>OU963898.1:30099435-32791935 GCA_902850365.2 Chilo suppressalis | reverse complement strand
CCTAACCTAACCTAACCTAACCTAACCTAACCTAACCTAACCTAACCTAACCTAACCTAACCTAACCTAACCTAACCTTTTTTTTTTTTTTTAATACGCAGGTAAAAAATCTATTTACAGACGACGGCGCCTTTAAGAGGCACACCGCCGAACGGACCTCACACCTGGCTCCCGCAAGTCTTACGAACCCCCCAGTGGCTGCCCACCGAGGACCTCGCAACTCTTACGGGCGCTTTACGGTATAATATCCGCTAAAAAAGTCCTGCGAATACCCTCTAAGCTGCTTAGTGCGAAGCCGCGGGGTCCCCGTTTAGGGATTCTCCACGTCTCCGCACCCAGCAGCCTCCCGGCCTTAGCCGGGGCTCCACGGCAGGGGTCTCCCGGGGTATCACGGGGACCCCGCAGACGTGCGCGGGTAGGCCCGCGCGTGGGGGCTGAGTACGCGGCCTAGTGCCCACCGTACCGCCCCCCGTCCGCTGCGGAGGGCTACTTGGGCGTGCCCGTGTAGCTCCCTCCGCCGCCCCCCTCTTTGCAGGACAGAACTACAAGGGGGGGGGCTGCCGTCACGGGGTCCGTCGGTGGCCGGCACGGCCAGCGCCATGCCGGTCAGCGAGGGACCCCCACGGGTAGGGTCATGGGACGGGCGCAGCCAGGGCGCGCCGCCGTCCTCTCCTACCCGTCCTCCTTTGGCGGGAGGGAGCGGCCAGAGGATCATCCTCCCGCTCCCTCTCAGCCGCCTCCTTCTGCGAGATAACGTTCTCGCAGAAGGAGGCGACTGCCTCCCATGCCCTGTCGCTGCGGAGCATGGTCTCCACCATGCTCCGCAGCGAGAGGGCTCCGCATCCCAGCGCCGCAATGAGCTCGCGGCGCTGGTGTCGCCAGGCCGGGCACTCCAATAAGGTGTGCTCGGCCGTGTCGTCCGGAGCGCCGCAATGATGACACTGCGGCGTCTCCTCCCGACGTGCGACACGGTGCAGATAGTGACCGAAGCATCCATGCCCGGTCAAGATCTGCACCATGCGGAACGAGAGGCCGCCGCGCCGGCGACCCAACCAAACCTCCAACACCGGACGAATGGCTTCGATCGTCCGGTGGCCGGCGCTAACATGGGCGAGTGCCTCATCCCATCGCCGCAGAGCTTCGCTCTCGGCGATGGAACGGACTTGCCTCAGCTCTGCTGGGGCAAGTCTTTCACCCCGCTCCCTGGCCTCGACCCGACCTCGATGCATTTCTGCCAGAACCTGTGCATCGAGGTCCCACGGCGTCGCGCCTGCGAGGACGCAGGCGGCGCCGTGGCTGACCGTGCGGTACGCTCGCACGGCCCGGGTCGCGATGGCCCTCTGCGGACGTCGCAAGAGGGCCCTCGAGCGGGGGTTTGAGGCACTCAGCCCAAACCGGAGCTCCGTAAAGTGCCATCGACCGTATCACCCCGTGATACAGTCGACGGCACGCAGCACCTGGTCCCCCCACGTTCGGGAGGACCCTGCCGAGTGCGGCTGCAGCGGCACACAGCCGTGGAGTGAGGAGCTTAAAATGCTCCTCGAAACTCCATCGGGGATCCAGCACCAGGCCGAGGTACTTCATACTTCCCTCGACCGGTATTCGGACCCCCTCCACCCGGATACGGAGCCCCGGAGGGGTGCTGCGACGTGGGCCGTGGAACATCATGGCCCTCGATTTGTCGAGGGCCACTTCCAGGCCCAGGAGGTGGATGCGTCGGACGACCATCGATGTGCCGACCGACGCTAGGCGTACCACATCCTCCACCTCCTTTGCTTTCGCCGCGACAAGAGTGTCGTCGGCGAAGCAGACAACCTCCATTCCTGGTAGGAGGCTGCCTCGCAGCACCCAGTTGTACCCCAGGTTCCAGAGCAGTGGACCCAGCACTGAACCCTGGGGTACACCTGCGGCCGTGGCCCGCGAGCGGATGCGCCCGTCGGGCCCCTCGTAGAGGACCACCCTGCCCTGTAGGTAGTCCTCCACGATGGCACACAGGTATGGAGGCACTCGATGGAACCTGAGTGCCTCCATGATGCACTCGTGGGGGAGGCTGTTAAAGGCGTTGCGGATGTCTAGCGACACCGCAATAACAGCCTCACCCCGCGCAGTGGCCGCCTCGGTCCACCCCTTTAAAAGGGCCACCGCCTCCACTGTGGACCGGTTACGCCTGAACCCGAACTGGCATTCTGCCAGGTTCGGGCCCGGCCCCTCCAGGTGCTCGACGATTCTGTGAGCCAGGATCTTCTCGAGGAATTTCCCGGCATCGTCGAGCACCACAATCGGCCTATACCCCGAAGGGGAGTCTGCTGGGCGGCCGTCCTTTCTAAGGAGGACGAGCCGCCCCTGCTTCCACCTCCTGGGGAAGCGGCCCGCGGCGATGCTGAGGTTCAGCACCGCCAAGAACCGCTCCCTCAGGGGCCCCAAGGCGAGGGCCAGCACCTTAGGTGGAACCCCCTCCGGCCCGGGCGCCGTCTTTTTGGCCCGGAGCCTGTCCCTCACCGCGTCAAACTCCGCGTCTGACACGGGAGGGGGGGGTGGAATCGGCTCCTCAGAGAGGCCCCCAGGAGGGAGCATTCTCGGGGGCTGAAACGGACCCGGGTTAGGGAACAGAGTCCCCAATACCCGGTCCAGCAGCCCCTCCTCCATGGTCGAGGTGGCGGGGGCGTTGGCGGAGAATTTCCCCCGCACCACCTTGTAGGGCCGCCCCCAGGGGTCCTGATCTAGGAGAGCTATGAAGCTCTCCCAGGACGCCCTTTTCGCCACGACTATGGCGACCCTTAGGGCCCTCTTGGCCTCCTTGTACACCCGACGACATTCCGCCTCGTCGTCGGGTGTGCTTGAGGCGCGCCTACGGCACCTCAAATAGGCGCGCCTAGCCCTCATACTGGTGGAACGCAGTTCGGCTATCTCCTGCGTCCACCAGTATGTCTGCCTCCTCCTGGGGCAGACCCGTGCCCTCGGCATGGCGGCGCTGCAGACGACCTTCATGTCGTCTGCAAATAGCTCCGCCATGCCGTCAACATCCCTGGCGAGGTGGGGGGGGCGCATCGGCCCACGCCCGCACCATCGCCGCCTCCGCCACCAGTTCTGGGCGGAGTTTCGTGAGCGCGTATTTCGTGAACGCGCTCACGGCGGGACCCTCGGTCGTACGGGCCCCGCGGGATGTTGAGGAGACCCGGTATCTGACGTATAGATGGTCAGATAGGGTCTCCTTCTGCTCCACCTGCCAGCCCGATATGCGGCCGGCCAGGGAGGGGGTGGCGAAGGTCACGTCCACTATCGACGTGCCTTGCCACCGGACACAGGTGGGGGCATTCCCCACGTTGAGGGTTTGGAGCCCCAGGGACAGAACCCAAGACTCCAGATCCCCCCCCCTCACATCAGTGGCGGGTGAACCCCACGCCGTAGATTTGGCGTTAAGGTCACCCGCCAGAAGGACCGGGAGAGGAGCCGCCCGCAGCACCACTCCCTCCAGGGCAGAGAGGAACACCTCGAACTCTGCCCGGCTCCGGTTGGGGGAGAAGTAAGTGGATATGACCACGACTCCCCCCCCACTTGGCAGCCACATATCCAGCGCCCCTCTCCTTGAGGACCATGGAGGGGCCTGGGCTGCCTGGTGGCCGCAGGATGGCAGCGGACACATTGGTGTCCACTAGCCATTCAGGTGATTGTGGCGGAATGTAGTAGGGCTCCGCCACAATCACCAGTCCCACGTTCCACTCCGACGCAGACTGGCGCATTAAATCCTGCGCCGCGTCGGAGTGGTTGATATTAACCTGGAGGAGCTCAATGGTCGAGCTGGGCATTGCTCGTTTCCATTGGCTCCTCCGTCACCTCCGCCGGTGAAGATGTTGGCGGAGGCACAGGTCGTGGGACCTCAGCTGCCTTAGCCCGTTCTGTGCGGGCTTTGACCGCGGGGGGCTTGCATTTCCGACCCCCCATGCGGTGATTTGCCGGCCGCTTTGCGGCTGCACAGACGGCACAATTGAGCGCAGCTTTACAGGACGCCGCTTTGTGCCCCTCAGCACCGCAGCGGTAACACAACGCGCTGCGGTCACAGTCTGAGGAGCAGCCCTGCACGGGGTGTCCAATCCCCATGCAGCGGTAACACCTCATAGGCTGTTGTTCTAGAAGCCGTATGGAGGCAGAGCTCCAGCCCAGGGTAATGTTTTTACCCTTTTCCAGGCGCCTCGCCGCCTCCACGGGTACCGAGGCAAACGCAGCCCCAGTTCCGCGGGCCCCCGTATGGATCTTGCCCACCTTGATTTGGTGGGCAGGGCAGTCCCCTGCCTTGGCGAGGGCCTGGACCAGTACCTCCACCGTCACTGCGTCATCTATGCCAGTTATCCGGATGTCCGCAGTTTTAATAGGCCGCGTCACCTTTACGGCGTCCCCCAGAGCCTCCCCCATTCTGGTGGCAAGCTTGTCCGCTTGCGCCGGGGTGGTCTCTTTAGGGAGCTCGATTATGCGAGCCCCCGTTATGCCGGTCCTAAACTTGGCTGGGCCAATGCCCAGCTCGGTTAGGCTGACGGCCGCTTGGGCCTGGGCTAGTGCCTGCCCGTAGGTTACGCCCTTTTTAACTGCCTCCGGCTGGAGGGCCAAAACCACCGCCAGGGTTTTAGGGGCCCGTGGGAGTTTTCTGGCCTTAGGGCCCTTGGCCTGAGCCGCCTTCGCCGCCTTCTTCTTCTCTTTTCTCTTCCGGCCCTTCTTCTCCACCTGGACCCACTCACCCTGGGCGGGTTTACCTGGCCCATCCTTCGCAGGAGGGGCTGGGACGGGCTTTTTAGGCGGAGCCGGCTTCTTCTTCTTCACCTCCTGCGCCTTTTTGGGCAGATTAGCCGGCGGGGCGAGGGTGGTAGGTGCCCGCTGCCCAGACTCCGTATGCCGTTCTCTGGGTTGGCTTACCCCTTTGGAGGAGGCCAACGGCGGCCTGTGATTTCGGCCATCCAGGAGCCGCCCATCTACCTCCAGCCCCTCAACCCGGGCCGAGACTACGGCGCCTACATGCCGGAGCAAATCGCGCTGCATGCTCTCCATGGCCTGTATAAATTCAGCCCTGGAGACTCCGTTCGATTCCGCTTCCAGCGGCTTCTCTTTTTCAGCGGGCTCTAGCTGGTGCCCCCGCTCTGCCAGGAACCGCTTCAGTCCCTGCAGTTCCTCCATGCAGGCGTTAATTTGCCCTTTAAGCCTTTTATTGTCGGCCCTTAATCTCCTCACCTCGGACGAGGACGTGCGCGTCGAGATCTCCTTGACGATTTCCAGGAGGCTGTTCGTTCCCTCCCTAATGTCCCGGGCGCACGTTCCCTTGAGGTTGCCAGATTTCTGAACAACTCTCAGGACAGCGCCAGCACTCTGCTCCGCCTTTGCATAGAGGGATTCTGCAGAATGCATGGTCCTGAAGCTCCCATCACTCGACGCCTTGGAAGACCGGCGCCGCGGGGGGCTTCCACACGAGAACAACGCGTCGGAGTCAGAATCCGACTGCATCTCTTTCAACTCCCGGCGGGCCCGAGATGTGCCCACGTGATGAGCTCCCATTCCTCCCCGGGGGTTGTTCTTATATCTGGGCACCTTGGGGGCCGCAGACGCCACACACATATCTGGCTCGGCCTCCGTGGATGCGGGCTCCGTTTCCATCCCCCCATCCTGCCACAGCCTTCCCTCGATGTCCCTTTTCCTCCCCCTCGACCGGGTATTCGGCCGGCGGTGCTCTGCCTGGGGGGACCTATCCCTATCTCCCGTAGCGTCTGGGAGGCTGCAACACGAGCCACGATATAGGCCACTCTCCAGCGGGGGGTACGGTACCCTTAGCCCATCACCTGGAGCAGGTGTTCGCAGTCGCTGCGGGCGATTATTCAAGCCGCGACCTCTACCCTTTGACGACGACGGATTCTCCGTCTGCAGCGAGTCAGAGGGGCCATCTCCACCACCTCCTCTCAGCCGCAATACTCCTGTTTGGCCCTGAGAAGGACCGTTTTGGTGGCCCTGAGAAGGGCCGTTTTGGGAGCCCTGAGAAGGGCCGTTTTGGTGGCCCTGAGAAGGGCCATTTTGGTGGCCCTGAGAAGGGCCGTTGGGACATTTGGTGGCTCCCCCGCATACGCGAGCCAGCCCGTCGCCCCTAGAGACAACGGGGAGGGATTCCCCAGCTGAGCTGGGACCCTCTCGGGGACGTATTGTAATATTCCAACTGTCCATGTTTGTTCCTATTATTTGGGAATAGGTTCCCTGACCTCCACACTGTAACGCCTCGGTAGTACATTTAACACCGTGTGACCCGGTAATCACACGGCGCCGGTGGCCAACCGGGGCGCATAGGCCGCTCAGACGCAACACGCCTGTGTGGCCCTGAGAAGGGCCGTTTTGGTGGCCCTGAGAAGGGCCGTTTTGGTGGCCCTGAGAAGGGCCGTTTTGGTGGCCCTGAGAAGGGCCATTTTGGTGGCCCTGAGAAGGGCCGTTGGGACATTTGGTGGCTCCCCCGCATACGCGAGCCAGCCCGTCGCCCCTAGGGACTACGGGGAGGGATTCCCCAGCTGAGCTGGGACCCTCTCGGGGACGTATTGTAATATTCCAACTGTCCATGTTTGTTCCTATTATTTGGGAATAGGTTCCCTGACCTCCACACTGTACCGCCTCGGTAGTAAATTTAACACCGTGTGACCCGGAAATCACACGGCGCCGGTGGCCAACCGGGGCGCATAGGCCGCTTGTAGTCCATTTCACACTATGGGGCCAAGCTACCCCACAGCGCCCGTGGTTAGCGGGATCGCACGACAAACGCAACCTCAGAATCGACATTCTCATTAAGTTTTCCCCCTTCCGGCGGGGGGGCCCTACCTGGCCTCATCCGGTGTGATTTTTGAAGAGGTTTTCTTCCTCTTGGCCTCCACCCTAAGGTGACGGCCCCGTTCCCGCACCACGTGCGGGTTTACGGGTCGGCCGGAAATGGTGCGGAGTTCGCACCACAACCGCCCTAGGGGATAACCCTCCTCGTACTCTGCTGCCGCTATCCGGACTGTCCAGGTCGCCAGCAAGTACACACACACACACTGGACCCGTGACACAGGACTCGGGGTGGGTCGTCAAGACGAGCCAGCCGAGTACGCCACCTGGGCCCAGTTCGCAGCAGCCGCTACCCCGAATACGTCGAGGACGCCTGCCACTCCCTTCCAGGGTGATTTTTTACAGAGGTTGTCTTCCTCGCAGCCCCCGCCCTCCAGAAAGGACGGCAGCCCTCGACCCCGCACCATGTGCGGGGTTACGAGTTGTTTGGGCAACTTGTGCCCCCTCCGGGGTAATTTTTTATAGAGGTTGTCTTCCTCACGGCCACTGCCCTCCGAAGAGAGTGGCAGCCCTCGGCCCTGCACAAGTGCGGGGTTGCGAGCTCTCCCCCAACTCGGCTGCCGCTACCCGGATGCCCAGGACGCCAGCCGAGATCCCCACCGGGTAATTTTTTACAGAGGTTTTCTTCCTCGCGGCCCCCACCCTCCGAAGAGACTAGCGGCCCTCGGCCCCGCACCACGTACGGGGTTACGAGATTGTCGGCTATTAGACACCTCCGTAACAGCACCCTCAGTGGGAGACATTACGCAGATGCCCGGGATGCACCGTCCCGAACCCATTTCCGTTCCCCTATCATAGCTGACCAGGGACAGGAAATGGACCGGGCACACGAGGAGGTTTCCGACGTAGCACCCCAACCTAACCTAACCTAACCTAACCTAACCTAACCTAACCTAACCTAACCTAACCTAACCTAACCTAACCTAACCTAACCTAACCTAACCTAACCTAACCTAACCTAACCTAACCTAACCTAACCTAACCTAACCTAACCTAACCTAACCTAACCTAACCTAACCTAACCTAACCTAACCTAACCTAACCTAACCTAACCTAACCTAACCTAACCTAACCTAACCTAACCTAACCTAACCTAACCTAACCTAACCTAACCTAACCTAACCTAACCTAACCTAACTAACCTAACCTAACCTAACCTAACCTAACCTAACCTAACCTAACCTAACCTAACCTAACCTAACCTAACCTAACCTAACCTAACCTAACCTAACCTAACCTAACCTAACCTAACCTAACCTAACCTAACCTAACCTAACCTAACCTAACTAACCTAACCTAACCTAACCTAACCTAACTAACCTAACCTAACCTAACCTAACCTAACCTAACCTAACCTAACCTAACCTAACCTAACCTAACCTAACCTAACCTAACCTAACCTAACCTAACCTAACCTAACCTAACCTAACCTAACCTAACCTAACCTAACCTAACCTAACCTAACCTAACCTAACCTAACCTAACCTAACCTAACCTAACCTAACCTAACCTAACCTAACCTAACCTAACCTAACCTAACCTAACCTAACCTAACCTAACCTAACCTAACCTAACCTAACCTAACCTAACCTAACCTAACCTAACCTAACCTAACCTAACCTAACCTAACCTAACCTAACCTCAGTTACTCGCAAAACACCGCTGAGAACACACGCAAAATTATTCCGCTCCTTTTTAAAAAATCTTTTAAGTGGTAAATCTAGTACCAATCATCAAGTGCGATATACCGTGACGTGCGGAGAGACGAGACCTACCCGTCGGTGAAGGTCCCATCGAATTCAGTGCAGTGGTTAAAAAGTTATTAACCAAAAACTGTGAAGTGCACGTGGTAAAAGTCAAAGAATTCAGTGTTTTTCGCCTGTGGTTCCCACACCACAAGGAGTTTCGCCCGGTGCGAGGCGTCATCTGACGCGCAAGCGCGCGCCCGATCTCTTGGGAGTACGACCAGGAGGACAGCGAGAGGGACTACGGCGTTATTCTCTGAAAAGAGAGTAACCTAAAAACACGTGGTCCCACTTCGTGACAGATCCGGAAACTTTCAAGGGTGCAGGGAGACAGAGGACCTCGCGGCGAGCTCGCCAACACCTTAAAATCGGAAATCGGCCAAAAGACTACAAAGTTAAGCCCATTTTAATATTAGAATAACTCTTGGGGTAGGATATCTCCCTTTTTTGCTAAGGGAGGCGCACCTTCTTACGAGTTGCGAGGGTAGTAGCCCTACAGACCAATATATTCACAAAAAAGCTCCCCTCAAAACCCGTTGCATCGGGAGGTATCCTAGCTCAGAGTTTAGGGTAGAATTTTCCACCCGGCATATCTCGGAGATCTTTCACTGCAGGGACTTGGACTTTTTTCACCGAGAGTAAACCACCAGATACTCGCATTCCCCACGTCAAGTTATTTTTTATTATTTGTATTTTTATAGTTATTAAGGTTTTTACACATATTCTGCTCCTCTACGGGGTAGAATATTAGTTTTTAAGTTTTTTCGTTTCACTGTTAGTTTTAGATACATTAAATCATCTTGTGATAAGCCAAACTAGAAGGCGCTAGCGGCAAAAACGCAAGTTTACCTTTCGGCGGCCATTTTGTTTTCACAGGGTAAAATCTTAAAAGTGCCGTAACTTGCCAAATTCTGCACCTACGGCTGCGCGGTTTTCACAGTTGGGGATCGCTTACCACCACCTAAAGGCCCCCATACCCCAAATCACCAGGGGAACATCTACCCCCCAAACCTGAAATTGGGTACCTCAGAGGGTAGATAAATACCAGCCCAACACAGCAGAAAACCCCATCTCGCTGCGACCAGTATCTCCGGAGAAACAAATTTTTAAAACTTTGGCCGCCATCTTGGTCGGCCATTTTGTTTTTACTTTTCGGCCCATAACTCCGGAACTACTGGTCGTAGAAACCCCATTTTTGGGGTTTCAAGATCCAAGCGCACTTGCCCAGGCCGCCGAGGGGTGAAATCCCACTTTCGGGGGAAGAGAATTCCACCCCGTTTTTTCCCGTTCCGCGTGACAGGGCTCGTCGAGCCGATTCAGGGAAACCCAAACAGTGGGTTTCTAGCGCCAATAACACCGGAGGGACAGCTTTCCAAAGTTCTGTCCGCCATCTTGGTTCGCCATCTTGGAAAACTTTGGAGAGCTGCCACACCCGAACTATTGGAGCTAGGAGCCCCGCGTTTTCGCGCTTAGTCATCCCCCGGCCCCCCTTACCATCTAGGCAGGGTAGAAATACCCTACCTCTACCCCGGGAAAATTTTCTCAATTTACCCGGGAACAGACGGGCCGGATCAACATCCACCGACTAGCGCGAAAACCCGATTCTGGGCGGTCGATACTTCGGGAGTTACAAGGGTTATACCCTCGAGCTACCATCAGCTCCCACTAACTACCTTGGGATAGCTCCCAGTATCGAGCGCACAGAGTCGAGCGAGGGCTCTCTGGAAAGGTCTTGGGGAGGCCTCTCGGGCTGAGCGGGAGCGGACCGAATTGGACCGGAAGTGGGGCCGCCATCTTGGGTTTTCGTGTATTTTTTCAAAACTTTTCGGATTTTCGTTTTTTCACCAAAATTTTTTCTCTAAATAATAAAACCAATTAATTCAGACAACTTACTAGTAATACAACCACCCAAGTCTACATCACAACCTTTTTACAACAAATTATCTAAAATAACCAAAATGTCACAAAAACCGGAATACGAGGCATCCACCGAAACACACATGGAACAAGACATTGCGGCGTCTTCCACAAAGTTGGAGGACTTGCCGGGGACCCCGCCAGTACCACCGAGGCGTCAGAAAAGCAAGTCCCCCAAGTCCACCACAACCCCTGAGGAAACGCCGCAAAAACACAACTCACCACAACCGGCACATCTACACAGATACACACACACACAGAAACAACACCTGAACACTCATCACAAGTTACACAACAGCAAAACACATCACAGCAACACCGTACAACAACCCACATACAGACAAACCCGACAAAACCACAACTACAAGGAATCCACAAACTCAAAAAGAAACACCACTCATATTAAATATTTTAAAAAATAGACCCTATGTTCGGGGCCCCTCGGAGCTGGGGAAAACAATCAAACATGAGGAAATTAAAATAAAATATCATTCTGGAGGACTACGCAGGGGGGCGTCCATAAGGAGCGCACAGGCGGCGGCGAGGAAGACCAACATGGACGACCTCAGACCGCTGGCGGACGTGTCCATCCTGGACGCCACCCTGCCCAGTCAAACACCAACTAAAACCCCCCCACCCAGAATGTCCTCTTCCCCACCATCCGAAGGGGCTCCGAACATAGGGGAAACAGAAACCCAACACAACAAACAAGACACAAACACGCACAGGACATGAACACACCCCCTACAGCAGACGCCCCTGCGAAGAAGGAAAGCCCCGAGGCGACCGATCCGAAGGAGTCGCTGCCCCCCACCGCAAACCCCAAAACGGACCACTACTCGATCGTGTGGTCCACGACGTCCCAGAAGGAGGAGGAAGGGGACGTCGACAAATGGGAGGAGGGGAGCACGGCGACCTCCGAGTGGACCGATGCGGGCACACCCGACTCGGAGCGAAGAGCCAGCATCCTTCCACAGTTCGGTCGCCATGTGGGGGTGTGTAAGGACCTCGCAACTGAGCGGGCTCGCGAGTGCCTCCTGACGGGCAAGGAGGCTGTCGAAAGCGCGCGGAATCTCAAGAAAGAGATCCGCAACACCGCCGTCGACAGCCTCCAAGCTCTGTTCGAACTGGTTCTATCGCTGGCCGATTCCAGGAACCGCCACAGGCACAACCTGGAGGTGGAACGGACTCGGGCGGCGAGGGAGCTAGTTCGGATAGAGCGCTGCCATAACAGGGAGATTCGCGAGCTCCGTGAAAGGCACGAGGCGCGCCTGGAAGAGGCGAAGGAGGCGTGGTCCGGGACTCGGAAGGCAGTGGACGGGGTCCAAACGTGGCTGAACTTCGAGATGGATGGCTTGATCACCACAGTGAAGGCCATACATCTCGAGGTCCAGGACCGCGAGAAGCCCCAGTCCAGAGCCCCGGACACCCTTACACACCCCCACCCAGCCCCACCATCCCAGACACCGGACACCCTCCTCCCCGAACTGAAAGCCATCTCCGCCCAAATTGCAGCACTGGCCACGGAGCTGCACTACCTAAAGCTGGACAGCTCCAGCAGACAGGCTAGTGCAGTCCTCTCACACCACCCGCGACATCGGCGACAGGAACCTCAGAGGGAAAAGGGGACGCCGTGCTCCTCGAGATACAGAGTGAGATCTCGAGGATGAAAGAGGACATGGCGGAGCTCCGCCATGCCCTCAATAGGCAGACCCAGATTACCAAGGAGGAGGTCGCCGAGACCATAGCGGAGTCCGTGGCCCCGGTGCTAGTACAGGCTAGGCGGCTCAGAGAAGGGATGGAGGAGGTAAGGGATGTGGTGCTGGCAAACGGGCCTCAGGGGCGTCCCAGCGTGGACCTCAGCTCGGAAATAGCGTTGACGGAGACGACCGCCACCATCGATCGGCTACTTACTCCCCTCAGGGATGAAGTGGCCGAAATGGCGGGAGGCGCTAAAGAGCTGAGGTCCACGCTGGAAGTCTGGAACAGCAAGTTTAAACACTGCAGGCCGGAGGAGCCGAAGAAAAGCCCAAGGACCTATGCGCAGGCGGCAAAAGCCGCCCCACCCCCAAGGCACACGGTCATCATCACGAGCACCGACCCCAACAAGACCGGGGACGGGGTGATCCAGGAGATCACCAAAACGCTCGACCTAAAGAAAACTGGCCTAAGGGTGGACAAAGTGCGCAAAGCTAAGGACAGGAAGGTGGTCCTTAGCTGTAGTGACCAGGGCGATCTTCGGCTCATCCGGCAGCGGATAAAGACCAATGGCTCGCTGGAGGTGAGGCAGGTGGCGAAGGCCTCGCCCCTGGTAAGAATCAAGAATCTCCTGGCGTACCACACGGACCAGGACATCGCCGATCACCTCAAGGCCCAGAACCCTAAGTTGTTCGAGGGCCTTGAGGGAGATCGGCAGTCCGTAAGGGTACGCTATAGGAAGCGTGCGCGAAATCCCCTGCAGTGCCACCCCATATTGGAGGTGTCACCGGAACTCCATAAACGCATGCTGGATGCGGGGGCGGTCCACATCGGACTCGAAAAGAGGCCGGTAGAGGACCAATCCCCCCTCGTCCAGTGTGCGAAGTGTCTTGGCTTCGGTCATACACAAAACTTGTGTAAGGAGGGCGCCCAGCTTTGCAATTATTGCGGACGGGCGCACTCCTGGACCGAATGCCGGGACCGGCAAAATGGGGTCCCACCCTCTTGCATCAACTGCAAGAGGGCAAAACGTGACACCGACCACCACCATCTCTCGTTCAGTGACGACTGTCCTGAGCGAGCAATGTGGGATGGCATTGCGAGGGACAAAGTAGCATATTGCTAAGGGCCCCCACGACCACCATGTCCAGGACCTCCAAGTAGGCGGAACGAGGTTGAATTTTATACAAATCAACCTCCAAAGATCCAAGCAGGCCACGACCGAGCTATTACATCTAGCAGAGGACAGGCATATTGACGTTGCCCTCGCCCAAGAACCCTATGTGGGTTCAAAAGGCGTGGTAAAGCAATATCCTGGCACTAAAGTCATCCAGTGCACCCTCAATCGGCAGAAGCCGGTAAAAGCAGTAATATTCGTTTTCAGTGACAAGCTGAGGGTCATAAGCGACCCTCAGACTGTGACTGAACGGAGGTGGCTGTATTGCTGGCTTCTGGTGGACTAAAGCTTGGACTGATTTCCGTCTACTTTGAGGGAAACCTGGACATAGAGAGCAACATCGAGCGAACGCGCTCGATGTTTACTTCTCTCCGGGCCCAGACGCAAAAGATTCTTATTGGGGGCGACGTCAACGCGTGGAGCCACTGGTGGGGCAGCGTGGCGGAAAACCAGAGAGGCGAGGCCTACAACTCCTTCCTCAGCGAGATGGAGCTGCACATCCTCAATACCGGAACCACCCCGACGTTCGAAGAGCCTCGGGGCGATCGGATGCGTACCAGCCATGTCGACGTGACTGTTTGCACAACGTCCCTCCTAGGGCAGATAAAAAGGTGGAAAGTCTGTCGAAATCTAATAACATCGGACCACAACGCTATAACGTACGCTCTGGAAGTGGGGGAGAAGCTTTTGCCGATCCCAATACCCACAACCAGAGTGTACAACACAGCTAAAGCGAAGTGGTCAGATTTCGACAGACGATTACACACTGCCCTGGAGACAAACAGCGTCACAGTCGACAGCATCCGATCGGTGGGGAAGGGGGAGGAAATGGAGTCCATCATCGACAGGTATACAACATCCATTAGGGAAGCCTGCGAAGGTACTATCCCTAAGATACTGAAGAGGAAGGACAGGCCGAAACCCCCCTGGTGGACGCCGGAAATCGAGGACCTCAAGAGGGAGGTCCTCCGATGCAAACGGCGAATCCGAAACGCTGCCCCAGTGCGCATGGAACACGTACTGCAGGCTTACCATCAGGCCAAGGCCACCTACGCCCAAAAGGCGCAGGAGGCCCAAACAAGTAGCTGGAAGGATTTCTGCACCACTCAGGATCGAGAGAGCCTGTGGGACGGGATCTACCGAGTGATCAGGAGAACGGGAGGAAGAAGCGAGGACCTGCTTCTGAGAGGACCAGACGGACGGACACTACCACCTAGTCAGTCCGCGGACCTCTTAGCTTCAACCTTCTATCCTGATGACTCGGCGGATGACGATACCCCAGAGCAAGCGCAAATACGATCTAGCGTAGACCTGAGTGATGCAGAGATGCTCACGAGCTTGGGTGAAAATGATCCGCCGTTCACGGCCCACGAGATCGAGGCGATTCTGAGGGAGCAAAACCCAAAGAAGGCGCCGGGGCCGGACGGTTTAACATCGGACATATGTGCCAGGGCGATCCGCGGCCAAAAGGAAGTATTTATAGAGATAGCTAACAAGATCTTGCAAATCTCGTACTTCCCGAGGCCGTGGAAGACTGCGCATGTGGTTATCCTGAGGAAGCCGAACAAGGAGGACTACACAGCACCTAAGTCCTACCGTCCCATAGGACTGTTATCAGTCCTAGGGAAGACGGTCGAGAAGCTTCTCATCAGGAGACTGCAATGGCACATTTACCCAAGTTTGGACCAGCGGCAGTACGGCTTCATGCCTCAGCGCGGTACCGAGGACGCCCTCTATGATCTGGTGGAGCAAGTGCGGAAGGAAGTAGGTAGGAGTAAATCCGTATTACTTGTATCACTGGACATAGAGGGCGCCTTCGATAACGCGTGGTGGCCCGCCATTAAGCACCAATTGCTGCGCAAGCGCTGTCCGTACAACATCTACCGTACGTTGCAGTCCTACCTCACAGACAGGCGCGTTATCGTCAACTACGCCGGGGAAAGGAGAGAGAGGGGGACCACTAAAGGGTGCGTCCAGGGTTCAACGGGCGGCCCGGTCCTCTGGAACATCATCCTCGACTCCCTACTCGAAATCCTGTCTTCTGAGGGAGTGTACTGCCAGGCCTTTGCCGACGATGTCGTATTAATGTTTACCGAGCAGTCCCCAGAAGAGATGGAGGATGCCGTCAGCCAGACTTTGGACAAAATCCATCACTGGGGGGTTTCCAACAAGCTGAACTTCGCACCGCATAAGACCTGCGCGATGCTGCTTACCAAGAAGCTGAAGTTCAGACCCCCCCACATAACGATGGCCGGAGTCCAAATAGGTCTGGTTGACGAGATCCGCCTTCTCGGTCTGACCATCGACCGACGTCTTAACTTCAACGCGCACGTGTCCAACGTCTGTAAAAAGACCACGGACATTTACAAACAGCTCGCGTGCGCGGCGAGGGTGACGTGGGGACTGAATAGGGACATAATACGTACCATCTACATCGCGGTAATTGAGCCTATAATAACGTACGGGGCCAGCGCTTGGAGTTCAGCGACTCACCTCCAGACGAACCAGAAGCGGTTGGATGCACTCCAGAGGGCCTTTGCTATCAAGATCTGCAAGGCCTACCGCACCACGTCTTTAACATCTACGCTGGTGCTGGCCGGTGTGTTGCCTATTGACATCCGGATCCAAGAGGCTGCAGCGCTGTACCGGGCTAAAAAGGGCCACGACACTTCCTTCCTACCACCGGATAGACGCCTTGAGAAAAGGGTGCCACCGTCTGAACTACCGCACCCTGCTCATACGATAACACCTACGTATGAGCTTCTCGAGAACGTCACCGAGAGCACCCTAGCCTCCCTCCATGGCTCCGGAGCAGTGGTATACACTGACGGGAGCAAGATGGAGGGGGGCGTGGGAGCGGCTCTAACGTGGTGGGAAGGGGATGTCGAGACCTTTTATAACACCTTTAGCCTGGATCCGTACTGCACAGTCTTTCAAGCAGAGCTCTTCGCTCTTCACAAGGCGGTGCGCAGGATCAAAGAGAGCGGTTCGAGGAATACCACCATCCTCAGCGACTCAAGATCTTCGCTTGAACTGCTCTCGAACCCAAAGATCCAGCACCCCTTGTCGAAGGCTATAAAGGAGGACCTGCTTGAGATCTGTGCATCCGGAAGGCATGTTGACCTCTGTTGGATCCGCGCACACATCGGCACGCGGGGCAACGAAAGGGCGGACGAGCTGGCGAAGGAAGGAGCCCAATCCGACAAGACCACCCCGGATTATGCCGACCTCCCGCTGTGTGTCGTCAAGAGAGGGATCAGGGAGGAGTCGATAGCTAGGTGGCAAGACCGCTACGACTCCTCTCAGAGTGGAGCTGTCACAAAGATCTTTTTCCCGGACGTGAAGACTGCCTATAAGATCGTCCGGGAAACGGAATTGACGCACCATCAGGTCCAGCTTTTGACGGGACACGGCGGCTTCGGGTCATACTTGCACAGGTTTAGGCTGAGGGAGGAACCTGGTTGCGAGTGTGACCCGAACGTGGAGGAGACGGTATGGCACCTTCTCTTCGACTGCCCGCGTTTTGTTGCCCTGCGTTACAACCTGGAGTGCATGACAAACCGCACGCTGTCTACAGACACTGTAGGGGACCTAATGGCCGAAAAGTCATCTCGGCCCCACCTCCTCCATTTTATGCAGGAGGTGGCGACAATCACCACACACAGGAATAGCAATATTCCTAACACACACACAAACACACTCGCCACACAATTAGTAACAGCTACACACCCCACACAACACACAAGCACTATACACAAATTCGACCTAGTCTCGTGTGGCGAGAAGGGGACACCTGGGATACGCGTCAGGGGGATCTACTCTTTCATGGACAACAGTTCAGAAAGAGTAGGTCTTGCCTTTTGCAACTCGGAAGCCAAGACCAACGTTTACATCTCGCCGGGACTCGGGCTCCTGATGAACGGCAGTACCTTAAAGACCACCATGCGTCGTAAAGTCTTCGACGCACTACCCCTGGTGGAAGTGCTCGGTGAACGATGTCGAATAGTGCGGAAGGCCAACAAGGTCATCGCACTATTCGACCTCGGGAGAGCCACCACCGGGTTTAGTTTGGTGGGTAAGGTCCTGTCGGCGATGGAGAACGAGCCCGCGTCTGAAGCGTCCGCCCCCAGGAAGATCAGCGTCGACGCCATGGTTGTTGGCTACGAAAAGGGCAAAGTGGAGGACCACTTAGGGGCCCTGGCCGCCTCGAGGATCCACGAAATCGTGGTCTACGAGGACCGAGGCCAGGACCTCAGTCATCTGGTGCCCCGTACCCGGCAGACCGCCGTCGTCGCTGATCTAACTGGGAAAACCGCTGGAGTCACCCCGAGCAGCGGCTCGGAGAAACTCCAGCGGAAAGTGGACGCGGATCATGCGTTGGTCTTGGCACAGGGGAGGGCGGAGAAAAAGGGGAAACACCATCATCCCCTAATCTCCGCCATCTTGAAGCGCGTGTCCCAGCTTTCCCCTTACAAACAAACACATACACACACTACTTCACACACCACCACACACACAGGGGAACAGTCGACAAGGCAAGCCTCATTGGTGATCGCAGGCCCATCAACATCTGGTACAGCGCGAACACCATCTGCGCGTACCAAGGCCGATATGGGTCTGGTCGAGGCTCCCACATATGGGCCCGCCGGGGATCGCGCCGCCCGTATGTCCAACTCCCTCAGGGAGTTCGCAGCCATAACAAGGGCCACTCGGAAGGTGAAAGAGGATGAATGTAAGTCCATCCTCCAAACCTACGAGAGTGGCAACTTGGGATGGCTGCGAACGAAACTGGAGGAAACAGGGGCTGCCATTTACGACAACGACAGTGGCCGTGTTCTGCACGGTGAAATGTCGGGGTCGTACATGTCAGCATACTGCGGGGGGGTTGGATTTGTGGGGCGCGATACATCGGCGAGCAACAGGATCGTCTTCCACGCGCCATCCGTGGGATCCGTAGTCGTTGTAGCCGAGTGCACGAGGATAATGCTCGAGGACAGGGTTCTGGAGAAGGCGGAAGCCATCTTAGGAGCCCTGTCATCGGGATCAAGCCCCGTGGACTTGGAGCGACTGCGGATCACATGGATAAACGGAGTCCCAGGCTGCGGGAAGACCACATGGATCCTTGGGCAGTTTCGGCCGGACACAGATCTTGTGATCACCAACACCATCGAGGCGGTCAAAGATTTGAGGACGAGGATAGGGGCACGCGTTGGCGAACACCTGGCCAGAGCTGTGGTACGATCTATGGCGTCACTATTAGCCAACGGAGTGGGCGAGGGGACCTCGTATAACCGCCTTCTGGTGGACGAGGCCCTCATGAACCACTTCGGGGCGATAGTGATGGCCGTCCAGCTCACGCGTGTCAAGGAGGTCCTCATAATCGGAGACATAAACCAACTGCCCTATATCGACCGCAACAACTTGTTCCCCTTACATTACACTACACCAACACAAGCACTACACACCACACCAACCCAGCTGCTCTGTACACACCGGAATCCGCAGGATGTAGCATATGCGCTCAGAGAGGTGTATGGAGGCATATACTCTTCCAGCGGCCTGGTCCGTTCCCTCGCGATAAGAGGATACTCAGGAGTTGAGATCCCGAAGAAGGATAACACCTTATACCTGGCCCACTCTCAGGCCGAGAAAAAGAAACTTCTCGGTCGGGGCTACGGTACGTCTTCGGGATCTCAAACCCTGACAATCCATGAGGCGCAAGGGCTAACGTACCAGGACGTCATTGTGGTGTGTACAAAGCAGCTGAGCACTACACTTACACGGAGCGTGCCTCACGCCGTCGTGGCCCTCACCAGACACAAAAGATCCTGTGTCTACTACACTGATACGGTAGAAGGCGACACGATCGCGCGCCTTATTATCAGTGTAGAGAGGGCCACTGACGGCAGGATAAGGGAATACAACCTCAAAGAGGCGATGCGAAGCGGAGACATCGCGGTGAGGGATTCCCTTATCCTCAAAAACACTGGACAGGTATATAAAAACCCGGATGAGACAGGAGTGATGTGGAGAGCCCAGACGAGACAGACCGAACAGGAAGTGGAAAGTGAGAGACCGGACTAGACCAATACTATATACTATACTTTACAATATTATTATCATAACATGAAATGCCACGAAAATCCAAGATGCCATTAGGTTAAGAAAAATAGTTTTATATTGTTTTATATTGTTCTATCGTATTTTTATTGTTTAAATTCGTCAACAAATTGCAAAACCGAGATCCAGGAAAATTCTACCTGCATTGTCAATCTAAACTCGCTTTATTTATATTGTTTTTGTATTTTGTTTTGTCTTGTACTTTACTTTGTTTAAAATAATAAACTATATACCGGGGTCGAAAAACACGGCCGGTGCCGGCTTGCAACTCTAGCACGAGCTAGGGCTGTCAACGCTCAGTGCACCGGTCAGATACTAAAATGCCCACCGGTGCTCCGGACAGTAGTGTCTTATATGGCCACTACTGACTTGGAGCACCGATGGATCATTAATACACCATAAATCGATCCCGGTTGCAGCCACAGGCCAAAACTGATAAGTAAAACAATGCTGATATAAACTTATTACAAGTAAATATCCGATAAAATTGTACACAGCAAAAATTCTCTCAGCATTGTTGGTTTTAACTCTTTTGCTTTATTTAATTTTATTTGCCTTGTTTGTTTTATTTGATTTGTTCTGTTTTATTTTGTTCTATTTTATTTTAATTTATGTTTTATTTTGATTATGTTATAACAATAAACTATATACCGGGGTCGAAAACACGGCCGGGGCCGGCTTGCAACTCTAGCGCGAGCTAGAGTTGTCAAAGCTCAGTGCACCGGTCAGATACCAAAATGCCCACCGGTGCTCCGGACAGTAGTGTCTTATACGGCCACTACTGACTTGGAGCACCGATGGATCATTAATACACCATAAATCGATCCCGGTTGCAGCCACAGGCCAGAACTGATAAGTAAAACAATGCTGATATAAACTTATTACAAGTAAATATCCGATAAAATTGTACACAGCAAAAATTCTCCCAGCATTGTTAGTTTTAATTCTTTTGTTTTATTTTTTATTGCCTTGTTTGTTTTTATTTGATTTGTTCTGTTTCATTTTGTTGTATTTTATTTTAATTTATGTTGTATTTCGATTATGTTAAAACAATAAACTATATACCGGGGTCGAAAACACGGCCGGTGCCGGCTTGCAACTCTAGCGCGAGCTAGAGTTGTCAAAGCTCAGGCACCGGTCAGATACCAAAATGCCCACCGGCGCTCCGGACAGTAGTGTCTTACACGGCCACTACTGACTTGGAGCGCCGATGGATCATTAACACACCATCAAATCGATCCCGGTCATAGAAATAGAAATAGAAATAGAAATAAGCCGAACTGATAATCGATCGACGTCAAATAATCTTACTATAGATTAGACAAATTAACCTATCAATTGAATTACAGTTACAGATTGTTGAGTTTTTGCCTGTATAGTTTCTTTTAAGTGTGTTTTTGGTTTGATTCTTTTTATTTCATTTTATTTTGTTCATTTTGTTTCATATTGTCTTAGTCTGTTTTAGTTTGTTTTCACGTGTGTTCATATTGTATACTGTTTACACTTACCAATCAAATAACTGCAAGTAGAATCATGTTTAGTTTAAGTAAACCACATTTAGATTTACACTTAGGTTAAGTAAAAATTTACGCACTGATGGTAACTATAACCACAAAGCCCATGTAATTAAACACTATAGAAATAAGTACACACCCCGGAGGCGCATTAGCGTTAACTCCGGGAGAGCTCTTCCCCTCCCCCCCTCTCCACCACCCTGGAGGCGCACCTGGGTGCGTTAACTCCAGGGAGGAACCCCCTCCAACCTCTCCTTAGCCCCGCCCTCCCTCCAGTAGCGTAAGAGCGCTGCTGGAGGAAGGATGGCGTAACCCAATCTACTACCCCATACCCTGCCTCACCATTATCCCAATGAGCTCCACACACAGAGGAATTGTAATAGAATTAAGGCATGGAAATATATATAAGCGCAAAAAATTAGAGCGCAAAAGAAAAGATTAAAGAGCGGAAAAAGATAGATCCACTAAAAAATTAAACTTAATAAGGCACGGACCTTGAGTCTGTGGCAAGGAAAAAAAAAAAAAAAAAAAAAAAAAAAAAAAAAAAAAAAACCTAACCTAACCTAACCTAACCTAACCTAACCTAACCTAACCTAACCTAATAACCTAACCTAAACTAACCTAACCTAAACTAACCTAACCTAACTAACCTAACCTAACCTAACTAACCTAACCTAACCTAACCTAACCTAACCTAACCTAACCTAACCTAACCTAACCTAACCTAACCTAACCTAACCTAACCTAACCTAACCTAACCTAACCTAACCTAACCTAACCTAACCTAACCTAACCTAACCTAACCTAACCTAACCTAACCTAACCTAACCTAACCTAACCTAACCTAACCTAACCTAACCTAACCTAACCTAACCTAACCTAACCTAACCTAACCTAACCTAACCTAACCTAACCTAACCTAACCTAACCTAACCTAACCTAACCTAACCTAACCTAACCTAACCTAACCTAACCTAACCTAACCTAACCTAACCTAACCTAACCTAACCTAACCTAACCTAACCTAACCTAACCTAACCTAACCTAACCTAACCTAACCTAACCTAACCTAACCTAACCTAACCTAACCTAACCTAACCTTTTTTTTTTTTTTTATTACGCAGGTAAAAAATCTTTTTACAGACGACGGCGCCTCTAAGGGGCACACCGCCGAACGGACCTCACACCTGGCTCCCGCAAGTCTTACGAACCCCCATAGTGGATGCCCACCTGGGACCCCGCAACTCTTACGGGAGCTTTACGGTATAATATCCGCTAAAAAAGTCCTGCGAATACCTTTACTACTGCCTGATGCGGTGCCGCGGGATCCCCACTATTGGGGTTATCTCCGCGTCCCCGCACCCAGCAGTTTCCCCGGCCTCGCCGGGGCTCCACGGCAGGGGTCTCCCGCGGTATTTCGGGGACCCCGCAGACGTGCGCGGGTAGGCCCGCGCGTGGGGGCTAGGTATGCGGCCTACTGCCCACCATACCGCCCCCCGTCCGCTGCGGAAAGCTAAAGCCCTCCGCCACCCTCCCCTTGCGGACAGAACCACATGAGGAGGGCCGCCGTTCCTGGAAGGGAGGATCGGGAGGGGAAGCGTAGTTCTTCCCGTCCCTCTCCCCCCTCCCGGTCGCCTACGCCTCCCTGGATCTTCTCCTGGGAGAAGACGGGGGAATCGCGGGCGACACCATCCACGGGGTGGTCCGAGCAGCGAGGCTACTCGGACATCCCCCCCTCTGAGGGCACCCGTACGGGCGCTGGCTCCTCAGAGGGCCCTTTCTCAGGGGGTTTGCCCCTTGTGACCGGCGGGTCACAACCCCCACTCCCCATGATGTGGTCAGCCGCCCGACCACTTGCCGCGCACACAGCGCATCGAGTCGGGGCCGAGCATGTCGCTGCCCTATGCCCCGCTTTCCCGCACCGAAAGCAGAGGCCGCTGCGGTCCTCCTGTGACGGGCACCTGTCGGCGACGTGGCCTCTGCCCATGCACTTAAAGCAGTGCGTAGGCGGGGGGCCCAGGACCGTCACTCGAGCCAGGCTCCAGCCGACCTTAATCGTGTCTCCCTCCGCCACCTTTTTTGCGGCGTCAACAGGGCATCGCACCTTGGCGAACCCCGTGGCTCCCGGTCCGGGGAGAATCTCCCCTATCTCCACCTTACAGGACCGGCAGCCCCCCTTTTCCGCCACCGCCTTTGCCAGCTCCCTTGTTGTGACGGACTCGTCTAGTCCGGCGATCCTCAAGTCGGCCACCTTCTCCGGCCTGCCGACCTCTACGAGATCCGCCATCACCTCGCCGATCCGCTTCGCGAGAGCGTCCGCCTTCGTGTGGCTGTCAGGCCCTGGGACCACCAGGAGCTTCGACCCTGTTCGGCTTTCGCGGATCTTGAGGCCCCCCTCAATCCCCACCTCCTGGAGCCGAAGCTTCTCTTTCGCCATCTCTAGTACTTTGGCATAGGTGACCCCATGCTGCTCAGCTGCTGGCGTGAGCTTTAGGGTCACGGCCGCGGTGTTTGGCACCCTCAGCTTCACCTTCCTCTTCTCCTGCCGCTGCACCTTCTGTGCTGGCGCCTTCTGCGCTGGCACCTTCTGCGCTGGCGCTGGCACCTGCGCCCTACACACCTCTGGTATCGGGGCCACCCCTGGGCTCGCAATCTTCTTCCTGGCCTTTTTGCTGGCCACAACGCTCCATTTCTCCCCAACCGCTGTGGTCTCCGCCTCCCCACCGCGCCGGTCCGCCGCTAAGGGCGGTCTAATTCTCTCCGGCGGGGGCAATCTCCCTTCCAGCGAGGCCAATCGAGTGCTGACCATCTCCCCTATGGAAATCATAAGGGAGCGCTTCAGCTCCTCGACGGCCTCCTTCCACCCCGATCCTCTGGTCTCGCCCTCGCTCACCCTATCGTGGAGGGCCCGCATCTCCCCGCGCAGCACCTCCAGCTCCTTCTTTAGGGCGGCGTTTTCAATACGGAGCTCCACCGCTTCGGCAGCCGCGTCCTCCATTCTCTCGCGATAAAGCACCTTTTCCTCGCGGTATTGGCGGGCTCTCCCGGCGAGGAAACTCTCCTCCTCGGCTTTCTTGAACGCCGTCTCCAGCGTGTCTTCAAGCATCGCAATGGAACGTGTCGCCTTCCCCTCGATCCGATCTCCCAACAAGCCCTGACTGGGGCCTTCAAATAGCAAACGCGTCAGTTTGGTTAACTCCTGCTGCGTACCTCGGCCCATCTCCTGCCAGAAGCGACTGCCGTCCACCTCCTCTTCGTCTATGGACGAAAATTCATCAGCCCTCGGCCTACCTGATGCCGCCCGCCTTCCTTTTACCCCTACGGGCCGTGTTCACCCTTGGCGGGGGGGGGTGCTACATCACCGCCCTCATCCGCTCCGCCTCTCAACCTCAAAACTCCTACCTAACGCCTCGGTAGTCAATTTACCACTGCGGGACCCGGTAATCCCGCAGCGCCGGTGGCCAGCCGGGGCGCATTGGCCGCTAGTGACATACTTCACACTCTGAGGCCCAGCTACCTCAGAGCGCCCGGTGTCAGCGGGAGTGCATGACAAACTACTTCTCAAAGGACGACATTATCATAGGTTTTTTTTTCCCTCTTCCGGGCGAGGGAACCCTACCTGGCCTCATCGGTAATTTTTTATAAAGGTTTTCTTCCTTGCGGCCCCCGCCCCGAAGGACGACGGCCCCCGGCCCCACACCACGTGTGGGGTTACGGGTTGGCCGGAAGCGACGCGGAAGTTCGCGCCACAACCGCCCTTACCAATGGCGTTTCCGCCTCAACCTATGGTAACTCGACCACCGCTACCCGGGCTGCCCAGGGCGCCGGCCGAGAGACCCCACGGGTGATTTTTTAGAGAGGTTGTCTTCCTCGCAGCCCCGCCTCCAAAGGAAACAGTTCCTTTGCAGACGGGGCCCTCGGCCCCGCACTATGTGCAGGGTTACGAGATAAGATTGACTCGACTGCCGCTACCCAGGATACCCAGGGCGCCAGCCGAGACCACCACTGGGTAATTTTTTAGAGAGGTTGTCTTCCTCGCAGCCCCGCCTCCAAAGGAACAGTTCTTTTGCAGACGGCGGCCCTCGGCCCTGCACTATGTGCAGGGTTACGAGTTTGACCCGACTGCCGCTACCCGGGATACCCAGGACGCCAGCCAGGTCTCCACAGCTAGGTATGGTCCACGCCGGCCGAAGCCGGTGCCCCTCATCCGCCACCGAGGGGACGCGCCCGATAGCAGACCCAGCCACACTGCCACGGGAACCTAACCTAACCTAACCTAACCTAACCTAACCTAACCTAACCTAACTAACCTAACCTAACCTAACCTAACTAACCTAACCTAACCTAACCTAACCTAACCTAACCTAACCTAACCTAACCTAACCTAACCTAACCTAACCTAACCTAACCTAACCTAACCTAACCTACTAACCTAACCTAACCTAACCTAACCTACCTAACCTAACCTAACCTAACCTAACCTAACCTAACCTAACCTAACCTAACCTAACCTAACCTAACCTAACCTAACCTAACCTAACCTAACCTAACCTAACCTAACCTAACCTAACCTAACCTAACCTAACCTAACCTAACCTAACCTAACCTAACCTAACCTAACCTAACCTAACCTAACCTAACCTAACCTAACCTAACCTAACCTAACTAACCTAACCTAACCTAACCTAACCTAACCTAAACCTAACCTAACCTAACCTAACCTAACCTAACCTAACCTAACCTAACCTAACCTAACCTAACCTAACCTAACCTAACCTAACCTAACCTAACCTAACCTAACCTAACCTAACCTAACCTAACCTAACCTAACCT
The DNA here is from genome assembly GCA_902850365.2 of Chilo suppressalis. Taxonomy (NCBI): domain Eukaryota; kingdom Metazoa; phylum Arthropoda; class Insecta; order Lepidoptera; family Crambidae; genus Chilo; species Chilo suppressalis. Next base: position 32,766,091 of record OU963898.1, on the reverse strand, counting down.
AACCTAACCTAACCTAACCTAACCTAACCTAACTAACCTAACCTAACCTAACCTAACCTAACCTAACCTAACCTAACCTAACCTAACCTAACCTAACCTAACCTAACCTAACCTAACCTAACCTAACCTAACCTAACCTAACCTAACCTAACCTAACCTAACCTAACCTAACCTAACCTAACCTAACCTAACCTAACCTAACCTAACCTAACCTAACCTAACCTAACCTAACCTAACCTAACCTAACCTAACCTAACCTTTTTTTTTTTTTTTTTTGTGACGAGGGGAAATGCAGTTACGCACCATACCGTGACGCTGACTAGGCGCACGGCGTGTGTGGGACTCGCCGGCACGGGAAACAGTGCCGACCCTACTAAAGCAGGACCAGTGCGGAAGGCCACACTGATCCTACTCCACTAAAACCCCCCGGTACCCTCCTACGCCCATATGGGGGCGTCTCGGGGCCGACGCACCTGCGTGCGCCACAACTCCGAGCCCGCCCCCGGGCAGGCCCGGCCCAACGAGTGGACCGGGCGACGCGCCTCAGGGGGACTGCGCTAGGGTACTAGGCAGTCCCCAGACGTGGTGGCCTATGCCGGAGCGGCACCTAGGGCGCGCGGCTGGTCAGGCCGCGCCCAGGCCACCTTAGGGCCGTCGAAGACCGGCAGTCACCGCTGCCTGCCTTCTTCGGCCCACCCGTCTACGCCGGAGAGGGGCGGCTAGAGCGTCCTCCTCCCGCTCCCTCTCCGCTGCCTCCTTCTGCGCCATCACAGATTCGCAGAAGGAGGCGGCAGCCCTCCAGGCTCTCTCGCTACCAAGCATGGCTCTGACCATACTTGGCAGCGAGAGGCCTCCTCCGCCGAGCGCCGCGATCAGATCGCGGCGCTCATTTCGCCAGGCCGGGCACACGATCAACGTGTGCTCGGCCGTGTCGTCGGGGGAGGCGCAGTGATGACACCGCGGCGTCTCCTCCCGACGGGCGACTCGGTGCAGGTAGTGACCGAAACACCCATGTCCGGTCAGTACCTGCACCAGGCGGTAGGTGAGGGTGCCCCGCTGGCGCCCTACCCACTCCTCCAACACCGGACGAATCGCCTCGATCGTCCGGTGGCCAGCGGCTGGGTTGGCGAGTGCCTCCACCCATCGGCGCAGAGCCTCCCCCTGCGCCTCGGTGCGGACCCGTTCTACCTCCTCTAGAACGGGTCGCTCGCCCCGCTCTCTCGCCGCGACCCGGTGTTGATGCACCTGGGATAGTACCAGGGCATCAACCTCCCACGGGAGCGTACCTGCTAGGACGCAGGCAGCCCCGTGGCTGACCGTGCGGTAGGCCCGCACGGCCCGGGTCGCGATGACCCTCTGCGGTCTTCGCAAGAGGGCCCTCGTGCGGGACGAGAGGCACTCAGCCCAGACCGGGGCCCCGTACAGCGCCATCGACCTTATCACGGAGTGATAAAGCCGACGGCACTTCGCCTTCGGCCCCCCCACATTGGGGAGGAGGCGACCGAGTCCGGCTGCGACGCCGCACAGCCGGGGAGCGAGGAGCCTAAAATGCTCCTCCCAGCTCCATCGGGGGTCCAGGGTCAGGCCGAGATACTTAAGGTGCATCTCGACCGGAACCCACACCCCCTCTACCCGGGCACGGAGCCCCGGCGGGGTCCTGCGTCTGGGACCGTGGAAGGCCATGGCCCTCGTCTTTTCGAGGGCCACTTCCAGTCCCAGGAGGCGGATGCGTCGGACGACCATGGAGGTGCCGACCGACGCAAGGCGGACCGCCTCCTCCCACCCCCTCGCTCTCGCCGCTACAAGGGTGTCGTCCGCGAAGCAGACGACATCCATGCGCGGCAAGAGCTCACCCCGCAGGACCCAGTTGTACCCCAGGTTCCATAGGAGGGGACCTAATACGGAACCCTGGGGTACGCCTGCCTTCACTGGCCACGATTGGACGCGGCCCTCCGCATCCTCGTACAGGACTGACCTGTCTCGCAGGTAGTCCCGGACGAGGGTGCGGAGGTAGAGTGGCACTCGGTGAAACTCGAGCGCCGCCTCTATGCACTCGTGGGGGATGGTGTTGAACGCGTTCGCGATGTCCAAGGACACCGCGATCACCACCTCCCCCCGAGCTGTGGCCGCCTCAGTCCACCTCTTGAGACGGCCAACCGCGTCCATCGTGGACCGGCCGGTTCGGAAGCCGTACTGGCATTCCGCCAGGTCCGGCCCCTCCCCCTCGATGTGCTCGATGATCCGGGAGGCGAGAATCTTCTCAAAAGCCTTCCCGGACTCATCGAGCAACACCACCGGCCGGTAGCCCGCTGGAGAGTCTGCCGGGCGGCCTTCCTTGCGGAGAAGGCAGAGCCGCCCCACTCTCCAGCGCCTGGGAAAGCGACCCGTCGCGATGCATGTGTCTAGCACCGCGCGGAATCGCTCTCTCAGGGGGCCCAAGGCAATGGCCATTACCTTGGCCGGGGCCCCGTCCGGCCCCGGAGCTTTATTGCGGCTCCGGAGCCGGTCCCTCACCGTGTCCTAGTTCTCCATCAGACACGGGGGGGACCAGCTGCCCACGCCCCCGGAGCAGAACCGGGGGGCAGCATCCTGGGGGGTTCGAAGGGCCCGGGGTCTGGGAAAAGTGTCCCCAGCACCCTTCTTACCAACGCGGGCTCCATACCGGACGTGGAGGGGGCCGCCGAAGCGAACTTCCCCCTCACCGTCCGGTACGGCCTCCCCCAGGGGTCGCTGTCCAGGATGGCCAGAAAACTCATCCCAGGCAGCGACCTTGGCCCTGCAAATAGCGACACGCAGGGCCGTGTGGGCCTCGTTGTACGCCCGACGGAGGACCTCCTCTTCGCCGGGCGCTCGTCTGGCGCGCCTACGGCATCTTTGGTAGGCGCGCCTGGCCCTCATACTGGCGGCACGCAGGATCGTGAGTTCCTGCGTCCACCAGTATGCCTGCCCACTCCTCCGTGTGCCAACCCGCGCCCTCGGCATGGCGGCGCTGCAGACGACGTTGATGTCGTCCGCGAAAAGGTCCGCCATGCCGTCGGCATCCCCAGCGACGGCGTCCGGGACCCCTGCCCAGGCCCGCACCGTCGCCGCCTCCTCCGCCACATCCGGCTGGAGGCGTGCTAGCGCCCACCGTTTGAACGGCGAGCCGCCCGCACGGGGGCCCACCGGGGCCCCTGGGGATGCCGTGGAGACCTCGTACCGGACGTAACGGTGGTCCGATAGGGTCTCCACATCCGCCTCCACCCGCCAGCCCCGGATACGGGCCGCGAGCGGCGGGGTGGCGAAGGACACGTCAATGAGTGACGTGCCCTGCCACCGGACGCAGGTAGGGGTGGTTCCTCGATTGAGGATCTGGAGACCCAGGGCGAACACCCAGGCCTCCAGTATACCACCCCTGACGTCGGTGCGGGGGGACCCCCACGCGGTCGATTTTGCGTTGAGGTCCCCCGCCACCAGCACCTGACGAGGGGCCGCGCGGTGCACGACCCCTTCAACCGCAGCGAGAAACCGATCGAAGTCGGCCCTGCTGCGGTTGGGGGAGAAGTAGGTGGACACCACCACCACCTCTCCCCATCGTGCCGCCACATACCCCTCCCCCCTCTCCACCAGCACCGGGGAAGGGCCTGCACTCGCCGCCACTATGGCAGCGGAGCCATCCGCAGCCCCCATCCACTTGTCGGACGGGGGGATACGGTGCGGCTCCGAGACCACCGCAAGGTCGACCCCCCACTCCGCCATCGTCTGGCACAGGAGATCCTGTGCCCCGGCGGAGTGGTTGAGGTTCGCCTGGAGCAGTTTCCCCAATGTCCTACTGGGCATCGTTGACGGACATTGGGGTCACTGCTGGGGTCGCCTCTGGCGTGGCGCTGGTGGCCGCTTTTGGTGCGGCACGAGGAGCCGCTGCCGGGTTCGGCAGGCGACCCTTGACGGGAGGGGGCTTACAACTAGCCCCCGCCATTCGGTGCCCGGCTGGCAGGCCCCTGTCGGCGCATAACGCGCAATGCGGAGGGGCCTTGCAGGCCTTGGCTATGTGCCCCTCTTTGCCGCAGCGATAGCAGAGGCCGCTGCGGTCTTTGCTAGAGGGGCATTTGGCTGCTGGGTGACCCAGTGCCAGGCACCTATGGCAACGCATGGGGCGTGGCTCCAGTAGCCGGACCGTGGCTGCGCTCCAGCCCACCTTTAGTTTGCCATCGCTGACCAGCTTGGCTACTGCCTCCACAGGGCAGGAGGCGATTGCCGAGCCAGCCCCTCTGGCGCCGGAGGAAATTGCCCCCACCTTGATAGTATTGGGGGGGCAACCGGCTTTGTCGGCCAGAGCCGCCCGCACTTCTTCGGGCGTTGCGGTGTCATCAAGGCCTGACACCCTGACGTCTGCCGATTTTGTTGGGCGGGTCACCCTGGCTGCATCGCCCAAGGCCTCGCCCACCTTGGCCGCCAGGGTGTCGGCCTGGGCCACCGTTGTTCCGGACGGGAGCTCGATAATTCTCGCTCCCGTCACCGTAGTCCGGAACTTCGACGGACCGATACCCAGTTCGTCCATGTTAATGGACGCCTTGGCCTTGGTCAGGGCGTCCTTATAGGTAGCTCCCTGAGCCACCGCCTCCGGCTTGAGGGCCACCACCACCGCCAGGGTCTTTGGCGGCTTTGGCACCTTGGGGCCCTTTGGTCCTTGTGGACCCTTGGCAGCCTTTTTGCCCTTCTGGGCTGCTGCCGGTGCTGGCTCTGCCTTTTTGGGCTTTTTTGCCTTTTTGGCAACGGCAACCCAGGCGCCCTCCGCCGCCGCTGGTGTTGCCTCCTTAGGCAGCGGTGGTGCTGCCACCTTTTCTTCCTCACTCCTCGCTTGAGGAGGAGGAGCCGACGGGCCTGCCTTGGCTTTTGCCGCCTTTGCCGCCTTCGCCCTGGCCTTTTTGGGCATGTTGGCGGCCGGGGCAAGCGTGGTTGGGGCTACCTTACCGTCCCCAACCGTCTGCGTTTTCATAGGTGGCTTGGAGCCCGCGGCCTTGGCATCAGCTGCCAATGGTGGCCGGCGTGGTCTCTCAGCTGCAGGAAGGAGCCGCCCATCCACCTCCAGGCCCTCCAGCCTTGCCTGGAGCATATTGGCCATCTGTTGGGAGAGGGAGCGGTGCATTTCTTGCAACGCTCCGGCAAGCTCCTCCCCTCCGCTGCCTCCGCCTCCCACCCCCACCGGGGTGTCTAGGACGATGGGCGCCGCCGGCCTTTTCCGGCGCCCTTCACCTGCCTCCGAGAAGGCCCGCCTTAGAGCTGTGAGCTCGTGGCGGACCTTCGATAGTTCGTCCTGCAGGCGCTTATTATCCGCCCGCAGGCGACGCATCTCCTCTGCCGTGTCCTTCTGCGCTAATGCGCGGACCACGGCCATCAGGGAGCCTGCATTAGAGTGTAGCTTCTTTTTGCAGGTCCCTTTCAAGTTCTTAGCCCTTTTGGCGACCTCTGTCACCTCGCCAACCCTTTTCGAGGCCTCCGCCACCAAGTCCTCCACGGACATCCTACTCGGCTCGGCCTCTCCCTCGCTGGCGGCAGAGGTGTATGCCTCAGTCAAAGTGCTGGTGTCAGAATCCGGCTCAATCTCCCTGGCCTCTCTCCGCGCCTGGGATATTCCGACGCTATGCGTCAGAGCACTTCCGCCACCTCTGCCTCCTCTGCCTCCCTTAGCTCTGGGCACTTTGGGCGCAGGTGCCACCACTGTTGAGGCGTCCTTTAAGTAGCTGGACGCCACCGACCGCCTCTTGCGGCTTTTTGTCGAACCTGCCGTTGAATCGGCCACTGACTCCGCCTCCGACTCAGCCCGTAGGCTGTACGTTGATCCTGCCAAGGACTGTACTTCCGATAAAGAAACCGGCGCGCTGTCGGGACCATACGTCAGGGTCACAGAGCTCCTCCGTGACCCCTCCGGCTGCACTTGACCAGCCCTACTCCTGGTCCTTATTCTTTCCTCCGGCTGTGCGAAACCCATTCCCTTCTCACCAACATCCTCCTTCTCCGGTCTCTCCAGACCCTCTACAACTCCTTCCTTCGTCTTCTCCTCACTCTTCAGATTTTTGTTTTTAGTATTAGATGTCTGCATTGTTGTTCCCACGAGTGTGGGGGAAATAAATGGTCCACCCAGGCAGTGCCCCCTGTACCTGGGTAACCCTAATACTCCCGGGGCGGCGGGTAGTGCCCCGGGGTGGAAGCGCTAGTTGGTGGACTTCCCCAGCCCACCACCATAAGGCGCCTGGTACCACGCTTGCACTTTAATACCAGTTAACGGGTAGACCCGACACTTTGGGGTTTTTTTAACGAGGTATGCTCCTCTCAGGGACGGCCGACAAAGGCAGTCCCCACTGGTCCTGTGTGGTGCCGCTAGACATGACAACGACACACACACACAGGTCTCCAGCTCGCCCGACGGTAGGCCGAAACCCATCCCCAGTGACCACACTCGTGGCCACGGGGCCGCCGCGCACGCGGACCTTGGAGGTCCGCAAACCACGCCGTCGAAACGGCCGCTGGGCCAGCCAATTAAGGCAAGCCCCGCCAACCGAGCAGTTACGCCCGGGTGTGGCATCGCCACGTGGGACCTGAGTCCCCGCGGAACACTGTCCGCCATCCACCGCCGACAAGTCGGCCACTGATCGGCTGCCGCTACCCGGGATGCCCAGGACGCCAGCCGATCCACTCCGGGTAATTTTTTATAGAGGTTGTCTTCCTCGCGACCACTGCCCTCCGTAGAGAGTGGCAGCCCTCGGCCCCGCTCAGTGCGGGGTTGCGAGCTCTCCCCCTGCTCGGCTGCCGCTACCCGGGCTACCCAGGACGCCAGCCGAGACCCCCACTGGGTAATTTTTTAGAGAGGTTTTCTTCCTAACCTAACCTAACCTAACCTAACCTAACCTAACCTAACCTAACCTAACCTAACCTAACCTAACCTAACCTAACCTAACCTAACCTAACCTAACCTAACCTAACCTAACCTAACCTAACCTAACCTAACCTAACCTAACCTAACCTAACCTAACCTAACCTAACTAACCTAACCTAACCTAACCTAACCTAACCTAACCTAACCTAACCTAACCTAACCTAACCTAACCTAACCTAACCTAACCTAACCTAACCTAACCTAACCTAACCTAACCTAACCTAACCTAACCTAACCTAACCTAACCTAACCTAACCTAACCTAACCTAACCTAACCTAACCTAACCTAACCTAACCTAACCTAACCTAACCTAACCTAACCTAACCTAACCTAACCTAACCTAACCTAACCTAACCTAACCTAACCTAACCTAACCTAACCTAACCTAACCTAACCTAACCTAACCTAACCTAACCTAACCTAACCTAACCTAACCTAACCTAACCTAACCTAACCTAACCTAACCTAACCTAACCTAACCTAACCTAACCTAACCTAACCTAACCTAACCTAACCTAACCTAACCTAACCTAACCTAACCTAACCTAACCTAACCTAACCTAACCTAACCTAACCTAACCTAACCTAACCTAACCTAACCTAACCTAACCTAACCTAACCTAACCTAACCTAACCTAACCTAACCTAACCTAACCTAACCTAACCTAACCTAACCTAACCTAACCTAACCTAACCTAACCTAACCTAACCTAACCTAACCTAACCTAACCTAACCTAACCTAACCTAACCTAACCTAACCTAACCTAACCTAACCTAACCTAACCTAACCTAACCTAACCTAACCTAACCTAACCTAACCTAACCTAACCTAACCTAACCTAACCTAACCTAACCTAACCTAACCTAACCTAACCTAACCTAACCTAACCTAACCTAACCTAACCTAACCTAACCTAACCTAACCTAACCTAACCTAACCTAACCTAACCTAACCTAACCTAACCTAACCTAACCTAACCTAACCTAACCTAACCTAACCTAACCTAACCTAACCTAACCTAACCTAACCTAACCTAACCTAACCTAACCTAACCTAACCTAACCTAACCTAACCTAACCTAACCTAACCTAACCTAACCTAACCCCAGTTGCCCCGCATCCGTAGACCCGAGCGTCACGTTTTTGTAGTGCTCCGTCTTTAAAAAATCAAAGTACCGGTAAAAGTAAAGCGAAATAACAAGTGCAATACGTCAAAAGATTCGTCTCGACGAGACGAATCCAACAGTGTGTCACACTTAGGTGTGAAAAGTGAAAAAAGTGACGAAAAGTGCAAAAAACCTGAAATTTGAGGTTATTCCGGACTTTGGAGCTGAATATCTCAAAAACGAAAGCGGCGACCCATACTTCTTGAACTGTGGGGAGTCTTCATCCGACCCGAAGATCATCAGGGGAAAATCTTAGATTTTTCCAGCCCGAAACCAGGGACTTTCCTAAGAAAGTCCCCTCACCACGTGGCCACGAGGTCCTGGATCTACGCCAGAGACACCCACCAAACCATCAAAAACAGGAAGAGGACATCGCAGCGGACCGGGTGGAGTTTTCAGCGACCATTTTCAGGCTGAAACAAGGAAGATACAAGGTCCAGTACATTTTTAAATTTAAGATTAGCTTTAAGAGTATCTATAGAAAAAACCAGATCGTAAAGTTATATATTAAAAATCAAAATTATATTTAGCATGTATTACAGATCATTAGTATAAAATTTCGGAATTTTTTATTGTATAAATACGGAGATATTCGACTTTTAGGACGAGCGGGGCGAACGGCACGAAAACAAAAGTCAAATATCTACCGGTTTTTTATTTAATCAAAATCTGGTTTTCACTATTACAGGAGGACGCTGACCCGGGCTATCCCGTGGGACAAAAAATTTTCGTTAAGTAAACATACCAGCGCAAACAAACGCAGTTTTGTAGCTGAAAAAATCTTTTCTAAATTTTATAACCTTTTATTTTATGCTTTAACATAAAATAAAAAATCAAAAATTTATATCACGGGAAAGGCCGGTTCACCCCCTATCTTGTAGTATTAAGTTTTTAAGGGTAGGTCTCGGCTTTTCCGAGCGCCACCCCCCCAAAGACCAAACGGTAAAATCATCCGACCGCATTAGTAAGTTTGTAAAAGATCGCGACGTGAAAAATCACTTTTTTATTATTGATATTTTTTAAATTATTTTTATATGACCAGATAGCTTGTTATGTAAAACCATTTTTGACGGAAAATTTTTTTATTTTCGGACCACCCCGTCCAAAGATTTAATCAATCAAAAATAAAAATTTTTACCAAACGCAATTTTTTGAAATTTTCAAGTTATAAATTGAAATAAAAGTGTATATAATAGATATTTAATTACAAATTTTTTAGGAAAGGTAAAACCCATATAGACGGTTATAATAAACCACGTTTTAACGATAAGGGTTAATACCCGGATAAAATATAGTGCAAACAAATCTTTATGCGGTCATTTTTAAGAGACTTGGCAACGAATATTGCTTTTTAAAAATATAAATATCTATTTAATTGTTGTGTTTTATATATCTACGTATAGCTTAGAAAAGGCCCTTTACACCTGTTTTTAAAAAATTTTGAAAATCAAAAACGGCCCCGAGCGCCGTCCGTCGCAAGATTCAGGAATTTACATAAAAACCGCACAGATAAGTTTGTTTAGTTTTAAGATTTTATTTTGTGAGTGTCCCCTTTGTTTACATTTTTTCGCGTGCAATAACTTTGAAGTTTATTATCCTAAAATTATAAAATTTATATTGCCACATAGACTAGTCTTTCCCCTATCTACCAAGCTTTTTAAAATAATTTTCCCACCCCTACTTTTTAAAATACTGACAATTAATCAAAGAGAGGGAAAAAAGTGTTTAATACTAAATATCTCGGAAAATATTAATTTTTCAAAAAAAATATCCGGGAGGTTTTTGGTCCAAGACAGCCCCCTTTACAGGAGTCCGAAACTAAAAACCACCCGGGACAACCCTTAGACGGAGAAAATAAGCCACGCCCCCATTAATCAAGAACTTAGAAAATAACGGACAAAAAAGTAAAAACAATAAAAAGGGAACACTTGGAGAAATCTCCCATATAGGGTTCCTTGGGGAAATAGTCTTAGATTAACCAACACTACCGCATCGGGGCATAAAAAACTACCCCCAACCCCAAGTCACCCCTAATTTGGGAATAACCCATCTCGGAAACTACTGGGCCGATTTCGACCGGACTTTGACCCACCGGTCACAAAAAATTTCCCAAACCCGGTAGAGCACCGACCGACTCTATATAGAGTCAGTAGAGACCGGGAAAATTAATTTTAAGTTTTTAATAGGGCCTTTTCTATAGCAAAATTGACTCCTGTTTCTCTATTGAGATCAGGAATAGTATTTAAGTAATTTTGACAAAATTCAGGTCTCTATTGAGCCTGAATATAGGTTAAGTTAGTTAGGTTTTTAATATAGTTTAGGTCACTCTGCGCCTCTATTGAGGGCAGACTTAGGGTAAGAATTGACAAATCTGCATTATTGCAAATTTACTATAATTGTATTTTATTCTTATTTTATCCATTTTATTTTCACTGTGATATTGACAACCTGTACCTTTTTTAAGGACAGGCTTAGCATTAGATTATTTATTTCCGTGTATATTTGACAGTGATCGACACCCTGCACCTCTTTTGAGGGCAGGCCTAGTTATAGATAATAATTATTTTATTGAATTGCGTGTTTTGACCCATTTTATTTTATTCATTTTATTTTTTATTTTTATTTTTCATTTTATTTTTTAATTATTTAATTGCGTTTTAACTTTACCCGTCTTTTGACACATTTATTAATTTAATTAATCTTATCCAATTTTAATTTTTATTCATTTTTATTTTTATTTTTTAACGATTTTACAAAACGACGTAGGCTAACCCACTCAAATAGAATATAATAAACAAATTAGTAAAATAGCAAAATGTATACCAGTAGCCAACCTATCTTCGCGAGGTTAAGTTCAAATAATTTTGAGAATAAAAGAACATATTCCTCTCCCCCGGGAGAAATAGATAAAGAAAACAATAAAGCTCAGCCCACAATAAAATCACCACTAAAATATAAGAATGTAAGGGAATATGAAAGGAGAGCGAATGAGGCACAAAGCAAGATAAAAGAGCAAATGGAGCCAAAAGGCACCAACAGGTCAGTTACGAAAGAAGGGAAAGCAAGGATAACGGAAGAAACGGGAGAAATGGTAAGGATGATAAAAGAATTAGTGAGTAGAGTAAGTGAGTCAGAAGAAAATAAAGAAAGAAGAAGAACGCAAGAGGAGGAAAGAGAAGAAAGTAAAAAAGGTAAAGATGAGGATAAGAGCGAGAGTGAGAATGACATAAGGAACAGTATGATAAAGATGCATGAAAGGATATTAGAAAACAAAGAAGAGACAAGAGGGAACGGTAATGTCCTAGCAGATATTATGACAATATTGCTGGAGATTAAAGGAGAGGTTAAAGAGACAAAAGAGGAACAGAAGAAGATAAACAAAATTATAACAACGGAAAAAGAAGAATTGAAATATAGTAAAAATAGGATAGAGAAAATAGAGAGTATGATGAATATGCAAGTTGAGGAAAGTAAGAAAATGAAAGAGGAACAAGATAAGCTCAAAGAGATAATGATAGAAAACAATAAAGGGATAGAGGAAGGAAAGGGAAGACTGGAAGCGATAAAAGAGATGCAAGAAAAAGTGGGAAAGCAAATGGAAGAAGAGCGAAAGAAACCGACTAATTGGGGAGCTAAGATAGAGGAAGAAAGGAAGGAAGAAACGTATGCGGAGAAAGTGAGGAACGTTCCACCCCAAAACAAATCACTACACTCCATCATAGTGGCGTCGACCGACGAAACGCTCACGAGCGATCAGGTGTTTGAAGCGGTGAGAAAGTCGGTCGACGAGAAAGGGGAGTGGAACGAAGTAAGGAGAGTAAGAAAGGCAAAAGGACAAAAGGTGATTATAGGATGCGCAAGGGAAAGCGAGGCTGAGAAATTGAAGGAAAAGATAGAGAAGAATAAAATTTTGAAAGTGGAAAAAGCGAGAAATAAAAACCCATTAGTGATAGTAAGGAATGTAAGAGGAGAGAGAAAGAAAGAGGAAGTAATAGAAGGGATAAAAAGAAAGCTCAGAAGAATGAATGGGGAAGAAAGACATACGGAAGAGGATATAGAAGTAGTTTATGAAAAGGCAACTAGGAACCCGCATGTGGCGCACGTGGTGGTCAGAGTGGCTCCCACTATCTGGCGGCAGCTGACAGACACGGGGACTCTTCAACTGCAGTGGGGAATCTCCGCTGTGGAAGATCAGTCCCCAGTAATCCAGTGCTCCCGCTGTCTGGGCTACGGCCATATCAGACGGGTCTGCACGGAGGCGCTGGACAGCTGCAGCCACTGTGGGGGAGACCACCTATATGCCACATGCCCGAACAAAGACTCCGCGCCTAGTTGCCTTAACTGTAGAAGGGCTGAGCTCAAAGAGATCGAACACAACACTTTTAGCAGTGACTGCCCACAGAGGAAACTCTGGGACAAAATCGCAAGAGCGAAGGTGGCGTACTGCTAAGGGTGTTGTGGGCAAGAACAAAATGGGGAGAGGAAAAAAGAAGCAGAAAGAAACACTAGGAGTAGGGAAAAAAATAGGAAAAAAGGCAAGCATAATAAAAAGTTGGCATTGGTTTCACTTTCCTGAGGAAAGTAAGAAGCCAAATTTAGAAAGGAGACTGCTGAAACCCCTTCCCGGAACAATGGAGGAAGTGCGAGGGGAAACCAAAGGAAGCCACGAGACCAAAACAAGTGATGGCAGCAAAATTGATATTTTGATACCTCACTTGCGGAGGCCAACCGGGCTCCAGAGGGGACCACTCAAACTTGGAAGGTTAATGTGACCGGGAGGGGATTTCAGAAGTAAAACAGCAATGGAAAGGAAATAAAGAAAGACAGCAATTAAGAACAGAAGCTAGTAACAATAGGCAAGATAGGTAGAAACAGCATAAGAACATTAAACTAAAAAGAGATATTATAGTGTAATTAGTAGAATAAGGGAATAAAAAGTGTACAAATAGAAGTAAGAAACATGTAACTACTGAAGTAAGAAACAAAGAAATGTGATAGAATATAAGTAAAATATAGTATAATAAGAAACAATTGTAAAACAAATGAGAAGGAAAGAAAGAAGAAAACTAATTTGTATAGAATAAGAAACAACAGGAACTGTAAATAAAAGATAAATAATAATACTAATAAGAATAAAATGTAATAGATAATAAGAACAGCCAAATGTAAAAAGTAAAACAAAATGTAATAGATATTAAGAACAGATAAATGTGAAAAGTAAAGTAAAATAAAAAAAAAAAAAAAAAAAAAAAAAAAAAAAAAGAGAAAAGAAAAACTCGCATAAAAATACATGACAAAGAGAAAAGAAAAACTCAAAAAAACAGAAATATAAAATAAAAAAGAAAGAAAAAGTCCTGCCACTGAGTGGGGAAGCCGTTAAAAAAAAAAAAAAAAGAAAAAAAAAAAAAAAAACCTAACCTAACCTAACCTAACCTAACCTAACCTAACCTAACCTAACCTTTTTTTTTTTTTTTTTTTTTGTGACGAGGGGAAATGCAGTTACGCACCATACCGTGACGCTGACTAGGCGCACGGCGTGTGTGGGACTCGCCGGCACGGGAAACAGTGCCGACCCTACTCAAGCAGGACCAGTGCGGAAGACCACACTGATCCTACTCCACTAAAACCCCCCGGTACCCTCCTACGCCCATGTGGGGGCGTCTCGGGGCCGACGCACCTGCGTGCGCCACAGCTCCGAGCCCGCCCCCGGGCAGGCCCGGCCCAACGAGTGGACCGGGCGACGCGCCTCAGGGGGACTGCGCTAGGGTACTAGGCAGTCCCCAGACGTGGTGGCCTATGCCGGAGCGGCACCTAGGGCGCGCGGCTGGTCAGGCCGCGCCCAGGCCACCTTAGGGCCGTCGAAGACCGGCAGTCACCGCTGCCTGCCTTCTTCGGCCCACCCGTCTACGCCGGAGAGGGGCGGCTAGAGCGTCCTCCTCCCGCTCCCTCTCCGCTGCCTCCTTCTGCGCCATCACAGATTCGCAGAAGGAGGCGGCAGCCCTCCAGGCTCTCTCGCTACCAAGCATGGCTCTTACCATACTTGGCAGCGAGAGGCCTCCTCCGCCGAGCGCCGCGATCAGATCGCGGCGCTCGTTTCGCCAGGCCGGGCACACGATCAACGTGTGCTCGGCCGTGTCGTCGGGAGAGGCGCAGTGATGACACCGCGGCGTCTCCTCCCGACGGGCGACTCGGTGCAGGTAGTGACCGAAACACCCATGTCCGGTCAGTACCTGCACCAGGCGGTAGGTGAGGGTGCCCCGCTGGCGCCCTACCCACTCCTCCAACACCGGACGAATCGCCTCGATCGTCCGGTGGCCAGCGGCTGGGTTGGCGAGTGCCTCCACCCATCGGCGCAGAGCCTCCCCCTGCGCCTCGGTGCGGACCCGTTCTACCTCCTCTAGAACGGGTCGCTCGCCCCGCTCTCTCGCCGCGACCCGGTGTTGATGCACCTGGGATAGTACCAGGGCATCAACCTCCCACGGGAGCGTACCTGCTAGGACGCAGGCAGCCCCGTGGCTGACCGTGCGGTAAGCCCGCACGGCCCGGGTCGCGATGACCCTCTGCGGTCTTCGCAAGAGGGCCCTCGTGCGGGACGAGAGGCACTCAGCCCAGACCGGGGCCCCGTACAGCGCCATCGACTTTATCACGGAGTGATAAAGCCGACGGCACTTCGCCTTCGGCCCCCCCACATTGGGGAGGAGGCGACCGAGTCCGGCTGCGACGCCGCACAGCCGGGGAGCGAGGAGCCTGAAATGCTCCTCCCAGCTCCATCGGGGGTCTAGGGTCAGGCCGAGATACTTAAGGTGCATCTCGACCGGAACCCACACCCCCTCTACCCGGGCACGGAGCCCCGGCGGGGTCCTGCGTCTGGGACCGTGGAAGGCCATGGCCCTCGTCTTTTCGAGGGCCACTTCCAGTCCCAGGAGGCGGATGCGTCGGACGACCATGGAGGTGCCGACCGACGCAAGGCGGACCGCCTCCTCCCACCCCCTCGCTCTCGCCGCTACTAGGGTGTCGTCCGCAAAGCAGACGACATCCATGCGCGGCAAGAGCTCACCCCGCAGGACCCAGTTGTACCCCAGGTTCCATAGGAGGGGACCTAATACGGAACCCTGGGGTACGCCTGCCTTCACTGGCCACGATTGGACGCGGCCCTCCGCGTCCTCGTACAGGACTGACCTGTCTCGCAGGTAGTCCCGGACGAGGGCGCGGAGGTAGAGGGGCACTCGGTGGAACTCGAGCGCCGCCTCTATGCACTCGTGGGGGATGGTGTTGAACGCGTTCGCGATGTCCAAGGACACCGCGATCACCACCTCCCCCCGAGCTGTGGCCGCCTCAGTCCACCTCTTGAGACGGCCAACCGCGTCCATCGTGGACCGGCCGGTTCGGAAGCCGAACTGGCAGTCCGCCAGGTCCGGCCCCTCACCCTCGATGTGCTCGATGATCCGGGAGGCGAGAATCTTCTCAAAAGCCTTCCCGGACTCATCGAGCAACACCACCGGCCGGTAGCCCGCTGGGGAGTCTGCCGGGCGGCCTTCCTTGCGGAGAAGGCAAAGCCGCCCCACTCTCCAGCGCCTGGGAAAGCGACCCGTCGCGATGCATGTGTCGAGCACCGCGCGGAATCGCTCTCCCAGGGGGCCCAAGGCAATGGCCATTACCTTGGCCGGGGCCCCGTCCGGCCCCGGAGCTTTATTGCGGCTCCGGAGCCGGTCCCTCACCGTGTCTAGTTCTGCATCAGACACGGGGGGACCAGCTGCCCACGCCCCCGGAGCAGAACCGGGGGGCAGCATCCTGGGGGGTTCGAAGGGCCCGGGGTCTGGGAAAAGTGTCCCCAGCACCCTCCTCACCAGCGCGGGCTCCATACCGGACGTGGAGGGGGCCGCCGAAGCGACCTTCCCCCTCACCGTCCGGTACGGCCTCCCCCAGGGGTCGCTGTCCAGGATGGCCAAAAACTCATCCCAGGCAGCGACCTTGGCCCTGCAGATGGCTCTACGCAGGGCCGTGTGGGCCTCGTTGTACGCCCGGCGGAGGACCTCCTCTTCGCCGGGCGCTCGTCTGGCGCGCCTGCGGCATCGCTGGCAGGCGCGCCTGGCCCTCATACTGGCGGCACGCAGGATCGTGAGCTCCTGCGTCCACCAGTATGCCTGCCCACTCCTCCGTGGGCCAACCCGCGCCCTCGGCATGGCGGCGCTGCAGACGACATTGATGTCGTCCGCGAAAAGGTCCGCCATGCCGTCGGCATCACCCGCGACGGCGTCGGGGACCCCTGCCCAGGCCCGCACCGTCGCTGCCTCCTCCGCCACATCCGGCTGGAGGCGTGCGAGCGCCCACCGTTTGAACGGCGAGCTGCCCGCACGGGGGCCCACCGGGGCCCCTGGGGATGCCGTGGAGACCTCGTACCGGACGTACCGATGGTCCGATAGGGTCTCCACATCCGCCTCCACCCGCCAGCCCCGGATACGGGCCGCGAGCGGCGGGGTGGCGAAGGACACGTCAATGAGTGACGTGCCCTGCCACCGGACGCAGGTAGGGGTGGTTCCTCGGTTGAGGATCTGGAGACCCAGGGCGAACACCCAGGCCTCCAGGATACCACCCCTGACGTCGGTGCGGGGGGACCCCCACGCGGTTGATTTCGCATTTAGGTCCCCGGCCACCAGCACCTGACGAGGGGCCGCGCGGTGCACGACCCCTTCAACCGCAGCGAGAAACCGATCAAAGTCGGCCCTGCTGCGGTTGGGGGAGAAGTAGGTGGACACCACCACCACCTCTCCCCATCGTGCCGCCACATACCCCTCCCCCCTCTCCACCAGCACCGGGGAAGGGCCCACACTCGCCGCCACAATGGCAGCGGAGCCATCCGCAGCCCCCATCCACTTGTCGGACGGGGGGATACGGTGCGGCTCCGAGACCACCGCAAGGTCGACCCCCCACTCCGCCATCGTCTGGCACAGGAGATCCTGTGCCCCGGCGGAGTGGTTGAGGTTGGCCTGGAGCAGTTTCCCCAATGTCCTACTGGGCATCGTTGACGGACATTGGGGTCACTGCTGGGGTCGCCTCTGTCGTGGCGCGGGGGACCGCCTCTGGTGCGGCCCGTGGAGCCGCTGCTGGCTGCGGCAGGCGGCCCTTGACGGGAGGGGGCTTACAACTGGCCCCCGCCATTCGGTGCCCGGCTGGCAGGCCCCTGTCGGCGCACACCGCGCAGTGCGGTGGGGCCTTGCAGGCCTTGGCTACGTGCCCCTCTTTGCCGCAGCGATAGCAGAGGCCGCTGCGGTCTTTGCTAGAGGGACACTTGGCTGCTGGATGCCCCAGTGCCATGCACCTATGGCATCTCATGGGGCGTGGCTCCAGTAGCCGGACCGTGGCTGCGCTCCAGCCCACCTTTAGTCTCCCGTCTTTGACCAAGCTGGCCACGGCCTCAACGGGGCAGGAGGCAATTGCTGAGCCAGCCCCCCTGGCGCCGGATGATATTGCCCCCACCCTGATAGTATTGGGGGGGCAACCGGCTATGTCGGCCAGAGCCGCCCGCACTTCTTCGGGCGTTGCGGTGTCATCAAGGCCCGACACCCTGACGTCTGCCGATTTTGTTGGGCGAGTCACCTTGGCGGTATCGCCCAAGGCCTCGCCTACCTTGGCCGCCAGAGTGTCGGCCTGGGCCACCGTTGTTCCGGACGGGAGCTCAATAATCCTCGCTCCCGTCACCGTAGTCCGGAACTTCGACGGGCCGATGCCCAGTTCGTCCATGTTAATGGACGCCTTGGCCTTGGTCAGGGCGTCCTTGTAAGTGGCTCCCTGAGCCACCGCCTCCGTCTTCAGAGCCACCACGACCGCCAGGGTCTTAGGCGCCTTTGGCACCTTGGGGCCCTTTGGCCCTTGTGGACCCTTGGCTGCCTTTTTGCCCTTCTGGGTTGCCACCGGTGCCGCCTCTGCTTTTTTGGGCTTTTTGGGTTTTTTGGCGACGGTCACCCAGGCGCCCTCAACCACCGGTGGTGTTGCCTCCTTAGGCAGCGGTGCTGCCACCTGTTTCTCACTCCTCGCTAGAGGAGTAGGAGCCGAAGTGCCTGCCTTTGGTTTTGCCGCCTTTGCCGCCTTCGCCCTGGCCTTTTTGGGCATGTTGGCGGCCGGGGCAAGCGTGGTTGGGGCCACATTACCGCCCCCAATCGTCTGCGCCGTCCTAGGTGGCTTCGAGCCCGCGGCCTTGGCATCAGCTGCCAATGGCGGCCGGCGGGGTCTCTCCGCTGCAGGGAGGAGCCGCCCGTCCACCTCCAGGCCCTCCAGCCTTGCCTGGAGCATGTTGGCCATCTGCTGGGAGAGGGAACGGTGCATTTCTTGCAACGCTCCAGCAAGCTCCTCCTCTCCGCTGCCTCCGCCTCCCACCCCCGCCGGGGTGTCTAGGATGATGGGCGCCGCCGGCCTTTTGCGGCGCCCTTCACCGGCCTCCGAGAAGGCCCGCCTCAGAGCCGTCAGCTCGTGGCGGACCTTTGTGAGCTCGTCCTGCAGGCGCTTGTTGTCCGCCCGCAGTCGACGCATCTCTTCTGCCGTGTCCTTTTGAGCCAAGGCGCGGACCACGGCCATCAGGGAGCCTGCATTGGAGCGCAATTTCTTTTTGCAGGTCCCCTTTAAATTCTTGGCCTTTTTCGCGACCTCTGTCACTTCGCCAACCCTCTTCGAGGCCTCCGCCACCAAGTCCTCCACTGTCATGTTACGAGGCTCGGCTTCTCCGTCGCTGGCGGCAGATGTATATGCCTCCGTAAGGGTGGACTCGGATTCGGAGTCCGGCTCAATCTCCCTGGCCTCTCTCCTCGCCTGGGACACTCCAACGCTATGCGTCAGAGCACTTCCGCCGCCTCTACCTCCTCTGCCCCCCTTGGCTCTGGGCACTTTGGGCGCAGGTGCCACCACTGTCGAGGCGTCCTTTAGGTAGCTGGACGCCACCGACCGCCTCTTACGGCTTTTTGCCGGACCGGCCGTTGATTCGGCAGCCGACTCCGCCTCCGATTCAGCCCGCAGGCTGGACATTGACCCGGCTAATGACTGACAGTCGGGACCGAACGTCAGGGTCACTGAGCTCCTGCGTGACCGAACGTCAGGGTCACTGAGCGGCTGCACCTGACCACACCTGCTCCTGGTCGTTCGCCTCTCCTCCGGCGGTGCAGCACTCACTCCTCTCTCTCCTTTCTCCTGATCCGGCCTCTCTAGGCCCTCTCCAATCCTCTCCTTTCTCTTCTCCTCCTCACTCTTCACTTTTTGGTTTTGTTTTTTATTATTTAAGACATCCATTGTTGTTCCCACGAGTATGGGGGATAAATGGTCCACCCAGGCAGTGCCCCCTGTACCTGGGTAACCCTAATACTCCCGGGGCGGCGGGTAGTGCCCCGGGGTGGAAGCGCTAGTAGGTGGACTTCCCCAGCCCACCACCATAAGGCGCCTGGTACCACGCTTGCACTTTAATACCAGTTAACGGGTAGACCCGACACTTTGGGGTTTTTTAACGAGGTATGCTCCTCTCAGGGACGGCCAACTAAGGCAGTCCCCACTGGTCCTGTGTGGTGCCGCTAGACATGACAACGACACACACACACAGGTCTCCAGCTCGCCCGACGGTAGGCCGAAACCCATCCCCAGTGACCACACTCGTGGCCACGGGGCCGCCGCGCACGCGGACCTTGGAGGTCCGCAAACCACGCCGTCGAAACGGCCGCTGGGCCAGCCAATTAAGGCAAGCCCCGCCAACCGAGCAGTTACGCCCGGGTGTGGCATCGCCACGTGGGACCGGAGTCCCCGCGGAACACTGTCCGCCATCCACCGCCGACAAGTCGGCCACTGATCGGCTGCCGCTACCCGGGATGCCCAGGACGCCAGCCGATCCACTCCGGGTAATTTTTTATAGAGGTTGTCTTCCTCGCGACCACTGCCCTCCGTAGAGAGTGGCAGCCCTCGGCCCCGCTCAGTGCGGGGTTGCGAGCTCTCCCCCAGCTCGGCTGCCGCTACCCGGGCTACCCAGGACGCCAGCCGAGACCCCCACTGGGTAATTTTTTAGAGAGGTTTTCTTCCTCGCGGCCCCCACCCTCCGAAGAGACTAGCGGCCCTCGGCCCCGCACTACGTACGGGGTTACGAGATTGTCGTGCAGTTGCTGTCCGCGCCGGCCGAAGCCGGTACCCCCCATATATGGGGGGCGTGCCCCTATCCACAACCCGGGGGACGCGTCCGGTAGCGACACTGCACAGTCGCTCCCCTCTCCAACGAGAGGGCGGAACCTAACCTAACCTAACCTAACCTAACCTAACCTAACCTAACCTAACCTAACCTAACCTAACCTAACCTAACCTAACCTAACCTTTTTTTTTTTTTTTTTTGTGACGAGGGGAAATGCAGTTACGCACCATACCGTGACGCTGACTAGGCGCACGGCGTGTGTGGGACTCGCCGGCACGGGAAACAGTGCCGACCCTACTCAAGCAGGACCAGTGCGGAAGACCACACTGATCCTACTCCACTAAAACCCCCCGGTACCCTCCTACGCCCATGTGGGGGCGTCTCGGGGCCGACGCACCTGCGTGCGCCACAGCTCCGAGCCCGCCCCCGGGCAGGCCCGGCCCAACGAGTGGACCGGGCGACGCGCCTCAGGGGGACTGCGCTAGGGTACTAGGCAGTCCCCAGACGTGGTGGCCTATGCCGGAGCGGCACCTAGGGCGCGCGGCTGGTCAGGCCGCGCCCAGGCCACCTTAGGGCCGTCGAAGACCGGCAGTCACCGCTGCCTGCCTTCTTCGGCCCACCCGTCTACGCCGGAGAGGGGCGGCTAGAGCGTCCTCCTCCCGCTCCCTCTCCGCTGCCTCCTTCTGCGCCATCACAGATTCGCAGAAGGAGGCGGCAGCCCTCCAGGCTCTCTCGCTACCAAGCATGGCTCTTACCATACTTGGCAGCGAGAGGCCTCCTCCGCCGAGCGCCGCGATCAGATCGCGGCGCTCATTTCGCCAGGCCGGGCACACGATCAACGTGTGCTCGGCCGTGTCGTCGGGAGAGGCGCAGTGATGACACCGCGGCGTCTCCTCCCGACGGGCGACTCGGTGCAGGTAGTGACCGAAACACCCATGTCCGGTCAGTACCTGCACCAGGCGGTAGGTGAGGGTGCCCCGCTGGCGCCCTACCCACTCCTCCAACACCGGACGAATCGCCTCGATCGTCCGGTGGCCAGCGGCTGGGTTGGCGAGTGCCTCCACCCATCGGCGCAGAGCCTCCCCCTGCGCCTCGGTGCGGACCCGTTCTACCTCCTCTAGAACGGGTCGCTCGCCCCGCTCTCTCGCCGCGACCCGGTGTTGATGCACCTGGGATAGTACCAGGGCATCAACCTCCCACGGGAGCGTACCTGCTAGGACGCAGGCAGCCCCGTGGCTGACCGTGCGGTAAGCCCGCACGGCCCGGGTCGCGATGACCCTCTGCGGTCTTCGCAAGAGGGCCCTCGTGCGGGACGAGAGGCACTCAGCCCAGACCGGGGCCCCGTACAGCGCCATCGACTTTATCACGGAGTGATAAAGCCGACGGCACTTCGCCTTCGGCCCCCCCACATTGGGGAGGAGGCGACCGAGTCCGGCTGCGACGCCGCACAGCCGGGGAGCGAGGAGCCTGAAATGCTCCTCCCAGCTCCATCGGGGGTCTAGGGTCAGGCCGAGATACTTAAGGTGCATCTCGACCGGAACCCACACCCCCTCTACCCGGGCACGGAGCCCCGGCGGGGTCCTGCGTCTGGGACCGTGGAAGGCCATGGCCCTCGTCTTTTCGAGGGCCACTTCCAGTCCCAGGAGGCGGATGCGTCGGACGACCATGGAGGTGCCGACCGACGCAAGGCGGACCGCCTCCTCCCACCCCCTCGCTCTCGCCGCTACTAGGGTGTCGTCCGCAAAGCAGACGACATCCATGCGCGGCAAGAGCTCACCCCGCAGGACCCAGTTGTACCCCAGGTTCCATAGGAGGGGACCTAATACGGAACCCTGGGGTACGCCTGCCTTCACTGGCCACGATTGGACGCGGCCCTCCGCGTCCTCGTACAGGACTGACCTGTCTCGCAGGTAGTCCCGGACGAGGGCGCGGAGGTAGAGGGGCACTCGGTGGAACTCGAGCGCCGCCTCTATGCACTCGTGGGGGATGGTGTTGAACGCGTTCGCGATGTCCAAGGACACCGCGATCACCACCTCCCCCCGAGCTGTGGCCGCCTCAGTCCACCTCTTGAGACGGCCAACCGCGTCCATCGTGGACCGGCCGGTTCGGAAGCCGAACTGGCAGTCCGCCAGGTCCGGCCCCTCACCCTCGATGTGCTCGATGATCCGGGAGGCGAGAATCTTCTCAAAAGCCTTCCCGGACTCATCGAGCAACACCACCGGCCGGTAGCCCGCTGGGGAGTCTGCCGGGCGGCCTTCCTTGCGGAGAAGGCAAAGCCGCCCCACTCTCCAGCGCCTGGGAAAGCGACCCGTCGCGATGCATGTGTCGAGCACCGCGCGGAATCGCTCTCCCAGGGGGCCCAAGGCAATGGCCATTACCTTGGCCGGGGCCCCGTCCGGCCCCGGAGCTTTATTGCGGCTCCGGAGCCGGTCCCTCACCGTGTCTAGTTCTGCATCAGACACGGGGGGACCAGCTGCCCACGCCCCCGGAGCAGAACCGGGGGGCAGCATCCTGGGGGGTTCGAAGGGCCCGGGGTCTGGGAAAAGTGTCCCCAGCACCCTCCTCACCAGCGCGGGCTCCATACCGGACGTGGAGGGGGCCGCCGAAGCGAACTTCCCCCTCACCGTCCGGTACGGCCTCCCCCAGGGGTCGCTGTCCAGGATGGCCAAAAACTCATCCCAGGCAGCGACCTTGGCCCTGCAGATGGCTCTACGCAGGGCCGTGTGGGCCTCGTTGTACGCCCGGCGGAGGACCTCCTCTTCGCCGGGCGCTTGTCTGGCGCGCCTGCGGCATCGCTGGCAGGCGCGCCTGGCCCTCATACTGGCGGCACGCAGGATCGTGAGCTCCTGCGTCCACCAGTAAACCTAACCTAACCTAACCTAACCTAACCTAACCTAACCTAACCTAACCTAACCTAACCTAACCTAACCTTTTTTTTTTTTTTTTTTTTTTTTTTTTTTTTTTGACCCGGAGAAATGCGTTACGCATACCCCGCCGCTGGGTAGGCGACGGGGTTATGTGGGACTCCTCCCCCCACCTCCCGCCCACCCACTCAGCCAACCCTAGGGCTGGCTCAGTGGCTGCTCGGGATGGGGGGGCCCTACCCACTAAAACTCCGGGATGTGCCCTCCTTGCCATCGGAGGCGGCATGGGATCCTTACTGGGAATCTACCACGCCGCCGCCGGCCGGCCCGGCTTTTAGCCAGGCCACCTCACGATCGGGGGGATTCCCAGGCACATGGTGGGAATCCCCCCCAGACTGCGGTGCCGTGCAATGCAGGCGCGGGTTACCCTACCCACGCCCGCTGGCCCCGACTCAGGGTTGAAGACTGCGGACGTATCCCCGCATCCTTCGTCCCCTTCGTCTGCGTCTTATTGGGTCCGCCTCAGCGTCTTGTTCGCGGGCCCGCTCCGCTGCCTCCTTTTGTGACATCACCTCTTCGCAAAAGGAGGATACCGCCTTCCAGGACCTGTCGTCGCCAAGCATGGCCGAGATCACGCTCGGCAACGAGAGGTCCTGTCCTATGACAGCGGTGAGAGTGCTGCGCTGCCGCGACCAAGTGGCACATACCGCGAAAGTGTGCTCTGCGGTGTCCTCGGCCGCGCCGCACTCATGACACATAGGGGTCGCCTCTCTGCCTATGCGGAACAGGTACTTACCGAAGCAGCC
This sequence comes from Chilo suppressalis, assembly GCA_902850365.2. Taxonomy (NCBI): domain Eukaryota; kingdom Metazoa; phylum Arthropoda; class Insecta; order Lepidoptera; family Crambidae; genus Chilo; species Chilo suppressalis. The sequence continues at coordinate 32,742,183 of OU963898.1, read as the reverse complement.
GTGTCCGGTAAGCACCTGTACGAGTCGGTACGTCAGCGCACCATGTCCTCTTTGGACCCAGTCCTCAAGCACCGGGCGCACCGCCTCAATGGTGCGGATACCATAGATGGGAGAGTTGAGCATCTCTCTCCACCTTTCCAGCAACCTTTCGTACGCGAGCAGTCGGACTCGCCGCATTTCCTCCGGTGACGGACGCTCTCCCCTTCCTCGCGCCTCTACCCTGTAATGGTAGGTCTCAGCTAGGACGTCAGCTTCAAGTTCCCATGGTGGTGTTCCCGCCAGTACGCAGGCTGCCGCTCCGGAGACAGTTCGGTAGCCCCGAATAGCCCGCGTAGCCAGGGCCCTTTGTGGCCTTCTCAGCAAAGCCCGGTTTCCGCTGTTTAGGGCCTCCTTCCACACTGGAGCCCCATACAGTGCCATGCTCCTAACGACTCCCGCAAAAAGGCGCCTGCACGAGGCACTGGGCCCGCCCACGTTCGGCATTATTCGGGCTAGACCGGCCGCCACTTTGGTAAGCCTCGGAGATAGTCGTTTGAAGTGCTCGGTGAATTTCCACCGAGCATCTAATATCAGACCCAGATATTTTAGGTAGGGACCCAATCTGATGCTTTGCCTGTCTATCATAATACATGACCCCGCGGGAGGCCTTCTTCGTGGACCATGAAAGAAGATGGCCTCCGTCTTATCCAGCGCCACTTCCAAACCCAACATTCTAATGCGTTTTACAACAAGGGTTGTCCCCACCGAGGCGCGTCGTGCTGCGTCTTCGAAAGTGCTACCTCGGGCTGTCACCAAAGTATCATCTGCATAGCATATGATGTCTAGCCGGGGTAACCATATTCCTCTCAGTACAAAATTATATCCTATATTCCACAGAAGCGGACCCAACACCGACCCCTGTGGAACTCCTCGGTACACATCGTAAGACATTAGCCTGCCCCCTCTTCCAAGATACAGCACTTGTCTTCCAGTCAGGTAACTGCGAATGATTTGTCGTAGGTATCGTGGGACCTGGTGGTATCGAAGCGCCTCCAAGATCACCTCGAAAGGGAGCGTGTTAAACGCATTGGCGATATCTAGTGATACCGCCAGCAAGCACTGCCCCTCCCCTTCGGCTTCAACACATAGTCGTCGCAGCTCCAACATAGCGTCCACCGTGGAACGTCCTCTTCGAAAGCCGTATTGGCGGTCAGAAAGGTTAGGGCCTGCTTCCTCCAGGTGTTTTAAGAGACGGGCAGCTATAATTCTCTCAAACAACTTGCCCACCTCATCCAGGAGCACTATGGGTCGGTAGGCTGAGGGTGACTCCGGCGGCCGTCCATCCTTTTGGAGAAGGCACAGCCTACCGACTTTCCACGGAGCAGGGAATGTACCACATTCTAGACATTCACCAAAGATCCCCTTCAGGCGTTCCTCTAAGTGTTTGGTGACCAAAACTAAAACTCGTCCTGGCACACCATCAGGACCTGGAGCCTTCCTTTTCATCCTCAAACGATCGACTGCGCCGTCAAACTCCGCCTGCGTGATTTGAGGGATTTCCTCTATTATAGATTCCATCTCCGGCTCGGGAGGCACCATCACCGGGGGGGAAAATTGCTCCTGCTGCGGAAACAAGCCCCGGACTACCCTGGACAAGAGTCGTGGATCCATGCTTTCCGTTGAGGGAGCGTTGTGGCGCATCTTGTCCCGCACCATTTTGTACGGGCGCCCCCATGGATCGGCATCTAGCTCCTCGAGGAACTCCTTTCTAGCTTGATCTTTCGCGTTATTGATAGCAATCTGCAGCGCCATTTTTGCGTCCTTGTAGGCCCTATGCAGGAGTTCCTCTTCTTCCTCGGTATGGCGCCTCCGTCTGCATCTTTTGTGTGCCCTCCTGGCCACATTGCTGGTGACACGGAGAGTTGCTACATGCTCCGTCCACCAGTATACTGCTTTCTTTTCATGATGTCGACCCACTCGAGGCATGGCCGCATCACAAATTGCCGTCAGTGATCTACGGAGTGTCAATGCATTTTCATTCACCCCCTGTGCTGGTGTGGAACTCCAGCTCTCGACTATCGCAGCCTCTTCCACCATCCCGACATCGAGGTGTGTCATTGCCCACCTAGGGAAGTGCCTCCTCTGTGCCCCTGGTTGTTGCCTAATGGATCCAGCAGACCGAGTGACCCTGAACGTTATATATTGGTGGTCGGACAAAGTGACCATGTCTTCCATCACCCGCCAACCATCTATGCGTCGGGCTAGACCGGAAGTCGCGAAGGTGACATCAACGATGGAGCCTCCCCACCTCCTGACACAAGTGAAAGAATTCCCCCTGTTTAAGACATTAAGGCCCATCGTGGTCACCCACTCTGCTACCACCTCTCCTCTAATGTCCGTTGTTGGAGATCCCCATAAACTTGCTTTAGCGTTAAGATCTCCCATTACTAACACCTGAAGGGGGGCGAGTCTCCTTACTACCTCTCCAAGCCTATCCATGAAGGACTCCAGCTCAGAGACTCGACGATTGGGGGAGAAATAAACACCGATCACAGCTATGTTCCCCCATGTGGCGGCGACATACCCCTTGCCTGTTTCTTTAATTATTAAGGGGAGGGAGCGCCTAGCCGTGATGATAGCTACCAAACCATCTTGGTCCCCAGCCCAGTGCGGCTGGGGAGGCACACAATATGGCTCGGCAGCAACTGCCACATCCACCGACCACTGCACCATAGACTGAACAAATAAATCTTGCGCAGTGATGCAGTGGTTAAGGTTACTCTGAAGAAAGTTGAGATGTCTGGACCTATCCATCGAGTGACATCTCAACTTCCTCTGGTGATTCTCTCACCACCACTGGAGGGGAGCCTTCGTTCCGTTGGAAAAGCTTGCCCTGGACTCTGGGGGGGTTGCACTGTCTCCCCCCCATTCTGTGACCTGCAGGCAATTTGTGCCCAGCACATACCACACAGTGCGGTTCTGCGTGACATCCCTCTGCGACGTGTCCCTGTTTACCACAGCGGAAACAGAGGTCGCTGCGATCGACTTCGGAGGGGCACATCATACGCGTGTGACCGATGCCCATGCATTTAAAGCATCTGAGGGGCATCGGGTCAAGAGGCCGTACCTGGACTGAACTCCAGCCAATAAGGAACCTCCCCCCGTTTAATAGCGTCTTTGCGGCATCTACCGGGCACCTTACGGTGACGACGCCCATTCCTCCCGGACCTACACGAATTTCACCCGATTTCACAAGATCCGAAGAGCATCCTCCTTTTTTAGAAACTGCCGCAATGACCTCCGCCTTAACAATAGTGTCATCAAGACCCGTGATTCGGAGATCCGTACATCTTACGGGTCTTGTAACTTTCGCGTCCTCAGGAAGGAGTTCCTTGAGCTTTTGCGCCAGGGCATCAGCTTTGTCGCCGCTCTTTGCCCCTGGAACCTTCAGAATCCGGGCCCCCGTAGCAGTTTGTCTAATCTGAACGCCGTCTATGCCCAGATCCTCTAATTGCAGCCCTTGCTTTGCTCTCCCAAGGGCTTCAGCATAGGTCGTACCCTTGGCAAGGGCTTCCGGACTAAGGGTTACGACCACCGCCGTTGTTTTTGGAGAAGTCAGCTTCTTCTTCTTCTTTTTCGCCTTCTTTGCAGAAGGGGAAGCTTCCGCTGGTGCTTTGGCAGTAGCCGATGGTTTTGGTGCTGCATTCGCCTGGGGCTCAGTAGAAGATTTCTTCTTCTTTTTGCCCTTTTTAACTACAGTATTCCAGGCGTTTGTTTCCTCAACAGGAGCTGCTGTTTCAGCCTCGACTGAAGCCTGGATAGGTGCTGTTTCAGCCCCAGGTGCCTTTTTCAACGTAGGCAGCGTAGGTTGTGTAGGCGGTTTTGGTGCTGCTTTCTTCTTCGGCACCGTTTTAGGAGCTGATGCAGACGGTGGCAGCAACTTCTGCTTATCAGCGGCGAGAGGCGGTCTGATTATAGGTGTAGGTGGGAGCCTATTTTCAAGACTCGCCAATCGGACATTAACCATCTCGCCAATTGAGATGTGAAGTGAGCGTTTCAGCTCTTCCATCGAGTCCTCGTCCAGTATAGGTGCAGTAGGGGGTACCCGCTCCCTACGCAGATTTCTCTCTGAGAATGCCTTGCGGAGGGCCTTAGTCTCCTTCCGTAAGCATTCTATGTCTCGGTTGAGTCGAGCGTTATCCTCTGTGAGACGGCGCGTTTCCTCGCTAGCCGTCATTGCTGCCATATTTTCAATGACGTCAGTTAGAGCCGCCGTGGCATCTATTATGGCCTTGTGGCATGCCCCTTTCAGATGCTTCGACTTGTGTGCCACCAATAATATTTTACTAACCTCGGTTAGGGCCTTGGTTTTGAGGTCGCCCGTCGTGAAATCATCGGACTTTTCCGATAAAGCCCTGGATGGACCGTCACCGACGGATTCAAACTCCCAATCGGCTATGTCCAAACTCTCCTCGGCATTAAAATCCTCTTTACAGGAATTGTCCTCTGATCGCCTGAGTTTTTCTTGGTGCTTTGCGCCATGGGCCCCAGACGATACCGCCTTCCTTTTTGCTTTTATTTTGACCGTCTTAGGGGGCTCTAAGGTCGAGCTGGTGTCAGCGTCAGAACTCGACAACAATGCAGCACTCCTCTTTCTCGTCACACGGCTGGTGCTTGCCAACGAGCGCGCTGGCGAAGTAGGTCGCACAAAAAATGAAAATTCCGAAGTCGGCCTCTCAATTTGCTCTGTTCGAATCTCTTGCGATTGCTGCATAGTTACCGGAGCCACACTCCCTACCGGAAACATGAGCGTCATTGAGGCCGCTCTGCGCATCGGATGTTCTTTATCCGCTTGTTCCTCCTGTTGTTGGCCCTGAGAAGGGTCTTTGGAAATAGAATTTCCTTCGCCTGCAACAGGTTTTTGCAAATCTTCGGCTCGGTTTTTACTCGGACCCAGAGCTTTGTCCGTGCATCTCTCCAACGTCACTAAAGGGTTTTTTTGATTTTTATTAAATTTCTCCATATTGTTCCCACGAGTAAGGTAGCAAACGATGGTCCACCCGGGCAGAGGCTCCATACCCGGGTAAGCGTAGGGTTGTGAAGGATGGGGTTCCGCCGGTCCCCACCTCCAGAGGCCACGTTGCGATTGGACTCCCTCCAGCCACTCATCCCCTGACCCGTGACAGGTTCGGGATTGGGGTTTTTTAAAGAGGTTTTCTCCTCTACAGGCCGCCCAATCAAGGGAAGCCCACCGATCCCACTCAACGTGGGGCTACGGTTTGGCCGACGGTTGCCGAAGCATCCGCTGATCGCGACTACCGCAACCAGACGAACCCGTCGCCCACGCTTGCACTGCCGCTCCCCGGACTATCCAGGACGCCAGCCAAGCCCAGACCGCGTCGCCGCTACCCAGAAACGTCTGGGACGCCGACCCGGAATTCAGGGCACTTGTCCCTCACTGACCCCTAGGGGTCCCGCAACCACTGAGGCTGCTCCCTCCCGTGCAGTTGCTGTCCGCGCCGGCCAAAGCCGGTACCCCCCATATCTGGGGGGCGTTCCCCTATCCGCAACCCGGGGGACGCGTCCGGTAGCGACACTGCACTGTCGCTCCCCTCTCCAAAAAGAGGGCGGAAACCTAACCTAACCTAACCTAACCTAACCTAACCTAACCTAACCTAACCTAACCTAACCTAACCTAACTTATCTGACTTGATACGACCCCATTTAACCTTGTTGAACGCTCTCGTTCGACCTATTGTAACTTATGTATTGTATGTATATACTTTTTTTTTTTTTTTTTTTTTTTTTTTTGCGTTATTGCGTTACGCTCCGACGTATCCCCGCATCCTGCGTGCTCTTCGTCTGCGTAGAATTGGGGCCACCTGAGCTTACTGCGCAAGAGTGGGAGGGAGAGCGTAGCACCCATATCTGGGGGGGCCTTGCCCCTATCCACCACCCGGGGGGGGGGGGGGCGTCAAGGGGGGGAGTAATTCTGCATCGACCTTACTCGTGGGATCTGTATCCATCCGTCACCTACATCATGCACCATCTCGGAGGGGCCTGCTGACGGTGCGTCTAATTTATTTGACTTGGTGCTACACGAACGATATCTGGTCCTGCCCTCATTGTTGCCCCCACCAATCTTAACCACCAACCCACCAAGCTTTGTTCCTTATTAACAAAATTATAAACTACTGGACTTGTTTATTTTCTTTTCAGTTTTTATTTGAAGTATAATTAAGCAGTCGGGTTTTTAGATTTTTTAAATTTACCTTTTTTAAACTTATTTTACTTATTGTCAATTCACTCCTTATATAAAATAAATATGCCTGTCTCTCCACTGTACTTCTTCTGCTTCAAATAATTTATTTTAGAATAAACGTTCTGCCATAGCTAGTAATGCCATATAAAATGATTGACTCAACTAGCACATTATATAAATTAATCAATAACTTGAAAGGTATTTTAAATCTAAAGAAAAGTTATAATAGAAAAAAAATCCACGCGGACCAGGCAGCAGACGGGACTCGAACCCTCACCCTTCGCAATCCGGGCGAATGCACTGACCAATTATGCTACCGCGGCCCTGATGGCCTCGTCGAAATTTTCCTATCCTTAATCTGCAAGACACCGCCATCTCTTCGCACTGTAGGCAACCCACAAAAAACATAGGCCTTAGTTTGTCACAAACGTCATCCATGTGTTGACTCCAATTAAAACGATCATCGACTACTATCCCTAAGTATTTATAGTTAGAGACTTCTTCTATCATTTCACATTCGCAATCACATCTCAATGATACCAGGCTGTGTAGACAGTTTTGATTATGCGCAGTAATTTGAAAAGATCGATTACTGTTAAGCAAATGACTTGAACGGACATGAATATTTTTTGTTTTACTAATATTATTTACCAACCCCATATCGTGAGACCATTTGCAAAGATTGTCAAAATCTAATTGTAATTGACTTTCGGTTTTTGATACATTGATCCTTCCAGGATGAAACGTCGTAAAAGCCATTTTACCCAAAATCTGTTTTTAACAGTTTCTTTATCAGAATCGCGAGCTCTATCGATCTGTATATTTAAAATGTTCAAATTCAAGAAAAAATGTTTTTTACAACAAGCTCCAATTAATGCCCTAAACCCATTTTTCTTCTTGTAAAATGTCATAATGAGCAATTTTGGAAATATTTTTTTCAAATTTATGTAGTAAGAGACATATTTTCTCATTCCACGGTCAATACAACATATATAATACAGTACTGGAAAATAATACTATTGAAAATTTTGTAGTAAAAGACACCGTAAAAAATACCGTTTTGGCTTTTACTATGTTTCATCCCGGAAGGGTCGACATCTTTATTAGCTGCTATCACACATGTATCGTCTGCATATTTTTAAATAGAGCAATTATTAACAATTTTCTCCATATTATTGACATATGCTAAATAATGTGTAGGGCCTAGTACGGAACCCTGTGCCGTGCCCGACTTAGCTCATTATAAAGTAGTGCTTACAATGAAAACTGATTCTATACCACTTTCTTGCACTTAACACTATTTTCTTTGTTTATTTTGCACCAACTGTCTAAATAGTATACCATTAGGCCACATTGTACTGTCCAAAAATCAATGCAATTTATTTCGGGGCAAATATAGTTTATATGGACTGTGTCCTTTATTTCTTTTCATAGTAAGTTTTAAAAAGGGACACGTTTTCATGTGTTTAAGATTGTATGTACTGTATAATATCACTCTCTTTTGTGTTTTTATGAACATGAGAGATAAATATCAGTACAACGGATTCTTTAATTAGTTAATTTAGATTAATGTCATCTTTTTGTAGTCCTTATAAATTTTAAACTTATTATTAATACAAATTTATATCATAAATAAGTTAATTTTTAGTACTTAGGTTAGTTACGTTTAATGCTTGATCTTTTTTTTATTTAGTTGCCATTCAATAAATTACTTAGTAAGTAACTCTTAGTACAAAGGCTTAATTCAATAATTTATTGAATTAAGTACATTTAAATATGTACCTACAAAAATTAAAAAACGATCAAGTCATAATTTTATAAATGATTAAAATGCCTGGTATTATAATTTATATTTATAATTTTGACGACCTCCGCGGCCGAGTGGTTTGTACGCCGGGTTTATAGTGTCACCAACTCGAGAGCTCCCGGGTTCGAATCCCGGTGGGGGCAGATATTTGTGTGATGAATACGAGCATTTGTACTCCAGTCATGGATGTTTAATATGTATTTCTATATAAATATACTTATATATGTACAGCATATATACATTGTATCCGTTACCCTAGCATCCCATACATAACACAAGCCTTATAGCACGGTAATATTATCTATACAGTATTGTGACTCGGCCCTGACCTTGAAATAACTGCCTACGGCCGAGCGGGGCGTATCCACGCGGTAGGGCTGCCCGCCTACAGTATTTTAATTTCTTCTACTTAATTGAGTTTCTTTCTAGTTTTGTGATTGTAAATATTTTATTTCATATGTAAAAAAAAGTGTGAATGAATTAGGAAGTGTTACATAAAATACATGTTATTTTAAGTGTACAAGTGTACATAAAAATATTTACGCCTCGACTGAGACGTACGAAAAGCTTTATTATTCAATTTAATAGTATACACAGTCAGGTCATAAGTATTGTCAGACAGTAAAAACTTTTCTTTTAGAATGCTGGCCACAAAAAAGTTAAAAATTTGAATATAACCAAAAGATTCGTTTATCGTACCATCAAACGATACAATGAAGACTCTAGTGTAGATGACAGGTCAAGAAGTGGTCGCCCTCGGTCTGTTAGCAGCAGTGATAAAAGCTGTGAAGGCGCGAATTCAAAGAAATCCCAAACGTAAGCAGAAACTGTTGGCTCTTCAGATGGGGTTAAGCAGAATCACGGTGAAAAGGGTGTTAAATGAAGACTTAGGGCTTGGGGCATATCGAAGAAGAATAGGACATCGTTTGAATGCTCGTCTAATGGACCTGAGACTGAAGAGATGCCGCGCTTTGTTGAAGCGGAACACGGTAAAAAAATATCGGGAAACTCCTTTTTCCGATGAAAACATTTTTACTGTAGAAGAGAGCTACAACAAACAAAATGAAAAGGTGTATGTGCACACAGTAGTGAAGAAGCGAGCAACCATATTCCGCGTGTCCAACGAGGTCATTTTCCATCCTCGCACATGGTATGGTTGGGAGTTTCTTATTGGGGCTTAACAGAAGTACATTTTTGTGAGAAAGGTGTAAAAACGAATGCAGTTGTGTATCAAAATACAGTCCTGACGAACCTTGTGGGAGCTGTTTCTCATACCCTGTTCAATAACAGGCACTGGGTATTCCAACAAGATGCGGCGCCAGCTCATAGAGCGCAGAGCACACAAGACTGGCTGGCGGCGCGTGAAATCGACTTCATCCGGCACGAAGACTGGCCCTCCTCCAGTCCAGATTTGAGTCCGTTAGATTATAAGATATGGCAACACTTGGAGGAAAAGGCGTGCTCAAAGCCTCATTCCAATTTGGAGTCACTCAAGACATCCTTGATTAAGGCAGCCGCCGATATTGACATGGACCTCGTTCGTGCTGCGATATACGACTGGCCGCGCAGATTGAAGGCCTGTATTCAAAATCACGGAGGTCATTTTGAATAAACTTTATTGTCATACGGTGAATAAAAGTACGGAAACTGATGGTAATTGTAATCATTGGATGGAAGTGCTATCTCAATATAAGCTTTCAGTGAAGTAAGTATTTTAATATGCATTTATTTCAGGTAAAATGCTGCTATTACTCATACTTACTTAATTTTATTTTTGGTAGAGACCGTTGAAACATATAACACTAAATGGGCCAATAGATGTGTTCGGAAGTGTATTATCAAGTGTAAGCCTTCTGAATACTAATAAATACTGAAATAAAGGATATTTTATTTATAATTAGTAGGAGAGGTAGCGGCCAACTTTTTAAATAAAAAATACAAACGATATTTTTTTATATTAAATTTATTCAGTATTTTAACAGTGTATGAAATAGTTATATTATTCATTATACAATAGAAAAAAATGAAAATTGTTTTGATACAAAATTAACAAAAGTATAAACAGTATTTTGTTAATATTTCAGCACCAACATGAACCTACAATAGGCTGTTTGTATTTAATATGAATATTAAAAGCGATTTTAATATTCTTAAAGAACAAATAATTAATAACTTTTCTATAAAATCATTGAGTAGAAATTTTGTTTTTGCTATGGAGCAAAAAAAAAATTTCTGCCCATGGGGGCACGTGACCGAAAACGCCTAGGATTGGCTAAGACTAAGATGACGTCACACGCTAGCAAACTTCGGACCAAAGTGACATATTACATTGTAGTGTTTGACGTTTTAATGACAATCGTGTGACGTCACACTCTAGTGAGATGCCATAATGTCCAGTGAAAGATTTCCTTGGCAACTTGAAAATTTAATTTTTAATTTGATTTTTAAACCACAAGAAAGAACCCCAGAAAGTACAATTTTGCCAAAGTGGTCTCTCTATTAAATAAATGTACACTTAATATTAGTTAATAGTCGATCATCGAATGTTCTCACGACTGCGAAATATCTCTTTGCAAAGTCGCAGCGGCAACAACTTTCTCGATGTTTCTCAACTAGTTTCTAGATCTAATTGTCTTTCACTTAATCTTGGTTGTAAGCTAGTTGCCTGAGGAGTCGGTTTTTTACTATCAAGGTATTCATCAATTTTACATTCAAAAACTATTTCTTCAAACTAAAATTTTATTATTTTTATTCTTCAAAATATGCACTTAAAATTATTAAATATTTTTCAAATGCAAAATTTATATTTTAAAAGTTATTCCTATGTAATAATATAGTGCCGAAGAATAGACAAGGAATTAACACTAAATAGAACCACGTACAGTAGATACAGCATGGCTTACATCAAAGCAAGCAAACAAGATTATTCTCAGATTAGAAACTTAACACTAAAGTTTAGTTATTGCTTGTTTTACAAAATTATATGTATTCAGAAGGCGGTAACAATACCTAAGTTGCCCTTGATGCGTATTGGAGTATATATGTTTTCCAATAGAACCAATAATCTCGGGATATCATTACACTAAGAAGAGTTTAAGTGTTGAGAGTTATATGGGTCAATACATATTCAGCGTATTCAATACTTTTCCAGTTTCTGCATCGGGTCATTCACAGTCAATCCATCGGCGGTATGTCTCGTCTGTAGCCCTCCCACCTTGAGCTTATCCACCATAACCTACGACCTTCGATGAGGAAGTGCGTATAGCAGCTTCTTCCAAAACCACGGATCACCCCAACGCAAGTACGTGTTTGTAGAGAGATACGCACGCAACTCAGCATCCATATCATCTTCACACATATCTTCGAGGACCACGACTAGAACTCTCGCTCTTCTTTCCCGCTGAGACCTTAGATGTGCTGCACGGAACTCTAACAGAGCCCAAGAGGATTCCAGAAAGCTTTTCGATAGAATAACTATTGTCCTCCTAGACTGTTCCACCGATCGCGCTATTTGTGCCGGGATCATATCGCCGATCAGCCAATCGCGATAATGCACGCAAAGCTGAAGGTTATTCTCCCCTTCCAGTTTCGGGACCAGTACATCGGCGACGAAACGTGCGTCGTTTTGCGAGAAAGATACGAAGGCGTCGTACTGCATGTTCTGATCTAAATCTTCTTCTTGAACAAGTTTTAAGCACCATCCTCTAGAGAATAGCAATACGCGGATTTCCAAAGAGTATTTGTAGGCTAAAGCGGCAGCTACAGCTACTATAATGCCTAAGGCTGCTAAAGCCCATCCTAATGACACCATTTGTCTCATATCACACAATGTCTTTACATCTGACCTCCAGGGAAATTCACGATCCATGCAAGTTACTTTATCAGAGTCTAATATCCTATCTTTGTTGCTTTGCAGTAAATTGACGTCTTCTGCATGACTACAATCGCACAGGAATGGGTTACTGCTCAAACGTAGACGAATATTCTTCAATAATTCTATAGGAAGTCGACTAAGCGAATTGTTAGATAGATCTAAGTCTTTAACCGTTTCCGGCACTTCTGGAATCTCTGTCAAACCCACGCCACTCAAATTTAAGAACACTACGTAATCTGGCAACTTTGCAACCGTGGCTGGAGGACTGTGGAGAGTTAGACGCATTTCTTTAAGTCCAAATTTACTTGGCACCGGATATTTCATCGGTTCAGCACTACAGTCTAAATCTAAAGACTCAGTCGCTGGTCGTGAGTAGCAAACACAGTCGGAAGGACAATCTGCGTCTTTCAACGGGCAAACTAATTGCTCAGGAGTCAAATTTTTGAAGTACCCTTCCAAAGATGGCGGGGAGGCACATTTCACGTTGCGAAGATCGAATATAGGTTGGCTATCTAAAGGTTCCTTGACACTAAGTATTTGGATGGAGGTGAACAGCTCGCAGTCGCATCGGAACGGGTTTTCATTTAGCAGAATGATTGATCGCACAGAGGTGTAAGAACTATCTAACTTGATATCAGCAGTAAAGTTGAATATGTCTTCTTTCTGAAATGATATGAGTTTATTGAAATACAATTTTAAATAATATCAGTCGTATTACTTTAGTGAAACACGTCTAAACTACACAGATATAATGCCTGGATTCAATTTTTTCATGGACTCAATCGTTTGATGAACATGCGGAATAAAAGATTAGTTACAAGTAGTCTTTTGTCGATTGTATGTCAAACAAAGTAAAAGTATATTAGAAAGAAAGAATAAAGAAAGAAAAATCATTTATTGGCCTTAAAACACAAGCATGTAACAATAAGAATTAATATACTGATAAAAATAAAAACAAACAGAGAACAACAATATGCAGAAAGAAGAAAGGCAAATCAGGACCCTGCCTCAGCTTAATGCTGTTACAATAAGATCGGAATATTCCCAGCGCTGGTATTCTGGCAGGGCCTGTACGAGATTGCTAGAGTATAGAAGCTAAAATTACAAAATATTATTAAAATATATATTAGAATACATGAACTGAGTTAAATAAATAAATATAGTTTATTAAATTCATAATGAATTAATATTAAGGCCGCAAGTGTTACCCACGTGCCCACACAGCGAGAGCCGAGCCCGGAGTGTAGGAACAGAACGCAACCCCAGCGGCCAGCCCGACAATGACACTGACAAATTAGTGAAAAATAATCTGTCTGCTGTAATGCCACGTTTACGAAACACGTTTTCATTGCCAATTTTCCACGCACGATGGAACGCCATTATGCCACGTTTAAAACTATGTTTGTGGTTTGAGAGACAAGAAAATAAAGTGTAATTTGTTTTTTTATTATGTGAAAATAGCGTCCCACTGCTGGGCGAATGCCTCCCCTTCTGCTTTTAATACGCATATAAATAAAATTAAAGAAAAGCTTTTTTTTAGGCTTTTATACTTTGAACGATTAACTTTTTTCTAACACAAATGAAATAAACAAATTACATTAAAATATTAATTTCGCTCAAAATTTGATCAAAATAAAATGCATTGGACTAAGAGTGGCGGTGATACCCGCACACGTCACTAGGTGGCGCCGACTGTATTTTAAAACGCGCTTACGTTTTGTTATTCCGATAATCTTATATGACGAAGTGGCAACCGGCCGCGTTCGTACCAGTGGTATTTCAGTACTAGGTAGGTAATACCTTTGATAGAAAGTTAATTGATAATTAATTATATTGACACTTGTCTAATAATTAAGAGTTAACATTTGTTTATAGATTGAGTAGGCTGAGTAATATTTTCTTTGAGATCATTATTTTTATTAAGACGAAAGAAGTCTTAAAGATATAGGCTATTATTGTTTTAGTCTAAATATTATCGGTTTCTGATTTGTTGTCCATATACTAAAGATCGTTGAGTTTATTTGTGTTTGATTTCGCAAGATAATATCGTAAACATAAGTGAATAACGTAATATTAAAAGACGACGATGAACTTTGTGGCTACTAAATAGTTGGTATGCCCAAAGACGGGTCTTGTCTCTTCCATTCAATATCTTTCTTGGTGTATGGTAGACCTGACGTTAGTGGTTTTGTACCCTTGTGTACCCTTCAACGGCCAAGTCACACAACATTAACTATAATAATAAAGAAATCGCAGTAAGGAACCTTAGACTTGGCACGACTTTGTCTAGATTTCATTACTTTTTAGAGATAAACAAGCAGCTCCATCGAGACTTGGCTAGTTTTTTACAGAATGTTTTTGGTGGGATAACGTAGGAGAGGAAAACATAGTGGATAAGCAACAAGATATATAATATATGAGAGTTATAAGTAAACACACAAGCTATATGACACGAGTAGGTAATAGAGAAGACAGTGTCAAACAGACAGACAGACTAACGTATAAATAAATTTAAAAACACGTCAAAAAGGTGCCAGGTATTTATATTAAAAAGTTATAAAAAAAAGTTTGGCCGAACAATCGTTGTTATCCAGGTACGTTTTAATACAGTACGCGCATATTCCGCCTTATCGGCACGCAATATAATATTTCTATAAATCATTTATTTCTGCTAATAGGGTATTTACTAATAGGGTATTTGCTAATAGGACAGTATGAAAAATAAAGTAACGATTGTTGGCATCTGTATTTAATATTATTTATTTAGCAGCGATTTTACTATTCTGAGATAACAAGCAATTAATAACTTATAAAAAATATTTTCAGAAATGATTTTTTGTTCTTTGGTCACGCTAATGAACTTCCGGTCAAAGTGACATTACATTGTATCGTTTGACGTTTAAATTAGAGTCTTGTGACGTCACACTTCAGTGAGACGCCATAATGTCTAGAGAAAATTTTCGGGGAAACCTGCAAAATTATTTTTTGAAATACTCAACAGAATGATGAATATACACTTGTTATGTATTACGTAAACATAAGTGAATAACGTGAGATCGTTTTCTAAAACTTCAAAGGTCAAATACCCTATTGGTGTGAGGAGGCGGTGTGAGTAACTTTAAGCTTATGTTTTTGTTAGTCATTTAAAATGGTTCTCTAAATAGATAACCATGTGTGTGTGTGTGTGAGAGAGCACACTTTCGCACTTATAATATTAATTGAAATCCATCAAACGTTCATAGAAGTGAAATAAGCTAAAAGTTGACTGACCGTGAGTTTCGTATATCTGTTCCTGGACAGGTCTAACAGGCGCAGTGCGCCCCTTGGCTTCATCTCGAACCAGTCGGCGAACACGCGCTGCAAGTGGTTGCCGCCCAACCTGAGCGTGTCCAGAAACTTCAGCGGCGCGAACGGGGAGGTCAGACCGCTTTTCCTGATATACAAATACATAGTTGTATTTATTAAAACAAAAAAACATACAGTCAGCTTATAACTGCAGTGTGTGTACTAGACATATTTTATGCACACATGCATCTCTCCTAATGTATAAAGCTTTGCATATCAAATAAATGCTCTCCTAAATCGTAGTCAGTTGTATCATTTAACGCCCCGAACCGCCAACACTGCATGGCGACCCTGCCAGTGCTGCCCATCGGCGGCGCTGGGCAGATGGTTTTTATCAGTTTATAAAGTGTTAAAAACGAACTAAGTAAAGTGTAATAAAAAGACAGTATTTATTATCAATAGAAATACGCATTCGACCGGAGCACGAGATTGTCCGGCTAGGGTCCATGCCGAACGCAGAATGGCGGAAATTACGGCCTACTAATGGCTCCAACAACTTCATGTACAGTCGGCCAAATTAATTTAGCGGGGGCAGATCATGCCACAGTGGAGTTAGCCCAGGTAGCAGAGGAGTTGGATCTGGACGTCGTTCTGGCTCAAGAACATTACCCCAGACCAGAGTGGAGTGCCTAGAGCAGTGCGGTGAAAGACCCAAAGCGTGCGTTTATGTCCGTCGTAGGTGCCCTCTTGCACCATCTCTCGACTATACACACTGTACAGTGTGTCACTTACTTACCGACGAAGAGGGAATTTACGTGGTGTACACATATTTCTAATACAGCGACGACATTAATGTGCACCTGGAGCAGTTGGGCAGAGTCCTGGATTCCCTGAAGGGGAAGAGGGTCGTGATTGGGGTTGACTCCATTGCGCACTCTCCAATGTGATACTGCGAACCGTGGCAGTATACGGGACGTGGGCCAGACGTCACGCACCGCCGTGAGTCCTTGGAGGCGTTTATCCTGGCCCGGGCCCTGCAGTTGGAGAACAGGGAAGGAGAGCCTTCGACCTTTGCCACTGCGAACGGATCGTCCAACATTGATCTCACATTAACAACGAGAGGCATCCCGGTGATGGGATGGAGAGTGTGGGAGGACAAAATTGACAAAGTGGCCTCTCTTCGAGCGCCGGATCCATGGGAGGGTGGGCAACCTAAAGTGGAAGCGACCCGCCCCGGCTGTCTGTGCTCAGTTCGCACCTCTTGTTTTGAGCACTGCGAAGCAGATGCTGGGTTTGGCTCAAGCTAGGATTGCAGACTCAGGACATCCTATTGGTGAACGCCCGAGCTCGATCGGTTACGTCAACTCAACAATAAGTTGAAGCGAGCCTGGCAATCGACTCGCCGGGCCGGTGGCCTGGTTGAGGCGGAAGCCAAGGGGCGCTTCCATGTGCATAGGAGTAGTTATAGGGTGGCCATGGAGGAGGTGCAACTTTTGCATTTTAGAAAGATCGCAGAATCCGGAAACCTGAACCCTTGGGGACAGGCCTACCGAGCCGCGAGTGAAAGTTCTAGGCCTCCCTGTTACGTAATAAATGGCACGAAGTTTGCCGAAGGTTAAGGTCCCAGCATAAGCTGGGAGTGTGGACGAGGCTATGCACAGCCTCATATATACTCTCTGTCCGGACGACGATGTCTAAGATGTCTGATGTCTATGATGTCTAAGGACACCGAGTACCACAGGCAAGTGCGGTTAGTAGCCTCGCTCATACCCTCAGGAGAAGATGCCCCGCCTCCAACTGACAGTCTAATTGCGGGTATAGTCAAGGACTTGCCTTACACCGCACCAGGTATCGATGGGATCTCGGCGCGTATTGTTGAACACGTCTGGGCAGCCGCGCCGGTAGAATTCTCTGAAGTGTTTAGGCGATGTGTCCAGGAGGTACGATTTCCTGATACGTAGAAGGACGGCAGGCTGATTGTCCTCCCGAAAGGGAATGACAAGCCGCTTTTTCCGAGAGCGTATCGCCCCGTCACTCTGCTACCGATCTTTGGTAAGATTTTAGAACGAGTAATGTTAAGGTGTGCTCCGCAAATAACCAGAGGTTTATCGGACTGCCAGCACGGGTTCACTCGGGGTCGGTCGACGGTGTCTGCTCTGAAGGAAATCATTAGAGTGGCCAGAGAGAGCTCGTCGAAATATGTGCAAGCGGTAGTTTTGGATATCTCTGGGACCTTTCATAATGCTTGGTGGCCCATGATCCTGCTCAAGGTGAAATGCGGAGGCTGTCCGCCTAACATCTTCAGGATGTTGGCGGATTACTTCATCAATCGCCGTGTGGGCTTGATCGTGGGTGATCGGGTAGTGTGGAAGGCGGCAACGATGGGTTGCCCGCAGGGATCGGTGTTGGGACTTATGCCCTGGAATGTGCTTATGGACGACTTGTTTCGACTGCCATTATCCGGCAGGGTTATGGCAGTCGAAACGGGGAGTCCGGAACAGTAGTTGAGTGCATAGTTATAACAATAGCGAAAGAACAAATGTAAATCAGTGCTTATTATATACATTACTAGCTGACCCAGCGAACTTCGTACCGTCATAAAAATAGGGGCAGGTGGTAGAAGAGAAAATTTAGGGTTGTATGTATTTTTTAATACCTCATTATAAAAAAATAAATAATATCCAAAAAAAAATTAGGGGTGTGTAACGTAGTGTTCTATCAATTTCCTGGGATAACATTCCTCCTAACCCATACGAGAACACTACGTTACAATGCCCAATAGTCTGAATTTTGGCACGAAGCCATGGTAAGTAAATTAACAAAAAATTGCAAATAAATGAAAATGAAACTCACAGAAATTAAAAGAACAGACACTTGAAAATTTGTGTTCCATTTTCGAATTATTATTATTACACTGCCATGTAACTGTGAGTTCAAAAAGAAATGCATACGTACTACATTTTGTATATCACTTTATTATTTTTATCACGTAATTCATATTCCTTTCATTTAAAATGCTATGTTATTTAGCAAAAAATAATCCTTATGATTAACCCTTTCGATGGTTATCATAAAATATGCCGTGTTATTTTTTTCGAAATTGATTCCCATTTGTAGAAGGCGATTTTAAAAAAATCTGAGAATGCAGGTCTAGTTATTATTAAAAATAAAATGATGTCTTTTTTCAGTAAAATGTGCTATATTCAATATTTGATATACATTCCCTCCGTTTGAGGTAACCGTGGGACGCCCTGTATACCTATGTATGAAACTTTGATCGAAAGTATGAAATTATGAATGATATTTTTATTATTGGTAGAAAGAAATAATTTTTTAGAACTATTTACATTATTGATGTACTCTACTATATTATGAATACACACATCAAAAAAAGTTTGAGATTTCTTGTAAAAGCTAATATATTTTCAAAATTTTAATTAATCAAGAGAAAATGTTTACGTTATATCTTTTTTTATTTAAAAACTACACTGAAATTAAAAAATAAAACTAATTTTATTTTTTTGTATAAAAAAAATAATAATTCAATCCTAAGGCGATTGTAATAGAACTTTGACAGATAAATTGTTGTTTATCTAATACAAAATAACTCCTCCTCTGGCTCGAACACATGCAGAGATCCTCCTGGGCATTCTGAGGATCAAGTTATCCAGCATTTCTTGTGGTAACCTGTCCCACTCTTGAATAGCAGCTTCCCTGAGCTACGGTACTGTCTGGGGTGGTGGCTGCCGGTTCCAAACAGCTCGTTTAAGAGCATCATACGCGTGCTCTATTGGGTTTAAGTCAGGAGAGCCGGCAGGCCAGTCTAACCATGTCATTTCGTATTCTCGGAGAGCAGCATTGACTCGTTGAGCTCGATGTGCGGGCGCATTATCGTCAACCAGTACAAATTGGTGCCCATGGTTTACTCAGAAAGGTCTGACGATTCCATTAATAGCGACTGTTTTGTATCTGTCTGCCGTCATGAAGCCTTGATAAGGGATTTAATACCACCCCAAAAGGACACTGATTTCCTTCCTGAACCATTCCAGTGGCCGTTCTTTGCCTTTTAGAGTCTCCAGGTCTTCTCCAAATACGGATACGTCGGTTATCTGGATGAGTACTATTAGGTACTTATTGGGAATTCTAATTCACTTTTATCTCTATATCACAAAACCAAAAAAAAGTGAATTAAAATCCCCCAATCACAAGCGATTGGAGGCTTCTAATTTACCTTTTTTGGTTTCGCGATATAGAGATAAAAGTTAATTAAAATCTCCAATAACCAACCAGGTACCGTGGCATTCTTACGTACGAGTGAGGTCGCGACTAAACAACGTCTTAAATGTGGATAATATTTAAAATGGGAATACAAATAGGTGCAATTAGATTTTAATATACTTAATCAGTTGCTATATGATTATTTATTAAAACAATCACTCGGAATAACGGGGACGATAATTTGATTCAAACAATCCGTAAACTTAACTTCACATAAGTCAAAACGCTTTTGGAAGGAAACCAATAAGTTAAAATGTAAGCCGCGTCTGCTTGTCAATGTTGACGGGTTAAGTGAGCCCACGGCTATTGCTAAGGTCATTGAACACATGACCAGGGGTAAATCTCCTGGTCATGATGGCTTAAGTATTGAATATTTTAAACATGCTGGGGCTCACTTACCGAGGGTATTAGCGTTAATTTTCAATCTGTGCGACACGTATCGTACCTGCCACCACCATTGATGAAAACTATAGTCGTACCTATTATCAAAAACAAGACGGGAGACTGATCCAATAAAACCAATTATAGACCCATTTCATTGGCAACAATAGCAGCTAAGGTGCTTGACGGTGTTCTTGATCGTCGCTTGAGTGACCACATTAATCTGCACGATGCCCAATTTGGTTTCCAAAAAGGGCTATCGGCAGAGAGTGTCATCTTGGCGCTTAAGAGCACCGTTAGATACTACACGGACAGAAGCATGCCAGTGTATGCGTGCTTCTTAGAGCTGCCAAAAGCTTTTGATATGGTGTCATATCCAGTGTTGTGGAATAAACTGGATGGGGGGAATCTCCCGTCTGAGCACACATGCATCTTCAGGCACTGGTATGAGCATCAGGTAAATTGTGTGAGATGGGGGGACGAGCTATCGGAAGAATACGGTTTGGAGTGCGGGGTGAGACAGGGGGGTTGACCTCTCCTAGGCTTTTCAACTTTTACGTGGAGCAGCTGGTCCGTGAGTTCAGCGGCATGCATGCGGGATGTTCAATCGATGGCGTTAATGTCAACAACATCAGTTACGCGGACGATATGGTGCCGCTGAGCCCGTCGATAAGTGCGCTCCGGAGTTTGTTGCACGTGTGTGAGACCTATGTGAAAGTTCACGGGCTAAAATATAACACTACAAAAAGTGAGATAATATTTTCACCGCGGGTAACAATTCTCCACAAAATGTGCCTCCTGTCAGGCTATGCGGGGCGGAGTTGTTGAGGGTTCAGCAGTACAAATACCTGGGCCATATTTTAACAGAAGACCTGAAGGATGACCAAGATATTGAGCGAGAGCGTAGGGCGTTGGCGGTCAGAAGCAACATGATTGCCCGTAGGTTTGCACTGTCTTCAGAGCCAGTTAAGTTAACCCTTTCTAAGGCTTTCTGCCAATCTTTTTACACTGGCAGCCTATGGGTGAGTTATAAGCAGAAGACTTACAACGCACTACGTGTACAGTATAATAATGCTTTCAGGATGCTGTTGGAGCTGCCGTGGCGCTGCAGCGCGTCAGGTATGTTTGCTGAAGCGCGAACAAATGACTTCTACGCAATAATGTGCAAAAAAGTTACTTCTCTCATGAAGAGAGTTTACGACAGCCACAATAGCATCTTGAGGGTTGTAGGGGGTAGGTACGAGTGTCCTATACGTAATCACTGGACAACTGCACTTGTAGAATTTAATAAAATGCAGTAACTTATTAATGTAATTATTTTTAATTTGTAATTTTAATATTTTAATTTTGTAATTTTTTGTTGACATTGTAATTTTGTATTTATTTTATTTTTGTTCGTAATTTGTATGCTGTTATTATTATTATTCTTGTTTTTGTGTAATTTATATGGCTAAATGGCTCAAATAAATGAATTGAATTGAAAAGCAATTAAATGTAGGCAGGGTATCCGATAAAAGGCAGCAAAATCAGTTAAAAAGATTTTTTGCACAGCAATATAATTTGCAAAAAAAAACTTTGAATTTTGTGCATAAAAATCATAAGTACTAAAACTATGAATAAGCTTTCAGATAGATATTTATAAAGAAACTTTATGATTTCATTAAAACAAACATTTTCATCAAGAACTGTTCATTCAAATATGGTTAATTTTTTAATGTCCCATCCCTAAATTTGTGTTGGTGTACGCTCGAACAATAGGGGTGATGACTATTTTTTTTTTCTTCGTTTATCAGGTAGATTATCAAAAAGTATTGGACACGTATTTTTTTCTTTTTTCATTTAATATAAACATTGCAGAGATATATTGATTTGAAAAGTCGCATGACGTCACGTTTTGGTACACTTTTAAGTGAAAATTCACTAAAAAGTGACGTCACGAGCCCCTACTCCCAAATTTTGACGCGCTATAACTTTGTCATTTTTTGGTTGATTGCCCAAAGAAAATATACGTGTCCATTATTTTTTGATCATCTAACTGACGGACTAAATAGAATTTCGTTTACTGTGCCCCGTCATCACCCCTATTGCATAGTTACATAAAAATTGTTAACGTGTTTGCGTTTTTTTGGTATATGCTCTAAGGTTTGAATAGTGCGTATTTAATAATCTAATCTGTTGTTATCTGTGAGGACCTATAATTGGCTATTTGTTACCACTGTATGTACTTATATTTTCTGTTTTAAATTAACTGTGGGTCTTTAAAATAATAAATAAAAATAATATATCATGTAGAGCGAAATGAGTGAGGAGCTGGATGGCGCAAGTTCGGTCTTTGGATGGGTGACCAAAAATTTATTATCTCCAGCTCCTCCGTGCTTCGGAAGACACGTTTAGCCGTTGGTCGTAACTGCATCTGCAGTCATTCGCACTCACCAAAGACCGAGATCCCTTTCTTCATTGTTCACTGTGTGACCTTCTGATGAGATCCACAGTGTAGCTTAGATAAACACAATAACTTACAAGTCTTCATTCTCTTCCGTCTTAATGCTTACTTTTATTGTTAGCGCGTTATCCACCAAGGATAGTTCCTGCAGGAGCACGAGTCCGGGGCGACCACCTTCATGTGGTTGTGCTCCGCGAAAACATACACCAGGCCAGAGATTTAGCATGCTTTTTGAACATGAAGTACACACACCTGCATTATCTGTGTTTGTGAATGCAATAACTTACAGATCTTCGTCATCGTCCATCATCCGTGAGCTCGTTTTCATTTCAGCAAAGTAAGATCGGCCTGTGTTCCTGGACCCCGAATGTTCGAGGTATCGGATTAAGTGCTGCCTAGGTGATGTTTGGCGAAGACCTATGCTCAGCAGTGGGCATCGTATGGTTTAATGATAATGATGAGATGAATAAAATACTCACACATCCTCATCCTCGTCAGTGGTCAGCGTGAGCTCATTGTCCGTCAGGGATACTTCGTATAGGCTATCGGCGCCCCAGAACGTGTCCGGGGCGATCACCTTCATGTGGTTTTCATTGGCGGAAAAGGACAACAGGCGAGTGAGACCCTCGAACAGCCGCCTGTGGGGTGATATTGACAATAACTAATGAAATATCTAATAAATAATAATAATAAATATATATTTCCAACTGAACAAGAATAGCCCAGCTGAAGTGGCAGTGGGCGGGACACATAGCGAGGAGAACCGATGGCCGTTGGGGCGGAAAGGTTCTCGAATGGCGACCGCGTGCCGGACCACGCTCAAGACCCGCTGCAAGGTGGACCGACGATCTTATCTATACTATACCCCTGGAACGGGCACAAGTTCTACTATGGCGATACAGTAGAATAAGATAATGAATTTAAGAGATATGGTAGAGCAATTGTGTTTGTACAGTAGCGCTAACTGAGACTTAAGGCGCTGTAAGAGTAGTATTTAAGTGACTAGTGACTCCTCAAGCGGTATGGTAGAGCTATATAAGCAGCATATATGCTGCTTACTGACGCTTTGAGCGCTATATAAGGAGCAAATGAATAAATATAAACTCCTTCAGGGTTAAAGTAGATCTATGAAGTATCTTACTTACTTTTTGAGCGGTTGATGGTGGTAATAAGGTAAATTGTAACACCTTGAGTTGCAGTACAGATCTACAATAGGAAATTTTAGCATCTAAGAATATAATTTGTAACTTTTTTCATAATCGGCTGCGATGTGATTTTTTTAACGTTGTAAAATATAAAGATAAGAAAAACATTATGCGTTTACGTTAATAAATGGCGGAGTTGAGTGCTACAATTTTAACTCATTGTTAGTGGAAGCTGAAGCGGAGTTTTCATTGCGAAGGTAAGTAAACTGTGAATATGTGTATATATTATTAGCAAATAATTGAAGCGCCCACTCTTTATTGGCGCATTTATCTAATAAAAATTTTTTGCTTCAGATGGAGCAAAACATTTGCTTACTAAATATGTAACAAAACTTTGCCTATTGACTTAAAAGTGTCGTAACCCTGGTATTAGAACTCTAGAAAAATAAATACCTTCATTGTATTATGTTTTCATTTCGTACGTTTAACTGTTTTCAATTATTTTTTTAATCTAAAAATGGTGGGTGCATAAATTTGGGGTCCGTAATCATTTCCCAAAACCACTACCTAGCTTATGTATGGCTAGTACACATACATTTGATTATATAAAAGTAATAAAAAATCCTGAAAAGTATAGAATTACTTCGAAATAAATACAGTGACTTATGTTCATGTATCATTTATGTATATACAACATTTTTGGCGCCATGATAAAAATTAAGAGTTCCTTGTGAGATCAAGTCAAACAATAATTAATACAACATATTAAACGCTTTTCAATTAACATTAGCTAATTTATTTGTACAGTTCAGAAAGTAACTACGGTAGTATCGCGGCAACTGCTAAAAATAATGCTGAAAATCAATCCAGCAAGATACTTGGAATCAGAAGTGATTCCATAGTACTAGCCCCAGGTGACGATTCATTCGAAGTCGAAGAAGAGTCCCTATACTATTTTTATTATGTTAAGCGGTTTACCGCTCATACATTGCTCTTATAAACTTGCTCTGTCACTATAAGCGTTAAATTTTATTACTAACACTCTTTTGTGGTTACAATCTATACTTGCAGCTACTACTCTACCTTCATTACACTTTAGGCTCTAAAGTAAGTTCTATTTGCAGCCATAATGTTTGTTGGGTAATATTGATGAATAATATAGATTGCTTTTATTAATTGTTCCGTTAGCGTATTCGGGAAAGATGGCGTTGCCGACAATGTATCATATATATATCATATATACGCAAAAAAAATGTGTTAAAACACTTTTTATTGGCTTCCGAGCAGTAAACATCTAAATTACTTTTTACTACCCATTTTTTTAAAGACCTATAATAACAAAAAAAAAAACAGAAACAAAACTTACGATGGCAGCATTTCTATCCGGTTTCTGTTCAAATCGAGCTGCTTCAGTGCTTTCAAAGGCCTGAAGATATCGCTGTCCAGTGCTGTAATGTTATTCGTGTTCAAATTCAATATTTCTAAATTCACCAGTCCATTGAAAAATTGTTTGGGCAGTTCTTCTAAGCCAGCGCAGGATATGACTAATTGTTGGAGTTTGGTGTCTCCTTGTAAAAGATCTGATGGTACAGGTTTGATTATGATGTTTTCTATGTTTAATTTCTTAAGGGACGGAAGATCACCCAGGGCGCGTGAACCGAAAGATAACATGCCTCTGCCGCGTGCAATTTTGATCTGCGAAAATACATTGAATATCCTTAATTACTTATTTTGATGAGATTCTCCATTCAAATTATTTATATATTTGTACAAGAAAAGTTATTTGTGATATTAGTGCGGTATGTTGGTTATTAATTCCGCACGAAATCCATACAACGTTTTTCAACACATTTGCGAGAAAACAGTGTAGGGACCTAATTTAAGCACCTAATAAAGCCAACTATTTCTAATAAGAAAATGCCACGTAATGTCAAATGGCGCCACCTACGTGTGGTGAAAATTAGAACTACTTATTTCTTTTTAGTATTGAAGTGAGATGAAGGTATGGATTAAAAGCGCTTCAAAGAAAGTTTAATCGAAGTAAAAAACACCGTAATGGAATAATTAAGGAAAGGATACGCACGGCGCCATGCATGGGAGAGTGCGATAAAATGCTTTACCGCATGCTCCGCTGCGTGGCCCGTCATTTTGAACTTTCGAACTAATTATACAACCTACGTACCTCCTCTCTTGGCAGTTTTAAGGAGATATAAAAATATACTCTTGAGAGCAAATTGGGACAGTCCATAATACCATTAACTAGCTTATACAAGAAAATATTATCCAAAATAAATCGGCGATCGCTTAGTGAGTCCATTTTAAAGTATCGTACGTAGCCTATCTTCGTAGTGTGGAAGCTTTTTGAAGTTATACTTCTTTAGGCGCGTTATGAAAAAATGATGAGAGTGAAATTTTAAGATGCGCGAGCATCACTGTAACACAAAAAATTAACAGCATGAAGTTGGTCGCTTTAGCGACCAACTTCATGCTGTTACTTTTGTGTTTACCGAACATTAAGAAAATCTACCAACAAAATAGAAATAGAATATCTATTTTATGGGTGCTAACGACTGCATTGTGAAGGCCTATCAAAAGTATTTATTAATCTGGAACAACGGAACCAAAGTGCGATTCAGGAGACTACAGCGCCATCTCTTGACCATTGGTGTAGTAGAACCAAAAACCACATATTTATTTTTTGTAATAAAGTAACAGTTATAGGTATTCATATTTATAATATTTATCCACATGTTTCTAGTTTGTATATTTGGAATACGTGTTTGAGTTTCATACAAGTGCAAATCACATATGTTCTAATAAATTATATTCAGTAGCGATTTTAATTGATATTTTGATTATTTATTTATTTTTTCAAATTAAAGCTGAACTTTATTGACTGTGTCCTTTTCCAGACTTTTTATTAATTTATTGTAATTAATTATTTGCATGCAATTAAAAACTAATTTTAAACGATGCCAAAGAAGGATAACTTCTCACGCGCCTACATAAGTACACGCACCCATTTTTTTTGCAAGATTGAGGTTGTAAAAAAGATGTCATAAAAACCTTTTTTGAACGCTCTAACTTTTTAACGTACACATCATAGTGTGGATTCCACACCACACTGCAATATTCCAATCCACTACGTGCAAGTGCGTTATATAGTGTTATTTTAGTTTGTGGACTTTTGAATTCCTTGATGTTGCGCTAAACGAAACCAAGCGTTCGGTAAGCCTTAGCCACCATGTCATCAATTTGTTTGTTAAAGCGCCACCCTGCATCCACAATAACTCCCAAATCACAAATATAATCTACTCATACATTAACTAACTTTAGCAAATTCATAAAATCATTAGACTATCGTGTCGGATTTTATCATAATGATTATGAAGAGAGTGCAAAAAGACCTGAAGTGCAGTCATTGGTCTGTAGACGCCAGTATTTGGATGCCATGTTTCTGTACAAGATAATTAACAATCACATTGACTCAGCTCAACTTGTGCAGTGTTATGCTCAAAGTTCCTCGTTTCTCCTCACGTTCAAAGGATACTTTTTATGTTTCGAGTTGCCATACCAACTATGCTAGAGAAACCTTTTTTAGACGGACATGTAATTTTCAACAATAAGAACTTGAATGAAGCAGATATTTTCGGTGAATCACTTTACAACTTCAAAAGGAAAGTGAGTGAATTATTGTTTAGATAGTATAACATGTGCGGCGGCGATATATATCATATGTTTACAGTTACCTATCCGTCACTTTTATGCCGCTTGAATATAATAATTATATATCAATTAATGGTACTTTAGGTCTATTTGTAAAAGTAAATTGTAAAATTGTTTGTATAAGATGGTTTGTTACCTAAATTAAATAAATAAATTATGAACGAACAGTTTGGTTTTCGTCCCAAACACTCGTGTGTCCACCAGGTGCACTGCCTAACGGAGCACATCCTCCACTACCGCGATCTATATCGAGTCTCCGCTATTCCCACAGGTGTGCTTTTCTTCGACGTGGCGAAAGCATTTGACAAAGTCTGGCACATTGGTTTAATATATAAGCTATACAAACTCGGGGTGCCGGACAGACTCGTGCTCATCATACGGGACTTTTGTCGAATCGCTGGATTCACTATCGCGTCGAAGAAACGCTCTCCTCGCCTCGCCCTATACGCGCCGGCGGCGTCCCTCAGGGCTCGCCGCTCTCGCCTATCCTCTACTCGGTCTTTACGAAGGACATGCCCAAGGCTCCTAAAGTCAATCTCCCGCTTTTTGCCGACGACACCGCCCTCTATACCTCCGATAGACGTCTCGGAACAGTCTGTAATATACTTCAATCAGCCGCTACCACCCTTGGCGATTCGTTCCGTAGATGGCGTATCGAGGTTAATACGGAAAATAGCGTCACGATCCTCTTTAACACGACACCGCCTCACACGCCAGTGCTGTCATATAGATATGAAAATTGGTAGATCTACCAAAAAGTTGGTAGACCAACTTTTTGGTAGATCTACCAATTTTCACTTCAGTCTACCTATCTACCACCCTAGAACCTAAAAACTACCTATTTTTTAATTAGTTTGACATATCACCACTTTGAATTATTTTTATATCGACAAGCGACGTTGCGATGTATTGCGTGAGCCATGCAACAATGTGTCAAGCATACATAGAGTCCAGGCCATAAACCATAAAAAAAACGTCAGCAACAGTTCGCCATGAGTTCGGCGTTCGCACAATTTCGCGCCCATATTTAACTATTCCTACTGTGGCCTATTGCCGGTTGGTTTGTTGCGGAATCAATGTTGAATATTTGCTCCTGTTTTATTGTAAAAACTAATTAACTGCGTACTAACGGTGCTGATTGCTGTTTGTTCTATGTTGCGTGCATTTATTTATATAATGGATTCTGACAGCAGCGAAAGCGATGAACATAGTTCTAGGTTAGGAACTCCGCCACGTAAACCTAGAAAAAGGCACTATGACCAAAAATATTCGAAATTATTGGAGAAAGACAAGGAATTTGCAGGTTGGCTTCAAGAAATGACTAAGGGTGACGGATATTTTTATTGCAAATCATGTAGGTGTGATCTGAAGTGTGCTCTGCATTGCATTGCATGCATTTTTAATCTTTAAAAATCTTCTAAATTGAGTTGGTAGATCTACCAATTTTGCATTTTATATTCTACCAACATTTGGCACATAACCTACTAATTTTCTAAAATTGGGGTTGGCAGCACTGTCACACGCGTTCTCTCCCGAGCATCCAATTATTTGATCGGGTCATCCCCTGGAAAGACCAGGTCAAGTATTTGGGAGTTACGTTAGATAACGCGATCGCGCAGCATTCATTCACGGCAGGCTATTCCACCTCATAGGGAAGCGTAAGATGTCACTTACGTATAAGTTGACAATTTACAAAGCTTGCTTCCGCCCTATAATGACCTACGCGAGTGTTTGCTTCGCCCACGTACCTCCGTCGCGTCTTAAACCCTTACAGACTCTGCAAAATCGTGTTGCGCGTGCGTTGGTACGTGCGCAACATCGACTTGCATCGCGATCTCAAGTTAGACTCCATCGCGAAGTATATGAAGAACGCCTCGAGGCGTTCTTTCAATAAAGCCGCGCATCATCCGAACCCCTTAGTAGTTAAAGCGATTAGTTATCATACGTCCGCCCTCCCGTCCTCCAATCGTAGATCCCTCCTATTCCGTCGGCCTAGACACGTCTTAGACTACCCAGACGGCGAAATCAACGGCGTCAACGCGCCTCCGATTCCTCCCACACAGGCCACAAACACTAACACTACACAGCTAGCAAACGTGCACACTAGCTTAGTATTAGGCAGACACCGCACCCGTAGGATAAGAGTGTGAAGACCCGGTCTACACACGACACGCTATACCAGGTACAGGTACGTACCTAGGCGTTTTTTCTTGTCCTGTACGACAACGGCTAACTAGAGCCGAGGTCCGAGAGAGTCTCAGAGACGCCCTCTAGTTGAGCCGACCCCCTCAGGTTCGAGTGGTCTAGAAGCTCCAGACGGAGAGGAGACTCCCCCCGTGGGGAGATCCCTTCCGCCTGGAATACCTCTAAAGGCACTCGCCAATTCTCGGCTTGAGGTCCCCTTGAGATCTCGCCGTCCCCAAACCCGGTGATGCTGTAAAGGTCATCTGCGACCAACAGCATACACACAAAAAAAAACATATTTATCTGGACACTATGGCGTCTCACTTGTATGTGACGTTACGCGACTGTCATTAATACGACAAACGATACACTGTAATCTGTAACTGTCACTTTGACCGCAAATTTACTAGTGTGTGACGTCATTTTAGTCTTCGCCATTCTCAGTCGGCAGAAACATCCTTTGCTGAGTTTCTTCCCTGTTCTTCTCAATACAAAGTCTCCCGCCGTAGATTTTTAAACCGATGGCGTAGCTTTCTGACATTCACAAGTGCTTGTAACAGACTAAACTGAATATGCGATAATGTTTTATTTTAAATTTTAAATAAATATTTATTTAAATCTAAAGAAAATATAACTAGAAAAAAATCCACGCGGACCAGGCAGCAGACGGGACTCGAACCCGCACCCTATCGCTATCCGGGCGAATGCACTGACCAATTATGCTACCGCGGCCCCTATGGCCGCGTCGAAATGCTTTAAGCCATTTTTAGGGTGCGGGTTCGAGTCCCGTCTGCTGCCTGGTCCGCGTGGAATTCTTTCTAGTTATATTTTCTTTAGATTTAAAGATGAAGCAGTTACATTCTTAAAAATTAAAATTATAAATATTTATTTTCACCTTATTTCGTATATTTTTCATTCTTTTTGCACTTCCAGTGTTACAAAAATAGATATATGACCAACTTCTCACCGTCTCCAACATTTGTAGTCCTGTGATGGCACCGTTCGGGATCTCCTCAAGCCCAGTGGACCTAAGTAACAGTTCCTTCAGTCGCGGAGTGTGGGCAAACACTCCTGGTGGTAGAACCTTGAAGGGATTCTTAGATAAACTCAAGAACTCGAGGCTCTCCATTCCTGTTGATAAAGAATCGAACTGATATTATTTATAAACTGATCAAAAATTGTTTAATCTATAGTACTGACGACATCAAGCGAGTCGGTGGGACCCACTGGGGATGCGAAGAGCACAGGATCGCTTTGTTTAGAAATTATTTGAGGAGGCCTATGCCCAGCAGTGGGCGTCCATCGGCTGATGATGATACTAATATCATAAAGCTGAAGATTGTTTTCTTATTTGGTAGAACGCGCTTATCTCAGGAACTACTGGTCCGATTTCAAAAAATATTTTTGTGTTGACTAGTGTCTTACAAACGGCAGATGGAACGCGTGTACTATACACGCAATGCGTTCCACCAAAGCAAATACGAAGTTGGAAGCGACTATCAATTCGCGTCAGTACACCGCAACGCATCGTGTTGTATTTGCTATGATACCACGCATTGCGTGTTCTGTGCGCTACATCTGCCTTTTGATCTGTAATCTGCAAACACATGTAAATATTCCATTTGTGAATCTTTTAAGGGTAACCGACCATGTGATTTTTGAAATAATAGCTTCTTATGGGAGGGTAAACCGTTCGTTACGTAACGCGTTACGGCGCCCGTCTATCTGGCTTCCATTCGCAGCGAAAACGAGATACACGCCACAGCCCGGCCAGGTACCAGATGGGTGTCCACAGACCCACCCTACACCCTCACCATCACCACCCACCAATCCCCTATTACCACGCATCAATCCCCACTATCACCCACCAATCCCCTATTATCACGCATCTATCCCCACTATCACCCACCAATCCTTTATTTTCTCCCTTTTTTACCCTCGAATCCCTTTTCACCCTCGATTCCCCTTTACACCCTGTAACGTAGCGTTCTGACAACCTACAACTTTAAATCAGTTTCAGGATGTTACAGGATTAAGTACCGCCCCTTTAATATCATTGGCAGGTTTCAGGATGTTACAGGATTAAGTACCGCCCCTTTAATATCATTGGCAGGTTTTTGCAGCAGTCGCAACTTCTTTTCGAAATTTTAAATATTTGTTTCAAGTTTTCAAAGTAATATATGTTCCGAATACAAATAAAATTTACTAAAGTGGCTTCAGTTTCGCATGAGAAGAACATGAACACACGAACCAATCAAAAAACAGATTTCGAGCTATGGTATTGCCAGCTGCGTGTCACGCACTTCCAAGACACTTTTGTTGAGCTTGTAAACAGGAGCCCTACTTTAATTCACCGATAAACGAAATATCAAACGAAACTTCGCACTTTTCTTAGATAGATAGATAGATAAATTCTTTATTGCACACACACAAAAGAATACAAAAATAAGGAAACAATAACATAATGTGGGCAAAGGCGGCCTTATCGCTTTAAGCGATCTCTTCCAGACAACCTTTGCGGTAAAGGATAACTAAATGAAGATTAAGTTGCAGTATGCCAGCAAGATAAGATAAAGAAATGTACATATTTTCTTAAACATATAAAGATTATATACAAATAAATAACACATACCTACACAAATAAATATATTATGCAATATTATATATAGATACAGCAGACTAGGATTTAATTAAAAGAAAATCATGTAGTATATTTTTAAAAATGTTAAATGATTTAGCGTGACGGATCTCAGGCGGAAGCTTGTTCCAAAGCTGTGCAGCTCTAATCGTAAAGGAGTCCATATAATACTCAGAGCGGGTGAGAGGTATCTCTAACACATTATCGTATTTTGAGCGCAAAACGCGATCGTGGTCCACACCAAGAAATTGGAAACGTTCCTTGAGGTAAGTGGGAGTGCGTTCGTGGTCTTCTGTTTTCACAGGTTCGGGCTCGAAGCTTGGCTTCCTTCCCCGGGCTGCATCTCGCGGGGGTGCGCCCCCGCGGGGTTGGGCGCCGCTGGTCAGCGGCCGTCTGGTGACGTTTTCTTTTCTGGTTCTGCTCTCGCCAGGAGCTTGCTACGCGGCCCTCAGCGCGGTCTGCCGAGCCGGGTGAGACCCCCTGGGGGGAGGCCCAGCTAGCGCCAGCGAGCAGGCCGCGATTTAAGCAAGTGGGGAGCAGAATTGTTGTTGGGGTTGGGGGTGTGGGGGAGGCCGGATTTGGGTAGGGTAGGTTGTGGGAGACGGCGAGAGCAGGCTGCGAGGTGGTGGTCGCGGTGCTGTTTTTGGTTCTCGCCTTCTGGAGTCTGTGGACAAACAGAATTAAAAACACGGCAAATTTGGTAAAAGGTATCGATGGGCTCCGGTGGGCTATTCTGAGCTGATTGGGTTGGCGGCCCCCTGGAGCAGCCAGGTCAGGGCACTCAGAATGGCCTGAGTAGGATTTGCTCCCCTGCTGATATCCTCTAGCAGGCGGTAGAGGATGGATAGTACCGCCTGCATTGGAAGCTGGGGGAGAGATGTGGGTTGGGGGTAGAATTGGGGGTGCACCCTGGGGAGCGGAATAGTGGGCGCCTCCTGGGGGGGCCTCTGGTACATTGGAGGTGGAGGGGGGTGGAATGCCGGTCTTGGGGCCGGCCTGGTTTGGCGGACCACTTGGGGTCGAAAAGACTGGAGCTGGGATTGGGGGCCTCTGGGCCGTGGTGTCGGAAGCTGGGAAGAATCCGACGCTGGCGGAGGGGGAGGTCCCATCCTTTGGGTGGCCGCCCTCACTGGGCGGAATGAAGCAGCTGGGGCTGAGGTGGACAGCGGGCCTCCCCCTGGGGGAAAACCCGGCGGAACATCGGGGGCAGCGAGTGGGAGGGTGGTCGGGGCAGGGGCAACGTGCGCTTCTTCTGCCGCTTGTGGCCTCCTCCTTCTTCTTCGTCGCCTTTTTTTATTGGAGACGGGCGCTCCTCTGGGGGTGGGCGGGTTGGCAGGGGCGGCCAAGGTTGGTCCTACTTGGGTGTCCAACAAGTTGACTGGTGGGGGCTGCTGCGGGACGCTGGCTGACGTCTGGCGACGCTGTTGCGGCACTCCTCCTGGGATTGGGGGTTGGATCCTTTGATTCAGGCGGCGCGCAGTTTGTATGAAGACTTTGCACCGTCTGTCGTTGGCGGCATGGCTCTTGCCGCAGTTGGCGCAAGTTGGTGGGATGGCATCAGAGCGTGGGCAGTCGAAGGCGGAGTGGTCCCCTGCACATCTCACGCATTTTTTGGGACGGTGGCAATTGAGGGAGCTGTGGCCGAAGGCTTGGCAACGGTGGCATTGGGCTGGTCCGGCTCTTGGCTTCCAGCCTTCGATAGTAACCCCTGGCATTCCCAGGAGTTCGTCCGTGTCGTAGAGGCGCGCGAGCTCGTCCCTTGAAAGGTGATCGAGTTGGACATGGAATATACATCCCGGGCGGCCTCTCTTCCCTCGGATGCTTCTTACGAAAGTCACTGGAAAGCCCCTTTCTTCCAGTGCCTCCGTGATGGCCAGGGGGTTGGTGTCCGCCGGGATGCCTCGGATGGCTACCTTGGTGGGAAGGTCTTCTTGGGGGGCGTAGCAATACCACACTATCTCTGTATTATCTGCTGAGGCTTCCACCAAATACCTCTGTGTGGCCCTAAACTCCTCCTCGCTTTTTGGCGAGAAGCGTACGCCCGTGTTGAAGGGGCGCGCGTTTGGGGTGTGCCCGAGGATGTCTCTGATCTTCTTCAGGTGGAGCGGCCAGTTCGGCAGTCTCTCCACTATAATAGGCGGGTACCCTCTTACGGTGGGTCTTGCGGTGGCTGGTGGGGTATGGGGAGAGAGAGGAGGCGTCGCACGGGTCGTTGCGGCCTGGGCGTAAGACCTCGCGTGCGCGCCATCACTCTCCTCGAACAGCTGCACCTGGCAGTAAATGGTACTGGCCGTGTTGTCGAATTGGGGTGGGAGAGGGCTGCTAGGCCCTTCCATCCCACCGGCGGATTCTTGCTCCGATTCCGATTCGGACTCGGAGTCTGCGGATGAAGAAGAGTAGGAGGTTGATCGCCTCTGTGGAGGCGGGACATACGTCCCGCTGGTACTGGGAGCGGGCGCGGCAGCCCGCTGTGGTGGTGATGGGCCGTGCTTGGGGCGTTTTTCATCGCCTCCAGCGGCCTCGTCGTCTTCCAGTTGGCGTCTTCTTGGGTCTCGAGGGTGAGCGGTGGCCGGGGCAAGACAGGGGCGGCGCTGGTCATCAGCACCTTCCATGTTGGCCGGGGCTGCGCTCGGCTTTGGAGTGCTCGCCTCCATTCTGAGGGACTGGCGAGCAGGGGGTGGCACGGTCTGCACCGATCGGGGGGCAGGACGTGGACGTGGGTCCGGAGGCTTCCTTTGTGGAAGCGGTTTCGGTGGCATTTTTATAAAAAAATGTCCCAAAGTCCGGTGGGTAGAAGGGAAAAAAATAATGTGGGTAAAAGTGAAATAGTTATGGGGGACAAGGACAGAAAAAGAAAAAAGAAAAAGGTGGGAGGGTAGATTTGAAAAAAGTGGAATGGAGGGTGGGAACGAAAACACTAAGGGAACACTTGTAGATTTTAAAACAATAAAAACACAAGTGATCGACGAACACGTAACAAAGACACTACACAACACTTAGGCGTCAATATCGCAACACAGAAAACACACTTTGTTAGGTGGTCGTAGGGCGACCTCGCACGCGAACGCGGAGGAGGGTATCCTCAGTTTCACTCGGCACTGTTGGGCAGGCGGGCTCAACGACGAGCGGAGTCACACGACCTACCACTAACGCGACACGAGGAGAACTGAAAAACACGAAACGAGGAGGGCGAGGGTCGTACAACACCTTATAAAGTAATAAGAGGAGATGCTCTTCACGACGCAATCTAATGGGAAGCCATTTGAGCTTTCTCCTAAATTCAGAAACATGGTCGAACTTGCGCAGGCCAAAGATAAATCGAATGCAAAGATTTTGAAGTCTTTGCAGCTTATCAAGTAGATTTTCTTTGAGATCTACGTTACAAACATCTGCATAGTCCAGAATCGGCATTAAGAGAGATTGCGCAAGTTCAACCTTGGTCCTCACCGGTAGCAAGTTTTTCCATCGGCACAACGAGCCCGCAGCAGCGAATATCTTCCTACTGACCTCAGAAACATGAGGTGACCATGAAAGGGTGGAGTCAAAGAAAACTCCAAGATTTTTGACAACATTGCTGTAGGTCAGTGGAATAGAGCTGAGATAAAGAGGAGGCAGAAGTGAAGGATCCAGCTTAATAGTTTGTTTTGACCCACCAATGATGATGGCCTGCGTCTTACAGGGATTAATTGAAAGGCCGTGGGCATAAGTCCATTCGTGAATAACCCTAAGATCGTCATTCAAGTTCGCAATTACATTCCTGACTTTATCAACAGGTGCCTGACGGTAGATCTGCAAGTCATCAGCATACAAGTGGTACTGGCAGGTAAGGAGAGAAGTGAGAAAGTTAATGAATAGAGAAAAGAGGAGAGGGGAAAGGACTCCGCCCTGAGGGACTCCAGCAATAACTTCAGAGAAATCAGATCGTCTGTCGTCAGTACGTACACACTGCTGCCGGCCAGCTAGATAACTTCGGAACCAGTCCACCACCACATCCGAGACAAAGATCGACTTCAGCATAGCCAAGAGGATGTCATAATCAACGGAGTTGAAAGCATTGCTGAAATCCAGAAGCACAAGCACAGTCACCCGTTGTTTAGACATGCCCTCACGGATATCATCAGAGATCTTGGTCAAGGCCGTAACCGTGCTATGCCCCGGGCGGAACCCGGACTGAAAGGGGGACTTTTCTTACTATGTTTCTGGTTCGTTTATAGATTATAGATTGAGTTGTAGATTATCTAAGTCTACTCAAAGAAAGCTTCAATTTGATAGTTTATCAAATTGAATTTTTTCTTTGACGAAAATGAACTTCGTTATCGAAAGTTTGTTTTGGAGAAAGAGAGTAGACCCCCAGATACCTTTTTATTAATTGAAGCGTCGTTTGACAGTTTTTTGTATTTGTCTAAAAAGATTTTGTGTTTAAAAAACGCTCAGATATTTGTTTCTATTTGTTGAATATTGTTTGTTAAAATATTAGCTTTTTTTTGTTTCAAATATGTAAGAATTTTGGAAAACGAAACGTTTCTGAAGAAATATTGAAGCACTGGTAGGGCAACCCCGACCAAGTCTTCAGTCTTTCAGCATAGAATGATGAAAGCTAATAAAGAAACAAAAATTTTTCAACACTCACACTAATTATTCTAGCCCCAAAGTAAGCACTGTAGGCTTGTGTAACGGATAGAATACATATACTGTTGTAGCATCATAATTTTATAAGTTGTTTTATGCTAATATTATTAATTTAAAGCGCCATCTATCATCATACACATTAATCAACGAATATTGTAATCTGCTTTAAAGAAGCAAGGAATATATTCTAAATGAAAAAATGTGATAGTTGCATTTGAAAGGTACGACAGATGGAGTTAGTGTGTATCTTCCCATGAGTAGCGCGCCCCGATCGGGTCGTGCGGCCATCCACCGTATGGTCTTTATTGAGCTAATGTTCTAGAAAGAGTTTATTTTGATGGGCGGAGTCTGTTTAACCGGTTCAGACGTTTTCTCGCACCATATAAGGAGATATGAGAGAAATTTGCTAGCACACACACCTGACCCTATACCCCTATAAATAGCTTTGCGCAGACTATTTCGTCCTCTCTCTTCTCTCTCATCTAGCTAATTGCACAGTGACTGGCAGTTATAGTCAGTGCATTATTAATTAATATACTTTCCCCGGATTAACGGGTAAGTCCAATATATCTAACTAGTTAGGTTGTAGGTCAATTTAGGTTTTTAATTGAATTATAGGAAGTGTGTGTAATTATTTCTAGGTCCTTTGAGGAGGCTAATAAAATCATTATACAAGAATTCAATTGATTAAACCTGCTTGGAATTTCTTTGGATATATATATATATATAGATATATATAAAGAAGTACGCTATATATAAAAATGAGCCTGTGAATTCAATCCTGAAAGAAAACGTGTTCATGTGATGACAGCATGTCCTGTTCCGATTCATGTTGACCCTTGAATCACTTGATGGTACCAAGATTTTAAGAAAAAACTAAGTAAAATCTGACATATTTAATCCTTATCCAGTGCATTCTCCGAATAACAAAATTTGTGTATTTCTAGAACATATCAGAGTATTTAAATTAATATATTGTAAAGTCATTAATAAGTAATAGTATTTCACAGCACATTGTTTATCAGTTTGTAAAACCACATCTTAATAGAATTGTTAACATAAAAGAAATAACAACATCTTGTAATGTTATTAATTATGTGAACAATCTTTAATACTTAACTTTGTGAAAGCTAAATATATATAGATATACAAAGATATTAATAAAAAATGTTAAGAGTGTTAATATATGTTGAAAAATTTATCTGAATATTAACAATATATATATCTTGTTCACTGCGGTTATTGATTTTTTATTTATCTCCCTCAAATATCAGTATTACGGCGCCCTGAATATAGAATATTTAATCTTGAGTCTCACTCAAAGCCCTGATTTAGCTGGTGGCAGCAAAAACTGCTACAAAATGGCGACCAACTTAAGGGCCGAGCAATAAAATACTGTATTTGAGGGAAATACTGGTGTGTTAATATAATGAAAAAAAGATTGGCGGAAATGCTTAAATCCCCAATCAATCTGAATAGCACATTAGAATTAATCATCTTAGAAACACACTAGAATAACACTTTAGAATTAATTAACTTAGTAATTTTTAACCTTAAATAGTGAACAAGATCGTCTAAAATAATTGAAATTTGTAATATTAAAAATACCCTCCTTCAAAAAAAATTTAGTATTTAACATTTTCAGATTAAATAACTTGAATAATTAGCTTGATTTAGGATCTTGATTAACAGTAATTTAATAAATTGATTTGAAAGTGAAATTTAGTAATTAGTAACAAAGTAGTAACAAAATATTTAACTTTAACTTGAGAAATCTGAGAAAATGCTCTCTTTACACAAATATGTAATCTACTTAAGAAAGGATGAAATCATATATGAACTGGATATTCTTGGCATTTCCACAGCTCCTGACATATCGGTGGATGCACTGAGAAAGCAGCTTCGCCAAATATTCAAGCTGAAGAGACGCGGTAGCATCAAGTGTGCCCGGGTTATAACACCACTCCCTGCAAGCGAGCTCAAGGCCTGTACGCCGAAAATTGCTGAGCTCGAGGATCTGCTGTCATCAGGTGACCCCGGAAAGGACAGTAAACTTCGCCTAAGTGTGTCAGTTAGGGCTAATTATCTCATCGATAGACTGGCTCGATTAAATGTTGAGAATTCCTCTCTAGTGGATTTACGCCACAGGCTCATTAGAATATTAGCTCAAGTAGATAAAGAAGATGAGAGTAGTTCAGACGAATTAAGTAGTAAAGAGGAAACTCCCGAGTGTGAGAGAACGAGTGTGATGAACAAAAAGAGAAAGGTGTATTTAATTAAAGAAAGACGCATTAACTTAAATTCACTTAACTTAAAATATAATGGTTCTAGTTGCGTTAGAAGCTTTATAGAAAGATTAGAAGAAATTAGACAGGCCCGCGAGATTTCGCAATCTCGTATACTGACGGCATTTTCCGATCTCTTAGAGGATTCTGCTTTAATTTGGTTCAGAAGCAATAAATATAATTTTAATTCATATTCCGATCTATTAATTCACTTGAAAGACGACTTTGATGTTCCTGATTTAAACATAGATTTAAAAACCAATTTATGACGAGTAGTTTTCTATTAAAGTAAATTTTATCAATCTAAAATATTTCATATATGCAATTCACAATTTAATTATGTCATTGATTATTTAACTTATTCCTGTTTAGTTTAGTGTTCACCAAATACCTTGACTTAAATTTAAATTCATATATTGAGACACTATTATGTATGTCATTAACTATTAATTATTTTGATAAATACTTAAAGCATAATCTTTTAAATAACCTTAATTTCCAATGGAACCTTTTAGTGTTGTGCCCAACCTTAACATTTTTTGATACCTCCAATTACTTTCCCTGGTTACAATATATTTATTTACCTGCTTTCTTGATATTGGTAAGTTACTTGTAATTTTTTTACTTGCAGAAAGTTACAGGAACTTACTGATATTTTCCACAAGGTGAGGAAATTTTTAATCGTTTCTCACCTAAGGAATGAAGGATGGTTGGTATATACATATGGGTAATTTATTAGAAAAATAGTAACATGTCAATACGGCAAGCCCATATCTAAAACCCCTTTAAACTAGTAGTTGAGATTTATTTGAACCTTTTCCACACTCTTGAAATAAGTAGACGTATTTAATCGTTATATCATATTACTTCAGAAATTATGTTATGTTGCACCCTATACGGTCAGCAACAGGCATAGCTGTAGCTA
This sequence comes from Chilo suppressalis, assembly GCA_902850365.2. NCBI lineage: Eukaryota > Metazoa > Arthropoda > Insecta > Lepidoptera > Crambidae > Chilo > Chilo suppressalis. The sequence continues at coordinate 32,702,342 of OU963898.1, read as the reverse complement.
ATTTGACTTGAAAACATTTTCCAAAAGGTGAGGAGACACTTAATTGCTACTCACCCAGGGAATGCAATATAATTTAAACTTGATAATTTTTCCGAACGGTGAGGAAATAATTAATTGTTTCTCACCAAGGAATAAAAGTTTAAACTTAATAATGATTTCTTCCAAAACGTGAGGAGACACTTAATTGCTGCTCACCAGAGGAATGAAAATTATTTCAACTTAATGATATTTTTTCCAAAAGATGAGAAAATATTTAATTGTTTCTCACAAAAGGAATAAATATTTATTAAATGTGTGGTAACCACTTAATTGTCACCACCAGTTGATACTTTGTCCAATCTTGATGGTAAATGTTTTGACAATTAACTTATTAAAGATAGCTTAAATATTTTAACAACAAACTTAAAAATTAACAAACCTTTGAATCCCTTATAGGATACTTATTTTAGTCACTTTCAGTATTAACCGCTTGGCTAAGGAGACTTCAAGTGTGCGAAAAGTATATTAGGAAATCTGTGGGCTACGGTTCAAACCTTGGCAAGAAGTTATTTTTGCATTTTTTTTAACTAAATAATTGTTTACAACCCTTTTAACTTATATGGTCACTTTTAAAAATGCTTAAATGAAATTTCGATGAATTTTAATATTTTAACACAAAAAAAATTTTTTTGTTTATAATAATATTTCTGTTAAGTTGTGTTCACTGATATGCATATGAAAATGAGTGTAGTATGAAATGCGTGAAGTATGAAAAGTGTTTTCCAAAATTAACACACGTGCAATTTATTCTTAATAAACAAAATAGAAAAATAGTTCATGATGTATGAAAGGCATAAGCATAACGAAGTGTACATATACTTTAGATTTGATAGTTAAAGATAGGAAGACTATTGAAAAGTAATCTTAATCTTTAAAGTTTGAAGACATACAAACTTCTCTAATCTTGAGTTGTTTTCTTGATTCACTTGAGTTCATAAGATGAACAGAAAAGTCATGCTATACCCTTGGATAATAAATCCAAACATAGTATTTTCATGCGACTAAACATTTTAATCAGCAAATATTTAATTGTTGCTATTGACTTAGAGCTTAAAACATTACGTGTAGTTAAAGTATATATACTCGCGTATAGGATTAAACCATTCTTAAATCTTAACTAATATTTAATATTGTTAACTTGTCTGTAAGCCAGATGCAGGTTAGTTGAATTAAAAAAAACAAAAAATCCACCGTATGGTAATGCGTATGGTAATGCTAATGTTCTAGAAAGAGTTTATTTTGATGGGCGGAGTCTGTTTAACCGGTTGAGATGTTTTCTCGCACCATATAAGGAGATATGAGAGAAATTTTCTAGCAGACACACGTGACCCTATACCCCTATAAATAGCTTTGCGCAGACGATTTCGTCCTCTCTCTTCTCTGCTGATCGAACTCAGGAACATCTAGCTAATTGCACAGTGACTGGCAGTTATAGTCAGTGCATTATTAATTAATATACTTACCCGGATTAACGGGTAAGTCCAATATATCTAACTAGTTAGGTTGTAGGTCAATTTAGGTTTTTAATTGAATTATAGGAAGTGTGTGTAATTATTTCTAGGTCCTTTGAGGAAGCTAATAAAATCATTATACAAGAATTCAATTGATTAAACCTGCTTGGAATTTCTTTGGATATATATATATATATAAATGAGCCTGTGAATTCAATCCTGAAAGAAAACGTGTTCATGTGATGACAGCATGTCCTGTTCCGATTCATGTTGACCCTTGAATCACTTGATGGTACCAAGATTTTAAGAAAAAACTAAGTAAAATCTGACATATTTAATCCTTATCCAGTGCATTCTCCGAATAACAAAATTTGTGTATTTCTAGAACATATCAGAGTATTTAAATTAATATATTGTAAAGTCATTAATAAGTAATAGTATTTCACAGCACATTGTTTATCAGTTTGTAAAACCACATCTTAATAGAATTGTTAACATAAAAGAAATAACAACATCTTGTAATGTTATTAATTATGTGAACAATCTTTAATACTTAACTTTGTGAAAGCTAAATATAGGGCAAGTGACCCGGTTGTGGCCACCGACCCCTTTGTGGCCATTTAGAACTTCAAATCGTTATAACTAAGGCAAAGACAAATATATTACTCTATGGTTCACGGGAATAAAAATATCTAATATTGGCAACACTGATAGCGTTGACAGCTTTGATGTGTCAAACTTCACTTCAATCCAACAAGTCATTATTTTTTGACGAGCGTAAATTGTTTTATTTCTTAGCAAAAAGGCTAAGGCGAGCGGGTGAGTAATCAATCATTATTTTTTAAATCCTTATTATTATTTTTAATGTTTATGTTAATCCTTAATAAAGAATACACTGTCTCAGTGGTACTAATGATATTTTATCGCTATTTGTTTATTAAGTGAGGTTATGAGAAGTGGCCACTAATGGAACCAAAATGAATGAATTTTCCCATCTTTGGCCACATGACTGGCCAAAAGTGGTGCACGTAGAACCCCCCTTTTGGCCATTTAGTTTTTATCGTGATTTTTCAACTTAATTACTTAGCTATTTTGATATTAGTAATCTATTCATTTTCAGAGTTACGATTATAATGCCTCCATCGAAACCAAACACTAAAAAAATCGGTGTCGTGAAAAGAAAATTGTTCCAGTACTCACCGCATAAAATAACATTAGCGTTGAACGCAATAAAGAATGGAATGCCCGTTGCCACTGCTTGTAGAGATTTTAACGTACCTCGAACGACTTTGCGTCACAAAATTTCTGGAAAAGCGCCTGAAACTTCTGGACATGTAGGGCCCCAGTCAGTTCTTGGAAGACAAATAGAAAACGAACTAGTCATATGGATCAAAGATTGCGCTCGCGCTGGATTTCCCATCAACAAGGAAGGTTTACTGGATTCTGTTAAGAAAATTGTTGTGAAGGGCCAAATTGCTACACCTTTTATAAATGATAGACCTTCAAGATCCTGGTTTGATGGATTTATGGCGAGACATCCTGATTTGAGCCAAAAACATGCCGAGTATATTAATAAAGCTCGTGCCTTAATAACTGAAGCGAAAATTCGGAACTGGTTCCAAGAAATTTCTTCATTGCTCGGTGATGAAAATTTAAAGATTCTAGAAAACCCTGCGAGAGTGTGGAACTGTGATGAAACAGCTTTTTTTCTAGCTCCAAAAGGATCTCTTGTGTTAGCTGAAAAGGGGCAACATGTTTACGATACATCAAAAAACAGCGATAAAGAAAATATAACTACCCTATTTACTGTCAATGCCGCTGGTGAATATGCACCTCCTTTAACTATTTACAAATACAAAAGAATGAGTTCTGAAGTTCTTGAGAATGCACCAAATGGATGGGGAGTTGGTAAAACCGATAAAGGATGGATGACGGGCGAATCTTTCTATGAATATGTGGCAAACGTCTTCATTCCTTACCTGAAAGAAAAAGAAATTGAACTACCAATAATTTTGTTTCTTGACGGCCACAAGTCCCATCTGACTCTGCATCTTAGCGAATTGTGTAGGGAAAATGGCATTATAGTTATTGCTCTTGTCCCAAATACAACTCATATGTTGCAACCTTTGGACGTTGCTGTATTTTACCCATTGAAACAGAATTGGCGTCAGATGGTGAAAAAGTGGCGCATTGAAAACGATGGACAAGAAATCACAAAAGTTACTTTGCCATCTGCTCTGCAAAGTTTACTCCTTGATAACAAAGATAAGTTTGCAAAAAATGTGCAAGCAGGATTTCAGACATGTGGTTTATTTCCATTTGGTGCTGACTTTGTTAATTACAAGAGAATTATAAAAGATAGAGATCCAAAAACCATTGAAAACCGACATGAAGTGGCTATTTCTGAATCCAGCTACATTGCATACCTGGAAAGTAAAATCGTCCCAAACTTACTGATAGACTTTTATACTACATTTAATTCTGGTAAAGACTGGGAAGGCAACAAGGAGGCATCAATGTTATATGATATATGGCTAGCTTTCAAAAATGATACTACTGCTACAATGTCACAGCCCACCTTGGCATTTCATGATATTGAAAATGCCGTGAGAGAAACTCCTTCACCATCGCTTATCAGGGATGATAATATATCAAGGAACCAAGAGTACATTGATGACTTAACTGACCCATCAGAAGGGCCAGGTCCATCTTCCGTCTATCCTGCTATGGACATTCAAGACTCGGAAAATATAAACAACTCCCACAAAACTTCGGCTGCGGAAAAAGAACCATCAGAAGAGCCAGGTCTATCTTCGGGCAAGTCTGTTACAGATGTTCAAGACTCTTTACATTCTCATCAAGTGAAAAACACACTAATTAAAACCACATCTTCAAAGGATTTAAATATCTGTAATCAAAAGGATATCACAGCAGTAGAACCAGGTCCATCTTCTAGCTATTCCGATACAGATGTTCTAGACTCACATAACAAAGATAACCCCTGCAATACCTGCCTTATAGCTAAACCCCCTGCAATAATTGCCCTTCAAACAGCTAGAGATTTAGTGAAAGATTGTGTTTTGTACCCAGGAAAAGTAATACCAAAAAATACTAGAAAAGCAATGTATGTCCCTTCCGTTATCACGTCGAATAAATGGCGGGATATTATGAAGGCAGCTGAAAAAGAAAAAACAGAAAACCTATCTAAGAAAAAAAATAAACCAGGAAATAAAAAGATGAAGAAGAAAGTGTGTAGAATAATCGCATGTGATGGTAGCGATTCAAATGCTGAAAAAGTGATAGAAGAAAACAAAATGCCCCAAAAAGATCTAAAACGAAAAAGAAAACGTTCTGAGACTGATGACACAAGTTCCGAATCAGAGTTGCCTCTAAATCAGTTAACAAAGTTAGGAAACAATAAAATGTGCGATGAAAACCTTAAAGTAGGAACAAACGTCATTGTTAAGTATGAAGGTGAATATTTTACTGGAAGAGTTGAGAACAAAGATAAAGGTTGTTATGAAATTAGCACAATGGTATTATCTACAAATAATACATTCCGATGGCCAGAAAAAACTGATAAAATTTGGTATGGAATTAATGAGATTGTCGAAATTATAAAGTCACCTATTAAAGTTAATAACAGAGGCTTCTTTAAAGTTACCGAGATGGAAAAGTTTTTGCCCAACATTTATTTATAAAATCTTAAAATATAAGTACTTAAATTAAAGACTGCATACCTACCTACACTATGATTAAGTATTACCTATATATATTTTTGTGATTTACAACTATATTGATATTAATCTAAGCATAAACTTAAATTTAAGAAGCAAATACAAGTAAAAGTGTTATTATAAGTGTACCTAATTAATAAGAAGTATAATTGTTTATTTTATTGCAAAGATAGGTTGCCAAAATTGTTATTTAATTTTAAACAAAGACTGTGCATCATACCTAGTGATAATTATAAGAAAACTTATCAAGACTGGTCATTATAATATTATAGATATTTACCTCGTATAGGTTAATGTTGATCTCCCTAATTGTAATTTAATTCAAGCTGAGATATTATATTTCAAATTTGTAGTCAATATTATGTTAGTTATTTTTCTTTAAATAAAGAATGTTGGTCGTAAAATATGCGATTTTCGAATAAACTTTTTATTACTTTGAATTATCTGCTTTTTATTTTAGTTGAATTTTGATGGCCAGAACTGGCACTAGACTGTGGCAGAAAAGGGGGTAAATCTGGCCAAAAATGGCACAAATTCCCATTTTTTTTTCTTTTCTACAGGATTATTTTTCCATTAAATCATTATTAAAAAAAATGTATCCTTAGGCTAGATTTATATATATTTAATCACTTTTTACAAAAAATATGTCCGTGATAACAAAAACAGTAAAATGATATAGCCTCAAAGTCTACAAAATTCTTAAAATGGCCAAAACCGGGTCATCTGCCCTATATAGATATACAAAGATATTAATAAAAAATGTTAAGAGTGTTAATATATGTTGAAAAATTTATCTGAATATTAACAATATATATATCTTGTTCACTGCGGTTATTGATTTTTTATTTATCTCCCTCAAATATCAGTATTACGGCGCCCTGAATATAGAATATTTAATCTTGAGTCTCACGCAAAGCCCTGATTTAGCTGGTGGTAGCAAAAACTGCTACACTGTTACATATATAAGTATATTTATATAGAACTACATATGAAACATCCATGACTGGAGTACAAATGCTCGTATTCATCACATAAACACCTGCCCTCACCGGGATTTGAACCCGGGACCTCTCGAGTAGGCGACACCATGAAACCTGGCGTACAAACCATTCGGCCACGGAGGTCGTCATGTCATGTCTAATGTCATTAGATATTTGTTGGAAAGCACTATTATTTCGAGATTGGAAATTTTGAGATTGGCGGAATAGTGAAGCCTTAAAGCTGTCATTTTATTATTCATTTACCGAATTTAACTGTTTTTGTGGTAAGTGGAATTCTATCGGTTTCGATGCAGACTTCGCAATACGGCAGGAACATTTTCTGAGTTTGTTTTTATTACAGGTCAAGTGTTGTGCCAGCAACTTCAAGGGCCCCTTGGAGGGCGACCATCCTGCGCTTGCACTTACTGAGACACCTCAAAACGATTTACGGGAGTTGAAGGGCTTGCAATTGCAACTAGTCGACTCGTCTTATTTCGCTGTGTCTGTGCGCTGTCACTTGATTGATTTTTATCTATCACGCTTTGGACATTGGAACACGATTATCGGTTTTGTTAATTAGTATGGATGAACTGGAATCTAGACACGCGGCAGCGTCTCAAGCCAAGTTCAAGCAAAGGAACTGGCTAGCCAGCGCCGAGTGTATTATTACACGAACCACTTGGTGCCAGTATCGTAAACTAACTATTTTTACTTTTATATTAATAAGCTGACTTCGGTAATAAGCTAAACATAGGAAGCGTCGGTTAAATAAGATAACTGCAGTGGCAATTTATAAAATTTAATACTAAGTCACAAAGCGAAAGCGAATACAGAAAAAACTATTAATAATAATTAAGGTTCGCGCTTGACGTAGTGGTGAAGACGCGCCTCCCATCGATGAACAATGGATGCGCGCGCGTCCATCTTGCGGAGAGGTGTGGTCACCGGTGCGTCGTAGCTACTTGCACTGCGTAAACAAAAGATGCGCCGGCGACCATATTGCAGCGGGTCAATTATGCTTTAGTGATATAATCATAATGTGATTTCAATATGATGTTGATGCCAACTTGACATTGTTTTTAAATTGGTATTATGAAACATTCCTATGTCACATCAAGATCATATCAATATCATATCCTGTATCACATTTTTGACGTTTATGCGATACTGTTTTAAGTCAAATAGTTGAACGTAATACGCATTTAAGTTGATATCATTTTAAAGAGTTGATCATAATAGGTACGCATAAGTTGATGTCATTTTGATATCGCATTTTTCTGAGAGCATAATACGTAATGTGAAATTGACATCAAAACAATATCACAATTAGCGAGCATAATTGGCCTGCTGGAGGTGTGTCTGCGTGCGCGACGTCACTGACCAGGCCATCGCTACGTCATACATCGTATGATCCTATGCTGCGTTTAGTTTACTCGCACGCTACACCAGTTTTGACCCTTCTATAACTCAAAACCTCTTTAACGTAAACACATAAAACTACGTGTGTTTAATTGTATCCATAAGGACATCTATTAGCCCAAATTTCATGAAGCTAGCTCAGACGGTTATAAATGGATGGATGCGCGACTGGTTCGTGTGCTGAAGAGTGTAACGGGAGAAGAGAGAGTACCGTCGACCAAGGAGAGAGTAGTACCGTCGACCATGGCGTTGTATACTTGGGCTCGAAGATCTTTGCCCCTGGTCAAGCATATGTGGCCTTAAGTAGGGTGAAATCATTAGAACGGCTCCTCATTGAAGAGCTGGACTGTTCAAAATTAACTGGAAAACGACCTTGCAATAATGATGCGTTGAATGAGATGAACAGACTTAGGAACTTATCAGGTGAAAACTAAAAAGTAAAAAATAAAATTAAGGTAAAAAAAACTTTTGTAAAAACAAGCTTTTATTTAAATGCGTTAAAAAGAAAAACAAACATTTACACTAAAACTTTTACTGTTAACTTATAACGTCATTTCAAATTTAACACATTTGATATGTTATAAAAGCTTGTCGCGAGATTTAAGTACTCGTATCTACTTGCTGCCTATTAAAATTTTAAAACTAAGAAAGTAAATACGAGTACTTAAATCTCGCGACAAGCTTTTATAACATATAAATTGTGTCAAATGTGTTAAATTTGAAATAATGTTTTAAGTTAACAGTAAAAGTTTTAGTGTAAAAGTTTTTTTCTTTTTAGCGCATTTAAATAAAAGCTTGTTTTTAAAAATTTTTTTTTACCTTAATTTTTAATAATAAGAAGAACTGCATTCACAGACTTTTTTAAAATCGCCTGCCACTTCCTGGAATCACACTCGTGAAATGTGAAAAAAGAACCGAGGGTTCCGTACAAACCTGTATGAATATTCTAATAATTTTTAAAAAATATTTCTTTTTTATACTATAATGTATCTAAAAATTTACGGGTTTCGCAATTTTTCTTTTATCTGTACAATAAGGCGTTACTTCGTACCAAATTTCAAGATTCTAAGTTCATGGGAAGTAACTTGTAGGTTTTGATTCCCGTGCGACTTTCGAAAATTTGCTTGCGGCATAAACGCCTGTATGCATATAAAATCTTTTGATTACTTTGGCTTAGAAGTTTGATTTTTTCACAGCTCTCAAGGGACAGTAAATCTGAGTATTAGATTTAAATTTCAGTTTGATACCTCCACGCGTTATTGAGAAAAACGGTCTTAACAGACGGACGGACGGACAACAAAGTGATACTATAAGGGTTCCGCTTTTTCCTTTTGAGGTACGGAACCCAAAAAACATATCACGTATTTTATAATAACCGTCGAAATGGTTCATCATAAGATTTTTTTTTTCTAAATAACATAGCATTTTAAATGAAAGGAATATCATGTTTAACATTTTATTTAAAATAATTGAAGACAAACTATAATAAAAAAAATGGGTGCGTGTACTTATGTAGGCGCGTGAGAAGTTATCCTTCTTTGGCATCGTTTAAAATTAGTTTTTAATTGCATGCAAATAATTAATTACAATAAATTAATAAAAAGTCTGGAAAAGGACACAGTCAATAAAGTTCAGTTTTAATTTGAAAAAATAAATAAATAATCAAAATATTCAATTAAAATCGCTACTGAATATAATTTATTAGAACATATGTGATTTGCACTTGTATGAAACTCAAACACGTATTCCGAATATACAAACTAGAAACATGTGGATAAATATTATAAATATGAATACCTATAACTGTTACTTTATTACAAAAAATAAAGATGTGGTTTTTGGTTCTACTACACCAATGGTCAAGAGATGGCGCTGTAGTCTCCTGAATCGCGCTTTGGTTCCGTTGTTCCAGATTAATAAATACTTTTGATAGGCCTTCACAATGCAGTCGTTAGCACCCACTAAATAGAGATTCTATTTCTATTTTGTTGGTAGATTTTCTTAATGTGCGGTAAACACAAAAGTAACAGTCGCTTTAGCGACCAACTTCATGCTGTTAATTTTTGTGTTACAGTGATGCGCGCGCATCTTAAAATTTCACTCTCATCATTTTTTCATAACGCGCCTAAAGAAGTATAACTTCAAAAAGAAACGGTGTTTTTTTTTTAATTATCAAATGTTCAAAATGTTTTTCATTCCTTAGTATACAAAGTCTCACTCTTTTATTTAATTATTTCTCTGCTTTCTTCAATATTTAATATAATTTCCTTCCGTGTGGCATGCCCGCGAAACGCCCTGTATTTATTGGAGAAAAACAGGCAAATTCTGGGTATGATTCCATAGAAAACGAAATACTAATGCTACTCACCGATAAATGACTCGTTATAGATATTCCTGATCGGATTGTCAGCCAAGTACAGACGCGTTAGTCCCTTAAATCTTCTGAAAGCACCATGAGGCACTTCCTGTATCTGATTTGAAATTAACTCGAAGCGCTTCAGCGAGGGATGGGCGGACGAATCGCCGGTTTCGTCCGACTCGGATAACTCGTCAGCTGGGAGGTGAAGCTTGGCATCTTTTATTCTGAAGTATTCGAGAGACGGTAGCGCGCGGAGGACGTCGTATTGAACGCTGGATTGATTGGCTGCAGGTTGAAATTGATACGTTTATTAATATCTTAGTTTTAATTACGCAACGGAGGTGAGAGTCTACCTGATGTTAAGTGGTGGATTTACTCATGCGTTGCCTGCTCTGTAGAAGATGTGGACGTTTCACATAATGTGGATATAAGGAAAACCCACTGGGAGAAGTAAATTTTAGATTTTATTGAACAAGCGAATAATTTTATTGAAGTGTGAAGAGACGAATTAAAATAATCGTTATCGTTAGGTTTTTATTTTTTAAGCTATTAACTGCTAGATGTTTAAATCTAAAGAAAAGTTTACTAGAAAAACGGAGAAACGGGTTCGAGTCCCGTCTGCTGCCTGGTCCGCGTGGAATTTATTCTAGTAAACTTTTCTTTAGATTTAATCGTTATTCTTTATAAAATAGCAAGCAATAAGTACAATAAAGCACCTAAGAGAGTAGGCTAAATAATTGAGGTATATCAAGATCAAGGGCCTACAGAAAATAGGTAGAAGAAAATGATTACGCAGAAACCAGAGCTCTACGGGGTCCGACAGTTACATACATACAGGCAATTTGTGGATGGCTGGAGCGGCAATATTTGCCACATCAACTTACTTTGCTTTTACCTGCTACTGCTTTCCTTTGCTCTCAACTGAATTCGATTCACAGATGGAACCGAGTAGCCTTAACAAAAAGAACACATTGGTATTAACCTGCTGTATAGTGTAGTTCAGTGGTCTTTTTCAATCCCTCGATATTGTTAACCCGCAGCTCCCCTCTCGGCGCGAAGATTTTAACCGTATCAGCATCAGCAGCTCCGAGTTTCGCCAGCAAGCAGCTGAAGGTCTCAGGAACAGGGCAGTCATACAGAAGCAATCGGCCTATGGTATCGTTGGAGAACAGCTGGATGAACGGCAGCTCATCGCAAATATCGGAGACATCCTGCGGAAAAAAGTTATTTTTTGTAAGTGAAAAGGATGTAAAGGAATCACATATCTAAGCCAGCCTTTATGATGAGTGACTACCTTAGTCATCTCTTGGTTTGTCTTGTCCAGCCTTATAATGAGGGACTTCCAAAAATATGGTCTATTAAACGCTCGCTTCGTGACACCAGGGATTTTTCCGTGGATCTCTACCGACCTTATTCGCTACAAGATTCATAATTCCAAGATGCACGTAAGGTATATGTGGAAGTCTCTTATTCTTTTAAAGATATCGATAACTTTATACCTTTGAAGAGCCTGATGGTGCAAGTGGTTAGCCCGATCGTGACAAATTTCGCACCTCCGTCCTTCAGAAAACAAGTTAGGTTGTCATTCGGAGCTGCCTCTACAGCCGTCAGTACTGTGGTACTGGGTGGGTCACGATCATCAATATCCATTTTCGTCACGATCCTCAATATCCGTTTCCGTCAATAGGTAAGGCCTGTACAGTGTACAGTCGTAGCCCGCGCGCGGACCCCACCCTCTCGCAGCGTTAGTCCAGCTCCCATTCAGCGGAAGCGCGTGACATTCTGGAGCCTAAACGAAATTCTGTCTACAGGGAAGGCCTGTGCGCCAGCAGGGGACGTAAATAGGCCGATTATGATGATGGCTAATACCTTACAAGTAATCGCGACATAGTGATTGTCCTTCGTTTTAACGTCCACTTTCCCGCAGTTGTAGACCGGGTACCCATCATCATCCGATGATTCCAGATCCTCCATCCCGGGGAGGAACTGAGAGTGCGGCTCCCAGCACTCGCAGGTGCGGGGACACCTCCCCCGCCACCGCTCCCGCCTCAGCCCCAGCGGCCACCACTCTTCCAGGGATGATAATGCGTCTGCCGGCGCGACCCCGAACATTAGCAGGGCCGCGCATGTTAAAGCTGATGTCAGGCGCATGCTACCGTCGTGGAAGCATGGTTGCTGCGGACAAAAGAAACATTGTTGTTAGACAGACTTAAAGACAAAGGGAATGTACGGAGCATTCTCCTGGGTAGATAAGTGTCATCATCTTCACCAGCCTATTAATGTCCCCACTTTTGGGGCACAGGCCTTCCCTTCGGAAGGAAAAAGGAGACTGGGCTTTGTACCACGCGAGTCCAGTGCGAATTGGTGGGTGCTAACGACTGCAGATGCAGCCGAGACCGACGGGTTAACGTGCCATAATTCGGAGCTCGACATAATTTTTGGTCACCCATCCATAACCGACCATTGTGAAAGTTTCTTAACTTTCACGATCGCAGGCCGGATTTGCTAACCAATTTTTTGAATCACATCACTGCACCGATCAAGACGGGCCTGCTTCGGTGAGGTCGTGCGGCACCCAGCGGGAAACTATCCTCCTTACGAAAAGGTGCTCGTGCAAAATCTTGTGAACACTTCCTGAATCAATCTGCATATCATACTGAATCTCCTCTTACGTAATTCGTCTGTTTCCCTAAATTAGTTTTTTTACTGCCAGCACACTTTCTTCGGTGGCAGTCGTCGTAGGATTTGCCGTCAAGATTTATTTTTGTAAACATAAATGTAAAACAAGATAAATATCTACGCAAAGGAGTTGTCCCAGATACGCCCCAAAGTCGTTTCATACCAGGAAACCTAATAAGACCATATATGAAAAAACATAGTAAGAATTTACATTTCTAACGCAAAAAACTGAAACCTCCTATCTAGTGGGGTTTATGAATATAAAAATAAAAAACACTTCAAATTAGCCAAATCCAAGGTCAAATCACACAAGCAATGAGCTTTTTATTTTAAACCTCTTCGCTATATATAAAGGCAAAGGAATTCTGTTCATCAACTCAAATTATGTGTTTCCAGAAATACATAATAAAATATATGATGATGCCTGATGAATATCGATGATGTTATATGATAAAATGTGCGAAATGGAACCTATGATAGTCGAAACCATGGAACGATCATTAAGGTACGTTACAGTATGGCAATAAAGTTTAAATAAATAAAAATAAAATAAATAAGGCAAAGTACTAATAAAGCAAAAGCCACACAGGGTCTATTAAAATTACATACAACACAAAAAAACTAAATTAAAAGAATCAGTAAAAAGATTAAAAAAAATAACGATACAATTTTAACTCAACCGCAAAATTTTGCAAACTATTTAATGATTAGTATGTTAATTTGAATGTACATTGTATAATACAACTCATAATCAATACAGTACCTGTAACACCTCTATGACTTATAGTATATTTCGAAAACCATAACTTTAAATCTAAAGAAAAGTTTACTAGAAAAAAATCCACGCGGACCAGGTAGCGGACGGGACTGGATTTTTTTCTAGTAAACTTTTCTTTAGATTTAAACATCTAGCAGTTAAATGCTTAAAAAATAAATAAAATCATAAGCATAACTTTAATTGAAATAGAAGACTGCACTAAAAAACTTAAAAATATAAAAAGTTAATAATAATGGAATATCAATTCAAGTAATAAAATCATGTATCCATATAATTGCTCGTCATCTGGTTTATTTAGTAAATATGATCATAGGAAAAAGCTGTTTCCCTGACAGTTTAAAAATTGCTATTATTAAACCTATACATAAAAAAGGACATCGGGACTTGGCAAGCAATAGGGAAGATGCAATATTTTTATTTTTGTTTTCAAAAAGCCGTGTTGACTCATGTTTTATGCCAATCTACTTCAACAAAGTTCCCAAATAAATTATTTTTGACTGGAACTTCTGACCCAAAACTGAAAAAAGTGGTTTCAAGCTGCGAAGAGAAATGACAATTATTCTCCAAAGACCATTATTCGATGCTGAGAAGATCACTTTGACGTAAGTCGGCGAATATACTTGTTATATGCTTAATTAATCTGCTTGTACGTAAAAACGCATTAGTAACCTACCTAATATTTACAAAACCTGTCTATAACATATTTTTATTTTTACAGTTGGAGAATGACGACGAAAATTAGATAAAGTTTAAAATGTGTGGCACAATCTTCACATTGGCAGGACTGAACCAAGCTTTGCGTTTCAATAACTGTAACACGATAACCTTCTTTACATACTTTATGCTCCGGAGAACTCGACCTTCTACTGTACATAATTCTCCATCTCTTTTAATTTGGACATAGCCGATTGCATTATCACCGTAAGATTTGTAGAAGCCGCTGAATAAAATACGAAGTTTAACAACTACGATTTTTACATACCGTAGTAATTTAGTCCCTTTCATTTCTACATTTAAAAACTAAGCACTTTGGACAAAAAAAGTTATAACCATGTCAACGCTAACTCTTGGTAAATTCCTGGAGTCTGCTTTGATAAACGCAACTTCCATTTTTATTAAATGTAAAAAAACGCAATAAATATTCCCTTAAAATAATATTTACTATAACAACCATAACCTCACAGGAGTGACGTCACTAAACGCTGATTGGTGTTTTAAAATACGTTCCATTTCAAGTATTTTTAAATCGTAATAATTGTTAAAAAACAACATTATGTAAAATAAAAACGTTGCAGTGGCATTTCTTTTATATTTTTTTAACATTTTAATCATAAAATTTTCATAAATATTATATATGCATCTTCCCTATTACAGACGACTTGCTCTACTTGCAGCGTTTGCAAAAATATTTGAAAAGGTTTTATACACTAGATTGATTGAATTTATTGAAAAAAAAATATTATTAAATTAAAATTGATTTATTTCTTTACCATACATCTGGTTACATAGATAAAGGTAGGCTCTTTTTTTAAGTATAAGACACCTGTACCAAAAAGAACCACTCTTCCATAGCATGAGTTACATTATGGTAAGGTCATTCATTTTATTAAGATTGAATATATATTGGGAAAAGAAAAATATATTAAGTAATAACCAATTTGGATTTAGAAAGTATTTGTCAACATCCTCGGCTGTCTATAGTTTTGTTAAACAATGTGTGGAAATCAATTGATGAAAAAAAAATACTGTGCAGCCTTGTTCATCTTGTTCATTGATATGGCTCGCGCTTTTGATTGCGTTTGTAATGGGTTTTCCCTGGCTACGGCTAATTTGCAACAGTCGGTTAGAATTTGAGAAGTTAATAGGGTGTGTGCAAAACTTATATATGAGGCGCCATGCTCACAGTAGCAAACGATTTCAAGATGGAATAAAAATGTCCACACATTAAATGTTCACATCCATTTATTCCATTGTAACATAGTTAAGATAGGTTACGTAACCAAGGATGTTAAATTAAATTCAGTATATAAGTTAAATTTCTACCCTTAAATGACTTTACAAAATGGGTTAGTATTACCCGGTTAATCCGTATGAGCTGTCCATGCGGTATCCACGTATCAACGGGTGCCCTGGACACACGTGTCCCATCCCCTGGACGAATGTACTGGTAAGGCAATGGGCAGCTTCCACGCCCCGGGTGCACAGGCAACAGTCCTGGCTGGAGTCCACGTGCCTAGGTCCTCGTGACTCGAAGCATCATTAGGTTGCTGAGATTGTGGATTTTAGGTCATCACGGAGTTAACATTTAAAATAAAAAAGTAAAAGGCCCTAAGCTAGGTTTAACCTAAAGAACCCTGAAACAAAAGAACCTTGTCAAGCGCACGAAATATTAAAGTAGAATACGACTTTCCTCGCATGAAGTTTCAACTTACCATGGGGTTCTCATGGGTTCAAATTTTATGCCCATCCTGTGGATGGGAGTTGTGGCATGTTATAATGCTCTGCCGGAGCTAAGTGCAATTACCAAACTTTAATTTTTTAAAGAAAAATCTCCTCACATCCTTGCTGCTTGAGATTTATATGGATTTATACGGGAAAAGAAAGATGCTTTTTCGTGCGGTGACAAAACCCACTCGCATACCGAACACATCGAGACTTATGTCCTCGGTAGCGGAATCGAATCAATCAACTTAATGGAAAAAATACCATTATAAACGAAATGTTAATTGTAGAATTAAAATTTTTCCACAAGGAGCGAAACGAATATATTTACTTTATTTTTAGGGATGAATTCCCTGAAAGAAACTATCAAAACTCCAAAACTATTTACTAATCGATCAGCTATCGATACCAATTAATACGATCTACAGATTCCGAACTAACAACTATTGTTCCTTTCATATAACGCTGGCGAAAGTCAAGGCTACTCTGTATTATACAGCCTAAACAATTGATAAATTTATTATTTTATATTTATATTGAATAATTGGTTGGCTGTATTAATTTTATGATCAATTTAATGTTAAACAAAGATTATAAATCAAAGAAATGAAATTTATTTATAATTAAATAATCATGGACATAGTAAGTTTCGATCCTGTACAACCATGGACTATTTATGTAAAGGAAAGATTAAAGTTTGGATTTCTGAACGCAATTTAAAATGACATTGAGGTTGACATTTGAGGTTATCAACCCTTCTGTTTGTTATTGTTTACTAATGATTTGATTTTAAACTCAAATTAGCTCTTTGATACAAAAAAAAAGTGTTACAAGTTGTTCATTCTATTATTCTTAAACAAGTTGAGCATATCGGATTTCGTAGTTGCGCGTTAAAACTAATAGAGTCATATCTTTTTATAGAATTAAAACAGTTAATTTGGCATATTTGGACAGGAAAACAAAAACTTTGCAGGAAACTAAATCCGAATATCAAATAATTCGAATAGGTGTGACGCAGGGCAGCATTATAGGGTCATTATTTTTCCTTGTTTACATTAACATTAAATGCTTATTATGATAATATATATTCTATATTAAGCTATGGAATCATATTTTGAGATAATTGTGTTAATGTTGAAAGTACATTCTTATTGGTGCCTGGCTGTGGCTACTAAACTCTTTTGATATTATTATGTATTTTTTAAATTCTTTATACTTTTGTACGTCACCATTTGACATTGTTCTTTGTTGGATAGAAATATATAGAAAATAGATGAGACGTGAAGACAAATAAAAAAAAATATATTTTGAAGAATTTAATTTTTTTTCAAACATTGCTGAATTTGATCGAGGTAAATGTAATTTGTCTTCACGTCTCATCGGGTTATTCTACCTCTCTTGTCAGAAATCTTTGCGAAGTCAGACATATGACTTCTTAAAAATTTACAAATTTCTAATATATAAATACAGGTCAATGTTAAAATTTGTATTGATTCGTTCGTTCCTTTTTAGGGTTCCGTAGCCAAATGGCAAAAAACGGAACACTTATAGATTCATCATGTCCGTCCGTCTGTCCGTCCGTATGTCATACCTTCGCCCGTATGACCAGTCCTTTTCGTCCGTATGACCAGCCTTAATAATGGTGCGATCATAGCAATTATTTTTCAAAAAAAATTTTATACGTACATACAAAATAAGAATAAGTATGTATTAATTACCAAATAACGAATCCCTGTTTACCAAAAATGCAAAGTAGCTTTACACATACCAGGCCACTCAGATAGTTTTACACAAAAAACCATTTGTAATTATTTTGAAAACTTCGATTATTTAAAAGTAAAAATACCACTGTAAGATTTTCAAGTTTCCCTGCGCATTTTTCCGAGGGCTAATTAAATTTTTCTTCTCTCTAAAAATGGATCTGCATCGAGAACATTTTCGTGCTATGATTTTTTATGATTTAAATGTGGTTGAAATCAGATGAGTCATTTTATCGATTTCGATCTGCTTTTGTGGATGAAGGACCTTCAAAAGCAACCATCTACCGCTGGTGTAGCGAGTTCAAACGCGGTCGTCTTACTTCGGGGGATGAACAAAAGAGTGGTCGTTCTACGACGGCTGTCACCGGAGAAAGTGTGCTGGCAGTAAAAAAATGGGTGCGTGTACTTATGTAGGCGCGTGAGAAGTTATCCTTCTTTGGCATCGTTTAAAATTAGTTTTTAATTGCATGCAAATAATTAATTACAATAAATTAATAAAAAGTCTGGAAAAGGACACAGTCAATAAAGTTCAGTTTTAATTTGAAAAAATAAATAAATAATCAAAATATTCAATTAAAATCGCTACTGAATATAATTTATTAGAACATATGTGATTTGCACTTGTATGAAACTCAAACACGTATTCCGAATATATAAACTAGAAACATGTGGATAAATATTATAAATATGAATACCTTTAACTGTTACTTTATTACAAAAAATAAAGATGTGGTTTTTGGTTCTACTACACCAATGGTCAAGAGATGGCGCTGTAGTCTCCTGAATCGCGCTTTGGTTCCGTTGTTCCAGATTAATAAATACTTTTGATAGGCCTTCACAATGCAGTCGTTAGCACCCACTAAATAGAGATTCTATTTCTATTTTGTTGGTAGATTTTCTTAATGTGCGGTAAACACAAAAGTAACAGCATGAAGTTGGTCGCTAAAGCGACCAACTTCATGCTGTTAATTTTATGTGTTACAGTGATGCGCGCGCATCTTAAAATTTCACTCTCATCATTTTTTCATAACGCGCCTAAAGAAGTATAACTTCAAAAAAAATATTCAAGAAAATAGTTGAATTGCGTACGAAGAGATTTAGCATACTCTGCAGATTGGTTCAGGAAGTGTGAACCCAAAAAGGTGTTTAAGAATAATTTTCAATAAATATAGTGACTAATCAATGCGTAATATTTTGAAAGAAATACAAATTCGTAGGACACGACGGCTGTCACCGGAGAAAGTGTGCTGGCAGTAAAAAATTTTTTCAAGAAAACAGTTGAATTACGTACGAAGCGATTTATAGCACACTCTGCAGATTGGTTCAGGAAGTGTTCACAAGATTTTGCACGAGCACCTTTGCGTCAGGAGGATAGTTTCCCGCTGGGTGCCGCACAACCTCACCGAAGCTCAGAAGCAGGAGTACTACTCTATTTCGACGAAAAACGAAATTTCGATCGAAATTTCGCACGTTTCTTACTCTATTTCTTTTTCATTTCGAAAATTCGTTCGTCCGAAAATAGTTTGACAGTTAAATTCTCCAAGCCTACTCTAATTCACAATACTTTCCAACGAAAAGTTGAATTTGACATATAATTGTTCGAAATTTTAACCTGAATTTGAAGAAATGAAAAGTGTTACCTTTTCTTTTTCGTTTTGGGATTTTTATTTGAATTAAGTCTAAAATGAAATACTTTAACAGTCGGGACCCACTGTTGAAAAATATTATGGATTCTTGAATATCTAATGGGTCCCGACTGTTAAAGTAGCTTTGTTCCTTATTAACAGAATTATAGACTACTGGACTTGTTTTTTTCTTTTCAGTTTTTATTTGAAGTATAATTAAGCAGTCAGGTTTTTTGATTTTTTAAATTTACCTTTTTTTTATTCCATGAAATAAAAAATCTGCTCATAGGGATACAGTTTTGAAAATTGTTTCAGACGCATGAAACTTTGTATAGAGGCTGGTGGAGAGTTCTTCGAAAAGATTTAATAAAAATATTTTTGTCATGGAACTTAGTTTTTTTAGTTTCTCAAAACTTTCTGAGTGTTCTACGTATAATCAAATAAACCTATTACTTAGCTCATTTTTGAACCTTATTCATCAATTAAATATTATTATCCTTACTATCTATACTTATATTATAAAGAGGCTAGAGTTGTATGTTTCTTACAAATAATCTCTCAAACTACTGAACCGATTTCGAAAATTCACTCACCATAAGGTTGCTACATTATTAATTATTATATATTCAAGCATTAATCCCTATATTATTGATTAGTCTGCTCGTTTTGTAAATGTAAAGAAAACTTTTACTTGGAAAAAAAACCCAGAAATTCTGCGAGAGGAAGATTTTTTCCTTTAAAAAAATATATTCTTCCCGATATAATTAATTTCGCCTGTTCAATACTGGAGCGGATCACTAGTATAATATAATATTATAGATGCGAAAGTGAGTTTGTTTGTTACGTTTCTGCGCCCTATAGCTAAATCGATCATGATGACTTTTTCTAAACAAATAGCCCATCTATTGTTATTCTACCTTGGTTCTAAGCTACATTATCGAAATACTTATAGGGGTGATGTATGGGGTGATTTTACCTATAAAACTTTATATTATTTGCTTCGAATTTTGCAGAATTATCGTTTATAATTACAATACCAACAATATCGCGAGTGTTGCCGATCGATAGTCGACTATCGATGATTAATCGATAGTCTATCGATAGCCAACCAATCGTATGACAATCGATCGGCTTATCGATAGTATCGATATTATCAATAGTATCGATACTATCGATAGCACAGAAAAAGCCAATACTATCGGATGAGTTAAATACTATCGATACTATCGATAGTATTGTAGTTCGTTAATAACAAACTATCGATAGTATCGATACTGTCGATTTTATTTGCAACCATACTATCGATAGTTCAATAATTTGCAATAGTATTGCTTACAATTTTCAGGTATTATAGTCAATCAATACTATCGATAGTATTATTGCAGATAAAATCAACACTATCGATAGTATCGATACTATCAATAGTTTGTTATTAACGAACTACAATAGTAGTGATAGTATCGATAGTATTGCACATATTCGATAGTATCGCCTTGTTCTGAGCTATCGATAGTATCGATACTATCGGTTGTATTGATTCTATCGATAGGGTACATGATTTTCGATGTAAACTGTCGATAGTTTTAATATCGATAGTTCGACCACAACGCGAGCTAATTCATAAATACAGGGAGTCCATTAAGTATGTACCTACTAGCGAATAATAGGTTATTTCGCATTATGTTAAGTAACCCTTTAGTAACATCAAGTAATATCGTTAAAATAAACTTATAAAACAGTATAATTCTGAGTTTTTTTTATTAAATTTCAATAATCCTGAATACCTATTAGGATATTTTATTTTTCATCATTTAATAACAAGAAAGTGTATCACAGTTTTCTAGTAAGTACTTCGCAAACGATTAGATACTGCGAGTAGCCATTATTTTCTTTTCCTCCCTAAGTTTTATCTACGTTTATAAACACCAAAATTCATCAAAATTTCTTCTCCCACCACTCCCGCAGTTTACTCCTGCATAGTCATTTTGACTTTGATTAAGGTATTTTAGTCCCTTATAGATTCGTCATGTCCGTCCGTATGTTACAGCCACTTTTTTCCGAAACTATAAGAACTATACTGTTGAAACTTGGTAAGCAGAGAAGTTAGTGACAAATATAGAAAAAAAAATTTTGGGGGTTTCCCATACTTAGAACTTCAAATCAAAAATTTTTTTACAACATCAAGCCCATACGTCTTGGCTATCCATGGATAAGTCTTCAAAAAAGTAGTAAAATGTGCCCCCCCCCCTTCGTACCTTCTAAAATAAAAATGATAAATAAAAAAGAAATGATGTAGATTACCATGCAAACTTCCACTATTGGTTTGAAGGAGATCTAGTAAGTAGTTTTTTTTAATACGCCATAAATCGTAAATGGCTATTAACCTTTCATTCAATCAACTCAAATATAAAAATAAAATAAAACATTTCATTTCATAAACATAAACGTAATGCATAAACCGTGAACCATTATTTTCTACTAATAAATCTGTAATAGGTGCTTAATTAAATAATAATTTATTATTCGCGCGGGGCATGACTGGGGCCATGGCTTGGGGGCAGGTTTACCATTATGTTACTTGCTGCTACGGAACCCCTCATGGGCGAGTACGACGAGCACTTGGCCGCTTTTTACCCGAATTTTAATAAATTATAACTATAATTGCTATTTCTTCTTTCAAATGTTTAATACTTGTAAAAGTATTCATTTGACATTGTGGGTTATCTATAATGCGAAGATATAGCGCTGCCTTGCAGCTTAAGAATGGCTAGAAGAATTTCGACGCGGTCCGTGAGGGCCGCGGTAGCATAATTGGTCAGTGCATTCGCCCGGATTGCGAAGGGTGCGGGTTCGAGTCCCGTCTGCTGCCTGGTCCGCGTGGATTTTTTTCTAGTTATATTTTCTTCAGGGTATAGTGTTTAACAGTCTATATATGTATGTTTGTTCCTTTGTGGCACACTAGAGATCAAACGCCTGGACCGATTTTGATGATTCATACATCAATCGATTCGTCTTAATCATGGGAGTGCTACTAAAGATATGATAGTAATTAAAATTCAATATGGGCAAAATTAGGTACCATATTGTGACGAAGTAAAAAAAATAAGTTGACAAAATATGTCGAGTGGGGTATCACTGTCTAGATAATCAAAAATCATGTTTGGGTTCCTTACACCATTTTTCATTTTAAATGATTGTTTAGGATCTACAACGCTTTAAAGTTGTATATTAACCACTTGCGTTTTTAATTTCAATCTTATGTTTGTATGGATCTTTGTTACTCTTTCACCTAAAAATACTGAATGGATTTTAATGAAACTTAACAGTAATATAGCTCTTATATGATAATAACATATATATAATAATTTATGAAGTTAATGAGTGAATTGGCCAAAATATAACAATAAATGTCACATAGGACGGAAAAAAATCTCCCATCTGCGAGCCATTTTGGCCTGCACTGCAAAAACAATAAAAGTTACATGAATGTAATGTATCTCTTAAATAGTTCTAAAAAAAAGTCCGTGACACCATATATGTTTTTTTAATGTGTAAGCCATTACCGCTAAAATAGTGAATCAAAACTAAAATATTATTTGATATCTATTTCCAAAATGCACATTTTGTATTAACAAATTATTTTTTATCAAAACAAACACTTTTTATCGCTTTTGATTATTTAAAGACGATAAACTTTGCCGTTTACACTATGTCATTTCGACAAATATTTAAAAAGTTACAACGATGACAAAGTGATAGCGCGGTGTACTATGTAAAAGAAAAAAAAAAAGGGGTATTCGCAGTATCTGATCCTATACGAAGTACTAACAATAAAACTGTGATACAGTTCCTTCTTATTAAATGATGAAAAATATATTATCATAATAGGTATTTATGATTATTGAATTTTAATGAAAAACTCAGAATTTTACTGTTTTTCGTTTTTTTTTAACGATTTTACTTAATGTTACAAGAATGGTGTACTTAATATAATGACAAATAACCCATTTTTCGCTAGTAGGTACATACTTATTGGAATCCCTGTATTTATTAATCAGCTCGCGATAATATTGATTTTGTAATTATAAACCATAATTCTGCAAAATTAAAAAAAGTAAATAATAAAAAATTTTTATAAGTAAATCACCCCTTTCATCACCCTACGCCTATAAGTATTGCGATGTTGTAGCAACCAAGTTCTCATCTACTTCTATAGGGGAATTCATTATAATCGATTTAGCTATTAGGGCACGGAAGCGCAACAAACAAACTCACTTTCGCATCTATTATATTATATTATACTTACTAGTGATCCACCCGCGCATTGTACGGGCGAAATTTATTTTATCGGGATAAAATATAGTCTATGTCACTCGGACAAAATGTATTTAAATAAAGAAAAATGTAATAATAAATAATGTAGCTACCTTATGATAAATTAATATTTGAAACCGGTTCAGTAGTTTGACAGATTATTTATTTCAAACATACAAATCTTGCCTCTTTATAATATTAGTATAGATAGTTAGGATAATAGTATTTAATTGATGAAAAAGATTTAAAAATAAAGTAAGTAATAGGTTTATTTGATTATATTTGTAAAAGTTACTTAGCATTTGTGCTTAACAATGAAACGTTATTCGGTATTTTTTTTATACAAAAAAAAATATTTTTAAAATAATTGCCATGATTGCACTATTTGCAATACCTACTAGGCTGGTAGCAGCACTCTTGATAGGTGGAAGTACTCTTCATTCGAGCTTTACACTACCAATAAAAAAGGGTCGATCACAAAGTCTTTGATCTGTTATATGTGAACGTTTTAAAAGAAAACTACAAAGATTTTATAGTTCATAAATTGATAATAAATGAGATTGCTATGGTGCTCTACCTAACGTTATGAAAATTTTATTATGCGCCTTTTGTTTAATCAAATATTATGAACTTTGCTTTGGTGATTGCATAATTATTTAATTTAGCGAGGCAGTTGCCACCATTGTCCAAAACAACAGACGGGAATCACTGCTTTCTTCACACCTGCGACATAAACGTCATTGATTGGTATTGTTTAAAGGGTGATTTATTATTATTTATTTATTTTGACATTTGAAGTTAACTTCTGGCATCTACATATTGGGTTTTTGTGAATTACGTAGGTATATCAAATTATGAGACTAGGATATGACACTGCATTTGTGTATATCACAATCTTAGAGCCGGACGTTGATATGACAATGCAGCCACTGCCAATTTTAAATAGTCGACGAATAAAAGTAAATGAATTTTATATTTACTGCTAAACTACTAAAAAGAACATAAACAAAAGACTTTTTGAATAAGTGCTAGTTTACTATAAAATTTACATACATTAGATATTTATGTAGCGGCTCGATTTAATTTCACACATTTTTGCGAAAATTGAGGCCCATCTGTAGCCTTGAACCCGCTGGTAAAGTCTCTATATGTCTTAATAAATCAATCTTTTAGACCACCGCCAGGTACTTAATAATAGGCTAGTTGACTCATGTCGGATTGTATTAAATAAATGTTTATTTCATACAGTATTTGGTCTAAGGAACCTAAATATATCGACTTCACTTCATAAAAGCAGAATATTGATGTAGAAATTTAATTTTAAAAAATATTTTTTAGTCTATATTTTTTAAACACTAAAAACGCTGTTCGCCACGTCCGCCATGATTGTGACGTCTCTTTCAGTAAACAACTAAATGTCATTCGTGTGTTATTGTGGGTGGATTCTTTAGTCTGAATAAATTTATCTTAAATCACTTTTAACTTTAGAAAAGTTTCCGTTTACTGTATTTTTTTTTGACAAAACTAATTATGGATGCCGGCTTTGTAAAAGCAGAAAGCACAAATCTGCCAAGAATTGACGCATTGATGGTTGGTGAATTTTTTGCACTAAACCCCGATTTCTGCTCTGCGGAGCAGAGAAATGACAAGGCATTTAGTAAGTACAGTGTATTTAGTATTACAATGTAGTAATAAACATAAAACTAATACAACATATGAATAAGTGTAATAAAGTTGCGTAGGTTAATTTCTTTCGGCACTTTAATCCACAACATTCCTGGAGTCTTCAAGGATGTGTTTTTATATTCTCGTAGAATACAGTAATGATAATTTTACTTTATTTTTCGTGATATTTAATAGAAATTATGTTCTTTTTATTATAAACTCAGATAAGTTATTTTCTACGTGCTTACGAGTTTTTGTTTACTACAGTTGACATCATAGCATAGACAATCTATAGACTAAAATGGCCGACAGCGTTTTTGTATGTCCATGAAAATTGTATTTTAAAATTAAAGATTTGTAGCTTTCTAGGTCTCAAAAAAATACAATACATTTTTTTCGGTTTAATAGAACATTTATTAACCATTTAAAACCTTTTTCCAAAAAGGGTCAACTAGCATAATACTGAAGTAACAAGACTACGGTATATACTGTCTTAAAATACTGGTATCGATTCTCTAAACTTAAAACTAAATGTAACATCAGTCTCTCCTTTTCATTCTGTATGGAGAATGACAAGGATACACTGTTGTCTTTAAGTTTAGATTTAGAGAATCGTGCCAGAATGGACACCACTATATAACTAAAAAGTGTGAAATAAAAAAGGTATATTTAAAAAATCCAAAAAACCCGACTGCTTAATTATACTCAAATAAAAACTGAAAAGAAAGAAACAAGTCCAGTAAGTAGCTTTGTTCCTTATTAAAAGAATTGTAGACTACTGGACTTGTTTTTTTCTTTTCAGTTTTTATTTGAAGTATATTTAAGCAGTCGGGTTTTTTGATTTTTTAAATTTACCTTTTTTATTTCACACTTTTTAGTTAGTTAGTATTTTAAGACGGTATATACCGTAGTCTTGTTACTTCAGTAAGGGAATTAATATCGCGGGAATTATTAAGTACGTCGGTCTAAAAGATTGATTTATTAAGACATATAGCTACTTTAACAGTCGGGACCCATGATTGAAAAATATTATGTATTCTTGAATATCTAATGGGTCCCGACTGTTAAAGTAGCTTTGTTCCTTATTAACAGAATTATAGACTACTGGACTTCTTTCTTTCTTTTCAGTTTTTATTTTTATACTCTTGTTACTGGTACAATCAAAACCTACACCTCCTGCTTATCCCACACCTGCGTGACGCAGCTTCGAGAGGCTTTAGTGTTTAACAGTCTATATATGTATGTTTGTTCCTTTGTGGCACACTAGAGACCAAACGCCTGGACCGATTTTGATGATTTATACATCAATCGATTCGTTTCAATCTATCTATCGTGGGAGTGCTACTAAAGATATGATAGTAATCAAAATTCAATATGGGCAACATTAGGCGCTATATTGTGACGAAGTAAAAAAAAAAGTTGACAAAATATGTCGAGTGGGGTATTACTGTCTAGATAATCAAAAATCATATTTAGGTTCCTAACACCATTCTTCATTTTATATGATTGTTTAGGATCTACAACGCTTTAAAGTTGTATATTAACCACTTACGCTTTTAATTTCAATCTTACGTTTGTATGGATCTTTGTTACTCTTTCACTTAAAAAATACTGAATGGATTTTAATGAAACTTAACAGCTCATATATGATAATTACATATATATAATAATTTATGTAGTTATTGAGTGAATTGGCCAATACATAACAATAAGTGTCACACAAGACGGAAAAAAATCTCCCATCTGCGAGCCATTTTGGCCTGCACTGCAAAAACAATAAAAGTTACATGAATGTAATGTAGAGTGAAAATGTATCTCTTAAATAGTTCTAAAAAAAAGTCCGTGACATCATATATCTATTTTTAATGTATAAGTCATTACCGCTAAAATAGTGAATCTAAACTAAAATATTATTTGATATCTATTTCCAAAATGCACATTTTGTATTAACAAATCATGTTTTATTCAAACAAATACTTTTATCGCTTTTGATATTTAAAGACGATAAACTTTGCTTTTTACACTATGTCATTTCAACAAATATTTCAAAAGTTACAACGATGACAAAGTGATAGCGCGGTGTACTACGTAAAAGAAAAAAAAGGGGTATTCGCAGTATCTTATCCTATACGAAGTACTAACAATAAAACTGTGATACAGTTCCTTCTTATTAAATGATGAAAAATATATTATCATAATAGGGATTTATGATTATTGAATTTTAATGAAAAACTCAGAATTTTACTGGTTTTCGTTTTTTTTAACGATATTACTTAATGTTACAAAAAAGGTTTACTTAATATAATGACAAATAACCCATTTTTCGCTAGTAAGTACATACTTATTGGAATCCCTGTATTTATTAATCAGCTCGCGATAATATTGGTTTTGTAATAATTCTGCAAAATTCAAAGTAAATAATGTAGATTTTTATAGGTAAACTAGCTGACCCAGCGAACTTCGTACCGCCTTAAAAATAGGGGTAGGTGGTGGTAGAGTATGTATTTTTTAATACCACATTATAGAAAAAAAGATTGTCCAAAATAACATTCCCCCTAACCCATATGAGAACACTACGTTACAATACCCAATAGTTTGAATTTTGCCGCGAAGGCGCAAAAGCAGGTTTCAGAACACTACGTTACAGGTGGACAACCATTATCACTTAAGGATATGAAAAATTGATAGTAGCCGATTTTCAGACCCACGGAATATGCATATAAAAATTCATAAAAATCGGTCAGGCCGTTTCAGAGGAGAATGGTAACTAACATTGTGACCTTTATCAGTTATTAATAAAATGTGAAAAAATAATTATTGCACTGGAAATTAATAATAAATTCACGATGAGAGTAAAATTAACGCAATAGATGCACAGAAAATTAAAATAATACGTATAAGTCACTGCTAGGATTGATACACAAATGAAATCAAAAAAATATGACCGAAAACTGTATATTGAGGAAGACAGGAGACCGGCTTCCTTCTCATCCCTACTCCGTGATGTTTGCTAGATGAGAGGTGACCCAGGTAGACATCTAGCGGGGATAACTGATCGATTGATCTGTTATCGACCGGTGAAGGCCGAAGATCAAATTGAATTGAGAAAAAAAAAGAAATTATTAAAAATAAAAATCGCGATGGTAAAATAGGGGTTGATTTTAGAGGGTTGAAAATTCATGGTTATATGTATTTACTAATGCTGTATCATAAAAAAAAATATATATACCTAAAATTAAAAAAAAAATTTAGGGGTAACATTTAGGGGGATGAAAAATAGATTACATCCGATTCTCAGACCTACTGAATATGCATATAAAATTTTCGAGCCGTTTCGGAGGAGTTTAACCACAAACACCGCGACACGAGAATTTTATATATTAGATCACCCCTTTCATCACCCTACGCCTATAAGTATTGCGATGTTGTAGCTAAGAACCAAAAAAAAACCACCGGTACCCTCCTCGGCCCTTATGAGGGCGCTCTGGGATCGGTGCACCTACGTGCGCCACTACACCAGAGCGTCCTAGGGCTGGCCCGGCCCAACGAGTGGACCGGGCGACGCGCCTATGGGGGGATTACTCTAGGGTACTAGGTAATCCCCAGACGGGGTGGCCTATGCCGAATGGCACCAAGGACGCGCGGCTGGCATGCCGCGCCCAGTCCACCTTAGGGCCGACGAAGACCGGCGGTCAAAGCCGCCTGTCTTCTTCGGCCCACCCGTCTACGCCGGAGGGGAGCGGCCAGAGCGTCCTCCTCCCGCTCCCTCTCCGCTGCCTCCTTCTGCCCCATCACAACCTCGCAGAAGGAGGCGGCAGCCTTCCATGCTCTCTCATTGCCAAGCATGGCTCGAACCATACTTGGCAATGAGAGCGCTCCACCGCCGAGCGCCGCCACCAACGTGCGGCGCTCGTTTCGCCAGGCCGGGCACACGATCAGTGTGTGCTCGGCCGTGTCGTCGGGGGAGGCGCAGTGATGACACCGCGGCAGCTCCTCCCGACGGGCGACACGGTGCAGGTAGTGGCCAAAGCATGTAGCTAAGAACCAAGTTCCCATCTACTTCTATATGGGAATTCATTATATTCGATTTAGCTATTAGGGCACGGAAGCGCAACAAACAAATTCACTTTCGCATCTATAATATTATATTATACTTACTAGTGATCCACCCGGGCATTGTACGGGTGAAATTTATTTATCGGGATAAAATATAGCCTATGTCACTCGGACAAAATGTATTTAAATAAAGAAAAATGTTATAATAAATAACGTAGCTACCTTATGATGAATTAATATTTGAAACCGGTTCAGTAGTTTGACAGATTATTTGTTACAAACATACAAATCTTGCTTCTTTATAATATTAGTATAGATAGTTAGGATAAGATAAGTATTTAATTGATGAAAAAGATTAAAAAAAAATAAAGTAATAGGTTTATTTCATTATATTTGTAAAAGTCGGTATTTTTTTTTTTTTTTTTTTTTTTTTTTGAAAAAAAAAAAAAAAAAAAAAAAAAAAAAAAAAAAAAAAAAATGGAAAATAATTGCTATGATTGCACTACTGGGACTACTCTTCATTCGAGCTTTACACTACCAATAAAAAAGGTGTTAAATGTGAACGCTTTAAAGGAAAACTACAAAGAGAACTATAAATTGATAATAAATGAGATTGCTATGGTGCTCTACCTAACTTTATGAAAATTTTATTATGCGCCTTTAGTTTAATCAAATATTATAAACTTTGCTTTGGTGATTGCATAATTGTTTAATTTAGTGATCTAAGGCAATTGCCACCATTGTCCAAAACAACAGACGGGAATTACTGCTTTCTTCAACCTGCGACATAAACGTCATTGATTGGTATTGTATATAGGATGATTAAAAACATTTGAAGTTAACTTCTGGCATCTACATATTGGGTTTCTGTGAATTATGTAGGTTTATCAAATTATGAGACTAGGGACTGACACTGAATTTGTGTATATCACAATCTTTAAACGTCCGGCATTGACATGACAATGCAGCCACTGCCAATTTTAAATAGTCGACGAATAAAAGTAAATGAATTTTATATTTACTGCTAAACTATTAAAAAACAACATAAACAAAAGATGACTTTTTGAGTAAGTGCTAGTTTACTATAAAATTTACATACATAAGAGATATTTATGTAACGACTTGATTTAACTTCACACATTTTTGCGAAAATTGAGGCCCATCTGTAGCCTTGACCCCGCTGGTAAAGTCTTTATATGTCTTAATAAATCAATCTTTTAGACCGACGCCAGGTACTTAATAATTCCCGCGATATTAATTCCCATACTGAAGTAACAAGACTACGGTATATACCGTCTTAAAATACTTACTAACTAAAAAGTATGAAATAAAAAGGTAAATTTAAAAAACCAAAAAACCCGACTGCTTAGTTATACTTCAAATAAAAACTGAAAAGAAAAAAACAAGTCCAGTAGTCTATAATTCTGTTAATAAGGAACAAAGCTACTTTAACAGTCGGGACCCACTGTTGAAAAATATTAGGTCCTCGTGGTTTTTTTTTTCTAGTAAACTTTTCTTTAGATTTATACATCTAGCAGTTAAATGCTTAAAAATAAATAAAATCATAAATATTATGTATTCTTGAATATCTAATGGGTCCCGACTGTTAAAGTAGCTTTGTTCCTTATTAACAGAATTATAGACTACTGGACTTGTTTTTTTCTTTTCAGTTTTTATTTGAAGTATAATTAAGCAGTCGGGTTTTTTGATTTTTTAAATTTACCTTTTTTTATAAAGAAAAAAGTCAAGCAGCCGTTGGGTCATTGATTGTGAAAGGTCACCGTGATAAGTCTGATAACTGGATGAAATCACTCCTCTCCGTCGGTTTATCGTAAAAACCAAGCATGGATCGGTTGTATAAACACTTTTTGTTTATTAAAGGTAAGTATTTATTTTGCCCTCTGCCAATCTCTTATGTCATACTGTGTTACGGTGTGGGGTGGAGCAGCTGCCTCTTTTCTCCTGGAATCGGAAAGGGCTCAAAGAGCCGTGATCAAAGTTATGTTCTGTAAGCCTAGAAGATATCTTAGTAAACAGCTCTACGAGGAACCAGAGCTTCTCACTGTTCGGCAGTCTTTTTATATACAAATCAGTTCTCCGCTACCATAAAACCCTAGATCCTACGCAGCTGACCCTAAATAAAACAGTGTTTGCTAGACGACAAATGCACATCACAAGTCCATTTTTATATAGATGCTAGCTGACCCAGCGAACTTCGTACCGCCCTAAAAAATAGGGGTTGTCCAGCGGACAAAATTGTGAATCTAAACCATTCTCAGATCCCCTTGAACACACACAAAAAATTTCATCAAAATCGGTCCAGTCCTTTAAGAGAAGTTCAGTGACATACACACTCACAGAAGAATTATATATATAAAAATTAAAATGATTTAAACCAGAGTTCCCCAAACTTTTTTGTGTCGTAGACCCCTTGCCATGTTTTTCCGTGTTGGGTAGACCCCCTACTTACCTTTTTTTTTATAGATACGTCCGACAAATGACTCCACCCCACCTGATGTTAAGTGAAGGTGAAGTCCAGACGCGAAGACAGCTGAAACAGCAGTTCTACCTGCCACACCAGCCATCCTCACCCTGCCGGCCTGCATGTTGCTTCTTCACGCCTCTTTTAAAGGATCCCAGGTTGTAAGAGGGAACACGTGAGCGGGCAGAGCATTCCATTTACGGATAGTGCGACAAAGAAATGAGTCATCAAATTTCTTTGTACGCGTTGGAATTGTGGCCACAGTTAGACGGTGACAACGTAGGCCAGCGCGCGTGGTCCTCTGAAGGAAAGGGGAAGGTGGGATAAGAGAGAATAACTCCTCAGAACACTCGCCGTGGTACAGACGGTAGAACGCGCTTAGTGACCTATACCTTAGATACCTGATATTGATTCCCTGAAAATTTCTAACTGTAGTGAAGTTTAGTGTTAAAAACTTAAAGTAATAACACATGTTAATTTATACATTTATTAATTAAATTTAAATTAAAACTACTCAAAATAAAATTTTGTATCTGTTATGTAAAATATACGTAACATTAAATAAACATAAAATAAACTTCTCAAATAAGAGAATGATAAAACTAAAAAAATATGATGTACATGATGATGATGCTAATGATGTTAATTTCCACCGAAAATTGGTTTGAACGAGATCTAGTAAGTAGTTTTTTTTTAACACGCCATAAATCGTAAATAACTATTAACCTTTCATTCAATCAACTCAAAAATATATAAAAAAAACATTTCATAAACGTAATGCATAAACCGTGAACCATTATTATCTATACTTATAATAAATCTGTAGAGATGTCAATTCTGTACATGAAATATATTTTTAAAATAACTATCAGGGGGTGATTAGTGATCGATACTGATGCCAAAAATGCAACCAGTAAAATTTTTGTCTGTCTGTCTGTCTGTCTGTCTGTGTGTATGTTCCTTATAGAAACAAAAACTACTCGACGGATTTTAACGAAACTTAGTACAATTATTCTTCATACTCCTGGGCAGGTTATAGTACACTTTTCATCACGCTACAATCAATAGCAGCAGAGTAGTGAAGGGAAATGTTGGGAAAACGGGAGAAGTTACTCCATTTTTTAAGCTTCCGTCGCGGGTGCAGCCTTAATGGTTAAATTTACATAGAAATCATGTATGACGGAAATATTCTACATAAAATTGTCTAAAAAATATCCCGCAACAGCATATGTCTATCTTTTATGGTTGACTCACAATAACACGTGTAATTATATAAATAAAGTCATTATTTATAGCACAAGCCTGAGAACAAAAACTATAGTTTACACTACAGCTCTACACCGAAGCGAAGCGAGGGCGGGCCACTAGTCTAATAATAAATCTGTAATAGGTGCTTAAGTAAATAATAATTATTATTCGCGCTGGGCACGACTGGGGCCATGGCTTGGGGGCAGGTTTTCCATTATGTTGCTTGCTGCTACGGAACCCTTCATGGGCGAGTACGACGAGCACTTGGCCGCTTTTTTCTAACTATGGACATAGAAAGGAAAGACTCCTGCTCAAATATATTATAAAAAAGCGTGGGGCGATTCATAATTACAACTGAATTGTTCAGCATTATGAATCACGTAATTCAATTCAAACTGTTTATTACAGACAACAAAATGGTCCATCAAATCGTTAGTAACAATATTTAACTTAAATGCTATGTTAGTATATATTATTCCTAGGATTCAATCAATGTGTGTTTTTTAAATATTGAAATTGTATTATATATAATATAAAAAGTAATCTAAACCAAATGTCAAACAAAATGAATTTATGTAATAAATTAATATTCTACATTTAAAGTCATATAATTGAAATGTCGTGTAATATAATTTAATGTACTTAAATGTCAAAGGATTCAAGTGAATTTATTTATTTATTTAATGTTCAAATAAGGACAACATGATCCAAAATATGTTAGTAGATACTTAAATTATGTTAATTGATTTGATAAATATTGCAATGAATAGCGCGGGCTTTTTCAGTTATATATTTATGTTAAAATAAACTATAAACATGGCTTACTCTAAGGCCCTAATGAAATAAACAGACAGTATATTTTGTTTATTTTATGGCTTTTAGTTAGTTTTTTAAGTTATTAATTTTTCACCCTGATGTCAAAATAACAGAACCGAACACAGCCCAGTAACCACAAAATTAGATTACACACTTACCGTAGCGTGCACTAAAAAAGTCATGACGACAGCCTCAGACAATGATGAACTTAAAAACAAGCTTTGCTCAACACCACTATTGCTACAATCAACTGTTCTCACTCACAGCACACACAACGCACCTCGTTCGGGAGGAGGTTTGTGTCAGACTGATTCCACTGAAGTTTGCAACTCGGATCTAAGTGAATTTATGACTCACGCAATACAGATGTGAATGTTTCGCCTTTATATTTACTTGCGTTCAAATAGCGGGACCGCTATCTATCTCTTTCTATTCCACCTCATAGGGAAGCTTAGTAAAATGTCACTTAGGCATAAGTTGACAATTTACAAAACTTGCATCCGCCCTTTCATGACCTACGCGAGTGTTTGCTTCGCCCACGTACCTCCGTCGCGACTTAAACTACTACAAACGCTGCAGAATCGTGTGCTGCGCGGTGCCACATCGATCGACATCGACGCCTCGAGACGTTACTTCGATAAAGCCGCGCATCATTCGCACCCCTTAGTAGTCAAAGCTTCTTATCACACGTCCGCCCTCAGTCCTCCAATTGTAGGTCCCTCCGATTCCATCGGCCCGACGACAATATCATCCGCGCCAACGCGCCTCCGACTCCTCCCACACAGGCCACAAACACCAACACTACACAGCTAGCATACTTGCACACTAACTTAGCATTAGGCAAACTCCGCACGTAGAATAAGAGTGCGAAGACCCGGTCTACACACGACACGCTATACCAGGTACAGGTACGTACCTGGGCGTTTTTCCCCGCCCCCCGCAACAACGGCTAACTAGAGCCGAGGTCCGAGTCTCAGAGACGCCCACTAGTTGAGCCGACCCCCTCAGGAGGCGAGTGGTCTAGAGGCTCCAGACGGAGAGGAGACTCCCCGCGCAGGGAGATGCCATCCGCCTGGAATACCTCTAAAGGCACTCGCCAATTCTCGGCTTGAGGTCCCCTTAGGATCTCGCCGTCCCCAAACCCGGTGACGCTGTGAAAGTCATCTGCGACCAACAGCATACACACTAAAAAAAATGGCACGTAACACTAGCGCTGAACAAAACGCGTCAGGGATAGCTGCATATGGATACGACTGGAGAGACAATCGGCGCAACTCACGCCCGCCCGCGCACCTCGTTTGCCCCCAAGACATCTTAATTTTTACTTCTGTGCAATAACGGCTCATACCCGGTTTTTCTTTGCCGTGCAAACGAATATTTCATTGCTTTTGTTTTACGGTTTCCATTGATTTCATAGAATGTTATGTTTGCATAACAAATAACACATGCTACTTTATTGCTGTGTGGTGTAATTTAACAGTTCCAATAAGCACTACTAATGATCATAATCATAATCAAAATCATTTATTCAGTTTAGGCTGTTACCAGCACTCATGAACGTCTAGAAGCTGCGCTATCGGTTCATAAATCTACGGCGGGAGACCTTGTACTGAGAAGAACCGACAAGAAACTCAGCAAGGGCTGTTGTTTTCTCCCTGTTTTATTATTTAACAGAGTCGTCAAGTTGAAAAATGACTTCGGAGATGATTCATGAAGTCACCTTTCATTACATAATGTGAAATTATACATTAATTGTTCACCTGCAATTTTGATTGCTGTGTCATACAGTATAAATACAAATAGTGTTATTTATATTATGTGTAACTAGACATTGGTGTCGATTCTGGCAGGGTTCTCTAAACCTAAACTTAAATTTGGCAACAGTGTATCCCTGTCATTCTCTATACAGAATGAAAAGGAGAGACTGATGTTACATTTAGTTTTGTTTTTAAAAATCATGCCAGAATCGACATCAATAACATATTAAATATCAAAGTAGTTAGGACAGACTCATCTCCGCTGGCAGCACCCGTTCACGAGCATGACGCATGAACCAGCCATCGCTTCGCTTAACCATATTTTAGGGAACGTAACGACCCGCCTCATACGACACCACCGAAGACTTTTAAGAGAGCATGACTACCCATAACCACCTATATGAACCACAACATTTTGTGGTTAAAATTAATGTAATTTATCTGTAGGACACTGCAAACAATTACAAAGCAAAAATAATGGAGAAATCATGACCACGCCGTTTTGCCATGCAAATGTTCTAAAATAGTCTGATATTTTTCCTTATGTAATCAACTTTAAATATAGCTTTTAAATTCACTAGAGGTATCGTCAACACATGATTCGTAATATACCTATATATCATATCGGTAGAAATACCCGTTGGAATTTCCAACGGTCTAGTACCCATTGGACCCTCAAGATTCAACCCAAAAGCAAAAAGTGCCCATTGGACCTCTTTTTTGGTGTCCATTGGACCTTCTTAAAACAATTTATATTCAATGTGCCCATTGGACCTCTTTTTTGGTGCCCATTGGACCTCCTTAAAAATTTTATATTCAATGTGCCCATTGGACCTCTTTTTAAGTGCCCATTGGACCTTCAAGATTATACCCTACTGCCAGTTGGACCTTATTAACATTTTGTTAAGCACAGTACAGTCATGTAGAAAATTGCAGACAAAAATAAAATTAATAGTAGGTATTATAAAGCCACTAACTAAATACTGTATAAGTATTGACTCCAACCAGTAAGTAGTCCTAAACAAATTGTAAAGAAATCAGGTTACCTTTTTTCTTCGAATTAACGATATTTCGCCATCCCCGGAGAATAAAAAGATAACTACAAAAACGTAAGTTTTCAGGAAAAATAAAAAAAACTGTTTTTCGTGTATTGCTCTATAAATACGGGACGCAGACAGATGATAGTAACCTTTAAGAAAAGCTAATTTTTAAAACATTTGGATTTTTAGTAAGGTACTCGTACAATAAGATATAATGGAGATATTTAGAAAATAAAAAGTGAATCAAAAGTAATCAAAATTTAATTTGTATAATGTTTATTTTTATTTTATTCGTATTGACAAGGAGCCAAAACCAAATATTGCACTACTGACATGTATTTTTATTCTATGGGTTATAAGGGTGCAAGTGACAATGATAATACTTCAATATCTTTTTATTTTCGTAAATATTGTAAAACCTTTTTTTTTTTAAAGATCATTTTATATGTTTGTGCTTTAGGTTTAAAGGAATGATCATTAATTACATTAATTTTGAATTTAATTACATTAATGATCATTAATGTAAAAAGTTTTCACTCAATAGGGCAATCGTACACTGACCAATAAATACCCTTACAGCGCAACACCAAATCCACAAGACCTTTCAAATCGAACAAAGTTCGATTGATTCCAAGTTCCTTAAAACAGCTTGGATCTAGACAATCTAAGCAACATGACGGTGGATTTTGCAAAGACATCATCTTTTGATCTAAGACTGAAATTCTGAGGGAGATTGAGTATTTTTATCGGCAGTTATACTCCTCTTACGCACCTGATGAAAGGAAGGTTATAGATTCCAAGCCCAAGCAATCTCTGCGCTTAAACAAAAGGATGGCGCCGATCTCATATGTGGGAGAGAGAGAGAGAAATATTGCTGTCTCGTTCCGATTTATGACCTATGTTGCAGCTAGAAAATAATCTTACAACCGTAGGCCATTGCTTAGAAAAATTACTCACATATGTGTCTTAAATATTTAATTTGGTAATTTATAATGTTTTACAAAAGAAGACTGTTAAATTTTTTATGGAGGTTGGTAGTGGGTCTTTCGGCAGACTCCGAGTTTTTATGAGATGCAGCGCACTTAATTGTGAATCGTTTGACTAAAAAACTAGAATTTTATTTTATCCCGGTTTTTTATATTAAAATAACATAAATCTATCCAATAATTGATTTGCAAATGCCAAGTTTATTTATTTATTTTTTGTTGCCAAGCATCAAATATATTATGTTCAATGTGTAACAAAAGCAGTGACAATAATTCTGATAATAATCCATGACTGGACTGATTGATATATGCCATAGTGATTGAGTTGACGTTATAAGCCACCACGCACTAAAAATATGACGTTACTAAGATAGGGTGGCCAGCATACTTACAAAGTTGTTTAATTATTAAACACGATTTTAAAATAATCGGTAATGAATAAAAAAATCAAAGCATCTATTCATGTTATACAAACTTTCAAATTATATATATTTCGTCCCTGCCGGAAACCGACTACCGCTTTTGAACCATATCCTTTAGTTAAAGTATGTTTTTATAATAAGCAATTTCTCGTTAATTGTAAAAATATGATTAGAAAACATTTTTTATAAAATGTAATATGAAAATATTACATTGGTATTTTATTTTATGAATATTTAGAATACATAATAATTGTGCTTCAATAGTTAATCTGAGTGATATAAAAACTGTATGTATATTTTAGTTAAGATATCTAAAAAAAAAATCTTTTTACAAGTAAAATAACAAAATCTGTGATTTGATTATTATATTATATGGTTTGTTGCTGATGATTGATGTTTCGAATTTTATAAATATGTTGATTTTAAATACTTACATTTATAACCTTTGTGCTTTTATATATTTTTTCAATATTTAGAATATATAATAACTGTGCTTAATCTGTGTTATATAACAAACCATATTTATAATTTAGTTAAGTTATTTGATAAAAAATAATTTCTATTGACTTTAAAAGTAAAGTAAAAAATCTGTGATTTGTTAATTATAATTTATGTAAATATTTATGTTGGTTTATTACTGATGATGAGTGTTTTGAATTTTATAAATATGTTGATTAAATACTTAGGTTTATAACCTTTGTGTTTTTATGTCTTTTACAATGTTACTTTACTACACGACTGTACTTTATCGTTCCAAAAGAATTAGCCAAATAGTTAAGAGCTCCAATAGCATAATAAATAAATAAAATAAAAATAAATAGCCCTCATTACGTCGTTAAGTACGTCTTTGAGGGTCCAATGGGCACCATGTTCTTGATAGGAGGTCGAACGGGCACTTTTTTGTAGGTAAGGTCCAATTAGGAGGGTCCAATGGGTACTAGACCTTTCCAACCATTCCAACGGGTATTTCTACCGATATGATCCAGTTCAAACCCAAGCATTTTTGTCTGTAATATAATTAGACACATTATAATAAGCTTTATTAACAAGTGATTTTTTAATGGTCGATTTAAATTTAGTCAGGCTTAACTTTTGAATATTGCTTGAGACTTTATTGTAAAAACGAACACAAAGACCTCTAAAGAAATTTTTAATTTTATAGAGCTAAATTATTCAGTTATTTTTACTTCTAGTATTAAGTGTATGTATTATTTTTAGTAGGTAAATAAATAAATATATTTTTTGACAAATACTAAGTTTTCATATATGTATTGTGATGCAGCCGTTTTTATGCCTATTTCTTTTAACTTATCTCTTAAGGATTCCTTAACTTTAAGATTATAAATTGATCCAATAGCCCGCTTCTGCAACACCAATATAGTTTGAATGTCGGCGGCATTTCCTCACAGTAAAATACCGTAAGACATAATACTAAGAAAATAACTAAAGTAGACTAATCTGGCAGACTATAGAACTAAATCTCTTCGACAATCTATCAATATGTGGGCCCCATTGCAGCTCTGAATCCAGTGTGATTCCTATGAACACTGTGGTATCTACAAGGCTCATATTTCGATCCTTTATATTTACATTGGTTTTTACCTGTTTGACATTAGTAATACAAATTTCAAACAATTAGTTTTCCCTTCATTGAAATTTAACGACAGCCCCCCTGCGCCTGATTCGCAAGACGCTGTGAGCCGAGCCCGCTCCGTGGCGTAGTACAGATGCCGGTATTGGTACACTCATTCGTGTCGTCTGCGCAGTCACTGCTTTGTGCAGGGCTTGTTTACCGGTTAATTTTCGAACCTAAAACAGTGTCAAGTACATTAGGAGCGTTTTATTTAGGTTTGGCTCTACTTAACCTTTAAAAACCGGTTTTCCTAAAAAGCGAAATCAAATAGGTTTTGAATCGATTTAGCGGTTTTTAAAGGGTTTCGCCATTTCGCTCTTACTGTGGGCTGAAATAAATACACAACTACAAAATGAATAAAAAGCGGATTTCCTGCTTATATTGGAACTAGCGGCCCGCCCTCGCTTCGCTTCGGTGTAGAGCTGAAGTATAGACTACAGTTTTTGTTCTTAGGCTTGTATTATACACAATGACATTCATCTATGATTCTTCTTATACCTGCATGCAAAATCTCAGCCCGATCGGTTTAAAATTGACAAAGTTTCATACAAACTTTCATTCCCTATTTTATCCCTTTGGGGGTAGAATTGATCAAAATCCTTTCTTAGCGGATGCCTACGTCATAACATCTACCTGCATGCCAAATTTCAGCCCGATCCGTCCAGTGGTTTGGGCTGTGCGTTGATAGATCACTATGTCAGTCAGTCAGTCACCTTTGAGTTTTATAGATATAGATGCTACGTCTGGAAACCATCATGTTACAGAAGACCACAATATAAAAATAGGGATGGTTATATCGAACTTAAAGCCTTTTCTTTTCCGAGCTCCAAAAAAATCTCCGAAAAAAAATATTGTAATGGTGTCCTCTGGTAATCTGGCTTTTCCCCCTCTTAATATAACAGTCAACAAATTTTTCATTAGCTAAGATACGAGATTTCGGAGCACTGAAGATATAGATTTTTAGAAAAAGTGTCCGATAGTAATATAAGTTATTTACCAGAAACTCGCTAAAAACAACGTACATGCTAACAATCCCGTAAATAACTTATATTACTATAATGTTAGTGACCATGAAAGTTTAAAACAATATAAGTGTCCGGTAGGTTTTAGACAGGAGAGGTAACCTACGTCAAAAATCACCCGAAATAACCTCGGATTACAAAGGAGCAGCCGGCTCAGGGCGGGCCACGCCTATAACAAGGGCGGACGAAAGAATCTTGCTTAATTGCCGAAAAGTCGCATTTGCAGAAATCCTCCACATATAGTCTGTTGGAGAAAAGGTTTTCTTTCCAGTAACACGACCCGACCCCATCCAAAAATACACCGTATAAGGCTGATTTTGAGGTCAAAATAGAACCGCAGGTGGAAGCCCACAAGGCGACGTCGATCTCCCCTATTTTTAACCCCCAACCCCAGTAATAATTATAAATTACTTAAGTAATTCCAAATCAATCAAAAACTACACATTTGGCATATACACTTCTTTGGGCAAAAACAATCGACAATGTACTTTATCTATTTTTGTAATAAAATCACCCCCTAGAATAAATTTGTGCCGTTTGGTGTTGAGACTATGGGACTATGGGGTCCAAGCGCTCGTTCCTTCTTTAAGGAATTGTCTACTCACCGAGGCGACCGGTGATCAAAAGGCTGGCAGCTACCTCGGTCAACGGATTAGCCTCGCTATCCAACGTGGAAATGCTGCCAGCCTATTGGGCACCATTCCTGACAGCGGCGCTGGGGATGATATATTTTTTATTTTATAAATTTTATAGTTAGTTATTTCTGGTTTTTGAGTTTTTAGACATTAAGTAGTTTACCCTTACATTAAAGTAATAGGTTAATTTGATTATACTATTTATGTCTCTTTAACTCTATGAATAAACCACATACTGTATTTCAAAATAAATAGAATTAATTTAAATGACGACTAAGAACATTAAGAAGATAAAATAAATAGAAAATGATAGGAAAGAAAAATAAAAATAAATAGAACAAAAATTAGCTGTAAACAGACATTAGAAATAGGAATAAGTAATTTATGTAAAGCATGAATCTGAGATGAGTCTGCTCTTGCTTCATTGGGTACTATTAATCGTTGTACTAAACTTTAATCCTTCATTATTATTTTTTTGCCTAAACAGTAGGACACGGCATTCCTAAACTCTGATAAACCAGTTTTTTATATCTAAAGAAAATATAACTAGAAAAAATTCCACGATTGATGGCGAAAGATTTGGAAACGAACCCTGAATGGTGAAAAATAGTTTTGAGGGTAAGGTGCCTGCAAAAGCGAAGATCACGTGGTTTGGAGGGAAACTGAAACCTAGATTTCAAGTATTCTGGGGCACGTGGATCACGTATGGATAGCCAATTGAGTTTTCTGTAGTGGGAGATATGGTCGTAATTACGTAAACCGAAGATAAAGCGAATACCGCT
The DNA here is from genome assembly GCA_902850365.2 of Chilo suppressalis. Lineage (NCBI taxonomy): Eukaryota > Metazoa > Arthropoda > Insecta > Lepidoptera > Crambidae > Chilo > Chilo suppressalis. The sequence continues at coordinate 32,660,215 of OU963898.1, read as the reverse complement.
ATTGAGCAAACGATCCAGCTTAGAAAGAAGGTTTTGATTAGCAGTGTCAGAATAGCAGACGTCAGCATAGTCAAGGATAGGCAGAACGAGAGCCTGTACCAGCGAAACCTTTGTACTGGAAGGGAGAAAGAATTTTAACCTGTACAGAGCCCTAAGTGTATTAATTACTTTACGGCATACTGCTTCAACTTGATTCTCCCAGCTGAGAGTACAGTCAATGAGTAGGCCAAGATTCTTGACGCAAAAATTCAAAATTCAATATCGTTTATTCAGTCTAGGCTGTTACAAGCACTTGTGAATGTCGAAAAGCTACGCCATCGGTTCGCAAATCTACGGCGGGAGACCTTGTACTGAGAAGAACCGGCAAGAAACTCAGCAAGGGCTGTTTTTTTCTCCCTGTATTATATACAGAGTCATCAAATTGAAAAATGACTTCAATATGAGGTAACTCATAAAGTCACTTTTCATTACAAACAAAAAAAATGCAAATAATATAAAAATTATGACTATAAAATAAAAAATAAGAATATGTAAAAAAAAATGGTTTAACAAAGTTTAGGAATGACGTGTCCTACCGTTTAGGCAAAAAAATAATAATAATAATGAACGATTAAAGTTTAGAACAACGATTAATAGTACCCAGTGAATTAAGAGCAGACTCATCTCCGCTGGCAGCACCCGTTCACGAGCATGACGCATGAACCAGCCATCGCTTCGCTCAACCATTTTTTAGGGAACGCAACGACCCGCCTCACACGACACCACCGAAGAGACTTTTAAGAGAGCATGACTACTCATAACCACACATGGATACTATGTTACAAAAATAGAATATATATATATATATATATATATATATAGGTACCAGTGTACATTATCATAACAAATTATAAACACAACGGCAGGACACATGCATGTGATTACCTAAACACTGTTGTCGACTCTGGCAATACTCTCCCAACCCAAAACCAAATCCAACATCAGTCCCCTCTTTTCAGCCTGTATAGAGAATGACAGGGATACACCGCTGCAAAACCAAGTTTAGGTCTAGAAAACCATACCAGAATCCACACCGCCATTAAATCTTTATCAGAGAAATAATAAATGTTCACTTACATTTTGATTGCGGTGTCATACAGTATAAATACAAGTTGTGTAATATAAAATACAATCTAAATTTAATAATAATTATCATTACAATAATAAAGTAGTATAGAGCAGACTCATCTCCGCTGGCAGCACCCATTCACGAGCATGACGCATGAACCAGCCATCGCTTCGCTCAACCATATTTTAGGGAACGCAACGACCCGCCTCACACGACACCGCCGAAGAGATTTTTAAGAGAGCATGACTACCCATAACCACTAAAATGCATGGTTGAAATTTAATTACAGTACCTTTTTTTTTAATTACTTTTACTATCAGAGCTAGAATTTTGATACAGAGTACATGGAAGACAAACATTAAGTGGGATGACAAAGTATTGGACACACAATTCGATGAATTTAAGAAGTGGATGTTAGAGTTGAATGTCATTAAACAGTTAAGAATCCCAAGATGCTATTTTCCACCCGAGTATAATTTGGAAGAGTTTCGCATAGAATTGCCCACATTCTGTGATGCATCGCCGAGTGCATATGCCGCTGTCGCTTACTGACGAATAAATCAACCAGCTCGTGTTAATGTGTCTCTCATTGCCAGCAAGAGTAGAGTAGCGCCAGTGCGCCCAGTCTCTGTCCCTAGACTTGAACTCCAAGGTGCTTTATTGGCAAGCCACTTAGCTGCAGTTCTTCAAGAGGAGCATAGTATAGAGCCAGCTGAGCGATATTTTTGGACTGATTCCACAATAGTTTTACATTGGTTAATAAATGAAATCGAAACTATAAGATATTTATTGCGAACAGACTGGGTGAGATAGATGGCTTAACAAGAATTAAAGAATGGCATTATGTACCATCTACTTTACATATTGCAGATATTGATACTAAGATAAATTCATACAAGTTTGACGTTCATTGCAAGTGGTTCCGTGGGCCTCAGTTTCTGCAGAGCGCGTCGAACATTGATTGGCCGTGTGAATCTGAAACAGAGAACAAAGTTAATAACAATGATTTAGAGGCTATACATATAATACAAGAATCAACGTTGAGTTTACCTGAGCAGGACCCCCATAGATTTTCATCCTGGACTCGATTACTACGTAGTACGGCTACAGTTTTATTGTTTATTCGCCGATGTACAAAGTTGGAGAATAGTTGCAGAATAACCTATGAAATGCCACAAGAAGCAGAGGCTTTATTAATGCGTTACTCACAGCTCGAGTCGTTCCCTTGCGAGTGTAAGACTCTTGAGTACAAGGGAGTCATCAGCAATACTAGCAGGCTGCGTACTCTAAATGCTTTTTTAGACGACTCTGGAGTAATGAGAGTTGGAAGTCGAATTGAACTGACGAGAGATGTCAAAAGTAATGTGAAACATCCTGTAATTTTAGATGGCAAGAGTCATATTTCTCGTCATATAGTGATGCATTTTCATCGGAAAGCAGCACACGGGTGTAATGTAACTGTAGTCAACGAAATGAAGCAGTAATATTGGATCGTGAAGATACGAACTACAGTCAGATCTGTAACGGAGAAATGCTTGTTTTACCGTGTAAGAAGGGTGTACCCAAAACCTCCATTCATGTGTGACTTACCTGAGGCTCGTACGCTGCATCATCACCGACCTTTTACAGCAACTGGAGTAGACTTTTTTGGACCTTTTGAAATCACAGTTGGTCGACGCGATGAAAGGCGACGAAAAGGCGTATGCGTTATTATTTACGTGCTTGACGGTGCGAGCCGTGCATAAAGAGTTAGGTCACAGTCTTACAGCGGCTGCACTTATTATAGCTTTGAGGTGTATGGCTGCCAAGCGCGGTTGGCCCAAGAAGTTGTATTTCGCCAATGGTACAAATCTTCGCGGTGCGGACATGGAAGCTCAAGCGGTCCTTCGCGATGTGTCAAAGTGAGCTTCAGAATGGTGTTACTTCTCTTGGCGTCGAGTGGAATTTTATCTCACCTGTGAGCCCTCATATGGGTGGAACGTGGGAGCGCCTTATTCGTTCTGTTAAAACGTCACTTCGAGCTGTTTTGTAGGAGAGAGCACCGCGTGAAGAGGCGTTGCTAACATTATTGGCTAGTAAATAGCCGACCACTATCTCATGTCACAGTTGATCCGGACTACCCGGATGCTTTAACACCTAACCATTTTCTTTTAGGTTCCTCTTCTAGCCTACCGCGAGCGAGAGGCGAGCGGGATAGGCGGTTGGCCACGTGGCTCGTCTTGATCCGCCATCTTGGTTATTCAATGATATTTCCCGAAAATAAAACTGTAGTCCAGTGACCAAGCTAACGTTTAATTTGAATCTTCTTATTACTTTACAAAATCAGTTATGATTGCCAAGGTACAAACGGATTGCTTTGTGAAGCGCGGAGAGTTCTGTGATAACGTCCGTTCACTATCGCGGCTCACGTCTGAATGCTGAATCCCCTTCCAATGAAGCATAGCCCCTTAAATACTACCCTTAGCATAGACCACTCCCAAGCGATGACAGCTGTCACTGTCATTACTTGACGTTTCACAAAGCAATGGTATACCGACTGATGACATTTGTTGTCGGTTTAACGTTTCGAAGGAGCGAGTGAGACGCCATCCGCCGACATATATTACGGTGGTGACGATGACCTCTCACTACGCCGTCAGTGGCGTATTGCGCAACGACTCACCGACTTGTTTTGGGTGAGATGGATGAAGGAGGTGCTGCCTGCTATGCTACCGCGACACATACGGCATCGAGATGAGACTCTCTTGAAAATCGGCGACGTGGTGTTAATCGTGGATCCCAACTCGCCTAGAAACTGCTGGGGTTTTTGTGCAGCCCTATCCTGGGAATGACGGACGAATTCGGGTCGTCAATGTTAAAACCAAGACCGGTGTTCTAAAGAGACCATCAACACGCATTGCAGTTCTTCCAACCAGAGAAGATGAGTGCCGTGAGCGCGAGGACGGCTCTGCGCAGAGTGTTGAGAACGCAGTCCTAGACATTATCGTTGCATAGCAATACTTGTTTTCTGTCGCCAACAGTACCCAAAGGTGACAACGGAACTCATGTAACGTTTGTCCATCTTTCAGCAGGATAAAAAATTATGAAATAAAAAGGAGGTTGTGTTAAAGGAAACAACATAATCCGAGAAAATTCATTTATTTCATGAAAAACTTTCAAAATACACAAATCACCCGAGATAAATCACATTTGGAACCGTAGGTGCTCGTAGTAAAGACGCTACCCTAACTCGATCACATCTATCTATCTACGGGAGTACGGGATCCGCCGCGGGCGACGGGCGGAGGTGGGGGCGTGCGGGAGGTCGGGGGGGGGGGGGGAGGGGGTGTACACACATCAAAAAAAGTTTGCGATCACTTGCAAAAGCTGATATATTTTCAAAATTTAACTTAATCAAGAGAAAATGTTTACGTTATATCTTTTTTTATTTAAAAATAAACTCTCTGAAATTAAAAAATAAAGCTCATTTTATTTTTTTGTATAATTTTTTTTAAAATTAATGTGTTGTTTATCTAATACAAAATAACTTCTCCTCTGGCTCGAACACATGCGGAGATCCTCCTAGTACTGAGGATCAAGTTATCCAGCATTTCTTGTGGTAACCTGTCCCATTCTTGAACAGCAGCTTCCCTGAGCTGCGGCACCTTCTGGGGTGGTGGCTGCCGGTTCCAAACAGCTCGCTTAAGAGCATTCCACGCGTGCTCTATTGGGTTTAAGTCAGGAGAGCCGGCAGGCCAGTCTAACCTTGTGATTTCGTATTCTCGGAGAGCAGCATTGACTTGTTGAGGTCGATGTGCGGGCGCATTATCGCCAACCAGTACAAATTGGTGTCCATGTGTGTTACTCGGAAACGTCTGACAATTCCATCAATAGCGACTGTTTTGTATCTGTCTGCCATCATGAAGCCTGGACAAGAGATTAAAGGCGTTCTAGCCTCAATAATAATACCACCCGAAAAGGACACCGATTCCTTAGATTACCAGTAAATTCTAATATAAAAGTTTAGAATCTTATCGGAAAAATAAATTACAATAAAGTCTTATGTAACACAAAGGACAATCTATTTTTCAAAGTGATCGCAAACTTTTTTTGATATGTGTATGTATAGTACAACGCGCTAACTGCAATAATACCATATTATCCCTATTATTAATAATTGCAAAGTGAGTGCTGGCCGACAGACGAGGCCGAGCCGCACCTTCATAAGTTACCATACAGCCAGAGATCGGTGCCTATAAATTTCGTTCTACAAAACTCGATATTAGAAAAATAGAAGAGTTTAGAATATAATTATCATTCGATCTATTTACAAAAACGTATCAATCTAAAACGAAACGTACTCGACGATCCTCGCCTTGGCGTTTACTTCGCGAGACGGCACGCCGCTCCCGAAACGACGCTGGCGTGCGAAACTTCATGTTCGGATTCGGGGCGCACTCGAACGAGCTCCAGGGGGACTTCGGGGCGAAGGGAGACCCGGGGGCCGTTCGCCCAATGGAAACGCTTTGGAAAACGCTAACGCTTACGATTTCATTTTGTTATCTCTAGCCGCCTGAGGTTTTCAAACGCCTCGCGCTCTTTTTTTTTTCTTTTAGTTTTCATTAGTAATATCAATATTAAAAAAAAGGAGCGTGAGGTGTTTCAAAACCTTCGGCGGTCAGAAATAACAAAATTAATAAGAAAAGCGTTAGCGTTGTCCAAAGCATTTCCGTCAGGCGTTTGGCCCCCCGACCGGGACGACGAGTCGATCGGTGCTTCGCGGCGGGAAGGACGTCACTACGAAAATTATTGTCGAACAACGTCGGCGAACGGCGCACACTAGGGTGGGCGCGCACGCGGCGCGTCTTCATCGGGCGGCGGCGGGTCCGGGCGCGTGCGGTACCGGGCGGGGGGCGCGGAGGGCGCGGGGGGCGCGCGCGGACCCACCGGGACCAGCTCCACCGCGCGGGACCCGGTCTCGGCGCCTGCTGCCGCCGCTAACACTTCCCCGCGCTCCAGCGACCATTGCCGTCTCAGCACCCGCGCGCTGCCCGCCAAGCATCTGCAACAACACACATAGACATGATATATTTGCATTCCTGACATTGGTATTATAAAAAAAATGCTATTTCTAGATAAGGAATAAACGGCTATATGTTATGTGAACGGTGAGCACCTGTAGCGCGAGTACGAGGTGCTGTGGTCGACGGAGGGCGCGCGCGGGGCGAGAGGGGCGCGCGGCGTGTGGGGCGTGTGAGGGGGGCTGCTGTCTGCCGACACCGCGCCCGACCGCTGCCACGCTGTACAAACAGTGAGATACTTTGTTAAAAATAAATTTAAAAAAACAAAAAAACCCGACTGCTTAATTATACTTCAAATAAAAACTGAAAAGAAAAAAACAAGTCCAGTAGTCTATAATTCTGTTAATAATGAACAAAGCTACTTTAACAGTCGGGACCCATTAGATATTCAAGAATACATAATATTTTTCAACAGTGGGTCCCGACTGTTAAAGTAGCTTTGTTCCTTATTAACAGAATTATAGACTACTGGACTTGTTTTTTTCTTTTCAGTTTTTATTTGAAGTATAATTAAGCAGTCGGGTTTTTTAATTCTTTAAAGGACAATGGCGAAATATTTGTTGAAGTAAATCTATAGCGTCTATAGATGTCATTATCAGAAATGTTAATAAAATAATCTCAAAAGATTTATTAAGCAATTGAGGAGGGTTGTCTAAGTCTGGAATTAAAAACTTAAAAAAAGGGAAACACAATTGACTATTTATTTTTATTGTGGCTTGGCCATGATGGCTTTTGAGCCATTCATTTTAAGTGATTTTAGTGATGAAATCAACTTTAAATATGTTGTTCGTATGTTTTGCATCGCTTTACGCTTGAACTGTATTTAATTATCTATCAAAAATATCGGGAAACATTATTTTCAATGTTGTACTGAAACCATATTAAATAATCTCCACAATACAAAAAGTGTATGGCGACAATTCTAACGAAAAAAAACTATAACTGTCACTGTCATGCTTGTCATCGAATTGTTGTTGTTATTGTTAGCATTAAATAACGTTGTTTGTGCTTAGGTGCATGCATATTGCAAAGATTTCAATCGGCGTATTGTGTTTTTCTAAGATTTGTTTTTTTATGTGACTTGGACTGTATTTGGACTTTCGAAATCTTTCTCTGCGACTGTTGAGTAATGCTTGCCTAAGACTTCCGAATCTGATATTTTGCTGTGGATTTTGGACACGATTCTGTCCCATACTGTGGATTTTATTTCATTGTATCTACTATCTACGACATTGTGATCAACGATGTGGAATAAAAAATATATAAAAAGTGTTGCATATTTAATTAGTAAATTATTAGAAATCTTTTTTTATACTTTATTATTGCAGTGGGCATTTTCAAATTGTTAAGTACTTCTTACAGCATAGACATTGTATTTGAACTCAATAACTCTTGTCTGATAATAAGTATTTTGACGCGGTTGGTCAGTACCTACGCCAAAGAAAGAAAGAAAGAAAGCCAACTGATCATACATTGTAAAAAACATATTTTTTTCGTCACAAATCTTCAGGACCGTTGTACTTCTATAGTTCCGTTCCACGTATTTTTTATTTTGATATTAAAATACTCTTGAAACAAACTTTTATAATTCGTTTTTGCATTACTTGGTAGGACATAACCTCCAAAACTTCAAAGTAGAATATCTATAAATCCTGACTTCCTTTAATATAAGAAATAAGATGAATCAAATCAAGAATGTAAACTCTATAATTTAACATGCAATTCATTTATAGACGCAAGAAAAAATTTCAACAAAAAATTGTATGGGAGTTCGCCACTGTCCTTTACCTTTTTTATTTCACACTTTTTAGTTAGTTAGTATTTTAAGACGGTATATAGTCTTTGTTACTTCAGTATGGGAATTAATATCGCGGGAATTATTAAGTACCTGGCGTCGTTCTAAAAGATTGATTTATTAAGACATATAAAGACTTTACCAGCGGAGTCAAGGCTACAGATGGGCCTCAATTTTCGCAAAAATGTGTCAAGTTAAATGAAGTCGTTACATAAATATCTCTTATGTATGTAAATTTTATAGTAAACAAGCACTTACTCAAAAAGTCATCTTATGTTTATGTTTTTTTTAATAGTTTAGCAGTAAATATAAAATTCATTTACTTTTATTCGTCGACTATTTAAAATTGGCAGTGGCTGCATTGTCATGTCAATGCCGGACGTCTAAGATTGTGATATACACAAATTCAGTGTCAGTCCCTAGTCTCATAATTTGATAAACCTACATAATTTACAGAAACCTAATATGTAGATGCCAGAAGTTAACTTCAAATGTTTGTAATCATCCTATATACAATACCAATCAATGACGTTTATGTCGCAGGTTGAAGAAAGCAGTAATTCCCGTTTGTTGTTTTGGACAATGGTGGCATCACTAAATTAAATAATTATGCAATCACCAAAGCAAAGTTTATAATATTTGATTAAACTAAAGGCGCATAATAAAATTTTCATAAAGTTAGGTAGAGCACCATAGCAATCTCATTTATTATCAATTTATAGTTCTCTTTGTAGTTTTCTTTTAAAGCGTTCACATTTAACAGGTCAAAGACTTTGTGTTCGACCCTTTTTTATTGGTAGTGTAAAGCTCAAATGAAGAGTACTCCCAGTAGTGCAATCATGACAATTATTTTCCAATTTTTTTTTGTTTAAAAAAATATCGAATTACTTATCACTGTTAAGCACAAATGCTAAGTAACTTTTACAAATATAATCAAATAAACCTATTAATTACTTTATTTTTAAATCTTTTTCATCAATTAAATACTTATCTTATCCTAACTATCTATACTAATATTATAAAGAAGCAAGATTTGTATGTTTGTAACAAATAATCTGTCAAACTACTGAACCGGTTTCAAATATTAATTCATCATAAGGTAGCTACGTTATTTAATATAACATTTTTCTTTATTTAAATACATTTTGTCCGAGTAGGCTATATTTTATCCCGATAATAAATTTCGCCCGTACAATGCCCGGGTGGATCACTAGTAAGTATAATATAATATTATAGATGCGAAAGTGAGTTTGTTTGTTGCGCTTCCATGCCCTAATAGCTAAATCGAATATAATGAATTCCAATATGAAGTAGATGGGAACTTGGTTCTTAACTAAAACATCGCAATACTTATAGGCGTAGGGTGATGAAAGGGGTGATTTACCTATAAAAATCTACATTATTTGATACAAGGAACTGTATCACAGTTTTATTGTTAGTACTTCGTATAGGATCAGATACTGCGAATACCCCATTTTTTTTTCTTTTACATAGTACACCGCGCTATCACTTTGTCATCGTTGTAACTTTTTAAATATTTGTCGAAATGACATAGTGTAAAAAGCAAAGTTTATCGTCTTTAAATATCAAAAGCGATAAAAGTATTTGTTTGGATAAAAAATGATTTGTTAATACAAAATGTGCATTTTGGAAATAGATATCAAATAATATTTTAGTTTTGATTCACTATTTTAGCGGTAATGACTTACACATTAAAAATAGATATATGGTGTTACGGACTTTTTTTTAGAACTATTTAAGAGTTACATTTTCACTCTACATTACATTCATGTAACTTTTATTGTTTTTACAGTGCAGGCCAAAATGGCTCGCAGATGGAAGATTTTTTTCCGTCTTATGTGACACTTATTGTTATGTATTGGCCAATTCACTCAATAACTACATAAATTATTATATATATGTAATTATCATATATGAGCTATATTACTGTTAAGCTTCATTAAAATCCATTCAGTATTTTTTAGGTGAAAGAGTAACGAAGATCCATACAAACGTAAGATTGAAATTAAAAGCGTAAGTGGTTAATATACAACTTTAAAGCATTGTAGATCCTAAACAATCATATAAAATGAAAAATGGTGTTAGGAACTTAAATATGATTTTTAATTATCTAGACAGTGATACCCCACTCGTCATATTTTGTCAACTTATTTTTTTTACTTCGTCACAATATGGCGCCTAATGTTGCCCATATTGAATTATGATTACGATCATATCTTTAGTAGCACTCCCATGATTGAGACGAATCGATTGATGTATGAATCATCAAAATCGGTCCAGGCGTTTGGTCTCTAGTGTGCCACAAAGGAACAAACATACATATATAGACTTAAACACATAATCATGTCTGCGCGTCGCGCTTCGCGCTCTTGCATTGCGCAGTCGGGTAATAATCTTTTAGCGCTCGGTAATTAAGAAGCGAAAATTTGTAAATTTTTTGATATCTGAAGTCAAAATATAGATCACGTACATTTCCAATTTCGTACGTTATTTATTTATAAAATTTCTGCCCTATAAAAGACTGTTACAAGTTTTTTAAAAAGAACAATGATTATATTAACTTAAAAAGTAATTTAGTACAATTTCCTCCTTTTCATTCTTAATAGAAAATGTCAAGGATTCACTATTGTCAAATTTGAGTTAAGAGAATCATGCCATTTTAGCGACAAAAAGATAATGACTGAGCTAGTGCTATTATTCTTATGTACCGTATTTATCTGGAGCCGAGGAGGGATCGGAACGCTGCCGCTCGATGGCCTGCGTGTTGCGCGGGGCGGGGGGCAGCTGCGGCGGCGGGAGCGACGGCGGCGGCGACGACGCGCCCGCCAGCGACGATGGCTCGCTGTCATTCTCGCACTCCGTCTCGAACAATACCTCCTCTGACCTGTTCGATTGATTAAATATTGAAATGAAATGAAAAGTCATTTATTCAGTCTAGGCTGTTACAAGCACTTGTGAAGGTCAAGAAGCTACGCCATCGGTTCGCAAAACTACGGCGGGAGACCTTGTACTGAGAAGAACCGGCAAGAAACTCAGCAAGGGCTGCTTTTTTCTCCCTGTATTGATATGTACAGAGTCGTCAGGTTGAAAAATGACTTCAGAGTTACTTCTGAAGTCACCTTCCATTACATTATTTAGGATATAGATATATAGTTACAATAAATTTTATATTTAGTATATAGGAAGCGGCATTAGATAGGTGCCATATTGCTGTTACAAAAACTGACTCATACCCATCAAATAACAAATTACAAGAAACACTATGTCCATGCATTTCGATCATTTAGATAATCATTAACTTTATAATAGCCCTTATTCATAAGAGTATTCTTAATCTGAGATTTAAATTTGGTTAGTGGAAGCTCAATCAGATCTTGGGGAACTTTGTTAAACAATGCAATACTACATCCCAGAAATGAACCTCTTGATTTTTGGAGTCTGAAACATGGAACGGCAAGCTAATTCTTAAAGCTCGTGTTAAAGTTATGGGTTTGACTTTTTTTTGCAAATGCGTCATAGTTTTTTTTTACATATACTAAATTTTCATAAATGTATTGCGATGCCAGTGTTAAAATATTAATTTCTTTAAAATTTTCTCTAAGAGATTCTCTTGCCTTTAAATTATATATGGCGCGAACAGCTCTCTTTTGCAGAACTCTCCTCCGTATTTTAACAGAGTTAGTGCTAGGCCGCACTACGGCGAAACCGCCGCGGTTTTATACCGCGTAGTTTTGTGAATCATGGAAACTAATGCAAGCGGCCGCACCAGCGGTTTTTTCCCGCGACTGATTTTAAAACCGTGATTTGTTACAGAATGGCTCGCGAGTAAAAACCGCGTCAAAATTTGTAGTCTATACAATATGTATTGACGCGCACACATTGATGCGGTAACCGCGGGCAACAATATAAGAAAGCAACAATACATACAGCTCTCTTGAAATCCATCGTCAAACTGTGATAAATCGTGTCTAGTTTCGCGGTTTTTAATCGTAGCGTGTGTGCTTCGGGCGGTTTCGCGGTTTTGCGGTTTACCGCTTGCGGGAAAAAACCGTAGTGCGGCCTAGCACTACGGTTTTTTCTATATTGTCTTTAGGTATATCTAATCTTAATATGTATGATTGTAAAAAAAAATCTACTTACTTGGTTAAAAACTAAAAACTATAATGACACTGAAAACTTGCTTCAAAATTTATAATAATCGATCACACACACGCACCCACACACAAACACACACACACACACACACACACACACGCACACTCACTCACTCACACCCACACACAAACTCAGACAACAGATATATTGATTACATTAGACTAAACAAATAACGTGTCGTTATATATTTGTAACCAATATGGTATTAAGTTTGGAAGAGTTGTGGAAGAGCGAGAGTTCCCGACACAGGCAAATAAATTGTTTACTAGGGGCTTTCAAATATTGTAACACTAGCATAATATTGGTTATAGACATAAAGTATTTTCAAAAGTATTTTTCAAAGCACTCAGGTGTACCAATAGATGTAAAGTACTGACTCGAGCGGCGGCGGCGTGGGCAGCGGCTTGTCGAAGCCGTCCTTGCCGAGCAGCCAGTAGGTGTGCATGGCGCCCTTGCCCTTGACCTGCGTGAGCCCGCGCGAGCGCAGCCGGTACCCGCCCGCCGCCGACAGCCGCTCCGCCGTCGCCGCCGACACCTGGATGCGCCACGCCGCGCCTACAATACACAGACACATGTCCATTCTGGCGACATTCTCTCCTTTTCGTTTGTATAGAGGATGACCCTGGAAGTGCTCCTGGTGACAGGAAAAGTACAGGGAAGGCGACCGAGAGGAAGAAGCCCCATGCGCTGGACAGACCAGATCCGCGACAATACTAAAACTGGAGTCCGCGATGCACTCCACACTGCTGAAGACCGCAACAAGTGGAAAGCGATCGTCCACAAAATAATTCGTGGAGGTCACGACCCTCAGCAATGAGGAGCACGACACAAGTAGGAGGAGAGGATGACAACGATACAGTGTTGTCAAATTTAAGTTTAGGTTGAGAGAATCGTGCCCGTATCGACACCATTATCGCTACCCTACTATTGCTCCAACGCGACATACGTATCATTAATATTGAAGTATTTATCCACTTATAGTGTCGTCTTTTTCACCATCATAGCCTGATAATGCTGGAGCATTTTCTGTGGTTGGAATGGAGAGATTGAAACATGACCTCGCACGCGGGGCCAGTGCAGATCGATGGGTGTTAATGACTTCGAGGGGACCGACGACTAAACTTAACATGCCTTCTGCAGCACGAAGGAGTTCGGTAATAAATTTTTGGCTATCCATTTATTGATCAAAAATTTGCAAAAGTAGCACGCTTAAGCACCGAGCTATCGTACTCCAAATTTCTCGCCTTTATACTTGTCTCGAAAGCGATAAATTGCGTGAAAGAAAATACACATTTTGGTTTATGACTGTTATGACGATGTGAGCACAGATGATACCATGAACAAAGCGGAAATACACTGGACGAGAACAGCACAAGACCGCGCTAGACGGCATGCCCTGCTCACATTCAGCATTGGATGGGTCCGGGCCAAGAAGCAGAAGCACATCATCATCATCAGCCTATTAATGTATCCACTGCTGGGGCACAGGCCTTCCCTATGGATGGAATAGGGAGATTGGGCCATGATCCACTACGCTGGCCCAGTGCGGATTGGTGGGTGCAAACGACTGCAGATGCAGCCGGGACCGACGGCTTAACGTACCTTCCGAAGCACGGAGGAGCTCGAGATAGTAAATTTTTGGTCACCCATCCAACGACCGACCACTGCGAAAGTTGCTTAACTTTAACGATCGTAGCCGAACGCGCTAACCACCGGCGCCATCGAGCTCCTCGAAGAAGAAGAAGAACAAACAGCGGAAGCGCAAACCGGTGGATTCCATGCGCGAGGCGGTGTTGACGGTGTCGCCGAAGAGGCAGTAGCGCGGCATGGTGAGGCCGACGACGGCGGCGCAGCAGGGCCCGGTGTGCAGGCCGATGCGCAGGTGTAGCGGCGTGGCGGGCAGGTGCCGCACGCGGAAGCGGCCGGCCAGGTGCAGCAGGTGCAGCGCCATCGTGGCCACGCTCTCCGCGTGCTCGCGCGTGCGCGCCGGCAGCCCGCCCACCACCATGTACGCGTCGCCGATGGTCTCCACCTTGTACACGCGGTACTGTTCGATCGCCGCGTCGAACGTTGTGTACAGGTCGTTCAGCAAGTCCACCACCTGTTAGTCCCAGATTGTCAAATTTTAAAACAGTATTGGGCCAAATTCTGGCGTGATTCTCTAAACTTAAAACTAAATTTAACATCAATCTCTCCTTTTCATTCTGCATAGAGAATGACAAGGATATACTGCTGTCAAATTTAAGTTTAGGTTTAGAGATTCATGCTAGAATCGACACCATTGACTTGTATTCTCGATCTTATTGCGGACGATCCGATTCCTTAACCTGTGGAGCTCTGGAAACATCACTATCCTACGAGTTTTTTGTATTTAATTCCATATTACAGCTGCTATTTTGCTGAGATTAAAATACTTTTGTAACTTTACTTTTGCAGTCCGTAGATGAATTACCCAAATGTTGATTGCTTCACGTTCCACAATGTTTTGCAATGTATGACACGCGATTGGTCTAGTCTGCATTCGTTTAGTTAGCACCCACCAGCTGTTGTGGTCTGGACGCAAATGGTGTAGGTACAGATCGCGGCACTTAACTCTAGCACTGAACTTCACGCTGAGGGATAGCTGCGCCTGGAGAGCCATTCGGCACAACGCACGCCCACCCGCGCACCTCGTTTCCACCCAACACATCTTAATTTTTACTTTTGCGCAATAACGGTCAGCGCTAGAGTTTCGTGCCGCGACTTATACACTCATTACGTAGAACAGTTATTCCCAAAGTGGTCTATATCGACACTTAGGGGTCTATGACAACCTGCAAGGGGTCTACGTCAGCGAAAAAAAGCAATATCAGGTAAGTAGGGGGTGCCACGACTACATCCGCACTCTCGACACGCATTGGGAGGACTAAGGTCCTCTGAATGCGTGTCGGGTGACCGGTGCAGGGGTATTGTCTGGTTTTTAGTGGCCCTGTTCAGGGCGTAGGTAGTGCCCTGCACATTTCATCGAGGCCGAGGGCTGGATGAAATGAACAGGGAGGAGTCCCACATACTTTCCTCTCGCTCCCCCGGTGGTTGAAGGATGCATAAAAGCATTTTCCAGACAAAAAAAAAGGGGGTCTACCCAACACGGAAAAACATGGCAAGGGATCTACGACACAAAAAAGTTTGGGGAAATCTGATGTAGAAGATGACAGGCAGGCACCTGCACGGGCGTGGAGCGCGCGGCGAGTGCGGTGAAGCCGACGATGTCGCTGAAGTAGATGGACACCTCCTCGAACTCCTCCGGCTCCACGCGCGACCCCAGCATCAGCCGCTCCGCCACTGACCTGCGTCATACCCATTATGAAATTACTGATTCAATATAAGATATTACGGAAGTTCCAGAAAATTAGTTCAGCTTATTTATAGTCCTGGTAAAGAACACCACCTCGCCTGACGTTGGTTGAAACTAAAGTCCGAATGCTATAATAACAGAAGCGGGCTATACCAGCTACCTTCAATTTACTAACCTGAACTACATTCGCTGTAGGAACTCAAAAGCGCATCTCAAAATGGCAAAGGCTAATAGTATCGATGGTTTCATCATCATCATCATCATCAGCCTATTAATGTCCCCACTGCTGGGGCACAGGCCTTCGCTATGGATGGAATAGGGAGATTGGGCCATGACCCACCTCGCTGACCCAGTGCGGATTGGTGGGTGCTAACGACTGCAGATGCAGCCGGGACCAACGGCTTAACGTGCCTTCCGAAGCACGGAGGAGCTCGAGAATCGAGAATTTTTGGTCACCCATCCAATGACCGACCACTGCGAAAGTTGCTTAACTTCAACGATCGCAGCCGAACGCGCTAACCACTTGCGCTGTCGAGCTCCTCGATGGTTTAAGATGTGGTTTATACTCATAAATGATTCTTTTCTACACAAAAAGTTTTTTTGGTTGCAAGGCAATCAGAATCAGTTATTGTCGCCGTGTCTTTGCGTTTTGTATAAACATAAAACCTGCGTTGATGACCAGGTAGAAGTTGAGTTCATCACAGTATCTTAATTTTCAAAGCATTCGTATTTACCTGGGGAGCATTCTGTTAAGAAGTTGCTCAGTCTTCTTCTTCTCCATATCGAGTTGCTCAGTCCTCTCTCGAATCAGTTCCTCTAAATTATTGCTATATTTCTCGAGCATCTCGAACATTGAATCGACAATGTTGATTTTACTGGAAAATAGAGAATAATTAAGTAAATACCAACATAATATTGCCTGTATATTCATCAACATCGTCAGCCTATTAATGTCCCCACTGCTGGGGCACAGGCCTTCCCTATGGATGGAATAGGGAGATTGGGCCATGACCCACCACGCGGGCCCAGTGCGGATTGGCGGGTGCTAACGACTGCAGATGCAGCCGGGACCAACGGCTTAACGTGCCTTCCGAAGCACGGAGGAACTCAAGATAGTAAATTTTTGGTCACCCATCCAATGACTGACCAATGCGAAAGTTGCTTAACTTCAACGATCGCAGCCGAAAGCGCTAACCACTTGCGCTATCGAGCTCCTCATATTGCGTCTTTGTATTGTTTCAAATCAAAGTAGCAAACATTTATATTTTTATGTTTTTTAAGAATTTAACTGCTAGATGTTTAAATCGAAAGAAAATCTTACTAGAAAAAAATCCACGCGGTCCAGACCGAGGGGTATAACAATAATTGCTATTTTTTCTTTCAAATGATTAAAACTTGTTAATATATTTTGTTATATTGTGGGTTACCTACAATGCGAAGAGATGGCGTAGCCTTGCAGCTTAAGAAACACTAGAGAAAATTAGACACGGCCATCAGGGCCATGATAGCATAATGGTCAGTGCATTTCCCAAGGTAGCGAAGGGAGCGGCTTCGAGTTCAGTCTGCTGCCTGGACTGTGTGGAATTTAGTGTACAAGGAACGTTAACATATGTACTTGATAAGTTTTGCTGTGTGCCATTTGTCAGATATCAGCCGGCACGGGTACGTTTTACTCCCTTTACTTACAATCTGAAGATTGATTCTTAGGTATGTTGTAGAGAATATTGTGAACAACTTGAAAGTATTATAGCTATTAACGGGATTGTTACCATGTACCTTGTTTTTTATGAGTCTCCGATATTTTAGCACTGTTGCAAGCGCCATGATCACGGAGTAACTGAAGTAATTGCGGGTAGATGTTATTGGCAGACATATCGGTCTACCCTCTGACGTCGTCTTTTACTGCGCTCGATACCCGTACCACTGGTCACATTCTCACTATTCACTCGCACTTGTTCCCGACACACAATACTGGTACGGGTATCGAGCGCAGTAAAAGACGACGTCAGAGGGTAGACCGATATGTCTGCCAATAACATCTACCCGCAATTACTTCAGTTACTCCGTGATCATGGCGCTTGCAACAGTGCCGAAATATCGCAGACTCATAAAAAACAAGGTACATGGTAACAATCCCGTTAATAGCTGTAATGTTAATGACCATGAAAGTTTAAAACAACTTGAAAGTAATACTTAAGAGTACACGCTGACGGCCTGTCCATAGACACCTCGTATACTCACCGGCCTCGGTGTAGGTGTCGGAATATATCGTGCAGGCGCTGGAAGTCGGGACGCAGGTCGGGCAGCTCGCTCCAGCACTGCCGCATCACGCTGACTGCCTCCGGCGGCGCCGCACCCATCGACACCGACGGACGGATAAGCGGCGGCGGGTGCGACACCTTCTCTACTATTTCTATTTCAATATAAGATATTATGTTAGTTCCAAAAAATGTTTCTAGCTGCTTGCAGTTTTGTACAAATCAGCCATGATAATGACTGCATCTCAACAACTGGTTTTCGTAAGTAAATCCGAATGCAAAAATAACAGAACAGTAACAATAAACGCTGGACCAGCTATCCTCACTTTTGCGGCCGGAACTACATTCACTGTATGAACACAATACTGTAGAATAATACTATTGAGTGTCAAGGAATAAATAGTCTACATAGTAGTAGTATAACATAGTTGTTATGTTTTATTCCCAATTTTTAGAAAATTATAATATTGAACCATGACAAGGCAAGAGGAGGGGAAGTATTTGACACTACCATTTCAGTTTTCTAATGCATCACGTGTTCGTAAAAACACAGGGCATGAATTATGATTCCATTGTTTATTGATTGAAGTCTCATTGCACTGTATGATTTTTTATTTTTTTAATCACACCAATTAGCTTAGCCCCAAGCTAAGCATATAAGGCTTGCGTTAT
Source organism: Chilo suppressalis (assembly GCA_902850365.2). Taxonomy (NCBI): domain Eukaryota; kingdom Metazoa; phylum Arthropoda; class Insecta; order Lepidoptera; family Crambidae; genus Chilo; species Chilo suppressalis. The sequence continues at coordinate 32,641,812 of OU963898.1, read as the reverse complement.
GGGATACTAGGGTAACGGATAGAATACATATACTGTACATATAAAAGTATATTTATATAGAAATATATATTAAACATCCATGACTGGAGTACAAATGCTCGTATTCATCACACAAACATCTGCCCCCACCGGGATTCGAACCCGGGACCTCACGAGTCAGCGACACCATGAAACCCGGCGTACAAACCACTCGGCCAAGGAGGTCGTCAATGATTCATATGATTGTTTCTGTTTTATCGCTAGAAGCAGCTGGTTACCGTCGGGAGTGAGAGACAGCATGCAGAAGGGCTCGCCGCGCACGATCACCTCCTGCATGATGATGGCGAAAGAGTACACATCTCCGGGCTGCGAGCCGCGGCCCGCGCCCCTCGACTCTCGCAGCAGTTCCGGCGCCGTCCACAGTAACTCTGCACTCACATACAGCAATATCATTAGATAAAACTAGATTATATATATTTATTTTATTGATTAAAATTTTATTCTGACGATGTAGCCTGTAAAAGCTACGAAACGTCAATAAATAAATAAAGTTTCGTGCATTAATCCGTAAAAAACTAGTTTTATTTAATGAGTGATGTGCGTGAAAACCTAAGAAACAAATACAATATCATTAGGCTATAGCCTAATGGCATTGTATATAATGCGATTCAACTAAGAATAGGACTGACTGAGCGCCATATTTTGACGTCATAGCTGTCAATTCAAACCAAATAGGTAGAGTGAGCAAAAAAATGTTACTATTTAGTAAGACTTGTTTACTAAGATTAAGTGAGACAAAACATCAGATTTTTTAATTAATTTAATTTACTAAGGTTGAGAAAGAACACAACCGATTTTTAATAGTATTTCTTTATTAAGACTGTGTGAAAAAAAAAGGTTTTCAGAATCTAGCTCTTCAATTTCGCTCATCTCTGCATTACCGCAGGAGAAGTTGTGAATAATCGTGCAGGTCACATACTAACCTGCATCCTATATGTAAATGAAAGTTTTGAATCGAGTTTTTGAACGCAACATAAAGTGACATTTGGTTGACGATTTAGGTTATCAACCATTCATAGCCAAAGCTCAATAAAAGAAAAAAAAAAACAACTAATATTAATTATCAACATTTGTTATTGTTTGTTTAAAAATGTTTGGTTTATATTCTAGAATCAGCTGAGTGCTAAAAAAGTGTTCCGAGATTTTTTTGCAAACCGTATTTTTCAAGCCGAATTTGACAGATGGAGGTCATTGGCTTTCCTATTCTTATTTGAATCGCATTATACTCGTATTTCTATATGTGGTCTCTTTCCGTATCTTTGTTTTACTTGGTTAATCACTAAATAAAATGTCTTTGGTTACGTTACAATGGTATAACTCTGTATCTATTATTGAAGGGCTTTTTTATTACAAAGACATTCAAGTTTGTTGTCCTGTCATGTGTGAAGCTTTTTGGAGTTTACTCCTTAAGAATCGATTTGCATATATAAGGGGCCCGGTATGAGAAAAATGTGAGGAGTGAAATCTATCGATTAATGACCTCGTACGCTGTAGCAGCCGTAGTGCTACACCGTAGCACAGTATTAGTAAAATATTTCGTCGATTAGTTATAATAAATGTATATGATATGAATAAATATATATTTATATATGTATATTATTTTCATGAATTTGTTAATTTACCCTTTAGTATCAAATCTTTTTTAAGTTAAACAAACTCTTTTTGCGTCTGGTTAGACTATCGAACTTAAGGAGTAAACTCCAGTCGCGCGTCGGAGCTGACACACACACATTTTTTTTTAATTTCACATAATATAAATGTCCAGGTGTCAGGGCGTATACCTCTGGAAGACCTTTCGGGTGTAGGCAGTCCCTGCGCACGGTAGAACGACGGCAGTCCGTAGTCGGTGACGCGCAGCACCCAGCGAGAGTCGACGACGCAGTTGCGCGAGGTGAGGCGGCCGTGCACGCGCAGCGGCGACGCGTGGAGGTAGCGCATGCCCTTTACCAGGTCTGTCAGTAGTGACAGCCGAAACGTCCAGTCCAGCTTGATCTCGTCCGCCATGAGCACGTCCTCCAGAGAGCCGCGCCCGCAGTGGTCGAACACCAGAGCGGGACGCGCCTCGCACAGGCAACCTGTACAAGATAACAGTTACAATATCTTTAGTGCCAATGAAATGTAATAAACAAAACGTAGACGTACGAGATAAATATGCAGCAGCCCGTAAGAGTTAAAAAAAAATGGTTGCCTGTAAAGTCGGTTTTACGGGCGAAGATTTTACGTGACAACGTCTTTTTCTCGGTAGAATATTTATTGATATGAATATAATTAAATTGCACAATAGGAACAAGGAATTGAATGAAAATAAGAATTGCACAAATTTTAACTATAGAAATATATTTTGTTTACTAAAACATTGTACATGTAAACTTAAACTCATCGTAACGTTACCGAGCGTTACACTTTTTCATAAGTGACTCCCAGCCGCAACCTAATTTAAGACGTTGTCACGTCAAAATGGATGCGTGAAACTTATGTACGCGCGTGAGAAGTTATACTTCTTTAGCATCATTAAAAATATTTTTTAATTGCATGCAAATAATTAATAATTACAATAAAATAATAAAAGGACTGGAAAAGGATAGTTAACACAGTCAAGTCAAGTCTTACACAATCAATGATAATCAGCGGGCTTATTCGACAAGGGATCATCCATAAACTACGTCACACGAATTTCATGATTTTTTGCCCCTCCCCCCGTCCTTGTCACAGCTGGTCACATTTATGAGACTCCCCCCCTCCCTAGTGTGACGTCACATATTTTGCAAAATTTAGAAATTATTGAATGTAAACAGCGGATCTGAAATTAGTTTTATTTTCATTCAAATTTGTTTTTTAATAATATTAACATCAAATCCAACAATTTAACAAAACAAATATGAATAGCATTATGATTACATTAAAGATACAAACTTAATTATCTTGAGTCCATAGACATTGAGCCCGCTTCTTTAAATTATTTATAACAGGCATAGCACCACTTTGTTCTCGTTTGGGTTGTTTATGTTTTCGTAAAGTTATAGTTTCAACATTTCGATTATAATAGATTTTTAAATGTGACGTCACGAAATTTAGGACCCCTCCCGGCTCCTTGTCACACGATGTCACACTCCATCGACCCCCTCCCTCCCCCTTAACGTGTGACGTAATTAATGGATGGCCCCCAATGAGAGTCTGACTCCGCACTTGGTCTCTTTCATTAGGTACAGATTTACACAAGACAAAAACTGAAGCGGGTGTTGTATGTGAATGTGTTACTTTTCATAATGGGGATGGATCTAACCGAATCTATCTTTAAAACTGAGTCTTTTACTCCGAACAAAAAGAACAACAAGAAAGACTGTCGGCATTCCATAACATGATTGAAACAAAGATAATTTGGAGCAATATCTGCATTTCGTGATATCCGGTCGTGTTTTCAGCAAAATGAAAAGAGAAAGGCCAACGTTATTTACGTAGCAATAACTCAGAAAACTTGTAATATAGTTCATAGATAGCGGGCAGTCACGCCACGAGCGGCCCGTCGCCGCAGTAGCCGCCACTCCTGCCCGCGGTCATCCTATCTATTACTCATGCGTGATTTATGGTGTCTTGACCTTGATGTTACGGCTTTGCTTTATTTTTTCTAATCCTCCAAAAGGTTTAAGTGTAAGCGAATAGGTTACACCACTAATGTGATGTATTTTATTTTTAGGCAAAAATATGTTTTATCTCCAATATTAACGATAATTAAAATTTAATCGGAATCTAAAGAAAATTTCAATAGAAAATGTTCAACTCGGGGAGACGGAGTTCAAACCCGAATTTGTTTTGCTATTGTCTTGATATTGCTTTTCTTCATATAATAACATCTAGTAATTTAATGCTTACAATAAAAATATAATAATCTAAAATTCATTTATATTTTCTATTGATTCTTTGTTCTCCTTTATATATGTTTTTTTTGTTTAAAAAAAGAAATCCTAATGATCGGGCTGGAGTAAATTTTTCAAAAATTTGATATGTCACTGACGACTTCATTTCTCTAGCCTTAACACTTGTTAATTTTAAAAGTAAGTTGGAGACTAATATTGATCCAGATGTATAATTAAGAAAGTTAACAACTTTCGTAAAATGTTCATTAATCGATAGTACATTTTCGTTCTAATGATAGTGTCTATTGCTTCGGAAATCAAAATTGTAAGCCGTTTATCCCTTTCACCTGTCGTTTATACCCACCTACCTACACTGGACCTGTGTCAGAATATGTTAGAACCTACCTAGTGGCTGCGTGAAATAACTCAAAAATCACACTTGACGGAGTGGAAAACAGGTGAAGGATGCCGGCAAAAGAAAAACGCGGTTCCGGCGGCAAATAAAAGTTTTGCCCGCACCCTTACCAGACTAAATAGGGACATACTTCGCAGGATTATAGGATCCCTGACTGGTCATTGTCCCCTAAACAAACACCTATATACAATAGGAGTAACGAACAGCCCCCCATGCAGAGGATGCATGGAGGCAGAAGAAACGCCACAGCATGTCATCATGGAATGCAGGAGTGTGGCCGACCAACGTGCACGACTTCTCCAGTCACCAGAATCGTTTTCGGAAGCTTGCAGCAGTCTACCAAGGTTGCTTTCCTTCTGGACCGATATAGGCTGGCTGGAGTAAACGGGAATGTTATTGAGACACGCACAATGGTCCAATAATTAGGACTAAGTGCGGAAACCGCCCTGAAGAACTAGAACTAGATGTTAGAACCTATACATTTAAATGAGGAGCTCGATTGTGCAAGTGGTTAGAGCGTTCGGTTGCGATCATTGAAGTTCGGCAACTTGCGCAGTGGTCGGTCTTTGGATGGGTGACAAAAAATGTTCTATCTGGAGCTTCTCTGTGCTTCGGAAAGCACGTTAAACCTTTCGTCCCGGATGTATCTGCAGTCGTTAGCATCCACCAATCCACACTGGACACACGTTTTGAGTTATGGCCCCAGCAGGGGGGACATTAATAGGCTGATGATGACGATGAGCAGGCCAGCGGTCGTAATACTAGAAATAGCTAACCGATGAAAGGATTGAGGTTCTCGTGCCGCAGCGACTGCAGCACTAGCACCACGTCAGTTGCCTTCCGTTTCAGCTCGAGCGCGCTCGCCGACGGCAGGTACTTCATAAACACCGCGTCACCCTGCAGAAAAATGTCAACAACCATCATCTGACCCGAAAATAACTCAAAGATCTTTGCTGAAAATAACGCTTTTTTACAAAACAAAATTCAACTTCATAAACATTAAATGAAGGTACCCAGTATTGACATTTTCAACGATTCTACTCGAGTTTTCAGAAACAAACTATTGCATCACTTTTAGCCTCCAGTATGTATTCGACGTAGTTAACAGTTTTTTTTTGTGTGTTCTTGATAAAAATAAAACTAATTAATCAATAATAGCAGTATTTGTTAAAGATAATGTTCCTGTTCTCCTTTCAATTTAATTAATGTTAAACGATATGATATAATATTGTCTATATGTATAATTGGCAAACATATGTAAACAGTAAAATCATCCTCTATATATTACGAATGTCTAGTATGTCATGCTGTTGATGTGCCTATAAATAAATAAATAAAACTCAGATTAAAACAAAAAGGGTAGATACGGCACTAGCCTCACAAAAGTGATCCGCACCAATTGTGGTCCACGACCCTAATCGCTTTAGTCACAACTTGACATGCAAACGACGTACATGTGAACGCCAAAAAGAAATATTGCTAATATTTTGTGTTTATCTGATAAAACAATCCCAAAGTGTGTTTTTAAAAAGAGCTCAAATTGCTCAAGAACTAAAAATAAAACCCACGGCATTACTTTTCATTCGTTAGTACTATAAAATATATTTTTTCATAAAAATTGTTGTTTATTTTGAATCTTATTCGGTAGTGACGTCGAGTACTGGTCGCCTGATTGGTCGGTAGTGCAGTGACGCGGATCTCGCCGTCTCGTTTGCGCTGCCGTTGAAACTTAACGTGCTGTTTCGTTCGGGTCGGTAATGCAGTGACGCGGATCTCGCCGTCCCGTCCGCGCTGCCGTGGGATCAGTTTTTGTTCGATGCAAGTATGAGCGTACCGTATCTACCCTTTTTGTTTTAATCTAAGTAAATAAATATAACGAAAGAAAAGTATATAAAGTCACCTTGTATCGGGTGCGTCGATCGAGTGCGACGCGGTTGATGCTGCAGGTGGAGGAGGGCGCGGATGGAGCTGGCGCCGGGCGCGGCGGCTGCTTGAGCAGGTCGGGGCGCTCCAGCTCCGGCCCGCCGAACTCGTGCAGCTGCTGCAGCCAGCACGACAACATCGTCTCCATGCCCTCGCCCACGCGCCGCAGCTCGTCCGCCGGGAACGAGAACTCCGCGGCCGTGAGCACGGCGTCCCCGCGTCGCCGCCGCCGCCGCCGCCGCGTCGCCGCCCAGCGAGACCCGAGCGCTAGCGCCACCGCCCCCGCTGCGGCTAAACCTATACTCCACACCAAAACCGGCACCGAAACTCCGGAGCCGGCCACCTCCTCTCGCTCCTCACTCAGCCGCTCGAAACTGTGCGTGGAGTTCGTCACCTCCACGATCGCAGACCATTCCTCCATATCCTCGTCCGGTTTCGAGGTGGCTGTTAAAATGGCGATTCTGCTCCAACCTGTTCCTGCGCTGTTCGCTTTATGTACTCTTTCGTATAAGGAAAACGCTTTACTCGCTTTCGTGTAAGTTCCAGTCTTTTCTACGCTCTGTTGGACGGCGTCGAGGATTTCGTCGTAAGCTTCCTGCGCGAGTGACCGGCTCGGGTGTGGGACTTCGAGACGTCGTTGACTGAGAAACAAAATTCGATGTTGCAGGGTGTCGTCGAGTTGAGAAGCGAGGACTTCCAGGGCTTTCAGTTCCGGGGAGGATATCCCCTCAATGATCGCTTCGCGCTTCGGCCGCTGCGAGGACTCATCCTTGGACTCTTTGGCGGTGCTCGGTTGTTTTCTTTTCCCCAGCTTGTACATGAGATACGAATCACCCCGCATCGGATCGGAGACAGTATCTGTTTTTATCGTGTTTACGTTGTTTTCGCCCCGAAAAACAGGCTTCGAGGTCATAGATGGCGACGTTTCGACTCGGTAACGAGCCCTCTTATTGCGATAGGGAGCCGCGACGTTGTTTACGGACGAGAAGGTCGGCAGCGGCGTCGGGAAACTTTTCTTATATGATTTCGGATAAAATAACGATAAATTTGAGTTCGCCGGTCGGGCCGTCGACGGGACTCGCGATAAGTTCGTTTGGTAAGGCAAGGTTCCTACGTGTAGAGTGATATTGCTTTGTGTGAAGGCTTGCGGCGGCTCGTCGACGTGCAGCAGAAGCAGCGTGGGCCGTGCCCCGACCGCGCCCCATCCGTCCCCCGGGCCCCAGGCTCCCCCCGGGCCCCAGGCTCCCGGCGGGCCCCAAGCTCCCCGCGGGCCCGCGGCCGTCCCGACGCCCCGCAGCGACGCGCACGTCACCACCGCTGATGACAAACCGTACAAGCATGGACAATAGAGTAGCTGTTTATGATTTTGCTTTACCTTGACTTTCGATAATGAACAAAAAATATTATTAATATGTACCTAGAGTTAGGTTTACGAAAATAAAAGTTGGAAATTGTGAAGTAATTTTATGGTAACGGGACGATACACTCTGTGGTTACGTTTGTCGCCCAGACAGTCGAAAAGTGGCCGCCTCTCGTTTCAGTCCTTGTACAAACTTTCACGAATACCTACCAAACAAGGCTCAAGTTTCAAGGGGCAATAGAGCCGGCGGCTACGATAGAATATAAGGCAATGTTATTTATCGGTCGCCAGTGTAAATAATTCTGTCCTGACTTTGTTTTTTGTTCGCCAATTGATGGAGACGTTATACCCGTGTTACGTTGTTTAATAAACATTGTTCTACAGAAAATAAGAAAGTTTCTTTTGTCTTGAGAAATGAAAAGGAAAAAATATTTAGTATACAGGTCATGGTTTTAGTTTGGTTAATCGAGACGGCGACATTTGGCGACGAGGAATGGCAAAGCTCTGTTTATTCCAAATTTTGTATCATTTATATTTTCATTTAAAGAGAATCATCAAATTACTAATCGAAATTTACGCTCATTTTATAAAAATAAGCTCCATAGGCCTGCTACAAAATTGTCTTTAGCATCTAAAACACTTTTATTATGTGCATTAAAATTTACAATAAATTACCAGGCAAGTACAAAGAACTAAAACTTTTTAAATTAAAAAAAATACTTAAGGATTGGCTTAGCCAAAAATATTTTTATAGTATCCAAGAGTATTTAGAATACAAGTAGAAATATTCAAATGGTTCCTATACGTACAATATAAATGTGTATACACCTGAAAAAGTAGGATCAAATGGCACTGTACATTAGCATTAAGACCTGTATTTTCATGTTACCTTGTTCCATACACAATAAAGATTTATTATTTTCATTAGTCAAGTAGTTTAGCTCAGTTTGTACAGATATAGTTAGATGACGAGCGTAAATCACTCGTTAGCAATTAAGTTAGGTGTGCTAAGTATAAAAGAATCCCACATAACAAGCTGTCAGCATCTGCCAGCGCCCAGTTATGCAAAATGCATTTTCCCGACAGTAAAACGAAAGAAAAATAAATTTATTTTGATTAAGAAAGCTTTCAATATATATTCATGTGTAGAGATGTCGAAATTACGAGCAAATTACAGATGACAAAGTACCAAGTATTAGGAATTTAGTTCTGAGAAAAGCAAAGTTCATACTACAAATTATGTTATACTTAGTGCCATGCCGTAAGTTATCCGTCCAAGGTCTCCCGTTCGTAGATAAATTAATCAAGCACAATGCTTTTACGACTTTCACGAATGCTTGTTGAGCATATAAAACGAATGAATATTTTTATTTTCGTTTTCATTTATTTGACATGGAGGTATTCTGAGCAGAGTAGGAGAGATATTTTTATTATGAATGGGAGTGATTGCCTTTATGGAATGTCGTAATTTCTGGGCTAAGAAATATAATAGAACAATTGTATAATACGTTATTTTTTACTTATTGCAAATGAAACTTATGGCGTTGAATAATTTTGGACTGACATCCTTTGGAGGATTAAAATGAAATTGAATGTTTACACAATAATTCGGCATTTTTTCGGATTTTTAGCGAGTGTACTCGGAAAAATTGTAAGTTTCGTTTTTTCATCATCATCATCATCATCAGCCTGTTAATATCCCCACTGCTGGGGCACAGGCCTTCCCTATGGATGAATTAGGGAGATTGGGGCATGACCCACCACGCGGGCCCAGTGCGGATTGGTGGGTGCTAACGACTGCAGATGCAGCCGGGACCAACGGCTTAACGTGCCTTCCGAAGCACGGAGGAGCTCGAGATAGTAAATTTTTTTTGGTCACCCATCCAATGACCGACCACTGCGAAAGTTGCTTAACTTCAACGATCGCAGCCGAACGCGCTTACCACTTGCGCCATCGACCTCCTTTCGTTTTTTAACTACAGTATTTAAAATATGTGTTACTAATTACTATCGGCACGAAAAAGCGCACGTTATGGAAATAAATATGATAACGTTGTGTTGATATTACATAGCGAGCGAGGAGCGAGCGTTCGGCTGCGATCGTTGAAGTGAAGCAACTTTCGCAGTGGTCGGTCATTGGATGGGTGACCAAAAATTTACTATCTCGAGCTCCTCCCTGCTTCGGAAGGCACGTTAAGCTGTTGGTCCTGGCTGCATCTACAGTCGTTAGCACCTACCAATCCGCACTGGGCCCGCATGGTGGGTCATAGCCCAAAACTCCCTATTCCATTCGTAGGGAAGGCCTGTGCCCCAGCAGTGGGGACATTAATAGGCTGATGATGATGATGATGATGTGACATAATTTTCAAGAAAAAGAAAAGTTTCAAAGAAAATAAATACTGGACCCATTTCTTGCGTGCGTTGCTGGTTGCTGCGCTTAGTCACATGAGTTCTAATTTTTTTATGAATTCCCGCTCACACTTGTGCTTGCCGGTCTCTACCGGTAAGGACAAGTGTATCCCTGAACAACTGAGAACACCGAGAGCGCTGTTCTCGGTTGTTCAGGGACTTTTTGTGCGCGGTACTTTTAATCCGTTGTGTATGTTACTCGATGCAGTTGTAACCGATCTAGCTTGACGCAAAGATATCTTTGTTTTGACGAAGAAAAATACCTCGGACATAAGTCCTTAGTCCGCGCAGGTTATAATAGTATCTGTATATTATTAATGGACTACTAGTCGAAATCACGCACCGGTTCCATATAAACTTGTAGGTATGCAAATAATTTATTCATCACAGGAATCGAATCTGCATGCAAGCATTTTTATATTGCTTAATTTTTACCGACGAAGAAAAGGGGAGGATTTACAGATGAATCTGATTTAGATAATTCTTTTTAATTAGAGAGGTTAAACCCCGATGTTTGCCCATATAAATTTGGAAAATAGTCTAACACTAAAGGTAGAATAACAGAGAATTATTGATTGTTCATTAACTGATTTTAATGTATGAAACACGTATAACTTTTTACAGAGAATCTGATATTCATAATTTTTTTTAAGTTAGGGTAAACCTCGATTGTTACTCCTAGAAAATTTTTGAAAATCCTACTATCCTACCCTAAAGGTGAGAAAATAGGGGTGTTTGTTAATTTCTAATTGGTTCCTAAGAAAAAGGGTTTTGACAGACGGATAAGTGATTTAACAAAAAAGAGATCCTATCAGGGTTTTTCTTCGTTTCTTTAGAAGCAAGAAACTGTAAAAGTGTATGCATAGTTACATAATTGTGCTCATCATGACCATTAGAAGCGATCGCGATCATAAGAGGAAATCGTTGTTAGGACATCGAGTTACGTTAATCTATATATATTAAACTCAAATGTGACTGACTGACATAGTGATCTATCAACGCACAGCCCAAACCACTGGACGGATCGGGCTGAAATTTGGCATGCAGGTAGATGTTATAATGTAGGCATCCGCTAAGAAAGGATTTTGATCAATTCCACCCCCAAGGGGGAAAAATAGGGAATGAAAGTTTGTATGAAATTTTGTCAATTTTACACCGATCGGGCTGAGACTTTGCATACAAGTATAAGAAGAATCATAGATGAATGTCATTCTGTATAATACAAGCCTGAGAACAAAAACTGTAGTGTTCACTTCAGCTCTACACCGAAGCGAAGCGAGGGCGGGCCGCTTGTTTGACAATAAAACGAGAAGCTGTCATCGAGTGCGGTTTACCTTGCGGATGGTTTGAGAGTTCATCGGTGGAGATCTTCCCGGTGCGGACGGAGATGCCCGCCGCGGCGAGACTCCTGCGCACGTCGCGAAGCGCGGCCGCGCACTCGGAGTGGTCGGGCGCGGCCAGCAGTAGCACGCGGCGCCAGCGGAGCCGCTCCGCTAGCCACGCTACGGACGCCGCGCGCAGCCTCGATCCCGCGCAGGCGCGTACCCGCCCCGCTCCCCCCTCGCCCCCCGCTCCCCCCGCTCCCCCCGCTCCCCCCGCTCCCCCCGCGCCCCCCGCTTGCCCCGCACGCAGCGCCCGCGCCGCCGCCTCCAGCGCGTCGCACACGCTGCCCTCCGCCCACCCCGCCACCAGCACCGGCGCGCCGCCACCCAGCGACGACACCATCGCCCGCATCACAGATGACCTCCATTTCGACCCGCACGTTTCTAAGATACGATGTTTCAAAGTGAGCTTCGTCGGGGCAAGCTCTCTCGAGCTTAAAAATGGAGCTGGTGTAATTTCAAAGTGGGAATTAGAAGCGGCTTCGATTCTTAGATTAAAACAAAAAGGGTAGATGCGGCACTAGCCTCACAAAAGTGATCCGCACCAATTGTGGTCCACGACCCGAATCGCTTTAGTCACAACTTGCCATGCAAACGACGTACATGTGAACGCCAAAAAGAAACATTGCTAATATTTTGTGTTTATATGATAAAACAATGCCTAAGTGTGTTTTTAAAAAGTGCTCAAATTGCTCAAGAACTAAAAATAAAACCCACGGCATCACTTTTCATTCGTAAGTACTATAAAATATATTTTTTCATAAAAATTGCTGTTTGTTTTGAATCTTATTCGGTAGTGACGTCGAGTACTGGTCGCGTGATTGGTCGGTGGCGCAGTGACGCGGCTCTCGCCGTCTCGTTCGCGCTGCCGTTGAAACTTAACGTGCTGTTTCGTTCGGGTCGGTAATGCAGTGTCGCGGATCTCGCCGTCCCGTTCGCGCTGCCGTGGGATCAGTTTTTGTTTGATGCAAGTATGAGCCTATGAGCGTACCGTATCTACCCTTTTTGTTTCAATCTAAGGTTCGATTATGTAAAAGGAACGAAAACGGACTCACCTTCGTAGCTCAGAATTTGGAACCGATTGTGTAGAACGTGCGCGCGGCCTGTGCTAGCAGCGTGGAGGCGCAACCGGGTCTCGTCAAAAGCGCTGGGGTCGTTCGCGATGCAGGCGGCGCGCAGGACTAGCAAAGCGGGTTCAGCGGCGGGCTCTTGCGTAGGAGTGGTAGCGGCAGCAGAGGCAGCAGAGGCAGCGACAGCGACGGTGGCAGCTAGCGCGAGCAGTGCCGGCAGCGCGCGCATGACGCGGCGCCGCTCAGGTGACGTCCACGTCCGTCATGCCGCCGGTCCCGGCGCGCTCGGCTGCACCGATTACGTTCGCGGCCGACTGCCCGAGATCAAACGGCCGGCCGTCCTCGCACCCGTCTGCGCCTGTTACGTGAATACTCCGATCGATCAGTAAGACGTACATGTAAGATCGAATCGGCTTACGAGTCTTCTACATTGAAGAATTATATAGTTTGACTCGATGGCGCAAGTGGTTAGCGCGTTCGGCTGCGATCGTTGAAATTAAGCAACTTTCGCAGTGGTCGGTCTCGAGGTCCTCCGTGCTTCGGAAGGCACGTTAAGCCGTTGGTCCCGGCTGCATTTGCAGTCGTTAGCACCCACCAATCCGTACTGGGCCCGCGTGGTGGGTCATGGCCCAATCTCCCTATTCCATCCATAGGGAAGGCCTGTGCCTTAGCAGTGGGGACATTAATAGGCTGATGATGATGATGATACTTTAACTAGCTGTCCCAGCGAACTTCGTACCGCCATTAAAAAATAGGGGTTGGTGGTAGAAGGGTGAAAATTTAGGGTTATATGTATTTACTAATGCTGTATCATAAAAAACAAAAAAAAAACTAAAATTGGGATGAAAAATAGATGTTGTCCGATTCTCAGACCTACCCAATATGCACACAAAATTTCATGAGAATCGGGAAAGCCGTTTCGGAGGAGTTTAACCACAAACACCGAGAGACACTAGAATCTCTTATCTATTAGACAAGTCCGTCCGTCCGTCCGTCCGTGGTGCTGTTTCAGCGGCCAAACCGTAAGAGATAGATAAAGAGAATGTTTAAGTTATAAGTTAAGAATAGTCTGATAAGACTACAAACCGGATTTGAGTAACGTAGCACTTCCGGTTTTCGAGAAATAACGTGATTTCTATTTCAAACGAAACCACACGAAATCTCCGAAGTTCTCAATTAATTAAATACATTTTTTTTTGTGAACATTTGGTTCACTGGTTTGCTAGTTTTATATATTAGATATTCTCTCGAGGTTTCTAGATTATTACCCTATTAAGATACTAGTTCGTTATTACCTAGGCTAATATAGATTTCCAGAATGTTTTACTCATCATTTGGATAACATATATCTAATGTATGTATAAGCCTATTTAAAAACTTAAAAATCTATCACTAAAACTATCCATTGCATCTGGACCGTTGTCCTAGACCTCTGATCTTAGTCTTAACCAAGGCCAAACGTAGAGATAGTGAGAAAATTACAGTAGAGAAAATTTTGTCTTTTAAGCACTTGTTACATTCTACGATCATATATAGGTAATTAATTAATTTTTGAAGTCATTATCCTATCCATTATTTTTTAACACAATGTAATTTGATAAAAGGTAGAAATCTGTTAAAAGCACGTGAGCTGAGAGAAAGCGCGGCGCTATGTAAAATGTATCTATTTTAATTTTGGAGTTTACTCCTTAAGAATCGATTTGCACATATAAGGGGCCCGGTATGAGAAAAATGTGAGGAGTGAAATCTATCGATGAATGACCTCGTTACGTTTTTACTGTCTACGCTGTAGCAGCCGTAGTGCTACTCCGTAGCACAGTATCGTAGCGTACCTTTATTTATGCACATCTGAAATTGACTATTGTAAAAGTTTAATGTAAAATATTTCGTCGATTAGTTATAATAAATGTGTTTGAAATGAATAAATATATATTATTTTCATTAATTTGTTAATTTACCCTTTCATACAGTATCAATCTTTTTTAAGTTAAATAAACTCTTTTTGCGTCTGGTTAGACTATCGAACTTAAGGAGTAAACTCCAGTCGTGCGTCAGAACTGACACACACAATTTTTTTGTTTAACCCTGTATATAAATGAGTTTAATATCAGTTATTCTTATATAAGACATAGTTTTACCGAAACCACTAAGTGTTCAAGTTCATGTAGTCCTTTATTAAGTAAAAGATGGCGCTGAAGCAATCTTAATCGCACAATATTTGTTTCCCTAGTTTACCCTTAATAATAACGTTAGTTCATTATTTGGCTAATAGATGTCATTAGAAGTTCTCGTAATCGCGGTAACGATTACTACAGTTTGTATAAATATAAGTAAGACAGAGGAGGTCCGGCGCACACTGGCTTAGCATTAGGCAGACACCGCACCCGTACGATAAGAGTGTGAAGACCTGGTCTACACACGACGCGCTATACCAGGTACAGGTACGTACCTGGGCGTTGTTCCCCGCCCCCCACGACAACGGCTAACTAGAGCCGAGATCCGAGTCTCAGAGACGCCCTCTAGTTGAGCCGACCCCCTCAGGTTCCAGTGGTCTGGAGGCTCCAGACGGAGAGGAGACTCCCTCGGTGGGGAGACGCCATCCAACTGGAATACCTCCAGAGGCACTCGCCAAATCTCGGCTTGAGGTCCCCTTAGGATCTCGCCGTCCCCAAACCCGGTGATGCTGTAAAGGTCATCTGCGACCAATAGCATACACACTCAAAAAAAAAAAGGTCCGGCGTTACAAGCTTCATCTAGGGATGATTACTTCAGATGAGTCTTGTAACCCTTTCGGCCATAAGCATGAACTACGGGTGTGTGTAAGCCTGTCTGACATAACCTTGTAGCCGGTTGTAGGATATCCATTAGGATTTCACCTAGGGATGGCGATTCTTTCCGAAAAAAATCGATTTTTAAATCGATTCAAATCGTGACCTAATGATTCGATCCACAAAAAAATCGGGGACATTACGATCGATTTCTGAAAAATGGACCTTTTTTAAAGTTTTTGTTTATAATGTATTAGAAGTCTATTTTATTAAAAATAAGATACATATTACAATTTAACGATCTCTTATCAGTAAAATCAGGTGATTCGATGATAAAAAATATTTTTATTCAGAGATTACCAACAAACGTTATTTTTTTTATTAAAAAGGGGAGAAGGAATCCAAACATTCGCTGAAACGTTTTTTTTTTATAATTTACCCTTTTACCGGCAGCACTCTTATAACGGGTACATTCAAATAATTGTAAATACTTTTTTGGTTTATACCAAATAAATAAAATAAAATCGAATGTCGATTTTCAAGGGCGAAATATCGATTCGGTGAATCAATTCTGTACTACATATCGATTAAAAAAAACGATCTTTTTGGCTCAAAAAATCGATTCTTCGATTAATCGATCTCAGATCGCTATCCCTATTTCACACCCGCTCCCCCGCCTGAGAGGACACAAAAAAAGATAATATTAAGGATTCAGTACTACATCCGATTCTGGATGATTTACTGGAGTTAGTTCCCTGCAAACAGAAGTGCGATGATTCAAGCGCCCTTTGGCGGCAAAGGCAGGGGAAACATTTTACCAGTGCATTGTAAATAGTGGTTTATTTGAGTGCCTTAGAAACTGTAAGTGTAAGCGAGTGTACATAAAATGGAAGATTTTCAAGATTTATTGACTTAGTTATATTAAGTAGGTTTAGGAGTTGAATATTAAAGAAAAAACGACGGAACGGGTAGTCCATGCTCGATTTCCGTCCGGCGTCTGTCTTTTAAATTTCATAGTTTATTTCGTAGATCAAGTTGTCATTTAAGTTGAGCTTTTTTAATGTTTTGTAAAAATGGAATTACTTTTAAAGAATCTGATAGTAGAGCCATTTGAGATTAAGAGAAGCTTGGTTAATTTTATTAAATCTCCGAAAAGAAGTAGGGTAACTTCAACTATTTTTAGTCTTTTTCTAGAAAATTTAGAAAAAGACTACTTCTTATTTAGAGAAAATAATGTTGTTACTCCAAATGTTGTCTTCTAGGGAAATGACTGAGTCAAGTTTTATAGGACTAATCAACTACCGAGTACTGAGTTTGACTTTATGATTCTGAGTCTGATTTGAACTGATGTTCGAACTGTGTAAAATGAAAATGAAGTCATTTATTCAGTCTAAGCACTTGTGAAGGTCAAGAAGCTACGCCATCGGTTCGCAAAACTACGGCGGGAGACCTTGTACTGAGAAGAACCGGCAAGAAACTCAGCAAGGGCTGTTTTTTTCTCCCTCTATTGTTATATACAGAGTCGTCAAGTTGAAAAATGACTTCAGAGATACGTCTGAAGTCAACTTCCATTACATCATTTAGAATATAAATATATAGTTACAATAAAATTTATATTTACACATTACATTTGTGCAAAAAATCTATGATAATTGAAAGGATTTTACGTGTCTCAACTAAAAATAATTTCTCTTTCATGAATTTAATTACTAGTAGATGGTAATATTACCAAAAATATTATGGTAGTAATGAATACAGCTGATTCAATTATATTTTTTTTATTTTTATTTGTGAAATGAAGGAGAGGTTTTCTCTCCTTCAAATACCTTTACAACTAATTCAAACTCCTATTGTTATCGTAATGTTGTTGATTTTCTTCACGACCCGTGCTGAACGTAACCCTGACATATTTAATCAAAGGTCACATTTTCACAGACCGGGTGACCTATATTTCCAAAAAGGCAACTTAGCGTGTCAGATAATAATGGTATCATCGCACCTGCTTTCCCTTAAATAACCGAAAGTTTAAAACACATAGTGACGTATCTCTTTTAAAAAACCTTTACACATTTGTGATTTTATTTTTGGTTACAGTTTTGTGTAAAAGCGGGAGATTCGCAGGGATCGGCACACTTAACTGTTTTCTATGTAATTGAGGTAGCACGCTTTCACGCAACGACGAGGCGAGCGGAGGAAAATAAACAACACAGTGCGCGTGTGATGGGGTGTGATGGCGCGGCGCGAGTGTGAGCGGGCGCGTGGGGCGACGCGCGCCCAGTGTATGCCGTCACTGCTGCCGCCGCCGATCAGTGTTACCAACCCTTACCAAAATTTTACCCTAAGTATTTTTTTTAATTCCCCTAAAATCCCCTAAATATAGAAACTTATATGTACCTACTTATCTTATTACCTAAATTCATTCGTTGTTCATAAATTAAAACGTTACATATTTAGTTACAGTAAATTATTTTATTGAATAAATACATTTTCCGAATGGAAAATCAAACTAAAATGAGCTAATTGACAGGCTGTTAGGCTCCTGTTTCGATTGGTTTAAGGAAGGAACTTTAGTTCATACAGTTTATACAGTCTTAGGAAACAACTTGCCACACAGTGAGTTCAGTCGTTTCACATCGTGGTGCGTTCCATTATACGCACAAAACTGAAAGAAAAGACACACTTTGTTTTTCGATTTAATTGAAAGTTTTGTTTAAGGCCCCTAAAAGAACCCTCAAAAAATTCCAGCCCCTAAAAAAGTCCGTTTTAACCCTTCTAGCCCCTAAATCTGGGGGTAAAACCCCTAAGTTGGGAACCGTGCCGCCGCATCGCAGCACCGCCGCCGCACCGTCGCCGCACCGCCGCCGCCTCCGCGCCGCGCATGCGCGCGCCCTCACCGCCCGGACAGCTCGCGCACCGATCGACGCCGCGCCGCCGCCACCCGCCGCCACCCGGCCTACCTGATGAATGGCCGGAAACCATCACGCTGACGAAGCTGTGATCTTGTGACCCTCACTATTTCGCAATACTATTGAGAGAAACCTTTGCCGGCATAAAAAAATACTATGCCACAAAAAGCGAACATAACAATAGTCATTTTTAATCTGTTAAAAACAGGGAAAGAAACTTGTACTGAATTTCATTCATCCTCGATTATTGTGTCCTTAAATGTGATTTAAATTTGGAATAGGTACTTGCCGGAAATACTGAACTACATCTGTGTTTACACCATTGAGTTTGTATATAAAGCGTTTTAAATCTTTTTGAAAAAGAAATACGCATTTATTGTGCAGTTATGATTATTAAATAAAATTACGAAAACCGACGAGGCCGTATT
This sequence comes from Chilo suppressalis, assembly GCA_902850365.2. Classification (NCBI taxonomy): domain Eukaryota; kingdom Metazoa; phylum Arthropoda; class Insecta; order Lepidoptera; family Crambidae; genus Chilo; species Chilo suppressalis. The sequence continues at coordinate 32,623,258 of OU963898.1, read as the reverse complement.
TAATTGGACCAATGTTTCGAATGTTAACTTTTACTTTCAATTGTCATTATTTTTAATAAATGCTTATCTCATATTATTATTGTGTTAATTTTTTCACAAATGGTACGATAAGTGATAAAGCTGTCTTAGTCTTGAGTGAACTTAAATCCCTCGCTACACTCAGGACTCGTCTTTAACACCCTCGCTACGCTCGGGAGTAAACCTCGAGTCCTTCGTTACGCTCGCGATTTAAATCGTCACCCGCGACAGAAGACACTGCTTTATCCCCTTGGTTTATAATCTACTATTATCTTTGACTTAGATGCACTTATTGTGATTGAAGTAACAATTATATTTTCCTGGAACACGTAAGAAAGGTACTCAAAATATAATTTAGATCTAAAGAAAATTTTACTAGATTCCAAAAATTCCACGCGGACCAGGCAGCAAACGGGGCTCAAACCCGCTCCTTCTGCTATCCGGGTGGGTGCACTGATCATTACGCAGCGTAGGTAACCCACAATAATGGTCAGTGCATCTACCCGGATAACGAAGGGTGCGAGTTCGAGTCCCGTCTGCTGCCTGGTCCGGTGGAATTTTTCTATTAAAATTTTCTTTACATTTAAACAGTTAAATGCTGGAAAAAATTTAGGTATCACTTAATAATTATATCAATTTTGTTGGATAATAAATAATTTTCCTATATTTTCATATCTCGTACTTATGTATGCTACTAGACTAAACTTATGAAAAAATAGTCAGTTTTAGGCCCTCCTTTAGAGTTTGCAATACTGGATTTACAAATCAGGCCTACGATCGGTGTCATAAATGAAATCTAATACTTTATTTTTAATTCAACTGGTAACATGGATGTTAAAGGAACAACTAAATTTTAGTTGGCAACAAATATATTTATTGATTTTCATTGAAATTTCAGTTTTATATTCAAACGAAATTTAACCCCGAAAGCAAATCTAAGGGCCAGCGTTGGTGAAGTATTATAAGTAAGAAAGAGAAATTATTTGTTGGCAATAAGAAATTATATAACGATAAATATAAAAACAAACTGAAAACAACAATATGGAGAGATAAGAAAGGCCAATCAGGACCCTGCCTCAGCTTAATACTGTTACAAGGGGACGGTAATATTCCCACCGTAACAGCGCTGGTATTCTGGCAGGGAAGATCATAGTACGGTGCCGAAGTAGTATTATGAATTCGATAGGTGATTATTTATTAGATAACGTATTGAGAATTATTATGTAAAGAAAATATAACTAGAAAAAATTCCACGTGGACCAGACAGCAGACGGGACGGGGCCCTCACGGACCGCGTCCAAATTCTTCTAGCCATTCTTAAGCTGCAAGGCATATAATGCGTAGAGATGGCGCTGCCTTGCAGCTTAAGAATGCCTAGCAGAATTTCGACGCTGTCCGTGAGGGCCGCGGTAGGATAATTGGTCAGTGCATTTGCCCGGATTGCGAAGGGTGCGGGTTCGAGTCCCGTCTGCTGGTTGGTCCGCGTGGAATTTTTTCTAGTTATATTTTCGTTTAAACGTCAAGCAGTTACATGCTTTAAAAAATGAAAATTATAATTATTATGTAATCAGAAATTATTTATCCCGGGCCTCTACTTTGGAAGGACGTTAAACTGTTAGTCCCACGTGAATTTAAAAATCGTTAACGTTATGTTCTTATTTATTTTTAAGCATTTGACTGCTAGATGTTTAAATTTAATGAAAAATTTTACTAGAAAAAAATCCACGCGGACCAGGCAGCGGACGGGACTCGAACCCGCACCGGCATTGTGGGTTACCTACAATGCGAAGAGATGGCGCTGCCTTGCAGCTTAAGGCTAGGAAAATATGGCCGTGGTAGCATAATTGGTCAGTGCATTCGCCCGGATTGCGAAGGGTGCGGGTTCGAGTCCCGTCCGCTGCCTGGTCCGCGTGGATTTTTTTTCTAGTAAATTTTTATCATTAGATCGTTAACGTTCTTAAATTCATAGTTTTTGTAAACGTGTGATTTCTTTAATTCTGCTATTACATACTTTAAAAAAAATTGTCGCTCGAGTTGGAGACCCCGTCTGAAAGCAATCTCCACTTTATAGAAGAACGAAGTGAAATAACATTACCTTTTGCTGTAGTTGTGTAGTTATCTGTGAGTTTTAGGATCCACAGGGTAGGGTTTAGGGATTCAGCTCTCCAACCATTCAGATTGAGGATGGTTGGAGACCTATATTTTTGTCACATTAGTTCGGATAATTTATCAGGCCTTGTGTAAAAAAATAAATTTACAAAGAAACTTGCAAACTATAAAAATAGTTCCTCGTGTAAATAACTGTGCCTCTCTGATCAGTACCCCTAGCACGAACCAATATCGAATTCGTATCGTTTGCGAGTCCGAAATGTCATTGTCAAATGTGTACTGATTTTTAATTCTCGTTACGTATTTTGTGCCGCTGCTGTTCAAGTTTCCATACAAAATTTGACATTGACATTTCGGTTTGCAAACTATTCGAATTCGATAATGGTTCGTGCTAGGGGTACAGTTATCAGATATTCATAAAGTTATTTTAATCACTCCGTAAGTAAAATGTATGACAATGGCAACTTTTCTCAACGTAAGCCCCTTTATTTTAACTTTCTCGGAGTTTCACTTGGAGTTTATTTTGTGTAGCAGAAAATGTTTTTTAACGAGTTGTGAGCCGTTTGTGTCCAAATTGATTTTATGAATAATATAATTTCACTGTGAGTGTTTTTAATTGAACTTCTAGACGGCTGGCTGGGAACCAATTTTATATTCATTTGAGTAGGTTTCCCTTTTGACGGTGCGGACTCACAATTGGACCAGGAGGTACAAAAGGCAAATTGTAATTCTCTTACGATTAAATTAATAATTATGTTCACAACATTCAACTCTTTAGCCAAACATTGAAAAAAATACTGAAACGTTATATTAGGTTGACTCGCCAGTCGGTATATAAATGAAATACGACGCTGCATTATCCCCCTCTCAGGGGATAATCGCTTCAGATGAAGCGGCCCTTCAGGCCATAAGCATAAACTACGGGTGTGTTTTAGTCAGTAAGAGTCTGACATAACCTTGCAGCCGGCTGTAAGGTATCCATGAGGTTTTCACACCCGCTCCCCCGCCTGGGAGGAATCAAAAAAAAAGTATATTATTCATAGTTTATTTATTATAAAAAATATTAGAATACATTGTAACTTATTCAAATGTTAAATAAATAGTTTATAGCACGCTTTGGCTGGTCATTCGCCTAAACAGTCACTCTTTCCATGCGCTGTACCTTGACCGCTACACTGTCTTCAGTGCGGTAATATTCATGTCAAATTGACCCTTTCCGTTAAGAATGAAAACATAAGTGTCGTTTTATTTCTTACTAGTGGCCCGCCCTCGCTTCGCTTCGGGGTAGAATTGATCAAAATCCTTTCTTAGCAGATGCCTACGTCATAACATCTACCTGCATAACAAATTTCAGCCCGATCCGTCCAGTGGTTTGGGCAGTGCGTTGATAGATCACTATGTCAGTCAGCCACCTTTGAGTTTTATATATATATATAGATTCTTATAACGTCTATTGCTAGCTTTCTTGCCGTTCATTCTCAGCGGGTGAAAACTAAACGGAACGCACCTACCATTTTCATGCTTTTCCTCATGGACTGGGTCATATCGGCATGTACATTGCCGCTCTTATTATTGCGGCCATGCGATCGTAAAACGCCTGTGTCTTATGGTAGACATACACACTACGAGAAATCGTTAAGATCAGACTGTACAGTTCGAACGGAACAGTTTATCGTACGTGGCGTACGTATAGGAAACTGTGCAGTTTTATAATGGTAGCCATACACACTACGAGGAATCGTTACGATTACACTGTACCGTCCGAACGGTACCGATAAATCGTAACGTGTATGTTATAAAACTGCACAGTTTCCTATACTAATACCCGCCATACACACTACGAGAAATCGTTACGATTAGACTGTGCCGTCCGAACGGTACCGATAAATCGTAGCGTGTATGTTATAAAACTGCACAGTATTCTATACGTACGCCACGGCCGATAAACTGTTCCGTTCGAACTGTACAGTCTGATCGTAACGATTATTCGTAGTGTGTATGGCTAGCATTACGCCACGTACGATAAACTGTTCCGTTCGAACTGTACAGTCTGATCGTAACGATTTCTCGTAGTGTGTATGGCTACCATAACATACACGCTACGATTTATCGGTACCGTTCGGACTGTACAGTCTGATCGTAACGATTTCTCGTAGTGTGTATGTCTACCATTATATCGTAGGTTAGGTGTTCATCGGCGCGGTAGAGGCCGGCTGGTCCACAGCCGCCGCGACGCGCTCTATATGCGGGCGGTCGAGTCGCAGCGCCGCGCGGCCCTCGGAGCGGCGCATGTCGCGCGCGCCCAGACGCGCGTAGAAGGCGTTCGCTGGCGGGTTGTCCTCCAGCACATGCCAGTCTATCCGGTGAATGTCTTCCCGTACCGCTATCTGACAACACAGACAACACACGCTTTTTTAAATTGATACAGGCAAACGAGCTGGCGGTCCACCTGATGGTCAATGGTCACCGCCGCCCATGGACACTTGTAGCACCAAGAGTACCACTCTTGAATTTCCGTCCCTGATGGAAAAAGGAAAAAATTATGCACCATCAGTTTCACTGTGGTTATCCCTTCTTGCTCGTTCCTTCCTTTAAATCCCTCTTAAGACTTACCCCTTTAAATCCCTCTTAAGATGAAGATTTACCCCAAGAAATACAGCATGGATTTCATCAAAAGAGGCAAGGAAACGTTTTAGAGATATTCCAAGATTCGCAGGAGTGATCTCAGACCTGTGTTAATATAGGAAAAATACAAAGCACCCGAGTATGGTTGTTTCGTGAATCGAAGATGATTTAGAGCAAAGCCAGACGGTACAGATACTAACGCGTTCGGTTTGCGATTGTGGTGGTCGAAGATTAAGCGTTTAGCTGTTGGTCCCTGCTGTACTGCCAGTGGTTGACACTGACTGAGAGTATGTGGTTGACACTGGAGGTACGCAGGGTCCAACAGCTAAACGTTTGACCACCATAATCGTAATCTTCGCATCGGGTTAGGAGGGTTCCCTGTTGGTCCCTGCTGCGACGCCAGTGGTTGACACTGACTGAGAGTTTGTGGTTGACACTGGAGGTGCGCAGGGTCCAACAACTAAACGGTTGACCACCATAATCGTAATCTTCGCATCGGGTTAGGAGGGTTCCCTGTTGGTCCCTGCTGTAACGCCATTGGTTGACACTGACTGAGAGTTTGTGGTTGACACTGGAGGTGCGCAGGGTCCAACAGCTAAACGTTTGACCACTATAATCGTAATCTTCGCATCGGGTTAGGAGGGTTCCCTGTTGGTCCCTGCTGCAACGCCAGTGGTTGACACTGACTGAGAATTTGTGGTTGACACTGGAGGTGCGCAGGGTCCAACAGCTAAACGTTTGACCACCATAATCGTAATCTTCGCATCGGGTTAGGATTGTTCCAGCTACCCAGCAGGCTGTGGCGGTCTCACCTTGCAGATCTCCCGCAACAGCAGCATGCCGACGCCGTGGCGGCGGTGCGCGGGCGTCACGTACAGGTCCTCGAGGTAGAGCGCGCGGCGCGTCCAGCTGGAGTAGGCGCGGTTGAGCATCGCGTATCCAACCACCTCGCCGTCCAGCTCCGCCACAAGCGCGAAGAACCACGCTGGGTTCGACTCGAATCCGTCCTCCACTAGGTCTAATATAAAAATACAATATAATTTATAATCTACTTTGACATGCATGTATCAATAGACGATTTCAAATTATATTCATAAATTGTGATTCCAATGCAAAAATAATAGTACTTCTTTCATAGGTCCATATCTATTTGTATACCTTAATTAAGGTGGAAATGTAGTGATACTAACAAAAATTTTATATACCATGTATACTAACCTGTTTCACAAATAAAATTCTGATTATGTTTTTATTTATTTTTTAAGCATTTAACTGCTAGATGTTTAAATCTAAAGAAAAGTTTACTAGAAAAAAAATCCACGCGGACCAGGCAGCGGACGGGACTCGAACCCGCACCTTTCGCAATCCGGGCGAATGCACTGACCATTATGCTACCACGGCCCTATTCGCCGCGTCGAAATTTTCCTAGCCTTAAGCTGCAAGGCAGCGCCATCTCTTCGCATTGTAGGTAACCCACAATGTCAAATGAATACTTTTTCAAGTATTAAACATTTGAAAGAAGAAATAGCAATTATAGTTTTTTCTAGTAAACTTTTCTTTATATTTAAAATTCTGATTCTGATACAATGTTAATCCTCCTTAGATTACTTTCCAGGTCCAGTAGTTTGCACACTGGTTTTAATATCGCCATTTATAGGGTCCCGGATTTTATCATTGGCAACGTCATTGCAGAAATCTTACTGTCTGTAGTACCTGAAAGGTTTTTGGAGAAACAAACCCTAGTACTAAACCTCCGTTATCCGTCCATCGATATACAAATACAAGTGCTTTATTTCCATACCTTATTATAACATGATATATGAGTGTTAAATATGGGTTGGAAAAAGGAGTAGGCTCAGTGCAGCTGGTTTTAAGCCTACCCATCGTCAAATTTTTGTGGTTAGTTATACAATTTAAATTTAATTATTAATAGCCAATTCAATGTCAAATATATTAATTACAATGTCAATGTCAATATGTGTCATATTGATCTGTCAGCAAGTTATATATAGCTAATGAATCGTAGTGGGTAAATAGTTCTAATTTTCCCAGAATGTGTATGGTACTGTTTCATCCCCTGGGTAGGGCTGTGCCCTAGCTGATAAAAATCCGTGAAAAAAATAAACGAAAGCAATGTCTCAATTTATTAGATTATAAGAATATATGCGAGCTAGCAATACCGTAAGCTAACAAATAGAATACCAATGTAGCGGAAATCAAAACAAGACCAGCCATAACATAAAATATAATATATTTGCATGATTAGTAACCACGGAAGGGAGAAAAAGACATAATCAGTTTCCGCGAGCGGGTGAGGTCGTTCCGCCGCGTTCACCCCTTTGACCCACCTCCTCTCCCCCCACGATGGCCCATTATCTCGGATTTAGTGGCACACATTTTAAAAGTTCACAACTCAATCCATACCATAATTCACTCCTAAATACTCTTTTTTACTGATTCTCGTTTAATTTATAGTACCGTTCTGAGAAGAATAGGTTCAGAAACCTTGGGCGAGTAGTCGGTAGTGTATGATTTAGTTTGTAATACTGCCGGTATTAGTATAATTTATACGACCTCTGTAGTAAGTAGCATGGTATGCACACCACACCGACACTTTTCATGGTGTCGCCTAGGGTTCGAATCCCGGTAAGGTCCAATATTTGTATATTGATGATGGTCGATGACGAACGTTTACGACGGATATTGGATGAAGATCCGTCATTGACATGGGCTCAAGGCTGTTTATATACAGGGTGGTACAATTAGTGACGTCAACAATTTTTTTAGAATCCTCGCACCTGAAGGTATCCGAAAATATACAATGTATGGTCCGCGATTTTTTTTAGTTTTCGAGCTATACCTTTTTTTGTGTATTTTTAATGATTTCTGCCAGCGAGTTTTCAAAAATTCATACCTTTTTTTGTAGTAGGTATTTTGCAATCTTTTTTTTGTGACATAATTGTCTTGAATGTTGTGTTAATAAAAAAAAAATAACTCAGCTTCCTGAAATTACTATTTTATAGTAACTTTATTGCTCAAAAAAGGCTTGAAAGTTGGAACTTTAGTTTTTAGTAGGATTTACTCAAACATTCAACTTCAATTTAAAAATACAAAAAGGAGTTTCCATAGCTTATGGCAAAAATTAAAAACTCCATATGCTTCTAAACTACCGAAAAACATGAAAAAGAATGTACTTAATCAGCCAATTTTTGTTGTAATTGGCCTTCGAAGGCGGATGGGCTAAAAATCATTGAAACACGATTAAAGCATTAAAAATTATTTATCTACTTTTTATCATTGTTATGGTAAATTAAACTTAAAAATGTAATTTCAAATTAAATTTAATTGAAATTCCTGTAAAATAACTTTAGCATGTGTAATTTTACAATTATTTCGGTTTCACCACTAAGATTTAAAATGCGAACAAGAATTGAGACAAAAACTTACAGAAGCGGAAAGAAAAATAAAGCAAGAATATTCAAGTAGCTTTAGGCAGTTAAACATAAGTTTTTAAGACGTTTTCAATTGTGTATTCAGGTTGGAGGAAGGAGTTTTGAAAAATTACTGTAATAAATAGTCAATAATCAGTAATTTTCGCTTTCTATTTGTATCAAAAAACAGGTAATTTCCTAACTAGCCATTTTGATCTTTATTCTTGCTTACATTTTAAATCTTAGTGGTGAAACCGCAATTATTATAAAATTCCACATGATAAAGTTATTTCGGATCCCCCAGGTGCAAGGAATCTAAAAAAAATTGTTGACGTCACTAATTGGACCACCCTGTATATAATTATAAAAATATACTTATCCATGTCTCATTGTATTATGTATTTACATATGCGATAATTTACCATTATTAACACAAGCCTTACAGTGCCCAATTTGGAGCTGGACTAATTGCTGTGAATGTAAAAATTATTCTCCCTCAATAGTAGTTAATTTGTTGAATGGAGCTTTTCAGAATTGTACCTTGAGCGCTGAGCTTCGGTCCGTCCGGAGCGCCTTCATAAGTAGCCAGTTCCTGAAAATTAATGACACTGAATAAATATATGTATGTCAAAATTATTTTGCCAGGATCAAACACGGGATATTCCTATGGCTTTTAGGAATATCCTGTGTTTGAGGCAAATATCCTTTTAGGAATATCCTGTGTTCAGGCTATGTATATTTCTTTACTTTTTGTTTTTTTTAGATCAAACTCGCTTAAGTATAAAGTTTTTTTTAAAGATTTTAATTTTGGACTCCGCTTAATTAATCATAGGCGATTAGCTTGTAATTAAGTTTTTACAATTCTTTTGTATAGACCAATCGTTATATGTCGTCTTAAATCACAAGTCACTATATAACAAATAATCAATGAATCTTATAATTGTATTGGTAGCGACATGATTATATGTTAATTCTGATAAGTGGGCCCATTCCTCTATAAGTCATCATCATCATCATCAGCCTATTAATGTCCCCACTGCTGGGGCACAGGGCTTGCCTATGGATGGAATAGGGAGATTGGGCCATGACCCACCACGCGGGCCCAGTGCGGATTGGTAGTTGCTAACGACTGCAAAGCCGGGACCAACGGCTTAACGTGCCTTCCGAAGCACGGAGAAGCTCGAGATAGTAAATTTATGGTCACCCATCCAATGACCGACCACTGCGAAAGTTGCTTAACTTCAACTTGGAATAAATTATAATTTCATTTTATTTCATTTCATTACTATAAGTTTAGAAATTTTTAGGGTTCCGAACTCAAAGAAAATAAAATATTACAGACCAGTAGAAAATGTTTCATTAAATTATTATTTTACATAATATTACATCGCAATGTTTCAAAAAAAATGATTTAATTTGATTTCAATTAAAATTAATTAAACATAATTTACACAGTATAATCGGTTCAAAGATTTAATTGTTTGGAAACCAAAGAGAAATACAGACGCGACCCATAAGGGAGTAAGTAGCCATAGCAAAATATTTTATACCATATATGTCGTTCTGGCAAATTTCCATATAGGCTTGTTGAAAATATATCGATGTATCGATATATCGATATTTTTTGTTCGATATATGGATATTTTTTGCCGATATATTTTGATTCGATATATCGATACATCGATACAAAATAACCAATATCGAAATTCGTATCAAAAACGATATTTTTTTAATTATTAGCGGCATATCACGATCTAACTAAATTCGTATCTGGAAAAGTCTTAACTGGATCTCAGATTAATGATATTCAACATATCTATGATCTGTGCTGTATTTAGTATTGTCTATTATTTGTAAATCTGTTTCGCTGGTGAATAGGTTGTGCTGATTTCCATTATATTCTGTGGAAGTGTGTGACTGTCTAATCTTGTTTACGAAAGATGGCACCTGAGTCTATTTTTAGGGAGATAATTTTCGTTCCATTATTATTCCGCGTGTCATATTTCGTGAGATACTTACTGTACTGTCATGTAGTATAGCGGCAATTTGGTACTTTGATAATTCTTTCTTTAATTATAATTTGTATTGAATTATTATTACTGTGCTAGGCTGACCTAAATATATTTTTGGGAAAATTAGTCCGATATATCGATGTTTTTTTCGCGATATATCGAAGCCGATATTGATATTTTTTAAAATATCGATGTATCGATATATCGATATTTTTTTCAACTTTCGACATCCCTATTTCCATACAAGTGCTGTTCTGCATCAATACATTAAATAGCCGTAATTTACAGTAACACATAAAAATTACATACTATTCATAGCATAGTATTAATTCAGGTTAGTAAACTGTGTAAGTGATACTTTTGGTGACGCGTGCCATAATGTTTGTTTGCCACTCTTTTAGGTCAATCTACCCATTCAAACGTATACAAATTTACATCAAGCTGGAAGTTAGTTGAATTGTTCATAACATAATTTTAAATAACATTTCTAAATTCTCCATCGTTCCGTACTTGGAACAAAATATAATCAAGGTCAAAGATAAAAAAAAATAGGTTTTTCGCTAATTTATTCAAAACGATACTAAAATAGTAGATCATAAAATTATCAATATAATGGTATTTTTTTCCTAAGAGCCACCGTTCCTGAGATATAACGATTCAAAAAGTTGTAAGCGTCATAATAATATTATTATTACTGTAGCAGTGCAGGCAGTTGAAACAACTGATAAATACCTGCATCCTACTATCTTTTTTTGTATTTTCTCTATTTAAGATATTTGTCTAATGTTTTCTTTAATTTATTCTTAGACTGTGCTGAAACCACTTCTGCTGGTAATTGGTTCCAAGCCTTAGCAACATTGTTTATGGTGTCTTCTTAAATGATGGTGTCCAATCGCTTATCAAATCTTATGAGATCATGGCCATGTAATATTTTATGATTTTCTATTGAGTCTCCTCGTTCTGTGCGTTCCTTTAATGTTGTTAGTTTTAGCACATCAAGTCTGTCCTCATAAGGTCTGTTATTTAATAATGCTTTGAGGACTTTAAAAAATCTTTAATGTACTTTTTTAAGTGCTTCAATATCCTTTTTGAAATACGGACTCCGAATTTGAAACCCATATTCTAAAAGTGGCAGTACGTATGTTTTGTATATTTTCAGTATTATTTCCGATGTCAAATAACCAAAAACCTTCCTTATGAGGTAAATGAAACTGTTAGCCTTTTTAGTAATCGCAATGATATCATTCCATTTCAGATCTCGAGAAATATATAACCTGAGGTCAATTTGCGGTTCGAAAGTTCGAAGGTTCTTTTTTTGAAATTTTGCATTTGTAGACCGTCGATTTTATATGTGTAGCAGAGATTTTGATTTCCTATGTGAAAAACACTAATCTGTCTATATTAAGACTTTGACCAATTCGCTATTCAAGGCAAATCAGCCTGAAGTTTATCATAATCGATGAGTGGATTCGCAAATATCTTTGTATCATCAGCAAAGATACTAACTCTACAATTCAGGCATTTTGGTAGGTCGAAAGTAAATATTGTTTATGTATATAAAACTGGTCCAAGAAAAGAGCCTTGGGGTACACCTGTTTGTACGTCTGTTTCATCTGAGAGTATACCACCAATTCTAACTCGAATAGTTGTACTCCTGAAAAAAGCTTCAATCCATTTCAGTAAGCTTTCTCGTATACGAACGATCCGAGCTTTTGCAAAAGCCTGCCTTTAGGTACCTTGTCGAAGGCCTTTTCACGATCGAGATTTAGGATATCTACGGAGACTCTCTAACATTATGAATATTGAACCAAGAAGATAGGTACGATAATAAGTTATATACTAGATCTTCGTGGGCCGAAACCATGTTGCTCATTAGTGATTTAGCACACTCTACTTTTTAAACCTAATGGCCTAGAGTTGGCAGGTTCTAATTTGTTCCCTTTCTTGAATACTGGAATCACTGTGGCAGTCCGCCACAAATGTGGTAACATTTTAGCATTATATCACGTTTGCATTATATTAATAATGATATTTGCATAGCTATACTTATGTATATTTACAATCACCAATAGAAGTTATTTCTATTGGTGATTGTATTTTACTTATATCATAGCTAAAGAGTACGTATTTTTATATATTATGACGCTTACAAGTTTTTATATGGTTATATATCAGGAACGGTGGCGCTTAGGAAAAAAAATATTGATACCTTATTATAGATAATTTAATGATTTAAAAAAAAATCTGAGGTAATTTTACGATAAAACTTACCGTTTTGTTGACAATCTCGAAAAACCAACTATTTTGCGAACTTTGACTTCGATTTTCGAAATTCTTTTCCAAATACCGGAATAAAAGGAATTTTGAAATGTTATTTTTAATTATGTTTTGAACAATTTTACTCATTTCCAGCTTGATGCTTATTTTTCCGTCTAATTTGACCGGATTATTTTAAAATATAATAAAATGTACCCAGTCAAATCTTGCGTAGTTCTTTATATGCAACTATATGTACTGAAAGTCAAAAGTCTTTGACAGAGGGAAAGCTGCGTATGGTTACTTCTGGCGATGTCCGTTTTGCGCTATCGATGCTTATATTATAAAAAGAAAAGATTTGAGTGTGTGTTTGTTTGTATTGAATAAGCCCCCAAAACTACTGGACCGATTTGAAAAATTATATCATATTTAGAACTCTACATTTGCCCTAATGAACATAAGGTATACATTTTTTTTAAAGTTGTATGTATGTATGAAAACTTATATTCGATGCCATTATTTTTACGAGCTAATTTAAAAAAATCTTTAAAATGCTTTAGAAGTGATTGATTTCAAAAGCGTTTCAAAGTGTTTTAATCTTGCATAATGCTATGACATGAAGTCAAGTACGAATTCGACTCGACCACTTCACCGGCGTTTTAGTTATGGAATGGGTGCCATAACCTAATTCCATTGTGTAAATTACATTCCTTTTTCTCATTCGTCATGAAAAATGGGCGCCATCACTCCTATTATTATATTTTTATGATGGTAAAGAAAGGGTGGGTCCCTTTAGACCAGATCTTATATAAACTATGTATATACAGTCTCTCTACCATGACGATGGGTATTATATTATTTATGTTTCAAGCTAAAATTTAATTAAAAAGAAATTAAATTATAAACTAAAATAAGTGAAAAGTCAAATCATGACATGCAGCAAGAATAAAAGATGGACGAAAAGAATAGGGGCGAAGCACGATATAAAACTTATTAGTTGGACTACCGTTATCACTCAGGGATATGAAAAATAGTTGACTTCCTACTTTCAGACCTACTGCATATACACACAACATTTCATAAGAATTGGTCAAGTCGTTTCGCAGGAGCTTTGTTACGAACATTGTGACACAAGAATTTTATACTTATACTAGCTTTTTCCCGCGACTTCGTACGCTTGGAATTAGTGATGTGAGTAGCTTATTTTTTACCCAATCTGATTTTTTATTGATCTGTTTACGGATTTGATTCGAGTGAAGTTTACTCAAGGAATAAGATTTTTCATACAAAATATCATCCTCTTTTTACCCTCTTATGAGTATTTCTGGTAGTAAGTAAAATTACCAAGTTTCGAGGTAATTGAAATGCGCGTTAAAATTCATCAACCTTATAACTTCGACACCCTCTCAATCCACTTCTAGAAGCAATAAGGCCACTTTTGTGTTTAGATTTCTGTGTTCTTTGTATTTTTATATAACTGTTTCGCTGCTGGCTAGCGCTGGGTTGTACGTTTTAGTGATGTAACGAATGTCATTTTTTGAACATTCGCGAATGCGAATGTCAGGTACCGACGTTCGCGAATGCGAATGCGAATATTTAGATTTTTTTAAATTGGCGTCAATTGTCTATGGCATGGTGGCAGTCTCGTTCGAATTGCCGAGTTGATATGAACTCATCCGACTGAAGTGTCATTCCGCTCGCACCGGTCTTTCCGTAAACAAAACAAGTGAATTTTGAGGTTAGTGATTGTGAGTGGTAATAGTGATTTATTAAGTAAATTATCGATTTACTCATGGTAAATCGAATTCTAGTGAAACATGGACTTATTTCACACTTTGCGATGCTGAACGAGCTAAATGCAAAGTATGTAACAATAAATATTCAAGGAAAGGCAGAACTACAACTTCTTCAAATTGTTTTTTTCTAATATATATTCGCAAAACATTCGCAGAGATTTTGCGAATGCGAATGTGAATGCGAATATTCAAAAATATGCGAATATTCGCGAATGCGAATGCGAATGCGAATATTCGTTACATCACTAGTACGTTTATATATTTAGTCAGTCATTCAGTTTCTTCTTTTATATACGTAGGTTATAATTAAATAGAGATATGACGTGAAACCATTAAACTCTTCGTGACCTCTAAATGATCGAAGATGGCTTCTGCTGATATAGACATGTTTATCGTAAATCTGTAATCATCTGATTATTATTGTTGTTAAGTAATAATACGAGCGATAACATGATATTTTTTGCCCCTAATGCTAATACTGTTTCGGGAAAAGTAATTTTTATTCACATAGTATAAGTAGAATAGGCATCAAGCTATTCCACTATGTATGTAGTTTATTGTTATAAGTGATGTTGAGAAGAAAATGTATTTAATTCTTCTACCACTCTTTACAATGTAGTAATGTAGAGCTATTATATTATCAATATTTTTTTTTAATCACACTAAGATAACAAAAATGAAAATGAAGAAATGGCGCTGCCTTGCAGCTTAAGAAAGGCTACGAGAATTCGATACGGCCATCAGAGCCGCGGTAGCACAATGGTCAGTGCATTCGCCCGGATAGCGAAGGGTTCGAGTCCCATCTGCTGCCTGGTCCGCGTGGATTTTTTTCTAGCAATAATTTCTTTAGCTGTAAATATCTAGCACTTACATGCTTAAAAAATACTAAATATAAAAATTATAAAGTTTTAGCACGTAGGTACTTAGGTATCTGCCTACTAATAAAAATCAGTTATAATTTTATTTATTCAATTTATTTAATTATGTAGCTTAATAATGAATAACTGCACTTACTGTATTGTTTTACAAGATAGTGTACGAAAACAATATTTTAGAAACAAAAAAATCAATGGTCATCCGCTTACGCAGATATAATAAAAATAAAACCTAAAAAAACTACTAAAACTCAAAACCTTTGATGTAATAAAAAATCTTTACTACATTAATAACTGGTAGTCAATACACAACAATGATTACCAATAAAATTAAATAAAACAAAAACTCTACCTCATTCACCTGCATCTTATTTGATATTATATAAAACCCAATATTATCAAATAACTTCGTATCTCCCGGCTCGGAAAGTGAGTCAGGTGAAGCCCGGTTCCAGATAAATAAATAAATATTTTCAACACTCACACCAATTAGCCTAGCCCCAAAGTAAGCACTATAATGCTTGTGTTATGGGATACTAGGGTAACGGATAGAATACATATACTTTACATATTTAAGTATATTTATATAGAAATACATATTAAACATCCATGACTGGAGTACAAATGCTCGTGTTCATCACACAAACATCTGCCCCCACCGGGATTCGAACCCGGGACCTCTCGAGTCGCCGACGTCATGAATCCCGGCGTACAAACCAGTCGGCCACGGAGGTCGTATAACATAATGTCATCATGTCATCATAACGATGTTAAAACAGTCCAACACTCACGTGTATCAACCGATGTATGGTGGGCATATCCTCTCGCGTCGCCGCGCGCACCACAACCTTGCCCGCCGCTGCCATGGCTGCAAACTACTCAAAACAACTGCAAACGAGTCTGCACTGATAATAAAAACGAAAGCTTATCTTTTTATCACAGCCGGCGACAGACAGACTAAATAAACTTCATTCTGCCAGTGACGTTGACAGCCGTCGCTAACCACGCGGTTCATACGATAATATCTCATAGGTATAGCTAGATATCTTGCCAAATATTGATTGTATTCACGAAGTGTGCGCATAAGCCGCCAGATGGCATTGAAATGTAAAAAATGGTGAACTGTTTCGGAAGTATATGTTTTGAATTAAACAACATAGATAAATTCTAGGTTTCATAATTTTTAATGCTCAAATTATAATCTAATTTACAAAAGATCATGAACAATTTGAACCATGTTACTTGTGATTGTGACCAATGAACGAATTGACGAATTTGTTTGCGCTTAAATGTACAAAACCAAGATTTGTTCATTTCAAAAAACTTAAATAGATAAATATCAAAATAAAACTCATAAGTGAAACTTTTATAATTATATTTTCATTCAAAATCAAAGTTAACTGAAAACGATGTTTAATATAGAATAATATTATTATGAAGAGAGAGTAGGTAATATTCAAAACAGCGCCCTCTATTATCTGTGCTTTGCACTGCGTAGCGCGGAAAGCAATGTAGTCGGCTCAAAGCGCTGCTAAACAGATTTCTTGTGGAAAGCACGTGTTCTAATGTAGAGTTCAGTAGAGGCAACTAGATGGAACTGCGTACTTTTAATACCGAAACTGCTTAATTTTTCATTTAAAAACATTATGTATTTGCAGTGGAAATGTTGGCCATTCTTGCAGTGTGCTTTTGAACTAATGTTGAGTTAGTAAAAGTGTATAAACGAGGATGATATCAAGTATATATATTTTTTTACTATTGTCGCATAGAACTTTTTTTGATTTTTAGGTTCTATATTTCTTAATATGTACAACAATTTAGGAGATTTGGTAGAACAAAGAAACGCACATACTCGTACATCATACACTTAAATACCCTAAAAACATTACTTCCTTCGGTCTAGTACCCATTGGACCCTCAAGATTCGACCCAAAAGCAAAAAGTGCCCATTGGACCTCTTTTTTGGTGTCCATTGGACCTTCTTAAAACATTTTATATTCAATGTGCCCATTGGACCTCTTTTTTGGTGCCCATTGGACCTCCTTAAAAAAAATATATTCAATGTGCCCATTGGACCTCTTTTTAAGTGCCCATTGGACCTTCAAGATTATACCCTACTGCCAGTTGGACCTTATTGATAGTTTTGTTAAGCACAGTACAGTCATGTAGAAAATTGCAGAAATAAATAAAATTAATAGTAGGTATTATAAAGCCATTAACTAAATACTGTATAAGTACTGACTCCAAACAGTAAGTACTCCTAAACAAATTATAAAGAAATCAGGTTACCTTTTTTCTTCGAATTAACGATATTTCGCCGTCCCCGGAGAATAAAAAGATAAGTACAAAAATGTAAGTTTTCAGGAAAAATAAAAAAAAAGTGTTTTTTGTTTATTGCTCTATAAATACTGGACGCAGACAGATGATAGTAACCTATAAGAAAAGCTAATTTTTAACACATTTGGATTTTTAGTAAGATACTCGTACAATAACATATAAGGGAGATATTTAGAAAATTAAAAGTGTATCAAATCAAAATTTAATTTGTATAATGTTTATTTTTATTTTATTCGTATTGACAAGGAGCCAAAACCTAATATTGCACTACTGACATGTATTTTTATTCTATGGGTTATAATGGTGCCAGTGACAATGATAATACTTCAATATCTTTTTATTTTGCATTTGACATTATATATGTTTGTGCCTTAGGTTTAAAGGAATGATCATTAATAACATTAATTTTAAATTTAATTACATTAATGATCATTAATGTAAAAAGGTTTCACTCAATAGGGCGATCGTACACTGACCAATAAATACCCTTACAGCGCAACACCAAATCCACAAGACCTTTCAAATCGAACAAAGTTCAATTGATTCAAAGTTCCTTAAAACAGCTTAGATCTAGACAATCTAAGCAACATGACGGTGGATTTTGCAAAGACATCATCTTTTAATCTAAGACTGAAATTCTGAGGGAGATTGAGTGTTTTTATCGGCAGTTATACTCCTCTTAAGCACCTGATGAAAGGAAGGTTATACATAGATTCCAAGTCCAAGCAATCTCTGCGCTTAAACAAAAGGATGGCGCCGATCTCATATGTGGGAGAGAGAGAAATATTGCTGTCTCGTTCAGATTTATGACCTATGTTGCAGCTAGAAAATAATCTTACAACCGTAGGCCATTGCTTAGAAAAATTACTCACATATGTGTCTTAAATATTTAATTTGGTAATTTATAATGTTTTACAAAAGAAGACTGTTAACATTTTTATGGAGGTTGGTAGTGGGTCTTTCGGCTTTAAAAAACTAGAATTTTATTTTATTCCGGTTTTTTATATTAAAATAACATAAATCTATAATAATTAATAATTAATTGATTTGCAAATGGCAAGTTTATTTATCTATTTTTTGTTGCCAAGCATCAAATATATTATGTTCAATGTGTAACAAAAGCAGTGATAATAATTCTGATAAAAAGTGATTGAGTTGACGTTATAAGCCACCACGCACTAAAAATATGACGTTACTAAGATAGGGTGGCCAGCATACTTACAAAATTGTTTAATTATTAAACACGATTTTAAATTAATCGGTAATGAATAAAAAAATCAAAGTATCTATTCATGTTATACAAACTTTCAAATTATATATATTTCGTCCCTGCCGGAAACTGACTACCGCTTTTGAACCATATCCCTTAGTTAAAGTAAGGTTTTTTAATAAGCAATTTCTCGTTAATGGTAAAAATATGATTAGAAAACATTTTTTTATAAAATGGAATATGAAAATATTACATTGGTATTTTATTTTATGAATATTTAGAATACATAATAATTATGCTTCAATAGTTAATCTGAGTGATATAAAAACTGTATATATAATTTAGTTAAGATATCTGATAAAAAAAAACATTTCTATTTAAAAGTAAAATAACTAAATCTGTGATTTGATCATTATATTATATGGTTTGTTGCTGATGATTGATATTTCGAATTTTATAAATATGTTGATTTTAAATACTTACATTTATAACCTTTGTGCTTTTATTTATTTAACAATATTTAGAATATATAATAATTGTGATATAAAAACCATATTTATAATTTAGTTAAGCTATTTGATAAAAAATAATTTCTATTGGCTTTAAAAGTAAAGTAAAAAATCTGTGATTTGATTATTATATTTTATATAAATATTTATATTGGTTTGTTACTGATGATTAGTATTTTGTATTTTATAAATATGTTGATTAAATACTTAGATTTATAACCTTTGTGTTTTAATGTCTTTTACAATGTTACTTTACTACACGACTGTACTTTACCGTTCCAAAAGAATTAGCCAAATAGTTAAGAGCTCCAATAGCTCTCATTGTGTCGTTAAGTACATCTTTGAGGGTCCAATGGGCACCATGTTCTTGATAGGAGGTCGAACGGGCACTTTTTTGTAGGTAAGGTCCAATTTCCTTCTGGCAGTCACGTAAACAGCGAGAATTCTGGCAACATTATTTAGCTGATATTTTCTCACACATGAAAAGCAAAATACAATTTGTTTTTAATAAAAAAAAACTAACTATTTTTTTTAAAAAAACTAACGACTAAACCAGAAAAAACGTTGGAAAATAAGCTATAGTAGTATCTTCAATGCTACGAATTTATCTGCAAAGATAGAGTATGTTGATAGAGCAGGAGATTTTACAAAAATATGAATTTATATTTAGTACTACATATTATATTTATTCAAAACTTAAGTTTTCGTAAAATGTAACTCGAATTTGTTGCACTTACAGCCGCGTTTAGAGACTTGAATTAATTTTAAATTTTGATCAAAGTCGATGTTAGGAGCGGAGGCGAGCTGAGTGACATTTGAGAAATAGATATTTGAAAAAACTATTGTTGTCACGTATCGGCAAATATCGTGCGAAATACCGTGCGATATGGATAACTGAATTTAACGCTGAAAATTGCGTTGCTGCAAAATTCGAAGTTTGGCTCTCGACGATTTCCTCATCGAAAATTTTCATTTATCTAAAATAAATTTTGCCCATAGAATAATAAGTAGTTATACTTTGCCTCTATATTTTGCGTTTTTTATAAATGCTTATTAAATCTATTTTTCTATTTTTGGAATTTATGAGGGCTTCGTGTTTCTTTGTAACACACGTTATCGGAAAAGGGAAGACATAGAAGCATAGAATGCGTAAAATTATATTTTATGTATTGATACTAATTCTTTAGTGATAAAAATCAAGGAGTAATCAGTCGAGAACGTTTGTATGGAAAAAACTCTGCTCGTCTCCCCTCTGAAGAGCGTCAATTATGTTTAATTAAGATAATAAACTTATTTATTAAATGGTTACCATTTATTTATTTTTTAAAACAATAGATACATTTAAATAACAAAAACTTAAATACTATTCGATTCGATTTTGTAGTAATATTTTGTTTTGATTTAAATATCGAGCAGTTACATGCTTAAAAAATATGATATTATAACTATTCGATGTCTAAAATATATTTATTTACTAAGGATCACCAGTGAATGTAACAAAGAACAACATCTAGCACAATTTCACAGAACAAGATTCAATGTACATTGTATTTAAGGCGACCGACATGACCGACAACATGCAATATATAAATAAATATTTCCAACACTCACCTAGCCCCAAAGTGAGCACTGTAAGGCTTGTGTTATGGGATACTAGGGTAACGGACAGAATACTGTACACATATAAGTATATTTATATAGAAATACATATTAAACATCCATGACTGGAGTACAAATGCTCGTATTCATCACACAAACATCTGCTCCCTCCGGGATTCGAACCCGGGACCTCTCGAGTCGGCTATACCATGAAACCCGAGATTAGCTCGATGGCGCAAGTGGTTAGCGCGTTCGTCTGCGATCGTTGAAGTTAAGCAACTTTCGCAGTGGTCCGGTCATTGGATGGGTGACCAAAAAACATTTACTATCGCGAGCTCCTCCGTGCTTCGGTAGGCACGTTAAGCCGTTGGTCCCGGCTGCATCTGCAGTCGTTAGCACTCACTAATCCGCACTGGGCCCGCGTGGTGGGTCATGGCCCAATCTCCCTATTCCATCCATAGAGAAGGCCTGTGCTCCAGCAGTGGGGACATTAATAGGCTGATGATGATGATGATACTCGGTTCGGATCTCATTGGAAGAGTTTAATAAAAATTGTCTATATATAAATTTATTAGCTAATTTAATCAATAAAGTACTTTATTTAATTATTTTTTATAATTTTGAGTTTATTTATTTGCCCCTACCTACTATCGTAAACTACCAACTGTCCAAAAATTGGGAGACCTTTCTGAGAAGAACTGGTGAACCAAACTCTGAGAGACGATGTTAAATCATGCAAAAAAAAGAACTAATAGTAGCTGTTAGGCTTGCAGTGTGTATTCGGGGTTGGGATTTTATCTGTTGTATAGTGGGTTCCCAAGCTGGTGGTATATACCAACCATCTTCCTTATTGATATTTGGATGTTTCTTAATCTCAATAGCTTCGCGTATCATCCTAGGAATAAATCGTTGTTCAGCTGCAAGGATCTGTGGTTTATCAAATCTAATGTAATTGTTTGGTCCTCCTAATGCATGTTCACACACTGCATACTTATTTTCACGCCTATGTTTTATATCTGCAATATGTTCTTTTACCCGAATCCCTATACTCCTCTTTGTTTGCCCGATGTAGGAGAGCCCACAGTCGCATTCAAGTTTGTAGACACCAGCAACTAGAAAGGGTATATTGCACTTGACAGGTCGTCGAAAGTGGTTGATCTTCTTCAGCGGCTTGAAGTAAGTATTGATCGAAGCACGCTTCATAATCCTCTCAATCTTGTCAGTGATTCCTTTCATTTAAGGTATTACAGCAGGTTGTCGGGCAAATGTGCTAAATTTGGTGTGATTGTGACGGCGACATGGTATTAAACGTCAAGAAATAAATAAATCAGTGCATCTATACCGTTAAAACTTTCAAAATTCAAACTCATTTATTCAGTCTAGGCTGTTACAAGCTCTTGTGAAAGTCAAACGCTACGCCATCGGTTCGTAAATCTACGGCGGGAGACCTTGTACTGAGAAGAACCGGCAAGAAACTCAGCAAGGGCTATTTTTTTCTCTCTGTTTTGTTTCATACAGTGTCGTCAATTGAAAGATGACATCAAAAATTGACTACATGTGTTGATGTTAACTTCCATCGCATTAATATTATTATTATTTCTCTAAATATAGTTATTTTTGTTTACGAGTTAAACTTAAAATATAAATTTATTATGATAATTGAATTGTACTATTTGTATCCTTTTCATATAAATGTCAAACGATGTACCATATTGTGGATCACCATAGGTGTGTCAGGAATAGTGATGTACAATGAAAAATAGATTGTATTCATCATGTTGAAGGCAAAACCTCGAATCGTGTTTCTTTTTCTAAATTTGATTTTTGTTTTCAAGAAAACAATCTGTTAGTGTTTTTAATTGTTGATATATTGGCTGGTTATTGCCAATTAAATAAGTGTGGTAGGTTTAAATATATACAGAAATCTTAAATATAATTTCACAAGCATTATTTCTTATAGATATTAACGGGATTGTTACCATGTACCCTGTTTTTTATGAGTCTCCGATATTTCGGCACTGTTGCAAGCGCCGTGATCACAGAGTAACTGAATATCTATAATGTTAGTGACCATGAAAGTTTAAAACGATATATCATTATTTCTTAACTGAAAATTCCTTAAAAAAATTGTATTCGTGAACAATAACTATCCAGTGCTCCAGAAAATAAAATCTCGTGTCTTTTTAATCATTTTTTATTTTTTTGCATCTGTAGGCAATTTTTAAAGGCGACGGGCTCCGACAACTTGGTATATGATATATTTCTCGCATGAACGACCCCTCTGGGGAAATAACTTTGCAAAAGACCACAGTGTAATAACTCTACCTTTTGGTGGTTTTGAGTTTCTGTCGGTGACTGGAGTTTTAATCGTTATACGGGGCCAGCGATAGAGTTTGGGTAAATTACAATTTCTACTCTCGTCCATAAGTTGTGCTGACCACTCACTATCTTAACGCTTTTTCTATCTATATATATAAAACTCGAAGGTGACTGACTGACTGACATAGTGATCTATCAATGCACAGCCCAAACCACTGGACGGATCGGGCTGAAATTTGGCATGCAGGTACATGTTATGACGTAGGCATCCGCTAAGAAAGGATTTTGATCAATTCTACCTCCAAGGGGATAAAATAGGGAATGAAAGTTTGTATGAAACTTTGTCAATTTTAAACCGATCGGGCTGAGACTTTGCATGCAGGTATAAAAAGAATCATAGATTAATGTCATTGTGTATAATACAAGCCTGAGAACAAAAACTGTAGTCTACACTTCAGCTCTACACCGAAGCGAAGCGAGGGCGGGCCGCTAGTTTATATATAAATATGGCGTGGATGTGGTTTATTATTATACATTTTTGGAATCTTAAGCTTCTAATTTTACTAATCCTGTTAAGAATTTATGTATGAAATATGTAAAATAATATTGAGTTAATAAACTTATAATTTAAACTTATAAACAACAACGCATTCCTAGTTTGAACATTATGTGGTTTTTTGTGAATATTGTAATTAATGTTTGTGTTATATGTTTAAATAGTAATGAAATAAAAAAAAATGATTTGTAACGAATGAGGTATCGAGTATGATGGTTCCCGGAACGTCGCGTCGATTGTTGAGCGTGTGCGCACGTGAGCGGACCTCACGTACCACCAGCGCCCACGCTGCCTTCACCTTGACGCCTCACACCTATGTTTATGTGTGTGTCTCACGTAAACAAAACAGAAAGAAAGAAAGAAAGAAATAATTTATTGACCAACAAAAACATAAATAAAACAAAAAACAGAATAGGGTCAACTAGGTCCCTGCCTCAGCACAATGCCACAACGACACTAAGGACGCTGCGGCGCTGATATTCTGGCAGGGCCTAAGGTTGACGTGAATAAAAGAAGTCATAAAAACAAAAACACAATCACGGAATAACAGTACCACAAAGAATAAAAAAAATATGAAAAGGCTGTTGATTTTTTCCTTTGCCTTAGCGCGAAAAATAACATTGTTTTAAAAAATTATGTAATAAAATAACGTTATTAACATTGGAGTTACTTTTTGGCGGGATCGGGAAGCGTCACTTTAGCAGTTTTGTTTTTCTTGTTAAAAATTGTGTTGTGGCGGATGTTAGTGTCTAATAATGGTGGATTATTAACCACTAAGTGTTCGGAAACATGCACAAGTGTTGGCAAGTGAAACAAAATAGCGGAAGGTGTCTTTCGACGTTCCCTCAAGAAGTCCACGGGGAGGTTCCAGTAAATCCCCACACATTTACTGAAACATAGGGAAAGGGGTATTGACTTGACTGCCACTTACTTTGACTTGACTAATATTTTGACCACGAGTGCTTTATAAAATGTAAACATTTTACACTTGACATTAGCTAAATGCACAAACAGTGCGAAGCCATTAAGAAAAAAAAAAAACATTGGAGTTTACCACATCTGATCGATTTTTTTATTACAAGCTTTTATTTAACTTGCGCAATTCGTAAGTATGTTGTTGTAGCTTTAAAAATTGTAAATCATTTTTGCCCATTTTTAGTTATCCGATCCAGCTGAAATTTGGCATACTTATGAAAGTCTGGTTACAATAAAGCTGATCTAATGGTGGGGCTGGAAGGTGGCCGTCCGTTTGTCAAGACCCGTTTCTCAGGAACGCGTGGAGGTATCAGTCTGAAATTGATATCAAATACTCAGGTCTTGTTAGCCAGAGGGGGGAGAGAGACGGGAAGAATTACGCTTCCCCTCCCGTTCCCCCTTCCCAGGAACGGCGGCCCACCCCACTTGTAGTTTAGCCCTACAAATGGGGGGGGGGGGGGGGCGGCGGAGGGTCTTGGACGGGTACGCCCAGGAGTCCCCTCCGCAGCGGATGGGGGGCGGTATGGTGGGCAGTAGGCCGCGTACCCAGCCCCCACGCGCGGGCCTACCTGCGCACGTCTGCGGGGTCCCCGAAATACCGCGGGAGACCCCTGCCGTGGAGCCCCGGCGAGGCCGGGAAGCTGCTGGGGGTGGAGCCGTGGTAGAATCCCTAACGGGGACCCTGCGGCTCCGCACTAAGCAGTGTAGAGGTATTCGCAGGACTTTTTTAGCGGATATTATGCTGTAAAGCGCCCGTAAGAGTTGCGGGGTCCTCGGTGGGTAGCCACTGGGGGGTCCGTAAGACTTGCGGGAGCCAGGTGTGAGGTCCGTTCGGCGGTGTGCCTCTTAAAGGCGCCGTCGTCTGTAAAAAGATTTTTTACCTGCGTTATAAAAAAAAAGGTCTTGTTAGCCAACACAATCAAAAAATATACCGTGTTTATGCCGCGAATATTCGAGACTCGCCAGGGAATCAAAACCTAAAGGGTACTTCCCTTGAACTCAGAAACTTCAAATTTGGTACGAAGCAACGTCCTATAACACAAATAAAGGAAAAATTGCGAAAACCGTAAATATACCTACAGGTTTGTACGGAGCCCTTTGGTGCGCGAATCCGACTCGCACTTGGCCGTTTTTTTTCACGTTTACTCAGAAGTTTAATTTTTTTACAGCTTCAGATCATCGTAGACCTGAGGACGGTACAGAGGTACGGAACCCCTGAAAACTGATGTTCTATAGGAAATTCACTATGCTGTCCGCCTGCTTTTTTTATTTTTTTATTAATGGTTCATAAAACTGGTTCACTTTCATAGTTTGGTAAAATAAAATAATGCTGATTACACTTATAAGGGAAATACAACCTACTTGGAGTGAACACAATATCATCATCATCAACCTATTAATGTCCCCACTGCTGGGGCACAGGCCTTCCCTATGGATGGAATAGGGAGTTTGGGCCATGACCCACCACACGGGCCCAGTGTGGATTGGTGGGTGCTAACGACTGCTCATGCAGCTGGGCCCAATGGCTTAACGTGCCTGCCGAAGCACGGAGGAGCTCAAGAAAGTAAATTTTTGGTCACCCATCCAATAACCGACCACTGCGAAAGTTGCTTAACTTCAACGATCGCAACCGAACGCGCTAACTACTTGCGCCATCGAGCTCCTCACAATATGCTTAAAAAGAATGTTACATTAATTCTGAGTATAAAAGGAAACTGATTAATTTAATAGGTACACTACAATGTAACCACATTAAATGGGGGGAGATGTCCTGTAGCAGACAAGACTTCTTGAATGTCCTGACCGATGTATTAAAAATATCAATTTGACTACAAACTTTATTGTGAGCGCATGCGATGGATAGGAGAGTGTCTTGCATAATTAGTTTGACAGAAAGGCAACCTAAATGTTTTTCTATTACATTAACCATTACCTGGACGTGGTACTGATAACTGAAGTCTCATTAACAGGTCGGATGAGTCAACACTACCTGTAATGATTTTACGAAGAAACAAAAGATCAGCAAGGGCGCGACGCATCTCTAACGAACTAACGCTATAAATATTGGTTCTTGTGCTGTAAAAAGTAAGCTTACATATACCCGGATCCTTAAAGATAAAGATAAAAGTTTAGTTTGACGAATTACAAAGTTTAGCACATTCACTAACTACGTTGTCAATGTATTCCCTGACATCCAACTTCCTATCAACTATAACGCCTAAATCGCTGATGCCCGTAACTTCGCTCAATTGAACATTGTTGACATAATATATGAGAGAAGTCAGATGTTTTTTTCTTTATTTTCCCACCACTGGTATATTTTCTCAATGTCTTGCCATTGAAATAAGATGCATGTGTTACTGTGTGATACAATCTTTTTGTATAATTTAAGATCATCGGCATATAAATGGAAGTATGAATCTATATTGATGCACAGGTTGTTAACAGAGAACACAAAGAAGAGTAGACCTAAGTGAGAACCCTGTGGTACACCAGATGACACTTCCCTTGGCTCAGAAACGAAACCACGGATTATAATAATTTGAGACCGATTTCGGAGATAAGATTCACATGATCTCATACCATCTCAATAACGAACCAAATAGCATGTCCAAGCCTATGAATCAGTAGATTATGATCAACCACATCAAAAGCCCGCGAGAAGTCAGTATAATCGCATGAACTTCTAGTCTCTAAAGCTTCTGTAATGTTAGAGACATAATCGTAAGGTTCGATGTAGTTGACCGCTGTGGCAAAAATCCATAGTGGTAAGGACTTATCATTGGCTTTAAATGGGAAAGAAGTACCTTTTTGATCAGACTCGAAATTCTTAGTAAAACTGTACCTAATGGATAGGTCTAAAATTGGCTACGTTGCTTTGGTAACCCTTTTTTAATATGGGAGTTATATGAGCTATTTTATATTTTTTTGGGGGAAAAGCGCCATTTAAGAGAGTGGTTAAATATTATATATAAAGGTTTTACGAGCTGTGTGGCACATGTTTTAGAAACAGTGGCGGTATTTCATCAGGTTCGGGTCCTTTGTTGGTATCTAGAGTTTGAAGTAATATTAAGATATCCTGTCCAGAGAGTGGACAAGAGCTAATAAATAGGTGAGGTTTATTTTCAAAGTCTAGTGATGTTTCAGAGTTTGCATATGACCCCGAAACATCACTCAAAATTTGAATAAAAGTGAGAACTGAAAATAGTTCAAAAATGTCTTTTCCGCTTTGTGCCTTTCTGTTGTGGAGACGCAACTCATCAGGTATATTGCAACTTTTGAATTTCTATGAATTTACAAATATCGAAAATAATAATCGGATCACGTCTAATATTTTCATTCGATTCACTCTTAAACTTTAACTAACAGCATTTTGTCATAGCATCACTTCGTTTTCGAAGCATTTTATATGTTAATTTGTCTCTAAAATTGTTGTACATTTGGAATTTTCCATGGTACTTAGCTTTTTCTTTCAAGATTTTCTTCAGGGCAAAACTATAACAACATGGTTAACTTAAACCACATGATACTGTCTCCGGAGTATATTTCCTAATAATATACCAAATATGATCATAAAAAACATCAACCATTCTATCAACATCAAAATGTTGTTCTAGCAACCGGGCCAGCTTTATTTCAGACAAATCTTTTGAAGTAAATTCATAGTTGTTTTTTATTTAAATTGGCTTTGGAACTTTGTTTACCTTAGGAACTTTGTAAAAGCCGCAATTAAGTGATATGTCAAACACTGCGTAATGACTATCGGGAAAAATGAGGGGATCAGAATTTTCGGAGACAGTGAATAAATGACCAGAATTGGATAGTACCAAATCAAGGGTACGTTGCAATTAGTTTGTAACAAAATTCAATTGGCCAAGATCATTAAAAGCTATAGTATCTACTAAAATATATTCAATTTGAGGTGTCGTACAAAGTGGGGATAAAAAAAATATGTGTGTAAATCTAAAGAAAAGTTTACTAGAAAAAAATCCACGCGGACCAGGCAGCGGACGGGACTCGAACCCGCATCCTTCGCTATCCGGGCGAATGCACTGACCATTATGCTACCACGGCCCTATTAGCCGCGTCGAAATTTTCCTAGCCTTAAGCTGCAAGGCAGCGCCATCTCTTCGCATTGTAGGTAACCCACAATGTCAAATGAATACTTTTTCAAGTATTAAACATTTGAAAGAAGAAATAGCAGTTATAGTTATGATTTATTTATTTTTTAAGCATTTAACTGCTAGATGTTTAAATCTAAAGAAAAGTTTACTAGAAAAAACATTTTTTTTTGATTTTTTGATGATTTTTTTTTAGTAAATTTTTCTTTAGATTTAAACATCTAGCAGTTAAATGCTTAAAAAATAAATAAAATCATAAAATATGTGTGGTTATTTTATACCTATTGAAGATTAAAAAGATTAAAATCACCAGTTATAAGAAAAACTGTTTTCATAGGAGATTTTAGTTGAATCACTTGAGTCATATTTGTTAAAAAACGTTCTACATAACCAAATGTAACGGGTGGAGGGACATACACACCCCATATGCATAACTGTTGTGTCGTGACTCCAGGTCTCACTTTGACAACAACCCAAAGATCTTCACCATGTGATTCCCATTCCTGTTGGCCCGTATGTCCATCTGTTAAGATCCTTGGAGCGCGTGGACGTATTCCACTGAAATTAATATCAAATACTCTGGCTTGCAGTCGCTTAGAGCAACGAAAAACTTATTAGTAACGCATTTAAAAGATACTACCGTTAAAGTTACTTAGTTTTACGCTCACACAAGAAAGAAAGAAAGAAAGAAAAAGCTTTTATTGGCCTTACACAAGAATGTAGAAAAAAACAATAAACATAGCAACAAAAATAAAATAACAACAGTGAGCAACAATATGGAGAAAGAAAAGGCCAATCAGGACCCTGCCTCAGCTTAATGCTGTTACAAGAATATACAAGAATCATATACTGTAAAAACTACACAAGAATCATATACTGTAGGTGCTTAACGTTGTCTCAAATTCATCAAATTTGGTAAGTAATAATGCCATGTATAGGAACAATAAAATCATTAGAAACATCTTAGAGACTGGATTCTTTCACATAACTACACGTTTGTAAGGAAATCTCGCTCTGCGAGAAAAATATTCTACAGTTTTTAAATTATAGATTTTTTTTTTCGAGTAAATATGATGAAGGTCCTTAAAGCAGTTTCCAGCTATATTGGGAGGCCAATCATATGACGAGCTCGATGGCGCAAGCGGTTAGCGCGTTCCGCTGCGATCTTTGAATTTAAGCAACTTTGCAGTGGTCGGTCATTGGATGGGTGACCGAAAATTTACTATCTCGAGCTCCTCCGTGCTCCGGAAGGCATGTTAAGACGTTGGTCCCGGCTGCATCTGCAGTCGTTAGCACCCACCAACCCGCACTGGGCCCGCGTGGTGGGTCATGGCCCAATCTCCCTATTCCATCCATAGGAAAGGCCTGTGCCCCAGCAGCGGGGACATTAATAGGCTGATAATGATGATGATGAATCAAAGGTAAACAAAAATGTACTATAGAGCCCTCATCAGAACATTTATTAACTGAACACCACTAAATAGTTGTGTCTTCGATTCGACCAATTCGATTGTATAACAAGTTTATAAATGTTTGATGAACTCAGCTCAGAGGCAGTGATGATATCTCTGTTTCCCGATCTCCATGCTGAAGTCAAAGTAGAAACTTATCTTTTGTTTTTGGTCTGTTTATTGGTGCTTAATCCGTTGCTCCTTATTAAATCTCAAAAAATATATAACTCAGTGAGCTGTGTATATTTTTTAATTGGCAAATGGTTTCAAGATCCAGTCAAGGCACTTCAGCATTTCATTCAGCGACGGACCTGCCTTACTTGTTGACAGTTATCCCACGTAATGACTAACAACTCACGTGCCTTCATCCTCACGTGATTCTCACTCACACGTACAACCATTGAAGTTTTTGATATCCACACGTAATCGTTCAGAACTGCATGCATAACGTTGGAAGGTCATTATTTCAAATATTGCAGAGAAATGAGAGCTATTACGAGATAACGTTTAAAAAAAGGTTATTTAAGGCAATTTTAGCGGAAACCTGATAAAAAACAGAGGACTTATGAAGACCACCAAGAAAAGATAGGCAGCTTTTCTCTATCATGTATTTATGACATCAACGCTCTCTTATTATCCAGATTATATGGATAGGCAAGATAGAGGGGGAAAAACTAGTAAGAAGCAAGAAGATTTTTTGGATTTGGAATATCGGAGAGAGGACTGGTACTGACTGCATGGAAGAGCTGTTTTGTCTGGCACGAAATAAAAACAACTGTGGAAAGCTGATATTTTTTATTCAGAATGGACTTTCCAAAGTTTCATGGCCATCGCCGTATATCCCTCGAGGGTTTGCTAATGTATTAAATTTGTAACAGTGTGAGACATATATTTACTTAATTTATGAAGAATGACTATTTTGGACGATTACAGATTCGCCCTTGTGTTCCTAAAATTTTAGCGAAGGAAAGGATCTAAGTATGATAATGTGTGAAGTTTTATGATGATAAACAATTCTTTTACAACAATTTTTTTATACTGTATCAGAAAATTAGCATTTCCTATTATTTTGAGTAATAGTTCTCCTATGTTTTCGTTTTGTAACCAATAGCTTTGCGTAGAAGAATCGAATTGGAAAGAAAATTTGTACAAAACCAAGGTTTATTATTGCTTGTTATATAACTGCTTAATTTTTTCATTATCTTATGATTATCTCAGTCGGACTCAAATTAAACTAGGAATCCTTAAATCTCAGAAATTCACGTCGCTATTTATATAATTATTATTAATTATGTGTAAAGTGAGCCCTGATTTTTGCGGAAAATTACAGTTTTGTGTCCAAAACAGATGAGATGGGTGGTTTTGTTGTACATACTTATATATTTAAATAAATAAATAAATATTTCCGACACTCACACCAATTAGGCTAGCCCCAAAGTGAGCACTGTAAGGCTTGCGTTATGGGATACCAAGGTAACGGATAGAATACGTATAATGTACATATATAAGTAGATTTATACAGAAATACATATAAAACATCCATGACTGGAGTACAAATGCTCGTATTCATCACACAAACATCTGCCCCCACCGGGATTCGAACCCGGGACCTCTCGAGTCGGCGACACCATGAAAACCGGTGTACAAACCACTCGGCCACGGAGGTCGTCGTATAGAGTAGATGTAATCGGGTTTTCGGTGTGATGAGGTGACATGATACAAATCCCACCAACCACCCATGGCCTGGCGAACCTTCTCGGTCATGCAGGCCGAAGCAGCTGGAGATACGCGCGGAATGGCCTCCACCGCGCGTACTTTCTTGACTCCCTACAAATTATTCTTTAGGTGACATGATACAGTTGGAGTGTGAGAGATGCGTGGAGAGGCAGCGTCGTCGGCGCCTGCAGGGGTCAGGGTGTCGGGTGGTGTTGCGTCAGTGCTGGAGTGCGGGGCGGCGAGGGGTGGAGGGGTGGAGGGGCGGGGCGGAGGCGGCGCGCGCGCGGATTGTCGCGCCGGCGGCCGCAGCGCGCACGCGCCCGCGACCCGCACCCGCTCCGTACCCGTCGGCCACCGCGCACGCGGCATGCGGCCCGACCACGCGCCACCATGGACGTCTCCATCACACCAACCAAGACTGAGTACCACTTCGGTGAGTCCCCCTCTCTTTACCTCTAAACTTTACCGGACCATCGCCGGAACTGCTCCGTCGGCTAAAGGCTGCAGCAGCATCGTTCAGGGACGATTTTAACTTGGCTGCGAATGACCTTAAAAAACTACATCCGTCATACTTAAAGGAGAACCAGGGAAATTCGTTTTCAGTGAGTATTTGATGAAATATAATAAGTGGAATCGTTTCATGTAGTAGTTTCTTATTGGCAAAGTTTTGAAAACCAACTCGCGACAGTGCACTGCGGGATTTTCCAGTGAAATTTCACACTGATGAAACTTTTATGTGCCGGTTGAAGCGTACAAAATTACTCAGCTAAATTATAGTTTAATTTACGACTACGTACTGTTATTCATATTAATTATATTATCTCTTTGTAAATAATATTGATATGACATAACAACTTAATTGTATTGATTGATTAGAGTATTGACATATCACTTAGATCGCTTGTATCTGGAACGAAACAATCAAAAATACAAACGCATTGTAAGTACCTAAGGTCTGCTCTAAAAAGTATTTTAGTAGGAAAGTAAGGTTTTCTATGGAAAACTTAGTCGGCGCGTGTTGTCAGTAGTCAGCTGGGCGGCAGATATGGCCGAGATAATAATGTTTACTCGCTCACATCACATCGCTGATGCGACGGCCCACGCTTATATCAGTCCTTAATTATGGTTAATATTAACGACAAAAAAGTGTTAAGCTAAATGGCTATAGCTTTATATCCTTCATCCAATTAATTGTTTTTAGTTTTAACATGTTTTTATATGTACTACATACACTACTACACTACTGGACATAGATGTAGCTATAATTTTATATAATTTGGATCTTTTCCGGCCACAAGATTGGTAGTCCAAAAACTCATATATAGTTACTAGTTAAAGTGTTTATAGAAAGAGGTTTGGTATCATGTGAAAGCATGGCATTTCAATATTACTGTGTCTCGTGTATACTATATTTTTGATTGTTGTTAATAGTCAAGTCATCATTATCTTGGTTTGTTCCCAATTTTGTTTGGGTTTCGTTATCAGTATAAAATCTGGTCTAGTACCTATTGGACCCTCAAGATTCGACCCAAAAGCAAAAAGTACCCATTGGACCTCTTTTTTGGTGTCCATTGGACCTTCTTAAAAAGTTTTATATTCAATGTGCCCATTGGACCTCTTTTTTGGTGTCCATTGGACCTTCTTAAAATTTTTATATTCAATGTGCCCATTGGACCTCTTTTTTGGTGACAATTGGACCTTCTTAAAAAAATTATATTCAATGTGCCCATTGGACCTCTTTTTTGGTGCCCATTCTGTTAATCACAGTTCGTTCGGTCTTTTTCGTCCTGTATCTCTTTTTCTACATTCATGTCAATCGTCAAGTGCTTACCATATGATAATGCCTACATCATAGTAAGTTTTTTTTTTCTTTTTTAAACTCGCAAGGTTGGTAAAGCGTGTGACACGATGTTTTAGAAGAGGTAGGACATAGCGGACTTTTTACCCGAATCGGAGCGTTCGTCTGTGAAAAACTAATCTGCAACTCGTAGAAAAGAAAATTCAATATCGTTATTTCAGTTTAGGCTGTTGGCAGGACCCGATCCAAGGGGGAGTGAGCCAGGCTTTTGCCCAGATCGACAAAAATCAGGGGCGCCATAATTGTCACTTAAGGGCGGCAAAAATCTTTGCCCGGAGCGACTAAATTTGTAGATCAGGCCCTGGCTTGTTATAAGCACTTGTGAAAATCGTGTCATACGTTTGAATCGCCACACGTTTAAAGGCAGTAGTGACGCAAAGCTACCTTAAACTTACATTTTGTTTACCTGCTACCATAATCGGCAAATTTTGGTTTGGTTTGGTTTTGGTGGTATGTTTGATAAAGCAGCAAGATCAGGTACGAACTTCTTTCAGCGGTTTTCTCTTTCAGCTATGATATGGTGGTCTTCATAAGGCGGGTAAACCTTTTCCTTCAGAGGCCGGAACGCTTGGTGCTGCAGTGTCCATGGGCGGTAGTGACTATTTACCATCAGCTGCCAGCTCGTATGCCTGCATAACCGTATCATCACCAGCCTATTAATGTCCCCACTACTAGGGCATAGGCCTTTCCTATGGGAACTTTCCTAGGGAAATTGGGCCATGACCCACCACGCGGGCCCAGTGTGGATTGGCGGGTGTTAGCTACTGCAGATGGAGTCGGGACCAACGGCTTACCATGCCTTCAGAAGCACGGAGGAACTCGAGATAGAAAATTTTTGGTTACCCATCCAATGACCGACCACTGCGAAAGTTGCTTAACTTCAACGATCGCAGCCGAACGCGCTAACTACCTGCGCCATCGAGCTCGTAGCAAAAACAGATACCTATCTAAAACTAGCTGCCGAGACTATGTACGCGTTAACTTTAGTGTTTGGGAATACCTCACGAACCCATTTTTTTTTTGGATAAAAAGTATCCTATGTGTAGGTAATAAACTATATGTATGCGGATTTGATTGAGCAAAAACCAAACTAATCTGACTTTTGCATTTATAACATAAGTAATGATAAGAAGATTTTTTTTCAAAACAATTTGGTTTTACAAGGCGTCGCTCCACAACCGACGCTGGTGTTGAGCTCTTACAACATATTTTTGATGCCTGGGAGGAGTCACGTGATGCTTTAGGTGTCTTCTGTGATTTGTCCAAGGCTTTTGATTGCGTTTTTCATACAACTTTAATCAGGAAACTACGCCACTATGGATATAAAGGTAGAACTCTGGATCTGATTGTGTCATATTTGGGCGATAGTATCCAGGGAGTTGACATCAATGGCAAAAGATCTCCCGGATCGTTAGTAAAGATGGGTGTTCCTCAGGGCTCGATTCTTGGTCCTTTCTTGTTTTTAATTTATATAAATGACCTACCTTACTTTCTAAGGGATAATCACGAGATAGTATTGTTGCAGATGATACTTCACTTTTATTTAAAATTAAAAGAAAGCAACCACTTATTGACGACGTGAACAATGCCATCTCTAAAGTAGTCCACTGGTTTAATGCTAATAATTTACATCTTAATGTAGCTTAAACTCGATCTAGCTCGATTAGTTTATTTTAGTTATTTTCGTAGTGTGATGTCGTATATTTTGCTGTGGGGAAATGCTGCCGATATTCAAACTATTTTTGTGCTGCAGAAGCGGGCTGTTTGGTCAATTTACAATCTTAAGACTAGAGACTTTTTAAGAGATAATTTTAAAGAAAGCCAGTTTTTTCGCCAGTTTTTCTCCTCAGCTAAAAAATGTCTTTAACTGGTGGTAGGCAAAAAAATATGGACGATTCAAAAGAATTGTATTTTGCATCCAATTTGAATAAAGATATTTTGACTATGACTTTGAAAAATACACGCATATGGTTTCTTTATTTTGCCTTTACAGCATTGATTGCAATTGAAATCTCGTTCACCAAATGGAAGTGATAGATCATATACATGTTAGCAGCTCTCTACCAATAAGCTCCTGTATGTTAAAAGACTTTTACTTATATTCGGGAAACAGTTAGTAGTTGGCGCTTTCCATGTTTTTCTACCCCAATTCATGATAGTAAATAATGAACGATTTATTTTTGTGCAATAATTTATAAAAACTAAGATCAGAGGCCGTGAGCCCAGATATAGAAATGGGTCTCCTTTACTAACACCCCCCGCCTACCCCCACTCCACACGGTGATAGTGTTTGAATAAGGCAGATAATTTTGTTTATTTACACGCGATAATGGCGCTTAATAAACTTATTGCCCCTTTGACGACAATTAACGCGTTCATAATTGATTATAGAGTAATTTAAATGCACGTAACAATACCTTTCAGTGTTATAGTCACTCACACACACATACATATACACACACACACACACATTTATGACTCGGTGTCCCTGACAGAATGAATTAAGTGCCATCTTAATAAAGTACACAAAAATAGCGATAAAAGTTATATAAATAACTAGGGGATTTGATAAATTGATGGTGTCCCAGAGGCCGATCGTGCTAAATGTCAAACGACTGAACCGTAAACGAACCGCAACTTTTTATGACATTTCGTATCGCCCTAAAGTTTTGACAGAACTGCAGTCAAAAATTAAGTAGATTTCAGTTAAATTACATTATCTAAGTTTTTACACATTGAAAATATTCTATAGTCTGTTCTTCAAATGTGAAAGAATTTTCAATATTGGTCCAGTAGTTTCGGAGCCTATTTAATGCAAACAAAGAATCAAATCTTTCCTCTTTATAATATTAGTAAAGATAAATCCCACCAAAAACATTCTGTAAAAAACTAGCCAAGTCTCGATGGAGCTGCTTGTTTATCTCTAAAATGTAATGAAATCTAGACAAAGTCGTGCCAAGTCTAAGGTTCCTTACTGCGATTTCTTTATTATTATAGTTAATATTTTGTGACTTGGCCGTTGTCCGCAACTTTATCAAGCCTACAATTGACTGGTCATTCAATCAACGTTTTCCAAGTGGCAATTTTCCATCGTCAATGGGTAGCGGTTCTGGCGACAGATTGGTTCAATGGTGTCAGTAGCACCTGGATTTGTACACTTGTGTACCCTTCAACGGCCAAGTCACAAAACATTAACTATAATAATAAAGAAATCGCAGTAAGGAACCTTTGACTTAGCACGACTTTGTCTAGATATCATTACATTTTAGAGATAAACAAGCAGCTCCATCGAGACTTGGCTAGTTTTTTACAGAATGTTTTTGGTGGGATTTCACTTCTTTTTGTAGAAACGTGGGCATATTGATTTATTTTATTAGATTTTCTTATTTGACACATTTTTTTTTTCTTTTTAGGAGTAGTTTTTTTATTATTACAAATGTTTCTTTTCTTTTTTTCCGGTTCTGATTCTTATACAGTAGCAACAGTTTTTCGTATTGCCCATTCGCGTTCATTATTTATTCTTTTAGATGGTTAAGACGGTTTAATTTCTAAAAGATCGGCACGGTATTTACGTCTTAGCCGGTTGTACTCGGTGATCGCTGACGCTTGAGCTTTAATACTCTTGAAGTCAACATTTATGAGGTGCACCCCATGGAGATTGGTTACTCGTGAAAGTGCCACGTAGGCTTGGCCACAAGAGAATATGGAGGTGCCAATGTCCATGAGGGCATTTTTTAAACTAAGACCTTGGCTCTTGTGAATTGTTTGAGTCAG
Source organism: Chilo suppressalis (assembly GCA_902850365.2). Classification (NCBI taxonomy): domain Eukaryota; kingdom Metazoa; phylum Arthropoda; class Insecta; order Lepidoptera; family Crambidae; genus Chilo; species Chilo suppressalis. The sequence goes on along the minus strand of OU963898.1, from coordinate 32,585,711 downwards.
TTCTACCATACACGAAAGATATTGAATGACCCGTCTTTGGGCATACCAACTATTTGGTAGCCAGCCACTAAGTTCATCGTCGTTTTTTAATATTATCAGCGCCATCTAGCAACGTGTGCGGGTATCACCGCCACTCTTAGTCAAATGCAATATATTTTGACCAAAATTAATATTTTAGTGTAATTTCTTTATTTAATTAATGTAATGTTCGAGTAGAATAAAGTTAATTGTTCGACTATTTTTTTCTTGTAAACTTGTGAGTATAAGTATAAAAGTCAGTGTAGTGTTATACAAAACCAGGGTCACCAGGTACTTCAGATCTTCGATTATCCTAGTTTTTATAGTTTTCCTTTTATGTGGCCATTAAACCCTAACTCTGTACCAAATTTCAGCTCTCTGAGTTTATGGGAAGTACTAGTTCTATTCTGATGATCATGAGTGAGTGAGTGTCGTAAATGCGAAACTTTGCTTTCGCTTAACTTCGGAACTAAACGACCTACAGACTTGAAATTTTGGATTTTAAGTATGCTATTATAGCTTACTGGATGACGAAAATTTCAGCGTTCTGGTCTTATCCAGAGGTGCTCAAATAGGGGCTTGAAAATGCGGCGTAATGGTTCCAGTAAAGATGGTACGGCAGTGTTTGCTTCGCGCTCGACTTGTCGGGGGCACTGCCGTGCCCCCCGATTTCGGTGGCCATCTGTGGTCTTCATCATCAGTTTCGGTTTACCAGATGGTGCTTTTCTACAGTAAATGAAAGAGTTACTATCACAAATATCTAAATAATTGTTAATCTACCTATAGTTTTTAAAGAGTTCCCTCGATTTGTCCATGAACCCACCATCAGGCCCTTACCCGATGACAATGCGACGAGCTGCGAAGTATACTCTTTCAAACAAAAAGAGAATTTACGGAGTCGGTCCAGAACTCGTCAAGTTAGTGATGAAGTAACAAAGACATGAGAATATGATAAATTTAATATTGCAAATGTAAATTTTGAATTGTCCGTTTGTCCGTTATGACTGCACACCCTAGCCACTGCACTAAATTTGATGAATTTTGCTATAGAGTACAAAAGTGTCTTCGATGAGGATATAAAAAAATATTATTCAAAAATTTAACGTTAATTACCAATCGAAGGTTTACAAAAGTTTCTAAAACTGATTGTTGATAAACTTTTTTGCCCAGTATTGTTAGTGGCTGGGCCGTTTTAATGTGTTAATCTTTGGTTGTCGACCAAGCGTGATATTACTCGAATGAATAAATTGCATTTATAACTTATATTGTCAATAACATATACGCACACACGCACAGCCCGACATAATATACATTGTATTGAGAGATACATTGGCACATTATTATGTTATTATGATTTCCGCTTCGATCTTAGCAACATTATCACGTACGGCTGATTTCAATCGTGTACGATTCCACAATACTACAAAAGTTACAATATTGATATTACTATAATTATGTTTAACAGTCCAACTGAAATATTTAAATGTTGTTTTCGATTTGTCTTTCATTTCCTCCACTTTCTTACTCGTAAAGACATGCTCAACATGAATAGCTGTTATGAACACCGTACGCGAATTGTGAAACAAGAGCCTTTGTTTGTAACTCGAGTGTAGGTTTATTAGGAACGACTAGGTTTTATTTAACGGGCGACTACTACTGCCCGCTTTACGGCCTGCGCGAGAGCACTCCACGCGCTGTGCGTTCAGAGCGACGCATGCGTAATGCCTGAAGTACTGAAAGCAGTTCTAATAGCAGCGATTACGGTCGAGTATAGAATGTGCGGTCGCGTAGTTTAGTCTTTTACGTGTTAGCAAGTCCTTATCGCTGAACGTTAGTGCACCATTTTTATATTCCGCGAACGATGGAGTTCACGACGGATGACGGAGGCGCGGTCCCGCTTCGGGGCCGTTAGCTGTCGTTTGCGGAAATCGAGTATGGCTTAGGAGAACTGGGTGTTAGGGATGAATGAATTTGGCGAGTGCCAAGACCCTGATGTTAAATGGCGGGCGAGTAGAGTAGCGGGCTGAGCGCAAGTCTCTTTATCATCCAGCGATTAGATAAAGGAAATCGTTGAAGTAGCGCGCGGCAGTAGGCTGTGGCGCTCGCCGCAAGCTGGCGGCCGCCCGCCGCAACCTCCGCGCTTCCTTGTTATTATTGCGGATTGTTGACCGCTGGCTGCGTGCCGCGTGCCGCGTGCCGCGTGCCGCGTGCCGCACGCCGCACAACACCGCGGCTGACCTCCTTTCTATTGTTGAAGTTAGGAACCGCTCAATGTTGTGCTTCACATAAAAAATACACTGTGATTGTTCAAGGGAATATATGTAGCACGCGACTGTTCTCCAAGGATTCAGACGCAACTATGCAAGTGTAAGTGTGCTTCGTAACTTTCCAGAGGTCTCGAACGTCATTGTCAAAAATCGGTAGAGCTGCACTCTTAAATCGGTATATTTGTACCCAAAATCGGTAATACAATATTAATTCAAATTCGTATATTTATCATACTTACAGATAAATTTTTACGTTACTTTTTTATCGATTTCAAACGGGAGGAGGTTCTCTCAATTCGTCAGTATAATTCTTTCAATGTTGTTCGCGCATATTTCTGATAATCAACTGACGGAAAACAAACTCTGCTATTATTATAGCAGAAAAAATAACATAGTCATCACGATGTGATTTTTTGTTAATATCTCACTTTTAGCAATTGAATAACTAATCATCCATACTAACCGTAGGCTTGTTGAAAATATATCGATATTTTTTGTTCGATATATCGATACATCGATACAAAATAACTAATATCGAAATTCGTATCAAAAACGATATTTTTTTAATAATTAGCGGCATATCACGATCTAACTAAATTCGTATCTGGAAAAATCGTAACTAGATCTCAGATTAATGATATTCAACATATCTATGATCTGTGCTGTATTTAGTATTGTCTATGTCATCATTGGAAAATAGGGTCTATTTTTAGGGAAATAATTTTCGTTCCATTATTATTCCACGTGTCATATTTCGTGAGCTACTGTACGATATTTTTGGGAAAATTGGTCCGATATATCGATATATCGATGTTTTTTTCGCGATATATCGAAGCCGATATTGATATTTTTTAAAATATCGATGTATCGATATATCGATATTTTTTTCAACTTTCGACATCCCTAACTAACCGTTGAATGATTTCCCGTAACGTTAAGCATAAATTAAAAGATCTGCCGACTTAAAAGTGTAAAATCGGGACAATTTCCATGTATTCTAAGAAATCGTGGAGAAAAACATTGCATTTACGGTATATCGGTAGGACAGAGGCCATATCGTAGTGTTGGGTAGGACACGACTTGAAAAAGAGTTTGTAAGAGTAGCTTCTTTTTTGTACTGAACCAGTACAATGTCCCACTTCAAATGAGGCGAAGCGTACTGAAGCTCGGCAATACATTTGAAGTGACGAGTACAAATATGACATTGAGGCGTACAGAAGCTCGACATTACGTTTGTGTGCACGAGTAGCACCTCCTCTACGCACTATCAATATTGCTGGATCCAGCATGCAGGACAGCGCTATACACGTAAAACAGATAGAGATACAGATGGATAGTGCGTAGAGGACTTAAATGAAATGTCATGCCTCGCTCTCTCTCTCAGACTTACGAAGAGTGAGTGAGTAACGAGACGCGACTATCGCGACATTTAATGTGAAGTAGTACATTTCAAAATTTTGAGCCGCTCTTACAATTTGGCGTCATGTCCGGGACAAATGTACCGCCTCTTGTAAGTCCTACTGAACACTACCATATCGGTAGAAATCGGTAGGTTCGAGACCACTGGAACTTTTTAAAATGAAGTTTTGAATGGGATTTCAGTGTTTTGTCAATGAGTGGGTCACGTATAGAGGCGTTGCGCGCGGCGGAGGCGTATCCGGCGATAAGGCGCTGCCAGCTCGCCTGGAACCGACCGCTAACCGACACGACACGACATATCGTCATTATATTAACAGTTCACGGTTCCGATGAACTTTTTGAAATAATTAAGGTTCTGCTGCTCTAAGGACACAGCCATTAACGTCAGTAAAACGCATGTATTCTACTAAACTACGTGTAGTTTCTGGAACACCAATTATGGTTGATTTTACAAAATATTGTATCGTAATTTAATATAATGAAATTGGACCAGGCAGCGGACGGGACTCGAATCCGCACCCTTCGCTATCCGGGCGAATGCACTGACCATTATGCTACCACGGCTCTATTAGCCGCGTCGAAATTTTCCCAGCCTTAAGCTGCAAGGCAGCGCGGATTGCGTGGATTTTTTTCTAGTAAACTTTTATTTAGATTTAAACATCTAGCGGTTAAATGCTTAAAAATAAATAAAAACAAAATGAAATTGGTAAAGTACGCCATCATTTCGTCGATGAAACACAGCTTTTGTACTGAAAAGAGTTAGTTAAAAAAAAACAGGAATCTTATTTTGGGAAAGGACAACGGGCAAAACACACCCAGCTCCGCCAACAATGAATTATGTAGTATGAATCGATAGATCTATGAAAAACTAGCCTTTTTTATTATGACACCGTAAAAAATATCCTGTTAGTCAAAAGATATAACACATGGGCATATTTAAGTAGCTAAATAAATTCATTTTATAGTAAGTACCTTTATTTTATATTATTAGTAACCATAATAATATGCCATATGGATGGATCTCTATTGATTGAGTATTTAGTACATTGCTCCACTTATATTTTTATTAAATTACTAGCTGTCCCAGCGAATTCCGTACCGCCATATAAAAATAGAGGTTGGTGGTAGAAGGGTGAAAATTTGGGGTTGTATGTATTTTTGTATGATGTATCATAAAAAAAAATTATCTAAAATTGAAAAAAAAATTTAGGGGTGGATTACCCTTAACATTTAGGGGGATGAAAAATAGATTACATCCGATTCTCAGACCTACTGAATATGCTTATAAAATTTCACGAAAATCGGTCGAGCCGTTTCGGAGGAGTTTAACCACAAACACCGCGACACGAGAATTTTATATATTAGATTGTAATTCATTGAAATTTTGATGCGTTTGCCACCACGTAATGTAGAATCAGTTTAGATATTGCACCCATATCATTTTGGTAGATCTTGAGCCATATAAGTAAACCGATGGATCAGAGGTGTTATAAGGTGAAATCGTTTTTTTAGGGTTCCGTACCTCAAAAAGCAAAGAACCTCTCTTGTTGGCCGTCTGTCTGTCAACACACTTTATCTCAGGGATGTGAGATATGTGGTTAAAATTATAACGATTAATTATACTCAGATCTAACTCCCTTTGAAGCTGTTAAAAAATCGAACTTCTTAAAAAATATAATTGGTTAGAGCGACTGCTCGGATTGTTGAAGGTTTCAGGTTCGAGGCTTGGACCGTGAAGAAATTTTCATAAAAATTTTTTTTTAGATTTCTAAAATAAAAGAAAATATCGGTCCCGTCCATTATTCGAAATATAAATCTAGAAGTTAACTGCTGCTTAATGCTTCAAAAATAATGGCCTCAAACTCCATAGTTAAGACAAAAAATAGGCCGTTCATGCCGCAGGAAAATTATATTTGGCTACTCAAGGAAATCAAAGGAGATTGCTCAAATTGGCCCAAATGCACAAAAAATATTGACATAAACGGTGATTCTTGACGTAATTTATAATTCAATTTACAATCATTAGATTTCAACGGACACCTTTGTATAATATATTTACTTTAAAAAGGACTTTTAATTTTACCGGTTTGGAAAACATACGAATCATTTTTAATGGCTATGGGTGTAGTAACATTCAGCCAAAGACTGATCGAAGTTGTTTATATAACATAAAAACAAATCTATTTTGTAAAGATCGATAAAAATAAATCATTTTTTTATTACACTGTGGTATTAATATCCACAGCTATATTATCATTTTCACTACATGCAAATGTGCTCAGACAATTATTATAGATGGTAGGCGACATCAAAAAGTCTATTGCCATACATTTTTCGCCAAACACCTCTATAAACACATTATAATCTGTATATATGTTAGACTTTAAGGTATCTATCTATGGGCCTACGTTCCCTGACTATAAATTAATAAATAAATAAAATTATAAGGTGTGATACACTAAAAATCTAAAATATGGTTATCTTAAAAACAACAAAAATAATGAAGCTACTGAATATATGGCTATAGAACCTAAATCTCTTAGCTTTCTTTGGTTAACGAGAGTTTAAAAATTCTCTCTAATCTGTGGCTCATTCACAATCATCACACAGTTTCTGTCACAGAGTACCTTATTATAACCGGAAATTACACCTGATTTTAAAAGTTACTCTTATGCATTAATTTTAAAAACAGGCAACTATCTATTAATCTACATGCTCTATATACCTGAATCTAATCCATAATTTCGGTACTTGGCTTTATTTCCCTAGTTTACTACATAACTTTTTTGTTTTTTATTATTTTAATATGTTCAGTGTATATGATTTATAGAAGTTCTCAGGGGTGTCCGTCAATAATATTCGTTTCTACAGTAATTTATACATAATTTCGAATCTAGGAAACAATGTTTCATGATTATTGGTCTTTAGGCCAAACATGTATGGAAGCTGAGCAATCTCCTTTTATAGAGTATTTTCCGCTGACCTGGAACTATGAAATTCGATAGGTCACCTAGGTGATTTAAGTCTGAACTATTAGAATAACCAAGAGTTCGCTCATAAAACACAACAATATAAGTATCTCTAATTACTTTTGGAAACTGAATTTTGTCAACATCTCGGAAAAATTGTGAAACTAGTCTCGAAAATGTTTTTCGAGCTTTTCCTGCTTCCCTGAACATATTATTATGTACCTATCTATTGTAACTCTGGCCTGGGGGCCATTCGCCTAACAGGAATGCTTTGGAAAACGCTAACGCTTTCGATTTTATATTGTTATTTCTGACCGCCGAAGGTTTTCAAATACCTCACGCTCATTTTTTTTTAATATTGTTATTACCAATGCAAAAGGAAAAAAAGAGCGCGAGGCATTTGAAAACCTCAGGAGGCTAGAAATAACAAAATGAAATCGTAAGCGTTAGCGTTTTACAAAGCATTTCCGTTAGGCGAATAGCCCCCTGGTCAGTGCATTCGTTCGTATAGTGAAGAGAACCCACTCTTCACTATGTATTAATGCATCAAATCTTCACAAGCTTTGTGCCTACCTATTGTAAGAAACTCTCAGTGGGCGAGTCTGCCTCGCACCTGTTAGGTTAGGTTTTTTATAGAGGGCTTCTTAAACATTTTCTATAGATGGTCAAGCAAACGATCTTCCTCACAAGATGATAATCGTCGTAAAATGAAAATACAAAAGAACACTGCATCTTGTCTGATCTTGATTACTTTCTATCTTTATTGATCTTGATCTTACAAATTAAAAAAATGGGTGCGTGTACTTATGTAGGCGCGTGAGAAGTTATCCTTCTTTGGCATTGTTTAAAATTAGTTTTTAATTGCATGCAAATAATTAATTACAATAAATTAATAAAAAGTCTGGAAAAGGACACAGTCAATAAAGTTCAGTTTTAATTTGAAAAAATAAATAAATAATCAAAATATTCAATTAAAATCGCTACTGAATATAATTTATTAGAACATATGTGATTTGCACTTGTATGAAACTCAAACACGTATACCGAATATACAAACTAGAAACATGTGGATAAATATTATAAATATGAATACCTATAACTGTTACTTTATTACAAAAAATAAAGATGTGGTTTTTGGTTCTACTACACCAATGGTCAAGAGATGGCGCTGTAGTCTCCTGAATCGCGCTTTGGTTCCGTTGTTCCAGATTAATAACTTTTGATAGGCCTTCATAATGCAGTCGTTAGCTAAATAGAGATTCTATATCTATTTTGTTGGTAGATTTTCTTAATGTGCGGTAAACTAGCGACCAACTTCATCCTGTTAAAATTTTGTGTTACAGTGATGCGCGCGCATCTTAAAATTTCACTCTCATCATTTTTTCATAACGCGCCTAAAGAAGTATAACTTCAAAAATGTTCAAAGAATATTAAAATCCACGCATGTCATAAGTTTCACGAAAGAAGAAGAAATTAAAGTAAAAATAATCAAAAGAATACTTATCAAATATGGACACACTTATCGTATCACAGCAAGTATTGGAGGAGCTCGATGGCGCAAGTGGTTAGCGCGTTCGGCTGCGATCGTTGAAGTTAAGCAACTATCGCAGTGGTCGGTCATTGCATGGGTGACCAAACATTTACTATTTCGAGCCCCTCCGTGCTTCGGAAGGCACGTTAAGCAGTTGGTCCCGGCTGCATCTGTAGTCGTTAGCACCCACTAATCCGCACTGAGCCCGCGTGGTGAGTCACGGCCCAATCTCCCTATTCCTTCCATAGGGAAGGCCTGTGCCCCAGCAGTGGGGACATTAATAGGCTGATGATGATGATGATAACGAATTATAACATTTCATAAACCGTTTTATGTTTCTAAGATATGTTGTTCCAAATATGCCACCTTATAAAACTTACAGCCCGCCCAGTTTTGCACGAGTACATTATATTGTTTACAGTAATTGAGAAGCGTTTTGAAAATTTAAAAATATCTAGTTGTTTATGGCGCGTTTTCAAAAAAATACCAAATCGAACCTTCTTCTGACATTAAATAATACAAAAAATTAAAAATGTCTCTGAAAACCAATAATAATTTATTTAAGGAATTTTCGAAATTTCTGCAATTTTCAAAAGGCCTGTGCGTATATACATTTCGTATTTTTTTTATTTAAAATGATTTTTTATTTACTGTCTCTATCTTCTACTCTAAATTTAACGCAATATCAAATTCAAATTCAAGGTAAATCACAAGAAAAAAATACAAAATAAACCTAGTTGTTACAATTAAAAACTGTTTTCTTCATGAATGATTGAATGACCTTTCGCTTTCAGAATTAGTTTTGGGGATAAATGTTAAACTCATTAAGAAATCATTATTTTCTTATTTTAATTATTAAGCTTTGATTTACATTTACATATTTATTATTCGGTAACTATTGGTTAGTTTCATTATTCTTTGACGACCTCCGTGGCCGAGTGGTTTGTACGCCGGATTTCATGGTGTCGCCGACTCGAGAGGTCCCGGGTTGGAATCCCGGTGGGGGCAGATGTTTGTGTGATGAATACGAGCATTTATACTTCAGTCATGGATATTTGATATGTATTCTATCCGTTACCCTAGTATCCCATAACACAAGCCTTACAGTGCTTACTTTGGGGCTAGGCTAATTGGTGTGAGTGTTAGAAATGTTTATTATTATTAATATACCATGAAATATATTTATTACATTTAATTACGAAGAACATTGTGATCGGTGGTCAAAAAATATATTAACAGGTACTAAAAGACATTCGATATTATAGTAGCCGGTAGCATTGTGGCGGCGACATCTATATGCCCCACATATATACAACGGATGGACGAAATCATTACTCACCATCCTCAAGAGATGGCGTTACCTGCACTGCGATCATAATAGTATGGAAGCCTACATCGCGCAAATGATATTCGGAGGCTAACTCTTCATATATACGATGCCCGACCAACATCTGTCGGGTCGCGGCCCCCGAGCTACCATCACCCAGCTCGGAGGAAGATCTTCCCCTTTGGCCTTCCTACAGCATAATGGTCGGTGCATTCGTTCGGATAGTGAAGAGTGGATATGTACAAATGCAATGCAAATCTACACAAGCTTTTCCCCGAAAAGAAATGTGATGATTGATTTAAATGAGTCATGTTTGCTTCTATATATAGGTATAGTTATATATATATAAGACTACGTTTATTTGTATCTGTGCATTATTATAACAGCGGAAAATTTATGACTCGTACTGGCGTAGAAATTTCCACCACAATATAGGAAAGATTACTGCTTGATATTATGCCTAGATTTTTTTTGTTTGATGTTTGTTGGAGTCCGCTTATGAAAGAGAGAGAGAGTGACGGATTACGTAAAATGATGCGTGTTATCAAGAATGGCATTTTAATGCAGTTTTCTGTGAGGAAAGCTGTTAAGAAGAATACTTCTGTATGCGGATGGATATTACATATTTCAAAAACTAAACCTCGTTTCTTCTATTTTTTTTAGCTTTGCGTTTTTCAATGTTTTATATCAATTACAAGCGGGAGCCCGCGATGTCGCCTGCGCGGAAACAATGTTTTTCATACAAACTTTCAACCGCTTTTTCATTTTTTTTCGGTATTTTTGCCTAAATTGTAGCTCTCGTCTGGGACCTTACTCTTTGTTGTATAAAAATAAAAATGGGTGCGTGTACTTATGTAGGCGCGTGAGAAGTTATCCTTCTTTGGCATCGTTTAAAATTAGTTTTTAATTGCATGCAAATAATTAATTACAATAAATTAATAAAAAGTCTGGAAAAGGACGAAGTCAATAAAGTTCAGTTTTAATTTGAAAAAATAAATAAATAATCAAAATATTCAATTAAAATCGCTACTGAATATAATTTATTAGAACATATGTGATTTGCACTTGTATGAAACTCAAACACGTATTCCGAATATACAAACTAGAAACATGTGGATAAATATTATAAATATGAATACCTATAACTGTTACTTTATTACAAAAAATAAAGATGTGGTTTTTGGTTCTACTACACCAATGGTCAAGAGATGGCGCTGTAGTCTCCTGAATCGCGCTTTAGTTCCGTTGTTCCAGATTAATAAATACTTTTGATATTATAAATATGAATACCTGTAACTGTTACTTTATTTCAAAAAATAAAGATGTGGTTTTTGGTTCTACTACACCAATGGTCAAGAGATGGCGCTGTAGTCTCCTGAATCGCGCTTTGGTTCCGTTGTTCCAGATTAATAAATACTTTTGATAGGCCCTAACAATGCAGTCGCTAGCACCCACTAAATAGAGATTCTATTTCTATTTTGTTGGTAGATTTTCTTAATGTGCGGTAAACACAAAAGTAATGCATGAAGTTGGTCGCTAAAGCGACCAACTTCATGCTGTTAAAATTTTGTGTTACAGTGATGCGCGCGCATCTTAAAATTTCACCCTCATCATTTTTTCATAACGCGCCTAAAGAAGTATAACTTCAAAAAGAAGATCAGGTTCGATGGTTCAGGTGGTATGGGTTCTTTGTCTTAATTCGTCATCAGTAGAGTATAGGGAGTTGTTGCGGCAACGACACCGTCCTTGATGTACCGGAGGTACAGGACTGGTAGGTACAGGAGCAGCAGGGTAGGACGGCAGTGTAGGGTCAGGTAGCGGTAGGAAGTATGGTGGTAACAGTTACGCACCCATTCCGCGACGCCCCCGGGCGGACGCACCCAAAGTGAACATTTTGTTATTCCACTACGCCCCCGGCCGGAACGCACCCGTTTCATATAAAGTACCTAGTTTTTGACAGGAAAATTGACCAATACAGTTGAAAACAGAAGTGTTTTTAAATTGATGTGAATGAATCTTCGGTGTGAGAAAATTATTCATTTCATAAAATATTTTCAATTTGTTCACTTTATTCAAAATAACCCGATGAAGAGTGTAGGTAGGCAGAGCGTGGTCTCTAGAAATATGGAATATATTCGAAATTAGTAAGTTTGTAAAATCAAAAAACCCTCCATTATTTCCCCAAAAACAGGACTGTTCTATTACATCTATAAATTTGTGATACAAAGATAACCTTAGCCTTGCCTTCACCAAGTCTTTTAATCCATAGTTCAGTTGAGTTTCCCGAATAAACGCAATTTAAATGTATAATAAATTAACTAAATATATAACCGTGGATCAAAATAATGGCCGCGAAGGAAAACATGGCCTACTAGATTTTCAGGAGCGGCGCGATTTGATACTTTCCGTTCTTTGTGCATTTAATTTACATAGTAAAGTTAGTTTTTTACATTTCAGTTTACGCATTACATGAAACAATGTAACATAACACTGCCTTTCAGTTTTCCGGACTCCACGGCGAAAGAAATGAGTTCAGACAGGCACGGTAGCGCGGCACTGTTTAGTCGCGATAGGAACCATTCACACTTTCTAGCACCAGATGGGGTTTGTAATATGTGGCGCCATGATTAAAAAGAAGGTTTAATTAATACACGTGTTGTTTGTCTATGGAATGTAGGTAGTCGATAGCACATAATGTAATAAGCAACATAGATAAAAAATATTATAATTGTGTCGTTAAATATAATTAATTGGCTTGTAGGTATATAAAAACTTTTGTACCTATGTTGTTAATTTTAGATAAGGTAAAAACTATGGAATCGTAGAAAAATGACTAAGTAATTCATTTATTATGTAGAGCCAACTAAACTACCCAAGTTAAGTGCTTCGAAGGTGACACGAGGCGTCGACGGTCTCGCAGCACAGTACCCTTAGTACGAGTTTTACAATTATTGTATCCTTGTTTTTACTGTTTTCGTTTATATGCAAATAAACAGTGTTTAAATACTATAGTTAAATCAATTATGTCTTCTTATATTTTAAATATATTTATGGACACTTTTCACCAAAATGGACATAGAAACATAATTTACAATTACGAAAACTATGATAGTTTTCGTGAGCTCAAACTCGTGCTAAGGGTACAGTACCCCTAGCAAGAACCAATATCGAATTCGTATCGTTTACGAGACCGAAAAGTCATTGTCAAATGTGTACTGATTTTTAGTTCTCGTTGGGTACTTTGTGCCGCTGCTGTTCAAGTTTCCATACAAAATTTGACATTGACATTTCAGTTTGCAAACTATTCGAATTCAATAATGGTTCGTGCTAAGGGTACAGTGCTCGAAACGCTCGGAGAGTAGTTGTTTTGCATCGCGCAGTAATAATAACCGTCCATAAACTATGTACAGCGAATCATCACAATACTCTTTATTGCGGTGCGTCCGCTGCGGGGCGGAGGGGGGGGCTGAGCGCGCGATAAGAGGCGCCCGCGCTGACCCCGGAGCTGCCCCCCCCCCCCCTCATCTCGCCCCGCGGCCCCCTCGCTGCCACCAAGCGCTGCTCGCTCGCGGCTAACACTCGCTTCACTAGCCTAGTGACTAGGAACTGGCGTCGAATCGGTCACAGGGGGGTCAAGGAACTGGATGGTGAAGATCTTAAGACTGCACAGATAAGAGCGTTGCTCTGACTGACTCTTGGATGTAGAGGAAACAACCCCCGAGCTGAAATGCCAGTCCCGTTTAAACCACTAGAAGCATTAATCATTTTCCAGCTTAAGGTCCTCCGAAGATCTCGACCCCGAAGACACTGTCTGCGACCAACATAGGAACTCCAAAAAAAAAATTGTGTGTGTCAGCTCCGACGCACGACTGGAGTTTACACTCTAAAAACGATTGTCTTTGAACAGACACAAAACAAAATCAGGTCCGAAGAAGTCGGTTACAAGTAGAGTTACCTCAGGAATCGTCCCATGGTTTCGACTATCATAGGTTCCATGTCACACATTTTATCATCTAACATGATCGATATTCATCATATATTTTATTATGTATTTCTGGAAACACACAATTTCAAAAATATCACACACTAGTCATCATTTTGTAAATATGTATTATAATTCCATCTGTACTGAAAATCACTATTCCAGAGTGCTGGACACTTACCGGCATTTAATTTTCTCTATATTCTGTTATTTATTTGTTTTCATTAATTTTGCTCCGATTTTATCTATTTTTAGTTTATTTATTTTATTGACATTTGTGACAACTTCATGTTTTTTATCCGTTGCCATGGCTAAAAGTGAAAGGTGCGTAGATGAGGTTGCGCACAAAAACGTAACGAGGTCATTAATGTCATTCATCGATAGATTTTACTCCTCACGTTTTTCTCATACCGGGCCCCTTATATATGCAAATCGATTCTTAAGGAGTAAACTCCAAAAAAACATTTCAGAACGCTTATCTCGATCGGCGCGGGCGCAGCCGCTCGGACGTGCTGCGCGGAGCCGATGGCGTCGATGGCGTGGTATCGGAACGTGACGTTGATCGAGATATCGATCGCAACGCTACAGTTGCGACATGCGTACCGGCTGCACGTTCCGTAATGCGCTCGACGTACCTCGAACGGTCGAGTTATTGCCATATTATTGCTGAGTTATAGCGTAATTATGAAATATTTTTACTGCATTTATTTTTTAAATAATATCATTTTCCCAGACCTTAATTCAATGATAAGATTTTGGCGATGTCCCTATCTGTTAACTAAACTATTGGTATTACCACATACTCGTTTAATTTCAAAATAGTAGCAGGTCTTTATCTCAGCTCTGATAACCCACATTACAGGGTGTTATGAATCAATACGATTAAGAATAGTCGGGCACAGATTATTTTCTGTTTGGGGAACACCCATAGGATAGGCCCGTGAGAGCGCCTCAAACTATGAGAAATATTTATGCCACCACAACTTGTCATTATTTCTGCTGAGTTCAAATTTTCACCGAAATCGTAGGTAGTAATATATTTTAAGGAGACTGAAGATAAATTGGATAGCACCTTAAATAGGAGAATGAAGGAAATCCATTTCATTATATAAAATTACAAAAAAGGCAATAAAGAAACAAGTACACTTTTTAGAGAAAAGCAGTCTAATTGTCTGTGAGACTGATACATAGTAGTAATATGACCTGATAGGCATATCTCTAAAGAATATCATAATCGGACAAAAATCAAATATACCTAATCAAATTCTTCTTCCTCTTATAAATAATAAAAAAAAATGCTTTTATTTCAAGACATGGTCTCATAAATGTTACAAACAATTTTAAGAAAATTAAACAAGGTTAAGAACATTAAACTATAACGTTATAGTGCCCTCTCCTATCGTAGGTTGATGGACATAGGGACTATTTTTACTTTCAAGGCGCCTGCCCAGAAAAGGAATCTGGTACTACTAAAACTTACTTGACGATTGGAAGAGGGGTAAATACTGGAAGATTCAAAAGGTATATTCATACTATGCTTTCAATTTGAATAAAAAAAAATTGACTTTGATTACATCCTGAACCAGGCTTTGAGGTTTTTAACCTTCACCAGGAATGGTGTTTTCGGGCACAAATAACACTTCCTCGTTGTATTTTTCTTGTATGATAAGTTATGGTAAACTATAGATAATTGTCATTACGCATCTATTGTATCTAAAGTATTGCTGTATCCTCCCCATCGGACTATAGGACGTAGGTAGAATCTTCATCCGTACGTGGTGAACCTTTCTCCACGGCGTATATTTAGTGTCGTATCCTTCTGCATGATGCGAAATGCTATGTAATGTAATCAATTCCCTTCATTAGTCATTGTTCTCCGGTACATATCATCATATCAGCCGTATAACGCCCACTGCTGAGCATAGGCCTCCCCAAGGATCTCACATCGGTCCTGATACATATACCATATGGATATTCAAAAATCTTGAATCAATCAAATCAGAAGTTTTGTTAGAATGTGTTTGTTACGTTCTGTAAATTAGGAAAGACGTCCGTGAAAGTATCCACCATTTACAGAGTCCAATACAATACTTGTTGATTCCAGAACGAGTACCAGCTAACTCTGCTGTTGGAAAAAGAAATGTGTGACCATACAAAGACTTTAATCAATTTCTAATTGTGAATGTGTTGCTGTTCGTAGATGTATTGTCGCCAGGCTGGGCTGGCCAGATTGGCCCGTATGCGAGCACGTGGGCGCGTGTCATACTCCGTACGCTGGCTAATGGCTCGTTCTAACGTTGGACATAATGTTTCCTGCAGCTATCATTGATGCGTGAACATTTTAAAAATTTGCTTCTCGTTTTCGTATTCGGTTACTTTCAAATGTTTAGTAGTTTGTTGTCACGGCACGGGCGAAGAACTATCTACGCATTGCATGGATCTGATTTTCTCGTGATAAAACAACAAGTTATCCACGCGGATAACGCATGATAACAAAGCGAGCTGTTACATAATAATAATTAGTGTCGCATAGTTCCCGAGCCGGTCGGTCGGTGTCGCGGAGATGTGATGATGTGCCCCGATAAATTTCTCTCGTTATCTGTGGCGGGGGAGGCGAGGGGTGGCGGGGTGGCGCGGGGAGGGTCGCCGCTCGCTGATAACGAGGTGACCCGCCGACCTCCGCCCGCCGTTGAAAAATATTAATATCTGTATTTATTTTAACGTCCTTCTGGTTCTCCTTCTCCCCGCACCCCTTCGTCTCCCTTCTTGTATTCACTGTGTGATTCGGTTCAAAATAGTGTTACGTAAACCTAGATTAAAGCTAGTACAGACAGACGCGCTGCGAGAGTAAATTGACTATGCCAAGCTCACAAGCGGTATTGAGCCTTAGGAATTTTTTTACCTCTGTATGATGTCCTTAAACTTTTACCATGGATAGTGCTCTGAGAATACGAATAATAATTTTATTATCTTGTCATCGTGTGGCTCATCGTCGACAGGTAGTACATCCTCAGAATATGCAACCGAGTTGGTCATTCACTCAGCACGTATTCAGAGGCATTTCGTCTCGAGTATGATAAGCTGTTGAGTTAGTTGAATGTTGCGGTTTTTCTAAATGAATACGACTTTGCGAATCTCCGTGGTAGTATGGACAGCGATTTTCCAGATGTAGCCTACTCAGAGGTCTTGGGTTCGAACACCGGTTAGGCTAATGTTTGAATTATGAATACAAGCATTTGTCTCTAGAGGATGGCCGTATAAAGAAGGTTATTGATATATATAATATATATTATGAGTTACCTCATATTGAAGTCAATTTGACGACTCTGTATATAATACAGGGAGAAAAAAACAGCCCTTGCTGAGTTTCCTGCCGGTTCTTCTCAGTACAAGGTCTCCCGCCGTAGGTTTGCGAATCGATGGCGTAGCTTTTCGACATTCACAAGTGCTTGTAACAGCCTAGACTGAATAAACGATATTGAATTTTGAATTTTTAAATTTTATACTGGTAAATTGAGAACCTTTATGAAGTTGGCTAAAATGTACTCTTATTGTTCAATTAAAATAGTTTCTATACTGAGTGTCTGAACCGCTTATAACAAATAATGATAAATAATATAATTTAATTAATTCATAGAATGTTATGAAATATAGCTTAATTTGAAAAGATACTGGACATTGGTGAGAACTATAGAAATGCCTGTCATCGCTATTAATAGGTACCATAGTAATTAACGTAATTGTTATCATTGTTTTCATTAAAATAACTTTACAATAACAAACTTCTCATGACTTTCCATCGCAAACAATTTTAATTTTTTTTTATGTTGCATGATGCAAGTTTACGTAAGACAAATATGGTTAATTCAAAGGTATCAACGATCTGACATACAAAATCTAAACAAATATTCCTGAAGGAAGGAAAATTCTGGTAAACATTAAAGTTTTCTGTAAACATTTTTGTACCAGATCTAATAAATGTTCTACCTAACTACATCCAGTTCAGTACGTCAAACGACGAAATCATTGATCCGATTTTTCCGTGGAAGCTCTTCCACCAACCTGTTTCAGTGTTCAGGTGTTAAAAATTAACCAAAGCTAGATAAAACAAATGAACACAATGCTGTGTGGAGCTAGGGCGTGGCGCAAGACTTAAAATTTAAAAAAACAACTCCGCATCAGTGTTACCAACCCTTACCAAAATTTTACCCTAAGTGTTTTTAAAATTCCCCTAAAATCCTCTAAATAAAGAAATTTGTATGTACCTACTTATCTTATTACCTAAATTCTTTCGTTGCTCATAAATTAAAACGTTACATATTTAGTTACAGTAAATTATTTTATTGAATAAATACATTTTCCGAATGGCAAATCAAACGAAAATGGGCTGACAGGCTGTTAAATCTTATTTAGCTGTTTTGATTAGTGGAAGGCAAAGAACTTTAGTCCATACAGCCTTAGGAAACAATCTGCCACACAGTCAGTTCAGTTGTTACACTACGCAAAAATTGAAAGAAAACACACGCTTTGTTTTTCGATTTAATTGCAAGTTTTGTTACAAGCCCCTAAAAGAACCCCCAAAAAATTCCAGCCCCTAAAAAAGTCCGTTTTAACCTCTCTAGCCCCTAAATCTGGGGGCAAAACCCCTAAGTTGGGAACCGTGCTCCGCATGTGTATCATCATCATCATCAGTCAATTAATATCCCCACTGCTAGGGCACATGCCTTCCCTATGGATGGAATAGGGATTGGGCCATGACCCACGCGGGCCCAGTGCGGATTGGCGGGTGCTAACGACTGTAGATGCAGCCGGGACCAAAGTCTTGACGTGCCTTCCGAAGCACGGACATATAAAAGAACATCTTCAGAAAAAGCGTATTGAAAACTATCATTTGTGTTTAAAAAGCTCAATCATGTTATTGATGACAGACTTTTACATAAGTACAGATATTAATTGAGACCCAAACAGCTATCTTATTAGTTAGTATTTGACGACCTCCGTGGTCGAGTGGTTTGTACGCCGGGTTTCATGGTGTCGCCGACTCGAGAGGTCCTGGGTTCGAATCCCGGTGGTGGCAGATGTTTGTGTGATGAATACGAGCATTTGTACTCCAGTCATGGATGTTTCATATGTATTTCTAAATAAAAATATAATTATATATGTATTGTATCCGCTACCCTAGTATCCCATAACACAAGCCTTACAGTGCTTACTTTGGGGCTAGGCTTAGACACCAATTGGTGTGAGTGTTGGAAATATTTATTTATTATCTTATCATTGTTAATCCGCTTAAAAGGACCTCCAATGTCTCTTATAAAGGAAATAATGTTTAAACTTTTTAGTTTTCCCACAGCTTTTGACAATCAGACTATTGTTTATCCTCAAACTAATCTTAGTGATTTAACATTCAATTATTAAGTTTCACAATAGTACATTGTTCAACGAGAGAAGAAAGTGACCGATTCCTTACTACTACAGGAATATCACTTTCTTTCGAGAGATACGTAGTGCTTTATACTATACTATACCTGCGAGGAAATGAAAGACAAATTCTTTAATTATAAATATTTAACTTATTACAGTTCCTAAACTTTTGCCTGGGAGTAGGAGATATTAGTTCCTTGATTTCACGTGTAATGGTTTCTAATGACTGCTTAGGTAGTGTCTTTTAATTAATTCTGGCGGCGATCGAGTGGCACTTTTACTACTAAAATACTCCATAGTATAAAAAAAAATGGATGCGTGTACTTATGTAGGCGCGTGAGAAGTTATCCTTCTTTGGCATCGTTTAAAATTAGTTTTTAATTGCATGCAAATAATTAATTACAATAAATTAATAAAAAGTCTGGAAAAGGACACAGTCAATAAAGTTCAGTTTTAATTTGAAAAAATAAATAAATAATCAAAATATTCAATTCAAATCGCTACTGAATATAATTTATTAGAACATATGTGATTTGCACTTGTATGAAACTCAAACACGTATTCCGAATATACAAACTAGAAACATGTGGATAAATATTATAAATATGAATACCTATAACTGTTACTTTATTACAAAAAATAAAGATGTGGTTTTTGGTTCTACTACACCAATGGTCAAGAGATGGCGCTGTAGTCTCCTGAATCGCGCTTTGGTTCCGTTGTTCCAGATTAATAAATACTTTTGATAGGCCTTCACAATGCAGTCGTTAGCACCCACTAAATAGAGATTCTTTTTCTATTTTGTTGGTAGATTTTCTTAATGTGCGGTAAACACAAAAGTAACGCATGAAGTTGGTCGCTAAAGCCAACTTCATGCTGTTAAAATTTTGTGTTACAGTGATGCGCGCGCATCTTAAAATTTCACTCTCATCATTTTTTCATAACGCGCCTAAAGAAGTATAACTTCAAAAATATTAGTTTATAGCTTTAAGTAGCCAGATCAATGGTTCCCAACCAGTGATCCGTGGACCACCAGTGGTCCGCAGAAGCCAAAATATGGTCCGAGAATGATTTTAAATTTATCGTGCGCGCCCGCAATAAATGTTATTATTTCTTTTTATTTAATTTCATATTAGATTTTTAATTAAAGTTTAGTTTGATTATTTATTAGATACAGTTTATTTTTATTACACTAAAATTTTGTTATTTAGTGACGAAAAAGTGGCCCGTGCAAAAAAAAATGTAAACGTGGTCCCTGACCAAGAAAACGTTGGGAACTCCTGAGCCAGATGAATGGTTCAAATAAACATCTTTGAGTTTTTTAAATTATATTAAGATCGTAATCTCATCAAATTGTACGAAGTGTATATTATATATAAATTGAGGATGTAGTTCACGTAATCATGGAATGTGTCCGGAACGAATCAGAGAGGATGGAATTGATACATAAATATAATATTCCATTGTATGATATTGGTGAATGTATTAATATTCTAGCTTTTCCGCTTTTAGAAAAAGCTACATTATTGACTAAAATTGTTAAAATTGGTGTGAAACGTAGGCTATGAGTGAAGTGTCTTTTTTGTTTTCCGGTTGCGGTGCCACCGTAGCGCGCATAATTTTATTGTTTTTAAATATAGGAAGGGAAACATGTAGGCAAAGGAATTAATAGTTCACAAGGATTGGCTAATGTTTATACAAGTACATTATCGGAATCCGAAACAATAAGGTCCAATTACTGGACATGGGACAAGACGCAAAACTCCGGGAGACAATCCCAGATTTCCCGGCCATCTGGGGACCTAAAAAGGTCAAATTGTGCAAAATTGCTAAAAGTAATTCATTTACAGAATTCCTTGCAGATCTTAAGCAATTCCTCTAATTTTCGTAAAAGTGTCACTTAATTTGTAGTGTACTCTAGAGTAATTTTTTTATGAATCTGCTAATTGACACTTCAACAATTCCTATTTTGTGGACCATTTTACGAATCCTCATAGAAAATTGTCAAATGAATGAATAGCTGCATATGAATTGTATCCGAATGTTAATGAATTGACGGCTAAGTGGCCATTTTGTGATTTTCAATATGAATCAGTTTAAGAATCCAATGAGAATTGCTGAATGCGGCCTTTTTAGGTCCCCAGGTAAGTCTAGTTATAGCCCACAATAATGCAGTTGGACCAACAATGTATTGTATTGAGTATTCGATCGGTTTTCATAGCTAACAACGGACGGTCACGTGTCGACCGCCTGGTTCCGCCCTCGGCTGATAGATGGCGTTAGCGACCAGCTAGTATTCCGTCCGTACAATCGTTTTAATGTATGTTCATTAAACATTACAAGCTGATATATTCGTTAAACGTAGGTATATAAGGAGACTCGTTGGCGCAAGTGGTTAGCGCGTTCGGCTGCGATCGTTGAAGTGAAGCAACTTTCGCAGTGGTCGGTCATTGGATGGGTGACCAAAAATTTACTATCTCGAGCTCCTCCGTGCTTCGGAAGGCACGTTAAGCCGTTGGTCCCGGCTGCATCTGCAGTCGTTAGCACCCGCCAATCCGTACTGGGCCCGCGTGGTGGGTCATGGCCCAATCTCCCTATTCCATCCATAGGGAAGGCCTGTGCCCCAGCAGTGGGGACATTAATAGACTGATGATGATGATGATGATGATGATATAAGGGGACACATAATTATCAATTTTCTGTCGCTACCTTATTTACGATTTATTTTTTCATATCCGGAACCTAAGATAGCGAACCCACACCGGAATTTAAGAATAAATCCATGCACGCTAACTTTTAAATAAAAAAATCAAAGCAAAATTAAAGAAAAAAAGCTTAAAAACGTAGTAATTATTTTTTACTAGCTGTGCCCTGCGGTGTTACCCGCGGTTTATGGGATATTTTCCCGCAGTAAAAAAGTAGTCTATGTTTTAATCTAGGGTGTCAGCTAACTCCATATTAAATTTTATTAAATAAACTAGCCGTGCCCCGCGGTTTCACACGCGTTTTTCTCGTTTCCGTGGAAAAACCGAGATAAAATATTACCTATATTATATTTTTCTTTATTTATATTTATTTGTTTATAGTCAGGCAACATAGGCCCATAGATAAATACCTTATAGTCTAACATAAATACAGATATAGCTAATACATTAAATGTTAGTAATTAAAAAAATAATCCACAAAATAAGCCACGGAGGTCGACAATAAGTATATTCCGTCTTTGTTTCCCGTTGGCTGCTCCGACTGACAGACAGCCTGACAGACAACAGTGATAAATATTTTAACAAACTTTTTCTGTCACTAGTGTATGTTTTTATCGCATCGCTGATAAAGATTTTAGAATTATTACAATTAGTTATCGTCGGATGGCGACGGGGGCCGATGGTTATGTTATGGCCCGTAAATTACCACTGGTTTTAAAACCACGCATTATTTTCTGAAGTATATTTTGTCTTGGCTATTGGAAGGCGACAGACTGTGATCTGTTTCTGCTAGGTATCAGTTTAAATTAATTATTTTTGAAGTTATACTTCTTTAGGCGCGTTATGAAAAAATGATGAGAGTGAAATTTTAAGATGCGCGCGCATCACTGTAACACGCTTTAGCGACCAACTTCA
This sequence comes from Chilo suppressalis, assembly GCA_902850365.2. Lineage (NCBI taxonomy): Eukaryota > Metazoa > Arthropoda > Insecta > Lepidoptera > Crambidae > Chilo > Chilo suppressalis. The sequence continues at coordinate 32,563,154 of OU963898.1, read as the reverse complement.
TGCGTTATTTTTGTGTTTACCGCACATTAAGAAAATCTACCAACAAAATATAATCTCTATTTAGTGGGGGCTAACGACTGCATTGTGAAGGCCTATCAAAAGTATTTATTAATCTGGAACAACGGAACCAAAGCGCGATTCAGGAGACTACAGCGCCATCTCTTGACCATTGGTGTAGTAGAACCAAAAACCACATCTTTATTTTTTGTAATAAAGTAACAGTTATAGGTATTCATATTTATAATATTTATCCACATGTTTCTAGTTTGTATATTCGGAATACGTGTTTGAGTTTCATACAGGTGCAAATCACATATGTTCTAATAAATTATATTCAGTAGCGATTTTAATTGAATATTTTGATTATTTATTTATTTTGTCAAATTAAAACTGAGCTTTATTGACTGTGTCCTTTTCCAGACTTTTTATTAATTTATTGTAATTAAATATTTGCATGCATTTAAAAACTAATTTTAAACGATGCCAAAGAAGGATAACTTCTCACGCGCCTACATAAGTACACGCACCCATTTTTTAATGCATCCCTTATTTACTTTAAATTAACTTATCTGATCTGAAAAGGTGATGGCTGAAAATCGGTGTTCTTTATTCTTTATTGCATGCCACAGATAGTACAAAAAGCAACAATATCGTAACTTGTACAAATATGTGACACCCTGCAAGGGCGTTGCAATTTTACTTAAATTATTATTATTATTTAAATAAACTATCAAATATACATGTTATAAAAAAGTTCAATTTAATTCAATTATTATACATGCATCTTACCAAAATTAAAATTAAAAAAGTGTGAGTATATTTTTTACTTAAAAAATGGTTGCCTGTAAAGTCGGTTTTACGGGCGAAGATTTTACGTGACAACGTCTTTTTCTCGGTAGAATATTTATTGATATGAATATAATTAAATTGCACAATAGGAACAAGGAATTGAATGAAAATAAGAATTGCACAAATTTTAACTATAGAAATATATTTTGTTTACTAAAACATTGTACATGTAAACTTAAACTTAACACGAGAGACTCATCGTAACGTTACCGAGCGTTACACTTTTTCATAAGTGACTCCCAGCCGCAACCTAATTTAAGACGTTGTCACGTCAAAAATACATACATTTTACAATTTAAAAACTATAGATATTAATATACAATTTTCACACTCAGAAGTGTGTTTGCCTTAAAACTGGCAAATGTTTAGCCTAACCTTTAAGCACGGTAATATTATAGATAATATTACCGTGCTTAAAGGTAGCTTTAATATTTCACACACTAAGATGGAGATTATTTATTTTACTGGGTGTTTATCTATATAACTATATATTAGAACTAAATCGCCAATCCCCAATGATAAGTTGGTGGCGTAAATACGTAATGTATAATGTTTAGATAAATTATATAAAAAATATAATTTGTATTTTTTATAAAGCATGTAACTGCTTAATGTTTAAATCTAAAGAAAATATAACTAGAAAAAATTCCACGCGGACCAGGCAGCAGACGGGACTCGAACCCGCACCCTTCGCAATCCGGGCGAATGCACTGACCAACCGGCCGGCCCTCACAGACCGCGTCGAAATTCCTCTAGCCATTCTTAAGCTGCAAGGCAGCGCCATCTCTTCACATTATAGGTAACCCACGATGTCAAATGAATACTTTTACAAGTATTCAACATTTGAAAGAAGAAATAGCAATTATAGTTATAATTTTTATTTTTTATAAAGCATGTAACTGCTTGATGTTTAAATCTAAAGAAAATATAACTAGAAAAGCTGCCTTGCAGCTTAAGAATAGCTAGAGGAATTTCGACGCGGTCTGTGAGCGCCGCGGTAGCATAATTGGTCAGTGCATTCGCCCGGATTGCGAAGGGTGCGGGTTCGAGTCCCGTCTGCTGCCTGGTCCGCGTGGAATTTTTTCTAGTTATATTTTCTTTATATAAAAATTGTTTACTCTTCTAGATGAGTGTTGCGTCAACTTGAAATATTTTAAGCAGGTAGTTACCTTATGCACTTATTCAATGATAAGATTGCTATCAGTCAGCCAGTCAGCCCTTGAGGATTACTTACTAAGCACTAATAATGCCATTTGGGTTTTGAGATAATATTAGCAGGGAGTGACGTCATTGTCTGCCCACGGAAAGTGGTCCGCACCGGGTGTGCCCTATACTCAAACCACTCGCTATTATGAAATAGTTTAGAAATAAATTGATAATATAAACAATGACCACAATCGAATACTCAGTAGAATAAATCTTTATTTTGTTTGTAATTTTGCACCTTTAACAGAAAATTTTAAATATGTTTAGATTAGTATTATGTGAATGATTGACGACAAAAGAGATGTTTACCGATCAACTTAACCGCAAGTTACAAGCAAAATCATTTCACTAAACGTTGTTATTAACGTTGTAGGGCGTAACCCTTACGCTTGAATGCTATGCTCGATTATGCTATGCTAAAGATACTGTATGCTAAGGTCGTATGCTAGGGAAGACGAAATAAAATCACCGGTTTGAGTGATAGTTGAAAATGCACTGATTTATTGTTAAGTATAAAGTAATAATGGTAGCGGCAGACGCACGGTAAGCATTAAAATTAGATTATTGCTAAATGATTTGATTTATTCTACGATTACTTCGTAAAAACGTTGTTGTTAAATTTGTTACGAAATTATAAAGGTCTACTATTCGTAACAATCAAGCAAAAGGTATCCAAATAAATCTCCTGTCTATTTTATCCCCGAACTGCAAATCGAACGATGTCGACCGAAAATAAGTTTCTTTTTATTTATTTATTGTAACATGCTTAAAATTAAATTACATATCTATACATATCTAATCCACTTAATGGATTGTTAATATGTAGCATCCGTCGTAGCAGAAGTTGCAGATGTTGATCTTAATTTTACTTAGGTACTATATAAATGAAATCAAATTAAATCTTACAATTTGCTCAATCTTATACGCTAACTAGGTTATACATATTGCTGAAGTTCCACCTGAATTACTGTTAAAATGTTTTTTAAGTTTATTTTTTATTTTACAAATGTTATTACAAGTAGTATACAATAATTGTAGTTCTGTAGGTAACTCGTGAATCAAATCGTGAAAAAGTAATGCTCGTTGGTAAGCGAATGACTCCAAAATAGAGCTCAAAAGTAAACATAGATTCGGCAGTGGGTTCATGAGTCAACCCGCGTGTGTCATGACTGGTTACCGCAGGTACACCAGCGTTGTACAATACGTACATTTTACTACCGAACCGAATGGGGATGCGATAACATTGTCTCAAGGAATTTTCTACGTTAAACCGATTTAGTGGTGGGTCGCGTCCTGTATGGGCGATGAACGTAAGTTCCAATCGTGCACTTGCAAAACTCTTGTTGTGGGTCTACTATCATAAACCTGCCTAAAAAGCAAGCAAAGAAGTGAATCTTGAAGCTATTATGGTATCACAGAATTTTTTCTCTTGCAAAAGGGTTATTTTTTGCCTAAGAAAGGTTTAGTAAGGTACAGAGCCAATTTACCGTGATACCTGCTGGTTTTAGGGCCTATTTGATATAGTCTATAATTGTGTGTTTGTGCTTGATAGCTATTAAATCTATATTGTATATAAAACTCAAAGGTGACTGATTGACTGACATAGTGATCTATCAACGTACAGCCCAAACCACTGGACGGATCGGGCTGAAATTTGGCATGCAGGTAGATGTTATGACGTAGGCATCCGCTAAGAAAGGATTTTGATCAATTCTACCCCCAAGGGGATAAAATACCGAAGCGAAGCGAGGGCGGGCCACTAGTTTATATAAAAATTACTACTAGAAGAAAAAAGTTGAGTCCATTAGATAAGCTCTTTAAAGATTCCTCTCATTATCGAGATCTATTATGTACCAACTAACGAGTATGGTCTCAAAATTTTTTTTTAGGGACCATAGGAATGAACACAAAATGTTCAATATAAAAATAAACATTTTAGCCATCAGGGCCGTGGTAGCATAATTGGTCAATGCATTCGCCCGGATTGCGAAGGGTGCGGGTTCGAATCCCGCCCGCTGCCTGGTCCGCGTGGATTTTTTTGTAGTAAAACTTGTCTTTAGATTTAAACATCTAGCAGTTAAATGCTTAAAAATAAATAAAAACATAACTATAATTGCTATTTCTTCTTTCAAATGTTTAATACTTGAAAAGTATTCATTTGACATTGTGTGTTACCTACAATGCGAAGAGATGGCGCTGCCTTACAGCTTTAGGCTACGAAAATTTCGATGCGGCCATCAGGGCCGTGGTAGCATAATTGGTCAGTGCATTCGCCGGATTGCGAAGGGTTTTCGAGTCCCTCCCGCTGCCTGGTCCGCGTGGATTTATTTGTAGTAAAACTTTTCTTTAGATTTTAACATCTAGCAGTTAAATGCTTAAAAATAAATAAAAACATAACTATAAACATTTTATTAAAAGTATAAAGCAACTTTTTCGAATAGTCCATATATATTTTCTATTCAATTAACTCCAAAGTTACTCCAACGAAAATGTCGTAACAAGTTAAAAAAAACCTAAAAAAAAGACAGACAAAGAAACGAATTTCAATCTTAATCCTGACCTCCGAGGAACACAATTAATAATAAGTTTACTAAAGCTTTGCGTTACTTTTTACCTGTTTGTTCCAATAAATATCAGTTTGAACGCGTTGCTCCATTTCGAGTAAGTTCTTTCTGAATTCTAAGCTGACCTTTTTAGGTAATTAGCAGACAAAAAGGTATTGTGTCGCGAATGCGGCGGCTGCCGGGGGCTGGGGGGGGGGGGGGGGCATTCCGCCTGGGTTAGTCACACGCGCCTGCGTCTGTGCAGCTCTTCTGGCGATAATATACTTAAATCTAAAGAAAAGTTTACTAGAAAAAAAAAATCCACGCGGACCAGGCAGCGGACGGGACTCGAACCCGCACCCTTCGCAATCCGGGCGAATGCACTGACCATTATGCTACCACGGCCCTGATGGCCGCATCGAAATTTTCCTAGCCTTAAGCTGCACGGCAGCGCCATCTCTTCACATTGTAGGTTAAATGCTTAAAAAAAAACATGATAATATACTTAGTTATATACAGGGTGTAAAAAAACCTATGACAAAGACTTAAACTACGCATTCTGTACACCCAAACAAGTCATATTACAAAATATTACACGTGGGAAAAAAATGTATTTATAAAGAAAATATAACTAGAAAAAAATTCACGCGGACCAGGCAGCAGACGGGACTCGAACCCGCACCCTTCGCAATCCGGGCGAATGCACTGACCAATTATGCTACCGCGGCCCTCACGGACCGCGTCGAAATTCCTCTAGCCATTTTTAAGTTGCAAGGCAGCGCCATCTCTTCGCATTATAGGTAACCCACAATGTCTGCTGCCTGGTCCCCGTGGATTTTTTTCTAGTTATATTTTCTTTAGGTTTAAACATCAAGCAGTTACATGCTTTAAAAAATAATAAAAATTAAAACTTGTATTTATAAGTTAAAAAAATATATTTGTTTTTCCAGTACACAATCGGCGTGTACTGGAAAAACAAATATATTTCGGAGTAGCGGCGCGCTACTGTGGTGCTATGCAAAGAATGTGCCTGTGTATATGTGTGTGCGTGTGTGTAAGTGCGTCGATAAAAAAGTTTCTAAATAACGTTTCGAAAATATTAATGTATAAATCTTGAAAAAAAAATTTACTTTGACCTTCATTATCTCCATAACCATAAATTTCCCAGGTAAGAAAAAAATTATTGTCACGATGTGGAAAATACGTGGCCTTCGGCTTCGTTATAGGTTTTTTTACACCCTGTATACAGGGTGTGACAAAAGTCCGAAATAAAACTTTAGGATTTAGTTGTGTTCCTTGTATAGAATACGAAAGTTTGACGCCTTTCAGACCACTTTTATTTTCTAATTAAATTAATAAAAATATCGTTTTACACCAGCCTATGACAACCCTATAAATGCGTACGATTACTACTACCTAAACAGACCCCCCTCTCTCCCCCAGGCGCCCCTGCGCCCCGCTCAGATACCTACAATTTTTTATTTCGGAATACATACCTACAAATTTTATTTCGGAATTCTGTAACAACCTGTATATGTATAATATCGTATTTACTCAATATAGGTAAGTCAAAACATGCAACAGCAAATACGACAAGAAACTAGTGCACTTGTGTTACGGAAAAATATGCAATTCAGAATCGAAACATTACTTAAAGTAGCTGCGAAGATATTCCGCGGTCGTAATACAGTACGGAGATAGTTAAATGCATATACTATTTGGAAAGAAAAGTTATACACACGAGGTAGATCAACATAACTTGGGAATGACGTCACCAATTTCAGTCATCTTTTTTAAGCTTTCTAATAAGTACTCTGCAAAAGGTTCTTATAGAACAATAAATCAAGAAAGTTGCACAGAAAATTATAAAATGTAAGAAGATTTAACTTAACTTATAATTCTACACGATGGGTGGTGCTGCAACTTTTTTTAGGGAAGACTTAAACTTTAGCTGTGAGGACTTTTTGGGCCTAATTCTGGCAAGATTCCCAAAACCTGAAACTAAATTTGACAATAGTATGACAGGGATACCCTTAGATTAAAACAAAAAGGGTAGATACGGTACGCTCTTACTTGCATAAAACAAAAACTGATCCCACTTTACTACATATGCAACACTCACACATCCACCTGTTTGTAAAGATACAATCGAACGAACGAAACAGCAATATAAGTTTCAACGGCAGCGCGAACGGGACGGCGAGATCCGCGTCACTGCGCTACCGACCAATCACGCGACCAGTACTCGACGTCACTACAGAGTAGCGTCAGAGAAAAAAATAAAAGTATTTTTTATTAAATAGAAGTTTTTTATTAAAATTCAATAAAAAAAATCCACATTGAGCAATTTTCAATCTACTTTGAAAAGCTGAGGGAATGAAACTGTTTACAAGTATACCTACTAAAAGTAGGTTTTTTACATGATAACGTCAACATTTTTTTAAGGTATCTTATACTGCTGGATGTGGTCATTTTTATTGTATTCAATGTTTAAAAGAATCTAATCGAGATACAATTTTTACTAGAAACTTTACACTTATTATATTTCAATACCATCATAAACTGATTGTTCAATAAATAAAAAAAATAATATTAAAAAAGTTAAAATCAGACACACATTATTATATCACCTGATAAAAAATCAGTTAACAAGCGTACCTACTAAAAGTAGGTTTTTTATACGATACCGTCAACAATTTTTTAAGATACCTTGTACTGCTGGATTTTTTCATCGTCTACAGTTTTTAAAAGAATCTAATCCGAAACACGTATTATATTTCTCTTCTAAGCATGAATTGCTTGTTTTATAAATCTAATCTAAACTATAGTTTAAATTATTCATTTAAATAATAAAAAAATATAAAGGTAAAATTAAATAACAAAAACAATAATCATCATCGATAAATAAAAATAAACATAAGTTATGCCTTGGGCTTTATAACAGAAGTAAGAATACTAGGTACCTACCTACTGTGTGGCAATAGGGTTGATGACAAAACCTTTTTTTCTTCGTCGGCCAGGTAGATTAATAAAAGTATTGGACAAGTATTTATTTCTTATTCACATAATCAAAACATTACAGAGATATGTTGATATGAAATTTCCCATGACGTCACGTCTTGGTACAATTTTTACTTAGAAGTGACTTTACAAGCCTTCTCTCCCAAACTTTCACGCGCTCTATCCTTTTGGTATTAGTTTCCGAAACATAGAACCATTCTAAATCGAAAGAAGCTCCGGAATATCCGGGAGTGGACCGGTATTGCCTCCGTCGAACAGTTGTTCCGGCTGGCTGCTGATAGAACTACATACAGGAAGCTAACGGCCAACCTTCAGGATTGAAGAGGCACTGGAAGAAGAAGAATATTACAAAAACAATTTTAAACCCTACAAAGAATGAAAACGCCTTTTCTGTAAGTACAGAGTATATTAAAGCTAAAATGTCTGAAAAAACAAATAAACCTCTTCGAAGAAACCAAAATGTAATGAGTTTAATAAATGCAGCATATTTTTTACCTACATAAATTAATATTCCAAAAAAAAATTACGATATATTTTTTTTGTTAACTCTACCCAATTTTTACTCTCGACTGACATTACAATGGCAAATATTCGCGCTTATGCTTTTTCTCCCTCATACAAACGTTTACAAGTGTTGTTGTCTTTTTCTTAATAACAAATACCGAATAAGATTCAAAACAAACAGATTTTTTTATGAAAAAATATATTTTATAGTACTTACGAATGAAAAGTGATGCCGTCGGTTTTATTTTTAGTTCTTGAGAAATTTGAGCACTTTTTAAAACAACACTTAGGCATTGTTTTATCATATAATCACAAAATTTTAGCAATATATCTTTTTGATGTTCACATGTACGTCATTTGCATGTCAAGTTGTGACTAAAACGATTGTGGCCTTGGGCCACAATTGATGCGGATCACTTTTGTGAGGCTAGTGCCGTATCTACCCTTTTTGTTTTAATCTAAGAGGATACCCTATTGTCAAATTTAATTTTATGCTTAAAGAATCATGATAGAACCGGGCCCATTAATAGGCTGATAATGATGGCTTAAGTTATAATTTCTGTGATGAAGATCTTTTATCCATGTATCGATAGAAACAATCTTTTGGAGTGACATCACGTAAAGTACAAAATTTGATATGTCCATTATTTTGCAACTTAATGCTGGCTAATATTATAAATGAGAAAGTTTGTAAGTTTGTTACTCAATCACGCAAAAACGGCTTAACAGACTTGGATGAAATTGGCACACACATAGTTTATTACCTGGATTGAGACATAAGATACTTTATATTCCGAAAAAAATTTAGGTTCCTGAAGGAATCCCAAAATACTAAAGTTAACGCGGACAAAGTCACGGGCGGACGCTAGTGAAAATAACTTTTGCGTATTGAAAACTTCATAAAAATGCAACTATTATAAATCAGTTTCTGATTTTTTTCTGATTGAAATGTTAATCATAATAGGGGTGATGACGGGGTACAAAACGAAATTCTATTTAGTCCGTCAGTTAGATGAACAAAAAATAATGGACATGTATTTTTCTTTGCGTAATCAACCGAAAAATAACAAAGTTATAGCGCGTCAAAGTTTGGGAGTAGGGGCTCGTGACGTCACTTTTAAGTGAATTTTCACTTATAAGTGTACTCAAACGTGACGTCATGCGACTTTTCAAATCAATATATCTCTGCAATGTTTATATTATGTGAAAAAAGAAAAAATACGTGTCCAATACTTTTTGATAATCAACCTGATAAACGAAGAAAAATTGTCAAAATCATCTCTATTCATGTTACAGTTTATTTTTATAGCGGTAGGCAAACGACTCAGCTCCACCTGATGTTAAGTGGTATTATTTTGTATTATCATCATTTCAATGTATCCCAAAAACATGTTTAGATCCCTGGGAATAATGTTTCAAACAAAATATCGAGGTGGAGTCCTTCCGCGAATATCTCATTAGGACATGAGTAGAGTCCATTGTTCTATCGCTGAGAACACAAATCCTCCAACACTAAGCCGTTTAACAAAAGAGTTTAAAGAAAACCTACTTCTCGTGTGGGAATCTAAATTTGCGACCAACAATATTGTTATTGTGTTTAAAAAAATGACACGATGTTCTTATTATTTGTTAAAAATTTCTTTGAGGTTCCAAGTCGATTGTTGTACCACAGTGAGACTCAATGCACTTTGTCTTTCAAGAGATTTGTAAAGAAAACAAATAGCATATTTGATAAATAAAACTAGTTTTTTACGGGTTAATGCACAAAACTTTATTTATTTACTGACGTTTCGCAGCCTTTACAGGCTGCATCGTCGGAATAAAATAAAACGTCAATAAATAAATAAAGTTTCGTGCATTAACCCGTAAAAAACTAGTTTTATTTAATGAGTGATGTGCGTGAAAACCTAAGAAACAAATAAGCATAATTGATGATTTTAAATTCCCAAAATTTTATTCCCAAGAATCAAGGGTTACTATAAATTTAAAAAGATATATTAGTTATAGTAACATTTTGTTATAAGTAAAATTTTGAATAAAACAATCTAATCTTGATTTTGGAACAGTAAACTTCGCAGATAGGTACCTAAGATTTCTGTTATAAACGATAGTAAGAGCCATATGATTGACTAGCGGCCCGCCCTTGCTTCGCTTCGGTGTAGAGCTGAAGTGTAGACTACAGTTTTTGTTCTCAGGCTTGTATTATACACAATGACATTCACCTATGATTCTTCTTATACCTGCATGCAAAGTCTCAGCACGATCGGTTTAAAATTGACAAAGTTTCATACAAACTTTCATTCCCTATTTTATCCGCTTGGGGGTAGAATTGATAAAAATCCTTTCTTAGCGGATGCCTACGTCATAACATCTACCTGCATGCCAAATTTCCGCCCGATCCGTCCAGTGGTTTGGGCTGTGCGTTGATAGATCTAGACTATGTCAGTCAGTCACCTTTGAGTTTTATATATATAGTTAGATTGTAACGGACTGTAAAAGAATCAGAATCGTCGACGCCTAGTGTCGGTTCCACCAGGGTTCAGTGATTAAGGCGATCACTCGACACCAAGCGTGTAGCAGCGTGTTCGCCACACTTTCGATATAAAAAAAGGGAAAACAGAAAGGGTTTGCGAAAACAAACAAGAGTTGACAAATGAATGGGCCGGTCACTTCGGGAGGTCGGCGAGATGATGCAGGCTCGTTAACCAGATGGTTTGTTTGCTTGTGGGCGGATTATCGCGGGGAACGCCGCGGGGCGTCGCTGTCACAACATCGACCGATACCCGGAAACGTAAAAACTTGCACCCGCGGCCGCGACCCGCGCGCTCCTATAACCATGCAATTTATAGGTTCCCGGAGAAGCGAGCGCGAACAGCTTTATGGACCCGCGGACGCGATTCACGGAAACAATGTTAAATCTAACTCCCGCTAATGCCCTCCGAGAGTAGTCAAATTTATTGCACTCGTGAAACGCTCTCGGCTGCCGTGACAAAAAAAGAGAACTGCTTTTTTCGAATGTGTTTCGTTAGCAGCTTTTGATTTTGTAGCGTTACAATCATTTGACGAGACTGTAACATTCGACATGATTTAGTGTTTGTTTTGAGAGCAGATGTTAATTTAAATGTCACTATGTAGACTTTAAGTATAAACGAAAGAAAGGAGAGGATAATAAAATTTGATAAGGGTCAGGATTTTTGAAAGAACTTTTCTATTTGAATTGCATTTAATATGCAGTTTTTGACGTGACAACGTCTTAAATTAGGTTGCGGCTGGGAGTCACTTATGAAAAAGTGTAACGCTCGGTAACGTTACGATGAGTTTAAGTTTACATGTACAATGTTTTAGTAAACAAAATATATTTCTATAGTTAAAATTTGTGCAATTCTTATTTTCATTCAATTCCTTGTTCCTATTGTGCAATTTAATTATATTCATATCAATAAATATTCTACCGAGAAAAAGACGTTGTCACGTAAAATCTTCGCCCGTAAAACCGACTTTACAGGCAACCATTTTTTGATGATAGTTTTCATTAGTTCTTTTATTATGCTGTTACTATTGCCTCTATAGGAATATAGCACTTAGCTAATTATTTTGCTACTCGTGACAATATATCTTTACTATATTCACCACCATCTCGATTGAGAAAACTTAGTAGCAGTCCATATTATTTGTGTATAAAAAATTATAATAAATTACCCGCTCACATAAAAAACGAAAAACATTTTAACCAATTTAGGATAAAATTGAAAATATATTTATTAGATAAATGCTTTTACACCATAGATGAATACTTTGCAACAAAATAATATTAATGAGGGGATCTTTGAAATACAAACATACATGTTTATTTACATATTATTTTATTTTTATTCACATATTTATTAATTTTAATTATTGACAAATTTAATTTTATAAACGAATTTCGATAGTAATAATTACAAAATTAAACTACAACTGTAAATAAGATCAATTGAGCAAGTTATAAAATTAATGAAATTGAGAAATAAAGTTGTTTAACAAAAATTTGGTTCTTCATATAGATAATTGTTAATTTGTTAAATTCTCTTTTGTAATTTTTATCTATATTGCGATACACTGACAGGGTTCATGTTAGGTACTTTATGCATTTTGTAACTTGTAATCCATCCATGTAACCACATGAGTGCAATAAATTGAATTGAATTGAATTATTTTGATTTTATTTATTTTTAAGCATTTAACTGCTAGATGTTTAAATCTAAAGAAAAGTTTACTAGAAAAAATCCACGCGGACCAGGCAGCGGACGGGACTCGAACCCGCATCCTTCGCAATCCTGGCGAATGCACTGACCATTATGCTACCACGGCCCTATTAGCCGCGTCGAAATTTTCCTAGCGTTAAGCTGCAAGGCAGCGCCATCTCTTCGCATTGTAGGTAACCCACAATGTCAAATGAATACTTTTTCAAATATTAAACAGCCGGGCAGTGGTAGCATAATGGTCAGTGCATTCGCCCGGATTGCGAAGGATGCGGGTTCGAGTCCCGTCCGCTGCCTGGTCCGCGTGTATTCTTTTTCTAGTAAACTTTTCTTTGAATTATTTTGTTAATAAATAAGTACAGTAAAGTAGGGTTGCGTAAACTCGGTAGAAGGTTTTGATACTACTATTACTAAGTCTAAGTGTTTGCGAATCCCAGGCGTAGGGGATGCCCTCTCGGGCAGGTATGTGTCGTGTGGGAGCGGAGCGATGGCGTGCGATATCACGCACGTGGGCGTTATCTGTGCGATAGATTGCGCGCGCGCAGAGCAGACAGGCCGTCTGTTCCCGCGCCGCACCGCGCGATAAACGCCTACTACGTATTCACTGCCGTTATCCGCGCGCCATTCACGCCGAGCCACAACTGTTACTACAAACCGATATCGACTTGGCCTTATGGTGGATTAGATATCGCGAACTGCAGCAAGTGCAGCGATTATATTTCAAGAAAACGCAGTTTGAATTGTCGCTTTTCAACACAGCTTTAAGTTGGGGGCTTTTACTCTGGCAATCGTAACCAGAATATAAGTCTACAACTATAAGCTTGACACGATTTTTTTGACTGTTAAAAATAATATGGTTTTTAAAACTTTACTAAACCATATTTTAGTCTATTGTACCCACTCATGAATGTAAAGCTAGAAAATAAAAGACACAAAGATACTTAAAAAAGTAAATATGCAATATTTTATTTGTGGTAGCTACTCTACTAAACGCCTAAAGCTCTGGATGGGATACCATTTAAGGAGTCGAAATATAATTGGGCTATATTCAACATTGAGTTGAAATACTCAATTTATTACAAATAAATATAAGTATATATGAGGAGCTCGATGGCGTCAGTGGTTAGCGCTTTCGGCTGCAGTCGTTGAAACTGAGCAACTTTCGCAGTGGCCAGTCATTGGATGGGTGACCAAAAATTTATTATCTCGAATTCCTCCGTGCTTCGGAAGGCACGTTAAGCCGTTGGTCCCGGCTGCATCTGCAGTCGTTAGCACCCACCAATCCGCACTGGGCCCACGTGGTGGGTCATAGCCCAATCTCCCTATTCCATCCATAGGGAAGGCCTGTGCCCCAGCAGTGGGGACATTAATAGGCTGATGATGATGATGATGATACATGTAGTAAGCGAACTTTCTGTTTTTAATAAATTGTCGATTGAAAGTTCTGAATTAATTAGATACAAAACTAACGTGTTTTTTCTTTGTTATTAACTTGTATCGAACATTTTTGGTTTAGCATTTATTTATTTATTTGTAGTCGACAATCGATAGCTTTAAAAATGTACCAACACGGATAACTGGAACGGTTTTTCAGTTGTATTTTTAAATAAGGTTTCCAATTTTGGTAGTTGTTTCCGTTTCCGGCTCAGTTTCGCGAGATAAGCGGTCGATGATCGAATGACAGTAACAGACACGAGGACATATAACTTAAAATACATTCACTGTCGTTCATTTAAAAGCTATCTTTTGCAAATGAAATAGTACAATTTATTGCAATGTTTTTGACGTGACAACGTCTTAAATTAGGTTGCGGCTGGGAGTCACTTATGAAAAAGTGTAACGCTCGGTAACGTTACGATGAGTTTAAGTTTACATGTACAATGTTTTAGTAAACAAAATATATTTCTATAGTTAAAATTTGTGCAATTCTTATTTTCATTCAATTCCTTGTTCCTATTGTGCAATTTAATTATATTCATATCAATAAATATTCTACCGAGAAAAAGACGTTGTCACGTAAAATCTTCGCCCGTAAAACCGACTTTACAGGCAACCATTTTTTTTTTAACAAAAAAAAACATTTCTCTACAAATTTTAATGTAATCTCTAATTAAATTCTCCGTAAATCTGAACCATTTTTGAAATTCTTTCACCAGTAGAGAGCTACATTATTTCTGACTGAGTTAGGCTACACCCACCACCCACCAATACGCACTGGGGTCGCGTGGTGGGTCATGGCCCAATCTCCCTATTCCATCCATAGGGAAGGCCTGTGCCCCAGCAGTGGGGACATTAATAGGCTGATGATGAGTTAGGCTTTATAGCCTAACTAACATCTAAATTATTTTAACGCGTTAAACACCTGCGCAAGTCCGGGTTGGATCGCTAGTTAAATAATTATAAAAGAATTGAATAGGCATATAAAACTGTGAATTATGTGGTGATTTCACTATATCTCCTAATTTTCCCACGCATGCAGAAAGCAAAATTCTCGGAATAGGTGGCAACATGGCACTTTTGAAGTTATACTTCTTTAGCCGCGTTATGAAAAAATTATGAGAGTGAAATTTTAAGATGCGCGCGCATCACTGTAACACAAAAGTAACATAATGAAGTTAGCCGCGGGCGCGTTATGAAAAAATCATGTGAGTGAAATTTCGAGATGCGCGCGCATCACTGTAACACAATAGTAACACCATGAAGTTGGCCGCGGGCGCGTTATGAATGTTAGTGTATGTTCATCTGTTCGCAAGGTACTTTGAACGATCCACGGAGCTCCATAAGATGATCGCGTTGTCAAAAACAATGTTGGCACGCTCGTCGCCTCTGATCACTGTTTTCATATTTATAATATATATCCCCATGTTTCTAGTTTCTATATAGACACAACGTGTTTTAGTTACTTACAAGTGCTAATTACATATGGACTAATAACTTAAATTCAGTAGTGATTTTAATTGAATATTTTGAATATTTATTTAATTTTTCAAATTAAAACTGAACTTAATTGACTGTGTTAACTATCCTTTTCCAGTCCTTTTATTATTTTATTGTAATTATTAATTATTTGCATGCAATTAAAAAATATTTTTAATGATGCTAAAGAAGTATAACTTCTCACGCGCGTACATAAGTTACACGCATCCATTTTTTTATTTCCGAACAACATCTAAACTCAACCGAAAGGGCAAACGAGAAAGCTTTTAAAGCTATAATAACAACGATTTATACAGGGTGTTACAAAAATACAAATAAAGCTTGAAGGGCGTTGAAGTACATCATTTAAGGAGTCTTCTCTAATTTTTTGAAAATATTTGCAAGAAGTTTTAAATGTTTATAAAAACAGTTATTTTTAATGATTAATAAAAATATCGATCTTTTTAAGACACGACACTAGTTCGAGGATCATTAAAAATAACTGTTTTTATAAAAAGTTAAAACTTCATACAAATATTTTAAGAAAATTAGAGAAGACTCCTTATATGATGTACTTCAACGCCCTTCAAATTTATTTGTATTTTTGTAACACCCTGTATATGTACATGTCGTAGGCTGATTTGATAAATCGAATTTTCGCGCAAATTCTAGCGATTTTTCATGAACGCGAATAATAATAATTAAACAATGGTGATGTCATTGCTCAACCTCACTGAAAAAAGATAGGATTTTTGTGAAAACGCGAGTCGCCTCGGTATATAAGATTGCGAAAAGTTTGTTTTATTTATCTGAGATGTAAACATTGCTAGAACCCGTTATGGTGTAGCTGGGAGCGAATATTTTTTTTTAATCCCTCATGGGATATACAGGGTGTAAAAAAACCTTTAACGAAGTCGAAGGCCACGTATTCTCCACATCATGACGATAATTTTTTTCTTCTAGGCCATACCTGGGCAATTTATGGTTATGGGAGATATTGAAGGTGAAAGTCACATTTTTTTCAAGATTTGTCTTAATATACACACATCAAAAGTGTCTAGGGATCAACATATATTTTTGCAATAACTTTTCTCCTGATTGATATTAATTAAAATTTTCTTTAAGGATTCATCAAATAAAGTGTTTTCGTTTGTCACAGTAACGATAAACCAAGTCACCTTTGCATTAATAAAGAAATTTGCCATTTTCCTAATAAAGGGATTTTTGACATTTGAACCACTAACACAAAAGTTCGAAAAAAAGACTGAAATAACTGTTTTCTCTAAAATTTTATTGGGTAACTTAAACAATTAATAATCCGTATTTCTACCGCGAACACTAACAACACAAGAACATCAGTTTGGCATACTCAAAATGAGTTCATCCAAATCACGCTGTGGAATGGCCGCCCATGTTCGTTGCAACAACAAAAAAAGGTCTTCTTGCGACTGGATACCCTCCATATTCGGCAGAGCTCTTCTCTGTAGCATATCCCATGCATGCTCAATCGGGTTCAAGTCTGGCGACTGAGCAGGCCAGGGCAGGACATTGATGTTAGCTGCGGCGAGAGTCTGTCTTACAACTCTTGCGGTGTGCGGTCGTGCATTATCATGCATTAACTGAAATAAGGGACCGATTTGCACTTGTAGAGGAACGATGACGTCTGATACAATCGTCTCAGCATAAATTTGAGCGTTGAGGTTGCCTCTGATCCAAATCAACTCAGTTCTTCCGCCGATCCAAATACCCGCCCATACCATGATGGTTCCACCACTATAAGGATGGACTTCCTGGCAGGATTTTAATCGCTGTTGGCGTCCAGGGGTTCTCCAGTGTCGTATACGTCTTGTATCCGGTCTCATACCAAAACGAGACTCATCAGAAAAGCACACGAAACGCCATTGTTCTTCTGCCCAATTTCTGTGTTCAAGAGCCCATTGATATCGAATCCTACGATTGTGCATTGCTATAGGTGGTACCCGTAGCGGTCTTCGGGAATGAAGGTTCACTTCATGCAAGCGGTTTCTGACTGTTTGGTCGCTAATTAAGTTCCCTGAAGAGTGATGAAGCCTCACGGCTAACATCATGGCGGTTATTGTTGGAGCTCTTCGAGTTAAGATTTGAATGTATCGGTCTTGTCTCCGTGTGGTGCAGCGATACCGTCCTCCATGGCGCTCAGCCACGGTACCAGTGCTTCGGTATCGTGTCCAAAGTCGACTGATAACACTCTGACTTGTATTCAGAGCTAAAGCCACAGTACGTTGCCGGGAACCAGCTTCTATCATTCCCACGGCTCTGAGCATTTCTTCCCTGCTTAAATGACGTCGCCGCTCCATAATAACGTTGGTTTTAATCAGTAGTAGGGAAACAGTAGCACTAATAATGTCTTCAATGCGTTGTATGTTTTTATAGGGAAAATATTGACAGCTGATTTTCATCTTTTACTCGAATTTGATTCACAGTTCCTGATTCAAATTATGAAATGCACCAAAAAGGATCCATATAAATTTATAAAATCATAAATTTATTACAAAGCCACATCTCAATCTCAAGAAATCCGCATAAAAATGCTTGATCCCTAGACACTTTTGATGTGTGTATATAAATCTCATGTCACAATGTTTGTCCTCAATGGACTCCTAAACCACTGAACCGATTATAATAAAATTCGCACACCATGTGCAGTTCGATCCAACTTGAGAGATAGGATAGTTTAAATCTCAAATTATAGTCGCAATTTTAATTTATTGCAAATTATTACTTTTGGGCGGTACGAAGTTCGCCGAGTCAGCTAGTACATTAATATTTTCAAAGCGTTAATTAGAGACTTTTTTATCGACGCACTTACACATACACACAGGCACATTTGCGTAGCGCCACAGTAGCCGCGCTGCGCTATACATTGCATACTGGAAAAAAATGATTTTTTTTTAATTTAAAAATACAAATGATTCCCACGTATAATATTTTGTAATATTACTTGTTCGGGTGTACAGAATGCGTAGTTTTAGTCTTTGTGATAGGTTTTTTTACACCCTGTATGTAATTATGCCATAAGGGAACACAAAGGCGACACTACACAATAAACAGACAAAAAAAACGGCCAAGTGCGAGTCGGATTCGCGTACCTATATTACGTAACTAAAAATATACGTTTTTATACGCAATTTTTCCTTTATCTATGCTATAAGACGTTGCTTCGTACCAAACTTCAAGATTCTGAGTTCACGGGAAGAACTGCCACTGTAAAATTTGCGGCATAAACGACTGTATCTTTTGATTGCTTTGGCTTAGAACTTTTATTTTTTTTAAGCGTTAAGGATCAGTAGAAATGAGCATTTGATATAAATTTCAGATTAATACCTCCACGCGTTCCAGAGAAAAAGGTTCTTGACATACGGACAACAAAGTGATCTATTAAGGGTTCCGTTCTAATAGCTGTCTATGGAAGTATTACAGAGACCATATACCTTCACGATGCTAGATACCATTTGGTCATAAACTATGAGCTATTGTACTTCAAAATATCTTCTTATTATAGGATAGAACAATAAGTTGAGCTGAAAGGTTTGCTTTTGCGACAAATGCATGTCTTGTTCTAAATTTTTCTGTTATAGTTTACCTTGGCATATTGATAGGTAATGGAAAATAAGTTATTTCTGTAAAACGTTAACTAACTAAAAAGTCAAAAACTTGTTGAAGAACCGATCTGTAGAAGTTTGAAAGTTTGAGTAAAAGTAAAATATATATATTTTTTTGTAAGCATGTAACTGCTTGATGTTTAAATCTAAAGAAAATATAACTAGAAAAAAACCCACGCGGACCAGGCAGCAGTCGGGACTCGTACCCGCACCCTTCGCTATCCGGGCGAATGCACTGACCAATTATGCTACCGCGGCCCTGACGGCCGCGTCGAAATTCCTATAGCCATTCTTAAGCTCCAAAGGCAGCGCCATCTCTTCGCATTGTAGGTAACCCACAATGTCAAATGAATACTTTTACAAGTATTCAACATTTGAAAGAAGAAATAGCAATTATAGTTAAAAAAAATATTTTTTAAGCATGGAACTGCTTGATGTTTAAATCTAAAGAAAATATAACTAGAAAAAAAATCTCACGCGGTCCAGGCAGCAGACGGGACTCGAACCCGCTATTTCTTCTGTCAAATGTTGAATACTTGTAAAAGTATTCATTTGACATTGTGGGTTACCTACAATGCGAAGAGTTGGCGCTGCCTTGCAGCTTAAGAATGGCTAGAAGAATTTCGACGCGGCCGTCAGGGCCGCGGTAAAGAGTTTAAGTTTTAAAGTTTTAGTTTGAGTTGAGTTAGAACACTTTTCGAAGAAGTCCTTCAATACGATATCCATAATGTTAGTATCAAAGATTTTTTTGCAGTTTCGGTGCCTTAGCTCCATCATTTCAGTTTTTTCTAATCCATAGCCAGTGCCACTCGGGGTCGTGTTAATATAAGGATTCTAACGATAACCAAAGAAACATAAATCTATTCAGGAAGTTAGAAGTTATGATGGAATTATAATGGTCCATACATTATATAGGTCATGAACACAAAAATCATTTTTCGATGTTTTAGGTGACCCTGACTCTCTCCCCGCCACCCCTGGACCTCCGAAATTTTAAAAATTGGATTTATTATATTCAAATTTATTAACAACATTATTTTTTCGATGTTTTGAGCGACTCTGAGATTCGGATTTAGCGACTACAAATTACTACATGACCGAGTTTCTAGGTGTGGATCAGAAGCGAAAACAAAAAAAAAATACGGACAACTCCGTGCAGACGTACAGACAGACACGAACTACGTTATAGGATCTGGGCACGATAGCACCTCCTTTCAAATTGATTTCATTGTTTTATACTTTATGGTTTATATTATGCTTGTCACTGTACTAAAATTTAAAAAACTGTTCCCATTATTAATCTTTCGAAGGAATTTTATTACTTGTCCCTAATTTCCATCATTCTATTCAATTGATTCCAAAGGTGTATGATAGTAAACTATCAAACACAACACAATACATTATGCGCATTTCTCTTTAAGCATTTATTAATTAAGACTTATTTGACGTAAAGAAAAAGTTACAATTCAAAATTTGTTGCAAACGCACAATTTCAGAAAAAAAATACTTATAATAGGAATATAAATAAGAAAGTTCTTCTTTCCAAAAGAAGACATCAACGCAGTACTGGGCACGTTGTGTGGTTATCCTTGCATTTTTGGAATAGATCTTTTTACGGGTAGTCTATGCACTTATGCTAAATGTGGTAATGTTAAGTGGTACAGTGTGGAGTGATCGTGAGAGTAATGTTCTTTACATGTCTTTCTCATAATGACGAAGTTATAAAGTATTTAAAATCGACCAAACGTCACGTACATACGTTGAAATATGTATGAATGTTGCTTTTTTTTTACAATATAAAATACTTTTATGGTGACAAACATCACGAAGCGTCGAGTCAGGAGCTACGGTATACATGCGGCGGTGATGCGGCGAGGGGCAGACCATGTGAGTACATTATGTGGTCGTCCTCATCCAGATTGGTCTTCCCGAAATTTATGAAAAAGGAAAAGGACAAAGGCAGGGAGGTTTGTTGCGCGTGCGCCCGCGCAGCGTGCGTGAGGCCGCGCGCTCGCCAGTCTGCGCCGAGCGACCGGCGCGCGCGCACGTATCGACACAGTCATGTTACACGACGCGTGGCCTGGCGCCTGGCGTAAGCCCGAACACTTCGAAATTGACGAGTTCATATCTGAGGTGCACAACATTTATCTGAAAACAGGTCAGTCATTATGAGTAAATTGTGTAATGAGTAATTGTGCAATTTTTTAAATTCGCCGGCACGTATTTGTATCGAGAGTAAGGTAGTACTTGCACGGTTTAATGTCAGAAAATAGTATTGTGTGATTTTCAAACGTTTTCCATTCGGTTGCGATGGTGTGTGAAGTGTAGTTTGTTTTGTAAATACGATGCTTTTAGGCCAATCGGGTGTGCTCATGTTGGGAAGCTGCGTCAGAAGTGAGTCGCTACTCGCTCCGTTTATCTGGCGACCTTGCCAGGATCTTTATCTGAGCTTCATTCATGTGTTTTCATAATTATCAGCGCGCGGTATCGATCGTTGCGCATGGTCGCCGGCGCCGGCGGTGCACCTCTACAATACAATTAGTGCTTTTGTTTACCTCGTTGATAAACAAAACGTAACAGTCGACTTAAGATGTCATCTGTCGTAGCAACATTTTATTAAAGTTAAATAGTTTTTTCAGAAGTCTTAGGTTTATTATTTCAATTGCAATATTAAAGTTGACAAGAGAACTTATATAAATAATATTCCTAACATAACATCCTCTCATATAATATCATTAATAAATTTTAGAAGATGATTATTGCCCAAAATCAATTATCCGTATAACTTTAAATGAGTGTTCTTATTATAATGTTTAGTTGAGTTAATTTTCTAACTGCGGTCCATGCTCACAGCATTTCATTAATGTTTCATAATTAATTTGTACGTAATTAGTCAAATTACCTAATAACCACTTATTAATTTGTTTACTTTTTTTAATTATTAAATAAATATAATTAACTAATTAGACACACCATTACGTGATCTTATTTCGTTCCGAGTTCCTTATTTTGAATTATATACGTTGGCCTACAAAACTAAGTATCAAACCGTTATAAATGCAATAACTTTTTAAATACCCGAGATATAGGTTCGAAATAAAAAGGACTCGACAAAGAGTTTAATTTTGTACTACAATTTAAAAAAAACCGATAAAATTTGCCATAAAACGTTTTTCATTTGATTCTCTAACTTCTATAGTTTCAAAAAAACATTTTTAAAATGTGATACTTAGGTTTGCAGGCCATTGTATTTGGTACTCTATTTTTCTAACTTTTAAAATTCCATATGTCGCACGTATTTGTTCGAATATATACCTACTCTAATAAACAATATTGTTTATTTTAACGAATGTGTTAAATTCTCAGTCATTCAATTATAACAAAAGCTGCTCTGACGTGCTTGCTCAGTGCTCGTACGTGAAAATAAATAACAGTTTGTACTTATATCGTACAGTTTCAATAAGCCTGATTTTAGTTTAATTCTCCAAACATATAACTTAATTTGGTAACAATATTTCCTTATCATGCTTTTCTGATAATATTTGTTTCTTAAGTTTTCACTCACATCACTCATTAAATAAAATTAGTTTTTACGGGTTAACTAATTGACATTTCGTAATAAAAGTTCGATTCCGACGACGTATTCCGTAAAGGCCACGAAACGTCAATAAATAAATAAAGTTTCGCGCATTAACCCGTAAAAACTAGTTTTTAATTTTTTGATAACGTCAAAATAAATAAGTTGAAAGAATCGATCGATCGCTACCGCTTCGCATAAACCGCCGCCGTCCGCGTCCGTCTCGTTACGCGCAACAGACTTCGTAAATAGCTGTCGATGCGCGGGCGCAGACACGGACGCGCGCACCAATCGGAGCGCGCGTCCCGACACGAGACAACAACAGTGATAACGTGCGAGTGTGTGTGTGCAGAAGGCTCGGCGGAGTGCGGCGGCGCGGGCGCAGCGTGCGGCGGGGGGGAGAGCCCGCCCCCTCCCCCTCTCCCTGCCCCTCCCCCTCCCCTGCCGCTGGGCTACGCCCCCCAGCAGCCGTCCCCCTCGCACGCGCGCAGCTACCAGGAGCTGCGGCCCGCGCCGGCACACGCGCGAGACATGCACGCCTACGCGCACCTCGAGGAGGTGCTTTTCAAGCCGTCGGCCGGCGCTAACGCGAGCGCGGGCTCCGTCTCCGGCTCGGGCTCCACTGACGGCGCTTACCTGCGGGGCCGCAGCCCCGACCTCACGCCGTCGCCGGAGCGCCGCGACGACTACCGCACCGTCTACGACCACTACCCGCCCCCGCCCCCGCCATACACGCACGAACACCTGCATCACATCGATGGGTAAGTCTCACCTGCTTATATTGTTTGATAGCTTTAGCAGGAGATTATAGTGATACCAGTGAACCAAATGTTCACCAACTAAAAAAAAAAAATGTATTTAATTAATTGAGAACTTCGGAGATTTTGTGTGGTTTCGTTTGAAATTCGTGATTTCTCGAAAACCGAAAGTGCTACGTTACTCAAATCCGGTTTGTAGTCTTATCAGACTATTCTTAACTTATAACTTAAATATTCTCTTTATCTATCTCTTACGGTTTGGCCGCTGAAACAGCACCACAGACGGACGGACGGACGGACTTGTCTAATAGATAAGTTATTTACGGGATTGTTACAATGTACCTTGTTTTTAGCGAGTTTCCGATATTTCGGCACTGTTGCAAGCGCCATGGTAACTCGCTAAAAACAAGGTACATGGTAACAATCCCGTAAATAACTTATATTACTATAATGTTAGGGACCATGAAAATTTTAAAACAATAAATTAGCAGGAGATATAACGATAATATCCAAAATAATTAAAACCTGTTATTTATTAAGAAAAATATAAACAATATGCTTAGTACATACAACCTGAAAGTTTACGGAAAATCTTGTTCAACTTAGCTAATGTTAGATATCGCATAAGATAACAAGTCAGTGCAAGTGACAAAATTTAAAAAAACATCTCTAAAAGTAACATTTATCTTAATAAAATATTAACGTATCACAACTATTTTTGCATATTTCAAACCAATATTGAACAGATTTTTAAAAGAATATTACTTCGGTTTCATGACATATTTTTCGTATTTATTCAAATAATTTTTCAATCTAACGACAGTATGGTAAAACGGGGAGAAAAAAACAACCCTTTCATACAAAAATTTCGTTTTTTAATTTCATTTAATATGTTAGCTAACGGGTTCCAAGCCAAAGTCAATAAAAACAAAGTTGTCAAAAATTAATAATGTTATGTCTGATGAGCAAACCAGTTAGGTACTACTTATGGCATAAGTGGCGATGCAATTAACGATGTCACGTGTCCCAAAGGCTTGATTGACATCCATTAATTTGCTTTATTTAATGTGAATCTGATGCATGTCATAGAAATACTACTTATATGTCAATACTATTTAGTTGTTTCTGTATTTTTTTCTTTTAAAATATTTAAGAAACTGTTTTTTATAACGCAAGTTAACATAAGCATAGCATAGTATATGCAGATAGACCAAAAAGGTTATTAACAACCATTAAAACTTTTCAAATTATGTAGGGGAGTATATTACAAACCCGTGCTTAGGAAAAAAGCACATAGCCAAGCAAATAAATACAGAAGATCACAAGTAATAAGGGTTTTTTTTAATTTTATTATCAGTCTTATTAAGAACTAGTGACCCGCCCTCGCTTCGCTTCGGGGTAGAATTGATCAAAATCCTCTCTTAGCGGATGCCTACGTCATAACATCTACCTGCATGCCAAATTTCAGCCCGATCCGTCCAGTGGTTTGGGCTGTGCGTTGATAGATCACTATGTCAGTCAGTCACCTTTGAGTTTTATATATATAGACATTGCCCTATATAACATTAGCATTTAATTAATAACAGTTTCAAATTATTGTAATAATAGTAAAAGCTTCTGAATGACGATTTTTCCCCTGAGGCCGTCTAAATTACATTAAATAAAGTAACATTCGAAAATGTAGGCGAAATCTTCAAACGAGCCACGAAATTCTGAATTCAAGCCAGTGTCGTTTTCGTGAGACCAACCTTCACATACAACTTCTACAAAGTCTTAGAAATTTTTGACGACCTCCGTGGCCGAGTGGTTTGTACGCCGGGTTTCATGGTGTCGCCGACTCGAGAGGGTTCGAATCCCGGTGGGGGCAGATGCTTGTGTGATAAATACGAGCATTTGTACTCCAGTCATGGATGTTTAATATGTATTTCTATATATATACTTATATATATACAGTATATGTATTCTATCCGTTACCCTAGCATCCCATAACACAAGCCTTACAGTGCTTACTTTGGGGCTAGGCTAATTGGTGTGTTAAAAAAAATATTAAAAGATTTGAATGAATTCGGTAAAGTAGTTCTCAAGTTATGACGTGACCAAGTGAAATAAGTGATGCATTTTTTATATATTATGTATAAAGGAACATATATATAAATTATTCAGTATTGCTATAATAATAATTCATTTATTTCAACCATAAAGATGCCAATGAGAAAATAATAATAAATAGTAATAATTATGATACATAAAAACAAATTAAATTACATCTCCACATACAATTACATTTAAAACAAAAATTTAATTTAATTCAATCGGTTTCACACCTATTAACAGTTCCAGAATTTCAAAAAATAAAATGTCAAAATTTATAATGGTAAAATAAAAATTTAATGTCAAAATTTAAAATAAAAAATTTAATGTTAAAATTAAAATTTTATGATTAAAATGTTATAATTAAAATTATATAACTACTAGCTGACCCAGCGAACTTCGTACCGCCCTAAAAAAATAGGGGTTGTCCAGCGGACAAAATTGTGAATCTAAACCATTCTCAGATCCCCTTGAACACACACAAAAAATTTCATCAAAATCGGTCCAGTCGTTTAAGAGAAGTTCAGTGACATACACACTCACAGAAGAATTATATATATAAAGATAACATTTTCGTATTGACTTAGTGACAGGTACGTACGATTGTTATCCAAGTGGGCCAACGTCCGTATGGTAGTAACAAGTAATAGAAGCCCGGTTAGAATCTGATCCGTTTAATGTCGGACGCCGGTCTCAGCCCATTCGGTTTGTTCTCACGACCACTGACCGCCTTTATAGTTATCAGAAGGTTTTGCGTGATTGAAGAACTAACATGATTTTTATCGGTTTATTGATAAAGCCCCTTACCTACGTCAAAACATTATCAATCCTGCCACACAGCTGTGAATGATCCTATGATCCGCGTGGATATTTTTCTAGTATTATTTTCTTTAGATTTAAACATAGAGCACGCTTAAAAGATTATAATTATAACTAGCAAACCAGTGAACCAAATGTTCACCAAAACCTGATTAAAAAAAAATGTATTTAATTAATTGAGAACTTCGGAGATTTTGTGTGGTTTCGTTTGAAATTCGTGATTTCTCGAAAACCGGAAGTGCTAAGTTACTCAAATCCGGTTTGTAGTCTTATCAGACTATTCTTAACTTATAACTTAAATATTCTCTTTATCTATCTCTTACGGTTTGGCCGCTGAAACAGCACCACAGACGGACGGACGGACTTGTCTAATAGATAAGAGATTGCTATTACTTCTTTCAAATGTTTAATACTTGTAAAGGTAATTTGACATTGTGGGTTACCTACAATGCGAAGAGGCGCTGCCTTGCACCTTAAGAAAGGTTAGAAATAATTCGACACGGCCATCAGGGCCGCGGTAGCATAATTGGTCAATGCATTCGCCCGGATTGCGAAGGATGCGGGTTCGAGTCCCGTCTGCTGCCTGGTTAGCGTGGAATTTTTTCTAGTAATATTTTCTTTAGATATCAACATCGAGAAGTTACATGCTTCAACAAATAAAATTATTATATGAATGATCTTGTTAGTGGTAACTTTAAATCATAGTGTTATCGTTATTGCATCATTAGAATATTAACAAATAAGGGGAGAGTAGGAAAAGAGAAGTACAATGTCGAGATAGTATATATAGGTATCAACATTTATTAAATTCCAATACATACTCATTAAAATATCTATCTAGAAATTAGTCAAACATAATTATGTAAGAAACGGCACGCTTATGAAATGTTATTTATATCATTCATCATCATTATCAGCCTATTAATGTCCCCACTGTTGGGGCACAGGCCTTCCCTATGGATGGAATAGGGAGATTGGGCCATGACCCACCACGCGAGCCCGGTGCGGATTGGTGGGTGCTAACGACTGCAGATGCAGCCGGGACCAACGGCTTAACGTGCCCTCCGTGGAGGAGCTCGAGATAGTAAATTTTTGGTCACCCATCCAATGACCGACCACTGCGAAAGTTGCTTAACTTCAACGATCGCAGCCGAACGCGCTAACCACTTGCGCCGTCGAGCTCCTCATTTATTTATATATTAATCTCAAATAACTCTAGTTTTATATGACGAAACCAGCAAGCGACATTAATTAATTTACCAATAACTAGATTGGCACTGCGTAGAGGCGGAAAAATCTGCGTTATTATTAATTAGCTTTGTTCGTGGCATTTTGGGATTTTTGTTAAATTTTGTGTGTAATTTGGCGAAGCAGCGTCTGGTGACGCGCAATAATGTGCGGTCGAGATCCTCCGATAGCGGGATGTGGTCGGCCATCATTAAGTATTTGATTCGATCATCGATAAATGAGCCAAAGAGTTGAATGTTAATGGCCGCGGGCACGACACTTTGCCGTCTATTGTGTAACCGATTTACTGTTAGCTAGGGAAATGTGTTAAGCTTCTTTATTTACTATATACTAGTGGCCCGCCCTCGCTTCGCTTCGGTGTAGAGCTGTAGTGTAAACTATAGTTTTTGTTCTCGGGCTTGTATTATACACAATGACTTTATTTATCTAATTACACATGTTATTGTGAGTCAACCATAAAAGATAGACATATGCTGTTGTGGGATATTTTTAGACAATTTTATGTAGAATATTTCCGTCATACATGATTTCTATGTAACTTTAACCATTAAGGCTGCACGCGCGACGGAAGCTTAAAAAATCGAGTAACTTCTTCCGTTTTCCCAACATTTCCCTTCAGTACCCTGCTCCTATTGATTGTAGCGTGATGAAAAGTATACTATAACCTGCCCAGGAGTATGAATAATAATTGGGCCAAGTTTCGTCAAAATCCGTCGAGTAGTTTCTGTTTCTATAAGGAACATACATACAGACAGACAGACAGACAAAAATTTTACTGATTGCATTTTTGGCATCAGAATCGATCACTAATCACCCCCTGATAGTTATTTTGAAAATATATTTCATGTACAGAATTGACCTTATTATAAGTATCGATTATATTTTTTGTAAATCATACAATATATAAAACTTTATGAAAAAGTAGACTTCTAACTACGACCACATATTTAGGCATTGTTTCTGTTAATAATATATATATCGATAGCACGTTATACGAATAAATATTCTATGCTATTCTTTGCTATTGGTGGATTTTTTTGTTTTTTTTTTGTTTCACAAAAAACATAGCGAATTTTTTTTAAGTAACACCAAACAAAAAAAGCGGTTCTTCGGTGAAAAAGTTTTTGGTTATACACACTCAGAGAATAAAGGTAACAAGGAGTAGCTACTATATGCATTGTTTGGAACGTTCAAATTAAGAAATGCTCTGACTATTATAGGAAGTATTATTGACGTAGGTAAAACTAAAAAAATACTCCAAAAACCTTGAAATCCCACCACATTTTATATCGGTTGGCCTGTTCGGAACTTACACAAAAACAGTATTAGAAATTGCGCAGTTCTTTTATAAGCAGCGGCTTCTTTTTATTGCCCTCGATACAGCGTGGACACATGGAATAAACTAAGACATTAGATCTAGAGAAAAGTTTACTAGAAAAACAAAACCACGCGGACCAGGCAGCGGCCGGGACTCGAACCCGCATCCTTCGCTATCCGGGCGAATGCACTGACCATTATGCTACCACGGCCCTATCCGCCGCGTCGAAATTTTCCTAGTCCTAAGCTGCAAGGCAGCGCCATCTCCTCGCATTATAGGCAACCCACATTATCAAATGAATACTTTTTCAAGTATTAAACATTTGAAGGAAGAAATAGCAATTATAGTTATGTTTTTATTTATTTTTAAGCATTTAACTGCTAGATGTTTAAATCTAAAGAAAAGTTTACTAGAAAAAAGTTTAAAAGAAAATGCGGGTTCGAGTCCCGTCCGCTGCCTGGTCCGCGTGGATTTTTTTCTAGTAAACTTTTCTTTAGATTTAAACATCTAGCAGTTAAATGCTTAAAAATAAATAAAAACATAAAGACATTAGAGTTTATCATCATCATCATCATCAGCCTATTAATGTCCCCACTGCTGGGGCACAGGCTTTCCCTATGGATGGAATAGAGAGATTGGGCCATGACCCACCACGCGGGCCCAGTGCGGATTGGTGGGTGCTAACGACTGCAGATGCAGCTGGGACCAACGGATTAACGTGCCTTCCGAAACACGGAGGAGCTCGAGATAGGAAATTTTTGGTCACCCATCCAATAACCGACCACCGCGAAAGTTGCTTAACTTCAACGATCTAGTTCAATAATTAAACATTGTTTTTATATAAACTCTAGAGTTTATATAAAACAATATTTAATTATTATACATAGTGTAACTGCGCAGCGCCCAGTGCCGGGCGGGCGAAGGTCGGCGACACCCGTCGACCACACTCCAGGAAAACTTCATGTGTACTCTATACAAAGTAGCTTAATTGTGGCTAGTTTTATGGCTTATTTGATTACAGTAGACCTGCAACGATATGAAATTAATATCATTGTAGACCCACGTTAATCTGACAAACGTCTTGCATTGAAGTATTTATCTAGTATATATGAAAATGAATCATCGAAATGCATGTGTGCAAACTAGATAATTCATTATTGTCACAGGACTATGTTTGTATATAAGAAAAAAATATCAATACGAAAAGTGATTGATTGGATGAGGAAACATTGAGATGGAGCAGAAATAGTTTAACCGTGAAATCTTAAAGAATTAATATAACTAGAAAAAATTCCACGCGGACCAGGCAGCAGACGCGATTCGAACCCGCACCCTTCGCAATCCGGGCGAATGCACTGACCAATTATGCTACCGCGGCCCTCACGGACCGCGTCGAAATTCTTCTAGCCATTCTTAAGCTGCAAGGCAGCGCCATCTCTTCGCATTATAGGTAACCCACAATGTCAAATGAATACTTTTACAAGTATTAAACATTTGAAAGAAGAAATAGCAATTATAGTTATAATGCGAAGAGATGGCGCTGCCTTGCAGCTTAAGAATGGCTAGAAGAATTTCGACGCGGTCCGTGAGGGCCGCGGTAGCATAATTGGTCAGTGCATTCGCCCGGATTGCGAAGGGTGCGGGTTCGAGTCCCGTCTGCTGCCTGGTCCGCGTGGAATTTTTTCTAGTTATATTTTCTTTAGGTTTAAACATCAAGCAGTTACATGCTTTAAAAATAATATAATTTATAATCTTAAAGAATTTCCAAAATATACAAGAAAAACAATATGGTAGTACGAAGTTGGCGGGCTCATCTAGTTTCTTATGTTTTCAGGCACACCGATCATTTACGATTGTTTGGACGAAAACAAATATTTAAGCATCTTACCAGTGTTATTACTGATGCCGTAATATACGGCATTCCGTTAATTAAAAGACCAAAAATATAGGATACGGCACCATAAGTACAGTGTCTGTGGTTAATGAAACATCAAATGAAATTATTGTTAAAAAAAATATGATCTGAGTAAGACTCGTCTATGACTATTTTACCAGAAATAATTATTGTACTGGATATCTGATATATTTAACTATATTTTAATAGCATTATGTGGGTAGCGATCATTAAAAAAAATCGTATGCGGTTTTTTTTCCTAAAATTCGGCAATTGCAGACTTTAAATACGGCAGCCCAAATTTCACTGGAACAACACTGCATCTTACGACCATGAAGCCTATAAAGGGTTCGAAACAACAAAAATGACGTAAAAATAATAAAAACTATTTATTGTCGTTATTATTTTTATTGTATTACTAGCTGCCACCCGCGGCTTCGTCCGTGTTAACTTTAGTTTTTTTGAAAATCCCATAATAACTTAATTTTTTTCCGGGATAAGTATCTTATGTCTCAATCCAGTTCATATATGTACCAGATTTAATCCAATTCTGCTCAGTTGTTTTTTTCGTGAAAGCGTAACAAACAAACATACTCTCTTTCGCATTTATAATACGAGTTATATTAAGTAACAGACGCGTCTATATTGTGTGTTGAGGATTATTCCCCTACTTTTTTAATATCAGAATACCTAACAAAATTTTTGTTTAATAACTTAGAATTATTTAAATAAATTGAAATTGTTAAGCGTTATCAAGGACAACATAATAATTTTATTATCAGAAATTGTTTATAGCAACAGAAAATATCATAAAGAAAATATAACTAGAAAAAATTCCACGCGGACCAGGCAGCAGACGGGACTCGAACCCGCACCCTTCGCAATCCGGGCGAATGCACTGACCAATTATGCTACCGCGGCCCTCACGGACCGCGTCGAAATTCTTTCTAGCTATTCTTAAGCTGCAAGGCAGCGCCATCTCTTCGCATTATAGGTAAACCCACAATGTCAAATGAATACTTTTACAAGTATTAAACATTTGAAAGAAGAAATAGCAATTATAGTTATAATTTTTATTGTTATTTTCTAGTTATATTTTCTTTAGATTTAAACATCAAGCAGTTACATGCTTTAAAAATAATAAAAATTATAAGAAAATATCATTATACAGCGTGTTCTTCCGTAGAGTTGAAATCTTGAAAAAACGAATCCGATTAAACGAGATAATACTGGGCAGAATGTCATGTTATTTATGAAAAAAAAAATGTATCGATTAACGAAATCCATATTTATGATTTATTTTTGTTTGGTTCAAGTGGGCATTAAAAATAACTTTGCAATATACCAGTATCGATTTCTTTCGAAATTATTTAAAATTCAATTCAAATTATTAAAATTGTTATACTTAACCTGTAAGATTGAACAGTACTCTTTATAAATATACTTTATATAGTTTTTTCATAATCTTTTCTATTTCATATATTTTTATCGTTTTGAAATCTTTGAAAAATATCTTGAAAATCCTATTCAATTGAGGTATATAAATATAAGTATTCAAATTACAGAAATATCAAACTAAAATAAAATTAACGGTTTTATGTGGAAATAAATAACTTGAGTGACATATCTATTGTCTAATAATTGTAAATCTAAAATACAGACGGTTAGGTTGGCACTTGTATTTTTTGGGGATCATTTACTATTTTTAATGGTCGTGTTTGCACGAGTTATTGGTATTACTGAAATACCTATTTTGTTAGTTGTTTTAATGTTAGGGCTTTGACAAATTGAAATGATTTTATTCCAATTATGTATCAAACTAAAACTCATTTATTCAGTCTAGGCTGTTACAATCTCTTGTGAAAGTCAAACGCTACGCCATCGGTTCGTAAATCTACGTCGGGAGACCTTGTACTGAGAAGAACCGGCAAGAAACTCAGCAAGGGCTATTTTTTACTCCCTGTTTTGTTCCATACAGAGTCGTCAATTGAAAGATGACATCAAACTTGCAAACATGTGTTGAGGTCAACTTCCATCACATAAAGTCAAATATGTAACAATAGACAATCAACGAATTTACTAACAATAAGTGCAAAGATAAGTCCCAAAATAGCAACAAGTATATGAAAGGGAGTAAGTGCAAGGTTCTCTTCAAAACTCTTTCTAAGGCTGGGAGCCTTAGTTTTAATATAACTTTTGAAAAATTATCTACAGGTAAATTTACAACCAAGCCGAAAGCATGTGTTGTATCGTCATATCGTCCGTTTCCACGGTAAAGTGGTAAAGTACAACTTTGCAAAGCAGTAGTTGGCGGCTGTCGTTCGCCGCGGGCGCAGCGTGTAAATAGGACGATGTTTTCGGCGGTTACCGAGTGGATTGTCCTCGCGCCTTATCAGTACTGTACAGTACTGCTCTCACGCACCACTCTGTCAAACTTCACCGAGCTAATATCACCCTAAACGCTTGGACCTACGGTTCTATTTGGCGCCGCGGCTTTCAGCGCTCGCGACACGTGTACCCATGTAGTGACTCCGTCACATTATTTTATTATAATTTTAATTGTCGCTAGTAGGTACCTACGTTCCGTTGCTGCAACAACACGCTGTTGTTTACACAATGTTCAATGTGCGACGGTTTTAATGAGGGTCAAAGTAGGTATGTATCTTCTTCGAACAAAAGCCAATCGGCGCGGTTCTGTTTTACTCGCTTATTGCTTTTTGTTAAATAAGTATTATTCTAAAGAAAAGTTTACTAGAAAAAAATCCACGCGGACCAGGCAGCGGACGGGACTCGAATGAAATGCACTGACCATTATGCCGTGGTAGCATAATGGTCAGTGCATTCGCCCGGATAGCGAAGGATGCAGTTAAATGCTTAAAAAATAAATAAAATCATAACTATAATTGCTATTTCTTCTTTCAAATGTTTAATACTTGAAAAAGTATTCATTTGACATTGTGGGTTACCTACAATGCGAAGAGATGGCGCTGCCTTGCAGCTTAAGGCTAGGAAAATTTCGACGCTTAAAAAATAAATAAAATCATAAGTATTATTCTGTCTGTGCGAACTGGAGATGTGAGTTCTTTATGTTATAGCAACTTTGTGTTGGTCGCAGAGTTCTCGGAAGCCGCTGGCGGTGAACTAGGTCGCCAAGTCGCTGGTTACAGCGCTGAATAGGTAGACCACCGTGCAAACACAACAATACAAGTTTCAATCGACAAAAATATTTATTGTACCTTAACGCTTTATTATTAAACATCGGGTTGAACCTACTTCATTCTTTACGTTGAAAGTTTTGTTCAGTAAATGTTAAAATCAATGCAAAATAATAAGTACGCTAAAATTATTATAAAAATAAATCGCTTAAAAACAAAGGGCTTTTGAAATTTTGTATTTACATAAAGAAATTGTTTAAAACTTTTTTTATCATACAATCCAAGTAAATAGACTGGAACAGATTTAAATAACTAATCTATTAATATTTTTAACCAAAAATCAAAACTGATTTCATAAGTAAAGTGTAGGTATTATTATTCTACTTATTAGCTTATTAGTGGTTTTGTTTTTATGAAGTAGAATAGGGATGATGACTAATTTTTTTTCTTCGTTCATCAGGTAGATTATCAAAAAGTATTGGACACGTATTTTTTATTTTTTCACAAAATATAAACATTGCAGAGATATATTAATTTGAAAAGTCGCATGACGTCACGTTTGAGTACACTTCTAAGTAAAAATTCACTAAAAAGTGACGTCACGAGCCCCTACTCCCAAACTTGGACGAGCTATAACTTTGTCATTTTTTGGTTGATTGCCCAAAGAAAAAATACGTCTCCATTAATTTTTGATCATTTAACTGACGGACTAAATAGAATTTCGTTTACTGTACCCCGTCATCACCCCTATTATATTTTAGCTAAAAAAGTTTTTATTTTACTCCTTTCACAAGCCCGATAAACATCAACTAAATACTTATTAAAAGACTCGTTTAAACAATACCTCACACAATTTAAGTAATCTTTAAAATAATTTTGAAAACCGGTTTTAAATTGACGGAGAAGTCGCGTAACTTATAACTACATAAATAAATAAAAAACAAAATATACAGTCGAATTGAAAACGTCCTTCCTTTTTTTTAGTCGATTGAAAAATAATTTCAAACACCACCTACAGTATTATAAGTTATTTACTGGATTGTTACCATGTACCTTGTTTTTAGCGAAAATAACTTATATTACTATAATGTTAGTGACCATGAAAGTTTAAAACAATATATAGTTTCTCTACTCTCATCCCAAGGGTCATCTTGGCTTCGTAAAGCTAATGCAACAAACTTCATGTTATTCAAATTTCGATTTACAATTGACATTGAAGCTTGTAAAAAGTTGCAATTTCCAGAATCAACTTACGAGTACTACTGAAATGAAATGTCATTTATTCAGTCTAGGCTGTTACAAGCACCTGTGAAGGTCAAGAAGCTACGCCATCGGTTCGTAAAACTACGGCGGGAGACCTTGTACTGAGAAGAACCGGCAAGAAACTCAGCAAGGGCTGTTTTTTTCTCCCTGTATTGTTATATACAGTGTCGTCAAGTTGAAAAATTACTTCAGAAATACGTCTGAAGTCACTTTCCATTACATCATCTAGAATATAAATATGTAGTTACAATTAATTTTATAGTTAACATTTTAAGTAGTATATAGGAAGCGGCATTAGATAGGTACAATATTACTGTTATGAAAAATGAGTAATACCCATTTAATATCAAATTATAAGAAACACTATGTCCATGCATTACGATCATTTAGATAATCATCAACTTTATAATAGCCCTTATTCATAAGAGTATTTTTGATCTGAGATTTAAATTTAGTCAGTGGAAGCTCAATCACATCTTGGGGAACTTTGTTAAACAATGCAATACTACAACCCAGAAAACTAAACTACTCTTTTTTACTTATGCGATCTATTTGGAATAAATTATAAAATATATCCTTAAATATCTCGTAGCTTTGAGCAGACAATTGACAAACAAAATTAAAAGCAACTTTTTGTAACGTTAAAAATTGAGTCCTATTTTAACTAAACCAGAACTTAAAAAAACAGATATTTAGTTAATCTATCTAATGTTTCGTTTCTTTAATCTGCTGACAGTAGTAGTAAACTCTGTAGTTTTTCTCAGTTCCATAGTAATGTTATCTTGGCTCAAACACTCGCATGTCAAAAAGCCACAGCATTAACCGGTGGGACCACAGAGCTGCCAGATCAAAATTCCGATTGAGCGCTAAACTGATATAAAAAGCGCTAGATTACAAGAAAAACGCGATTTAAAAAAGCGCTAGATTACGCGCTAAATCAAATTCAGTTTTTTTATCAAATAAAAAACAGACAAGAATTAACCAAAACGTCAAAACTTCGTCAATCCAAAATTTATCGTCCATAGCTTAAATTGGGCCAGCTTCATTCTGGCCATTCATGTATTCTTTGTGTTACATTATTTTTCAAATGTCCCAATCCTAAACTGTCGGGGCTTCCCGAGGCGATAAATGAATATATTATCGGTAATAGAGAGTTACAATGATATAAATGAAAAAGCGCCAGATTATCCGCTAGGCGCTAAAATTTAGAAATAGGCGCTAACCACACCAAAATAGCGCTAGATCTAGCGCCCAAAGCGCTAAAATGACAGCACTGACTGAGACTGCGTACGTAAGTAAGATGTTATTTGTGTGTGACGTCACGCGGTGTGGCGGTCGAGATCCTTGAATGAATCGAGCAGTTCTGCTGACACAGCTCGTCTCGGCGCGAGGAACGCGAGACGGCTGACCGACAACATACACGTACAAACAAACATAAGGTATAAGCCGGATAGTTGGCCATTATCAAAAATGCTCTTTATATGAAAAAAAAAATCTAAAACCTGATTAAAAAAAAATGTATTTAATTAATTGAGAACTTCGGAGATTTTGTGTGGTTTCGTTTGAAATTCGTGATTTCTCGAAAACCAGAAGTGCTACGTTACTCAAATCCGGTTTGTAGTCTTATCAGACTATTCTTAACTTATAACTTAAATATTCTCTTTATCTATCTCTTACGGTTTGGCCGCTGAAACAGCACCACAGACAGACGGACGGACGGACTTGTCTAATAGATAAGAGATAATGCAACATCTAAAAATGTTTATTCAAATTCAAATAATTTATTATTCGGACAACATAGATCCATGTGTTAGTACACATTACTTAATACTATGTTAGTAAATTATATTAAAAACAGATATAACCCTATTTACAAAAATATTTATCAGTGGACAGTCCCCACGAGCCACTAAATCCCTCACAACTCTACTTATATACTTATGATGCACATAAATTATTGATGTGTAACATCTATCTTCTCGCTTTCCTGCATTTTGTGGGAGTGATTTCGTGAAATGGGACGGAAGTGTGTAACAGATTTTAGAACATAATGTTCAAATGGCTTATTCCTTTTGTAGTAGGTTTTATTTCTTTTTTTACTAATATAAGGTGAGGTTTTCAAATGTTACACATCATACGCGACTATTGTAAGGCTCGCTCGTTTTTATTATTATTATCTATATCAAAACACAGGTCTTAAATCTCTTATGTTAGCCTATTTTTATAAACATAATTAAAAACGGTTTGTAGTAACTTCTGTTTTATTAGACCTATCTAAAAGGAAATAGTTGTCCACTGTAGCATATAGAAAGAAGCATAACGTGAAATAATTCTTCGGATATACTGTGGGAGAGGTACTTATAATCTTCGTATAGCGCTATTGCCACTAAAGTCCCTAACATAGTTTATTCAATACCGGGGCAAGTACCCGGCCTTTACCCTACGCGTAAACACGTCCGAGTATCGGGTTCGTTGAAATAGAAACTTCAACTCGTAATACAATCGTTTTTCTTATTCAACACTAGTCTGTGCCTGCGACTCCATCTAAGTAGAATAAATTTTTTGCATAACAAATTATCATCTACCATTTTGTCACCTTGTCTTTTTATGTTCGTTAACAAATTTTAGAATTTTCAGATTAAGTAAAAAAGCAAAATCAAAAATTAATCACCGGGAGCAATTTGAAAACCATTCATTCCATTTTTTTTTTTCATTTCCATTTTATAGTTAGATAAGGACTAGAGGTTCCCTTTATACGGCAGAATGTTGCTGTCCCGAAATTAATTTAATTTGGCATAACAACAAACTTGGCATAAATCTTCTTTAAACTAATATTTATTAGGCATATTTATTTGTTAGTTTCTCTAATTACTTTAACATGAAAATATAATCGAAAAGAGTTACCGTCTCACTTGTAATATTTATAAGATATGCGTAATAGACAAAATATTTTTTAGTTTTCTATAAGTTTTCTTGTGGTTGGGCTTCATCATCATCACCTATTAATGTCCCCACTGCTGGGGCACAGGCCTTCCCTATGGATGGAATAGGGTTGGGCCATAACCCACCACGCGGACCCAGTGCGGATTGGTGGGTGCTAACGACTGCAGATGCAGCCGGGACCAACGGCTTAACGTGCCTTCCGAAGCACGGAGGAGCTCGAGATAGTGTTTTTTGGTCACCCATCCAATGACCGACTACTGCGAAAGTTGCTTAAGTTCAACGATCGCGGCCGAAAGCGCTAACCACTTGCGCCATCGAGCTCCTCAAGTTTTCTTGTGGTTGGGCTTAATCCTATCAAATCTATTTATGTCAAACCCAAGAAAAATTTAATGAAAAAAGATGTGTATTTTTACACACATTCGTGGTTATTTCATCAAAGTAGTAATTATATTTCAAAAAGATTGCGAAAAATTCGGAAGAAGAACAAAACTAACTAAACTTGGAAAATGCATTTCAATGCGTACGTTTGAAAGCTTTCATTTTTCCACAACTCTTTCTAAATCGTTATGTTTCTTGTAAACCATTTCAAAAGGAATAACAGTCAACCTTTCGTTCTTTTACCTATTTTTTTCTTGTTATAAGACAGTATTGTTCGTAATAATTTAATATTGCTATAATTATGGTGTCGTTTTGTTTATTTTGAAAACTAATTAATGAAGTTGAATAATAATAATTCTCTTTCAGAGATAAGCCCTCCTTTGCTCACATATTTGCATATTCTGTCTATTTTTTCCTTGCAATAAAGATTATAATTCCTTTAGAAAAATATAAAATAATCGCATCTATGTATTTATTTAAGATTCGAATTGTCAGTTCTGAAGTATATAGAAAAAAGAATTTGCTGGTTTTAAAGCTCAATTAGCTATTGTTTTTTTGATAACCATAAAAATTCGATCGTTTTTTATTTGCTTATGAATCTCATTTCATCTTCTTAATCAATAAAATCATTACAACATTTCTCCACAATATTGCTTAAAGAACAAAAATATTGACTAAAGAATAACGTCGCTAACGCTTAGAGAATTCCCATTGCAAATGATGGTTTCGAATTGCGGTCAGTTGTTGTAAGGAGCCGGTGTAGTTGAGAGCAATAGGCACTGTTCGGCGCTCACTGTACTGTTTATGTGAGTGTGTGTGTTTCTGCGAATGAGTAATGGCAATGTTCACTTCCTGCGCGCACAGTCGCGGGCGGCGGAACAGCCGCGTTTGCGATCCATTTCTATAAAATTTACATCGAGACGACGCGATGGAGGACGCTAACTCACTCCGCAAACGTACCCTACGAATAGGTTCGACTCGGCTCGGCGAGTAGTGCAAACATACCGGCTAGGGCTGTTAACACGACACTTATGATACTTATTTATTTATAAAGGTACATTAAACAGCCAAAGGCCAGCAAAAATGTACACAGCTGAATAACATAAGTATTAAGTAAACCTTAGTTACCAAAAAGAAAACATATAAAGAAAAAAACAATGATGAAATAGTCTTCAATCTTAGGTGATGAAATAAAGCGGGCGAAAGGAATGAAAACCTGATATTACCAGAAAAAAGTCACTAACTGCCTGGTCCACGTGGATTTTTTTCTAGTTATATTTTCTTTAGATTTAAACATCAAGCAGTTACATGTTTTAAAAAATAATAAAAATTATAAATACTTCCTATACGTGTTTGGATGCAGGCAACCCTCGCTTGTCGGGCCTCGCATTTTTTCTGTCGACTCAACTAGGCCACAATAATACGGAACTGAATAAAAAAATCCCCAAAATTGTTATTTGCCCTTCACAAACAGAACATAATATTGACACGGTTTATAATAAAAACTGTAGAGCTGTATTGGTGACATACAATATGAGCGTTCATCTCGATATTATATAATGACTAGCTGTGCCCTGCGGTGTTTCCCGCGGTTTATAAGGGATATTTTCCTGCAGTAAAACGTAGCCTATGTGTTAATCCAGGGTGTCAGCTAACTCCATACCAAATTTTATTAAACTCAATCCTGCCGTTTAGACGTGAAGTAGTAACAAACATACACACTCACAAACTTTTGCCTTTATAATACATATACTAGAGGTCGCCCGCTACATCGTCTGCGTTGACTTAGTTTCTTGAAAATCCCTCTGGAACCTAACATTTTTCGGGATAAAAATAGCTCATGTGTGAATCTAAGGTGTCAGCTAACTCCATACCAAATTTTATTAAAATCGCTACAGCCGTTTAGACGTGAAGAAGTAACAAACATACACACTCACATACTCACACACTCACAAACTTTCGCCTTTATAACATTAGTGAGATAAGATTAAGCTCCTGAATTGCCCTAAAATAAACACATTTTAACTAGAATAATATCTAAAAGTTTGCTTTAATCGGGCTCGAATATAAAAACTATATTCGAACAGAAAATCTCTCTGAATTAGTTTCTGATATTAAA
The DNA here is from genome assembly GCA_902850365.2 of Chilo suppressalis. Taxonomy (NCBI): domain Eukaryota; kingdom Metazoa; phylum Arthropoda; class Insecta; order Lepidoptera; family Crambidae; genus Chilo; species Chilo suppressalis. The sequence continues at coordinate 32,522,670 of OU963898.1, read as the reverse complement.
ACAATCTTCGGAATAAATGAAATTATAACATTGTTTTCTAAGCGAAAGTTTGATGATTAGAAGTTTATCTGAAAACATTTCTTTTTATCAATTTAAGTACAAGCCAATGTGTTCATTGCCATTTTTTTTAAATAAATAAATATTTCCAACACTCACACCAATTAGCCTAGCCCCAAAGTAAGCACTATAAGGCTTGTGTTATGGGATACTAGGGTAACGGATAGAATACACATACTTTACATATATAAGTATATTTATATAGAAATACATATTTAAACATCCATGACTGGAGTAAAAATGCTCGTGTTCATTACACAAATATCTGCCCCCACCGGGATTCGAACCCGGGACCTCTCGAGTCGGCGACGCCATGAAACCCGGCGTACAAACCACTCGGCCACGGAGGTCGTCAAATACCTGTCATTTTGAAGTTAATATAATATTTTATGTTTGTGATAGAGTGTTTTAAGTATTTATCATAATATAACTTACAAATAATGATTTTTCGTAACGTTCAGTGATTGATCCAAAAACTAATTGAGGAGCTCGATGGCGCAGGTGGTTAGCGCGTTCGGCTGCGATCGTTAAACTTCAGCAACTTTCGCAGTGGTCGGTCATTGGATGGGTGACCAAAAATTACTATCTCTCACTCCTCCGTGCTTCGGAAGGCACGTTAAGCCGTTGGTCCCGGTTGCATCTGCAGTCGTTAGCACCCACCAATCCGCACTGGGCCCGCGTGGTGGGTCATGGCCCAATCTCCCTATTCCATCCATAGGGAAGGCCTGTGCCCCAGTATTGGGGATATTCATAGGCTGATGATGAATTGAAAGGAAAGGAAAAAAACGAGGAAAAGTCGGGCAACAATCAATATTTAACATGTCATATTCCATCTATAAACATTGTTAAACTTTTCCTCTGATAATTAGTCACTTTTGCTATTTTAGTTATCAGTTTTAATTGTGTTTATTGATTTTGCGTCACACAATTAGAGGGCAAACATGAAAGATTTGGGTTTCATCTTAAAAGTAAATTAAAGTTTACCAGTCAATAATTATAGGGGAAACTACCCAATCATCGGCACTCTTCCTACTATTGGCACTTTTGAGTTTAGTTCGAAAAAAACAGGAAACAGTAGATTTTAGGAATAATGCTGCCAATTTTCAAATTTCGAAACCATACTAGGTTTTTCTTTTTTATATTGACGACCTCCGTGGCCGAGTGGTTTGTACGCTGGGTTTCATGGTGTCGCCGACTCGAGAGGTCCCGGGTTCGAATCCCGGTGGGGGCAGATGTTTGTGTGATGAATACGAGCTTTGTACTCCAGTCATGGATGTTTAATATGTATTTATATAAATATACTTATATATGTACAGTATATGTATTCTATCCGTTACCCTAGCATCCCATAACACAAGCCTTACAGTGCTTACTTTGGGTCTAGGCTAATTGGTGTGAGTGTTGGAAATATTTATTTACTATTTATTTATATGTAACGACCTTGAATAATCTATTGTCTCCTTGTTTTTTTCGAATTAAACTCAAAAGTGCCAATAGTAGGAAGAGTGCCGATGATTGGGTGGTTTCCCCTACTATAGATATCTTTTTTAAATTATTCAGTTTCATTAATAATATGTAGTTGAGTAACAGTTACGATAACAATTCTCGGAAATTCGTTAGATTATTGTCGCCATGTATCAGTATTGTTGCATCCCTACTGACATTAATCTATATGAGTTTCTGAACGCAACTTAAAGTGACATTTGGTTGACGATTTAGGTTATCAACCATTCATGGCCAAAGCTCAATAAGTGAAAAAAATATATCATCCGTAATAATTATCAATATTTGTTATTGTTTGTTTACAAATGTTTGGTTTTTATTCTTGAATTAGCGGAGTGCTAAAAAAAGGTTCCAAGATTTTTTTTTGCAATCCGTACTTTTCAAGCGACATTTGACAGATTTAGATCATTGGCTTTCGTATTCTTGTTTGAATCGCATTATCTATATATATAAAAATGAAACCCGTTTTCCGTTGTCACGACATAACATGAAAACGGCTTGACCGATTTGGCTGATTTTTTTTTGTAGTTTTCTAATACTCTTTACAAGGTTCTTACGGAAAAAAAATATAAAGAAAATCTCTCAGAAACATTGAAAAATATAACGTAACGAATGTCAACGTCATTCAATTTAAAACAAAAAATCTGTGGTAATCTGTGACACCACATCGATAACCGCGCTAACAATCAGGGCCGTGCCTGGGTATATGGCCGCCTGCGTGCCAGTCTGTATGGCCGCCCCCAGGATAACATTAAAAAAAACTACTTTAATTTTTAATGTTTATTATTATACACAGGGCATCAAACCGGGGAAAAAATCAGTTTTTGGTTAACCGAAATCGAGAACGAAAAAAAATATTGGTTTTGTTCCCAAAACCGGTTTCTGAAAAGAAAAACCGGCTAAAAACCGGTTTTATGAGATTTATATGTTTGGATGAAATTTAAGAAAAAAAAAATGCACAAAATAAACATTTTTTTATTTAAAATTTAAACAAAAATAATAACATGAAAAAAATTATGGTATTGGTTTTATAATCACAGACAAAATTATCAAACATAAAGAACAAGGATTAATGAAAACAAACCGATTGTATTTTTGCCCAGTAAACAACTTGTAACGATTTGGCCGCCTCTTAATTTCGGCCGCCTGCGTGCGGTGCACGCAATGAACGCCCGTCAGGCACGGCCCTGCTAACAATGAATAGGTACTCATACATAAGATAGGTCAGCTATACAAAATAAAGTAGTGCATCAAAGCTACGCTAAGGCGGTACGAAGTTCGCCGGGTCAGCTAGTATATAGATAAAATCCAATCGGTTAAACGGTGTGAGAGAGGGTGAGAGACAGAGAGTACCATTTGAGGTGACGCACAAGGATTGCATGGGTTATGTTTGCGGTTATTACTTTCAGTTTTTTGTAAGCCTAATTGCGAAATTAATAACTAAACTATCGGAGCTGACAAACGTTGTGTTGCCCGATTAAAAAAATAAGATATAAACTGACGTCAGCGTCTTAGTAAGCTAAAAAAAAGTATTTAAGATATCGGTAAAGTCGTTTTAAAATAATGACGCGACAAAATGGGAATTAGGGATTGATTTTTATAATTGTATAGATTCAATTCAATTCAATTCAACATAATTGTATAGATTCAATTCAATTCAATTATTGCGCTCATATGGTTACCTCGATGGTTACAAAATGCTTATAGTACCTAACATGAACCCTGTCAGGGTATCGCAATATACAGTACAGTTAAAGATAAAAATTACAAAAGAATTTAATTTATAAACAATTATGTATATAAGGAACCTGATTTGTATTAAACCACTTATATCTCAAATTATGCATAAATGTCATCTGATTCCATTAGTTTAACAATATAACTTACTCAATTGATCTTATTAACAGTAGAAATATAATAGAAATGGAAATTCATTAATAAAATTAAATTAAATTTGTCAGTAATTAAAATTAATAAATATGTCAATAAAAATAAAATAATATGTCAATTAACATGAAAGATAATAAAAATCAAACAGTATTCATTGCGTACGTAGTTCCTGGTTTGAGGTCATGTACAGTCGTGTGGTATTGTCGCCGGTGGTCGCGGCCGGGTCGGGTGCGGTCGCGTGGGCGGTGCACGGTGCTCCCATGCTCCCACCATTATGCTGAATCCACAAACACCCAGCGCCGGCGCGAAACCTGACCACCGTCCACCGCTCGCATCAATAACTCTGTTCTCTTAAAACATTGTAGTTGACAGAAACATGATAAACGACAGACGCACTTTTGCATACGATTTTAAGAGCCGCAGCTTTGAAACGTTAATTCAATTTCATTAAAATTATGGAGTCCTACTATCATACTCATATTATAAACGTGAAAGTGTTTATGTTCGTATGTTTGTTACTCAGTCACGCCAAAAAATTATGACCTCGATTGAGACAGGATGTGAAACAGAGAACTAGTGGGATGGGAAATGAATTGAAGGTCCAATGGGCACCAAAAAAGAGGTCCAATGGGCACATTGAATATAAAAATTTTAAGGAGGTCCAATGGACACCAAAAAAGAGGTCCAATGGGCACTTTTTCCTTTTGGGTTGAATCTTGAGGGTCCAACGGGTACTAGGCGGAAATGAAGACTATGATTTCGGACGCAATGGGTTTATTTATCACTATCTAAAAGTAATTCACAAAATAATATTTAAAGCAGATGACAGACACAAAGATAACGAGAACTCAAACAATTTTGATAGGGAAAATAATAATTAAGTCAATACTTTAAAAAAAATTAAAACTAATTTTACAAAAAAGGTCGGCAACAGGATACTTTTGTAAATGTTGGGTTCCTGAGGGATTCTCAAAAACAAAACAAAGTTAACTCAGACAAAATCGCGGGCGGCCTCTTGTCTATAATCTATATATATAAAACTCAAAGGTGACTGACTGACATAGTGATCTATCAACGCACAGCCCAAACTACTGGACGGATCGGGCTGAAATTTGGCATGCAGGTAGATGTTATGACGTAGGCATCCGCTAAGAAAGGATTTTGATCAATTCCACCCCCAAGGGGATAAAATAGGGAATGAAATTTTGTATGAAACTTTGTCAATTTTAAACCGATCGGGCTGCGACTTTGCATGCAGGTATAAAAAGAATCATAGATGAATGTCATTGTGTATAATACAAGTCTGAGTACAAAAACTGTAGTCTACACTTCAGCTCTACACCGAAGCGAAGTGAGGGCGGACCGCTAGTTCAATATAAATTTATTCTAAGACTTTTAAAAACATGTTAAATTCGAAAGCTGCATCTTCCCGAAGGGCTGCTTTGCACGGTTCACAAAGGTCACGTTTAAAGTATTGTTATCGCAAAAAACGTGACAGCAGCAACTTGAACTAAGATACTTTATTATGTACTAGTGGCCCGCCCTCGCTTCGCTTCGGTGTAGAGCTGTAGTGTAAACTATAGTTTTTGTTCTCAGGCTTGTGCAATAAACAATGACTTTATTTATATAATTACACGTGTTATTGTGAATCAACCATAAAAGATAGACATATGCTGTTGCGGGATATTGTTTAGACAATTTTATGTAGAATATTTCCGTCATACATGATTTCTATGTAACTTTAACCATTAAGGCTGCACCCGCGACGGAAGCTTAAAAAATGGAGTAACTTCTCCCGTTTTCCCAACATTTCCCTTCACTACTCTGCTGCTATTGATTGTAGCGTGATGAAAAGTATACTATAACCTGCCCAGGAGTATGAAGAATAATAGTACCAAGTTTCGTTAAAATCCGTTGAGTAGTTTTTGTTTCTATAAGGAACATACACACAGACAGACAGACAGACAGACAGACAAAAATTTTACTGATTGCATTTTTGTCATCAGTATCGATCACTAATCACCCCCTGATAGTTATTTTGAAAATATATTTCATGTACAGAATTGACATCTCTACAGATTTATTATAAGTATAGATTAGGAAGTTCAATCAAGGATTATTAATTTATTTAATTTGAGAAGTAATAATGAGACTTATTCACCATTTCCTTGAGTTAGTGATATTGTCAAGTTACTGCACACAACGTAACAATTCTATCCTATAAATAAATGTTAAGCTTTGAAAACAAGGAAAATGCCACCGACCCCGTCCGCTGGAGCTGAAACCAATGTAATATTAAACGCAATAAATACGTTGTTAACACAAATATCCTTATCAGACACTGCTTTATGTCCAAACGTTAATATTTCAGTTTATTGTTAATGTATTTTTTCTACTTCCGCTCTCAGTCTGCAACTTTCTGTTTAATTTTGTTATTGTGAACATAAACGAGGCGATATTGGAAATTGGTTGTAACAGAAAAAAGTGTCATTAACCGACGACGGCGTAAGGTCCACACGCTTACTTAAATCTCGTTTCCGTTTTGCTTTTGTAATATAACATGATTGATTTTATGACATGTTAGTAACAACAACAACAATTAATGTTGAATGTGTTTGTCCTCTAATGCGATATATGAAACTTTGATGGGTTGATCTTTCCGAGATAGTTATTTTACAAACAAAAATTGTGTGTGTCAGCTCCGACGCACGACTGGAGTTTACTCCTTAAGTTCGATAGTCTACCCAGACGCAAAAAGAGTTTATTTAACTTAAAAAAGATTAATGTCAATCCGTCATCTTTGTTTGTCAAAGTTGCGCGACATAGGATGCGCACCAAAAAGGTAACGAGGTCATTCATCGATAGATTTTACTCCTCACATTTTTCTCATACCGGGCCCCTTATATATGCAAATCGATTCTTAAGGAGTAAACTCCAAAAAGTTTATAAAGTCTCAATTAGTTTTCTTTACGAAGCGTTGATTTTTAGTACCTACAATTACTACTAGTAAGGTATTTGACCAATTTTGAAAAACGTTCTCACGTTATTTACTAAAGTTTACGTGGTGGTTATGCATCATTCTGTTGAGTATTTCAGCGAATCAATCATAATCAAAATCATTTATTCAGTTTAGGCTGTTACAAGCACTCATGAATGTCTAGAAGCTACGTCATCGGTTCGTAAATCTACGGCGGGAGACCTTGTACTGAGAAGAACCGGCAAGAAACTCAGCGAGGGCTGTTTTTTTTTCTCCCTGTTTTATCATTTACAGAGTCGTCATGTTGAAAAATGACTTCAGAGATGATTCATGAAGTCACCTTTCATTGCATAATGTGAAATTATACATTGTTTACCTGCATTTTGATTACTGTGTCACACAGTATAAATACACACATACAAATACAAATACAAACAGAGTTATTTACGAAAAAAAAGCTAAATAGAAAATTCAATTTTCAAGTTGCCGCGAAACCGTTTTCTTTCGCATTATAGCGTCTCACTAGCATGTGACGTCTCACGACTGTCATTAAAACGTCAAACGATGCAATCTAATGTAAATTTGATCGGAAGTTTCTAGCGTGTGACGACATTTTAGTCTTCACCAATCCCAGGCGTTTTCGGTCACGTGACCCTAAAAACAAAAAAAATCCTAATGATTTTTTAGAGAAATTATTAATTGTTTAGTCTCTGAGAGAATAGTAAATTCCACTATAATATTCTATTTTTCATACTGTCAAATACCCTATTCGTCGTTTTTCAAAGAGTAAGGAAATCTTTTATTTTCAACTAGTGGCCCGCCCTCGCTTCGCTTCGGTGTAGAGCTGTAGTGTAAACTATAGTTTTTGTTCTCAGGCTTGTGATATAAAGAATGACTTTATTTATATAATTACACGTGTCATTGTGAGTCAACCATAAAAGATAGACATATGCTGTTGCAGGATATTTTTTAGACAATTTTATGTAGAATATTTTCGTCATACATGATTTCTATGTAACGTTAACCAATAAGGCTGCACACGCGACGGAAGCTTAAAAAATGGAGTAACTTCTCCCGTTTTCCCAACATTTCCCTTCACTACTCTGCTGCTATTGATTGTAGCGTGATGAAAAGTATACTATAACCTGCCCAGGAGTATGAAGAATAATTGTACCAAGTTTCGTTAAAATCCGTCTAGTAGTTTTTGTTTCTATTAGGAACATACACACAGACAGACAGACAAAAAATTTACTGATTGCATTTATGGCATCAGTATCGATCACTAATCACCCCCTGATAATTATTTTGAAAATATATTTCATGTACAGAATTGACCTCTCTACAGATTTATTATAAGTATAGAAGATATAGATGATTAAATGAGGATATTAATGTAGTGGTGTTTGATGGTATAATGGCGCGAGGTAAGCTTGTTAGGGAGGGCCGCGGCCGGCGCGGGCGCAGCATGGCGCTCGCGTGTTTGCCGAGGATCCCCTTAGTTTTTGTGCGGTTCGCTCTAACGCGCCATTTTACACGTTTTAAGAGCCCTCGGATCGTTTCCAAATTTGTACACTTCATTTTTTTGTCATTGTTGAGTGACGGCTTAAGTGTCTCGAAATGAGTTATTTGTATAGGCTCTTAGCGTTCCGGTGCGGTGTGGGTTTACGTCGATGATGCGCAAATAACGGCCGCGTCTCTTATTGGTTTAATGTATTAAAAGGACGTAAATATCCCCGGGGTTGTTTTTTGAGTTGCGATCGTTGGTTAGGAACATTGGGTGGTACTAATTGGCCAGGTTCTAGGGCTGCGGTCCTGCCGCCTCCTTCTGCGAATCTGTGATGGCGCAGAAGGAGGCAGCGGAGAGGGAGCGGGAGGAGGACGCTCTAGCCCCCCCTCTCCGGCGTAGACGGGTGGGCCGAAGGAGGCAGGCAGCGGTGACTGCCGGTCTTCGACGGCCCTAAGGTGGCCTGGGCGCGGCCTGACCAGCCGCGCGTCCTAGGTGCCGCTCCGGCATAGGCCACCACGTCTGGGGACTGCCTAGTACCCTAGCGCAGTCCCCCTGAGGCGCGTCGCCCGGTCCACTCGTTGGACCGGGCCTGCCCGGGGGCGTGCTCGGAGATGTCACTTCTCCGAGCACGCAGGTGCGTCGGCCCCGAGACCGCCCCCATATGGGCGCAAGAGGGTAGTGGAGTAGGATCAGTGTGGCCTTCCGCACTGGTCCTGCTTGAGTAGGGTCAGCACTGTTTCCCGTGCCGGCGAGTCCCACACACGCCGTGCGCCTAGTCAGCGTCACGGTATGGTGCGTAACTGCACTTCCCCTCGTCACAAAAAAATAGGGCTGCGGTCCTGCCGCGATCCCTCGGGAGTGCGGCGCGTGACGAGCACGTGCTAAGCATGTCCAGGCCTGACCCGCAGCCTGCTGTGCTATACAATAAAAGCTACAAGCTCGACACGAGTTATTGCCACTATGTTTCCGCGTATTGCCTTTCTAGATGCGGGTGCGCCTTGTCGCGCGCGCCGCTAAAACAACCACTTTAATGACAACTTACAATTACTTGGCGTTGTATTGATTTCTCAAGTGTGACGTACTGTGGTTTCTAGGCTTTGTATTGTGTACATAGGGTTACCAGATGATAAAATCAAAAATCCGGAGAAAAGGATTGATTTCCATTGAAAAATCCTGAGATTTTTTACAGTTTGAGAATTTTCTCTCAAACGTGCTTAACAATTTAAAAAAAGTCGTAATATTATCGTTTATACTCGGCTTATTCTTTTCAATCAATATAATTTGAAGAGCTTAACGTGTGGCGCATTATATGAATCTATAATTAAAGAAAAACCCTTACTTAAAAATGTATCATCACATATTTAGTATGATAAAACTGAATAAGTACCTACTTGGATAATAAGGTACTGATTTTAATTGTGCAATTATTACCAATAGAAGATTATTTTTAGTTTTGTTAACTTTTCAAAAGAGATATTTAAAATGCAAGGTGTATTTTATTGGAAATTCAAAAAATCCTGAGATTCCATGAGATAAGCAAAATCTAGCCGCAATCCTGAGAAGAGTCCAAAAATCCTGAGATATGGTAACCCTATGTGTACGTAGCCTATATGCTATAATAGCAGAGAACATTTCCGGGTACCGCGAACTACGACTGTTTAACCGTTAATATAGAGATGTTTTGAAACTCCTCGACCGATTCGGTTTATCTGATGCCGGTCGCGGGGCGCGTCGCGTCGCCGCCCCGCGCGCGAGCGTAAACACAGTAGTGAGTGAATGCGACATAATGGGATCTAAATGCACTCGTAATTGGCTCTTATCTGTTCCGGACGAGCTTTCCAAATTTGTCGAGCCATCAGCAGTCAGCGCGGGTGGCGTCGCGGCCGCCCGTAATGAATGCAAGCAGGTCAGGGCGCTCGCGGGCCGCACCGCAGGACGGAGGGTCGGAGGGGACGGGGGAGGGCGGGAGGGGGGGGGGGGGCTGCGCGCGCGCCGATAACGCGGCACCTACTTCCGAGACGTTCCGAGCCATTAGCCTCGACGCTGACTCCGCTCCACTTAACAATATGTACGCCGCGACGAGGTGTTCTGAAATAACGTCGCCGCTGAACTAGATCCATGCGCAGCGAAGTCGTTGAACTGCGGGCGCGGTGCGGCTGCCTGCTGCGTTCCAGGTTGCTAATTCAACCAGGTATAAAGGTCCATAAATTACGTGAGATGTTTAAGGGGAGGAGGGGGTCGAGTCAAATCTCATCTAAGCTTACGTTGGAGAGAGGGGGGGTCTCGGCAAATATCACGCAATTTTTTTTCACAGTAGTATCTATTAAGTATTCTATTGTTAAATTTTTATTACACTTATAACTCTCAGCAATATTGATGACTAGTCTCAACTAGTCGTAAATAAAAGCAGGAAGCATTTTTTTTCTTTTTACAATAATAATCCAACGCGATTACGAAAGAAACCCACATTTTGAAAAATCTCACGTGAGATTGGGTGATGGGGGAGGGGGTTGAAAAAAATCTCACGACGTCTCACCAGGGGGGGGGGGGGGGGGAGGGACAGAAAATTCAAAAAACACCTAACGTAATTTATGGACGGTCCCTATCCGATAAAGCGGTGGAGACGATGCAATTGAAAATCGTTCACAACCCGAACGGCACGTAGAAGAATAGAAGAAAATTCTTGTTACTTAATTAGCGGTGTCGCAAGCCGCGACCGCCTCTCTCGGCGGCACGTACTGCGCGCACATGCCGCAGTTATTTCATAAGTCCGTTTCACGATATTGTGAAAATATACACATTTTGTACATGCCAAAACGTACTCAACCTTAATGAAATTTCACAACAATATTACGTACTTAATGCAGCTACTGAGATAACTACATTTTTTATCTGAGTTATAGGTATCCCATAATTTTGTCGGTAAATTAAATTACCCTTAACCAGTGTTGCCAGGTCTCCAGATTTTACAGGAGATCTCCTGTTTTTCTGAAATTTCTCCTGTTCTACTGTTTTTCTACATGAATCTCCTGTTTTTTTTAGATTTCTATTTTCTTTTTTAAATTTCATGTTGAGTTGCATTTTCCGTCATTAATAATGTAGCTAAATCGGACAACTACGCCACGTCATGCATCTACTGTTTTTCTTGTAGCTCTTTGCATACATCTACTGTTTTTTTCTATAACGCCTCCCGATTTTTGAAAATCGGACCTGGCAACACTGCCCTTAACTGACATAAAGTTTCATACATAGCTTTCATTGATAGATAGCCTATTTCTTTTGGATTTGGAGACTCGAGAAGACATAATGGTATGCAACTTAAATATCGACGATATATTTCTGGTAAACTTAATTATGATATTCACTGCTTATTGTAGGAAAATAATATATATTTCAAGTTAGATAGACTTTACACAAAAGTTTAGTCAAACCTCTGTCTCGTAGCATTCTTCTGATTTCGACTGCTGACTTCGGAGGTTTGTAGTCGTACGCACATTGTCATTCTTTCTTTTGTACTGCAGTATTTAAGAACTGCGACTATTGCTGACGCATAATGACTAATGGTTATACAAATTGACGCTGGTTTAAATAGACCAAAGAAGATTCTACACTAAATGCGTTACATACAACCTCAGGATATATCATCCCACTATCAACGAAATTTCCCTTGCATGTACCTACACCATACGGTGAAACTTCCAGCGTTCACAGATTTCTATATTTTTAAAATATTACTGGATATATACTTACATCTCCTTGGATGTTCGTACATTCTGACAGAGTTTGTTGATAAGTTAATCTCCTTCCTATAATCTGGGGTCCTTTAAGAGAGGCGTGAAGAAGCATTTTTGCAGACCGGCAAGGTGAGGATGATTGGTGTAGCAGTTTATAACTGCTGTACCAGCTATCTTCGCGTTTGGACTTTATTACCACTTAACATCAGGTGGGGTAGAGTCATTTGCCTACCTTAATATAATAAAAAAAAGTGTGTGTTTGCGTACGTATCTTTGGACTATCGTATGGAATCTGTTTGTTTAGATTGTGTGTTGATAAATGCGCTTTTATTGGTTCAGGGGTAATGGCGGCGGCGCGGCGTACACGCGCTGTGCGTACTCCGGCTCCTCGCCGTACTTCGCATCCCCCGCCGACATCTCCGTGCAGCAGCAGATATGGAGCCCTCCCGCCGGTAATTTTTTTTTTTTTGCGTGTGTATGCTGTTGGTCGCAGATGATCTTTACAGCGTCACCGGGTTTGGGGACGGCGAGATCCTAAGGGGACCTCAAGCCGAGAATTGGCGATTGCCTCTAGAGGTATTCCAGTTGGATGGCGTCTCCCAACGGCGGGGAGTCTCCACTCCGTCTGGAGCCTCCAGACCACTCGAACCTGAGGGGGTCGGCTCAACTAGAGGGCGTCTCTGAGACTCGGACCTCGGCTCTAGTTAGCCGTTGTCGTGGGGCCCGCCGGTAAGCAACGTACCAATGACCAAGACTATCCCTCTGTTAAGAATAAACAAGCTTCGAGTATCCGTCCCATAGCCCGTCCGCGGGGAAGGTGTATGCTACAGCAGTGAGGACATTGGTAGCTTGTTGCTTTTTAGTTTGTTTTAGTAATGTAATGGATTTGTTTTGAGTTTGGAGATAATGAAGAAGTAGCAGCAGTTTAAACAAATATTTAAGATATCTGCTCTCTAAGAGGAGCTCGTTGACTTTGTTGGTAGCGAGTTTGATCTCCGATTATAAAAGTTAACTTTTAGCGGTCCAACCGGTCATAGGTTTAGAGACCGGAAACCTGGTTGTACCTCCGTGCTTCAATAGACACGTTAAGCAGTTGGTCTCGGCTGTTCTTTAGTCATTAGCACCCACCAACTAAGCACTGGGTTTACATTTTTGACACCGGAAGCCCTGCTGTGCCTTAGCAGTAGAAAAGTTACTGTGGTCGTAACGTAAGAGAATGGCATTATGTAAACGATGATGATATCCACAATGTGTGACTCGAGTGATCCAACATCTGTAATCTCTAGTTTCCGTGCTTTGGAAGGCACGTTAAGCCGTTGGTCCTCGCTGTGTCTGTAGTTGTTAGCAGTCCCCGGTCAGGAAGGTGTGTGTCCAAGCAGTACGAGGGTTATAGTAACGATGTTGTTGTGTACAGCTGGATCGCCGACGTACGGTTCGAGCGGCAGCGGCGGCGGCGTGGTGCTGAGCGAGGAGTACGCGCCGGAGGGCGGGGGCGGGGGAGGCGGGGGGTCGGGTGAGGGCGGCGGGGGGTCGCTGCCCGCGTTCAGCTCGCGGTTCGGCAGCGCCTTCGCCACCTCGCGCCCCTCCACCGTCTACGGAACCCAGGCCATCGCCACCAACGCATACGCACACCAGGTCAGCATACCTTCTTAGCTTCCGATCGCGTTACAGTTAGCTTTTGAGAACTCCAAAGAAACCTGTTTAACAGAATACATAGTATCCGGTGTCTTAAACGATGTAACTGTATGACTGTATATTTGTTTCTTAGGTTTTCACGCGCATCACTCATTAAATAAAACTAGTTTTTACGGGTTAATGCACGAAACTTTATTTATTTATTGACGTTTCGCAGCCTTTTCAGGTCTGCATCGTCACAATAATGTTTTTTTATTAGATTTCAAATAAAAAATCATTATTCTGACGATGCAGACCTGAAAAGGCTGCGAAACGTCAATAAATAAATAAAGTTTCGTGCATTAACCCGTAAAAACTAGTTTTATTGTATGACTGTATGTTGTAAATTTCCTTTAAATTTCGGTCAATCGTTTCTCCACATTTATAATCCTAGTTGGACTGGTAGGATCGTTTGGATGAAACACGAGCGAAACGTTTTATAAATACAAGAAAGATTGCATCCGAATTGTTGCAGATAGCTTCGATCTGGTATTATAATAATCATAATAATAAACATTTATTCCAAACTTTAAATCCATATAGAAGCGTTAGTAACAGACGTAATCTTAATCTAGTGTTAGTAAATGAAAAACTTACAAATCGAATAACAAATAACAATATAGCATAGGTACATTTAGATTCCGATGTCACTCGTCTGTTATCTATACTTATAATAAATCTGTAGAGAGGTCAATTCTGTATATGAAATATATTTTCAAAATAACTATCAGGGGATGATTAGTGATCGATACCGATGCCAAAAATGCAATCAGTAAAATTTTTGTCTGTCTGTGTGTATGTTCCTTATAGAAACAAAAACTACTCGACAGATTTTAACGAAACTTGGTACAATTATTCTTCATACTCCTGGGCAGGTTATAGTATACTTTTCATCACGCTACAATCAATAGGAGCAGAGTAGTGAAGGGAAATATTGCAAAAACGGGAGAAGTTACTCCATTTTTTAAGCTTCCGTCGCGTGTGCAGCTTTAATGGTTAAAGTTACATAGAAATCATGTATGACGGAAATATTCTACATAAAATTGTTTAAAAATATCCTGCAACAGCATATGTTTATCTTTTATGGTTGACTCACAATAACACGTGTAATTATATAAATAAAGTTATTGTTTATAACACAAGCCTGAGAACAAAAACTATAGTTTACACTACAGCTCTACACCGAAGCGAAGCGAGGGCGGGCCACTAGTTTATATATAATTGTAATGATAAACGGGCGCATGTAACTTCAGCCTACGTCCCAATAGTGAGGAGTCCCATCGGTCAGCCAGTGAGACTATTATATAGTAAATAGCCTCATTAAGTAATAAGTTTATGATGTTGAAAAAATACATAGTCTACTAAATTCGGCCAATAGAACCAAAGACACTAGAAGAATAAGCCAAGGTTCAAAGGAGTTTGCTCAGTTCAGGAAACATTCCATGGTTTTCTAAACTTAGCCAATTAAATTGAACTTTGTAATAAGTAAGCGTGCATGCATGCAACTTGTGTATGTTTCTCGCGTCTTCAATATTTACCAATTGCTATATAAATGAGGTTAGTTATTAGTAAATAAATAATAAATATTTCCAACACACACCAATTAGCCTAGCCCCAAAGTAAGCACTGTAAGGCTTGTGTTATGGGATACTAGGGTAACGGATAGAGTACATATACTGTACTTAAATAAGTATATTAATATAGAAATACATATTATACGTCCATGACTGGAGTACAAATGCTCGTATTCATCACACAAACATCTGCCTCCACCGGGATTCGAACCCGGGACCTTTCGAGTCGGCGACACCTTGAAACCCGGAGTACAAACCAATCGGCCAAGGAGGTCGTCACGTTGTTGCCACATACTAAGTAATTAAGTTCGTCATAATATTTCTAAGAAGTTTTTAATTTTTTTTTATCCTGCGTATATATGAAAGAAGAATCGACCTAATAAATTTAACTATGATAAAGTTCCTGAGGATTAGAAAACGGTTTTATGATGATGACCAATGAGTAGTTAAAAGATACAGAGATTACAAAAAGATAGACCACTAAATCATTCTTACGGTCTAGTACCCATTGGACCCTCAAGATTCGACCCAAAAGCAAAAAGTGCCCATTGGACCTCTTTTTTGGTGTCCATTGGACCTTCTTAAAACATTTTATATTCAATGTGCCCATTGGACCTATTTTTTGGTGCCCATTGGACCTCCTTAAAAAAATTATATACAATGTGCCCATTGGACCTCTTTTTAAGTGCCCATTGGACCTTCAAGATTATACCCTACGGCCAGTTGGACCTTATTGACAGTTTTGTTAAGCACAGTACAGTCATGTAGAAAATTGCAGACAAAAATTAAATTAATAGTAGGTATTATAAAGCCACTAACTAAATACTGTATAAGTACTTACTCCAAACAGTAATACCTAATTACCTCAATGCTTTCGGCCGCGTCATCTTAGTATTTTAAATGTATCCAAACCTAAGAAGGCAGCATGAAATAAAAGTTTGATTTAAGCAATAGACCTCATATCAAAGTACTTTTTTTTGTCTGGACAATACATGACTGTAACCGTTACACACCGGGAAACTTGCATGCACAGACTCCGTGGGCTCCTTGCCATTTCATCCAGCCCCACAAGGCTTGATGAAATAGCAAGGCCATACCCGGTAAAAACCAGACAATACTCCAGCACCTAAGGGGGCGTCCATAAATTACGTGAGATGTTTAAGGGGGGGAGGGGGTCGAGTCAAATCTCATCTAATCTTACGTTGGAGAGAGGAGGGGTCGAGTCAAATATCAAGCAATTTTTTTTCTGATTGAAACAAAAAAAAATATACTATTTTGGTCCATTTAATCCAGATTGTACATGCTTAAAATTTAATCTTAAGCGTAATCGTAATACGATTAAGATCATTCACTGTTTCGTTCGAAAGAAATAACTCTCAGCAATATTGAAAAGCACGTAGCATTTTTGAAGTTATACTTCTTTAGGCGCGTTATGGAAAAATTATGAGAGTGAAATTTTAAGATGCGCGCGCATCACTGTAACACAAAATTTTAACAGCATGAAGTTGGTCGCTTTAGCGACCAACTTCATGCGTTACTTTTGTGTTTACCGCACATTAAGAAAATCTACCAACAAAATAGAAGTAGAATCTCTATTTAGTGGGTGCTAACGACTGCATTGTGAAGGCCTATCAAAAGTATTTATCAATCTGGAACAACGGAACCAAAGCGCGATTCAGGAGACTACAGCGCCATCTCTTGACCATTGGTGTAGTAGAACCAAAAACCACATCTTTATTTTTTGTAATAAAGTAACAGTTATAGGTATTCATATTTATAATATTTATCCACATGTTTCTAGTTTGTATATTCGGAATACGTGTTTGAGTTTCATACAAGTGCAAATCACATATGTTCTAATAAATTATATTCAGTAGCGATTTTAATTGAATATTTTGATTATTTATTTATTTTTTCAAATTAAAACTGAACTTTATTGACTGTGTCCTTTTCCAGACTTTTTATTAATTTATTGTAATTAATTATTTACATGCAATTAAAAACTAATTTTAAACGATGCCAAAGAAGGATAACTTCTCACGCGCCTACATAAGTACACGCACCCATTTTTTTTTCTTTTAACAATAACAATAAATCGCATTTAAGTAAGAAACCCACATTTTGAAAAATCTCACGTAAGATTGGGGGATGGGGGAAGGGGTTGAAAAAAATCTCACGACGTCTCACCAGGGGGGGAGGGAGGGACAGAAAATTCAAAAAAAAACACTAATTTATGAACGCCCCCTAACCGAAACTTGTCCAATCATTAAATCTCAGAGTAAGTTCTTGAACTTTCCCTAATTTTGTGTACCTAAAAGTCGTGCTTAAAATCTGACGTGTCCTTCTTGGGTTTTCAGGAGGTATGGAGTTTAGACAGCAGTCGAAGGCCACAGGTGTCCGCGGCAGCCCACCTCTCAGCCAGTAAGTACTTACAATAGTCATAACATCAATAATTTACTATGTTATGTTTAACTGCAAATAGGGTAATGATGTTGCGTAGACATTTCGAAGTATTTGGCAATAGGGATGATGACTAATTTTTTTTTTCTTCATTTATCAGGTAGATTATCAAAAAGTATTGGACACGTATTTTTTCTTTTTTCGCATAATATAAACATTGCAGAGATAATATTGATTTGAAAAGTCGCATGACGTCACGTTTGAGTACACTTATAAGTGAAAATTCACTCAAAAGTGACGTCACGAGCCCCTTTGACTTTGACCCGCTATAACTTTGTCATTTTTTGGGTGATTGCCCAAAGAAAAAATACGTGTCCATTATTTTTTGATCATCTAACTGACGGACTAAATAGAATTTCGTTTACTGTACCCCGTCATCACCCCTATTAACATAACATAGCATCTATTCTTTTTATTATGTTATAGGGGGCATACGAGCAGACGGCTCACCTGATGGTAAGTGATCACCGTCGCCCATGGACACTTGCAACACCAGGAGTATCACAAATGCGATGCCGGCCTTTAGGGAAGGAGTACGCTCTTTTTTTGAAAGTTTTTGGGTCGTATTGGTCCGGAAACACTGCTGGCGACAATATATTCCACAGTTTTGTCGTACGTGGTAAAAAATTTCGCCACGCATCAAGATGTTCTAAATGCATTGAGCTCAAATAGTTGTGTGTTCATAGAAACAGTTTCTTTTATAAAGGAATCATACTGATGTAATTAATAATACTCCTTATTTACCCAAATATAAAGTTAGGAAGGTTTACATTGCGACTGCCATAAACGCAGTTTGTTCGTAAACAAATCAGTCTTTGTTAGCGGTGTGATTCGCTGCGGCGACGAAGTCCACTTTCCAAGTGAATCATGCGCATGTATTTCTGTAGTTCTATTGATTCAACGCCCGATCGATCGACACTAATGTATCGTGTATTTTTCCTAGAACTATTAATGACATGTCCAATCGATCGATCTTCGCTGCAAAGATAGAGAAAGATTTTGGGATTTGATAATGGAATATTTTTAGTTCGATTTGACTGGTGCTTCCTTGGACCGTTGCGACCGTTGGCTGAGACCTTGATGGGAAGGTACAGTGCTGGGTAGCGTATGATGTGAGGCTGGGAGCCAGCCGTAGGCCGCGTGCGTCACTGTCGCGGGTGTGAGGCGGGGGGGGGGGGGGGGGGGGGGGTGTCACGAGCGATAACCCCGCGCTCACTGTCAAAACTAATATAATAACAGATATGTTTTTATTGCGATAAGCTATTTTCGAAAAAAACATCGATAATAGAGTCCGGGTAACATTGTTTACGGTTCACGCCCGCCTCACCCCGCCCGGCTTCGTTCGTTCACGGACAATGAAAAAGTATATTTTTTTTGTCACCGTCTTTTTTACGCCTCTCGCATCCACTCGAACCTTCGTCTATCTTCGAAGCGGCGAGCGTTACTAAAATTTTTATTTCGCTTTTAAAACCCATTAAATAATTAATTGCTTTTCTTTGAACCACTGTTGATGATTTCTGATTCTCTAAAACGTAAATTATTTCAAGTGGCATGAAATGGTGACGCGTAACGTTCCCCCTTGTGAAAGTTTTATTTACAAAAATTGATATAAATTTGAATGGTGCTCTCGAAAAAAGTTTAAGAGCCCTTTCACATTTTTTGCAAAAAATCGTAATTTTTGAGCGCCTTATTTACTCCCTTAGAAAAGATTTTGACTATTTCCAAGAGAAGTAAACAGTAGATTTATTCTTCCTATTGTAAGTTAATGTAGAATATTTGCAAATATTATTTTGATTTTTTTGTACTGATCGTTCTACTGCAGCTAGTTTACAGAAAAATCGATAATATGCACAACTTCAAACGCCTGAATCTCTCAATAATGTTCAATAAATTAGATCAAATTAATTACTACGAGATCAGAAATATGTTTTTGTTGTAACATAATGTATTAGAATTTTGATTTACTACCTCATTAATTATCAAAAAAAACATCTAACCTTCGTGAGTTTTCCCAAAAAATAATGCAGGTTTACCTCGTATTTTGGTATTGAATTAAATAGAATTCCTATCAAAAATTTTCATATAACTAATCTGCCATCATCGAACTATTTAAATATCTATATATTTTTATAATTAGTTCATTAATAATTATTTTATAAGACTCTAAACATCACCCGTAAAATGCAATATATACTAGTGCAAATCTGCCTAGGCGCCTGCAATTTTGTAAAAGGGCTCTCAAGTGCGTCGCAACGCTGTTTTTTATATTCGATGCGATAATTATGTAGAGGCGTCAGAGCTATGGTTGATGAATAAATAGAAAGAGGACTCGGGCCATAAGCGTAGATGTTGTCACAGTGTCCAAACAAGCGGACACGGCGGTATTTGCGCAGGTCCCGACAAAAAGTCGCCTCTTTTAGAGCGCATCGCGTCTGGCCGCCGCTTCGGGCCGCTCAGGCCGCGGTTCGCATTCCTTAAATGGTATCGGATAAGGCACGTGCCGCAAACAGCGACTTTGTCTCCGCCGATATTTGCTCGCGACGTCACTAATGTGGTCCCTTATCGCCCAGCGCCGCCCGACAGCGCGCTGCTTAGCGCCATTAGGGCATATCTTCCGGCTGACGTCACAACTAGTTTAAAACTTAATAGATCACTAATCTGAACCACCGTTTTAACAGTCTTTACATTTTCTAAAATGACTATTTTATTTGTTCGCAATCCTCCAGTTAATGCTTTCAGTATGGGTGTCATAGATAAGTGAGAAGATATTAATAGATTCATCGCAACAATAATTATTGTCGGTTATCGAGGCAGACGGTGCACATGGCCGCGGTTCCCGTTACAGCGTTTCAAAACCCAATCACAAATATAAATATATTTACATATGCTTTGATTCAAATTTTCATTAAAAGATAGTTCATTAAGAGAAAAAAAATGGGTGCCTGTAAAGTCGGTTTTACGGGCGAAGATTTTACGTGACAACGTCTTTTTCTCGGTAGAATATTTATTGATATGAATATAATTAAATTGCACAATAGGAACAAGGAATTGAATGAAAATAAGAATTGCACAAATTTTAACTATAGAAATATATTTTGTTTACTAAAACATTGTACATGTAAACTTAAACTCATCGTAACGTTACCGAGCGTTACACTTTTTCATAAGTGACTCCCAGCCGCAACCTAATTTAAGACGTTGTCACGTCAAAAAATGTTCCCTGTGTTTTGTTGGTTTAGTATTTGTTTGGAGTGTAGCACATTATCTCATACAATTTGAGCTGACGCGACCGAAAAATAAACCGCTACTGCCATTGTATTAAGATTGAAATGAAACGATGCCATTGAATTGTTTCGTATCTAAATCATTATATACATAGAAGTTTATTTTCTTTATTACAACACTCATAAATCAAAATTGTTCAACCTAACTCGTTTGTCAGATCACTATTCTTGTGACCACGTAGCCTAAAAAGAATCATAAACGTTTAGAATAATGTATTTTTTGACGTGACAACGTCTTAAATTAGGTTGCGGCTGGGAGTCACTTATGAAAAAGTGTAACGCTCGGTAACGTTACGATGAGTCTCTCGTGTTAAGTTTAAGTTTACATGTACAATGTTTTAGTAAACAAAATATATTTCTATAGTTAAAATTTGTGCAATTCTTATTTTCATTCAATTCCTTGTTCCTATTGTGCAATTTAATTATATTCATATCAATAAATATTCTACCGAGAAAAAGACGTTGTCACGTAAAATCTTCGCCCGTAAAACCGACTTTACAGGCAACCATTTTTTTTTTGTAAGTAAGGTGTTATGATTTTAGGGGTGCATAACATGTCGTGCCGATATGGGCATACAAATTCAGCAGGTTATTAAAATATCAAGTCAAAAATCTTCATATTCAATAATAAAACATGTTAAATTCAAATGATTTCAATTCAATAATAAAATGTCAAAATTAATCAAAAAAATTTGGGTGCGTGTACTTATGTAGGCGCGTGAGAAGTTATCCTTCTTTGGCATCGTTTAAAATTAGTTTTTAATTGCATGCAAATAATTAATTACAATAAATTAATAAAAAGTCTGGAAAAGGACACAGTCAATAAAGTTCAGTTTTAATTTGAAAAAATAAATAAATAATCAAAATATTCAATTAAAATCGCTACTGAATATAATTTATTAGAACATATGTGATTTGCACTTGTATGAAACTCAAACACGTATTCCGAATATACAAACTAGAAACATGTGGATAAATATTATAAATATGAATACCTATAACTGTTACTATATTACAAAAAATAAAGATGTGGTTTTTGGTTCTATTACACCAATGGTCAAGAGATGGCGCTGTAGTCTTCTGAATCGCGCTTTGGTTCCGTTGTTCCAGATTAATAAATACTTTTGATAGGCCTTCACAATGCAGTCGTTAGCACCCCCACGAAATAGAGATTCTATTTCTATTTTGTTGGTAGATTTTCTTAATGTGCGGTAAACACAAAAGTAAGTAACCAACTTCATGCTGTTAAAATTTTGTGTTACAGTGATGCGCGCGCATCTTAAAATTTCACTCTCATCATTTTTTCATAACGCGCCTAAAGAAGTATAACTTCAAAAATAGAAATAATAATAATAAAACATAATTAAAATTCAAAATTTGTCATTTAAAAATTCCGATATAACAATAACATAATAACATTATTAGATAAATAACATTTATCTAATAATGTTATTATGATGTACATTTGCTGAAAATTATTTAATTTAAATCATTTTCAGCATCACGTTCTTTATTTCTGACATGTACAGTGAATCACATAAAAAGGTTCAACTATCGAAGATGCATGCCCTTTAGGTTCGCATAAACAATCTGTGACATATATAGAACGTTACTTGCTCATTATTTTTTATTGCTTCGCAGTACGATGATGAGTCATGTGTTGAGTGCAGTCCGTACAGAAATCCCATATTTATAACTATGTATATATTCCAATTTGTGACAGTTAACAATTACTAGAAATCTGGTGTCGGTGTCGAGTTACCGTTCGTCGCCAGGCCAGGAGACAGTCGGCCCTTGTGTTATCATTCTAATTATTAAAAGCCATTAGCGATGGATCATGTGTAGTTCGAGAACGACAATTTTATTTGCGCCGCTAAAGCCAGATGATTATTTTTTAATTTATATCCCGCGTTAAGGGCCCCATATACGGAACGATTCGTCGTTGCGATCGATCTGAAGGAAATCGTCAACGATCGATCGTTCAGAAATGCCATTACATACACGAAACGATCGATCGTAACGATCTATCATTTACTTGTTTCAAACGGTAGGATAAAGACGTACTCAAATAATTCAATACTTGCCCTCTAGAATGGAAAACGAACTCATGATTGCATGAACGATATTCATGATTGCATGGGATTCGGTTGCGATTTGCGATATCGTCTTCGATTAAGTAAATCTTTAACGATCTTGACATACACTGTCGATCCATTGAGATGACGACCTCTGTGGCCGAGTGGTTTGTACGCCGGGTTTCATGGCTGTCGCCGACTCGAGAGGTCCCGGGTTCGAATCCCGGTGGGGGCAGATGTTTGTGTGATGAATACGAGCATTTGTACTCCAGTCATGAATGTTTAATATGTATTTATATAAATATACTTATATATGTACAGTATATGTATTCTATCCGTTACCCTAGCATCCCATAACACAAGCCTTACAGTGCTTACTTTGGGGCTAGGCTAATTGGTGTGAGTGTCGGAAATATTTATTTATTAATTTATTATTATTGTTTCGATCGGTCTGAAACGACGGATCGTACAGATCAATCGTACCGTATATGGGCCCCTTTAAACTGATAAGGAAGTCGTCGAGCTAGGCTCATGGAAGTGTGGTGTGCCGTGTGTATTGCGTGTACGCAGTATGTGGTTCACTAGGAAGCAGGCAGGCGCGGGCGCAGGTCACGGGAGCGGTAACGGTCGCGAATGCCATTGAAACTGTACGCGCGGTCGACGCACTGCCTGAACACAAGGGACTGAACTTGCACGCGCAACATCCTTATTAGTGATGTAACGAATGTCATTTTTTGAACATTCGCGAATGCGAATGCGAATATTTAGTTTTTTTTAATTGGCGCCAATTGCCTTTGGCATGGTGGCAGTCTCGTTCCAATTGCCGAGTTGATATGAACTCATCCGACTGAAGTGTCATTCCGCTCGCACCGGTCTTTCCGTGAACAAAACAAGTGAATTTTGAGGTTAGTGATTGTGAGTGGTAATAGTGATTTATTAACATGAGTAAATCGAATTCTAGTGAAACATGGATTTATTTCACACTTTGCGATGCTGAACGAGCAAACTGTGTAACAATGTATATTCAAGGAAAGGCAGAATTACAACTTCTTCAAATTGTTTTCTTCTAATATTCATATTCGCAAAACATTCGCAGAGATTTTGCGAATGCGAATGTGAATGCGAATATTCAAAAATATGCGAATATTCGCGAATGCGAAGATTCGTTACATCACTAATCCTTATTGTTGCAAAACACACGTTTGCTTGTCCGTCTCCGTGATGCGAGATGTTCATACGGTCCTGTAAGTTCCGGTGGCGACATATGGCGAGGGTGACGTCACGCCGCTGTAGGGCCAGTACGGCGCACGCGACCTTGCGCGGACGTGCCGCAGTATCGTTGTTTGCGCGCGCACGTCCGCAACTCAGCATTTTCGCCGTCAATGGATCGGTCAATGCCAAGGTCGCGACGGTCCGACGTTCCGCAGCGGGATCGATCGAGGGATTCGCCAAAACGAAAGACTTCCGCCTGACGGGAGAACGATCTCGGAGTTTTATTGTTTCGGTTTTTTTTTTTTATTTATATTTTGGAAGACCAACAGCTATTAATAAAAACTAGCAAACCAGTGAACCAAATGTTCACCAAAACCTGATTAAAAAAAAAATGTATTTAATTAATTGAGAACTTCGGAGATTTTGTGTGGTTTCGTTTAAATTCGTGATTTCTTGAAAACCGGAAGTGCTACGTTACTCAAATCCGGTTTGTACTCTTATCAGACTATTTTTAACTTATAACTTAAATATTCTCTTTATCTATCTCTTACGGATTGGTCGCTGAAACAGCACCACAGACAGACAGACGGACGGACGGACTTGTCTAATAGATAAGAGATAATAAAAACTTAAATAACAACAGAAAGCCAATTACAGGTCTTACCAATAAAGACACACTAAAACATAATTAGGCACACTTTTAACATAATAATGACAAAAAAATAAGCATTGTACAATTGCCTATTCGTCAAAAAATGCACTGTTCAATACCCGCCTCAGTGATGGAACGCTAGTATAAAACAAATCAATACCAGTTTTCTCAGATACAACATTAAAACTATTACCTGCACGCAGAAGATATGAATTCTGTCTAAAGTTTGAGGTCGTCTGTGGAACGCATATGACGGGATTAAATCTCAATTGTTTTTTTGTAGCCCTAAGGGAAATCCTAGACAGTAGTGCCGGGCGGTCGATAGCACCGGAAGCTATTTTTAACAAAAATACTAAATCTGCAATTCGGCGGCGTTTTTGCAGTGTTAACAACAAAAATGTAAATATTGGTTTGAATCGTATTGCTCTTTGGTGCCCTTTTTATTTTGATAACTCGCGATATCGGAAGCTCGGCGTCGGACGCTCGGTCGCGGTCGTGGTGTTGTGCTAACTCGCGGTTGTTGCGCGCAGTCGATATGGTGGAGTTTATCACCGAGGGGCGCGAGTGCGTGAACTGCGGCACCGTGCAGACGCCGCTGTGGAGGCGCGACTGCACCGGCCACTACCTGTGCAACGCGTGCGGCCTCTACAACAAGATGAACGGCATGAACCGGCCGCTGAAGCAGCCGCGGCGGCTGGTACGTCAGCGGCACGCGGCGCTCGCTCCGGCCGCGCCCGCTACCGACGTACGCATCTCCTCGCCCCGCACTATCCGCACCGCCCCGCACAGTATCCGCGCCCGCCGAGCGTCCGTCGCCCGCCGCGAGCGAGTCTCAGTTCTCCCGTGTTGTTGCAGTGGCGGCCGAGGGAGCCCCGCCGGGCGCGGATTACTACAAGGGTTTCCTGTTAAACGGGCTCGCGCCGCACGCGCATGCCCACGCGCACGCGCACGCCTTGACCGCGCCCTCGCCGCTCGGCGCCGCGTCGCACGCCGCCTCCACTCCTCCTGACTACAAACAGAAGAAAGGGGTACGACGCGCCCCGACCTCCCTCCCCCCCCCCCCCCCCTCCACCTCCCGCGCCCTAACCGTCCCTACCACCCGCTCCCTGCCCGTGCGCACTAACCACACTCATCGCTTCTTCCTCGTAGACCTAAGTTCCGTTTCGAACTAACAGCATGCTAGCTTATCGTTCGAAAGAAAATATAACTAGAAAAAAATTTCGCACCCTTCGCAATCCGGGCGAATGCACCGACCGATTATGCTACCGCGGCCCTCGCGCCCGGATTGCGAAGGGTGCGGGTGCGGGACTCGATCCCGTCTGCTGCCTGGTTCGCGTGGATTTTTTTCTAGTTACATTTTCTTTGGATTTAAACATCAAACAGTTATACATGCTTTAAAATAGTAAAAAATATAATTATCATTCTAATGTAAAAATTTCGAGTCATTAGTCGCTTTGATATTGCTTTTTAAGAACATTTCTTTGAGTCATACGTAGGGGGCTCGATGGAGCGTATGCTATAACCCTGTTTGTGCGGTGTGCAGGCGGGCACGAAGCGGCCGGGCACGACGTGCACGAACTGCCGCACGATGACCACGTCGCTGTGGCGCCGCAACGCGCACGGCGAGACCGTCTGCAACGCGTGCGGACTCTACTACAAGCTGCACAACGTCAACAGGCCACTCGCCATGAAGAAAGATGCTATACAGGTATGACGGACCCCACAAATCTGTAGGTGTTTAATAAAAATATACCAAATCGTTATGACTAATAGCTCCTCCATTAGTGCTGGTCATCTACCGCAGGATTTCATGAGTACATAAGGTTTTCGCGATCTAGGAAAGAAAGCCCAGATGGACTCGAGATGAAATGAAATTATACTTTATTCAAATTCACTTATTAAAGCCCTTTTGAATCGTTCAATAATTTTTCCTATCACCCATTCAGGACATCTTTTAGCTGATGAAAAGAATGAGCGCAAAAAACTCATCAGCACTTAACAGAAGTAGCAACATTTACAAAATATCATGTCGCTACCAATATAACGTCCACTATGTTTTGATTGCTGTGTAAAATACAGATAGAGTAATGAGATATCCTCTCCCTCATAGAAGACCGCTATCGAATAAAATTATCTCAGTGTGTGTTGCAAAAATTCTGCGGGAAGGAAACTGATGGATATGCTGAATAGATCGCATTAAACATTCGAAGATTAGCAAACTTGTTGGTCGTATTTTAGATCCACATGATTATATAGTTTTGTGCCGATGGAGGCTAGAGAGCTTTTTAAACTTTATTTTTTTTTACTTTCCAGACAAGAAAGCGAAAACCAAAGAACGGCATGAAGTCGGAGCGGAACATCAAGACTGCGGTCCAGCGGACGCTCGCGTCCGGCGTCAAAATGGAGAATTTGTGTGAGTTATTTGCTTAATCTAGATGGTTCTACATGTTGGACAAGCTTTGATCGAACTTGCTGTGAGTTCAAAGGTTAGCTTTTTATGAATTCAATCGAAAATATTCTCAAGTCCAATGCTTTTGCCTCTCGATTATACTGATGGAATAAGCCAAAGGCGTTGGTTTATCAAATTAATCAGGTGAACTAAATTCGACGGAAAAAAAACTTCTCCTAGACGAGGATTGAACAATATCAGAGGAGGACTCTTCCATAACTTATGCGAATTTATAGTCAACCGACGAGGTTATTTCAATTGATGAGCAATAACATTTATCGGATTGCATATCGGTCGCTTAAAAGTTGATCGTTCTATTTTAAGAGTTTACTTCGACTATGTGGTTACAAAGGATATACCAGGGCTTGTAACCGGTTTAGAAAATACCGGTAAATAAAGGTTAATACCGGTTTAGTAAAGGTTTCGTTCGGAGCGCGACCGAAATGAAAGCGGTACCTAAAACCTTAAAAAACCGGTTTAATCCAGAGCGACACGTGCACGCGTCGGCATCGCTTGAAGTTTGTTTTGTTAATGCTCAGAGATTGATGCATTTATTGACACGTTTGCTAGCGTCTAGTGAGTCAAGTTATTCATTTTGTAGTTGTGTACTGACACACTATTTAACTCACTCGCTCTGTAGCTGGAAAGAAACTGACATAAAATCATTATAAATATGAATCAAAACGGCGAAGGCGATGCCGTCAGTGAGAGCGAAACGAAGACCGCTAAATTGATTCAAAACCTATTTGATTTTGCTTTTTAGGTAAACCGGTTTTTTTAAGGTTAAGGTAGAGCCAGACCTAAATAAAACGCTCCTAATGTACTCGATACTGATTTAGGTTTGAAAATTAACCGGTAAACAAGCCCTGGGATCAGCGTTGCCAGGTCTCCAGATTTTACAGGATATCTCCTGGTTTTCTGAAATTTCTCCTGTTCTACTGTTTTTGTACATGAATCTCCTGTTTTTCTTAAAATACGATTTTCTTTTTTAAATTGCATGTTGAGTTACATTTTCGGCCATAAATAATGTAGGTAACTTTATTAATTTTAAAATAAATGCTATTGCCTAAAAAAACACTAGCTTTATGGGGGGACAGAAGCCACAGAAACACAGTCGTCATTGGTCTTAAGTTTATCTTCATTCGATTTACCAATTCTAGGGGCGGTGCAAATCGGTAGAAGTACGCCTCTGCATCTACCGTTTTTCTTGTAGGTCTTTCCATACATCTACTGTTTTTTTCTATAACGCCTCCCGATTTTTTAAAATCGGACCTGGCAACACCGCCTGGGATATACACAAAACTGCCACTGAACACGAACCCTGCTAGGGCATCGCAACGTCTAAAGACAGCTGACAGTTTGACAGTGCCATATCGTTTCGCAGTGGAGAGCAGCGGAGTAGGCGTCGGTGTAGGGTCGGGTATGGGCGTCGGCACCGCGCGCCCCCCGCTGGGGTACTACGGCGGCATGAAGCTGGAGGACGGCGCCGCGCTATACGACGCGCCCGACTACCGCCGCGCCACCAACGCGACCCACGCGACCCACGCGACCCACGCGACCCACGCGACCCACGCGCCCGGGCCCGACATCGGCGAGCGCCCCACCGTCGTGTCCATGGGCAGCTGAGCTGGTGGCGCCGCCTCGCGCCAGGAAACAGGAATCTCGACCCGAGTTCGGCGAGCGCGCGTCCCGACCTAGCTCGTCGCCCGAACGCTCTCGTTATACCGTTAAAGTGCCGACGACAATTTTATATAGACTTATGAAATACGATGTTGATATTTTTAGATTTTAACCGACTCCATGACTTGAAGAGGCATTCCACGAATTCGTATGTTATTGTAGATGAGTAGTATGTGAGTTTAGTTTCGTGAAGTCGGTCGCTCGGGCCGTTCGGAACCGATTCGAGCCCGACTGAGCGAACTTGATTGTTGAACAGATCGATTTATATTTTGAACCTGTAAATAGTGATGGATCCTCGCTTCGTCGGCGACGAGTATCGTTCACCCCGCACTGTCCGTGTCGAACTGTTGAACTTGTTTCATGATACATAAACCATCTCGTTAGGCTTAAGTTAAGAATCTCCGATGCGATTCGACAGTCACACGAAACGTCTCGTTTATGATGTCGAATTCGGCGAAAGCGCGCGTCATCCCGCCGTTACCTCGTCGAATTGGACGATTGCGAATACCTAAGATTTTTTTTTTAGTTTTTAAGAATGTAAACGACGAGTCTTGTGGATGTCGAATTCGGTTTTAGTTTAGTTTAGTTTATAATGATTATGATATCGGAGGCTCGGTTGACGTAACGCGGGCCGAGCGATCTCTCTGTGCAACAATATCTAAGATTATTTTAGTGTGACACCCGCTATGATGTGATGTTATATTTTATTTATGTTATCGAGAAGAGACGTTGTCACCGTTAGTCATAGTTACAGTTCTTTGTAAATATAAAGAGTATACATTTAATAAATGATTATGAATTTGAGAATTTGATTTCTTTACGTCTCCATTGCCAGATTTTTCAGTTGTATGGAATGAAGAGAGAAGCTTTGTTTCTTCTACTTCCAAATTCTTTAAGATTTAATTCTTGATCTAAACTAATCTAAATGAATAACAGATAATCGTCAGTGTATCTAAACCGAAAACAACTTATTTTTAACCACTTCTAATGTAGTATATCAAAAGTGAGATACAACAATATCAAGGTTAAATTTAAAATTTAATACTTTTACCGATTCTTTTTTCCTAATTATTATTTTAGTACCGTATTCAATAAATTTTGCTCCTACTAGCTAACATTATTTGCCTTAAAAAATATGTCGTTTTAATATTTACTCTGAATCAGTTTAATCCGACTTGCCGATGACAATAACAACAATGAGATGTCATTTTTTGTAGATATGCCGTGACGTCCTGTCATTCGTCTCCGTCGGTTATCGAGCCGAAAGAACGGCTCTCTAACTTGTCAATTTTGTGTTAGCTTTTCAACCAAGTATTTTTGGGTTATTTTTATGCGTAGTGTACACATAATATAATAAGGGCTCGCTGAAAAATGCTGAAAAGATCTGAAACATTTATATTTATGGATATATTTATAAGAAGAACGCACTGCGCTAAGTGTTATTAGAATTAAAAAAAAAACCGACTTCTAAATCGAAAATGGAACGAAAAAGTAAAAAATTATATCTGGTCAAGGTCAAGGGTCAAGATTGAAACATTAAATAGATTTTCGTTTTTGTTCTGTATTCATACGTCTTTCAATCCAGATACCGCTATATTTTTTTTACTTTTTATTTCCATTTTCGATTTTGAAGTCGGTTTTATTTTTTGTTTAAACATTTTTTATTTCATCCCTTTTAGTGAAAACTATATCGTCCAAGTAAACAGTAACACAATCGACGGAGAAATCGGTGAATATGCATAAAAAAAAATCGTGCATGCTTTTGAAATTTGAAGGTTTCCCTCGATTTCCCCGGATTCCACCATCAGATCCTGACTTGTTTCCAATGGGACTGGAAAAAAAGAATTTTGGAAATCGGTCCACAATTGATGGAGAAGTCGGTAAACATACATAAAAAAGATATAAATACAGTCGAACACAGAACCTCCTCCTTTTTTAAAGTCGGTTAAAAAATAGCTAGGTCTATCTACGCAATATAAGATACTTTATTATAATATCGCGCAAATAATGGGAAAAATTACGTCTGTTGCATGGGAGCCCCCTTGAATGATTATTTTATTTTAAATTTATTATTTACTTTTAAAGTGAATAAACAATTAAATATTCTGTGAATATTCACGCGTCTACATGTTACCGTTATTAACATAGATCTATACTTTTTATTTTTTTGTGTGATTGTTGCATATAAAAATATGTTTACTGTATGGGAGCTCCCTTAAATACTTATTTTATTGTGGTTTAGTATTAGTTATTATAGCAGCAACAGAAAAAAATCATCTATGAAAATTTCAACTGTATAGCTATCAAGGTTCATGAGATACAGCTTGGTGACTGACAGACAGACAATCGGGTCCCATTTTTACATTACTGCCCAAAAATAAGAGTGTAGTACGCTATGGGTACGGAACCCTAACGATATACAAATACTTGGTTGACTTTATGTTGAGAGTCGATTTCGTTAAAGAATAAGAATAGGGGTGATGACGGGGTACAGTAAACGAAATTCTATTTAGTCCGTCAGTTAGATGATCAAAAAATAATGGACACGTATTTTTTCTTTGGACAATCAACCAAAAAATGACAAAGTTATAGCGCGTCAAAGTTTGGGAGTGGGGGCTCGTGACGTCACTTTTGAGTGAATTTTCACTTATAAGTGTACTCAAACGTGACGTCATGCGACTGTTCAAATCAATATATCACTGCAATGTTTATATTATGTGAAAAAAGAAAAAATACGTGTCCAATACTTTTTGATAATCTACCTGATAAACGAAGAAAAAAAATTTGTCATCATCCCTATTATGTTTAAGCACAAAAAATATCACTTGTACACATGTAAGGAGTATATAAAACATGTATTTATTTAAAAAATATTTTATAATTGTAATCATTGAAGGTAGGTACGTGTCCACCGTCACGATCCGAGTCGGATTTTTAATAATAATTACAAGAAATTCAAGGTGTTCATCGTCAACATCGGATGTTTCCCCCTGCTACGTGCAAGAATTTAATGTTGTTTTTTCAACATTTTAGTCTTTTAGGAATTTTGCACTATCTACATACACTTCAAATGCCGTAACAATTTTAATTTTTGGCGTCCAATTCATTTTGATAGGAAGTCAGGAAATTCATACGGCGAAAGAAGTATTGTAGGAATCGGAGCTGGAAAAATGGTGACACTTTAAAGGAAAAGAAAATCATAGAAGAAGCCATACTTGCATTGCAAAAGTTCATTTTTTTTTTTTGAGTGTGTATGCTGGTGGTCCCAGATGACCTTTACAGCGTCACCGGGTTTGGGGACGGCGAGATCCTAAGGGGACCTCAGCGCGTCAAGAGGTATTCCAGGCGGATGGCATTTCCCCTCGGGGGGAGTCTCCTCTCCGTCTGGAGCCTCTAGACCACTCGAACCTCAAGTAGAGGGCGGCAAGTCTGGACTCGGACCTCGGCTCTAGTTAGCCGTTGTCGTGGGGGGCGGGGAAAAACGCCCAGGTACGTACCTGTACCTGGCATAGCGTGTCGTGTGTAGACCGGGTCTTCGCACTCTTATCCTACGGGTACGGTGTCAGCCTAATGCTAAGCTAGTGTGCACGTTTGCTAGCTGTGTAGTGTTGGTGTTTGTGACCTGTGTGAGAGGAGTCGGAGGCACGTTGGCGCGGGTGATTTCGTCGTCAGAGGGATGTGTTCATCGCTTACCTATGGTTATAATTTAGGTTAATTTTTCACTGCTGGGGCACGGGCCTAAAATGCGAATGGGATAGGGAGATTGATATATAACCCACCACGAGGAACCAGTGCGAATTGGTGGGTACTAACGACTGCAGACGCACCCGGGATCAGCGGCTCAACGTGCCTCCAAGCATGGTCATCCATAATACCATTTTTTTGTCAATCATCCAATGACCGGTCTCTTCCACAATCGCAGACAGAAGGTGCTAACCACTTGCGTCATCGTGCTCCTCAGAGCGCAATCATTGTTCGCTAACGTTTTTCTTAAATACTGAATTTTATCATCTTATTCATCTTATCTCCGAGCATAGCCCTTTCCATAGCTCTCTGAGCGACTTTAAACTGGTGGACCAGTCCAGCCGTGAGTGTCCACGTCTCGGCGCCGTATGTCATAACTGGGAGGACGCACTGGTCGAAGACTTTCGACTTAAGACATTGAGGGATGGGTGACGAGAAGTGGCAGTGGGCTGGTCACATTAGCCGCAGAACTGACGGCCGATGGAGCCGTAAAGTTCTTGAGTGGAGACCGCGACTCGGTAAACGTAGTGTGGGACGATCTGAGACAAGATGGGATGATGACATTCGTAGGCTGGCTGGAGTGAGCTGGATGAGAGTGGCAGAAAATCGGGAGCAGTGGCGTGCATTAGGAGAGACCTATGTCCAGCAGTGGACGAACATGGGCCGATGATGATGATGATTCATCTTATCTGTTTAAAGACATTTCCAGCTCAAAAGCGTTTCGTATTCCTGAAAAAAAATTATTAGTCAACAATATCTTTCAGCATGGATTATGAATATCTAAAAGGTTTGTGTAAATATAGAATAAAATGAAGCGTTTGTAAGCCATATAGGTAACAAAGGTATAAACAATTCAAAATCGACTTTATTTTATCTCTTAGATATAAACTATATAGGTAGGTAGGTAGGTACTACATGTCGAATGTACAATTTAAAGTCATGTTCGGCTATTTGATAAAATGAAATCTAGGAGTTTCGGTCAAGTGCGAGGCGGACTTGCAAGTAATGTTCAGTAGCAGCATACAAGGCCAAGCGATTCTTGAGTTCGACCAAAAAACGCCAAAAAGCATGCTACCTGTTTGATTCATTTATAACATTTTTAAAGGGTTAGCGTACGTAAAAGTGGTGGGATCTGAATTACTTTTAGTAATTTTGTACACTATAGCAAGTAGGACGCGGTGAAATATTAAAAAAAAAACTGGTTAAGTCCGAGTCGGACACGCGCACGAAGTATTCAGTATCATTGTCTATACATTATTAGACTCTCCTAATCTATTACTAGGATATTGTTGTTTGTTTGTTTGTTACGTTTGCACGCCTAAGCCCTTAATCGATTATCATAATTTCTGGTATACAGTACCCTTAGTACGAGTTTGAAAACTATGATAGTTTTCGTGAGCTCGCACTCGTACTAAGAGTACTGATTTTATTGTTTTCGTTTCATTACAAATAAACAGTGTCTAAATTATATCATTAAATCATTTGCGTCTTCTTAAATTTTAAGAAGGGTATATTTGGTTACTTTTCACCAAAATGGACACAAAAACATAATTTACAATAACGAAAACTATGATAGTTTTCGTGAGCTCAAACTCGTACTAAGGGTACAGATAGATGATACCTTGAAGACAGTTTTGGTCTACATTTTTCAACGTAAAAAGTCAAGGAACTTTTTATGGCCGCCGCCGCCCGATTTGCTTCAAACTTTGCCGAATTGGTGTTCGTAATTGTTTATTGAAGTATGCACTACTTATCTGGTTTTTTCAAACTCTTACAACGCGACATGTTTTTTTTATCAGATGTATAGATACGCACTTTTGCGTTTAGGACTACAATGAGAAATGTAGAGCTAGGCGTTTTTTAATTGTTTCCCGGTAAAATTTATGTAGATTTATTCATTGGGATTTATCAAAAACCCACGGACCAGGAAGACTTTTAGCTGTCCGATAAAATGACGAAAAATACCAAATTTCGTCGAACTTATCAGAGTGGTTATCACAAACTATTTGAAAAATTTAAACAAAGAGAGAATTGAAAAATCTTTCTTATTTTTTTGTGATCGGCATTACAAGACTTCCTTCAAGTTCAGATACCTATGAGAATCCACCTCTATAATAAGCTTTAAGACATTACGCAGAGAAACTATTTAAAATTGACGATGTTAGACGATTGACGACAGTTCAATAATGATGCCGAAGAATATCGAGCAAAACTTTGGAAACTCTGCACGTGTCCTCACAGTAGCGCTTTAAAAGCAGCAACAATCCTCGCTAAATTAACTCAATTTATTAAATTAAATACATTTATTCCAGCCGTTTAACCATATCAATGAAATAAATACAATAATTATAATTAACAGTACAAATACGTGGGACACTCGGAAAGTTTTGAGAAACTAATAAACTAACTTCTATGAAAAAAATATTTTTATTAAATCTTTTCAAAGAACTCTCCACCAGCCTCTATACAAAGTTTCATGCGTCTGAAACAATTTTCAAAACATGTTTCCAGTCCTCCGCAGATACCTCTTCCACGGCCTTCTCAAACGCTTCTTCCTGTGATGAAACCTCTTACCTCATTATCCCTATGAGCTGATTATTTTTATTTTAGGGAATAAAAAGAAGTCACAAATCAGGACTGTGAGGAGGTCGTGTGAGGCGGGTCGTTGCGTTCCCTAAAAATGGTTGAGCGAAGCGATGGCTGGTTCATGCGTCATGCTCGTGAACGGATGCTGCCAGCGGAGATGAGTCTGCTCTTGCTTCATTGGGTACTATTAATCGTTGTACTAAACTTTAATCGTTCATTATTATTTTTTTTTGCCTAAACAGTGGGACACGGCATTCCTAAACTTATTTAGTGGTACTTGTTAAACCAGTTCCTTATATATATTTTTTTTAATTTATAGTCATAAATTTTATATTATTTGCATTTTTTGTTTGTAATTGAAACTGACTCTATGAGTTAACTCATATTAAAGTCAGTTTTCAATTTGACGACTCTGTATATAATACAGGGAGAATAAAACAGCCCTTGCCGAGTTTCTTGCCGATTCTTCTCAGTACAAGGTCTCCCGCCGTAGATTTGCGAACCGATGGCATAGCTTTTCGACATTCACAAGGGCTTGTAACAACCTAGACTGAATAAACGATATTGAATTTTGAGTTTTTTGAATTTTTTTAGGTGTCCCAAGACTCTGGCTGGTGTGGAGTCCAGGAAGTCCTTCGTTTTGATCGGTAGAGCGCGGGCGCGTTGTCGTGGTGAAGAAGGACCCCGCAGAGCCCTGTGTTAGGTCGCTCGTTGCTCATTGCAGAAAAAACTTCTGGTAGGCATTTTGTGCTATACCATTCGGTGTTGATGCTGCTTTGATCTCGAAGTGGAATTGAAATTAGGTACCCCGTCAAAGTGAAGAAATTAGCGATCAAAATTTTCCCTGCGCTCCTCGATCGTTTCACTTTCGTAGGCGTTGGTTCATTTTGAAACAGCCAAACTGTCGACTGACGCTTTGTTTCTGGATCGTATTGATAAATCCAGGATTCGTCACAGTATCGTAAACGCGCCGTGACGAGCCTGCATCAAATTTTTGTATCATATCACTGCATTAATCCACACGGGCCTGCTTCTGAGCTTCGGTGAGGTTGTGCGGCACCCAGCGGGAAACTATCCTCCTTACGCAAAGGTGCTCGTGCAAAATCTTGTTAACACTTCCTGAACCAATCTGCATAGTAAGCTGAATCACTTCTTACGTAATTCGTCTGTTTTCTTGAATTATTTTTTTTACTGCCAGCACACTTTCTTCGGTGACAACCGTCGTAGGACTACCACTCCTTTGTTCATCCCCCAAAGTAAGACGACCGCGTTTGAACTCGCTACACTAGCGGCAGATGGTTGCTTTTGAAGGTCCTTCATCCATAAAAGCAGTTCGAAATCGATCAAATGACCGAATGAATGACGATCAGGTTTTAAGCCACATTTAAAATCGTAAAAAATCATAGCACGAAATTGTTCTCGATGCAGTACCATTTTTTAATGAGATAAGAAAAATTTTATTGGCTCTCGAAAAAATGTTACGTACCCCAATATAACGACTTCCTTGATTTAACAAATTCTTCGTAATCCCCTTGAATTTTCCATAAGAGTCAATGTAAATATACCTTTATAGTGCGAACATTTTTTGCGAACAAGCTCTTTATAACAAATTTTCATCTATCTTAAAAAGAGTAAACACATCTAATTAATGAATTTTGTCAACCAAAAACCTCTATATAACGTTTCCATCAATATATGGCCCTCAATCCCATAGTAAGTGATTCATGTCACGCCAGGAAACTAATTTTTTTACCTCTTTATAACAAATTTTAGACCAACCTAACCTCAACATAACAAATTTCTGTTTAAAGAATTACTCGATAAAACGAATATTTACTTGTTCCCATCTGATTTGTTATATCGAGGTTGCACTGTAATTACAAGTGGCCAGTCTCTAATACATAAAACTTTTTTTCGTAAATCTTTCTGAGTGGCCTGGTACTTACTTGAAAACAAAATAATTAAAACTATAATTATAATTTATTAAAATAAATTTAACAAGACAAATATCTACAATTTTTATTAATTAAATTGATATAATTACAAAATTTAATAATGTCCAAAGCCTTTTTTATTAACGTAGGCAAAGCCTCTGTTTACAGACGACGGCGCCTTTAAGAGGCACACCGCCGAACAGACCTCACACTTGGCTCCCTCCCGCAAGCCTTACGAGTCCCCGCAGTGGCTGCCCACTGAGGACCCCTCAGTGGGCAGCCACTGCTAACTCTTACGGCCGCTCTACGGCATAATATCCGCTAAAAAACCCTGCGAATACCCTCTAAGCTACTTAGTCCGAAGCCACGGGATCCCCGTTTAGGGATTTTTCCGCGTTATGATGTCCAAAGCCTGGCTACCGCCAAGGGTTACCCGAAGGTACTGGCATAATATAAATAAGGGTTCAACATGTGAAACAAATAAAAAATGCATAGCGCCATCTATCTTATCGTGACAGTACTTAATGCAAAAATGCGTAACTATGTATTTATGTCTGATAAAACGAAACCACACCGCGTTGTAAATTGGTGCTCAGCGCCATCTACAAAGCTGGCAACGTTACAACTCCATTTCACACCCTTCTTAAACTTGTTTGAAAACACTATAGTCTGTTGCTATAGTCCATGCAAGCCTGGTCGCGGACAAAGTCTCTCTAAAGGTTTGTATGGCGAAATTTTAAAGTTGCATAATTTAAATGATCACCAAAAAAATAGTTATTAGCCGTTAAACATTTTTTCATGACAGGTAAAGGTATAGGGTTAATATATATGATAATGAATCATAAACAATAATTTGATTAGTCTTGATCTCATTAAACGCGTATTTTGGGAT
Organism: Chilo suppressalis; assembly: GCA_902850365.2. NCBI lineage: Eukaryota > Metazoa > Arthropoda > Insecta > Lepidoptera > Crambidae > Chilo > Chilo suppressalis. The sequence goes on along the minus strand of OU963898.1, from coordinate 32,484,786 downwards.
TTTCAGCAAATCTATTTTACGGGGTGTAAATGGGATAAATTTTGATTCAAAAGCTCATCAAAACCCACACCATACTCTTGGGAAGCTAATCACCCCACACAGACAGAAGTGAACTATTTAAGCACATTAAAAAAAGTACAACTCATTAAATTTCTGAATCGCATATTTGTTTTTAGGGTTCCGTACCTCGAAAGGATGAACCGGAGCCCTTATTAATAGGATCGCTTTGTTATCCGTCCGTCCGTCTGTCAAGACCCTTTTCTCAGAAACGCGTGGAGGTATCAAGCTGAAGGTTATATCAAATACTCAGGTCCCATACTGTCCCTTGGAGCTGTGAAAAAATCTAACTTTAGAAATTTTGCCAACGCAGTCAAAAGATACAGGCGGATATGCCGCAAATTTCCGCAAATTCTCGTAACTCGCCAGGGAATCAAAACGTACAGGGTACTTCCCATGGAATCAGAATCTTATACCGGCCATACACACTACGAGAAATCGTTACGATCAGACTGTACAGTTCGAACGGTACCGATAAATCGTAGCGTGTATGTTATAAAACTGCACAGTTTCCTATACGTACGCCACGTACGATAAACTGTTCCGTTCGAACTGTACAGTCTGATCGTAACGATTTCTCGTAGTGTGTATGGCTGGCATTAGGCCCGTATTATAGAGATTCTCAGTAATGAATCTAGTCTTGAGAATAGATAGAAAGAGTGAAGTGATCACCATCGCCCATGAACACTTGCAACACCAGGAGTATCACAAATGCGATGCCGGCCTTTAAGGAAGGAGTACGCTCTTTTTTTGAAGGTTTTTGGGTCGTATTGGTCCGGAAACACTGCTGGCGACAATATATTCCACAGTTTTGTCGTACGTGGTAAAAAATTTCGACAAAAACGAACGGTTGCGGATAGCCACGCATCAAGATGATGGGGATGAAATTTTTGTCGCGATGTACGATGGCGAAATGCAGCAGCTGGAATTAATCCGAACAATTCCTCAGAACACTCCCCGTGATAAATACGATAGAAGATGCAGAGCGAAGCTACATCCCTACGCAAAGCCAAAGGATCAAGCTGATCGGAAAGGTCCTGATCGTCGACGATTCGAGCCGCTCGGCGCTGGATGCGATCTAAAGGGAGAAGCTGGTACAGGGGTGCCCCCGCCCAAAGATGAGAGCAGTTTTTGTCCATAGATCCATTTTCTCGAATCCAATCCAATCGACAAATTAAGATTTTTTTTTAATATGCTATGGCAGATCTTGCAGCGGATTGCTTTGTAAATAGGTAATAATAAAAAATCACTTGGAAGAGAATAAAAAATATAGCGACTCACATTTTTTTAAACAATAATGAATACCTTATATCGAGTTCTTTGTGACATATAAAACATATACTACTTACCTTCGAAAGGTACAATTTTAAATAAAATCATTATTCTGACGATGCAGACCTGAAAAGGCTGCGAAACGTCAATAAATAAATAAAGTTTCGTGCATTAACCCGTAAAAACTAGTTTTATTTAATGAGTGATGTGCGTGAAAACCTAAGAAACACATATACTATCAGTCATAAAATACTGTTTCAAAAATTTTACTCCAAATAAAGAGAATCTCCTTTATTCATCATCATCATCATCATCATCAGCCTATTAATGTCCCCACTGCTGGGGCTCAGGCCTTCCCTATGGATGGAATAGGGAGATTGGGCCATGACCCACCACGCGGGCCCAGTGCGGATTGGTGGGTGCTCATGACTGCAAATGCAGCAGGGACCAACGGCTTAACGTGCCTTCCGAAGCACGGAGGAGCTCGAGATAGTAAATTTTTGGTCACCCATCCAATGACCGACCACTGCGAAAGTTGCTTTATTTCAACGATCGCAGCCTAACGCACTAGCCACCTGCGCCATCGAGCTCCTCGATCCTTTATTCTTATACATTTAAATTTATTTATCAAAATCGGTTTAGCGGTTTAGGTGTGAAGGATAAGTCTATAAATAGACAGATAGTAGACAGGTATGCAGTGTTTTCAAGAATGAATAACAAATATGAATTATTTATGGATGGAATTGTGTTCATTTGAACAATAGGCGAGGCGGTTAATTTTACCTACTTTTCAGCGCCAACATTTTGTTTGTACCTATCTACCTAGCTATCAGTGAAGCTAAACTATAATTATAAGATAAGATTTAATTTCATGATAGTGTACTATCAGATGCTATCACACCTGGTACCTATCATACCACTGGGCCCGTCCAGTACGACACAAATACTTCCACAGGTTTGATGGAAAAAAAAAAAAAAAAAAAACTGAATTCTGAATACTCCAAATTCAGGCAACCATTATTCTGTGTAAGTGTACTTAGCTGTCTCATCTTTGTAAGTGTCGCAGAGGATTCACGTGAAATTTCATTTGTACTATACATGACACCTCATGATGAGGTACCCACTCTACGACAATTCTGTAATTCGAATAGTGGTAAAACGTGTACACAAACATGTACCTGTAGGTGCGTTATTATCACGGCCTAAGTTCGTGATTCAGAAACACTTCAGCAGAGGCCATGGAGGGGTGAGGGGAAGGGGGAAGGGGGGGCAGTGCTGAAATAATATGGCCGCTATCAGCTGCCATCGCGCGTCACGTGCGCCTGCCTGCGCCCGCGCCCCTCGCCCCTCGCCCCTCGCCCCGCCTGCTTATAAGCTTTCCACGGAAAAATGTTCAACGAAAAAAACAACTGATAAGGTCGCGACGAGGCCGCGCGCTGCCCATCAATAATCCGCCGATCGAGCTATCAGATTTGGTCGACAATCATACAGTCGGGCCGTCCGCATTACCGCACACTGACTCCGGCACCGGTCGGCACACATTTCACTGCTCTACCGCGTTACGTCACCACACCGTCGCCACGCAGCAGCTCCCGAGCAGAGCTGCATGCTGGCAGTGATCTCGCAGCGATGGGTGCGCGGGCGCTGCATCGACAGTAATGAGCTGGCGACTCAGATACGCGCTCTCATAATCAAATCTGTAGGCCTTCTATCTGATAATTACTCGGTATCGGGGATGGTATCGCGATATCTTAGGTCCCCAGATACGACGCGGCCGCAGCCGGCGCCCTCGTCCCGAGCGGCGGGGGGGGCGGGAGGCCAGGGAGGGGGAGAACGCTCCCAGCAAATATTTACCTTTACGCTGTTCGGCGGTGTTTGCACACGTTATCGCGAACACACCCGCCGGGCCCGGCGCGGCCGAGGGGAGCCTCGCTCACCGCCGTTATTAGGCGACACTAACTCCAAATTACTGACACTTATACACACCGCGATCGATATCTACGTAGTTTAGGCTCTAACCGTATCACAGTTCACAATCGATAATCCAGGAGGCAGTGTCAGCGCCGACGGCCTCACCTGCACATGCAGCCAGACCGACCAGATAGTGACAGCTGTTCCGCTAGATACAGTATCTGCTGGATACGATTAGGTATCAAAATGTTGAGATAACTGGTCTCACATTAACGCCTAGTTAAGATAACTGAGATAAAGATTTGCATATCTGAAGGAATCCGCGATAGGGGGCTGTTCTATCTACGAGGTCGTTGCACTTGACAATAATAGTTGGTATCAGGAACTGTGTTACTGATGTATGATTTTGCTTTTGAAAACTTATCTGTATTAATTGAGAATCCCACAAGCGCAGATAACCTTTATGAAATATTATCTAACTAAATTGTATTTGCTACAAATTGTTGCTGAGACTCAAATCAGAAATGGGTGAGTACTTATTACATACTACTTACTTATGACGTAGCTGATTTCGGCGGTCTATATGCAGTAATGATCGCCACTTCCCAGAAAATAACTTTGCTGTAGCACTTTCTTTTGGTGATGTTGTATTTCTGAAATAAGTCAGGTCATACGGCTTCATGGTGTAAGCCGACTAGATGAGGATGGCTGATGACGCCACACTTTTCTGTAGTCATCTATCTTCGCAACTGTAGGGCGATTCTGTAAAATAAAATCGGAATAAATGTAATCGTAAGTAAGATCGCATCTTACAGAATACTCTATGCTGAACTCACCTCCCACTATGGTTGAGTGATTTAATGCATCTCCTATAAAAAATATGGGTGCGTGTACTTAAGTACGCGCGTGAGAAGTTATACTTCTTTTTGGAATTATTAAAAAATAGTTTTTAATTGCATGCAGATAATTAATTACAATAAGATAATAAAAGGATGCGAGGAGTCAACGCAGTCAATAAAGTTCAGTTTTAATTTGAAAAATTTAATAAATAATCAAAATATTCAATTTAAAACACTACTGAATTTAAGTTATTAGTCCATATGTAATTAGCACTTGTAAGTAACTAAAACACGTTGTGTCTATATAGAAACTAGAAACATGTGGATAAATATTATAAATATGAAAACAGTGATCAGAGGCGACGAGCGTGCCAACATTGTTTTTGACAACGCGATCATCTTATGGAGCTCCGTGGATCGTTCAAAGTACCTTTCGAACAGATGTCTAATAATGGTGGATTATTAACCACTTAGTGGTTAATAATCCACCATTATTAGACACTAACATTCATAACGCGCCCGCGGCCAACTTCATGGTGTTACTATTGTGTTACAGTGATGCGCGCGCATCTCGAAATTTCACTCACATGATTTTTTCATAACGCGCCCGCAGCTAACTTCATTATGTTACTTTTGTGTTACAGTGATGCGCGCGCATCTTAAAATTTCACTCTCATAATTTTTTCATAACGCGGCTAAAGAAGTATAACTTCAAAAACATATTAAAAACTTATCAAAGGATAAGAAGACTAGATAAGGTTACGAATATTATCATTGATTTCGAGATAAAACGTCGGACCATCAAACCTATGCCAAGGAAGGCGTCGTTGAGGTATAGCTGTAGCTATGGGGTGAGATTAATTAATGCTGTAGCGCATTTATTTAAATGACCATCTCATGCTGGATAAGCCTAGAAGTAAAAGAATCACAAAGCTGTTACCATTTTTTTGTGTTTTTTTCTTGCATTGACTGAAGTTGCCAAAACTTTAAAGAGCCCCCGATCACCAGAAATTGAAATGGTGTGCTTTTTTATGTTATAGGGGTCATACGAGCAGACGGCTCACCTGATGGTAAGTGATCACCGTCGCCCATGGACACTTGCAACACCAGGAGTATCACAAATGCGATGCCGGCCTTTAAGGAAGGAGTACGCTCTTTTTTTAAAGGTTTTTGTGTCGTATTGGTCCGGAAACACTGCTGGCGACAATATATTCCACAGTTTTGTCGTACGTGGTAAAATGATTTCGACAAAAACGCACGGTTGTGGATAGCCACGCATCAAGATGATGGGGATGAAATTTTTGTCGCGATGTACGATGGCGAAATGCAGCATCTGGAATTAATCTGCCTGCTGCACGTGATAGACTATGGGGTACTTTTTGTATTTGTTTAATTGTGTGCAATTTTATATTGATGGAAAACAAACAGGAACAACTCTATAAATAAATTGATCCCAGCAGTTTCATCAGTTAAGTAGTTAATCCCCTCAAACCTTTTCAATTGCAAAAAGGCGTGTTGCTCCAAAATTCTACATATTTTTTCCCTATAATACTCCATACTTCATTGTAAAACTATAATATTTTTTAGGTGTAGGTAAATTTATATTTTCTTATGTATTAGGTTCGGCACTTTCAGCTTTAAGACACATTTGTCACAGGAAACCAAAATAAAAACCTACACCAAATCTCTACAAAATTATAAATGCCCGTGAGATCTAAATTTATTATATTAAAATTACTTAAATATTAAAATATTACCCACTAAAAAGATATTATGATTCAGGATACATGTTAATGAAAGGTACTACTTTGTTTTTTAAATTACCAAAGATATGTACCACGTTTAGAGTGAAACTGATTCAAATTCGAAATATATTAAAATGCCAATAATATTCTAGGAATTTAAAACAAATCTTATAATAAGATCATCCAAGCTCATTTATTCTGTAACTAGCGGCCCGCCCTCGCTTCGCTTCGGTGTAGAGCTGAAGTGTAGACTACAGATCTTGTTCTCAGGCTTGTATTATACACAATGACATTCATCTATGATGCTTCTTATACCTGCATGCAAAGTCTCAGCCCGATCGGTTTAAAATTGACAAAGTTTCATACAAAGTTTCATACAAAAATGAAATTCAAGGAAAAAAATTTTTATACTGTAGAAGATTTCTTTAATGACAAATTTGACAATAGAATAATGTAAATTAGCTATTTATTTAGTATTGCATGGTTTATTTTGATGAAATGAATGAATATGATTGAAGATTCTGTATAGATATAATTTAAATCAAAAAAATACTTAATGGAATTATTTATAATATATATCATGGTATTTATAATTGTATAGTAAAGACCCTTATTTTAATTTAATTTAACTTTAATTTAGTCTTTTGTATAAATTGCATGCCATTTATGGTAAAATATATAGAATCTGTTTTGTATACATGTCATCTTATTGTACCATATTTTTTGCAACAAATAAATCTAATCTAATCTAAATCTCCCTATTTCATCCCCTTGGGAGTAGAATTGATCAAAATCCTTTCTTAGCGGATGCCTACGTCATAACATCTACCTGCATGTCAAATTTCAGCCCGATCCGTCCAGTGGTTTGGGCTGTGCGTTGATAGATCACTATGTCAGTCAATCACCTTTGAGTTTTATATATAGATTGACACTGATTATTAGTGACTTCATTTGAAACCGTGGCTCATCCGACTAAATCCTGGTAACAAAAACATATAAAACACGTAAATTATGAAGTGTAAAGTCGCTTATAGAGTCACGCCCTGTGCTCCGTTGTGCAACGCTTGTAATCCACCTTTATGGAGTCGGCTCAGTGAGCTCTGATAAGTACTCGTAATGTGTGCGTAAGCGCAACAAGGGAAAACGGGTCAGGATTACTGAGGACCAGCCGACCCTATCCGTACACGCATGCTGTTTGACAGAGGATTTGCCAGTATCTGACCGCTAGTTACAGCTTTAAAATAGCAATATCAATAAAATAATCTTAAAGGAGACCCGGCACTTTTCAAAGAAAAAATGCTAAACTTGTATACAGTTGAATTTGGTCTCAAAATAAAGCCAAAATTATTTAATTTAAAGTTTACTAGAAAAAAGCTAGGAAAATTTCGACGCGGCTAATAGGGCCGTGGTAGCATAATGGTCAGTGCATTTGCCCGGATAGCGAAGGATGCGGGTTCGAGTCCCGTCTGCTGCCTGGTCCGCGTGGATTTTTTTCTAGTAAACTTTTCTTTAGATTTAAACATCTAGCAGTTAAATGCTTAAAAAATAAATAAAATCATAACCAAAATTATTTGCTACATAAAACTACTTTTGCCTTATTTTTAGTGAATCGTGGAAAGAAGTTATATAATGATTAATATTTTTTGATATGGAAACCCTAAATCTTCAAGGGACAGAATTTTACTTCAGAATATTACTGAAGTGACTGTAAAAACCATGATTCCTTTGCTTTTTCTAAATAAAAAACCAAATGTCAATTTATCAATCCTAAAATACAAACCAAAAAAATCATTCCCATTTCGCATCCGCTCCCGCGTACTGTGATTGTGAATGTTCTCTGCTGTGATTGCCTTTTTATCCGTTATTTCTGTTGACGACCCGGCTACATATAGACATTATAGTGACAAACCTACGTATTTGACATTGACAGCTAGCTGCTGATGACAAATATTGCCAGACTACGTTACCCAATTATGAAACATAGATAAAAAAATTAAAAAAGTATACAACTTTGGCACATAATGCCGGGTGTCCTTTATGCCGACAATAACTGATCTCAACTATGATAAATTATAATTTTTATTATTTTAAAGCATGTAACTGCTTGATGTTTAAATCTAAAGAAAATATAACTAGAAAAAATTCCACGCGGGCCAGGCAACAGACGGGACTCGAACCCGCACCCTTCGCAATCCGGGCAATTGCACTGACCAATTATGCTACCGCGGCCCTCACGGACCGCATCGAAATTCTTCTAGCCATTCTTAAGCTGCAAGACAGCGCCATCTTTTCGCATTATAGGTAACCCACAATGTCAAATGAATACTTTTACAAGTATTAAACATTTGAAAGAAGAAATAGCAATTATATTCATAATTTTTATTATTTTAAAGGATGTAACTGCTATGATAAATTAATTATATAATTTTGAAAACATTTGTAATATACTAGTGGACCCGACAGACGTTGTCTTGTCTACACGTCTTTGTGAATCAAAACCATTCTCAGATCCCCTTGAACACACACAAAAAATTTCATCAAAATCGGTCCAGTCGTTTAAGAGAAGTTCAGTGACATACACACTCACAGAAGAATTATACCTATATATAAAGATATATATATAAAGATAGGCACATTGAAAACATTTTCGTTTCCAAAATAACCAACGATCGATCTCGTTGATAATTCAGTAGTTTTAATTGCGATACCTAGTCAGCGTATGACTTATCTATCATCAGCTTTTAAAAACTGGACATTATTATCAGATTTACAATCTCAATGAACTGCAGTGTCATGAATTTCTAAATTCGTTCGTTATTCCGACTCCTCGTGTATCCGTTTGTGTGCTTCTCATGTTGAAAGTGTAATAAACTTTACATACGCCTCGTGATGTACGAGTATCATTGACTATTTATTGCTTGTATATTTATTTACATAGATATAGCTACGGTGGGAAGCGTCTCTTATCTGCGCAAGCGTTGATTCTAGATCTACATGATCGCTTTAACGTCTGTAACTCCATATTTTGAGAGCTGTTCAACTTTTACTAGGGTGTAGACTGAAAAGTTGACCAATTTATTATTTTATGTTTAGTGACTGTCGGAAATAGACTTAATTCGATTTAAACACCGTGAATAAGAGTTACCAGACAAACTTGACAAGCTAGTTCAGATATCGATTTAGGTTACATAGCCACAAAAAAATCTTAATATTAAGTTTTTCGAAAAGTGTCTCCACGTTAACTCCATAATTGTGCAATTATGAAACCTTAACAATTTTAATCGTCAAAAATTGATACAAATAAATCTACTTTTAGCATCTATATACTTTAAACGGATAATAATTCCATAATAATATAATTAATATTATATATCTTTTATTAATTAATATGATTTTGTCCCATTCGGTGTCGAGACCCTTGGTCCGTGGGGTCCTAGCGCTGTATGGTTTTTTATTATATATTTTAAGGTTTTTTAGTTATAAATCTTACTATTTGTTCTTTAGTTAATTTATTAAGCGCATCTAATTCCATAATAGGTATGTTATTTACAAATATGCGCCATTTTTGGTTATTTTGTAAACGATAGTATTATGTTTACAGTTTATAACTTTTTCGATATTTTTATTAACACAAATTTTAAGTTTCTCATTTAACTCAGAAATCACGGCATATTATGCATCTACTAATGTAAGATGTATTAACATTTCTGGGAGTAGTAAGTGCGGATTTCCCAATCTCTCTTTAAAAAAACATTGGTGATTGTTTGGAATCGACAACGCCCGTGTTTCATTCAATTATCACTTTTTTATTTTAAAAACTAGTGGCCTGCCCTCGCTTCGCTTCGGTGTAGAGCTGTAGTGTCAACTATAGTTTTTGTTCTCAGGCCTGTGCTATAAACAATGACTTTATTTATATTAATAATTACACGTGTTATTGTGAGGCAACCATATAAGATAGACAAATGCTGTTGCGGGATATTTTTTAGACAATTTTATGTAGAATATTTCCGTCATACATGATTTCTATGTAACTTTAACCATTAAGGCTTCACACGCGACGGAAGCTTAAAAAAAGGAGTAACTTTTCCCGTTTTCCCAACATTTCCCTTCACTACTCTGCTCCTATTGATTGTAGCGTGATGAAAAGTATACTATAACCTGCCCAGGAGTATGAAGAATAATTGTACTAAGTTTCGTTAAAATCCGTCGAGTAGTTTTTGTTTCCATAAGGAACATACATACAGACAGACAGACAGTCAGACAAAAATTTTACTGATTGCATTTTTGGCATAAGTGTCGATCACTAATCACCCCCTGATAGTTATTTTGAAAATATATTTCATGTACAGAATTGAGCTCTCTACAGATTTATTATAAGTATAGATTGTGTTGCAGTATAGTTAGTTTGCTGCTGGTGTATTTATGAGTTGATGACTATCACGATGCTATCGAAACCGACAATAAAGGCGTTATCTTAAAGCCTTAGGATTCTTCAAGATTCCCAGATAAGAAGAAACACGAAAATATAGATAAGTGATCGGTTTTTCTGTGAAATGTTGTTTGCTTATAATGCTTCTGTTCAAAACGCACTGACAGGTTGTCAGCCCGTCGTATAAGTACTTAAAAGTGTACAAAACTATTTTTGGAGTTTACTCCTTAAGAATCGATTTGCATATATAAGGGGCCCGGTATGAGAAAAATGTGAGGAGAAAAATCTATCGATGAATGACCTCGTTACGTTTTTGTTGCGCATCCTATGTCGCGCAACTTTGACAAACAAAGATGACGGATTGACATTAATAAAATTTTTAAAATCTGAACTGAATTTAGATATTGTTTCTGATAGAGCAATGGGGACAACGAGGTATGGCACAACCATTGATGCGGTATTTTCAAGATTCGTGGAACGTCCATTTGTCTTATTTTAGTTACCTTTTTGGTAACACATGGACGTTCGTCCACTTGTCACTGTAATTAATATTGCAGACAATGTTGATTTAATTAATATTTAAAAAATGGGTGCGTGTACTTATGTAGGCGCGTGAGAAGTTATCCTTCTTTGGCATCGTTTAAAATTAGTTTTTAATTGCATGCAAATAATTAATTACAATAAATTAATAAAAAGTCTGGAAAAGGATACAGTCAATAAAGTTCAGTTTTAATTTGAAAAAATAAATAAATAATCAAAATATTCAATTAAAATCGCTACTGAATATAATTTATTAGAACATATGTGATTTGCACTTGTATGAAACTCAAACACGTATTCCGAATATACAAACTAGAAACATGTGGATAAATATTATATACTAGCGGCCCGCCCTCGCTTCGCTTCGGTGTAGAGCTGAAGTGTAGACTACAGTTTTTGTTCTCAGGCTCGTATTATACACAATGACATTCATCTATGATTCTTCTCATACCTGCATGCAAAGTCTCAGCCCGATCGGTTTAAAATTGATAAAGTTTCATACAAACTTTCATTCCTTATTTTATCCCCTTGGGATTTTCTTTATATTTTTTCCCGTAAGAACCTTGTACAGAGTATTAGAAAACTACAAAAAAAAAAACAGCCAAATCGGTCAAGCCGTTTTCATGTTATGTCGTGACAACGGAAAACGGGTTTCATTTTTATATATATAGATATGAAAACAGTCTCTGTCCTAAATTCAAAACTCGTAACTTTTCCCGATGTTTGTTGCACGTGTTTCGCGCGCTAGGACCGCGAGTGGCCGCGCATGCGTACGGTGCGGCGGGCGACGCGGTAATGGCAGCGCGGCACATGAAGTTGGTCGCTAAAGCGACCAACTTCATGGTGTTAATTTTTTGTGTTACATGATGCGCGCGCATCTTAAAATTTCACTCTCAACAATTTTTCAGAACGCGCCTAAAGAAGTATAACTTCAAAAAAAATGATAATAGTCTGATAATAATAATTACATAATTTATCAACATTCTTAATAATATATGTATTTATGCACATCTGAAATTGACTATTGTAAAAAGTTTAATGTAAAATATTTCGTCGATTAGTTATAATAAATGTATATGACATGAATGAATATATATTTATATGTGTATATTATTTTCATTAATTTGTTTATGTTAACTTAAAAAAGATTGATACTGTATGAAATGGTGACTTTCATACAGTATCAATCTTTTTTAAGTTAAATAAACTCTTTTTGCGTCTGGTTAGACTATCGAACTTAAGGAGTAAACTCCGAAGTTAGACTATAGTCGTGCGTCGGAGCTGACACACACAATTTTTTAGCAGATTTCTCTGTTTGCCTAAGAAGGCATGATTACGAAAATGTTGAATACGTAAAATGGAGTTCATATAAGTATTCCTATTGCCACCAATCAACCGCTTACTTTGGGGTAAGCATTGTAAGGCTTGTGTTATAGGATACTAGGGCAACGGATAGAATACAATACAGATTACATATACACATCCAACGCGCACAAAGAAACTTGCATTGCATTTCGTACTATCCGTATATGGAATGCTCTGCCTGCTCATGTGTTCCCTTCTTCCTATAACCTGGGATCCTTTAAAAGAGAAGTGAAGATGCAACATGCAGGCCGGCAGGGAGAGAATGGATGGAGTGGCAGGTAGAACTGCTGTTTGCCGAATGCACCACGCAATTGCCAGCGAAGCGAGGGTTTGTTGACAAAAAAATACAGCAAACCAACGTGGTGTCGGACATTGTCGTGGATATAATGCATATTTTCTCCCCGTCATCGAAAAGAAAATGTAGAACTGCTGTACCAGCTATCTTCACGTCTGGACTTCACCGTCACTTAACATCAGGTGGGTGGAGTCATTTTCCGGACCAATTTATAAAAAAATATAATAAAATATATACACTTGTGGACACATCTATTGGCCCACCTTGTATTTTCAGTTTCGTTTGGTCCTAGCTAAAATTTTATATTAGGTCGAGCAAAAAGTTTTTATGCAGTTTTGAACCTGGTACATTCACAATTTCATTCAATAGTCTTTTTTTGAATTTCGAACACAGAGTTTAAAGAAACAAAAGACAATTTGGAGCCTGTTCGTTGATATCAAACAATCGAATACTAAGAAAACTTGGTTTTATTGGATTACTTGGATTTAATTCTTGAAAAAGTTATTGATATATTTGGTTTTGCAACAAACATTACTTATTCTTAACATTAAGGTGAGGTTCTATCAATAGTCTATGGATACTTCACCTGAAGTCACCGCCCAAGCTGTGGCACTTATTCAGGCCGGACACAGCCAAAGAAACGTGAGTGCTCAACTTAATTTAAGTCGATCTGCGGTCCGAAATGTTTATCGGAGGTACCTAGAGACTGGCGGCTTTGTTCGTCGCCAAGGAAGGCCACGATCTCGGGTCACAACTGAAAGGCAGGATCGATTCATCGTGACGACCAGCTTGAGAAATCGTCACCTTACCTCCATTGAGATGCAAAAACAAATTCGCGACTTCCACGGAGTATCTGTGAGCGCTCGAACTGTTCGGAGAAGGTTCAAAGAACGCGATATGGTACCACATAAGCCAGCTAATGGGCCCAAACTAACGCGAGCCCACCGAACAGCGCGCCTTCATTTCGCACGCAGTCATTTAAATTGGACACAGCAAGATTGGAGCCGTGTACTCTTTTCTGATGAGTCTAAAATTGTGTTACATGGCAATGATGGAAGGAAGAAGGTCTACCGACGTAAGGGAGAGCGTTTCGCACAATGCTGCTTTGAAGAGAGGGTTGCTTATGGCGGTGGCTCATGGACTGTCTGGGGCGGTATATCCGCGAGCGGCAAAACTCAACTTGAGGTTATTACAGGACCAGGGCTGCCAACATTAAATGCTGAAAGGTACATTCGTGAGTGCTTAGAACCTCACGTGATACCATACGCGGACTATGTGGGCCCAAATTTCCTTTTTATGCATGATAATGCAAGAGCCCATGCGGCCGGCATCGTCAGGGATTATCTTCGGGATGTGAACATCACAGTTATGGACTGGCCAGCCAGAAGCCCAGACATGAACCCCATTGAGCACATGTGGGACGAGCTAAAAAGACGTGTTAAGGCTCGTCAGCCAGTTGCCCAGACGATGCAGGAGTTGAAAACTACCATAGAAGAGGAATGGGAGATGATCCCTCAAAATTTCATAGAGCGGTTGATAAACTCTATGCCTAATCGTATGAGAGCTGTGGTAGATACCCATGGAGGCAACACGAGTTATTAAATTAAACCTTTATTTGATAAAACATGTTTTTTATTCAAAAATCAATTGCCTTTAACAAGGCGCATATCCGACTTGTTAGGCGTAGCTCCATGTCGTATGGTATTCTGAATTCAAATTTACAACAATACGATCGAAAAAGATGGTAAAATGTATCAGGTTTAAAACTGCATCAACAATTTTTGTTCAATCTAGCAATCATATTTCGGTAGGGGCCATCGAAACCTAAACTGTAAGGTGGGCCAATAGATGTGTCCAGAAGTGTATAAGTATATTTATCTAGATGCATGCATGTCTTAGGTACAAATGCTCGTACTCACATTTGCTCTACAGGGATTCGAACCCGGGAACGTCTGAGTAAGCGACACCATGATACCCGGCATACGTTTTACCACGGAGTTCGTAAGAGACTTTTTATCCCATTATAATGGTAGAATCCTTACAATTAAAGTAATATCGGGAAGAAATGAAAATTGCAAAAACCATAAGCTCATTTTCCTTGATTTTTGCAATTTGTCATTCCCATTAGATGTTAAAAGATTTTTTTTGTAATCCAGACATCTACTCGGATAAAGTCACAACCAAAGTGTAGAGGGTAAACTTATAAAGAAACGTATATATACACATTCTTATGATTTTATATATTTTTTTTTTTTACAACACACACCAATTAGCCTAGCCCCAAAGTAAGCACTATAAGGCTTGTGTTATGGGATGCTAGGGCAACGGATAGAATACATAATATTGTACATATATAAGTATATTTATATAGAAATACATATTAAACATCCATGACTGGAGTACAAATGCTCGTATTCACCACACAAACATCTGCCCCCACCGGGATTCGAACCCAGGACCTCTCGAGTCGGCGACACCATGAAACCCGACGTACAAACCACTCGGCCACGGAGGTCGTCTATATATGCAAGGCAAGTTAAGCCTTTAAGGTGTCAGCTGTATTATATTATCAATCGTTGACACCCACATACATATAAGGCCCTTGTGGCTCATCACAGTTAGTTCTTACAAGGAGCCTTATTTTTACATAAGGAAAACCTATAACCTTAGCTGCGAATACAAGCAGTTGATTATGGTCTCTCATAAAAACGCTCGGCGCAAGTGATAAACGCGTGCGTTAAAGTTAAAAACTTTCGGAACGGACGCTTCTCGAATGGGTGTCCAAAAATATATAATTTCAATTTCCCTCGCGCTTCAGAAAGCACGCTAAGGCATTGGTCCTGGGTGTATCTCCAGTCATTAGCACCTCTGGGGAAGACGCCATCCGCCTGAAATGCCTCTAGAGGCACTCGCCCAATTCTCGGCGTGAGGTCCTCTTAGGATCTCGCCGTCCCCAAACCCGGTGACGCTGTAAAGGTCATCTGCAACCAGTGCTTCCAACCCGAATTTTAGAAAATTAGTAGATTATGTGCCAAATGTTGGTAGAAGTTGGTAGAATGTAAAATGCAAAATTGGTAGATGTACCACCTCAATTTAGAAGATTTTTTAAGATTAAAAATGCATGCAATGCAATGCAGAGCACACTTCAAATCACAACTACATGATTTGCAATAAAAATATCCGTCACCCTTAGGAATTTCTTGAAGCCAACCTGCAAATTCCTTGTCTTTCTCCCATAATTTCGAATATTTTTGGTCATAGTGCCTTTTTCTAGGTTTTCGTGGCGGAGTTCCTAACCTAGAACTATGTGCATCGCTTTCGCTGCTGTCAGAATAAATAAATAAATAAATATTTCCACCACTCACACCAATTAGCCTAGCCCCAAAGTAAGCACTATAAGGCTTGTGTTATGGGATGCTAGGGTAACAGATAGAATACATATACTGTACATATATAAGCATATTTATATAGAAATACATATTAAACATCCATGACTGGAGTACAAATGCTCGTATTCATCACACAAACATCTGCCCCCACCGGGATTCGAACCCGGGACCTCTCGAGTCGGCGACACCATGAAACCCGGCGTTCAAACCACTCGGCCACGGAGGTCGTCAATCCATTATAAATGCACGCAACATAGAACAAACAGCAATCAGCACCGTTAATACGCAGTTAATTAGTTATTACAATAAAACAGGAGCAAAGATTCAACATTGATTCCGCAACAAACCAACCGGGAATAGGCCACAGTAGGAATAGTAAAATATGGGCGCGAAATTGTGCGAACGCCGTACTCATGGCGAACTGTTGCTGACGTTTTTTTGTGGTTTATGGCCTGGACTCTATGTACGCTTGACGCATCGTTGCATGGCTCATGCAGTACATGGCAACGTCGCTCGTCGATATAAAAATAATTCAAAGTGGTGATATGTCAAACTAATTAAAAAATAGGTAGATTTTAGGCCTAGGGTGGTAGATAGGTAGACTGAAGTGAAAATTGGTGGATCTACCAAAAAGTTGGTAGATATGACAGCACTGTCTGCGACAAACAGCATACTCAACACATTTTAAAAAAGGTTACCGACAAGGGGCCTGCGTGATGGACCATGGTCCAATCTCCTTATTCCATCTGCAGGGAAAGCATGTGCCCCAGCAGTGGGTACATTAATAGGCTGACAATGATGATGATAGACACAGAAACGGCCAATGAAAACATCACGTAAACAATGAGTCACCCGCTGTAAGTGGCTCGGATATCGAAAGGTTCTGAAATATTTATCGCGGCTGCGTCAAGTGCGCCCCGATAAGACAAGCAGTGTTTGCAACCCCCCCTCCCCTTCCTCCTACCCTCCGGTCTTGCCCCCCCCCAATACCTCCAAACCCCCCTACGTCGTCAGTGCGTGTACACCTGACCGTCATGTACGATAATTGATGAGATTCTAGATACATACTTATTTGTTTT
Source organism: Chilo suppressalis (assembly GCA_902850365.2). Lineage (NCBI taxonomy): Eukaryota > Metazoa > Arthropoda > Insecta > Lepidoptera > Crambidae > Chilo > Chilo suppressalis. The sequence continues at coordinate 32,467,865 of OU963898.1, read as the reverse complement.
AGCGAATTAAAGGGTTCCTCCCAATGAAAATATAATCAAACACATTTTTTCGTATTTGTTTTTTAGGTTTTCACGCACATCACTCATTAAATAAAACTAGTTTAAACGGGTTAATGCACGAAACTTTATTTATTTATTGACGTTTCGCAGCCCTGAAAAAGGTCTGCTTCGTCAGAATAATGATTTTTTATTTAATTTTGTCGAGCTACCTTCGAAAGACTTTTATTGAGCGTTCAGTTATTTCGATTACGAAGCAGACCTGAAAAGGCTGCGAAACGTCAATACTTAAATAAATAAAGTTTCGTGCATTAACCCGTTAAAACTAGTTTTATTTAATATTCAACATTTTTTCGTGTTCAGCTGCACTATTCTATAAGACTAAATATCTTTGTGTTCGGATCGTCACTTAGCCTCACTTTTCATCGCGGAATCTGTGTGTGATTGGAAATTAAAAAACTAATTTGTATCATGTAATTTGAAATTAGTAACTTCAAATCAAACTGAGGATTCCGCTGTGAGAAATAAGTTTGTTCTTACAAAATAGCAATTCAGCTTGCGATCATATTAAAACTTGAAGTAACGAATTTTATACAAATTACGCCAGTCATAAGATGTGTGTAAGCCATATGCAGGCCGGCAAGGTGAGGATGGCTGGTGTGGCAGGTAGAACTGCTGCACCAGCTATCTACGCGTATGTACTCCGCCGTCGCATCAAGTAAGGTGAAGTAATCTGTCGGACCTATTCATAAAAAAACATATATATTACAAAAACTAAGTTAGGGTCTTAAACAGGATGGGTAACCAAAACTTTAATTATCTCGATCATTTCTGTGCTTGGTCGCGGACGTAACTGCAGTCGTTAGCACCCACCAATCCTCACTAGGCTCGCGTTGTGGGTTAGAGCACATTCTCCCTATTCCGTTAGTCCTATAAGTGTCCTAGCAGTGAAGACATTAATAGGAAGACGTTGAAAAATTAAGAAAAACTAAGTGTTTGTTCGCTTGTCAGGAGAGGAAAGTCAGCGGGCGCGTTGCCCCGATAGAACGGTAGCCTATTTGAAAAACAATTTTTCGTAAAAATAATCATCAATTGATGTCTAAAAGAATTTTAATACCACAGGATCATTGTAAGTTTCAGGCACATACGTGTGTGACTGTGCAATGCCATCAATAAGGATAGATAAAATATTTAAGCTATCATGGAAGTATTTAGTATCAAAAACTGGCTCAGGAAATACCATGTTCCTATGGTTATGAGAACTTATGAATTGTAAACAAATTTTATATGAAAACTAGCGGCCCGCCCTCGCTTCGCTTCGGTGTAAAGCTGAAGTGTAGACTACAGTTTTTGTTCTCAGGCTGGTATTATACACAATGACATTAATCTATGATTCTTCTTATACCTGCATGCAAAGTCTCAGCCCGATCGGTTTAAAATTGACAAAGTTTCATACAAACTTGCATTCCCTCTTTATCCCCTTGGGTGTAGAAATGATCAAAATCCTTTCTTAGCGGGTGCCTACGTCATAACATCTACCTGCATGCCAAATTTCAGCCCGATCCATCCAGTGGTTTGGGCTGTGTGTTGATAGATCACTATGTCAGTCAGTCACCTTTGAGTTTTATATATATGTATATATAGATAATATATAAAGATAAACATAGACCTTATTCATATAATGTCTGTTTTGTTTATTATCCTGACTTGTATGATGTTGTTGTGATTGCAAAAAGACTATTAAGTGGTGGTAGACTTTTCCGTGTACCACATAACTATAGTAGGTATCTTATTAATTGTATTGGTACCTAGTGACAAGATTTTATATAAATGTTGCAACTTTTCTTAAATGCTGATGAGTGCCTTGCGTCCATTGTTCTCATTAGCAAGAAGATATCCTGAAAAATAACGTAGGAAATATATTTGTAGATTTCATAGCGCTTTCAATGAATCAATTTTAGTGAAGTATATCTTCTAATATATAAAATTCTCGTGTCGCGGTGTTTGTGGTTAAACTCCTCCGAAACGGCTTTCCCGATTCTCATGAAATTTTGTGTGCATATTGGGTAGGTCTGAGAATCGGACAACATCTATTTTACATCCCCCTAAATGTTTAGGGTAATCCACCCCTGTTTTTTTTTTAGATATTTTTTTTTATTTTTTTTTATGATACATCATACAAAAATACATACAACCCTAAATTTTCACCCTTTTACCACCAACCCCTATTTTTTTATGGCGGTACGAAGTTCGTTGAGTCAGCTAGTTTTCATATAATTTTAAAGTTCAATTTTTGTTACATCGCTTTTATTTTTTTTTCGTTTATCGTGTGACGCTCGTGACGCTCGTAGCGTTTCAAACTTCGACGAGTTACCATACAACTTGAGCATGAGCTTGTATTTCTTCTATAGGATTTTTCCATCTTCATCCCGTCTGAAAAGAAGTCATGCTTTAAAAATCAGACTTTAACAACAAGCCTCGGTGATTCAGTGGTAGAAAGCTTGCCTGCTACGCGGGCAGCCCGGGTTCGATTCCCATCTGACAAAGAACTGTTTTATTTTTTTATTGCATTAGTCGAAAATTTATAGACAAAACATGCCAACGTTACAAGTTTGTTTCTAACAAGCTAATTCATATAATAAGTCAGTTCCGAACATTTTCCATATTTGTTTTCAGATAAGGTCGAGTTCAAAGCCTTAGGCCTTCGAGGAAAGTATTTTAGTTATAGATCTAAGAACTAAGACTTAAAAAGCACTTGTTAGGGTTCCGTATGTTTTTTTTGAAGTTATACTTCTTTAGGCGCGTTATGAAAAAATGATGAGAGTGAAATTTTAAGATGCGCGCGCATCACTGTAACACAAAAAATTAACAGCATGAAGTTGGCAACTTCATGCTGTTACTTTTGTGTTTACTGCACATTAAGAAAATCTACCAACAAAATAGATATAGAATCTCTATTTAGTGGGTGCTAACGACTGCATTGTGAAGGCCTATCAAAAGTATTTATTAATCTGGAACAACGGAACCAAAGCGCGATTCAGGAGACTACAGCGCCATCTCTTGACCATTGGTGTAGTAGAACCAAAAACCACATCTTTATTTTTTGTAATAAAGTAACAGTTATAGGTATTCATATTTATAATATTTATCCACATGTTTCTAGTTTGTATATTCGGAATACGTGTTTGAGTTTCATACAAGTGCAAATCACATATGTTCTAATAAATTATATTCAGTAGCGATTTTAATTGAATATTTTGATTATTTATTTATTTTTTCAAATTAAAACTGAACTTTATTGACTGTGTCCTTTTCCAGACTTTTTATTAATTTATTGTAATTAATTATTTGCATGCAATTAAAAACTAATTTTAAACGATGCCAAAGAAGGATAACTTCTCACGCGCCTACATAAGTACACGCACCCATTTTTTTTTTATTAGGAAACTCAACAGCTTTTATTAATTAATTACAATACATGCTTAAGTAAACTTATTTGAAAAACTAAGCCAATTACAGAGTTTCACGACATTTTAGAATAATTAAGGAAGTTAAACATAAATTATTATCTTAGAAACATAAAATTACAAAATAAGAAAATCTGAGTAGGTTATTCTTATCATAAACTGAAGTAACAAATAAATAAACACTTTCTGATCAATTGTCAGTACAGATTGACAGTTCAAAATGTATTAATAGTATTACATTATAAATACAAAACCAAAACAGAATAATAATCGAGTTTTTCGTTTTTTTTTTTATTTATTTATTTATCGAATATAATTTTACATTGTTCTACTATACTTTTTAATTTCGCCAAACTGATTAATAGTTTATTGGCGAAAAATGCACTCATTTTTAATCAGACATCAATTTGATCTTCGTTACAAAACAAAGTAGAAATATTTTTTTCCCTCTGCAAGGTATATCGAATTCTATTACCTAAATCTCCATTGTGCGTCCGTTCATCCGTAGGTTAGTTATCGTAGAATATATGTAAATCTAATAAAAAAAATATAAACTTGAAAAATAGAGCCCTTAAATTTCCCACAGAAAGTAGGTACCTACTTCTATTTTTTTTTACATCAGCTTTTCGCTTTTTTTTTTGATTGTGTATGTTGTTGGTCGCAGATGACCTTTACAGCGTCACCGGGTTTGGGGACGACGAGATCCTAAGGAGACATCTAGCTGAGAATTGGCGAGTGCCTCTGGAGATATCCCAGTCGGATGGCGTCTCCCCACGGGGGGAGTCTCCTCTCCGTCTGGAGCCTCCAGACCACTCGAACCTGATAGTGTTGGGTAGGACACGACTTGAAAAAGAGTTTGTAAGAGTAGCCTCTTTTTTGTACTGAGCCAGTACAATGTCCCACTTCAAATGAGGCGAGGCGTACTGAAGCTCGGCAATACATTTGAAGTGACGAGTATAAATATGACATTGAGGCGTACAGAAGCTCGACAATACGTTTGTGTGCACGAGTAGCACCTGGAGCGTAAGTTCTGAACGCAACCCTGGGCTGCGTTCAATACCTACGCTCTGAGTGCAACTTTAACCCTGACGTTTAAATTTTGACATAAAATGTATGAAGCTAATGTCAACTTAGATATTTGATGCACCTTGAACGTAGGTTTTGAACGCAACCCAGTGCGAGTGACAAGGATTATTTGGCGTGTGGATGACTTTGACAAGAGGGCGTTGTACTGCAAATTAATTAAAGAAAACACAGTGAGACAGCATTATTTCCAGTTTGTGCCATACGATGCGCCACAAGATCCTTGTCGCACTGTAACACAGACTACTAAGATAAGAGAGAGATAGGTACTACTACACTAACCGTAGAGGACTTAAATGAAATGTCATGCCTCGCTCGCTCTCAGACTTACGAAGAGTGAGTGAGTAACGGGACGCGACTATCGCGACATTTAATGTGAAGTAGTACATTTTAAAATTTTGAGCCGCTCTTACATTTTGACGTCATGTCCGGGACAAATGTACCGCCTCTTGTAAGTCCTACTCAACACTAGAACCTGAGGGGGTCGGCTCAACTAGAGGGCGTCTCTGAGACTCGGACCTCGGCTCTAGTAAGCCGTTGTCGTGATATTATTAGCTGCTTTCAAACGACCTTCTTCCTCCAATGCGTAACCTACAAACGAAGCAATTGTTTAAAATGCCACTTACTCTATTTGCAATGCATACATTAACTTTGTTTACTCGCCTAGATTTCAGCCTCATCTTGCATATTTGAAGATAGTCTTCTAAGTTGAAGGTGCATGTTTTGGCCACTGCTGCTGTCCTTGTTTGGAATTAACTGACTTGGGTATACACCGTGATGATTTGTGGGCAGCGTAATTAAAATCGTACCAGCGTGGAGCCACAAATATGAACATCTGCTCATATCATTGATTTACCAAGCTATGCACAATGCACATAGAGAAATTAATTACTAGCGTGTTAGTTAATTTCATGAGAATTATTTCATTGTTTTATTATTAATTAGTTAAGGTTTTTAGAAATATGTTAAGGTCCAAAAAAATCTGACAACTGCTGACCTTGAACAAAAAGAAACACTTTGTGGATCACAGATTAGTAAAAATACCCGCACCACTTTACCACTACAATATAGTGGTAAAGTGGTGCGGGTATTTTAATTCATAAACTGTACGTAAATTAATAAAGCTTTCTTTAGAAATGGTACCTACCTAATTTTAGAACTCGATCGAAATGTTTTGCTAATTACCAATTTATTATGTTGCATGTTATGAAAATTACAGAAATTGATAATCATATGCCTGATTGAGGCCAAATAGATGAACTATTTTTTTTATTTAAGAGCTTATTGTACTCTATTTTTGGTAATTAAATAAAATTCAATTCAATATGTAATTGCAAATGACATCGATTTCGTAAAGCCTAGCTCTTTTTTAATATTTTTTGTTGTATTTATTTCTTATAACGTATATGTATATATACCTTACAGGCCCTGACAGAATATCAGCGCTTATTGTATCAACTACATTATACCAAGGCAGCGTCTTGATTGAGCATTTTCTGATAATAACTTAAATTCTTAAAAATATCTTAAGTTAATAAAAAAATATATCTCTCTTTCTCTCTAATAAAATAAAACAACGAAATAGAACCCATATATAAAAGGCACTTTTTCTGTATTAAATCTGTGCAGTATGTGAGCATTGTTTCCTGCTGTATCCGCGAATTTGAACCGGTGGGTGCGGCGACTAATAACCTGTTCTATCATATGGAAGGCGGTATGTGCCCTACCAGTGAAGACATCAGTAGGCTGATGATGATACGCCGACGGCAGGGTAGAAGGAAACGACACTATGCACATCTCTTTCCTCACAATGAGAGTAGCGGATGGCAGTGGCCATCCGCATTGCACAGTCTCACCGAGGGATGCCCTGGTGTTTCCAGGCTTCCTCCTGATCGCAAGGAGGAGAACCCCAGCCGGGGGTAACGTGGAGAGTCTCCGGATCTCAAGTGAAAAAGTACTGCTTGGTTTTTAGTGGATAGTTCCCCTCCCCTTCCCCTCATCTCGGACAGCCACTGAGCCAGTCCCAAGGGCTGGCTTAAAGCCATTATTACGCACAGTCGACTGGTCGCCGGCGACTCGGTCGATGGCGACTATGACTATACATAGTTTAAATAGGTGTGTACGCACTTGGTCGTCGGTCGCCCGGACTACTCGACGACGCGTCGCGTAGCGCAACGACTGCCGGTCGGCAACCAAGAGAAGCACGGATTCAAATGGAAGCATGTACACTGCGAGCGACTGTCGTAACGACTGGACGTGCAAATCGAATGTACTTGGAATACTGTCGCTCGACTTGGTCTCCGGCCCTACTTGCCTATGTTTTGGTCGCCAAGAGACCGAGTCGCTGGCGACATGTCGACAGTGCGTAACGGCTCTTAGTGGATGGCCGCGATCTGGGAGCAGGAAGAGCCCCCCATAACCCCGCCTCTAACCAGGTCACGCATTTTCCTAACAATAAAAAAAGTTTCATGATCATGAATAGCCGAACGAACCTAATACAGGCGGCCATGAGCCGAGGGCTTGGCATAGAGTGACGCGCGCCTGAGTCACGTGCGCGGGCAGTGTGGCTGCGCCCGCGCACGCTACACGGAACTAGCCGTTTACATGCACCGTTATGTCCGGCACTGACTAGAAAAGGAGCACTTCTAAGTAAACAACGTCGTTTTCGATCTATACGAGGAATTATAACTAAACTTACCTTACTTCAAGACACATTGTTTTTAAGGTTTTGGTAGTTTTTTTTGAAGTTATACTTCTTTAGGCGCGTTATGAAAAAATGATGAGAGTGAAATTTTAAGATGCGCGCGCATCACTGTAACATCACTGTAACTTTTGTGTTTACCGCACATTAAGAAAATCTACCAACAAAATAGAAATAGAATCTCTATTTAGTGGGTGCTAACGACTGCATTGTGAAGGCCTATCAAAAGTATTTATTAATCTGGAACAACGGAACCAAAGCGCGATTCAGGAGACTACAGCGCCATCTCTTGACCATTGGTGTAGTAGAACCAAAACCCACATCTTTATTTTTTGTAATAAAGTAACAGTTATAGGTATTCATATTTATAATATTTATCCACATGTTTCTAGTTTGTATATTCGGAATACGTGTTTGAGTTTCATACAAGTGCAAATCACATATGTTCTAATAAATTATATTCAGTAGCGATTTTAATTGAATATTTTGATTATTTATTTATTTTTTCAAATTAAAACTGAACTTTATTGACTGTGTCCTTTTCCAGACATTTTATTAATTTATTGTAATTAATTATTTGCATGCATTTAAAAACTAATTTTAAACGATGCCAAAGAAGGATAACTTCTCACGCGCCTACATAAGTACACGCACCCATTTTTTTTAATATTTCCAACACACACCAATTAGCCTAGCCCCAAAGTAAGCACCTGCACATATATAAGTATATTTATATAGAAAAACATATTAAACATCCATGACTGGAGTACAAATGCTCGCATTAATAATACAAACATCTGCCCCCACCGGTATCCGAACCCGGGACCTCTCGAGTCGGGGACACCATGAAACCCGGCGTACGAACCACTCGACCACGGAGGTCGTAAAACACGGTGTTTGTCAGTGTGAAGGGAAATTACCGAAAAACTTTTCTTTGAACAGATATTTATTTTCACCCATAACATTCACCTTAAAGAATGATTGTATATAACCAAATAAGCTAACGGCTATAGAGTTATGAGCCTGTAGAAAGAGCTCTAACGAGGACTGAAACAGGGTTAATGAGGCGGTGAAAGTCTGTAGCATTGGCTTCCTTCACAAGGACTTCTTTATAATCAGCTAAGTGTCAGTCAGACAGGAACCACGAAGGAATCATCGTGTAAGGTTAATAATGAAGTCGGTTGAAAACTGAAACACAGGTGGTTAAAATCGAGGAAAAACTCAAAATATATAACGATTCTTGAATGAACATCACCTTGTTTTTGAAATGAAACTTCTTTTCTGACGGGGTGTAAATAGGAAAAAACTATGGAAAACATGGAACGGACATGCGTCACGAGCGACGCACGACTATATATAGTCTATATATATGTGTGTATATATATATGTGTGTGTGTGTGTGTGGGAAGCGTGCGCAGCTCTTCCCAACAAACATGAAAGGTGGAGGGTAACTTGGCGAAGGCTGAAACGCTACGAGCGTCACGATACACATATATATATATATATATATGTATGTGTGATGCGTACGCTGCTCCATTCCCCTATGCCTTATGCACCGCCTAATGTTAGGTTCTTTAAGAAAACAAGTTTCACTTCAGATGTGTGCTCCGTGCACACTAATTTTTTTACCTTTCATTTGCCGTTCAGCGAGTACAGAAATATAATAAGTAGTCACTTTTTGTGTTGGAAATCTATATATATATAAAACTCAAAGGTGACTGACTGACATAGTGATCTATCAACGCAAGGCCCAAACCACTGGACGGATCGGACTGAAATTTGGCATGCAGGTAGATGTTATGACGTAGGCATCCGCTAAAAAAGGATTTTGATCAATTCTACCCCCAAGGGGATAAGATAGGGAATGAAAGTTTGTATGAAACTTTGTCAATTTTAAACCGATCGGGCTGAGACTTTGCATGCAGGTAGATATAAGAAGAATAGTAGATGAATGTCATTGTGTATAATACAAGCCTGAGAACAAAAATTGTAGTCTACACTTCAGCTCTACACCGAAGCGAAGCGAGGGCGGGCCGCTAGTCTATCTATATGTTCTGATCTCGTTAATGGTCGACTCAGGTGTGTCGCGTTTTATTATTGTATTTTGCCGGAGTTGGGCTGGGAGGTCGCGACCAAATTATTTATCGACAGTAATTAGACCGATGATCGATGTCTCAAGCCAGCGTTTAGCCGATAAGATTACGGCTGAGCGCATTACTTATCGCAATTTATTGTTAACGTGCCTGTCATAAAAATAAAATAACTTCTATACCTAAGTGCAGGGATAACATAGGATTAAGGACAATACCTTTTTTATGTGCTTGTTTTATTTCACTTAAATCTATAGAAATTATGTGAATATCGGGCTAAGTTAATGTAGCTACCTTTTACAGACTGACCTGTGTAAAGCGTTTTTGAAGTTATACTTCTTTAGGCGCGTTATGAAAAAATGATGAGAGTGAAATTTTAAGATGCGCGCGCATCACTCTAACACAAAATTTTAACATAATGAAGTTGGTCGCTTTAGCGACCAACTTCATGCGTTACTTTTGTGTTTACCGCACATTAAGAAAATCTACCAACAAGATAGAAATAGAATCTCTATTTAGTGGGTGCTAACGACTGCATTGTAAAGGCCTATCAAAAGTATTTATTAATCTGGAACAACGGAACCAAAGCGCGATTCAGGAGACTACAGCGCCATCTCTTGACCATTGGTGTAGTAGAACCAAAAACCACATCATTATTTTTTGTAATAAAGTAACAGTTATAGGTATTCATATTTATAATACCAAAAGTATTTATTAATCTGGAACAACGGAACCAAAGCGCGATTCAGGAGACTACAGCGCTATCTCTTGACCATTGGTGTAGTAGAACCAAAAACCACATCTTTATTTTTTGTAATAAAGTAACAGTTATAGGTATTCATATTTATAATATTTATCCACATGTTTCTAGTTTGTATATTCGGAATACGGATTTTAATTGAATATTTTGATTATTTATTTATTTTTTCAAATTAAAACTGAACTTTATTGACTTCGTCCTTTTCCAGACTTTTTATTAATTTATTGTAATTAATTATTTGCATGCAATTAAAAACTAATTTTAAACGATGCCAAAGAAGGATAACTTCTCACGCGCCTACATAAGTACACGCACCCATTTTTTTTAATTATCTGGGGGCACGGAAGTGCGTGAGCAAAAACAGCGAAACGGCCGTACCATCCTTTTCCCGAAACAGTTGCGGACATTTTCAACCCCCTAAAACTTCGTTGGCGATAAAACTAGAAGCCTGAATTTTCAGTAACCAAGTAAGCATTGTATAAACTCGGTATATTTAAAATTTCATTGAATTTGGTAATCGCTCTCAACAATCTAATTAATATGTGAGATACATAGAGCTCTCTCTTGAGAGCGACTACCAAATTGGTAATCTGTTCTGTTCTGGTGTTGTGGTAATCGCTCTCTGTTGAGAGCGACTACCAAATTGGTAATCTGTTCTGTTCTGGTGTTCTGGTAATCGCTCTCTGTTGAGAGCGACTACCAAATTGGTAATCTGTTCTGTTCTGGTGTTCTGGTAATCGCTCTCTGTTGAGAGCGACTACCAAATTGGTAATCTGTTCTGTTCTGGTGTTCTGGTAATCGCTCTCTGTTGAGAGCGACTACCAAATTGGTAATCTGTTCTGTTCTGGTGTTCTGGTAATCGCTCTCTGTTGAGAGCGACTACCAAATTGGTAATCTGTTCTGTTCTGGTATTTTGGTAATCGCTCTCTGTTGAGAGCGACTACCAAATTGGTAATCTGTTCTGTTCTGGAGTTCTGGTAATCGCTCTCTGTTGAGAGCGACTATCAAATTGGTAACCTGTTCTGTTCTGGTGTTTTGGTAATCGCTCTCTGTTGAGGGCGACTACCAAATTGGTAATCTGTTCTGTTCTGGTGTTCTGGTAATCGCTCTCTGTTGAGAGCGACTACCAAATTGGTAATCTGTTCTGTTCTGGTGTTCTGGTAATCGCTCTCTGTTGAGAGCGAATTCAAAGCAAAGTCAATTTATTTATTTAATACATATAAGATTTTTAATATTGATATGGTTAGTGTAAGATATTGTTAGGTGAGCCAATTTCGTAATAACTCAAGACAGAAGGTTCCTTAAGTAGGGACTGAATAAATTTACCGACTTGGCATAACATGGATCTCACAGCTTTTGACGGTAGAAGAAGAAGAACTGAGTTGCGAGACTTGGTTTTTTTTATAAGTTATGTTTTTGATGGCTAATTTATTTCCAAATAAAGTCTTTCCAGGCCTTGTAAAAAATATGTTTTCAAAACATAAATATAATGAAGATGTAAGCTGTAGTAAATATTTGGAATATTGAATACAATAAAATTGTGTAAAGCGAAAGATATTTCTATGTTCGTCTAAAATTGACAATATAAGGGGTTCATATAACCAAGTAAGTATCTTATTGAAAAATAAATCACATCTTATTTAACAACAAAAACTTAATAGCGGAAGTTTTACAATAGAACTCTGAGCTACAGGACTCTATGAATTGTATGAAGTAGTTTTGTAGGGTAAATGTGGGAAATTAGTTCTGTTCCTATTAAAAGACGAATGAAAAAAATTTAAAATTGGTTTCAATTTTCATCATTAAATTCGGTCGATGCGTTCTAATGACAATATCATGTTTCAACCGAAAAAAACCGAAATTCCTGAACGCCATATTTCTTCACATTCTTATAATTTTTTTTTGTTATAAGAAAATCAACAAGAAAAACGCTTGATCTCGTGTAAGGCGCTATGTCTTCCTGCCTGACAGACAGGAAGACATAGCGCCTTACACGAGATCAACGATACTGGTTAGGGCCCCGGGACCCAAACTCTCGTAAATAAAGGTAAATTTAGTTGTCTCGGGTCCCGAGACTTGCGTATCGAGACTCGAGACGAGACACGATTGTCGAAATTGTATTGTAATCATTTTTATCTTCAAACCATTGAAAGAGCCTATCTTCACCTGTTAGTTTAATGAATAATCACTTGGTCTACTACGTAACCATTGAGTGTACAACACGCGTCTGCCGCGCCAACACATTGGTGGTGGGACAACAAGTATATCTGTTTGTGAACAAAAAATTTTTTTTTTTTTATAGATAGGCCCGACAAATGACTCCACCCCACCTGATGTTAAGTGAAGGTGAAGTCCAGACGCGAAGATAGCTGAAACAGCATTTCTACCTGCCACACCAGCCATCCTCACCCTGCCGGCCTGCATGTTGCTTCTTCACGCCTCTTTTAAAGGATCCCAGGTTGTAAGAGGGAGGGAACACGTGAGCGGGCAGAGCATTCCATTTACGGATAGTGTGACAAAGAAATGAGTCACCAAATTTCTTTGTACGCGTTTGAATTGTGGCCACAGTTAGACGGTGACAACGTAGGCCAGCGCGCGTGGTCCTCTGAAGGAAAGGGGAAGGTGGGATAAGAGAGAATAACTCCTCAGAACACTCGCCGGGGTACAGACGATAGAACGCGCTTAGTGACGCCACGTCACGACGTAATTGAAGAGGCTCAAGGTGTTTAGTCACCTCCTCATCGCCTATGACCTGCGCAGACGAGTGAGTTTTGACCGCGGACATTTCTTAAAATTACATCGAGTAACTTACACGACGGATTCAAACTTCCGCGTACAAAAAGTCCCCCGAACCACTGTACATTGATAGACCAGGGGGCCAATCGCCTAACTGGATTGCTTTGGAAAACGCTATCGCTTACGATTTCATTTTGTTATTTATAGCCCCCTGAGGTTTTCAAATGCCTCGCGCTCTTTTTTTTTCTTTTGCATTGGTAATAACAATGTTAAAGAAAATGAGCGTGAGGTATTTCGGCGGTTAGAAATAACAAAATGAAATCGTAAGCGATAGCGTTTTCCAAAGCAATCTGGTTAGGCGATTGGCCCACTGACTGGACAAAAGTACGGGGGTCACCTCGAAAAATATTTAACTTGACAAGACTAGGTAGGCGGAGTGATTGAGAACATGACTAGTCCCCTAAACTAGACTAGGGACAAAAGTCAAGTCTGCTCAGGTCATTGAACATACCTATTATTTATTTTATGTTCAATTAGCGGCCCGCCCTCGCTTGGCTTCGGTGTAGACTACAGTTTTTGTTCTCAGGCTTGTATTATACACAATGACATTCATCTTTGATTCTTCTTATACCAGCATGCAAAGTCTCAGCCCGATCGGTTTAAAATTGACAAAGTTTCATACAAACTTTCATTCCCTATTTTATCCCCTTGGGGATATAATTGATCAAAATCCTTTCTTAGCGGATGCCTACGTCATAACATCTACCTGCATGCCAAATTTCAGCCCGATCCGTCCAGTGGTTTGGGCTGTGCGTTGATAGATCACTATGTCAGTCAGTCACCCTTGAGTTTTGTATATATAGATAAATGTTGTTTTTTACTAAAAATGCCTTTCTATTAATTAGATTCTAGTAATCAGCTCAATTCAAATTTTATTATTACAAGTCTCGAAGTCCTGCGACGTCCCGGGACTTTGAAATTGTCTGGAATTCCCTAACCCTAAACCCTAGCTAATACCCTTCAACATCAAAGTAGCAGTAGGTTGAGTAAAGATTCGTTTACACCCACATAAAACTCGCTGCATGCTCTCTCAATTACTGAATGACGAGATAATGAAACGTTCAGCAAGTAAAGTGTTTGTCTTTGTTATAATTTACTTAAATTAAAGTAGATTATTATTGTCTTTTATGAGATAATATTTAAGATATCTCTTGAGTTACGAGCTTCACGTCATAAAATTAAGAAACGACTTAGTGAGTTCGAATCATCTTGAAGTTTGATGCAATTCAATCTGGCACTTACGAGTAACTTGGTGTAAACGGCTATAAGAATAAGTTTAGATGGAAGCGTAAGGAAAATAACAGGTGTACGCGTTGCCAGCAGAGAGAAAATTTGTGAAAAGTGTAGTAGACACGGACCAATGGGAGGTGCGCGGTAGTGAGCGGCGGGCGTGATTGGAAGCGCCAGCGACGCGAGGCGGCGTGGGCGGTGTATGACGCATATGGGTGAAGAAGACACTATCAAAGCTTCATACAGTGCGCGCGTGTGAGCGAGCACTGGCGACCTCTCCCCGCCAATAGAAACGTTTCTCTGCGTACGCGACAGCTAACCAGTGCGCACGCACACACGCGCGATTGTATCAAGTTAAGTCTCTGTACCTTCTTTGCTTACTCGACTGAGGTGCGGATAGTGTATATCGCCGTAGTCACCGGCGGGCCAGGCTGCGCACATCGCGTGCGCCGTCAGCGATCACCGAATACGTGACGATCACACACGATCGAGAAACAACGGCCCGTCAAACTGAAGTACTCGAGGAAAAGTTTCTTCATTGTTCATTCACATTGTGACAGTGCGATAAGGAATCGTTCCGAACGAAAAAGTGACAATATTCTGAGAAGAGGGCCGTAGGAAACCGTTTGGATTTTAGGTAATATTCAAAATTGGTACAGTTACTAAAATAAGCGAACAAGTGGTTGAAGCGTTTGTTAAATTTCTGCTTTTTGTAAATCGCAATGGCTTTATCACCAGTTTGCAAGTTATCGTTAAAATCAAACGAGTACATATTTATTCCTTATGTTGTCAATCACATCTATTATTTAATAAAACAGTCAAATTAATTATCGTTTCCTAAAATAAAATCTATTCTATTTATCTCAATTAAACCTTAAGGCATCTCGGAAATATAATCAGCGTAGCGTTCAGCAAACGAAATTCAGCCTGATTCCTGGTCAAAGTTGTTTAATTTCTAGTCAAATTTTCTTTTAATTTCTTGATACATAAAATGTAGTTATTGTGTTTAAAATACAAACATTAATATAACAACATTGTTAAAGTATGTCATTTGACAATATAGTTCACCGCAATGTGGAGAAATTTCGCTGATTGAAAATATTATTCTAAAAGATTTACGATATTCGGGTTATGTTTCAGTAGCGTAGTGGTCAGTGTTTACACAGCGAAACATACCGGTTTGAATCTAGCCCAATTTATTATTTAAAAGTAAAACTTTCTTGAAAATCTTTAAAATACATTTTATGCTGAAAAATGAAAATATGAACCTCAGTGACTTAGCATGAAGCGACTGAAAGGTAATGAAGGAGCTTGAAACGATATCGTTCAAAATTGGTCCCAAAATACAGCAAGATGAAAATTGTGTCATTTAAAAGATTGTTTTTTTTAACTTAAGAGTTATTTTAATTTAGAGTGATTTAATGATAAATAATAATAAATAAATATTTCCAACACTTACACCAATGACAAGAAAGCATTGTAGCCTTGTGTTATGGGATACTAGGGCAACGGATAGAATACATAAACTGATACATATATAAGTATATTTATATAGAAACACATATTAAACATCCATGACTGGAGTACAAATGCTCGTATTCATCACACAAACATCTGCCCCCACCAGTATTCGAACCCTGGACCTCTCTAATAGGCGACACCTTGAAAACCGGCTTACAACACCACCCGGCCGTGTAGGTCGTCGAATAATAAGATTATAATCAATAGTAATTAAAAATGGTCTGGAAAATATATATATTTTGCTAACATTTTCAGCGTATTCCTCCAGTAGTTCTATTTTGATAGCTTTTGAGGATGAATGCTTAGTTTTTAGACCAAAATTCATTTTTTTGTATAATAAGGACCAAATCTCAATTTGTTATCATCATGTATTAATCTATATTTTCAATCTCCTTTAGGAATCTTCATAGTATAAACATATACTTACTCGTAATTGTATGAATTCAATAATTTTTCACAAAAAGTATAAAACCAAAACATACTCTAAAAGCATAATGTTAAGGATCTTTTCTTAGCTGCAGAACTTTAAAACATTACAACTATCTCACGTTACACCTCTAGAAAAGCTTGAAAATTTAGGTGTCAATTACATTTTAGCTTGCCTACTAGAAAAAATAATAATAACATAAGTAAAATGTATTTTTTGTCGTTGATGTCTTTCATATGGAATGTATACGTGCCAAAAATATCATGGGCAATATCTTACTCCTCCCGTTAATCTCTTTAATGAAGATAATTGGAGAGGTTCTTATTAGAAAATGGTAATTGTGTGAAAAAAAAATATTCTTATCTTGATAAGCTGCTAATGGACATTTTCAGGACGCGGTTGAAACATCATAAAAATAAAAAATAACTAGCTGACCCAGCGAACTTCGTACCGCCCTAAAAAAATAGGGGTTGTCCAGCGGACAAAATTGTGAATCTAAACCATTCTCAGATCCCCTTGAACACACATAAAAAATTTCATCAAAATCGGTCCAGTCGTTTAAGAGAAGTTCAGTGACATACACACTCACAGAAGAATTATATATTTGTTTCTTAGGTTTTCACGCACATCACTCATTAAATAAAACTAGTTTAAACGGGATAATGCACGAAACTTTATTTATTTATTGACGTTTCGTAGCCTTTCCAGGCTTCGTCGTCAGAATCTCGTCGAATCGTCAGGCTTCTGACGACGAAGCCTGGAAAGGCTACGAAACGTCAATAAATAAATAAAGTTTCGTGCATTATCCCGTTTAAACTAGAATTATATATATAAAGATTTGCACATAGTCTTCAAAATAATATAGTTTAAAAAAATGTAATCATAATCAAAACCATTTATTCAGTTTAGGCTGTTACAAGCACTCGTGAATGTCTAGAAGCTACGCCATCGGTTCGCAAATCTACGGCGGGAGAACTTGTACTGAGAAGAACCGGCAAGAAACTCAGCAAGCGCTGTTTTTTCTCCCTGTATTATTATTTACAGAGTTAAGTCCCTTTTAAAGTGCACTCATTTATTACCTTGTTAATTTCATTTATGTTTATTGGATAAGTTTATTTGAAATTTTATGCGAATTGGAAAAGAATTAAATTGTAACAACTTTAAGTCAAATATATTGCTGTTCGTGGCATACACAAATTGAACTTAACAGATTCTCTGAGAAAAACATTTTAAAAATAAAAAACTGGACGACTCTGTATATAATAATACATCGAAAAAAAAACAGACATTGCTGAGTTTCTTGCCGGTTCTTCTCAGTACAAGGTAGTAGATTTACGAACCGATGGCGTAGCTTCTTGACCTTAACAAGCCAAGACAGAATAAATGATTTTAGAATTTGAATTTCAAGTCACGAATGATGCTCGATATATATGTGACATTATTTAAAATGCTTCAATATAAAATATTTCTTTATTATTATAATATAAATGCTAACAAAATTCTATATGTAGATTGAATTTTCTGTGATTTGTGTTTGTTGTAATTGAAAAGCTGGATTCTCGAAGAAAATAATTTTGATAAGCACCGAGTTCTGTGTTTAAAATTATGTCTATTACAATTTTATATACAGACATCATATGTATGATGAATGATCCATGCCTCTCCTATTCCACCCATAGGGAAAGCCTGTATTGGGAACATCAATGGCTCAAATTCACATGGTCGGAAGCCCGTAACCGGGTGCATGAAAGATATTTCTCGAATTCGGGCACCCGAAGCAATATTTACACTGTAATACGAGCTGAAAGACGGTATCGGGTAGTCAAAACGAAAACTACCCAAATTCAGGCGTACTGACACCGTTCATTTACTCTTAGTTATTCACCCGAATTGCATGTGCACTCGTATTCGGGCTAGCCACCATATGTAATCGCGCCTTAATAGGCTGATGACAATGATGTAGAATCTCTTATCTATTAGACAAGTCCGTCCGTCCGTCCGTCTGTCTGTGGTGCTGTTTCAGCGGCCAAATCGTAAGAGACAGATAAAGAGAATATTTAAGTTATAAGTTAAGAATAGTCTGATAAGACTACAAACCGGATTTGAGTAACGTAGCACTTCCGGTTTTCGAGAAATCACGTGATTTCTATTTTGTAATTATCACAATTTTAATTAACTATTTAAAGGTTAATTTTTTTTTTTTTAAATCAGGTTTTGGTGAACATTTGTTTCACTAGTTTGCTAGTTAACCATATTAATTGAATATACCTTAAAATTGTATTATTTGTAGCAAAATTAGGGTATATATGTATGTATATTATTTGATCATGTAACTCCTCAGTCTATAAAATGGATCAAGGTTCCCTTCAGTAAAATACAGGGGAGGTCCGAGGCTAAATTGCACACTGAAAGTCTGGTACAAACTTAAATTTTTGGTGGTCTTCTCATGTCTACTGACTAGTTTGACGATAGCGAAACGAGTGAGAAAACTAATTTTCTAGTTCTAAAGTACTTTTATGAATCATCATCAGTTATCTCGTACAATTATGACACAAAATATGACTCTATTGCATATGGTTTGCATCTTATTAAATCAGTTTACCTACTATTGTTATATAAATATTAAGAATTATAATTTTAACATTTTAACATTTTTAGATAGAATTTGTATAATTATATTATGTAGAATTAAAACGAATTTAGAAGGATTTTTGAAGTCAGAACTTATTTAGGTCCGTTGTGATTTGAAACTCGATGAAACGAAAATTTAACAGTATTAATTTATTTATGTGATCACCAACATAATAAACATTGACACAAAAATCTAGCAGGTAATGATAAAACGCTTAAGCTTAATGTTATTACAATTATAGGTGATGCGTTATGGAATAGAAGCAACAAATGCTGGTAAACTGTCAATGAAAAAGTCTTTAAAATCTTTCTAAAATTAAAAACAAAATACATTCAATCAACAATGTCCCGGTTAAAATTAATGCATTATAAGAAGAGTTATAATCGAATAAAGTCAAGTGACATGACATGTGACATTATGACACCAGGTATCCGTAATTTTGTAACTCTCTGCAAGAGACAGATATCCGAACGGTAACAGTCTCGGGGTCGACACCAAATAATCGGTGGTTCGATCCTGAGCTGGGTTATTTTTTTAATTGCTTTTTTTCTTTTATTAGGCTATTATTTATTTTTCGAAACAATTTAAGTATAGAATATTTAAATTTGGCCAGTATTTTACAATACCTGTAATAGTGAAGTACTAAACGTTTGGTAGGTGCCTAAGTTGTTTTTTAATACAGACTTGGTTTTTATAACAATCCTTTCAAACCTTTCAAATTTTTTAATATTTTTTTTGAAAAAAAAAACCTAAGATAAGAAAAACATAACAAAAGAAATAAAATAAAAATAGCCGGTAACAAATAAAGCTGCGGGCGGCTGAAGGACTTTTACATACCCCCCAAGTCAAGCGTGCGTAAAGAAGTTTCACTTCAAAGACAATAATATTTTTAAAGAAAAACAAATTTAAACATTGACCTGTATTTATATATTAGAAATGTGTAAATTTTTAAGATGTCGTATGTCTGAATTCCCAAAGATTTCTGACAAGAGAGCTAGAATAACCCCGATGAGACTTGAACACAAATTACATTTACCTCAATTTTTGAAAAAAATACATATAAAGAAAAGTTTACTAGAAAAAAATCCACGCGGACCAGGCAGCGGACGGGACTCGAACCCGTATCCTTCGCTATCCGGGCGAATGCACTGACCATTATGCTACCACGGCCCTATTAGCCGCGTCGAAATTTTCCTAGCCTTAAGCTGCATGTTTAAATCTTTAGATTTAAACATCTAGCAGTTAAATGCTTAAAAAATAAATAAAATCATAAAAATACATATTACAATAATTTGCCGCCTTATCTGCGGTCACTTCCTAAATATGAGTTTGTAAGGTCCCTGAAGCAATGGTAAATATATAATGCATTTTAGAATCTAAATGAATATTTTAATAATAACGTTTTGTAAAAATAACTATTCCATACCCGATTAGGGTAACTGTTTATTTCAATTGTGTGCACTAACATCTAGCAGTGTCACTAAATGTAACAGTTTTGCAATAAAGAATTATTCTATTCTATTCTACAATTGATCTCTAGTTCGCATATCGCTAGTTTCATTTATTCACCTTGCCATACAACATTGTATTTTACACTAAAGTCTACTTTTTGGTATACTTAATATTCCTATTTGCGTGTGAGTTGGATGAGGGGAATTTAAACCACATTTTGTTCTCCTGTCCTCGTTTCCATAGAAGCCCCCTTTTCAACAGCCTGATCTCACTACATATCGCATTCCCCGCAAATTTATATGTCTAGTATTAAATGAAACAGATGTATATAAGTGTATTGTTACCTTCTTTCTTTAAAACAATATTAAAGTATAAAGTTATACCTACATAGATATTTAGATTTTATAATTTGCAAATTTTGTATAATATGTATGTTCTATGTAAATTACATTCTTCCTACTTCCTTGAGGAGTTCTATGGCGCAAGTGGTTAGCGCGTTCGGCTGCGATCGTTGAACTTAAGCAACTTTAACAATGGTCGGTCATTGGATGGGTGACCCAAGATTACTATCTCGAACTCCTCCGTGCTTCGGAAGGCACGTTAAGCCGTTGGTCCAGGCTGCATCTGCAGTCGTTAGCACCCACCAATACGCACTGGGCCCGCGTGGTGGGTCATGACCCAATCTCCCTATTCCATCCATAGGGAAGGCCTGTGCCCCAGCAGTGGGGACATTAATAGGCTGATGATGATGACTTCCTTGATCCTTTCTTTTTAGTATTCCGTATCCTTTTGCTTTAAACTCCTTCCGTTTCCCTAATTTTTGTTTTATACTGTGGCTAAACGCACAAGCCGCGCAAACACAAGAAAAAAGAAAAAAAAGTTTACTGTTAATTGTTATTCGTAACAACTATACTACTATAAAGTAAATTGTTACTGATTTGTAAAGCGATCATACATCATTTATTCGCGTGCCATTCAATATTTAGCGTTTCTCTCGCAATGTAATTTTAGTTGATAACCATAAAAGTTACCAATTTCCGAGTACTGCCAAAAGTTTCGAAGGTTTGATGATTCAAATAGGGTATTTGACAGTATTAAAAATAAAGTGCCAATTGTTAGCATCTGTGTTTAGAATGAATATTGGCAGGGTTTTTGCTATTTTTACAAAAAAAATATTCATAATTTTACTAAAAACCCACGAAAAAGATAATAGTTTTCTTATCTATTGTCACGTGACCCAAAACGCTTGGGATTGGCGGAGCCTAAAATGACGTCACACGCAAGTAAACTTCCGGTTAAAGTGACATTACATTGTATCATTTGACGTTTTAATAACAGTCGTGTGACGTCACACACTAGTAAGACGCCATATTGTCCAGAGAAACGTTTTGGCGGCAACTTGAAAATGGAGCTTTTGATTTGGTTATTTTTACTGAAATACACAACAAAATGATGAATATCCACTTTTTACAGACTCCATAAACATTAGTCAATAACGTGAGATCGTTTTCAAATACCCTATTGCCACACGAAGTAAGAGTACTTTCTTTCACAGTAGATATAGTTTATTCTTAGATGAAGTTAGCGATATTCGAATGTATGATAAAGTAGTAATGAAGTTTGAATTGGATGGAATGAGACGACGCAATACATTTTTATTTACTTCTCTTCCTCTTTCAAATACAAATTAATTGTATGGTTATTCGTATAATTTGAATGACTTCTAAAATCGAGTTATTTGAATAATGTCATTCATAATCGCTCATGTTACTTTATATTCAAGGTAAGTTCAACGACCAAGGGAAACAGTGATTAATTTTTAAATTTACAAGAAATATGGGTTTTCTGACTTTACTATTCTTCAATATGTCAATAAAAATAAGCTATGGAACTTGCATAGGGATAATTTTTACAATTGGAAAAAACCATTTGTATTACTTTGAAAAATATAAGATTTTATTAGACCTAAAAAATGAATCACCTTATTATCCCAATTTTGCAAAAAATATTTTAGATCATTAAAACGTTAATGAAAAAAAATTGTACCCTTTGTGTATTTGCGAGATTTGAACCTCATAAAGTTTATATGAATAAGGAATGCAGCGAGCTAATATTATACTTAAATAATATTATGTATTAGATAAACTAAATTAAAAACTGTAACATTACGCCGTACACACTTAATGATTTTATAATTAATACAACGCGATTGTTTGGGACCCGTATGAACATAAATACAATTATATGATTGAGAAGATACAACGTAAATTTCTCAGATATATTTAAAAGTGGTTGTATGGTTATTATCCATTTATGTACCCATCTATGTTTATATCTGGTATGGTGGGGCAGGATACTCTCGCCTCGCGTCGGAAAATCTCTTTGGCTTTGCATTGCCATGCGATCATCCATAATAAGGTTGACAATCCAGTGGTTCTTGCAAATATGAAACTGGTCGTTCCGAAAAGACACATGAGCGGAGCGTTGGGCAACGACGTAGGGGCGCCACGCTGACGAACAAAAGTTTTTGCGGAGCTTAAGGGAGTCCGTACGCGACGAGCTCAAAATGCACCGACTTCGAGAGCAATCTCTTTGGCTAACGCTGTACATGATCGAATTCCGGAGGCTGACATATTATCCCAAAAATTATGTGTGTTTTGTTATTATTTAATGTCATATTTAAATTGTATGTAAAGTGTTTAGCTGTTAGATTTGTTTTTTTTTAACCAGTGTACGTTTTGGTCTAGCACTGTAAGTATACTGTGTAGTAAATAAATAAATAAATAAGTATTTAAAGTCTTTGACAAAAGAATCTCAATAAGATTCAAAATCAACTGATTTCGACCAAAGCTGGCATCGTAACTTAGTATTAGGTGTAGCTCTTAATCAAAACTTATAGAATGGCAAAATATGATAGACATATTACATCAAGGCGAACAGAAAAAAATAACATTATATTTTCGTGTGAAACGTGTCAAATTTTAAGAGGTTTACGACTTGATCTAGATAGGAGATGTGTATATCAAGCTATAGCCGAATTATTATATGTATAGTGTTCCCATGCAGTTGGCGGGGAGCTATTAATATGATGAAACCGTTATCACTGGATGTGACGTTATCGCCGGTGGGCAAACAACCAGGTCGACTCAGCCTGAGCGGAAACCAGGACAGACACTCGAAAACCTGCTTTAAGGGTAAAGCGGTTGAACTCAATATGCTGTAACTCAAACAGGTCTAGATTTAGAAGACAAAGTGACACTATTACAGGGCGGGAATGTTATTTCCAAACAAGTAAACCCGCCGCGTCTAAATGAGGACGACCATAATTTTAAAAGGATATTTTACTTTTTGATTTTAAAGAGTATTTGGATACTTTTAAAGTTTTAACTTAGTAATTACTATGTGTACCTATTTGATTACTATCTTTACTATTAAATCTCGTTTCATAAAATTGGTAAACCAAGTGGTTGGAAACATTTTATTAACATTATTCCTTACGGTATTGCCTCAAGCAAAACGCGTTTTGTAATTTGATTTGATTTGCAAATGTCCAATAAACCAACTCCGTTGGATTAAGCTCACTGACATATGTTTAATGATATTTAATTAAAATAAAACTTAATATTTTTAGTATAGTTTGTGGAAAAGTTAATTCTTAAATAAATAATGACGTGGAGTTGAGCCGTGAACTATTATAGCAATTTAGTAATAACGTTCTCTACAAAGCAAGTTGTAAACACGGCGCCGGCGCCGGCGTATTCTCCCTATTTGTATTTCCGCAGCTCGGCTCTTCCGGCCCAACGCAAAGCCTTCCTCGAGTTTGTTTTTTGTCGAGGCAGCTGAGCAAGCACAACGACAGCTATTAAGTATGTTTAAAAATTTCCTTTATTTTTGTGCAGGATAAAAAACATGGAAACAATAAACTCGATCGGGCGGGTGAACGAGGAGCACCACGAGGAGGAGCCCATGACTGAGGCTCTGCAGCTGGTGAAGAATGAGGAGCGGCCCGCACCGGAGCCCGCACCGGACCGGCAGACGCCCGCCGACCACCTGCCTGACGGGGGCGGGGCAGGGGCAGGGGCAGGGGGAGGGGCAGGGGCAGGGGCAGGGGCAGGGGCAGGGGCAGGGGCAGGGGGAGGCGGCCGGGAACCTTCACCGCACCCGCACCCTCACTCGCACTCCGTCATCACCTCACGCCGGGCCATGCGCACCATCACCGCCGCCGGACACATCACCGAGGCGACGGACCTGCCCGACGACGGCGTCAAGGACGAACCTCCCGAGCCCCAGCAGCTGGAGCACGAGCACCAACAGATGCAGCAGTACCAGCCTAAGCTGGAGGAGGGCCCGGACGCGCGCGAAGTCCAACACTACGACGAGGAGCGCCTCCGCCTCTCCGAAGTGGAGACTGCGCGCTACCTCGCTTTCAAAGCCGAGCCCTACCGTTCGCTGCCTTCCCCGGCGGACAAGCAACCGCAGCCGCAGTACGCGAGAGCGCCGCAGCGCCCGCCGTTCGGGCGAGGCTTAGCCTTTCGTTACAGCACCCCGCATCACGTCATAGTCTCCCAGGACGGCGAACAGGAGGAGCATGCTCACGAGGCTTTCCTGGCGCACAAAGATAAGCCGGAACAGCTGCAAGTGTACGCTCCGACCGGCGATGCGAACGCGCCCGGTTCGGACGGGCGGCAGTATGCGACGGTGCTCAACGACCAGGCGGTCGCGTCGAGCGCGTTGGAGATGATTCAGACGACGTCGCTCAGCAATCAGCAGGCGGTGGGCGTCGCGTACCAGCAGGTGAAGTACGAGACGCGCGCGGAGGGCGAGCCGCGGCCCAGCACATACGCGAGCCTGCTGCCGGTCACGTCGGTGCACGGCGGGTACGCGTATGCGGGGCAGAGTCCGCAGTACGCTAGCGCGGGCTACAGCGGGTACGGCGGCGGCGGCGGCGGCGCCAAGGAGCTGCTGACGCTGTACGGCGGTACGCGAGGGGACGACTCCCCGCCCGGCCAGCTCATGTACCGCAGCGACCCCACGCTGTCCTCCTCGCTGACGCCGCGCGCCGGACACGTCGTCTACGGGTCGGTGGTGCCGCAATCGCAGCCCGTATACGAAGCCCCACCCAGCCCGAATTCACAGCAGGTATATCCTTAATAAATAAATAATAAATATTTCCAACACTCACACCGATTAGCCTAGCCCCAAAGTGAGCACTATAAGGCTTGTGTTATGGGATACTAGGGTAACGGATAGAATACATAGACTGTACATGTATAAGTATATTTATATAGAAATACATGTTAAACATCCACGACTGGAGTACAAATGCTCGTATTCATCACACAAACATCTGCCCCCACCGGGATTTGAACCCGGGACCTCTCGAGTCGGCGATACCATGAAACCCGGCGTTCAAACCACTCGGCCACGGAGGTCGTCGAGGTATGGGGATTGAATAAAAAAAGAACATCATTTTTGGTTTAAGACTTTGGAACGCTTAGTCTATTGATACTTGTGATGCCGGACAGTATTATACTGGGGGTAACAACATATTAAAGATTTAAAAAAATCGGATTGTTTGAACAGTTTCATATCAACACCAATTTTAATATTAGTTTTACTAAAAGATTTTTTTTCTAAAGTACTCTAGATTTATATAGCTTAAATTTCATAGGTATCACTGTCCTCACAGGTCACCTTATATACGCACGGCAACACGGTACAGTACAAAGTGGGCAGCGAACACTACCTAGGTCAGGGCAGCGGCGTGGAGTACGTGCCGGTGCCGGGGTACGAGGGCGGCGGGATCCTGGTGGAGGGCTACACGGCACAGCCGCAACCCTGGGCCCCACACAACTTGTTGAACATCGACGAGGGTTTCGATCCTGGTCAGTTTATACAAACCCATTACATTCCTACTCACGAACACTAAGAATAGAGTGAATTTTACTTTCCTTACTTTACTCGCATCATAGTCCTCTCTCGTGCAAGTTTTGGTTTTCATTGATAATTTTTACATGGCTGAACATTTTTCTTGCCTAACTCCTCATTACTTGTTACTAGCTCTTCTTTCAAACCATTTTCCAGTGCATTATTGATCCTGTTACTATTAACTTAAATGGGCCACTATTTTTTAGGACAACCTACTTTTATTGTTTGCGTGTTTTTATTAGGAATGGCGGGCATGGGTGAGGTAAAGGAGTGCGTGAACTGCGCTGCCGCTACGACACCACTATGGCGACGCGACGGCACCGGCCACTACCTGTGCAACGCGTGCGGCCTCTACACGCGGATCAACGGCGTCAACCGACCGCCTCTCAAGGGACAGAAGGCGAAACCTCCACAAGCTTTGGTAAATATCGCTTGAACTCCTGCATCTCTGTTATACAACATGAAGTGTGATAAGCAGTGTCATGTAACGAGCAGTATTCTTGGCAGCCGACGAACGGCAACCGGCGCGTGGGTGTCACCTGCGCCAACTGTCGCACCTCCAACACCACGCTGTGGCGGCGAAACAACAACGGCGAGCCCGTCTGCAACGCCTGCGGGCTCTACTACAAGCTGCACAACGTGAGTCCAAAACCATACCAACTAACAAAGACACTATCGGTATCATTATAAACAGAGCGACATAATATCACATGATAGTAGCGTATCACAACAGAACTATCGCCGCGATTGTGCATCGATTATGTCGCGCAAGTATCTAATCGCAGACCAGAGCTGCACTATCAGGGAACTCCTCGGCAAACATCGGGCCCGTATAAAAAATCAAAACACAGGGTCTCATCTAATCTCGCGAGATAAAACGCGGGGCTACCGACTGATAGAGAATTATCATCGCGCGACCACGAATATTCATAATGAGATAAATAATCTTTTATCAATTATCTCCTCGTGGGTAGATACGCTTGTTTAAAGGATGATAGGAGCGCGCGACGGTAGATTACGAGGAGTTTCCCCGCGCACTGACGAATACTGACCGGTGACGCGCGTCCGCAGGTGAACCGGCCGCTCAGCATGAAGAAGGACGGCATCCAGACGAGGAAGCGCAAGCCCAAGAGCATGGGCGGCGGGCACGCGGGCGTGGCGAGGGCGGCGGGCGCGCCGCTGCCGGGTACGTGGCGCTAGCTGCGGGAGCGGCGCGCCGTGGCGCTTGTGGCGCTTGTGGCGCTTGTGGCGCTGTCTCGCGCTGTCTCTCCTAACTGTGTCTGTGCTCCGCAGTGGAGGCACACTCGCACAAGGTGCTGCCTCCGCTGTACGCGGCGCTCGAGGCGGGCGCTGTGGCGGGAGCGGGGACGCCGCGACTGATGCTGCCCGCCACCATGTCGACGCGTGAGTACCACTCGCCAAATCGACGCCACTCGGACTTTCCCTCTAACTCTTCGCTGCTTCTCACTGGACTGGCTTCTTCGGCACTGCATCTGGCTGCACACTTCTAGGATTTCCAGCACTCACGAATAAACACTGTATCATCTATCCTATTAACTTTAGAGACTTTACTAACGTTTCGGTGTGATGGCTCCTTGCGCGACGTGTGTTTGCATGTGTCTTACGTTATCTCAAGGTTTGCGCTCCGCTTGCAGCGCGCGGTTGTTTCGTTTTCAGCTAACTTTACGATGTGTGCTTACCTACATACCTACCTGAGAGGATCCTCCGCTCGGGCCCAAATTTGTGTTAACATAATTATTAATGTAGTTTTATCAGTGATCTTAGAGTGAGTGTTCGCTCGGCAGGTAGGTATGGTTTATCAGCCAGTGGTGGCGCTGACCTCTGTTGTTTTTGCAGGGTATCAGCGCTAGACAGCCTCGCTGCGCCCTGTGTCCGCCTTAACTCCCGCAACTTTGTACATAGTTCTAAAGACCCTTAAACCTTTTGTAAATATCAAATGTGTGCCAAAGGAAAGACGCAGTTATGATTTTAGTCCATGTTTTGTATAAAACTTAGAAATTGTATGACTATTAGATATATAGGTAGTGTTATGACTGTACATTATGTCGCGCATTGTAAATATGTATATACGGTGACGTGTGCGTGTGTTGTATAACTGTGTAGCCGCGTGTTGACTCGGCTGCACAAACACCATTATGACGAATTTACTATGCTTTAGTCTTAATATATTTATATTAATATAATGTTAGTTGTTAAGTTGTCAACATGTGGAACGCGTAAGTTTGTAGAATATTTATACTTTGATAGAGATAAATTGTGGTGTCTTTAAAAAAAAATTTCATGTTATAATGTGTCTTCATTTCTCTCCTCTTTATTAATCAAAAATATTTTTTAGCTCTCCGTAATTTGGTCCACACCAGGCACGGAAAATTACCGCTCCCCCTGGTGTTAAGAGTAATCCCAACCATCTATTCCCACCTCGATGGGGTGAACCAATCTCCCCATGGAGCCAGTCTAAGTCACCAACAGGAACATGACACTTCTTTGTTGTCTGCTCTATGGTAAAGTTGACTTTCTTATTCTCGGTGAGCAATTCAATACAAGTGGAAAATTAGTTTTTAGATACCTCTCTTAAATCCAGAGACTAACCTCTCCCTTTATCCCTACATCTTTCCAAGTAAGAATCCCATCTGGTAGCTGAGACTAGTGAAGTAAGTATATAAATTAGGATATACATGTGAAAATAATAATAATATGATTTAATACACTACAGAAAAATAAAAGTGGTAGTAGGAGAGCCCAAGCGGGAATTTTTACCCGACCGCGCAATGCAAGAGCGCGAAGCACGACGCGCAGAAAGGGTATAGTGTTTAACGGTCTATATATGTATGTATGTTCCTTTATGGCACACCAATGACCAAACACGTGGACAGATTTTGATGATTCATACGTCAATCGATTCGCCTTAATCTTAATAAATATGATAGTAATCGAAATTCAATATGGGGACAATTAGACGCAATATTGTGAGAAAGAAAAAAAAATATAAGTTGATGAAATATGTCGAGTGGTTAGTATCGTTGTCAAGATAATCGAAAATCATATTTAGATTTCTTAAACCATTTTTATAAAAAACCTGACTGCATATTACTTCAAATAAAAACTGGAAAGAAAAAAAGAAGTCTAGTAGTGTATAATTCTGTAAAGTAAGGAATTCTTAAATAAAACTACTTTTAACGGGTTAATGCACGAAACTTTATTTATTTATTGACGTTTCGCAGCCTTTTCAGGTTTGCATCGTCAGAATATTGATTTTTTATTTAATTTTGTCGAGCGACATTCGAAAGACTTATACTGAGCGTTCGGTTATTTCATTACAATAAAAATCTTTCGAAGGTAGCTCGACAAAATTAAATAAAAAATCAATATTCTGACGAAGCAGACCTGAAAAGGCTGCGTCAATAAATAAACAAAGTTTCGTGCATTAAAGTAGTTTTATTTAATGAGTGATGTGCATGAAAACCTAAGAAACAAGTAAGGAATTCTGTTAAGAGTTCTGAAATATAAGCATACTTCACTCTAACCTCAATGCTGTTCACCACCATCTTGAGACAGCACGGCCAGCATTATTGTTTCTGACGGAGACACAAATACTTCCACCCGGTGACACAGGCTACCTTTACATTACGGCAACGTGCTTGAAGAATCAAGAATATATATATATATAGATTCTTGATCATATGGATATTTGTTGTCGCCGTTTGCGCTGCCTGGAAGTCCCCTCCTTCTCCATTTTAGCGGTACATGTAGACTCTGGGCCTTTAGCCAGAGTCTACGTATGCCTCTACAGATCCCACACCGGCGACGCTGAAACAACTGGACTCGTTGATCATCTTAGTCGGGTAACAGATGATGCCCGTCCGCAATTTCCCAACGCAGAACTGGTGCTTTTTGGGGACTTAAATTTGCTCCTCCAAAACTGACCATGCAGGGATCTATGCCCATGCAATCGCTCTCACACAACTGGTCAATCAGCCCACCAGGATCCCAGATATAGCGAGTCAAGCGCCTTTTTCACAAGACCTTCTGCTTACGACTCATCCGCAGAAGTATCGGGTTATGGTTTGAGCCCCACAGGGTTCATCAGATCATTGCCTGATATCTGCCAAGATGCCACAGGCCAAAACCCCTCGACCATTGATGGTCAAACGTAGGGCCTGGCACTATGGGTCAACAGATTGGGATGGTATGAGCGACTACTTAGCGTCCGTCCCTTGGAAGCAGCGGTGCTTGAGTGAAAAAGACCTATCGGCCTGCGCCGTTGCTATTACTGAAGAGATCGTAATGGGAATGGAGTATTACATTCCACATACTGATCTCATCATTAAGGACACTAGTAACCGCTGGTTCAATCGCGACTGTGCTTATGCTGTTTATTACGTAAGCAGGCAGCATATCGCGCTTGGATCGAAGGACGGGCTCTCAAGGATTCCAGGGTTGACTCACTGAAATCTGCCATTATAGGCAAGTGCTTCCAAGTCTTGCAAGAAGGCTTACTTCGAAGCAGATGCCCAACGTGTTGCACGTACTGGCCACGAATAGTTGGACCACATTTCCTAATAGGGAACTTGCTTGAGTTCAATGCCAAGAAACCCCAGGTTTGCGATTTTACGGCAAAAACATCGCCATTGTTTCTCCTTCCCTCTCTTCAGAGCACAACACTGGCGCTACAGAGAAACATCACCATGCTCGATATGGAAGTTCGATCAGACCTGAAGCCAAAAGACTACGTCGAAATCGTGATCAAAACAACTTCACGCAAACTCGGAGTCCTGAACAAGGTGCGGCGTTTTTACGAGCCTGATCAACTGTGCTTGTTGTACAAAACGCAAGTGCGGCCTGCGTCGAATATTGCTCGCACCTCTGGGATGGCTTCGCTAAGTGCTTACTCGATGCCACGGTTACAGCGGCGCGCTGCCCGCATTATTGGCGATGAAGAGGTGACTAACAAACTCGAGTCTCTACAATTCGCGCTCGAGTAAATCCAAAAAACCCCGCTTGGGCTCCGCTTCTTTAAAACGTAAACAATTAACCATCAAACAGTAAGGAAAATCAATGCATCATTTATGAGCACTTGATTAAGTAGTTATTTTAAAAGATTTCAACGAATTGAAATCCTCCGGCATTTCGCAATGTAACCGTCGGTTCTCTTCCTTTACATAAGTAATGCTCGAATCTGTGACGTTACATTACAGACAAATGCCTACTAGTAGCCTTAATTCTTTGTCCTAGCCAAGAAACCTTTAATTGATCCTAGCTTTACGAGTAGCGCCATCTATGTGTGAAATGAAAAAAATCACAGTGCTCATTTTAAAACCCCAGTAAAGCAAAGCTACATACTGCGTAGGCTACGACCGCAGCACGTGCTACATATATTGTAAGCTTGTAAGGTGTTAGTTCATATTTACTTCGATAGGTGGCGTCAGGAGTGTGAAAACTACTGCCTGTAACTGCGAGCATGCTCAAGTAGGTAATAAAAGCTAATAACCGTAAGTAGATAAATAAATCTTCTTGTTAATGTTCGTATCATAATTGCAATGAAATTTTCTCCGATAAGAGACAGTAAAACTTTATTATTTATCATCTGGCTTTAAAATAACTATTATGTTGTAATGATAAGGCTCATTTTAAAGTGACAATGAAATTAGTGACTAGACCAAGGGAGACTATACTTAGTTTATGATTTTAAATATACCTACTGACAATATAAATATTCTTATTGATAAAAAATTGACATCGTGTTAACAGATCATTGACGGAATTTATAGTGAAATAAGTAATGAAATCTTGAAAATCAGACATGGGAAAAGGTATTTTCCCCCTATCTTTAGTAAAAAGGGCCAGATTTAGGGCAGAGCAGGCTGGGAATTGGCCCAGGCCCCCACAACTGTATGTCCAACAGTATCAAATGCAAATCGTAAGTGGATTGGACTAGATTGATGGATTTAGGGGCCTCCGCTTCACTTCTTCGTGGCCCCAGGACCCCAGCACCTCTAAATCTGGCCCTGTTTGCAGATAGGGTTTTACATAATTTTATAGAGACATACAATCGATTGCGTACAGGTCGTGCTAAATTGCCTGCATAGCGTGGAATCTAAATGAAATAGGTACTGCAAGAAAGTGCAGGCGTCACATCGATCAGTTTCAGGAGATAAATCCAGTAGCTTAAGAGCCAGTGGACGGCTACCTGTATGTATTTGACCAGACCCGATTATTAAATATCGAAACGGCAGACGTGGTCAAATGCATTTCAAATTCGCCAAAAATCGATACCTGTCTTACCTGAGCGCGCGCCGCGTGCTCCAGTTGGGGCTTAGTGAACCCCCATCTCATATATGGTAGGTATAGGGGCCTCACTGTATAAAACCCCAGGTCTGGTCAAATACATACAGGTAGCTTACATACATACAGGTCGTCACACTCTTAAGCTAATTCTTCACTGGCATTTTGTTGAGTGAGTAAAGTTGTT
The DNA here is from genome assembly GCA_902850365.2 of Chilo suppressalis. NCBI lineage: Eukaryota > Metazoa > Arthropoda > Insecta > Lepidoptera > Crambidae > Chilo > Chilo suppressalis. The sequence goes on along the minus strand of OU963898.1, from coordinate 32,435,291 downwards.
GCTTTTACTCGAAATCTCACTTTCCATTTCATTAATTCGAATGTTTGACAAATGTCAAATATCTATTACTAGCTGCTGTAACAGAAGTTGCAACGTTTTGCCATTGACGTAATGCATATTAAACTACGTTAGTTTTGTAATAATTAAACTGTTTTTTAATTTTAATATTTTCAACACTCACACCAATTAGCCTAGTTCTCAAAGTAAGCACTGTAGGCTTGTGTTATGGGATACTAGGGTAACGGATAGAATACATTTATAAGTATATTTATATAGAAATGCATATTAAACATCCATGACTGGAGTACAAATGCTCATATTCATCACACAAACATCTGCCCCCACCGGGATTCGAATCCGGGACCTCCTGAGTCAGCGACACCATGAACTCGGGCGTACAAACCACTCGGCTACGGAGATCGACGATCTCCGTAGCCGAGTGCATTTCTATATAAATATACTTATAAATGTATTCTATCCGTTACCCTAGTATCCCGTCAAAGTTTGGGAGTAGGGGCTCGTGACGTCACTTTTGAGTGAATTTTCCCTTATAAGTGTACTCAAACGTGACGTCATGCGACTTTTCAAATCAATATATCTCTGCAATGTTTATATTATGTGAAAAAAGAAAAAATACGTGTCCAATACTTTTTGATAATCTACCTGATAAACGAAGAAAAAAAAAATTGTCATCATCCCTAATTGGAAACTAACGCTTACTATGTGACGTGGTTTAAGATAGATATGATTTTGGATCGCCAACTTTCGGTCACCCGCGAGTATCTTCTGTAGATAAATATGTATTTTTTGGTTGTCTTTTTTATGGAGTTGAAAGTTCATTTTACCACAATAATACAACACTTGTACAACTATCTGATGTTCTTTCTTAAACGACGAACATGCGGTTGAACTTCGTGATCCTAAGTATTTCTAGGGTTCCGTAGCTCAATAGACAAAAACGGAATCCTAATAGGATCACTCGGTTGTCTGTCTGTCTGCCTGTCTAGTAGTCGATTTCTTCTGAATCTAACGGACGAATCAAATTGAAATTTGGTATATAAATGTTCGTCTGTAACCCAAATATGGTCCCATAAAGTAAATAAAGAAATTCCGAATATGGTGGTTACTTTGGTGGTGAGTTAGAAAAATAATATTTAGCTAACTGTGTTATATATCAAATGAAAGGGCTCAATGTGTAGGTTTCAAAAATATTTCTTAAAATGAATATTTTTAAAAATATTGGAGAAAATATATGAAAATTTCCTGTCCTCCGCTCTTTTAAATCTACGAAACTATTGCATCTAAAAATTTTAAAAACACTTGAAATGTAGCGTTTTTTCTGTAGATTACAGGAAAATCTACAAGAAGGAATATATATACTGACCAATTATGCTACCGCGGCCCTGATGGCCGCGTCGAAATTCTTCTAGCCATTCCTAAGCTGCATTTGTCATCACATTGTGGGTTACCTACAATGCGAAAGATGGCGCTGCCTTGCAGCTTAAGAATGGCTAGAAGAATTTCGACGCGGCCATCAGGGCCACGGTAGCATAATTGGTCAGTGCATTCGCCAGGATAGCAAAGGGTGCGGGTTCGAGTCCCGTCTGCTGCCTGGTCCGCGAGGATTTTTTTCTAGTTATATTTTCTTTAGATTTAAACATCAAGCAGTTACATGCTTAAAAAATAATAATATTATATATATATATATATATATATATATATATATATATATATATTTTAATCCAAAAACGAACGAGGCAGCTGAGCGGCGTTTCGTTCCTCGAATGATGCGCGAGGCTATTGAGATTAAAAAATATCCAAATTTCAATAGGGAAGATGGTTGGTATATACCACCAGCTTGGGAACCTATTATACAGGAGATAAAATCCCAACCCCGAGCACATACTGCAAGACCATCAGATACTATTAGTTCTTTCTGTTTGCATAATTTAACATAAGAAGGAGATAGAAAGCCTCTCTTGAGTTTGTTTCGCCGGTTCTTCTCAGGAAGGTCTCCCAATTTTGGAACCGGTGGTAGTTTACGGTAGTTAGGGTCAAATAAATAAACGCAAAATTACAAACAAGAATTTTAAATAAAATACTTTATTAAGTAAATTAAATAATAAATTCATACATAGACAATAAAACTTAAAAATCGAACGATGAAATAACCAAACGCTCAATAAAAGTCTTTCGAAGGTAGCTCGACAAATTAAACAAAAGTTTTATTCTGACGACGAAGCCTGGAAAGGCTACGAAACGTCAATAAATAAATAAAGTTTCGTGCATTATCCCGTTTAAACTAGTTTTAATTAAACTAAAAATAGATAAAATCTATTCATTTATAATTTAGAGTGTAAACTCCGGTTGTGCGTCGGAGCTGACACACACAATTTTTTTCCCCATACAACAGACGTCATGTTTTGCCGTTTTTGCTGGATATTATAGGTGCCTAAGGTTGTATAGATAGTGCCTAAGGTTGTATAGATAATGCTACGGAACCCTTCGTGCGCGCACTTGATTTTCTAAAAGAACTACATGGAAATCGTGATAAAAACAGCCTCATGTACACTTCGATTCCTGAACAGGGCGCGGCGATTTTTCACGCCTGAGCAACTGTGCTTGTTGTAAAAGACGTAACGGTAGCCATACACACTACGAGAAATCGTTACGATCAGACTGTACAGTTCGAACTGAACAGTTTGTCGTACGTGGCGTACGTATAGGAAACTGTGCAGTTTTATAACATACACGCTACGATTTATCGGTACCGTTCGAACTGTACAGTCTGATCGTAACGATTTCTCGTAGTGTGTATGTCTACCATAAGTGAGGTCTTGTGTGAAATATACCTCTGGGATGGCTCAGCCAAGTATTTACTTTATGCTTTGGATAGGTAACAGCGGCGCGCGATCCCCATCATCGTTATTGTTGAGGTGGCTAAGCCTCGAGCCTCTTTAATTACCAAAGAATTGATTTTCATACATAAAATATAATTTTACTCATTCTATGCTCCTATGTTTTCCTTTTTTCGATAACTTGTGTTTCAAAGTAGTATATTTGATATTATCTGTTCTTAGTTGATATTAGATATGACATTATTAATTGTTTTTTTTTTTGGTTTGACATAATTAACTATTTTATTATAACATTAATTAATAATACTTTTACAATGGGTGATTTGACTTTGTTTCTATTAAGTACTATTTGACATTACCTATCTATTTGGCATTACTGTTTTTTTTGTTGTTGTTATAATTATTATTATTTGATTATCACTTTTTCTTAATTTTATTGATTTTAATGATTACCTTCTATGATTGTTAATACTTCTATGTATGACTTGCCGGCGTTTTGGATTATTCTGTAAGCCTGCATGTTTAATTTGAATAAATAAATAAAGAAACTAGAAGCCCTCGAAAAAGGCCAATAATAAAAATATCATCGTCTAGTGTGGAGATTTAATAAGCATTTACAGAAAAATCAAAACATAGAGGCATAGTATAACTACTTATTATTCTTTGTGTAAAATTTCTTTTACATATATCTAACTAGCAAACCCGGCGAACTCCGTTTCGCCACCAGATGGCTTCGTTTTATGTAACATTTCGTTTGGTGATTAAAAGAAGATTTTTTTAAAATTTTTCCTAAATTTTCTTTGCTATAAACCTCACGGAGCCCGAGACCTTTCCAACGAATGCAAAACCGTGGAAATCGGTTCGTGCGTTCTGGAGTTATAGCGTCAGGAAGGAAAACTCGACTTATTTTTATATAGTAGATTATTGAGAAGGAAATCGTCGAGAACCAAACCTCGAATTTTGCAATTTTTATACGCAGTTTTCAGAGTTAACTACTGTTGTCCCTATCATACGGAATTTGCCAAACGTGACATCAATAGTTTTTTCAAATACCTATTTCTCAAATGTCTCTTACCTCGCGTCCGCTCTTAACATACGTAGAAGTGGAATCTTTTGTCGAACCTTATTATAAAAATGAAACGTAAAAGAGGTGATAATCAAGCATATGACCCGCCTGTTAGACGATAGCGATACCAAAATATCGCTTGGGCCTGCTTACTGTAAGAATTCCAGAAGGGAACCTTGGGAGGCGCAACTCTACTGAAGAAAAGACTAGTTAATTGTACTTTGAGCTGTATTTCATAGAATTATTTCAACATATAAATATCCACGTTCAACGTCTACGCCCGTTTTCTATCTGACAAACATCGAATCGAGACAAAAGGTATTTGAATTTATATATTATCATTTTTAATGACTGACAGCCGTAGCACTTGACAAGTAAAGAGGCTGCGACGCTACCCTGCCCTCATCCTACCCCATGGACCCCTAGAATTGTATAAAACTAATAACTCTCAATATTTTACGTGAATCTAGATATTGAGTGTAGTTATATATAAGTATTATTTTATTATTAGAAAGACCAACGGTTAACTGAAAACATAAGATATATCTACTAGAGTAACAAAAGATACTTATATTTTTATAGTAAGATACTTATAGTACTTATATTTTTATTTTCTTAAGCATTTTTTTTAAACACACCTAGCCTAGCCCCAAAGTAAACACTGTAAGGCTTGTGTTATGGGATGCTAGGGTAACGAATAGTATACGTATATTGTACATATATAAGTATATTTATATAGAAATACATATTAAACATCCATAACTGGAATACAAATGCTCGTATTCATCACACAAACATCTGCCCCCACCAGGATTCGACCTCTCGAGTCGGCGACACCATGAAACCAAACAAATCACTCGGCCACGGAGGTCGTCAATTGTCAATTTAGCTGCTAGATGTCTCAATCTAGACAAAATTTTACTAGAACAGTATCCATGCGGTCCAGTCAGCAGACGGGACACGAACCTGCACCCTCTGTTATCCGGGCGGAGGCATTGACCAAATTACATTACTCTAAACAGAAAAAAGATGGTATTCTATTTTTTTATGACAAAAGTTCAACCACATATCGTGGATCGCGGTCGCACGCGATCAGGCGCCAATCGGCTGACTTATAAATCGTGGCCGCCGATAAGCGGCGAATTGGGCCGCGTGTTTGGGCCCGCTCTATTATTCCCGTCCCTGTACCGATAACCGAGGAACGGCCGCGGCTAAACGCAGGAATGTTGTCGCGCTCGTCCGATTCGGCGCCGGCGCCGGCCGCATTAGCTCCGCGGACAACGCTTGCACATTAGCCCTTCCGATGCCACAACGAATACATAACCTCTCTATCAACCAGGGGTAAGCACGGCTATTTGAAACGCTCCCCCTAAATCATACAGATTATTTTTCTTTACCACTTGTTGTCGTTTACGCCGTTGTGAATGGTATTTCCGTTTAAGGTGTGCGTCGTAAAAGGTTGCAAGTGGTAGCGTGTTCGATCTGAATTGAGCTGCAGGCGGTGGTGTGTGAGCTGTGTTCAGGTCGCTTGCGGGGCACGCGGCACCCGCCCACTTATCGTGATGTACGCGGGCTCTCTAATGAGTCGCCGTTATCACACCCTCCTAATGGCCGGCCTCGGCCGCAGCCTGCCGGGACTCCAATACTGAAAGCATTGTTGCCAGGTCTCCAGATTTTACAGGAGATCTCCTGTTTTTCTGTAATTTCTCCTGACATGAATCTCCTGTTTTTCATAGAATACGATTTTCCTTTTTGAAGTTATACTTCTTTAGGCGCGTTATGAAAAAATGATGAGAGTGAAATTTTTAGATGCGCGCGCATCACTGTAACCCAAAAGTAACAGCATGAAGTTGGCCGCGGGCGCGTTATGAAAAAATCATGTGAGTGAAATTTCGAGATGCGCGCGCATCACTGTAACACAATAGTAACACCATGAAGTTGGCCGCGGGCGCGTTATGAATGTTAGTGTCTAATAATGGTGGATTATTAACCACTTAGTGGTTAATAATCCACCATTATTAGACATCTGTTCGAAAGGTACTTTGAACGATCCACGGAGCTCCATAAGATGATCGCGTTGTCAAAAACAATGTTGGCACGCTCGTCGCCTCTGATCACTGTATTCATATTTATAATATTTATCCACATGTTTCTAGTTTCTATATAGACACAACGTGTTTTAGTTACTTACAAGTGCTAATTACATATGGACTAATAACTGAAATTCAGTAGTGATTTTAATTGAATATTTTGAATATTTATTTAATTTTTCAAATTAAAACTGAACTTAATTGACTGTGTTAACTATCCTTTTCCAGTCCTTTTATTATTTTATTGTAATTATTAATTATTTGCATGCAATTAAAAAATATTTTTAATGATGCTAAAGAAGTACAACTTCTCACGCGCGTACATAAGTTACACGCATCCATTTTATTTAAATTGCATGTTAAGTTGCAATTTCCTCCATTAGTAATGTCGGTAACCTTAATTATTATAAAATAAATGTTACTTACTGTCTAAAAAAATGAGCTTTGAGGGGCGGCAGAAGCCACAGAAACACATTCGTCACTGGCTTATATCTTCATTTGATTTTCCAATTCTAGGGGGGGAGGGTACGGCGTAGTACGCAGTATCTACTGTTTTTTCTTGTAGCTCTTTCCATACATCTACTGTTTTTTTCTATAACGCCTCCCGATTTTTAAAAATCGGACTTGGCAACACTGACGGAAAGCTGTTCTCGGTGCAACCTCAACGAACGCAATCGAGCTGTTAGATCGTAATCATGTAGACGTTTTGTTGTTAAGTTGACTTTTAGGACTTGAAATATACATCGTTCATATTATTGCACCGTGTTTGTGACAAGAAATGTATGGTTATGTGTTTTTTTAAGCATTCAACTGCTAGATGTTTAAATCTAAAGAAATGTTTTACTAGAAAAAATCCACGCGGACCAGGCAGCGGGCGGGACTCGAACCCGCAACCTTCGCAATCCGGGCGAATGCACTGACCATTAGTAAAATTTTCTTTAGATTTAAAAATCTAGCAGTTAAATTCTTAAAAAATTAAAAATATGGCTACAATTACTATTTCTTCTATCAAATGTTTAATACATGCAATGGTATTCATTTGATATTGCGGGTTACCTACAATGCGAATAGAAGGCGCTGCCTTGCAGCCTAAGAAATACTACAAAAAATTCGACACGACCATCAGGGTTACGGTAGCATAATGGTAAGTGCATCCGCTCGGATAGCGGAGGGTGCTGGTTCGAATTTTGATTCTCTTGAAACTGTGAAAAAGCTCGAGAAATGGGTAACGCATGAATTGAGCGAAACGTACCAACAAACACGCATTGAGTACTGCGTTACATTACTCAACCATCAATACCTAACGAGGGAATTTTTGATTGTGTTGTCACTTGTGATAAAAGAACGATAATCGGAAACTCTCCCCACAATGGTTGGCCCTAGGAGAACCGGCAAAATCCTGTCCCAAGCGAAAATTGACTCAGAACAAAGTAGTCATTCACTACAGTATCTTAAGATTTGGCCAAACGACAATCTGTATTGTCAACAATTGGAAAGCATGGTGGAAAAGCTCGCTATTCCACAACAGAGACTGGTCAATCGCTCTTGCCCACTGCTGCTTCAGATCAAGGCTAAACTTCATATTTCATGACAGACCCAGCAAGGCTGTGTTATGCTGAGAGATTTTTATGCATTTTCTTCTTCTTTGAGTTATCTTAGGTTCATTTGGTATTTATGTCGTTCTAAGATTGCAATCAGTATGTAAATTTGACGCACAGTCGGTAAATTGGCTATTTCATAAAGTTCATTTGTCGAAAATCTGTAAGGTTTAAAATACATTACTTTTAGCAAACACCGTTGACCTCTTTCTACTTCTATAAACTTAATCTTTGCAGCACCTCCCCATATCGAGATGCAGTATGTCAAAACAGACTGAGCTAGTGAGACATATATTCTACTAGCTGACCCAGCGAACTTCGTACCGCCCTACATAAATAGGGGTTGTCCAGCGGACAAAATTGTGAATCTAAACCATTCTCAGATCCCCTTGAACACACACAAAAAATTTCATCAAAATCGGTCCAGTCGTTTAAGAGAAGTTCAGTGACATACACACTCACAGAAGAATTATATATATAAAGATTTAGAAGATGACGTGTTGCTATATGACGTAGAGTTTTGAATACCCATGTTAATTTTCTAAGTCTCTCAGTCACAAACTTCATACTTCATGACGGACGGTCTTACTACTGGTTTTGCAATTTAAATAGTATCTTGCAAGGACAAAAATTCAATTTTGATGGGCAGTCCAAACTCGCTCCCACAATTTCTCCATCAATGCAATGAATGAACTTGTAGGAAGGCCAAAGGGGAAGATCTTCCTCCGAGCTGGGTGGTGGTAGCTCGGGGGCCGCGGCCCGACTGATGTTGGTCGGGCATCGTATATATGAAGAGTTAGCCTCCGAATTTCATTTGCGCGATGTAGGCTTCCATACTATTATTGATCGCAGTGCAGGTAACGCCATCTCTTGAAGATGGTGAGTAATGATTTCCTCCATCCGTTGTCTATATGTGGGGCATATAGATGTCGCCGCCACAAACTACATATAAAATGGCGAAAGTGCTTACAATAATCGCACAGGATACTTCGATTGAGACGACCTCCATGGTCGAGTGGTTTGTACACCGGGTTCCAATGTATCGCCTACTCGAGAGGGTCCCGGCTCCCAGGTTCGAATCTCGGTGGGGGCAGATGTTTGTGTTATGATTACGCATTTGTACTCCAGTCATGGATGTTGCAATTGTATTTTTATATAAATATAGGTACTTATATATGTCTCAGTATATGCCTAGCCCTAAATTAAACTGTGCTTACTTTGAGGCTAGGCTAATTGGTGTGTGTTGGAAATATTTTTTTATTTCAATTCATTAAATATACCAAGTATAACACATTTATTTTCTCTTTACATTTTCCAAATCAAACGTCAGTTTCATTATGTAAGGACCTAATATTAAGTGAGGATTTAAAATTTTCCATGTTCTTACACAGACTCCAAGTAGCTATTTACCAAGAATTATAATTTTGTCTGATTGGTTTAAAAAGTACACTGGTTAATCCGAATGCGGTACAATGATATCTGGTGGGGTCGAAACCCCGGAGAGTGGACTGTAGGTATTGGTTCGAAATATTAAGCGGGTTTGGTCTATGGGATAGGATGAGGACAAAACACTGTGCTTACTTACGGAGGACCTCGACGGTGGCGCTGGCTCATACGTCAGCTTCTCCTGCAGCAGTCTCTTCCTGATGCGGTTAAAGATGGCGGTCAGGAAAGTCGTTGTTGATAGCTATCACAAATCACACACAAAACCTCCTATTTTCGAGGAAATCTGTTGTTTATTAATCTTCACACACTTCTTTAACTGAGTTTAATGCGGGAAAATATAATCACAATCTTTGCGGAGCGATGACAGACAGTTTTCTTGTTTTGTTGATGCGGTGACAGCCTGCTGACAGAGCCATTTCCTTCCGGCCATCCGACGTTGCAGGCAAATATATTGCGTCTTCTTCCCTCATAAGCATAAGGCACAGTGTTTGAAGGAGAAGGATCTATTGGGATGCGGTTAATTCGAAAAGAGAATAACACGGTATGAAATTTAGAGATTAGAATATGTTTTGGCGTTACCATACACGTTTTCATGAAATTTATTTAAGAAAATAAATTTACCTATTAGAATAGGAAGAACATCAATTTAACGACTATTAAAAATGCTATACAATAGGGTTTTAGTCTTTTATCGTTATCCCAAAATTGGACACTATTTTCATATTTTCCATTGACCAAGAATCTTTTACAAAATCCTCTTAAAATCATAATATTAATTAGTCACATTACTTTGCTCCATGGTAGTCCCAATCAATGAGTCCTAGATATAGAAGACCTATTTACAGCAATATTGGCAGAGTCAAGTAGCAAAGGTGTTATTAACTCACATTTTATTGTTACAAACGTGTCTCTCATGGGTTACATAAAAAAAGATAACTTTTATGTGTTTTAGGGTTCCGTAGTCCTGACAAGGAACTCTTATAGTTTCGTTATGTCCGTCTGTCCATCCCCGATTTTGCTTGGAGACTATTATCACCTTAGACCATTTTTTTTTTTTTTTATAATTGTTGGGAAAATGCGTGACGCATACCCCGCCCCTGGGTGAGAGACGGGGTTATGTGGGACTCCTCCTCCCCCCAAATCCCGCCCACCCGCTGAGCCAACTTGGCTCAGCGGCTGTTCGGAATGAAGGGGGGGCCCTACCCACTAAAAACCCAACAGTGCTCCCTCGCCTGCCGGAACGGGTTTCGTGGGATCCGGATGACTCTCCACGTTACCCCCGGCAGGGGTTCCTCCTCCTCCTGGCGGTCAGGGGGATGCCCGGGAGCACCCAGGCATCCCCCCTCGACGGGTGAGACTGTGCAATGCGGACGGCGGACCACCCTGTCCGCCGCCCGCTAGTCTCACTAGGGTAGAAAGAGGCGGTCGTACTGCCGCCGCCTTCCAGGCGGCTCCGCCCGGCGTCGGCGGCGGAGAGGGCCGGCCCGGCCGTCCGTCCTCCTCGCGGGCCCTCTCCGCTGTCTCCTTCTGGAGGATGACTTCCTCGCAGAAGGAGACTACCGCAGTCCAGGATCTGTCGTTGTCCAGCATCGCTTTAACGACGCTGGGCAACGAGAGATCCCTTCCTATTGCCATGACCATATCATGGCGCTGCCGAGACCACGACGGGCACTCCTCAAGGGTGTGCTGCGCCGTGTCCCCGACAGCGCCACAATGATGACACGACGAGGTCGCTTCCCTCCGTATGCGATGCAGGTAGCTGCCAAAGCATCCATGCCCTGACAGCACCTGCACCAGACGGAAGGTCAGCGACCCATGCCTCCTCTTCCTCCATTGACTCAGCACTGGCCGCAGAGCCTCCAGGGTCCTGACCCCGACCTGCTGTGTCTCCAGCTCCTCGGTCCACTGCTCCATGACGAGTTCGTCCAGCCTAATTGTTGAATAGGTTCATGAAAAGAACTTAGGGGTTTCTAAGACTATTTTTCGATTCAAGGATCCGTTTGCGAAGTATTTAAAGAACAAATTTTTGTTCGAGTAGGGCGTCACTCTCCCCCTTCCAAAAGCTAAATTATTGACTTGAATCACTTGAAAAAAGTCATGATAACTGTGCTTTTTATGAACATTTAAGGAAAACTATAACGGGCAAGAAAGATTTGTTAGTTTAAGAGTAACAGTGTAAAAATTTGGTTAAAGAAAATTTCTTACCTATTGAAAATTCATTAGAAGAAAACATTAATAGTGACATACATGAAGTTATGGTAGCGTAAAAGCTGCAATAAAATCTACAAAAAACAATTTAAAAACCATAATAAATATCATTAGTGCCACAACGTTATCGCGAGTACCAACGGCAACGGCTTCTGAATCGCGCTAACGTTACGTTTTAATAAAAGTATATAAGCACTTGAATAAATTGGCGGTTATACTGCATCATCTCCTTCTCAGGGGATGATCGCTTCAGATTAAGCTTGTAAGGCGCTTCTGGCAAATAGCATGAATTACGGGTGTGTTTTTAGTCAGTAAGAGTCTGACATAACCTTCAAGCTGTCTGTAGGGTATCCATGAGGAATTCACACTAAAAAAAAATTGTTATCTTTCGTATTTAAAAAATAATAATATCGAATATATACTAGGGATGTCGAAAGTTGAAAAAAATATCGATACATCGATCTTTTAAAAAATATCAATATCGGCTTCGATATATCGCGAAAAAAACATCGATATATCGATACATCGGACCAATTTTCCCAAGAATATCGTATAGTATCTCACGAAATATGACACGCGGAATAATAATGGAACGAAAATTATCTCCCTAAAATAGACCCTATTTTCTAATGATGAAAATGATCGCAGGGTCTCTTTCGTAAACAAGACTAGACAGTTACACACTTCACAGAATATAATGGAAATCAGCACAACCAATTCACCAGCGAAACAGATTTACAAATAATAGACAATACTAAATACAGCACAGATCATAGATATGTTGAATATCATTAATCTGAGATCCAGTTACGATTTTTCCAGATACGATTTTAGTAAGATCGTGATATGCCGCTAATAATAAAAAAAATATCGTTTTTGATACGAATTTCGATATTGGTTATTTTGTATCGATGTATCGATATATCGAATCAAAATATATCGGAAAAAAATATCGATATATGGATACATCGATATATTTTCAACAAGCCTAATATATACCACCAGCTTGGGACCCATTATACAGGAGATAAAATCCCAACCCCGAGCACACACTGCAAGACCAACAGATACTATTAGTTTTTGTTTGCATAATTTAACATATTAAGAAGGAGATGGAAAGCCTCTCTTGAGTTTGTTTCGCCGGTTCTGCTCAGAAAGGTCTCCCAATTTTGGAACCGGTGGTAGTTTACGGTAGTTAGGGTCAAATAAATAAACTCAAAATTACAAAAAAGAATTTTAAATAAAATACTTTATTAACTAAGTAATAAATTCATACATAGACAATGTAACTTTAAAAATCGAATAATGAAATAACCGAACGCTCAATAAAATTCTTTCGAAGGTAGCTAGACAAAATTAAATAGAAATTTGATTCCGACGACGTAGCCTGTAAAGGCTACGAAACGTCAATAAATAAATAAAGTTTCGTGCATTAACCGGTAACAAACTAGTTTTATTAAATAATATCGAATTGATTTTGAGTTTGAGACGCAGTTTGACTTTGGTTAAGTGTTTCAGTTGAGATACAAAGATTGATATTAATTACTTTTTCTAATTTCCGATATAGAAAATAAAGACTCCTGTTCAAATATATTTTATAACTACAGGCAACTAGGGAGCCCTACACTGCGCCTGGCACGACACGCACTTGGCCTTTTTTTTAAGGTTCAGTTTATTGTGATTTTTTTTAAAAGTGGCGAATGTCCTGCGCGGGCGCAGATAACAATCGTCCCTGTGACACTCTCACGAGGCGCCACCGGCTGACTCACCGGAAACCTTCTAGCCACGGCTCGAGGAAGGTATATCAGCGTGCGATAATAATCTACCACTATAAATATATATTCATTCAAATAGAGTAATTGAGAATAAATAAATATATCCAACACACACCGATTATCCTAGCCTCAAAGTAAGCACTGTAGGCTTGTGTTATGGGATACTAGGGCAACGGACAGAATACATATACTGATATATATATCAGTATATATATATATATATCTTTATATATATAATTCTTCTGTGAGTGTGTATGTCACTGAACTTCTTTTAAACGACTGGACCGATTTTGATGAAATTTTTTGTGTGTGTTCAAGAGGATCTGAGAATGGTTTAGATTCACAATTTTGTCCGCTGGACAATGTTTTATTAATTAATTTTTAATTTATTAGTAGTTGTTGATTTTGGAATGTTTTACATTGGATCCGACTGACGGCGCTACCATACTAGACAGGACAACGTCTGTCGGGTCCGCTAGTATATATATATATACTAGCTGACCCAGCGAACTTCGTACCGCCATAAAAAAAATTAATTAAAAAAACATTGTCCAGCGGACAAAATTGTGAATCTAAACCATTCTCAGATCCCCTTGAACACACACAAAAAATTTCATCAAAATCGGTCCAGTCGTTTAAGAGAAGTTCAGTGACATACACACTCACAGAAGAATTATATATATAAAGATAGAAATACATATTAAATATCCATGACTGGTGTATAAATGCTCGTATTCATCACACAAACATCTGCCCCCCACCGGGATTCGAACCCTTTTCTGGACTTCCTTGACCTTCGAAACTTCGGGACCTCTCGAGAATGCGACACCTTGAAACCCGGCGTACAAACCACTCGGCAACGGAGGTCGTAAAATAACTGGTAACTTATATATACAATTATTTTACCCCCTTAAACATTATTTCTACTGGTAAGTAAGCAGCTAAATATGATCGAGGGCTATATTTCGTGTTATTTTTTTCGTTATATAATAATCCTACTAATATAATTTTTATTATTGACGTGACAACGTCTTAAATTAGGTTGCGGCTGGGAGTCACTTATGAAAAAGTGTAACGCTCGGTAACGTTACGATGAGTCTCTCGTGTTAAGTTTAAGTTTACATGTACAATGTTTTAGTAAACAAAATATATTTCTATAGTTAAAATTTGTGCAATTCTTATTTTCATTCAATTCCTTGTTCCTATTGTGCAATTTAATTATATTCATATCAATAAATATTCTACCGAGAAAAAGACGTTGTCACGTAAAATCTTCGCCCGTAAAACCGACTTTACAGGCAACCATTTTTTTTTTTTAAATTAGATTGTGGGTTTACCTATAATGCGAAGAGATGGCGCTGCCTTGCAGCTTAAGAATAGCTAAACAGAATTTCGACGCGGTCCGTGAGGGCCGCGGTAGCATAATTGGTCAGTGCATTCGCCCGGATTGCGAAGGGTGCGGGTTCGAGTCCCGTCTGCTGCCTGGTCCGCGTGGAATTTTTTCTAGTTATATTTTCTTTAGATCCTACTAATACTTTAAATGTAAGAGTTTGTATGTATGTTACTCAATCACGAGATATCTACATTTAAGGGTACTGTACCCCTAGCACGAACCATAATCGAATTCGAAGAGTTTGCGAGTGCGAAATGTCAATGTCAAATTTTGTATGGAAATTTGAACAGCAGCGCGACAAAGTACCTAACGAGAACTAAAAATCAGTACATATTTGACAATGACATTTTGGATTCGCAAACGTTACGAATTCGATATTGGTTCGTGATAAAGGTACTGTACCCCTAGCCCGAAACAATATCGAATTCGAATAGTTTGCGAGTGCGAAATGTCAATGTCAAATTTTGTATGAAAACTCGAACAGCAGCGTCACAATGGAAGTCCGTCTTTAAGTAAAGAGAACTAAAAATCAGTACATATTTGACAATGCCTTTCGCACTCGCTAACTATTCGAATTCGATATTGGTTATTTTATTAATTAATTATTTAATTTAAATTTGAACTGTACTAACATAGTTTTAAGCTTCCATTGTTACTAACACTATATGGACTCAGGTTCGAAATAAACACATTTTATTTTAGTTATTTATTTTATTTATTTATTGGTTCGTGCTAGGGGTACTGTTAATATACTACAGGGATGAAGTAAAGAACAAAAATAAATAGACACTGAGACTGGCGGCATATTGCAAGGCATCTTCGCCAACCCTTGCCGGAGGAGGCTGGTGTGCTTTGCAATATGGTAGCAAAAATTCTGTGTCATAGACAATAGTTGATTACAAGATAATGTTATGGTCAGGGTCACGTTACGATGGGGCTGGTCTGGACAATTTGGTCCAGATGTCTCTTAAAACAATAAAAAAAAATGAATGAACCTTACAGTAGTCGCGTATGATGTGTAACATTTGAAACCTCACCTTATATTAGTAAAAATAAATAAAACCTACAACCGCAAAACGAAAATAACCCATTTGAACATTATGTTCTAAAATCAAATCAAATAGCGAGAGCTTTCGCGACTTCCTGTTACACACTTCCGTCCCATTTCACGAAATCGGTGCCACAAATTGCAGGAAAGCGAGAGGAGAAATGTTACACATCAAAAATCTTCAGTAAATATTAAAGTGATTGCGGCGCTGTCACAACGAACTATAAAATCTATATACTTATAATAAATCTGTAGAGAGGTCAATTCTGTACATGAAATATATTTTCAAAATAACTATCAGGGGGTGATTAGTGGTCGATACTGATGCCAAAAATGCAATCAGTAAAATTTTTGTCTGTCTGTCTGTCTGTCTGTATGTTCCTTATAGAAACAAAAACTACTCGACGGATGTTAACGAAACTTGGTACAATTATTCTTCATACTCCTGGGCAGGTTATAGTATACTTTTCATCACGCTACAATCAATATCAGCAGAGTAGTGAAGGGAAATGTTGGGAAAACGGGAGAAGTTACTCCATTTTTTAAGCTTCCGTCGCGTGTGCAGCCTTAATGGTTAAAGTTACATAGAAATCATGTATGACGGAAATATTCTACATAAAATTGTCTAAAAAATATCCCGCAACAGCATATGTCTATCTTTTATGGTTGACTCACAATAACACGTGTAATTATATAAATAAAGTCATTGTTTATAGCACAAGCCTGAGAACAAAAACTATAGTTTACACTACAGCTCTACACCGAAGCGAAGCGAGGGCGGGCCACTAGTTTAAAATAATTTATATATTTCTGTTTTTATTTTTTTAGCATTTAACTGCTAGATGTTTAAATCTAAAGAAAAGTTTTTTTTTCTAGTAAAACTTTTCTTTAGATTGGATTGCGAAGGGTGCGGGTTCGAGTCCCGTCCGCTGCCTGGCCCGCGTGGATTTTTTTCAAGTAAAACTTTTCTTTAGATTTAAACATCTAGCAGTTAAATGAAAAAATAAAAACAAAACTATAATTGCTATTTCTTCTTTCAATTGTTTAATACTTAAAAAGGTATTCATTTGACATTGTGGGCTACCTACAATGCTAAGAGATGGCGCTGCCTTGCATTCGTCTATTGTTTTTATATATCATTGCTATTTATCTTGTCTGTGTGTTTACATTCATCTTCAAACTAGTTTTTTTCTCTTATAAAATAAAACCAAGTAGTTAGTTAACCAGGTTAATTGAGTAATTACTAGAAATGTCATATAATGATTAAATAGGCAAGAACATATATGTATATATATACAAGTAAACGAGCAGCATGAGCCCGATGGCGTAGGTGGTTAGGGCGTTCGGCTGCGATCGTTGAAGTTAAGCAACTTTCGCAGTGGTCGGTCATTGGATGGGTGACAAAATATCTTCTATCTCGAGTTCCTCCGTGCTTCGGAAGGCACGTTAAGCCGCTGGCCCGGCTGCATCTGCAGTCGACCCCTCAATTCGCACTGGGCCCGCATGGTGGGTCATGACCCAATCTCCCTATTTCATCCATAGGGAAGGCCTGTACCCCAGCTGTGGGGACATTAATAGGCTGATGATGATAGGAAAATGTTATGGTCAGGTAACGATGGGGCACGCTTGCGTGAGTGCACGTCAAAGTATGCTCGCACCCACTGCTCGCCGCTTGCCGAATGCACCACGCAATTACCTGCGTCGCAAGGGTTTGTTGATAGCAAACCAACGCGACTCTGGTCATTGTCGTGGAATAAATGCATTTACGATGGGGCTGGCATGGACAATTGACCCAAATATCCTTTAAAACAATAAAAGTAAAACTTAAAAATGTATGTTAAAGTGATTGCGGCGCTGTCACCACGAACTATAAAATGTAAAATTATAAAGAAAAGTTTACTAGAAAAAAAAACCACGCGGACCAGGCAGCGGACGGGACTTGAACCCGCACCTTTCGCAATCCGGGCGAATGCACTGACCGTAATGCTACCACGGCCCTGATGGCCGCGTCGCAAATTTCCTAGCCTTAAGCTGCAAGGCAACGCCATCTCTTCGCATTGTAGGTAACCCACAATGTCAAATGAATACTTTTTCAAGTATTAAACATTTGAAAGAAGAAATAGCAATTATATTTATGTTTTTATTTATTTTTTAAGCATTTAACTGCTAGATGTTTAAATCTAAAGAAAAGTTTACTAGAAAAAAAAATGATTTAAACATCTAGCAGTTAAATGCTTAAAAAAAAACATGAAAATTATATTTAAACATTTATTTTTCTATTCGCGAAACGTTATTAATACTTATTTGACAAGTTTTGCTCGATTTAGTTTTAAACACTGCACTCTGATACAGAGCACTTCGTTTGCGATTACGACTTGTAAGTCGCACTTGGCCGATTATAACACTTTAGTACAAACCAAGTAGTTAGTTAACCAGGTTAATTGACTAATTACAAGGAATCTCTTATCTATTACACAAGTCCGTCCGTCTGTCCGTCTGGGGTGCTGTTTCAGCGGCCAAACCGTAAGAGATAGATAAAGAGAATATTTAAGTTATAAGTTAAGAATAGTCTGATAAGACTACAAACCGGATTTGAGTCACTTAGCACTTCCAGTTTTCGAGAAATCACGAATTTCAAACGAAACCACACAAAACCTCCGAAGTTCTCAATTAATTAAATACATTTTTTTTTATCAGGTTTTGGTAAACATTTGGTTCACTGGTTTGCTAGTGTCATATAATGATTAAATAGGCAAGAACATATACATACACACATATATACGAGTAAACGAACAGCATACTACTAGTGACATTAAATTTTGCATTACGTAGGTAGGCAATAAATTTGCGGTAAAACTGGACAAATGAGTCCTATTACCAAGTTTATGATCCAGTACCAGGATTGCCAGGTCTCCCGATTTTACAGGAGATCTCTTGTTTTCCTGAAATTTCTCCTGTTCTTCTGTTTTTCTTAGAATACGATTTTCTTTTTTAAATTGCATGTTGAGTTGCGTTTTCCACCATTCAGAATGAAGGTAACCTTAATTATAATAAAACTAGCAAACCAGTGAACCAAATGTTCACCAAAACCTGATTTCTCGAAAACCGGAAGTGCTACGTTACTCAAATCCGGTTTGTAGTCTTATCAGACTATTCTTAACTTATAACTTAAATATTCTCTTTATCTATCTCTTACGGTTTGGCCGCTGAAACAGCACCACAGACAGACAGACGGACGGACTTGTCTAATAGATAAGAAATAAATGTTGTCGTCGAAAACAACCGCGTTTTGAGGGGCACACAAGCCACAGAAACACATTCCTTACTGGCCTAGGTCTTGATTTGATGTACCAATTCTAGGGGAGAAGAGAAAAATCGGAAAAAGTACGCCTCTGCATCTACGGTTTTGTCTTGTAGCTCTTTCCGTACGTCAACTTTAGAAGAAGAATTTATCTTCTTTATAAGAATAGTGTGTGTCAAAACTTCCCACCATGATTGTTACTAAGCACCTACAATTCATAAGTTTTCTGACCATTGTTTGGGGTGGAGGGTTGATAACCTGAGAGACAGGAATTTTCCTAGTTGAGGTATCAGCGCACCACAGTCTGCTACATTGCACCATTGCTTCATGTAAGTCTAATTTCGATTGTGGTATGAGAAAATAAAAATTTATTATTATAATTATTAACTGTTTTTTTTTTCTATAACGCCTATTTTAAAAAAATGGGTGCTTATGTAGGCGCGTGACAAGTTATCCTTCTTTGGCATCGTTTAAAATTAGTTTTTAATTGCATGCAAATAATTAATTACAATAAATTAATAAAAAGTCTGGAAAAGGACACAGTCAATAAAGTTCAGTTTTAATTTGAAAAAATAAATAAATAATCAAAATATTCAATTAAAATCGCTACTGAATATAATTTATTAGAACATATGTGATTTGCACTTGTATGAAACTCAAACACGTATTCCGAATATACAAACTAGAAACATGTGGATAAATATTATAAATATGAATACCTATAACTGTTACTTTATTACAAAAAATAAAGATGTGGTTTTTGGTTCTACTACACCAATGGTCAAGAGATGGCGCTGTAGTCTCCTGAATCGCGCTTTGGTTCCGTTGTTCCAGATTAATAAATACTTTTGATAGGCCTTGCACCAATGCAGTCGTTAGCACCCACTAAATAGAGATTCTATTTCTATTTTGTTGGTAGATTTTCTTAATGTGCGGTAAACACAAAAGTAAGTAACCAACTTCATGCTGTTAAAATTTTGTGTTACAGTGATGCGCGCGCATCTTAAAATTTCACTCTCATCATTTTTTCATAACGCGCCTAAAGAAGTGTAACTTCAAAAATCGGACCTGACAACACTGTCCCGTACATACTTACGCATTGGATAACTTGATAATGATCCTATTTACGTCTTCATACAGTTTATTGGTGTAATGTAGAATGTGTTTATGTTCGTTTTATGTATTCGATATTGTAAGATAACTCTGAATAAACTATATGGAATAGCGTGTTACTAAAACTGGCTGTTTTGCTGGACTTACAATAAATATAATTTTGAGAGATTTGGCGGGATTGAAATTCTTAAATAATCCCTTAAATGAACATTTTAAAGTGCTATACCGCGCAACTGTTACAAAAACTGCTTAAAATCCAAAAAACTAAATTCTACAATGTATAGAAAATTTAATTTAACTTTAGTTATTTTATTATATTTTTTAAGGTTTTTAGTTTTAGGTTCATTGTTCCTGTATATATTTTTTTCATAAATGTACTGAGAAGCAACAGTTAAAAAAAAATGTATAGAAAAGGACACCCGGCATTTTGTGCCAAAGTTGTATACTTTTTTAATTTTTTTATCTGTGTTTCATAATAGTCTGGCAATATTTGTCATCAGCAGCTAGCTGTCAATGTCAAATACGTAGGTTTGTCAATATAACCTCTTTATATAGCCGGGTCGTCTTGACGACCGTTATTTCTCTTAAGAAGATTCTCTCTTGAGAAATAACGGATAAAAAGGCAATCACAGCAGAGAACATTCACAATCACAGTTCGCGGGAGCGGATGCGAAATGCGAATGATTTTTTTGTTTGTATTTTAGGATTTTCAAATTGACATTTGGTTTTTTATTTAGGAAAAGCAAAGGAATAGCGGTTTTTACAGTTTCTTGAGTAAAATTTTGAAGTAAAATTCTGTCCCTTGAAGATTTAGGGTTTTAAGATGTAAAAATTATTAATCATTATATAACTTCTTTCCACGATTCACTAAAAATAAGGCAAAAGTAGTTTTATGTAGCAAATAATTTTGGCTTTATTTTGAGACCAAATTCAATTGTATACAAGTTTAGCATTTTTTCTATGAAAAGTGCCGGGTCTCCTTTAATAATCAAACTACATAATATTTAAATCATCTAGTAGATTTTCAAACAGTTGATGGTAATTAGTTACGTTCTCACGTGCGTGTAATGTATCGCTACAGAGATTGCAAAATTGATTATGATATTTACAAATCGTAGTAGATTATTTGCTATGTCGAAGATTACGTCGGGTTAAATTCATTATAATGAAACTGTACATACTATTTCGCGCCATATTACTCTTGGTTGGTAAGTTCATGTTGTATGCGAGGTAAGGATTTTTTATTTATTTAGATAGATAGATAAAACTTTATTCACACCAACATGCACACATACAAAATTGAAGACAAATTTTACAATTATATAAATCCTTTAAAACATACAACAAATTATATTTATACAACTGTACTGATATTTTTGTGTGCAGCAGCGATGCGAATGGGCGAAAACTCAGCGTAACATTTACTCCGAGAGTAAATCGCTGATTTTTAGTTCTGACCCATATAGATGAGGTCACGCAATTAAATGACAGATTAAAATTCACAATAAAATAAACGAAATTAAATTAAATACAAAAATTAATTAAACAGTCATTGGACATATAATTGTTATGGTACTTTACATAAACATAAAAAGAAACAAAGAAAACAAAATTGATAAATTGATCAGTGAGAAAATATTTATAATTTTTATTTTTTAAGCATGTAACTGCTTGATGTTTAAATCTAAAGAAAACAGAAACAGTGAAAATAAAGTTAAAGCACACAGCACCAACGCCGACAACTAAATTAACATGAAAGTTTTATTGAACATAGATAGAATAATAGAAGTAATTCCGCGCGGACCAGGCAGCTGACGACTATTTTCTTTAGATTTAAACATATGCTTAAACAATAAAAATGTGACTAAAAGTAGAATGTTTTTTATATTAATTTGACATCTAGACTTTTGCAAGCAGATGCGAATATTAAAAACTACGCAACCTGCTTAAATCTCAAAGAGAGTCAAATATTTTCAGTTACATTTCATGAAAACATTATGAGCTTTCCCAATATTTTTATACTGAAATGAAATGAAATGAAAAGTCATTTATTCAGTCTAGGCTGTTACAAGCAATTGTGAAGGTCAAGAATCTACGCCATCGGTTCGCAAAACTACGGCGGGAGACCTTGTACTGAGAAGAACCGGTAAGAAACTCAGCAAGGGCTGCTTTTTTCTCCCTGTATTGATATATACAGAGTCGTCAGGTTGAAAAATGACTTCAGAGATACTTCTGAAGTCACCTTCCATTACATTATTTAGGATATAGATATATAGTTACAATCAATTTTATATTTAGTATATAGGAAGCGGCATTAGATAGGTACCATATTACTGTTACAAAAACTGACTCATACCCATCAAATAACAAATTACAAGAAACACTATGTCCATGCATTACGATCATTTAAATAATCATTAACTTTATAATAGCCCTTATTCATAAGAGAATTCTTAATCTGAGATTTAAATTTGGTTAGTTTAAGCTCAATCAGATCTTGGGGAACTTTGTTAAACAATGCAATAGTACATCCCAGAAATGAACCTCTTGATTTTTGGAGTCTGAAACATGGAACGGCAAGCTTATTCTTAAATCTCGTGTTAAAGTTATGGGTTTGATTTTTTTTTGCAAATGCGTCATAGTTTTTTCTTACATATACTAAATTTTCATAAATAATACATTTATGCGATGCCAGTGTTAAAATATTAATTTCTTTAAAATTTTCTCTAAGAGAATCTCTTCTAATCTATTAGCCAGTAATTGTAGTATTACAAATTAAACAAAATACATTTGAGCTACAATACTCATATCAACAACTCATTCGTAAATGTTAAACCTACTCAGAACTTTGTTCACTGTAAACAATAACATCTATTCAAACTGTAAAGTTTTAACTTTCGCCGCTAGATAAAAAATAAATAAAAGAACTGTGAAGTAGCAACCTGCTTTTGAAGATGGAGAGCTAATATATCATAAGTTAACTTTCAAAGGTTAACTATAACTACTGGCTACGTGTTATGAATAGACAATAATGGCATTTGGCGAATTAGGCTCACAATATGTCCATACAAATGTAAACAAAAGCCGTGGGTGGTATTCATTGTTGAGTAATCTGCCGACGACGCCGCCGTCGTCGGCACTTCCTACAAAGAGTGCACCACTGACTAGTTATCGTCCTATTATGAGGCATATACCTATAGCTTCCTAGAACAACACACAAGTGCTTATTGTTGATATTATACTTTTGTTGTTAAAACATTGAACCGTTTTCGCCCGTTCATGTGAGCGTGAGAACGACCTCGGGTAGATGGTCGGTTTAAGAGATTAGTGAACTGTAAAAGAGATTTGAATGTCCTACAATGTGGAGTTTTTTGAGTGGTATTCAAAAAATACGATATGCCGTCAGCGTGGTGTTTAGTTTCATAAGGTAAGATGCTTATAGAATTCGGGATACTCCACTGGCTGGATTCAGCTTGCTAGATATTGCATACGGGGTATATTAATATAGATTTTTTATCTGTTATCGAAACAAACTTTATCGCGACACACCCTTTAGCTACAGTCTGATAAATGAATAACTTAATTACAGAACCAAAAGACTGAATAGTATACATAATGAAAATTGTGAATACAACAGTAAAAAACACTCATTCATTCATTAAAGCAAAAGTTTTATTTAGCAAACTATTTTGTCCACTGCTACATCACACGTTAAAAAAATTGGTAAAGAATTTAAATATAATTTTCTTTCATATTCATGAGTTCGATGGTTTTAACAGGAGCATTCTCCACTCAAATTTAAGTTTAAAATGTTTCCAAATTCACTGAGAGGCAAAGTGCCTACAGAAAGAATTTTCTCCCGTCAGGCAAAGATTAAGTCAAGTCATATCTATATTTTATATTCAACGACCTCCGTGGCCGAGTTAGTACGCCGGGTGTCAAGCTGAAACCTACCCCATCCCCGTAGGGGCAGATGTTTGTGTGATGAATACGAGCAATTTGTACTCCAGTCATGGATGTTTAATATGTATTTCTGTATAAATATACTTATATATGTATCATTATTAGTATTCTATCCGTTACCCTAGTATCCCATAACACAAGCCTACACTACTTACTTTGGGGCTAGGCTAAATGGTGTGAGTGTTGGAAATATTTATTATTTACTAGCTGACCCAGCGAACTTCGTACCGCCCTAAAAAAATAGGGGTTGTCCAGCGGACAAAATTGTGAATCTAAACCATTCTCAGATCCCCTTGAACACACACAAAAAATTTCATCAAAATCGGTCCAGTCGTTTAAGAGAAGTTCAGTGACATACACACTCACAGAAGAATTATATATATAAAGATATATTACTAGCTGACCCAGCGAACTTCGTACCGCCATAAAAATAGGGGCAGGTGGTAGAAGAGAAAATTTAGGGTTGTATGTATTTTTTAATACCACATTATAGAAAAGTAAATATTGTCCAAAAAAATTTTAGTAGTGTATAACGTAGTGTTCTATCAATTTCCTGGGATAACATTCCTCCTAAATCATATGAAAACACTACGTTACAATACCCAATAGTTTGTGTTTAGGCGCGAAGGCGCTTTGTAGGTTTCAGAACACTACGTTACATGTGGACAACCATTATCACTTAAGGATATGAAAAATAGACAGTAGCCGATTCTCAGACCCACGCAATATGCATATAAAATTTTATAAAAATCGGTCAGGCCGTTTCGGAGGAGTATGGTAACTAACATTGTGACACGAGAATTTTATATATAAGATTATTTACTGCGTTTTCTTATGTTACAAGCCTTTTGCCAGACGCAGCCAGTCACGAAGGAGCACCAGACAATATTTTATTTTGGTCACCCATCTATGACCGGCCATTGTGAAAGATACTGAAAGCGCTAGTCACTGAGCCATCGAACGAAATTAAATGGTTCATAAGTGGCTCCTACTTCTTTCCTACAATAAAATATATAAAGATAAAGACTACAAACAACACCTTTATACAGTACTAGCGGCCCGCCCTCGCTTCGCTTCGGTGTAGAGCTGAAGTGTAGACTACAGTTTTTGTTCTCAGGCTTGTATTATACACAATGACATTCATCTATGATTCTTCTTATACCTGCATGCAAAGTCTCAGCCCGATCGGTTTAAAACTGACAAAGTTTCATACAAACTTTCATTCCCTATTTTATCCCTGTGGGGGTAGAATTGATCAAAATCCATTCTTAGCGGGTGCTTACGTCATAACATCAACCTGCATACCAAATTTCAGCCCGATCCGTCCAGTGGTTTGGGCTGTGCGTTGATAGATCACTATGTCAGTCAGTCACCTTTGAATTTTATATTAGATTTAATCAATATTTATATTCAGTAAGCAAATCACTTAATTTCGGCTACTATTATGAGTAGTTTAATGAATTAGGTAGAATGAGGCGCCTCACCGCGCGGAGGGCCATCTTGCTATCAACTTTATGAGGCATTTTGAGATAACGCTCTTAGCTTTAAATCAAAAGCCTATGATATTTACGTATCTTTTGCTAATTTTTTACTTTCGCACACAATTGATGGATGATTAGGTATTCATTAATTTATTTAGTAAAAATATATTATGTTTTATCAAAGAAGTTTGTTAATATATATGTTTTTTACTCAATTATTGAAGTTATACTTCTTTAGCCGCGTTATGAAAAAATTATGAGAGTGAAATTTTAAGATGCGCGCGCATCACTGTAACACAATAGTAACACCATGAAGTTGGCCGCGGGCGCGTTATGAATGTTAGTGTATGTTCATCTGTTCGCAAGGTACTTTGAACGATCCACGGAGCTCCATAAGATGATCGCGTTGTCAAAAACAATGTTGGCACGCTCGTCGCCTCTGATCACTGTTTTCATATTTATAATATATATCCCCATGTTTCTAGTTTCTATATAGACACAACGTGTTTTAGTTACTTACAAGTGCTAATTACATATGGACTAATAACTTAAATCAGTAGTGATTTAAATTGTATATTTTGATTATTTATTAAATTTTTCAAATTAAAACTGAACTTTATTGACTGCGTTGACTATCCTTTTCCAATCCTTTTATTATCTTATTGTAATTAATTATCTGCATGCAATTAAAAACTATTTTTTAATAATTCCAAAAAGAAGTATAACTTCTCACGCGCGTACTTAAGTACACGCACCCATATTTTTTGTAATTGTAACATTATTTGCTAAATAATCTACTTTTTTTTATTTCTACCTGGTTTATAATTTTTTTATTACATTGACGATAAAGTTCGCATTGTAATTAATTTATTTAATATTTTTTGCCTTTACACTGCAAATGGCGGATTTAAAGCCAAAATGGCATTCTCTACCAGCCAACTGGAAAGAGCATACAGAGCTAAAAAAAATGGCAGAGATTCAAAGAAGAGAGATTAAAATCAAATAATGAGCAAATGCACTAACACTTGACTATGCATACGACCATACTTATTATATAAATGTTGAATGTGGTACCTAGATTGAATGTTGTCTGCCACAGTGTTAGATATCAAGCGGTTTACTTATATAATCGTTTACCCAGCTATTTCAAATCAATTGTACAAATTAATTTATTTCGTAATCGTTTAAAAACCTTCTTGTTGCAAAAATGTTTTTATAGTGTTGAGGAATTTGTTACACATAGGTATAAGTTTGACATTTCGATTTATATTTATTATTATAATTTTATTATGAAATGTTATTGATTATTTATAAAAAAAAATATTTTTTTATTATTGACATGTATATTTTTAGTAATTAGTCAGATTATAATTGTATTTGTTTTAATCAATTTAATTTATTTAAGAAAGTGCAATATTCTTAAATTCTCATAACAATAATTATGCAATGTTATTGATTGTTATTATTAAACTGATTGGGTTTTTATATTACTGACATTTATATTTTATTTATTGGTCAGACTATTCTATTTTATCAATTGTTTTTTTTATTAATGTGCAAAAATTTGTACTTCCAACACAATGTAATATTGTTAAGGAATAAATAAATATAAATATATACACAAACAATTGTATAGTCTGAATTAACAAACTGTGTAGGTTAGATATGTTACAGTAGTATAATGTTATGAATGGGCGCGTGTAATTGAGGCTTGTTTAATTAATAGGCACCGTCTATCGGAACATTATTAACGGATAGCCGTGAGAGCTTCGGAATTGGAGCAACAACAGCGGCGAACAACGGGGAAGCTGTCCGTGCCGCGAGCGATTTATGGCCCAGCTCAATTAACGTCTAGCTTGATTTAGAATAATTCCTCCGATGCCAATTAATTAGGGGCTTTGATGTGCTGCGCGTTAGCCAGCCGCGGATCGATCGCGCGCGGCCTAATAAACAAAAAGGCTTCATTCCATTAGGGCCGAAAGCGGACCCTGCCATAAATCTCCGCGCCCATTACGCGCGGCGCCGCCCACGCCGGTGTGTGGAAAAGCGCATTTTCCGTCCAGCTATCTCTTTCATCCCCAGCCCCGCCTTCAGTACCACAGCCCGGAGAGGGGCGGAGCCGCCCGCCCGTCGCAGCCTCAGTACTCCCGCGCGCCTCGCTACAAACGCACGCGCATCTCATAATCTCGCGCGCGTAGATCGCTTCCGATAAAGACCGCCTTACTGTGCCGCCTGTCCTCTCGTGCTGTGATTAAACTAGTGATCTTAAACTATAACAGATTTGACGTGACATTGAGTACAGCAACAACACACCCAAAGTACCATAAGGAACTTGTTGTCCAAACGCGGTTGTCTTCAATTGGTAAGTCGACGCATGGAGTTCATATTTTCAAAATAAAGTATGTTTTTCTTGACATCCGAGTACCTATATCGTAATGAGAATTAATTAAAACGTGTGTTTTTCGCATCATATCATAATCGTCAGTCTAAAGTTGAATGGCCTAAAGTTGTAGGCCTAAATATCATAAAGAAAGTGTCAAAACAAATCTTGAATGGTTGTTTTCGCTCATGT
This sequence comes from Chilo suppressalis, assembly GCA_902850365.2. NCBI lineage: Eukaryota > Metazoa > Arthropoda > Insecta > Lepidoptera > Crambidae > Chilo > Chilo suppressalis. The sequence goes on along the minus strand of OU963898.1, from coordinate 32,407,379 downwards.
CACTACTAATGACAAACATCTTTTTTATATTTACAAGAGTTTATAAGTTAGGATTTGGGTGGAGGATCGAAGAGCACATCATAGACTTGTATGTTCTATACCTTAACGTCTAGAAAAGGCCAGAACAATGTCTGAACAACGTGCTGAACAAACTTCCAGTACAACAAAGAACTTGGATGGATGTATTCATAGAGAATATTAAGTCTTGTTCAATATGGATTTGTTAAAAAAAATATATGCATCGCTATATTACATTTAGGCATATTTTTACTGATTTTTTTGGTTTGTTTGCGTAATAATTAATCATAACATAAGCTCTCGACAGTAGGTTATTATTCGACGTTCAGAAATAATCGTCAATCTCGAACTGTCGCAACGGCTATACAGTAAAAAAAATACATATAATAATATATTGACAAGCCCTTATATATTAATTAAAAATGTGTTTATTGTTCACTTAACAAACTGTTACATAATATGACAAAACATTTTTTATCCTTATAGTGATCTAAGTTTGTGAAACTGCCAGAAATAGATTTTTGTATAACCTGTGCCACATAATCACCCTTGCAGCTGACATGTTAGTGGTGAAATGTCTTAAACGTTAAATTTCACGATGAAAGATGTCTAAGCAATGAAAACGAATTCTTTAAAACTAGGCCTAAATGATAAGGGGAAATAATCCAGCTTTAAAGTGATATTTACTTCGCGAGACCATTTCTAGGTTGAATTTGAAGTTAGCAGTATTGAAGTTATCCACACTAATAAATAATAAGTTTATCTTCTTTGGGCCATACGAATGAACTTTACCCGGAGCACCAAAAATTTAATAAAAAAGTTTATGACGTCATCTTTTCTTGTATGGTTTTTTTTTTCAGAAACCTATCGTGTGCCCTTTTTAATGAAAGGGCTTACTTCTAAAAATATACTTAGCTATCCATCATTACATTACGGTTAACATCAAGGGCAGCCTTTTACTGAATTTCGGAGTGCACCGCATCACAAGTACTTCATACTCACTCTGTTTGCTTGTCTTCTTGTACTGTTTTATTGAGATTTGATGAATTTTGGAATAAAGATTAAAATCATTATGAAATCCAGTGGAAGTTGGGTGCCCGTTTGGGAAAGAAAAAAAAAGACAACAGTGAAATGTCACTAGCTCATGGTGGAGTTGTATTTCTGTTGGTAAAGTTCCACTGCTCCACCGGGTTCAATCCGATCGAGGGTGACATGAGTCAAAGTCAAAATTTCTTTATTCATTAACGTATAATTTGCACACTTATGAAAGTCAAATTTGATGCCATCGGTTCAAGAGTCTACCAGAAGGCCTTGTCTGAGAAGAACCGGCAAGAAACTCAGCAAGATTTGTCCTCCCTTTACATTTTCTATTTTTATTTATTTGGAAAGAGTCATAATCCACATCAGGTCTTTAATAGTTTAATTTATTTTAAAAGCATAAATAAATAAATAAGTGGCAATATTTCCCTTAGCATCAGCTTACACTTGACATTAGGTGATTTGCAATTTAGCCTCGAAAACATTATGTCATTCTCATGCATTAATATTGAGCTGTTGGTTTCTGTAAGTACTCGGGTAGATTGATTATATTTCTTCCATGGGAAATGATTTATTCAGTACCTTACCACATTGTCGAATGATTGACTTCTGCTGTAAAGAATTTGGCTTTTTTGTGTGACAAACATCGTTTACATTAATGTAAAGGAGGTTCCATAATACAAGCTCCATTTAAATCTAAAGAAAAGATTACTAGAAAAAAAAATCCACGCGGACCAGGCAGCGGATGGGACCCGAACCCGCATCCTTCGCAATCCGGGCGAATGCACTGACCATTATGCTACCACGGCCCTATTGCCGCGTCGAAATTTTCCTAGCCTTAAGCTAGAGCGAAGCTACCTACAATGCGAAGAGATGGCGCTGCCTTGCAGCTTAAAGCTAGGAAAATTTCGACGCGGCCAATAGGGCCGTGGTAGCATAATGGTCAGTGCATTCGACCGGATTGCGAAGGGATTTTTTTCTAGTAAACTTTTCTTTATATTTATTAATGTTTTTTATTACAATTGACAAAAATTACGTAAGGCTGTAAGTATCCATGAAATGTGCGTCACAATGTAGATGGGTTTCATTGTTTGAGTCGCTCGGTAGTGAGGGTGGCAGCCACCCCCGAGAGAGCCGTTACCGGCGCCGGCGCCGGCGCACATAGCAGACGCATCACTCATCCAACCACACCATTGTTGACAAACAACCGCCTATTACCTCACAACTGTAGATTCTGACACAGATACGTTAGTTTTTTGGCAAAATACCTCTACTATTCTGTAATTAAAACAGAAGCTATTTCTGTTTTGTTAATAAAAAATGCGTAATTTAATACTCGTCAGTTTAAAATTTAAAAGTATAATAAAAAGAGAAATGTAATAGAAATCATGCTACGTTAAGGTTTAATAAAGGCACATATTTAAAAGAGCATGAAAATATTAGTAATTACGTTCATATCATGGGCTTATTAAAGCGGAAAACGGCTGAATGAATTTGGAACACATATAGTTTATTACCTGGATTGAGACAAAGGATAATTTTGTCACGAAAAAATGTTAGGTTCCTTAGGGATAAAAAAAAAACTAAATTTTACGTGGACGAAGCCGCGGTTGGCCGCTGGTATGTTTATAAAATGAAATAAAAACTAAAAACATATGGAAATTATTATATTTATATTTAAAAACATTTAACTGCCAGGTGTTAAAATCTAAAGAATTTTTTACTAGAAAAAAATCCACTCGCTCCATCCCGTCTGAAATCAGCAGTGCTATTCACAATTTTAAATCACAATTTGAAATTAGAACACGATTTTCAAATAAATTTGAAATCACACCGGTGAGTTCCACGGTGAAAAGTGAGTGTGTTCTTCCAGAATAGCACTGCTGGACTGAGTGGATTTTTTTCTAGTAAAATTTTCTTTCTAGTAATATATTATTAATATCTTGGAATCGAACCGGAATATTTTTAGTAACTGGTAGTTTTTCTAAGTGAGCTCAACATCAAATCCTCTTGCAAATGTTGATCAAATTTCGGTGCACATTATAAAATCTCTGCTCAAGCTAGTAGGTATTTGCCGTTGCAAGCGTAGCCACTATACTGCCACTCAAGGGCCGCTCTCACAGCCGTAGCCAAACAATGAATGTTTGTCCTTTAAAAGAATATAAAGAAACTGAAAAATTAAATTTATAATGTCACTGTTATTCGCGGCTATTCAAAACTTAGTGTGCTTTGTTTTGTTTTAAGAATTAATATTGTTTACCTTTAAATTCAAAGGTTTTTATTGCCTCGCAAGTCATGGTCACGTTAACACAATTAAGGATGTTTATAAACAACAAGAATAAACTAATGAATACTTATGTTTTTATTTATTTTTAAGCATTTGACTGCTGGATGTTTAAATCTAAATAAAGGTTTTTACTAGAAAAAAATCCATGCGGATCAGGCAGCGGACGGGACTCGAACCCGCACCCTTCGCAATCCGGGCGAATGCACTGACCAATTATGCTACCACGGCCCTCATGGCCGCGTCGAAATTTTCCTAGCCTTGAGCTGCAAGGCAGCGCCATCTCTTCGCATTGTAGGTAACCCACAATGTCAAATGAATACTTTTTCAAGGTATTAAACATTTGAAAGAAGACATAGCAACTATACTTATGTTTTTATTTATTTTTAAGCATTTTGGCCAAATTTATGCAATGCCAAGCAATGAATACTTATTTTTATATTGTTGTGGTACCCATGTACCTTGATGTCAGCATTTTTACCTAAGTCATGGATGTTGATATGTATTTCTACTTATATATACATATATTTGTATCAATTTATTTATACTTTCCGTTAACTCAGTATTTCATAACGTAAGCCGTTCACTGCTTAATTTGGGGCTGGTGAACTGGAAATAGTGTGAGTGATATGAAGAGGATAAAAATCTGTAGTTATAGTGTGAAATGCATTTAACTTCTTTTGTATGGCCATTCAAAATATGTATATTTTTTCCTATCTTTCATAGATTTCCATTATTTTTTGGGGATTATTATAGGTACAACTGATATATATCATCATCAACAGCCTATCTTAGTCCACTGCTGGACATAGGCCTCTCCAAATGCGGTAGCTTATGATTTCATTTTGTTATTTCTGACAGCCGAAGGTTTTCAAATGCCTAGAGCCTTTTTGCATTGGTAAAAACAATATTTAAGAAAATGAACGCATGGTACTTTTTCTAATAACCATAAACAATAAACATAACCGAAGCAATCCCAATAGGTGTAGGTGGTAGGGCCTCTGGTATGAACGCCAGGTTCGAATCCCGCTGAGGCAAATATTAGTATGATGAATACGAGCATTGTTCCCTAACTCATGAATGTTTTTATGTACATATTTCTAGATAAATATACTTATATTTATATATTCTATCTGTTACCCTAGTATCCCATAACTCAAGCCTTACAGTGCTTACTTTGGGGCTAGGTTAATTGGTGTGAGTGTTAGTTTTTAATTTTTGAAGTGAAAACTTCTTTAGCGGCCTTGTACACTTTTTTTGTATGGGTAAAAAATGTTAAACCCGTGTCAGGTTAAACACGTGGGCTGATCGCATCATGATACACAATAAAATTGGAAAGGTTTTTGACTTTCAATATATTGGACGAAACATAGTAATAATTTATTTTACCGTATTATAATAATAAGTCTCTATCTAGGACGTCCACGTGGCAACTTTATTGCGAAGAAAATGCATTTTTTTAACAATAGATGTCGCTAGGTGCGCTTAAGTGTGATTCATGTAAGTTGATTTCTTTACAATAGATGTCACTAAGTGCGCTTAACGTGATTTATGTAAGTTGATTTTTCTGAGACAAACTTTTTTAATGTAATATAAATTGTCATGTTTGCGTACGATAGTGCAATAAATAAATATTGTATTCTACCACATACATGATAGTACTTTTACACTGATAATTAAAGCAATTCGTGCAAAATTATTCCCTAACCATTCCAAAATATCAAAAATGCACAACGTTAATATTCAAGTTTTCACTTCTGCCGGCACTCCTGGAGTGCAACCCGTCGTTTTTTTTTATTTTACTTACATAATTTAGCAACCCCTACAAACTCGAACTGTGGAATGTCATAGGTTATTGCACTGGCTTTTAAAAGTCAAACGTATTTCTTTTCTGCATAGTGTCATAAGTACATGTGTCACAATTAAGTTTGTATATATCGTGGTTGCATTAACTGTCCAGAACTGCCACCGCCACGAAAGAGCTGGAGCTCTATTTTTGAATCACTCGTCTTGCGTCGAACGCTCGATTTCTACTAAATTTCATTCGACATAATTAATTCCGTATTTTTGAATTGCTCGAGTGCAACGAATGGGTGAAACCACTCGCTGCATGGCGAATGGTGGAGGCGAATGATAGAATAATTGTCAATTCTTTTGTGCTATTAGACGACGATAATCTATCATTGTCATGCTTTATATGAAACGACAAACAGTAGTAGTAATTACCGGTTTTTATTATTTCTGTGTGGAATGAGTAAAATTTCGTATTTCGTATCAAACAGGTAACACTGGTGACGAGTGATTCAAAAATACGGAAAATCAGTATTATGCGACTTGAAAGTCGAAGGTGACTTATGTCGCATTCGACGATACTATGTCAGACGAGTGATTCAAAAATAGAGCTCCTGGCTTGTGTTAAGTGGCTGTCAGCTGGGTTGGCCGGCAATTAAGTCGACCAATATTGGCAAATGTCGGCCAGACACTGACACCCTTCAGCTCCACAAACCGCTCCATAAATTGCTAATAGGCACAGTTGCGTTGCTGTACGCTCTTTTCCACATTTAAAACGTAATCTCACAAGTTATGAATTCAGTGCTCGTGAACAAAGTTGAAGAAATATTTTTTTTAAGTAAATGGGCTTACAAGTTCATATTTTAGGTACTGAATTTTAAAATAAATAAGTTTAATATGAATTAACTTCGTAAGCAACGCAATCGTACGGGGAACGATTTACATTAAATGTTTCATAATTATATAATTGCTTAGCTGATTATGAACACATAATGAATTTTGATATAATGAAGAAAGTAAATAAAGGTGAAAAATATCAATTCAAAGATGAAACAAAGTGTCATTCAAGAGTATCAGTACACAAAAGTTTCAGTATAAAAGAGTATCAGTACACAAAAGTTTCAGTATAAAAGAGTATCAGTACACAAAAGTTCCAGTATAAAAGAGTATCAGTACACAAAAGTTTCAGTATAAAAGAGTATCAGTACACAAAAGTTTCAGTATAAAAGAGTATCAGTACACAAAAGTTTCAGTATAAAAGAGTATCAGTACACAAAAGTTTCAGTATACAAGAGTATCAGTGCACAAAGGCTACCTTATTGTTCGATTGTTCGTTGCGACTTTTAAAGCCAATGTTCTTCTATAGTTCATTTAATTAAGCTTTTAATTAACTTACTTCATAATAAGTAGGTACAAAGTTACAAACATCCATTATTTTTTTAAAGAATCTTTAGATAGTAATGTATTCAATTATTTACTTTACAATTACATGATTGTTTCAACTTTTCAACAAGTTTTAAGTCCACTCGCAAAGTCAATGGCTTTAGTGGGGCTAGAAAATACTTAATTGATGTCCAAAGAGTGGGCGATTGACAAAACAAGTCGGAAGTTTATATTTGTTGTGTAGCATAATGAAATAGCTACCAACAGAATATTAATAAAGACGTTAAAACTCTCTAGAAAAATGAAAAACGTCGAATCGTCGTAAACGTCTTTTTAGGGAACAATCGTGTAAAAATATCAAGCCTCTTTATTGCCGGTCAGTTGGTATGCAAAAGAGATTTAAATATCTGGTTCGCAAACGTATGGCGAGGCGGAATACCCCGTCGGCGGCGACCACGGCGGCCCTCGGCGCCGGCGCTTCCTGACGCAGGTACTCAGAGGACCTTAGCACCACAGTGCAAACATAATCAGTGCTCAAACTATTTCTTATGTTTCTATGCACACCAATTTATTTATTTATTTATTTCAGGAAAACAACAGCATTGTCTTAATTTCTAGTTACATTTGTAATATTTTCTTAAACTAATGCCAATAACAGTATTCCTGGTAACATATTTATTTGTGTAACACTTTTGAGTCTATCTTTAAAGTTCATTCAAAGATATTTGCAACAATAGTTTCATTTCTATCTTTATGTTAATTAATTAAGATATTCCACGACATGTTTATAAAACAACATGAATACAATGTTTATTATCATATAACGAAGCAATAAAATATACATAAGTACGAACCCCTTACGTGTCTCATTATTTAGCCAAATATGCTTAATCAATACAATGTACTTTCCCCGATCATTCATTACTTAGGAGCTTTACAATGGATTGCTTAAAAGTACGTTTTGTCCCTATAAAAGGATCAGCAGTGCTAAAATGTTTATTATAGTTATCCAACTAATATACCAATCATTAAATCATACGCTTTTCAAATTGCTTAAAATGCGTTCTTAATACTTTAAGATTACTTATAATTGAGAACGCAGCCTGTAAAGAATGCGAAACGTAGAGCTATGTATAAAAATATCAATAAAAAACGCATTTTAATCCTGTTGAAAATTGTTTTGTTTAATGCTCAAATTTAAACTATAATTTTGTTATTGATACCTCACATACTTGATGTTCAGGCGGAGTAGAATCCACTGCAAACACGCTAAACATGAAAGAGTAGATGTATAAATATTCCTAGGCACATTGATCTAGCTACATCCCAAGGCCTTAACTTTAATATTAGCTGACCCGTAAAATTCTTGCATACTTATTCAATTTAACACACAGTTTAAAATACTTACTGTTCTTTAAATTCTGTAAAGTTCATGTTATTTACTTAAAGCTGAGCATTTTGCTTCGAAAAAGAGAAAATATTAAAATCATTGTTCGTGTATCTTTAATATCTTTGTTGTAATCGTAATTAATTAAAAATGTGGTATCGTTGAAGCGAAACTTGAAAAATGGTATTTGATTATAATAATAGTAAATAAATATTTCCAACACTCACACCAATTAGCCTAGCCCCAAAGTAAGCACTGTAGGCTTGTTGTGGTTTGGATTACTAGGGCAACGGATAGAATACATATTATATTGATACATATATAAGTATAAAGATAAATAAAAATTAATCCATGACTGAAGTACGAATACTCGTACTCATCACACAAACAACTGCCCCAACCGGGATTGGAACCTGGGAACCCCTCGAGTAGTCGACACCTTGAACCCAGGCGTACATGCCACTCGACCACGGAAGTCGTCATTGTTTGATTGTGTTGCGCTTTTGATGCTCAACAAACCCATTCATGGATGTTTGGATTAAAATTTGGAAGTTAACAGGCTGAAGGAAATAATTTAAAAATGCGGAACAAAACAAACCCTATAAGCCCAATGATGCTTTCTCATCGACTCCAGTGACAGCAACAGCATAGCCCCAAATATGTTCAAATTATAAACACAAAGTGGTCATTAAAACGCCTTAAAAAAATCATACTTTTTATGTTGTGGCGGCGACATCTATATGCCCCACAGATATACAACGGATGTAGGAAATCATTACTCATCATCCTCAAAAAGATGGCGTTACCTGCACTGCGATCATAATAGTATGGAAGCTTACATCGCACAATTGAAATTCGGAGGCTAACTCTTCATATATACGATGCCCGACCAACATCAGTTGGGCCGCGGCCCCCGAGCTACCATCACCCAGCTCGGAGGAAGATCTTCCCCTTCCTACAATGTGTATTTTTATGGAGTTCTATAGAACTATATATTATAATATATCCGATAAATAATTACGCTGGACATCCCTCTAACATTTGTTACTGTTTTCAATATTGACTGTGTTGGGTTACCCGTTCGCCAAAAAGGTTTTAATAAATTTACGATAGGTTCAGTTCCGGGCGATACCTGTCGATGCGATGCCGAGATAACCTAATAGCGATGTCGCAGCCTCACACCGATGACACTGGCCGGGTGATCCCTCGTTTCGTTATATTAATGGACATTTTTTTATAGATATTTAACCGACAAATTATCCCAACCCACCTGATGTTAAGTGTGTGTAGAGATCAAATGCAAAGATAGCTAATAAGGCAAAATACGTGAATTCGAGACTGCGAAAAAGGAGACAAACTAGCATAATGGCCCGTAAGCGGCCGCCATGATCTACAGATGTTTACTATACTTTGTACTTGTAATTATTCACTCACGCGCATTGCCTGAAACCAACTCTAGCCCAGGGATGAGCAAACTCATTTTTTATCATGCCAATATTTACTATTACAATCTACGGTGGGCCAGGTTTTTAAAATTTAAAGAAATCGATCTGCGATTGATGTACAACAGGAATATATAAATTCACCCATTATGATTAAATTCACCTCAATCTCCTTGATACAGCAAAAACGCTAAGAAAAACTTATCAAAACGGACTTTTTGGCGGGATCGGAAAGCGTCACTTTAGCCGTTTTGTTTTGGTGGCCAATGTTAGTGTCTAATAATGGTGGATTATTAACCACTAAGTGTTCGGGAACATGCACAAGTGTTGGCAAGTGAAACAAAATAGCGGAAAGTGTCCTTCGACGTTCCCTCAAGAAGTCCACGGGGAGGTTCCAGTAAATCCCCACACATTTACTGAAACATAGGGGAAGGGGAATTGACTTGACTGCCGCTAACTTTGAATTGACTTATTTCTTAGACCACGAGTGCTATTGAATTTGTAAACATTTTAACACTTGACATTGGCTAAATGCACAAGTCGTGCGAAGCCATTTAGAAAAAAAAACTTATCAAAACAGAATAAAATAACAACTGAAGCATAAAAAAGTTTGATCCCTCTCAGCTGTCAAGTTTAAATATAGTAATAATGGGTCCCGCATTATAGTTATTAGTTGACGGCGGCTACTTAATCTTGCGCCTCGACTGCGCCCCATTCGCGCCCCTTCATTCGCTCGTTAGGCTGCATTTCCACCAAGAGGTGCGAGGTTATGCGTAGTGAAGGATGTGTTTGTCATAGGGATGTCGAAAGTTGAAAAAAATATCGATATATCGATACATCGATATTTTAAAAAAATATCAATATCGGCTTCGATATATCGCGAAAAAAACATCGATATATCGGACCAATTTTCCCAAAAATATATGTAGCACAGTCAGCCTAGCACAGTAATAATAACAATACAAATTATAATTAAAGAAAGAATTAGTACCAAATTGCCGCTACACTACATGACAGTACAGTATCTAACGAAAGACGACACGCAGAATAATAATGGAACGAAAATTATCTCCCTAAAAGTAAACCCTGTTTTCGAATGATGAAAATGATTGCAGGGCCTCTCAGGTACCCTTTCGTAAACAAGACTGGACAGTCACACACTTCCACAGAATATAATGCAATTCACCAGCGAAACAGATTTACAAATCATAGACAATACTAAATACACAGATCATAGATATGTTAAATATCATTAATCTGAGATCCAGTTACGATTTTTCCAGATACGAATTTAGTTCGATCGTGATATGCCGCTAATAATTAAAAAAATATTGTTTTTGATACAAATTTCGATATTGGTTATTTTGTATCGATGTATCGATATATCGAACAAAAATATCGATATATCGATACATCGATATATTTTAAACAAGCCTAGTTTGTCAGCAACCAACGGAATCACTTCATTTACCTCGCTTCGGTCAGCACACAGGTGGTGGAAACGAGCGGAGCGTGGTTTTTGTACAAACAAAACAAGCGAGGGTTCGAGTAGTGTGTCTGAGGGATGAGTGCTAGGAATGTGTGCGAGAGATATGGGCAAGAGATGTGTGCTACGAATGAAGGTGAGCGAAAAACCGTTAACAGTCAGACACGCGTCTATAATCAATGCATTCTCCCAGTAATGACGTATGCTTGTGAGACGTGGACGCTGACTGTCGGGATACTCCACCGCCTGAAAGTAGCGCAAAGGGCAATGGAACGTGCAATGCTTGGCGTCTCTTTGAGGGACAGAATACGAAACGAAGACATTCGCCAACGCACCCGAGTTACCGACATAGGTAAACGGGTTGCTCGACTTAAATGGCAATGGGCTGGTCATGTATCTCGAAGAGACGACAACAGGTGGTCGTACAGAACCCTACTTTGGAGAACTCGCACAGGAAGCAGAAGTGCCGGCAGACCACCTGCCCGATGGTCGGACAACATTAAAAAGACGGCAGGGCCGACCTGGACCAGAACCGCCGCATCAAGAACTTCTTGGAGAGTCATGCAAGAGGCATATGTCCAGCAGTGGACCTCATAATGCTGAGAAGAAGAAAGAAGAGAGAAGAACTCTATTATTTTCTCTATTGGAAAGCAGCCTAATTCCCTCAAAATGCAAAGAAGCGTGTTTGTTTGTTTGTCCCTGCTCCCGCCCTAAACCACCCCTCAAACACCTGTGATACCCAAAAAAAACTATTTCGACACACATAGCTGCATAAACATGCTTCTTTGAAGACTATTGTTTGAATAACCAGCGTTGTATGACGAAGTTTGCCATTTATTTGCTCACTGATTCAACGGACCGGTTGTCACGTTGACAACTTAACAATCGGGAACAAAAAAACTGCGGGATATCAAGGACCGAACGGACAAGGGACGGACATTTCGCAGCGCACTTAGCGCATTAATACTAGAAGGCGAAAATCATTTACACGAGGATGCAACGGTCATGATATTCACAAAAAAACATTTCAATTATTTCTTAATCTTTATATATATAATTCTTCTGTGAGTGTGTACGTCACTGAACTTCTCTTAAACGACTGGACGGATTTTGATGAAATTTTTTGTGTGTGTTCAAGACACTGGTTCTGAGAATGGTTTAGATTCACAAAGACGTGTAGACAGGACAACGTCTGTCGGGTCCGCTAGTAATATTATATAACAATGTTTATGGCAGAAACAACAAATTCATTCAACTAATGCAAAAATAAGTAGAAGTGATAATAATTACAAAAAATATTGTACCACTGAATGTGGCATACAAATAATTTTACAATTTCTTAAAAGCTTTTAAGCGCTTTTATTAAAAAAAATATATTGCATTCAGTTGGAAAACTCTTGAGTATCAATGAAATTAGTTTACTGATATTACCCAATAATTGACTTTTAGTAGTAAACTAAGTACAAAACGAGAGGCAGCGGATGTGCTTGGTGCGGCCGATGCTGTCAACTGTCATATATGAACATATAATGTATGGCATATTATATATGCGTGTGGCATTAACATAGGTAAAACATGTGTCACACAGTGAAGTTACAGCCGGACTTATAAGTATGCTCAATTTAGAATCGACTGGGCGCATTAACAGCCTCCAGCTATGTAAATGCCTCGTTGGATGCTCAATATATGCGTCTTTTTTATTTTTTTTAGATATATAGGACATCGTAAATTGTTCACGTTATGTATAACAGGTGGCGGTTGAATGTAATTTTGAATCGAATTCAAGGTCGTCTTATAACTTGTGAGTTAACTGATTCCAATGATAAAATATAAAAAAATAAAATTATTACGAATTTCTGTATAGAACCTCATCGGTTAATTTGATTTAATAATATATTTTTGGGTTTATTTCAAGCTTTATTTAAGCGTCTCACCATTTTAATGTACCATTAAAACAGATATTAAAATGCCATTATTTTTAATCTTCGTTGACTAGAAAATAAATAAAGATGTTGCCAAATCTGAAAGCACCACACGGTTGCATCACAACAATATAATCTGCAATCTAAGCAGCTGACATCGAAAACAAATTAAACAGACGTACGTCAATGAAAAAGGAACAATACCATTATCTACTTAGCCGGTGAGACGTATCGATGGTCGCGGTCGATATTAATGAGCGAGGAGGCTTTCAGCCGCATTGTGTGTTATCGAACGCCACGTTAAGTATCAGGACAGTGCGGGCGCGGTGGAAGGTAAAAATGCGTGGCGCCTACACATTAGGGGTTTAGGCGTAATTTATAGTGGATCCTCGGGGTGTAGCTGCGTCCCTGTCTGGCGCACGGGCACGGAGGCCTGCCGTCCTTGTCTGGCGCACCGGTACGGAGGCCTGCCGTCCCTGTCGCGGCGACAATTAGCCGGCCCCGCCCGCGACACCGCGGCGCGCGGCGCTTACGCAACGTGGCTCGTGCGCCTCACAAGCATTCCTTGAATCCTTTTTTTAGCACAATAGAATTACGTCATCACTTTACAAGGGTTCGAAATGGCAGTTGTCAACTGTCCATTAGAGTATAATAGTAATTCTGAGCGAGATATGTATGATTATGTTGTTTCAATAATAATTATAGTACTTTGTAGAAACTGTTGTAGAAGTAAGGACTGGTGACGCTGATGTTTGCGAATGTCACATTGTTATTCGTATTTGCTATTTGTCATTTTGACATCAGGTTGTCGATATCATTTTCCATAGGGAGCGAAAGGAAAAGACTGTTGTCATGTTCACAAGTAGCAAACACGAATAGCTATGTGAAGTGCCGGCATCAGACAACATACCCCTTATTTAGTCTAAGTATGTCTGTAGTGTAAGTGTGTATGTACGTACTTACGTACTATACAGATTTAAATCTGAACATGAATATGTATGTATGTACACGCATAACTTTTTAGGCAACCATTACCAGAAAATTAAATTGTGCTCATCACACAAATTAATACATATATCTACCATGATTCCAACCCATCATAAATAATATTGTTAGTTGACCAGGATTTTTTATTCATTTAATGAGAATACCCATCGGAATATTTATATAAGACGCGACTTAGGTAATTTGTAGCAAATTGCTAAGACTCGATTTAACCATAACCAAAACGATCTCATACAATAATGTCAATATGTCAATAACAATTTGACATTATTGTATGGACTTTAAATAGTTTTAGTTGAATCAAGATTTAGCAAATTAGCTGCAAGTGAGCCTACGTTTACAAATATAATCTCAAACCTCAAATTCATTAAACAGTTAAGACTTTTACAAGTATAAGTTATGAAAGTGTAAAAGGTACGCCGTCAAATCTACGGCGTAAGAACTTGTGCTGAGAAACACCCGTAAAGCTCAGCAAGGGCAGGTTTTGTTGTCCCCTATGTTATTTTATATACTTACACTAGCGGCCCGCCCTCGCTTCGCTTCGGTGTAGAGCTGAAGTTGTAAACTACAGTTTTTGTTCTCAGGCTTGTATTATACACAATGACATTCACCTATGATTCTTCTTATACCTGCATGCAAAGTCTCAGCCCGATCGGTTTAAAATTGACAAAGTTTCATACAAACTTTCATTCCCTATTTTATCCCCTTGGGGGTAGACTTGATCAAAATCCTTTCTTAGCGATTGCCTACGTCATAACATCTACCTGCATGCCAAATTTCAGTCCGATCCGTCCAGTGGTTTGGGCTGTGCGTTGATGATCACTATGTCAGTCAGTCACCTTTGATATATTATATAGAAGACTAGCTGACCCAGCGAACTTCGTACCGCCATAAAAAAAATTAATTAAAAAAACATTGTCCAGCGGACAAAATTGTGAATCTAAACCATTCTCAGATCCCCTTGAACACACACAAAAAATTTCATCAAAATCGGTCCAGTCGTTTAAGAGAAGTTCAGTGACATACACACTCACAGAAGAATTATATATAATAAAGATTAGCCATTCACGTAGCACGTTGATGTCTTTTGAACGCATAAAGAGAAATGTCAAAATTTCATTACAGTTTTGCTTTTTATTTAATTCTGTCATGATTAAATTGAGTAAAACATTTTCCTGTCAAAGTAGTACTTTAAATTTGATTTTCTTCGACTCCATATTAATATTATAAATGCGAAAGTGTATCTGTCTGTATCTCACGCCCAAGCCGCTGAAGCGATTCAGATGAAATTAGGTATATAATAGTTTGAGTCCTGTGGAAGGACATAGAAAAATGTGGTCCCAAAAATCGTACTTTAAGGGGATGAAAAAGTTGTTTTAAAGTTTTAAATAGTTTAAATAAACCTTTAGCTTCACTTATTACCAGGCAGGTAAATATTACACAAAATTCTTTTTAATATATATAATTATGTGTTATTGGATAAACTTGGACGACCTCCGTGGCCGAGTGGTATGGACGCCGGGTTTCAAGGTGTCGCTTGCTCGAGAGGGTTCGGGTTCGAGTCCCGGTGGGAGCAATTGTTTGTGTGATGAATACGATCATTTGTACTGATTTTTAATATGTATTGCTAAAAAGATACTTATATATATATATATACTATCATCAGTCAGTACTAGCGGACCCGATAGACGTTGTCCTGTCTACACGTCTTTGTGAATCTAAACCATTCTCAGATCCCCTTGAACACACACAAAAAAATTCATCAAAATCGGTCCAGTCGTTTAAGAGAAGTTCAGTGACATACACACTCACGGAAGAATTATATATATAAAGATATGTATTCCATTCGTTACCCTAGTATCACATAACACAAGCCTTACAGTGCTTACCTTGGGGCTAGGCTGATTGGTGTTGGAAATATTTATTTTTTATGTTTTGATTAACTAATCCTCGAAGTTTGGCTTAACAAAAGTAATGCCTTTAAGCCATAGCTTCTGTAAGGTGGTATTGACATTTTTGTTTGCTTTCTACACTAGGCTAGTATCAAATCTGAGAAACCATACGAAAATTAACATTTAGGATAACGGTCATATGCAACAAAACCACTTAATATCTTTAATTAAAACAGATGAGCTGTTAGCTTTTCCATGTTCATATGTGGGGATTGTGACACGCGGCAGCTGTTGTTCGCATCTGAGAAATGTCAGAGATGCCTTCAAACTGACCTTTGGACAAAACGTACTGGTTATTCAGTACGCATTAAGTGGCGGGGCCTGTCGGACTCGCGTGGTGTCAACCACTAACAAATACCATCTTTCAAAGGACATCTATATATATAAAACTCAAAGGTGACTGACTGACATAGTGATCTATCAACGCACAGCCCAAACCACTGGACGGATCGAGCTGAAATTTGGCATGCAGGTACATGTTATGACGTAGGCATCCGCTAAGAAAGGATTTTGATCAATTCTACCCCCAAAGGGATAAAATAGGGAATGAAAGTTTGAATGAAACTTTGTCAATTTTAAACCGATCGGGCTGAGACTTTGCATGCAGGTATAAGAAGAATCATAGATGAATGTCATTGTGTATAATACAAGCCTTAGAACAAAAACTGTAGTCTACACTTCAGCTCTACACCGAAGCGAAGTGAAGGCGGGCCGCTAGTAATTGATAAGTATCCACCTTTATACCGCAATATGTTTTTGGTATTTACATTTAAAAATAGAAATCAAGTTCTATTTGTTGATAATCCATGATGAAACTAAATTCTACTTTTCCTACTATTATTATTAATGAGAAAGTTCTTTAAACGGATCATAATTCTCTTCTTATAGTTATGTTTTTTCTCACAGTTCATTAGGTGAATAGGACATTTAGATAACACAAACTTAAAAACTATATAGCTTAACCTACTTACCTATTTAAATAAAGTATTTACAAAACAAAGAATATGTCACCCCCAGCGCCGCCGTCAGGAATGGTGCCCAATAGGCAGCATTGCCATGTTGGATAGCAATGCTGATCCGTTGACCAGGATAGCTGCCAGCCTTTTGATCACCAGTCACATAGATGAGCCTCTTTGACATTTCCTCAAAAAGGAGAGCCTTTAGAGCCTTGACCACCGAAGACGTGTAGCTTGCCTCTCGGTGTTTTATCGGTTACATTTTGGAGAGTGTGCGGAGGTATAACATAACTTGATCCCCCCTTCCCCTTTCCACCACCAGACGACCAGGCGCGGCGAGGGCTTCCACCCTTATGTTGTCTAAGTTCCTCCCATTCGCACGAAGCGATTTGCTTCGGCCTTCATTATGCGAACGGGTAGGGAGTGGAACTCCTTGCCGAGTTCTATTTTCCCGGACCAATATAATCTGGACATCTTCAAGGCCAGAGTGAACAGGCATCTTCTAGGCAGGCGTGTACCATCCTAGGCCTCATCATCGCTTTCCATCAGGTGAAATTGTGGTCAAACGCATTGCCTATTTAGCATAAAAAAAAAGGAGAACGCTTGGACCCCATGGGCCCATAGTCAACACCAAGCGGCACAAATATGTATTTCTCATTGAAAGCTGAATATTTGAGGCGTCGCTTGGAGCAAAAAAATGTGAAATCCTCCTTACCCCTCTAAAAACTAAAGTAATGTCTCGAAAAAGCTGGAAAAAATCATGATATGTAGTGCTTTTCTTGAACTTTTAAGGAAATTTATAACGATTAAGATAGATTTGTTAGTTTTGGTTAAAGAAAATATATATGAAAAGAAGAAAACATTAATAATGACATACATGAAGTTATTGTAGCGTAAAACCTTGCATTGCAACAAAACCTAAAAAGGAACTTTTTAAAAACCACAATGTAATATCATTAGTTCCACAACGCTACCGCGAGTACCAACGACAACGGATTCTGAGTCGCGCTGACGTTACATTTTTATAAAAGTATTTAAGCACTTGAAAAGATCGGTGGTTATACCGCATCATACCCTTCTCAGTGGATGATCGCTTCAGATAAAGCTTGTAAGGTCCTTCTGGCCATAAGTAAGCATGAACTATGTACGGGTGTGTTTTAGTCAGTGTCTGACATAACCTTGCAGCCGGCTATAGGGCATCCATGAGGATTTCACACCCGCTCCCCACATGGGAGGAAACAAAAAAAATATAATCGGTTATCATTCGTATTTAAAATAATAATTATATCGAATTGATTTTGAGATTGAGACGCAGTTTGACTTTGATTTAGGTATTTTAGTTGAGATACATAGATTTATATTCATTGGTTTTTCTTATTTCCGATACAGAAAATAAAGACTTTTGCTCAAATATATTGTGGTAACTACAGGCAACTACGGAACCTACACGATACGCATTTGGCCGGATTTTCGATATGAATTCATATCAATGTCTTCATAATTGGATATCATTATTTGCACCAAACAAAGTGTAGTTTTATACATTACTAGCTGACCCAGCGTACTTCGTATTGCTTACAATAATTTGGAAGAAATGATAAACGACGAACGTCAAATGTTTGACAGGAATATACACATAGCCATCTGTCGGATCCAATGTAAAACATTCCAAAATGAACAACTACTAATAATCATTTGACATTGTGGGTTTACCTATAATGCGAAGAGATGGCGCTGCCTTGCAGCTTAAGAATAGCTAGAAGGAATTTCGACGCGGTCCGTGAGGGCCGCGGTAGCATAATTGGTCAGTGCATTCGCCCGGATTGCGAAGGATGCGGGTTCGAGTCCCGTCTGCTGCCTGGTCCGCGTGGAATTTTTTCTAGTTATATTTTCTTTAGATTTAAACATCAAGCAGTTACATGCTTTAAAAATAATAAAAAAATTATAACTACTAATAAATTAAAAATTAATTAAAAAAACATTGTCCAGCGGACAAAATTCTGAATCTAAACCATTCTCAGATCCCCTTGAACACACACAAAAAATTTCATCAAAATCGGTCCAGTCGTTTAAGAGAAGTTCAGTGACATACACACTCACAGAAGAATTATATATATAAAGATTTAAAAAAAATGTGATCTCTTCCATCTATGTATCTCGTTGAAATTTGATTAAATAAAATCACTTTTCTACTCATCACATTTATTTAAATTTTAATACCGATTCAATTTACTTTCTGCATTATTTTTAACAGAATCATTTATTATAATAAACGAATACTGCGACATTTATAAAAATACAATTCTTTGTTGCTGTCTACCTTTTTTATGCTCTATTAAGATTCAATAAAAAAGTCACCCGAAACTTTTAAAGTGGCCTAATGAAAGGGCTAATCGAAGCTTGAATTAAATATTCGTGTAGTACATTAGCACGGCGCCGGCGCTTCGGCTGCCGTCTGTAATCCTCGTCTTTTGTCACCCGATAATCACCCTTAACTCTAGTGACATAGGGCACTGGTGGCAGGTAACATAGCTGACACTTCCTGCCGACACCGTACACAGGATCACATTTCCAGATCGCTTTTTGTCGCAGGTACAAAGACGTAAAAATGTGACAACACGGTTTAAATTTTATAATGTTAAAAAAAAACTTTTCTAAAACAAGTCAAATGCATAAATATAAATTTTGGGATAATTACTACTTACACGTAGCTTTGTAAAGACGTAAAAATTTTAATATGGGAATATAAACGCACAGAAATATTAGTACCAACAATTTTTATGTTATTAACGAAGTTAAAATGAAAAACATGTGTTTAACAATTACATATTGTGTTCTGATCAAAATTCACATGTTTTATTCTGCAAGGTAGCATTCGCGATAAATAAAGTGTTAGCCTCGAGATAGCTTATCAAATTTTACACGATGTTTATCTGAGATAAGTCTGATAGCAGCCTCCGAGGAGATTACCTATGTTGTGATTGTGAATGGTTGAAATGTGCAACTTTTAGAGTTCCGTAATCAATGACTCTACTATATTTATGTACGTGTATTTTTCCGTCCGTCCATCCATCTATCGTATTTGTCTGACGGACTATCGGAGTAAATCTCATAAACCGTAATAGGTTATAATTTAAATTGAAATTTTGATAGTAAAACTACATCAAATTTCGATGCCACTTTAACTACAATTCTTTTATTTATTTATTTGTTTACAAATTAACATAAGTATTTGTACATTTTATCACTGTACACATTGTTAGAATATTAGTTGCAAATGACTAGTTTTAACTGCAGTCATCAGTAACAGTGATGCAAATAAGCAGAAGCTCAGTAATGTTTTAATAATAATAATAATTTATTGCATATCACAAGTGTGTACATGGTATTTGGGGTACAAAAGGTTTTATAACATGTGACGCCCTGCAAGGGCCACATTTTGCCATATTAACCAAAATGCTGACTTTCCACAACTCAGAGTAGGAAGCACGAGGGTGTAGTTAAAATCAAAATGCAGTTAGAAATGATCGAGTAGACCCCATTGACATTTTCTCTCGCAGTTTTGATACGGGACCATTCTTTCCGAGATAAACAGGCACTTGACGAGTTTTTTCACGCTGAGGATATTTTGCTAAGCTATTATAATTGCTTTTTGAGTAATTATGAGTGATGATTTTAAAAGTGATATGAATATTATAGCAGCGTTTTTTTTTCATTAGTTGTATATTATATCATATTTTATTTATTTTCTAAACATCTCGGGCGAGTCAACGCTCGTGAGGTGAAGCCGGAGACGGTATGACTCATCTCGTCGTGCAAAGTCACTGATCGTACACATTTATTGCAAATGATAAGCGGTGATATTTTTAATAGAAATAGTTATAGTGATAATTTAAATTTTTTAAGCATGTAACTGCTCGATGTTTAAAGTATTTTATTTTTCTAGTACAGTACAATCCGTTTATTATGACTTCGAAGGGAAGTCATACAAAGCATTTTTGTGAAAAAAGATTGTGAGATGAGTTTGATTCTCCATTTTCTAATCAGCATATTATTGCACCTTTTTCCTCAGTCGTAAATGCTTTACGACGTTGAGATGTCATTTTTTTACATAGCATATCACTAAAAACAATGCTTGATGTTCAATTTGAATCAACGAACGTTACTGTATGTGTAAAGAACCATGTCGGTCACTATAAACGCACAAAATTGATTAAAAATGGGTCATAATAAGCGACATGTCACTGTAAGCGAAGTCATTATATCCGATATTGTTACAATGAATTTTATATGAAAACCAAACTTCGTTGTGTCATAATAAGCGGTTGGTCAATATAGGCGGAGTCATAATAAACGGATTCTACTGTAATATTTTCTTTAGAAGAAATAGTTATGTGTGAAAGCAATTAATTTTACAATATTGTTAGATCTGCCAACGCCTCGCTGATGAGATGTGTCTATGCCTACTCGTCACTAGTTGCCTGCCAACCCCGTAGGTTTTAAAAATGTAAAGAAGGCACTTTTCCAATATTTCTTTTTTAAGATAATAAATCTATCTAAATTTTTTTTATACAAAACTTTACGAAGAACTTTAATCGAACGTCTCACAAAAGTACTTACCTATCGGCACCGAGCCCCATCATAGATAGACGTCCAGACAGCATATCCGAGATGTCCGCGCACAGGGTTACCATATCTCAGGATTTTTCCTGAGATTTCAGGATTTTTGGAGTTTTCTCAGAATTACGGCTGGATTTTGCAAATCTCTTGAAGTCTCAGGATTTTTTGAATTTCCAATAAAATACAGCTAACGTTTTACAGATCTGTTTAATAAAAACTTAAACGAACTAAAAATAATCTTCCTTTGATAATAATTGCAAAAGTATAAGAAGCATGTATACAAACGATAATATTACGATATTTGTTTCTTAGGTTTTCACGCACATCACTCATTAAATAAAACTAGTTTTTACGGGTTAATGCACGTAAGTCTTTCGAAGGTAGCTCGACAATTTTAAATAAAAAATCATTATTCTGACGATGCAGACCTGAAAAGGCTGCGAAACGTCAATAAATAAATAAAGTTTCGTGCAAGTCTTTCGAAGGTAGCTCTACAATTTTAAATAAAATGGTGTATTTTGTTATTTTTATTCAGGAGACACACACTGACGACCTTTTATTTTATGTTTTTTCCTTTCGCGGGCCTGCTGGAAGAAATTTCAATATGAAATAAGCAGTGCCCTTGTACAAATTTCTTGTTCCTGTTCTTATCTATTTTATTGTGTGTGTACTAAATTAGTAAATAAAAAAAAAATAAAAAAAAAAATCATTATTCTGACGATGCAGACCTGAAAAGGCTGCGAAACGTCAATAAATAAATAAAGTTTCGTGCATTAACCCGTAAAAACTAGTTTTAGATAATATTACGACTTTTCTAAATTGTTAAGTACGTTTGAGAGAAAATTCTCAAACTAAAAATCTCAGGATTTTTCAATGGAAATCAAGCCTTTTCTCCGGACTTTTGATTTTTTCACTTCTGGTAACCCTGTCCGCGCATAAATTACGCCGCGGCGTAAGGAGGTTCGTCGGCGGGAGAAGGGAGCGGGCGACGGGCGGCTAATCTGTCGGCGCGCGCCTCTGAAGCGCCGCCCGAAAGCCTTTCCGTGTTCCGCACTGACCCCGCGCCCCGCACCCCGCGACCTGAGCTCCGCGCCCCGCGCCGCCGCAATTAAATCGATCCACTGATGAATTAACCGACTGACCAGCCAAAACCATTGTTTCTCAATCTTCTACAGCTTATTTGGCTGGTTTAGGAGCTCGATGGCGCAAATGGTTAGCGCGTTCGGCTGTGATCGGTAAAGTTAAAATTCCATTGATATCGGCCAAATTTCGACGACCTCCGTGGCCGAGTGGTTTGTACGCCGGGTTTCATGGTGTCGCCGCCTCGAGAGGTCCCGGGTTCGAATCCCGGTGGGGACAGATGTTTGTGTGATGAATACGAGCATTTGTACTCCAGTCATGGATGTTTAATATGTATATTTCTATAAAAAAATATACTTATATATGTACTGTATATGTATTCTTATCCGTTACATCATCTGTAGTCGTTAGCACCCGCCAATCCGCACTGGGCCTGCGTGGTGGGTCATGGCGCAATCTCCCTATTCCATCCATAGGGAAGGCCTGTGTGCCAGCAGTGGGGACATTAATAGGCTGATGATGATTGGTTGTCAATCGAATTGAATAATAATTGTGTGAATGTCGTGGAACATTCGGTTGGAGCGAAGTTAAAAATCGTGCGGATTGGGCCCTATAGGGATTGGGTCATTGCGGATTAAGCCATCTCCATATCTCCTTATTCCATCAAAAAAAAAGTATCCTATTCACCAATCCATACTTTATTTTTTTATTTATTTAATTTTTGGGAGACCAACAGCTCATAAAACAGACATAGTTGAGAAAAAATTAGTAACAGAAGGCCAATTACAGGTCTCCACGTTTAAAAAACAGAAATCTTTATACTTTAACATATAAAATTAAAATTAAAAACGTGCGGACAAAATAATATGATTAGTCTACATAGTAAAGACAATTCGCCCTCTTAACAATCTTAAACAATGTTCTTTTATTAATAGCAAATTAATGTTATTATTTAGTTTAAGTTCACAATTGTTAGTGTATAGATACTATCATAATAACAAATGACCAAAAAAATTTGGGATTATCTTTAATTGAATCTTCGACAGATAAAATATAACTTCGATAGCACTCAGATTCTAACCGTTAAACCCTTTCTCTTAATAATTTATAGGTATACAAATCAGAATAATTTTTATATATCTTAAATCTTCTGTAAAATTTATGTTTTTCTTTAATAGCTTTTAATAGCTTACTGGGGCCACGTGGTGAGTCACCTGATTAACTATTAAACAAAACTTTAAACCAAGACCACAACCACCGCCGTCAGTTGTTGCCCATCTAGCTGCACACTCAGCTGCCTAGCTAGATGCCTCGCTAAGTTGTGACGGAAAATCTTACAAATTTCCCGCTTGCCCTCATCCGCCATACTGTTCGAAAAGGAATTTCGTTCCAAAACTGTTATTGGTATTCCATGCTGACTTGGAAGTGGAGAATAACATAAAAGTTAAAGTCTATCAACGTCTATTTTTAAAAATGCTTTAAACAGTATCCATACATACAGTACCTTGAAAAAAATTTTTCTTCCTAGTATTTTTTTTACAATTTCTCTGTAAGTGTTTTTCCTATCTTTCTTTTTTCAGTTTTTTTTATTACATACAGTCTTGGTTCCATATTCATACTAACTTTTTAATTATTATAAATGTAATGTAATTTTAAGTTATTGTAATTAATTTATTGAATAGCTTTTACTACAATTGTATTGCAAACACATCATGAGTGACGATCTTATAGAAATTGTAGAGTATTGCCATAGCGCGTGGCGCACATAGATGTGAATTCCGTTCCACGTTGACATACTGTAGAAGAACCGAATGTATAGGTAGAAAAAGTATGTAATAACTATATGTAATAACTACAATAATTATCCTACTAATACATATTTATAAATTCAAAAGTTTGTATAGATGTTTGTATTTTTTCGGTAAAACTACCGTACGAATTTAGATGAAATTTGGTCATAAACTATATGTTAGTTTATGACCTGGATTGAGACATAGGATACTTTTTATCCCAGAGAATGTTAGATTCCTGTGGGATATAATAAACAACACAATACACACACGCACACACACACACTCACACAACCACATACACCCACACAAACACACTACCTTCTTTTTGTTCAATTTTTTTCTCATATTTATGTTTTTGTATTTCACTTGGGAATTAATATGTATTTGAGTTCCTTATAGAGGTGGAGAGACTGGTAATCTGTAATACAGGTCTCCTAGTACAGACGCCAGTCTCTCACATAACTAGATTTAAGTATTAAGGTTAAGTTAATAAAGAAATTATTATTATTCTCAAAAAAAAACTAAAGTTGACGAGGATGTAGCCGCGAGCGGTCACCAATTTAGTTAATACTTTCTGTATGGATCAGAATACTTGCTTCCAAGCATCTCCTATATGTTGAGTTTGAGAACCATCGACCTATAAGAATGCCTTTATCTAAGTAATGTTCCCGTACGAATATCTACCGATTGATTGACAAGCCGGACCAACGGCAGTAGAAAACGATCGTCCAAGTGAATTGCCTATAAAAACAGATGCAAAACTCATGTCAATAGTAAGCTCCCATTAGTCAAGCAGCGTCTTGCAACGATAACCTTTACGATCGGTGATTTATTGAGCCTCGAAAAACTGATTGAATATATTTTATATGAAATGATTACAATTATCATAATAGATTGTTAAACTCCTACCGAATTCAATAACGTAAAAGTACAACGTAAAGCCGAAGTTACACTAGTTCTAATCATTAATTAATCCCATATTTAATATGATGACAAATCATAGGTAAAATACGAGACTGACATGAAATCAGTCAACAGTAAATGCCACTGATCGTCACGTTTCAAGGCTGATCGGATATTCCGTTTCCATAGCCTTAACGGATTGATTAAAATTTGTTTTTTAATGGGTTGTTTCGATAGAGCTGTTCGTCTTTAAACTCTATTGATACTCTATATACTTAGTAACGGCGCTCTTTTGCTTAAGAGCCCTTTTACAAAATTACGCCGCTGCCGTACTTATTGGCGTGTCCACTAGCATATATTGCATTTTACGGGTGATGTTTCGAGTCTTATAAAATAATTAATAATGAACTAATTATAAAAATATATACGTATTTCAGTAGTTCAATGATGGTAGATTAGTATTATGAAAGTTTTTGATAGTAATCCTATTTAATTCAATATCATAATACGAGGTAAACCTGCATTGTTTTTTGGGAAAACTCACGGAGGTTAGATGTTTTTTTTGATAATTAATGAGATGCAAAATCAAAATTCCAATACATTATGTTACAACAAAGATATATTTGTGATGTCGTAGTAATAATTTGATCTAATTTATTAAACATTATTTAGAGAATTAGGCGTTAGAAGTACTGCATATTATCATTTTTTCCGTAAACTAGCTGCGGTAGAACGATCAGCACAAAAAAAGGAAAATAGTATTTGCAAATATTCTACAGTAACTTACAATAGGAAGAATAAATCTACTGTTTAATTATATTGGAAATAGTCAAAATCTCTTCTAAGGGGTAAACGAGGTGCTCAAAAATTACGATTTTTCGCAAAAAATGTGAAAGGGCTCTTAAGTCAATTGCGAAATAAAGGTCAATGTTACTCACAATTTCTCTCAACAATGTTTGTATTGTGGTTGTTTATTTTGATAGAAAAATTAAATTAAGGTTATCCTATAAAGATAATTATCGTATGATTTTCGATGTCTCTCCCTTATTTGCACAGCTGGGAGAGGTGCGCCAAACAATAGCATTTTCAGCATCAGGTTTACTGTAAACGTAACGAGCAAAGACCGTCATGTAAAGGCATGTTATCCTCCCACACAAATTCCTGTACAACAGTTATAGCCTGGTATCGTTAAGCGTCACACAACTGACACACTCCGATACTCCCTTCGGATAAAATGAGTCCTTCCTTACTAACAAAATGCTACATACGATGTGATGATACGCAGTGTTGGGCAAAATGTAATTAACTTCAAATTAACAATTTCAATTACAAATTGTAATTGGTGACTTTAATTACAAATTACTTGAAATTATTGAAATGTAATTCAATTAACAAGTACAATTAGTAATTGTAATTGTTACAATTCGTAATTGTAATTGTTACAATTCGTGATTGTAATTGTTACAATTAGTAATTGTAATTGTTACAATTCGTAATTGTAATTGTTACAATTAGTAATTGTTAATTGCAATTACTCAATTACTTATATATATAATGTCTTTTAAAGACGAGGTAGTATTTTAAATAAAACTATTATATTATGATTTATCAAATGTTTATTAACGAAATAGATCAGATAAATTGTGTAATTAAAACCATTTTTTTTTTAATTAAGACAATAAATGTTTAATTTATTTTAAATTAGACATTAATACTACTCTTTGTTCAAACATTTGATCAGAAAGTTTGTAAGATTTTGGTAAGTTAATCATTGTAGCATATGAGAACAATCAATCGAAATAAAGGTGCACGCCGCTGAGAGACTAGAAAAGGGATAGGTAGCTGTGTAGGTACTGGTAACGAGGCACACACTTACACACTCATAAATTCATGGCAAATTATACAATAAAACTTTGTATGTATTGTGCTTGTTGTACTGCGTACGGGTATCAAGCTAATAACCACTCAATTTATATGTTACCCTTAAAAAGTAATTGAGTAATTTGAATTACAAACTAATGTAATTTAAATTATTTCGGACTTAAGTAATTGAATTACAGTAATTTCAATTAAAGTAATTCAATTACTATTCATTGAATTAGTAATTAAATTACAAAAGTAATTAATTACGCCCAACACTGGATGATAGTATACAGTTCAGTGTAGATCAACTGAACGGTTCTTTATAATGTCGCAATTAGACTTGGTCGTTAGCCCGAATACTGAGTGCTAATGGAATTCGGGTAAACTAAGTGTATATGAAGGTGTGTATTCGGGTAGATTTCCGTCTTCCAGCCCGTATCCCAGTGTAAATATTGCTTCGGGTGCCCGAATTTCCCTCATTTACGAGCTTACGAGTTAACCAAATAATTAACTAATTATAATATTTATTATTTTTAAAGCATGTAACTGCTTGATGTTTAAATCTAAAGAAAATATAACTAGAAAAAATTCCACGCGAACCAGACAGCAGACGGGACTCGAACCCGCACCCTTCGCAATCCGGGCGAATGCACTGACCAATTATGCTACCGCGGCTCTCACGGACCTCGTCGAAATTCTTCTAGCCATTCTTTTTTCTTTATAACAGCATGCGTTAAAAAACAAAACACAAAATAAGCAGGCACACAAATACATAAAAACAGCATAAAAAAAATGGAACCACAAACTACAAGCATAAGCGGCTAAAGGGCGTCAGCCCTTTTAAGCAGTGTCATAAACTCAGAATAGCTCTGAAAATGGATATCTAGCTCTGGCAACTCTTTGGCGATATCGTTGTATAGACGAGCCAAGCGGACAACCGATGCACAGCCACCCATCCTCGTTCGACAGAATCT
This sequence comes from Chilo suppressalis, assembly GCA_902850365.2. Lineage (NCBI taxonomy): Eukaryota > Metazoa > Arthropoda > Insecta > Lepidoptera > Crambidae > Chilo > Chilo suppressalis. The sequence continues at coordinate 32,379,482 of OU963898.1, read as the reverse complement.
GCTCCTGAACAATCCACAGGGGTATCTCGGTAATCTTGAAGGAACATAGTAAACGAAATTACTGACCAGTACAGGACTATCTATAATATTATTCAGGAGTTTGTACAGGAAGGACATATCAAGGTGGCAACGACGTATAGAGAGCTGATTCAGGCCAAAATATCTTAATCTCTCTGTATACGATCTATGTTTTCTGGGAGTCCTAAAGCGGTAAGCTAAGCTACGAAGTAGTTTTTTCTGTACTCTTTCAATCCGGTTTATACGAACCTTGTAATCAGGGCACCAGACCGTACTGCAGTATTCCAGCTTACTTCTCACGTAACTATTATGAAGCAGAATGACAGATGAAGGTTTTTTGAAGTTCTTTGTATTTCGAAGAATAAATCCTAGAGATTTATTTGCCTCCATTACTATTTTATCAATGTGATCCGAAAAGCTCAGTTTTGAATCAATTATGACACCGAGGTCTCTGATGGTAGTAACTTCTTTGATTCTCTCACCCAGATTCAGTTTCTTCATACGCTCGAGGCTGAATCCATTTAATTAAAAGGCTCTTACACTCGTGATGATTTTTGTCATATAATTCAAAAAATTCAAAATTCAATATCGTTTATTCAGTCTAGGCTGTTACAAGCACTTGTGAATGTCGAAAAGCTACGCCATCGGTTCGCAAATCTACGGCGGGAGACCTTGTACTGAGAAGAACCGGCAAGAAACTCAGCAAGGGCTGTTTTTTTCTCCCTGTATTATATACAGAGTCGTCAAATTGAAAAATGACTTCAATATGAGGTAACTCATAAAGTCACTTTTCATTACAAACAAAAAAAAATATGCAAATAATATAAAAATTATGACTATAAAATAAAAAATTAAAAAACGTAAAAAAAAATGATTTAACAAAGTTTAGGAATGACGTGTCCTACCGTTTAGGCAAAAAAAAAATATAATAATAATAATATGTTGTATACAAACGAGGCATTCGGTGAAGTCATAAGTATTGTGACCGCGTGTCACGGGGAGAATCTCTCATCGGCGCCGGCGCAGCTCCTAGTAATTGATGCGGTCCTCGCATGTCACACAATTTTTTATCCTCTTACACGTCACCGGCCGCCGCCGCCGCCGCGACACGAACCGGGAATGCTTTTATTCGTGCGACAACGGACCTGTTAATGTGTTAATCCACTCCGATCGGCTTGTCCGTCTGTTATTAATAGCCAACAAACAAACGCTGCCTCCCGCTCTCACCGCGATGCCGATGCGGGTACGCGACAGGAACGGCGAATGCTTATGCCAATGCCGACAGATCGGAAAACGACACTAAGTTCGAAAATTACGTAAGATAAAAATGAGATATTTATTTAGTTATAATTCTTATTATTTTCAAAGCATGTAACTGCTTGATGTTTAAATCTAAAGAAAATATAACTAGAAAAAAATCCACGCGAACCAGACAGCAGACGGGACTCGAACCCGCACCCTTCGCAATCCGGGCGAATGCACTGACCAATTATGCTACCGCGGCTCTCACGGACTGCGTCCAAATTCTTCATCCGATACTCTCCACCTTTATCTCAGCATCTCAAGTTTTTATGAGTCATTTGTAAAAGGCTCGTCGATCGTTACGTTACGCAACGGGAAGAATCGCGAGATGACGGCACTCGATAAGGCCTGCGTCACTGCGTCAGAGCTGACACACGCGCCACTGATGCGAATCTGCTTCCGTCACAACAATGCCGTGCCGCGGGCCTTCGTAGACCAACAAAAACAACAATAAACTTTACCTTCTAATGAGCAAAAACTTGGACGCACTTAAACCTCTTTATACGACTCCATTAGTCAAAAGAAGTAGATAAATTTTCCGAAGTCAATTGAGCTTTGTTTAATTTTTACTAGTGTTTAATGTTTTAAATCTGTTTTGTATATTTTTTATTTTATAGTCATAATTGTTTTATCATTTACATTTGTAATAGAAAGTGACTTCATGGGTTATCTCATATTGAACTCATTTTTCAAATTGACGACTCTGTATATAATACAGGGAGAAAAAAACAGCCCTTGCTGAGTTTCTTGCCGGTTCTTCTCAGTACAAGGTCTCCCGCCGTAGATTTGCGAACCGATGGCGTAGCTTTTCGACATTCACAAGTGCTTGTAACAGCCTAGACTGAATAAACGATATTGAATTTTGAATTCTTTTTTTGAATTGTTTTCGACATTTCCGCGCGCAATTTAATACTATTTAACGGATTATATATGTTCATAACGTTTAGTGTGCTTTACTGCGGAAATGCTTGAAGTAAACAACTTATGACTATACCCCTTCTAACGCCTTTTACTTAACGTCAGCTTCTAAGTTTCACCTCACCGGGCCATCGAACGTTGACCCAATAACATCATTGCGAAAAAGATTCCGCACGTCTGCCGAGCTGAGATCGTAAAGTGTGCGAATCACGCGCAGAGTGTGGCTTCCACAAGCCGCGGCCTAATTAATTACCTACCACAACGAGAGGGCTCACAAAAAAAATACCGAAACGTTGTCGCGGCTTAAGAGCGGCGGCGCCGCGCCGGCGCATACGGGGGACTCGAGAATGGGGCATGAGCGGGGGGAGGGGGGGGGGGGTGCTAATGCAGGCGCCACTTGATAAGCCCGATGTCCCTGGGAAAGTGTCCCCGCGCGGCAGTGTTGCCAGGTTCAATTATCAAAAATCGGGAGTCGTTATAGAAAAAAACAGTAGATGCAGAGGCGTACTTTTTCCGATTTGCGATAAGATTTAAGATAAAGACCAATAACGAATGTTTCTGTGGCTTCTGCCGCCCCTCAAAGCTATTTTTTTTAGACAATTACATTTATTTTATAATTATTAAGGTTATCTACATTATTAATGACGGAAAATGCAATTCAAAAAAAGAAAATCGTATTCTAAAAAAACCGGAGATTCATGTAGAAAAAAAGTAGAACAGGAGAAATTTAAGAAAAACAGGAGATCTCCTGTTAAATCTGGAGACCTGGCAACACTGCCGCGCGGCCTTTATAGCCGGAGTGGCCGCAGCTCAGACTCCATAACACCGGCCGGCCCAGACGAATATAAAACACCCTACTTATCGTAGCCTCTCTCGGACACAGATACGCTCATGTGAAGTTATTGCCGTGATCATTTCTCCAAATTTAGATATCAGAAGTAGAACTAACTACCGCCGGCGCGTTGCATTTCATTAATACGGACGTCTGTGCATCTGCTCTATCTCGATCGATGCCTATAAATGTATTAAATAATAATAAAATCTTGCGATAAGACTCGCGTAGTTTGTCCCATCGACATAATTAACGAACATCTCATAATTATTTACGAAACTTATGTAATTTTTACGATTGACTTTCTCGGGAGGTTAGTGGCCTCCTGAATCTACCACTGCAGACGTCACAAGTCAACCGTCAAACAAAATCGACTTTACTATCTTGATTTATTGATTGATAAAAATAAACTTGAAATATCAAAAGTGATATCCACTTTATTAATGTAATGCCCAATTTTGATTGTCGAATAACTATTTTATTTAAACTATTACTGCATCACAACCATTTAAATTCAAACTGTTCCATTTTATTTAAATTCAGACTTTACTCTGTCCCTTATTTGAGAATATTAAGGAATTCATAAATGTGAATTCCTTAATAAAGAAATATAATTGAATTCATTTTTAACTTATTGCAATAGAGAAAATGAGAAAATTTGCTTTAGATTGAAACATCTTGCAGTTGCATCTTGCAGTTACATGCTTAAAAATAACAAATATACCTTTAATTACTATTTCATATTTTTTTATACTTGTAAAAGTATTAATATGACATTGTGGGTTACCTACAATGCGAAGAGATGGCGCTGAACCGCGGTAGCATAATAGTCAGTGCATTCGCCCGGACAGCGAAGGGTGCGGGTTCGACTCCCGTCTGCTGCCTGGGCCGCGTGGATTTTTTTCTAGTTTGATTCTCTTTAGATTTAAACATCAAGCAGTTACATGCTTTAAAAAATATATAATTAGATATTTATTAAATGCTCATACAAAATATTGGCAACTATAGGTTACAAACAAAAAAATCAATCATTCGTTGCATATGTCCATAACGACAAAATTTATGTGTTATCATCTGTCCCTCTAGCTTGGTACATTAATCTAGGGACAAATTAATTAATAAGGGTCAGGTCACATGTAACGGTCGCCCGCGCGCCGGCCGCCTGTCGCCCGCGCGCCATAAATCTTTTAACAACGACACACATATATAATACCGCCACTTGTTGAAAAGTTGTCAGAAAGTCTTTAAATATGAAATGTCAGTAGAAGATTTAAAGTACCTAATATAAAACTTAAAGAATGGGCTGTACCCCACGAACACATGGGTCAAGTGCGTATTAGTAGGTGGCAACATACATTATGCATGGACAAGGTCATGCATAAAATTAGTAAAATATTAAAAGGACATTGTTTTGCGTCCATACATTGTTAGCCTAAGAATTTCTAGGTTCGAAATTGCAAGTAAAGGACTGTAAAAACAAAGATTATTGAAGGACACTTCTGAGAACTTAAATTATCACGCAAACTATATATTTTTTGAGGTTATGTTTAATATTAAATGAAACATAGGTCAACCTATGAACTTAGTAGGAATTGAATTAATATTACAACTAATTCATTTTAATTCGGTGCGATTTTAAAGAATAACTATTAGGAAAAACTTGGTTAGGTAGGAATCGTTAATAAAATAAAAACTGTAGTTTTGCTTCTTATTTTTTGATTATTTTTCACATAATTGTATCATATTGTATATTGTATATCACATGTATATTGTGTAAATATGCAGCGTGAATGTTTATCAAGTGCTCTTGAATGATTTGGCAGTATGATCCTCTCAGGATGTTGTGGCACAGGTTCTCTAGCACTTGGTAATAAAATATCTGCTATTTGGTAACATCGATGGCATATTACATAGCCTAAATAGTTAAATTAAAGGAAAAACAATCGCAAATAAAGACACACAACAGTTAATCCGAAACGAGAATGCACGAATGCAACAGATTACTACGAATGCAAACTGCCTGTACCACGACCACAGAGTATCGAGTTTTATACCGGCCCTTCACTTGACAACAGTCTGTCCTTGTCATGCTTAATAAGGAATAAAAAGGACGGACTGATGTCAAGTTTTCAAAAAGCAAACACGAATAGCCAAGTGAAGTGCCGGCATGAGGAAGAAAGAGTGTTTTGTTTGCAGCGCTATCATAGATTATACACATAAAATGGTAGTTATTGGTGTCGATTCTGGCATGATTCTCTAAAGCTAAACTTAAATTTGACAACAGTGTATCCTTGTCATTCTCTATACAAAATGAAAAGGACAGACGGATGTTAAATTTAGTTTTAAGTTTAGAGAATCCTGCCAGAATCGACACCAATGTCTCAGATTATTTTTTTTACTTTTTAATATAGCTTACTTAACTGGAAGTGTCCGTCACAATGTAAATACTGATAATTATCGCAAAAAATATACTAAGAATTATCGTAAATTCCAAATTGGTGTTGGTTCTTAGGCCAAATTGAATATTGTCCTTTACCTAGTTTATAGTGTTTGTTGACTACTATATTTTATTGAAGTAAAACTTCTTTACGCACGCTTGACTTGGAGGGTTAGCCGGCAAATGCATTACGCGTTACGAAAAGTGTATCAGGGCGAGGCTAACGGGAGTTGTGTGGGGGATATAAGCAAGAGAAAGCAGTGCGCGCGCACATTTTCTTTCTCTCTTTCTCTTATAGCTAGAAGTCATATATATCCACGAGAAGCTCCATTTGTATATATAGGTATATACAGACTAGCGGCCCGCCCTCGCTTCGCTTCGGTGTAGAGCTGAAGTGTAGAGTTTTCTACAGTTTTTGTTCTCAGGCTTGTATTATATACAATTACATTCATCTATGATTCTTCTTATACCTGCATGCAAACTCTCAGCCCGATCGGTTTATAATTGACAAAGTTTCATACAAACTTTCATTCCCTATTTTATCCCCTTGGGGGTAGAATTGATCAAAATCCTTTCTTAGCGGATGCCTACGTCATAACATCTACCTGCATGCCAAATTTCAGCCCGATCCGTCCAGATGTTTGGGCTGTGCGTTGATAGATCACTATGTCAGTCAGTTAGTCACCTTTGAGTTTTATATATATAGATAGATAGATATAGATGGAGCTAAAGAAGTTTCACTTCAGTCGTGTCGTCCTAAGCACACTAGTTATTTGTTTTTAACTTTCTCGGTCGCTATATTATTTACACTCTTATACTAATATATGTTATTTACGATCGACCTGCGATCGTTGAAGTTAAGCAACTTTCACAGTGGTTTGTCATTGGATGGATGACCAAAAATTTCCTATCTCGAGCTCCTCCGTCCTTCGGAAGGCACGCTAAGCCGTTGGTCCCGGCTGCATCTGCATTCTTTAGCACCCACCAATCCGCACTGGGCCCGCGTGGTAGGTCCCTATTCCATCCATAGGGAAAGCCTGTGCCCCAGCAAGCAAGGTACATTAATTGGCTGATGCTGACGTCATTTACGGGATTGTTACCATGTACCTTATTTTAGCTTTGTTATGCAAGTGTTATGTTCGCGGAGTAACAAGCGCCATGGTCACAGGAGGAAATATCGAAAACTGCCCACGTTTCGCCGCGAATATTACATCTCCACCTGTGACCTACAGAATCAATTTAACCTACTGCAAATTCTAAGTAAAGAATCATACATAAACGCGTATACTAAATAAATACATCACCCATACAATGAACAACCTCAAATCTATATATATAAAACTCAAAGGTGACTGACTGACATAGTGATCTATCAACGCACAGCCCAAACCACTGGACGGATCGGGCTGAAATTTGGCATGCAGGTAGATGTTATGACGTAGGCATCCGCTAAGAAAGGATTTTGATCAATTCTACCCCCAAGGGGATAAAATTTAGTTGCCTGTAAAGTCGGTTTTACGGGCGAAGATTTTACGTGACAACGTCTTTTTCTCGGTAGAATATTTATTGATATGAATATAATTAAATTGCACAATAGGAACAAGGAATTGAATGAAAATAAGAATTGCACAAATTTTAACTATAGAAATATATTTTGTTTACTAAAACATTGTACATGTAAACTTAAACTTAACACGAGAGACTCATCGTAACGTTACCGAGCGTTACACTTTTTCATAAGTGACTCCCAGCCGCAACCTAATTTAAGACGTTGTCACGTCAAAATAATTTTCCAACGTCCAATAATAAAATAGCTGACAACAATATGTAACATTCGAATTCCGTCTTCAATGTATCTTTGCTCCTTGTCCAATACATTGAAACAATTCCTAAGAATGTTGTCTTACAAGTTTGTAAGAGTAACTAGTTTGGTGTGCTACGTTGAGTACGCATTCCGCGGTGGGAATCCCGCCGGGAATAGGGTTACCAGCTTAGATTAAAACAAAATGGTAGATACGGTACGCTCATACTTGCATCAAACAAAAACTGTTCCCACGGCACCGCGAACGGGACGGCGAGATCCGCGTCACTGCATTACCGACCCGAACGAAACAGCACGTTAAGTTTCAGCGGCAGCGCGAACGAGACGGCGAGATCCGCGTCACTGCACTACCGACCAATCAGGCGACCAGTACTCGACGTCACTACCGAATTAGATTCAAAACAAACAGCAATTTTTATGAAAAAATATATTTTATAGTATGTACTTACAAATGAAAAGTGATGCCGTGGGTTTTACTTTTAGTTCTTGAGCAATTTGAGCACTTTTTAAAAACACACTTAGGCATTGTTTTATCATATAAACACAAAATATTAGCAATATTTCTTTTTGGCGTTCACATGTACGTCGTTTGCATGTCAAGTTGTGACTAAAGCGATTAGGGTCGTGGACCACAATTGGTACGGATCACTTCAACAAAACGTAGATACGGCACTAGTCTCACAAAGGCTAGTGCCGTATCTACCCTTTTTATTTTAATCTAAGGTTACCAGATGATAAAATCAAAAGTCCGGAGAAAAGGCTTGATTTCCATTGAAAATTCCTGAGATTTTTTACAGTTTGAGAATTTCCTCTCAAAAGTACTTAAAAATTTAAAAAAGTCGTAATATTATCGTTTATACTGTGCTTACACTTTTAAATCAATATAATTTGAAGAGCTTAACGTGTGGGGCATTATATGAATCTATAATTAAAGAAAAAACCTTACTTAAAAATGTATCTTCAGATATTAAGTATGATAAAACTGATTAAGTACTTACTTGGATAATAAAGTACTGATTTTAGTTGCGCAATTATTACCAATAGAAGATTATTTTTAGTTTAACTTTTTATAGTAAGCTGTATTTTATTGGAAATTCAAAAAATCCTGAGATTTCATGAGATTTGCAAAATCCAGCCGCAATCCTGAGAAGAGTCCAAAAATCCTGATATCTCAGGAGAAATCCTGAGATATGGTAACCCTAGCCGGGAAGGGCCCGCGGAGTGGGTCCGTAGGGAGCAGGGGGCGGGGCCAGGGCGGGGCTCGCGTGCGCCACGGTGTATCCTTTAACATTAAATAAGCTATTCCAAAGGAGAATATAATCCCCTTATTAATAAATCGAGAAATAAGCTTGGACTACGTTAAGCCGTTTTGTTCATATCACTCAATTGAAATGCATTTGTCATTCAATGAACAGAAAAAAACATGGAGTAAGAAAAAAATTTGCATTTTAAAGTTCGATATTTCGCAAATGTATACCTAAATCGAAAAATTGTCTGAGGAACCCCGAAATTATTTTAAAGGACCTAATGATATACACATCTCCACAAAATTACAGCTCTCTAGTGCTAACAGTCTCCAAGCAATACCGGAGACGGACAGACAGACGGACATGATGAAACTATAAGGGTACCTTGTCAGGACTACGGAACCCTAAAAAGATTAATTATTTTCTGCTTTTCATTTTTTTTTCGACGGTTATACGTTTTTGAATCGAAAATTACTAAAGATTCAAAAGTTCATGACATCTTTAACTTATATCTAATATTAACACTTTATTCTACATAGCAATAAAGTCAGATCAATTAATGGGCTATGATGTTGGTCCACCATCATTATACTGAGAACCAACGGATGAGAACTAAGCGAGATAATTTATAAGTAAAACTAATTAATTAATTATAATAAAATTTTAAACTTTCAGTTAATTATAGAGGTTGTCGTCACTTGCGGCTAATTAGAGATTACTTCAACTTAGCATAATAATATATTAAATAACAACTAACTGTGCCCCGCGGTTTCACACGCGTTTATTTAAGGTAAAAGGATATAGTAAGACAAACTCAAAAGATACACATAATATGTGTTCCCCTAGTACCCTAGTATCCCATAACACAAGCCTAGGGCTAGGCTAAATGGTGTGAGTGTTGGAAATATTTATTTATTTTATAATACACAAAATTGTACCTCTTTAAAAGTTAAAACATATTATGTTTACTCGATCTTTTTTTAGAACTTTTTGATGATGATTTTTGCGTAACCGTCTAACGCTGCTTACGCAACGTAAACTTTAAAAAAGAATAATATATCCCGTTTTCGCAACATTTTTCATTGCTGCTATTATTCGACGTGGCGGAATGGCCTTAGCTCAATAAATTGATTATTCAACACAGTACGTTTTTTTAAATTTAATTTGCGTTTTTAATCAAACAAACAAACTCTTCAGCTTTATAATTTCAGTTTAATAATATATCGACGACCGCCCACGAACGTATGCGCGGCCACCGTAACGCCGGGTACCTAATATAATACCCGTCCAAAAACGCATAACACTGTTTTGGGTATACCATAATTAGGTGAGTAACAACACCCATTGCACATAAAAACCTTTGCATTTGCTATGTTAAATGGGTATTTTAATGAGATTATATACTTACGTTAAATTTTAAGAGAGACAGTGCATAGCTGGTCGCCTAATTAAAGACACAGTGAAATGATGTTGCCTTTTGTTGGTGTTGTGATTTTGTCAGTGAGAAACGTTTTCAGGACTCCAAAGGGAATGAAATAAAAATTGTGTGTGTCAGCTCCGACGCACGACCGGAGTTTACACTCTAAAAACGATTGTCTTTGAACAGACACAAAACAAAATCAAGTCCAAAGAAGTCGGTTACAAGTAGAGATACCTCAGGAATCGTCCCATGGTTTCGACTATCATAGGTTCCATGTCACACATTATATCATCTTACATCAGCGATATTCATCATATATTTTATCATGTATTTCTGGACAAACACACAATTTCCAAAATATCACACACTAGTCATCATTTTGTAAATATGTATTATAATTCCATCTGTACTGAAAATCACTATTCCAGAGTGCTGGACACTTACCGGCATTTCTCTATATTCTGTTATTTATTTGTTTTTATTAATTTTGCTCCGATTTTGTCTATTTTTAGTTTATTTATTTTATTGACATTTGTGACAACTTAATGTTTTTTATCCGTTGCCATGGCTAAAAGTGAAAGGTGCGCAGATGAGGTTGCGCACAAAAACGTAACGAGGTCATTTGTTCAGTAGATTTTACTACTCACATTTTTCTCATACCGGGCCCCTTATTGCAAATCGATTCTTATGGAGTAAACTCCAAAAAGCACATAAAATATACAAGATAACAGCGGACTGGTAAATAGGCTATGGTGGCCGAAAATATGCTTGTTTTACGTTTTTTTTACGTAAACAAAAAGGACGCTGTACTGGTAGACACCTATAAAATAAATAAAAATTTCCAACACTCACACCATTTAGCCTAGCCCCAAAGTAAGCACTCTAGGCTTGTGTTATGGGATACTAGGGTAACCGATAGAACACATATATTAATGCATATATAAAAGTATATTTATATAGAAATACTTATTAAACATCCATTGTACATCCAGTACAAATGCTCGTATTCATCACACAACATCTGCCCCCACCGGAATCCGAATCCGGGACCTCTCGAGTAGGGGACACCTTGAAACCCGGCGTACCAATCACTTGTCCACGGAGGCCGTTAAACTATATTGGGTGTAACCGAATTTAATGTATATTTTATACTTGCAGCTTAAGAAACGTTAGAAAGAATGTCAGAAACACGGCCATGGGGGCCACGGTAGCTTATTGGTTCGAGTCCCGTCTGCTGCCTGGTCCGCGTGGAATTATTTCTAGTATATTTTTTCTTTAGATTTAAACATCAAGTAGTTAAATGCTAAAAAAATAATAATTTATGTGTATTACTTAAGTACTCAAAATCAGTGCTTTTACCCTCCGAGCACCTAAATGCATACATACTCAACGCAAACACGCAAAAACGCATTTTCATGCGTAAGTGCTCCAGAACAAGAGATTACAAAAAGAAGCCGGCACAGCTTGCACTAATTACCCAAAGAAACCAACGCACACAAGCATAACAAAACTCTCTTTCACTAATCGAATAAAGTAATTATCTGGTTTATCAGCATCGGCCGATAATATTTCAGCAGTTATCTTATCTGCCCCCGACAGATGGCGCTGGCGTCAGTGACGTACCGACAGATCGCACGCGTCCCCGATTTTTTGCGACTAACTATAGTCATCATTTAACGACCGCTTTAAAAATGACACCCCTCATCAGATAGGCAATAATTATAAGAGTCCCAAATGTTATAAATTCCGCCAACTCGTCATGATGCCGTCAAATGTGCGAAGACCGGTGGCCAAAGGTACAGAAATAATCTTTTTTGACACATTTTTATGATAGACTAGTGGCCCGCCCTGGCATCGCTTCGGGGTAGAATTGATCAAAATCCTTTCTTAGCGGATGCCTACGTCATTACGTCTACCTGCATGCCAAATTTCAGCCCGATCCGTCCAGTGGTTTGGGCTGTGCGTTGATAGATCACTATGTCAGTCAGTCACCTTTTTATTTTATATATATAGACTAAAGCTGCCCTTTTTTTGTCTGGGAAATGCCTCACGCATCCTTCAACCACTGGGGGAGCGAGAAGAAGGTATGTGAGACTCCTCCCTGTTAATTTCAGCCAGCCCTGTGGCCGGATGAAATGACCTTACGCCCTAAACACTGCCACTAAAAACCAAACAATACTCCTGCACCGTCACCCGGCACGCAAGACTAAAGCTGCCCCGCGGTTTTACCCGCATTATTTCAGGAAAAAGGTTATAGTGGGTCACCCTTAACATGTACCTACTGTCGTGAACTTTTTTATACAACTTTTATAAGGAAACGTTTCGTTTACGCAGCGCAGCGGATGCTCTCAAATGGGATATTTTTTTTCCGTTATTGCAACATTTTTCATTGGTCCTCTTTTCTTCTCCTTTATTTGATGCGCTATGTTATAACGACACATCCTACGTATAACTGAATAACTGAAAAAAGCAAATTTTACAGGAGATCAGTTTTAAGATCTCGAATACTCAAACAGTTGTAACTCCGCATCGATTTAAAAATTAATTCTAAACTAATAAGCCAGAGTGTCAAATGAAACATCAGAAATATAAACTCATCAAAAAAGTTGAACTTTTGTCCGATTTTTCAACCTCTTTAATACATGAGTATTATAAAATAATATAAATTATTTTATTAACAATAACCAATTTGATTTATTAGTGACCAAAACAAAAATATTTTTTTTGCATAAATTAGAGATACATACATTTCACATCGATAAAAATTTAAAACATCTACTGATAAAACTTGCAGTTTGCAAAAATTATGCATGTTGCTTAGAATTTTTTGATGTGTTTGATTTAGTTTACGGTATTTTTTTATCACTGAGGGTGTTATTAACATACCTATTATCATGTACACATTAAATGAGGTATAATAATAGTCTTCTTTTAATAAATAAATATTTCCAACACTCACACCAATTAGCCTTGCCCCAAAGTAAGCACTGTAGACTTCTTATGGGATACTAGGGTAACGGATAGCACCATGACAAATGCTCGTATTCATCACACAAACATCTGCCCCCACCGGGATTCGAACCCGGGACCTCTCGAGTCGGCGACACCATGAAACCCGGCGTACAAACCACTCGGCCACGGAGGTCGTCAATTTACTCATACTTTTTTGGTGACTAATTTATTTTATGACAAATGTTTGTACTTACAACAACTCCTTGTTGGCACTAAAAGTATAAAATTGAAATAAATAACAAATGCTGTTATACAAAGTACCTGCTCTGGATTCGTATTCAAAACGTTGCGGTTCCATAGCAGAAAGTAATGTGTACCGTTAGATGGTTCGAAGATGTCGTAACATGCGTCTGAAGTGGATGCTAGTGTGGTTGTCACCGTCGCAGTGGAGTGGATCAGGTGCAGCCACTTGATGCCACATGCGCCCGCGCATGGGAACTGGGACTCGAAGCTGCATGCAACTATAGCTTGTATGGCTATTCACATGGAAATTTATACTATGTATATTAAATCACATAAAATAAAAATAAGCAATCTGTGTAGAATAAATTTTAATGGTGGAACCTAACCATTCCACTTGGTGGAAACAAATACACTATTAAGGTAGAGTCGTCAATAAGATATAAGAAAGTACATAATTCAAGTATCATACATAACTCATGAGTTAGAAAAAGAATTCCAGAACCTAATTTATTATTATACGTATTTATGTAGGCACATAATTCTACTTTTACAATCTCTTGAACGGTTATAAGAACACGCTCATAAACAGCTTCAAATGTCTTTCTCAATTCAAAACATTAGTCTATTTTTAAATTTTTATAGCTTTAAGTTTTTTGCTTCGGTAAGTACCTGACGGTACTCGTCTATGCAACGTCAGTCACATAAAACTTTTCATATTTACACGGTTTTCTAAAAAGCGAAGATTACGAATATATCAACGTGACCTACATTCACAAACTTTAAACAAAAAAACTTAAATGAATGGATGTTGAAGTTTATGAAAATTCATCATTATTATCAGCCTATTAATGTCCCCACTGGTGGGGCACAGGCCTTCCCTATGGATGGAATAGGGAGATTGGGCCATGACCCACCACGCGGGCCCAGTGCTTATTGGTGGGTGCTAACGACTGCAGATGCAGCCGGGACCAACGGCTTTACGTGCCTTTCGAAGCACGGAGGAGCTCGAGATAGTAAATTTTTGGTCACCCATCCAATGACCGACCACTGCGAAAGTTGCTTAACTTCAACGACCGCAGCCGAACGCGCTAACCACTTGCGCCATCGAGCTCCTCCTTTATGACAATGTTTAATGGCAAATTGATGTTATCGCCAGTGTCGGTGAAGTTAGACAACCAGATGCTGATTTTAAAGTTTTCCATTTAAAGAATTTCAAGTCAATTAGCCAGCATACCATCTTATAAGGAATGCGAAGATAAATGCTGCACTTTCAACCTCACCTTTACAATACAAAATGTTACGTTTAACAGTTTTTGGGTAAAATCTACCGTAACGTTTAAAGTTATATTACAATTATCGTTGTGCCTTTGTTTTTGTGTGTGTATACTGTTGGTCGCAGATGACCTTTACAGCGTCACCGGATGGCATCTCCCCACGGGGGGAGTCTCCTCTCCGTCTGGAGCCTCTAGACCACTCGAACCTGAGGGGGTCGTTGTGCCCTACCTCTCTTATGCTAATGAGGGCTTCCGTTTTCTGCCTCACCAGATGGCGCCACTGTTGAGTGAGGTCCTAAATTGTAACTTAAGTTAACTAACTAAAGTTAAGTTAGTTAGTTAACTTAAGTTTATTAATACGCACATGAAATCTAAGGTTACATTTAGATCGTATTTTAACACAAAAGAACCATATCCTAAACATAATAGGCCATGCCACAGTGACGCGCAGTTCCGTTTTATTCGGAAAAAATGGGAACATAATCATTTTTCTAAGCTCAATTTTTTAATAACTGACATTCATTGCCACATAACTCAGATTTGCCATAATTAAGCCAAATTGTTACCAATTCTTCACAACATTATTTTAATTAGAAATAAACCTGCGTAGTCAACCAACAAGCAATAACATTTGACATTTCGGAGACCTCACGCTACACTAGCGCCTCTAGCGGCGGATTCATACGCGATAGCCCTCATTGCATAAGAGTTGCAATGTTTTGACGGGCTGCGTTTCTAAAGAAGCTAGAGATAATTTTACTGGGGATAATTTGACACGCTAAACAAGTTTGTGTAAAACGATAATTTTTTACGTGCAGCTGAAGTTGGAACTTTAATTTTATCGCATTTTAGTACCAAAGCCACCCGATGCTTCGTCACTCAGGTGTGGGATAAGCGTTAGATATATAAACAGCATTATCACGTATCAAAGTGGCTGGTATCAAAATGAAGATGTTTAACAGCACAGTTGGCAGCGGCGTCTGCTCCGATGGCCGCTGCCGCCGCCGGCACTTCAGCGTATCGAAATAGCCGCGGCGCAATATCGGTGAGTAATGAACGTGATTGATTATCGAGTGCGATACCAGACGCGCGCCCGAGGCTGAGTGCGCCGGCGCCGAGCTACACTCAAGTGGCTGGATCCTCTGCCGCCGTCCGTCGCGCTGTTGCCATAGGTCAGACGATGCTGGATCTATACGTTCGTGGTGTATTTTAAGCACAACTTCAATATGACATTGAACTAAGCAAGGTATGGTCTAGTTACAAATTGCTTACCGGCAAGAATCGTCGTCTTTTTGCTAGTCTTGGCTTTGGCATCTGATTTATAAATAGATAGGTGACAGATACAATTGCATAATTTAATTGATCTATTTCTCTACTCCATCTAATAATAAAACTTATGTGAAAATCTTGTGCCTATCGCAGACTTTGAAGCTATTAAGGACGGGTACGCTAAAGTAGTTTCAAAAGTCTTTAAAGTCTTAAGTGATGAGTTTTTAGCAAATTTCAAAAGGTCTAACTTTATACTGCAGTGTGAGATTTGGATATATATAGAGCTATAGAAATTGCAGAATCCTCTACCGGTAGCGGTGCAAACCTCGGTGTTAGCTGTTTCTCATCCCACACACACACACATACATAACTACAAAAATCGTACAAGCCGACCGACCGACGTTTGAATTTAATATTGCCGTTCACTGACATGTGAATCGATTTTTAACTTTCAAATTTCTTTAATGATCCGTAGTGTGTTATGTGTTAGTGGTTTTTGTTGTCATAATATTAATTATATTATTTATTTCATCATCACGATCAGATTATTTTAAGAAGCTCGATGGCACATGTGGTTATCGCGCGATCTTGGAAGTCGAACAACTCTAACAATGGTCGGTCATTGGATAGACCAAAATCTTTTTGAAGTTATACTTCTTTAGCCGCTTTATGAAAAAATGATGAGAGTGAAATTTTAAGATGCGCGCGCATCACTGTAACACAATAGTAACACCATGAAGTTGGCCGCGGGCGCGTTATGAATGTTAGTATTGACATCTGTTCGAAAGGTACTTTGAACGATCCACGGAGCTCCATAAGATGATCGCGTTGTCAAAAACAATGTTGGCACGCTCGTCGCCTCTGATCACTGTTTTCATATTTATAATATTTATCCACATGTTTCTAGTTTCTATATAGACACAACGTGTTTTAGTTACTTACAAGTGCGAATTACATATGGACTAATAACTTAAATTCAGTAGTGATTTTAATTGAATACTTTGAATATTTATTTAATTTTTCAAATTAAAACTGAACTTAATTGACTGTGTTAACTATCCTTTTCCAGTCCTTTTATTATTTTATTGTAATTATTAATTATTTACATGCAATTGAAAAATATTTTTAATGATGCTAAAGAAGTATAACTTCTCACGCGCGTACATAAGTTACACGCATCCATTTTTTTTTATCTCTAGTTTCTCCGTACCGGAAGGCACGTTAAGCAGTTGCTCCCGGCTGCATCTGCAGTCGTTGACACCCTCCAGACCGCACTGTGCTCGCTTGATGGGTCACAGCCTAATCGCCTTATTGCATTCATATCGGAGTTCTATTCGCTAGCGGAGGAGACATTGATAGACTGGTGATGATCAGCTTGTTCAAGTCTCGTCTGTTGAGGCACAGCCCCTCCACGCGGCTCTAGCGTATACTGATGGGTGTCTGACGTCAGAAATGTCAAATTTATGGTCACCCATCCTAAGTCTAACCACTGCGAAAGTTGCTCCACTTCTATGGTCGCTATCCGAATTCGCTAACCGCTGCATCGTTGTGATTCTAATAAATAAATAAAATAAAATTCATTTATTTCAGCAACATAACTCATAATCATAATAATAATACATAATCACTTACAATAGAAATAGGCACATGTCACTAAAAATACAATTTATCATTTATTTAATTAAAAAATTACATAATTTAAATTCAATAATTCCCATCAAATAATTTAATTAAAAATCAAAAGTCAAGTTAATAGTATTATAATGTCATACACAAAATGAATATTAAAATGTCATAGGTACACAAAATTTCTTATTTATATCAGATGTTTCATTACTAATAACTCTCACTGCTTTTATGCAGCATTAGTGCTTAAACGTAAAATATTTCTAACGTTAACTTATGAATGAATTAGTACAAGATATTTTTTTTAAATCTTCAGATTCTTGCGCTTTGGTAACTTTTCAATCTTGCCAAGTTTAAAGAATAAGTACATCTCATTTTACATATTTAATTACTTTGATATAAAAAAATCGGTTGTCTGTAAAGTCGGTTTACTGACGATAGTTGAACGTGACAACGTTTTTTTACAATGTACATAGTTCTATTCAATATTAATTAAATGTCACGAAATAGTTCAGTTAACTTATTGTTATAGTTTTGTCAATTATAGCATAACCTACAATCGCTGCACTAGCCGACCGATGCTATTTATTTTAATGATGAAAGCACGAATATTCGACAATATATCACTGAACATATATTTAATATCGAAAGAATCATTGCCTTTATCGCCGCAATTAACAATTGACACCACATTCACTTTTCACTGCACTTCATACTTGACAAAAAAAAAGTAAATGTATTATTGTATAGCAGCTTTCTACGCTGACGCAACGCTCACTCAAGTAGGAGAGAGACAGATGTCGAACGCTGCCGAACGCGGAGGCCGATTGTGCCTCTTTGTCGCTCGTAGCGCGCTCTCGCTTGCACTTTAAGCCTTAAATGGAACGCCTCAGAGCGAAGTAACGCCGCATGAGTCATGTTTTTTCGTGCGTGCGTAAAAAAAAAGATTATTATGATTATCTTTATATATATAATTCTTCTGTGAGTGTGTATGTCACTGAACTTCTCTTAAACGACTGGACCGATTTTGATGAAATTTTTTGTGTGTGTTCAAGGGGATCTGAGAATGGTTTAGATTCACAATTTTGTCCGCTGAACAACCCCTATTTTTTTAGGGCGGTACGAAGTTCGCTGGGTCAGCTAGTATGTTTATAAGCAGAATAAGATTTTCCTGTATACCAAAATCCTCGTTCGGTTGTGCGCTCCTCAATAATGTTATTTACGAATGTATTGAACATAGGTAGTATGTACATTTCAAAATCATAATTATATTATTAATAAGTTATTATCTATTCACCCATCACAATTTTCACAAAAAAAACATTAACAATATCATTATTGTCATATAGTAATATCCTTTAACGCATCACGAAAGGCATTACTGACAGAGCCTTCCATCCACAGAGGAGAGAGGGAGCTAGAACCTCTGTTCTAATATCTCCCTCTTGAAAGACTTCAATCTCTTATCTATTAGACAAGTCCGTCCGTCTGTCTGTCTGTGGTGCTGTTTCAGCGGCCAAACCGTAAGAGATAGATAAAGAGAATATTTAAGTTATAAGTTAAGAATACAAACCGGATTTGAGTAACGTAGCACTTCCGGTTTTCGAGAAATCAGGTTTTGGTGGTTTGGTTTTTTTCATTTTGTTCACTTGTTTGCTAGTTCTATATAATCTACAATATTAGCACTATCTTTCTTATATTAACGGTCCAGCAGTAGAAGTTCAAATGAAATAAGGAATTTATTCGGTTCTATACACATTTGTGTAAGAAGCCGAATGAGCGATAAAATTGCGCATATCTTTTGCTCTTTGCAACACGCATTCATGATGCTTCCTCTTCTTATAATTTTAAATATTCACAATTTGTCTTCAAGTAAAAAAATAGTTAAAATAACTTAATCACACAAAAATATTCACAATTGTATTCTTTTTTTGCTTTCATTTATGAAGCTGAAAATCATTGCCTAAGATTGATCATTTTGTACAATTATTTGTTAATCTTCCCGCTTACATAATTTATTAATCTCATATCATAATATAGTACCTATATGAACGGGATAATTGACTGCCCGCAAAATGCGCTTTCTTTAGCATACGAGCAATACCTAATAAAAATGTCTTTAAATATTGATATCGTGTTCCACAACAATACAACACTCAAAAAACCGTGCAGTGAATTTGCGACCGACCAACGGCCGCTTTGTAAATTATTACAAGGGAGCGAGACAGGTCAGCGTTAATAACGGGCGGAGTGCGGCATTTTATCGTCCCCGCATAAGTCCGGTGTATAATTTTTCGGTGCCAGCCATAAATTGACGCGGGCTGCTCGCGCGCTAATGTATCGCGTAAATCAGACTCGTGCGCGCACGCTACCCATTGTGAGCTCTATTGCTGTTGGTAATAAGGTGCATTATCGGCTGGCCGTAGATATCGCACTTGAGCTAGCGAACGGGAATATGGAACGTGCTCGCCTTCTCAACTCCCAGTGTCCAGATTGCCGAGTACTGCAGTGTGCTATGCCATTAAGTTTGCAATAATAAACATACGGGTTTAATTATTCATTTGTAGTATATTATTTACTGCATCGACATCATTCGACTGCATTTACTGAGTTTCTTGCCGGTTCTTCTCAGTACAAGGTCTCCCGCCGTAGATTTGCGAACCGATGGCGTAGCTTTTCGACATTCACAAGTGCTTGTAACAGCCTAGACTGAATAAACGATATTGAATTTTGAATTTTGACATAGGTAATGATTGCCTCAGTGGAGACCTCACATTTGCGGCGTTTGGAGTCGAGACTCAGAGACCCTGGGGCTCCGGTGCCCACCATCTTTTCAAAGATATCGCGAAAAGATTGGTGGAAACCACTGGAGACCGCAGAGCTGGCGGCTATTTCGCCCAGCGCATAAGCCTCGCCATTCAGCGGGGAAATGCCGCTAGTGTTCTGGGAACCTTTGCCGACGAGGAAGGCTTAGGGCAGCTATTTTTTTAAGATTTTTAATTTTTGTCTAGTTTTAGTGTAGTTTTAGTTTAATATCTAAATGTTTATTATTTTTTTATAACATGCGTTAAATGTATTATCTTTAAAACATAGGTAATCAATTGTTTAAGTTCATGTTTTCGTAGTTATTTGTGAAAATCTTACAACAAAATTTATGGAAGTTTACCTCACCGTAATGATTGCGCTCTTCTGTGATTTATTCCCATTCCTGAAAGCTACATGCCTTGTTGGAGCAACTTCTAGTCGTTAGCAACATTCCTTCCGAAGTTATTAAGTGTATGATTCGACCTCACGAAGGGTGTAAGGAATACCTTGCACATTCTGTGAGTGATTTACAACTTCACCTCTCGAATGCTCACTCACATAAACCATACTATTCTCGTGTTTAACGACAGATTATATTTATGGTTGTGAAACATCAACTCTTGGAGTGACTAATTTGTGAAGGAGAAGGGTGTTACATTACATATTTTATTTTCGATTATAATTACAACATCGGGCTGGATTTATTGAAAGCACAGCGACTAAGATATAATGGCCTTCCTAGCTTGTAGGAATAGCTATGTTTGGAAAAAGATACTGTTCAGGTTATCTTCCGATTTCCTTTTCAATATAACTTCGGCGTGCTTTTAGTACTCTCCAACAATGACACACTATGAAGATAAGAATGATGAATCACACAAACTTTTCATCTCTTTGAATCAATTAAGTGCTTGTAAAAAACATTGAAAAATCAGAGGTCGACAAATGGACGATATTTCTAAATAATGTTTTTAGGATATCATAAACTTTAAGACTGAATATAATATGAGGAGCTGGCGAACAAAATGGTATAATAACGCGTTTGGTCAACGTTTTTTAACAGTCCGGAGGTTTCGGGTTCGTTGAATTAGAATCTCAAATAATTTTCAATAAAAATCGCCTTAAATAGCGTTAAAATTATTAAATTTATAAATTAAAATCCAAAAAGCTCACTGGAGGTATGTCATTCGGTTTTATACAGCTCATATAAAATTTAAATTTATTTAATTGTACCATTTTGTTCGCCAGCTCATCATTTAATACTTTTTATCCCTGAAAAAAATTAACTTTGCGAAGGATTCCCAAAATTTTCTACATTATTAGGTAGCCTTTTTTATGAATGATCTCCTTGTGCTTTTGCAAGGTTCCGCACTGCGCCATTATCGTTCGCATATGTTTCGGGAGACCGTGAGTTTTTTGTCGTAGTGTTGAGTAGGACTTACAAGAGGCGGTACATTTGTCCGGGACATGACGTCAAAATGTAAGAGCGGCTCAAAATTTTAAAATGTACTAAGTACTTCACATTAAATGTCGCGATAGTCGCGTCTCGTTACTCACTCACTCTTCGTAAGTCTGAGAGAGAGCGAGGCATGACATTTCATTTAAGTCCTCTACGCACTATCCATCATGTATCCAGAGATACATACGTATCTCTATCTCTCCTTCCTAATCCTTGTCACTCGCACTGGGTTGCGTTCAAAACCTACGCTCTAGGTGCAACAAATATCTAAGTTGACATTAGCTTCATACATTTTATGTCAAAATTTAAACGTCACGGTAAAAGTTGCACTCAGAGCGTAGGCATTGAACGCAGCCCAGGGTTGCGTTCAGAACTTACGCTCCAGGTGCTACTCGTGCACACAAACGTAATGTCGAGCTTCTGTACGCCTCAATGTCATATTTGTACTCGTCACTTCAAATGTATTGCCGAGCTTCAGTACGCCTCGCCTCATTTGAAGTGGGACATTGTACTGGCTCAGTACAAAAAAGAGGCTACTCTTACAAACTCTTTTTCAAGTCGTGTCCTACCCAACACTATTTTGTCGTTTGCGTATCGCGTTTTACAGACGCCATCACTAATAGAGTAGGTAATCTGGCCCGCCGTTGCCGCATCTGTCCCGAGCCGTAATACGTGGCGCACGCCCGCACCGTAAATAACACCAATAAATCTACGCAGATAAAAACCACCGATCATTTCCCCTGCACTAATTACTCGAAACCAGATACGTGCCACGGAATAATTTGTGTATGATGTATCTATTTGGATTGACACGTTTTGAGAGAGCTCGACTGCGCAGTGTCTTTCAAAATTCAAACTCATTTATTCAGTCTAGGCTGTTACAAGCTCTTGTGAAAGTCAAACGCTACGCCATCGGTTCGTAAATCTACGGCGGGAGACCTTGTACTGAGAAGAACCGGCAAGAAACTCAGCAAGGGCTATTTTTTTCTCCCTGTTTTGTTTCACACAGTGTCGTCAATACTTTCTCTTCAGCATAGGTATTCTGTAAGATGCAATCTCACTTACAATCTGATTTATTCAGATGTCTGACAAATGTCAAATGTCTAATACTGGATGCTTCTACAGACATAGCGACATTTTTCCGTGTAATGGCGTAATGCATATCAAACTAATGTCTAAAATGGCAGCTAGCGAAATCGGAAGTGAGATTTTATTTTACAGAATCGCCCTACAGGTTTGCGGTCATCGGATGGGAGAAGTTATGGTATACTTCATTTCTACCGTGCTTCGGATAGCCTGTTAAGCTGTTAGTCCTGGCAAATTACCACACATCATCTGATGTTAAGTGTAAGTTGAGTACAGATATAATAATGCCGCAGCAGCGATCCTCTGCCTCATGAAACCCTGGATAGAACCTTACTCACCAAGAGAAACACATAACCACCACTAAAACACTACAAGTGTTATAATTTACATTATTTTTAAAGCATGTAACTGCTTGATGTTTAAATCTAAAGAAAATATAACTAGAAGAAATTCCACGCGGACCAGGCAGCCTTGCCTTGCAGCTTAAGAATGGCTAGAAAAATTTCGACGCGGTCCGTGAGGGCCGCGGTAGCATAATTGGTCAGTGCATTCGCCCGGATTGCGAAGGGTGCGGGTTCGAGTCCCGTCTGCTGCCTGGTCCGCGTGGAATTTTTTCTAGTTATATTTTTTTTTATTTAAACACTACAAGTGTTCTTGGGTTTCCGTGATTTTCTGCGCGAAGGACGTTACCTGTCCAATTCGCGCGAAAAATTCATAATAAAGGCCTATTGTGAATTTTTCTTGTCAGCATTTAACAAAAAATTACGCGATGTTAATATAAGTACAATAAAATTAAGTTTTAAAATAACTAATAGATAATGTGTTTTAACGTCTTTGGCATCCATTAATACGCAGTACGTCTGTTTGGTCCCCATTATTCCTATGTGATTCCGTCTATAGAGCTGGCTGTCACTGTTGAGGCCCTAGACTGTTGATCTAATGATGATAACATATATACTATCATTTACACACGCCGTTTTCGCACAATACTTTTTTTAAAACATATATTTCGACACCGTTTTTAATAAAGTACTTAATCATCATTTCTATAAAAATCAAGATTCATAGACACGACATCAAGTGCAAGAATTTGATTTCCTGTCGAGCCATTTTTGTATCTAATTTTATTACCATCCTTACTGGTTCGTATGCAAATCTTATAAAAGACTATAAAACTATAATTTTTTTAACAGCCAATTGCAATCGTTCCAGTTCATTAAATCAAACGCTTAACCTTGCTAAACGAAGAACGGAATACCTGTTTTAACGGAAACTGATTTAATTCATCAAAACGTTTTTTTTGGGATTCTTCATGTCACTCTAATGGCGATGTACTCTTTCAATGTCTATTTACGGAAGTATGAATGGAATATTATTGCCAAGTGTCAAATAATATTATTTGTCAAACAATATATGATTTATAGATTACGAACGTAAAGTTTTTTTTATTTCGGTCCATGGAAGATTTGTGGAATATTTATTCACTTAAAGTAATTGAGTTTCAAGATAAGAATTTTCCTTCGACGTTATTGAGAACGACTATTTCTATACTTAGCAAGGTGTCAAACACGATCTTGTTTTTGAAGCGAAAACTTCTTTAGCGGCGTTGTACATTGTTTTTTGTATGGGTAAAAAATTTTAAACTCGCGTCAGGTTAAGCACGTGGGCTGGTCGCATCATGACACACAATGAAATTGGAAAGGTTGTTGACTTTCAAGATATTGGACGAAAAGTAGTAATATTTTATTTTACCGTATTATAATAATCTAGGACGTCCACGTTTAGGCAGCTTTATAGCGAAGAAAATGCATTTTTTTACAATAGATGTCGCTAGGTGCCACTTAAATGTGATTCATGTAAGTTAATTTCTTTACAATAGATGTCGCTAAGTGCGCTTAAACGTGATTCATGTAAGTTGATTTGTGTGAGAGATAAACTTTTTTAATGTAATATAAATTGTCATGTTTGTGCACGATAGCGCAATAAATAAATATTGTATTCTACCACATACATGATAGTACTTTTATACTGATAATTAAAGCAATTCGTGCAAAATTATTCCCTAAGCATTCCAAAATATCAAAAATGCACAACGTTAATATTCAAGTTTTCACTTCTGCCGGCACTCCCGGAGTGCAACCCGTCGTTTTTTTTTATTTAATAATAGAACCATCCAATTGCTACTTTATCTGCTAAGTGGTCCCAAACCAGTCAAATACACTGTTAGTGTGTAGAAGACATAAGTACTACCTATATAAGGACGACCTCCTTAGCCGAGTGGTTTGTACGCCGGGTTTCATGGTGTCGCCGACTCGAGAGGTCTCGGGTTCGAATCCCGGTGGGGGCAGATGTTTTTGTGATGAACACGAGCATTTGTACTCCAGTCATGGATGTTTCATGTGTATTTCTATATAAATATACTTATATATGTACAGTATATGTATTCTATCCGTTACCCTAGTATCCCATAACACAAGCCTTATAGAGCTTAGCTTGGGGCTAGGCTAATTGGTGTGAGTGTTGGAAATATTTATTTATTTTATTTTTAAGTACAAATTAGAAGGAAATAGGTAATTATAATTTAGCTGTAACGGTTTCATTCGTGAACAAAGAGCGTTCGATTGAATTTGTGGTAAATTGCAGAGATAACTGATGTTTACGAAACGGCTATCCTGGTTGCGAGTTCTCATGATCGCGACCATCAAATCAGGACACATTTTCCTTTGTATTAAACAACTAACATATTATTATTTACTGAGATGACATCACTGTTCTTACCGCTACAATGAATCACTTGATATTGTCACCAAATATTAACAGTATACATATTTAGAACTGAAAAATGAGAAGAAAATTTACATGTAAATCCATCAGATAGTAATTGCGAAAAGTTTTCAGTTATTTAATTAAAAGTTGTAATAATGTTATGTAATGGCTGGAAAAACTCAAAATAAAATGTATTTAAAAATGCAAATATATTATATTTTTTTTATTATTTTAAAGCATGTAACTGCTTTATGTTTAAATCTAAAGAAATTAACTATAATTGCTATTTCTTCTTTCAAATGTTTAATACTTGTAAAAGTATTCATTTGACATTGTGGGTTACCTATAATGCGAAGAGATGGCGCTGCCTTGCAGCTTAAGAATGGCTAGAAGAATTTCTAAGAGGTCCGTGAGGGCCGCGGTAGCATAATTGGTCATCTACTTACTTTATCAAATAACTACCAATCAAATTACCTATATTTTTTTATTTTCCTACAACTAAATATTTAGCAATATTTGCACGTATTTTGTATCGTTCGTGTAGATATAGGTAGGGAGGGACCTTCAGACCTACTGATTACCATTATCTGCTAGTTTTTCGACACAATTTCTACATAATTATATATCGTTCGACACACATACGAGCTGACAAAACCTCCGATTGACACAGTTCGATAACGTCCTCAAACGGAAATTGGATCACTCTTCGGTTATCTAGTGTTTCAGCAGGCTTGAAAGTTACAGCGTTAGGATAAGGTAGATTTTGCATTGTACTGGTCTTTCATCGGACGTGCCCTATCTGCCGTGCGCACGCGCCATTATCCGCGGTATGTTGTCGATACGCACTCATCACGTTGTTCACAAGATTGTTTACTCAGATTTTATAAATATTATAATGTTACCTACCTGCAATTTGTGATGATTCTCTGAGTCATACTATGGTCGTATCTATAACAAATGCCGTTAACGCATTCATTCATGTTTTGAGCAATAAATAATTATTTCTTATTTATAATTTCATGTTTATTCTTATCTGAACATATTTTTTAATTCTGATACCCGCTACACTTTGTTTTACAGTTGTAAAACTTATAACTTGCAATCAACGAAATAGATACAAATTCAACTTAAGAGCCCTTTTACAAAATTGCGCCGTTGCCGTACTAATCGGCGCGTAGGTAGATTTGCACTAGTATATATTGCATTTTACGGGTGATGTTTCGAGTCTTATAAAATAATTATTAATGAACTAATTATATAAATATATACATATTTCAGTAGTTTAATGACGGTAGACTAGTTTTATGAAAGTTTTCGATAGTAATTCTATTTAATTCAATATCAATATACGATGGAAACCTGCATTATTTTTTGGGAAAATTCACGGAGGTTAGATGTTTTTTTAGATAATTAATGAAATGAAAAATCAAAATTCTAATACATTACGTTACAACAAAAACATATTTCTGATGTCGTAGTCATTAATTTGATCTAATTTATTGAATATTATTGAGAGACTGAAGCGTTTGAAGTTATGCATTATATCGTTTTTTCCGTAAACTAGCTGCAGTAAAACGATCAGTACAAAAAAAGGAAAATAGTATTTGCAAATATTCTACATTGATTTACAAAAGGAAGAATAAATCTACCGTTTACTTCTCTTGGAAATAGTCAAAATCTTTTGTAAGGGGGTAAACGAGGCGCTCAAAAATTACGATGTGAAAGGGCTCTTAACGTAATATTTTTTATTAGACTTTCATATTTTCTTGGTTTTCAGTTTACTTAGAACGCATTGTTTCATTACAGGTTAATCTTCAGGGCGCGATGTCTCAACAGTGTTGACCAGTGGCAGTTTAGTGTGTGAGTGGGCCTAGTGCAGAGACTGTTTGACGAGCGGCGATGTTCGGCGGCGGCGGCGACGGTTACGTGGGTACCGGCGGCGGTGTCGGCGGGGTCGGCGGGGTCGGCGGGGTCGGCGGGGTCGGCGGGGTCGGCGGGGTCGGCGGGGTCGGCGGGGTCGGCGGGTCCGGCGGCGAGTGCGGCGGGGACGGGTACGGGCTGGGCTACGTGGCGGGCGCAGGCCGCCTGCAGCAGTACGCGCACTTCGCGCCCCACCAGAATGTGTGGCACCATCACCACGCGCACCATGACTCCTACGGTAAGCGAGCATTCTTTCATATGTCAACTAGAGATGGGCGTTTTTAGATATTTTTGAAATCGATGCGCATCGGGCGTCGGTCAACTGAATGTCGATATCTTGTATCACCGGATACGATGCAATATGAATTTCTACAGATGCGTGCGGGTGTGTCTCTTCGATTCCTTGAATCGGGACTTGAAAATGTAATAGAAAACCATTTATTTACTTTTCGGTATGTTATCTGAAAGGATTGAATTCTGGCAAAATTATTACATACAAAATTTCACTCAGAGCGTAGGTTTTGAACGCAGGCAGGATGCCAGGTTTGGATGCGCGCATCCGATACGACTGGATGCGATTAATGGATGCCGATGCCATCTAGTTTTTATCATCGTTAGTATAGCAACAGTGCCACAAACTTTTCTGTGCCGGTGGCAATTTGAACTACAATTTATCCATAGCATTTTGACATATTTGTTCACCGCTAGCGACATCTACACCGGCACAGACAAGTTTGTGGCACTGTTGCTATGGTAACGTTGACAAAAACTAGATGGCATCGGCATCCAATAACGGCATCCAGTCGCATCGGATGCGCGCATCCGAACCTGGCATCGTTATCGCGCATCGTTATTCTAAAAACGCCCATCCCTAATGTCAACTCGATAACAATTTGCAAATAAATAAGTCCGAGAACATTCCCGAGCCCTATTGTAAATTTATACTCAACACGACGACTTAGAAAAGAACAAAAAATTGTGTTCCTATCCTTTCCTTGCAACTAGTCATCATCATCATCATAGTTAGTTAGTTAGTAAGTTTTTCAGGGCGGTTTCCGCACTTAGTCATAATCATTGGACCATTGTGCGTGTCTTGAAACATTCCCGTTTACTCCAGCCAGCCTAGGTTAGTGCAGAAGGAAAGCAGTCTTGACAGACTGCTGCAAGCTTCCGGAAGCGATGCGGGTGACTGGAGAAGTCGTGCCCGTTGGTCGGCCACACTCCTGCATTCCATAATGACATGCTGTGGCGTTTCCTCTGCCTCCATACATCCTCTGCATAGGGGGCTGTCAGTTACTCCTATTGTGTATAGGTGCTTGTTTAGACTGCTAGGCGCAGGCCTCAAGGAACTCCACCTATCGGTCGATAGGCAACTAGTAGTTTTCTAATACAGTCGAAACCGGATATAACGACATAAAAGGGACCATATAACTTCGGACGTTATGTCCGATAGTGAACCTTAAACTAAAAAGCTTAAAAAATATAATATAATAACTAAAATATATTACTAAAAGGAGTCCCTTTAGGCAAGGTTCCGAAGATACTGACAGCGTTCCCCCTTTGAATAGCTAGACTAAGAATAGTCCGATAGTTGTTATAAACAATATACACAAATAGTTATATTATTGTCATGTATGTATGTATTATTTTAATTTTTTAAGCATGTGACTGCTTGTTGTTTAAATCTAAAGAAAATATAACTAGAAAAAATCCACGCGGACCAGGCAGCAGATGATTGTATGTAGTATGGTTATAGATAAAGAATATAAGCCTATTGTCAAATAAAACACCGAAAACTGAAGTAAAAAAGTTTACTACGAAAAAAATTGCAGTACCTACAGCATATTTTGTTTTGCTGGCACAAGCAAAACGGTTGGTCGTTATAGCAGATGAATATCGATATAAACTTTATCGATATTTATCGACTATAAGCCGGTTTAAGCGGCATTTCGCTATATCCGGTATTGTTATAGGCGGTTTGTTTACTTAAGGGTTTAAATAGGGTTTCAGCCGGGACCTTACCAATTGGTCGTAATAACCGACCGGTCGTTATAAACGGTGACGTTAGATTCGGTTTTGACTGTACCTACTTATATTTAGCTAGTTACTCAATATTTTTATTTCCTTCTCCTTGTATAAATACCTACCTATTATATTTAAATACAGGAGTAAGACAATATAATAAGCCAGCGCACCTGACTTTATTCATGTACAGTTACAGAAATACTTGAGGTAAAAAGTATTGTCCTTTTTCAGTAAATGGATTGTTTGTGTCGGATCAACTATGACGCACGTGGTGACCTGCGGTGTGCAATCATCCATCCACCATCATTACGTGACCTAACTTATCTAAAAATATTTTTTTCTTTGGAATTGTGCAATGCACCAATAATATGTTTTGATATGTGTTAATTGGTATGGTTATTTCTTTTGGTGTATTATTATTGATGTGTAACATCTTTCCTCTCGCTTTCCTGCATTTTGTAAGAGTGATTTCGTGAAATATGACGGAATTGTGTAACAGGAAGTCGCGAAAGCGCGCGCTATTTTTTTTGATTTTAAAACATAATGTTCATTTGGCTTATTTCTTTTTTTAATCATATAAGGTGGGGCTTCAAATGTTACACATCATACGCGACTACTGTAAGGCTCGCTTGTTTTTTGTTTAAAAATATCTGTGTCATCGACCTTAGGCCCTGTCATCAGCGCTGCAGCAGCCCAGGAGGCTTCCTCTAATTCAACGAAAAACGAAATTTCGATCGAATCTTCGCACTTTTCTTACTATGTTTCTGGTTCGTTTATAATTATAATAATACTAGCAAACCAGTGAACCAAATGTTCACCAAAAAAAAAATGTATTTAATTAATTGAGAACTTCGGAGATTTTGTGTGGTGGTTTCGTTTGAAATAGAAATCACGTGATTTCTCGAAAACCGGAAGTGCTACGTTACTCACATCCGGTTTGTAATCTTATTAGACTATTCTCAACTTATAACTTAAACATTCTCTTTATCTATTTCTTACGGTTTGGCCGCTGAAACAGCACCACTGACGGACGGACAGACGGACGGACTTGTCTAATAGATAAGAGACTCGTCGTCGGAATATAGATTGAGGTGTAGATTTTCTTAGCCTACTCAAAGAAAAATTCAATTTGATAATTTATCGTTCAAATTAAGTATAAACTTCGTTTGCACTTCGTTATCGAAAGTTCGTTTCGGAGAAACACAGTAGACCTCCTGGTGTTGCTGTAGTATTAAGCTGCGGCAGGGACCTAGTTGGCCT
This sequence comes from Chilo suppressalis, assembly GCA_902850365.2. Classification (NCBI taxonomy): domain Eukaryota; kingdom Metazoa; phylum Arthropoda; class Insecta; order Lepidoptera; family Crambidae; genus Chilo; species Chilo suppressalis. Next base: position 32,348,804 of record OU963898.1, on the reverse strand, counting down.
AAATCGGCTTGTTGGAACGAAGTTCCTTACGGCAGGCTTGGAGGGGATAGGGATTTTGCTGCGCGACCGAACTGAAAAAAATGTGATAGTAAAACCGTAAGAAAAAATCTGTGGAAAAAAGTGCGTGGAATAAAACCGTTAAATGAGACGTGCGCAGGCGCGACAGTCGCATACACTTTTTTTTTTTTTTTTTTTTTGTTTCCTCCCAGGCGGGGGAGAGGGTGAGAAATCCTCATGGATACCCTACAGCCGGCTGTAGGGTTATGTCAGACTCCTACTGACTAAAAAACACCCTTTATTCATGCTTATGGCCAGAAGGGCCTTACAAGCTTCATCTGAAGCGGTCACCCCCCGAGAGGGGGATGATGCGGCGCTGCGTTAGTTTAAACTAGTGCATAGTTTAAAATAACGCAAAATGCGCTTAGAGGACAAGTGCACTCAGATGTGCACTTGAAACGGGAGGGGACTGAGAGGAATCGAACCTCTCTGTGTCGGGGGGGCGGGGGGGACTCATCGCGGGTGTTGGATCCTCAGCGGCCAAGAGGGCCGCGAGATCGCGCGTGAGTTTATTGTGTGTGACTGTGAGTGCGTGTTTGGGCCTGCGGGGCCTGAATCGAGATGGAGTGTGTGGAGCGTATCCCGACGCCGATCTAATGAGTGTGTTAGAGTGCTCTTCTGCAGCTTTGAAGAACCGTTCCGAGCACTCTGTGAGGTGTGTTTGAATTGTGTCGAGTTGTAGGTCCCTGTGGAGGTCCGCGTTGCGGACGTACCACGGGGCCCCTGTGGCTATGCGGCAGAAGCGATTTTGAAGCACTTGAAGTTTGTTCAAAATCGCTTCGTCCGCGTGTGCGAACACTGGTGACGCGTAAGTGAGGACCGGGCGTATGCAAACTTTGTAAAGCGTTCGCTTGTTACGAAGTGACATTTTGCTGTATTTACCGAGCATCGGGTGGAGGCGGCTCATATAAAAGCGCGCGTTCGCGACTACGCGTGTGATGTGTGCACGGAAGGTGAGTTTTTTGTCTAGTGTGATCCCTAGGTATTTGACTGTGCGGTGCCACGGTATTGCTATGCCTTGCATTCGCAGAGACCGCGCACCGTGTTGTATGGTTTTGGTGCGGCGCTTGGGATCGAAGCAAATGGCCGAACTTTTGTCCGGATTTACGTCGATTCTCCAATCGCGGAACCAATTCCCAAGTGTTGTGATTGCCGGTTGGAGCTTGGCTATGATTTGATTGGTACTGGCTCCCCTAGAGTAGAGGGCCGTGTCGTCCGCGAAGAGAGCGAGCTCGACACCCTTGGTCTGAGGGATGTCATTGGTGTACGCTGTGTATAGCAGGGGGGAGAGAGCGGACCCCTGCGGTACACCGGCTCGTAGTGGGCGGGGCGTTGATAGTGAACCTTCGTATCTATAGCGGAAGGTGCGGTTTGATAGAAAAGAGGCTACTAACCTAACTAGGCGGTCAGGTAATTTTAATTGATATAATTTAAAGATTAATCCGTCGTGCCAAACCTTGTCGAAGGCTTTGGCGACGTCGAAGAAGACTGCAATAGTTTTATATTTATTAAGTTGGAAGCCGCTTAGGGCGTGCTCCACTATGCGATGGATCTGTTGGGGGCAGGAGTGTTTGGCTCTGAAGCCGAATTGGTGGTCAATGATAATTGGATCGGATGGTGATAGGAGGTGCTCTCTTAGTCTGGTCAGTATGGTTTTTTCGAAAAGTTTCGCCATTGCCTTGAGGAGGCTAATAGGGCGATGGCTACTGGGGAGGTGCGCGGGTTTTCCGGGTTTGGGGATGCCTATCACTATTGCTTCTTTCCAGGCGGCTGGGAAGTAGCACAGATCAAAACATGCGTTAAAGAGAATTGCAAGCAAGGTTAGCATTTGGATGGGAAAGTGCTTGAGCGCCTTGTTAGAAATGCCGTCGGCGCCCGGGGCCTTGCGTTGCTTAAAGTTCCTAATGGTCTGTCTGAGTTCGTCTGTCGTGACGGGGTCTAGGGGGTTGTCAATGAGTGGAAGGGCGGCCCGCCGGCGGACCTCCTCCTCCACTCCGCGAATATGTTGCGGGTTAGTTTCCTGCGTACTAGGCGTGCATTGCGCCGCTATGCTGTCTGCAAAACACTCAGATTTTTCGTCGTCTTCGAAGGCGACGGTGCCGTCGGGGCGAGTGAGCGGGGGGGTGTGAGTGGTGACGTCGCTACGGAGCGCTTTCGCGATTCTATAGTACGCAAGATGGGATGGGGTAATGTCCGCCATGAGTTCCTCCCAACGGGAGTGTCTCAGAGCGGCTAATTGGGACCTAACTTGTCGCTGAAGGCGATTAGCTGTAGCCCTATACTCGGGGGTGGGGTATAATTTGGCTCTCCGGAGAGCGGCGTTTTTGGCTTGGATTAGGTTCCGGATGGCCAGCGGGAGCTTGGGCTTTGGCAGCTCAACCTCCCGCGAGTTCTCCTTCGCCTTCTCGGTCACCAGTAAAGTTAAAGACTCTATAGTTTCGTCAATCTTGTCGGTGCTGTCGAGACTGTCCGGTGAGTTAGGGAACGGGGACTCGGGGGAGTCTAAAGCGGTCTCGAGAGCGGAGCGGTATCCGTCCCAGTTGGTGAATAGCCTCTTAGGGGGCGCGGGGGCGTCTAGTGGGTCTTGGGGACCTAGAACTAGAGACACCGGTCTGTGATCTGACCCCAGGTCGTCGAGTGTTTCGATCGAGCTGAGGCGAAGCGACACGTTTTTAAGGATCGCGAAGTCCAGGACGTCGGGTCGGTTTTGTACATTGTCTGGGTAGTGGGTGGGCGCGTAGGGACATATGACATCATAGCCAAGCTCCTCGGTGATGTGTAGTAATCTGCGGCCAGAGGTGGTGGTGGTCTCGCATGTCCAGTCGGTGTGTTTGGAGTTAAAGTCACCGAACATTATGACTGATGTACCTAGTGAAGTGAGTGTTTCGAAGTCTGCGCGGTGAGGGTGTGTACCTGATCTAATGTAGACTGAGGCGATGATTAAGGACTGGTGTCCTGTCATCGCCAGCCTACAGATGGTGGCTTCCATGTTTGTGAGCGCGGGAGTGGGTATAGGTGTGCAGTGTAAATTGCGTCTATAGTAAATTGCGGTGCCGCCGCGCGCGTTGGCACCGTCGTTCCGGATTAATTTGTACTTAGGGATCGACAGCCCCTTCATTTGAGTTGGTTTGAGCCAAGTCTCCTGAAGGAGCAGAAAGTCGGGTTCCCTATCTTGCAAAAATAATTTAATTTCGTTAAGGTTGGACTTTAAGCTGCGCGTATTAAATGACACAAGCGAAGCGCCTTTCGGCTTGGTACGCCCGGGGTTTAGTTGAGTGATTGTTATGTTAGTGTTTTGCGCGGTCATAATTTAAACAACAGTGGTGTTTGTTTGAGTTATCACCGCGTATTTTGTGTATAGTGTTTTTGTTTGTGTTCGGAGTCTGGTTATTTTCCAGTGTTATAATGATTGAAAAATTAATCGAACGCGGCAACGAGTTCGGGGTGTTCGGCTATAGCTATAGCCTTTTCAAGGGGTGTCTTTGCTAGCCGGAGCTTCGCGGCGAGAGTGTGGATCTCGGCGATATTCACCCTCTTGAGCGAGGAGCGAATAAGCGCCATGTCCTCGGCCAGAGAGACGTCTTGGGCTGGCTTAGCTTGTGTTGTTGGTGTGGTGTGTTGTGGTGGGTGTGGTTTTGGGCGGGCCCTGGCTGGTCCCCAGGCTGTCGGGGGCGCCGGGCTGCGAGGGGCGGCCGCCTTGGGTAGCCCCGGGAAGTTTGTGGTGGTGTTATTAGGTGGTGGTGGGTGTATTTTTGTCGCCGTGGTTGGCTTTGTGTGTGTGTGAGTGTGAGTGTTGGGCCTGGGGCGTGGGGCCCGCGGGCAACCCCTGTAATTGGCCGGGTGGCCTTCTTGGCCACAGAGCACGCATGCGGGTGCCCCGGGTGCGTCACGAGTGCGGGTGCACTCCTTGGTGAGGTGGGGTACGAGGCACTTGACGCACCTCGGGGCCGCCGAGCAGTTGGCTGCTGCGTGGCCATATAATTGGCACCTGTGGCATTGCCCAGGGGTGCCTCGCCGGTGTGGGGCCTCGACTTTGATATTGTCGAGGCCACAGACTGTAATGGGACCTTTGAAAATATCCCTAGCTGCCGGGACCGAGGTCAAAATGACAAGAGCCAACGGGTATTGCTTCCCAGTCCGGCTGTGCAACTTGTGCACTGCCTCGGCTGGGAAGCCTTGATCGGTTAGGTCGTTCAGAATGAGCTCGTTGGAGAGCTCGAAGGGGACTCCTCTGAGTACCGCGCGGACTTTGCGCTCCTCGGGGAGGGCGTATGTGTGGTAAGGGATTGTGTGTGTGGTTAGTAGCCTTGTGAGGCTCCTAAATGTGTCGATTGTGGGTGTGGTGATTTTAATGGCGTGACCAGTGTTCGACGCCTGTGTGTAATGTATATTCTGAGCTTTGCAAAGGTCCGCGACCTTTGCCCATTGCGCCTTATCGCGCAGAAAGACGGGCGGTGGCGGCTTTGCCTTGATAGGTGCGGCGGTGCACCTAGTGTGTGGTTTTGTGGTGTTGTGTGTCTGTGTTGGGTGGGTTTGGGTGGTCGGTTGGGCGACCGTGAGAGGGGTGAGAGGGCTGAGAGGGACAGAGGGCGCCGTTGGAGACGCGGTGTCTGCGCGGCGCTTGGAGCGCCGCTTCTTCTTGCTCACCACAGTGGTGAACACGGAGTCATCGGACGCCGACACAATGGTTGAGTCGGAGTCACACGTCGAGACCGGGCTCGAGGCGGGGCGCTTGCCCGCGCTCGAGGGCCCGGGGAGGCAGGGGGTGTCGGGGCGGGGGGGTTCGGGGGAGGGGCTGGCGGGCGAGTCGCGCATGGGGCGCGCTCTCGCGACGAGCTCCCTGATGGCGGCCTCATCCAGGGTGAGGCCGAGGGCGGAGAAGAGGGACAGTACCTGTTGTGTAATGTCCATTGTGATGTGTTTGTGTGTAGGTGTGTGTGTAGGTTGTGGTAGTATAGTGTGTGTAAGTGTGCCCTGACTGTGGTGTGAAGCCACAGGTCCTAACACCCTATGCGACACCGATGGACTCCCCTGCCCGCGGCAGGGGGTCGGTTGAAGCTGTAAGAGATGTGTTCCGATATTCCTAGCGAATATGGGAACAACCGTCACCCTTGGGAAGGCCCAAGTGCAAATGGGATCGGGTCTTCCGGTTTCCGAGCTCAGGAGAGCTCGAGACGTACCGGGGCTACGCCGACCAGTTTCGTTAACACCGCTAGGTATCCACTGGTCCAATCTTGAGTCTCACGAATGAGTGCAGGCGCGTCGAGTCGACTCGAAGCAGGCAGCTGTGCGGCGGGGCGCACGGAGCAAGGAGGCGGCGGTGCGACGGGGCGCACGGTCCGCGGTCGGAGCGAGAATGGTCGCATACACAAGCGAGTAGTGTATAAATACCTTTCTCTTTCTCCCTCTTTCTTTTCGTTCTCTCATCCCTTCTCTTTCTATTACCAATCCACCCCGCCAATGCATAGTATATACTCATGAATTCATGGACAAGCACGTGGCGAATACTCACATTATGGCAGGCTTGGAGGGGATAGGGATTATGCTGCGCGACCGAACTGAAAAAAATGTGATAGTAAAACCGTAAGAAAAAATCCGTGGAAAAAAGGGCGTGGAATAAAACCGTTAAATGCGCATTAGCCGGAGGAACTTCGTTACTACCTGGTGTCCCACGACACCACATCATTTTATTTTATTTATGTTAATATGACTATGTTTAAGGCTAATAAGACCTACTCTCATCTAGTAAAGGCGAAACAGTTTTAAAACTGTTCAATCAGTGACTTAGTTGGTTGTATATGTCGTTAGTATAGATTGCTTTATTGAAAGAAAGCTCTTTGAGTTTGAACGTCGCTTCGTTGAAGTTCATCTGTCAAAAGCTGGTCTAAAGTATCTTCATCTTTGATATTGTGCGAGTATCAAACGCATATTAGTATGTGTTACTATGTTTTGTTAATAAGATATGTAATGTATTATAAATATTATGATATAAAAAAAACATCATACACATTTCATACTAAATTTAATTATTTAAAAATCTCACACTTCGTATAAAGTTTCTTCTGTCGCGCCAGAAGGGGTGTACTTTTTCTGATCGTGGTTACTACATATAATAACAATACAATTAACGAGCACCCTCGCAATTTTTTTGTCTGCGATTTCCCCTACAGACTTCCACCCACTTTTTCAGCCCCCCAAAAGGATGATTTTTGGGATAAAAACTATCCTTTGTCCTTTCCCGAGGCTCAAACTATACCTGTCTTAAAAAAATATTTAAATGGATGATGTAACAGACAGACATACACACTTTCGCATTTAAAATATTAGTATGGATAATTAATCGTATAAATTTTTGGAGTTTAAACGATTATTAGAAATGGACCGGCTAGCCGCCGACTAGTAGGGAAAGACGACTAGAATCTGTGCGGAAAGAGAATGGGATTTAGATTGGAGGACGCTGTAGTGGTTTTCTACCGTATTTGTAAGGTTTTACCCCTTTTAAACATGATTAAATACAAAAAACCTCAAGAAATCACAACAACAAACAAATCCTTATCAATAAAGGACTTTGACGTTTTACAGATTGCTGGGTTTGATTGCCAAATAAAAATCTTAATGTTAGTTCCGTTTTTCGCCACGCCCATTCTCTTTCCGCACAGACTCTATTCGACATCGTTTATACTCAGCGATTAGTCAGCGACTATTCGGCAAAACAATTCGATTATAATCGGCACCTAACAAATGAAATAAAACTCAAAACTTATGCTTGATTTTAATATCAAAACAGTCCCGTCTGCTGCCTGGTCCGCGTGGAATTTTTTCTAGTTATATTTTCTTTAGATTTAAACATCAAGCAGTTACATGCTTTAAAAATAATAAAAATTATAATCAAAACAGTACCCAGACAGAGCATGTATCTAAAGTTACCTACAGTCTTAAAATATTAAAAAAGAAGTGACAATAGGAATTAGGAACTTAGGAATCTGTCAGTATGTATCTATAATAATTAATAATGCCATAAATAATACGCGTACCCCTAGAACAATACATAAAAATAAATTTAAAGTACAATATAGCAGATTGGCTATGATTAGATCTGGACCATTTTGTAGTGCAATACAGATTTATAACAAACTACCTAATAACTTAAGATCAGAAACAAACATTAGTCAATTTCTAAATAAATTAAAGCACTTCCTGCTACAAAAGCGCTATTATTCTTTAAATGAATATCATAATGAGAATATATTTCTTACATTATAATGTATTTTAACTAAAATTAATAATAACAAGAGAAAAATAATTTAACAATAATTTAAATTACAAATATAATAGTAGTAATAAAGAAGTAAAATTAGGAATAATGAATAATTCATTATTTATAATTATATTTATGAATGTCCATTGCACGCTAATACAATTTACTTTGCTATGCCCAAATGGGTAACATAATTCGGTCGATTATATTATATACCTACCATCTTTTGTACATTTATGATATGCAATAAATGTTTGACTTTGACTTTTAGTTATCAATTTAGTCAATTAATATTGAAACTCATAGTTCTCTGATAATCTCAGGCTACGAGCTTACGTTTAAAGAGATGTCGATTAAAATACTTATCGATAGAATCTCACATGTCCGCTGCGGAGGAGTCGGCCACTAGTAATTGCTTATCGATGTTATAATATTTCCCTTATCTCTCGTTAATAACTTCGAATAAATGGACAGCAATGTAGCCGTCCAGAGATAAACAGAACATACCTTTTCAAATGCAGCTAAGGGAATATAGTGTTAGTGTTTATATATTTTCCGATCAATTTCATTCGCGAGTATATTTAATAATTTTTTACTGTATTATTTTTCCATACGTATCACTATTATTGGCTTTCCATGTTTACAAGTATAATGAAAAAAAAAATGTGTGTGTCAGCTCCGACGCACGACTGGAGTTTACTCCTTAAGTTCGATAGTCTAACCAGACGCAAAAAGAGTTTATTTAACTTAAAAAAGATTGATACTGTATGAAAGGGTAAATTAACAAATTAATAAAAATAATATACATATATAAATATATATTTATTCATTTCATATACATTTATTATAACTAATCGACGAAATATTTTACATTAAACTTTTTACAATAGTCAATTTCAGATGTACATAAATATATCCTTAGGAATGTTGATAAATTATGTAATTATTATTATCAGACTATCATATTTTTTTTAAATTATTATTAAAACAACATTGTTTGCATTATTGATTACAGTGACAAGTGGTTTATGGTAACTAAAATAAGACACATGGACGTTCGTAGATACGTGGTTCACGAATCTTGCCAATACCGCATCAATGGTTGTACCATACCTCGTTGTCCCCATTGCTCTATCAGAAACAATATCTAAATTCAGTTCAGATTTTAAAAAAAATATTAATGTCAATCCGTCATCTTTGTTTGTTGCGCGACATAGGATGCGCACCAAAAACGTAACGAGGTCATTCATCGATAGATTTTACTCCTCACATTTTTCTCATACCGGGCCCCTTATATATGCAAATCGATTGTTAAGGAGTAAACTCCAAAACTAAATAAGTACCTACCCATACAATGATCAATACAATAACAGATAAAATACCCTTCACATGCAAAAGTATGACACATTGTGTTTTATTCAGTGCTTACATTTTTAACATATTTTAGTTATTTATCAAACCATTCACTAGGACAAGAACCCTTTTTGAAGAAAACCCTCAGACAGCTATAAATAGTTGTGGTATTTGTAAACGTCCACAAGTTGTTAGTGATTTACGTGGCAGAAAAGCTAACCGCACCACATTTCACCCTCCTGGAATAAAATTCTTGGCATTTTCGTTCCAAAATTATAACTGATAACTGTTAACAATTTCAGCTTATATTAATAATATACCAGCCTTTATACACAGTTCCGGTCAGGGGTCCGCCATTTTGAACTTTCATTTACGTAACGATGATTATTATTATCATAGTTTCGGTAACGTAGTTTTCGTGGCTGCCTGATATTTGGGAATTTCATATTTGGGAACAGAAAAACATTGGATACCAACATTGTCAAGCAAGCGTGTCAAACCTGTCACAGATTAATGTTAATAATAATTATTATTTATTTGCTTTAAAACACGGTATTATGATCTAAAGAAAATATAACTAGAAAAAATTCCACGCGGACCAGGCAGCATAGGTGCGGGTTCGAGTTCCGTCTGCTGCCTGGTCCGCGTGGAATTTTTTTCTAGTTATATTTTCTTTTGATTTAAACATCAAGCAGTTACATGCTTTAAAAATAATAAAAATTATAACTATAATATGGCTATTTCTTCTTTCAAATGTTTAATACTTGTAAAAGTATTCATTTGGCATTGTAGGTATAATGCGAAGAGATGACGCTGCCTTGCAGCTTAAGAATGGCTAGAAGAATTCCGACGCGGTCCGTGAGGGCCGCGGTAGCATAATTGGTCAGTGCATTCGCCCGGATTGCGAAGGGTGCGGATTCGAGTCCCGTCTGCTGCCTGGTCCGCGTGGAATTTTTCCTAGTTATATTTTCTTTAGATTTAAACATCTAGAAGTTACATGCTTTAAAAATAATAAAAATTATAACGGTATTATGAGTTAGTACAAAATTAACAATGTTCACGCGTTTTGCCATTTAAGTCCAGTTATGTTCGTCTGTCATCTTCTTATTAGTTGTGCCATTTCTTAATAATTACATAAACAGCGTTGATTCATATTCCCTTTTGGGAAGGAAATACTACGGTACAAATCAATGGGGTTTACCAAATCATACCATCAATGGGGAAAAAATTCTGTACTCTACTACTGAGCGTTCTTGGTCTATTATCACTAATTTTCCTGTAAATATCTGTTTGTGATGATGTGACAGCCCGAATCGTTTATTTGAACTACCAGGAAAATGTTGAAAATTAACATCAAGTTCTTATTACAAACAATATTCCTGATTATTGACGTTTAGGTATACGGACATACCACAAAAGATACTGATGCAACATTTGGTCGGCGAAAATAAGGAAAATATTAATTATAAGCAATTTCTTCTAAAATTGTTATTGAAACACATAACGTTACAGTTATTTTTGACGTGACAACGTCTTAAATTAGGTTGCGGCTGGGAGTCACTTATGAAAAAGTGTAACGCTCGGTAACGTTACGATGAGTCTCTCGTGTTAAGTTTAAGTTTACATGTACAATGTTTTAGTAAACAAAATATATTTCTATAGTTAAAATTTGTGCAATTCTTATTTTCATTCAATTCCTTGTTCCTATTGTGCAATTTAATTATATTCATATCAATAAATATTCTACCGAGAAAAAGACGTTGTCACGTAAAATCTTCGCCCGTAAAACCGACTTTACAGGCAACCATTTTTTTTGTATACGACAACTTTCTGGAAAATCATAATATTATAAAATGTTTCTGAACTATTTTAGTTCTACAACAAAACGAACGCAAGATACATGACGACAATTTGTAGAAATAAACAAAAATATTGTGGTCTAGCGGACCGCCCTCGCTTCGCTTCGGTGTAGAGCAGCTGTAGTGTAGGCTATGGTTTATATATTGTTTTCAGGCTTGTAATATACACACTGACTTTCTTTATATTGTTATTAATCTTCTTTTATAAAAGCGCGTTAAGTTCATTTTATTAACAAGCAATAAAAGCTTACTTTTGGAAAGAGGTTTTTTTATTTGGCTAATGTCAAAAAATATGGTCACGGATAGTGCATTTATCGAGAAAGGCTATAGGCTATATAACATCACGCTACTATCAGTAGCAGCGGAGTATCTCTTTTATATATATATATTTAGATAGGTCCGACAAATGACTCCACCCCACCTGATGTAAAGTGAAGGTGAAGTTCAGACGCGAAGATAGCTGATACAGCAATTCTAAATGCCACACCAGCCATCCTCACCCTGCCGGCCTGCATGTTGCTTCCTCACGCCTCTTTTAAAGGATCCCAGGTTGTAAGAGGGAGGGAACACGTGAGCACGTGATCTACAAATATGTTGCAAAAACGGGTAAAAATGTTCCATTTGTGACCTTCCGTTGCCTGCGCTGCGGAAACGATTCAAGTTACTCAAAACCATATATGACGGTATTATTTCCCTTTAAAAAATCATTAAAAAAGTCCGAGACAACTAATGCCCATAAATTTGAACCTTTTTCGTCAAATTGACGCTGGTGAAACCGCATGGGGACCTCTTGTTATATGACATAACTGTAGTAGTTAAACATATGGTATTCAATCAATCAATCAAATCTTTTCACTTTATAATATTGGTAAAGATATAAATAACCTATTGAATGATTAGTTTAATATATTAATACATATATGTATTTTTAAACCTCTTCTAATCTTCTAATCTAATCATATATCGTAATCATTTTGCAATCTATCAGTCCAGTTGTAAATCGATTAAAATTCAAATTACAAAAGTTTGGCCGTCAAACGGTGCAAAAGATAAGCCATTACAGGAAACTCAATCGTCAATCAGGGTTGGTTGTATCTGTATCGGGCGTCATTATTCAGCGCAGTTGAGGAAAACAACAAGTGTCCGGTGTGCGCCTGCGCCTGCGCCTGCGACACCGCTCCGGTGCGTCAGCGCAGATAACGCGCGGCGGCGACGGCGGTGTCCGACGCGAGCCGCTCAGTCGCGATTCGACCTCTGACCGCGCGCGTTACTCTAGCCTACAATGTACGCGTTACCATTGCTCTCGGACTGGCTGCAGAACTTGCAAGCTAACGCAGGTCCGATAACCTTCTTCGTTCCTTTAACTTGTGCGATTCCCACACTATTCTGCAGATCTGCACCATCATGCAGATTTCACCATAAAAACGCTCTGCGTGATCTGCAACACTGCGCGCGAATGCGTTTTGTCTGTGTTGTAGTACGCGTGTTTCAAAGCAAAGAGAGGTTCTCGCATGCAACGAAATAACCCGCACTCCCTTGGCACGCTGCGTGATGCGGTGCAGCGTGTGAATCGACTTATAAAGAACTCCGTCTTATTTTGTTAAATTACAAAATATGTCTTTGCAAATGTGATTGTTGACGTGGTGTTGTGCATCGCAGGTGGCGGCGGCGTAGGCGGCGTGGCTGGCGTGGGCGGCGTGGGCGTGGGCGGCGTGGGCGGCGTGGGCGGGCTGTACTCGCAGAACGTGGTGATGGGCTCGTGGTGCGCGCCCTACGATGCGCTGCAGAGGCCGCCCGCATACGGTAAGCTCCATTGACATTAGGTATACTTCATAAAATAGCATAAGCTAAGCTAAATGTGGTTCCCGTTGAGGAGTTGATGTGACCTTATTTGATACAGGTTTAGCCAACCCTGCAAGGAATAAATGATAGATTGACTCTTATTTCAATAGTCGATTAAAATCACGTGTATTAATTTACAAAAAAGTAATCTTTATTATATGTGGGTATGTTAGTTTATGTAAATAGTATAAGTAAAGTACTTAAATGAACACAAAGATTAGCTTTATAAGCCGGCGAATGTGTTGAAAACGTAAACAGTAGTTATACCGTTTTTCTGGTTATTATACAAATTAATTTGTAATACATTAGCAATACTTGAATCTAAAAAATATTATTGCTTCATTGTTTTTTAACCTTTATCAGTTGAATTGCCAATTTTAATTGTATCATGATTACTGAAAACGAATGTCACGTGCAGTTATTATTTCACTGCACTGTTACAGCTCACGTGTTATCTTTATACACGCGTATATCATTCATTGATTTATATTAAAAGACACTTTGTAGAACTTTTTTCGTTTGCCGTTAGCTTTAGCTATATCATTCATATTACTTATAATTACAGTTTATCTATTAGGTAATATACAGGTGGTTCTTATTAGTTTATGAATGGGTAAAATTGAAGAAAATGGGTAAAAATAAAAAACATAAAGTCGAAACATGTTTGTAAGATAAATTATTTACGGGATTGTTACCATGTACCTTGTTTTTAGCGAGTTTCCGATATTTCGGCACTGTTACAAGCACCATGATCACGGAGTAACTGAAGTAATTGCGGGTAGGCTGTATATGGATGGAGTATTTTGAAGAAAAAGCCTTTATCACCGCACCCACAGAAATAAAACTATGGAAGAGGTATATCGATGACGTATTCTGTATATTAAGAGGTAACAAACATGATGTCGAGTCTCACTTGGCAAATTTAAATGGTATCCATTCTAAAATCAACTTTACCTATGAGATTGAAGAAGACAGAAGTCTGGCCTTTCTGGATGTGAAGATTCGGGTGAGGAATGACGGTTCGCTTGGCCATTCCATTTACCGCAAACCTACATACACTGACCGCTATCTCAACGCCTCCTCGCATCACCACCCTAAACATCTTTACTCTGTAGTGACTTCACTGACGAACCGTGAATATGACATGTGTGATGAGGAACATCTTCAAGAAGAATTGGAGCATGTCTTACAGAGTAATGGATACCAGGGACATTTTCCATCTAGACACAAACTAAGACACCAGAGACACAAGTAGACAGACCTGTTTATTTACCATACGTCAAAGGAGTGACTGACAAGATCTCAAACATACTGAATAAGTACTCACTAAACACTGTCTTCACTCCTGTACGAAAGGTTTCACAATACCTACGGTCTCCTAAAGACAACTTCCCCTAGGAGAAACCTGGTGTCTATAAGATCGATTGCAGCTGTGGCAGTTCGTACATTGGCCAAACAAAGCGAACAGTATCATGCCGAATGAGGGAACACATAAAAGCAATCAAGAACAACGATACGCAGAAATCAGCCATCGCGGAACATTTGATTGATTCTGGTCCCAACCACTGGATTGAGTTTCATAACCCACAGATTATCTCGACAGAATGCCACTACATACCAAGATTGGTCAGGGAAGCAATTGAAATAACAAAACATAAAAATTTCAATCGTGAGGACGGGTTTAAATTGTCGAGTGTCTGGGAATCCTGTGGTTCGTATGTGTAAAACCGGAACTAATCAAAAAAATGTCGTGTCGCGATCCGATACTGTAAGTGTTGTGTGTCGAGAACAGTTTCGAGTGAATAGTGAGAATGTGAACAGTGGTACGGGTATCGAACGCAATAAAAGACTTCGTCGGAGGGTAGACCGATATGTCTGCCAATTACATCCTACCCGCAATTACTTCAGTAACTCCGTGATCATGGCGCTTGCAACAGTGCCGAAATATCGAAAACTCGCTAAAAACAAGGTACATGGTAACAATCCCGTAAATAACTTATATCACTATAATGTTAATGACCATGAAAGTTTAAAACAATACAATGTTTGTAAGAAATTTAACCTCGTATAGATTAGTAAGCGTAAGACGTAATATATAGTGAATAACAGAGAAAAAATTCTCACCAATCTACATGCGTTGGAAAAAAGATTAGAAGATTGTAGTAACCAAATCAGACTACATAAAACTAGTGTACAAAGTGAACACAATCCCAGTGTTCGGTAAAACCTACACAGGTTTTTGTAGCACTGGTAAATAAATTGTTATTATTTATAGTAATGTGAAATTCAATAAATAAAAATAAAAAATATGGGTGCGTGTACTTAAGTACGCGCGTGAGAAGTTATACTTCTTTTTGGAATTATTAAAAAATAGTTTTTAATTGCATGCAGATAATTAATTACAATAAGATAATAAAAGGATTGGAAAAGGATAGTCAACGCAGTCAATAAAGTTCAGTTTTAATTTGAAGAATTTAATAAATAATCAAAATATTCAATTTAAATCACTACTGAATAAAATTTATATTAGCACATATAAATTTCGCATTTGTATAACATTATAACACGTGTTAAGAATAAAGAAACTAGAAACATGTGGATAAATATTATAAATATGAAAACAGTGATCAGAGGCGACGAGCGTCCCAACATGTGCGACTAAGAGATCCTATTACTATTTTGTTGGAAGCTTTTTTTCGAGACTTACGAGTAATGTGCGGTTTAGCGGCCGACTTCATGGTGTTACTTTTCTGTTACAGTGTTGCGCGCGCATCTTAAAATTTCACTCTCATAATTTTATCATAACGCGGCTAAAGAAGTATAACTTCAAAAATACTTACTGTGCTTAAGATTACACTTTAAAATACATACGTTATTATAAATGAAGGTGTTTACCACTAAACAGAGATTATAACATTTAACATTCCTGAATATCATAAAAGTTAAAATGAACGAGGGTTTTCCCCTGATCGGCGTTTACAACTTGACCAGTTAATATAACTTATATATAAATATAACTTGTAAATAACAATTAAGCTGATTAAACCAAGTTCGTTGGAGATGACAGTGCGAACATGACGTCACCACGATAAGCCTCGATTCACAGATGTGCTTATTTGTTCAATTGTCCTAATGACGCATTTGTTACTAAGAATCTTGTTGTATTGATCTAAATTAAAATAACGATGATTTGAAAACACTTTGGTTAAAAATGACAGTGTTTGTTTTAGTCAGAATTCCTACGGCAAAAAATAATATGTCTATACTAGCGGCCCGGCTTCGCTTCGCTTCGGTTTAGAGCTGAAGTGTAGACTACAGTTTTTGTTCTCAGGCTTGTATTATACACAATGACATTCATCTATGATTCTTCTTATACCTGCATGCAAAGTCTCAGCCCGATCGGTTTAAAATTGACAAAGTTTCATACAAACTTTCATTCCCTATTTCATCCCCTTGGGGGTAGAATTGATCAAAATCCTTTCTTAGCGGATGCCTACGTCATAACATCTACCTGCATGCCAAATTTCAGCCCGACCCGTCCAGTGGTTTGGGCTGTGCGTTGATAGATCACTATGTCAGTCAGTCCCCTTTGAGTTTTATATATATTGATTTTAAATAGGCATAGGGTTTGGACTAACAGCAAGGTGAGACTTGCCGTATCAGCTACTGGACTCTTTAATCTTAATGTGGGATGTAGTATTTTACAACTTATTCTTCAAATATATAGTTTTCTGCTACAACCAGATTAGGGTAACCGTATTTCACTAGAACAGGCATTTCGAGTTCAATGTCGCGCTGTATGTAAGTTCATTCGTCGATTGGTTTCACCGAATGGCTGAGAGTTATCAAACAAATCGCTTTACAAACAACTAACTGCTAACTTTGTTATATTGTATAATTGTTTAGTTATTTACATAAGAATAACATCGTGAATGCTCATAAGTTCAAATAACTTACTATTATTAACACTGGGTTTTGAACAATTAAGTCATAAAAAAATGGGTGCGTGTACTTATGTAGGCGCGTGAGAAGTTATCCTTCTTTGGCATCGTTTAAAATTAGTTTTTAATTGCATGCAAATAATTAATTACAATAAATTAATAAAAA
Source organism: Chilo suppressalis (assembly GCA_902850365.2). NCBI lineage: Eukaryota > Metazoa > Arthropoda > Insecta > Lepidoptera > Crambidae > Chilo > Chilo suppressalis. The sequence goes on along the minus strand of OU963898.1, from coordinate 32,332,328 downwards.
GTCTGGAAAAGGACACAATCAATAAAGTTCAGTTTTAATTTGAAAAAATAAATAAATAATCAAAATATTCAATTAAAATCGCTACTGAATATAATTTATTAAAACATATGTGATTTGCACTTGTATGAAACTCAAACACGTATTCCGAATATACAAACTAGAAACATGTGGATAAATATTATAAATATGAATACCTATAACTGTTACTTTATTACAAAAAATAAAGATGTGGTTTTTGGTTCTACTACACCAATGGTCAAGAGATGGCGCTATAGTCTCCTGAATCGCGCTTTGGTTCCGTTGTTCCAGATTAATAAATACTTTTGATAGGCCTTTACAATGCAGCCGTTATCACCCACTAAATAGAGATTCTATTTCTATTTTGTTGGTAGATTCTCTTAATGTGCGGTAAACACAAAAGTAACGCATGAAGTTGGTCGCTAAAGAGGCCAACTTCATGCTGTTAAAATTTTGTGTTGTAAAATTGCACTCTCATCATTTTTTCATAACGCGCCTAAAGAAGTATAACTTCAACAAGAAAGACATAAGTGACAACTACTTTTCAAGGGTGTTGTAGTAACTTAAGTAGTAGTATCAAATTTGTAACTGTAATATCCGATGTTCCAAAAGGAGCAATAAGTTATACACAACTGCATGTTATTTTTATACTAGCAAACCAGTGAACCAAATGTTCACCAAAACCTGATTTAAAAAAAAATGTATTTAAATAATTGAGAACTTCGGAGATTTTGTGTGGTTTCGTTTGAAATTCGTGATTTCTCGAAAACCGGAAGTGCTACGTTACTCAAATCCGGTTTGTAGTCTTATCAGACTATTTTTAACTTATAACTTAAATATTCTCTTTATCTATCTCTTACGGTTTGGCCGCTGAAACAGCACCACAGACAGACGGACGGACTTGTCTAATAGATAAGAGATACTCATTTTAAGTGGACTGTATGTCTTTATGGGAAATAAATTATCTTTGAACATAACTGCTAACTTTCGCTTAACAAATTTAAAGTAAAAAAATATGTGTGTAAGAGGGTGTGGGGGGGGGGAGCGGATTTTCCGCTCGAGTTGGAGCACTCGTCTGGGAAAGTAACCAACGCCTTATAGAAGACCACAGTATAATAACAGTATCTTTTGCGTGGCGTTGTGTTTCTGTCTGAAAATTCAAAAAATTCAAAATTCAATATCGTTTATTCAGTCTAGGCTGTTACAAGCACTTGTGAATGTCGAAAAGCTACGCCATCGGTTCGCAAATCTACGGCGGGAGACCTTGTACTGAGAAGAACCGGCAAGAAACTCAGCAAGGGCTGTTTTTTTCTCCCTGTATTATATACAGAGTCGTCAATTTGAAAAATGATTTCAATATGAGATAACTCATGAAGTCACTTTCCATTACAAATGTAAATGATAAAACAATTATGACTATAAAATAAAAAATATAAAAAACAGATTTAAAAATAAAAAAAGTTTAGGAATGCCGTGTCCTACTGTTTAGGCATAAAAACAAATGTACCATTAAAGTTAAATACAACGATTAATAGTACCCAATGTAGCAAGAGCAGACTCATCTCCGCTGGCAGCACCCGTTCACGAGCATGACGCATGAACCAGCCATCGCTTCGCTGAACCATTTACTGTGTGTGTAAGGTTCCAGGACTCCTCGGCATATGGGATTTGGTCAGGATAGGAAACGGCGCAAGTAATAGTCTATAGGGTATGGTAGCCGTCTACCATCAGGCGGGCCATACGCTTGTTTGCCAATTGCCGCCCTTTTAACATATTAAAAAAATATGTTGAAAGTAATAAAATGTAGGAAGGCCAAAGGGGAAGAACTTCCTCCGAGCTGGGTGATGGTAGCTCGGGACTGATGTTGGTCGGGCATCGTATATATGAAGAGTTAGCCTCCGAATTTCATTTGTGCGATGTAGGCTTCCATACTATTATTGATCGCAGTGCAGGTAACGCCATCTCTTGAGGATGGTGAGTAATGATTTCCTCCATCCGTTGTATATATGTGGGGCATATAGATGTCGCCGCCACATAAAAAAATTAAATTATTGACCATCTGTAAAAGATAAGATAAAATTAATAGTTTAATATTAAAATTAAAAATAAACTATAAACATGGCTAACTCTAAGGCCCCCTAATCAAGTAAACAGACAGTATATTTTGTTTATTTTTGGCTTTTTAGTGCAGTAAATAAAGCGTGTTTTTAGTTTTTTTTAAACTATTAATTTATTTTACTCTTTTTAGTTTCAGTCATCAGGAAAAATTATTAGAATATGTTAAGACGAATCTAATGAGCCCAAATTCGATATGTTTACTAGAAGGCAGTCCAAGGTTCCATCAGCCACCTTCCAGTCCCATCATCAGACCAGCTCGACGGTACCATAATATTGTATTATCATCTAATCTACATATAATTGCCAAGTTTCATGATGATACAACAATCAGAAGTGCGTGTAATTCAGATTCTTAGATTTTATTACATAGTTAGTTACTTACAAGTGGACCTAATAAAAGCGTGTTATAAAAATGTTATCCACCAAAAATTGTTAAACAAAGCATTTGCTAAAGGATCCGTAATGATATTATGAATGCCTTGTGATACTGTTGTTAGTAAGGAAAACTAAACAAATCGTCGTTCGTGAAATTAAAATGAACATAACACTTTCGTGTGAAAGTTGTATAGAAGCCGAGCTTTCATTGTTTTGGCATATCTTTGAACGCCGGCCCCATTAACTTTACCGCTGCTGCATCTTATGAAAAACAAATGCTTAGAAAATCAGACGACCTCCGTGGCTGAGTGGTTTGTACGCCGGGTTTCATGGTATCGCCGACTCGAGAGGTCCCAGGTTCGAATTCCGGTGGGGGCAGATGTTTGTGTGATGAATACGAACATTTGTACCTCAGTCATGGATGTTTAATATGTATTTCTATATAAATATACTTATACATGTACAGTATATGTATTCTATCCGTTACCCTAGCATCCCATAACACAAGCCTTACAGTGCTTATTTTGGGGCTAGGCTAATTGGTGTGAGTGTTGGAAATATTTATTTATTTATTTCACATAGAAAATAATAAGGGGAAACTTTACCCAGCAATGGAAAATTAACATGTTTAAAATCCAAGTTTATTTTCCTTTATTTTACGAACTTGACGCTGTTTTTTTTTCCTAATACATTCAATGATCTACAATCCGTTTGAGAAAGTAACGCACCGCATTCTTTTAGAATATACAAACTACTCTAATCATAATAACCATTTACAAGCGATAGCTAAAGCAGCAGTTTTTATCGACGAATTTAATTACACAGATAAGTGAATCGTTGGTTGTAGCGAGGAGACAAAGTAATCGTGTAGTTATAGTACATGTACACAGAGATTACTCATGATCAGGCATTACGTTGCGGCTATCGTCGTGTGGGCAATACCAGCGATAACGAGACCCCGTTATGCTGTTTATAACTACATATAGTGCAGATTAAAGTACATCCTTACTAATATTATAAAGGCGAAAGTTTGTTTGGATGGATGTATGGATGGATGTTTGTTCCTCTTTCACGCAAAAACTACTAAACGGATTTTAATGAAACTTTACAGTAATGTAGCTTATAGATCAGAATAACACATAGGCTATAATTTATAAAGATATTGTGTGAATTGTCCAAAATATAACGATAAATGTCATTTAAGTCTGAAAAAATTCTGCAATCTGCGAGCTATTCCGGCGTGTAAGGATAAAATTGTCTAAAAAATATCCCGCAACAGCATATGTCTATCTTTTATGGTTGACTCACAATAAAGTCATTCTTTATAGCACAAGCCTGAGAACAAAAAGTATAGTTTACACTACAGCTCTACACCGAAGCGAAGCGAGGGCGGGCCACTAGTTATACATAAATGCAATACTTGCTTGCCAACCGACGGACTGTTGCTACAATAAATACTACAATTGGGAAACAATAAATGTAACAAGTCGATAGATATAAATGTGATTCGCCGAAAAGTATGTATGCGCATCACTTCCGAACGACCGAACCAAATTGGATTTCATTTTTGAAGTGAAAACTTCTTTAGCGGCGTTGTACACTTTTTTTGTATGGATAAAAAATGTTAAACTCGCTTCAGGTTAAACACGTGGGCTGATCGCATCATAATAAATAATAATAAATAATAAATATTTCCAACACTCACACCAATTAGCCTAGCCCCAAAGTAAGCACTGTAAAGGCTTGTGTTATGGGAAACTAGGGTAACGGATAGAATACATATATTGTACATATATAAGTATATTTATATGAAATACATATTAAACATCCATGACTGGAGTACAAATGCTCGTATTCATCACACAAACATCTGCCCCCACCGGGATTCGAACCCGGGACCTCTCGAGTCGGCGACACCATGAAACCCGGCGTATAAACCACTCGGCCACGGAGGTCGTCTGATTTTCTAAGCATTTGTTTTTCAGAAGATGCAGCAGCGGTAAAGTTAATGGGGCCGTCGTTCAAAGATATGCCAAAACAATGAAAGCTCGGCTTCTATACAACTTTGACACGAAAATATTATGTTCATTTTAATTTCACGAACAACGATTTGTTAAGTTTTTCCTTACTAACAACAGTATCACAAGGCATTCATAATATCATTACGGATTCTTTAGCAAATGCTTTGTTTAACAATTTTTGGAGGATAACATTTTTAACACGCTTTTATTAGGTCCACTTAATAACAACTTAACTTTATTATGACACACAATAAAATTGGAAAGGTTGTTGATTTTCAATATATTGGACGAAACATAGTAATGTTTTATTTTACCGTATTATAATAATAAGTCTCTATCTAGGACGTCCACGTGGCAGCTTTATTGCGAAGAAAATGCATTTTTTTACAATAGATGTCGCTAAGTGCGCTTAAACGTGATTCATGTAAGTTGATTTTTCTGAAAGATAAACTTGTTTAATGTAACATAAATTGTCATGTTTGTGTACGATAGCGCAATAAATAAATATTGTATTCTACCACATACATGATAGAACTTTTATACTGATAATTAAAGCAATTCGTGCAAAATTATTCCCTAATCATTCCAAAATATCAAAAATGCACAACGTTAATATTCAAGTTTTTACTTCTGCCGGCACTCCCGGAGTGCAACCCGTCTTTTTTTTTTTTTTTTAATAAGGAATAAGTTATAAGTGCTCATTTGAATTTTAATAATAACTAAATAAGGAAGTATTTATATGATATAGCAGCCCTCTGTGGATAAAATCAACGTTGTTTTGGTTATAGCTGGCGAGATAACACGTGTTATCTGTAGCTATTTGAGTAAGCCCAGCCGGACCGCAGCCGCGCGCTTGCCGATTAGCGAATCACAATTATATATTGATAGCTTTGAGGAAGCTATAAACAATAACGTTTAATGCGGACCACTAAACAAACAATCACATAACTAATAACGCTTTTATTGTTCTACAACAATAAGAAAATCTTGCCTCTTTAGTTAAAATAAATAGCTAAATTTTTCCACGTTTTAATGGTCAAGAAAACTGTTTTAATGTGGATAGATAGGTCCTTGAAATTTTGCCTTTGCTAACATCGCAGATGAGATATAACTGGCTATTAATAGGCTGATGATGATGATGATGAGTATTTTTCTAAAGACGACATACTTACGTATAGATTGTCAAACAACAATGTCTTTTTCAATGCACTTTTTGTTACCTGCTAAACGTAGAATCTCCGACACCACCTATAGGTTGGCTAGAAGAGATCTCTTTTAATGATAAGCCCACCTTTGCGTACTACTTTTTTTTACGTTGTGTTATTTTTATCCAATAAAGAGTGTAATAATGTAATAGTTGTAATAACCAAACAGCTGTGTCACATAAATTATGACAGCATCGATCGCTGCTTACGTTGACATTTTAGTTCAGATATAAAATTAAATTATTAAAGTTATAAAAACAATTGTGATAAATATTTAAAGGGTAATATTTATATGATCCTTAAAAAAATATAATTGACTAGCGGCTCGCCCTCGCTTCGCTTCGGTGTAGAACTGAAGTGTAGACTACAGTTTTTGTTCTCAGGCTTGTATTATACACAATGATATTCATCTATGATTCTTCTTATACCTGCAGGCAAAGTCTCAGCTCGATCGGTTTAAAATTGACAAAGTTTCATACAAACTTCAATTCCCTATTTTATCCTCTTGGGGGTAGAATTGATCAAAATACTTTCTTAGCGGATGCCTACGTCATAACATCTACCTGCATGCCAACTTTCAGCCCGATCCGTCCATTGGTTTGGGCTGTACGTTGATAGATCACTATGTCAGTCACCTTTGATTTTTATATATATAGAAGATTACCTTAATTCGGTATTAATTTTATTACTATTTTTTTATGATCATTTGTGTAAGTATATCATCAATATAATATGATAGAGTTTTTGTTGAAAATTGTGGGATAATAGATTTGTTTCGAGGAATGTCTTCAAACTAAATGTGGTCACATGATCATCTCCAATATGAAGGATCCATTCTCGAAGATTTTAAAAGTCAATAGTATTTTGAACAGTATAGCATTGTCTTTTTAAAAGTCCCAATATTTTTAACTTACGAATCCGTTAGGATTTCGTTAAGTTTCGCAAACTTTACTTGTATCCTTTAAAGATGTTGAATACTTATTTAGTATGTATCTCGAGTCGAGCACCTGCGTGTACTGTCCTTCATGCGTCCTCAACCGCTACCGAAGGTGAAGGTATTACATTAAAAGCGGACGCGACCTGAGAGACATTTGAGAAATACGTATTTGAAATAATAGTTATATGTATTTAATTCAATCATGTTTAACTACAACTTAATATAACAATATTCTCAAAATATTTGTTAATTATTTGCTATTCAACAGACATAATCTTTGCGTTACAGTTCCTACGAAAATCTGTAGCACTACAGAGAAAGCAATTTCACAAATTATTACGACTAGAAATCTTTTTTTGATAAAAAAATAATATTTAACGGAAAATAGTAAATTGTATATTGTTTTAAACTTTCATGGTCACTAACATTATAATAATATAAATTATTTACGGGATTGTTACCATGTACCTTGTATTTAGCGAGTTTCCGATATTTGGGCACTGTTGCAAGCGCCATGATCACGGAGTAACTAAAGCTGTTATTGGCAGATATATCGGTCATGCTTGCTTTTATGTATTCCCTCATTCGGTATCATACCGAATGAGAGAACACATAAAAGCAATCAAGAACAACGATAAGCAGAAATCAGCCATCGCGAAACATTTGATTGATTCTGGTCCTAACCACTGGATTGAGTTTCACAACCCACAGATTATCTCGACAGAAGCCACTACATACCAAGATTGGTCAGGGAAGCGATTGAAATAACAAAACATAAAATTTCAATCGTGAGGACGGGTTTAAATTGTCGAGTGTATGGAATCCTGTGGTTCGTATGTGTAAAACCGGAACTAATCAAAAAGTGTCGTGTCGCGATCCGTTACTGTAAGTGTTGTGTGTCGAGAACAGTTTCGAGTGAATAGTGAGAATGTGAACAGTGGTACGGGTATCGAACGCAATAAAAGACTTCGTCGGAGGGTAGACCGATATGTCTGCCAATAACAGCCTACCCGCAATTACTTCAGTTACTCCGTGATCATGGCGCTTGCAACAGTGCCGAAATATCGGAAACTCGTTAAAAACAAGGTACATGGTAACAATCCCGTAAATAACTTATATTACTATAATAAGACCAACATCTCAACGATACATACCTATCCCAAACTATATCTATTCCTCTCCACATACACACACACTCTAACACACACGCACACACACATGCACACATACGCACGTACGCACACACCAACACACACACGCACGCAAACACACATAGACAGACATACACATACATACAATATTGATTTTAATTTAGTATTTATAATTGATTTCATTACGTTTGTTTTGTTACAAATAATAATTACATATAAATTATTAATGTGGCGCCATCCTATTTATTATATTTGGGTGCCCACGATACAGGTTTCTCCTAGTGTGGGACCCACAGTCAATGCTACAGTATTGTTACGTTTAGTCAAATAAAAAAATACACCTTTTTAAAATTAGATGTTCATTAAAGCTGCCTAAAAAGGTCTCGACCGGATACACAATGTGAAGCAATTAAATCAAACTTAAGGAAAACTTATTGCGGTCGTTGACATTATAGCGAGAATATCTAACAATAATTAATTGTTATAAAAACAATATTATATGTATCAACTTGAGTATTTTATAATTATAAAATCTATTTTATTTTGTCTTTATTTATGAAATATGAAAGTCGGGTAAGATTCATGTCACGACCTTTTATAAATGCGAAATAGGGACGAAAGTGGGCGCTACGACAGCAGATGCAGCCGGGACCAACGGCTTAACGTGCGCAGGAACTTAAAATCTAAAATTTTTGCTTACTCATTCTATTGATCCTTTTACCGATATATTGTGACCGCTGCTGACCAAAGCGCCATTGAACTCCTAACGTAGGATTGTCATTATTACATCCTATTAATGTCCCCACTGCTGGGACACAGGCCTTCCCTATGGATGGAACAGGGAGATTGGGCCATGATCCACCACGCGGGCTCAGTGCGGATTGGTGGGTGTTAACGACTGCAGATGCAGCCGGGACCAACGGCTTAACGTGCCTTCCGAAGCACGGTCACACGATCGCACGATCCAATGAGCGACTGCGAAAGTTGCTTAACTTCAACTATTGCAGCCGAACGCGCTAACCACTGGCGCCGTCGAGATCCTCGCATTTACTTGGCACATATACAGAGCGTCCCGCGGCTACCTCACACGGAGGGAAAGTATATTAAATATTGGAGATAGGGTTTTTTACTGAAAGAAGACATCATTTTATTTTTAACAATAACTGGGAATCGAACTCGTGAAATAATACACAACATATTTTATGATAACCATCAAAAGGGTTAAACATAAGGATTATTTTTTGCTTAATAACATTTAGCAAAAAATACTACATACTACAAAAATAATACGTACTTTCCCTCCGCGTGAGGTAGCCGTGGGACGCCCTGTATATTGTGGGTGTATGGTGGTGACAAGGGCGGATCCAGGGGGGGGGGGTCATGGGGTCATGACCCCCTCTGGGCTGGGTACAGATGGACCAAACCCAGGGGGATTTTATTTAAGTACTTTCAATATTTAATATACCACGACTATATGACCCCCCCTGGCGCCAAAGCTGGCTATATGACCCCCCCTGGCGCCAAAGCTGGCTATATGACCTCCCTCTGGCGCCAAAGCTGGATTCGCCCTTGGGTGGTGAGTTGTTGTGTAACGGCGGGTGCCTCAGATGTCGGCGAGTGCGAGGAGGGCGCGGGCCGCGAGTGCGTCAACTGCGGCGCCAGCAACACGCCGCTGTGGCGCCGCGACGCCACCGGCCACTACCTGTGCAACGCGTGCGGCCTCTACACGCGCATCAACGGCGTCAACCGGCCGCTCGTGAGGCCCGCCAAGCGGCTGGTGAGTCCGTGCCGTGTCTGGTAGTAACCGCTCTCCCTGCTCCCTGCTCCAGGTGCCGACGCCGAGCTGCTGTCGCGCTTCTATAAGGACGGCTCCGTGCACAGGTGGATGAGTGTGGAGGGCATGGCCCGCGGCATGAAGAAGGTGAGTCGGTGGCGTGTAGACTAGTGCATGCTCCCGCGGACTCTGCCGCGCGTGCGCGCTGTCCTTCCCTTCCTACCCCCTTTTCTCACTTTGTTATGGCTTTTGCGGGTGATAGGAGACTACACGCTACCGCTCTCCACTCTAGTCTAGCGCAGCCGGCCGTCGGCGTCGATCGAGCGCCGAATCCGCACCGCGTTAGATCACATAACTGTTGCCTTTCGGAACGAAGTTTAGGCTCGGAGGGGATAGGGATTTTGCTGCGCGACCGAACTGAAAAAAATGTGATAGTAAACCGTAAGAAAAAAGTGCGCGGAATAAAACCGTTAAATGAGACGTGCGCAGGCGCGACGGTCGCATACACGAGCGAGTTTGCAATTAGTGTCGATTCTACATTAGCCGAAGGAACTTCGTTTCTACCTAGTGTCCCGCGACACCGCATCATTTTTTCTTATTATTTTTAAGAAACACTACGTTATCCGACCGCGTAACGCGGTAGAGTCGAGTAGGATAGTATCAGCCGATCGAGCGGCTCGCGCGGCGATAACTAATCTAGCAGTAATCGTGTCAAAAACTACTTTGGCGAAGCTGCCGCAGCCGGTGTTACGTGAGCGAAGCAATGAGAGTTATTAATGAACCGTTACAATTGAGACGACGACGAGAGACGGCCGGCGGCGGCGGCGATTGGGCGCGCGATGACTGTAGATATGCTTAGATAGGGCATGCGCCGTACGCTGGGTGACGGGACCACTTTACGAGTAGATAAGAGAGCGATACGCGCGCGGTGAGGCGGCGAGGCGGCGGCGAGGCGAGCCCGACCAATGGCCGGAGTCCCCGCCTCTTGCGCCGCGCCGCTATTGTGTTGTAAATAAATAAGCATGCGCATTGGAAATTTATCGCCGCTGTCGGGTAGCATTTACATTAATGTAGATTGTATGCGAGGTGCTGGTGAATACGAATGGGCGAATTAAATATGGCGTTTGTATAGCTTGTCCGCTCAATTTATAATGTTTCGATGCAAGTATAGTAATATTGTAGTGGGTCGAATGAATAAACACATTTCAGTTTAATTTTAAAGTCAGTAGTTCAGTTCGTTGCACTCTTATTTTTACTATGTTTAAGTAATTCACGTAGTTTAAACACTTGACGACGTATTTGACATGTTTTAAACTGTTTTCAAATTAACTTAAATAAATAACCTAATTGTAGATGGACAAGAGATATTAGCTCCATTTCTTTTAGTAAATACGTTAAATTATAACACTTTGGTTGGTTTAAAAGTAAACTTGATTAACAATTAGAACGCTTGAAGGCAATATTATGTAAAGCTGGAAATTGAAGCAAATCTCTGACAAAAACTAATATAATATGTGGTAAGTATATAGTATATATCATGGGCAAATTTGGTGATGCGACTGATTTTCTCTATGCTTTTTATCTTTACTGTATGCTGTAGTGTGCTATAAGGTAAGAAGTTGTAACTTTATTTATGCATGCGCATGAAGAATGATGCTAAGAAGACTTTGATATTAGAATTTCTTTATAAATACATAAAGTGCTTCACCGCACCTGTTGTATAGATGTTGGCACTAGCTCACTGTCTACTCTCACCTTTTCGGCCAGAACCCTGTTTGTGTCTCAGACTATATTCCTTAGCAATATTACTTTAAGCGAGGATACAATCCTGCACATTGTTTTATATGCCTGTATGCAGTCATCCACAAGTTGATTACCTATGTTGATGTTTGATATTCAAATGAACTAATCTTTAACATTAATCACTAAATTAGGTAATCAGAAATATTTGTTCTTGTAACCTGCTTCCTTCGAAAGGAACCGCGGCAGGAGTTTAAGTTTTATTTAAGTTACACATGCACAACAAGCCTCAGGTCGGCAATGGAGGCTAGTTTAAAGAAAACGAGTATTTTGCTCGACCGTGTGTATAAAAATTCCCCCTTGAAACGGTGGTTGTGTTTATTATCTCTGCACTTATAGGTCATATTTTCATAAAAAAATTTGGCAATGACATTTCGTACTCGCAAACTATTCGAATTCGGATTGCTTGAGATATTTAAATTTTGGTCAATTTTCCGCCTATTATCGGCGCACTAAACATAAGGGAGTTATAAGCGCCGCAGTAAATGTATTCTGAGGCCCAAGCAGCAACTTTCACGTCATCATCAAATTTTGTATAGACAGAACCAGTTTATTCTTAAGTCCGATACTTCTCAGTTTTCATATAAACTTTGACTTTACGATACGATTACGAAGCGGTCAAAGTTAGTACTTACTCGGGCCTCTGGTTTTTTTTTATGTTACCCAAAAACCTTCAAAAGAAGAGCGTACTCCTTCCTTAAAGGCCGGCATCGCATTTGTGATACTCCTGGTGTCCCCTGCCCCCTAGCATACGAGCAGACGGCTCACCTGATGGGAAGTGATCACCGTCGTCCATGGACACTTGCAACACCAGGAGTATCACAAATGCGATGCCGGCCTTTAAGGAAGGAGTACGCTCTTTTTTTGAAGGTTTTTAGGTCGCGTCGGTCGTATTGGTGGTTGTACGGCCATCAAGTTCCCCAAGAGAGTTTTAAACTCAGTAGTAAAGGTGTTCTGTGTGTTGTAAGTGTTGTGATATGCGCAGTCGGCGGCGCGGCGGCACGGCCAGTGCTGCACCAACTGCGGCTCGCGCACCACCACGCTGTGGCGCCGCAACAACGACGGCGAGCCCGTCTGCAACGCGTGCGGGCTCTACTACAAGCTGCACGGGATCAACAGGTGACATAGCATTTTCATTATCAGCCTATTAACGTCTCTACTGTTTTTTTATATTATTCAAATGACTAACAAGTCACGGTCCTCCTGGGGTGGCAAAAGTAGCGATCAACGAGGCTTCTAGACGCATGCAAGCCTGCACAACTAGAGGAAGCCTGCGCCATACTGTAAAAAAACCCATAGCGAAGCCAAACGAATGCGAAAATAATAATAATAATAATGGTTTATGTATCTTTAAAGTTAAAATTAAATTAAAATGGCTTGGTAATGCAGAAATACCACCATCGGTCACAATTTTTTACTCGTGATTTTCTGTCAAGAATCAACCCGTAAGGTAATGAGTGGTGTAGCTTGTTGAAACAATTGCACCTTTGCATCTGGACTCCACCACCACTTAACAATAGGTTAAAAATGGTGGAGATTTTTTTTTTATAGATAGGTCCGACAAATGACTCCACCCCACCCGATGTTAAGTGAAGGTAAAATCCAGACGCGAAGATAGCTGATACAGCAGTTCTATCATGTTGCTTCTTCACGCCTCTTTTAAAGGATCCCAGGTTGTAAGAGGGAGGGAACACGCGAGCGGGCAGAGCATTCCATTTACGGATAGTGCGACAAAGAAATGAGTCACCAAATTTCTTTGTACGCGTTGGAATTGTGGCCACAGTAAGAGGGTGACAACGTAGACCAGCGCGCGTGGTCCTCTGAAGGAAAGGGTTTGGTTTTGGTTTTTAGGCGCGGCAGCAAAAGGTTTTTATTCGGACCATTTTAAAATATTTTCTCTTACTGTAGACACACTATCAGAGAAGAGATTAACTTGTGTCCATTCCCTGCAGTCTCCTTAAATTCTAAACAACCTTCTAACACGAGACCTAGATAGGAGAAGTTTTAGGTTTTTGATTATATTTAAAGGAAATACCTAACTTGTTCTTTAAAAAAATATGCTTAATTAATTAATTAAGGATAGTATCTAATCCAACTTTTTATTAAACATTCCAGACCTTTGGCTATGAGGAAAGACGGCATACAAACAAGGAAACGGAAACCGAAAAAATCTGGTAACGGAGCGAAGCCCACGCAGGAACCCTCGAAGAAAGATGGTCACAGCTCACCCAGCATAGACGGTAAGAAATACTAATTAACTTGCTCAGTGTCTTCTGTTCCTATGTCATAGAAGTTGTATAATGCGATTCAACTAAGAATAGGACCGACTGGGCGCCATATTTTTATGTCATAGCTGTCAATTCAAACCAAATAGGTAGTGAGCAAAAAAGTTTTTATTTAATAAAACTTATTTAGGTACTAAGATTAAGTGAGAAAAAGCATCAGATTTTTTAAATAACATTTATTTACTAAGATTGAGAAAAAAAAACCACCGATTTTTAATAATATTTATTTATTAAGACTTACAGATTCTAGACTAGACTCTTATTTACAGAATCTAGCTCTTCTATACCACTCATCTCTGCATTACCGCCGGAGTAGTTATGAATAATTATGAAGTATTACTAGGTCACATACGAACATGCATCCTTTATGTAAAGGAAAGTTCGAAATCGAGTTTCTGAACGCAACTTAAAGTGACATTTGGTTGACGATTTAGATATCAACCATTCTTGGCGAAAGCTCAATAAGTGAAAAAAAAATATCAACCGATATTAATTATCAATATTTGTTATTGTTTGTTTACAAATGTTTGGTTTTTATTCTTGAATTAGCGGAGTGCTAAAAAAGGGTTCATAGTATTTTTTTGCAAACTGTACTTTTCAAGCGACATTTGACAGATAGAGGTCGTTGGCTTTCCTATTCTCATTTGAATCGCATTATACTTTCTCTCGTCATAAAGGATAGGGTACTTTGCTTTTGTAGACATCTTTAAACCTCTATTTATCGATCAACATAAATATGGAATTGTAATAAATTTCAACTAGCTGTTAAATATTTTTAATATAGCACATAAGTTTATGCAGTCTAGTCAGCGTCATCATTAGTCAATTAATGTCTTCACTGCTGGAGCACAGGCCTTCTTTTACGACTTATTGTGCTTTCCGAAATACGGAGGAATTTGAGATACCTAGTACGATTTGCATACTAATTCGATTCCAAAATTTGGCTCCCACGTTCGTAGATCAAATAAGCAATTTGTATTTAAATCTAAAGAAAATATAACTAGAAAAAAATTCCACGCGGACCAGGCAGCAGACGGGACTCGAACCCGCACCCTTCGCAATCCGGGCGAATGCACTGACCAATTATGCTACCGCGGCCCTCACGGACCGCGTCGAAATTCTTTCTAGCTATTCTTAAGCTGCAAGGCAGCGCCATCTCTTCGCATTATAGGTAAACCCACAATGTCAAATGAATACTTTTACAAGTATTAAACATTTGAAAGAAGAAATAGCAATTATAGTTATAATTTTTATTATTTTTAAAGCATGTAACTGCTTGATGTTTAAATCTAAAGAAAATATAACTAGAAAAAATTCCACGCGGACCAGGCAGCAGACGGGACTCGAACCCGCACCCTTCGCAATCCGGGCGAATGCACTGACCAATTATGCTACCGCGGCCCTCACGGACCGCGTCGAAATTCTTTCTAGCTATTCTTAAGCTGCAAGGCAGCGCCATCTCTTCGCATTATAGGTAAACCCACAATGTCAAATGAATACTTTTACAAGTATTAAACATTTGAAAGAAGAAATAGCAATTATAGTTATAATTTTTATTATTTTTAAAGCATGTAACTGCTTGATGTTTAAATCTAAAGAAAATATAACTAGAAAAAATTCCACGCGGACCAGGCAGCAGACGGGACTCGAACCCGCACCCTTCGCAATCCGGGCGAATGCACTGACCAATTATGCTACCGCGGCCCTCACGGACCGCGTCGAAATTCTTTCTAGCTATTCTTAAGCTGCAAGGCAGCGCCATCTCTTCGCATTATAGGTAAACCCACAATGTCAAATGAATACTTTTACAAGTATTAAACATTTGAAAGAAGAAATAGCAATTATAGTTATAATTTTTATTATTTTTAAAGCATGTAACTGCTTGATAATTGCTATTTCTTCTTTCAAATGTTTAATACTTGTAAAAGTATTCATTTGACATTGTGGGTTTACCTATAATGCGAAGAGATGGCGCTGCCTTGCAGCTTAAGAATAGCTAGAAAGAATTTCGACGCGGTCCGTGAGGGCCGCGGTAGCATAATTGGTCAGTGCATTCGCCCGGATTGCGAAGGGTGCGGGTTCGAGTCCCGTCTGCTGCCTGGTCCGCGTGGAATTTTTTCTAGTTATATTTTCTTTAGATTTAAACATCAAGCAGTTACATGCTTTAAAAATAATAAAAATTATAACTATAATTGCTATTTCTTCTTTCAAATGTTTAATACTTGTAAAAGTATTCATTTGACATTGTGGGTTTACCTATAATGCGAAGAGATGGCGCTGCCTTGCAGCTTAAGAATAGCTAGAAAGAATTTCGACGCGGTCCGTGAGGGCCGCGGTAGCATAATTGGTCAGTGCATTCGCCCGGATTGCGAAGGGTGCGGGTTCGAGTCCCGTCTGCTGCCTGGTCCGCGTGGAATTTTTTCTAGTTATATTTTCTTTAGATTTAAACATCAAGCAGTTACATGCTTTAAAAATAATAAAAATTATAACTATAATTGCTATTTCTTCTTTCAAATGTTTAATACTTGTAAAAGTATTCATTTGACATTGTGGGTTTACCTATAATGCGAAGAGATGGCGCTGCCTTGCAGCTTAAGAATAGCTAGAAAGAATTTCGACGCGGTCCGTGAGGGCCGCGGTAGCATAATTGGTCAGTGCATTCGCCCGGATTGCGAAGGGTGCGGGTTCGAGTCCCGTCTGCTGCCTGGTCCGCGTGGAATTTTTTCTAGTTATATTTTCTTTAGATTTAAACATCAAGCAGTTACATGCTTTAAAAATAATAAAAATTATAATTTGTATTTAGTCATCAGTTCCTTATACTGGGTTCATACGAGCTGATTTAAATTGATTTTTTTTTATCGTTCAATGGATTTTTACAATTTAATTGCTTTAATTTAATTGAAAGTACGTTGAGACGGTTCAAATCGCATGCGATTTAGCAGTTGATCAACTAAAATCGTCTCGTGTGAACCCGGTATAAGCACGAAAGAATATCGAATTCGAATAGTTCAATGCGATCTTGGTACGCGTCAAACGTCAAAAAGTTTTTTTAGGAAAGATTTTCAATTCTCGTTAGGTCCGTTGTGGCGCGCTGTTCGAATCTCCATACAAAAGTTCTTGACATTTGACGCGTATCGTTTTCGAATTCAACTATTCATATAATCGATATCGGTTCGTACGAAGAATACCTACAGTACCCTTAGTACGAGTTTTACAATTACGAAAACTATGATAGTTTTCGTGAGCTCAAACTCGTACTTAGGGTACAGATAGGACTTAACCTCGATAAGCCGTGGTAGACTCCCTAAACGGGGACCCCGCGGCTTCGCGCTAAGCAGTGCAGAGGTATTCGCAGGACTTTTTTAGCGGATATTATACCGTAAAGCGCCCGTAAGAGTTGCGGGGTCCTCGGTGGGCAGCCACTAGGGGTCCGTAAGACTCGCGGGAGCCAGGTGTCAACGGACCTCCGTTCGGCGGTGTGCCTCTTAAAGGCGCCGTCGTCTGTAAAAAAATGGGTGCGTGTACTTATGTAGGCGCGTGAGAAGTTATCCTTCTTTGGCATCGTTTAAAATTAGTTTTTAATTGCATGCAAATAATTAATTACAATAAATTAATAAAAAGTCTGGAAAAGGACACAGTCAATAAAGTTCAGTTTTAATTTGAAAAAATAAATAAATAATCAAAATATTCAATTAAAATCGCTACTGAATATAATTTATTAGAACATATGTGATTTGCACTTGTGTGAAACTCAAACACGTATTCCGAATATACAAACTAGAAACATGTGGATAAATATTATAAATATGAATACCTATAACTGTTACTTTATTACAAAAAATAAAGATGTGGTTTTTGGTTCTACTACACCAATGGTCAAGAGATGGCGCTGTAGTCTCCTGAATCGCGCTTTGGTTCCGTTGTTCCAGATTAATAAATACTTTTGATATTATAAATATGAATACCTATAACTGTTACTTTATTACAAAAAATAAAGATGTGGTTTTTGTTTCTACTACACCAATGGTCAAGAGATGGCGCTGTAGTCTCCTGAATCGCGCTTCGGTTCCGTTGTTCCAGATTAATAAATACTTTTGATAGGCCTTCACAATGCAGTCGTTAGCAATGTGCGGTAAACAAAAGTACAAAGTAACAGTAACAAAAAAAACGCATAATCGCTAAAGCGACCAACTTCATGCTGTTAAAATTTTGTGTTACAGTGATGCGCGCGCATCTTAAAATTTCACTCTCATCATTTTTTCATAACGCGCCTAAAGAAGTATAATCTTTAAAAAGATTTTTTGCCTGCGTTAAAAAAAAAGGACTCAACATCGATGACGTAATTTTCACCACATCATTCGTAACTTTCACAGAGAGCAAGCACAGCGTAGCAGAGGTGCCTTTGCCCCTAGCATCGTCCGTATCGTCGCACAGCGCGGGCAAGATACGCGAGCACACTGCGGCTCCGGCCGTATCCCCGCACGCACACAACCACGCGCATTCCCAGTCGGCGTACGGCGCGGGAGTGGGAGTGGGCGCGGCGTTGTTCAACATCAAGAGCGAGCCGTGTGTGGGCGCGACCCCGGTGGGGGGGGGATACGACGCCTACGCCGCGCACGCGCACCACGCCGCGCACCACGCCGCGCACGCGCATTACCACCCGCAGCACCACTACCTGCACGCGCTACAGGTACACTACCTATAACAGTGGGCGCGACCCCGGTGGGGGGGGGATACGACGCCTACGCCGCGCACGCGCACCACGCCGCGCACCACGCCGCGCACGCGCATTACCACCCGCAGCACCACTACCTGCACGCGCTACAGGTACACTACCTATAACAGTGGGCGCGACCCCGGTGGGGGGGGGATACGACGCCTACGCCGCGCACGCGCACCACGCCGCGCACCACGCCGCGCACGCGCATTACCACCCGCAGCACCACTACCTGCACGCGCTACAGGTACACTACCTATAACAGTGGGCGCGACCCCGGTGGGGGGGGGATACGACGCCTACGCCGCGCACGCGCACCACGCCGCGCACCACGCCGCGCACGCGCATTACCACCCGCAGCACCACTACCTGCACGCGCTACAGGTACACTACCTATGTTGTTTTAAACCTTCATGGTCACTAACATTATAGCTAAAGAAAAGTTTACTAGAAAAAAATCCACGCGGACCAGGCAGCGGACGGGACTCGAACCCGCACCCTTCGCTATCCGGGCGATACCACGGCCCTATTCGCCGCGTCGAAATTTTCCCAGCCTTAAGCTGCAAGGCAGCGCCATCTCTTCGCATTGCAGGTAATCCACAATGTCAAACGAATACTTTTTCAAGTATTAAACATTTGAAAGAAGAAATAGCAATTATTCTTTAGATTTAAACATCTAGCAGTTAAATGCTTAAAAATAAATAAAAACATAACGTTATAGCTATTAACGGAATCGCTACCATGTACCTTTTTTTTTGTCTGAGAAATGCTTTACGCATCCTTCAACCACCGGGGGAGCGAGAAGAAGGTATGTGGTACTCCTCCCTGCTCATTTCAACCAGCCCTTAGGCCGGGTGAGATGAGCAGGGCCCTACCTAACGCCCTGAACAGGGCCACTAAAAACCAGACAATACTCCTATACCCGGCGTACATTCTGAGGACCGCAGTCCCCCCAATGCACGCCGGGAGTGCGGGTGTGATCGCGGCAACCGTTGCCGACTGTCCGCGCAAAAAAATGTTTGGTTAATTAGTGCCTTAACCAAATTTGTGTGTTCCATCCTTGTCAAGAGGAGTGCTAACCGTCTCTCCTTTCAATAGACACGCTACCATGTACCTTGTTTTTATGAGGCTCCGATATTTCGGCACTTCCGAGTCCCTTGAGACTCCGGTCTCCGATATTGTTGCAAGCACCATGATCGGTTCCTCCGTGATCGTGGCGCCTGCAACAGTGCCGAAATATTAATAATAATAATAATAATAATAAATATGTCCAACACTCACACCAATTAGCCTAGCCCCAAAGTAAGCACTGTAAGGCTTGTGTTATGGGATGCTAGGGTAACGGATAGAATACATATACTGTACATATATAAGTATATTTTTTTATAGAAATACATATTAAACATCCATGACTGGAGTACAAATACTCGTATTCATCACACAAACATCTGCCCCCACCGGGATTCGAACCCGGGACCTCTCGAGTCTGCGACACCATGAAACCCGGCGTATAAACCACTCAACCACGGAGGTCGTCAAAATATTGGTACATATCAATCGGAAATACAAGTTAACGATCCCATTGATAGCTATAAAACTACCTACCTATATTCTCTTTACTAAAGCTGCACTTGAAGGAGTCAATAACTTTTAAATTTTACAAAATTTGTAGTAGGAGAGCCCGGGCAAGGATTTTCGGATTTACTCGAGCGTGACAGAATAACATAAGGGGGCACCAGTGGCGGACTAAGCCAATCAGAGGCCCGGGGCGGCAAAGCAGAATGAGGCCCCCAGCTTTTAAAAAAAAATAGTTTCCTATGTTTATTTAGTTAAATCTGGCAAGTGAAATTTAAATTAGAATTAAATTATTTCGGCAAAATAAACATACATACCTACAATATGGAATGGATATGGGTAGGAAAATCAAATACGTCAAAAAAAATACTAAAAGAAATCAAAGATAGTTTTTTTTTATTTTTGGTAGCGTTTATATGTGTTTTCGTGCCTTCAATTTACTGAACTCTGGCCGCGGTAGCATAATTGATCAGTGCTTTCGTCCGGATTGCGAAGGGTGCGGGTTCGAGTCTCGTCTGCTGCCTGGTCCGCATGGAATTTTTTCAAGTTCTATTTTCTTAACATTTTGACGTGACAACGTCTTAAATTAGGTTGCGGCTGGGAGTCACTTATGAAAAAGTGTAACGCTCGGTAACGTTACGATGAGTCTCTCGTGTTAAGTTTAAGTTTACATGTACAATATTTTAGTAAACAAAATATATTTCTATAGTTAAAATTTGTGCAATTCTTATTTTCATTCAATTCCTTGTTCCTATTGTGCAATTTAATTATATTCATATCAATAAATATTCTACCGAGAAAAAGACGTTGTCACGTAAAATCTTCGCCCGTAAAACCGACTTTACAGGCAACCATTTTTTAAAGTTATGTTTAGGTTCTGATCAGGGGAATTCGGAGACATTTGGGGGCTTCCCAAGATCGGAGGCCCGGGGCGGGCCGCCCCTTCCGCCCCCCTGTTAGTCCGCCACTGGGGGGCACCCTTGCACCTTGTGAAGTACTCCCACCACACCAAGCCTTCTAAGTACGGCCAAACTTCTAAGGCAGCAAAAACAAACTTCAACAAACGTCCATGACTTTTGGTGCGTCCTGTTTTAACCCGACTTAGCAACCATAAAATGCTAATTCAACAATGTGTATAACTGTAATTTTCCATAGCATTAAACTGCAGAGTTGCATTAACACAGCCCTCACATTATTTCATCAATTCCCACAGTCAGTTAAACTTCGGCAACGAGAAAGAACTTGGTAGATACTCGAGTTCGCGTGTGTAATTGTGTAATTAATTTCCACTAAATTCGTATCCGGGAACTTTGTTTTTTTTTAAAACGAACAGCACCGGCCTCCTGACAGTCCGAAATTTGGACGTGATAATTCGGACTCACCAGTGTTTTGAATAAAAGCTACTTTACGTAAAATGACTTCTCGATGTCTAAAGTGCTCGAATATTTGTTTCCTATATTCTACTCCTTCGTACAGCCACCCCACACAATGCGAACCGATAGATTAAAAGTTTTTCCGTCATCAGGAACGTTACGTAAACCCTCTAATCGCCTCTATTAAGAAACTGACGATTAATTCATTGCCATTTTTCTGCCGCGCAAGAGTAAATACCGAAATCCCCGTTTGAACTCTTCTACTAAAAATGCTGCCACTTCACTTCAAATCAATCAATCAAATCATTTATTCGTTGTCATCGGTAACAATAAGTTTTTAAAATTTATATAAATGTGCCTTCATGACATGCTCAACAGCATACGAAAATTTGTTATCATTTTAAATTCAATAAAATAGTAATCATCATCTATACTTATAATAAATCTGTAGAGATGTCAATTCTGTACATGAAATATATTTTTAAAATAACTATCAGGGGGTGATTAGTGATCGATACTGATGCCAAAAATGCAACCAGTATTTTTTTTGTCTGTCTGTCTGTCTGTGTGTATGTTCCTTATAGAAACAAAAACTACTCGACGGATTTTAACGAAACTTGGTACAATTATTCTTCATACTCCTGGGCAGGTTATAGTATACTTTTCATCACGCTACAATCAATAGGAGCAGAGTAGTGAAGGGAAATGTTGGGAAAACGGGAGAAGTTACTTCATTTTTTAAGCTTCCGTCGGGTGTGCAGCCTTAATGGTTAAAGTTACATAGAAATCATGTATGACGGAAATATTCTACATAAAATTTTCTAAAAAATATCTCGCAACAGCATATGTCTATCTTTTATGGTTGACTCACAATAACACGTGTAATTATATAAATAAAGTCATTGTTTATTGCACAAGCCTGAGAACAAAAACTATAGTTTACACTACAGCTCTACACCGAAGCGAAGCGAGGGCGGGCCACTAGTAAGTAATAAAAGAATCAATACATTAATCTATACATACTCGTAAATAAAAAAAAATAAACGACATTATAATGAGACATGAATAAACTTAGCCAACACTTGACTTATTAAGCTTTAATTTGGCTTTTCTAAGTACGCCTGTAAAAAAGCATGACAAATAAGCATGGTTATGTTCCGCGCGATGGTAGTTTACCATCAGACGGGTACTTACATGACGACTACGTCAAATACCCGTAGGATAAGAGTGCGAAGACCCGTTCACACACGACACGCTATACCAGGTACAAGTTCGTACCTGGGCGTTTTTCCCCGCCCCCCACGACAACGGCTAACTAGAGCCGAGGTCCGAGTCTCAGAGATGCCCTCTAGTTGAGCCGACCCCCTCAGGTTCGGCTGAGGCTCCAGACGGAGAGGAGACTTCCCCCGTGGGAAGATGCCATCCGCCTGGAATACCTCTAGATGCACTCGCCGATTCTCGGCTTGAGGTCCCCTCAGGATCTCGCTGTCCCCAAACCCGGTGACGCTGTAAAGGTCATCTGTGACATGAGCATACATACTAAAAAAAACGAACGAGCCTTACAGTAGTCGCGTATGATGTGTAACATTTGAAACCTCACTTTATATTAGTAAAAAAAGAAATAAAACCTACTACAAAAGGAATAAGCCATTTGATTGCCAATATGTTCTAAAATCAAATCCGCGCGCTTTCTCGACTTCCTGTTACACACTTCCGTCCCATTTCACGAAATCACTCCCACAAATTGCAAGAAAGCGAGAGGAAAGATGTTACTCATCAAAAAGAGTACCACACATTGCAGCACCCATATAAGATTGATAACTACCGGGCGTAGGTGTCCAAACCACCAAATTAAATTACCCAAATGATAATATAACATAGGTATTATCATGTTTTTCTTTCATTGATTCTGTTCTTGAACTTCTCCCAAATAGCTGGACCTATTTTGATCTTTTTTTTTGTTATGGACATTGGAGTAAGTCCCTGAATGACTAAGAGCCACATGGACTAGTAGATGACACTGCAGTCGGGTTCTAGGAATTGTCGTAATATTTTCAGACACCACTATATCTATCAGATCTGCTAATATCATACAACAAACTCTAATTAAGTTACCCAAAATAAAAACTGTCATAAATGACAAACTAAAATTCCCTTTGCACCATTTCAGTATGGCCTAAGCAACGGTGAGGAAGAAGAGGGTAGCGGGTTCCTGCACCAACGCAACGTGACCGCACACGCCAAGCTCATGGCCTCCACGTAGCGACGACGGGACATACTCCTAGTGCCCCACCGATGGGACAAATCCTCGCAGTGCTTCCACGAGTCAGTCCACCCGTAGACTGAGAACAACTGCCCCTAGACACACTATGTGTGATACTTATACACCTACTTATAAATAAATAATTCTGTAAATGTAATTACTGTGATCAGGCCGACTTTACGGGACTGTGGCCTACAATAGAGATAAAAAATAACAATATTATGAAGGGCTTCCCGCACTTCAAACTTCGGCCCGACTGTGATGCTTGTGCTTCACATGGCGATTCGTTAGGTATTTGTCATTTTGACAGCAGGTTGTCCTTATCACTCTTTAAGGAGTGAAAAAGAGAGACTATTGCCAAGTTTACAAATACCAAATACGAATACCCATATGAAGAGCTGGCATAAAATGGAGAAGTATATGTGTATTTATAACGACAAGAGTGATCTCCGCCACGCTTTTTTAATATTAAAATACATTTCGTTGCCGTATAGATTCGACCGCGGTAACTATTGTAAAATGTTCATTGTAAATACTAGCTTTAATCATTAAGCTATGCTCTGTATGATAATAGGTATGATTAGGTGTAACGATCAGGCTGTATTATGCCAGAAACATATTAACGTGTCGTGTCGTGTCGTGGCGCGCCAGAAGCACATCGGTTTCATACATTTACTATAGTTACAGACATATTTACGTATCGTGTCGTGTCGACGCTTTAACCTCTCTATCTCTCTCTAACCCATAATAAATGTATGAAACCGATGCGCCACGTCACGCCACGACACGTTAATATGTTTCTGGCTTTAGTTGTACGCCGCGGAGTGGCCGTAGGTGATGCCTACAGACTGAAACTGTGTTAAGTATTATTGATAAATCGTAGTTAAAGTAGAAACTGAGTCTCCATATCTGAAGTAATACTAGTCTCAGGCAATCAAGATAGAAATATATAAAAGTTAGTTCACAAAAATGTAAGTCCTTGATTAAATCGGAATAACAGGACAGAATTTCTCTAAATAAATTTTGATTAAACAAATACTTTGCTACATTTGTTTTTTGCAACATTGTGAAATATTTATCTTTAACTAAAATTATTACATTATTTGCTGCAGCATCTAATTGAGGAGCTGGCAAATAAAGCGGTATCTTCTTCTTCTTCTTCCTCAACCACTATCCACCCACTGCTGAGTGAAGGTCTCTTCCATTGCACTCCATCTATTGCGATCTCGGGCAGACTGCATCCATTTCGCTCCGGCTATCCTAATGATGTCATCTGTCCAACGGGCTGGTTGACGCCCCACGTTTCTGCGTCCGGTTCTCGGCCTCCATTCCATTACCTTTCTGCTCCACCTGCCATCCTCGCGTCTACAGACATGTCCCGCCCATTTCCATTTGCTGCGGGATATTACACAAGCGATGTCAGGTAACTTTGTCGTTCTTCGAATGACCTCATTTCTGATTCGGTCTCTTCGAGAAATGCCCAACATCGCCCGCTCCATGTCCCGCTGCGCAACTTGAAGTTGGTGTAAATGTTGCTTTGTGATGGTCCATGTTTCGGCACCATAAGTCATGACTGGAAGAACACATTACTCATAGACACGGCGTTTGAGGTTTATTGGGATATTTCTCTTGAAAACATCGTTCAGTTTGCCAAACGCCGCCCATCCTAATTGTATACGACGTTGGATCTCGCGAACCTGTGTTTTCTTCCCCAGAGAAATTGTTTGGTCTAAATGTGTATTGGCCTATGTTGTCTATCCTACCACCATTCACAACTATATGATCTGTCTCTTTTGTCATTATTTTTGTTTTGGAGGTGTTCATCTTTAGTCCGACGCGGAGAGAAGCTGTGTATAAATCATTTAGCATTGTCAAAGCAGTATAATTACATAAAATGAAATTTTACAGGAGCTATATAAAACTGAATGACATACCTCCAGTGAGCTTTTGGCATGGTTTTAATTTATAAATTTACTAATTTATCACTATTTTAGGCGGTTTTGATTGAAAATTATTTAAGACCCAAATTCAACTTGCCCGAAATCTCCCGACTGTAAAAAACGTAGTTTCACCAGATGCGTAATTATACCGTCTTGTTTGCCAGCTCCTGATATAGTACTTTTCTAGCTTTCTTTATAAGAAATGTGAAGTACCTGTATCATGACTTTGGTTTAAATGATAGTACAACACTTACACATTGATAAGTTATAGATACGAGAATTCCAGTTGAATTTTCATTTAAATCAACAGTAAAACACAGCAACACGTCTTGATCCTATGACATCTTGCCTTATTGTAAATAATTAGATAAAGTAGTAACATTAATCAGTATTGTTTATTATCACATGAATATCAAAATAATTTAAAATTAAACATAAGACAAAGATTTAAATAACTAGTAACAAGTGCTTTACCACAATACATTTTCAAAAACATTGCCAGTTAAGTTAGTGTTAAGCAAAATAAATTGCATTTATAACATAGTTGTAAATATTATTTTAAAGTTTAGAGAAACTGTTTTTGTGAATTTATAAACAATCTTTGTTTTGAACCATCAGTGCACAGATTTTATCACAGAACATTGATATTATGCTAATTTTTGTAACAATCAACAAGAAGTATTTGTACAAAAATGACTATATTATATGGAATATATATTTGAGCACAGCATGTAGTTTTCAAGCCTCCCCTCCCTCATTGGAAGCGTTCCGGAGCGCCTCCCCAGTTAAGCGGTAATAGCACCATTTCTCGGAGTTGGTCAAGTTTACAGCTCCTTTAGCATCATAGAAAGACCGGGCCGGGTTCCACTCCAGGACATGGAAATCTAAACGTGAACACCCAGTGGTCGAAGCTTCCTGGAAATAAAATATTGAATGAGACTTCATTAAGCCATCTTTTGAAATATTTCAAAGGGGTTTTAAAATGTATGTAAGTAAAACAAAGTACAAAATATAGAATACAAACCTTAGCAACAGCATTGAAAAGTCTTTTCCCAACACCACGCTTACGCTCACTGTTTTTCACGTACAAATCTTCAAGCATCATAGAACGCCCTTCCCATGTGGAGTATGTGGGGAAATACAGAGCATATCCGATCACTGGCTGGTCCACAGCTCCTTTCAACTCTGCTATCTTGCACCGAAAGGCCGGCGGGCTAACCTCAAATCCGTCACGCTCCAACTCTGCAGATTAAGTTAAATTTTAAAACTATGACACAAATAACACTTTTTAAAAAAACTAGAAAAATATATGCGAACCTCTCACCGACATTTTAGGACCTTGGGGCATCTCTTCAAAATCGGCGAGTTCCTGTTATTAACGATGTCCGAGTTAACAAAAAATATTTATTTATGTTCTAAGATACTGATCAATAATATTTATATGGATAGGTAATGTAATTCTTCTAAATTCTACTTACAAGTAAATTACCTATCAGTAAATCAAATCTAAAGTTGGTCCATATTTTCAAACCTGAATCATTTCGGTAACAGCCTTCATATCCTCCTTTTTAGCTGGGCGTATTTGTATTTCTTTGTCATTATATTGCTGGTTCGTCTTAACTTCATTCATTTTTTATTTATTTCTATTTAGAATTCTATTTTAAAATTAAAAAAGTAGCCAAGGGAGCTACTATAAACTTTGTTTTTTTTCTCCCTTTTTGGGAAAGCAAATGGACAATGCCCATACAGCCTCCTCTTCAGTTATATGAAGTCTTTTTTTTGACGTTACAATGTCGGTGTGACGCATTCTATTATTTTTTGGAGTTTTTGGCACGAAATTTATCAAGTTGGCTTTTTCGATAGCTTCTGTGAGGTAGTCAACACTACAGTAAAGATCTCACGTCCACTTGACCAAAATAACGTATATTTTAAAGATTCCACTAATTCTTCAGTCGCTTAGATGATTGTAACACAAAATCACAACAATTTTATTTCACAATATCCACAATGAACGAACTTAAGAATAATTAAAATAAGAAGCCAACCGCACTCGATGAAATCCCGCCAAAAAACCCTTTAAAATTATACTTTGTTTTACCACAGACTTTAGAATTTAAAGGAGCAGACCAAACATTAGAGGTTGAATAGCACGGCAAAACTAACACACCCAAATACCACACTCACTAACGCAATTACAGCCCTCGCGCGTCGTTCGGCAGATTCGCTATAGGACAGAAACTTGATAAGGCAGAAGCTGGATTGGGCAGAATCGTGTTTTGGCAGAGTACAGTCAGGATGTTAATAATATTATTATGATGTAAATTCTTTGGTTTATCTTATCATTAATAATGGCCACTTATGGTTTATGGTGACATGACAAATTATATATTTTACAATGACATTGTTATAGTCAAGTCAGTATTTTTTCATTGTATTATCTGAGATATAATTGAATTTAATTTATTATGATGGATGATGCGGGCCCACGTACAGAAAGTGAAAATTTGAAAATTATTCGCAGTAAACGAGGTAAGCCAGTGCTTCTACACGACGGTTTTCGCTATAATTTCGTAATGAAAAACAAATCTGGTACAAGTAATTGGAGATGCTACAATAAAACGGAATGTAATACATCAATCACGCTGGATTCAAAAGATCAAATTTTAAGAAAAGCAAATCATTCATGTGTTCCGAACAAAATAAAAAACGTTATTGATGAAATTATGGATGAATGTAAAAATCAAGTATGTCTCAATTTGGAACCTATACCAAAAGTTTTCGAAGACTATATTAACAGCATAAAGCATGATGTTCAAAAGGAATATTTACCAAAATATGAAAGCGTGAAAGATATGCTGAGAAAGGCAAGATTAGACTACTTACATTGCAAGACTCTTACATTTAAAAGACGTGAAGATATAAGACTGCCGGACGTCCTCGTCAAGGATTTTTTTTTATATGATTGTGGAAATGAAGACAAAATTCTAATTGTCGGAACGCCGTTAGCAAAAAAATATTTTAAAAAATTCAGCAGGTTTTACGGCGATGGTACTTTTAGAGTTGTGCCCAAACTTTTTTATCAATTATATACGTTACATGTCGATTTAGCAGAAGATGATGATGTTAATTTTGTACCATTGTTGTACATATTATTACCAGACAAGAAAGAAGAAACCTATAAAAGAATATTTACAATTTTAAAGCATCAATTTTCAATTAATATTGAATATTACAAATGCGATTATGAGCTAGCCGCAATTAACGCTGTGAAATCAATATTTCCTGAAGTAAAGGTATCAGGGTGCTTTTACCATTTTTCTAATGCGGTGTGGAAAATGAGCAAGAAGCTTAACTTTGATAGCGTCAAAGTAAAAATTGACGACGAAGAAAAAAATATGACACTTTTATACATCCAGCTGGCATTACTTCCTCCTAATTTTATACCAGAAGGATATTTCGAGCTTTTTTACATGGGTCCTGAATCCGAAGAATTTAATAAATTCAACGATTATTTCCGAAGGCAGTGGATGGAGATTATCACTTCTGATACCTTTAGTTGCTATAAAGAGAAATTTCGCACGACGAATGCGGTCGAAGGATGGCATAGACGCATCAACGCTCGCATTACAGAACGGCCATCAATTTTTCTGTTTATACAGAAAATTAAAAAGGAAGCAGCATTTCAAGACCGAAAAATTGCAAGAAAAGAAATTTATCAAAAAGGAAAGCGGCGACAAAATTCTATGGTACAAAAAAATTGTAGCATTGATAAAATTATAAACGGACTTTTAAAACAGGACTATAACATAATTGAGTGTTTAAGACGGCTATCTTGTGTTAAGTAGAATAAATAAAAGTGCTTCTAAACGGGGAATGTTATTCAAATAATATGCAATAATAATAAATGTCTTTAAATAACTAAGTAAGTTTTCTTTTGAGTGTACCACAACTGCCAAAACACGATTCTGCCCAATCCAGCTTCTGCCTTATCAAGTTTCTGTCCTATAGCGAATCTGCCGAACGACGCGCGAAGGAATTACAGGGCCGCGCGGCCGGAGTTAATCTCCTAGTTCAATGAGATATAATAGTGAAAATAGTATCTTAGTAGCAAAATTCTGTGTTTAAAGGTAACGAAGAACCTTCTAAGCCGTGCAAAGGTTTTTCATACGATTGTACTTGAATTGACTTTTTATTTTTTAGCAAAGCAAAAGTAGGTACTTACTCTTAAACATACCTACTGCCTTGAAAAAAAGACATATGTTCTTAATAAAATAAAGAAATGCATTGATAAATTACTCATTGTAATTCCAAGGCATTAACAAGTTATCCAGATCGGAAACCTATGTTTTTAAGCAGGCTCGTGTCGTTTCATGATTATTTAGCAGTAAATTGTGCAGGTTTCTAAAATTGGGATAAATAATCTCAGAAAAAACCGTTATATTTTGTTTTTAATAACAAATAAATGAAGTAAATTGTTTAAAATATCTCCTTCAACTTAATAATGACTTGGTTCTTTAGTAGTAACTCACTGATGTCCATATACGTCTCCTCCTCATTAAAATATTTAGATTTTGGACTTGATTGATGAACGGCTCATTCATGGGCGCCAGGTGGGGGGTGCAATGGGATTCATTTGGAAAGAAACTACCCAACAATACCAGTGGGAAACAACATTTTACATAATTGTAATATGAGAAATTATATATTAAATTATACGAGAAATATATTATTATATATAAACTAGCTGACCCAGCGAACTTTGTACCGCCATAAAAATTGCGGCAGGTGGTAGAAGAGAAAATTTAGGTTTGTATGTATTTTTTAATACCAACATTATAAAAAAAAATTGTCCAGAAAAAAATGGTTGCCTGTAAAGTCGGTTTTACGGGCGAAGATTTTACGTGACAACGTCTTTTTCTCGGTAGAATATTTATTGATATGAATATAATTAAATTGCACAATAGGAACAAGGAATTGAATGAAAATAAGAATTGCACAAATTTTAACTATAGAAATATATTTTGTTTACTAAAACATTGTACATGTAAACTTAAACTTAACACGAGAGACTCATCGTAACGTTACCGAGCGTTACACTTTTTCATAAGTGACTCCCAGCCGCAACCTAATTTAAGACGTTGTCACGTCAAAACAAATAAGGGGTGTGTAACGTAGTGTTCTATCAATTTCCTCGGATAACATTCCTCCTAACCCATATGAGAACACTACGTTACAATACCCAATACTATAAATTTTGACGCGAAGGCGCATTGTAGGTTTCAGGTTTCAGAACACTCGTTACAGGTGGACAACCATTATCACTTAAGGATATGAAAAATAGATATGTGTCAGAATACCAAATTGAATTTGACAACTCTATCTAGTTTTAGATATAAGTTGGCACGCCAGAATTGGGCCCAGTAGCCGATTCTCAGACCCACGGAATATGCATATAAAATTTAATAAAAATCGATCAGGCCGTTTCGGAGGAGTATGGTGACTACCATTGTGACACGGGAATTTTATATATAAGATTATCAGGTTTGGTTGGAGTGACGACAAGCGTCAAGCTTTTGATGACTGCTCTGCTTTTTCCCAAAATGGTGTCGCAACCAACTCGCCTTCCAGATATTGAGAGCCGTGAACCATCCTGTTGGATCCGCTTTTAACGACAACCAGACGAACACAAAGTAGTGGTCGATGTCCCATAAGGTCGTCATCATTGCCCGATTCGTTCTACAGACCCCGTTGCGTGGTACCAGCTAATCGTTTTGGCAGTCGGGCAATATAAGTTGGCAGATTGGAATAGTCTTCGAGAATTCTATGAACCTGACACATGTGCCGATTGTGGAGTGACATGGTAATTATTTGGGTGGATTTATTCATTCTCAACCATAGCATAACCGTTTGGGGCCGCAGCCGCCCTTGGTTCAATTGGGTCAGTGTAGACCATGCTGCACGTGTTGAATTCATGGCATTCGGTTAAAATATGTCACGCTCCGAATTTAAAAAAGGGAAAGAAATAATTTAATGCGCTTCGAGGTCCCACAAGAAGGCAAGAGAGAGCGTAAGGAGAAAGCGGAGGCACATCATATCAGAAGAATAGGCTAGTAGCCGTGCATTTTTGGTCGCTTGCCAAAGCTTACGGGTTTCCATTTCGCCCCTATGTAAACCAGATTTTGCTATAGCCCTCAGTGCGAAAGCAAAGGCCGACCTACTAGTCAAACTCTTCGCTTCCAACTCGACCGTGGACAATGGAGAAGCTACGTCTCCAATTACTCCAAGCAGTACTTTACGTCTAAGCAAAAGATTCTGCTTTGCAAAGAGTAAATTAGACCCCACGAGTTACTGACGACAACTTACTGCTCATATATTTGGGCTGGACCTCCCTTACCAGTTGGATCCCCTCGATTCTTTACAAAGACGAGTGATTTGGATTGTCTTTGATTCTAATCCAACGGAAAACATGGAGCCTGTAGAACTGAGCAGGGACTTTGGTTGCCTACGGGTATTCTACTCTTTTATGCTAAAGCCTACTGCTCTTTTATGCAAGGGCGGATCCAGCTTTGGCGCCAGGGGGGGGTCATATAGCCAGCTTTGGCGCCAGGGGGGGGGGGGGTCATATAGCCAGCTTTGGCGCCAGGGGGGGGGGGTCATATAGTCGTGGTATATTAAATATTGAAAGTACTTAAATAAAATCCCCCTGGGTTTGGTCCATCTGTACCCAGCCCAGGGGGGATCATGACCCCCATGACCCCCCCCCCCCCCCCTGGATCCGCCCTTGCTTTTATGGTGAGCACTCCGAGATTAATACAAGTTGGGAGTCGAGTTCACATATTAGTAAAAAGTGTATCACTGGCAATGCTCATGTCGATGGGCGACGGTGACCACTTAACATCAGGT
This sequence comes from Chilo suppressalis, assembly GCA_902850365.2. Classification (NCBI taxonomy): domain Eukaryota; kingdom Metazoa; phylum Arthropoda; class Insecta; order Lepidoptera; family Crambidae; genus Chilo; species Chilo suppressalis. The sequence goes on along the minus strand of OU963898.1, from coordinate 32,299,873 downwards.
GACCCGACCGCTTGTATGCCTTCGAAAGCATTAAAATAAAATATTTTTATAAAAAATATGAAAAAAGAAACATTTAACTCTCACAATACTTAAATTAAACTAAGACAAATTTGCAATATTTGACATTGCATTTATATTTATATACGTTAATAGTATATGTGTATGGTATGGTGCATCCCATGTGCCATGGGCTCATTCCTTTCTCTCATTTGCCATGCACGAGAAATCCAAACTTATGGGCAGACACCTGAATAAATATGGCCAGCCAGGAATGGATCAGAATCACATACTTTGGCCTCAGAGGCAGCGTAAGGCGTGGCCGGTGTGGGTGTGGGCCACCGCGATACTACGTGCCTCACGCCTCACAGCCGAAAATAAATTTTATAAAGTATGGAAATCTAAAAATACACACTGCAAGGGGTTTTTTTTAAATAAGAGTGCACTCTTTGTTTTAAATCAAAAGAACGCATTTTTTGAGAAAGTTGTGTTATTTTTATTGGATTAGAAATACTTAAAATTAGAAATACGTAAGTAAATACGTTTCGATTAAGTATGGAATAAAAAAAGTGTCTGAAGATAAGACTTAACAAAGTCTAAAATTGGGGCCGTCTTAACTAAATTGTATTATGAAAATCAGATGGAAAAATGTATCAGGTTTAAAACTGCATCAACAGTTTTTGTTCAATCTAGCAATCATATTTCGGTAGGGGCCATCGCAACCTAAACTCTAAGGTGGGCCAATAGATGTGTCCAGAAGTGTATAAATAAGAATCCACGTATCGTCATCACTATATACCTATTTAGTCCTTTATTTACCTATAGAGTCGCCGGCGACCAGTCGACAGTGCGTAATGGCTCTACACGGCGAGTTGTCGAGTCGACCGACGACCAAGTGCGTCAACACATATTTAAACTATAGTCAGTCACGCCGGCGACCAGTCGACAGTGTGTAATGGCTCTAAATATATCCTGTCATGTCATGAAGATTGAGAGAGACAATAAATTAGTTGCCACTTTAGATGTGTTATCTTTGTTGGCGTGGTTTATATCGTAGGAAAACATGATCTGTAACTAAAGAAAACATTACTAGAAAAAATTCCATGCAGACCAGACAGCAGACGGGCTCGAACCCGCACCCTTTGCTATCCGGGCGAATACACTGACCAATTATGCTACCGCGGTTCTGATGGAAGTGTTGAATTCTTTCTAGCCTTTCTTAATCTGCAAGGCAGCGCCATCTATTTGCATTGTAGGGAAGCCCACAAAAAAAATATAAATGATCTGTAACTTTCAGGGAAATAAAAGCCAATTATGTAAAATTGTAATTTAAACTATTTATTTATTCGTAATGTAATACAGTATCATACAAATATGTAATTTTAACATTTATTAACACGAATTCATCATACATACTTACAGTTCAGTCCGAGCGACTCGACCACAATAATAATAAGTTTTAAACAATACACAAAAACATAACCGCTATATCAGTATAAAAATACGTTTCTAGTTATCTGTTGACGCTACCAACTAATTAAATTACATTATACGCTAATATACTTCTGAACTATCCGTTATTTTACAATATAATAAAATGCAAGTGATATCCCTTATTAGTATTTACAATGTTCATCAAAAAATTTGATGATTTAAACTAGCAGTAAAAATAATTATATTACAGTAAAATTTAGAACATTCTAAGTTTTAGTTCAGTTAACCATCGTAAGACTTAAATAAAATGACTATAATAAAATATATGTATAACGTAAAATATGGAAATAATTTAGAGCTCTCGTTCGCTTTGTCCGAAACGGGCGTTTAGCATTAATAAAAATTCGTCTACTATAGACTCGTTGGTCCGTACAACGCCATCTATTGACATTCGTGCTAACCTACCGGGCTCTGGCGTAGTTAAGTATGGTTATCTCTTATTATACTAGTAGAGAAAAAATGTTGTTTAGATGCTTTTTTTAATTTACACAAGTTAGGTTAGGCAATGATAGAAATAAATGGCTATTTATCAAAAAAAGGATTTTTAAAAGTAAGTGTATTGAGTCGTCTCAAGAAACTACTGAGTTTTAAAAATAAATATAAGTTGAAGCGTTGTTTGAGACGCTTAGTTCAGGAAATGCACAAAAAAATGGCAAAACCTTGCAATTTTTTCGTCCTGCATCGATTTGCATAAACATTTGGAATTAGGGTCATTTTACCCTGTACTTTAAAATCAATAACATGCCGATGGGCGCTGTTTATTTTTAAGGGAAAAAGCTACCCGTAATTGTCAAAACTTATAAACTACTAGCAAACCCGGCGAACTCCGTTTCGCCACCAGATGGCTTCGTTTTATGTGACATTTCGTTTGGTGATTAAAAGAAGATTTTTTTTTAATTTTTCCTAAATTTTCTTTGCTATAAACCTCACGGAGCCCGAGACCTTTCCAACGAATGCAAAACCGTGGAAATCGGTTCGTGCGTTCTGGAGTTATAGCGTCAGGAAGGAAAACCCGACTTATTTTTATATAGTAGATTATTTAAAACCTTAAGACGGGTAAAATTTGGTTTGGAATTGGTGAAATAATGATTGTTTTATGCTTTGGAATACTAAATATTATTAATTTATAAAATTGATTTAATTTAAGAAAGGTGTTTTTAACCTACTTTTAATTATGCACTTTAAAAAAGATAAGATAAAAACTCTTTATTGCACAACACAGTAACAAAACAAGCAGATACAAAACAAGTAGAAAAATACATCATTGCACAAAGGGCGGTCTTATCGCTAACGAGCGATTTCTCCCAGACAACCCAATGAGCTGGAAATAAAATAAGGTAAGCGAGTAAGGGAGGTTGTGCGGAACACAAGGCAAAAGTTTTCCTGATAATTAGATAAGAAGAAAACGAAAAGGGAAAAAAATAAATTAATTAAAGAAAAAAATGGTTGCCTGTAAAGTCGGTTTTACGGGCGAAGATTTTACGTGACAACGTCTTTTTCTCGGTAGAATATTTATTGATATGAATATAATTAAATTGCACAATAGGAACAAGGAATTGAATGAAAATAAGAATTGCACAAATTTTAACTATAGAAATATATTTTGTTTACTAAAACATTGTACATGTAAACTTAAACTTAACACGAGAGACTCATCGTAACGTTACCGAGCGTTACACTTTTTCATAAGTGACTCCCAGCCGCAACCTAATTTAAGACGTTGTCACGTCAATAAGGGAAATTTTAATATATAGACACACATAAATACTTAGAAACTTCACAACGCTACCGAAACCGGTAAGTTCTAATGCAAGATTTATGAAAAATTAAGTTCCTCCGACAAAAAGTGCTCCTGACTAGAGACTTCAAACAGTCTAAAGTTTGGGCACGCCTTATCTTTTCGGGCATGGAATTCCAGAGTTGGATAGCATGTACGGTAAAAGAATGGCTATACGCCTTGGTAAAGTTAGGAGGAGTGAAAAGAAGATTGTTAGATGAACGAAGTGGAAGATTATGGGAGGAAGAAAGAGACTGAAAACGTTCTTTGAGGTAAACAGGAGTTTTTGGATTGAACAGTGCTGAGAAAAGTAAGGATATCACATGTAGATCTCGGCGACGACGAATGGGAAGCCACTTTAATTTTTGCCTGTAGTAAGAAACATGGTCGTACTTACGCAAACCATATATGAACCTAATGGAAAAAAATGTGTGCGTGTACTAGTGTACACACGTAAGAAGTGAAACTTCTTTATGGCCTTATTTTTCGAAAAATGATCTACATGCAACTTTCCAGAAATTGGTTAAATAAAGTTAAATTAGATAAAGTTTAAACAAAAGGATTTTATTATCATAGACATGAATACAAATTACTGCCTATGAAACTGTTATGCTTACACGGCTCAGTAATCTAAGGCACATGTTCCACCTCCGACGATGAACGATAAGCGAGTAGAAACTAGAAACGAATTGGCAGTCCTGAGTTAAAATGCACGCGCACGGCTTTTGACAGCCAAGCCAGCTTAACCGAGCGAGTATAGCTGAGCGAGTATCGTTGAGCGAGTATCGCTGGGCGAGTATCGCTGGGCGAGTATCGCTGGGCGAGTATCGCTGGGCGAGTATCGCTGGGCGAGTATCGCTGAGCGAGTATCGCTGAGCGAGTATGGCTATGCGAGTTTGGCTGAGCGAGTCTTATCTTTAATAACTATTGTCACTCAGCTACAAACGAGTAGAGAGAGTTCTCGCCGGCGACAGTGATCATTCAGCTATCAACTATTAATATAAAAAAAGATGGCGCGTAACGGAAAAATGTGACGCGTAACCGAAAAATGTGACGGTAAATTTTTTTCCAACGCCGAGAAAGAAGTTTCACTTCAAAAAATTGCAGTCGTTCCAGTTTACTAAAAAGATCAAAGGTAAGATAAGGATAACAAACAAGAATAATCAAGAATTGGTAGAAGAAGGGAAGTTGCAAGAGAAATTTTGGTGGCAGTAGGCAAAAAGTTACGCAAACGCCGCAAAGATCCGGCCGCAGTGAAAGGGGCCGTCCATATATTACGTCATTCTAAATTAGGGGGGGGGGGGGCGTTGGTCTGCGGATGCCGGTAAATGATAGATGGGGGGGGGGGGGGGTGTTTCGAAATTGACGTCATTCTTATTTATTTATTTCTAAAAAGAAATTTCTTCCAGCACACCTAGTGAGTGAGACTGCAAATGTGAGAGGCGGCTAAGGCGCGTACAATACTAAAATAACTCATAATAAACGTACATAATGCAACATAGATGTACACAAATACAGTAATAACTACAGATAAAATACTCTAACAATAATATTACATATAATACTAGCTTTTCTCAAATCTGCAATGTTTTAATTTTGTCAAACTGGTAATGACGTCAATTTTGGGAGAAGGGGGGGGGGGGGTCATTAAGAAATGACGATAGGATGATTGTAGGGGGGGGGGTCTAAAATCCAAGACAGGGTGCTATCAAATATTACCCCTAAATTCCAAACTGTATCAGAAAATGGGATAACGGTTCCATTCAAAGTAACTGATGGCAGCTGCTTAAAGTCCGTCCGTGATATGAAGTATATAAGATTCTATGAGTTATCTCGAAGAATGCATAGTTTTCCCACTATTTAAACTTAGAATCTTTTAAAGGGCAAAAAACCCCATTTAACGTGGATTTTTCGTATTTCGTAAAATACTAGCTCTACGAAAAATATGTATATTTATATTTCTGTAGTTAAAAAGTAATAAAATAATGCACCCACGAGATTTGGTGGCAACCACCCCCAGGATGAAAGCACCCCACGGCGTGATAAAGATTTGATCTATCTTCTGTCAAAATTTCAAGTAAATCCATGCAGGACGAAGAAATTGGGACCTAAAACGCTTCACTTCCTGGAGTATTAAATACAAGAGAACTGTACCCCTAGCACGAACCATTATCGAATTCGAATAGTTTGCAAACCGAACTGTCAATGTCAAATTTTGTATGGAAACTTGAACAGCAGCGGCACAAAGTACGTAACGAGAACTAAAAATCAGTACACATTTGACAATGACATTTCGGACTCGCAAACGATACGAATTCGATATTGGTTCGTGCTAGGGGTACAATATTGTAAACTCCGTCTCAATAGAGTATAAGTTAGTTATAGTAGTTGATAAATACAGGATAACAAATAAGTGTATTGTATTTTTGTTTTTGTAATGTAGTGTACTCGTAGTTCACTGTGTCTTAAATAAAACTAGTTTTTACGGGTTAATGCACGAAACTTTATTTATTTATTGACGTTTCGCAGCCTTTTCAGGTCTGCATCGTCAGAATAATGATTTTTTATTTAAAATTGTCGAGCTACCTTCGAAAGACTTATATTGAGCGTTCGGTTATTTCATTGGAAGATTTTTAAAATTTTATTGTCTATGTATGAATTTATTATTTAATTGCTGCGAAACGTCAATAAATAAATAAAGTTTCGTGCATTAACCCGTAAAAACTAGTTTTATTTAATGAGTGATGTGCGTGAAAACCTAAGAAACAAATATCACTGTGTCTTTTCTAGTTTAGTGTATTTGTATATTCCACTCGATGCAGGTTAACAGAAAGGATTCGAAGCTGTATCTTTCCCGATCCTGGTGAAAGAATTTTCTTTAGGGTAACGCTTGAATTAACGATATAACTTTGACGCAAACTAGCACCAAAGTTCATAATTCAAATTTAAAAGTAAATGATGTTCAAGCCTTATTGTATCTTTATCTCACTTTAAATGATTGACAAAGATGGTGTGATGTGTTAAACACGATTTGGCCTTAATTTGAATAGGGTATTTGACAGTATTAAAAATAAAGTGTCATTGTTAGCCAAATTGTTAGTCAGTTATTATCTGTGTTTAGAATGAATATAGGCATGGGTTTAAACTATTTTTCCCAAAAAAAAAAAATTACTAAAAACCCTCGAAAGAGATAATAAAATTGGTGAGATTTGTGTTACAACCGTCTGCGCAACTGAAGAATTAGTGGAATCTTTAAAATATACGCTATTCCGGTCAAGTGGACGTGAGAACTTTATTGTAGTGTTGTTGACTACCCCACCGAAGCTTATCGATAAAGCTAACTCGATACATTTCGTGCCAAACACTCCAAGAAACATTAGAATGCGTCACACCGACGTTCAAATGTAAATAAAAAAGAACAAGATTCAGATTTGTATTTATGTATGCGACTGAAGAACTTGTATCTATGGTCATGAACAATTAAAAAAAACCCTATTGACGCTTGCGATACAAATAATATGACTCGCGCCGTTGCCTCCCCTGACCTAATCCCCCCCCCCCCCCCGCGCGGAGTCCTGAAACCTTTCACAGAACCACAACACCACCGAAAGGTAGAGAGGTAGGAGAGAGTCCCTAGACGAGTGATCCTATTCGAGCGGAAAATACGCTATGTCCTAATTCTCTTGAGTGTGTTTGTAGAGTAGTGTATCGTATTTGTAGTGTAGTGTATCGTATGCGTAGTGTAGTGTATTGTATGTGTAGTGTATTGTATTTGTAGTGTAGTGTATTGTATGTGTAGTGTATCGTATGCGTAGTGTAGTGTGTGTAGTGTTAGTGCGGGAAGTCAGCGCGCAGATTGAACTCCGTGTAGGCGCTGGACCACGAGGTGGCGGCGCCGCCCGCCGCCGCTGTATACCAAATCAAAACAACATATTATATTTATATTGCTAAACGAATATCTTTTTTTATATTGTGTATTAAAAAAGCTGCTTATTTGGCTCTTGACATCATAAAAAAAAATTCAAAAAAGCTCACATAGTGGTACTGACTTGAATAAAAATATAGTTAAAAGGAGAACTTCGATTTCTGCCCAATTTTGTACTTTGAACAAATTATTTATCTAACAAAAAAATACATCTAAAATTATACTGAAAAGAAATCACTCATCAAAATCACAATAAATTCAACAGAAGTTGGTGAAAATCTGAATAATGTTGAAAATATTTAATTGATGAATGCTTTTATTTTAATTAATAAAAATTTAATTAATTTGTTATAATTTTTATTTTTTTAAAGCATGTAATTGCGTGATGTTTAAATCTAAAGAAATTCCACGCGGACCAGGCAACAGACGGGACTCGAACCCGCACCTTTCGCTATCCGGGCACTGACTATTATGCTACCGTGGCCCTGATGGCCGTGTTGAATTCTCTCTAGCCTCTCTTAATCTGCAAGGCAGCGCCATCTCTTCGCATTATAGGTAACCCACAATGTCAAATGAATACTTTTACAAGTATTAAATATTTGATAGGAGAAATAGCAATAATTATAGTTATAATTTACACTGTGAGTTACCTATAATGCGAAGAGATGGCGCTGCCTTGCAGCTTAAGAATGGCTAGGGAATTTCGACGCGGTCCGTGAGGGCCGCGGTAGCATAATCGGTCAGTGCATTCGCCCGGATTGCGAAGGGTGCTGCTTCGAGTCCCGTCTGCTGCCTGGTCCGCGTGGAATTTTTTCTAGTTACATTTTCTTTAGATTTAAACACCAAGCAGTTACATGCTTTAAAAATTTAAATTATAACTATAATATTATTTGTATGACATTATAACGTAAACAATACAAAATTTCATGGGCGTCGATCTGTCAAAAAGATAATAATAGAATGGACAGTGTTACGAATAAAACGGCACATCCCTAACTTCACTGCCGTGCGGTGTCCGCATAATTTGAATTATTTTTCGTGCGCGGGTAAAAACGTTTTTTTTGTCACTGTAATGGCGTCTTGAGAACTCGTGAGGTTCATGTTCGAATTGCATCGCCGATTATATGTGGCTTTGATTTGTTTGTACCGGATATCTCATGGAAATATTATAGTAATAACTTAAATTATAAGAATCCTAGTGTTGTTTGTGTAAGGTACATGATTTGTGAAATTGATTGTGAGTGCTAACCCATTTTTGGATCGCTATAAGCGCGGTTGTTGGATGAGAAGAGTCCAGAGGAATTGTACTGCCTTCCTATCCCTTCCTATCCCTTTCTCAGGCAGATACCAAAGCGACAGACAACTTTACTTACATCCAAATTGGTAAGTCATTTAGTTATTCAAGTAAACCCTGCGTCATCGCAGGAGCTATTGTGTTCCAAGCCCAGCTGAAGTATTTGTTGGGACAATACAATCTTTACTTCCACTGCGCGGTCCCCTCGGCTTGGGCTGGTAGTGAACACAACACTTTCTGGTAGCAGAGCGTGGTTTGTTGACCTGAAGGTCCACGCTCCATGCTAAATTTGTGAATATTGTTAAAACATTTTTTGAATTTGTTGGTCGCTTATGAAAAGGATACTCTTTGTACAAGGTTCCAATTGTCCATATTTATAGGTTTTGTTTGCAATTTGGTTCTGGTATAATATTGTTGTTGTTGACAAGGAGGTAAAGAACTTAATTCCGGTTACATAAATTGTATAATTTAGATTGTTTTCATAAAAACATTGATAAGTTTCTTTACTTCTTTGTTTGTTGACATTAGGTGAATAAAACATGCAATTTCTCTTATGTCATTGTTTTGTAGTTATATAGTTCTTGTTTACATTTGAAACAAGAATTTACTTATTGTCTCATGTTCAAAAGTTAAAACTTAGATGTGTTTAGTTTTTGATAGTCATAACTTAGTAATTAATTTGTTAAGTTATTGAAAATAATTGATAACCTTAGATGTTTTTGTTGAGAAGTTATAATTAAATGTTACTTTGGAAAATTTGCGTACATACATATTATATAAAGAATTTCAGATTGTTGGTTTGTTGATAATTCATATTTAAACCTTGCATTGAAAATTATTATAATTTAATTAATAATATAAAAAGAATTAGAAATTTGTTTGTTTGTTGAAAAATTATAATATTTTATTTTATTGTTACTTTTACTGCTTGTAGTGGGAAGGTTTACCACCAGTAACATAACAATGTCGGCCTCAACCAACAAAGCGAGAATTCGCTCTGAATTGAGATGGTTGGCTACTGCGGTTACCCTTATCGATAGACTGGATCGGAGGGAGGCCTTGTTGAATAGGTACATGGATCTGCCGGTACGTTTGGCTACAGTAGAAGAGCAGTACGCTCTATTTTTGGAAAGGACTCGCGATGAGGATGTCCAGCTGCGACAGGAGGTTGAAAGTGATGTCGCACAATGTTATGACTTGGCGGACACACTCACGGAGTTTGCTCGACCCTTGCAAATGGCAAGAGAACATGGTCCGATGACGTCCTCGAGCCCCACTAAGGGACTAGCACCCCTCTTCGCTAGGTTGGCCCCCTTAGACTTAAGGCGTTTTGCTGGTCGCCTAGAGGATTGGGAGGGGTTTATCAATATTTTTGATAGTTTGGTCCATGCCCGGGAGGACTTGACCCAGGGCCAGAAGTTGGCCTATTTGTTGTCTGTTTTGGAGGGGGAGGCCCTTGAACAAATTCAGCACCTGGCCCCCACAGACGAGAATTACCCGATTGCTCGGGAGTTAATTGCCCGTCGGTACCAGAACGTACGACGTCTGGCGGACACCCATGTGGCCACCATTTTGAACTTACCACGAGTTTTCAGCGTGACTCACCTGAGGGTTGAGCTTTTGAATCCGCTGTTGGTAGCGTTTAACGCTTTAAAAAATTTGAAGCTCCCCGTGGAGCAATGGTCATTTTTGTTGCTTCATATTATTTTAAGGAAGCTGCCGGACGCTCTTAAGGTCCGCTTTGAGCAGCAGTATGGTGGGGACAGTGCAACTTATCTGCCACCCTTCTCAGATCTCGTTAAGTTTCTGGAAGGAGAATGTCGGCTGGCAGATAACTCATCTGTGTCCGATCCGGTTAGGTCGGAGCGACCTGTGCCACAGAATAGGTCCCCCCGAGCACCACGTACAGGCCGGTTTGAACCACGCGCACCTGGCCGATACGCAGCAGTCCAAGAGACCGCCCGCTGTTTGAAATGTCGGGAACCGGGTCACAGCACGACCCGTTGTAAGCAGTTACTCGACCAGCGAGTACAAGGGCGTCGAAAGATCGCGCGGGAGAGGGGTTGGTGCTACACATGTTTGGGCCTGCACCTGCAGCGTGATTGTACCCAAGCGCGCTCATGCCGCTTTTGTGGGGGCAAGCACCACCCCATCCTCTGCATGAACCAGAGCGAGGCCGGTGGAGCACCTCAGCGAGTGACTGTAGGGACCTCGCGTACGGGCGGGGGACGTCCCCCCGCGATGAATGATTCCCGCAGCAGTTCTGGTGGTAGTGGCAACAGCCCCAGACGCTCTCCGCCGCGAATTGAACCTTGCACGGGCGGGGGTCCAAAGGATCCTCCACAGGAAAATAGACCACCGCGTCCCCGCGACTATGGGGTGATGAACGCGGCTGGTGACGAGCACCGATTTACACCGCCGCTCGCGGTATACCCGCGTTTAGAGCGTCGCGCACCCCGGTATCGAAGCACTGGGAGACTTGGACGCAAGCAATATGTGGGGGCATGGGACCCGCTGAATCGTTTTGAGCGACCCTCTCCGTCTGAGAGGGCTCCGTGGTACCCCACATATTAGCAATTATCGTCTCCCCAGTCCGCCCATCCAGAGACCGTTTTGTTGCCCACGGCCTCTGTATTTGTTAGGGGATCGAATGGAAACTGGTTGAGAGTTCGCGCCTTATTGGATTCCGGTGCTCAAGGGTGTGTGGTGTCATCTTGGTTGGTTAGGCAGTTGGGCCTCAAGGTGCACCCCCATCCGCATGGCGTGAGAGGTATTGGCGATGTGAAAGTTCCCGGGTTGTTAGGGTATGTTAACTTCACGTTCACCTCATGTTATGGGTCCAGAGAGAGTATTGACGCCTCGGCGATTGTTTTGGATACAGTTGTTGGTCATCACCCGTCAGTTGACTTAGGATCGACCCTGGTGTCTTTGGTGTCTGACCCAGCTCTCGCCGACCCTAAGTTCTACCGCCCGGGCCCGATTGATGCTCTCCTTGGAGCCGATGTCCTGGGGCGAGTTTTGTTGACGGGGAAGCGAGTCTTGCAGCCAGGAGGTTTGGTAGCTCTGCAGACGACACTCGGTACGGTTGTTATGGGTCCTGCGCACCGCGTTTTGGTTTCTTCAGAAGAGGATCGCGGTGTCGCTTTGAACGTGTCTCTCTCTGAAGTGCTACAGAAGTTTTGGGAGGTTGAGGAACCTCCACCGGCCCCGCGGGTTGACCCAGTAGCGCAAGAATGCGAGTTGTTTTACCAGAATAACACTGGTCGCCTCCGCTCTGGTCGTTTAATCACCCGCCTCCCCTTTCGTGCCGGCCGACCTCCTCTGGGTGAATCCAGAATACTAGCGGAACGTAGGCTAGTGTCCATGGAGCGCCGCATGAGCAAGGATCCGGTCTTCCGTCAGAAGTACATAGACTTCATGCGGGAGTATGAGGAGTTAGGGCACATGACCGTGAGCGACTTGGATTATCGCTCAGTTGAGCACTTCTTTTTGCCGCACCACGCCGTTTTGAAATCCGGAAAAATTCGGGTGGTCTTTGACGGATCTGCTTCCTCCTCCAGTGGAGCGTCTTTGAACCAGTGTCTGCATGTAGGTCCTAAGTTGCACACGGAGATCTCAGACATTTTGACCAACTTCCGGCGGCATAAAATTGTGATTATGACTGATATCCGGATGATGTTTAGACAGACGGTGATCCATCCCGAGGATAGAAGATATCAGCTGATTTTGTGGCGAGAGAGTCCTAGTAGCCCCATGATGATTTATGAATTGAACACGAATACGTACGGCTTGGCCTCGAGCCCTTTCATTGCGATACGTTCTTTGTTGGAATTAGCGGAGAAGGAGCGCTTGAGATATCCTCGCGCCTCAGCCATTTTGACCAGTGATGTGTATGTGGATGACATTTGCACTGGCGCCTCCTGTGTCTCAGAGGCGATGGTCTTGCGAGAGGAATTGATTGCTCTTTTGAAGTCCGGCGGATACGAGTTGAGGAAATGGTTGTCCAACTCGCCGGAGGTCCTTGAAGGTTTACCCGAAGAGCACCAGCAGGACCCTCATTTATTTGAAAACGTTGATAACCCCCATATGGTGACCGTCCTTGGCGTACAATATAGACCGGTCTCTGACACATTTACGTATTGTGTGGATTTGAAGCCACCGAAAATCTGGACCAAGCGTTTGGTGTTGTCTACTGTCGCGCGTACCTTTGACCCCAATGGGTGGATTTGTCCTGTGCTGTTTATGGCCAAATGTTTTCTGCAACGGTTATGGGCTTCGGGTACGTCGTGGGATGAACCCCTCTCAGACAAACTACTCCGAGATTGGTCAGGTTTTGTTTCGTCCCTCCCCGAGATTAACGAAGTGAGTTTGCCGAGGATGTTCCTTCCTTCTGAAAAGTGTAAAACTAGCCTTCACGGCTTCTGTGATGCCTCCGAACGTGGATTTGCGGCAGCTGTGTACCTACGCACCGTCACTGTTGATGGAATGGTTTCTGTGCATTTAGTCATTGCAAAAAGCAAGGTCGCTCCCCTTCGGACTCGTCATACGATCCCGAGGTTGGAATTGTGTGGAGCCGCCCTTTTGATGCGTTTGTTGAACCACGTATGGCTCACATTAGGTAGGTCGATAGAAATACAGAGAGTTTTTGCGTGGACCGACAGTCAGGTCGTCCTTTGTTGGTTGAAGGCTCCGGCGCACACATTGGAGGTTTTTGTTGCCAATCGAGTGTCACAGATTTGTAGTTCGGAAGTCGACTTGATTTGGAGACATGTACCGGGAACCATGAATCCCGCCGACTGTGCGTCTCGAGGTTGTGCAGCCTCAACTCTCGTTAGCCATCCTCTCTGGTGGGGCCCACAGTGGTTGACGCGGTCTGAGTCTGAGTGGCCGCCTTCTCCAGCGTTGTCAGACGTTGCCATTCCCGAAATGCGGGCATGCGTCCTGGAGACCTCCCCCGCCGATGACAAGGATTTTTTGTTGAATCGGTACAGTTCCTTGGATAAGCTGCTTGGTGTTACCGCTTGGATCAAACGTTTTCTGCACAATTGTAAGAACCCACGCGCAAAGCGTGATTCGTCGGTTCTCAGTCCAGATGAGCGTCAAGAAGCTCTTTTGTGTTGGATCCGAATGGTGCAGTCTGATAGCTTTAAATCAGAGATTGAGATCTTGCGTTCAGGTCGTCGCAAGTTGAAGGGCGCGGTGTCGCGCCTGAATCCCTTCTTGGATGGGAATGGTCTTGTACGAGTCGGCGGAAGACTCCGAAATGCCAACCTGCCGTATGGAGCTCGCCACCCCCTTTTGATGCCTAAAGATGGACACTTGGTGCGCTTGATAATAACCGATCGTCACGTGAAGGCGCAGCACGCTGGCTGTAATGCTTTGTTGGCCATTTTACAGCATGAATTCTGGATTCTGTCCGCCCGTCGAGTTATTCGCACAGTCATTTTTCGTTGTTTACCATGTTATAGATTAAAAGCCGCAATTATGCAACCCCAGATGGGAGATTTGCCTGCTGATCGCGTCACGGAATGTAGACCTTTTGCCGGAGTCGCTACCGACTTCGCCGGTCCTTTCCCTGTAAAGGCTTCGAGGCTACGTAATGCTAAAACGTATAAGGTTTATTTGTGTGTATTTGTGTGTCTATCCACCAAGGCTGTTCACTTAGAAATTGTATCGGAATTGTCTACTGAAGCTTTTATAGCTGCCCTAAGCAGATTTGTTTCCCGTAGAGGACTGCCGACATTGATACGTTCTGATTGTGGAACTAATTATAAGGGAGCTTGTAATTATCTTAAGGATGTAATTAAGTTTCTAGTTGATAATAAGATAGACATTGGAACCGCCCTCTCCCGGCGTGGGATAATCTGGAAGTTTAGTCCACCAGCTTGTCCAAGCTGGGGAGGGATCTTTGAAGCTTGTGTAAAGTCTGCCAAGACTCATTTGCGTCGCGTGATAGGAGAAACGATTCTAACGTTTGAGGAACTTGATACGGTGTGTTGTAAAATTGAAGCCGTCCTCAACTCGCGACCCTTGTGCCCGTTGTCTTCGGACCCAAATGACCTGGAAGCGTTGACCCCAGGCCATTTTTTGATCGGACAGCCCCTTTTGGCTTTGCCTGAATATCCGATTCAGGATGTAGGATCCCATCGTTTGTCGCGGTACCAACTGTTGAAACAGATGTCTCAAAACTTCTGGGCACGTTGGTCGATGGAGTATTTGCATATCCTACAACAGCGCGTGAAGTGGACAGATAAAACAACCCCACCCCAGATTGGCGACCTTGTATTGATTAAGGATGCCAACCTGCCGCCCTTGTGTTGGCGAAGGGGGCGCATTGTTAAACTCTACCCAGGAACTGACGGAGTTCCTCGTGTTGCTGAGGTTTTGGTTAGAGATTCGGTTTTGAAGAGAGCAGTTAGTGGGCTCTCCCGATTACCCGTGGATTGACGTACCGTCCTTAACGGTCCGGGGCGGGGGGATGTTACGAATAAAACGGCACATCCCTAACTTCACTGCCGTGCGGTGTCCGCATAATTTGAATTATTTTTCGTGCGCGGGTAAAAACGTTTTTTTTTTTGTCACTGTAATGGCGTCTTGAGAACTCGTGAGGTTCATGTTCGAATTGCATCGCCGATTATATGTGGCTTTGATTTGTTTGTACCGGATATCTCATTGTAATATTGTAGTAATAACTTAAATTATAAGAATCCTAGTGTTGTTTGTGTAATGTACATGATTTGTGAAATTGATTGTGTGAGTGCTAACCTACTTTGGATCGCTATAAGCGCGGTTGTTGGATGAGAAGAGTCCAGAGGAATTGATCTGCCTTCCTATCCCTTCCTATCCATTTCTTAGGCAGATACCAAAGCGACAGACGACTTTACTTACATACAACTTGGTAAGTCATTTAGTTAGTTAAGTAAACCCTGCGACATCGCAGGAGCTATTGTGTTCCAAGCCCAGCTGAAGTATTTGTTGGGACAATACAATCTTTACTTCCACTGCGCGGTCCCCTCGGCTTGGGCTGGTAGTGAACATAACAGTCCGACAAATGACTCCACCCCACCTGATGTTAAGTGAAGGTAAAATCCAGACGCGAAGATAGCTGATACAGCAGTTCTATCATGTTGCTTCTTCACGCCTCTTTTAAAGGATCCCAGGTTGTAAGAGGGAGGGAACACGCGAGCGGGCAGAGCATTCCATTTACGGATAGTGCGACAAAGAAATGAGTCACCAAATTTCTTTGTACGCGTTGGAATTGTGGCCACAGTAAGACGGTGACAACGTAGACCAGCGCGCGTGGTCCTCTGAAGGAAAGGGTTTGGTTTTGGTTTTTAGGCGCGGCAGCAAAAGGTTTTTATTCGGACCATTTTAAAATATTTTCTCTTACTGTAGACACACTATCAGAGAAGAGATTAACTTGTGTCCATTCCCTGCAGTCTCCTTAAATTCTAAACAACCTTCTAACACGAGACCTAGATAGGAGAAGTTTTAGGTTTTTGATTATATTTAAAGGAAATACCTAACTTGTTCTTTAAAAAAATATGCTTAATTAATTAATTAAGGATAGTATCTAATCCAACTTTTTATTAAACATTCCAGACCTTTGGCTATGAGGAAAGACGGCATACAAACAAGGAAACGGAAACCGAAAAAATCTGGTAACGGAGCGAAGCCCACGCAGGAACCCTCGAAGAAAGATGGTCACAGCTCACCCAGCATAGACGGTAAGAAATACTAATTAACTTGCTCAGTGTCTTCTGTTCCTATGTCATAGAAGTTGTATAATGCGATTCAACTAAGAATAGGACCGACTGGGCGCCATATTTTTATGTCATAGCTGTCAATTCAAACCAAATAGGTAGTGAGCAAAAAAAAGTTTTTATTTAATAAAACTTATTTAGGTACTAAGATTAAGTGAGAAAAAGCATCAGATTTTTTAAATAACATTTATTTACTAAGATTGAGAAAAAAAAACCACCGATTTTTAATAATATTTATTTATTAAGACTTACAGATTCTAGACTAGACTCTTATTTACAGAATCTAGCTCTTCTATACCACTCATCTCTGCATTACCGCCGGAGTAGTTATGAATAATTATGAAGTATTACTAGGTCACATACGAACATGCATCCTTTATGTAAAGGAAAGTTCGAAATCGAGTTTCTGAACGCAACTTAAAGTGACATTTGGTTGACGATTTAGATATCAACCATTCTAGGCGAAAGCTCAATAAGTGAAAAAAAAATATCAACCGATATTAATTATCAATATTTGTTATTGTTTGTTTACAAATGTTTGGTTTTTATTCTTGAATTAGCGGAGTGCTAAAAAAGGGTTCCTAGTATTTTTTTGCAAACTGTACTTTTCAAGCGACATTTGACAGATAGAGGTCGTTGGCTTTCCTATTCTCATTTGAATCGCATTATACTTTCTTTCGTCATAAAGGATAGGGTACTTTGCTTTTGTAGACATCTTTAAACCTCTATTTATCGATCAACATAAATATGGAATTGTAATAAATTTCAACTAGCTGTTAAATATTTTTAATATAGCACATAAGTTTATGCAGTCTAGTCAGCGTCATCATTAGTCAATTAATGTCTTCACTGCTGGAGCACAGGCCTTCTTTTACGACTTATTGTGATCAAACTGAAACTAGCAGCCACCAGCTAGCAGCCGACATGGACGAAACATAGAAGATAGGGTCCGGGCCCTATATTTTTTAAAAATTAGAATTTTTCGTTGCGAAATTACAAATAATATTAAAAATTAACGTGACAAGTTTTGGTACCTTTATCTCCTCTCCTAAAAATATAATTTTAATAAATTGTTGAAACTGAAACTAGCAGCCGACATTCTCTTGAGACAAAATTTTTTTTTTTCAACTAAACTATTAGAGTATCTTGGCTGACATTACACCCACTATTTCTTCACCCTAAAAAGAAGTTCTGGGCAAAATTTCAGCAATTTCGTATGTGTAGGAGATGAGATACAGCTTTTTTTTAAAATAAATAATCTTTCTCCTGAGAGAAAATATTTTTTTACAACTAAACTATTAGAGTATCTTGACTGAAATTACTTCCACTATTTCTTCACCCTAAAAAGAAGTTTTGAGGAAAATTTCAGCAATATCGTATGTCTAGGAGATGAGATACAGCTTTTTAAACAAAAAAAAAATATTCTCCCGAGAAAATATTTTTTTACAACTAAACTATTAGAGTATCTTGGCTGAAATTACTTCCACTGTTTCTTCACCCTAAAAAGAAGTTTTGAAGAAAATTTCAGCAATTTCGTATGTCTAGGAGATGAGATACAGCGTTTTAAACAAAAAAAAATATTCTCCTGAGAAAAAATTTTTTTTGAAACTAAACTTTTAGAGTATCTTGGCTGAAATTACTTCCACTGTTTCTTCACCCTAAAAAGAAGTTTTGAAGAAAATTTCAGCAATATCGTATGTCTAGGAGATGAGATACAGCTTTTTAAACAAAAAAAAAATATTCTCCCGAGAAAATATTTTTTTACAACTAAACTATTAGAGTATCTTGGCTGAATTTACTTCCACTATTTCTTCACCCTAAAAAGAAGTTTTGAGGAAAATCTCAGCAAGTTCGTATGTCTAGGAGATGAGATACAGCTTTTTAAACAAAAAAAAAATATTCTCCCGAGAAAATATTTTTTTACAACTAACCTATTAGAGTATCTTGGCTGAAATTACTTCCACTGTTTCTTCACCCTAAAAAGAAGTTTTGAAGAAAATTTCAGCAATTTCGTATGTCTAGGAGATGAGATACAGCGTTTTAAACAAAAAAAAATATTCTCCTGAGAAAAAATTTTTTTTGAAACTAAACTTTTAGAGTATCTTGGCTGAAATTACTTCCACTATTTCTTCACCCTAAAAAGAAGTTTTGAATAAAATTTCAGCAATATCGTATGTCTAGGAGATGAGATACAGCTTTTTAAACAAAAAAATATTCTCCCGAGAAAATATTTTTTTACAACTAAACTATTAGAGTATCTTGGCTGAATTTACTTCCACTATTTCTTCACCCTAAAAAGAAGTTTTGAGGAAAATCTCAGCAAGTTCGTATGTCTAGGAGATGAGATACAGCTTTTTAAACAAAAAAAAATATTCTCCCGAGAAAATATTTTTTTACAACTAAACTGTAAGAGTATCTTGGCTAAAATTACTTCCACTGTTTCTTCACCCTAAAAAGAAGTTTTGAAGAAAATTTCAGCAATATCGTATGTCTAGGAGATGAGATACAGCTTTTTAAACAAAAAAATATTCTCCCGAGAAAATATTTTTTTACAACTAAACTTTTAGAGTATCTTGGCTGAAAGTACTTCCACTGTTTCTTCACCCTAAAAAGAAGTTTTGAAGAAAATTTCAGCAATATCGTATGTCTAGGAGATGAGATACAGCTTTTTAAACAAAAAAAAAATACTCTCCCGAGAAAATATTTTTTTACAACTAAACTATTAGAGTATCTTGGCTGAAATTACTTCCACTATTTCTTCACCCTAAAAAGAAGTTTTGAATAAAATTTCAGCAATATCGTATGTCTAGGAGATGAGATACAGCTTTTTAAACAAAAAAATATTCTCCCGAGAAAATATTTTTTTACAACTAAACTGTTAGAGTATCTTGGCTAAAATTACTTCCACTGTTTCTTCACCCTAAAAAGAAGTTTTGAAGAAAATTTCAGCAATATCGTATGTCTAGGAGATGAGATACAGCTTTTTAAACAAAAAAAAAATACTCTCCCGAGAAAATATTTTTTTACAACTAAACTATTAGAGTATCTTGGCTGAAATTACTTCCACTATTTCTTCACCCTAAAAAGAAGTTTTGAATAAAATTTCAGCAATATCGTATGTCTAGGAGATGAGATACAGCTTTTTAAACAAAAAAAAATATTCTCCTGAGAAAAATTTTTTTTTGAAACTAAACTTTTACAGTATCTTGGCTGAAATTACTTCCACTGTTTCTTCAACCTAAAAAGAAGTTTTGAAGAAAATTTCAGCATGTTCGTATGTCTAGGAGACGAGATACAGCTTTTTAAACAAAAAAAAAATACTCTCCTAAGAAAATATTTTTTTACTACTAAACTATTTGAGTATCTTGGCTGAAATTACTTCCACTGTTTCTTCACCCTAAAAAGAAGTTTTGAAGAAAATTTCAGCAATTTCGTATGTCTAGGAGATGAGATACAGCTTTTTAAACAAAAAAATATTCTCCCGAGAAAATATTTTTTTACAACTAAACTTTTAGAGTATCTTGGCTGAAATTACTTGCACTGTTTTTTCACCCTAAAAAGAAGTTTTGAAGAAAATTTCAGCAATTTCGTATGTCTAGGAGATGAGATACAGCTTTTTAAACAAAAAAAAATTATTTTCCCGAGAAAATATTTTTTTACAACTAAACTATTAGAGTATCTTGGCTGAAATTACTTCCACTGTTTCTTCACCCTAAAAAGAAGTTTTGAAGAAAATTTCAGCAATTTCGTATGTCTAGGAGATGAGATACAGCTTTATAAACAAAAAAAAAATATCCTGAGAAAATATTTTTTTGAAACTAAACTTTTAGAGTATCTTGGCTGAAATTACTTCCACTGTTTCTTCACCCTAAAAAGAAGTTTTGATGAAAATTTCAGCAATATCGTATGTCTAGGAGATGAGATACAGCTTTTTAAACAAAAAAATATTCTCCCGAGAAAATATTTTTTTACAACTCAAATATTAGAGTATCGTGGCTGAATTTATTTCCACTTTTTCTTCACCTTAAAAAGAAGTTTTAAGGAAAATCTCAGCAATATCGTATGTCTAGGAGATGAGATACAGCGTTTTAAACAAAAAAAAATATTCTCCTGAGAAAAAATTTTTTTTGAAACTAAACTTTTACAGTATCTTGGCTGAAATTACTTCCACTGTTTCTTCACCCTAAAAAGAAGTTTTGAAGAAAATTTCAGCAATATCGTATGTCTAGGAGATGAGATACAGCTTTTTAAACAAAAAAAAATATTCTCCTGAGAAAATATTTTTTTACTACTAAACTATTAGAGTATCTTGGCTGAAATTACTTCCACTGTTTCTTCACCCTAAAAAGAAGTTTTGAAGAAAATTTCAGCAATATCGTATGTCTAGGAGATGAGATACAGCTTTTTAAACAAAAAAAAATTATTTTCCCGAGAAAATATTTTTTTACAACTAAACTATTAGAGTATCTTGGCTGAAATTACTTCCACTGTTTCTTCACCCTAAAAAGAAGTTTTGAAGAAAATTTCAGCAATTTCGTATGTCTAGGAGATGAGATACAGCTTTATAAACAAAAAAAAAATATCCTGAGAAAATATTTTTTTAAAACTAAACTTTTAGAGTATCTTGGCTGAAATTACTTCCACTGTTTCTTCACCCTAAAAAGAAGTTTTGCTGAAAATTTCAGCAATATCGTATGTCTAGGAGATGAGATACAGCGTTTTAAACAAAAAAAAATATTCTCCTGAGAAAAAAATATTTTTGAAACTAAACTTTTACAGTATCTTGGCTGAAATTACTTCCACTGTTTCTTCACCCTAAAAAGAAGTTTTGAAGAAAATTTCAGCAATATCGTATGTCTAGGAGATGAGATACAGCTTTTTAAACAAAAAAAAATTTTCCCGAGAAAATATTCTTTTACAACTAAACTATTAGAGTATCTTGGCTGAAATTACTTCCACTGTTTCTTCACCCTAAAAAGAAGTTTTGAAGAAAATTTCAGCAATTTCGTATGTCTAGGAGATGAGATACAGCTTTATAAACAAAAAAAAAATATCCTGAGAAAATATTTTTTTAAAACTAAACTTTTAGAGTATCTTGGCTGAAATTACTTCCACTGTTTCTTCACCCTAAAAAGAAGTTTTGAAGAAAATTTCAGCAATTTCGTATGTCTAGGAGATGAGATACAGCTTTTTAAACAAAAAAAAAATATTCTCCCGAGAAAATATTTTTTTACAACTAAACTATTAGAGTATCTTGGCTGAAATTACTTCCACTGTTTCTTCACCCTAAAAAGAAGTTTTGAAGAAAATTTCAGCAATATCGTATGTCTAGGAGATGAGATACAGCTTTTTAAACAAAAAAATATTCTCCCGAGAAAATATTTTTTTACAACTAAACTATTAGAGTATCTTGGCTGAATTTACTTCCACTATTTCTTCACCCTAAAAAGAAGTTTTGAGGAAAATCTCAGCAAGTTCGTATGTCTAGGAGATGAGATACAGCTTTTTAAACAAAAAAAAATATTCTCCCGAGAAAATATTTTTTTACAACTAAACTGTAAGAGTATCTTGGCTAAAATTACTTCCACTGTTTCTTCACCCTAAAAAGAAGTTTTGAAGAAAATTTCAGCAATATCGTATGTCTAGGAGATGAGATACAGCTTTTTAAACAAAAAAATATTCTCCCGAGAAAATATTTTTTTACAACTAAACTTTTAGAGTATCTTGGCTGAAAGTACTTCCACTGTTTCTTCACCCTAAAAAGAAGTTTTGAAGAAAATTTCAGCAATATCGTATGTCTAGGAGATGAGATACAGCTTTTTAAACAAAAAAAAAATACTCTCCCGAGAAAATATTTTTTTACAACTAAACTATTAGAGTATCTTGGCTGAAATTACTTCCACTATTTCTTCACCCTAAAAAGAAGTTTTGAATAAAATTTCAGCAATATCGTATGTCTAGGAGATGAGATACAGCTTTTTAAACAAAAAAATATTCTCCCGAGAAAATATTTTTTTACAACTAAACTGTTAGAGTATCTTGGCTAAAATTACTTCCACTGTTTCTTCACCCTAAAAAGAAGTTTTGAAGAAAATTTCAGCAATATCGTATGTCTAGGAGATGAGATACAGCTTTTTAAACAAAAAAAAAATACTCTCCCGAGAAAATATTTTTTTACAACTAAACTATTAGAGTATCTTGGCTGAAATTACTTCCACTATTTCTTCACCCTAAAAAGAAGTTTTGAATAAAATTTCAGCAATATCGTATGTCTAGGAGATGAGATACAGCTTTTTAAACAAAAAAAAATATTCTCCTGAGAAAAATTTTTTTTTGAAACTAAACTTTTACAGTATCTTGGCTGAAATTACTTCCACTGTTTCTTCAACCTAAAAAGAAGTTTTGAAGAAAATTTCAGCATGTTCGTATGTCTAGGAGACGAGATACAGCTTTTTAAACAAAAAAAAAATACTCTCCTAAGAAAATATTTTTTTACTACTAAACTATTTGAGTATCTTGGCTGAAATTACTTCCACTGTTTCTTCACCCTAAAAAGAAGTTTTGAAGAAAATTTCAGCAATTTCGTATGTCTAGGAGATGAGATACAGCTTTTTAAACAAAAAAATATTCTCCCGAGAAAATATTTTTTTACAACTAAACTTTTAGAGTATCTTGGCTGAAATTACTTGCACTGTTTTTTCACCCTAAAAAGAAGTTTTGAAGAAAATTTCAGCAATTTCGTATGTCTAGGAGATGAGATACAGCTTTTTAAACAAAAAAAAATTATTTTCCCGAGAAAATATTTTTTTACAACTAAACTATTAGAGTATCTTGGCTGAAATTACTTCCACTGTTTCTTCACCCTAAAAAGAAGTTTTGAAGAAAATTTCAGCAATTTCGTATGTCTAGGAGATGAGATACAGCTTTATAAACAAAAAAAAAATATCCTGAGAAAATATTTTTTTGAAACTAAACTTTTAGAGTATCTTGGCTGAAATTACTTCCACTGTTTCTTCACCCTAAAAAGAAGTTTTGATGAAAATTTCAGCAATATCGTATGTCTAGGAGATGAGATACAGCTTTTTAAACAAAAAAATATTCTCCCGAGAAAATATTTTTTTACAACTCAAATATTAGAGTATCGTGGCTGAATTTATTTCCACTTTTTCTTCACCCTAAAAAGAAGTTTTGAGGAAAATCTCAGCAATATCGTATGTCTAGGAGATGAGATACAGCGTTTTAAACAAAAAAAAATATTCTCCTGAGAAAAAATTTTTTTTGAAACTAAACTTTTACAGTATCTTGGCTGAAATTACTTCCACTGTTTCTTCACCCTAAAAAGAAGTTTTGAAGAAAATTTCAGCAATATCGTATGTCTAGGAGATGAGATACAGCTTTTTAAACAAAAAAAAATATTCTCCTGAGAAAATATTTTTTTACTACTAAACTATTAGAGTATCTTGGCTGAAATTACTTCCACTGTTTCTTCACCCTAAAAAGAAGTTTTGAAGAAAATTTCAGCAATATCGTATGTCTAGGAGATGAGATACAGCTTTTTAAACAAAAAAAAATTATTTTCCCGAGAAAATATTTTTTTACAACTAAACTATTAGAGTATCTTGGCTGAAATTACTTCCACTGTTTCTTCACCCTAAAAAGAAGTTTTGAAGAAAATTTCAGCAATTTCGTATGTCTAGGAGATGAGATACAGCTTTATAAACAAAAAAAAAATATTTTCCTGAGAAAATATTTTTTTAAAACTAAACTTTTAGAGTATCTTGGCTGAAATTACTTCCACTGTTTCTTCACCCTAAAAAGAAGTTTTGCTGAAAATTTCAGCAATATCGTATGTCTAGGAGATGAGATACAGCGTTTTAAACAAAAAAAAATATTCTCCTGAGAAAAAAATATTTTTGAAACTAAACTTTTACAGTATCTTGGCTGAAATTACTTCCACTGTTTCTTCACCCTAAAAAGAAGTTTTGAAGAAAATTTCAGCAATATCGTATGTCTAGGAGATGAGATACAGCTTTTTAAACAAAAAAAAATTTTCCCGAGAAAATATTCTTTTACAACTAAACTATTAGAGTATCTTGACTGATAGTGGAAGTAATTTCAGCCAAGATACTCTAATAGTTTAGTTGTAAAAAAATATTTTCTCTGGAGAATATTTTTTTTTTGTTTAAAAAGCTGTATCTCATCTCCTAGACATACGATATTGCTGAAATTTTCTTCAAAACTTCTTTTTAGGGTGAAGAAACAGTGGAAGTAATTTCAGCCAAGATACTGTAAAAGTTTAGTTTCAAAAATATTTTTTTCTCAGGAGAATATTTTTTTTTGTTTAAAACGCTGTATCTCATCTCCTAGACATACGATATTGCTGAAATTTTCAGCAAAACTTCTTTTTAGGGTGAAGAAACAGTGGAAGTAATTTCAGCCAAGATACTCTAAAAGTTTAGTTTTAAAAAAATATTTTCTCAGGATATTTTTTTTTTTGTTTATAAAGCTGTATCTCATCTCCTAGACATACGAAATTGCTGAAATTTTCTTCAAAACTTCTTTTTAGGGTGAAGAAACAGTGGAAGTAATTTCAGCCAAGATACTCTAATAGTTTAGTTGTAAAAAAATATTTTCTCGGGAAAATAATTTTTTTTTGTTTAAAAAGCTGTATCTCATCTCCTAGACATACGATATTGCTGAAATTTTCTTCAAAACTTCTTTTTAGGGTGAAGAAACAGTGGAAGTAATTTCAGCCAAGATACTCTAATAGTTTAGTAGTAAAAAAATATTTTCTCAGGAGAATATTTTTTTTTGTTTAAAAAGCTGTATCTCATCTCCTAGACATACGATATTGCTGAAATTTTCTTCAAAACTTCTTTTTAGGGTGAAGAAACAGTGGAAGTAATTTCAGCCAAGATACTGTAAAAGTTTAGTTTCAAAAAAAATTTTTTCTCAGGAGAATATTTTTTTTTGTTTAAAACGCTGTATCTCATCTCCTAGACATACGATATTGCTGAGATTTTCCTCAAAACTTCTTTTTAGGGTGAAGAAAAAGTGGAAATAAATTCAGCCAAGATACTCTAATATTTGAGTTGTAAAAAAATATTTTCTCGGGAGAATATTTTTTTGTTTAAAAAGCTGTATCTCATCTCCTAGACATACGATATTGCTGAAATTTTCATCAAAACTTCTTTTTAGGGTGAAGAAACAGTGGAAGTAATTTCAGCCAAGATACTCTAAAAGTTTAGTTTCAAAAAAATATTTTCTCAGGATATTTTTTTTTTGTTTATAAAGCTGTATCTCATCTCCTAGACATACGAAATTGCTGAAATTTTCTTCAAAACTTCTTTTTAGGGTGAAGAAACAGTGGAAGTAATTTCAGCCAAGATACTCTAAAAGTTTAGTTGTAAAAAAATATTTTCTCGGGAAAATAATTTTTTTTTGTTTAAAAAGCTGTATCTCATCTCCTAGACATACGATATTGCTGAAATTTTCTTCAAAACTTCTTTTTAGGGTGAAGAAACAGTGGAAGTAATTTCAGCCAAGATACTCTAATAGTTTAGTAGTAAAAAAATATTTTCTCAGGAGAATATTTTTTTTTGTTTAAAAAGCTGTATCTCATCTCCTAGACATACGAAATTGCCGAAATGTTTCTCAATACTTCTTTTTAGGGTGAAGAAATAGTGGAAGTAATTTCAGTCAAGATACTCTAATAGTTTAGTTGTAAAAAAATATTTTCTCTCAGGAGAAAGATTATTTATTTTTTAAAAAAGCTTTATCTCATCTCCTACACATACGAAATTGATGAAATTTTTCCCAGAACTTCTTTTTAGGGTGAAGTAATAGTGGGTGTAATTTAAGCCAAGATACTCTAATACTTTAGTTGAAAAAAAAAAAATTGTCTCAAGAGAATGTCGGCTGCTAGTTTCAGTTTCATCTTATTGTGCTTTCCGAAATACGGAGGAATTTGAGATACCTAGTACGATTTGCATACTAATTCGATTCCAAAATTTGGCTCCCACGTTCGTAGATCAAATAAGCAATTTGTATTTAGTCATCAGTTCCTTATACTGGGTTCATACGAGCTGATTTAAATTGATTTTTTTTTATCGTTCAATGGATTTTTTCAATTTAATTGCTTTAATTTAATTGAAAGTACGTTGAGACGGTTCAAATCGCATGCGATTTAGCAGTTGATCAACTAAAATCGTCTCGTGTGAACCCGGTATAAGCACGAAAGAATATCGAATTCGAATAGTTCAATGCGATCTTGGTACGCGTCAAACGTCAAAAAGTTTTTTTAGGAAAGATTTTCAATTCTCGTTAGGTCCGTTGTGGCGCGCTGTTCGAATCTCGAATTCAACTATTCATATAATCGATATCGGTTCGTACGAAGAGTACCTACAGTACCCTTAGTACGAGTTTTACAATTACGAAAACTATGATAGTTTTCGTGAGCTCAAACTCGTACTTAGGGTACAGATAGGACTTAACCTCGATAAGCCGTGGTAGACTCCCTAAACGGGGACCCCGCGGCTTCGCGCTAAGCAGTGCAGAGGTATTCGCAGGACTTTTTTAGCGGATATTATACCGTAAAGCGCCCGTAAGAGTTGCGGGGTCCTCGGTGGGCAGCCACTAGGGGTCCGTAAGACTCGCGGGAGCCAGGTGTCAACGGACCTCCGTTCGGCGGTGTGCCTCTTAAAGGCGCCGTCGTCTGTAAAAAAATAGGTGCGTGTACTTATGTAGGCGCGTGAGAAGTTATCCTTCTTTGGCATCGTTTAAAATTAGTTTTTAATTGCATGTAAATAATTAATTACAATAAATTAATAAAAAGTCTGGAAAAGGACACAGTCAATAAAGTTCAGTTTTAATTTGAAAAAATAAATAAATAATCAAAATATTCAATTAAAATCGCTACTGAATATAATTTATTAGAACATATGTGATTTGCACTTGTGTGAAACTCAAACACGTATTCCGAATATACAAACTAGAAACATGTGGATAAATATTATAAATATGAATACCTATAACTGTTACTTTATTACAAAAAATAAAGATGTGGTTTTTGGTTCTACTACACCAATGGTCAAGAGATGGCGCTGTAGTCTCCTGAATCGCGCTTTGGTTCCGTTGTTCCAGATTAATAAATACTTTTGATATTATAAATATGAATACCTATAACTGTTACTTTATTACAAAAAATAAAGATGTGGTTTTTGTTTCTACTACACCAATGGTCAAGAGATGGCGCTGTAGTCTCCTGAATCGCGCTTTGGTTCCGTTGTTCCAGATTAATAAATACTTTTGATAGGCCTTCACAATGCAGTCGTTAGCAATGTGCGGTAAACAAAAGTACAAAGTAACAGTAACAAAAAAAACGCATAATCGCTAAAGCGACCAACTTCATGCTGTTAAAATTTTGTGTTACAGTGATGCGCGCGCATCTTAAAATTTCACTCTCATCATTTTTTCATAACGCGCCTAAAGAAGTATAATCTTTAAAAAGATTTTTTGCCTGCGTTAAAAAAAAAGGACTCAACATCGATGACGTAATTTTCACCACATCATTCGTAACTTTCACAGAGAGCAAGCACAGCGTAGCAGAGGTGCCTTTGCCCCTAGCATCGTCCGTATCGTCGCACAGCGCGGGCAAGATACGCGAGCACACTACGGCTCCGGCCGTATCTCCGCACGGACAGTCGCACGCGCATTCCCAGTCGGCGTACGGCGCGGGAGTGGGGGTGGGCGCGGCGTTGTTCAACATCAAGAGCGAGCCGTGTGTGGGCGCGACCCCGGTGGGGGGGGGATACGACGCCTACGCCGCGCACGCGCACCACGCCGCGCACCACGCCGCGCACGCGCATTACCACCCGCAGCACCACTACCTGCACGCGCTACAGGTACACTACCTATAACAGTGGGCGCGACCCCGGTGGGGGGGGGATACGACGCCTACGCCGCGCACGCGCACCACGCCGCGCACCACGCCGCGCACGCGCATTACCACCCGCAGCACCACTACCTGCACGCGCTACAGGTACACTACCTATAACAGTGGGCGCGACCCCGGTGGGGGGGGGATACGACGCCTACGCCGCGCACGCGCACCACGCCGCGCACCACGCCGCGCACGCGCATTACCACCCGCAGCACCACTACCTGCACGCGCTACAGGTACACTACCTATAACAGTGGGCGCGACCCCGGTGGGGGGGGGATACGACGCCTACGCCGCGCACGCGCACCACGCCGCGCACCACGCCGCGCACGCGCATTACCACCCGCAGCACCACTACCTGCACGCGCTACAGGTACACTACCTATAACAGTGGGCGCGACCCCGGTGGGGGGGGGATACGACGCCTACGCCGCGCACGCGCACCACGCCGCGCACCACGCCGCGCACGCGCATTACCACCCGCAGCACCACTACCTGCACGCGCTACAGGTACACTACCTATAACAGTGGGCGCGACCCCGGTGGGGGGGGGATACGACGCCTACGCCGCGCACGCGCACCACGCCGCGCACCACGCCGCGCACGCGCATTACCACCCGCAGCACCACTACCTGCACGCGCTACAGGTACACTACCTATAACAGTGGGCGCGACCCCGGTGGGGGGGGGATACGACGCCTACGCCGCGCACGCGCACCACGCCGCGCACCACGCCGCGCACGCGCATTACCACCCGCAGCACCACTACCTGCACGCGCTACAGGTACACTACCTATAACAGTGGGCGCGACCCCGGTGGGGGGGGGATACGACGCCTACGCCGCGCACGCGCACCACGCCGCGCACCACGCCGCGCACGCGCATTACCACCCGCAGCACCACTACCTGCACGCGCTACAGGTACACTACCTATAACAGTGGGCGCGACCCCGGTGGGGGGGGGATACGACGCCTACGCCGCGCACGCGCACCACGCCGCGCACCACGCCGCGCACGCGCATTACCACCCGCAGCACCACTACCTGCACGCGCTACAGGTAAACTACCTATGTCGTTTTAAACCTTCATGGTCACTAACATTATAGCTAAAGAAAAGTTTACTAGAAAAAAATCCACGCGGACCAGGCAGCGGACGGGACTCGAACCCGCACCCTTCGCTATCCGGGCGATACCACGGCCCTATTCGCCGCGTCGAAATTTTCCCAGCCTTAAGCTGCAAGGCAGCGCCATCTCTTCGCATTGCAGGTAATCCACAATGTCAAACGAATACTTTTTCAAGTATTAAACATTTGAAAGAAGAAATAGCAATTATTCTTTAGATTTAAACATCTAGCAGTTAAATGCTTAAAAATAAATAAAAACATAACATTATAGCTATTAACGGAATCGCTACCATGTACCTCTTTTTTTGTCTGAGAAATGCTTTACGCATCCTTCAACCACCAGGGGAGCGAGAAGAAGGTATGTGGTACTCCTCCCTGCTCATTTCAACCAGCCCTTAGGCCGGGTGAGATGAGCAGGGCCCTACCTAACGCCCTGAACAGGGCCACTAAAAACCAGACAATACTCCTATACCCGGCGTACATTCTGAGGACCGCAGTCCCCCCAATGCACGCCGGGAGTGCGGGTGTGGTCGCGGCAACCGTTGCCGACTGTCCGCGCAAAAAAATGTTTGGTTAATTAGTGCCTTAACCAAATTTGTGTGTTCCATCCTTATCAAGGGGAGTGCTAACCGTCTCTCCTTTACCTTGTTTTTTATGAGGCTCCGATATTTCGGCACTTCCGAGTCCTCGGTGACCCCGGTCTCCGATATTGTTGCAAGCACCATGATCGGTTCCTCCGTGATCGTGGCGCCTGCAACAGTGCCGAAATATTGGTACATATCAATCGGAAATACAAGTTAACGATCCCATTGATAGCTATAAAACTACCTACCTATATTCTCTTTACTAAAGCTGCACTTGAAGGAGTCAATAACTTTTAAATTTTACAAAATTTGTAGTAGGAGAGCCCGGGCAAGGATTTTCGGATTTACTCGAGCGTGACAGAATAACATAAGGGGGCGACCTTGCACCTTGTGAAGTACGTCCGCCATACCAAGCCCTCTAAGTACGGCCAAACTTCTAAGGCAGCAAAAACAACTTCAAGAAACGTCCATGACTTTTGGTGCGTCCTGTTTTAACCCGACTTAGCAACCATAGAATGCTAATTCAACAATAATGCGTACCTATAACTGTAATTTTCCATAGAATTAAACTGCAGAGTTGCATTAACACAGCCCTCACATTATTTCATCAATTCCCACAGTCAGTTAGACTTCGGCAACGAAAAAGAACGGTCTATCCGGGAAGCTCAGGGCTTGGTAGATACTCGAGTTCGCGTGTGTAATTAATTTCCATTAAATTCGTATCCGGGTAAGGTAAAACACCCAATTATCGACACTTTAACGTCGAGATTCGAGCATTTTTCAAATATCTGGTATGTTTATGATAATACATGATTTTTTAATGCACTGGGTAACATTTTAGGGTTAATTCTATATTAATTTAAAGCAAATAGAAGTGTAATACTAATAACTTAGGGAAAACAAAACAAAATAGTTTTAGACTTTTTTTAGCCTAGTTATCGACTGCAAAATTCCATATATCGACACCCAGTAATCGACATGTTCCAATAATCGTGATCTAGTAATCAACATGTTCTATTTATCATCATCCAAATATCGTACTGACCTCAAATACCATTCCCAAAAAAAGTCTTATTCAGTATTTTAATCATTTTAATTAGCTAAATAAACAAACAAGGGATGTGGGCATGTAATGCGTAGCTAATTTAAGTACTTCATAAACCTCTTTTATTGCATAGCATTGGTTTCGAAATTACATTAACTATGTCAGACTTTTGATACCAGATTATATCTTCTTTTTCCGGCCACTTGAAGTGTTACATTGAAAAGGCCATGGTGTTAATTTCAAATTTGTTTTTATCAAAATTTTTAATTACGCCTGGGAAAAAATCCCCTACGTATTGGATTATAACATAATCTCCAATAGAACATGTTTTTGCTGGCTTGGAATATTTGCTCAGTGTTATATCTTCGTCTGTTAGTTCTTCTTCGATTTCCATGATGTAGCTATCTTCACTTTCTGCATAGTTTACCTCGGTGTCTGTATTGTCCGACGATGTGTCATTTGGTTTTGGTATCGTTTGTCATTATAAATTGTTTTCTTTTTCATTTTGTCATTTCCTCGCTGAGGTGGGATGAAAAGTTACGTATTGCACTCGAGTGGAAAGATTTTTCACCTTGTGCTCGTTTGTTTCCCTCGCTGACGCTCAGGATTCTAATTTAGAATCACTCGCTGCGCTCGTGATTCAACTTTAGAATCCTTCGCTTGCTCGGTCATCCAAATCGAGCACGCGGTTAAAAAGGAACTTTCCACTCTTGTATAATAAATAACTATTAACTATGCTGTTTCTCTTTTTTGTTTCTCTTTCAATTCTTGATAATCCCTCCACGGTTTACTTGTGATGGCAGAAGGAACTTTTTCTCTTAATTTTCTTTTTTCCCCTTTTTTATTTTATTTATTTAATAATTTATTGTACACGAAATAAAAATACATAAAAATATACTTAAATAATTACGTACAAAAGGTGTGGCTTATTTCTCTAAGAAATCTCTTCCAGCCCACCTGCGATAGGAGCTATGCTGGGAGACATAAATGACATATCTTCATCTTCTCCGGGCCAAAATAAATTTCGTTTGCGATATTTTGCTGTAACAACCATGGATTAAAAACGTTCGCAATGTATTCGTAAAACGTGCTACAACACATCCAGCTCCTCTGTGAACGTCCAATTGCCCAATCTTCAGGATACTGGGAGGAAATTGTGAACGGAATTCTCTCTTAAGCAAATACTACCATCATCATCATGTCAGCCGTATGACGCTCGCTGCTGAGCATAAGCAAAGAATTTATCCAAGAATCTCCACACCGATCGGTCCTGCGCCACTCGCATCTATCGGCTTCCCGCGACCTTCACAAGATCGTCGGTCCACCTTGTAGGGGGCCTGCATTATAATACTACCATGGGTGGTGCCAATTGTCTAGCATTTTTAGCATTAGCGTCTAGCATTTCCAGTAATTAATACTGTTAAATTATCTTTTTCATCTCCGGAAGATTGGTAGATATGTTTGTCACCTTTTTTTGCAAGAACTTTACCAGCCTTAGGTGACAAAAAAAAGGGGCTTTCGTCTGTGTTGAATATTCTTGCCTGCTGTTCTAATACATCTTTGAGATTTTTTTCGCGTAGATGAGATTCCACTTCTTCAAACCAGTGTCTTATATGCTCTTTTGTAACAGCATCTCGAGCTGTCGTTAAATTTTGTGCCGTTCTCTCAGATAATATAGGATGTCTATTTAGAAAAAGGTTGTACCATTTCTTGCCCGGTCTATTGGTAGTAAATGGAGTTGTTTTATTCTGGTCAATTACGATGCGTTGTACGCTATCGAGTAACTCATCTCTAGTAATGGGAATGTGTTTTTCAGCCATTTCAAGTATCCATTTTTCTAAAATAGCCTCCTCTACCGTTGGCAAATATGTTTTAGGAGCCATGGAACATTCAACTGGATTCTTACCGGAAATCTTATCGTGTAATGTAATTTTGGGTACACCAAACTGACTTTTCTGACTGCTTCTACGGCCTGGGCCATTTGAAGAGGCATGTATTTTTTTTTAAGGGGGCCATCCTGCAAGAATGTCGGTTACTGGAACATGTAGACTAACATATAGAATATCATCGACATATCGTCTGTCGGTCATTGGAACGTATGGGATACCCAATCATCGACACGGCTGTCGATCATTGGAAGCAGTTTGAATATTTAAATGAAAGACCTAAATATTTAGAGTGCTGAACAAGCTTAGCTAAACAATATAATAAAGTGCACAAAATAAAATAAAAAAAATGGTTGCCTGTAAAGTCGGTTTTACGGGCGAAGATTTTACGTGACAACGTCTTTTTCTCGGTAGAATATTTATTGATATGAATATAATTAAATTGCACAATAGGAACAAGGAATTGAATGAAAATAAGAATTGCACAAATTTTAACTATAGAAATATATTTTGTTTACTAAAACATTGTACATGTAAACTTAAACTTAACACGAGAGACTCATCGTAACGTTACCGAGCGTTACACTTTTTCATAAGTGACTCCCAGCCGCAACCTAATTTAAGACGTTGTCACGTCAAAAACATTTCGACATTTGTCGAAGAATGGAAAAGCAAAAAAAAAACAAAAAAAAATGGTTGCCTGTAAAGTCGGTTTTACGGGCGAAGATTTTACGTGACAACGTCTTTTTCTCGGTAGAATATTTATTGATATGAATATAATTAAATTGCACAATAGGAACAAGGAATTGAATGAAAATAAGAATTGCACAAATTTTAACTATAGAAATATATTTTGTTTACTAAAACATTGTACATGTAAACTTAAACTTAACACGAGAGACTCATCGTAACGTTACCGAGCGTTACACTTTTTCATAAGTGACTCCCAGCCGCAACCTAATTTAAGACGTTGTCACGTCAAAAGCAGTTGTGAATTTCTATCCTCATATAATAAATAACTAACGTTTTAGATAAAACAAAACCATTAAAAGTTATGAGCAACAAATCTTACTCACCTCCTTAGCGATTTCACTAATAAAACTGGATTTGGTTGGAGATCTACCGCGGTCGAAACATATCATTACGCCATTTTGTACAAAATTGCCGAAAAAATGAAACGTTATCAGCAATGACAGCTAGATAATCCTCGTCTATAGTTTACGCTTCAAATGTGTTCAGAAGTCAGAATATATTCTTATTTTTCTTTGTTTTGTTTTTGACGTGACAACGTCTTAAATTAGGTTGCGGCTGGGAGTCACTTATGAAAAAGTGTAACGCTCGGTAACGTTACGATGAGTTTAAGTTTACATGTACAATGTTTTAGTAAACAAAATATATTTCTATAGTTAAAATTTGTGCAATTCTTATTTTCATTCAATTCCTTGTTCCTATTGTGCAATTTAATTATATTCATATCAATAAATATTCTACCGAGAAAAAGACGTTGTCACGTAAAATCTTCGCCCGTAAAACCGACTTTACAGGCAACCATTTTTAATGTCGGACAATGGTGCCTTGTCGAAAATTGGGTGTTTTACCTTACTTTGTTTTTTTTAAAAGACTAACAGCGCCGGCCTCCTGACAGTCCGAAATTTGGAAGTGATAATTCGGACTCTGCATCATCAGTGTTTTGAATAGAAGCTACTTTACGTAAAATAACTTCTCGATGTCTAAAGTGCTCGAATATTTGTTTCCTATATTCTACCTTCGTACAGCCACCCCACACAATGCGAACCGATAGATTAAAAGTTTTTCCGTCATCAGGAACATTACATAAACCCTCTAATCGCCTCTATTAAGAAACTGACGTTTAAGACTAGACCAAAAGTCATGGCCGTTTTTCTGCCGCGCAAGAATAAATACCGAAATCCCCGATTGAACTCCTCTACTAATAATGCTGCCACTTCACATTATAATAAATAAAATAAAATTAATGATCCCACTACTGGGGCGAAGGCCTTCCCTATGGATGGAATAGGGAGATTGGGCCATGACCCACCACGCAGGCCCAGTGCGGATTTGCGGGTGCTAACGACTGCAGATGCAGCCGGGACCAACGGCTTAACGTGCCTTCCTAAGCACGGAGCTCGAAATAGTAAATTTTTGGTCACCCATCCAATGACCGACCACTGCGAAAGTTACTTAACTTCAACGATCGCAGACACTTGACTTAATAAGCTTTAATTTGACTTTTCTAAGTACGCCTGTAAAAAAGCATGACAAATAAGCATGGTTATGTTCCGCCCGATGGTAAACTACCATCAGACGGGTACTTACATGACGACTACGTCAAATACCCGTAGGATAAGAGTGCGAAGACCGGGTCACACACGACACGCTATACCAGGTACAAGTTCGTACCTGGGCGTTTTTCCCTGACTCCCACGACAACGGCTAACTAGAGCCGAGGTCCGAGTCTCAGAGACGCCCTCTAGTTGAGCCGACCCCCTCAGGTTCGGCTGAGGCTCCAGACGGAGAGGAGACTCCCCGCGTGGGGAGATGCCATCCGCCTGCAATACCTCTAGACGCACTCGCCAACTCTCAGCTTGAGGTCCCCTTAGGATCTCGCCGTCCCCAAACTCGGTGACGCTGTAAAGGTCATCTGCGACCAACAGCATACAGCATACAGCCTTACAGTAGTCGCGTATGATGTGTAACATTTGAAACCTCACCTTATATTAGTAAAAAAAGAAATAAAACCTACTACAAAAGGAATAAGCCATTTGATTGCCATTATGTACTAAAATAAAATCCGCGCGCTTTCTCGACTTCCTGTTACACACTTCCGTCCCATTTCACAAAATCACTCCCACAAATTGCAGGAAAGCGAGAGGAAAGATGTTACACATCAAAAAGAGTACCACACATTGCAGCACCCATATAAGATTGATAACTACCGGGCGTAGGTGTCCAAACCACCAAATTAAATTACCCAAATGATAATATAACATAGGTATTATCATGTTTTTCTTTCATTGATTCTGTTCTTGAACTTCTCCCAAATAGCTGGACCTATTTTGATCTTTTTTTTTGTTATGGACATTGGAGTAAGTCCCTGAATGACTAAGAGCCACATGGACTAGTAGATGACACTGCAGTCGGGTTCTAGGAATTGTCGTAATATTTTCAGACACCACTATATCTATCAGATCTGCTAATATCATACAACAAACTCTAATTAAGTTACCCAAAATAAAAACTGTCATAAATGACAAACTAAAATTCCCTTTGCACCATTTCAGTATGGCCTAAGCAACGGTGAGGAAGAAGAGGGTAGCGGGTTCCTGCACCAACGCAACGTGACCGCACACGCCAAGCTCATGGCCTCCACGTAGCGACGACGGGACATACTCCTAGTGCCCCACCGATGGGACAAATCCTCGCAGTGCTTCCACGAGTCAGTCCACCCGTAGACTGAGAACAACTGCCCCTAGACACACTATGTGTGATACTTATACACCTACTTATAAATAAATAATTCTGTAAATGTAATTACTGTGATCAGGCCGACTTTACGGGACTGTGGCCTACAATAGAGATAAAAAATAACAATATTATGAAGGGCTTCCCGCACTTCAAACTTCGGGCCCCGACTGTGATGCTTGTGCTTCACATGGCGATTCGTTAGCTATTTGTCATTTTGACAGCAGGTTGTCCTTATCACTCTTTAAGGAGTGAAAAAGAGAGACTATTGCCAAGTTTACAAATACCAAATACGAATACCCATATGAAGAGCTGGCATAAAATGGAGAAGTATTTGTGTATTTATAACGACAAGAGTGATCTCCGCCACGCTTTTTTAATATTAAAATACATTTCGTTGCCGTATAGATTCGACCGCGGTAACTATTGTAAAATGTTCATTGTAAATACTAGCTTTAATCATTAAGCTATGCTCTGTATGATAATAGGTATGATTAGGTGTTACGATCAGGCTGTATTAAGCCAGAAACATATTAACGTGTCGTGTCGTGTCGTGGCGCGCCAGAAGCACATCGGTTTCCAGTGTTGCCAGGTCTCCAGATTTTACAGGATATCTCCTGTTTTTCTAAAATTTCTCCTGTTCTACTGTTTTTCTACATGAATCTCCTGTTTTTTTAGAAAACGATTTTCTTTTTAAAATTGCATGTTGAGTTGCATTTTTCGTCATTAATAATGTAGATAACCTTAATAATTATAAAATAAATGTAATTGTCTAAAGAAGCCACAGAAACACATTCGTTACTGATGTTTATCTTGATTTCTTGATTTGATTTACCATTTCTAGGGGGGGGGGGGGGGGGGGGTGCAAACCGGAAAAAGTACACCCCTGCACCCTGCATCTACTGTTTTTAGCTGTTTCCATACATCTACTGTTATTACCTGTAACGCCTCCCGATTTTTAAAAATCGGACCTGGCCTGATGAAACCGATGCGCCACGTCACGCCACGACACGTTAATATGTTCCTGGCTTTAGTTGTACGCCGCGGAGTGGCCGTAGGTGATGGCTACAGACTGAAACTGTGTTAAGTATTATTGATAAATCGTAGTTAAAATAGAAACTGAGTCTCCATATCTGAAGTAATACTAGTCTCAGGCAATCAAGATAGAAATATATAAAAGTTAGTTCACAAAAATGTAAGTCCTTGATTAAATCGGAATAACAGGACAGACTTTCTCTAAATAAATTTTGATTAAACAAATACTTTGCTACATTTGTTTTTGCAACATTGTGAAATATTTATCTTTAATTAAAATTATTACATTATTTGCTGCAGCATCTAATTGAGGAGCTGGCAAACAAAGCGGTATAATTACATAAAATTAAATTTTACAGGAGCTATATAAAACTGAATGACATACCTCCAGTGAGCTTTTGGCATGGTTTTAATTTATAAATTTACTAATTTATCACTATTTTAGGCGGTTTTGATTGAAAATTATTTAAGATTCAAAATCAACTTGCCCGAAACCAGACTGTAAAGAAAAGTAGTTTGACCAGATACATACTTATACTGTCTTGTTCGCCAGCTCCTGATATAGTACTTAAGCTTTCTTTATAAGAAATGTGAAGTACCTGTATCATGACTTTGGTTTAAATGATAGTACAACACTTACACATTGATAAGTTGTAGATACGAGAATTCCAGTTGAGTTTTCATTTAAATCAACAGTAAAACACAGCAACACTTCTTGATTCTATGACATCTTGCCTTATTGTAAATAATTAGATAAAGTAGTAACATTAATCAGTATTGTTTATTATCACATGAATATCAAAATAATTTAAAATTAAACATAAGACAAAGATTTAAATAACTAGTAACAAGTGCTTTACCACAATACATTTTCAAAAACATTGCCAGTTAAGTTAGTGTTAAGCAAAATAAATTGCATTTATAACATAGTTGTAAATATTATTTTAAAGTTTAGAGAAACTGTTTTTGTGAATTTATAAACAATCTTTGTTTTGAACCATCAGTGCACAGATTTTATCACAGAACATTGATATTATGCTAATTTTTGTAACAATCAACAAGAAGTATTTGTACAAAAATGACTATATTACATGGAATATATATTTGAGCACAGCATGTAGTTTTCATGCCTCCCCTCCCTCATTGGAAGCGTTCCGGAGCGCTTCCCCAGTTAAGCGGTAGTAGCACCATTTCTCGGAGTTGGTCAAGTTTACAGCTCCTTTAGCATCATAGAAAGACCGGGCCGGGTTCCACTCTAGGACATGGAAATCTAAACGTGAACACCCAGTGGTCAAAGCTTCCTGGAAATAAAATATTGAATGTGATTTCATTAAGCCATCTTTTGAAATATTTCAGAGGTTTTAAAATGTATGTAAGTAAAACAAAGTACAAAATAGAGAAGACAAACCTTAGCAACAGCATTGAAAAGCCTTTTTCCAACACCACGCTTACGCTCACTGTTTTTCACATACAAATCTTCAAGCATCATAGAACGCCCTTCCCATGTGGAGTATGTGGGGAAATACAGAGCATAACCGATCACTGGCTGGTCCACAGCTCCCTTCAACTCTGCTATCTTGCACCGAAAGGCCGGCGGGCTAACCTCAAATCCGTCACGCTCCAACTCTGCAGATTAAGTTAAATGTTAAAACTCTATGACATAAATAACACTTTTAGAAAAAACTAGAAAAATATATGCGAACCTCTCATCGACATTTTAGGACCTTGGGGCATCTCTTCAAAATCGGCGAGTTCCTGTTATTAACGATATCAGAGTTAACAAAAAATATTTCTTTATGTTCTAAGATAGTGATCAATAATATATATATATGGATAGGTAATGTAATTCTTCTAAATTCTTCTTACAAAATAATTTTGTTTTCCTAAATTACCTATCAGAAAATCAAATCTAAAGTTGGTCCATATTTTCAAACCTGAATCATTTCGGTAACAGCCTTCATATCCTCCTTTTTAGCTGGGCGTATTTGTATTTCTTTGTCATTATATTGCTGGTTCGTCTTAACTTCATTCATTTTTTATTTATTTCTATTTAAAATTTTATTTTAAAATTAAAAAAGTAGCCAAGGGAGGTATATAAACTTTGTTTTTTTTCTCCCTTTTTGGGAAAGCAAATGGACAATGCCCATACAGCCTCCTCTTCAGTTATATGAAGTCTTTTTTTTGACGTTACAATGTCGGTGTGACGCATTCTATTATTTTTTGGAGTTTTTGGCACGAAGTTTATCAAGTTGGCTTTTTCGATAGCTTCTGTGAGGTAGTCAACACTACAGTAAAGATCTCACGTCCACTTGACCAAAATAACGTATATTTTAAAGATTCCACTAATTCTTCAGTCGCTTAGATGATTGTAACACAAAATCACAACAATTTTATTTCACAATATCCACAATGAACGAATTTAAGAATAATTAAAATAATAAGCCAACCGCACTCGATGAAATCCCGCCAAAAAACCCTTTAAAATTATGCTTTGTTTTACCACAGACTTTAGAATTTAAAGGAGCAGACCAAACATTCGAGGTTGAAAAGCACGGCAAAACTAACACACCCAAATACCACACTCACTAACGCAATTACAGGGCCGCGCGGCCGGAGTTAATCTCCTAGTTCAATGAGATATAATAGTGAAAATAGTATCTTAGTAGCAAAATTCTGTGTTTCTTCGTTACCTTCTAAGCCGTGCAAAGGTTTTTCATACGATTGTACTTGAATTGACTTTTTATTTTTTTAGCAAAGCAAATGTAGGTACTTACTCTTTAAACATACCTACTGTCTTGAAAAAAAGACATATGTTTTTAATAAAATATAGAAATGCATTGATAAATTACTCATTCTAATTCCAAGGCATTAACAAGTTAGTTATCCAGATCGGAAACCTATGTTTTTAAGCAGGCTCGTGTCGGTTCATGATTATTTAGCAGTCAATTGTGCAGGTTTCTAAAATTGGGATAAATAATAAGGAATCTCATAAAAAAACCGTTATATTTTGTTTTTATTAACAAATAAATGAAATAATATGTTTAAAATATCTCCTTCAACTTAATAATGACTACGTCTCTTCCTCATTAAAATATTTAGATTTTGGACTTGATTGATAAACGGCTCATTCATGGGCGCCAGGTGGGGGGTGCAATGGGATTGACTTTGAAAGAAATTACCCAACAATACCAGTGGGAAACAACATTTTACATAATTATAATATGATAAATTATATATTAAATTATACGAGAAATATATTATTATACTTATATAAACTAGCTGACCCAGCGAACTTCGTACCGCCATAAAAATTGCGGCAGGTGGTAGAAGAGAAAATTTAGGTTTGTATGTATTTTTTAATACAAACATTATAAAAAAAAATTGTCCAGAAAAAACAAATAAGGGGTGTGTAACGTAGTGTTCTATCAATTTCCTCGGATAACATTCCTCCTAACCCATATGAGAACACTACGTTACAATACCCAATACTATAAATTTTGACGCGAAGGCGCATTGTAGGTTTCAGGTTTCAGAACACTCGTTACAGGTGGACAACCATTATCACTTAAGGATATGAAAAATAGATATGTGTCAGAATACCAAATTGAATTTGACAACTCTATCTAGTTTTAGATATAAGTTGGGTCTCCAGAATTGGGCCCAGTAGCCGATTCTCAGACCCACGGAATATGCATATAAAATTTCATAAAAATCGATCAGGCCGTTTCGGAGGAGTATGGTGACTACCATTGTGACACGGGAATTTTATATATAAGATTATCAGGTTTGGTTGGAGTGACGACAAGCGTCAAGCTTTTGATGACTGCTCTGCTTTTTCCCAAAATGGTGTCGCAACCAACTCGCCTTCCAGATATTGAGAGCCCTGAACCATCCTGTTGGATCCGCTTTTAACGACAACCAGACGAACACAAAGTAGTGGTCGATGTCCCATAAGGTCGTCATCATTGCCCGATTCGTTCTACAGACCCCGTTGCGTGGTACCAGCTAATCGTTTTGGCAGTCGGGCAATATAAGTTGGCAGATTGGAATATTCTTCGAGAATTCTATGAACCTGACACATGTGCCGATTGTGGAGTGACATGGTAATTATTTGGGTGGATTTATTCATTCTCAACCATAGCATAACCGTTTGGGGCCGCAGCCGCCCTTGGTTCAATTGGGTCAGTGTAGACCATGCTGCACGTGTTGAATTCATGGCATTCGGTTAAAATATGTCACTCTCCGAATTTAAAAAGGGGAAAGAAATAATTTAATGCGCTTCGAGGTCCCACAAAAAGACAAGAAAGAGCGTAAGGAGAAAGCGGAGGCACATCATATCAGAAGAAAAGGCTAGTAGCCGTGCATTTTTAGTCGCTTGCCAAAGCTGACTGGTTTCCATTTCGCCCCTATGTAAACCAGATTTTGCTATAGCCCTCAGTGCGAAAGCAAAGGCCGACCTACTAGTCAAACTCTTCGCTTCCAACTCGACCTTGGACAATGGAGAAGCTACGTCTCCAATTACTCCAAGCAGTACTTCACGTCTAAGCAAAAGCTTCTGCTTTGCAAAGAGTAAATTAGACCCCACGAGTTACTGACGACAACTTACTGCTCATATATTTGGGCTGGACCTCCCTTACCAGTTGGATCCCCTCGATTCTTTACAAAGACGAGTAATTTGGATTGTCTTTGATTCTAATCCAACGGAAAACATGGAGCCTGTAGAACTGA
This sequence comes from Chilo suppressalis, assembly GCA_902850365.2. Classification (NCBI taxonomy): domain Eukaryota; kingdom Metazoa; phylum Arthropoda; class Insecta; order Lepidoptera; family Crambidae; genus Chilo; species Chilo suppressalis. Next base: position 32,257,797 of record OU963898.1, on the reverse strand, counting down.
GCAGGGACTTTGGTTGCCTACGTGTATTCTACAGGCTCTTTTATGCAAGGGCGGATCCAGCTTTGGCGCCAGGGGGGGGTCATATAGCCAGCTTTGGCGCCAGGGGGGGGGGGGTCATATAGTCGTGGTATATTAAATATTGAAAGTACTTAAATAAAATCCCCCTGGGTTTGGTCCATCTGTACCCAGCCCAGGGGGGATCATGACCCCCATGACCCCCCCCTCTGGATCCGCCCTTGCTTTTATGGTGAGCACTCCGAGATTAATACAAGTTGGGAGTCGAGTTCACATATTAGTAAAAAGTGTATCACTGGCAATGCTCATGTCGATGGGCGACGGTGACCACTTAACATCAGGTGACCCGACCGCTTGTATGCCTTCGAAAGCATTAAAATAAAATATTTTTACAAAAAATATGGAAAATAAATACATTTAAATCTCACAATACTTAAATTAAACTAAGACAAATTTGCAATATTTGACATTGCATTTATATTTATATACGTTAATAGTATATGTGTATGGTATGGTGCATCCCATGTGCCATGGGCTCATTCCTTTCTCTCATTTGCCATGCACGAGAAATCCAAACTTATAGGCAGACACCTGAATAAATATGGCCAGCCAGGAATGGATCAGAATCACATACTTTGGCCTCAGAGGCAGCGTAAGGCGTGGCCGGTGTGGGTGTGGGCCACCGCGATACTACGTGCCTGACGCCTCACAGCCGAAAATAAATTTTATAAAGTATGGAAATCTAAAAATACACACTGCAAGGGTTTTTTTTTAAATAAGAGTGCACTCTTTGTTTTAAATCAAAAGAACGCATTTTTTTTAGAAAGTTGTCTTATTTTTATTGGATTAGAAATACTTAAAATTAGAAATACGTAAGTAAATACGTTTCGATTAAGTATGGAATAAAAAAAGTGTCTGAAGATAAGACTTAACAAAGTCTAAAATTGGGGCCGTCTTAACTAAATTGTATTATGAAAATCAGATGGAAAAAGATGGTAAAATGTATCAGGTTTAAAACTGCATCAACAGTTTTTGTTCAATCTAGCAATCATATTTCGGTAGGGGCCATCGAAACCTAAACTCTAAGGTGGGCCAATAGATGTGTCCAGAAGTGTATAAATAAGAATACACATATCGTCGTCACTATATACCTATTTAGTCCTTTATTTACCTATAGAGTCGCCGGCGAACAGTCGACAGTGCGTAATGGCTCTACACGGCGAGTTGTCGAGTCGACCGACGACCAAGTGCGTCAACACATATTTAAACTATAGTCAGTCACGCCGGCGACCAGTCGACAGTGTGTAATGGCTCTAAATATATCCTGTCATCTAAAGAAAATATAACTAGAAAAAATTCCACGCTGACCAGGCAGCAGACGGGACTCAACCCGCACCCTTCGCAATCCGGGCGAATGCACTGACCAATTATGCTACCGCGGCCCTCACGGACCGCGTCGAAATTCTTTCTAGCTATTCTTAAGCTGCAAGGCAGCGCCATCTCTTCGCATTATAGGTAAACCCACAATGTCAAATGAATACTTTTACAAGTATTAAACATTTGAAAGAAGAAATAGCAATTATAGTTATAATTTTTATTATTTTTAAAGCATGTAACTGCTTGATGTTTAAATCTAAAGAAAATATAATATTATATTATATTATTATATTAAAAATTATATCCTGTCATGTCATGAAGATTGAGAGAGACAATAAATTAGTTGCCACTTTAGATGTGTTATCTTTGTTGGCGTGATTTATATCGTAGGAAAACATGATCTGTAACTAAAGAAAACATTACTAGAAAAAATTCCATGCAGACCAGACAGCAGACGGGCTCGAACCCGCACCCTTTGCTATCCGGGCAAATACACTGACCAATTTTGCTTCCGCGGTTCTGATGGAAGTGTTGAATTCTTTCTAGCCTTTCTTAATCTGCAAGGCAGCGCCATCTATTTGCATTGTAGGGAAGCCCACAAAAAAAAATATAAATGATCTGTAACTTTCAGGGAAATAAAAGCCAATTATGTAAAATTGTAATTTAAACTATTTATTTATTCGTAATGTAATACAGTATCATACAAATATGTAATTTTAACATTTATTAACACGAATTCATCATACATACTTACAGTTCAGTCCGAGCGACTCGACCACAATAATAATAAGTTTTAAACAATACACAAAAACATAACCGCTATATCAGTATAAAAATACGTTTCTAGTTATCTGTTGACGCTACCAACTAATTAAATTACATTATACGCTAATATACTTCTGAACTATCCGTTATTTTACAATATAATAAAATGCAAGTGATATCCCTTATTAGTATTTACAATGTTCATCAAAAAATTTGATGATTTAAACTAGCAGTAAAAATAATTATATTACAGTAAAATTTAGAACATTCTAAGTTTTAGTTCAGTTAATCATCGTAAGTCTTAAAGAAAATGACTATAATAAAATATATGTATAACGTAAAATATGGAAATAATTTAGAGCTCTCGTTCGCTTTGTCCGAAACGGGCGTTTAGCATTAATAAAAAGTCTACTTTAGACTCGTTGGTCCGTACAACGCCATCTATTGACATTCGTGCTAACCTACCGGGCTCTGGCGTAGTTAAGTATGGTTATCTCTTATTATACTTAGAGTAGAGAAAAAATGTAGTTTAGATGCTTTTTTTTAATTTACACAAGTTAGGTTAGGCAATGATAGAAATAAATGGCTATTTATCAAAAAAAAGATTTTTAAAAGTAAGTGTATTGAGTCGTCTCAAGAAACTACTGAGTTTTAAAAATAAATATAAGTTGAAGCGTTGTTTGAGACGCTTAGTTCAGGAAATGCACAAAAAAATGGCAAAACCTTGCAATTTTTTCGTCCTGCATCGATTTGCATAAACATTTGGAATTAGGGTCATTTTACCCTGTACTTTAAAATCAATAACATGCCGATGGGCGCTGTTTATTTTTAAGGGAAAAAGCTACCTGTAATTGTCAAAACTTATAAACTAACATTTAAAACCTTAAGACGGGTAAAATTTGGTTTGGAATTGGTGAAATAATGATTGTTTTATGCTTTGGAATACTAAATATTATTAATTTATAAAATTGATTTAATTTAAGAAAGATGTTTTTAATCTACCTTCAATTATGCACTTTAAAAAGATAAGATAAAAAAATGGTTGCCTGTAAAGTCGGTTTTACGGGCGAAGATTTTACGTGACAACGTCTTTTTCTCGGTAGAATATTTATTGATATGAATATAATTAAATTGCACAATAGGAACAAGGAATTGAATGAAAATAAGAATTGCACAAATTTTAACTATAGAAATATATTTTGTTTACTAAAACATTGGTGCCAATTCTGGCGTGATTCTCTAAACTTAAAACTAAATTTAACATCAGTCTCTCCTTTTCATTCTGTATAGAGAATGACAAGGATATACTGCTGTCAAATTTAAGTTTAGGTTTAGAGAATCATGCTAGAATCGATACCATTGTACATGTAAACTTAAACTTAACACGAGAGACTCATCGTAACGTTACCGAGCGTTACACTTTTTCATAAGTGACTCCCAGCCGCAACCTAATTTAAGACGTTGTCACGTCAAAACTCTTTATTGCACAACACAGTAACAAAACAAGCAGATACAAAACAAGTAGAAAAATACATCATTGCACAAAGGGCGGTCTTATCGCTAATGAGCGATTTCTCCCAGACAACCCAATGAGCTGGAAATAAAATAAGGTAAGCGAGTAAGGGAGGTTGTGCGGAACACAAGGCAAAAGTTTTCCTGTAAATTAGATAAGAAGAAAACGAAAAGGGAAAAAAATAAATAAATTAAAGAAAAAACAGTACAATAAGGGAAATTTTAATATATAGACACACATAAATACTCAGAAACTTCACAACGCTACCGAAACCGGTAAGTTCTAATGCAAGATTTATGAAAAATTAAGTTCCTCCGACAAAAAGTGCTCCTAACTACAGACTTCAAACAGTCTAAAGTTTGGGCACGCCTTATCTTTTCGGGCATGGAATTCCAGAGTCGGATAGCATATACGGTAAAAGAATGGCTATACGCCTTGGTAAAGTTAGGAGGAGTGAAAAGAAGATTGTTAGATGAACGAAGTGGAAGATTATGGGAGGAAGAAAGAGACTGAAAACGTTCTTTGAGGTAAACAGGAGTTTTTGGATTGAACAGTGCTGAGAAAAGTAAGGATATCACATGTAGATCTCGGCGACGACGAATGGGAAGCCACTTTAATTTTTGCCTGTAGTAAGAAACATGGTCGTACTTACGCAAACCATATATGAACCTAATGGAAAAAAATGTGTGCGTGTACTAGTGTACACACGTAAGAAGTGAAACTTCTTTATGGCCTTATTTTTCGAAAAATGATCTACATGCAACTTTCCAGAAATTGGTTAAATAAAGTTAAATTAGATAAAGTTTAAACAAAAGGATTTTATTATCATAGACATGAATACAAATTACTGCCTATGAAACTGTTATGATTACACGGCTCAGTAATCTAAGGCACATGTTCCACCTCCGACGATGAACGATAAGCGAGTAGAAACTAGAAACGAATTGGCAGTCCTGAGTTAAAATGCACGCGCACGGCTTTTGACAGCCAAGCCAGCTTAACCGAGCGAGTATAGCTGAGCGAGTATCGTTGAGCTAGTATCGCTGAGCGAGTATCGCTGAGCGAGAATCGCTGAGCGAGTATCGCTGGGCGAGTATCGCTGGGCGAGTATCGCTGGGCGAGTATCGCTGGGCGAGTATCGCTGGGCGAGTATCGCTGAGCGAGTATCGCTGAGCGAGTATGGCTATGCGAGTTTGGCTGAGCGAGTCTTATCTTTAATAACTATTGTCACTCAGCTACAAACGAGTAGAGAGAGTTCACGCCGGCGACAGTGATCATTCAGCTATCAACTATTAATATAAAAAAAGATGGCGCGTAACGGAAAAATGTGACGCGTAACCGAAAAATGTGACGGTAAATTTTTATCCAACGCCGAGAATGAAGTTTCACTTCAAAAAATTGCAGTCGTTCCAGTTTACTAAAAAGATCAAAGGTAAGATAAGGATAACAAACAAGAATAATCAAGAATTGGTAGAAGAAGGGAAGTTGCAAGAGAAATTTTGGTGGCAGTAGGCAAAAAGTTACGCAAACGCCGCAAAGATCCGGCCGCAGTGAAAGGGGCCGTCCATATATTACGTCATTCTAAATTAGGGGGGGGGGGCGTTGGTCTGCGGATGACGGTAAATGATAGATGGGGGGGGGGGGGGGGGGGTGTTTCGAAATTGACGTCATTCTTATTTATTTATTTCTAAAAAGAAATTTCTTCCAGCACACCTAGTAAGTGAGACTGCAAATGTGAAAGGCGGCTAAGGCGCGTACAATACTAAAATAACTCATAATAAACATACATAATGCAACATAGATGTACACAAATACAGTAATAACTACAGATAAAATACTCTAACAATAATATTACATATAATACTAGCTTTACTCAAATCTGCAATGTTTTAATTTTGTCAAACTGGTAATGACGTCAATTTTGGGAGAAGGGGGGGGGTCATTACGAAATGACGATAGGATGATTGTAGGGGCAGGGGGTCTAAAATCTGAAAAAATCGATGACGTAATTTATGGACGGCCCCAAAGTTCGTCTACTAACCTCAGCAACCTGATGACTCCAAGACAGGGTGCTATCAAATATTACCCCTAAATTCCAAACTGTATCAGTAAATGGGATAACGGTTCCATTCAAAGTAACTGATGGCAGCTGCTTAAAGTCCGTCCGTGATATGAAGTATATAAGATTCTATGAGTTATCTCGAAGAATGCATAGTTTTCCCACTATTTAAACTTAGAATCTTTTAAAGGGCAAAAAACCCCATTTAACGTGGATTTTTCGTATTTCGTAAAATACTAGCTCTACGAAAAATATGTATATTTATATTTCTGTAGTTAAAAAGTAATAAAATAATCCGTCCACGAGACTTGGTGGCAACCACCCCCAGGATGAAAGCGCCCCACGGCGTGATAAAGATTTGATCTATCTTCTGTGGAAATTTCAAGTAAATCCATGCAGGACGAAAAAATTGGGACCTAAAACGCTTCACTTCCTGGAGTATTAAATACAAGAGAACTGTACCCCTAGCACGAACCATTATCGAATTCGAATAGTTTGCAAACCGAACTGTCAATGTCAAATTTTGTATGGAAACTTGAATAGCAGCGGCACAAAGTACGTAACGAGAACTAAAAATCAGTACACATTTGACGATGACATTTCGGACTCGCAAACGATACGAATTCGATATTGGTTCGTGCTAGGGGTACAATATTGTAAACTCCGTCTCAATAGAGTATAAGTTAGTTATAGTAGTTGATAAATACAGAATAACAAATAAGTGTATTGTATTTTTGTTTTTGTAATGTAGTGTACTCGTAGTTCACTGTGTCTTAAATAAAACTAGTTTTTACGGGTTAATGCACGAAACTTTATTTATTTATTGACGTTTCGCAGCCTTTTCAGGTCTGCATCGTCAGAATAATGATTTTTTATTTAAAATTGTCGAGCTACCTTCGAAAGACTTATATTGAGCGTTCGGTTATTTCATTAGAAGATTTTTAAAATTTTATTGTCTATGTATGTATTTATTATTTAATTGCTGCGAAACGTCAATAAATAAATAAAGTTTCGTGCATTAACCCGTAAAAACTAGTTTTATTTAATGAGTGATGTGCGTGAAAACCTAAGAAACAAATATCACTGTGTCTTTTCTAGTTTCGAAGGATTAGGATTAGGATTCGAAGCTGTATCTTTCCCGATCCTGGTGAAAGAATTTTCTTTAGGGTAACGCTTGAATTAACGATATAACTTTGACGCAAACTAGCACCAAAGTTCATAATTCAAATTTAAAAGTAAATGATGTTCAAGCCTTATTGTATCTTTATCTCACTTTAAATGATTGACAAAGATGGTGTGATGTGTTAAACACGATTTGGCCTTAATTTGAATAGGGTATCTGACAGTATTAAAAATAAAGTGCCCATTGTTAGCATCTGTGTTTAGAATGAATATAGGCTTGGGTTTAAACTATTTTTCCAAAAAAAAAAACATAATTTTACTAAAAACCCTCGAAAGAGATAATAGTTTTCTTATCAATTGTCACGTGACCCAAAACGCCTAGGGATTGGCGGAGCCTAAAATGACGTCACACGCTAGTAAACTTCCGATTACAGTTTTAATAACAGTCGAATGACGTCACACACTAGTAAGACGCCATATTGTCCAGAGAAACGTTTTCGCGGCAACTAGAAAATGGAGTTTTTGATTTGGTTTTATTTTAACTGAAATACACAACAGAATGATGAATATCCACTTTTTACGGACTCCATAAACATTAGTCAATAACGTGAGATCTGCTAAAAACTTGTCAAATACCCTGTTAAGAGCAAGTGGGCCTTCTGACGCGATTAAACTTGGTCGCTATAATACGAGAAATACGAGAGCTAATGGAATTTGGGTAAGGGGCCGTTCATAAAATACGTCACGCTAAAATCAGCTTTTTCCGACCCCCTCCCCCCCTATTGTCACGCTGTGTCACACTTTCTGTGACCCCTCATGAAATATTCCGTCACAAAAACGGAGAACCTAAACCGTCCGAACCTAACCGTCTGTAGAACTGAGCAGGGACTTTGGTTGCCTACTTGTATTCTACAGGCTCTTTTATGGTGAGCGCTCCGAGATCAATATCTCGGAACTTGTATCAATACAAGTTGGGAATCGAGTTCACATATTAGTAAAAAGTGTAAGCTAATGCGTCACACCGACGTTCTAATGTCAATGAAAAAGAACAAGATTCAGATTTGTATTTATGTATGCGACTGAAGAACTTGTATCTATGGTCATGAACAATTAAAAAAAAAACCTATTGACGCTTGCCATACCAATAATATGACTCGCGCCGTTGCCTCCCCTGACCTGATCCCCCCCCTCCCCCTCCCTCCCCTCCCCCCCGGAGCCCTGAAACCGTCCACAGAACCACAACACCACCGAAAGGTAGAGAGGTAGGAGAGAGTCCCTAGACGAGTGATCCTATTCGAGCGGAAAATACGCTAAATCCTACTTCTCTTGAGTGTGTATGTAGAGTAGTGTATCGTATTTGTAGAGTAGTGTATCGTATTTGTAGTGTAGTGTATTGTATGTGTAGTGTATCGTATTTGTGGTGTAGTGTATCGTATGCGTAGTGTAGTGTAGTGTTAGTGCGGGAAGTCAGCGCGCAGATTGAACTCCGTGTAGGCGCTGGACCACGAGGTGGCGGCGCCGCCCGCCGCCGCTGTATACCAAATCAAAACCACATATTATATTTATATTGCTAAACGAATATCTTTTTTTATATTGTGTATTAAAAAAGCTGCTTATTTGGCTCTTGACATCATAAAAAGAAATTCAAAAAAGCTCACATAGTGGTACTGACTTGAATAAAAATATAGTTAAAAGGAGAACTTCGATTTCTGCCCAATTTTGTACTTTGAACAAATTATTTATCTAACAAAAAAATACATCTAAAATTATACTGAAAAGAAATCACTCATCAAAATCACAATAAATTCAATCAAAGAAGTTGGTGAAAATCTGAATAATGTTAAAAATATATATATTTTAATTAATAACAATTTAATTAATTTGTAATAATTTTTATTTTTTTAAAGCATGTAATTGCTTGATGTTTAAATCTAAAGAAAATATAATTAGAAAAAATCCAATCTAGAAGAAATTCCACGCGGACCAGGCAACAGACGGGACTCGAACCCGCACCTTTCGCTATCCGGGCACTGACTATTATGCTACCGTGGCCCTGATGGCCGTGTTGAATTCTCTCTAGCCTCTCTTAATCTGCAAGGCGGCGCCATCTCTTCGCATTATAGGTAACCCACAATGTCAAATGAATACTTTTACAAGTATTAAATATTTGATAGGAGAAATAGCAATTATAGTTATAATTTACATTGTGAGTTACCTATAATGCGAAGAGATGGCGCTGCCTTGCAGCTTAAGAATGGCTAGGGAATTTCGACGCGGTCCGTGAGGGCCGCGGTAGCATAATCGGTCAGTGCATTCGCCCGGATTGCGAAGGGTGCTGCTTCGAGTCCCGTCTGCTGCCTGGTCCGCGTGGAATTTTTTCTAGTTACATTTTCTTTAGATTTAAACATCAAGCAGTTACATGCTTTAAAAATTTAAATTATAACTACAACTATTATTTGTATGACATTATAACGTAAACAATGCAAAATCTCATGGCAGTCGATCTGTCAAAAAGACAATAATAGAATGGACAGACAGATGAGACAGACAAATAGGTAATGATACTCACAAAGCTGCGCGATGAGTTTCTGCGGAGTGACGGGAGTGGCGCGCGACTCACAGCTGCCGTCCTTACTGTCCGTCTCCACTGCAACAATACAGACAGACAATCATATAATCTAAAGAAAAGTTTACTAGAAAAAAATCCACGCGGAGCAGGCAGCGGACGGGACTCGAACCCGCATCCTTCGCTATCCGGGCGAATGCACTGACCATTATGCTACCACGGCCCTATTAGCCGCGTCGAAATTTTCCTAGCCTTAAGCTGCAAGGCAGCGCCATCTATCTTTTTTTTCTAGTAAACTTTTCTTTAGATTTAAACATCTAGCAGTTAAATGCTTAAAAAATAAATAAAATCATAATCTTATAATCATCAGCCTATTAATGTCCCCACTAATGGGGCATCGGTTTGTAGTGTCCAGGTAGGTTTAATATTGTAATTTTAATAGATTTGTATGTGAGCATAAAAAATCAAATGTTATATTTTAGTCCTTATTTTAATTTTTTGGTAAAATTTAGTATTGGTTTGTTATAATATTGATAAAAAAAATTGTTTTGAAATTACCTTCGATGGATTATAAATTGTGGAAATTTTTGTCTCATTTTAATTTTCTCTCTAGTAATAATACACTTTGTTTTAATTTAATTTTATACATTGATAGGAACACTGTTTCATATTATACGGGAATGGGCGTTAATTCTGCAACACAGTTTTTGTAAAACTAAAGCAGATTTAACGATTCTTAATTTTATGTACATTGCACTTGTTCCAAATAAAGTTATTATTAATGTCCCCACTAATGGGGCGCAGGCCTTCCCAACGAATGGTATAGGGAGATTAGCGTGCCTCCCAAAGCACGGAGGAATGAGAGATAGAAGATTTTCGGACACCCATCCAATATCCGATCCGACCACTGCGAAACTTGCTTAACTTCAACGATCGTAGCTGAACACGTCACAGGGTTCATAACCCCGCCCCCAAATCTAAGGTCAAATTGAAAAACCCAAAATAAAAGGAAATTTCTAACAGCGATAAATTTATAGTTTGTCGACGTTTAGTGGTGTTTTTATGAACTACGTACTATGGCCAAAATAACTTGGAAATGACATCTATTTTATCCTATTGAATTTTGATTGGCATTTTTTCTATAATTAACATTATTAATCGACTATCTTATATACATAATACATAAATTATGTACATAAATTAAGACAGTTGTAATTTTGCTGACGATAATATAATGTAATTAGCTTTTCAGAATTTATTAATGGTACGTGAAATTGATGGCATAATGATTATTAATAATATTAATGTAATTAATGCAATGTTAAATATTTGCAGGCTATTGTAAATGGCAGAATGGGCCGAACTTTATATTTGTAACATCTCCAGTGTACCCCTTTTCTAATGCAAATAAATAAATTCTAATTCTAATTCTAGTAGGTACTTATTCAGAAACAAGGAAGCGAACTATAGAAAAGTTTACTAGAAAAAAATCCACGCGGATCAGGCAGCGGACGGGACTCGAACCCGCATCCTTCGCTATCCGGGCGAATGCACTGACCATTATGCTACCACGGCCCTATTAGCCGCGTCGAAATTTTCCTAGTCTTAAGCTGCAAGGCAGCGCCATTTCTTCGCATTGTAGGTAACCCACAATGTCAAATGAATACTTTTTCAAGTATTAAACATTTGAAAGAAGAAATAGCAATTATAGTTATGATTTTATTTATTTTTCTAGTAAACTTTTCTTTAGATTTAAACATCTAGCAGTTAAATGCTTAAAAAATAAATAAAATCATAAGCGAACTATAATTTTGGTAATCCTAGAAAAATCGATATGCGTCGTTATGATAAAGATTGTGTAACAATATTTTATAAGTAATGTATAAACTAAATTGTGTCTTGTGCAATAATGTTTATTTTATTCCAGATACCCATTTTTTATTACTGTAGTGAGTGACCCCCTCCAAAATTTCAGGCTGCTGGATTGGGGCTAGGTTATTGCTGGTCTGCGACCGAACAACAATCAAAAGGCGAACGCTAGAGAAATTTTACTAGAAAAAATTCCACGCGGTCTAAACAGTAAATGGGAGTAGAACCCGCACCCTCCGTTATCCAGGCGGATGCACTGGGTTCGAATCCCGGTAGAGGTAAATGTTAATAGTATGATGAATACGTGCATTTATACATTTATACGTATGATGGATTATGTGGATGTGGATGTTTATATATTTTTTTATATATACAGGGCGTCCTACGGCTAACTCACACGGAGGGAAAGTATATTAAATATTGAAGATAGGATAGTTTACCGAAAGAAGACATCATTTTATTTTTAATTATAACTAGAACTGCATTCACAGATTTTTTTTAAAATCGCCTGCTAAAACACTACATGATTTATGATAATCATCGAAAGGGTTAATCATAACAATTATTTTCTGCTAAATTTTCAAAAAGTTGCTCATAGTATTCCGCGGCGTGGGAGGAGGTATCACTACATAGTATAAAACAAAGTCGCTTTCTCTGTCCCTATGTCCCTTTGTATGCTTAGATCTTTAAAACTACGCAACGGATTTTGATGCGTTTTTTTAATAGATAGAGTGATTCAAGAGGAAGGTTTATATGTATAATACATGCATAATATAGTTGAGAAACACTGATAATTTTAGAGGTTTTTTATATAAGTTTGTAAATAGACACATTTTTTTGCGCTTACATTGCAAACGCTGGCTGAACCCTACGAGATAGATCAAAATAATGTACTACAGTATTGTACACCTTAAAAAGGTTTACAAAAAAGTCCGCGATGGTATATGCCTATCTCTTTGGTATAACCCACAATAACCATTTTTTAATTACTTATTACGAGAAAATAATGGCTTATTTACGAACAAGCGATTTTAAGCAATACAGCATTAATCCTTATCCAATTAAGTACCTTAAATACATTGTGCGTGTAATATAGATTAATATAACCCTCTACAGCATGTAATTTAAATGAATATTTTCGAAGATATTACAGATTTAAAATGCAGGAACATACCGGTTCGGGCGGTACTGGCCGGGGGGCCGCGGTCTTTAGTAATTAGGTATTTAAAGAAAGTCATTGTGTTTAATAGAAACCTGAGAACAAAAATATAATCTAAACTACAGCTCTACACCGAAGCGAAGCGAGGGCGGGCCACTAGTATATACATATAATACGCACCAGGATGAGGTCTCCTAGCGGCCTGCGCCTTCAGCAGCTTGCTCATAGTATTCCGCGGCGTGGGGGGAGGTATATATACATATATACATATAATACGCACCAGGATGAGGTCTCCTAGCGGCCTGCGCCTTCAGCAGCTTGCTCATAGTATTCCGCGGCGTGGGGGGAGGTATATATACATATATACATATAATACGCACCAGGATGAGGTCTCCTAGCGGCCTGCGCCTTCAGCAGCTTGCTCATAGTATTCCGCGGCGTGGGGGGAGGTATATATACATATATACATATAATACGCACCAGGATGAGGTCTCCTAGCGGCCTGCGCCTTCAGCAGCTTGCTCATAGTATTCCGCGGCGTGGGGGGAGGTATATATACATATATACATATAATACGCACCAGGATGAGGTCTCCTAGCGGCCTGCGCCTTCAGCAGCTTGCTCATAGTATTCCGCGGCGTGGGGGGAGGTATATATACATATATACATATAATACGCACCAGGATGAGGTCTCCTAGCGGCCTGCGCCTTCAGCAGCTTGCTCATAGTATTCCGCGGCGTGGGGGGAGGTATATATACATATATACATATAATACGCACCAGGATGAGGTCTCCTAGCGGCCTGCGCCTTCAGCAGCTTGCTCATAGTATTCCGCGGCGTGGGGGGAGGTATATATACATATATACATATAATACGCACCAGGATGAGGTCTCCTAGCGGCCTGCGCCTTCAGCAGCTTGCTCATAGTATTCCGCGGCGTGGGGGGAGGTATATATACATATATACATATAATACGCACCAGGATGAGGTCTCCTAGCGGCCTGCGCCTTCAGCAGCTTGCTCATAGTATTCCGCGGCGTGGGGGGAGGTATATATACATATATACATATAATACGCACCAGGATGAGGTCTCCTAGCGGCCTGCGCCTTCAGCAGCTTGCTCATAGTATTCCGCGGCGTGGGGGGAGGTATATATACATATATACATATAATACGCACCAGGATGAGGTCTCCTAGCGGCCTGCGCCTTCAGCAGCTTGCTCATAGTATTCCGCGGCGTGGGGGGAGGTATATATACATATATACATATAATACGCACCAGGATGAGGTCTCCTAGCGGCCTGCGCCTTCAGCAGCTTGCTCATAGTATTCCGCGGCGTGGGGGGAGGTATATATACATATATACATATAATACGCACCAGGATGAGGTCTCCTAGCGGCCTGCGCCTTCAGCAGCTTGCTCATAGTATTCCGCGGCGTGGGGGGAGGTATATATACATATATACATATAATACGCACCAGGATGAGGTCTCCTAGCGGCCTGCGCCTTCAGCAGCTTGCTCATAGTATTCCGCGGCGTGGGGGGAGGTATATATACATATATACATATAATACGCACCAGGATGAGGTCTCCTAGCGGCCTGCGCCTTCAGCAGCTTGCTCATAGTATTCCGCGGCGTGGGGGGAGGTATATATACATATATACATATAATACGCACCAGGATGAGGTCTCCTAGCGGCCTGCGCCTTCAGCAGCTTGCTCATAGTATTCCGCGGCGTGGGGGGAGGTATATATACATATATACATATAATACGCACCAGGATGAGGTCTCCTAGCGGCCTGCGCCTTCAGCAGCTTGCTCATAGTATTCCGCGGCGTGGGGGGAGGTATATATACATATATACATATAATACGCACCAGGATGAGGTCTCCTAGCGGCCTGCGCCTTCAGCAGCTTGCTCATAGTATTCCGCGGCGTGGGGGGAGGTATATATACATATATACATATAATACGCACCAGGATGAGGTCTCCTAGCGGCCTGCGCCTTCAGCAGCTTGCTCATAGTATTCCGCGGCGTGGGGGGAGGTATATATACATATATACATATAATACGCACCAGGATGAGGTCTCCTAGCGGCCTGCGCCTTCAGCAGCTTGCTCATAGTATTCCGCGGCGTGGGGGGAGGTATATATACATATATACATATAATACGCACCAGGATGAGGTCTCCTAGCGGCCTGCGCCTTCAGTAGCTTGCTCATAGTATTCCGCGGCGTGGGGGGAGGTATATATACATATATACATATAATACGCACCAGGATGAGGTCTCCTAGCGGCCTGCGCCTTCAGCAGCTTGCTCATAGTATTCCGCGGCGTGGGAGGAGGTCGTTCTAACGCTCTCCCGTGAACTACGGACGTGTGCCGCTCCAACATATACCTGAACGCAAATGACCATTTTTTATTTAAATTAAATAATACAACGAACTCCATAATTTTACGTTTTTTTTCATAATTTTGTTCGTCATATTGATCTGGGACCAATGATATTAAATACCCCAGATACACCAACACGAACAAAACCGTGCCCGAAATCTGTCCAAAAGGTACATTGGACGGTCCACGGAGTTCCGTAAGATGAACGCGTAGTCAAAAATAATATAAGGCATTATTTAAACATTAAAAGTCACCTTTAACGCAAACTATATAAGGTCTTAATTAAAAACGCATGTGTCAAAGAGTTATGACAGTTTGAAAGGCAAGCTCGTAAAATTTTACGACTTATTGCTATATGCGGAAATTTGACTATACGCGCAATTCTGAATGTGCTGTTAGCAATATAGCAGATACGGACCCCGAGGAAAGCAGACAGCTATATTACCGACCATGAATTTGAATATAAGAAATATTTTCTTATTAATCAGTATATAGTAATTATTACAAAAAAATTGCTTCAAATGCGTTGAATTAAGAAACTATAATTAGATACCTTTCGAAAAATGACATTTTATTTTATTCAGGATAAAAAACAGTGGTACAATTCTCATTAGACAAATAGTATTGTAATACAAGTGACACCTTAAATTATTGTACGACCAACTTTATTATCCACTAATTAGAACAAAATACATATTTTTGCGCTTCCTTAAGATTTTCTATTAATACAGTAGGTACCAAGAAATTAACAGAATATAAAGATAGTAACTGAAAGTAATAATATGACCTTTCAATCAAACCACACTGCTAAAGTAGTTAAATCTAGCCAGGGTGCAAGTCTAACCGATGTATATCTAGTATATTAACATTCACTTAGATACTTCTGAACCTTGGGAAAAAACTGAAGTGACACTTTTTGAAGTTATACTTCTTTAGGCGCGTTATGAAAAAATGATGAGAGTGAAATTTTTAGATGCGCGCGCATCACTGTAACCCAAAAGTAACAGCATGAAGTTGGCCGCGGGCGCGTTATGAAAAAATCATGTGAGTGAAATTTCGAGATGCGCGCGCATCACTGTAACACAATAGTAACACCATGAAGTTGGCCGCGGGCGCGTTATGAATGTTAGTGTCTAATAATGGTGGATTATTAACCACTTAGTGGTTAATAATCCACCATTATTAGACATTTGTTCGAAAGGTACTTTGAACGATCCACGGAGCTCCATAAGATGATCGCGTTGTCAAAAACAATGTTGGCACGCTCATCGCCTCTGATCACTGTTTTCATATTTATAATATTTATCCACATGTTTCTAGTTTCTATATAGACACAACGTGTTTTAGTTACTTACAAGTGCTAATTACATATGGACTAATAACTTAAATTCAGTAGTGATTTTAATTGAATATTTTGAATATTTATTTAAATTTTCAAATTAAAACTGAACTTAATTGACTGTGTTAACTATCCTTTTCCAGTCCTTTTATTATTTTATTGTAATTATTAATTATTTGCATGCAATTAAAAAATATTTTTAATGATGCTAAAGAAGTATAACTTCTCACGCGCGTACATAAGTTACACGCATCCATTTTTTTGTATAAGGATGGTGACATTTACATACTATAAGTAATTTTTTCACATAGCTCTGCGGCAACTCGACTTTTCCACGGTCCCCACGTGACCGTGGACCAGGAAAGTGCTTAATGGTGTTTAAGTACTAATGAGCGCACGTCGTATATCTATAGTCTATTTACTTCGGCGTGAGACAAAATATAAACAAAGAATCTGTGGTCCTAAATCTTTTATAATGTCAGAAAGTACCCACTAGTCAATGATTACGTATAATTTATGTTCCCTATAATTTATTAGCAACTTTAATCTTAACAGAAAAAAATTACAACGAACTCAAGAATTAAAAAAAGAATTTAGCAAATATATTAGAATATGCGCGCTCGCGTCAACAGGTTGATCGGGAGAGTAAAGAAAGATGGCTAACGTAAACCAAGCGATTACAAAACACAACACTTCAACGTAAAATACTTATATCATGTCAACTCTTAAATTTTGTCGTATTATAATACGGCTTAAGTTTGGGAACAATTGTGTTTTTAGGTCTTTTTCCATGTCAACTTAAATAGTTCAAATACTTTTATGAGCAAAATAAAAATATAGGAATTTATGATGAGTTAAATATACGTTAAATATTTGCGAAATATTTTATTTTGACGCCACCCTATAGTCTATTCACGCCAATGTGAATAGACTATAGGGTATCTAATATCTTTTGTTTGGGGCAGTGAAATTGTTCTAGAGTCCCCTTTACTTCTTGTTCGTGACCTTCGGTCTTCTCATAACCTATCCTTAGTTATCCCACCCCACTCCAGTGATTTCGTAGCCAAGTCATTCTATGTAAGAGCTGTTAAATTGTGGAACTCTTTACCTTTAGATATTAAACGTGCACGGACGAGGGACTCCTTTGCTTTTAAAATCTCTTATCTATTAGACAAGTCCGTCAGTCCGTCTGTCTGTGGTGCTGTTTCAGCGGCCAAACCGTAAGAGATAGATAAAGAGAATGTTGAAGTTATAAGTTAAGAATAGTCTGATAAGACTACAAACCGGATTTGAGTAACGTAGCACTTCCGGTTTTCGAGAAATCACGAATTTCAAACGAAACCACACAAAATCTCCGAAGTTCTCAATTAATTAAATACATCTTTTTTTAATCAGGTTTTGGTGAACATTTGGTTTACTGGTTTGCTGGTTAAGGATTATTTCCTCAAGCTGGACTCTGACTGATCTTTTTATATGTTCATTACTTTGTATTGTATTTTATAGCTTCCATATACTTTATATATTTTGTTTTCCTATATTTACGTTTATTTATTTATTTTTACAATGCACAGCCCGCTGTTTCTACTATTCGTATGGTATTGTTTCATTTAGCCAAAGGTTGCCTGGTAGAGATTGCTACCTTAGCAATAAGGCCGCCTTTTATGTTTGCGTTAACAATAAACAGTGTTTTTTTTTGTAATAGTGCAATAAATAGTATTCATTCATTCATTCTTGGGTTAGTATAGCTGCGCGAAGTTATGGTGCTCCATCGCGCTGCCGCAGCTTGCGACGACGTTCACGTTATCATCAGCCTATTAATCTCCCCACTGCTGGGGCACAGGTCATCCCTATGGATGGAATAGGGAGATTGGGCTATGACCCACCACGCGGGCCCAGTGCGGATTGGTGGGTGCTAACGACTGCAGATGCAGCCGGGACCAACGGCTTAACGTGCCTCCCGAAGCACGGAGGAACTCGAGATAGTAAATTTTTGGTCACCCATCCAATGACCGACCACTGCGAAAGTTGCTTAACTTCAACGATCGCAGCCGAACGCGCTAACCACTTGCGCCATCGAGATCCTCGTTCACGTTAGTTAGTTCTTAATTCGTCGTTGATCGTGCTGTATTCGCTCATCACCTATATTTCCGTAAATAATTGAATTGTATCACGGCATCGCACTTTTCAACGAGTTATACAAATCTCGAGATTTATCCAGAGGCATCGGGATATCAGACTGGTAAAAGGTTCCTTCATTAATATTACGAACACATAACTATTACAATTCCAGCTAGCTATCAATTTTTTTAAATATTTTTGTAACACATTTGCGAAAAAACTGTACCTATACCTGATGTAAGTAATAAACTGTTTTGAGTAGAAAATGGCGCGCTTTTCCATATGGCGCCACGTGTAGGTGGTGAAAATTAGAACTACATATTTAGTTCTTTTTTTTAGTATTAACACGAGACAATAGATAGATGAATAGATTAAAAGCGAATCCAAGGAAGTCGGATCAAAATAAAACAAAAAATGCGCACGGCGCCATGTATGGGAGCGTGCGGTAAAATGCTTTACCGCACACTCCGTTGTACGGGTCGTAATTTTAAACTTTCGAACAATGCATACAACCTCCGTAAATGCATTTTTGAAAGTTTTATGTACGCTGGAGATCATTTATTTAATAGTTTAGGCTGTTACAAGCACCCGGTAGTCCAGAAGCTACGCCATCGGTTCGTAAATCTACGGCGGGAGACCTTGTACTGAGAAGAGCCGGAAAGGGGCCGTCCATAAATTACGTCATCGTCATTTCGTAATGACCCCCCCCCCCCCTCCCTTCTCCCAAAATTGACGTCATTACCAGTTTGACAAAATTAGAACATTTCAGATTTGAGTAAAGCTAGTATTATATGTAATATTATTGTTAGAGTATTTTATCTGTAGTTATTACTGTATTTGTGTACATCTATGTTGCATTATGTACGTTTATTATGAGTTATTTTAGTATTGTACGCGCCTTAGCCGCCTCTCACATTTGCAGTCTCACTCACTAGGTGTGCTGGATAATTTCTTTTTAGAAATAATCTTTTTGTACGTGAACAATAAATAAATAAGAATGACGTCAATTTCGAAACACCCCCCCCCCCCCTATCTATCATTTACCGTCATCCGCAGACCAACCCCCCCCCCCTAATTTAGAATGACGTAATATATGGACAGCCCCAAAGAAACTCAACAAGGGCTGGTTGTTGGCTACCTACCTCCTCTCGAAGCGGTCCGGACAGAAGGAACAGCGGAATAGTCTCCGGACTTGAGGAGGCGGGGCTGCACCAGCTTCGTGGGATTTGCTGTGCGCCGCAAGATTGTATCTACAAACCAAATACAACTGTGTTTGTTTCTTAAGCCAGAAACATATTTACGTGTCGTGGCGTGACGTGGCGCATCGGTTTCGTACGTTTATTATGGGTTAGAGAGAGATAGAGAGGTTAGAGCGTCGACACGACGCGATACGTAAATATGTCTCTAGCCATAGTAAATGTATGAAACCGATGCGCTTCTGGCGCGCCACGACACGACACGACACGTTAATATGTTTCTGGCTTTAGGTTTTCACGCACACCACTCGTTAAATAAAACAAGTTTCAACGGTATAGATGTGTGGCGGCGACATCCATATGCCCCACATATATACAACGGATGGAGTAAATCATTACTCACCATCCTCAAGAGATGGCGTTACCCGCACTGCGATCTTAATAGTATGGAAGCCTACATCGCGCAAATGAAATTCGGAGGCTAGATCTTCATATATACGATGCCCGACTAATATCAGTCGGGCCGCGGCCCCCGAGCTACCATCACCCAGCTCGGAGGAAGATCTTCCCCTTTGGACTTCTTACAGATGCACAGATTTCAGCCTGCGTCGTCGAGAATTAACAATTTAAAATTCTGACGACGCAGCCTGAAAAGGATGCGAAACGTCAATACTAGTATTAACCTGCCTCACATTAGGTAGAGTAAACTTAACGCATTTTGTTTTACTGGAGTTAAGTTTTAAATTATTTACTGTAAACCAGTGAAGGACTTCAGAGAGAGCACAATTTACTTCGTCATAACAATCATTTCCTCTTCTAGCTTTAAACAATAAAGAGGTGTCAACAGCAAATAGTACTGTCTCACACAAATCTCTTGTAAAGTGAGGAAGGTCATTGATATAAATAAGGAAAAGCAATAGGCCCAATATTGAACCCTGTGGCACGCCCATAGAAATGGGTGCTCCTGTAGACTCAGCTTCATTTATAACTACTTTCTTAATCCTAGCAGAAAGATAAGACTGTATCAGACTTAGTGAAATATTTGATACACCATAATGCTTCATTTTATTTAACAATGTTTCATGGCTAACGCAGTCAAACGCCTTTGATAAGTCGCAAAAAATGCCAATAGCATCGTCCCACTATGATTGAAACACGTGCGTATACAAATTAAGAACCGCCTCCTTTTTGAAGTTGGTTACAAAAGTGCACTAAATAATAAATACCTTTTTAAGGTATACACACATACAGACTTTAGAATGGTATAACACAGTATGATGTATGAAGGATATTTTAGTGTAGTATATTACTTCTTTGATAACTAGGGTTGCCAGATGCTGGTTTATCTATTCCGGGACATTAGCCCCCATACCCTCCCTGAAAAAATAAAGCATCAAATCAAACCCCTATCACCCCCCAGAATTAAAACGTCAAGCGGGTGTTTGCCAAATGCTGGCTTATCAATTCCGAGACATTTGCATCCCCCTCCTGAAAAAATAAAGCACCTCTCATTACCCCCCAGAATTAAAAGATCAAGCAGGTGTCATTACGAAACTAGCAAATTATCGGAATCCGGGACAATAAGGTCTAATTACTGGACACGGGACAATACGCAAAATTCCGGGACCATCCCGGAAATCCCGGTCATCTGGCAACCCTACTGAGAAGCGTTTCCTACATTCATGCCGCTTTTCTCCACTATGGACTATATGTCGCGATCACCCACGTTTAATGAAGTGTCATGTAATGTAGTATGGTGTGGCGTAGTGTAGTGTAGTATATTACCTCTCCGAGAACCGTTTCCCGCAGACGGTGCACTCGTGTCGTTTCTCCCCGCTGTGGACCCGCTTGTGCCGCTTGAGATGCGAGCGCGTCATGAGCGCGAGCCCGCACACGTCGCACGCGTGCGGCTTCACGCCCGAGTGGGACAGCTTGTGCATCTTGAACGACGACGTGTGGATAAACGACTTGCCGCACAAATCGCACTGGAACACACCCCACATTCATATGTCGTCAGTTTTTTGGAAAACGCGAAATAAGGCACTTTTCCGTGACATAGTTTTATAGTAAAAAAATGGGTGCGTGTACTTATGTAGGCGCGTGAGAAGTTATCCTTCTTTCGCATCGTTTAAAATTAGTTTTTAATTGCATGCAAATAATTAATTACAATAAATTAATAAAAAGTCTGGAAAAGGACACAGTCAATAAAGTTCAGTTTTAATTTGAAAAAATAAATAAATAATCAAATATTCAATTAAAATCGCTACTGAATATAATTTATTAGAACATATGTGATTTGCACTTGTATGAAACTCAAACACGTATTCCGAATATACAAACTAGAAACATGTGGATAAATATTATGAATATAAATACCTATAACTGTTACTTTATTACAAAAAATAAAGATGTGGTTTTTGGTTCTACTACACCAATGGTCAAGAGATGGCGCTGTAGTCTCCTGAATCGCGCTTTGGTTCCGTTGTTCCAGATTAATAAATACTTTTGATAGGCCTTCACAATGCAGTCGTTAGCACCCACTAAATAGAGATTCTATTTCTATTTTGTTGCTAGATTTTCTTAATGTGCGGTAAACACAAAAGTAACGCATGAAGTTGGTCCCAACCAACTTCATGCTGTTAAAATTTTGTGTTACAGTGATGCGCGCGCATCTTAAAATTTCACTCTCATCATTTTTTCATAACGCGCCTAAAGAAGTATAACTTTAAAAACAGTTTTATATGACTTTTTGGACTGATCTGCATTAACGGCGAAGTGTATAACCCTCAGATCCATTAAAACAGTGCGTGCAATAGCGAGTATCGCATCTGCAAATGAATTCGGCCATCTATTTTCGTTGAATATTAAGATAATGTTAAACGGAAATCCGAACCAACCCCATGATTGGCGCGTTGATCGCATTTGTATCGCTCCGCATACTTGATCTCAGTTTCCATGGAACCACTTTTAGAACAGTTCGTATTCCTTATCATTTCTAATTCATTGCCGTTACCCCAGTATCCCATAACATAAGCCTAATTGGTGCGAGTACATGAAATATTAAGTAATTGAGCCCCTTCTATCGTCTATTCACGGCGATTTATTCTCTCGAATAGTAAGACATAAATCGAACTGTTTTTTTTATTATTTTCGGCTGTGAATACAAAATTGAGGTCTACACAGACCAGGGGATAAAATCCTACTTTCTTCTTCCTACTATTTTTATATATGCGACAGTTGTATACTATTTTTATTCTTTCACGCATAAACTATTTAGAGGATGGAAGCTTAACCCATTATCGAAAAGCACACCTAAATCTTTTATTAGTGTTTTTCTGTTTAAAATGTTATTTTGTATAAAATAGGTGTGAATCACCCTGGTTCCCTTTCGTCTTGTAAAGGATACAACACAACATTTATTAACGTTGAGGTTCATTTTATTCAATTCACACCAGTTTTCAATAACATTGAGGTCGTTTTGAAGAGCCTCACATTCCTCACTGTCACCAGTGTTAGTAAAAATCTTTACGTCATCTGCATAAAAAAGGGCAGGGCACGTCAATAAATCAACCAGATTATTCATGAAGATATTGAATAAGAGCGGGCCCAGATGTGATCCTTGAGGGACTCCCGATGTAATGGCTACAGGACCAGATGAATAACCGTTAAGAGTGACAAGTTGGGACCTGTTATTTAGATACGATTCAATCCAGCTCAATAAACAACCATGAATACCATAGCGTGAAAATTTTAGGCAAGGCAGGCGGTGATCGACTCTATAAAAGGCTTTACTAAAATCTAAGTAAATGGAATCAACTTGACCACCAGTAGCAAAAGCTCGGCAGATATAGTTCTTATATTCCTAGTTATGTATTTATGGCTATACATTTATAGATTTTTTCGACCGGTCGAACGAAAAACCGTAATCACCACTTTACAGTTCTCCTTTAAAAATGTATTTACCTGTTTTATTTATGTATATTCATGGCGGCACTAGAATTAATATCTGAAATTGACGAATCTTTGAACTTTGAATGTCATGAAGTTTATTATCCGGAAATGTGTGGTAAAATAAATAAAAAATACACATTTGTTTCTTAGGTTTTCACGCACATCACTCATTAAATAAAACTAGTTTTTAACGGGATAATGCATGAACTTTATTTATTTATTGACGTTTCGCAGCCTTTTCAGGTCAGGGGCCCAATTCTCGCGGCATAGATATTATATCGGCTTCGAGATAATATCGAAAGGAGGGATATCTATTGAATATATCTACTGATGGTAAAAAATGCTATTCTCGTGGATTTTCGATATTCCAATGATATTATATCTATCGTAGATATTCTTTCACTGACGAATGCGTTCCGTTTTTCTCGATTAAGTTAACATCATAGTCTATATAAAATAATAATAAATTAGAGCAGAATTTTACAAGCAACAAAATGATATTTTATGAATTCCATTCATATTAAATATGAGTATACATTTTTTGAGTATAAGAAATCTCAAATTTTACCTAAATTGTATGCGTATATAATTTCAACGTTATGTATAATGAAACGTCAATATTATTTAAGATTCTCCCTTTTCAGGGAAGGGAAAGGGAACAATGCCCATGAAGCCTAGTCTTTAGTTATATTAATCTTCTTTTTTTTACATTCGAATGCCGGTGTGACGCATTCTAATGTTTCTTGGAGTGTTTGGCACGTTTATGGAGTTGGCTTTTTCTCTAAGCTTCTGTGAGGTAGTCAACACTACAATAAAGTTTTCGCGTCCACTTGACGGGAATAGCGTATATTTTAAAGATTCCACTAATTCTTCAATTGCGCAGACGATTGTAACACCCAATCACACCAATTTCATTTCACAATATCCACTATCACCGAATTTTAGAATAATTAAAATAAGATGCCAACCGCACTCTCAGAAATCCCGCCAAAACTCCGTATCGTCAATAAGAAAATGGTGTCGATTCTGGCATGATTCTCTAAACCTAAACGTAAATTTTACAACAGTGTATCCTTGTCATTCTCCATACAGAATGAAAAGGAGAGACTGAAGTTAAATTTAGTTTTAAGTTTAGAGACTCGTGTCAGAATCGATACCAATGTCATTAATAACTTTAAAGATTTCTAACCAAATTTTAGTTTAAACGTAATTTTTTTATGAAGTCGGCGTCCCTCATTTCAAATGGGCCCTCTTGCTCTCACGACGGCGGCGCCTTAGCACAGCAGCAGCAATCACGTCATTTATTAAATCATTGACGAAAACATGAATCAACTGATCCATCGTTAATATAAACTGGTGTCGATTCTGGCACGATTCTCTAAATCTAAACTTAAACTTGACAACAGTGTTTCCTTGTCATTCTTTATACAGAATGAAAAAGAGAGACTGATGTTAAATTTAGTTTTAAGTTTAGAGAATCACGCCAGAATCGACACCATTGTTTACCTACTTCTTTATTTACTAATTATTTATGAAGGCAGTTAACAACATCTTGAGGTAACAATAATTGGCAAAAACAACACGACAACACAATAAATAATAGGTAAAAAAAGTGGAAATAACAAGATTGACATGCCAAGATCCATAGATATTTATATATCGAAGGCTCTTTTCCAGTCGATGTATGTCTACTGATCATCCGTAGATAAATATCTATTGCGACATGGTGAGAATAGGGCAAAAAGGCACAGCAGCAGCAATCACGTCATTTATTAAATCATTGACGAAAACATGAATCAACTGATCCATCGTTAATATAAACTGGTGTCGATTCTGGCACGATTCTCTAAATCTAAACTTAAACTTGACAACAGTGTTTCCTTGTCATTCTCTATACAGAATGAAAAAGAGAGACTGATGTTAAATTTAGTTTTAAGTTTAGAGAATCACGCCAGAATCGACACCATTGTTTACCTACTTCTTTATTTACTAATTATTTATGAAGGCAGTTAACAACATCTTGAGGTAACAATAATTGGCAAAAACAACACGACAACACAATAAATAATAGGTAAAAAAAGTGGAAATAACAAGATTGACATGCCAAGATCCATAGATATTTATATATCGAAGGCTCTTTTCCAGTCGATGTATGTCTACTGATCATCCGTAGATAAATATCTATTGCGACATGGTGAGAATAGGGCAAAAAGGTTTTCCTTCGATAAAAGCCAGATCATTCGATATATATCGAAGGTGATATAATATCTATGCCGCGAGAATTGGGCCCCAGCTCGTCAGAATAATGATTTTTTATTTACTTTGTCGAGCTACCTTGAGGTTTACCTCAAGTTTTATTTAATAAATACACTTTAAACGTACTTCACATTAATATACGGAACATGCAGAGAAATTTCGATGGGTTTCTATTAATCTTAGCAAGATTAAAAATTACGTTTGACATTATAGTATTCAGTGAATATTGGTTAAATGACACATCTATAATTAGGAATATTGATGGATACCAATGCTACAATACATCTAAGCACATTAACAAATCCGGGGGATTAATTGCCTATGTTAACAATACATGGTCAGCAAATCTTCAAGAACTTTCTATTGATTGCCTATTAATAGAGGTTCCGAATGTATTTACCTTACTGGGCCTGTATAGATCCCCTTCATTTAGAAATACGTCTACTTTTGTTGCCTCTTTAGAAAATTGTTTAAATCTGATAAAACATTCGCCTTGTCTCATTCTTGTCGGTGATAAAAATAAAAATATTCTCGGACTGTCGGCTAGTGATGAAAATACCTCCTCATATCTTACTCTTCTGTCAGAACAGGGACTCGCCCCTTGCATAAATATCCCAACTCATGTTAATTCTTGTATAGACCATATTTTCATACCTACAGCCGTAAAAGCAGTCTTTTGTTTGCCCCACTGACTTGACTGATCACAGTCTAGTTATAGTGTGTAGAGGGAGATCAGTCAAAGTCGTCCTAAAATGAGATCAAGGGTAAGAATTGATGACGATGCTCTTAAGACCGAAATAAAACAGATTTGTTGGCCGGATGTTACAAATAATTCCTCTCTAGATGACGTGGTCACTGATTTTACGGAAACTCTAAATAATGCTATAGCCAAACACTCCAAAGTCCAATAAATTAGTCATGCTTAATTCAATATCCAACACTGGATGACTCCTGGCTTAATACGCTGTTCAAACATAGGGACAAACTCACTTAGATTTCAAAAAGGACCCTGAAAATGCGCAGAAAAAACTAATATATTGTAGATTAAGATTTTTTTACAAACGACTCCTTAGAAACTTAAAGGCTGACTATGACAGTACGGAAATAAACACAAATAAAAATAAACCAAAAAAGCTCTAGTCTACCATAAATAAAATCTCACACAGATCCTCAAAAAGGTCTAGCACGTCTTTGCAGGATATAGCAAGTATTGCGGGAACTGCGGAAAACTCCTTGGAAGCATGCAATAGCTGTTTCTCGTCAATGGGTTCAAATCTAGCGCACAACATCTTGTCAAAATTGAATGAGACACATGAAAGCTTAACATCGAAATGTTATTAAAGCGTCTTCGCATAAGTCACTCTTTCTTACACCTACGGACTCAGATGAGATCTTATCACTTATTCAAAATCTAAGCCAGAGTAGCTCATCTAGCCTAGACAACTTACCAATCAAACCCTTAAAGTTATTGGACCCATGTTGGCAGAACCACTTACTACAATTTTCAATAGGAGTAAAGAAACAGGAACTTTTCCCAAATTATGGAAGGAGACAGCTGTTACTCCTATTTACAAGAATGACAAAAAAAATCGATTCCTGTAATTATCGCCCGATATCTCTTCTAGGAAATATATCCAAATTGCTTGTACGAGTCATAAATAAGAGACTGGTAGCTTTCATAGAGGCAAAATATATCTTGTTTGATCGACAGTTCGGCTTTCGACAGAACAAATCCACAGAAGATGCTGTTACTCTCCTGACTAATAATAGTTTCATTACTTGACAAAGGTACCAAATGTCGATACATTTGGTACCGGTGTCTTCTTGGATCTTGCAAAAGCATTCGATTCAATATCAATTCCGATCCTCTTAAAGAAACTGGAAGCGTATGGTATAATAAATAAATATTTCCAACACTCACACCAATTAGCCTAGCCCCAAAGTAAGCACTGTAAGGCTTGTGTTAAGGGATGCTAGGGTAACGGATAGAATACATAATTATACTGTACATATATAAGTATATTTATATAGAAATACATATTAAACACCCATGACTGGAGTACAAATACTCGTATTCATCCCACAAACATCTGCTCCTACCGGGATTCCAACCCGGGACCTCTCGAGTCGGCGACACCATGAAACCCGGCGTACAAACCACTCGGCCACGGAGGTCGTCACGAAGAAATTGTCTTAAGTGGTTTACTAGCTACTTATTATGTCGGAGTCAATGTGATAAAATTAATAACATCAAAAGCAGCACGAGACCTGTGACGTTTGGAATTCCGCAGGGTAGCGTTCTAGGGCCTACACTTTTTCTGCTTTACATAAATGACATTGCTTCGGTGCATTTAAGAAATGCAGAGGTTTGCTGCTATGTTGACGATACTACCATTATTTTTTATGACCGGAACTGGTTAGCAGTTCGCCAAAGGGTAAAGGATGGCATGAGACTTATATCAAGATGGCTTAGTAGTAACCTTTTGTCTTTGAATGTATCTAAGACGAAATTATATGTTTTCATAAAACTGCGGCTTCTGCGCCTGTCGAAATGAGATCTATAAAAATACTCTCTGCTGATTTTGATCTCTTACTTCCATCTAATAAACGCAGGTGCGATGACTGTACTCAGTCTGACTCCATAAAATACTAGACAACAAACTGGCATTTAGAGCACATATAGCGGAAATGTCTAAACGTGTTAGAAAATGTTAGAAAATTAATGTCATGAAGAACTTTCGAGACGCAGTTGATTGGAATGTTTTGAAAACGGTTTATGTAGCTTTGTGTCAGCCTCTTGTTAATTACTGCATACTGGCTTGGGGTGGTTCCAGCTCGCTGACACTCGTTCCTCGCCTTGAGAAAACCCAAAAGATATGCAACAAATGCTCTCTACGAAGAAGCTGAAGTTTTTGAGTATCGGAAAATTATACCTGATGCGAGCAGTCGTCTCAGTGCACAAAACAGTGATAAGGGGCAATAAATACACTGAGATGTTGCAAAAAAGAGTGTTCTCAATACCAAATGTTACTGTGGCTACCTCTTTTGCTAAACGCTTCGGAATCTTTCTCGGTCCATACACTTATAACCAACTAGTTAACATATCGAATCTCAAGCACAGCTCCGTTCGGGAAATACCATCACAAAAATATTATTAAAATGGTCGAATGACAGAGCAGAGGATCTTTTAAGGATAATGAGTTGAATATACACATACACACACACACACACACAACACACACACACAACACACAGTTACACACACACACACACACAAAACACTCACATACATACAAACATACGCGCGCACTATAACCAATGTATCCATTCTTTTTGTTTGTATTTTTAGGCCGTAAATGATATAATTGTTAATTTATTTGTTTCTTAGGTTTTCACGCACATCACTCATTAAATAAAACTAGTTTAAAAAAAAAAAACTTTAATAAGTAAATTAAATAATAAATTCATACATAGACAATAAAACTTAAAAATCGAACAATGAAATAACCAAACGCTCAATAAAAGTCTTTCGAAGGTAGCTCGACAAATTAAATAAAAGTTTTATTCTGACGACGAAGCCTGTAAAGGCTACGAAACGTCAATAAATAAAAAATAAGTTTCGTGCATTAACCCGTAAAAACTAGTTTTATTTAATTGTTAATTGTTCACGTGTTCAAATGCCCGTTCACGTGTTCCATCGTTCCTGGAACCCGGGATTCTTTTAGAGAGGCGAAGAAGCACATTGCAAGCCAGGAAGGTGAGGATGGCTAGTGTGACTGAGCTCGAGTAGAAAACTAGAAAATCTTAACTTTGTAAAAATAACCAAATTATAATTTTTATACCTGATAATTCAATTTGCCGGTGTGAATGTTATTGTGCCGCGCAAGAGCACCTTTGGAAGGAAAAAGTTTATTGCATTCTTCGCATTTCCAATCACTGATACCTGCGAAAATAACAATTCATGATGAAATTTATTAGTAATATAATAAATGTACCTGTAAATTTAAATTAAAAAGTAATGAGAATGCAGATTTATACAGCTAAGGATTCCATAAAATACAGTGGTTATATTTTTGTTCTACGACAAATATTGACGAAGTTATGATCAAATTACAAAACGAATTTTCGGCTGGCCGCGTGGTGGCTGTGACGTCACAGAGCTCTATCGCTCGGGCGCGAGCCTGCGTAGAGACGCTACTGAAGTTATACCAGAGTGAACAACGATCGAGCTCTGTGACGTCACACGTTTCGGCCGCCGGTGAATATTGGCTACCATAAAATTAATTATAAAATCGCAACGAATGAACCGGTTTCGATAATTTAAAAAGTATATTAATTAAAAAGCTTATTGGATCGTTGAATTGATGATTTTGAGTTGATTTTCTGACCAAGTAATGATCCTCATTAGTGATTGATGATGTAAGCAACTGTTATGAGATACGACTAAATAAATTAATGAGTAAAACAGAAATCAGCCACAGGAAAAATGTCAATTAATATTATAAATCTATTATTATAAATTAAATTTTCAATAAAATTAGCTTTCCGTTACTATAACTGTATCTATTATTATGATGGCAATGGTGTCGATTCTGACATGATTCTCTAAACCTAAACTTAAATTTGACAACAGTGTATCCTTGTCGTTCTCTATACAGAATGAAAAGGAGAGACTGATATTAAATTTAGTTTTAGGTTTAAATAATCATGCCAGAATCGACATCATTGTATGATTAATGGCCGAGTTTCGATGCAAGAATTATTAATTATTTTTTTAAAGTATTTTCGAAAGCAGAAATATTTTTATTTTTTCGAAACCAGTTTCGAACGAATTAAAATTAATTTTTTGAAACTGGTTTCGGAGAATGGGTTCGAAAACGGCCGAAGGGGACACCACAACCTCCTTCCATCCAGGAGGCCTACTCTATTTCAACGAAAAACGAAATTTCGATCGAAATTCGCACGTTCCTTACTCTGTTTCTATTTCATTTCGAAAATTCGTTCGTCCGAAAATAGTTTGACATTTAAATTCTCCAAACCTACTCTAATTCACAAAACTAAAAGTTGAATTTGACAGATAGTTGTTCGAAATTTTAACCATAAATTGACGAAATGAAAAAAGTTACCTTATCATTTTCGTTTTGGAATTTTTGTTTAAATTAAACCTAAAATTACAACTAGAGTATTTTTAATTAAGGCTGCTTAGCGTGAGGAACATTAATTACAAATAAATCAAATTTTTGTTTATTATTGTATTGCCAATACTTCAAAGTATTACACGACAAATTTAGGTTGACATACACTGAACAACACTTGCAAAAACTCTACAAATTAGTCGGCTATCACTGTCAAAAGAGGTTGTTTTAGTGTAATCAAAAATTATTGTCACAAAGTAATATTGTTTTGAAGTAAAAACGTTATCTAAAAAAAAGGTAAATTTAAAAAATCAAAAAACCCGACTGCTTAATTATACTTCAAATAAAAACTGAAAAGAGAAAACAAGTCCAGTAGTCTATAATTCTGTTAATAAGGAACAAAGCTACTTTAACAGTCGGGACCCACTGTTGAAAAATATTATGTATTCTTGAATATCTAATGGGTCCCGACTGTTAAGGTAGCTTTGTTCCTTATTAACAGAATTATAGACTACAGGACTTGTTTGTCTCTTTTCAGTTTTTATTTGAAGTATAATTAAGCAGTCGGGTTTTTTGATTTTTTAAATTTACCTTTTTTATTTCACACTTTTTAGTTAGTTAGTATTTTAAGACGGTATATACCGTAGTCTTGTTACTTCAGTATGAGAATTAATATCGCGGGAATTATTAAGTACCTGGCGTCAGCGTCGGTCTAAAAGATTGATTTATTAAGACATATAAAGACTTTACCAGCGGGGTCAAGGCTACAGATGGGCCTCATTTTTCACAAAAATGGGTGAAGTTAAATCAAGTCGTTACATAAATATCTCTTATGTATGTAAATTTTATAGTAAACTAACTAGCACTTACTCAAAAAGTCATTTTTTGTTTATGTTTTTTTTTTAATAGTTTAGCAGTAAATATAAAATTCATTTACTTTTATTCGTCGACTATTTAAAATTGGCAGTGGCTGCATTGTCATGTCAATGCCGGACGTCTAAGATTGTGATATACACAAATTCAGTGTCAGTCCCTAGTCTCATAATTTGATGAACCTACATAATTCACAGAAACCCAATATGTAGATGCCAGAAGTTAACTTCAAATGTTTTTAATCACCCTATATACAATACCAATCAATGACGTTTATGTCGCAGGTTGAAGAAAGCAGTAATTCCCGTCTGTTGTTTTGGACAATGGTGGCAATTGCCTTAGATCACTAAATTAAATAATTATGCAATCACCAAAGCAAAGTTTATAATATTTGATTAAACTAAAGGCGCATAATAAAATTTTCATAAAGTTAGGTAGAGCACCATAGCAATCTCATTTATTATCAATTTATAGTTCTCTTTGTAGTTTTCTTTTAAAGCGTTCACATTTAACAGGTCAAAGACTTTGTGTTCGACCCTTTTTTATTGGTAGTGTAAAGCTCGAATGAAGAGTACAGTAGTGCAATCATGGCAATTATTTTCCAAATTTTTTTTTGT
Source organism: Chilo suppressalis (assembly GCA_902850365.2). Classification (NCBI taxonomy): domain Eukaryota; kingdom Metazoa; phylum Arthropoda; class Insecta; order Lepidoptera; family Crambidae; genus Chilo; species Chilo suppressalis. The sequence continues at coordinate 32,225,469 of OU963898.1, read as the reverse complement.
TTATAAAAATACCGAATAACGTATCACTGTTAAGCACAAATGCTAAGTAACTTTTACAAATATAATCAAATAAACCTATTACTTACTTTATTTTTAAACCTTTTTGATCAATTAAATACTTATCCTAACTATCTATACTAATATTATAAAGAAGCAAGATTTGTATGTTTGTAACAAATAATCTGTCAAACTACTGAACCGGTTTCAAATATTAATTCAACATAAGGTAGCTACAGTATTTATTATAATTTTTTTCTTTATTTAAATACATTCTGCCCGAGTGACATAGGCTATATTTTATCCCGATAAATAAATTTCGCCCGTACAATGCCCGGGTGGATCACTAGTAAGTATAATATAATATTATAGATGCGAAAGTGAGTTTGTTTGTTGCGCTTCCGTGCCCTAATAGCTAAACCGAATACAATGAATTCCCATATAGAAGTAGATGGGAACTTGGTTCTTAGCTACAATATCGCAATACTTATAGGCGTAGGGTGATGAAAGGGGTGATTTACCTATAAAAATCTACATTATTTACTTTGAATTTTGCGGAATTATTACAAAACCAATATTATCGCGAGCTAATTAATAAATACAGGGATTCCAATAAGTATGTACTTACTAGCGAAAAATGGGTTATTTGTCATTATATTAAGTAAACCTTTTTTGTAACATTGAGTAATATCGTTTAAAAAAATGAAAAACAGTAAAATTCTGAGTTTTTCATTAAAATTCAATAATCATAAATACCTATTATTATAATATTTTTTTTCATCATTTAATAAGAAGGAACTGTATCACAGTTTTATTGTTAGTACTTCGTATAGGATCAGATACTGCGAATACCCCATTTTTTTTTCTTTTACATAGTACACCGCGCTATCACTTTGTCATCGTTGTAACTTTTTAAATATTTGTCGAAATGACATAGTGTAAAAAGCAAAGTTTATCGTCTTTAAATATCAAAAGCGATAAAAGTATTTGTTTTGATAAAAAATGATTTGTTAATACAAAATGTGCATTTTGGAAATAGATATCTAATAATATTTTAGTTTTGATTTACTATTTTAGCGGTAATGACTTACACATTAAAAATAGATATATAGTGTCATGGACTTTTTTTTAGAACTATTCAAGAGATACATTTTCACTCTATATTACATTCATGTAACTTTTATTGTTTTTGCAGTGCAGGCCAAAATGGCTCGCAGGTGGGAGATTTTTTTCCGTCTTATGTGACACTTATTGTTATATATTGCCCAATTCACTCAATAACTACATAAATTATTATATATATGTAATTATCATATATGAGCTATATTACTGTTAAGTTTCATCAAAATCCATTCAGTATTTTTAAGGTGAAAGAGTAACAAAGATCCATACAAACGTAAGATTGAAATTAAAAGCGTAAGTGGTTAATATACAACTTTAAAGCGTTGTAGATCCTAAACAATCATATAAAATGAAAAATGATGCTAACATCATCATCATCGAACCTAAATATGATTTTTGATTTTCTAGACAGTGATACCCCACTCGACATATTTAGTCAACTTATTTTTTTTACTTCGTCACAATATGGCGTCTAATTTTGCCCATATTGAATTTTGATTACTATCATATCTTTAGTAGCACTCCCATGATTGAGACGAATCGATTGATGTATAAATCATCAAAATCGGTCCAGGCGTTTGGTCTCTAGTGTGCCACAAAGGAACAAACATACATATATAGACTGTTAAACACATAACCCTGTCTGCGCGTCGCGCTTCGCGCTCTTGCATTGCGCAGCCGGGTAAAAAGTGTACACAAAAAGAACTCACAAACATAACTCATTCCATTCGTTCACGATAATCGTCTGTGATTCCGAACTTTATGTGCGTGTTCGAAGATGAAATAGAGTACAGTCACTGGCGAAATTTTGTTTAAAATTCGTTCGTTGCCAAAATTTCGTTTCGGAGAAAGAGAGTAGAGCTCCTGTACCTAGGGATGGGCGTTTTTAGAATAACGATGCGCAATAACGATGCCAGGTTCGGATGCGCGCATCCGATGCGACTGGATGCCGTTATTGGATGCCGATGCCATCTAGTTTTTGTCAACGTTACCACGGCATCGGCATCCAGTCGTATCGGATGCGCGCATCCAAACCTGGCATCCTGCCTGCGTTCAAAACCTACGCTCTGAGTGAAAATTTTTATGTAATAATTTTGCCAGCATTCAATCTTTTCAGATAACATACCGAAACGTAAATAAATGGTTTTCGGTTACATTTTCAAGTCCTGATTCAAGGAATCGAAGAGACAGAGCTACACAAAACACGCATCTGTAGAATTTCATATTGCATCGTATCCTGTGATACAAGATATCGACGTTCAGTTGACATCGATGCGATGCCGGCATCGATGCGGGCATCCGATGCCAATTATATGATACCGATGCGCATCGATTTAAAAAATATCTAAAAAACGCCCATCTCTACCTGTACCCCCGCACTTATAACAACACCGACCTTTGTGTAGCGCGATGTGTATATCGCAGGCTCGCTTGTGCTTGTAGTGCGCGCCGCACACCTCGCAGATGTACGGCGGCTTGGACCCGTCGTGCTTCAACTTGTGCTGCTCTAAGCGGGCTGACCAACAAACACGTAACACGAAACCTCGTTACATCTCTTTTAAGTAAACCTAGTTTTATGGAAAAACGACGCGAGGAAGACAAACGAGGAGTTGGGAGAAACAATTATTATGGGTTGCAAGAGAGGAGCTCGATCGTTGTCGTTAAGCAACTTTCGCAGTGGTCGGTCATTGGATGGGTGACCAAAAATTTCAATCTCGAGTTCCTCCGTGCTTCGGAAGGCACGTTAAGCCGTTGGTCCCGGTTGCATCTGCAATCGTTAGCACCCGCCAATCCGCACTGGGCCCGCGTGGTGGGTCATGGCCCAATCTCCCTATTCCATCCATAGGGAAGGCCTGTGCCCCAGCAGTAAAGAGACTGATGATGCAGGAGAGGCCTGGAGCAGGAAGGCCATGGATAGAGAGCATTGGGAAACAAAGGGAGACATTTGCCAAAGGGCAATCAGATTAATAATTTAAGTAAATGTAATATAAGTTACAAGTCTGCCTGAATAAACGCTCATTTTATTTTTATTTATTTTATCACGTCACTCCATCGCGCCTGAGGACGTCCTACACTATGTTTGCCTAGAAGCCGTCTCCACTCCAGAACTCGTCTACCCCAACGGTTATCGGTTCTTCAGATTACAGATTATTATTATCAGATTACACATAGCAAACACAAATAACCATGTGAAGTGCCAGCATAACAAATATATGAGCAGTGAAGATGACTCTTGAAAGTAAAGCATAATTGACTTTTATCAAAACACAATGGCTAAAGATAAATTTTTATTACTATGTTTCTAATGACACCAAAAAGAAACAGACTTTTTGATTTTATCCAATCTATATTATTTGATAAGGAAACAATATATTGCACCTCCGGTGCGACACTGTCACATATGGAAAAACAATTTTTTTTCAGGATGAGCGTTTAAAACTTTAACATTCCAAAACATACAATATTTAGACTCTTTCAATTTTTTTTATATAAAGTTCTAATTGATTCTATTCAACTATATATTGAATAACCATAATAAAATGAATTAATAAAATAAAAATTCATTTGTGTCGAGCAACAAAGCTCATATTAATCATTACTACAGAAAAAGGTACATGTCACAAAAATACAACTAATCATTTATTGAATTTAAATAATGAATAATGAAATATTTTAGGTATAATTAAACTATAATTGCATGCTTGGGTTTGAAATGTATGTATACACATATAGAATCCTCACAAACATGCAATTTATTAAGAGGTAGAAAAGAAAAGGCACATTGAACTAGTGAACCAAGACCCAAGCACAAACTTCAACAGATCCGTAAAATTATATTGCCATCATCATATATTGTATGGAAGAAGCCAGTTTCTTGTTACGTCCAGTTTCAACTTTTGAAACGATCATTTGAAAAGTTGAAACTGGAGATTAGATCATATAAGATCTTATATGATTACTGTCAAAGTTCGTGCTCAGGCCTCTATTCTTTTATCATTGATCAATTTAAAATGAACAAATAAGATTATACTTACTCAATGAGGAGTACTTGGCATCACATTGATCACACTTGTGTATGACTCTTTCTCTCTTTGTTTTCTTTTGTACTGTACTGTTTTTAGATTTTAATGGTCTACCTACTCTATTTTTCTTCGGTTTAGGTTGTTCGTCGTCAGGTATATAATTAGAACTGTCATCATCATCATCGGGGAAATCACCAAATTCCATTTTCGGTGATGTGTCAAAGCCATTGTTGAAAATTTGTGATCTGCAACAAATAGAAAGTTCATAGAATTGGAGTAAGATGTCAAAAATAAAGATTATCCATTGAATATATATACTTGATCATAAAAATATTTTAAAATCAATAATTTTGCCTTCCTAATATAACCAGGATTCAAACCCAGTACCTTCAAGAGCAGAACACAGGAGTGTAGTCATTGCAGCACACCCAGTCCTCTTATAATCCAATTGTCATGCCAGTATGGAAGCATCTTATATAGACATGATTTTATTTTTCCATATTATAGACTTTGGAAAGTATTATAAACTTAGTTCCTGGAGTTTCTATAAGTACCCTTGTCTTATAATTATTTCTTTATCCAATTAAATTAAACACAGATGTTTAAAAAAATCCAAAATAAAAACAAATTTACATCTCACCCATCACTTGTATCCTCTTTTTTAACATCAATAAGTGTGTTATTAGCTTCGTCTTGGCTTGTGTTATGAACTTCATTCTTGTGTGCGGTGGCTGCACGTTTGCCCCCTGACTGACCCACCAAACCACATTCATCGCAGTCCCAACTGAAAAACATCAAAAGACAAGTAGTATTTTAATGAAGTTTGGTAAAAAGTTTTACAATTTCTGTTACCATTAATAAATTTATTTACCTGTCTTCAACTTTTGCCTTAGGTTTACGTTTCCCCGTAGTTGAAGCTTTTTTCTTAGGCTTACGATGTCTCTTTTTTTTAGCAACAGATAGAGGTTCATCTTCAGAGTCCATTTCAAATTCAATATATTTATTAAGATCATTATTATTACCCACATGGATTTCATTCTTCACTGAATCAAGCCTAATTGGTTGGACGTTGAGAGATTCAAAAAGAGGATTCTTACTTAATATAGATTCAAAGGTTTCCTTCAGTTTCATGTATTCTATCTCGGCCTGTTCCAAAAGATTAACGAGATCATGACAATTTTTACATATATACTTAGAATGGTGTGCTTCTGCTAGATTAGAACTAGTGAATTTCGACAGGAAGCTATGCAACGAAATGCCCGTGGAGTTGGTGTTTGTCGCATAAATATCGAACGTATCAGGGCTGCGGACCACACACACTACGCATTCGTGTGGTTCAGGTTTAACTAGCACATCCAATTCTTTTTTGATGCCTGGCACCAAATCTTCCCGAACTATTAGATCGCCCTGGGCGACCTTTACGTCGAACTGCCCTGCAGTTTCAGCCATTCTATTTGATTAATTTATCTATAACAACTAATCAATAACTGAACACAGACTATTACTGATTAAAAGCATAGCAAATTAACACAATAGTTATAAAAAAAACATAATTTTTGTTCATTTATGAATTACGAGTCCTATGACAAGAAATTGACGCGACACAAACAAGAATGTAGAAGTGACAGTTTTCTTTTTTATTTGTTTTTCTGGATTGTGAAGGTAAAAGATACTTAATTCATACTGCCACATACTTTTCTTTATTTCTTTAATAACATAAGCATGCGATAATATTTTTATTAGTATTTAGCATAAAAATCGCTGTGGCTTTATTGAACAAATACCAGGCACCAAGCACTAGATTCATGTTTGTCATTGTTTACCGATGTAGTCACCGATGATACTAATCGTAACGCGAAATCGTAACAAATTCGCCGGTTTACCCCCCAAGTCAAGCGTGCCTAAAGAATTTTCACTTCAAAAAGTATTTTAATTCAATTCAATTAAATTCAAATGATTTAATAAAAATTACTGAAATTGATTCATTTGCATGCCAGTAGTGGCCCGCCCTCTCTTCGCTTCGGTGTACAGCTGTAGTTTAGATTATAATTTTTGTTCTCAGGCTTGTATTATACACAATGACTTTCTTTAAATACCTAATATGCTAGTTGACTCATGTCAAATTGCACTATACAAATGTTTATTTCTTATAATGTTTGGTATGAGGAACCTAAATACATCGATTTCACTTCATTAAATTAGAAGATGGTTGTAGTAATTTAATTTGAAAAATGGTTTTTTTAGTCTATGCTTTTTAAACACTCAAAACGCTGTCCACCATGATTGTGACGTCACCAACTTAGTAAATGTGTTAGTTAAAGAGAAAAAGTATATATAGAGTAGTAAACAACTAAACGTCATTGTCGTGTTACTGTGGTGTCTTTCGTCGGACTAAAATACTTATATCTTAAAAAACTTACATCTTGTAGAAAAATATCCGTTTATTGGTTTTGTTAACTAAATTTATGCTGGTGGCCGAATTTCTGAAAACAGAAATAACAAAACTCTTTGACTTAGTAGTTCAATTCGTAACATTAAAAATTGTATTTTTAAACTTTAAATAATTTTCAATGAGTACTCACATTAAAGTGATCTTTGCTAAAAGAAATTACTTTCAGACTGTAAAATTACAGGATTTAGCAAGTTTTAAACATGACTGTGTTCATGTGTAAGGGTGCGGCCAGAGTGCACTCAGATTCAGAATCAGATTCAGATTTCGAAAACAAGCGCGAGAAATAAACAGTGTAGTCTAAGCAGGTTGCCTGCTTTTTCTCGCGCTTTGTTTTCTGAGTCTGAATCTGAATCTGAATCAGGAGTGCACTCTGGCCGCACCCTAAGTAGGTATGTGTATTTCTAGACAATTTAAATCACAACTTTTCTAGAGTCTATAACGATGTGTTTCTACATTTTCGTATAATAAAATCATGATAATTATTATATGTATCATGAAATCTATAAGAAATCATGGTTTTATAATATAAATTTAGATTCAGGTTATTTCCTACGAGTTCCGTATGTTTGTTCTCGATTTTGTTGACTTCATAGCATAGATAATCTATAGACTAAAATGGCCGACAGCGTTTTTGTATCTCCATGAAAAATCTATTTTAAAATTAAAGTTTTGTAGCTTTCTAGGTCAAAAATTATAGAATATTTTTATTCGGTCTAATAGAACAATTATTAACCATTTAAATCATTTTTCCAAAAAGTGTCAAGTAGCCTTTTACTATAGGCACGCGCCGCCGCCGGCCCACGGGCCCGAACCAGTATGTTCCTGCATTTTAAATCTGTAATATCTTCGAAAATATTCATTTAAATTACATGTTGTAAAGGGCCATATTGATCGGGGGGCCCGGCAGTGCCCCCGCCAAGTCGAGCTCGAAGCAAACACTGCCGTACCATCCTTTACTGGAACCATTTCGCCGCATTTTCAGGCCCCTCTTTGAGAACTTCTGGATAAGACCAGAACGCAGAATTTCGGCATCCAATGAGCTAAACTCACGTACTTAAAATCCAAAATTTCAAGTCTGTATGAATAAGTACCTTGCGTGTTGAATTATTAAATACCTTGCGTCGGTCTAAAAGATTGATTTATTAAGACATATAAAGACTTTACCAGCGGGGTCAAGGCTACAGATGGGCCTCAATTTTCGCAAAAATGTGTGAAGTTAAATCAAGTCGTTACATAAATATCTCTAATGTATGTAAATTTTATAGTAAACTAGCACTTACTCAAAAGTCATCTTTTGTTTATGTTTTTTTAATAGTTTAGCAGTAAATATAAAATTCATTTACTTTTATTCGTCGACTATTTAAAATTGGCAGTGGCTGCATTGTTATGTCAATGCCGGACGTCTAAGATTGTGATATACACAAATTCAGTGTCAGTCCCTAGTCTCATAATTTGATATACCTACATAATTCACAGAAAGCCAATATGTAGATGCCAGAAGTTAACTTCAAATGTTTTTAATCACCCTATATACAATACCAATCAATGACGTTTATGTCACAGGTTGAAGAAAGCAGTAACTCACGTCTGTTGTTTTGGACAATGGTGGCAACTGCCTTAGATCACTAAATTAAATAATTATGCAATCACCAAAACAAAGTTCATAATATTTGATTAAACTAAAGGCGCATAATAAAATTTTCATAACGTTAGGTAGAGCACCATAGCAATCTCATTTATTATCAATTTATAGTTCTCTTTGTAGTTTTCTTTTAAAGCGTTCACATTTAACAGGTCAAAGACTTTGTGTTCGACCCTTTTTTATTGGTAGTGTAAAGCTCGAATGAAGAGTACTCCCAGTAGTGCAATCATGGCAATTTTTTTTTGTTATCATGGCAATTTATAACAAAAAAAAATCTCCAAATTTTTTTGAAGTTATACTTCTTTAGCCGCGTTATGAAAAAATTATGAGAGTGAAATTTTAAGATGCGCGCGCATCACTGTGACACAAAAGTAACATAATGAAGTTAACCGCGGGCGCGCTATGAAAAAATGATGAGAGTGAAATTTTAAGATGCGCGCGCAACACTGTAACAGAAAAGTAACATGAAGTCGGCCGCTAAACCGCACATTACTCGTAAGTCTCGAAAAAAAGCTTCCAACAAAATAGTAATAGGATCTCTTAGTCGCACATGTTGGGACGCTCGTCGCCTCTGATCACTGTTTTCATATTTATAATATTTATCCACATGTTTCTAGTTTCTATATTCTTAACACGTGTTATAATGTTATACAAATGCGAAATTTATATGTGCTAATAAATTTTATTCAGTAGTGATTTAAATTGAATATTTTGATTATTTATTAAATTTTTCATATTAAAACTGAACTTTATTGACTGCGTTGACTATCCTTTTCCAATCGTTTTATTATAAGATAATTCTTATTGTAATTAATTATCTGCATGCAATTAAAAACTATTTTTTAATAATTCCAAAAAGAAGTATAACTTCTCACGCGCGTACTTAAGTACACGCACTCATATTTTTATTGAAGTTATACTTCTTTAGCCGCGTTATGAAAAAATTATGAGAGTGAAATTTTAAGATGCGCGCGCATCACTGTAACACAAAAGTAACACCATGAAGTTGACCGCGGGCGCGTTATGAATGTTAGTGTCTATTAGACATCTGTTCGAAAGGTACTTTGAACGATCCACGGAGCTCCATAAGATGATCGCGTTGTCAAAAACAATGTCGGCACGCTCGTCGCCTCTGATCACAGTTTTTATATTTATAATATTTATCCACATGTTTCTAGTTTCTATATAGACACAACGTGTTTTAGTTACTTACAAGTGCTAATTACATATGGACTAATAACTTAAATTCAGTAGTGATTTTAATTGAATATTTTGAATATTTATTGGAGGTCGTCAAATAAGGCACTCATGTTGAAATCAAAAACCATAATAATATAGGGAAGGAGGCGAAATGCTTTCAGACTAGCATGCTCATCTTTATCATCAGAAAAGCATTGTTTACTTATCCACCCAAATATTTGAGTAGCTATTTTTGTATCTTTCTTTTTTTTCAAATAACAAAAATATACTTACGTATTACAGATTCAATCCCAAACTTTCAGGAGAAACTCGGAAACAACTTTTGTTATTTTATGAGTCAGAAGAAGCACTGATTCACACTAAATTAAAACTTGTCACTGTAACAACGGTATTAACCACTAAGTGGTTAATAATCCACCATTATTAGACATCTGTTCGAAAGGTACTTTGAACGATCCACAGGGCTCCATAAGATGATCGCGTTGTCAAAAACAATGTTGGCACGCTCGTCGCCTCTGATCACAGTTTTCATATTTAAAATATTTATCCACATGTTTCTAGTTTCTATATAGATACAACGTGTTTAGTTACTTACAAGTGCATAGTGCAACATATGGACTAATAACTTAAATTCAGTAGTGATTTTAATTGAATATTTTGAATATTTATTTAATTTTTCAAATTAAAACTGAACTTAATTGACTGTGATAACTATCCTTTTCCAGTCCTTTTATTATTTTATTGTAATTATTAATTATTTGCATGCAATTAAAAAATATTTTTAATGATGCTAAAGAAGTATAACTTCTCACGCGCGTACTTAAGTTACACGCATCCCTTTTTTTGTTATAAAAATACCGAATAACGTATCACTGTTAAGCACAAATACTAAGTAACTTTTACAAATATAATCAAATAAACCTATTACTTACTTTATTTTTAAATCTTTTTCATCAATTAAATACTTATCAAAAATTCAAAATTCAATATCGTTTATTCAGTCTAGGCTGTTACAAGCACTTGTGAATGTCGAAAAGCTACGCCATCGGTTCGCAAAACTACGGCGGGAGACCTTGTACTGAGAAGAACCGGCAAGAAACTCAGCAAGGGCTGCTTTTTTCTCCCTGTTTTATTTCATACAGTGTCGTCCAATTGAAAGTTGACATCAAACTTGCAAACATGTGTTGAGGTCAACTTCCATCACATAATGTCAAATATGTAACAATCAATGAATTTACTAACAATAACTGCAAAGATAAGTCCCAAAATAGCAAGAAACAATTTTCAAAATAAAATGAACAAGTATATGAAAGGGAGTAAGTGCAAGGTTCTCTTCAAAACTCTTTCTATAACTGGGAGCCTTAGTTTTAATATAACTTTTGAAAAATTATCTACAAGTAAAATTACAACCAGGCCGTTTTATCATTCAAATATTGATTGACAGTATAATATCCTTTCTTAAGTAAACAATTCTTAATGTGTATTTTAAATTTATGAGGAGGCAAATCAAGGATATCAATAGGAATCTTATTATAGAAATGTATACCTTGACCCATAAATGATTTATGAACCTTCTGTAACCTGTAATTTGGTATCTTGAGTTTATTTTTATTCCTTGTATTAAAAGAATGTATGTCACTGTGTTTTAGATAATAGTTAATATTGCTTCGAACAAAAAGTATGCAATTATAAATGAATTGAGAAGCAACAGTCAAAATCCCGATTTCTTTAAATTTTTCTCTAAGAGATGTTCTAGAACTAAGTTGATAAATAGCCCTTATAGCTCTTTTTTGCAATATAAATATAGTTTCAATATCGGCTGCTGATCCCCAGAGAATAATACCATAGGATACAATACTATGAAAGTAACTAAAGTATACAGTTCTAGCAGTAGCTACATCAGTAAGTTGTCTTATTTTACGTATGGCATAGGCTGCTGAACTAAGTTTACCAGCTAGCAGAGAAATATGAGGATACCATTGCAATTTCGAGTCTATGGTTATACCTAAGAATATCGTTGACTCAACTAAATCTAGGTTTTCATTGTTTAGTTTAATTCTAATGGTTTCGCTTCTAACATTAGGTAAAGTGAATTTAATGCATTTGGTTTTATTTGCATTTAATTTTAAGTTATTTACATTAAACCAGTGCAATACTTGTGAGAGAGCATTATTTACATCGTCAAAGTTATTCTTGTATCGGTCAACCTTAAATAATAAAGAAGTATCATCAGCAAACAATACGATCTCACACAATTTTTCCACAAAAAATGGCAAATCGTTTATGTACAATAAAAATAGAAACGGACCTAAAATCGATCCCTGGGGAACGCCCATTTTCACATAAGATCCAGATGACTTAACACCATTTACCTCTACAGTTTGAACTCTGGAACTGAGATACGATAGTAGCAAGTTTTGGGCTGCGCCTTTGATTCCATAGTGATTTAATTTTAACATCAGCGTCTGGTGCTCAACGCAGTCAAACGCCTTGGATAAGTCACAGAATACCCCAAGAACATTCTGCGACTTCTCCCAGGCTTCCATTATATGTCTTATAAGTGCAACACCCGCATCCGTTGTTGATCTACCCCTAGTAAAGCCAAATTGATTATTATGTAACAGTTTGTTCAAACTGACATGCGATAATAATTGATCTAAAATAATTTTTTCGAAAATTTTACTTAATACCGGTAATATTGATATAGGTCTGTAATTACCGGGATCATCTCTTATGCCGTTTTTGAAGAGAGGGATAACTTTACTATATTTCATAAGGTCTGGAAAATCACCTTGATCAATACACTTATTGAATATATCTGCAAGATAAGGAGCGATAACTGTTATTATACTTTTAGTAATTTTAATAGACATTCCAAACAAATCACACGTATTTTTCTTTTTAAGTGAGTTAAAGCATTTTATAATATCCATAAAATCAACATGTTTAAACGTAAACAGGTTATTACACCGAGGCACACACGTCTCTAGCAAACTCTTAGCACCCGCTGGCGTCGAATTCAAATTAGAAGTAGTGATTAATGGTATATTAACAAAATATTCATTAAAAGTATTGGCAATCTGTTCTTTTGTTTTAATTTGAATATTATCTACTTTAAGTGCGATCCCATCATCGAGGGTTCTTTCTTTACCAGTTTCTCTATTAATAACATTCCATGTCGTTTTAATTTTATTATTAGATTTTATGATTTTATTTTTTATGTAATTGGATTTGGCTGTTGCACATACACTTTTGAATGTTTTTGAGTACCTTTTAACATAATCAATGAAACCCTGAGAGTGATTGTACTTCCTTAAGTAGTACAAATCATAAAGTTTATTTCTGCTCTTATAAATACCAGACGTAGCCCAGTCACAGAAGTTCAACTTTTGAGTTAATTTCAAAGTTTTAAGCGGAAAAGCCTTATCGAATTCTTTCTTAACCAAAGTGAACATATTGCCGTAAAGAATATTAGGATCCTCATGTGTCCATGGCATTAGAAACATTTTATCATCAATATTGTTTTGAAAATTTTCTATTTATCTTATCCTAACTATCTATACTAATATTATAAAGTGGCAAGATTTGTATGTTTGTAACAAATAATCTGTCAAACTACTGAACCGGTTTAAAATATTAATTCATCATAAGGTAGCTACATTATTTATTATAACATTTTTCTTTATTTAAATACATTTTGTCCGAGTGACATAGGCTATATTTTATTCCGATAAATAAATTTCGCCCGTACAATGCCCGGGTGGATCACTAGTAAGTATAATATAATAAAAAATGGGTTATTTGTCATTATATTAAGTAAACCTTTTTTGTAACATTAAGTAATTTCGTTAAAAAATGAAAAACAGTAAAATTCTGAGTTTTTCATTAAAATTCAATAATCATAAATACCTATTATGATAATATATTTTTCATCATTCAATAAGAAGGAACTGTATCACAGTTTTATTGTTAGTACTTCGTATAGGATCAGATACTGCGTATACCCCATTTTTTTTCTTTTACATAGTACACCGCGCTATCACTTTGTCATCGTTGTAACTTTTTAAATATTTGTCGAAATGACATACTGTAAAAAGCAAAGTTTATCGTCTTTAAATATCAAAAGCGATAAAAGTATTTGTTTTGATAAAACATGATTTGTTAATACAAAATGTGCATTTTGGAAATAGATATCAAATAATATTTTAGTTTTGATTTACTATTTTAGCGGTAATGACTTACACATTAAAAATAGATCTTTCACGGACTTTTTTTTTAAACTATTTAAGAGATACATTTTCACTCTACATTACATTCATGTAACTTTTATTGTTTTTGCAGTGCAGGCCAAAATGGCTCGCAAATGGGAGATTTTTTTCCGTCTTATGTGACACTTATTGTTATATATTGGCCAATTCACTCAATAACTACATAAATTATATATATATGTAATTATCATATATGAGCTATATTACTGATAAGTTTCATTAAAATCCATTCAGTATTTTTTAGGAGAAAGAGCAACAAAAATCTATACAAACGTAAGATTGAAATTAAAAGCGTAAGTGGTTAATATACAACTTTAAAGCGTTGTAGATCCTAAACAATCATATAAAATGAAAAATGGTTTTACGAACCTAAATATGATTTTTGATGATCTAGACAGTGATACCCCACTCGACATATTTTGTCAACTTATTTTTTTTACTTCGTCACAATATGGCGCCTAATTTTGCCCATACTGAATTTTGATTACTATCACATCTTTACTAACACTCCCATGATTGAGACGAATCGATTGATGTATGAATCATCAAAATCGGTCTAGGCGTTTGGTCTCTAGTGCGCCACAAAGGAACAAACATACATATATAGACTGTTAAACACATAACCCTGTCTGCGCGTCGCGCTTCGCGCTCTTGCATTGCGCAGCCGGGTAAAAATTACAAAGTTATAGCACCCTTATCCAATTCCCTGAAAATTTCGAAAGTTGCTTAACTTATACGATTGCATCAATGGTTATTTAATTTGTGAGCACTCCCCTGTAGGCTTCTCTAGTGCCTCAGTTAAATGCCTGATAACATTTGCTTGACTGATACAAGACAAGTGTTCTTCCCCGTAGAATAAAGGTAGGTGCCGCAGCGGTGGGCAGTGGTCCGTGGCCCAGCCCCACCCTCACCGCGCTCGCACCGCGCGGCCGCCGTGACCCGTCACCGACGCAGGCAACTCGCCATTCTGTACCCGACGGCTGTACTCTATGGCTGTACAACAGGCCACCAAACCGGCCCAAACTCATATAAACTCACTCGTAACATTGCTCGCGACAAGAACGCGCCAAAATCAAAGTTCAGAACGCTAGTGGTTTTTAATACAAGTCGCGTCGTCGTTTAAATAGTTCGTCAAGCATTTTCTGAACTCCAATACCGTTGTTACAGTGACAAGTTTTAATTTAGTGTGAATCAGTGCTTCTTCTGACTCATAAAATAACAAAAGTTGTTTCCGAGTTTCTCCTGAAAGTCTGGGATTGAATCTGTAATACGTAAGTATATTTTTGTTATTTGAAAAAAAAGAAAGATACAAAAATAGCTACTCAAATATTTGGGTGGATAAGTAAACAATGCTTTTCTGATGATAAAGATGAGCATGCTAGTCTGAAAGCATTTCGCCTCCTTCCCTGTATTATTATTGTTTTTGATTTCAACATGAGTGCCTTATTTGACGACCTCCATGGCCGAGTGGATTGTACGCCACGTTTCATGGTGTCGCCGACTCGAGAGGTCCCGGGTTCGAATCCCGGTGGGGGCAGGTGTTTGTGTGATGCAAACGAGCATTTTTACTCCAGTCATGGATGTTTAATATGTATTTCTATATAAATATACTTATAATATATATATCCCATAACACAAGCCTTACAGTGCTTACTTTGGGGCTAGGCTAATTGGTGTGTGTTGGAAATATTTATTTATTTATTTAGGCAAGTACTAACCTAAATCGACAATGCTTATTTCTCTATTCATAAAAAATGTACAATAAATGTGACCGCTACAAATAAAATTTTGTTACTGTCAAGTAAAATCGCGAATTCGAAAACGGCTAACTTGATGAAACTTTTTAATTATAAAATTATAAGAAAGTTAATTGTTCCAACGGTCGTTTAAAAATAGGTCATTATAAAGTTTCTCATGGTTGCTTCCCTCCAAAACATGAACGGTTGAGCGAGTCGCCGCCCGCCACTTCCGCCGCGCCTAACCAACCCTCCTCGCCTCGAACCTGTACACTACACTTGCTTGCTACGCATCACTTACCTCCAAAATTATTACTTTATCAACAACTAGCGACATCGTTCTCTTTAATTTTAACGGGATAGGTTATAAATAGTCCATAATACAACCGGAAAGCTCATTTTAACGTTTTCTTTTTAAATCGGAGTAATGGTTTTTCATGCAGGATTTACATGTCTTTTTAAAGATTTTCATCAATCGGTCCACACCAAATTACAGTTTTCTGGTACTTTTTAGTCTCTGAGTTGCGAAATTTCGTATATGGCGAAACTTTATGAAAACTTAAAAAGACAATATATTGTTTTAAACTGTCATGGTCACTGACGTTATAGCTATTAACGAGATTGTTACCATGTACCTTGTTTTTTATGTAGGTCCGTAGTAACGCCGTGATGTATTCCGTGATCATGGCGCTTGCAACAGTGCTGAAATATCGGAGACTCATAAAAAACAGGGTACATGGTAACAATAGCTATAATGTCAGGGACCATGACAGTTTAAAACAATATATTGTCTTTATGTTTTTATTTTTAAGCATTTTACTGTTTGAATCTAAAGCATTTAAATGTTTAAATCTAAAGAAAAGTTTACTAGAAAAATATCCACGCGGATCGGATCCAGGCAGCAGACGGGACGGGTATATATTGTCTTTTTAAGTTTTCTAGTCAATAAAATACACATAAAGTTTCGCCATATACTTCGGTCCGCAACTCACAGACTAATTAGTACCAGAAAACTGTAATTTGGTGTGGACCGATTGATGAAAATCTTCAAAAAGAAAATAGTTTTTCTCCCCGTAACTTAAAGTTACTCGTCAAGTTTATGGTTCGGAATATGTTTTCTTTTTGATATACCAATCAAAACTCAATCGGCTGTGATTCTCTAGGATCGGTTCGTTTTCTTAATAGACCAGGGTCGATAATTATAAAAATGGTAAAAAGTGAAAAAAAAAATATAGTAGGATGAAACCCTTTGGAAAAAGGTAGAGAATATAACGAAAATGAAAGGAAAAATAAATTACGGGGCGATCTGAGGTCGGGTGAGTTTTTAAAGGTAAAAAACGATTTATCTCGATTTCCGGCAAAACTGCAAGTCCTATGAAAAATAGTTAAATGGCAAAGTTGTAGGTAATAAAAAGATCTACAACTTTTATATGGACACTTTTTTCACATAACCTCAAAATTCATGTGAAAAAATCGAATTACCGTGTTTTAGCTTTTTTATTTTTATTTTCTGCAAAAAAAAAATATTTTTTCACGAAATTTAGTGAAAACTTACCTTTGTATGTCCCAAACATAACTTAAAAATTCACTCCCTTCCCCTTATTTTTGCTTTCATTTTTGTTATATTCTCTACCTTTTTCAATGGGTTTCATCCTAATATATATTTTTTTGTCTCAAAACTTATCGACCCTGGTCTATAATGTTCACACTGAATCATAATCATCAGCCTGTTAATATCCCCACTGCTTCATGCACAGGCCTTCTATATGGATGGAAAAAGGAGACTGGGCCGTGACCCGTCATGCAGGCCCACTGCAAATTGGTGGTGCAAACAACTGCAAATGCAGCCGTGTCTTCAGAAGTTTTATGTCAACCTTTCAATGACCGACCAATACGAAAGTTGCTTAACTTTCATTGCTTAACGAATGCTTTAACCACTTACGCCATCGAGCTTCTCGATCGAGCTCATACTGAATACCTGTAATTATATAGGGTAATGGCACCAGTGGTCAGCCTCATATCGACATTTTGAAGTTTGGAAAGCTGGCATTTTTACAGGATTCGTCGGATAATGAAACGTAGTACATGATTGGATCAATTGTGTATTATAGTTTTTAAACAACATATGTTAAATCTAAAGAAAAGTTTACTAGAAAAAAATCCACGCGGACCAGGCAGCGGACGGGACTCGAACCCGCATCCTTCGCTATCCGGGCGAATGCACTGACCATTATGCTACCACGGCCCTATTAGCCGCGTCGAAATTTTCCTAGCCTTAAGCTGCAAGGCAGCGCCATCTCTTCGCATTGTAGGTAACCCACAATGTCAAATGAATACTTTTTCAAGTATTAAACATTTGAAAGAAGAAATAGCAATTATAGTTATGATTTTATTTATTTTTTAAGCATTTAACTGCTAGATGTTTAAATCTAAAGAAAAGTTTACTGGAAAAAATAAAAACCGCGTCCGCGTGGATTTTTTTCTAGTATACTTTTCTTTAGATTTAAACATCTAGCAGTTAAATGCTTAAAAAATAAATAAAATCATAAACATATGTTAATAACAATCTTTCTCTTTATAATATATCACATTTCATAATTAAACATGTTTTTTCTTACCTTTAAAGACAACACCACGCGAAGTAAAAAATATGGCGGACATGACAATACTGCGCTTTTCAACCGCCGTCACATGTATAAACGAGTATCTTTCTCCCCCCTGATCCCCTGCCGCATCTATTGTGTGACATATTAACCAATGAATAATCAAAGTTTGTATTTAAGTACACGTGCTTCGTTTATTCTAATTGTTGTGATATTTATGCCTAATAAACGACGCAAAGGGCTGACCACTGGTTCCTGGCTGACCACTGGTGCCGTTACCCTACCTTGACTACATACATTATATACTTACATAAGAAGAAAATTATACTAGAGTACAGATTTACTTAGCACTTTTCTACTAAAATACAGTTTAAAATTACCCATCAGCACACACGAGAGTTTATATATCCAACAACAGTTTTAATTTACAAGCCAAAGTGCTCGACACGCGAACCATTCCACCGGTATTCTAAGCGATTTCACACTAATTTCTTACCAGCTATCACAGTGTCATAATTTTTTAATTAAATGTTATTAGTATTAAGAAATATTATGATAAAATCATTGTGCTTTTGTTCATGATAATCAGTTGGTTAATCTGAGTGCGTTCCTTATTAACCTTGCCAGTGGAATCGGTGGAATCCTACAAATGTGCAAACATAATATTATGTATTATAATAGCTATTTTTCCCATTAACACATTTAAGTTTTGTTAAAAGGTCAACGGAGCGTGGCGCACAATAGCAACATAATATATACCAAAAAATAATTTTACTACCCGAATGTCCTTGATAAAGTCATAGCTGTGGGCGTAAATTAGTTGAGATTAAACTTTTAGCACAGAGACTTTTTAATAGTTACTCGCCTAGCGCGTGGAAATGGAAATCTGGAAATACAACGGCGAGACCCAGTTAAGCACGCGCGAGACGAACCGTACACTCCGTAGTAAACCGTGATTATGTGCGTAAGATGGGTTTTATAAACACATGATCATGGAGTAATCTTTTTGTATAAAGAAAACTTAGAATCTCTAGAGGAAGATTGGCTTTGAAGCTATCAAAGAAAAAATGGGTGCGTGTACTTATGTAGGCGCGTGAGAAGTTATCCTTCTTTGGCATCGTTTAAAATTAGTTTTTAATTGCATGCAAATAATTAATTACAATAAATTAATAAAAAGTCTGGAAAAGGACACAGTCAATAAAGTTCAGTTTTAATTTGAAAAAATAAATAAATAATCAAAATATTCAATTAAAATCGCTACTGAATATAATTTATTAGAACATATGTGATTTGCACTTGTATGAAACTATACACGTATTCCGAATATACAAACTAGAAACACGTGGATAAATATTATAAATATGAATACCTATAACTGTTACTTTATTACAAAAAATAAAGATGTGGTTTTTGGTTCTACTACACCAATGGTCAAGAGATGGCGCTGTAGTCTCCTGAATCGCGCTTTGGTTCCGTTGTTCCAGATTAATAAATACTTTTGATAGGCCTTCACAATGCAGTCGTTAGCACCCACTAAATAGAGATTCTATTTCTATTTTGTTGGTAGATTTTCTTAATGTGCGGTAAACACAAAAGTAACGCATGAAGTTGGTCGCTTTAGCGCTGTTAAAATTTTGTGTTACAGTGATGCCCGCGCATCTTAAAATTTCACTCTCATCATTTTTTCATAACGCGCCTAAAGAAGTATAACTTCAATAAATAAATAATAAATATTTCCAACACACACACCAATTAGCCTAGCCCCAAAGTAAGCACTGTAAGGCTTGTGTTATGGGATACTAGCGTAACGGATAGAATACATATACAGTACATATTTAAGTATATTTATATAGAAATACATATTCAACATCCATTGACTGGAGTACAAATGCTCGTATACATCACACAAAACATCTGCCCCCACCGGGATTCGAACCCGGGACCTCTCAGTCGGCGACACCATGAAACCCGGCGTACAAACCACTCGACCACGGAGGTCGTCAAATAGAATATTTATTGAACAGAAAAAGTAAACTTCACACAAGTAAATAAAACTAGTTTTTACGGGTTAATGCACGAAAACTTTATTTATTTATTGACGTTTCGCAGCCTTTTCAGGTCTGCATCGTCAGAATAATGATTTTACATTTATATATAAATAAAGTTTTCGTGCATTAACCCGTAAAAACTAGTTTTATTTAATGAGTGATGTGCGTGAAAACCTAAGAAACAAATTCACACAAGTAGTTGGTGGTTCAGTGTGTCAATGTAGGGTTTACTAGAGGTAGCGCATAGCAGATTTTCTGCTCAAATTGGTGAGCCCGTCTGGGAAAGTAACTTCTACCTTTCAGAAGATCCCAGTAAATAAGACTACCTTATGGTAGTATCCCCGGGGTAGGGGATGGGGTCAAGGCAGGCAACGGTGCGAGTTTTCGCCCGCGGAAATAAATAGGTATTATTATTTATTAATAAGTTAATTGAGGAGCTCGATGGCGCAAGTGGTTGGCGCGTTCGGCTGCGATCGTTGAACTTTAGCAACTTTCGCAGTGGTCGGTCATTGGATGGGTGACCAAAAATTACTATATCGAGCTCCTCCGTGCTTAGGAAGGCATGTTAAGCCGTTGGTCCCGGCTGCATCTGCAGTCGTTAGCACCCACCAATCCGCACTGGGCCCGCGTTGTGGGTCATGGCCCTATTCCATCCACCGGGAAGGTCTGTGCCCCAGAAGTGGGGACATTAATAGGCTGATGATCAGAGGCGGCCTTACCGATTGCGAGGCTCCGGGCGGCAGGTCTTTGCGAGGCCCTTTGTCCTTCGTGAAAAGTATGTGATGCGAAAGTATGTCTGGTTGTTTGGTTTAGGTATTTGTCATGTTTAAGGAAAAATGCTTAAATTATACAAATAAATCAAATTTGAATTTGAAAATATTTTACATTGAAAGATTCACAAATTAACAAATACAGAGATGATAAATTTTAAAATTGATGTTTGCGGCTTTTCCTAAGACTAAAATCTTTAATTAAAGCACAATAATCTAACGAATAAGCTACGTCATTTTCGATTGAAAGAATAGCGAGGGCTGAAAGCCGATCTTGTGTCATTGAAAAAATAGTATTTTTTTTTATATTTTTAAAATTTGCTTGGGTTGTTGCGCGAGGCCCCTGTAGGAGCGAGGCCCCGGGCGATTGCCCTGTTCGCCACCCCCTAAGACCGCCACTGCTGATGATGATAAGTTAAGAATAAACAGTATTCAAAAATGTTTAATAGATCAACTCAAAAGCTTTGAAACTGTTACATAACTGAGCTCAATATCACCGAGTCGCAAAGTCTGCTCCGGTACAGTGGTTAGCATGATTAATTTGCCATCTTGGAAGTTTAGCACATTTCGCAATGACCGGTCACAAGAAGGGTAACCGAAAATGTATTAAGTATTACGAACTCCACTGTAATGTAACTCCGAAAGTATGTAAATCCGTCAGCAGCATAAGCGCTGCTGAATCCACCAATCCATTCAGTGCAAGTGTCGGTGGGTTATGGGCTTAGATTAAAACAAAATGGGTAGATACGGCACTAGCCTCACAAAAGTGATCCGCATGAATTGTGGTCCACGACCCTAATCGCTTTAGTCACAACTTGACATGCAAACGACATACATGTGAACGCCAAAAAGAAATATTGCTAATATTTTGTGTTTATATGATAAAATAATGCCTAAGTGTGTTTTTAAAAAGTGCTCAAATTGCTCAAGAACTGAAAATAAAACCCACGGCATCACTTTTCATTCGTAAGTACTACAAAATATATTTTTTCATAAAAAATGTTGTTTGTTTTGAATCTTATTCGGTAGTGACGTCGAGTACTGGTCGCGTGATTGGTCGGTAATGCAGTGACGCGGATCTCGCCGTCCCGTTCGCGCTGCCGTGTTATCAGTTTTTGTTTGATGCAAGTATGAGCGTACCGTATCTACCCTTTTTGTTTTAATCTAAGGTTATGGGTCGAGTCAAAGCTCCCTGTCCTATCTTAGAGGAAGGCCTGTGTCGCAGCAAGGCTGATGATAATGATAATGTAGAATCCAAATCTCATCGTCGTCTTTATCTTATCAAGTAAGCACCTCAGTTTACATTGCAAGAATGCATGTAGAGTGGTTAAGTAGAATTACAATAGGTAAACATAACAATGGTTGAATCTTCATGCATCTCTGATAGGCTCTAACAGTGGCGGACTAACAGGGGGGCGGAAGGGGGATCATGGGGGGCCCCAAATGCCTCCGTGTTACCCTGATCAAATCCTAAACAAGACTTTAAAGAAACCAGGAAAAGTAAAGGTAAGAAGAACGATACCGGGTGAATCAGCTCATGATACCGGATTATCAATTCAAGATGAAATACGTCGGTCAATGTATGAATGCATAGACCGCTTTATACAAGAATTTTCGAATTTGTTTAATAAACAAACCAAATTTTTTTCCAAATTATTGAAACAAAGTTTATGCTAGAAGCTTCAGATGACGCTCTGGCTGTAGCAGTTGACAATCTAATACAAAGTTATGGTGAATTGGACAAGAATGGTTTTAACGAAATAAACATAAGAATCTACATTTTTATAAATTTTATTATTTTTAAAGCATGTAACTGCTTGATGTTTAAATCTAAAGAAAATATAACTAGAAAAAATTCACTGACTGCAATGCACTGACCAATTATGCTACCGCGGCCCTCACGGACCGCGTCGAAATCCTTCTAGCCATTCTTAAGCTGCAAGGCATTTCTAGTTATATTTTCTTTAGATTTAAACATCAAGCAGTTACATGCTTTAAAAATCATAAAATTTATAACTATAATTGCTATTTTTTCTTTCAAATGTTTAATACTTGTAAAAGTATTCATTTGACATTGTGGGTTACCTATAATGCGAAGAGATGGCGCTGCCTTGCAGCTTAAGAATGGCTAGAAGGATTTCGACGCGGTCCGTGAGGGCCGCGGTAGCATAATTGGTCAGTGCATTCGCCCGGATAGCGAAGGATGCGGGTTCGAGTCCCGTCTGCTGCCTGGTCCGCGTGGAATTTTTTCTTGTTATATTTTCTTTAGATCTACATTTTTTTAAAGCTGGGGGCCTCATCTAGCTTTGCCGCCCCGGGCCTCTGACGGGCTTAGTCCGCCACTGGGCTCTAACCAAAACAATGACGATTGTGAAGTGATGACGCCACACGCGTGTACTACGGTATACTCGCAGTAGTGGCGGTGGCGGTGGTTGGATGATTCGTAAAATCGTGACCGCGATGCACGTCGCGCGCCGCCGCCTGCGCAACTCACACGTAACCACTGTTACACGACTCCCTCGCTAGCTCCTACAACATTATGCCATCTGTCAGACATATTCTTTTTTATATTATGTCCCGCCACATCGCACAAATTACACAAAAAACTCTTATTTGAGCCGATCACTTGATTTTTATAACAAGGAATCTGGAGAAAACAGCGCTCATATCTAGTATATGTACAAGACCTTACCTTTTTATTGGCACTAGCTCATACTAAGTATCACCCGCTTTTTCACTGCCTTAAATAAAAAATTATGATTCCCTTAACAATTTCTTCCCGGTATAGTATTACATACATACATACATTTTTTTCTTTTATCATTCTCTTATTTTAGAATTTACAGGCCGTCCCACCCCACACATTTCACCACATTGGAAGTGTCTCTCGCGCAAACTATTCAGTTTAAAAAAAAATGATTATATAAACCTCAATATTATTTTTGAAGATCTATCCATAGATACCCCAAACGTATGGGTTTGTAGAAAAAAAATGAGTTTCAGTTCTAAGTATGAGGAACCCTTATTTATTGTTTTTTTTTCTATTTTTGTGTGAAAATCTTAATGCGGTTCACAGAATACATCTACTTACCTAGTTTCAACAGTAATAGTTCTAATACTTTCGGAAAAAGGGGCTGTGACATACGGAAAGACAGACATGACGAATCTGCGACGAAATCCTAAAAATAGCATACCTTTTTTTTGTGTCTGGGAAATGCCTTACCTAACGCCATTTTTTGTGACGCAGGAAAAAACTCTGTTTACAGACGACGGCGCCTTTAAGAGGCACACCGCCGAACGGGACCTCACACCTGGCTCCCACAAGCCTTACGAGCCCCCAGCAGTGGCTGCCCACTGAGGACCCCGTAACTCTTACGGGCGCTTTACGGCATAATATCCGCTAAAAACCCTGCGAATACCCTCTAAGTTAGTCTAGTTTAGGTATTATTCCGCGTCGCCTACCTAACGCCCTGAACAGGGCCACTAAAAACCAGACAATACTCATGCACCGTCACCCGACTCATACTATGAGGACCGCGGTCCCCCTAGTGCGTGCCGAGAGAGCGGGTGTGGTCGCGGCACCCGTTTCCGAAGGGCCGCACACCCGCCAGGAACCTAAGTACTTAACGACAGTGATATATTGTAGGAAGTCCAAAGGGGAAGATCTTCCTCCGAGCTGGGTGATGGTAGCTCGGGGGTCGCGGCCCGACTGATGTTGGTCGGGCATCGTATATATGAAGAGTTAGCCTCCGAATTTCATTTGCGCGATGTAGGCTTTCATACTATTATGATCGCAGTGCAGGTAACGCCATCTCTTGAGGATGGTGAGTAATGATTTTCACTGACCATATTTTTTTCACTTTTCACCATCATTTTTTAAACTTCCATCATAGTTACAAAGACAAAGGTATTAGTCATTTAAGTACAATTCATGTGAATTGAGTAGCAAAAAAAATATCTCGGAAAAGACTTATCCAATTTTTTTTATTAAATTTTTAAGTTGTTTAGGTCATTAATTCTCAAAATTTTAGTAAAAAATTCATAACTCGCAAACTATAAAAAATCGCGGAACATACATGGGGGTGTTTCGGATTCCCCAAGGGGTGTTCTATCCCGGGACTACCGCTTGACACTACTTTTTGGGACACCCTGTATATGTGGAGCATATAGATGTTGCCGCCACAATATTATTGCATGTAGACCTTACAGGTATGTACCTTAATCAGGTGGCGTGACGAGAACCTTCGACACCCGATAACTGTTCACGATCAAAATCACCCATGCGAAGTAATCTCGGTAGCAGCAGGTAATACGACACCTTGCCATTCCATTGGGATTTTTTTCATAACAAGTATGGCACATGGTTGGCTGCCCAAAAAACTAATGAACAGACGCAAGGGATGTGACCTGCCACGGAACTTGTATGGATTCCGCCATGTTCACTAGTTTTTAGGGTTCCGTAGCCAAATGGCAAAAAAGCGGAACCCGTATGGATTCGTCATGTCTGTATGTCTGTCTGTCCGTCCGTATATCACAGTCACTTTTTTCCGAAACTATAAGAACTATATTATTGTAACTCGGTAAATAGATGTATTCTGTGAATCGCATTGAGATTTTCACACAATAATAGAAAAAAAAACAATAAAGTATGGGGGTTCTCCGTAGTAAGAACTGAAACTCAATTTTTTTTTCATCATCCCCATACGTGTGGGTTATCTATGTCTGTAATAGGTCTTCAAAAATGATATTGAGGTTTGTTATATCATTTTATCTAATATACTTCCAGACACATCTATCAAGAGCAGAAAAATAAGTTTATGGTTGACCAATAATTTTTAAACATACGAAAATATTGGTTATGAAGCAGCTTCAAAACAGCGTAGGTAATAACATTTTGCGTAATGTAATATTTATTTTTAGCTAGGGAATTCCATAGCTTAAAATGATAGGTGGGCTGATGAAGTGTATATTTTATTTTATCATAACCATGCAAACTTCTACCGAAAATTGGTTTGAAGGAGATCTCTATGTACGTAGGTTATTTTAATACGTCATAAATGTGTAAACCGCAATTTACCTTTCATTCAATCAACTGAACTTTACTTATCAATAACTTAATTTAAAACATCAATCAAAGTTACAACGAACTTTAAGAAGAACTTTAAGAATATTATGTTACTTGCTGCCACGGAACCCTCCATGGGCGAGGCTGCTTTTTTTTTCAAATTCAAACTCAAACTCATTTATTCAGTCTAGGCTGTTACAAGCTCTTGTGAAAGTCAAACTAAAGAAGTACAAGAGGAGCTCGATGGCACAAGTGGTTAGCGCGTTCGGCTGCGATCGTTGAAGTTAAGCAACTTTCACAGTGGTCGGTCATTGGATGGGTGACCAAAAATTTACTATCTCGAGCTCCTCCGTGCTTCGGGAGGCACGTTAAGCCGTTGGTCCCGGCTGCATCTGCAGTCGTTAGCACCCACCAATCCGCACTGGGCCCGCGTGGTGGGTCATGGCCCAATCTCCCTATTCCATCCATAGGGAAGACCTATGCCGCAGCAGTGGGGAAATTAATAGGCTGATGATGATGATGATGATGATAGAAGTACAAAATGAGAGAGGTAAGGAAAAAAGCACATTATATTAAACTGGCACAATAGACATTTTCATTAAAAACAAACCTTAAATTACCAATCATGTTGGTGGTATGGTGTAGCAGAAAATTGTTTGTATTGGAACGCCTGTCTGGGAAGCCAAATATCACATTATAAAAAAGCTCCGAAGCACGGAAGATACGGCGAATGTCGATCGCTTTAAGTATATTCTCAGTAAATTTGTAGGAAAGAAGAAAGAAAATCATTTATTGACGACATACATTAACAATTACAATAAATACAAAACAAACATAAAACAAAAGGTACATCGTCAACTAGGCCCCACCACAGCATAATGTTGCAACGGCAAAAATGGATTGCCGCTGCAACGCTGATATTCTGGAGGGACCTAATTTGGATATCGACGGACGGAAATACAAGACAATCACTTAATACACAAAACAAAAACAAAAAACAATCTGGACTTCGCATCCCTCGCCCATAGCAGTTCAGCACAAAACAAAAAAAAAATAACACAAGAGGCTGTGTGGGCTCGGCTCTTTGCCTACGAAAATAGGCTATATGAGATTTGCCTTAAATTATTAGAAAACATGTTTAATGCAAGCACTTAAAAAAGAGAACAAATGTTTCAGAGAAGCCGTACTAACCGATTTTAGTATGGTATTTATTTTAATCAATGCAGTCCGAAAATGTCTGTGAGAAAACGTTGCACGGTTTCGAACGCAATTACACAGAATTTCTAAGTTAATTCCAAGTTATACACAACGTAATAGGAAAGAAGACAGTATCAAGCGAGAAAGAATAAATAGCGAGTCGGATCGGAGCCATATTTAAATTAATTTTGCGATGAATAATTGTATTTTTGTCCATTACCTACAGCTTTCACTAAGTCAGAGCGTGTAATAGAGTAATTATTGCGGGCAGACAGCGGGCCTGTTGCGTTGGCTAATCCGAAACAATTTTATATCAATACCTTGCCTTACTAAAACTATAACTGACCAATTATTCTGGAAAGTGCACGAAACACCATAAATGTTTGAAAAATACAAAACACGTAGTTGACTTACAAAGTGACGATATGTAAATCTAAAGAAAAGTTTACTAGAAAAAAATGTGGGTTACCTACAATGCGAAGAGATGGCGCTGCCTTGCAGCTTAAGGCTAGGAAAATTTCGACGCGGCTAATAGGGCCGTGGTAGCATAATGGTCAGTGCATTCGCCCGGATAGCGAAGGATGCGGGTTCGAGTCCCGTCCGCTGCCTGGTCCGCGTGGATTTTGTTTTTCTAGTAAACTTTTCTTTAGATTTAAACATCTAGCAGTTAAATGCTTGAAAAATAAATAAAATCATAAGTGACGATATTGCTTCAAACTTAATCAATACTTGATAAGTTTGGCATTCGTAATCATACTGACAAGCTTTTGGGTGCGGCCAGAGTGCACTCAGATTCAGATTCAGATTCTGAAAACAAGCGCGAGAAATAAACAGTGTAGTCTAAGCAGGTTGCCTGCTTTTTCTCGCGCTTTGTTTTCTGAGTCTGAATCTGAATCTGAATCAGGAGTGCACTCTGGCCGTACCCTTCGACTACACTGTTTATTTCTCGCGCTTGTTTTCGGAATCTGAATCTGAATCTGAGTGCACTCTGGCCGCACCCTTTCTCTGATTAATATTATTACAAAGAGACTTTAACCTACTGATTTTTTATTCAATCCAAACGGTAGTAATAAAATTACTCTAACTTGCCTGAAGTTGAAGTCATAGTTCAGTGACCAAGATAGTGTTGATCTGGTAAAAAATATATCTAACTGTCCCGGCTTACACATAATTCCTTCCTTTTGTAGCCTGTGGAGCTCTGAAACCCTATTCAGCAACAGATACAAAACTCCACCCGAATGTTTATGTCATTTTACGGCTTTCTTCTATAAGGTGGTGGAGGTTACTACTTACTTCCTCGGACCGGAGACCAATTCCGAGTAGAAAGGTCCTTTCCAAATTCTATTATGATTACTAGAAAAATATTTGTTACAACAATTTTGCCGTAGTGGCTATTGCTGAGGTGTCAAATCCGAATGTTATACTCTGTAGTTTAGTTCAGCTGGCTCTAAAGCCCTTTGATCTTCTGAAGATAAGCCAGGAAACTGGAGTACGAAGCGGGCCTTTATACTCCAGTTTCCCTGCTATCTAGGGAACGAGATCATTGAACGAGTATACAATTTAATGGAAAGCCATTACCGAGACAGAATGCTCGTAAAATCAGTCGTGCCTTACTGATCTGGAGCTTCAAGTGTAATGCGTCTGTGGCAGGCTATCATAACAGCTTCTACATTGTCTATCTACAGATATGTTCGATTTTATAACTATCTTCGTCGAGACGACGAAGTCGGACGAAAAAATGCTTGTACGATTTGGTACTTAAAGGATTGCATTATGTTAAAAGGATGGGAAGTAAGCATATGTACTACCTGTTGGTAAGCGGACGCGATAGCCTACGCTTTCATTACACTTGATGCATATGACTGCAATTTTAATTTTGGTGCAGTTTTTTCTGATCAAAATGAAGACATGCCGATGCAGTTACCTGTCCCAGATACATACCATGGTGTAAACAGCAGCTCAGTTTTACCCATTTCAAAGCAACATATAAAATTATAGTTTAGTCGGTAAGCGTGCAGTTTTCGTGCACAACAACCAGGAATTGCACAACGCGGCATTTGTAATTTATTTAATAAAAAGATTTCATAATCATAATCAAAATCATTTATTCAGTTTAGGCTGTTACAAGCACATATGAATGTCTAGAAGCTACGCCATCGGTTCGTAAATCTACGGCGGGAGACCTTGTACTGAGAAGAACCGGCAAGAAACTCAGCAAGGGCTGTTTTTTTTCTCCCTGTTTTATTATTTACAGAGTCGTCAAATTGAAAAATGACTTCAGAGGTGATTCATGAAGTCACTTTTCATTACATAGTTATTATTATTATAAATATAATATATTATATATATATATAATATATTTAAAATGAATATAAGCTAATAGTTATGTATTTGATAGAAGTTTTGGGTCAAGCGATTACAGCGCCCCTAATGGGAAAATTTTGCGGATTTCTTGTCCATTGACACCATTGTTGGCTACCTTTCTGACATAAAAACTCTGTGCTAAGATTAAAAAAAGTATCGTTCGTTTTTAGACGGAACATAATAAGCCGTGCGTTTTACTTTACATTACCGCACGCGTGTGTAATGTGATAGATTATGATATTGAAATTGGTGCAATAAGAGACGCTTTACGAGCAAATTGAGACCATGCGTATTCATTACGGTTTATTTTTACTTCGATCGAACCTCCACGGAAGAGCTTTTACTAATATCATAAATGACTATAACTGTGGTCCTCCTTAAGGTGGAAGTTACTTCCCCAGACGGGCGTTCCAATTTAAGCGGGAAGTTAGCTATGCCCTACCTCTCGTTAAACTGGTAGGAGACGCACATATGGTTCACCTGATGGTAAGCTATAGTATGCGTAGATGTTTACGCTCCCAGATTCATCATCATCATCATCATCAGCCTATTTATGTCCCCACTGCTGGAGCACAGGCCTTCCCTATGGATGGAATAGGGAGATTGGGTCATGACCCACCACGCGGGCCCAGTGCGGATTGGTAGGTGCTAACGACTGCAGATGCAGCCGGGACCAACGGCTTAACGTGCTTCCCGAAGCACGGAGGAGCTCGAGATAGTAAATTTTTTGGTCACCCATCCAATGACCGACCATTGCGAAAGTTGCTTAACTTCAACGATCGCAGCCGAACGCGCTAACCACTTGCGCCATCGAACTCCTCAAAGATTATCACTCGCGAATTGCCAACCTTGTTTATTTATTTTTTATTTATTTATTTATTTATTCAATCAAATCAATTACATTTTAATATACAATGGCTGTATCTAAAAACCCTTAAACATGGGCTTATCTGTCTATAGCGATCGCTATCGCTCTAACAAATATTTCTTAAGTTCATGTTTTTACAATTATCTTTCACATACAAGTCTTGAGTACTGGGGGGCATTTCATTTAGACATTTAGAGGTGGCGTGTATTTTTTGAAGCCCTGTGGAACTTTACTCGCAGTCATACGATACCACCAAAAGATGAGTGTCATTTCACTGTAGGCTTTTGTAAGATTAAATTACTTCGCCTGTCAAGCGACTTAATTTGAGCGGGAACTCCGCTATGCCCCACATCTTAATCTTAATGTTAAAATAAATGCGGGCGTTTTGATCGAGAATCCAAGTCTTCAACGCTAAATACTTGCGAATGTAACCATAATGTTCGGACTGTTACTTGCTCGTTAACTGACGAAATCAAGATCATAATCAGAAGTGTATAGTAAACGTATGTATTACGCAATTACTGATTGCTGATTGACCATTGAAACAATGGTCATATGTAAATGCATCCCTGTAGAAAGCGAACGCGCGGTCGCGGCCCGTGGCGACTTTGACGCTCTTTTTTTACGCTTTCTAAATACACCGCGAGGCACACTATGAGTATGCCACCTCTATCGGACGATAGTGCGAACACACTGTTACTTTAGAATGTTACTAGTTGATCCCGCGTACTTCGTACGGGTTCAAATAATTTGGAAGAAATGACGGACCCGAGTCTACCGTACCAAAAGGGACGAACGTCAAATATTACAGGAAAGAAGAGAGAACAGTTTATATGGGAAAATTAAATTGACGTTTTTACTATTTTCCTCGCAATTTTTCCATATATTCTCACCTTTTAAACCTTCCCTAGACCTCCACAAACATTTCAAGACTAAGATAAGATAAATCCGTTCAGCCTTTCTTGAGTTCTAGCGAGACTAACGAACAGCAATTGATTTTTATATAATACTAGCTGACCCAGCGAACTTCGTACCGCCCTAAAAAAATAGGGGTTGTCCAGCGGACAAAATTGTGAATCTAAACCATTCTCAGATCCCCTTGAACACACACAAAAAATTTCATCAAAATCGGTCCAGTCGTTTAAGAGAAGTTCAGTGACATACACACTCACAGAAGAATTATATATATAAAGATGTGTTAACAAAAATTTTGTCTGTAAGCGTCAGAAGTCGTCTACAGAGCGCCTAAAACATCATCATTATCATCTTTAGTCTATTAATGCCCCCACTGCTAGGGCACAGGTCTTCCCTATGGATGGAATAGGGAGATTGGGCCATGACCCACCACGCGGGCCCAGTGCGGATTGGCGGGTGCTAACGACTGCAGATGCAGCCGGGACGGAGGAACTCGAGATAAAAGATCGAAGGTTTTCTTAACTTTAACAAACGCGCTAACTACCCGTGCCAATAAGCTCCTCTAAAACCTACAACAAACATATTGCTGAAGTTCAAATTAGGACCAAACTAAAACCACAGAATGTATTTGAGTATTGATTTTATTATTTGCTTCCTTAAAGGTATATTATGTAAGGTTTATCATCAACCTACTAAGGTACCTGTTGCTAAAGCACTGACCTTGCCTATGGATGAGAAATCTCAAGTAGTGAAAGACAACTCAGTAGAATTTGACATGGGACCGACTCAAAATATTGTAATTTTACTCTACATTTAGGGTTTTTTTTATGTTATAGGGGGCATACGAGCAGACGGCTCACCTGGGGGCCAATCGCCTAACGGAAATGCTTTGGGAAACGCTAACGCTTACGATTTTATGTTGTTATTTCTAGCCGCCTGAGGTTTTCGAATACCTCACGCTCATTTTTTTTAATATTGTTATTACCAATGCAAAAGAAAAAGAAAGAGTGCGAGGCATTCCAATACCTCAGGCGGCTAGAAATAACAAAATAAAATCGTAAGCGTTAGCGTTTTCCAAAGCATTTCCGTTAGGCGATTGGCCCCCTGATGGTAAGTGATCACCGTCGCCCATGGACACTTGCAACACCAGGAGTATCACAAATGCGATGCCGGCCTTTAAGGAAGGAGTACGCTCTTTTTTTGAAGGTTTTTGGGTCGTATTGGTCCGGAAACACTGCTGGCGACAATATATTCCACAGTTTTGTCGTACGTGGTAAAAAATTTCGACAAAAACGCACGGTTGCGGATAGCCACGCATC
Organism: Chilo suppressalis; assembly: GCA_902850365.2. Taxonomy (NCBI): domain Eukaryota; kingdom Metazoa; phylum Arthropoda; class Insecta; order Lepidoptera; family Crambidae; genus Chilo; species Chilo suppressalis. The sequence continues at coordinate 32,192,880 of OU963898.1, read as the reverse complement.
AAGATGACGGGGATGTAAATCTTTGTCGCCATGTACGATGGCGAAATGCAAAAAAGGATAAGAATAATTTCTTAATTTGTACAGGTTTTTACGAAGTCGAGCAAGATTTTTATTGTAACGTATTGCCGTTCGTGAGTAGACATTTGACTACAGAATAATGGTTGCCTGTAAAGTCGGTTTTACGGGCGAAGATTTTACGTGACAACGTCTTTTTCTCGGTAGAATATTTATTGATATGAATATAATTAAATTGCACAATAGGAACAAGGAATTGAATGAAAATAAGAATTGCACAAATTTTAACTATAGAAATATATTTTGTTTACTAAAACATTGTACATGTAAACTTAAACTTAACACGAGAGACTCATCGTAACGTTACCGAGCGTTACACTTTTTCATAAGTGACTCCCAGCCGCAACCTAATTTAAGACGTTGTCACGTCAAAACTGTATTTGCGATAGTTGATGTAGATTGTAAACCTATTTCCTTTATTTTCGTCCCGAGTGTGTTTGAGTTGAGTTTGGTTGAGAGATTTGCGTTTTGACCGGCGCCGTAGTAGTAGTACCCCTAGCAATATCGAATTCGTATCGTTTGCTAGTGCGAAATGTCATTGACAAATGTGTACTGATTTTTAGTTCTCGTTACGTACTTTATGCCGCTACTGTTCATGTTTCCATACAAAATTTGACATTGACATTTCGGTTTGCAAACTATTCGAATTCGATAATGTTTCATGCTAGGTGTAGTTGCCAATGTGGCAATTACAAAATTACTAATGAGTTAACTAAGACGACTACATAAATGGCTCATTGAACGTAAATTCTACTCGGTCCAGGAATTCTTGAATTATAATAGCTAATATATAAATAATAGTAATTTTGGTGGATGAGATTTTGAGTGACATATACTGATTTAATTATATTTTTATTCACATTTTAATATGAACTGATTTTAATCGAATTTTTATATTTTTGACTATTTATTTTGTGACCTGTTAAGTAATTTTTATTCAATTATGTGACATAGTATTAATTAATTTGATAAAAAACTGATGTAAATTTGCATGCTACGGTCTATAGCTGAATAGGTGAAACCTACAGTAAAGTTATGTGTAACTATTTATGACCTTGATTACCCTGTTCAAACGCAAATAAATAATTATTCTATTCTATTCTATTCTGAAAAATTAATAGATAACATAGACTCAACGAAGCATAGACTAGGAAAAGAGACAATATCGATGTGCCTTTGTTTAAGTATCCGCGAGGCCCATTGTTCAGGTAACAATGATTTAGATTATCATAGATTTACTTGAATGTGCGTAATTTCTCAGGCGGGTGAATTTCAGCAATGTGGACACTATAGCGCAGTCTATTACTATTGTTGTTATTTTATGAAAAAAAAACCCCGGCCAAGGGTGAGCCAAACTCGCGCACGGAGGGTTCCGTACGTATTATTTATACGACAACTAGCTGACTCGGCGAACTTCGTACCGCCCAAAAGTAATAATTTGCAATAAATTAAAATTGCGACTATAATTTGAGATTTAAACTATCCTATCTCTCAAGTTGGATCGAACTGCACATGGTGTGCGAATTTTATTATAATCGGTTCAGTGGTTTAGGAGTCCATTGAGGACAAACATTGTGACACGAGATTTATATATATTAAGATAAACACTATAATGTCTTATTTTTAGCAAACAAAAGTGTCAAAATTAGTATAATTCTAACCTTAGTTTGAATATTGTAAAAAGGCGGTTTATGGTGACTACAATGGCTACGTAAGACGCTACGGGCCTGAGGAACATCTTGCCGTTGTTAAGACATCAACGCTAAACAAAACGCATTTTGCATGCATATACTGTTTGTTTTGATGATCGAAATGAGAGGGTTGAACTTAAAAGTGATATATCTTTTGTTAGTGTTTTTTGCAAATTTAATCTCGCATTTTTATGAAATACAAATCAAATGTTTTACAACTTTAAAAACTATTTCTGTCTGAACACTGAACCCAGGAGATATTTATCTAGTAAAATTTTCTTTAGACTTTTTCTTCTAACAGTTAAATGCTCAAAAATAAAAATATATAACCATTTCCCTGACACCGACACAGCGAATTAAATAACTGATGAGGAACCTGAGGAGCTCGATGGCGCAGGTGGTTAGCGCATTCGGCTGCGATCGTTGTAGTTAAGCAACTTTCGCAGTGGTCGGTCATTGGATGGGTGACCAAAAAATTCTATCTCGAGTTCCTCCGTGCTTCAGAAGGCACGTTAAGCCGTAGGTCCCGGTTGCACCTGCAGTCGTTAGCACCCGCCAATCCGCACTGGGCCCGCGTGGCGGGTCATGGCCCAATCTCCCTATTCCATCCATAGGGAAGGCCTGTGCCCCAGCAGTGGGGACATTAAGAGGCTGATGATGATGATTAGAATTCTGCTTGGAAAATTGGTTTCTTATATCATAATTCTCCCTTTTTACCCCCTCAATCAGGTAATTTCTATGATAAAAATTATATGCCCTTTCCCGGGTCTCAAACTATGTATATACCAAATTTCGTTTAAATGGTTTCAGCGGTTTAAGCGTTAACAGGTAACAAAGACAAACACACTTTCGCCTTTATAACATTAGTATGGATGTCAACATATAGAAATAGATAGGTTTTTCTCATAATACTCGATTCCTTTATTCTAAAAACAATTCACAATCTGCTTCACTGGAAATACTGGAACATTGGAATATTTTTTAAATTATATTATTAAGTTGCATTCTACTAGATGCAACATCTTAAATATAAAATTCTCGTGTCACAATGTTAGTTACCATACTCCTCCGAAGCGCCTGACCGATTTTAATGAAATTTTATATGCATATTTGTGGGTCTGAGAATCGGCTGCTATCTATTTTTCATATCCTTAAGTGATATTGGTTGTCCACCTGTAACGTAGTGTTCTGAAAACTACAATGCGCCTTCGCGCCAAAATTTAAACTATTGGGTACTAGCGGCCCGCCCTCGCTTCGCTTCAGTGTAGAGCTGTAGTGTAAACTATAGTTTTTGTTCTCAGGCTTGTGCTATAAACAATGACTTTATTTATATAATTACACGTGTTATTGTGAGTCAACCATAAAAGATAGCCATATGCTGTTGCGGGATATTTTTTAGACAATTTTATGTAGAATATTCCCGTCATACATGATTTTTATGTAACTTTAACCATTAAGGCTGCACACGCGACGGAAGCTTAAAAATTGTAGCGTGATGAAAAGTATTTTATAACCTGCCCAGGAGTATGAAGAATAATTGTACCAAGTTTCGTTAAAATCCGTCGAGTAGTTTTTGTTTCTATAAGGAACATACACACAGACAGACAGACAGACAGACAGACAGACAAAAAATTTACTGATTGCATTTTTGGCATCAGTATCGATCACTAATCACCCCCTGATAATTATTTTGAAAATATATTTCATGTACAGAATTGACCTCTCTACAGATTTATTATAAGTATAGATTGTAACGTAGTGTTCTCATGTGGGTTAGGAGGAATGTTATCCTAGGAAATTGATAGAGCACTACGTGACACACCCCTAAAATATTTTTTTTGACATTTTCTTTTTTTATAATGTGGTATTAAAAATACATACAACCCTAAATTTTATCTTCTACCAACTTAGAAGCTACCAAGTTAGCTAGTAAACAAATAAATATTATGTTACGACAAATGCGTGGAGCTATTTGAAAATGGATAAATTACTTATTTATTTTCAACCAGATGTTGAAGTAGTTTGGGAATGATCTCACATACATAGTAAAAGAACGCACTTTATGAATCAATTTATGTCTTGAAGTACTTTAGGAAATAATTACTTTTAAAAAATTTAAGTAGAAATAAAACTGAAAAAACCTGATACAAAACGAAGATGCTGTGTGAGGACGAGAATGAATAGTGAGGAACGAGAACATTAGGGAAGTTCTAAAGAAGCAAGTGACAGAAAGATTGAGAGGTAACCGACTTCTTGTAATGAGAAGAGATGACGAGCCCACAAGCAGAGAAAGACTGACAAAATGACTATGTAAAAGATATAAAACTAGTTTTATATAATAAGTGATGTGCGTGAAAACCTAAGAAACAAATATGTAAAAGATGTTATGACAAAGAAAGGTGAATATTCATATAACGGTTGATCTTAAATAACTAAAGAGAAATACATTTTGCGCCGACACCGAATAAATTGGGAACAAAGCTACGCGAGGTGATTGATGACATGAATATATAAATATTTCAATAAAATATTGCGACAATAAGACTATATCTTGCCCTTATTTTTATCTGTGTCGATTCCATTTATAACGGGCAAATGACTGGTTAGCGTGTGTGATTGATTTCGAATGTTTGTAACCAACTTCATTTTGTTTTGTTTTGTTTTTATGCCTAAACAGTGGGACACGGCATTCCTAAACTTTTTTCATTTTTAAATCTGTTTTTTATATTTTTTATTTTATAGTCATAATTGTTTTATCATTTACATTTGTAATGGAAAGTGACTTCATGGATTATCTCATATTGAACTCATTTTTCAAATTGACGACTCTGTATATAATACAGGGAGAAAAAAACAGCCCTTGCTGAGTTTCTTGCCGGTTCTTCTCAGTACAAGGTCTCCCGCCGTAGATTTGCGAACCGATAGCGTAGCTTTTCGACATTCACAAGTGCTTGTAACAGCCTAGACTGAATAAACGATATTGAATTTTGAATTTTTTGATTTTTTTTTAAATCGAGAAGGTTCTGTAATCGGCCTGTGTGTATGTGGTATTTTTTTGAATGCGTTCGACAATCAATAATCAAAAAATCAAATATATATTTATTTTCCATCACAACAGAGATTCATAGTTAGTCTAATATAGCAATTACAGTGTTGTGGCTCCTCTATTTGTGATGAACTGGTGCCTGAAATATGTTTCAGCAATAGAAACCTGTGCTACAGGCCACCAGGCCTAATCACAGATAGCAAGACTTCCACGGATGGCACAATACCTTGGACAGTTGAAATGTATACAAATCTTTATATATATAATTCTTCTATGAGTGTGTATGTCACTGAACTTCTCTTAAACGACTGGACCGATTTTGATGAAATTTTTTGTGTGTGTTCAAGGGGATCTTAGAATGGTTTAGATTCACAATTTTGTCCGCTGGACAATGTTTTTTTAATTAATTTTTAATTTATTAGTAGTTGTTGATTTTGGAATGTTTTACATTGGATCCGACAGATGGCTATGTGTATATTCCTGTCAAACATTTGACGTTCGTCGTTTATCATTTCTTCCAAATTATTGTAAGCAATACGAAGTACGCTGGGTCAGCTAGTATCAATATAAGACAATCTTTTAGTGAACTGTGACCAATTTAAAAAAAATGGATGCGTGTAACTTATGTACGCGCGTGAGAAGTTATACTTCTTTAGCATCATTAAAAATATTTTTTAATTGCATGCAAATAATTAATAATTACAATAAAATAATAAAAGGACTGGAAAAGGATAGTTAACACAGTCAATTTAGTTCAGTTTTAATTTGAAAAATTAAATAAATATTCAAAATATTCAATTAAAATCACTACTGAATTTAAGTTATTAGTCCATATGTAATTAGCACTTGTAAGTAACTAAAACACGATGTGTCTATATAGAAACTAGAAACATGTGGATAAATATTATAAATATGAAAACAGTGATCAGAGGCGACGAGAGCGCCAACATTGTTTTTGACAACGCGATCATCTTATGGAGCTCCGTGGATCGTTCAAAGTACCTTTCGAACAGATGTCTAATAATGGTGGATTATTAACCACTAAGTGGTTAATAATCCACCATTATTAGACACTAACATTCATAACGCGCCCGCGGCCAACTTCATGGTGTTACTATTGTGTTACAGTGATGCGCGCGCATCTCGAAATTTCACTCACATCATTTTTTCATAACGCGCCCGCGGTTAACTTCATTATGTTACTTTTGTATTACAGTGATGGGCGCGCATCTTAAAATTTCACTCTCATAATTTTTTCATAACGCGGCTAAAGAAGTATAACTTCAAAAATCTTTTTTATATGATTGAAAGGCTAAACTCACGGTGTGGTCCCATATCCACCATATTCACTATAAACCAAGTAATTAACCTGTTTTAATATTAACGAAATTAGGATCTATGATGGGTTCTTGGAGAAATGGGTGGGCTGGCGCTGACTTTAAATATTGTTAATATTGTTTGGTTCCTAAGTTTTCACGCACACCCACTTATTAAATGAAACACGATTAAAAGGGTTTAAAATTCGTCTTTTTATAACTTTTTGACGTTTCCCATCCCTTTTCGTCCGCCCGTTCATCCGTTTTTCATCCTTTTCAGGATGCGTCGTTAAAATTATAATTAAATAAATATTACCAACACTCACACCAATTAGCCTAGCCCCAAAGTAAGCACTGTAAGGCTTGTGTTATGAAATACTAGGGTAACGGATAGAATACATATATAACTTTATTTTTGAAGTTATACTTCTTTAGGTGCGTTATGAAAAAATCATGTGAGTGAAATTTCGAGATGCGCGCGCATCTCTGTAACACAATAGTAACACCATGAAGTTGGCCGCGGGCGCGTTATGAATGTTAGTGTCTAGTGTCTAATAATGGTGGATTATTAACCATTTAGTGGTTAATAATCCACCATTATTAGACATCTGTTCGAAAGGTACTTTGAACGATCCACGGAGCTCCATAAGATGATCGCGTTGTCAAAAACAATGTTGGCACGCTCGTCGCCTCTGATCACTGTTTTCATATTTATAATATTTATCCACATGTTTCTAGTTTCTATATAGACACAACGTGTTTTAGTTACTTACAAGTGCTAATTACATATGGACTAATAACTTAAATTCAGTAGTGATTTTAATTGAATATTTTGAATATTTATTTAATTTTTCAAATTAAAACTGAACTTAATTGACTATGTTAACTATCCAGTCCTTTTATTATTTTATTGTAATTATTAATTATTTGCATGCAATTAAAAAATATTTAATATTATATAACTTCTCACGCGCGTACATAAGCTACACGCATCCATTTTTTGTAGAAATGCTATGGCCACGGAGGTCGTCGATTCGAGTCGAGAGAGTCGATTATAATTCTGTCAAAAAAGTAATAAAAAGACGCATTTTAAACCCGTTTTAGCGTGTTTCATTTCATTGTTAATTTAACTTTAACCGCCTCACTTATAAACGTTCATTAAAATTTAAACACTGTTACACAGTTTGTTAAAAAATAATTTAACTTATAAACGTTAATTAGTGGCAATCGACGTCTTAGTAGTCTTTTAAAGAACTGTCAAGTTAAACAGCGTCGCACCGTTGTTTTAAATGTCTAACTCATCATTATGCTTTTTTTTTCTTTCAAACAATCCAAAAAAAATAATGTTAAACTTAATATAATCTTATCTTTCTAATCTTTTTTTAGTGATAGGGGAAACCACCCAGTCATTGGCACTCGTCCTATTATTGGCACTTTTGAGTTTAGTTCGAAAAAAACAGGAAACAATAGATTATAGGAACAATGCTGCCAATTTTCAAATTTTGTAACCATACTAGGTTTTTCTTTTTAATATGTAACGACCTTGAATAATCTATATTAAGAAGAATATTATCTCCTTGTTTTTTTCGAATTAAACTCAAAGTGCCAATAATAGGATGAGTGCCAATGATTGGGTTGTTTCCCCTAAATTTATGATTTCGCTATTTTAAGTTTAATTTTACACCTCGTTATTGTGATTAGGTCGCGGACACATCACGCGGAGGCGGCAGCGGCGGCAACAGCGGCGGCGGCGGCATCCGCGGCATGCGGCCCAAGCGGTAGCGGCAGCATGGCCGCGCTACCGCTTGCGCTCGCGGTCCTAGCACTGCTCACGACGCGCTCACACGCGCAAGGTACTACATTAATATATACTACTAGCAAACCAGTGAACCAAATGCTCACCAAAAAAATGGTTGCCTGTAAAGTCGGTTTTACGGGCGAAGATTTTACGTGACAACGTCTTTTTCTCGGTAGAATATTTATTGATATGAATATAATTAAATTGCACAATAGGAACAAGGAATTGAATGAAAATAAGAATTGCACAAATTTTAACTATAGAAATATATTTTGTTTACTAAAACATTGTACATGTAAACTTAAACTTAACACGAGAGACTCATCGTAACGTTACCGAGCGTTACACTTTTTCATAAGTGACTCCCAGCCGCAACCTAATTTAAGACGTTGTCACGTCAAAAAAAATGTATTTAATTAATTGAGAACTTCGGAGGTTTTGTGTGGTTTCGTTTGAAATAGAAATCACGTGATTTCTCGAAAACCGGAAGTGCTACGTTACTCACATCCGGTTTGTAGTCTTATCAGACTATTCTCAACTTATAACTTAAACATTCTCTTTATCTATCTCTTACGGTTTGGCCGCTGAAACAGCACCACGGACGGACGGACGGACGGACTTGTCTAATAGATAAGAGATACTAGCTGTCCCAGCGAACTTCGTACCGCCATAAAAAAATAGGGGTCGGTGGTAGAAGGGAGAAAATTCAGGGTTGTATCTATTTTTGTATGATGTATCAACAAAATAAAATATAAACAAAAAATATCGTACAAAAAAAAAATTAAAGGTGGTTAACCCTTAACATTTAGGGGGAAGAAAAATAGATGTTATCCGATTCTCAGACCTACCCAATATGCACACAAAATTTCATAAGAATCGGGAAAGCCGTTTCGGAGGAGTTTCACCACAAACACCGCGACACGAGAATTTTATATTTTAGATTTTATTTTATGTAAGACAAAAAACACTGGTAGAATGCTCATATAACAAACAGTATCATTGATACTGGTGATATAAATTATAGTACAAGCAACATCATTACCCACAAATTTGAATCTACAAAATACACATGTATGCGCTTCTTTACGATCTTCTATGAAGACGGTAGGTAGACGGGGCAATAAATTTACACACAGAACTTAATATTAATAACTGAAAGCAAAGACAATGGACCCTTTAAAAAACCTACCTCCATATTTTATTATTCAAATAATTATCGTTATCCTATTAATTGAATTTGACGACCTCCGTGGTCGAGTGGTGTACGCCGGGTTTCATGGTGTTGCCGACTCGAGAGGTCCCGCGTTCGAATCCCGGTGGGGGCAGATGTTTGTGTGATGAATACGAGCATTTGTACTTCAGTCATGGATGTTTCATATGTATTTCTAAATAAAAATATACTTATATATGTACAGTATATGTATTGTATCCGTTACCCTAGTATCCCATAACACAAGCCCTACAGTGCTTACTTTGGGGCTAGGCTAATTGGTGTGAGTGTTGGAAATATTTATTATTATTTATTATTATTAATGTCTCATCTGCAAGGCCATGGCCATGAAAGTGGACACATACAGCATTACCACGAAGAAAAACAATTCCTTTTTGTGCCACTGGAGAAGCAAGTTAAATTTTGGTATCGAGATAAAGTCAAACTTGAAGCAGAAAATAGGCTCACCTTTGTCGCAAAAATATAACATGAAAGCGGTAAAAGTTAGTATCTATTAGAAATTATTCATTTACGGTACCCACAGTGTTAATATGATACTATAAATGTAACTGTGATAGCATTTGAATTCATAATTTCTCTTGACTGTAGTTTCGAATTTAAATTTATTTATTTACTAGTGGCCCGCCCTCGCTTCGCTTCGGGGTAGAATTGATCAAAGTCCTTTCTTAGCGGATGCCTACGTCATAACATCTATCTGCTTGCCAAATTTCAGCCCGATCCGTCCAGTGGTTTGGGCTTTATATATATAGACTAGCTGACTCGGCGAACTTCGTACCGCCCAAAAGTAATAATTTGCAATAAATTAAAATTGCGACTATAATTTGAGATTTAAACTATCCTATCTCTCAAGTTGGATCGAACTGCACATGGTGTGCGAATTTTATTATAATCGGTTCAGTGGTTTAGGAGTCCATTGAGGACAAACATTGTGACACGAGATTTATATATATTAAGACTAGCGGCCCGCCCTCGCTTCGCTTCGGTGTAGAGCTGAAGTGTAGACTACAGTTTTTGTTCTCAGGCTTGTATTATACACAATGACATTCATCTATGATTCTTCTTATACTTGCATGCTAAGTCTCAGCCCGATCGGTTTAAAATTGAAAAAGTTTCATACAAACTTTCATTCCCTATATTATCCCCTTGGGGGTAGAATTGATCAAAATCCTTTCTTAGCGGATGCCTACGTGATAACATCTACCTGCATGCCAAATTTCAGCCCGATCCGTCCAGTGGTTTAGGCTGTGCGTTGATAGATCACTATGTCAATATCTCAAAGTCACCTTTGAGTTTTATATATATAGATTTGCGCTGCTGCACTGCTGTTACCGGGAAGTCGCTAGTCAAGTAATTTCAAGGAGTGATATTGTTATATTCGTTTTAATTGCTTATGTGGACTTGATTTGTGGAACTGTTCTCGCAACCGTTAACCGCCCAATTGGCCGCATTTGCGCTCGCGTGCCCAAAAGCAATACATCTCCATCGCAATCAGCGCTCGTGGCAGTGACCGCGTGTCGCAAGGCGCGTGTCTAGCGCCCGAATTAATTACTGTATACCAATATTAGTAACGATTACTTGCTTGTAAAAATTAACTTGAATTGTTTCTTTCAATTGCTCCGCTCGCTTTTCCGCAAGTGAAAAGACTTGCGGATTAGAGATGCAGGAGATGCAGTTGTTTACAAAATTATTTTTAACCAGTTTTCTTAAGAGCCCTTTTACAAAATTGCGCCGCTGCCGTACTGATCGGCGCGAGATAGATTTGCACTAGTATATATTGCATTTTACGGGTGATGTTTCGAGTCTTATAAAATTATTATTATTGATCTAATTATAAAAATATATACATATTTCAGTAGTTCGATGATGGTAGATTAGTTTTATGAAAGTTTTTGATAGTAATTCTATTTAATTCAATATCAAAATACGAGGTAAACCTGCATTATTTTTTGGGAAAACTCGCAGAGGTTAGATGTTTTTTGATAATTTATGCGACGAAAAACCAAAATTCTAATACATTATATTATAACAAAAACATATTTCTAATGTCATAGTAATTAATTTGATCTAATTTATTGAACATTATTGAGAGATTGAGGCGTTTCAAGTTGTGCATATTATTGTTTTTTTCCGTAAACTAGCTGCAGTAGAATGATCAGTACAAAAAAAGGAAAATAGTATTTGCAAATATTCTACATTAACTTACAATAAGAAGATTAAACTACTGTTTACTTTCATTGGATATAGTCAAAAATCTTTTCTGGGGGGGGGGGGGGGGGGGGGGGTAAACGAGGCGCTCAAAAATTACGATTATTTGCAAAAATGTGAAAGGGCTCTTAATGACGATAGATTTCACTTTTACGTATAAAAATAATAAAATTAGATAATGAACTATGTAATTAATTAGGTACATTTGATTTGTGTTCGATAACGCATTTGTCAAATATATATTACCTACAACAATATGTTTGCGACATCCGTTGAAAATGCACCACGCAAATCACATGACATAGATCTTCACACAATAAACAAAACCACACAGTACAGCTGCAAGCAACAAAGCCAATTAAACAGTTATGAAAGTATTTTATGTATTTAATTTCAATTTGTATTGACTAAATATAAGTCATAATTTTTATCATTTTAAAGCATGTAACTGCTTGATGTTTAAATCTAAAGAAAATATAACTGGAAAAAGTTCCACGCGGACCAGGCAGCTGACGGGACTCGAACCCGCACCCTTCGCAATCCGGGCGAATGCACTGACCAATTATGCTACCGCGGCCCTCACGGACGGCGTTGAAATTCTTCTCTCTGTGGGTTACCTATAATGCGAAGAGATGGCGCTGCCTTGCAGCTTAAGAATAGCTAGAAGAATTTCAACGCGGTCCTTGAGGGCCGCGGTAGCGTAATTGGTGCGCCCGGATTGCGAAGGGTGCGGTTCGAGTCCCGTCTGCTGCCTGGTCCGCGTGGAACTTTTTCTAGTTATATTTTCTTTAGATTTAAATATAAGTCACTTTTTTTAAGGCTTTACCTATGAAAATACAGTATCGGATGCGAGTTAGCAACTAGAAAAATCTGTAAAGTTTGTTCCGAATATAACCCTCTTCTGAAACTGAAACTGAAACTGAAACTGAACAAGGCTGAAATGATGAATGTAGTATGAGAAAGGGGGTTGAGTACGACATTAATATTAAATTATTTTTTCAAATTCCATTTTTATTTTTTGAGCATGTAACTGCCCGATGTTTAAATCTAAAGAAAATATTACTAGAAAAAATTCCACGCGGACCAGGCAGCAAACGGAACTCGAACCCGCACCCTTCGCTATGCGGGCGAATACACTGACCAATTATGCTACCGCGGCCCTGACGGCCGTAGCGAATTCTTTCTAACCTTTCTTAAGCTGCAAGGCAGCGCCATCTCTTCACATTGTAAGTAACCCACAATATTTTTTCAAGTTCCTAACCCACGGTCGTGTTAGAATCGGAATTATAAAAAATAAAATACTAACTTCACGAAGCTTTTGCGATATATTATTAGGGATGCAACATCGTTCTGAAAAACATCGATGTTCGCAAGAAAAACATCGATGTTCAAAAATATCGTTGATAAGAGCGATATATTGATGTTTTTGCCGATGTTTTTTATTTTTAATAGGATGCTTCATTGAAACAATTAACAATGCCGCTCTATTCGGTATAAGTATGCTCGATGCTTAAAGGGAAATTACATGATGGTAAATTAATTTATAACAAAATGATTCTCATCATTCAATTAGGCAAATAAACAAATTAATATGAACTGTCAGTTCATATATGCTTTAATCAACAAGCTATTCGTTTTGTCATTTTTTTAACCTTTAAAATTATACGCTCAATTTTCACGTACCCGCCAACAAAAACCTAAAGAAAAAACAAACCATCAAAACCTAACTACTTTAAAAATTAATTCAACGAGTACATTACTCACCCAATCAAGAAATCTAAAATGTGTATAGGTATGTAGTCAAAGAATCAAATTATATATAATCAAATTCATCTACGCTTTACGTGTCAGCACAACGATGCAATGCGAGCGAGCATCACAGTGATTCCGAAAATCCGAACAGACAAGAACGATGTCGTTTGTAAATGTAGTGAACGATGTATCGACGATGTATCGCTTATCAAAACATCGATGTTAACATAGATGTTTTTTTTTTATGTTATAGGGGGCATACGAGCAGACGGCTCACCTGATGGTAAGTGATTACCGTCGCCCATGAACACTTGCAACACCAGTATCACAAATGCGATGCCGGCCTTTAAGGAAGGAGTACGCTCTTTTGTTGAAGGTTTTTGGGTCGTATTAGTCCGGAAACACTGCTGGCGACAATATATTCCACAGTTTTGTCGTACGTTGTAAAAAATTTCGACAAAAACGAACGGTTGTGGATAGCCACGCATCAAGATGATGGGGATGAAATTTTTGTCGCGATGTACGATGGCGAAATGCAGCAGCTGGAATTAATCCGAACAATTCCTCAGAACCGACTGTTTTACTAACATCGATGTATAGTTTGCATCCCTATATATTATGTATCAACGTACTCTATTCCTGACCTACACCTACTATAAACGAAATTGGGTGAACATTATTTGCTGATGTGACCGTCTCAATGGGGTGCTATCACAATACATTCGTAGAGCCCCAATTCTACGATAGTGATTAATTACTACCGCGCAGAGCTTTCAAATAGTAGATTAAGTAGTACCTACTGTCAAGGACTCCTCGATGTTAACAGGTTGACATTGACAAAGCTTCTATTGCGTTTCAATAACAGCTATATTCATAAAGTAAATGTAACTTTCTTATTTTGACTGTCTGTAAGTAGTTACATGTAACTGCTTGATGTTTAAATCTAAAGAAAATGTAACTAGAAAAAAATCCACGCGGACCAGGCAGCGGACGGGACTCGAACCCGCACCCATCGCAATCCGGGCGAATGCACTGACCAATTAAACAAATGGAATCAGATGACATTTATGCATAATTTGAGATTTAAGTGGTTTAATACAAATTAGGTTCCTTATATACATAACTGTTTATAAATTAGATTCTTTTGTAATTTTTATCTTTAACTGTACTGTATATTGCGATACCCTGACAGGGTTCATGTTAGGTACTATAAGCATTTTGTAACCATCGATGTAACCACATGAGTGCAATAAATTGAATTGAATTGAATTATGCTACCGCGGCCCTCACGGACCGCGTCGAAATTCTTCTAGCCATTCTGAAGCTGCAAGGCAGCGCCATCTCTTCGCATTGTAGGTAACCCACAATGTCAAATGAATATTTTTACAAATATTAAACATTTGAAAGAAGAAATAGCAATTATAGTTATAATTTTTATTTTTTAAGCATGCAACAACCGAGGAGCTCGATGGCGCAGGTGGTTAGCGCGTTCGGCTGCGATCGTTGAAGTTAAGCAACTTTCGCAGTGGTCGGTCATTGAATGGGTGACCAAAATTTTACTATCTCGAGCTCCTCCGTGCTTCGGAAGGCACGTTAAGCCGTTGGTCCCAGCTGCATTTGCAGTCGTTAGCACCCACCAATCCGCACTGGGCCCGCGTTGTGGGTCATGGCCCAATCTCCCTATTCCATCCATAGGGAAGGCCTGTGCCCTAGCAGTGGGGACATTAATAGGCTGTTGATGATGATGATGATGATGAAGCATGCAACTGCTTGATGTTTAAATCTAAAAAAAATATAACTAGAAAAAAATCCACACGGACCAGGCGGCAGAGAAACTACTTACATTAGTTTGTAGGAAGGCCAAAGGGGAAGATCTTCCTCCGAGCTGGGTGATGGTAGCTCGGGGGCCGCGGCCCGACTGATGTTGGTCGGGCATCGTATATATGAAGAGTTAGCCTTCGTATTTCATTTGCGCGATGTAGGCTTCCATACTAATATTGATCGCAGTGCAGGTAACGCCATCTCTTGAGTATGGTGAGTAATGATTTGTTATATCCGTTGTATATCTGTGGGGCATATAGATGTCGCCGCCACAAGTTTGATAACGGTTTTTATCGCCTTCTAAAGCAAACGGGAAGACCAGCCAGCTTATGTTCTGTGGTCACTTGCTCATCAGCAATGCCAGTGGCACAGAAATGTCATTGCTTTTTCTGGAACACTCTTTTTTGCCTCGTTTGAAGAGGACCAAGAGGGGAGCTCATTTCATAACTTTATTGTGCGTGGAAGAAAAGATCTCTAGAAAGAAACAGTTGTGAATTTTAGTGTTTCCAGATAATATGGGTGAACTTGACTCCTGTGACGGGTGGAGCGGTGGTAAAATGGTGCTGTGGGCTCAGATTACAGAATGTATTCTTCTCCAAACTTCTACGTAAATTCCAAACCGTAGTTACGAAAAATATGAGAATACTGTATTTAACATGATATTACCCTATTATCAAATCCCGTTCTAGTTGCAAACTGTATAATTTTAGTTAAGATCATTAATTTTAACTCTTATTATACTAGCATAAATGAATACAATATATATCTTTTAATTATAATTTTAGTGTTGTTCATTTGGGAAGTGCATACTTTCTTATAATAACCAATTGCGTGCCCGACGGGGTCCATAATGCTCATATTTATGTAAGTACTATGGAGTTCTAACCAGAATGGATAGAACCTGGGGACGTAATTATTAATTAAAAGATACTGGTAGAGATAAGATATTTATTTCATTCAGGCGAATATAAAGAATTTTATCTAAATACGAGAGGTTTTCTTGGTGCCTGAAGATCTACAACTTAAAATCATGACATTAACTTTTTAATATAACTGCCAACCGTAGGCATTGCAAAAGCAAAGAGTTTACCTAAACAAGGAGGCTGCAACGTACCGGACGTTACAGTACCTACTGTACACATTATGGTAGCAATAAATGACTTGAGTTTGAAAAAAGCATAATCAAATACACTATTCTTTTAATGAGAGGCTAACCATTTAAAAATCTCTTTCACGAATTCACGTATCAACAAACTCAAGCAAAGCTATACAAACGTCGTAAAAGAGGGCAGCGTAAATCTGGAAATAAATACAGCCATGATAAGGGTTGGTCGCGGCCATTGACCTCGCGGCCAGGCGCATGGCGCAACGCCCCGCCGGCCAACACGCCAACATTTGCATACCCCGTGCCCCACCATGAAACAACCGCTAAGTTCTCACTAACTGACACAAATATTATATTTCATTAGAGTTTTACAACTACGTTCGCAATCAATATCGATGTGAATGAAAGCCCGATGACGCGGTAACTTTTGTGAAGGCTGCAAGTCATGAATGAAAATTCTCTTGGTATGTCGACCGATTGATACCAACCAAGTGTGCTTTGGAAGAGTTAGGCTGTTGATCTCGGCTATATTTGTAGTCCTAACATTGCTTCTGTGTGGTTTAAATACATATAGTGATGACCTGTAACATGTAGATATGACTTAAAAGATATGAAAATCAGCTGGGCATTCCAAAACATTTCAATTATTAGAAATACTTATGTATGTAACAGTATGTACCTATATCACATTCTGTTGCAAATTTTGAGAAGTTTGCCGACATTGCTCAGAGTCCTGTATTAACAATAAGAAACAATATTTACGATGTTTTGCCTAATGAGAAAAAATGTTATAAATGTAGACGAATTTAATAATAATTTATTTAATGTTTAGCTTCAATAAAATGTGAACTTTGATTCTGAAGCAACATACAGCTCACGATTTATCACAGCGTAAACTCAAAGTTCATACGTCAGTAATATTATTATCAAGTGACACATTGCCTGTTTGATTTTCCATCTTCCATCACTACCTCATCATACATTCATCAAATGTTTCTAGGGATCACGCAAGCACGTATGTAGTTGACCCTACCGATGTGTCATAAAAAAAACTTATACCTAAACACTTTTATAAAAGAAAAAAACGACGGGTTGCGCTTCGGGAGTGCCGGCAAAAGAGAAAACTTGAATATTAACATTGTGCATTTTTGATATTTTGGAATGGTTAGGGAATAATTCTGCACGAATTGCTTTAATTATCAGTATAAACTACTACTATCATTTATGTGGTAGAATACAATATTTATTTATTGCGCTATCGCACACAAACATGACAATTTATATTACATTAAAAAGTTTATCTCTCAAAAAAATCAACTTACATGCATCACATTTAAGCGCACCTAGCGACATCTATTGTAAAAAAATGCATTTTCTTCACAATAAAGCTGCCACCTGGACGTCCTAATTAGAGACTTATAATTATAATACGATAAAATAAAATATATCTATGTTTCATCCAATATATTGAAAGTCAACAACCTTTCCAATTTTATTGTTTTCCTCTTACGAATTTTCGATTAGGCCACGTGTCCTGGCGCGAGTTTAACAGTTTTTACCCATTACAAAAAAGTATCAACGCCGCTAAAGATGTTTTCACTTCAAAAAAAAACTACTACATGACTGGATTTGATTGAAAGAAATAAATCAGATATTTTTTTATTCCCAAAAAATTTACTTAATCTCTAGTCGACGAATCACTTTTGATGTTATTTGCAATATTCAGCTGCTATTGTTTTGTGCCCAACACCGGATCGGGTAAATCACCTGCGGCTCTGCCTGCAACAGCGGCGGCGTTGACTCACACCGCCTATTGTACCGCAGAACTTCCGTCCATTCGAGACGCCCGCTGAACTGGCGGACTACCTCTCTCGCCACTCCGCGAAACGGGAACTATCGTAACACTGCAACATTACAATGTGACCAACCGAATTTGATTCGAATCAATCTTGCATTCATAATGTTTGAAACCCGTAGCCCGATCGAGGTTACGAAACGGCCGTTTTACCGAATCACCCGTTTACCTAACAAATTAGTCAGTTTTAAAGCTTTTCGTTACGATAGTGGCTTTCATTTTACGTAATTGGAGAAGCGATTTATAAAAAATCTTTCAGAAATTTTAATTGAGAATTATACAGATTCTTAAGATTTATAGCAGAATGTTTTCACTGTCCAATGAATCGATTGAGAAACATTGCTCATTTTTAAAAACATTTCACCAGTGAATTGTAGTACACCTATTGTTGACTGTTCTTTGTTTCACGCGAATACTGTAAAGGGGATCGATACAAAGTTGTTAGTTGAGTGTTTAACTACACATTGCATCGCGGAAGTCGTTATGTATCAGCCTTGAAGGCTGCGCACAACACCATAACTCTCATATTAGTAGTCCTCCATCCTCAATCCTCGGCTGGTCACAGGAAGCTCTAAATACATCCTAGTGTCGGATGTGCATTGTTCGCCCAATCTTCACATTTTGTCTTGTTAGCAAAATGCTGGCACTTCCTTCCGAGCCTTATTTTAATTAATTATTTTAGTGGAAAACGCATGCCCGATACGGTGTTAAAATATTTAAATTATTCACGTGAAGGTCTCTGAATGTGAGTCTCTGATAGCGTCTACCCGTGTCGGTTCTCGTTGTGGAACAAATGAACTTAAAATTTCCAATAATAGCAATGTCGCTTTCGTTTTCTGTGGCTGAAGTCAGAGTTTGATCATGGTTCAGTGAAATTAGTTCAGCAACAGTTTCATCTTGGGTTACTATAAAGACTTATGTATTGGTCGGATCTTCTGACGCTCTCTCACCGGCCGGCGGGCATCGCAAACCGATTGGCGATGTTTCGTGCTGTTTGTTTATTAGACACAGCACGTTGTCTACATTAATTGACATCGGACTATGTGGAGCAGAAACCTTTTGTAATACTTCGACCTCATTAAAATTCCGTTCATTATTAGCCACGTTACTTTAGTTTTGTGGTATTGTTTCGCGAGCTTTCCTTGATTGCAGCCTTAAAATAGTAATAAAATGTTCCATACCAGTATATTGCGAAATATGGCTTTGTATTTTGTTTGAATTCTCACAACAGAATACCGTATTTAGAACCTAGTTCCTCAAATCTGATTAAATTTTCAATTCTTCTGACACCAGGATTCATTCGAGTATTCATTTTGCAACACGCAAGGCATATTTTGCATAGGGAATTTAATAAATTTTCCACCACCTACGATTTAGCTGGATCTTGAAACTGTTATACCCCAGTCTTACGAAGGAAATATCAGCTTTTTAAATAGGGTATTTGACAAGTTTTAGAAAACGATCTCGCGTTATTGACTTATGTTTATGGAGTCCGTAAAAAGTGGATATTCATCATTCTGTTGTGTATTTCAGTAAAAATAACCAAATCAAAAACTCCATTTTTAAGTTGCCGCGAAAACGTTTCTCTGGACAATATGGCGTCTTACTAGTGTGTGACGTCACACGACTGTTATTAAAACGTCAAATGATACAATGTAATGTCACTTTAACCGGAAGTTTACTTGCGTGTGACGTCATTTTAGGCTCCGCCAATCCCTAGCGTTTTGGGTCACGTGACAATAGATAAGAAGACTATTATCTTTTTAGTGGGTTTTTAGTAAAATAATGAATATTTTTTTGTAAAAATTAAACCTTTGCTAATATTCATTCTAAACACAGATGCTAACAATTGGCACTTTATTATTAATACTATCAAATACCCTATTATACTATTAAAAATAACTAGCAAACCATTGAACCAAATGTTCACCAAAACCTGATTTAAAAAAAAATGTATTTAATTAATTGAGAAAATTCGTGATTTTTCGAAAACCGGAAGTGCTACGTTACTCAAATCCGTTTTGTAGTCTTATCAGACTATTCTTAACTTATAACTTAAATATTCTCTTTATCTATCTCTTACGGTTTGGCCGCTGAAACAGCACCACAGACGGACGGACGGACGGACTTGTCTAATAGATAAGAGATTAGCAATACGTCGTCTACCAAATAACTCGTAACCTGGGCTCCCCTCCGCGTCGGGTCATTATTGCTATCGATCTGAAGCATCACCGCCTTCCGCCTATCTTATGAGAAAAGTAACCTATGAATTGATTCTCTATTGATCATTCTAATAGACTTTCAGAAGCGAACATTTGGTAAAAATAATTGTTAGATGCCCCTTTACTGGTCGCAGGTAACCTTTACAGCGTCACCGGGACGACGAGATCCTTAGGGGACCTCATGCCGAGAATTGGCAAGTACCTCTAGAGGTATTCCAGGCGGGTGGCATCTCCTCACGGGGGGAGTCTTCTCTCCGTCTGGAGCCACTAGCCACCACTCGAACCTGAGGGGTTCGGCTCAACTAGAGGGTTGAGACTCGCCTTTAGTGGTGCAGATCGTATTACTTGCGTAACGAGTTCTCAATATTTCCCCAAAACAGCCATACTTTGAAGAGCATTCTCGTGTAGTGAGTACGTATTGATATAGTAGGCTCGCGACTAGGGATGTCGAAAGTTGAAATAAATATCGATATATCGATACATCGATCTTTTAAAAAATATCAATATCAGCTTCGATATATCGCGAAAAAAACATCGATATATCGGACCAATTTTCCCAAAAATATCGTACAGTAGCTCACGAAATATGACACGCGTCTGAGAACCAGTTACGATTTTTCCAGATACGAATTTAGTTAGATCGTGATATGCCGCTAATAATTAAAAAAATATCGTTTTTGATACGAATTTCGATATTGGTTATTTTGTATCGATGTATCGATATATCGAATCAAAATATATCGGCAATAAATATCGATATATCGAACAAAAAATATCGATATATCGATACATCGATATATTTTCAACAAGCCTACTCGCGACTGGCCGGCAGCGGGCAGGAAGCACGCACCACAGCACGCGACCCCTTACTACGTCGCAACCGTGTTGTTGTGAATGACGTAGCCCTTGTGTTTGTATGGTAGACTTATAGCTACAATTGCAAGTCCTGTCTATAGTACATCTTTCATCAACAGCTAAGACAATAATCTTAGCAGTTAAGCGTATTCTCTTAGCTGTTGATCAAAGATCTACTACGATGCAATTTAATGATGTTTAAGTAGCCTTATTGTGTTTGAAGGGTTGACGTATAAGTTCTATTACAAGTCCTTTCTACTAAGGTTATTCTCTTAGCTTTTGTTCAAAGATTTATTTCTTAAATAAAACTAGTTTTTACGGGTTAATGCACGAAACTTTATTTATTTATTGACGTTTCGTAGCCTCTACAGGCTACGTCGTCAGAATCAAACTTTTATTTAATTTGTCCAGCTACCTTCGAAAGACTTTTATTCAACTTTTATTGAGCGTTCGGTTATTTCATTGTTCGATTTTTAAAGATTTATTTCTTGTTGTGTTGCAATGTTATGACGTAGCTAGCCTTATTGTGTTTGTAGAATGGACATGTAAGTACTATACTAAAGTATATTCTCTTAGCTTTTACATCGAAGATCTTTAAATTGCTGCAATGATATTCTCAGTACAAGGTTTTTCCAAGTTTTCCCAAGATATTCCCGCCGTAGTTTTGCGAACCGATGGCGTAGCTTTTCGACCTTCACAAGTGCTTGTAACAGCCTAGACTTATTAATGATTTTTGAGTTTAAGTTTGAATGTTATTTCCTTTTATAACTAGTGACTTGGCCCGACTCTAGTGTCGGTAATTTTCACCACATTGGCACGAAGGAGTATGATTGTGAAGAACCTATTTGACAGAAGACATGATTATAAAAGTACTTATGCTCTTAACAGAAGAACTAAACTTAAGTAATTTTGCCAGTTACTTAAAGCCACTTAAAAGTAACGTCTAGTATTGGAGCAAATCTCATTACGAACATTAAGAACGATTTTAGATCATCATCATCTATTAATGTCCTTACTACTGGGGCACAGGAATGAGAAGATTGGGCCATGCCCCACCACGCGGGCCCAATGCGGTTTGGTGGGTGCGAACTACTGCAGATGCAGCCGAGACCAACGGCTTAACGTGCCTTTAGAAGCACTCGAGGAGGAACTCGAGATAGAAGATTTTTTGGTAACCCATCCAAAGACCGACCACTGCAAAAGTTGCTTAACTTCAACGATCGCAGCCGAACGCGCTAACCGCCCGCACCATCGAGCTCCGAGATTTTAGATACTCGTTCGTAATGTTAGAACTTTAATTAAATAAATCAAATGTTGTCGTCAACGTCGTTCTGTTAGTCAATCACTTTCACTACATCCGGTAATCGTATAACATTATCGTTAATCTCGTCAATGCTTACGCTCACGTTATCGGATATATCTGATTAATCATTACTTAAGCAGATTACACGCTTTTATGTTTAACGACGAGTGCACTCACCGAACTGGGCAGTTGTATCGGAAGTGATTATTATGGGGGAAAAAAATATAATGCAAGATTGATTCGCAGCCTTTCTCTGGAGATTACGGGCTGCAAATTACTCGCCAATTTATCAAATTGCTCACAATTATGTTTATTAAATAAAACTAGTTTTTACGGGTTAATGCACGAAAACTTTATTTATTTATTGACGTTTCGTAGCCTTTACAGGCTACGTCGTCAGAATAAAACTTTTATTTAATTTGTCGAGCCACCTTCGAAAGTCTTTCGATACACTGATACATGTATAAGTATATTTATACTACTCATAAAATAAAACTAGTCTTTCGAAGGTAGCTCGACAAATTAAATAAAAGTTTTATTCTGACGACGTAGCCTGTAAAGGCTACGAAACGTCAATAAATAAATAAAGTTTTCGCGCATTAACCCGTAAAAACTAGTTTTATTTAATGAGTGATGTGCGTGAAAACCTAAGAAACAAATTATGTTTATTTTATAGAATGGTTTGTTACGATTCGTTAGATGGAAAAAAATAAGATTATCAATCCTTGTTAGGAGTAAAAAACAAAAGAGAACCTTTTACTCAATATTATGAATCGAGTCTTGGGAGGTTGTTTTGGAAGCTTGTTTTATAAATTCACACCTTAGTTTAGCCCCAAACTAAGCATTGAAAGGCTCACATATATACACATAGTCACAAACATCCATGACTTTGGTACAAATGCTCTTATTCATCATATCTA
Source organism: Chilo suppressalis (assembly GCA_902850365.2). Taxonomy (NCBI): domain Eukaryota; kingdom Metazoa; phylum Arthropoda; class Insecta; order Lepidoptera; family Crambidae; genus Chilo; species Chilo suppressalis. Next base: position 32,169,685 of record OU963898.1, on the reverse strand, counting down.
CTAACATTAGTGCCCCACCGAAATTCGAACCCGGGACTTCTAAATATGCGACACCTTGAAACCCGGCGTACATACCACTCGCGCCATAGAGGTCGTCAAAGAGGAGCTTATAAACTACTAGCAAACCCAGCGAACTCCGTTTCGCCACCAGATGGCTTCGTTTTATGTAACATTTCGTTTGGTGATTAAAAGAAGATTTTTTTTTAATATTTCCTGAATTTTCTTTGCTATAAACCTCACGGAGCCCGAGACCTTTCCAACGAATGCAAAACCGTGGAAATCGGTTCGTGCATTCTGGAGTTTTAGCGTCAGGAAGGAAAACCCGACTTATTTTTATATAGTAGATAATATTTTCAAAAAAAGTTACTTTCTGCACAGCGTAAAAGCTCAGCTAAAATAAAATTAAAGCTAATTAATTAATAATAACGGAAATATACAGTAAATACTTGCTAAAAACTAAAGAAAATACATCATGATACAGAAATGTTTGTGCTTTTACTGGCTTAACTAAACTTTTCATTATAATTTTTATTATTTTAAAGCATGTAACTGCTTGATGTTCAAATCCAAAGAAAATATAACTAGAAAAAAAGGGTTCGAGTCCCGTCTGCTGCCTGGTCCGCGTGGAATTTAAACTTTTCATGTTAAAGTTGGTTTTTAATAATCAGGTTCTAGAAAAAAAAACAGAGGAGCTCATGGCGTGGGTGGTTATCGCGTTCGGCTGCGATCGTCGAAGTTAAGCAACTTTGTACGCAGTGGTCGGTCATTGGATGGATGACCAAAAATCTTGAGTTCCTCCGTGCTTCGGAAGGCACGTTAAGCCGATGGTCCCTGCAGCATCTGCAGTCGTTAGCGCCCGTTAATCTGCACTGGGCCCGCGTGGTGGGTCATGGCCCAATCACCCTATTCCATCCATAGGAAGGCCTGTGCCCCAGCAGTGGGGACATTAATAGGCTGATGATGATGATGACTAGAACAGATGTCCCGATGGCTAAGTGGTTTTACCAGGATAGCACTATGTTGCTAGTTCGATTCCGGCATGCTACCTGAGACATATTGAAAGTTTCTTAAGATATAATAAAGTAGTAATTAAAAGGGATAATTTAAATACAATAAGTATATTCAAAAACTCCCAGTCCTATTTCAATTCCATACAATCAAACTTTTTTAAGTCATTTTTCCCATGGGTTAAATTCTTCCAGTACAACGTCAATATAGATAAATAATGCAATTATTTTTGCAATTTGATGACCTCCGTGGCCGAGTGGTTTGTACGCCGGGTTTCATGGTGTCGCCTACTCGAGAGATCCTGGGTTCGAATTCCGGTGGGGGCAAATATTTGTGTGATAAATTCGAGCATTTGTACTCCAGTCATGGATGTTTAATATGTATTTCTATATAATTATACATGTATCAGTGTATATGTATACTATCCGTTACCCCAGCATCCCATAACACAAGCCTTACAGTGCTTACTTTGGGACTAGGCTAATTGGTGTGTGTTTAAATATTTGTTTATTTCACCCTTTTTTCAGTCTTTTTTCAATTCCGTACAACCAAACTTTTTATATATCGTTCTTCCTATGGGTTAAATTCTTCTAGGACAACACCAATATAGATAAATAATGCAGTTCTTCAAAAATGAGTAGGCGAGTGTATAACCTCTACCTATCAGTGATTATTATGGCTGGAATCACGGTTAATAGTATGGAATCATAAAGTGATTCAGCGGGACAGTTGTAGCATGACGTGGTATAATTAGGCATGGATCATTTGATACAATGACCACTGATGACCGCACGCAGAAGGGTGGCACCTGCTGTTTTCACTCTTGATTCATTATTGATCATGTAGTCATGTCATTTAAGCAATAAGTTTATTAGAATATCAAAAAATAAACCTGCCCTTGTCTAGGAATATCTTGAAAGTTAAATTCAGTTAGATAAATCTAGTAGTGAGAGACCTCTTTTTAGAATTAAGAAATCTCTTTCGTTTTTTGAAAGTACAATACAATACAATTAAAATTGATGAAAAAGTACAATTGATCAGGTCCAAATACTTCAAATAAGGGCCTATATTTTTTTCAAATTTAATTATCTCTTATCTATTAGACAAGTCCGTCCGTCCGTCCGTCTGTGGTGCTGTTTCAGCGGCCAAACCGTAAGAGATAGATAAAGAGAATATTTAAGTTATAAGTTAAGAATAGTCTGATAAGACTACAAACCGGATTTGAGTAACGTAGCACTTCTGGTTTTCGAGAAATCACGAATTTCAAACGAATCCACACAAAATCTCCGAAGTTCTCAATTAATTAAATACATTTTTTTTTTAATTGGTGAACATTTGGTTCACTGGTTTACTAGTAAGTGTCTAATATAACAAAAATAGAGCTTGCTCGAGACGTCTTACTATACTACAGATTGAAAAAAGAAAATAATGCATGCATGATAATAATAGTATGATATTAATTTTGAAGAACATTAATACATTAAAATGATTTATATGGTTATTCGTCCGTAATTTTGCAGAGCAAATTGGTTTCCCACATAAGTAGGTAACAATATGTTAACATACAACATTAATTTCACACCACTTTACCATCGTTTCGTGTTGCTATTGATCGCGAAACACAACATAATTTGTTAGTTTAGTATTATTCTGTAAGTGGTTTATTTAGCTATAATAGAAATAAATACTAATGGGATGACAGATAACCAGAAACACAACGAAATAATAATACCGTTAACTGATATTGTTTCTGTCGGCGAGTAAGTTTTTCAGGGCTCCATAAGGGTACTCTAAGATTCCAGAAGAGAATCCTAGGAACGTAGTTCTAGTACTTTTATCTAACTAAAAACCACTTATTACGTTTTCTATTTTATTTCAGACAATTAGAACATTTTTAATACAATGTTTTATGTCTACGCCTTACGTTTTCATTCTGCCATCCATCGAATCTAGACAACCAATTTCTTTAATTTAGATATATCTTATAGTTTTAAATACGAATGCCAGCCGACGGCACAAGACAAGCAAAGAAGCTGTAACGCTGCAGGCGCTCACTTTTTACAACTTTGGAACTGTCTCTCGCGCAAACCATTCAGTTAAGAAAAAATATATTAGAAACCTCAATATCATTTTTGAAGACCTATCAATAGATAACACATACGTATGGGGATCATGAAAAAAAATTTCAGTTTCAGTTCGGAGTATGAGGAGCCTCAAAAATTTATTGTATTTTTTCTATTTTTGTGTGAACATCTTAATGCGGTTCACAGAATACATCTACTTACCGAGTTTCAACAGTATAGCTCTTATAGTTTTGGAAAAAGGTTGCTGTGACATACGGACGGACAGACAGACACGACGACTCCATAAGGGTTCCGTTTTTTGCCATTTAGCTACGAAACCCTAAAAACGGGTCATGAATATACTTCGTTCGTCACCTTTTTTATATTGCACAATATTGAAATTCTACATTTTTCCAGTTTCGTAATTACATGATGACTTAAAAAGTGTCATTGTTGATTAATAAATGAAAGTATCGGCAGGTAGGGCACGCCAAACCTTCACTGACCCGCGGCCATTTTGAAATTTAAATCGGCCGGAAGTGTGCCCGTATTATCGAAAGGGATTTATCGAAACATGTCTTCCGGCTCGCGTCAGCGACTGTCACTGCGCACCGAACCTGCCGTGGATGCAGATTTTAATCTGATAATGCACAGCCACAGTTAGGGTCAACTACAAACAGAAAAATGAAGACTGAATGAATGCACAATAAATTATTGTTTTCTAGTAAAATCAGTATAAAAGTGCTATCATGTATGTGGTAGAATACAATATTTATTTATTGCGCTATCGTACACAAACATGACAATTTATATTACATTAAAAAAGTTTTTCTCTCAGAAAAATCAACTTACATGAATCACATTTAAGCGCACCTAGCGACATCTATTGTAAAAAAATGCATTTCTTCGCAATAGAGCTGCCACGTGGACATCCTAGATAGATAGATCCTACTATTATAATACGATAAAATAAAATATTACTATGTTTCCTTCAATATATTGAAAGTCAACAACCTTTCCAATTTTATTGTGTCATGATGCGATCAGCCCACGTGTTTAACCTGACGCGAGTTTAACATTTTTTACCAAATACAAAAAAAATGTACAACGCCCCTAAAGAAGTTTTCACTTCAAAATTTATTTGCGTCTAATTTAAAGCAGTCAAAACTTACAGTATTGGTAATAAGTTCATTTGACATCATAGAGCAACCTTAGATTAAAACAAAAAGGGTTGATACGGCACTAGCCTCACAAAAGTGATCCGCACCAATTGTGGTCCACGACCCTAATCGCTTTAGTCACAACTTGACATGCAAACGACGTACATGTGAACGCCCAAAAGAAATATTGATAATATTTTGTGTTTATATGATAAAACAATGCCTAAGTATGTTTTTAAAAAGTGTTGAAATTGCTTAAGTACTAAAAATAAAACCCACGGCATCACTTTTCATTCGTAAGTACTATAAAATATAATTTTTCATAAAAATTGCTGCTTGTTTTGAATCTTATTTGGTAGTGACGTCGAGTACTGGTCGCGTGATTGGTCGGTAGTGCAGTAACGCGGATCTCGCCGTCTCTTTCGCGCTGCCGTTGAAACTTAACGTGCTGTTTCGTTCGGGTCGGTAATGCAGTGACGTGGATCTCGCCGTCCCGTTCGCGCTGCCGTAGGATCAGTTTTTGTTTGATGCAAGTATGAGCGTACCGTATCTACCATTTTTGTTTTAATCTAAGAGAGCAACCCGGCCGCCGGAATATTTAAACTTAGATATTTTCGTAAAAACGTCAGGAATTTGGAATTCATCGTTATTTGATTGTTCGTTTAAATTTTAGTGTTTAATTACCACTGTAGATTTTTCAAATGTTCAACATTGATGCGATTGCCTCAATTCAATGGCCCTTAATAAAATATAACTTCACCCTCCCCCCATACAGCCCACCTGCTATGCATTACATTGATTACTACGGGCTGGACCACGCATTATTTATTTAGTGACGTACCTAACCTAGCTATCAAACCTGTAAGTGGTACAACAATTTTCTGTCACAGTCTGGGATTGATTTCTTTGTGAGTGGGATTGCTACCATGTACCTTGTTCTTGCGAATCCAACAAAAAAAACTTAGATTTGAGTGGTTATGAACGTATAAAACAAAATATATTGGCTTAGTACCTACGTAGTCTTTTGATACGAAAAATAGTTGACTTTCATCATGAGCGCTGTTGCCGGAGCTGTACAGGGGGGGAAATTCCAGATCTTCCCATATTTCTGTGAGCTCTATATTTGTTAGCCGAACAAATATAGAGATTTTCAAATTTAAATTCCACTCAAACTTAACATTTCACCTTAGCCTTAACGTTAAGCCATAATGTTAAGGCTAAGGTAAAACTTTATGAAACTTAACCGTAAAGTATTACAGTACGGAAGCTCTCTACGATTTACCTTTTGTATCTTTATTAAAAGGTGAATGAAAATAAGTAGATCGTCTTAGTTGGTAACACAATGCCTTGTTATTCAGCGATGCCTGCGGCGGCGCCTGCGACGACGGCGCGGCCCGCCACGGTGGCGGCCATCGCCCTGTCCATCAGGTCGCGGGGTGAGCCAGCACGTAGCCGAAACTAGACCTTATATCCATCACATGTAGTAACTGTTTTGTTTACCTTTACTCACCGAGTGCTCTGCGCGCCACCATGGCGGCTATCGCCCTGTCCATCAGGTCCCGCGGTGAGCCAGCACGTAGCCGAACCTAGACCTTATATCTATCACGTGTAGTAGCTATTTTTTTACCTTTACCCACAGAGTGCTCACTGCTCCACGGTGGCGCCGATCGCCCTGTCCATCAGGTCCTGCGGTATGCCAGCACGTAGCCGAAAGTAGACCTTATATCCATCACGTGTAGTAGCTGTTTTGTTTACCTTTACCCACCGAGTGCTCTCCGCGCCACCATGGTGGCCATCGCCCTCTCCATCAGGTCCTGCGGTGAGCCAGCACGTAGCCGAAACTAGACCTTATATCCATCACGTGTAGTAGCTGTTTTGTTTACCTTTACCCACCGAGTGCTCTCCGCGCCACGGTGGCGCCTAGCACCCTGTCCATCAGGTCCCGCGATAACCCAGCACATAGACAAAACTAGACCTTATATCCATCACGTGTAGTAGCTGTTTTGTTTACCTTTACCCACCGAGTGCTCTCCGCGCCACGGTGGCGCCTAGCACCCTGTCCATCAGGTCCCGCGATAACCCAGCACATAGCCAAAACTAGACCTTATATCCATCACATGCAGTAGCTATTTGGTTTACCTTTACCCACCGAGTGCTCTCCGCGCCACGGTGGCGGCAATCGCCTTGTCCATCAGGTCCTGCGGAACTACACATTCCAAATGTATTTTTATTGTCTACCCTACATATTATGCCTAAAATTTTACATTTATTAAGGAAGTATAGGTATATCTCATACAGGTATGTCAGTGTAATTACTTATTCACTTTCGCAACTTTCACGCAGTTAGAAGTAGGTATAAATGTGATATGTGCATTAACACTATGCGTGTGGCGAGGTGAATGATGTGTGCCCCAGAACACAGAGACCTCTTTCTATGTTTTGTGATTGGAGCACTGTAATGGGGCTCCTAGCGCTCGCGCAGGTCGTGACGTGATGGGTCATAGCGCCAATTTTGCGGGCTTAATGACAGCTCTCTGATCAACTAGCCTGAACTCTTCACCACTTTTATTGTGGACCGTGAGAATGTTTTGAAGAGAATGAATTATATATATTAAAAAATCCTTTATTATAAAAGAGGCGAGAACATTTAAATAACAAAAACTTAAAAACTACTTGATATTATTTGTTTATTTTTTATTAATTCTTTGCGAGAACATGTTTTTCAATGTTCTCAGATTTTTTACGTAGGTACGCATAAAATTAGTTTTGCGATCTTACAGTATTGAGGAAAAGATAAATAGACTTACCATTTATAGAAACAGATTTTTATAGAAGAAAAGTACGCGCATTATAAAAGGAATTGATGGTAAGAAGTCTCACTTTAGGTTGAAGCCAAACGAGCGTAATTTTGTGAGTTGTGAGTCGCTTATTTTCGGTCACTTATTTTACGTTCAACTGAATTTCTGTTGAGCTGCCATACGAACGTAATTTATTCAGTTACTATTGAGCGTTAGTACGGGGTGTTCGTGTCGTCGAGTGAAATGGATCCATTAAAAATATTCTGTATTTACGAAGCATATTCAGAAGATGAGGCCAGAAAAAGAAACTGGGTAAACCCACTGAATAGTCAGAGGCTGATATGTGGACAGTTCCATACTTTATGTGATGAACGTTTATGTGCAAATCCAGATATGTTTGAAAAGTACTATCATATGCCATTACGTGTTTTTCAAGAATTATTACACCACGCAACTTGTAACAAACTGTTGCTTCCCCACTCCCCTTCCTTGCCCTACCCTCACCCCGACCGAAATTCGGACGAGCTTATGAGCATTGAGTCGACAGACAACTCATTTTGCGTTGTCGTGTGGCACCAACTGCCTTTTTGTATGAAACCGAATGCAGCAGAATTTCTGCGACTGAAATTCTGCGACTCACCACTCACAAAATTACGCTCGTTTGGCCTAACCCTTAGGCTATCAGCTGTCAATAGGTACATTAGCTCATCGCGCGTACAATATAGATATCACTATTAGGTGTAATAAAAAAAAATCGATAATAACTACGTGTAAAAAAAGGAGTACGAAAGTGATGCAAGTATAAAATGGCAATGGCATAAAATTCAATGGCAGGCACAGTGTTAAAAAAGAAATTAAAAAAAATAATAGTCTGTATGCAAAATTATTCATATAATACAGTGTAGTAAGAGCAGACGCGGTCACACATCGACGCACGCGCCATCCTTGTGCGCTAACGCAACTTTTTGTCACAATTAACAGTTCCACGCGAGCCTCCGACCAGAGAAAAGTATCACGATATTATGTCGTCTTTAATACCACGAATCAAATTGTCGACTCAATGCCAGTCAAATAATACAAATATTTCCAAAACCGTTAAGTTAAAATAGATGAATAGAGAAAATTGCAAAGAACCGGTAAGGCTGTTGGAGACGAATGATATGGCGATCTAAAAGCGAATAAGTTTTTGCTACTAAAGTTACATAAGCTCCTTACTTAAATTAAAATACTTCAGACGACTAATGTGTATGTCTTACGCGAGTCTCGACCAGAAGTCACCTTGAAGGAACTTACAGACATGAACGAATGTACTGATCTATAATAATAATAATTAGACAAAAAAACACTGTTGATGAGTTTCTTGCCTGCTCTTAACAAACGCTGTATCAAAAAGCTGTACCATTTAAACACAATCTAGAGAGATATTATCTTGTAAACATAAAACAGATTCCAGGCACCGTACAGACAGCTTGCAGCAGCGGTACAATAATTTCCGTCATTACAGTTTTTTTCGCAATCCCATCTACGGATGGATTTAACTCGGGCCATTTGCGTTGATCGCTGTTGCGTGCCGCACATACTGTGCACCATGAGTGTTATAGTATATCATGTCTCACATTTAGACAGATTACGTTGTTAAATTGTTTTTAAATATTTTATATCTAAACATCTTACTCTTACGATGACAAATGACTCGAGTTTGTAAAGGACATCGACGAAATCGGCCCTAGCATGCCCAAAAGAATGTCCTTCACTATTATTTTTCTATTATTTTTTTAACTTATTAGCAATTAATCATTGTAAACGGACAATCTGTTTAAGAAAATAAAAAATAAAAGTTCTGTTACTAGCTACTACAGTCTGTTCATCCAACTTGGCACTCCTTTTTATTGAAAATACAGAATTAAAAATCAACTTATAACTAGATTCAATAGGTTTCAGTCTATAATAACTATTTATTTTACTACTTTATTGGCTTCGTTAATATTTTATTATTAAACGGGTGATTCTGTTAAAAAGTTGTGCCAAGATTGTTTACCTTTATAAATGCAATATAGGCGACCATAAAAATAGAACTAGGTACCTTAGTCAATAATACTTATTGCTAGTATTTATATTATATTTATAAAAAGATTATTTCTGAAATTATGTAAAGATAGTTTATACTCCCATCCCATGTAATATCTGTTTATTTTTATAAAAAATCATATTGATAACCAGTTACATACCTAATTACCGATAGTAAAATATAGATACAGGTAAATGGAAAGACTGAACATTTCATTTGAAAAGAAATCTATTATTACCTACTACAGGTAGGTATAGGTATCATAGGTGCCAACTGCCAACACTCATAAATCAATATTAAGCATTTATTATTTTTATTATTAATTGCATTTTATGTTCATTTAATGTATATTATTTAAGTGCTTACATAGAGGTAAAAACTGAATCTATTCAGAATATATAAAGTGTACATCTTTTACGATTAAGTATAATAATTATAACCTCAAAATCTAATACATTCTGTAGTGGGCCACGGTTCCTCAAGTTGTCCGTATCTCAACAAATGCTTAATTAGAGTTTATGAATGATTCCGGACACAACTAGCATTTTCTCATTGCTGGGCGTTATAGGGCATTCAATGTATGGGGAACGAGCAATGTCCTTTAAAAAGATACTTGTTAGGTAGGTTTATTTTTGCATATGTACCTATTAAAGCCGAGATTAGAAACTATTTTTTTATTTCTAAGTCTCACTACTACAGACCAGAGATTACGGGTATTAATTAAACTATTTTTCTAACTGGTTTAAAATACGATTTTAATACTTTTTTACACTACTCAACGCTTCGCATCTTTATGGTATGCATGGTATGCGGTATGCGTCGTCAAGGAATATATATAAGTAAGATACATAATTAATAAATTATATATAAATAAGAAAACATATTCTTTGGCGACGCATCCTGAAAAGCGATGCGAAACGTCGAGTTATGTAAAAAAATATAAAAAACGCATTTCAAAACGTTAAAAAAATATCTTTATTTATTAATTATACTATCAAATCCTAAAAATAAGATTCAATAATTGGATTAAAAATTTACTATTTTTAAGAATTTAACAGCTAGATGTTTAAATCTTTAAAACAAAAATCATTTCGCGTGTAATTTTTTCTTGTAAAAATTTCTTTAGGTTTACTATTTCTTTATTACGGCATTTTATTTGGTTTTTAATAAATATTTCTACATAAACTAATTTCTTATTTGCTATTGAAAATTTTAATGAAACTTGTCCATCGTATGAATTTAAAGTTCATTAATGGACTTGGCCACAATATACTATTTATTCTGTGTAAGTTGTGGTAAGTTGACATCACCACTTAATAAAATGCAAATCTGGTACAACTTTATCGCGTGTCATTTCCTTAAGGAAATTATAGACCCGAACGAAGTAACGGCGTTACATACATTTATCCTACATGCATTAATTCAAAGTAAATGTATAAGAATGTCACCGGAAGCGGCTGTATTCATCACCCGGAACAAAAAGTGGGCAACCGCTTAATTTACCAAACAGCTCCGATCCAACCCCTGCCACGACCTCAATAGATAAGTGCCGTATAACCGCCTGTGACCCGCTTGTAACTATGATCGCTCAAATTTCCTCAGCCCCAAAATTAGATTGCTCGATATGTGCTCTAGATTTTAGTCAGATATTGAAAACTACTATGGATTAGGGATGATCGATATTCATCGATGTTTAACTGGAAAACATCGATGTTTTAACATCGATGGGTTGACTTCGATATCACGAAACATGTTACTAGAATAAAATTGAAACGTCAATTATTCTTTTTTGCGCCGTCTGGCGTGCATTAGGTGTACTAGCTTCAACTAAATGTTGCATAATCATTAGCGGATGACTATCAAGTTACAACTACATATTTTCGACTAGATGACACGACACTGATCAAAATAATCGGAGTGAGCCCAAATTCGTTTGTAAGAATAAGTTTGTTTTCATTTCTCAAGAGATAAATAAAATACTGACAACTTCAATTACATACACATACACCTACGTTTACTCTCATTATAAAAAATGGAGCGCTTTAAGATGGCCTGTCATCAGAGCCGTGGGGGCCGTTTGCGGAATATTTTATTTCATACAACATGATCTACTTTAGAATCCAATAAAATCATTACATCTCTCTCAAAAAATACGTGTTTATATTTTAATATAAAAAAGTACACTCTTACTGAGACACCCTATCTAATAAATAAAACGTTTCATAAATATAATAGACAGTTTTATTTGTTTACAAAAACATTGATGTTTTAGACATATCGATGTTTTTCTATCGATACTTTTGATTCGATGTCAACATCGATGTTTTTCTAATATCGATCATCCCTACTATGGATGAGTTATCAAAAGAGCGATGACAAACGATAAAGAATTCTATGAAACGATTGGAATAATCCCTAATGGCGGAGCTTTTGGAGGGCAATGTCATTGGTATTTTCATGTTTCATTCTGATAGAATAACCATAAGTTTTTGAAAAGTGGATAAGTATGAAACTGTAGTGTTAACAAATGATTTTAATATGAACTTACATGGTTAACTTAACTTGTTTTCAGAGATCCATAGAGTAGGCTATGCTATGAAGTGTCGTTAAGTAACGTGCCAGTGCTACTTTGTAACATAAGCGCCATTGCTGTAGGCAACTCACCAAAATTTGTTTGCCTCCATACAAGAAAAAAAGTTAACAAAATTTCAACAATTATTGTTGAAATTTTGTGTTCTTTCTTTCTTTACTACTGTACTTTTTTATAATATGCAGTTAATAAATGCTCCTTACTTTTTTACGCCGACTTGAAATAACTTACATTCATGCACGGTTGTACTGCTCTATAATAATAATAATAAATGACCAAAAACACGCTTGCTAAGTTTCTTGCCTGCTCTTTTCAGAGCAAGCTCTCCTGCTATAGGTTTGCTAACTGATGGTATAGTTTTTCAATGTTTTTAAGTGCTTGTCACAGCCTAAATGCTGATTTAGATAATTATTGTTTTGGTTTTATTTTAAAAATTATAGTTTTGATTATTGTATACACATATATATACATAGTTATAGAAGACTTTTGCCTGAAACACAGGCTTATCTAGTTCAGGCTATAGTATAAGTTAAATTGACGATATTGCATTTGAAATGGTACTTAAAGCATATTCCGTGATTGGCAGCGATCCAGGACAGCCGGTGCTACCTGATGAACGGCGGCGCGGTGGAGAGCTTCTTCATCAGCGAGGACACGCCCGTCGGCAGCGTCATAGGTACATTTATTAATTACCAAGGATTTAATGATTTTTTATGTTGGGCAAAACTATTTTTTCCCCCCCGCCCACCAAAAGATCCTCGCCCCTTTTCTCCACCCCTGAGGCTTGCGAAATGAGCGAGTTATCACAACACTACCAGCACTATCTATTAATGAGGGCTACCGTTTTCTGCCTCACCAGATGGCGCCACTGTTGAGTGAGGTCCTAAATTGTAACTTTTAAAGTTTATTAATACGCACATGAAATCAAAGGTTACATTTAGATCGTATTATAACACAAAGGAACCGTATCCTAAACATAATAGACCATGCCACAGTGACGCGCAGTTCCGTTTTATTCGGAAAAAATGGGCACATAATCATTTTTCTAAGCTCAAATTTTTAAGAACTGACATTCATTGCCACATAACTCATATTTATCATAATTAAGCCGAATTTTTACCAATTATTCACAACATTATTTTAATTAGAAATAAACCCGCGTAGTGAACCAACAAGCAATAACATTTGACATTTCGGAGACCTCACGCTACACTAGCGCCTCTAGCGGCGGATTCATACGCGATAGCCCTCATTCTTTCTGTATATGCGTAGCGCCATCTATTGAAGGCTCTATAAAACGCACACCTGTAATTGCAACCCCCACTGATGCTACTACATCTCAGCCACTTTCTGCATGCCTACCTTACTGAACCTATCAGAATAAGAATATTATTTCGTCCAACCAAACCAATAATTATTTTTATAACCAAAGTAAATCGAAAACCTCTCACTTTTAACAATTACATGTCAGTAAAAAAACTTTTTTACTAACTTTTCAAGTTAGTAAGTGCATCAAGGTGTCACTGTGACCCGGTGCTAAAATTTCACGCACTTCATAAACCATTTAGCAAGACCTCGTATATTTTGCAGTTTACTCCTTAAGAATCGATTTGCATATATAAGTGGCCCGGTATGAGAAAAATGTGAGGAGTAAAATCTATCGATGAATGACCTCGTTACGTTTTTGGTGCGCATTAGCGATGGGCGTTGAATTAACGAACGGTTTAAATAGACGGTCTACGTTCAATCGACGCTTCGACGGCCTACAGTTTATTCGTTAACTAGTTGAATTCATAGACGGCTAAACTGAGAGTCCACAGCGTTCATATCTACTGACAACGCGACGTCGACGCGTAAACGTATCTGGTTTACCGGTTACAAGTCCATACGTTCGTTCATTGCTTGAAATAAAGCAATTTGAAACGTAAGCATATGGAGTGGGAGTTGATATTTGTTCGTTTTTTAAACTAGAGTTGTTAGAGTGAAAAGGCAAGAGTATTCTGATATTGCGTGAAAGAGTACGTCGATGGATCTGGCTAAACGATGCAGTGCAGGATGAACGGGTTTATAATAATTGTTTTCCTCAAGTAGTTGCAGTTTTGTTTATTGAAATTTGAAATTAGTGTGTCGCGAGGTCAAGGTCAAGGGACACGTGAATACGAATTTAGTGCAAAGTTCGTTTGAATTGAATGATTATTTTATGAGTTTAATATGTAATTTATTTTGTAAACATTTAAATGACTATAATGTAAAGTGAATACTAAATAAAGACCCCGTCGTCGTCGTTGCGTCGCGCCCGTAGACCAGTCACCGCGTAGTTGATATGAACCCCTCAACGCTTGCCGTTGTCACGTCAACTAGTTGAAGGATTCAACTAGTTGATCGACTAGTCGATGGACGGTAGTGGACGGTTTAGTTTCGTCGATGAAAAATACGTCGACGACCCACCTCTAGTGCGCATCCTGTTCGAGCCAAAATGACTCTTAAATCCGAGAGCTTAGTTGCAAAAGAATTAAATTAAAACTACAGTGTATTTTGTTAGACCATAGATTTCTTTATTAGTTAGGTGACGTTTTGCCTATATGTAGCTCCAAACATAATATTTTGTGACGTGATGCAACGAACTACAGAGCCATCTATTTTGATACATATGAACTAAAATTTTAAATGCAAAAATGGCGTATACATACGCCCACCAAGGACAAACTGTGATTTGTCCTTACAAATATTTAACTTAACAACATGACTCTGTTATCGCCCACCATGACTTAAGGTAACAAAACAAAACATAATTTATCATCAACATTCCTAACGATATATGTATGCACATCTGAAATTGACTATTGTAAAAAGTTTAATGTAAAATATTTCGTCGATTAGTTATAATAAATGTATACATATGAAATGAATATATATTTATATTATGTATTTTCATTAATTTGTTAATTTACCCTTTCATACAGTATCAACCTTTTTTAAGTTAAATAAACTCTTTTTGCGTCTGGTTAGACTATCGAACTTCAGTCCAGTCGTGCGTCGGAGCTGACACACACAATTTTTTTTTTACGTATTTGGTTATCAGGCACTCTGAGCGTGAATGGCGACCCGAGCGAGGCGGGCGACATCACGCTGCGGCTGCAGGAGAGCAACGCGGCTGTGGCGGTGGCGGCCGGCACCAAGAACCTCACGCTGAGCCGCGCGCTCGACCGCGAGGAGGCGCGCGGGCCCTCCAACGTGTATGTCAACGTGCGCTGTGACCGGCGACGCACCACAGACCCGGTATGATCAACAACCTCACGCTGAGCCGCGCGCTCGACCGCGAGGAGGCGCGCGGGCCCTCCAACGTGTATGTCAACGTGCGCTGTGACCGGCGACGCACCACAGACCCGGTATGATCAACAACCTCACGCTGAGCCGCGCGCTCGACCGCGAGGAGGCGCGCGGGCCCTCCAACGTGTATGTCAACGTGCGCTGTGACCGGCGACGCACCACAGACCCGGTATGATCAACAACCTCACGCTGAGCCGCGCGCTCGACCGCGAGGAGGCGCGCGGGCCCTCCAACGTGTATGTCAACGTGCGCTGTGACCGGCGACGCACCACAGACCCGGTATGATCAACAACCTCACGCTGAGCCGCGCGCTCGACCGCGAGGAGGCGCGCGGGCCCTCCAACGTGTATGTCAACGTGCGCTGTGACCGGCGACGCACCACAGACCCGGTATGATCAACAACCTCACGCTGAGCCGCGCGCTCGACCGCGAGGAGGCGCGCGGGCCCTCCAACGTGTATGTCAACGTGCGCTGTGACCGGCGACGCACCACAGACCCGGTATGATCAACAACCTCACGCTGAGCCGCGCGCTCGACCGCGAGGAGGCGCGCGGGCCCTCCAACGTGTATGTCAACGTGCGCTGTGACCGGCGACGCACCACAGACCCGGTATGATCAACAACCTCACGCTGAGCCGCGCGCTCGACCGCGAGGAGGCGCGCGGGCCCTCCAACGTGTATGTCAACGTGCGCTGTGACCGGCGACGCACCACAGACCCGGTATGATCAACAACCTCACGCTGAGCCGCGCGCTCGACCGCGAGGAGGCGCGCGGGCCCTCCAACGTGTATGTCAACGTGCGCTGTGACCGGCGACGCACCACAGACCCGGTATGATCAACAACCTCACGCTGAGCCGCGCGCTCGACCGCGAGGAGGCGCGCGGGCCCTCCAACGTGTATGTCAACGTGCGCTGTGACCGGCGACGCACCACAGACCCGGTATGATCAACAACCTCACGCTGAGCCGCGCGCTCGACCGCGAGGAGGCGCGCGGGCCCTCCAACGTGTATGTCAACGTGCGCTGTGACCGGCGACGCACCACAGACCCGGTATGATCAACAACCTCACGCTGAGCCGCGCGCTCGACCGCGAGGAGGCGCGCGGGCCCTCCAACGTGTATGTCAACGTGCGCTGTGACCGGCGACGCACCACAGACCCGGTATGATCAACAACCTCACGCTGAGCCGCGCGCTCGACCGCGAGGAGGCGCGCGGGCCCTCCAACGTGTATGTCAACGTGCGCTGTGACCGGCGACGCACCACAGACCCGGTATGATCAACAACCTCACGCTGAGCCGCGCGCTCGACCGCGAGGAGGCGCGCGGGCCCTCCAACGTGTATGTCAACGTGCGCTGTGACCGGCGACGCACCACAGACCCGGTATGATCAACAACCTCACGCTGAGCCGCGCGCTCGACCGCGAGGAGGCGCGCGGGCCCTCCAACGTGTATGTCAACGTGCGCTGTGACCGGCGACGCACCACAGATCCGGTATGATCAAAAACCTGTCGTTTATCTGCGGGAAAGGCTCGTATCCCGCGTTTGATACGATATTATAAGGATGCTGATTACTTTTTTGGAGTTTACTCCTTAAGAATCGATTTGCATATATAAGGGGCCCGGTATGAGAAAAATGTGAGGAGTAAAATCTATCGATGAATGACATTAAGACCTCGTTACGTTTTTGTGCGCAACCTTATCTGCGCACCTTTCACTTTTAGCCATGGCAACGGATAAAAAACATTAAGTTGTCACAAATGTCAATAAAATAAATAAACTAAAAATAGATAAAATCGGAGCAAAATTAATGAAAACAAATGAATAACGGAATATAGAGAAATGCCGGTAAGTGTCCAGCACTCTGGAATAGTGATTTTCAGTACAGATGGAATTATAATACACATTTACAAAATGATGACTAGTGTGTGATATTTTTGAAATTGTGTTTCCAGAAATTCATAATAAAATATATGATGAATATCGCTGATGTTAGATGATAAAATGTGTGACATGGAACCTATGATAGTCGAAACCATGGGACGATTCCTGAGGTATCTCTACTTGTAACCGACTTCTTCGGACTTGATTTTGTTTTGTGTCTGTTCAAAGACAATCGTTTTTAGAGTGTAAACTCCGGTCGTGCGTCGGAGCTGACACACACAATTTTTTAGTTATTTTATGACGAATTCTCTTTAAGGAGATCACTGCTTTTGCAATGTTTCATTAGGAGAATCCTTATTTAAATTGAAAAGCATTATCAAATTCGTTTTTGCTGGCAGAGCTTCATAATACCGGTGTCGGTGCGCGTGTGGGACGTGAACGACAACGCGCCGGCGTGGGTGGGCGCGCCCTACCGCGTGCGCCTGTCCGAGCTCACGGCGCCCGGCTCCCGCGTGCTGCACCCGCGCGCCCACGACGCCGACCAGCCCGGCCCGCACGCCACCATACACTACTCCGTGCTGCCGGCAGCCCACAGCGTGAGTCCCCCACACTACACCTACACTACACCTACACTACACCTACCGCGCGCGCCTGTCCGAGCTCACGGCGCCCGGCTCCCGCGTGCTGCACCCGCGCGCCCACGACGCCGACCAGCCCGGCCCGCACGCCACCATACACTACTCCGTGCTGCCGGCAGCCCACAGCGTGAGTCCCCCACACTACACCTACACTACACCTACACTACACCTACCGCGCGCGCCTGTCCGAGCTCACGGCGCCCGGCTCCCGCGTGCTGCACCCGCGCGCCCACGACGCCGACCAGCCCGGCCCGCACGCCACCATACACTACTCCGTGCTGCCGGCAGCCCACAGCGTGAGTCCCCCACACTACACCTACACTACACCTACACTACACCTACACTACACCTACACTACACCTACCGCGCGCGCCTGTCCGAGCTCACGGCGCCCGGCTCCCGCGTGCTGCACCCGCGCGCCCACGACGCCGACCAGCCCGGCCCGCACGCCACCATACACTACTCCGTGCTGCCGGCAGCCCACAGCGTGAGTCCCCCACACTACACCTACACTACACCTACACTACACCTACACTACACCTACACTACACCTACCGCGCGCGCCTGTCCGAGCTCACGGCGCCCGGCTCCCGCGTGCTGCACCCGCGCGCCCACGACGCCGACCAGCCCGGCCCGCACGCCACCATACACTACTCCGTGCTGCCGGCAGCCCACAGCGTGAGTCCCCCACACTACACCTACACTACACCTACACTACACCTACACTACACCTACACTACACCTACCGCGCGCGCCTGTCCGAGCTCACGGCGCCCGGCTCCCGCGTGCTGCACCCGCGCGCCCACGACGCCGACCAGCCCGGCCCGCACGCCACCATACACTACTCCGTGCTGCCGGCAGCCCACAGCGTGAGTCCCCCACACTACACCTACACTACACCTACACTACACCTACACTACACCTACACTACACCTACCGCGCGCGCCTGTCCGAGCTCACGGCGCCCGGCTCCCGCGTGCTGCACCCGCGCGCCCACGACGCCGACCAGCCCGGCCCGCACGCCACCATACACTACTCCGTGCTGCCGGCAGCCCACAGCGTGAGTCCCCCACACTACACCTACACTACACCTACACTACACCTACACTACACCTACCGCGCGCGCCTGTCCGAGCTCACGGCGCCCGGCTCCCGCGTGCTGCACCCGCGCGCCCACGACGCCGACCAGCCCGGCCCGCACGCCACCATACACTACTCCGTGCTGCCGGCAGCCCACAGCGTGAGTCCCCCACACTACACCTACACTACACCTACACTACACCTACCGCGCGCGCCTGTCCGAGCTCACGGCGCCCGGCTCCCGCGTGCTGCACCCGCGCGCCCACGACGCCGACCAGCCCGGCCCGCACGCCACCATACACTACTCCGTGCTGCCGGCAGCCCACAGCGTGAGTCCCCCACACTACACCTACACTACACCTACACTACACCTACCGCGCGCGCCTGTCCGAGCTCACGGCGCCCGGCTCCCGCGTGCTGCACCCGCGCGCCCACGACGCCGACCAGCCCGGCCCGCACGCCACCATACACTACTCCGTGCTGCCGGCAGCCCACAGCGTGAGTCCCCCACACTACACTGCCGCCACTACACCTACACTACACTTACACTACACCTACACTACACCTACCGCGCGCGCCTGTCCGAGCTCATGTAAGATGCGCTCGTGCCTCAGATGTAGTCCCAAACTCTTTTTAAGAATGAAATTATTACGGTAAACAGTATATATACTTAAAGGTTAAGGCCCCTCTTTTAGATAATAAATGTAATTGTAGACCCTGTCCGATTTATCTTCTGTTCGTTCATCAAAACTTAAAGACCTTTAATGTTAATAGGAATATCTCGGCTTCCTCAACGAGCTCGATAGCGTGATAGTGGTGAAGAAACCCCTAGACTACGAGACGTTGAAGAACTTCACGATAACGTTGCGCGCGCAGGACCAGGGCACCCCGCCGCTCCACAACGACACCACACTCGAGGTGGAAGTCCTCGACGCTGACGACCAGAACCCCAAGTTCTCGCACGAGCACTACTCAGCGATCATATCTGATGATGCGGAACCGGTAAAGATAAATACTCATCAGTATCCCTTCTTTTAATCTGATGATTCTTGATATTAAGTATACAATATGACCAAGACTGGTAGCAATAGGTATGATAGTTCTTCTAGCCCAATACTCTGATACTCTCAAGATGGCACCAGTAACAAAACTGATGAATCGACAACATTGTACCTTAAAAATTACTGTATATCCAGTTATTTTCAATGGGTCAACAACAAAAATAAGTAGCCACATTAAAAGGGCCTCCACACCTAAATCCGAACCTGGGTACTTTCGCTGTAATGACTTCAATTACAATTAGTAACTGCAGTTTAAAGGGTGAGATTGGTTGTTGTGGTTTGCGGTCCGGCCACATCGGCTGGATCGGATGCTACGATGACTAATATTTATTACCAGAATGTCAGGGGTTTGCGGACGAAGACGGTGCAGTTTAAAAGAAACATTCAACTTCACAACTATGATGTTATATTACTAACAGAAACATGGTTATTGGACGGTATAAACAACGACGAGTTGTTCAGTGACAAGTACACGGTATGGCGTCGCGACCGAGACTACTCGACTGTGGGACAGACGCGTGGAGGTGGAGTCCTTATCGCTCTGCGCCGCGACTTAACGGTGTCCGCACGGCCTGAATGGCATTCAACTGCGGAGGATATATGGGTTTCTCTTAGAATTGGCTCAAAAAAAAAAGGACTGGCCCCTATTAACGTACATATTGTATGTATATATTTATGTCAACAGCATCATGGACTATCTTTTTCCACACAATTATCAAACTTTTGCAACAAAGTTTCATCAATTTATACAAATAACCCCCAAGATAAATATATAATCGCTGGAGATTTCAACTTAAGCGATATATTGTGGTCGTTATCTGACGGCGTTCAGTATTTAAGTCCATCGTTTCGCTCTAATAATATTAATCATAATGAATTAAAAGACTTAATGCATTTTTGTGATTTGAGCCAATTTTACAGTGTCAGAAATCACCTAAATGGCATACTCGATTTGATTCTGTCTAATGGAGATTTAGCGGTTCATCACTGCAATGACCCTCTAGTAGACGAGGACTCTTATCATCCTGCCCTAATCTGCCAATGTAATTTTCTCGATATGGCGACCTTAAGCCCCAAATCATACCTAAAATATTTTTACAATAAAGGTGATTATTCTGCTATATGCCATGAACTTGATAATTATGATTGGGATACCATATTATCATGTGAGTCACTCAATGAAGCACTGACAAGATTCAATCAAATATTGTCTAATCTTAGAGACATATATATACCCTTTAAATATGTGAACCCCAGCCGTTACCCAGTATGGTACTCACCAGCTTTGAAAAAAATTCTAAAAGAAAAAAACAAGCTGCATATTAAATATAAGACCTACGGCAATAAGGTCGACGGCATCGCATTTAACATTCTGCGTCAGAGAGTGAAAAAAGTGGAACAGGATTGTTATAATAAGTACGTAGAAAATACTGAAAATAGTTTACGTGATAACGCTAAGGTTTTTTGGTCATATGTAAAAAAGGAAAAGAGCTCTTATCCTTCATCTATGTTGTATAACAACACTACTATGACCCACGGTGATGACATTTGCAATGCATTTGCAGAATTTTTTCATTCTTCTTTTTTAACATCGCTTTCCCAGTCGAATACCGATTTAGATAATTTAATTGGACCTGATATTACACCATCTACTGCCGAAATCTCCACGATTGAAATTACACATGATCACGTTTTCAAGTTGTTAGTCTCGTTGGATCGTAAAAAGTCTGCGGGACCTGACGGTTTGCATCCGATTCTGATCTCCAGAAGTGCTCGTAGTTTAACCTCACCTGTAACTTACTTATTCAAACGTTCTATTGGTGAGGGCGTGGTACCAGCGATCTGGAAGACAGCAACTGTTACTCCTATTCACAAGAAGGGATCAAAGCTTGAGGTTGTTAACTATAGACCTATATCCAAACTATGTGTCTTAGCTAAGGTACTGGAAAAAATTGTACACGGCCAAATATACACAGCCCTCAAAAATACATTTCTTCCACAGCAACACGGTTTTTTAAAAGGCAGATCTACAGTGACCAACCTCTTATCGTTCTTGGAGGAGGTGACTAATGGAATGCAGTCGGGTGGGCAAGTTGATGCAATCTATACTGATTATAGCAAGGCATTTGATCGGATTGATCACGTGTTACTGCTCAGAAAGCAACAATCAGCGGGTATACGCGGAAATCTTTTCCGGTGGTTAAGTTCTTATGTTGCCAATCGATGCCAAACGGTCGTTCTTAACGGTTTCTCTTCCCACTCACGTTTCTCGGCCATTCCATCTGGTGTACCACAGGGATCCATTTTGGGTCCTCTTCTATTTATTATATTTGTTAATGACATTAATATATGCTTCGAACACTCACAAATACTACTATTTGCAGATGACATGAAAATTTTCAGAAAGATTGGCTCAATTCACGATTGTGTACTTATGCAACAGGATCTCGTTAGGCTACAGGACTATTGTCTTGCAAATAAACTTGACCTTAATATATCTAAATGTAATTGTATTACTTTCAGTAGATCTCAAAATATCCTCCACTTCAACTATAAAATTAATATGCAGTCATTACAGCGTACAGGTTACATAAAGGACCTGGGCGTAATCTTTGATTCGAAACTCCTTCTAGATAGGCACATTGATAATATAACATCAAAAGCCATGAAAATGTTAGGGTTTATATTCAGATCAACCAAAGATTTTAAAATAGCAAAATCATTAAAAATTTTATATTGCTCTTTGGTAAGAAGTCACCTGGAATACGCATCCCAGGTCTGGAATCCTCACTATGATTGTTATATTAATCAATTAGAAAAGATCCAAAAAAAGTTCCTGAAGTTTTTAAACTTCAAATTTGGGTTAAGTCCAGGTCCAAATTATATTTTTAACTGCCAACGACACCATCTTCTTCCATTAAGTAAGCGTAGAGAAGCTGCGGACTTAACATTTTTCCACAACTTAATTCTCGGCAAGATAGACAGCAATGAGCTGCTATCATTGGTTAAAATCCAGGTACCATTCCGTACAGTTGCCAGACGTAATTATCTACGATTCCATACTGATTTATGTTCCACAAATTATAGACAGAATTCCTACTTTAATAGAGTAAAACAAAATTTCAATAATAATTATTCAAGTGATGTGGACGTATTCCTGGCGAAACAAAATTATTTCAAAAAGATTGTGAATAGTATTTTTTTTAATAATAATAATAAAACCTAATTTAAATTAAATTACTTTATATTTCTATCACCATTTTCTCTGTGGGTATGGCTTTATGCTTAATTTTTTATTTCTGTGTTTTTATTTTTATATAGTTTTAAGTTAATCTACGGCCTCGATTGGATTAAGTATATTTTATTTGAGTTGTATTTGTGAAAACTGTATAAGGCATATCAATGCTACATCATCTCGTTTTATCCTTAGTTTTAACATGCTGTTTGTTTTCCATGAATAAATAAATAAATAAATAAATAAATAAGTACCAGCCGCTATCTGAGTGAATGTACTTCACACAACACCCATTCTTCCTTAATTATATCATTAATATTTAGCAGCTTTTAATTTTTAATTCCTTAATCAGGGCACGATTCTGGAGACCTCCCCCGGCCCTATCAGTGCGGTGGACCAAGACGTAGGCATTAATGCTCCACTGCAGTATTCCGCAACTGGCGACCATCGCCAGCTAGTCAGCGTTGAGAAAGACACAGGACGAGTGGCCGCCACTGCAGATCTGCTGCGGCACCAAGCGCCACTCACCGTCGTTATCAAGGTACGGCGTGAACAGTACGCGGCATCAATGCGCCGGTACAGTACTTTACAACCGATGACCACTTCTAACTAGTGACTATTGAGAGAGACACCAAGCGCACTCACCGTTGTCGTCAAGGTAGGGCGTGAACAGTACGCGGCATCAATGCCGCGGTACAGTACTTTACAACCGATGACCACTTCTAACTAGTGACTATTGAGAGAGACACCAAGCGCACTCACCGTTGTCGTCAAGGTAGGGCGTGAACAGTACGCGGCATCAATGCGCCGGTACAGTACTTTACAACCGATGACCACTTCTAACTAGTGACTATTGAGAGAGACACCAAGCGCACTCACCGTTGTCGTCAAGGTAGGGCGTGAACAGTACGCGGCATCAATGCGCCGGTACAGTACTTTACAACCGATGACCACTTCTAACTAGTGACTATTGAGAGAGACACCAAGCGCACTCACCGTTGTCGTCAAGGTAGGGCGTGAACAGTACGCGGCATCAATGCCGCGGTACAGTACTTTACAACCGATGACCATTTCTAACTAGTGACTATTGAGAGAGACACCAAGCGCACTCACCGTTGTCGTCAAGGTAGGGCGTGAACAGTACGCGGCATCAATGCGCCGGTACAGTACTTTACAACCGATGACCACTTCTAACTAGTGACTATTGAGAGAGACACCAAGCGCACTCACCGTTGTCGTCAAGGTAGGGCGTGAACAGTACGCGGCATCAATGCGCCGGTACAGTACTTTACAACCGATGATCACTTCTAACTAATGACTATTGAGAGAGACACCAAGCGCACTCACCGTTGTCGTCAAGGTAGGGCGTGAACAGTACGCGGCATCAATGCGCCGGTACAGTACTTTACAACCGATGACCACTTCTAACTAGTGACTATTGAGAGAGACACCAAGCGCACTCACCGTTGTCGTCAAAGTAGGGCGTGAACAGTACGGGGCATCAACGCCCCGCTGAAGTACTTTGTAACTGGCAACCACCGCCAGCGAGTCAAACTTGAAAAAGATACAGGCAGGCGCGGCTTCCTGTTGTGATCAAGGTAAATGCTAGATTCTAGGAATCACTATCCAAAATACTTTCATATCTGTGCTGCGAATTTTGAGAAAGTTTTTGGAGTTTACTCCTTAAAAATCGTTTTGCATATATAAGGGGCCCGGTATGAGAAAAATGTGAGGAGTAAAATCTATCGATGAATGACCTCGTTACGTTTTTGGTGCGCATCCTATGTCGCGCAACTTTGACAAACAAAGATGACGGATTGACATTAATAACCATAAACCACTTGTCACTGTAATTAATAATGCAGACAATGTTGATTTAATTAATATTTAAAAAAATGATAATAGTCTGATAATAATAATTACGTAATTTATCAACATTCCTAATGATATATTTATGCACATCTGAAATTGACTATTGTAAAAAGTTTAATGTAAAATATTTCGTCGATTAGTTATAATAAATGTATATGAAATGAATAAATATATATTTATATATGTATATTATTTTCATTAATTTGTTAATTTACCCTTTCATACAGTATCAATCTTTTTTAAGTTAAATAAACTCTTTTTGCGTCTGGTTAGACTATCGAACTTAAGGAGTAAACTCCAGTCGTGCGTCGGAGCTGACACACACATTTTTTTTTCTATAATAATTTAAGAAGTTCTGTATTATCAGTCTGAATTTCCTATCGTTTACCAGTCAGCCTATTAATGTTGTTTGACTTTCCCTATGCATGACATAGGGAGAATAGCTGTGACTCACGACGCGGTGTGTGAGTGATGGGTGCTAACGACTGCTGTTGCAGACGGCTTCAGCATCTAAACGACTTCCGATTTCCGAAGCACGGAGAGGCTCAAGATAATAAATTTCTGGTCGTCCGTTAGAGCTGAATGGCGCGAGTGGTAGCGCATATTCTGTTGAATGTTAACATGCAAATATTAGAGACTTATAACTAGCTACAGCTTTGGCTGCCAGTCAATAATAACGTGATATTGTTACGTGTCGGGATGGGGTTCGAAATTATATGCCAGTTCACGCTGGACAGTTCTTTATTCACCACTCAGTTCACACAATTAACACACAATGTTAATTACAAAACACTCACTAAACACTGTATTTCACTATACAAGTCACTAAATTATCGCACTGGAATAATTTTGTTGCACTTTGATTGCCTTTGGATTCGCTCCGAAATCGCTGTTGAAACTCAACTGTCTCTGCGCGGCGCCAATCGTGCTTATATACGCCGATCGAAGCATTCTAGAAAGTACCTGTTAAATTGAGAATTACCTAGCACTCGCTAGTACGAAATACCTACTTATACCTACGCAGGTAACACGCATAACACGTAAACAAGTGCAGATGTCGTTGCACTTTCTCCCGTACGTCGCACTGGATAAGGCTCATTTTAGAATGAGCCGCATTACTCGACCTCTATCGCGACCCGCGGTGATCTGGCAAATTCGATCTCTGGTGGCAAATTCGATCTCTGGCACTTTCGCGGTTACGTTTCGAGAGCGTTTGTGACAATCATCATCATCATCAACAACCCATGTTCGTCCACTGCTGGACATAGGTCTCCCCTAAGGGGGGTTTGGACCATAACCCACCACGCTGGTCCAGTGCGGGTCGGTGGGTGGTTTCGCCAGGGCCTCGTCTGTTGTACAGCAGGACGCACCGCTTGCAGGGGAGGTTGGCTTGGGACCCTAAAGATGTTGTGTGGGCCCCCTTGCGCCTCAATTTGTGACAATATCATGACCTATTTCAGGCGACGCAAGTGGACAACCCGGACCGGTATGCTCTGGCGACGCTCTCCCTGAGCCGGCTAGCCACAGCGGCGCCGGCGCGGCCGGTCCGGTTCACGCGGCGCCTCTACCACGCCGCCGTGCCCGAGGACACCGCGCCCGGAGCTCGCTTGCTGCATCTACATACGGACCCGCCCGCTGAGCGCCACGAGGTGACCCGTCTGCACTCTGCTTACAATACACTACACAACACTACAGTATTGTATTATCATCATTAACCCTAATGTCCCTACTGCTGAGCCAAAGGCCTACCTAGACATGAATGGAATAGGGAAATTGGGCCATGATGCCTGCCCATTGTGAGCAATATACCACACTATACTGAACTACACAATGTATTAAGTATTTTGCTAACGTCGGCGCTGCACGCGACTCGTAATGCCTTTTATTAAGTGAATTGAACAGTAGCAATAAATTACTCGTACAAACAACATCGTTTTATCATTTGACATAACAACATTTTCGGGATAGTTTTTCGGAACCTATCATAACAGTATCAAGCAACTAAAGGTGTCCCAGACAGATACATTGTGCGTTTTTATGACTGGGGGGTATTCCTCCTTCTCCCAGATCCCGCCCACCCACTTACCCATGGGTATAGCTCAATGGGAGATAGGGATGAAGAAGAGAAACCCTACCCACTAAAACTACTACAATGTCGTTTTACGAATCGGTTTTGTAGTATGCAGAGACATTCCACACCGACAGAGGTTCAGTACACTTATATACAGTTTTGGTAGACTGCTTCATAAAATATTGTTAAAGTATGCAACTTCTAAAGTCCCCAGATATATTTTTTATAAAGAAAATCATAAAAGCGTTGTTGATCAATGAACATGAATATTTCCGTATGATGCAGGCGTCCCTACAGTTCTACGTGTCGGACCGCAGCTTCCTGGAGAAGTTCGCGATCAACAGCGCGGGCGAGGTGCTGCTGCGGCGACCGCTGGACTACGAGACCACCGACGCATACAACTACCAGGTCATGGTCACTGACGGGGACTCGGTGAGTTCAATTACCAAATTAAAGGCTAACCAAAGCAAGTCAACCCATGTCACATTTACCCTCAGAAGAGAAACTTAAATGGCGAAGAAATCCCTCAGGAAGAACATGCAAAATATCTAGGTATGCACTTGGACAGGAGACTCGCATGGCAAAAGCACATATGGACTAAACGAAAGCAACTGAATATAAAACTGCGTAATTTATACTGGATGATAGGTCGGCACTCACGGCTGAGTCCTGAAAGCAAAATTATAGCATACAAAGCCATCTTGAAACCAATATGGACCTACGGCATACAGCTATGGGGTACAGCCAGCAATAGTAATATCGAAATACTTGAAAGATTCCAAACGAAAACACTGAGAGCAATGTTTAGTATTCCACACTATATAAGCAACAAATACATTTATCATGATATAAAAATAAAAACCGTCAAATAAGAGATCACCAACAACAGTATAAAATATCAAGAGAGATTATCTAGACACAAGAATGCACTAGCCGTAAAACTAGGTGGATGTGGATCTCTACAGCACACAAGATTAAAAAGACATAGTATCCCTACACTCTTAGATAGATTCTGCCACAGGAAGTGAAAGTCACCCAACAATTTGGAAAGGCTCACCGCGTTTAAACAAAATAAAGATAAATTATCAGACAAAAGCAGGGCTTATTGTTGTTAAAAACAGATAGCCATGATGCAGAATAAGAAAGGAAAAAAAATCCTAGCTGTGGAAAAAAGTTTAAAGAAGTCGCGAATATCCTTGGGATTTTCCGAAAACGCGGATATAATTAGTTGGTAGTGACATTCCTCAATCTTACTGAAAAAAGATTGGATTTTTGCGAAAACTCGAGTCGCCTTACGAAAATAATCGTTGGCTTATTATAATATTCTTAGGTGTTTAGGTCCTTGGGTTCACATTAGCTTAGGTCAGGTTAGCATTGTGACTATGACGCTCGAGCTGAGCGATCCTAGCGAACGTACCGCGGCAGTGTCTTCAAGATGTATGTACGATTTCGCAACCAAACTATAAAATGTAGTTAGGTAAAATAACGATTTCTCGCTGGTCAATATTACGTAATTTGTAAATTAGAGTCAATTAACCGGTGACCACCAACTTATAAATTTTTTGGTCCCTCGAGTCAGATCTGAGCTATGTATGTTGCTTTTCCTGACGAGTGCTTAATCTGAATTTTTTACTGTTTCGTGTGACACAGAACGACACGGCTGCGATCAACATAACGGTGCTGAACGTGAACGAGTGGGAGCCGCGGTTCCGGTACCCGCAGTACGAGTTCCACGTCGACGGGGAAGCGGGAGAGGGAGGCGGGAGGCTGCCGGTGGGGCGCCTCGACGTGTACGATGGTGACCGCCCTGATACTGTGGCGCTCACGCTGCGCGGCCCTGACGCAGGGTGAGTTCCTACGCGGACGGGGAGGGGGGAGGCTGCCGGGGGGGCGCCTCGACGTGTACGATGGTGACCGCCCTGATACTGTGGCGCTCACGCTGCGCGGCCCTGACGCAGGGTGAGTTCCTACGCGGACGGGGAGGGGGGAGGCTGCCGGGGGGGCGCCTCGACGTGTACGATGGTGACCGCCCTGATACTGTGGCGCTCACGCTGCGCGGCCCTGACGCAGGGTGAGTTCCTACGCGGACGGGGAGGGGGGAGGCTGCCGGGGGGGCGCCTCGACGTGTACGATGGTGACCGCCCTGATACTGTGGCGCTCACGCTGCGCGGCCCTGACGCAGGGTGAGTTCCTACGCGGACGGGGAGGGGGGAGGCTGCCGGGGGGGGCGCCTCGACGTGTACGATGGTGACCGCCCTGATACTGTGGCGCTCACGCTGCGCGGCCCTGACGCAGGGTGAGTTCCTACGCGGACGGGGAGGGGGGAGGCTGCCGGGGGGGGCGCCTCGACGTGTACGATGGTGACCGCCCTGATACTGTGGCGCTCACGCTGCGCGGCCCTGACGCAGGGTGAGTTCCTACGCGGACGGGGAGGGGGGAGGCTGCCGGGGGGGCGCCTCGACGTGTACGATGGTGACCGCCCTGATACTGTGGCGCTCACGCTGCGCGGCCCTGACGCAGGGTGAGTTCCTACGCGGACGGGGAGGGGGGAGGCTGCCGGGGGGGGCGCCTCGACGTGTACGATGGTGACCGCCCTGATACTGTGGCGCTCACGCTGCGCGGCCCTGACGCAGGGTGAGTTCCTACGCGGACGGGGAGGGGGGAGGCTGCCGGGGGGGCGCCTCGACGTGTACGATGGTGACCGCCCTGATACTGTGGCGCTCACGCTGCGCGGCCCTGACGCAGGGTGAGTTCCTACGCGGACGGGGAGGGGGGAGGCTGCCGGGGGGGCGCCTCGACGTGTACGATGGTGACCGCCCTGATACTGTGGCGCTCACGCTGCGCGGCCCTGACGCAGGGTGAGTTCCTACGCGGACGGGGAGGGGGGAGGCTGCCGGGGGGGCGCCTCGACGTGTACGATGGTGACCGCCCTGATACTGTGGCGCTCACGCTGCGCGGCCCTGACGCAGGGTGAGTTCCTACGCGGACGGGGAGGGGGGAGGCTGCCGGGGGGGCGCCTCGACGTGTACGATGGTGACCGCCCTGATACTGTGGCGCTCACGCTGCGCGGCCCTGACGCAGGGTGAGTTCCTACGCGGACGGGGAGGGGGGAGGCTGCCGGGGGGGCGCCTCGACGTGTACGATGGTGACCGCCCTGATACTGTGGCGCTCACGCTGCGCGGCCCTGACGCAGGGTGAGTTCCTACGCGGACGGGGAGGGGGGAGGCTGCCGGGGGGGCGCCTCGACGTGTACGATGGTGACCGCCCTGATACTGTGGCGCTCACGCTGCGCGGCCCTGACGCAGGGTGAGTTCCTACGCGGACGGGGAGGGGGGAGGCTGCCGGGGGGGCGCCTCGACGTGTACGATGGTGACCGCCCTGATACTGTGGCGCTCACGCTGCGCGGCCCTGACGCAGGGTGAGTTCCTACGCGGACGGGGAGGGGGGAGGCTGCCGGGGGGGCGCCTCGACGTGTACGATGGTGACCGCCCTGATACTGTGGCGCTCACGCTGCGCGGCCCTGACGCAGGGTGAGTTCCTACGCGGACGGGGAGGGGGGAGGCTGCCGGGGGGGCGCCTCGACGTGTACGATGGTGACCGCCCTGATACTGTGGCGCTCACGCTGCGCGGCCCTGACGCAGGGTGAGTTCCTACGCGGACGGGGAGGGGGGAGGCTGCCGGGGGGGGCGCCTCGACGTGTACGATGGTGACCGCCCTGATACTGTGGCGCTCACGCTGCGCGGCCCTGACGCAGGGTGAGTTCCTACGCGGACGGGGAGGGGGGAGGCTGCCGGGGGGGCGCCTCGACGTGTACGATGGTGACCGCCCTGATACTGTGGCGCTCACGCTGCGCGGCCCTGACGCAGGGTGAGTTCCTACGCGGACGGGGAGGGGGGAGGCTGACGGGGGGGGCGCCTCGACGTGTACGATGGTGACCGCCCTGATACTGTGGCGCTCACGCTGCGCGGCCCTGACGCAGGGTGAGTTCCTACGCGGACGGGGAGGGGGGAGGCTGCCGGGGCGGCGCCTCGACGTGTACGACGGTGACCGCCCTGATACTGTGGCTGTGAGTTCTTAGGGAAACTTATAATGATTATTGTTATAGTTATTCTATCTTGGTCTTAGAGCATGCTCTAAAATCTTGGTTAACTACCAACCAATGAAATGTTTGCTGCTGCTTTGTTACTGCTGTACATATAACGCAACTGAGTGCACGCTCCTCACCTTTATATCGCCAGCTTGATGTGTTGATGGCTGCATCAGAGTACAAACAAATCTGAGTTTTGCCAGTAATAGTGATCATGGCCTTTGTCATAATTAATAAGTGAAACTAGAACTTTTTTTGGAAAGTGATCAAGGAAGCTTAAAATTTTCAATTTACTTTATATTCTATTAATCATCTAGCAGAGTAACTAGGATTGTTGTCAACTTAACGTTTTGTTCATTGTGGATATACAGTTTCTTTTTTATAATTTGTTTGCATGAAAATCTGTATTACCTTCTTATCTATGCGTTTAAGTTATATTCGTGACTAATTGTACAATAACCTCTTCAATATCAGAATGCTGGAGGTGAACGAACTGGGTGAGGTGTTCCTGCGCGGCGACATGGTGTCCGCGCTCAACTCCTCCGTGCTGCACGCGCTCGCTACTGCTCAGGACTCCGGGCACCCGCCCCGACAGGTCACCATTATACTGCGTACATTATTACACGCAACAACCCTCGTACATTGACTCACGCGGCGACATGGTGTCCGCGCTCAACTCCTCCGTGCTGCACGCGCTCGCTACTGCTCAGGACTCCGGGCACCCGCCCCGACAGGTCACCATTATACTGCGTACATTATTACACGCAACAACCCTCGTACATTGACTCACGCGGCGACATGGTGTCCGCGCTCAACTCCTCCGTGCTGCACGCGCTCGCTACTGCTCAGGACTCCGGGCACCCGCCCCGACAGGTCACCATTATACTGCGTACATTATTACACGCAACAACCCTCGTACATTGACTCACGCGGCGACATGGTGTCCGCGCTCAACTCCTCCGTGCTGCACGCGCTCGCTACTGCTCAGGACTCCGGGCACCCGCCCCGACAGGTCACCATTATACTGCGTACATTATTACACGCAACAACCCTCGTACATTGACTCACGCGGCGACATGGTGTCCGCGCTCAACTCCTCCGTGCTGCACGCGCTCGCTACTGCTCAGGACTCCGGGCACCCGCCCCGACAGGTCACCATTATACTGCGTACATTATTACACGCAACAACCCTCGTACATTGACTCACGCGGCGACATGGTGTCCGCGCTCAACTCCTCCGTGCTGCACGCGCTCGCTACTGCTCAGGACTCCGGGCACCCGCCCCGACAGGTCACCATTATACTGCGTACATTATTACACGCAACAACCCTCGTACATTGACTCACGCGGCGACATTATGTCAGCGCTCAACTCTTAAGTGCTGCACGCGGTCGCTACTGCTCAAAACTAGGGTCATTCGTCCAGATAGGTAACCGTAGAACTTATTATGTATAGAGAACATAATTACACGCTGCAAACCCTGGAACATTGGCTGGGCGAGGACACGGTAGTTGATACCGTGTCCTCTGAAGTGTACGCGCTCACCACTGCATTTAAGCACAGGTAAGCATTACATTAAATTTGCTGCGTAAATATGGTACTTGCTTTGTCTCTGTCTTCGTTTCAATTAGGTATTTTTTTTTATCTCTCTGACTATTCTGCTACAGATTGTTAATGATGAAACGCTTGCTGCTCTTTTTAAAAACCTAATTGTTTGACACGCATGAAAAACGGACGTCTGCTTAGAGGCAAGTTCTGTTCGAGCGAAACATCGAATGTTTAGTCGTTAAAAGTTAATAATGCAATTCATGTATCGGTCCGGACGGGAGCCGTACACAATTTATACCGAATTTTCCCAGAAGAGTGTACTCCACACTATGTTTGTAATGTAACATGTACACCTGTATGCGCAGACGTCAGTGCCGGTGCTAGTGCACGTAGGCCCGCGACTGCTGGCGGCGAGCGGCGGCGGGGCGGGGGGGGCGGGGGGAGGCGGCGGCGTGCTGGTGCCATTCGCGTGCGCGCTGGCCGCGCTGGCGCTGCTCGTGTGTGCTCTACTCCTCTATATATACCGCAAGTTAGTACACGCTCCGTACCATTAGGCGCTTTGCAGACGACGGGGCGGGGCGGGCCGGTCAATTTCGTCGCGAGTAATAGCACAAAGTGAATCCTATACTTCAAACGCACACAGAGGGCAAAAAGACCGCGCCTTGGGTGCCCGGCGCGGCATGTCCGCGGCTGCCCGCCGTGGATCATACAAACCAGTTTATATGCAGTAACGCAGACGGCGGCGCGGGGCGATCAGCTCAGTCCGCGCCACGCG
This sequence comes from Chilo suppressalis, assembly GCA_902850365.2. Lineage (NCBI taxonomy): Eukaryota > Metazoa > Arthropoda > Insecta > Lepidoptera > Crambidae > Chilo > Chilo suppressalis. The sequence goes on along the minus strand of OU963898.1, from coordinate 32,136,422 downwards.
CTTATTAGTGATGGACTATTCACTAGAACGAACGTCCTGAACTGACCGCCTCTGCCCGTCGTGTGCTTTGTGTACGCGGCGCGGGCAGCCGCAGACATCGACGGGCAGACGCGGTCTTTATTGCTTCGCGGACAAAAAGCCCGCCCCGCCCCGTCGTCTGCAAAGCGCCTTAGATTCATCGTTAGCTTTCTTATGTCCCCGCTGCTGAAGGTTTACTATAATAATAATAATAACTTTATTTATTTTTCTCCTACCTACATTTTATGTAACATGTAGATTACATGTTACATCTTATAATTTAAACAATATTTGTATATTTCATAAGATTGCGAGAGACTGGTACCTGAATTGAGCGAAAGCTTGTATCTCAGTGCAGTTATCTTAACAACGCAAGTTTCTACATATAAAAATACCTGTAGGAGAACATATAACATACCACATATATCGAAATAATGACTTGATTGACAATGATCGGTAGAGTGAAGACAAATTTATATTTAGTTAATTACAAAACACATTTTTATGGAAGAAGCAAAGAGTTCTACGTTGTCACAGTTAGTATAATGGACTTTCAAATCCACTACTAGAAAAGAACACTACGCAAAAACACGATTTGAACCTAAGTTACATACAATCATACATTAATTTATATGCACTTCCTAGAAGATTGTTACTTTATAGCTTCAACATCAGACGATGTATTTACTTGATGAAGTGATAAAATATAGGATGTGGAATAGAGAGATCGGGTCATGACCCCCTACTCAGGCCCGATGCGGATCGGTGGCTGCTAATGTCTGCAAGTGCAGCCAAGACCGAATAACTTAACGTACTTTGCACCTTGCTCAAAAGTCATAGTTGCATAGTTTTTTGATTTTCCCATTAGATGACCTTTACGAAAGTCGCTAACTTCCACAGTTTCAGACTGACGCGCTGACCACCGGCGCTTTCGAGCTCAAATTCAAATTCAAATTCAAATGCTTTATTGTGAAATGTAGGTTAGTACAGCAAATTGGTGTTAGGACAAAAGTTTAGTGTCACTACATTTCGACCTTATTACAAGGTATACAATATTTTTTATGAAATAATTAGGTGTACAATTATATAAAAATGGATGCGTGTAACTTATGTACGCGCGTGAGAAGTTATACTTCTTTAGCATCATTAAAAATATTTTTTAATTGCATGCATATAATTAATAATTACAATAAAATAATAAAAGGACTGGAAAAGGATAGTTAACACAGTCAATTAAGTTCAGTTTTAATTTGAAAAATTAAATAAATATTCAAAATATTCAATTAAAATCACTACTGAATTTAAGTTATTAGTCCATTAAGTAATTAGCACTTGTAAGTAACTAAAACACGTTGTGTCTATATAGAAACTAGAAACATGTGGATAAATATTATAAATATGAAAACAGTGATCAGAGGCGACGAGCGTGCCAACATTGTTTTTGACAACGCGATCATCTTATGGAGCTCCGTGGATCGTTCAAAGTACCTTTCGAACAAAAATTCATAACGCGCCCGCGGCCAACTTCATGGTGTTACTATTGTGTTACAGTGATGCGCGCGCATCTCGAAATTCCACTCACATGATATTTTCATAACGCGCCCGCGGCTAATTTCATTATGTTACTTTTGTGTTATAGTGATGCGCGCGCATCTTAAAATTTCACTCTCATATTTTTTTTCATAACGCGGTTAAAGAAGTATAACTTCAAAAATCCATATTAATAAATTACAATTACAATAAAACAAGTCATAGTTAGAATTAAATGTCAAAATTACTAAGCAATATGTCATACTAATAAAAATAATAAATTGTGCTATAATAGACTAAAATAAATATAAGTTAATTACGTAATTATGGCCATTTCTTTCAAGGAAGTATCACTAAGGAACTCTTGCGTATTATAGTATACTTTGTCAATTAATAGTTTCATTAAGCGTTTCTTAAACATAGTCATTGGCAAACTCTTTATATTATTACCTGGCCACCAAGCCAAGTTTCCTTGCTGATAGGGCTACGAATCCTTTCGTAACCGGCACGTCAGTAACTACAGTGTTACTGGTGTTGCTTGATAGTCCACTAAATTCACACACCACTGTATTCCAATGTTCACTGTTCATTCACCTCAAAAATCACGATATTACGCGCGCGAGGTATAGCTCGAAGGACCATATGTTAGTGCCTGAGCTTAGTGGATGTTAAAATAATAAAGTTGTTACCGAAAATAATTACGTGTTTATTGTTTGTTCACAAAATGTTCTTAAAATACTATAATAATGTATGTTAATGAGTGCGTTCGCTTATGCATCGAAATCTACACTAATTTATATTTGCACCGCGGCTAATGACCTAAATTAGGCCAGGCGCCGTGACGGTGTTAAGTATTGCAAAATAATTAATAAGCAAAATATAAATTTTCGGTTATGCACCGAACAGGGTATTTTGTTAAAAATTGTAGTAGCCATCCCAAAGACACTATTGCTAAATAGTGCAGTTTTACGTTCCATTGCACATAATGTATTCCCTATCCCTCGTCTATAGTTCCTATGCGAATTCTGTTCTATAAATGTAGGAAACATATGGAAGTTATTTTTGACGAACACTGCAACTTCATAAATATATAAGGAAGGTAATGCTAATCAGTGTTGCCAGGTCCGATTTTTAAAAATCGGGAGGTGTTATAGAAAAAAACAGTAGATGCAGAGGCGTACTTTTCCGATTGCACCCCCCCCCCCCCCCTAGAATTGGTAAATCAAATCAAATAAATACCATCAACGAATGTATTGTCCTCAAAGCTAGCTAGTTATTTTTTAGACAATAACATTTATTTTATAATTATTAAGGTTACCTACATTATTAATGACGGAAAACGCAACTCAACATACGATTTCATAAAGAAAATCGTATTCTAAGAAAAACAGGAGATTCATGTAGAAAAACAGTAGAACAGGAGAAATTTCAGAAAAACAGGAGATCTCCTGTAAAATCTGGAGACCTGGCAACATTGATGCTAATGCTCCTCACCCTTAGGTCGAAGTGAAACCAGCTGGTCCTAGGTTCCCCTCCGGCGTAGGACCGCCAGCACCTGTCGGAGCACGTATCCCTGTCCTCTCACTTCTTATCTATTAACATTGTATTTTATTTATTTCTTTATACTTTATTGCACAAAAGTATGTACAAGTGGCGGACTTAATGCCATTAGGCATTCTCTACCAGTCAACCGGTGAATTTTAGCAAAAATCTTAAGGTAGTGCAAAAAGAATTCATCAAATTACGTATTATATTTTTATATCTATGGAAACAAGATAATATATATATACTATATAAAATACATATGTATAAACATACATAAATAAATAAATATATATATATATATATATAAATAACAATAAATATTTAGATATATACATGCAAATCTATATCATATCAGGAGGATACGGCGGAGGAATCTAATAAATGATGACGTACGGAGCGTTTAAAAGCCAGTTTGTTCGGAGCATATCTTGATATATATAATTCTTCTGTGAGTGTGTATGTCACTGAACTTCTCTTAAACGACTGGACCGATTTTGATGAAATTTTTTGTGTGTGTTCAAGGGGATCTGAGAATGGTTTAGATTCACAATTTTGTCCGCTGGACAACCCCTATTTTTTTAGGGCGGTACGAAGTTCGCTGGGTCAGCTAGTATTATATATATTATTGACATATATATATTTTCAGTAAAAGGAGATCAAAAGCGGCAGCAGAAGTACAGAGTAAAACGAGCAGCGGGTTCGTCAGCCACGAGAAGCCCCGCTCGTCGTCAGGGGCGGGTGTGGGGGCGGCCACAGTGGGGGGCGCGGGGGAAGGCGGGGTCGGGGGCGCGGGTGGGGGCGCGGGTGGGGGCGCGTCGGGCTCGCTGCTGAGTGTAAGCGCCGGCGCCAGCACTATCCTCGCCAACTCCACCTCCAGTCTGGATCTGAGAGCTGCTGAAGCAGTACCGGGTAAAGGCTTCAATTATTTAGAAACAAACAAATGAAGGTTTCTGATGAATCTTCATTATGTACATAAATTCCATATTTCCACACTAGTAAACTCGAGTGTCTGTCCACCTGTCTGCTTCCTCTTTATAATGAAACCGATTGTGTTTTTGGTTTAAAGGTAATTTAAGTCTCAAGAAAGGACATGAGATGATTTACGAGAGTAAATAAAGTTCACGACATAGGATACTTAATTCTTCTCTCCCTCTTACACCTTATCATTTTTCCCGTAACTAAAACCAGATTAATATCAAATTGATTTAAATAAGTTGAGCGTTTTAAGCGTAAAGATGTAACAAACGGATATTCCTTTGCATCCATAAGATTTTTCTGAAAGTCAATATTTCCATACAAACCTTTTCACAAATCTTTTCCTACATCGTATTTGTTCCTCGAACAGTAACAACGAGCGGTCGCCAGTCGCAGCGTTTCACTAGCAAGAGTAAGGTAGCGCCTCTCCCGGCGACGGCGGGCGACGGCGGCGTCTCCCTCATGAGCGACCACCTGCGGCCCACCAGCCCCGGCCGCTCCGGGGTCGCCTGGCCCGCGCACACTATACCCGCGCGAGTCAAACAACTGTCCTGGGACGAGAGGCCCCAGGTGAGACGTGCCCCGCCCAGCTATTCCAACAACGAACAAAGAGATTTGGTAACTCATGTCTTTGTCGCACTATCTGCAAATAGAATCCTTTGCCCGCTCACGGGTTTCCTCCCTCCTATAACCTGGAGAGCTGTATAAGAGGCACGCTAGATGAGGTAGACTGATATGACAGGTTAAACTGTTGCAGAGCTATGTTCGTATCTGGTCTCCACCGTCACTTAACCTCAGGTATGATAGAATCATTTGTTTGAATCTTTATATGAAATACAAACTGGAACACCTGGCAAATACACAAAAACCAGCGTGAGTCAAACAACTGTCAAACACATAGGACGCGGCGGGCCCAGCTGGAACACCTAACAACATCTAAGCAACTATTCTGACGGTTGCCAAGAATAATGATGAATAATTCTCGTTATAATAAATAAATATTTCCAACACTCACACCAATTAGCCTAGCCCCAAAGTAAGCACTGAAAGGCTTGGGTTAGGGTAACGGATAAGAATACATATACAGTACATATATAAGTATATTTCTATACAAATTAATATTTAACATCCATGACTGAAGTACAAATGCTCGTATTCATCACACAAACATCTGCCCCCACCGGAATTCGAACCTATTCGTTATATCTAAGTAATATTCACTAACGAAAATTCAAGCAAAGTGTAGGATACCATTGCACTCCATGCATTATGCTGCCACACGGCACATTACATCAAGTGTACGTTTGCAGGGCAGCGGGCCGGAGGGGACGGTGACGGACGCCACCAACGCCGCCCTCGCCGACCACATGAACCTCACCGTCTACTTCTGACCGACCACACGCAACACACCGCCAACGAGGAACCAACCCAACACGAGTACATACCACTACAGAATCTGTCTAAACACCACCTAGTTACCGATTCGCAATTCACTAACCTTTTCCCGAATATTACATCTCCGCACGTGAGTGATCCACCGACAAATCAGCACCCGAAGACAAACTATACTCCTCGAGACGGTAACGTTGTCCAAATGCGTACACAAGCTTCTCCGGGCGAAATGAATTCGGCAAAACTTGTTCCGGAAAACCACAACTTTCATAAGAAGCAACACCCGAAAAACTCGGGCGTTGAATCGAATCAAACTCATTATGCCCCTATAACTCCAAATGCGACGCATCCGTTCTCGGTGAAGTCTTTTCCGCCGAACCACTATCCTGTAGAGATAGTCCCGATCCAAGTAGTGTCTCCCCGCCACAGATCGCCGATCAAAAAGCAAATGAAGTCCAAAACCCCAAAACCCTTACCACCGTCCACCAAACGCGTCGCTCCGACCATGAGGCCTGAACCGATCGCTTACATTCCAGTACAAATGAACCATCCACCCTTAAATCCGGAATTCCTTGCGATGGCTTCGAAACAAAGCAACAAACCTAAGGTTCCGAAAAGGCCAACTCCTCCAGGGAGAGCTCCTTTGGAATACATCTCGATCCCCATCGTGGGGAACCCGAGTCACTATCAGGCCAGGCTGGGGCCACAATCTCATTCCAACCAAGTCTCCAATCATGCGCTTCCTTACGACCGAGCCCCCAGTGCTCCGAGGCTGTCGACCTCATCTCTAGAACCTTCCATGGAGGGGCCTGCTTTCGCGAGCATCGACCCTCGCAAACTCAGAGCGCATCGGGTCAGCCCTCTTATCTTCAACAGAAACTACCAAAGGTACAGAATGATGTGATCTTAGATAAGTATTGATCTAAGGTTGTGATGTGATACGTCCATGGAAGTGGTGTTACCATTTGAAACAAAGTGCAATAATTACATTGATCTCATGTTTATGTTCCTGTGCTGATTTTTCGGCGGGTGTTACTGCTGGAAGTTTTATTGTGTAACTTAACAATTTCCATCAGTGTTACCAACCCTTACCAAAATTTTACCCTAAGTATTTTTTAAATTCCCCTAAAATCTCCTAAATTTAGAAATTTATATGTACCTACTTATCTTATTACCTAAATTCTTTCGTTGCTCATAAATTAAAACGTTACATATTTAGTTACAGTAAATTATTTTATTGAATAAATACATTTTCCGAATGGAAAATCAAACGAAAGTAACGAATAGGTTGTTAAATCTTATTTCGCTGTTTTGATTGGTGGAAGGCAAAGAACTTTAGTCCATACAGCCTTAGAAAACAACCTGCCACACAGTGAATTCAGTCGTTTCATATCGTGGTGCGTTCCATTCTACGCACAAAACTGAAAGAAAACACACGCTTTGTTTTTCGATTTAATTGCAAATTTTTGTTAAAAGCCCCTAAAAGAACCCCCAAAAAATTCCAGTCCCTAAAAAAGTCCGTTTTAAAACCCCTAAGTTGGAAACCATGATTTCCATCTCTTTGCATTTGATAAGAAAGTTATATTAATTCGCAGCAGTAAGGAGAAATTGTATGGTATCAGCGATGTATTACGAATATAATGAAATTGTAGTTACACAATAAGTGCTTCTGCCGATTTTTTGATCGGTTGGTTAGTCAAATAAAATGTTGTTATTGAAATAACAAATTTCTACCTCAACTTTATTACTATTTTTGTGGTGTTGGTGTCGGTCTGTGTAGATTAAACGGTTTGTTAACAGCAATGTGTTTTGACAGTCATAAATGCTGTGCGGTAAGAAAAGGCGCTTTTGTGTGATGTGAAGGCATAGTCTTTAGAAAGAAGTTGTTCAACACACTTCGTAACTGTGTGTTTCGTAGCTTCTCTATGTTTATTGTGTAAGAGGACTTTGAAATAAAGTAGTTTATAGTAGACGTTATGAATACTTCGATACGTAACGTAGGTAAAAGTCGCAGCACGGAACTTTAGCGCTGTACGTTACCACGGTAATATTATCTGTACAGTATTGTGACTCCGCCCTGTCCTTGAAATAAATGCCTACGGCCGAGCGGGGCGTATCCACGCAGTAGGATATTAATTTCATTCCGCCTACAGTATTTTAATTTCATCTACATAATTGAGTTTCTTTCTAGTTTTGCGATTGTAAATTTTTTATTTCATATGTAAAAAAATTTTGAGAATGAATTAGGAGTTGTTACATAAAATACAAGTTATTTTAAGTGTAATATTTAATAATAATAAAAAACGATTGAAGACAGAAAAATAATTACACCTCGACTGAGACGTACGAACAGCTATATTATTAAATTTAATAGTATAATAAAAACGCATTCGTATAAAAAATTCAATTATTGAAAAATTCAAAGAGTTCAAGCAACCAAAAACAGCACAATATCGACTATTGCTCTTTGCCATATTAAATTATGTAGGTATCTACTTAAATCAATTAAATAATCACAATACAAACGTTTAAGCACGGCTAACTGCTTAAAGAACAATTTACACGGCTCGGTCGCCGCTGCGACGCATTCGCGACTGGGTGCCCACCGGGTGCCGCGCGAACTCGAGCGGCGTAGGTATGACACGCTTTCCGACCGTGTGTTAGTTAGTTAGTTAGTTTTTCAGGGCGGTTTCCGCACCTAGTCCTAATCATTGGACCATTGTGCATGTCTTGAAACATTCCCGTTTACTCCAGCCAGCCTAGGTTAGTCCAGAAGGAAAGCAGTCTTGACAGACTGCTGCAAGCTTCCGGAAGCGATGCGGGTGACTGGAGAAGTCGTGCCCGTTGGTCGGCCACACTCCTGCATTCCATAATGACATGTTGTGGCGTTTCCTCTGCCTCCATACATCCTCTGCATAGGGGGCTGTCTGTTACTCCTAATGTGTATAGGTGCTTGTTCAGGGGACAATGACCAGTCAGGGTTCCCATGACTATGCGGAGTTTGTCCCTATTAAGTCTGGTAAGGGTGCGGGCAAATCTCTTGTTTGCCTCCGGAACTGCGTTTTTCGTTTGCCGGCATCCTTCACCTGTTTTCCACTCAGTCCGACCGTTTGTATGAAGATAGAATACTGTATGATATTATTACCGTGACGTTACTGCGCAGACATCAAAATTTAGATGTGTTGGGGGGGAACGAGGTGCGCGGGTGGGCGTGCGTTGCGCCGATTGGCTCTCCAGTCGTTCCCACGCGCAGAAGCTATCCCTGGCGGGTTTTTTGTTTAGCGCTAGAGTTACATGCCGAGACCTGGGGGCCAATCGCCTAACGGAAATGCTTTGGAAAACGCTAACGCTTACGATTTTATTTTGTTATTTCTAGCCGCCTGAGGTATTCAAATGCCTCGCGCTCTTTCTTTTTCTTTTGCATTGGTAATAACAATATTAAAAAAAAAAGCGTGAGGTATTCGAAAACCTCAGGCGGATAGAAATAACAATATAAAATCGTAAGCGTTAGCGTTTCCCAAAGCATTTCCGCTAGGCGATTGGCCCCCTGTATATGTAGCTGTGAGCAACATGGGTGGTGTCGCGTGGACTGTATGTCTTCCTCATTCTTCTACCATGGCCTGAAAGTGTTTTGTACTTTTACAACTATATTTGTATGTGTAAATTGAGTATTTTTTTTATTTAAAAAACGTGGACTATTTGACGAATAAAATTTGTAAATATGATTGTCTTAAATGTATAAAAAATGTAATGAACGTTTTTAACTCTTTTTTAAGGAGAAAGCTTAATTTGTTGGAAAACCGTCGAAACTACGCAATAGGTACATTATTCTACAGCAACTATTATGACAGGAAAAATTCAACAATATGTACTTACTAATGATAATTTATATTATTACAAACTTGAAAGTTACGTTACCTTAAATTTGGTAATGTTATCGTACTTACGTTAGAGTAGATACGCATATAATCGGGCCAGCATAGTCATCATCATCATCATCAGCCTATTAATGTCCCCACTGCTGGGGCACAGGCCTTTCCTATGGATGGAATAGGGAGATTGGGCCATGACCCACCACGCGGGCCCAGTGCGGATTGGCGGGTGCTAACGACTGCAGATGCAGCCGGGACCAACGGCTTAACGTGCCTTCCGAAGCACGGAGGAACTCGAGATAGATGTTTTTGGTCACCCATCCAATGACCGACCACTGCGAAAGTTGCTTAACTTCAACCATCGCAGCTGAACGCGCTAACCACCTGCGCCATCGAGCTCCTCGCAGCATAGTCGCTTCGGCAGTATTTGTCAAAAAACAAACGTAGTAATTACTGGCGAAAACTCATCTACACTGCCGATGGCTGTGCCGATTAATGTCCGCCCGTTTACGTGTGTAGCTACCCTTGAATTTAATACACGTTATATCATGATAATTAAACATTTAATGTATATTCTTTTGGCATAAATATGATGGTAGAAAAAGTTAATTTTTAGATTATTTCATGACTTAATTACTATTTATCGTTATACATAAACAAAAATACTGTACAAAGGCTCATTTAACTGCGATGGAAATAACTGTTATTATATTTTTTGTTGATGCTATATATGGGTTTCATTTCATTCCATTCCAAATCCTTATATTTGAACTCAATAAAAACCTCATACATAAAATTATAATGATTTTTGGTGACATCAATTATCAAAGAAAGCTCTACTCTCTTTCTCTGAAACGAAATTTCGGCAACGAACGAATTTTAAACGAAATTTCGCCAGTGACTCTGCTCTATTTCATCTTCGAACACGCACATAAAGTTCGGAATCACAGACAATTATCGTGAACGAATGGAATGAGTTATGTTTGTGAGTTCTTTTTGTCTACACTTTTTAGATAACGTTTTTTACTTCAAAACAATATTACTTTATGACAACATATTTGATTACATTAAAACAACCTCCTTCGACAGTGTTAGCCACAGACAATAGTATTATATGTCTGTGGTGTTAGCCGACTAATTTGTAGAGTTGATGCAATCGAATGTATGTTAACCTTAATTTGTCGTGTAACACTTTGAAGTATTGGCAATACAATAATAAACAAAAATTAGATTTATTTGTAAATCTTTCTTACTAAAAAATGTTCCTCACGCTAAGCAGCCTTAATTAAAAATACTCTAGTAGTAATTTTAGGTTTAATTTAAACGAAAATCCCAAAACGAAAATGAAATTTCGTCAATTTGAGGTTAAAATTTCGAACAATTATCTGTCAAATTCAACTTTTAGTTCAAAAGTTTTGCGAATTAGAGTAGGCTTAGAGAATTTAAATGTCAAACTATTTTCAGAGGAACGAATTTTCGAAATGAAATAGAAACAGAATAAGGAACGTGCGAAATTCCGATCGAAATTTCGTTTTTCGTTGAAATAGAGTAGGCCTCCAGGCTATCTAGACATTCTACAAAAGATTTCTATGGAAATCCAGTCGGAGCAAAAGACTTAAACGCGCTACGAATGCATCTCTTATCTATTAGACAAGTCCGTCCGTCCGTCTGTGGTGCTGTTTCAGCGGCCAAACCGTAAGAGATAGATAAAGAGAATATTTAATTTATAAGTTAAGAATAGTCTGATAAGACTACAAACCGGATTTGAGTAACTTAGCACTTCTGGTTTTGGAGAAATCACGAATTTCAAACGAAACCACACAAAATCTCCGAAGTTCTCAATTAATTAAATACATTTTTTTTTTAAATCTGAACTTTTTTGTGAACATTCGGTTTTGGTGAACATTCGGTTCACTGGTTTGCTAGTTAATTATAATAGGTTACTACATAAACAAAGGTTACTACTTAAATTATGATTTAATAGATACCCTAACATAATCTTGGTCAAGTTTTTTAAAAGACAAGCTGAAGTCATTATCAATCTTAATAAAAATTAAGAAATTAATAAAAACACATGAATAATGTCACGGATGTGCTTATTTGCACTTTTTAATAACTATACAAAATGATATAAGTATTACTCAGTAGTGTCGTAAGCGTGTTGTTGTAAAACTGTCGAGACTTCGAGAGAGAGTTTTGAATGCAGGATGATGGAAGAAATGACCTTGCCCACGCGGCGACGACGGCCTTGTGATGAAAGTTGTTGCGTAACCGACTGCCATTCGAACGGAACAAACACTCGGCTTTTAAAATAACCATCGGCCAGCATATATTATACGAACACATAAATAGAAGTTAGAAGCAACAGTCATTTGTTCTTACAATCAAAACAAGTGACTACCAGAAGTCTGAGATATCCCCACAAACTTGTTCTTGACACAAATGCAAAGACCAAGCGTTTCTTAAAAAAATATTTACGCAATGTGTAATGTAATATACAATAAAATACCACATGACATAAAAAAAACTCCCATTTGACATGTTTCTCAAATCATTACGAAAATGGTTACTGGAAAAAGTTTTCTATTCAATTGACGAATATTTAAATTATAAATGACATTAATAATATTATTCTTATTAAATGAATTGATGCATGTATTGGTATTGCTATTAGTTTTGATTAAGATTATCTATATATATCTATATATTCAAACTATTTTTGTGCTGCAGAAGAGAGCTATTCGATCAATTTATAATCTTAAAGTTAAAGAATCATTAAGAGATAAGTTTAAAGAATTTGGAATAATGACGGTCGCATCACAATACATATACGAAAATTTATTACTTGTAAGAAAAAATATTAATTTGTTTCTTAAAAACAGTGATGTTCACACAATTAATACAAGAAACAAAAATAAACTAACTTTACCTGCTACTAGGCTTCACAAAATTAATAATTCATTTAAAGGTCTTTGTGTTCGCTTATACAATAAAGTCCCAAGCAATATCCAAGAGTAAGCCATAAATAAATTTTAAAGATATTATAAAAAAACACTTATTAAAAAAGCTTATTACAAAGTGTCTGATTATATTACAGACAAAAATGCTTGGGTTTGAACTGTTCCAATCATTCCAACAGGTTTTCTATATTAAATAAATCATAATTGTATTGACGTTGTAACAACATAATGATTTGTAATCCAATTTGAATAAAGATATATTGATTTCTGATTTCTTTCTGATTTCAGATTATCCTATTGAATATAATGTATACAATTTGTTTTTTTTCTATCTTATTACGGATTATTAATGAAATTGTATTTTTATTTTGTTATTGTTTTCTTAGAAATATAAATGGAAATATTCCTTTAGCATGCTATATCATATGGCTAAATAGGCTTAAAGCTACCTTTATTATCATTGATAACATGAACATTTCAATGTACCCTATTTAATGGCAAATAGAGAATTTGAATTTGAAAATAAATAGTCCTCTTTCAAAGATTAAGTTTTGATGGACAAGTCTGCAATATCATTTCCTCTCAATGGAATAGGTAAGTTTCTGGAAGGTAATGAAATTAAATTAAATTTATTTGCATTAATTATGGTTACAATGATGTTTTTAAATGATTAGATCAGAGCGCACAATTAGCCGTTTCGAGCATACAATATCTATTTGAAATCTAATATATTGATAAAATAAAATGTCAAAAGACAATCACAACACATCACATTTCATCATCAGTAGATACAATTCTTATTTGATTCCAAAATTACACGAATATGCAGTGAAAAAATATTGAAAGGAAAATAATATGATACCACGTAGATGCTGCAGCATTTTTTTAAATAAATTTTAGCCTTATCCTATTCGCCATATAGCTTACAATCAATTGAGTACATTGAGTGAACTCAAAAGTCTCGGCTAAATAAATATTAGAATCGATTGCGATTAGCGAGAAACCCACTCGAACTACAGCTCGAAGTGTTTCCACTTTAATGATTTCCTTTCCCTACGCCTCAATTCAGATTTCCCCTTCTTAGGACATTTTTCCCCTCAAAAATTATTCTGCTGTAGTTTTTAGATTTGGCACTAGTGTAGTAACTAAAGAAAAAAAAGGTCTTAATCTATCTTATTCTGTAACAGATAAATAAAATATATAAAATCTGCACGTGTTGACACAGTTTCTTTTATACGGCAATACTCTAGTCCACGGTATAGTCCATAAAAATTTTGTTCCGTGCCGCATTATTTTAGGCTAAGCTTTACCCATAATTTCCCGCAGTTTCCCTTTCTTCTTCTTTCATATCTTTCCCCTTTTTCTTCCCCTCTGGACCCTAATTTCCCCTTAAAAGGGGAATTTCCCCTCATTGTGGAAACACTAGCTCGAACTCATACAACGTGCGCTTGCAGTGAAACCGTTTCTGCTTCGGCGATCGAAGTAGATGCACCATCTATAATAACTATACTTATTACGAAACTACAACTCTGGAAATTAAAGAAGATTTCTGTTAGTTCAGCCTTCCAAATGTCTCAAGTGAAACGTCTTTATTTACCCGACTGCGCAATGCAAAAGCGCGAAGCGCGACTCGCAGACAGGGTATATAGTTCCAAGTTGTTCGGTTGGTAGCGGACTGTAGTTAGGTTGAATGGTAGTAACACAAACACTGGTTCATCGGTCAAGGTATATTTATGCACATACAGACACAAAGGTAAATACACTGTAAGTACAGACACTGAAAAACTTGGTATTATGGCTAGGACTTACTCAGAAGTAATTAAATTAGATATAATAGGAAGCACGTCCGTACAATACGGTGGCCGGTAATGGAGAGAGAGTCAGCGAGAGACGCTGCTGGTCAACTAGTGCTGTGCACAATATTTAGTGTTGGGAAACATTCCAACACAAGTTTCCGGACAAGGAATCAAACTCCTAGTGACACGGGGTATTTAGATTCTCGAGTAATTTATAATACAGAGTCAATCACAGAAATAATAACTAGTTATTTTAATTTAGAATTCCATTATTTGAGAACTTAAAACAATAATAGTTTGAACATCTATATACCTATATCAAACTCAAAGGTGATTGACTGACTGACAGTGATGTATCAACGCACAGCCCAAACCACTGGACGGATCGAGATGTTATGACGTAGGCATACGCTAACAAAGGATTTTGATCAATTCTACCCCAAGGGGATAAAATAGGGAATGAAGGTTTGTATGAAACTTTGTCAATTTTAAACTGATCGGGCTGAGACTTTGCAGGTATAAGAAGAATCATAGATGAATGTCATTGTGTACAATACAAGCTTGAGAACAAAAACTGTAGTCTACGCTTCAGCTCTACACCGAAGCGAAGCGAGGGCGGGCCGCTAGTCGTAAAATAAGACTTCTAATGCCTCAATTACATTTGGTCGTTAGATGGTATTCAGGTGCACGAAAGACGTTACTTGAATACACGATAGACGTTACTTCGGGTGCCCGAAACAATATTTACACTGGAGCATGGGCTGGAAGACGGTGTCGGGTAACCAAAACAAAAACTACCTGAATCCGGGCGTACTCGACTCCGTTCACTAACACTGAGTCGCTTACCCGAATTCCATTAGCATTCGCATTCGGGCTAACGATCAAGTATAATCGCACCATTAGCTTCATAACGTCACATACTGTGCATACACAGAGACTATGATCTCTGAATCCCTTTGGTCCCTTTTGTATACATTTAGTTTTCACGCCTACAGAGATTTAAATGTGACATGATGACATTGGTGAAGCCCAATGCGGTAAAAGATATCTGGTGGGGTCGAAACCCCGGAGAGTGGACTGTAGGTGTTGGTTCGAAATATTAAGCGGGTTTGGTTTATGGGATAGGATGAGGACAAAACACTGTGCTTACTTACGGAGGGCCTCGACGGTGGCGCTGGCTCTTACGTCAGCTTCTCCTGCAGCAGTCTCTTCCTGATGCCAGCGGTTAAAGATGGCGGTCAAGAAAGCCGTTGATAGCTATCACACACAAAACCTAATATTGTCGAGAAAATCTGTTCTTTAAATAAGATTGTTTATTAATCTTCACACACTTTTTTAACTGAGTCTAATGCGGAAAAATATAATCACAATTCTTGCGGAGCGATGAAAAATTCGACCATTTCGTATTTACGCGGTGACAGCACTTTCCTTTGTCGATGTGGTGACAGCCTGCTGACAGAGCCATTTCCTTCCGGCCATCCGTCGTTGCAGGCAAATATATTGCGTTCTCTTCCCTCATAAGCATAAGGCACAGTGTTTGAAGGAGAAGGATCTATTGGGATGTGGTTAATTCGAAAAGAGAATGACACGGTATGGAATTCAGAGATTAGAATATGTTTTGGCGTTACCAGACATGATAGCTTGACATCGAAATATGTTACTAAATGTGTCTTCACATAAGTCACTATTTCTTACGCCTACGGATTTACAAGAGATCTTATCGCTAATTTAAAACCTAAGCTTGAGTAGCTCATATGGTCTAGACATCATAAACAATCACATCACATCACACATAAAAGTTTCCTTAAGAAAACCTAAAAGATATGCAACAAATGCTCTTTACGAAGAAGCTCATGTCTTGCGTCATAGAAAATTATCCTTATAGTCGTCTCAGCACAAAACAGTGATAATAAGGGGCAATAAATACAGTGAGATGTTGCAAAAAAGTGTGTTCTCAATACCAAATGTTACTGTTGCTACCTCTTTTGCTAAACGCTTCGGAATCTTTCTCGGTCCATACATTTATTATCAACTAGTGGCCTGCCCTCGCTTCGCTTCGGTGTAGAGCTGTAGTGTAAACTATAGTTTTTGTTCTCAGACTTGTGCTGTAAACAATGACTTTATTTATATAATTACACGTGTTATTGTGAGTCAACCATAAAAGATAGACATATGCTGTTGCAGGATATTTTTTAGACAATTTTATGTAGAATATTTCCGTCATACATGATTTCTATGTCACTTTAACCATTAAGGCTGCACACGCGACGGAAGCTTAAAAAATGGAGTAACTTCTCCCGTTTTCCCAACATTCCCTTCACTACTCTGCTCCTATTGATTGTAGCGTGATGAAAAGTATACTATAACCTGCCCGGGAGTATGAAGAATAATTGTACCAAGTTTCGTTAAAATCCGTCGAGTAGTTTTTGTTCCTATAAGGAACATACACACAGACAGAAAGACAGACAGACAGACAAAAATTTTACTGATTGCATTTTTGGCATCAGTATCGATCACTTATCACCCCCTGATAATTAATTTATAAATATATTTCATGTACAGAATTGACCTCTCTACAGATTTATTATAAGTATAGACTAGTTTTAACCAACATTAATAACATATCTATTATCCAATCACAGCTCCGTTCGGGAGATGCGAAATAACATCTCAAAAATCTTATACGCCCAAAATACTCACAAATATACGCGCATACTATCACCTATGTATCCATTCTATATAGTTGTTTGTATTATTAGGTAGAAAATGATATATTTTTAATTTTTTACTTCCACCATAGGACGGGCTTCGCGTAGTATGGGTGACTGTTATATAATTTTGTTTATGAATAAATGGATTATTCATCATCATCATCAGCAGCTTATTAATGTCCCCATTGCTGGGGCACAGGCCTTCCCTATGGATGGCATAAGGAGATTGAGCAATGACCCAACACGCGGTCCCAGTGCGGATTGGCAGGTGGTAACGACTGCAGATGCATCCGGGACCAACGGCTTAACGTGCCTTCCGAAGCACGGAGGGACTCGAGATAGAACATTTTTGGTCACCCATCCAATGACCGTCCACTGCGAAAGTTGCTTAACTTCAACCACTCGCCGCCATCGAGCTCCTCAAATAGGGTTCATAAATGGACTATTTTTTTTTATTATTATTAAATTATGGTTCAGCTGAATATAACTTTTTCTTTCATATGCAATAACATACTGACATAGAGCATTGTAACATGATTCTCTAAAGCTAAACTTAAATTTGACAACAGTGCATCCCTATCATTCTCTATACAGAATGAAAAGGAGAGGCTGATATTAAATTTAGTTTTAAGTTTAGAGAATCACGCCAGAATCGATACTACTGTCGTCAAATTTAGGTTTGGGTTGGAGAGTCATGCTAGAGTTGACACAAAATACTAATGTATGTAAAGAATGATTGAAGCTTAATTTATAAATTATATTGTGCAATTGTTTAATAATGAATTTTAAATGTATATCTATACTTATAATAAATCTGTAGAGAGGTCAATTCTGTACATGAAATATATTTGCAAAATAACTATCAGGGGGTGATTAGTGATCGATACTGATGCCAAAAATGCAATCAGTAAAATTTTTGTCTGTCTGTGTGTATGTTCCTTATAGAAACAAAAACTACTCGACGGATTTTAACGAAACTTGGTACAATTATTCTTCATACTCCTGGGCAGGTTATAGTATACTTTTCATCACGCTATAATCAATAGCAGCAGAGTAGTGAAGGGAAATGTTGGGAAAACGGGAGAAGTTACTACATTTTTTAAGCTTCCGTCGCGTGTGCAGCCTTAATGGTTAAAGTTACATAGAAATCATGTATGACGGAAATATACTACATAAAATTGTCTAAAAAATATCCCGCAACAGCATATGTCTATCTTTTATGGTTAACTCACAATAACACGTGCAATTATATAAATAAAGTCATTGTTTATAGCACAAGCCAGAGAACAAAAACTATAGTTTACACTACAGCTCTACACCGAAGCGAAGCGAGGGCGGGCCACTAGTAGATAATAACCCTCTAAAATTGCTGTGCCCTTGCAGGGCGTCACATGGTTACTGTATTTGTTATGTACCACCTTATTTTTATGAATGTGATATGCAATGAATAAATAAATAAATGGAGCCAACAAAATAATCCAAAGGTATGATTGCTTTCTTTTGATAGCGGGCTGCGTGGTGCGCAAGCGCAACGATTTCGTCAGTGTTTAAGCAGTGCTCATGCGGTCGCCACGACAGCTAACAGCGAAAGTGTGTGCTATAATCCGCGATTACTCTAATATACTATACTGATCGAGTGGTGCAGTGACGTAAACCAACGAAAGTGAGTTGCCTAAGTTTACACCTAAAGTGAATATTATCTACTATATAAAAATAAGTCGGGTTTTCCTTCCTGACGCTATAACTCCAGAACGCACGAACCGATTTCCACGGTTTTGCATTCGTTGGAAAGGTCTCGGGCTCCGTGAGGTTTATAGCAAAGAAAATTCAGGAAAAATTAAAAAAAAATCTTCTTTAAATCGCCAAACGAAATGTTACATAAAACGAAGCCATCTGGTGGCGAAACGGAGTTCGCCGGGTTTGCTAGTTTTTGATAAAACTAGTTTTTACGGGTTAAGGCACGAAACTTTATTTATTTATTGATGTTTTTAGCCTTTACAGGCTACGTCGTCAGAATCAAACTTTTATTTAATTTGTCGAAAAGTTTGATTCTGACGACGAAGCCTGTAAAGGCTACGAAACGTCAATAAATAAATAAAGTTTCGTGCATTAACCCGTAAAAACTAGTTTTATTTAATGAGTGATGTGCGTGAAAACCTACGAAAGAAATATTATTTTTGATAATTCTTATTTTGTCAGATTTTATGTCTAAAGACGGAATTAACTTGTGTGAAGTGCATCTTCCGGTAACAAATAGCAGGTTTGAAATTAATATGAGAGTTTTTTATGTATGTCTATTAAAATATTTTCAAAAAAACAATTTATTGAATTAAAATATATACAGGCTAGTGAGGCGTTAAGAAAAGCATTGACAATAGAGACAAAAGATCTCAAAAAAGCTTTGATTTTTTTCCCAGTATTTTTTTTATATAAATAGAAATTTAATAGCTAATTTTAAATTCATTTTTTATTTAACAAACTACTACTCTTTGGCTTATTAAGATTGTGGATAGCTTAATTAATAGTTTGTTTTTATTTTATATAAATAATATATTTGCTCTACCGAATTGCATTACAACTTTAATTTCTGTTTTCTGATGAATATTACGTCAAAAAATTTCAGACTTACATAAATAATAACTCTCACAGCAACCGTACTCGACTCAGAATGAAATGAAACATTTCAAAAGACATTAAGTTAAATTCTGAGTGAATGTAGAAACATCCATAGTTTTTGTAAAAACTTTGCCTGAGAAGAGTGCGTGGATCATATGTTTTAAAATGGAAACGGCTTCTGCTATTTCAACCAGCTAGTATCATCAAATTAATGCTTCTCAAAATAAAAATAAGTTCGTAAACCTGCAGTTTTTTACACCGATTTCAGAACAACTTTGGCATGCTTTAGCATTAGAAAAATTAGATTTGGGTAGGTAATATCTGTTTATAAGTAAGTATTTTAATAAAACAAAATGTTATTACATTGCATAAGTCTTTTCTTGTACTTTCCTGTTATTATTACGTGCGGATGTTATATAAGTTTCATTCGTGTAGAAAACGCTTGCCAAAGCGGGGAAACCTGATGAGTTCGCAAGTATGAGTCGACGGAAACGAGATCCTTGCCTGCGATGGGTGTGTGGGCGCTTTCACTCACTGGTATTTACACGTTAATCTAACAATGCGTAAGATTAAACGGCAAGAAGAGGACAAGTCACTTGATCGAAGATTCCAGTAACATAACTCATGAGTGCCATGTGAGTCCACCCTTGGTGCTGCAAGTGTGCAGTGACCACTTACCATCAGGTCGATTTCCAGCTCGTTTCCCTCCATAAACGTAATGATGTATGAATCATCAAAATCGGCCCAGGCGTTTGGTCTCTAGTGTGCCACAAAGGAACAAACATACATATATAGACTGTTAAACACTATACCCTGTCTGCGCGTCGCGCTTCGCGCTCTTGCATTGCGCAGTCGGGTAAAAACTACAAATCAGAGAGGATTCAAATATGAGAACATTCTGTCTCATACCGAGTATTTTAGATAGATCGAATTCACGCACAGACTCGATCGGTTGATATAATAAATTGTAATTTTCTTGAGTTCAAATAAACAAAGTTGAGCATCCTAACTGTTCTTATTATAATAATTGTGAGCTACGTTCCCCATGTTTTCCCTTCAGGAAAGCCCTACAGTACCTACATTATTAAACAATACATAAAAACTAGCAAACCAGTGAACCAAATGTTCACCAAAACCTGATTTAAAAAAAAAAGTATTTAATTAATTGAGAACTTGGGAGATTTTGTGTGGTTTCGTTTGAAATTCGTGATTTCTCGAAAACCGGAAGTGCTACGTTACTCAAATCCGGTTTTCAGTCTTATCAGACTATTCTTAACTTATAACTTAAACATTCTCTTCATCTATCTCTTACGGTTTGGCCGCTGAAACAGCACCACAGACAGACGGACGGACGGACGGACTTGTCTAATAGATAACAGATTCTACGATTATGCGTTCACGGATGCATTGTCACCGTCACGTCCGAGTTATGTAACCAGTTTACTAGTAACGTCGTGGTCGGACGTCAACGTAACTGGCGTAACGCGCGCTCTTCGCAGAATCACTAAACAGTGAATCATGGTGGTGTTTTGTAATTTAAGTGGCACAACAGGACCGCGTGTGCCAATGACCTGCTGATGGACGTCAGTTATTGCGTTAGCTATTCTTTTCTTGGTGCATATTTGTAAACAAAAGAGCGTACTCCTTCCTTAAAGGCCGGCATCGCATTTGTGATACTCCTGGTGTTGCAAGTGTCCATGGGCGACGGTGATCACTTACCATCAGGTGAGCCGTCTGCTCGTATGCCGCCTAAAACATAAAAAAAAAACAAGGTACCTAGTATTTCTAAAGGAATAGACACTTGATGTGTATCAATTTGCTACTTGTATTGGATTTTCATATTCGATTTGTTTATTTACTTCCGTACTTCGCTCTTTTTTCTCTTCTTAATTATGGAATAGAAAACTTTGTTTTTTTTTAAGCATTTATTTGCTAGATGTTTATTAAATTTGCTACGGACAGCTAAATTTGAAGCGGACGGGACTCGAACCCGCACCCTTCGCAATCCGGGCGAATGCACTGACCAATTATGCTACCACGGCCCTGATGGCCGCGTCGAATTGTTCCTAGCCTTAAGTTGCAATGGATTCGCCCGGATTGCGAAGGGTGCTGGTTCGAGTCCCGTCCGCTGCCTGGTCCGCGTGATTTTTTTTCTAGTAAAACTCTTCTTCAATTTTAATTTTGATTATTAGTGACTGCTCAGAAATAATTTTAATTTAATAAATCAATAATAATAAATAGTTAATTAGTGTGTTATATATAATATGAGTCTTTGTTACTTGAAATAAATAAATAAAAAATTTAAACTTAAGCAATATTAAAATATGTAAAGATACAAAATTAACAACTCATTGTATACATTCGGCAGATTTGTTATTTAGGTATAAATTCAACAAACATAATATTATCATAAGTATTGGGTACTGTGATAAAAGCAGCTTGGATTAATTTGGACCACTATTTAAACAATTTCAGATGAACAGTCCCTGGTATGTGTTCTTGTACGCGTTGCTGATCAGCGGCGCGACATCCGACGCTGGCAAGGAATCCGATACCTGTATCCCACACAACCTGTGGGGAGAGCTGCTGGAGGAGTGGGCTACGTCTGCACAGGACAATAGGCACGGTGAGTTTACCAGCAGAAACCCAAAAATCTTCAAGAACTAACATCATTTGGAAAGGATATCTTCAATGAATATCAATTGATTAAAGAACTGGTCTAAAATCCGCACACGACCAGACCTTCAACACCGCCCCTAACTATTGGAAAGGCTGCTGGAAGATAGGGCTACGTCTGCACAAAACACCAGTGGGCCAATCGCCTAACCAGATTGCTTTGGAAAACGCTATCGCTTACGATTTCATTTTGTTATTTCTAACCGCCGAAGGTTTTCAAATACCTCACGCTCATTTTTATTTGAAAACCTCAGGCGGCTAGAAATAACAAAATGAAATCGTAAGCGATAGCGTTTTCCAAAGCAATCCAGTTAGGCGATTGGCCCCCTGGTATGTGATGATTTTATTTATTTTTTAAGCATTTAACTGCTAGATGTTTAAATCTAAAGAAAAGTTTACTGGAAAAAAATCCACGCGGACCAGGCAGCGGACGGGACTCGAACCCGCATCCTTCGCTATCCGGGCGAATGCACTGACCATTATGCTACCACGGCCCTATTAGCCGCGTCGAAATTTTCCTAGCCTTAAGCTGCAAGGCAGCGCCATCTCTTCGCATTGTAGGTAACCCACAATGTCGAATGAATACTTTTTCAAGTATTAAACATTTGAAAGAAGAAATAGCAATTATAGTTATGATTTTATTTATTTTTTAAGCATTTAACTGCTAGATGTTTAAATCTAAAGAAAAGTTTACTAGAAAAAAAATCCACGCCAAATGCAATTTTTTTTTCTAGTAAACTTTTCTTTAGATTTAAACCAGGTATGTGAGTTGACCAGCAGAAAGGCAAACATCGTCACGCGAACAAGAACCAACTGATGTTGGTGATAATGATTTATGAAGGAAAATTTTCGATCAACTGCAATTGATCAGAGCTAGTTTAAAATCTGATTATCTGACCATGACAAGACATCAGAAAACTTGCGCCACCTTCAACTTGTAGGGAGTGCTGCCGGAGGACTTTATAAATACAAGATATTTATTAATACACAAGAAACAAAAATAAACTAACTTTACCTGCTACTAGGCTTCACAAAATTAATAATTCATTTAAAGGTCTTTGTGTTCGCTTATACAATAAAGTCCCAAGCAATATCCAAGAGTTAGCCATAAATAAATTTAAAGATATTATAAAAAAAACACTTATTAAAAAATCTTATTACAAAGTGTCTGATTATATTACAGACAAAAATGCTTGGGCTTGAACTGTTCCAATCATTCCAACAGGTTTTCTATCTATACTTATAATAAATCTGTAGAGAGGTCAATTCTGTACATGAAATATATTTTCAAAATAACTATCAGGGGGTGATAAGTGGTCGATACTGATGCCAAAAATACAATCAGTAAAATTTTTGTCTGTCTGTCTGTCTGTGTGTATGTTCCTTATAGAAACAAAAACTACTCGACGGATGTTAACGAAACTTGGTACAATTATTTTTCATACTCCTGGGCAGGTTATAGTATACTTTTCATCACGCTACAATCAATAGCAGCAGAGTAGTGAAGGGAAATGTTGGGAAAACGGGAGAAGTTACTCCATTTTTTAAGCTTCCGTCGCGTGTGCAGCCTTAATGGTTAAAGTTACATAGAAATCATGTATGACGGAAATATTCTACATAAAATTGTCTAAAAAATATCCCGCAACAGCATATGTCTATCTTTTATGGTTGACTCACATTAACACGTGTAATTATATAAATAAAGTCATTGTTTATAGCACAAGCCTGAGAACAAAAACTATAGTTTACACTACAGCTCTACACCGAAGCGAAGCGAGGGCGGGCCACTAGTATTAAATAAATCATAATTGTATTGACGTTGTAACAACATAATGATTTGTAAATGTTGTTACATTAGACTTTTAATGTTGTGGAGTTTTTTTCGCTCGTTTTTCTCCGCAGCTAAAAAATATGTCCATAACGAGTGGTAGGGAAAAAAAATTTTTGGACGCTTCAAAAGAGTTGTGCTATACATCCAATTTGAATAAAGATATATTGATTTCTGATTTCTGACTGGGCTACATCTACATAGGAGATCAGGCACGGTGAGCAGACCAGCAGAGATACAAACGTAACAATGCCGGAAAGAACTATTATCATTAAAAGATTGACTGTAGTATACTCTTTTGCAACCGACTTTAAAAAAATAAAAAGGTTCTCAATTCGATTGTATTTTTTATATATTTTGAAGTGAAACTTCTTTACGCGCGCTTGACTTGGGGGGTAAGCTGGCGAACACGTTACGCGTTACGAAAAGAGTAGGCGAACGGGAGTTAAGTGGGGGATATAAGCCAGAGAAAGCAGTGCGTGCGAACATTTTCTTTCTCTCTTTCCATTATATATATTTAAATAAACATATATATGGGATAAAAAAGTTACACTTCAGTTACCATTTATGTTTTAATTATGTTTGTTACCTCAGAACTTTCCACTGGTTGAACCGATTTTGATGATTCTTTGATGAAGATTTTTTATTTGAAAGCTGGTTCTTCCCAATAAAATTTCTATAATGGCATCCATGAGAAAACAATAAGTATGTGCGCGACATATGAACGAATAACTCATTATCACGCCAACCAATTTTGATGATTATTTTTGTTTGGAAAAGTTTGTTAGCGAGATGGTCCCATATTAATTTGGTAAAGATATGATGAATAGTTTCGGAGATAAACAACTATCTTGTTTCATTATTATACGAAATCGGAAAGAGAGATCGCAGTTTTGATGTAGATATGACTAAAGAATATGCATTATTTCTTACATTTTAGTAATTTTATTTTATGAAGTCGGTTTTTTATTTTTTGTTATTTTTGAAGTTATACTTCTTTAGGCGCGTTATGAAAAAATGATGAGAGTGAAATTTTAAGATGCGCGCGCATCACTGTAACAAAAAAAAATTAACAGCATGAAGTTGGTCGCTTTAGCGACTTTAGCGCTAAAGCGACCAACTTCATGCTGTTACTTTTGTGTTTACCGCACATTAAGAAAATCTACCAACAAAATAGAATCTCTATTTTGTGGGTGCTAACGACTGCATTGTGAAGGCCTATCAAAAGTATTTATTAATCTGGAACAACGGAACCAAAGCGCGATTCAGGAGACTACAGCGCCATCTCTTCACCATTGGTGTAGTAGAACCAAAAACCACATCTTTATTTTTTGTAATAAAGTAACAGTTATAGGTATTCATATTTATAATATTTATCCACATGTTTCTAGTTTGTATATTTGGAATACGTGTTTGAGTTTCATACAAGTGCAAATCACATATGTTCTAATAAATTATATTCAGTAGCGATTTTAATTGAATATTTTGATTATTTATTTATTTTTTCAAATTAAAACTGAACTTTATTGACTGTGTCCTTTTCCAGACTTCTTATTAATTTATTGTAATTAATTATTTGCATGCAATTAAAAACTAATTTTAAACGATGCCAAAGAAGGATAACTTCTCACGTGCCTACATAAGTACACGCACCCATTTTTTTTTACATTTATGCAGTGCAGTTACATTAAAGGGGCTCTAACAAATTTTATTCAGATGTGGTACGAGTAAGCTCGCAAAGAGAGTAATGTTCTATCCGCTATTCACTCTCTTTATGTAATAAATGTAAAGAACCAAATAATCAACCAATAATCTCCTTTCCCCCTTTTCCAGGTCGAGTGATGGCTCTCCCGCCCACGAAGGGGTATTACGTGACGGATCGTATAGACGGCCCGCTGACGCCGCCGCCTCCGCCGCCCTCGCACGGACACAGCGTGCCGTACGGACCGCCCGCTACCATGCATGGACCCCCACCGTATGGACCTAACTCACATGGAACTAATGGTAAGGCCCTTGTTTTCCAGTCTACTATTTTTTTTTATTTTTTTTATAGATAGGTCCGACAAATGACTCCACCCCACCTGATGTTAAGTGAAGGTGAAGTCCAGACGCGAAGATAGCTGATACAGCAGTTCTACCTGCCACACCAGCCTGCCGGCCTGCATGTTGCTTCTTCACGCCCCTTTTAAAGGATCCCAGGTAGGACTATAGGCTGTTCCTCTGTAATACAGAGATTTTGAACATCTGTATCCTTTGGACATGAAACAATTAAGTTAAAGGACAGTAATAAATACGGGTTAATGTAGCTGTTACGTTGAGGAGCTCGATGGCGGCAAGTGGTTAGCGCGTTCCGCTGCGATTGTTGAAGTTAAGCAACTTTCGCAGTGGTTAGTCATGTCAGTGGAGTGAGTTTCTTATAATAATATCATATAACACTGGTTCAATCCGTCTCTTTTCAAAGTTTCTTTCTTAACCACTCCTGCACATGTGATTTTGAGCTTTACAACGTAGGAGCTTTGCCATTGCAATTTTTCCTTATTTAGTAATTCGGATATACTGTACTTCCAGGGCCCAAAAGTAAAAACTTCACAGTTTTGTTGGTTGTAATTTCGCATTTTTGTTGTTAAAAAGGTTTCTGTTAACCACATTATTAAAAAAAATGTCACACTTATGCACTGGTAGTTTTTTGGAAAAAAATATTGAAAATTTTTACTTTTCTTATCAAGTGGTGATACTTCACACTAGGTTAGGTTAGGTTAGTGTGGTGACCATAACGCGCGAGCTGAGCGAGCAAAGCGAGCGTGCCGCGGCAGCGGCCGGCGAAGCGCCAGAAAAAAAAACTGTTAAAAAGACCTTTTCTACAAAAAAATACAAGTATCACCTTTTGGGCCCTGGAAGTACAGTTTTACCAGTAATTCTTGACACCGTTTTGACAGACACACCTAAAATCATAAAAAAAAAGTTGAAATTGTTGTTCATAGTATTAATTTATTGTTACTACTATGAACAATTATTTAATAAGGTCCTCGCAACTGCAAAAAGGAAAAATCTGAATACTTTAATTATAAACTAAAGTAAATAAATATGAAAATATAATATAATGCAACACAAACAATTTTTTGTATGAATTATATGAACATAACACAAGCCTATTAGAAAACTAATAAACTAAAACCTATTAGAAAAGTTACTCCATAAAATTAGGTACACATCAATAACCTTGCAACCCTAAAATTTACCTGTCATGGCAGCGACTCGCATTTGATAATTTTGTAAAGGGATCAAAACTTCGTTATTTTTCTTCTCCAGTTCACAATACTCTTTCACCTTAAGAATTGATTTTCTGGCTGCGCTTCTTATTACTTTACGTTTCATAATCAATCTTCTTCCAATTGAAAACAACACAAATCTATAAAGAACACTCGCAACTCACACACTTGACAAACGACAAGATGGAGGTAGTGTTGAGTAGGACTTACAAGAGGCGGTACATTTGTCCCGGACACGACGCCAAATTGTAAGAGCGGCTCAAAATTTTAAAATGTACTACTTCACATTAAATGTCGCGATAGTCGCGTCTCGTTACTCACTCACTCTTCGTAAGTCTGAGAGAGAGAGCGAGGCATGACATTTCATTTAAGTCCTCTACGCACTATCCATCTGTATCTCTATCTGTTTTACGTGTATAGCGCTGTCCTGCATGCTGGATCCAGCAATATGATATGAATATATATATGATGATATGATATCCAGCAGTATGATAGTGCGTAGAGGAGGTGCTACTCGTGCACACAAACGTTATGTCGAGCTTCTGTACGCCTCAATGTCATATTTGTACTCGTCACTTCAAATGTATTGCCGAGCTTCAGTACGCCTCGCCTCATTTGAAGTGGGACATTGTACTGGCTCAGTACAAAAAAGAGGCTACTCTTACAAACTCTTTTTCAAGTCGTGTCCTACCCAACACTAGATGGAGGAGCTGTCACATTTAGTTCGACTTTTTGCCGTCGGACTTGAGTGATGGCGCGGACTTTAATTCGTCTGTGTGTTGTTTCTTGTCAGAGTTGTCTTTTTTCATTTATGCGAGTGTTGCTCACGCCACTCTCTATGTCTATACAAACAATTAACTGTCATTTACTTTATCATCAACTATCTATCTATTAATATCCCCACTGCTGGGGCCCTTCTCTTTAGATGGAATAGAGCCAGGACCATGAACAATCACGCCCGGCCAGCGCGGATTAGTATGTCCTAATGCTAACGATTACTGATGTAGCCGGGACCTTATAGTACCTTGCGAACTCAAGTCAATACAGTTTTGGTCAGCTTATACATATAACCGGCCATTACGAAATTTGCAAAACTACCACGATTTTATTTTATTTTTTGCTCTCAACATTGAACACCTATCAGGGGGTCTACTCTCGAAACGGAACGAAGTTCAAACGAAATTTAATTTCGTCAATTTAAGGTTATACTTAATTTGAACGATAAAGTATCAAATGAACCTTTCTTTGCTTTTTTCTTTATTAAAGCTTAGAAAATCTACAGCTCAATCTATATTCTGACGACGAATATTATTATAATTGAAAACGAAAAACATAGTAAGAAAAATGCGAAGTTTAGATTGACATTTTGTTTTTAGTTGCATTAGAGAAGGGCTCCTGTTCCGTGTTTTACAGTATCGACAAGGAGTTCCACTCTCGAGCAGTAAGCATATTTCATACCATCGCCTATTGACTTTCGGCGGGGTTTCGGTGATATCATTTTGTAGAGTATAGCACAGTATTATTTTGTAGAGTAAACGATCACAAATATATACAGCAAATACTGATTTGCTACAGGGCCGCATCCAGGGTACGGACAGGGCGCCCCGCAAGGCTCCCATGCGCCCCACGGGCCGCCGCAGCACCCCCCGCAGCCGGCTCCGGGCTACGCGCAGTACGACGAGTGGAAGGCCACGCCACCGCCGCCGCCGGGCGCGGGCAAGATCGTAAACCGACCAACCAATCCTTATAAGGACAAGTTCAAACCAAGCTATGTGAGTTTTCATTTTTTTTTTATGACAGGATGGTATCGCAGTCAGCTTGTAATATTTAAAAGTAGTTACATCGAAAACATAAATATATTTATTATAATTTATAGTAGCTTTAAGGTGGCATAAAGATTTTGGGATGGGATGGGATTGGAATGGACTGGAATGCGCAGCATATTTGGTGTCGCAATTGGCTGGAATACGACATTGTGTTCGCATATCAGACGCGGTATAGTCCCTTTCTTTCTTTAAGCGTATACAAAAACCACAAACATTTGCAATTTCTTGGCTTCGGCAGGCATTTCAAGATGTAGTGCTCAATGATTGTAATTATCTGCAAAGTGGGCTGCAAGATCAGCGAATTAGTCAGGTTTCAACGGAAAATTAACTGCAGATGATGAAGAAGTTATTTTCAAACTTATTTACTTCCGACTTTTACCCAGCAACTCTCGTACCAGCCGGCCGTACCAATATCATATCCCAGCAGCGGACCACGTTGTCACGACGCCCCAGATTATTGTAATATACCTATAGCTTGTTCTCTTTTTACCTTTCGCCTTTTCTCCAGCAACTGCCGAACCAGTCGGCGCAGAACCAGCAACAGCCTATTCCCGTGACCCACCCGTGGGCCGTGGACCGCGTGGACGCGACGACCCCGGCTGCGCCCCAGAAGCAGGTGTCGGAGACGGACCTGTACCTGCTCAGCGCGATCGAGAAGCTGGTGTACCGTGCCGACCTTATGGAAAAGCGCCTGCGACGCCTCGAGGACTCCGTGCACTACCTTGTAGCCGGAAAGGAGGTCAAACCAGGTCTGTGTTTAGTATATTTAACTTTAAGCTTGGCGGTACTCATCCTAAAGGGTAGGTGGCTCGACCGATCGGACCTCTCGACCGGTTGAGCTACCTAGCCGGTAGCGCGACCAGCCCGGTAGCGCGACCGACCCGGTGGATCGACCGGTCGAGGTCGGCAACAGGCGTTTCAGTAACGGCCATTAGGCCTCCTATCTTCTTTTTTTTCGTCTTTCTTTTCCTCTCTGATCCTCTGATCAACTCTCTATCTTCTTTCCTCTCTTGGCCCATCTTGCCTCTCTCTGGCAAGAAGGGCACTCTCATCTTTTATCTGTTCCCTCTCTATCTCTGGTCCACCACCAGCACGTTATAGCTGGTGTTCGACCTTACTGGTGGAGGGCCACTGAACTGTGCGTCGCCCGCCCTAAAGCACGAACCGCCGAAGCGCAGGACACTCGCCCGACACCATTAACATTCAAACCCAGTTTTCTATTTATTCTTGTTTATCATTTTACTTTTGCGAACTATTTTACGATAGCGAAGAAATCTGTTATTTAAAAAAAAAAAGAAAAAAGAAAAAAACAAGTCTGTACCCTACCCTTTATGGAAACAACTTTAACTAAACTATCGTCATAGACTGATTCATTTAACAGTTTCCCAAAATTGATAGTTAAGAATCCATTTGATTCCAAATCCCTGTATCAACCCTGTTTTGAAAAGAGGGTTGGAAAACTCTCGTCAGAATAACATTACTTATAGCAAAGTGCGACGCATTTTGTCTAGAATGTATTATTTTTTATGCGCAGCTACCTCCACCATACAGACCTATTTGTATGAGGTGTTCTTGAATGAAACCTATAGGTTACCAAAGCTCTATAAAAATATTTGGGTCCTGATCTCACAACTTAACTAACATCAAATGGCTATCTTTTCTATTAGTTACGTAGAATAAAGTCCCTACTGTTTGTACTGAAACTGATTCTAGTCAGTTACTAAATTAGGTATTGATTCTCCGTGTGATGAAATTAAATGCTATGATTGACATGACACGCGCGATATGTGAATGCGGGTTTATAAAGTTCAATCCCGCTGTTTTGACTGCGCGGTGAAAGTTGGGCGTATTGCTTTCTGATGGCATTCACCAGAGAGAATAACGAATGTAGGTGTGAATCAATTTCCGACTGGGAGATAATATAAAAGTGATATAAACACAATCGTTTGTTTGTGATATGAAAGTATTTTTTTTTGCATTTGAACCGAATGATATTATTTCTAGTCGTGGAAAAGTAGACGTTTCCATAATTCTGAATAAAATGATGTGTTAAAATTTTGTTTTTTTATGTTATGATTAAATCAGGTAGGTAATATATTTCTTGAGCAGTAGGTAGTAATAAATCTCTTTTCGCCAGACAAAGATATCATTATACCCGCGTTATTTATTTATTCATGAGTGTTCAGAACGTTTTCAATCCTGGATATCTATGCTGCATATTAGTGTTGACGAACTATCGATTTGAAAACTATCGACAGTTTACATCGAAAATCATGTACCCTATCGATGGAATCGATACAACAATACTATAGATACTATCGATACTATTGTAGTTCGTTAATAAAAACCTATTGATAGTATCGATACTATCGACACTGTTGCTTTTATCTTCAACAATACTATCGATACTAGCGATTGTTTCAGACTAAAGTTTGTGATTTACAATTTTCAGGTATCGATAGTTTGTTATTAACGAACTACAATGCTATCGATAGTATCGATAGTATTTAACTCATCCCAACCAATACTATCGATTGTCATACGATTGGTTGGCTATCGATTAATCATCGATAGTCGACTATCGATCGGCGACACTACTGCATATTTAATGTTGCGTGTGTCAAGCATTCCATTCCATAAACCCAGGGATTTCGCTAAACACATACGGTACTAAAATAAGTAACATACTGAATAAATTCAGATAGAGACAATTAAAAGAGGCACATAAACTTCACAACTGGCACGGAGACGTAAGTAGTAATTTTGTATATCTCTTGTGGGGGTCCCTGGGCTACATCCTTGCTTATCCTGTCTTAAATCCGGCCTTGGTTGCAGGCTAACGTAGGTCAGGTCAAGGGTCCGTTAGTCCACAGTAATAATGATCCGCGTTTCCACAGAGCCGTGCGCGGGGAACTTCACCCGAGTAGGCAGTGGTTGCTACCTTCTGTCCGGTGAGGGCGGCGACTGGAAGGCGGCTAGCGTGCGCTGTCGCAAGCTGCGCTCACATCTGTTGGAGATAGACTCCAGCGATGAACGCCGCGCTCTGTTCTCGCTGCTGTTATCAAAGGACCAGTATAAAGGTACTTAACCTATATATCGATGTATTTGTGACTTAAATAACCTTTATTCCACTCAGGTTATTGCGTCGTTCGCTATCGTAAGCTGCGCGCGCACCTCCTCGACATTGACTACACGAGATCTTATTGTTAAACAATTAGCCTCTGATTAAATCAGAGACTTCATGACTATGAAAGCCTTTTGAAGTTGTTGTAAATTCAAATAGCTTTATAATTTAATATTTCGAAAACTTCAAACTTTACGTAAACAAAGGTATTCTATTGTCTACCATATAACTATGTAAGTATAACTACGCGCATCATTGGTTGTAACAATTTTAGTTACCACCGACTATTTCAGGGCTTACATGAGACTCGAAACTTATTTAATTTAAAATCAGGGCGCCGTGATACTGTGATTTGAGGGAGATAAATGAAAATGTCTAAAACCGCAGTGAACAAGATATTATATTGTTAAAAAGATTCAGATCTTATCTCATCATGGTTAAAACTTAATACTAGTCACATTCAAGTTAAAAATACATAGTTATATTTCTTCAAAGATTTTTCTTTTGATTTAAAGCTATTCAAACATTCAAGATCATGTGCTAATACAGTAATACTCAATTTAAGTTTCTTATATAAACAAATTATTAAACAAGTTATAAAATACTAAGTTTTAAAAATTTAACAATAAAAATTTGTTATGTACTTATAATGGCTTTACAGTTTACCAATAGAAATCCTTTATCACGTTAAACAGAAATTGTTCTCCGGAGTATGCACTGGTTAAATATCAAGAAGTTATAAGTTTTACTTAGCTTGGCAAGATCATGGGAGCATCAGGATGACTCAAATGTCCTCAGGGATGAAGCAGGACTTGCTGTCATCACGTGAACCCGTCACTTTTTGCTCAAGAAAGCTTCACAGGCTCATATATATATTTTTCCAAGGAGATTCCAGTCAGGATCAAGTAATTGTGATTATTATTGTTATTAATTAGCCAAATTAATGGACCCGTTAATCCGGGGAGAAATATCAAGTATATGATGCACTGACTACCACTGCTAGTCTTAATGCTATTTTCTAAGTATGGTCTTCAAGGTTCTATCAGCCAAAAGAGCGAATCTGTTTGTGCACTGCTATTTATAGGCTACTACAACACGTGACAGCGTCATTGCAAATTTCTCTCATATCACCATATTTGGTATGAGGAAGCACACGGACCGGTTTTGCTGACTCCGCCTTTCAATGTTTCCAGAACATTAATGTGACGTCACATCCATTTCCGCATCTCATTAAAAAATTACACACTAGCTCCCTCTAACTTACATTCCAAATGCAACTACTAGGTTCACACATATATTGTACTTGTCCTTTGCTTTTCAAAGTGGATTTCGATATTGAATAATTTATATGCATGATGATAGATGGCGCTGAATAAAAAAATAATATTTCTACGACTTAATATTTAAGAATTATATTGCTAAGTTTTTAACGTTATTAAATTTAATTGCTACACAACATCCCCCTTATCTCAAAAAATTTTTCCCAAAAAAAATTTTTTTTTTAATTAATTAACCTGCAACTGACTTACAGACAAATCAACAATACTAAGTATTAGCCAAGATAAAAAAATTTAAACTTATATACGTGAGTATCCATTTATTTACTCCACGTAATGTTCTAAACTCTAAGTCAATAGCAACAATTAAATATTTGCTGTTTAATGATTTTTTTTTTTTTTTTTTTTTTTCATTTAAATACCTTTCTTGGATCTAATATCCAGTGGTATAACATGGCCTTTTTTTTCATCTTATGAACTTAAGGTAGTTAAGAAAACAACTCAAGATTAAAGAAGTTTGTATGTTTTCTAACTCAAAAGATTAAGATTATTTTCCAACAATCTTCCTATCTTTAATTATCAAGTCTAAAATATATGTCCACTTCCTTATGCTTATGCCTTTCTTACATCAAGACCTATTTTTCTATTAAGTATTAAAATAAATTGCACGTGCTTATTTTGGAAAAAAAAAACTTTTCATACATCACGCATTTCATACTACTCTCATACCCATATGCATATCAGTAAACACAACTTGACGAAAATAATTTTATCAAAAAAAATTTTTTTTGTGTTAAAATATTAAAATTCCTCGAAATTTCATTTAAGCATTTTTTTTTTTTTAAAAGTGACCATATAGGTTAAAAAAGGTTGTAAATAAATATTTATTTAGTTAAAAGAGAAAAACAATTTAATTTTCAGGCAGGTTTCGAACCGTAGCCCACAGATTTCCATATGCACTCTTCCTATACCATAACTCTTCTTAACCAACCGTTTAATACTGAAAGTGACTAAAATAAGCATCCTATGTGGAATTCAAAGATTTGTTAGTTCTATAGTGCAGAATATTTTAGTATATCTTTAATATGATAATTACCTAAACATTTACCATTTAAATCGGTTAAAGTATAAACTAAAGGTGATAATTTAGCCGTCACTACACATTTAATAAATTTTGGTGCTAATTTGGAAGAAAAATTCTTTGCCTTATTGGATAAATAATGAGTACGTTTATACACTATCTGGCCAACTCTTAATTCAATGTGTCTTTTTCTGAGGTTATATTGTTTTTCGTTCCGTTGGTGGGCAACAATCAAATATTTCCTCACCTTTTGGAAGATATTATTAAGTTCAAGCAACTTTTTCCCATACTCCAATGTACTGTCTGAGGTAATTTGATCTAACGGACATGGAGGGAAGGAATTTAAATATAAATTACCATCTATTATATACTCTCTACCATGGACTAGGAAATAGGGTGAAAATTTAGTTGCTTCATTCACAGCCGTGTTTAAAGCACATTGCAATTCTATTAAGTGTTCATCCCACCTTCTATGTTCGGATTTTACATAACAGGCTATCGCATGAACTATGTTTCTATTTGCCCGCTCAGCTTGGTTCGTTTGGGGATGATACTTAGGATTGTAATATATGTTTGGTACATTATATTTAGTTAACAGCTGTCTAAAATGGGAGCTAACATATTGTGGACCGTTATCTATAAAGATGGTTTTACAAACGCCATGGACTAAAAATACATATTTTTCTATAAAGTTTGCTACAGCCATGCCTGTTGCTGACCGTATAGGGTGCAACATGACATATTTACTAAAGTAATCTGAAACAACTATTAAATAAGTATTTCTATTCCTTGAGTTTGGAAAGGGTCCCAATAGATCACAACTAATGGCTTCAAATGGCTTGGTCACTTTCTTAGGACTTCCCATAAGACCGGGACGTGCCGTGTTCACAGGTTTGTATTGCTTACACGTCTCACATTCACTTACATACTTTTTCACACATTCGTATAGGTGGGGCCAGTAATAATGTAAGGCGATCCTCCTATGTGTCTTCATGACACCTAAATGTGCACTAGTAGGGTCATCGTGATATTTCCTAAGAATTGCCGATCTATTTTCTTCAGGAACTACCAGTTTCCAATCAAATTCGCTAGTAAGATCATATTTATTTTTCGAATATCTATATAAGTTTCCATCTTTTTCCATGAAGTTAGGAAATTTACGTGGGTTATTCTTTACTGCATTTAACATATAAGAGTACCAACTATCTTTTGATAAATCTATTTCTATTGAGTCTAATTTAATACGTGACAAAGTATCCGGGAGGATATGATCCCGACCCTTCCGGTGTTCTATTTTAAAGTTAAATTGACTAAGACGCATGCTCCATCGTGCTAAACGACCTGTGGGGTTTTTTAATTTATAAAACCACAACAGTGAAGCATGGTCTGTGACTATGGTACATTCCTGACCTTCAACATATTGTCTAAATTGTTCTAATGCATAAATAACAGCTAATAATTCTCTCTCTGTTGTACTATAATTAACTTCATTTTTATTAAGTGAGCGGCTACAGTAGGCAATAGGGTGTTCCATTCCGTCATAAGACTGGGTGAGAACGGCCGCCGCTGAGTATGCAGATGCGTCAGTCAAAATACGGAAAGGGCGCGAATAATCTGGCATTTTTAAAATAGGGGCAGAAACAAGGGCAGTTTTAAGCAAATTAAAGGATTTCTGTGCCTCAGAGTTCCATTCAAAATCCACATTCTTACGGGTGAGTTTACATAACGGTTTGCTGATTTCAGAGAAATTATTCACAAATCTTCTGTACCAACCTGCCATTCCAAGGAATCTTTTTACCTCCTTGGGGTTCGAGGGTGTAGGATAGTTAAGGATTATATCTACTTTACCAGGGTCCGTTCTTAAACCATGTTTATCAATGTAATACCCTAAATATTTGAGCTCTTTGCGACAAAACTGTGATTTTTTTTTATTTATTGTCAGGCCTGCTTCTTTCAGGCGCTGATATATTTTCTCTAGGAGCTCAATATGTTCTGAGAAAGTGTTACTAATGCAAATTATATCATCTTGAAAAGCAAATACCTTATTATCGAATTCTGGGCCAAATAATTTATCCATTAAGCGTTGCATGGTTGCTGACGCCCCTACTAACCCAAAACACATCACATTAAATTGAAATAAGCCTCTACGAGGAACTGTGAAAGCTGTCTTTTCAGCAGATGCTGCAGAGTCATAAGGAATCTGCCAATATGCGGCACTAAGGTCAATTGAGGTTAAATATTTAGCGTTGTTAAGATGATCTAATATTTGGTTAATATAAGGCAAGGGATAAGCGTCTGGTTTTGTGACGTAATTAAGTTTTCGAGAGTCTAGGCATAATCTGGTTTCACCATTGGGTTTTTCTACCATTACTACTGGAGAATTCCAAGCCGATTGGGAAGGAGAAACTACCCCCAGGGCTAACATTTTATCTAATTCCTTCTCGAGTGCTAGTTGCTTGATAGGTGATAAGGGATAATAACGCTGTTTAATCGGACTATGGTTACCAGTATCTATTTTATGGTGTTCCAATGAAGTTCTACCAAGACCAACCTTTTCTGTGTTAATTAAGTCAAATTTATCAATTATTTTATTAATTATTCGCTTTTGCGCCGTCGTTAAGTTATTGTAATCTTCTAACCCGTTTTTTAATGATATTGAGTTAATAGGATTTTCTGAGTTTAAAGTGATATTACTAAAGTTGGATGACATCAAGTTTTTTGTCAAACCAAAATGGTGCCAAAAATCAATACCTAATATGATTGGTGTAGTAATTTCCGGAACAACATAAAATGTAATTACCTTAAGTATTGAGTTATATTCAATGGGCAGAGACATGTACCCTACGCAATGCAATTCAGTGCTATTAGCGGTTTTTACAATACGCTCTTTATCTAAAATGTTAAGTTTAAAGCCTAAATTCAGAAAGATGAGGTGCGAGTTTTTGCCGAGTATCGAGCATGACGCACCAGAGTCAGCAAGTCCTAACGCATCTACATTTAATATTTTAAATTGCAAATAAGGTCTATTGTCAAACTTTTTCTTATGGAAGAGAACTTCACGGTTATTTAAGTTAATGTGTGACCTTTTTTTACCGTAATTAAATGTGAAGTTCCCACTTTTTAGTTTTTTTGAATTATTACTTGGATTACATTGTGGGCACTCAGGTCGTCTTACGCCCTTTTTACCACACTTAAAACAAAGAATTTCTCTCGAATTTACACACTCTCTAGTGAAATGCTCTCGACTCTGACATCTCATACACCTCCTATCATTTGAGACATTTTGAGGTAAAGTTACGGTTGAGATCTGACGGGTTGGTTTGAAATTATTTTTTATTCTTCGTGACTGAAGGTCATTTGAAATAAATAATTTATTCAAATTGGGTTCCGTAAATTTCTCTGCACGGACTTGAGCCAATTCCAAGCGCTTTCCTAATTGTTTTAACGTGAGAATAGAATCAACGTTATGAAGAGCCAACTCTTTCATATATTCCGGACGAATATTATGCATTAAAATTTCTAGCTGTTCTTCTAATGACATGGGAATAGACAATCTCGCAAACATTCCTTGCATCGTGGAGATATAGCTCACAATTGACTCTTGTCTAGCTTGTGTGCGTTGTCTAATTTCGTTTTTAAGTCGATAATCTAAATCCGGAATATCAAAATCCTCTCTTAAGTGTAACAATAGATCAGAATATGAGTTAAAGTTTGCTTTGTTACTTCTAAACCACGCCAATGCAGAATCTTCTAAGAGATCGGAAAATGCTGTCAGCATACGAGATTGCGGAATCTCGCGGGCCTGTCTAAGTTCCTCTAACCTCTCAATAAAACTTCTAACGCAACCCGAACCATTATATTTTAAATTGAGTGAATTTAAGTTAATTGGTTTTTCTTTAATGACGATTAATTCCTCACTTCCATTCTTTTCATTCATCATTGCTTTCGAGATAGGCAACACATATTCATCCGTCTCTTGTTCCCTCACATCCTTCATGCCGGTTTTACTACACTTGGGAGTACCTTCCTTATCACTTAATTCGTCTGAACTACTTTCATCTTCCTGTTCTACCTGAGCTAAGATACGTATGAGCCTGTGGCGCAAATCCACAAGAGAAGCATTGTCAACCTCCAATCGAGCAAGTCTATCGATTAGATAATTAGCCCTAACTGACACACGTAAGTGGAGATTACTGTCCTTTCCGAGGTCACCTGATGACAGCAGATCCTCGAGCTCAGCAATTTTCGGCGTACATGCCTTGAGCTCGCTTGCCGGGAGTGGTGTGATCACTGGAGCACACTTGATGCTGCCACGTCTCTTCAGCTTAAAAATTTGGCGAAGCTGCTTTCTCAGTGCATCCACCGATGTGTCAGGAGCTGTGGAAATGCCAAGAATATCCAATTCATATATGATTTCATCCTTTCTTAAGTAGTTTACATATTTTTGTATAGAGAGCATTTTCTCAGATTTTTTCAAGTTAAAGTCAGTTATTTCTGTTACTAAGTTAATTATTAAGTTAATTATTAAATTACGTTTAATCAAGTTTTTAAATCAAGCTACTTATTCAAGTTATTTAATCTAAGAAAGTTAAATACAAAGGAATTTATAAAAATTTTTTTTTTTGAAGGAGGGTACTTTTATTATTACAAGTTTCAATTCTTAAAGACTATCTTGTTCACTGTTCAAGGTCAATTTTTTACGCATCCAATCAATACGAAAGTGTTATTGTAGTATAAGTTGATTAATTCTAATGTGCTAAGTTAATTAATGCTAGTGTGTTTTTCAGACTGGTTGGGGATTTAAGCATCTATGTTTCCAC
The DNA here is from genome assembly GCA_902850365.2 of Chilo suppressalis. Classification (NCBI taxonomy): domain Eukaryota; kingdom Metazoa; phylum Arthropoda; class Insecta; order Lepidoptera; family Crambidae; genus Chilo; species Chilo suppressalis. Next base: position 32,097,106 of record OU963898.1, on the reverse strand, counting down.
CTACCTTTTTTATCATCATTTAGACACACTAGTATTCCAAAAGTATTGTTTATTAAAGTTTTTTAAGTTATTAAGTAATTTACTTCTAATGTGCTATTCAGACTGATTGGGGATTTTAAGCATTAAATTTTTCCACCAATCTTTTTATCATCATATTAACACATTAGTACAAATTCTAAATATTAAAGATTTTTAAGTTAATTTTTTTTTTTTTTTTGATTAGATGTTAAATTCTAGTGTGCCGTTCAGACTGATTGGGGATTTAAGCATTTATTTTTCCGCCAACCTTTTTATCATCATACCAGCACACCAGTATTTCCCTCAAATACAGTATTTTATTGCTCGGCCCTAAAGTTGGTCGCCATTTTGTAACAATTTTAGTTACCACCGACTATTTCAGGGCTTACATGAGACTCGAAACTTATTTAATTTAAAATCAGGGCGCCGTGATACTGTGATTTGAGGGAGATAAATGAAAATGTCTAAAACCGCAGTGAACAAGATATTATATTGTTAAAAAGATTCAGATCTTATCTCATCATGGTTAAAACTTAATACTAGTCACATTCAAGTTAAAAATACATAGTTATATTTCTTCAAAGATTTTTCTTTTGATTTAAAGCTATTCAAACATTCAAGATCATGTGCTAATACAGTAATACTCAATTTAAGTTTCTTATATAAACAAATTATTAAACAAGTTATAAAATACTAAGTTTTAAAAATTTAACAATAAAAATTTGTTATGTACTTATAATGGCTTTACAGTTTACCAATAGAAATCCTTTATCACGTTAAACAGAAATTGTTCTCCGGAGTATGCACTGGTTAAATATCAAGAAGTTATAAGTTTTACTTAGCTTGGCAAGATCATGGGAGCATCAGGATGACTCAAATGTCCTCAGGGATGAAGCAGGACTTGCTGTCATCACGTGAACCCGTCACTTTTTGCTCAAGAAAGCTTCACAGGCTCATATATATATTTTTCCAAGGAGATTCCAGTCAGGATCAAGTAATTGTGATTATTATTGTTATTAATTAGCCAAATTAATGGACCCGTTAATCCGGGGAGAAATATCAAGTATATGATGCACTGACTACCACTGCTAGTCTTAATGCTATTTTCTAAGTATGGTCTTCAAGGTTCTATCAGCCAAAAGAGCGAATCTGTTTGTGCACTGCTATTTATAGGCTACTACAACACGTGACAGCGTCATTGCAAATTTCTCTCATATCACCATATTTGGTATGAGGAAGCACACGGACCGGTTTTGCTGACTCCGCCTTTCAATGTTTCCAGAACATTAATGTGACGTCACATCCATTTCCGCATCTCATTAAAAAATTACACACTAGCTCCCTCTAACTTACATTCCAAATGCAACTACTAGGTTCACACATATATTGTACTTGTCCTTTGCTTTTCAAAGTGGATTTCGATATTGAATAATTTATATGCATGATGATAGATGGCGCTGAATAAAAAAATAATATTTCTACGACTTAATATTTAAGAATTATATTGCTAAGTTTTTAACGTTATTAAATTTAATTGCTACATGGTATCTTTCCTTATAATCATTTGTAATGGCATTTAAAAATCAGTCACTCAATAAATATCATTCCGAACACACGTTTCTTTGATTCGAACTTCCCAGTGATAGTGAACCTTATTACCGAAACATATGGTCGCAATCGTCGCCGGATTTTGCATAGAACCATCGCCGTTTACCTGCACCTGCATCGCGCGCCGAGAACAATAGGAACCGTATTCAAAGGATTGTAAACAAGTTATCATCGCAAAAAATGGCTACTAATGAACAACAACAGCAACTTCTCTTTATATTAGAAAATACAACGTTTTAAACAATTAGAACGAAGATTTAACAAATCGCCTGATCTGAAAGGAGAGTACACGAAGGTCATAAATGAATATGTTACAGAAGGACATATGGAGAAAGTACCTGCAAAAGAAATAGAAAAGGAAAATACAGTCTACTTACCTCACCATGCAGTAATACGCGCAGACAAAGAATCTTCACAAACCCGCGTGGTTTTTGATGCATCTCAGAAGGGTTCAAATAACATTTCATTGAATGATGAGTTACTAGTAGGACCTTGTTCCGTAGCGTAACAGAATTTTTAATAAAGCAACACATATTGGAAGATTGTATTTTTTTCTTTTTTTTTTATTTATGTATGGGGTAGGTGACAAACCGTATTTTCGTTCTGAGCCTACCACTGTGCCTTGTGTGTTGGTACGACTTTACGGCCGACGCCGGCACCAATGTGCGAGTAGTTCACTTCGAGTCCCCGACGTGTAAGCAGCTATCAACAGCTCTAAACGAATTTCCGTTACATCAAGTGAGAGTACCCATTTTCTCTGGAAGATATCGTGAACCTTCTGACCTGTGGACTCCTATGTGCGATACATTGCCGGCAATAGTTTCCCAAGAGCGTTGACGAACCCCGTTCTGAAGCCTATCCCTAGGTACCCGTGGCGGTGTAAGGAGCGTTTGCGGTAAGTCGCCGAACCCCGGCTTTTATCATACATAAATTTCTTTGATCCGTTCGAACCGGATTGATATCTTCCAATTGTGTTGTTTTACAGTATTACGTACTTTCTACAACTTATTTTCAAATACGACAAATTCGAATCAGCCATCTTTGTTACGCAAAATGTCTGTCGAAGAATCGCCGTGTGAACAAGATTTGTTCGAAAGGGAACTCATCCTTGATGATTTAAAACGCACTCTCCAGTTCGCAGCGACAGATGTTCAACAATTTCGCTCGAGAACTACAGATTTAAATTCTCATCAACGTAAATTTAATAAAATACAGTCCAAAATTGAAAAAACCTACATGAAATTAAAAACATTTAACAAGGAGGAACAGATTAAGATTCGTAACGATTTTAACGATCTTTACTACGCCATTATTACGCATTTAAATAATTTAAAGATGATGGATGAGGAGCAGCGACGCATGAGTCGTCCGTTATTATCACCGTTAATTCAACCACAAGTTCATAGCAAAAATTTACCTACCTTGCCTTTGCCTAATTTCTATGGTGACCCTACCGATTGGCCATCATATTTTGATTTATTTCGTTCTTTAGTCCACCTGAACAATGCCTATACAGATGCGGAAAAATTTAGATATTTGTTACTCACGGTACATAAGGAACCGCACAATTTAATAAAGTCGATTCCTATCACGGATGAGAACTATTCAGTAGCCTTGGAAATATTGATATCGCGGTATGAGAATAGAAGGGTTATTGCCACTAAGCATCTCGACAAAATTCTCGATATTGAAACGTGCACTGATAAATCAACAAATAGTATACGTAATTTATTAAACGTTTACCAAGAAAATATCAAGGCATTGGAAATTATGCACTTTCCCGTGAAAGATTGGAGTTTTTTGTTACTTAGTATTTTATTACGTAAAATACCTATGCACATTCGAAAAAACTATGAACGTTCATTAACGAATTCATCCGACATTCCTAATGTTAACACATTGATTTCTTTCCTACAGCGAGAAATATCGGCGGACGAAATTATTAATTCCACTTGTGGGCAGTCGAATAATTTTGCCAATCCGCGCAGCCGTTCGAATCCTAACGACAAACCGTCACCGACGCAGGCGCCGCATGCGCATCGTTCATTCCGTTCGTTAGCTGCTAACATCAAATCAGTTTCGAATCCGTCAATCAATAATCGATCTAATGAACAGGGTTTTAAGAGTTGTTTATGTTGTAATGCTCAACATACGTTGACAAAATGTACGCAGTTTTTAAACTTATCCCCACAAGATAGATTTGCTTTAGTACGAAATAAAAATATTTGTTATAATTGTTTGCATTTTGGACATGATGTTAATCAGTGCAATTCAAGTTTTGTTTGTCGTACGTGTCACAAACGACATCATAGTCTTATTCATTTTTCTAACCAGTTAAATCAGTCGCCGTTCATTAGTAAAATAACTGCAAATAATGTTGTCTCGCTTCCACCTACGGTGCAGTGTGACACACCGGTCATCGCTGCCTCTCATGACTCATCGCCTTTAGCTTCCAACGTTGATAACGCTGTTCACAATTGTTGCGCTTCCAATGCGCCGTTAGTTCGTACGACTACGGTGCTATTGTCTACGGCGCTAATCGATGTATACGTTGGTGAGGCGAAACTTTCAACCGTTCGCTGTATTATAGATACTGGCAGTCAAGCTAGTTTTATGACTGATAGTTGCGCGCAGCGGTTGGGAATGATAAAACGTAAACAAGACATTGCAGTTTTCGGAATCGGCGATACTGAGGCGACGCGTTGTAGGGGTTTTGTTTCTTGTAATATTGCGCCTAAGGGTAAACAACAACCCTTATTACCAATTAATGTTTTAATTTTAGATAAATTAATTTCACAAATGCCAAGTGTACAGTTACCGTATAAAGGCTGGTCTCATATACAAACACTTAACTTAGCGGATCCTACTTTCCATACCCCGCAGCCAGTTGAAATGTTATTAGGTGCGGATATACTACCCTGTGTTCTTTTAGGCGACGTTATTACGGGCGCGCCTGGAACTCCGATGGCGGTAAATAGCATTTTCGGTTATTTATTGTTAGGTAAGCTCGATGTTGAACACTCTCCGTCGAATATTAAAGTATGTTTTAGTTCATTCGACAATTACAACCTTCAGAGATTTTGGGAGTTAGAGTCCCTTCCTGAAAAACGGAGTTACACTCCTGATGAGGAATTATGCGAATCCTTTTTTCAAAAGACGCATACTCGCGATGAGACTGGGCGATATGTGGTTGCCCTGCCCTTTAAATCGGAGGCTCCCTCTCTTGGAGAATCTCGACAAATTGCATTAGCGCGGTTTCGTAAACTCGAATATAGACTCGAACGTAGTCCGAAGCTCAAAGCTGACTATCACGCGTGTCTTCAGGAATACATTGACATGAATCATTTGGAACCCGTTGAGGGCGAGGCGCTTCTAGGGAAACATTATTATATTCCACACCACTGCGTAGTCAAGGAGTCTAGCGTGACGACTCGCACTCGCGTAGTTTTCGACGCCGGGTGTAAGACTACTAGTGGCTACTCACTCAATGACACTTTACTGACTGGTCCCAAGCTTCACTTGGACATAGGTAATGTTATTTTAAAATTCCGAGTTCACGCAATAGCATTCACTGCTGATATTAAACAAATGTTCAGAAACATCCTGGTCCGAGAGGAAGACAGGGATTTTCAACGTATTTTATGGCGACAGTCACCCGAAGAACCCGTTCGTGACTATCGTCTTCGCACGGTCACCTTCGGTGTGAATTGTTCCCCATATCTCGCTTTGAGAACTGTCCAACAATTGGCTTGTGATGAGGCCGAGCGTTTCAAACTTGCTTCTCCTGTTTTGTTAAACGATGTTTTCGTTGACGACGTCACATCGGGAGCGTCTACGATCCCTAATGCTTTAGCGCTGCAGCAGGAGCTTATTGATATTTGTAAGACGGCTGGTTTCGAATTACGCAAGTGGCATAGCAATTCTCCAGCGCTACTCTCAACTGTTTTACCGACAGAATCTCATGGTGAGCGGCCCGATGTAATCGCTTTTGCCGAAATGGAGAAGGATAAGCAGGTGAAGGTACTCGGTCTCCAGTGGAACCCTGGATCGGATTCTTTTAACTTCAATGTACAAGTAATAACATCCAATTTATGTACGAAGCGAGTTATTCTTTCCGAGATAGCAAAAATATACGACCCTTTAGGTCTTTTATCCCCAGTCACATTGTATGCCAAACATTTGATCCAACTTTTGTGGATAGCTAACATAGATTGGGATGAAGCGCCACCCATAGACATTGTAAATTCATGGCATGCATTTATTAATCAACTACCGTTTATTTCCAAAGTATCATTTCCCCGTCACATATTTCCGGAACATAAATCTATTCAAATTCACGGATTTGCTGACGCTTCGGAGAAGGCTTATGCAGCCTGTGTCTATGTACGCCTTACGGGTAAGGACGGGCACATTCGCACTTCACTTATTATGGCGAAAACTCGCGTATCTCCACTTCGTATACTTTTAACGATCCCGCGCCTCGAGCTGATGGCAGCCCTATTATTGTCCAAGCTTTTACAACAAACATTAGATATATTCTCGGATTACGTTATTATTGATCAAGTTTATGCTTGGTCCGATGCGGCCATCGTGTTAGCGTGGCTGCGATCACCACCACACGAATGGAAAACGTTTGTTTCGAATCGGACTAGCGATATACTTTCACGCGTTCCTGCTGAACGTTGGCATCATGTTCCGTCGGCAGACAACCCTGCAGATGCTGCATCTCGTGGCATGCTGCCTGGTGCGTTTGTCGAACATGACTTATGGTTCCATGGTCCATCTTGGCTCCGTCAAGATCGAACTCACTGGCCCTCGTCAACAGTAGATTATACTACAGAGGAGGAAAAGCGTATCAAGGTTTCGGTTAGTTCAAATTTAACTTCAACAGCTCCTATACAGGACGTGGATATTATTTCTCGATTTAGTAGCTTAGGAAAGTGCGTTCGAGTAACGGCTTTAATATTTAGATTTTATTTTAAATGTAAAAAATACAAAAAATCTTATTCGGACTATGTAACAGTGCCAGAGTACAATTTTGCTTTGACTAGACTTATTTCTTTAGTTCAACAGTGTGTATTTAGTGATGATATTAAAAGCATTTCACTAGTAAAATTTCCCTCTAATAAATTACGACGCTTAACACCATTTTTAGATGATAATAAATTATTACGCGTGGGTGGTAGATTACATAAGTCTCTTTTATCGTACGATTCTAAACATCAGTTAATTTTGCCGAAAAAACATAATTTGACTAATCTTATTATTGACGATGCGCATATAAAATATTTGCACGCCGGCCCACAAACCGTTCAATACTTATTATTGCAGCGATATTGGATCCTATCTAGTCGAGATATAGTGCGTCAACGCATTCATCGCTGCGTTACTTGTTTCCGCGCGCGCCCCGCTCGTAACCAGCCGCGCATGGCACCACTGCCGGTGTCTCGTTTGCGTCCCGCGCGACCATTCATTAAGACCGCTGTCGATTATGCCGGTCCATTTTATGTGCGTGCAAATAAGGTGCGTAATGCAAAGGTTATTAAGTGCTACGTCGCGGTTTTTGTCTGTATGAGCATAAAGGCCATACATTTGGAACTTGTGTCTGAGCTTTCCACGGAAGCTTTTCTGGCCGCTCTCCGACGTTTTACCTCGCGCCGAGGCTTATGTACCGACATCTATTCGGATTGCGGAAAGAATTTTATTGGGTGCAATAATTATTTAAAGGATTTGTATGCATTCTTGCGCAGTAACGCTGTCCAGAATCAATTAAACGAGCTTACACTCCAACAAGGCATAACGTGGCACTTTCAGCCTCCGTATTTCGGTGGATTATTTGAGGCGGGTGTCAAAAGCTTTAAACATCATTTGTACCGTGTAGTTGGCACTCGCACTCAAACTTATGATGAGATGCACACTCTTCTCTGCCAAATAGAGGCCGTGTTAAATTCGCGTCCGCTTTGCGCCACGAGTGCTTCACCGGAACCGCTTCCCCTAACTCCATCACACTTTTTGATAGGAGAACCTTTGACTTCTTTGCCTGATGTTTCCTTGGTGGATGAGAATCCTAATCGTCTTACACGGTGGCGTTGGGTTCAACAATCCGTTCAGCATTTTTGGAAAAGATGGAGTAAAGAATATTTACACGAAATGCAGCAAAGTCAAAAATGGTTTTCTGATCGAGGTTCAAGTATCCGTGAGGGTACTGTTGTAGTGGTGAGCGACGACAATCTCCCGCCTCTGCAATGGAAAATTGCGCGTGTTCATGCTCTTCATCCCGGATCTGACAACATAACTCGCGTCATAACACTACGTAGGGGTAGTACTCTTTTCAAGCGGCCCGTTGTTAAGGTGTGCCCGCTTCCTATTGATTAGTTTATATCGTTACGAATCAAATCTTAGTACTTAAGTTTTTTTTTGCATTCTCTCTAATATTTTTTTTTTATTTTCATTCATTGATTCAAGTTAAAGGCACTTACGTCCCTTTAAGGTGAGCGGCATGTTCCGTAGCGTAACAGAATTTTTAATAAAGCAACACATATTGGAAGATTGTATTTTTTTCTTTTTTTTTTATTTATGTATGGGGTAGGTGACAAACCGTATTTTCGTTCTGAGCCTACCACTGTGCCTTGTGTGTTGGTACGACTTTACGGCCGACGCCGGCACCAATGTGCGAGTAGTTCACTTCGAGTCCCCGACGTGTAAGCAGCTATCAACAGCTCTAAACGAATTTCCGTTACATCAAGTGAGAGTACCCATTTTCTCTGGAAGATATCGTGAACCTTCTGACCTGTGGACTCCTATGTGCGATACATTGCCGGCAATAGTTTCCCAAGAGCGTTGACGAACCCCGTTCTGAAGCCTATCCCTAGGTACCCGTGGCGGTGTAAGGAGCGTTTGCGGTAAGTCGCCGAACCCCGGCTTTTATCATACAGACCTCAACTTCAGGAAGACTTACGCAACATTTTGATGAGATGGCGTTGTAAAAGAGTGTGTTTTATAGCTGATATAACTAAAATGTATCGGCAAATATTGGTTACAAAGAATGATGCCGACTACCAAAGAATAGTTTGGAGATCTAATGAGACTGATGATATACAAGAATACCGGCTACTTAGAGTAACCTTTGGCACTGCTCCCGCACCATATTTAGCAGTCAAAACACTTTTACAAGTAGCATCCGATGAAGGATCATCTATGCCTCTTGCTGCTAACACAATAAGAGATTCGTTTTTCATGGATGACCTACTTTCAGGAATGGACTGCGTTTCGGACGCTATAAAACTTGCTCATGACATCAAAAACATTCTACAGAAAGGTGGTTTTCAACTTACTAAATGGTCATCAAATAGCATTGAATTCATGAAGAGTATAGATGAAAAAGAAAGATCTAAAAAGGCTCAAGTAGATTTAAATCTTGATGGAGTCATAAAGGCTTTAGGCGTTACATGGAATCTCGGTAATGATAAATTTCAATACAATCTTAATCTGTCACCAATTACTAAACTTGTAACCAAACGAGAAATTTTATCTGATCTCCAAAAAATATTCGACCCGTTAGGTTGGATCGCTCCAAGTCTTGGCAAAAATCCTTATTCAGAAATTGTGGCTCGAAAGGGTCAATTGGGATGAGAGTATTAGTGAAAGCGTAGAAAAAGAATGGAGACAAATAAGAGCCGATTTTAGTAATATCAGAGAAATAGAATTAGAAAGATGGGTTGGCACACACAATACTGAAGAAGAAACTATTCAAATACATGGTTTTAGTGATGCGTCCATGCGAGCCTACGCTGCAGCAGTCTATATTAGAATCGAAAGGGGAGATGGTTCTATAGAAACAAACCTAGTAGCTGCAAAAACCAGAGTAGCACCATTAAAAACAATTTTATTGCCACGTTTGGAGCTATGTGGTGCCTTGCTTCTGGCCAAACTTATGTCACAAATTGGCCAAGCTTTAAGGATATCGACGGCTCATATGTATGCATGGACAGATTCATCTATTGTCATTGCTTGGCTTAGTGGGGAACCGAATAAATGGAAGCCCTTTGTGGCCAATCGAGTTGTTGAAATATTAGAATACCTTAGTAACAAACATTGGTACCATGTTCAATCGCACGATAATCCCGCTGACCTTGGTTCACGTGGGATGCTGTTATCAGAGTTGAAAAATTGCCATTTATGGTGGAAGGGTCCCCGCTGGTTATCTGAAAAGAAAATAAATATTAAAACACAAGCAGTAATAGAAACAGATTTAGAAAAAAAGACAATTAAAATAAACACTCACCTTCATATCGATATAGCTGCACCTCTGGAAAAAACATTACATTCACAATTTGACAATTTTAGCACATTAACTGAATTAATAAAAACTATTACTTACTGTAGAAGATTTTTAAGTTTTAGAAAAGATGCTGAAAATGTTATTACAGACCTTACAACTGCGGAATTAGAAGAATCATTAAATATCTGTATAAGAATGGCACAAGAATATGAATTTACCGAAGATATAGACAGATTAAAATTAAAGAAACCAGTAAAAAATAACAGTAAATTAAAATCACTTAACCCTTATATTGATGAGACACATATCCTCAGGGTGGGCGGTCGCCTTCGACACACTCAATTGCCATCTGACAGGAAAAATCCAATCATCTTAGGTAACAAAAGCTACCTCACTTATTTGATTGTTGGGAATGCTCACGCAAAGACACTGCACGGAGGAGCACAGCAAATGCTTTATTTCCTACGAACAAAATATTGGATACTGAAAGCTAAATTATCGGTAAAGAAATACATTCACAAATGTTACGTATGTGCAAAATTAAATGCAGCCACCAAGACACAAATAATGGGAGATTTACCTAAGGAAAGAGTTACTCCTTCGAGACCATTTCTAAACAGTGGGGTGGATTTTGCAGGACCGTTCCAAGTTTTGATGTCCAAGGGTCGAGGAAATAAAACTGTGAAGGCCTATATTGCTATATTCGTTTGCTTGTCCACTAAGGCAATACACATAGAATTGGTTGGTGATCTCACTACAGACGCCTTTATCGGAGCATTCAGACGTTTTGTCGCACGAAGAGGAAAATGTAGTCATTTGTGGAGTGACCAGGGACGTAATTTTGTTGGTGCTGCAAGGGAACTTCGTGAAGCCTGGAATGAAGCGAAATTTCAATTTTCTGGTAAAATAATATCAACTTTAGCAACTGATGACGGAACCCAATGGCATTTTATTCCGGCCTATAGTCCAAATTTCGGAGGATTGTGGGAGGCAGGCGTGAAATCAATAAAGTACCACCTTAAAAGAATATTAACATCTAATTTAACGTATGAAGAAATGACGACAGTGCTCTGCCAAATAGAAGCCTGCTTAAACTCTCGTCCCTTGTGTCCTGTTGAGGAAGATATTGATAGTCTCAATGTTCTTACCCCCGGTCATTTTTTAATCGGAGAAGCCCCAATCGTTGTGCCACACCCGGATATAAAAAACGCCAAGGTACACAATTTGTCTCGCTGGCAACATACTCAGAAGGTTCTCAGTGACTTTTGGCGACGTTGGCAAGATGAATATTTATCGCGTCTTCAAAAACGTCCCAAATGGTTAAAGGCTGATGAAGAATTTAAAATTGGAGATATAGTCCGAATAAAAACTGATAATTTGCCACCAGGAAAATGGTTACTGGGACGAGTTACAGACAAGCACCCTGGCGCTGACGGCTACACTAGAGTCTACAGTGTAAAAAGTGGCAATTCGATAGTCAAAAGGACTGTAACAAAACTTTGTCCTTTACCACTGAATTCGGATTAATAATTAATTTGTGCATGTGTTGAAGATTGTTTTAAAAGAACTTAATAGTTATATGATTTGTGCATGTATCATGTTAAAGATAGTTTTAAAAGAACTTAATAGTTCTTTGGTGGGCGGTATGTTGTAAATTCAAATAGCTTTATAATTTAATATTTCGAAAACTTCAAACTTTACGTAAACAAAGGTATTCTATTGTCTACCATATAACTATGTAAGTATAACTACGCGCATCATTGGTATCTTTCCTTATAATCATTTGTAATGGCATTTAAAAAACAGTCACTCAATAAATATCATTCCGAACACACGTTTCTTTGATTCGAACTTCCCAGTGATAGTGAACCTTATTACCGAAACAGAAGTGAAAACTTCTTTAGCACCGTAGTGATTTGAGATTCGATAAAAGGGAAGTAGAGTATTTGACACAAGATCCGTAAAGTTATCATTTATCATATAAGAGACGGATAGGCGAACGGTAACGTTCTTGGGGTCGACACCAACTTATCAGTGGTTCGATCCTGAGCTCGGTATTTTTTAAATTGTTTTATTTTTGGAAACAATTCAAGTAGTATAAAATATTTAATTTTGACCTAGACAGTTCAATTGTAACATAGGTGTTGTCTTTAAGACATACCTAGTCATGAAGGACTTTTACGTGTTCATTTTTTTTTATAACCAGATTCCCCAAGTTAAACGACGTAGTTAGGCTGATTTGATAAATCAAATTTTCACGAAAATATAGGGATTTTGCAAAAACACGGATAATTAGACAATGGCGATAACTTTGCTAAAGCTTACTGTTAGCGAAACTTTTGAAGTTTACGTCCAGGTGGCAGCTTTATTGTGAAGAAGATGCATTTTTTTACAATAGATGTCGCTAGGTGCGCTTAAATGTGATTCATGTAAGTTGATTTTTCTGGGAGATAAACTTTTTAATGTAATATAAATTTTCATGTTTGTATACGATAGCGCAATAAATAAATATTGTATTCTACCACATATATGATAGTACTTTTATACTGATAATTAAAGCAATTCGTGCAAAATTATTCCCTAACCATTCCAAAATATCAAAAATGCACAACGTTAATATTCAAGTTTTCACTTCTGCCCGTATCCCGGAGTGCAACCCGTCGGTTTTTTTCCTAGCGTCATGGTTACAACTCTATCCTAACTTAAAACCTAGTATGAATCTAAAAACCCGGGAATAATTATAATAAGTCAACGGTTCTTTTCGCAATCGACATGAAAATCCCTAGGATTTTCTCAAAAATTTGATTTATCAAATCATCCAACGACATAAACACAAAACTAAAATTCGGTCCTCGCACCCATTTTTGTGAAGAAAGGTTTTATTATGCGCATCAAGTTTCAAGACATATTCAAATGAAACCATAAAAATAAAATATGGTTGAGCGAAGCGATGGCTGGTTCATGCGTCATGCTCGTGAACAGGTGCTGCCAGCGGAGATGAGTCTGCCCTAACTTCCTTGATATTGGAGATGTTAATGTTTACTTAGATTTAATATAATTAACCCTATTTGTATTTACACTGTATAACACAGCAATCAAGATGCATGTAAACAATTAATGTATATTTAATCATTATGAAATGAAAGGTGACTTCATGAATCATCTCTGAAGTCATTTTTCAACTTTACGACTCTGTAAATAATAAAACAGGGAGAGAGAAAAACAGCTCTTGCTGAGTTTCTTGCCGATTCTTCTCAGTACAAAGTCTCCCGCCGTAGATTTACGAACCGATGGCGTATCTTCTAGACATTCATGAGTGCTTGTAACAGCCTAAATTGAATAAATGATTTTGATTGTGATTATGAACAGGCAAGGACTTCTGGACGGGCGGGCTGAACCCGGGCCTGCTGTGGATCTGGTCGCACTCGGCTAAACCGCTCAACGGCACGGAGGGCGACACCGTCACCGTGACCGGCGCCGGCCGCTGCCTCGCACTAGCGCACGACCCGGCGCGCGCCACCTACCTCTACCGGGGACACGACTGCTCTCTGACTCACAGGTATTAACATTTATCAGACTATCAATGTCCATAGGCTTATGTTTTTATTTATTTTTAAGCATTTAACTGCTAGATGTTTAAATCTAAAGAAAAGTTTACTAGAAAAAAATCCACGCGGACCAGACAGCGGACGGGAGTCGAACCCGCACCCTTCGCTATCCGGGCGAATGCACTGACCATTATACTACCACGGCCCTATTCGCCGCATTCCATAGGCTTGTTGAAAATATATCGATGTTTTTTGTTCGATATATCGATATTTTCAGAAGATACATTTAGTTCGATATATCGATACATCGATACAAAATAACCAATATCGAAATTCGTATCAAAAACGATATTTTTTTTATTATTAGCGGCATATCACGATCTAACTAAATTCGTATCTGGATCTCAGATTAATGATATTCGACATATCTATGATCTGTGCTGTATTTATATTGTCTATGATTTGTAAAGCAACATCGCTGGTGAATTGGTTGTGCTGAATTCCATTATATTCTGTAGAAGTGTGTGACTGTCTAGTCTAGTTTTTAGAAAATAGGATCTAGTTTTAGAGAGATAATTTTCGTTCCATTATTATTCCGCGTGTCATCTTTTGTGAGATACTGACTGTCATGTAGTGTAGCGGCAATTTGGTACTTTGATAATTCTTTCTTTAATTAAAATTTGTGTTGTTATTATTACTGTGCTAGGCTGACCTAATTATATTTATGGGAAAATTGGTCCGATATATCGATATATCGATGTTTTTCCCACGATATATCGAAGCCGATATTGATATATTTTTTAAATATCGATGTATCGATATATCGATATTTTTTTTCAATTTCGACATCCCTAAATGTTCATACTGCCTGCGGTCACGGGCCTTCCCGTGTGAATGGAATAGCCAATTGGGTCATAGCCGCTCAACGGCACGGAGAGACACCGTCACCGTATGTCTACCGGGGACATGACTGAGCCATTACGAACAGGTATACACCCCGCCAAAGTTCTTGAGCATCGACCATAGATAAGGAAGCCTGCACAGTAAACGTCTACTGTGCACATTTATTTGTCTGTTGTTTTGCTGAAGAAGTTTGCTGCTACCTATGTCAACATCATCATCATGATCAGCCTATTAATGTCCCCACTGCTGGGGCACAGGCCTTACCCTATGAATGGAATAAGGAGATTGGGCCATGAGCCACCACGCGGGCCCGGTGCGGATTGACGGTTGCTTACGACTGCAGATGAAGCCGGGACCAACGCCTTAACGTGCCTTCCGAACCACGAAGGAACTCGAAATAGAAGATTTTTGGTCACCCATCCACTGACCTGACTGTGAAAGTTGCTAATCTGTTTCCAATTCCTGTGTCAATCTTCAACAATCGCAGCCGAACGCGCTAAGCACCCGTGCCAAGTCCCATCTTAAAATTTCATTGCCCTACCTTAAAACGGGTCGGCGGGCTGGGAATGGCGGCGCACGTATCTGTAATTATCACTGCACTCTCTTAAAATCATCTCGTTCTACGGCCCTGGTCCCCACTGCTGGGAACCACACGCCTCTATGAACTGAATGGTGGGTGAAATTTAAATCTTAGATCAAGAATACTGTTATGGATAAGAGATATTATAAAATTGATGATTATCTAAATGATCGTAATGCATGGACATAGTGTTTCTTGTAATTTGTAAATTGATGGGTAGATATTAGTCATTTTTCATAAAAGTTTTAAAAGGTTCTAAGGCCGCTTCCTTTAAACTAAATATACAGTTAACTATATAATTTATTGTAAATATATATATATATATTCTAAATAATGTCATAGGAGGTGACTTTAGAAATAGCTCTGAAGTCATTTAAGAACTTGACGACTCTGTTTAAAATAATACAGGAAGAAAAAAAAACAGTCCTTGCGCAGTTTCTTGCCGGTTCTTCTCAGAACAAGATCTCCAGCCATAGTTTTGCGAACCGAAGGCGTAGCTTCTTGACCTTCACAAGTGCTTGTAACAGCCTAGACTAATTAAAAGATTTTTTAGTTTTGTACCTCCGGAGCAGTGGTCCTTTTAGTCAGGGCCGGACCGTGAGTTTAGGAGGTCCTGGCCTAATAGTCTTTACGTACGTACTTACCTAATTACTCAAAGTATAGAAAAAATGAGACGGTAAACTATTTTATTTAAATTATAATATATTATGCCTTAGTGTTATACAATCGTTAATAAATGGACAAATTACAAAGAAACCTTTCTACAAAGTGCGGAAATGGCAAATTCTTTAATTTGCTCCTCCCATTATAGGGGTAATATCAATGGAGTTATATTCAACAATGTATTTTTAGGGCCCCTTGAATCCACGGCGCCCTAGGCTGAAGGCCAAAAAGTCATATGGTAGATCCGGCCCTGCTTTTAGTGACGAGGGACAATTTGTCTTGCCACAGACCACCACTTACGATTTCTAAGTGAATCAGCGTTCTTACATATTAATGTAATATTTTTAGAATGGTTTCGCGGACCACTTCAGGTACTTTTCAAGAATCACTGCTCAGAGAGATGGCTTAACATAGCTTCTAAAGCAAGGAGAAGCTCGAAATAAAAATAGTCCATCCCCAAGTTCATAATAGACAATGTAACCTCGTTAATCGATGTATGTTATCTAATATAATTTGTTCCACCAGGTTCATCTGTGAGTTGCCAGAGGATCGCGGCAAAGTGAGCAACGAGATCGACCGCGCCGCGCGAGCCTTACGCGACCTACACTCCACCGCGAGACAAGCCAGAACACTGCTGGAGCGACGATAGATATCTTCTCTTATACTATACTAGCAAACCAGTGAACCAAATGTTCACCAAAACCCGATTTAAAAAAAAAAGTGTATTTAATTAATTGAGAACTTCGGAGATTTTGTGTGGTTTTGTTTGAAATTCGTGATTTCTCGAAAACCGGAAGTGCTACGTTACTCAAATCCGGTTTGTAGTCTTATCAGACTATTCTTAACTTATAACTTAAATATTCTCTTTATCTATCTCTTACGGTTTGGCCGCTGAAACAGCACCACGGACAGACGGACTCGTCTAATAGATAAGAGATAAATCCACATACAGAACGGACGGACTATTCCTTAGCCAGCTACATGGCCGAATTTATTAAAATTTTAGCGTATCACCAAACCAGCCAGGCTAGCTGTCAGATCTATTCAAACGTAAAATAAATACTGATTGCTCACTGAGACTGTATACAAGGCACCCGCGGTTAAGAGCCCTTTCAATTTTTTTGCAAAATATCGTAATTTTTGAGCGCCTCGTTGACCCCCTTAGAAAATACTTTGACTAATTCCAATAGAAGTAAACAGTAGATTTATTCTTCCTATTGTAAGTTAATATAGAATATTTGCAAATACTATTTTTCTATTTTTTTGTACTGATCGTTCTACTGCAGCTAGTTTACGGAAAAAAAGATAATATGCACAACTTCAAACGCCTCGATCTCTCAATAATGTTCAATAAATTAGATCAAATTAATTACTAATACATCAAAAATATGTCATTGTTGTAACATAATGTATTAGAATTTTGATTTTCCATCTCATTAATTATCAAAAAAAAAAATAACCTCCGCGAGTTTTCCCAAAAAAATAATGGCGGTTTACCTCGTATTTCGATATTGAATTAAATAGAATTTCTATCAAAAACTTTCATAAAACTAATCTACCATCATTTAAATACTGAAATATGTATATATTTTTATAGTTAATTCATTAATAATCTTTATATATATAATTCTTCTGTGAGTGTGTATGTCACTGAACTTCTCTTAAACGACTGGACCGATTTTGATGAAATTTTTTGTGTGTGTTCAAGGGGATCTGAGAATGGTTTAGATTCAAAATTTTGTCCGCTGGACAACCCCTATTTTTTTTAGGGCGGTACGAAGTTCGCTGGGTCAGCTAGTTATTTTATAAGACTCGGAACATCACCCGTAAAATGCAATATATACTAGTGCAAATCGACCTACTCGCCGATCAGTACGGCAGCGGCGCAATTTTGTAAAAGGGCTCTTAAGTTGTAAAATCAACGACATTAAATACCCTAGATACACCAACACGAACAAAATCGTGCCCGAAACCTGTCCAAAAGGTACATTGCTGCACATCCACGGAGCTCCATAAGATTATCGTGCAGTCAAAAAACAATATAAGGCATTATTTAAACATCGAAAGTCACCCTTAATGCATAATGTATAAGGTCTTAATTAAAACGCATGTAAAATGGAAGCTTGTAAAAGAACAATGCCAGATTCTGGCTTACAAAACTTTTAATTATAAAATGGCACGGACACACGTCTTTAGCCGCGTATCCACTAGAGGCAGCCTCGCGTCGAGCGGCCTCGACTTGAAGCAAATAGCCTCAGTTTGAGGCTGCTCGCTCTGAGGCAACGGCTACGGATCAGCTCGAGGCGTGTCGCCTCACCTTGATCCGCTGGCGGCGCACTGCGCAGTTAAAAGCCAAAACGCGATGGCACCAGACGCGCGTCGAGTAGCTGCTGCTTTAATAGCAATTATCATTATTAAGAAAAAGAGGAGGCAACAAAAAGCTATACAAAAGAGAGAGACCGCGTCTCATTCTCCATTGCGATGCAGGCGACGGGCGCAACCGTCTCCATTAAACACACGGCTCGGACTGAGGCGCCTTTGAGCACGGCACAGGAACCGACAAAATATGGCTCGGCTCGCGGCGACGAATTTGCCTCGCGTCGCGGCGTGCCTCAGGTTGAGGCAGCGTCTCCACTGGCGCAGCCTCGGAGTGAGGCAGCCGCTCGACCCGAGGCTGCCTCTAGTGGATACGCGGCTTTTTACATACAACAAATAACATAAACAACTCGAAATTTTAAAATTACATTAATGTTTTTTCGAGAACTTTCCCAATAGAATTAATTTATTAATAAACAAGTAGCTGATCGGAAATCTAACAAAAATAAATGGAGTTGCCATTTTGTTTCTCTCTGATTTATTGAAATAAAAAGAGAGCGAATCTGGGAACCCAGATATGGCGACACCATAAAAATCCGCGTGGAAGCCACTCCGTCACGGTGATCGTGAAATGAAATAACCTTAAAATTCCATATTTGTATTATCTAAGTACTAGCAAACCAGTGAACCAAATGTTCACCAAAACCTGATTTAAAAAAAATGTATTTAATTAATTGAGAACTTCGGAGATTTTGTGTGGTTTTGTTTGAAATTCGTGATTTCTCGAAAACCGGAAGTGCTACGTTACTCAAATCCGGTTTGTAGTCTTATCAGACTATTCTTAACTTATAACTTAAATATTCTCTTTATCTATCTCTTACGGTTTGGCAGCGGAAACAGCACCACAGACGGACGGACGGACTTGTCTAATAGATAAGAGAATTTCTTGTTAGAAGTTCTTTAGAATTTTTACTGTTCTGGAAATTTTTTAGTTATTAAACTACACACAATATAACTTTTTTCATTGTTGTTTGTGAAAATTTTATATTAAGCCCAAGTTACTATCGAGACTTGGCATTGTTCTTTTACAACTTATTGCTATATGCGGAAGAATATATACCTTATTTGTTTGACTCTACGCGCTATCGTGTATGAATCCGCCGCTAGAGGCGCTAGTGTAGCGTGAGGTCTCCGAAATGTCAAATGTTATTGCTTGTTGGTTGACTACGCGGGTTTATTTGTAATTAAAATAATGATGTGAATATTTGGTAACAATTCGGCTTAATTATGGCAAATATGAGTTATGTGGCAATGAATGTCAGTTATTAAAAATTTGAGCTTAGAAAAATTCCCATTTTTTCCGAATAAAACGGAACTGGGCGTCACTGTGGCATGGCCTATTATGTTTGGGATATGGTTCTTTTGTGTTAAAATACGATCTAAATGTAACCTTTGATTTCATGTGCGTATTAATAAACTTTAAAAGTTACAATTTAGGACCTCACTCAACAGTGGCGCCATCTGGTGAGGCAGAAAACGGTAGCCCTCATTGTGAATGCGCTGTTAGCAATAGAGCAGGCACGGACCGCGAGGAAAAGAGACGGCTATATTACCGACCATGCATTAGAATATCACAAATATTTTCTATTAAATCAGTTTATAGTAAGGTGTTTAATATCGTTGGTATATAGTCAAGCTTTAAAGTCGATATAGAGTTATTCTTATATAGCGATAATTAAATTATCAATTACTTTAACGTTTAATCCCTTTGCACTAAGTGTCAATGCAATATGTATATTATTACTAAGTGAATGATTTCAATTTATTAGTATTTAATTTTTTACAGGTTTCGCTGTATATTGTAGGGATCGTATCCCAAATGAGACTGTAACTAATTTAAGATTAGGAATAATGGTAATAAATAAAAATGAAAACAACCCAATCTGTTGTAATAACTTATTATTCTAAAAATATTTACAAGTTAATAAGGATCACAACAAAGTACCTTATTTAAAATAAATATATTTATTTATACATTACGAATGCTATTCGTATGACTACATTCGCTAGACCGCACCCTGGTACAGTGGAAGGCAAAGGAAATCGCACCATATCTTGTAAAGTATAACGATCTGAAGTAATTTTCACAAATAAGGGTGAGGCCAAACGAGCGCAATTTTGTGAGTGGTGAGTCGCAGAATTTCGGTCGCAGAAATTCTGCTGCATTCGGTTTCATACAAAAAGGCAGTTGGTGCCACACGACAACGCAAAATGAGTTGTCTGCCGACTCAATGCGCATAAGCTCGTCCGAATTTCGGTCGGGGTGAGGGTAGGGCAAGGAAGGGGAGTGGGGAAGCAACAGTTTGTTACAAGTTGCGTGGTGTAATAATTCTTGAAAAACACGTAATGGCATATGATAGTACTTTTCAAACATATCTGAATTTGAACATAAACGTTCATATAAAGTATCGAACTGTCCACATATCAGCCTCTGACTATTCAGTGGGTTTACCCAGTTTCTTTTTCTGGCCTCATCTTCTGAATATACTTCGTAAATACACAATATTTTTAATGGATCCATTGCACTCGACGACGCGAACACCCCGTACTAACGCTCAATAGTAACTGAATAAATTACGTTCGTATGGCAGCTCAACAGAAATTCAGTTGAACGTAAAATAAGTGACCGAAAATAAGCGACCCACAACTCACAAAATTACGCTCGTTTGGCTTGACCCTAACTCAAATAAGACTAAAAAAAAATCTTCATTTGACTATACCAGAGAGCGCGTAGTAATTAAGTTATATACACTATTTTAGTCTATGGATAACTTTGGCCGACTCAATGGCCAAGGGAACACTTCTATTTAGTAGAAAGATCAGCTAGAAACTCTGCTCAAACTTAACAAGTGCTTCAAAGTGAAAATGGCAAACGGTTCATTAGTATACTTTGTGATTTCATTACCCTATTTTTATAAAATAATTGCGGTGGAAAGATTTTCTCATGGGAAAAACCTGGAAGATTATTTTAAGATTCTCTAAAAAAATTCTATCGTGAACGGTGACGCAAATAAACTTGACTATATTCAATGTATAATGCGATTCAAATAAGAATAGGAAAGCCAATGACCTCCATCTGTCAAATGTCGCTTGAAAAGTACGGTTTGCAAAAAAATCTCGGAACACTCAGCTGATTTTTGAATAAAAACCAATCATTTTTAAACAAACAATAACAAATGTTGATAATTAATATTAGTTGTTTTGTTTTCATTTATTGAAATGAATGGTTGATAGCCTAAATCGTCAACCAAATGTCACTTTATGGTGCGTTCAAAAACTCGATTTAAAACTTTCGTTTACATATAAGATGCATGTTCGAATGTGACCTGCATGATTATTCATAACTTCTCCGGCGGTAATGCAGAGATGAGCGAAATTGAAGAGTTAAATTCTGATTAATGTATTTTTCACACAGTCTTAATAAAGAAATACTATTAAAAATCAGTTGCGTTCTTTCTCAACCTTAGTAAATTAATTTTATTAAAAATCTGATGTTTTGTCTCACCCAATCTTAATAAATAAGTTTTATTAAATAGCAACATTTTTTTGCTCACTCTACCTACTTGGTTCGAATTGACAACTATGACGTCGAAATATGGCGCCCAGTCGGTCCTATTCTTAGTTGAATCGTATTATACAATGTTAGCAAAAACTAATGCCAAAATTTCTCAAACAATTTCGAACTTTAAAGCGTTCAGAATTAATTGCCAACGCATTAAATATGCTCTTTATCTATTTTGCCATTTTGCAAGTGGATCTCAAGCTTTCTCACACCCTTTCAATGATATTTCTATCCGAATATTATTCACACAGATATTAATAAATGTATTAGTGAAAACAATTCAAAAAATAAAAGCATAGCCGATATAAATGGAATCCGTCTCTTTATCAAACACGGCATTCCAAATAACTTATTAATTTATTTAGAATAGTTACACAATTTGTACTTTATGTAAACTAAGCATTAGTTTAGTTACTCGCATGTTAACAATATTATTATATAGAAAAAAAAATACAATTCAAAATATGATTTTGTCGTCAACATGCAATGAGCTTACAAATTAAGAAGAACATTTAGAGATCAACTCTTTAAGTCTTGATGTAGCAAATTATAACTTAATGTTAATAAAATAACAAACTGAAAATGCCCATGCGCAGAGTTCTTTAAAGTGGCAACATTTGAATCATATTAACAGATTTAAAAATAGTAAAGTATAAGATATTTTATTGAAGAAAAAAGTTAAAACATATCAAAATCGATAATTCATTTATTGCCTAATGAAGATTTATCTATTTCGAAGTGCTTCAGGCACCGCTTCAATGATTTCATTCATTTCATTAGTAAATCGCTTCACCGAAAATACTACAAACACAGAATTCACGATTATTTGTGCAGACGCAATAGAATTATCAATAAGTATCACAATCGTCGTACAATAGTCGTAAATATCGACTTAGATCAATTTTATTAACACTTTAATATACAATTTCATCATTTTCTTTTTACAAACAGTATATTTGTATTAAAGTTAATACAGACGACTTATGGATAAGATTGCACTGTCAATAACATTGAAGTTATCTATAAATGTTTAATTTCATCTAAGTAATTTTGAGCTTTATTTCATTTGACATAAGATAGACAGTTAATACATAAAATTGTATGGTTGATTTAACTAGAAAATCACAAGTTTTCTTAAAAGAAGATAGCGGTGTCTGGAGTTATTGTTTTACAACAAGTATAATTTAATATACACGCCAGTAAATTTTAAGTCAGATTAAATATATATCTTTATTGCTATTACGAAGCAATATAATAAGGCTGGCCTTATTGTTAGACCACTCGTTATTCTGACAATACAATTTAAAAGACATCTGTAAGTGTGGCATTTAATCAGTTATTAGCATTAATCTTATTCATTAAAATTCACTATTACCAATAATAAAATTTTGTGAAATTAAAGTACATAATATGTAAGAAACTATGACTGCCGAGGTTTTTGTAGTTATAACAAAACTCACTTTTCAGTGCGGAATAGGCTAGTTGACTCATGTCAAATTGCACTATACAAATGTTTATTTCTTATTATGTTTGGTATGAGGAACCTAAATACATCGATTTCACTTCATAAAATTATAAGACGGCTGTAATTTAATTTGAAAAAATAGTTTTTTAGTCTATGCTTTTTAAACACTAAAAACGCTGTCCACCATGATTGTAACGTCAACATAATAGCAAACGACTAAACGTCACTGTCATGTTACTGTGGTTTCTTTCGTCCGACTAAAATATATCTAAAAACTCTTATATCTTGAAGAAAAGTTTCCGTTTATTGATTTTCTTGGCTAAATTAATGCTGGACGCCGGATTTGCAGAAACTCTTTGACTTAGCACGTACATTCGTAACCTTAATGAAACCACAACATTTCTGGAGTTTTAAACGACGTGTTTCTTTATTCTCGTATAATACAATCATGATAATTACTATATTTATCATGAAATCTATTAGAAATCATGGTTTTGTAATGTAAATTCAGATAGGTTATATCCTACGTGCTTGCGAATGTTTGTTTACTATTTTGTTCCCGTCATAGCATAGATAATATATAGACTAAAATGGCCGACAGCGTTTTTGTATGTCCATGAAAAATCTATTTTTAAATTAAAGTTTTGTAGCTTTCTAGGTAAAAAAAATATACAGTACATTTTTTTCGGTGTAATTGAACAATTATTAACCATTTAAAACATATTTCCAAAAAGTGTCAACTAGCCTATTCGATGGTGTGATTTGAAATTTACATTTAAATTAAAATTTTTAATATTTCGCAGCGGAATCCGAGGTGAAAGGTAAGTTTGTTCTCACAGAATAGCACTGATAAAAGGGTGGACATTTTGACTATTTATTTCAAAGAGGCAAAAATCACTTAAACGCCACTTTGGTCGAAAATCACACTAATTAATTATAAAGGCGAAAGTTTGCGAGTGTGTATGTTTGTAGTAACAAAGAAGTTTGTCTTCACGTCTAAACGGCTGGAGCGATTTTAATAAAATTTGGTATGGAGTTAGCTACGTTTTACTGCGGGAGAATATCCCTAATAAAGCGCGGATGAAAGCGCGGATGACATCGCGGGGCACAGCTAGTGAGTTATATATGTCGTTTTAACCACTTTTTTTCTGCGACGATCTGTTTGTTTCGTGAAGATTTGTGTACATTTTTGGCGCTTAAGCGACTAAAATTTTTGAGATATTTATTGTTGACAACGCTGAAGCGACATAAATGCTGATGTTTTTTGAACCAATGGCACTTACGCCCTATTTCGCGTTCGATTTGATGTTTGCTTGACTAAAAATGTATGGCGGGCCGAGTGATTTCCGCTTAAGCGACATCTAATTCGTAAAGTAAAGGCACTATGTAACTTTTTAATAGTAGGATAATTGGACGTTATTAAATGAAGAGGATCCAACTCACAACCTTATCGAAAACAGGCATGATGACTATTTTCTTTTCTTCGTTTATCAGGTAGATTATCAAAAAGTATTGGACACGTATTTTTTTTTAATTCACATAATATAAACATTGCAGAGATATATTGATTTGAAAATACGCATGACGTCGCGTTTTACAATTAAACAAGTACAATTTCACTCAATAGTGACGTCACGAGCCCCTACTCCCAAACTGTGACGCGCTATAACTTTGTCATTTTTTGGTTGATTGCCCAAAGAAAAAATACGTGTCCATTATTTTTTGATCATCTAACTGACGGACTAAATAGAATTTCGTTTACTGTACCCCGTCATCACCCCTATTAGTTTAGTACTAGCAAACCAGTGAACCAAATGTTCACCAAAACCTGATTTAAAAAAAAAAGTATTTAATTAATTGAGAACTTCGGAGATTTTGTGTGGTTTCGTTTGAAATTCGTGATTTCTCGAAAACCGGAAGTGCTACGTTACTCAAATCCGGTTTGTAGTCTTATCAGACTATTCTTAACTTATAACTTAAACATTCTCTTTATCTATCTCTTACGGTTTGGCCGCTGAAACAGCACCACAGACAGACAGACGGACGGACTTGTCTAATAGATAAGAGATAGCAAAGTACACCTTAAGGTCAATACTATTAAGACACGAAAAAGATCCAAGTAAAATTCATGTGTCATAAATGACTTTGTATTCGTATTTTGTAAAAAGATAAAGTTGAGAATCTAAGAAGGAATACAGTCTGAAATAAAAAAAAAACATATCTCAAAACTGAGGCGCGTATTACAGAATGACAATTAAGTGTTGATCTTTACTTGAGTACGTTAGTATGGGATGCCGCTATGTGCTATATATAGCGACATCCCTTTCTAACTATGCTCAAGACTAGATCAATCACTGAGAATCTTTCTATAATACGTGCCTAACTTCGTGTGGGTTGGATCCTTTTCATTTAACAACGTCCAATAAGAAATTATTATTTTATGACTACGTTTTTATATTTATGGCGTTACTTCTCATTTAAAATGTGTAAATTGAATTTAGTTACAATTTTTATTTTTTTAAAGCATGTAACTGCTTGATGTTTAAATCTAAAGAAAATATAACTAGAAAAAACTCCACGCGGACCAGGCAGCAGACGGGACTCGAACCCGCACCTATTGCTATTTCTTCTTTCAAATGTTTAATACTTGTAATAGTATTAATTTGACATTGCGGGTTACCTATAATGCGAAGAGATGGCGCTGCCTTGCAGCTTAAGAATGGCTAGAGGAATTCCGACGCGGTCCGTGAGTGCCGCGGTAGCATAACCGGTCAGTGCATTCGCCCGGATCGAAGGGTGCGGGTTCGAGTCCCGTCGGCCGCCTGGTCCGCGTGGAATTTTTTCTAGTTATATTTTCTTAAAATTGAATATCTCGGACAAAGAATCAGTCTAGCCATTCAAAGGGGTAACGCTGCCAGTATCTTCGGATCCTTGCCTAAAGGGACTCTCTTTAATAAAATATTTTAGTTATTAATTTTATTTTTAAGGTTTTTAGTTTTAGTTTTATTGTTCTAGTATTTATATATATAGTAATTTAAAATTTTTGATCTTCGTTTCTGTAAAATAACCAAAGTGGCGTTTAATCGATTTCACCTTTTACACTGTGGTTATGTTCTAATTGAAGTGGAACTTGAACTGGAAGGGGCTGCCGTGCTGGAAGTGGTGGAAGGGCTGGTGGAATGGATTCCCCCCTCGCTGGCTCTCCGGCTCCAAGGGGTCGACGCCTGCGTCGAACTGCGCTCGCTTCTCGGGGTCCGTCAATACCTAGACGCGAAGGTGATGTCAGTTAAACTGTCATGACTTTTGGAACGAAGTTCCTTATCGCGCGTTGTGAAACGGGGCTAGACGGAAAAAAATGAGTGCGTGTACTTATGTAGGCGCGTGAGAAGTTATCCTTCTTTGGCATCGTTTAAAATTAGTTTTTAATTGCATGCAAATAATTAATTACAATAAATTAATAAAAAGTCTGGAAAAGGACACAGTCAATAAAGTTCAGTTTTAATTTGAAAAAATAAATAAATAATCAAAATATTCAATTAAAATCGCTACTGAATATAATTTATTACAACATATGTGATTTGCACTTGTGTGAAACTCAAACACGTATACCGAATATACAAACTAGAAACATGTGGATAAATATTATAAATATGAATACCTATAACTGTTACTTTATTACAAAAAATAAAGATGTGGTTTTTGGTTCTACTACACCAATGGTCAAGAGATGGCGCTGTAGTCTCCTGAATCGCGCTTTGGTTCCGTTGTTTCAGATTAATAAATACTTTTGATAGGCCTTCACACTGCAGTCGTTAGCACCCACTAAATAGAGATTCTATTTTGTTGGTAGATTTTCTGAATGTGCGGTAAAATTAAAATTTTGTGTTACAGTGATGCGCGCGCATCTTAAAATTTCACTCTCATCATTTTTTCATAACGCGCCTAAAGAAGTATAACTTCAAAAATTCTTACGAAAAGTTGTCACGACACTTTTTGCTATAGTAAGCTATTGTAAGCTGTGCGGCGTCGCATGTTTCTCTGTCTCTCTCTCTCTCTCTTATAGAAAGCAAGCCAGATATTTTCATTTCCGTCGTAGTGTAGTGTAGTGTAGTTTTTATAGAACCATGGACTTAGGATTTCGTTACGATGGCCCATTGGTACAAGAAGCGATGGCTTAAATAGAATTTTAAAATATAACATTATATTTGTTAATAATAAAAAAAATATATTTATAACTTAAAAAAAAATGAATTTTATTACATTTCCTTCACTAATTAATCGAAAGTAACTTCGTTCCATCCGGGTGTCCCTTGACACCTCTCAACTTTTTTTCTCTAAATGGCTTCTAATATCTGGCTAAATGCACAAGCCGTGCATTTACATATACGATAGGCGATAACAGAGTCATGTTGTTTAGTTAAATATTTGCAAGGACAAATCTCAGTTTGTCCTTGGTGGGCGATTATGTATACGCCATTTGTGCATGTAAAAATTGTAGTTCATATGTATCAAAATAGATGGCGCTGTAGTTCTTTGCATCACGCTTGCAAATATGTTTGGAGCTACATATAGGCGAAACGTCACCTAACTAATAAAGAAATCTATGGTCTAACAAAGTACACTGTAGTTTCATTTTAATTATTTTGGACCTAAGCTCTCGGATTTACGAGTCATTTTGGCTTGAATATCAAGTGTTAAATTGTTTACAAATTCTATAGCATTCGTGGTCAAAGTAATAAATCAAGTCAAAGTAAGCGGCAGTCAAGTCAATCCCCCTTTCCCCATGTTTCAGTAAAAGTGTGGGGTTTTACTGGAACCTCCGACTTCTTGAGGGAACGTCGAAAGACACTTTCCGCTATTTTGTTTCACTTGCCAACACTTGTGCATGTTCCTGAACACTTAGTGGTTAATAATCCACCATTATTAGACACTAACATCCGCCACTACACAATTTTTAACAAGAAAATCAAAACTACTAAAGTGACGTTTCCAGATCCCGCCAAAGTCCTATACTGTCATAACTTGATCCTACTGCATCATCTTTTTTTTTTTTTTTTTTTGGTGAAGTTCTCCCGTTTTCGGGAAGGCAAAGGGAACAATGCCCATACAGCCTGGTCTTTAATTAAATTAATCTTCTTTTTGTTTTTACATTAGAATGTCGGTGTGACGCATTCTAATGTTTCTTGGAGTGTTTGGCACGAAATGTATCGAGTTAGCTTTTTCGATAAGCTTCTGTGAGGTAGTCAACACTACAATAAAATTCTCACGTCCACTTGACCGGAATAGCGTATATTTTAATGATTCCACTAATTCTTCAGTTACGCAGACAGTTGTTACACAAAACCACACCAATTTTATTTCACAATATCCACTATGAACGAATTTAAGAATAATTAAAATAAGATGCCAACCGTACTCGATGAAATCCCGCCAAAAACCTCTTTTTTTTTGTTAATTTGTCCCTGTTGGGACGGGCAAAGGATTCTGAGTCCATACAGCCCTGAATCATCATCTTTTTTTTAAATAATATGTTTAACGGCTCTGGATTCTAGTCCTTTTTAAGCCAAACGTTGAACATGTCAAAAATAAAGTAAGCACATCTGTCAAATTTTACAGAATGCCATTGAGTTTATCACATCACTTCTTATTCAGAAGTTTACATCATTTTCCCTGGTTTCTTTTCCACAGTAACCTCTTT
This sequence comes from Chilo suppressalis, assembly GCA_902850365.2. Taxonomy (NCBI): domain Eukaryota; kingdom Metazoa; phylum Arthropoda; class Insecta; order Lepidoptera; family Crambidae; genus Chilo; species Chilo suppressalis. The sequence continues at coordinate 32,068,404 of OU963898.1, read as the reverse complement.
CTCCTTCTTGTTATAATTTGTTTACAGTATTTACAATGAATTTAAATAGTGGCTAGAAATACTTGAGATCATTAAGTAACTCTTCATCATTATCATCAGCCTATTAATGTCCCCACTGCTGGGGCACAGGCCTTCCCTATGGATGGAATAGGGAGATTGGGCCATGGCCCACCACGCGGGCCCAGTGCGGATTGGCGGGTGCTAACGACTGCAGATACAGCCGGGATCGACGGCTTAACGTGCCTTTGAAACACGGAGGAGTGAGAGATAGTAAATTTTTGGTCACCCATCCAATGACCGACCACTGCGAAAGTTGCTTAACTTCAACGATCGCAGCCGAGCGCGCTAACCACTTGCGTCATCGAGCTCCTCAGCTTGATCAAAAAGGATAAATCAATCCTCCTACTTAATTCCGTTTTTTTACTGAAATACTCAATAGAATGATGTATATCCACTTCTAATGGACTACGTAAACATAAGTAAATAACGTGAAATCGGTACCGGTAGCACGAACCAATATCGAATTCGTATCGTTTGCGAGTCCGATATGTCATTGTCAATAATGTGTACTGATTTTTAGTTCTCGTTACGCACTTTGTGCCGCTGCTGTTCAAGTTTCCATACAAAATTTGACATTGACATTTCGGTTTGCAAACTATTCGAATTCGATAATGGTTCGTGCTAGGGATACGGTTTCTTATACTTCTCAAATACCCTATTGTTATATTTTATTTATTAAGCATTTAACTGCTAGCTAGATGTTTAAATCTAAAGAATTTTAGTTTTTCACTAGATAAGAACGCTGCTTTGCAGCCTTAAAAAATGCTTGAGAAAATTCCACTAGGGCCGCGGTAGCGTAATAGTCAGTGCATCCCCCCGGATAGCGGAGGAAGCGGGTTCGAGTCTCGTCTGCTGCCCGGTATGCGTGGAATTTTTTCTAGTTAAATAAAAATAAGAACATCCTTTTTAAAGTCTGATAAAAGAAGCGTCAAATTGGAGTCTCGTCTGCTGCGCGGTCCGCGTGGAATTTTATCAAGTAAAAAAAAGATCTTCCTTCATTTTAAGTCTGCTAAAAGAGGTGTCAAAGTGTGTAATTATTTACCTCCTTGGCGGCGGCGATGTCGATGAACTTCTTCTCGGCCAATTTCTTCTCGTCTCCCTGGAAGTTGTCGGGGTGCCACTTCTGAGCCGCCTTGCGATACGCCTTCACTATCTCCTGCTTGTTGGCAGATCTACAACAAAATAATAATCTATATATATACTAGCTGACCCAGCGAACTTCATACCGCCATAAAAAAATAGGGGTTGGTGGTAGAAAGTTGAAAATTTAGGGATGTATGTATTTTTGTATGATGTATCATAAAAAAAAATATCTAAAATTAAAAAAAAATGGGGGGAGGGGGGGGCACCCTTAACATTTAGGGGGATGAAAAATAGATGTTGTCCGATTCCCAGACCTACCCAATATGCACACAAAATTTCATGAGAATCGGGAAAGCCGTTTCGGAGGAGTTTAACCACAAACACCGCGACACGAGAATTTTATATAGGGTGAAATTGAATGTTTTAATAAAACTTCGTGAGATTGTTGGGTTACGAGTATAGAGTATGCCTGATTTTTTTCGGATTTTTTTGAAGTATTTTTGACGTGACAACGTCTTAAATTAGGTTGCGGCTGGGAGTCACTTATGAAAAAGTGTAACGCTCGGTAACGTTACGATGAGTCTCTCGTGTTAAGTTTAAGTTTACATGTACAATGTTTTAGTAAACAAAATATATTTCTATAGTTAAAATTTGTGCAATTCTTATTTTCATTCAATTCCTTGTTCCTATTGTGCAATTTAATTATATTCATATCAATAAATATTCTACCGAGAAAAAGACGTTGTCACGTAAAATCTTCGCCCGTAAAACCGACTTTACAGGCAACCATTTTTTTTTTTTCATGTATTTATTTATAATTTGTGTATTTTTTTGTCCTTTCCTCCTTTTGAGTAGTTATTCATATTAAACAAACATGCTTACATATCCAGTGAAAAACAACTAATAAATAAGCACTTCTAAAAAACGGAAAAACAGTAAAATTCCACCGCGGGTCAACGACCGACCGCGCCCGCCAGCCGTTGAGTGAGTACAGTCCATCAAATCTAAGAAATACCGTTTGACAGTTCTGACAAATTGAATAATAGGGATGGGTTTTAAAAAATCGATTACTATGATATCTGAATTTTAAGAGATCGATTACTATAATATCCGAATTTTAAGAGATCAATGACCATAATATCCGAAATTTAAGATATTATTTCCCTGTACTCTTTTCCTATATTTTTTTAATATGTTATTGTAAAAGGTTGTTTATTGGTAAATTTAGGTTTTACTAGTAATCTGAGGATAGAATACCGAAAAAATCTTAAGGTTCTAAAGGTCGAAGTCGAAGCATTTAAATAAAAGTAATGTTTAGGATATTTTTTATTCACTACAAGTACTGGAATTATTGTCGTCCTCGTCATCATCGTCATTTAAATTAATGACTAGTTGATTATCCATGAAACCATCGAATTTTACGTCTCTGTTGAAGTCGTCCATTATTATTTTCTTTGTTTTTTCTACTACTTTTGACCAATCTTCTTGTGTAACTTGCGCACATGCTTCCTTTAATAAGCCTTCCATTTTCTTGACACTGAAGGGTGGTTTTGTGTTGTGTCTTGCTGCATAACCTGTAAAACAATTATATAATTATTAGGTGGGAGACTTAGACTATTTTTTAAATTATAAAAGCTAGAGGCACTCGTGTTATGTGGCTACAAAATGTGTTAAGCTAATCTTGCTATATTTTGTTAGGTTATGTACAATTTAACACATCTGCGAAGAAGAAGGGTAATGTTTTATAGTATTACTGTACTTAACGGAAAATCTCAATTCACAATATATTTCAGCTTATTAAGAACAAGTTCTTGTTATTAATATAATCAACTACTAAAAAATATTATTATATTATAAAGTATTACCTTTAACTTGGGCCCAAATCAGTTCAATGGCATTATATTGGCAATGGTACAGAGGAAGTCGTATGACTTTGTGCCCGTGTTCTTCGGCTAATTGGTCAATAGCATAAGTCGGCCTTGGTGGTTTATCCAATTTCACTAAATGTAACAATTCAACTTTTAATAGTGACATGTCGGCTTCCACTCCTTTTCTTTGCAGCCACGCCACCAAATCTGCTTTCTTATTGGCTGATGTTGGTGCTTTATCAATTTGCACAGAGTGGTATGGGGCATTATCCATTATAATTGTGCTGTTAGGAGGGATATTCGTTAGTAAATTTAAGAACCACTCTTGGAACCTTTCCGCGTCCATTTCTTCATGATACTCTTTTGTGCTTTTAGATTGGAAAGCTAATAATGAATTTTCCACGAAACCTGCAGACGCTGATCCAGCATGGCATATAATGACCTTTCCCTATCGGCACTTTCGAGCACGAAGCTTCAGAATCATCTGTCCATGTTTTCGGCACAGAGTGGTTGGAATTTAGCCATGTTTCGTCCAAAAATATTACATTATCCCAGTTTATAATTTGTTTTACTTCGCGCTGGAATGTTAGTCGCTGCATAATTATGTCATGTCGCTCCATAACAATTTTTCGTTTGTCAACTTTTTTGTATCTGAAGCCAATTCCTGTTATTATCGTTCTCAACGACTCTATGCTTCCCTTGTACAGCCCGGCATCTTCTAAAGTTGCACATAACTTTGCCAATGTTGGAAATTCGCCTCTTGTAAAATAACCATAGATATGGTTTCTAATAGCATGGCTATCGAAGTCATCGATACCTGTCACAGGTTTAGTTCTTTTCCTTTTTTTCGGCGTGTGAAGTACGTTACTGTCACTCCCCGAAGGCCCATATTTTTCACTTAATATTTTGCCGACGGTGCTTCCCCCGAACTTGTGTAACTGGCAGTAGAGCTCCACCATTTTGACATTCACGCTCAAAATACTGGTGTAATTTCACCACCAATTCACGAGCCTGGCTGTTCAAAGTACGTCCTCTTTTGGACATTATTAATAAACACTTGCTTAGTTCAGAGTCCAGAAAAGTAATAGCCAAGTCACAAATTGTAAAACACCAAGTCAGCTTCCAAGATGGCAAGAGACTGCTGACGCGGGCGAGGGGGACCGCGTGCGCTTGTGGTCGACAGTGTTGTCTGATAAAAAAATCTTTTTTCTGGAGCTATTTCGCCTATATAGATTTATTGAAAATAATTAAATTAATTTATTTTAGGGTACCTATGTATTAAATGCATTATGCGATCGAGCAGTAACGTGAAATTATACAAAAATTAAATTGCGCTGTACCCCTAAACATTACGTCGAAAATTCGCTTTCTGGCCGTGGTCTGACATTGGCCATAAGCGCTTCTAGCGCTTACAACATCGTAATCTGAGTAGATTATGGACCGAGGCATCAAATTAGATCATTTTGTCATCTGTCATGTATTTTTACAAATGCGTTAATTGATAATTTGAAAGTAATAAATTCGATTTTCCGAATAATGTACACGATTTTTTCGTACACAATTGATTCCGAAGAGTTGCAACACTACGAGCAGTGACCTAACTATGTGACTTTGCAATGAGGTCAAGAATAGAACTATTAGAACTTATTTATTGTGTAAATATTGTTTATTTTGCTTTGTTTGAAAGTTTTCAATTAAATTTAGATATTAAGAATTGTACATTTTTAGATCCAATAATAAAACTTTTATAAATTCATGCTTTTACGAAAAAGGTTATCAAATTTGAACAAGTTACGCTTAAACAAAGTTATATCTGTTTGAAAAACATGAAACGTCAAACGGTACTTGTTAGATTTGATGGACTGTAGGTACGTACACAGAGCTCAGCTGACTCGTTTGATTCCACACAATACAATAAAATCGTCTCAGATGCCTTTATTGAAATTGAAATAATAAGCACAAATGTCATCTTCTCTTAAGCAGAGAAAAACTTAAAAAGTTAATAATAATTTTGTCACGATTGGAAATAGGCAAAAGTTAAACAAAAAGTAATACTTATTGCAGTTCAATACTTGGCTCAGAATGAAATTTATTACCAGGTATTCAAAAGTACTTACGAGACCGATGTACCTATTAATTTTTTTCTCTATAACTTCCCAATAAATCACCAAACCTACTTTCGTAAAGCCTTGTGGCTCTGCTGAGTATTCCGTGACACTCGCAATAACAACACACCATATCCAAATTCTTATATTGAGGGCACTGAACAAGAACTAATCAAGGCATTATTTGCAAATCTTGAATGAATGAATGAATGAATGATCACTTTATTGTACACCATGATTTTTTAAATTACAATTAATTAAAACTATTACATAATAGTACAAACGGCGGCCTTATCGCTTAGAAGCAATTTCTTCCAGGCAACCGTATGTTAACTGGACTGTTACATAAAGAGTGGGAAGTAGATGGTGTCATTCAAAGTGCAACTACCATTAATAACACTTATAAATAATTATGTACAACAAAAAATAAAATAAAATACAAATACATAAACATAATACATCTATTTATAAAGACACTAACACTTCAATCATATTTTGGATGATGTGACGACCTGCTAAAATGTCAAGTAATGTTCTTTTAACATTCTTTTAAAACAAGCTAATGTTTTAGCACCTCTGATTGCTTCTGGCAAGGCATTCCACAAACGAGCAGCCTGAACTACAAATGACTTGTCCATAAATTTGTGGAGTGCATTTGCATCTCGAGTGTTAAGTTTTCTGACGATCTCAAAACACGAGCATCTTGTCTTGTCACAAATTTAAAAGATACGCACGCGCGCTTGAGACTCCGCTCGCTCACTGCGCTGTGCACCGCGCATACCTAGATAGGTATGGTATAGGCAGGAAGGTATTCAACAAGGGAGCGGTCATTGCTGTCGGCCGCCCGTCTCCTGTTTTTACGTCTTTTTTATTAGTGCTTATTACTTGTTTTTTACTTACTCTGTATGCATGTTTTAAAAGAATAATTATCTAGTACCCAAAAGGAGGGAAGGACTTAAAATATAACAAAAAAAAAACAAAATTATATTTTAAATCATTTTTTAAAAAATCCGAAAAAATTCAGAGATACTCTATATACGTAACCCAACATTCCCACGAAGTTTCATTAAAACATTCAATTTCACCCTGTATATTAGATATATAAAGCTCAAAAGTGACTGACTGACTGACTGACTGACATGTGATCTATCAACGCACAGCGCAAACCACTGGACGGATCGGACTGAAATTTGGCATGCAGGTAGATGTTATGACGTAGGCATCCGCTAAGAAAGGATTTTGATCAATTCTACCCCCGAGGGGATAAAATAGGGAATGAAAGTTTGTATGAAACTTTGTCAATTTTAAACCGATCGGGCTGAGACTTTGCATGCAGGTATAAGAAGAATCATAGATGTATGTCATTGTGTATAATACAAGCCTGAGAACAAAAACTGTAGTCTACACTTCAGCTCTACACCGAAAAGAAGCGAGGGCGGGCCGCTAGTAATTAAAGTAGATATAATAATTTTTATTTTCTAATAATGTAACAACATGCCCAAGATCGATCTGAGTGGCGTACAATTGGAGAGGCCTATGTCCAGCAGTGGACTAGGAAAAGCCGGCGAAATGTTTAAAACTAAAAAAAATTACTAGAAAATATTTCACGCGGACCAGGCAGCGGACGGGACTCGAACCCGCACCCTTCGCTATCCGATCGAATGCACTGACCGCGGCTCTGATGGCCGTGTCGAATTCTTCCCAGCCTTTCTTAAGCTGGTTCGAGTGCGGGTTCGAGTCCCGTTTGCTGACTAGTCCGCGTGGAATTTTTTCTAGTAACTTTTTACTAGAAAAATATAAATGATGATTATTATTATTATTATTATTTACCTCTTAACACCTAATATCTTATAGTAGTCCCTCTGCTCGGATTGCTTCTGCAGCTTCTGTGCTCGACTCAAGCCGTCCTTGGCTCGCTGTAAACCTTCTTCCAACTCTAACGCTTCCTTGAACGACTGGATTGCTGTCAAACATATGAAACTATTAAACATTTATAGTATCCTATGAACACAACGTTGAAACAGAGAGAAATATGAATGTTGAAATTGTTTTCTAGAAATATTGTATAGATGTTGGTATTAAAAAATACTAAAAACATTTGCCACCAGCAAAAGTAAAGGTTGATGATTATATGCCCAAAGTGTGACCTATTTTGTATCTACAAATAGGGTATTTGAAAGTATTAAAAATAAAGTGACAATTGTTAGCATCTGTGTTTAGAATGAATATTGGCTGGGGTTTTTACTATTTATACAAAAAAAAATATTCATAATTTTACTAAAAACCCACGAAAAAGATTTAGTTTTCTTATCTTTTGTCACATGACCCGAAACGCTCGGGATTGGCGGAGCCTAAAATGACGTCACACGCAAGTAAACTTCCGGTTAAAGTGACATTAAATTGTATCGTTAGACGTTTTAATAACAGTCGTGTGACGTCACACACTAGTAAGACGCCATATTGTCCAGAGAACTGTTTTCGCGGCAACTTGAAAATGGAATTTTTGTTTTGGTTATTTTTACGGAAATACACAACAGAATGATGAATATCCACTTTTTACGGACTCCATAAACATAAGGTAATAACGTGAGATCGTTTTCTAAAACTTGTCAAATACCCTATTATTAAATTAAAACAGCAGATTCGAAATTAGTTCGAAAATTAGCAATAAAAGAAAATTAAAAACTACACAGATTGGAAACTTAAATGTTTCTTGATAACAGTTCAAAAGAATTAGAAGGCATTTTTATTCAGGTGTTATTTTATTTTATTATGACATCGAATGTTTAAATGTTGACATTTGATTGACGGTTTAGGTTATCAACCATTCTTAGCCAAAGCTCAATAAATGAAAAAATAAATTTCAACCAATATTATTAATCAATATTTGTTATTGTTTGTTTACAAATGCGTGGTTTTTATTCTAGAATTAGCGAGTTCATAAAAATGGGTTCCAAGATTTTTTTGCAAAGCGTACTTTTCAAGCCACGTTTGACAGTTGGAGGTCATTAACTTTCCCATACATAATGATAATTAAAATCATTTATTCAGTTTAGGCTGTTATAAGCACATATGAATATCTAGAAGCTACGCCATCGGTTCGTAAATCTACGGCGGGAGACCTTGTACTGAGAAGAACCGGCAAGAAACTCAGCAAGGGCTGTTTTTTTCACCCTGTTTTATCATTTACAGAGTCGTCAAGTTGAAAAATGACTTCAGAGATGATTCAACTTCCATTACATAATGTGAAATAATACGTTAATTGTTCACCTGCATTTTGATTGCTGTGTCACACAGTATAAATACAAACAGAGTTATTTATAAAACATTAACATCTTAAATATCAAAGTAGTTATTGCAGACTCATCTCCGCTGGCAGCACCCGTTCACGAGCATGACGCATGAACCAGCCATTGCTTCGCTCAACCATATTTTAGGGAACGACCCGCCTCACACGACACTATTTATACACGCCTATTGTTATCTGAATCTGAATTATTTTTTTAAATATGTTATACAAGATTGAAATCTTGTTATGTTGGAACGTTTTATAATTATGACTGTAGATCTACCCATTTAGTATTAAGTTTTAAATTTTGACATTTGCATTATATTTTGGACAATTGAATTAATTTTTACAATATGTTATACAGGATTAAAAATTTGTAATATTGGAACGTTTCATAATTGTGACTGTAGATTCTATCTATTTAGTTTAGGATTGTTGCAATACCTTAACTGGGTTCTTGTTTGGAATGATATATATATATATATATTTTTTTTTTTTTTGTAACAGCATGTAAACGACACGAATGTGACAAGGAATTACGCTTAATGGTTTCTTGATGATTATTAAAAATAATCACTTGATAAGATATTAGAAACAGCTACGTAATAAATACCTTATGGGACGCGATGTCTGCTGTCCGGACCCGTGGATGACTTGTTGTCAACTGCACCATTAACTTCTTAATAAAATCCACAGGCGTTTGCGAATACCTTAAGTAGACTCCACCATCGAGTTGTTAACCAAAAGGCTTTTATTTTATAGATGTGTATTAAAGCTTTATTAAATCATGAAAAACCTTTGACGGATTCCTTATCACTTTTAAGAAAGTTTGTATTGGATATATAATGTATTTCTAGTCTGGATAAGAAGATATTTTACAAAATAGAATACTAACTGTGATTGGTTGATAACATTGCCGCCCATCATAAGTCCATATGTTTTTGTTTTCTTTTAAATAAAGGAGCAATGTTTTGTTGTAATACTAATATGACAATTATCTTTGAACGTTTTAAAGAGATTTATGTTAGTATAAAATGAAATTATTAGACTATCATAGACTTTATTAATTATATTGTTAAAGATGGCGCCACTAATAACTTGTTTGAGGAGGGTGGGTCTAAAGTATAAATTCAGATGTCTGTTGATTTGATATTCATTACTTTATCAGCGAGTCTTCAGATATTAGTGTGCAGCCTAAACAGCCAGGGTCATGTGAGTTAAGTAATCATTTTCCTATTGTTGTTTATAACTTTTATTGGAATGATATTATTGTTTAACATTGTAAGTTATAATATAATAATATGCTTTGTCTGTCATTTACAATAGAAATAACTTCTTTGTTCTTATAAATGAAAATAAGAAGTTTAGTTATTTGTGAGTAAAGATTTTATACTTTGTTTTGATATTTTGGTTGAAATAATCTGTATGAAATAAAACAGGGAGAAAAGAACAGCCCTTGCTGAGTTTCTTGCCGGTTCTTCTCAGTACAAGGTCTCCCGCCGTAGTTTTGCGAACCGATGGCGTAGTTTTCGACTTTCACATGTAAAAGCTTAAACTGAATAAATGACTTTTTGAATTGAATTGAATAAATAGTGTTTTTTTAATATTTATAATTTCGAAGGTAGATATTTTTCTTATAAAGTAAAGAAATCGGAGTCTATTATACAGATATATTTCATTTCTATTTCTTTTTATTACTATATAGAAGTTGCAAAGTATTTGTAAAATAAATAGATAATGAAATCATAACAAATGCAATAAATGAATATGTATATATGACTATGAATCGCATTATATATGACTAGCAAACCAGTGAACCAAATGTTCACCAAAACCTGATTTAAAAAAAAAGTGTATTTAATTAATTGAGAACTTCGGAGATTTTGTGTGGTTTCGTTTGAAATTCGTGATTTCTCGAAAACCGGAAGTGCTACGTTACTCAAATCCGGTTTGTAGTCTTATCAGACTATTCTTAACTTATAACTTAAACATTCTCTTTATCTATCTGTTACGGTTTGGCCGCTGAAACAGCACCACAGACAGACGGACGGACGGACTTGTCTAATAGATAAGAGATAATACTGACCGTCATCGTACATATCCAGCCCCAGTAACGCATCTCCCCGGTCGCAGATATATATCATAATACTGACCGTCATCGTACATATCCAGCCCCAGTAACGCATCTCCCCGGTCGCAGATATATATCATAATACTGACCGTCATCGTACATATCCAGCCCCAGTAACGCATCTCCCCGGTCGCAGATATATATCATAATACTGACCGTCATCGTACATATCCAGCCCCAGTAACGCATCTCCCCGGTCGCAGATATATATCATAATACTGACCGTCATCGTACATATCCAGCCCCAGTAACGCATCTCCCCGGTCGCAGATATATATCATAATACTGACCGTCATCGTACATATCCAGCCCCAGTAACGCATCTCCCCGGTCGCAGATATATATCATAATACTGACCGTCATCGTACATATCCAGCCCCAGTAACGCATCTCCCCGGTCGCAGATATATATCATAATACTGACCGTCATCGTACATATCCAGCCCCAGTAACGCATCTCCCCGGTCGCAGATATATATCATAATACTGACCGTCATCGTACATATCCAGCCCCAGTAACGCATCTCCCCGGTCGCAGATATATATCATAATACTGACCGTCATCGTACATATCCAGCCCCAGTAACGCATCTCCCCGGTCGCAGATATATATCATAATACTGACCGTCATCGTACATATCCAGCCCCAGTAACGCATCTCCCCGGTCGCAGATATATATCATAATACTGACCGTCATCGTACATATCCAGCCCCAGTAACGCATCTCCCCGGTCGCAGATATATATCATAATACTGACCGTCATCGTACATATCCAGCCCCAGTAACGCATCTCCCCGGTCGCAGATATATATCATAATACTGACCGTCATCGTACATATCCAGCCCCAGTAACGCATCTCCCCGGTCGCAGATATATATCATAATACTGACCGTCATCGTACATATCCAGCCCCAGTAACGCATCTCCCCGGTCGCAGATATATATCATAATACTGACCGTCATCGTACATATCCAGCCCCAGTAACGCATCTCCCCGGTCGCAGATATATATCATAATACTGACCGTCATCGTACATATCCAGCCCCAGTAACGCATCTCCCCGGTCGCAGATATATATCATAATACTGACCGTCATCGTACATATCCAGCCCCAGTAACGCATCTCCCCGGTCGCAGATATATATCATAATACTGACCGTCATCGTACATATCCAGCCCCAGTAACGCATCTCCCCGGTCGCAGATATATATCATAATACTGACCGTCATCGTACATATCCAGCCCCAGTAACGCATCTCCCCGGTCGCAGATATATATCATAATACTGACCGTCATCGTACATATCCAGCCCCAGTAACGCATCTCCCCGGTCGCAGATATATATCATAATACTGACCGTCATCGTACATATCCAGCCCCAGTAACGCATCTCCCCGGTCGCAGATATATATCATAATACTGACCGTCATCGTACATATCCAGCCCCAGTAACGCATCTCCCCGGTCGCAGATATATATCATAATACTGACCGTCATCGTACATATCCAGCCCCAGTAACGCATCTCCCCGGTCGCAGATATATATCATAATACTGACCGTCATCGTACATATCCAGCCCCAGTAACGCATCTCCCCGGTCGCAGATATATATCATAATACTGACCGTCATCGTACATATCCAGCCCCAGTAACGCATCTCCCCGGTCGCAGATATATATCATAATACTGACCGTCATCGTACATATCCAGCCCCAGTAACGCATCTCCCCGGTCGCAGATATATATCATAATACTGACCGTCATCGTACATATCCAGCCCCAGTAACGCATCTCCCCGGTCGCAGATATATATCATAATACTGACCGTCATCGTACATATCCAGCCCCAGTAACGCATCTCCCCGGTCGCAGATATATATCATAATACTGACCGTCATCGTACATATCCAGCCCCAGTAACGCATCTCCCCGGTCGCAGATATATATCATAATACTGACCGTCATCGTACATATCCAGCCCCAGTAACGCATCTCCCCGGTCGCAGATATATATCATAATACTGACCGTCATCGTACATATCCAGCCCCAGTAACGCATCTCCCCGGTCGCAGATATATATCATAATACTGACCGTCATCGTACATATCCAGCCCCAGTAACGCATCTCCCCGGTCGCAGATATATATCATAATACTGACCGTCATCGTACATATCCAGCCCCAGTAACGCATCTCCCCGGTCGCAGATATATATCATAATACTGACCGTCATCGTACATATCCAGCCCCAGTAACGCATCTCCCCGGTCGCAGATATATATCATAATACTGACCGTCATCGTACATATCCAGCCCCAGTAACGCATCTCCCCGGTCGCAGATATATATCATAATACTGACCGTCATCGTACATATCCAGCCCCAGTAACGCATCTCCCCGGTCGCAGATATATATCATAATACTGACCGTCATCGTACATATCCAGCCCCAGTAACGCATCTCCCCGGTCGCAGATATATATCATAATACTGACCGTCATCGTACATATCCAGCCCCAGTAACGCATCTCCCCGGTCGCAGATATATATCATAATACTGACCGTCATCGTACATATCCAGCCCCAGTAACGCATCTCCCCGGTCGCAGATATATATCATAATACTGACCGTCATCGTACATATCCAGCCCCAGTAACGCATCTCCCCGGTCGCAGATATATATCATAATACTGACCGTCATCGTACATATCCAGCCCCAGTAACGCATCTCCCCGGTCGCAGATATATATCATAATACTGACCGTCATCGTACATATCCAGCCCCAGTAACGCATCTCCCCGGTCGCAGATATATATCATAATACTGACCGTCATCGTACATATCCAGCCCCAGTAACGCATCTCCCCGGTCGCAGATATATATCATAATACTGACCGTCATCGTACATATCCAGCCCCAGTAACGCATCTCCCCGGTCGCAGATATATATCATAATACTGACCGTCATCGTACATATCCAGCCCCAGTAACGCATCTCCCCGGTCGCAGATATATATCATAATACTGACCGTCATCGTACATATCCAGCCCCAGTAACGCATCTCCCCGGTCGCAGATATATATCATAATACTGACCGTCATCGTACATATCCAGCCCCAGTAACGCATCTCCCCGGTCGCAGATATATATCATAATACTGACCGTCATCGTACATATCCAGCCCCAGTAACGCATCTCCCCGGTCGCAGATATATATCATAATACTGACCGTCATCGTACATATCCAGCCCCAGTAACGCATCTCCCCGGTCGCAGATATATATCATAATACTGACCGTCATCGTACATATCCAGCCCCAGTAACGCATCTCCCCGGTCGCAGATATATATCATAATACTGACCGTCATCGTACATATCCAGCCCCAGTAACGCATCTCCCCGGTCGCAGATATATATCATAATACTGACCGTCATCGTACATATCCAGCCCCAGTAACGCATCTCCCCGGTCGCAGATATATATCATAATACTGACCGTCATCGTACATATCCAGCCCCAGTAACGCATCTCCCCGGTCGCAGATATATATCATAATACTGACCGTCATCGTACATATCCAGCCCCAGTAACGCATCTCCCCGGTCGCAGATATATATCATAATACTGACCGTCATCGTACATATCCAGCCCCAGTAACGCATCTCCCCGGTCGCAGATATATATCATAATACTGACCGTCATCGTACATATCCAGCCCCAGTAACGCATCTCCCCGGTCGCAGATATATATCATAATACTGACCGTCATCGTACATATCCAGCCCCAGTAACGCATCTCCCCGGTCGCAGATATATATCATAATACTGACCGTCATCGTACATATCCAGCCCCAGTAACGCATCTCCCCGGTCGCAGATATATATCATAATACTGACCGTCATCGTACATATCCAGCCCCAGTAACGCATCTCCCCGGTCGCAGATATATATCATAATACTGACCGTCATCGTACATATCCAGCCCCAGTAACGCATCTCCCCGGTCGCAGATATATATCATAATACTGACCGTCATCGTACATATCCAGCCCCAGTAACGCATCTCCCCGGTCGCAGATATATATCATAATACTGACCGTCATCGTACATATCCAGCCCCAGTAACGCATCTCCCCGGTCGCAGATATATATCATAATACTGACCGTCATCGTACATATCCAGCCCCAGTAACGCATCTCCCCGGTCGCAGATATATATCATAATACTGACCGTCATCGTACATATCCAGCCCCAGTAACGCATCTCCCCGGTCGCAGATATATATCATAATACTGACCGTCATCGTACATATCCAGCCCCAGTAACGCATCTCCCCGGTCGCAGATATATATCATAATACTGACCGTCATCGTACATATCCAGCCCCAGTAACGCATCTCCCCGGTCGCAGAGCACTCGCGCGTCTCTCTGCAACTGTAGGGCGGCGCCGCATTCCGCCAAAGCTTCCGTGAATTGTTCGTCCTAAACAATTAAAATTGATAATAATTTTAATTGTAAATAATAAATTAACTTGGTACTTAAAACAATATAATTGTGTGTGTGTAAAAGTATATAATGCAATACCTAATGAAATAAAATGTCTACCCAGTAAATTATTTAAATCAAAACTAATGAGGAAAATAATTTTTATACTGCAGAAGATTTTTTTAATGACAAATTTGACAATCCAATAATGTAAATTAGCTATTTATTTAGTATTGCATGGTTTATTTTGATGAAATGAATGAATATGATTGAAGTTTCTGTATAGATATAATTTAAATTAAAAAAATACTTAATGGAATTATTTGTAATATATATCATGGTATTTATAATTGTATAGTAAAGACCTTTAATTTAATTTAACTTTAATTTAGTCTTTTGTCCCACTAACCCGCACCGGGCCCGCGTGGTGGGTCATGGCCCAATCTCCCTATTCCATCAATAGGGAAGGCCTGTGCCCCAGCAGTGGGGACATTAATAGGCTGATGATGATGATGATTAGTCATTTGTATAAATTGCATGCCATTTATAGTAAAATTATGTAGAAATTGTTTTGTATACATGTCATCTTATTGTACCATATTTTTTGCAATAAATAAATCTAATCTAATACAGAAGAGATGCCATTGAAAAGGTATCAGGTGAAGTCGTTTCTTCACATCTTAGATTAAATTAAAGAGCACACATCACACACAATTTTGAACTTGATCAAGATTGTCGACTACCTTTGTTAGTGAGTCGATATCATGACTTGAAAGATTTTAAAGATATTTATATTTATAATTTTTATTATTTTAAAGCATGCAACTGCTTGATGTTTAAATCTAAAGAAAATGTAACTAGTAAAAATTCCACGCGGACCAGGCAGCAGACGGGATATATTCGCATTATAGGTAACCCACACCTATAATGCGAAGAGATGGCGCTGCCTTGCAGCTTAAGAATGGCTAGAAGAATTTCGACGCGGTAGCATAATTGGTCAGTGCATTCGCCCGGATTGCGAAGGGTGCGGGTTCGAGTCCCGTCTGCTGCCTGATCCACGTGGAATTTTTTCTAGTTACATTTTCTTTAGATATTTATATGACGGCTAACCTTCTTTAAAGATCTAGGTACTTAATTCTCAGCAAATATTATGAATTGAAACGGTGTTATAATTATAATTAATTGATTTATTAAAACTCAGGGTTATATTGATTATTCAAATGTAAAAATTTAAAAAAAATGGGTGCGCGTACTTATGTAGGCGCATGAGAAGTTATCCTTCTTTGGCATCGTTTAAAATTAGTTTTTAATTGCATGCAAATAATTAATTACCATAAATTAATAAAAAGTCTGGAAAAGGACACAGTCAATAAAGTTCAGTTTTAATTTGAAAAAATAAATAAATAATCAAAATATTCAATTAAAATCGCTACTGAATATAATTTATTAGAACATATGTGATTTGCACTTGTATGAAACTCAAACACGTATTCCGAATATACAAACTAGAAACATGTGGATAAATATTATAAATATGAATACCTATAACTGTTACTTTATTACAAAAAATAAAGATGTGGTTTTTGGTTCTACTACACCAATGGTCAAGAGATGGCGCTGTAGTCTCCTGAATCGCGCTTTGGTTCCGTTGTTCCAGATTAATAAATACTTTTGATAGGCCTTCACAATGCAGTCGTTAGCACCCACAAAATAGAGATTCTATTTTGTTGGTAGATTTTCTTAATGTGCGGTAAACACAAAAGTAACAGCATGAAGTTGGTCGCTAAAGCTTCCAACTTCATGCTGTTAATTTTTGTGTTACAGTGATGCGCGCGCATCTTAAAATTTCACTCTCATCATTTTTTCATAACGCGCCTAAAGAAGTATAACTTCAATAATTTGAGCATTATTGAAGAGTACGCATAAAGCCCATAAAAACATTATTATGGTAATCTCACCTTGGCAGAGCAGCTGCACAGCCACTTCCTGGCTTCGAACACCACTAAAGTAACTTCCTCTTCGACCTGCAACACCTTCTTAGCGGACGCTATGCAGCCGGTGAAATCTCGAGACTCGCTGGATGATTCGCAGTCCAGAAGAAGTTTATCCACTTTCTTCAACTTCTTGTATAGAGGGAAGCACTTCTTGTGCTCCGGATCCAGTTTGAGGCATTCGCGGATTTCCTAAGTTGAAAAAAAATATGATTTTATTGTTTTTGAAGCGTTTCACTGCTAGATGCTTCGATCTTATTGATGAACCCGAACCGTTCAAATCCCGTTTGCTGCCTGTTCCGCATGGAATTTTTCCTAGTAAAATTTTCTTTATATTAAAAAATATATATATTATTTTGATTTATTTAACGATCAAACTCCAAATTCGATCGATTCTGACGTGACAACGTCTTATAATTCGATGGAGCCGGCTGCACGCACGAAAAAACATGACTCATACCTCGCTCTGAGCCGTTCTATTTGAGGTTTGAAGTGCAAGCGAGAACGCGTAACGAGCGACAGAGGCACAATCCGAGTCGGTAGTACCCGCGGCCCGGATGTCCGGGTGTATCCGGGTAGCGCATGTCGCGTTACCTTGAGCGCGTCGCTCGCGTGCCCCAGCCGGTACAGCAGCGTGGCGAGCCGGTAGTACCCGCGGCCCGGATGTCCGGGTGTATCCGGGTAGCGCATGTCGCGTTACCTTGAGCGCGTCGCTCGCGTGCCCCAGCCGGTACAGCAGCGTGGCGAGCCGGTAGTACCCGCGGCCCGGATGTCCGGGTGTATCCGGGTAGCGCATGTCGCGTTACCTTGAGCGCGTCGCTCGCGTGCCCCAGCCGGTACAGCAGCGTGGCGAGCCGGTAGTACCCGCGGCCCGGATGTCCGGGTGTATCCGGGTAGCGCATGTCGCGTTACCTTGAGCGCGTCGCTCGCGTGCCCCAGCCGGTACAGCAGCGTGGCGAGCCGGTAGTACCCGCGGCCCGGATGTCCGGGTGTATCCGGGTAGCGCATGTCGCGTTACCTTGAGCGCGTCGCTCGCGTGCCCCAGCCGGTACAGCAGCGTGGCGAGCCGGTAGTACCCGCGGCCCGGATGTCCGGGTGTATCCGGGTAGCGCATGTCGCGTTACCTTGAGCGCGTCGCTCGCGTGCCCCAGCCGGTACAGCAGCGTGGCGAGCCGGTAGTACCCGCGGCCCGGATGTCCGGGTGTATCCGGGTAGCGCATGTCGCGTTACCTTGAGCGCGTCGCTCGCGTGCCCCAGCCGGTACAGCAGCGTGGCGAGCCGGTAGTACCCGCGGCCCGGATGTCCGGGTGTATCCGGGTAGCGCATGTCGCGTTACCTTGAGCGCGTCGCTCGCGTGCCCCAGCCGGTACAGCAGCGTGGCGAGCCGGTAGTACCCGCGGCCCGGATGTCCGGGTGTATCCGGGTAGCGCATGTCGCGTTACCTTGAGCGCGTCGCTCGCGTGCCCCAGCCGGTACAGCAGCGTGGCGAGCCGGTAGTACCCGCGGCCCGGATGTCCGGGTGTATCCGGGTAGCGCATGTCGCGTTACCTTGAGCGCGTCGCTCGCGTGCCCCAGCCGGTACAGCAGCGTGGCGAGCCGGTAGTACCCGCGGCCCGGATGTCCGGGTGTATCCGGGTAGCGCATGTCGCGTTACCTTGAGCGCGTCGCTCGCGTGCCCCAGCCGGTACAGCAGCGTGGCGAGCCGGTAGTACCCGTCGGTGGAGTCCTGCTGCAGACGGTTCACGGCCCGGATGTCCGACACGGCCGAGAATAGATCGTTCTGCACGAAACGAAACACCATTCAATACAAAGTAGCCACAGAGATGACGAGCTTTCGCTATCATCGGAAACAATATTCTGGAGCTCTATTTTTGAATCACTCGTCTGACATAGTATCGTCGAATGCGACATGAGTCACCTTCGACTTTCGAGTCGCACGATACTGATATTCTGTATTTTTGAATTCGTTCGTCACCGATGTTACCAGTTTAATACGAAATATAAAATTTTATTCATTTCACGCAGACTAAATAAAAACCGGTAATTACCGCATTGAAAACGTAACGAAAAATTCTTAGTACATGGCTGTATAATAAATACAATTGTATTTTGTTGTTTATATAACCGGCACTTCACGTAGCTGTTCGTGATTGCTGTTTGTAATATAAAATGTATATAATGACAATAAAAGATGAAGAAACTTGACGTCAATCTGCCCTTGTCGTTTCATTTAAAGCACGACAAGGATAGATTATCGTCGTCTAATAGCAAAATGAATAGCAAAGTAAAGTGCCGGTATTTGAAAAATTCAAACATCACAATACTCATTTCAAAACAGTTTCTAATAGTTTATTTTACTCAGTAGCTAAATCCAATCAGACAAGAAATCTTAATAAGTATAAGTTTGACACTAACGTGACGTCTGACACAACTTTGACAATTATTATATCATTCGCCTCCACCATTCGCCATGCAACGAGTGGTCTCACCCATTTATTGTACTCGAGCGATTCAAAAATACGGATTTAATTATGTCCAATGAAAATTAGTAGAAATATAGCGATCGACACAAGACGAGTGATTCAAAAATAGAGCTCCTGATCTTGTACAAGGAGTGATAACATTCAAAAAAGCTTTTAATAAGTCGACTTGAAAAAAGTTTATTTTCATTCACCTATTAATTGAAAACTGCACAGTTATTTTTAGTATATAATAGCAATATTTCTTTGATGATTATGTTACATCCCTCTAGTACCTAGGCGGGCTGGGGCATCTATTTCCTTTCGCGGCGAAAAGAAGCCAGACAAACTGACTCCGCAACGCGTTACGGAACGGAGCAGTTTACCCTCCCATAAGGAAACACTTTCAATAGGATTTCATTAACACAAGGGGCAGTATAAAACGGGCAACATTCTCACCATGGCTATGTAGCACTCGGCGCGGATCTGGCGCAGCATGGCGGCCCATGGCGCGTGCTCCAGCAGTTGCGTGGCGAGGTCCGCGGCGGCGCGGAAGTCCCCGCCGCGGTAATACGCCTCCACCAGTCTCATGTCCTCCGCGTACGCGTCCACTCTGTGGTACGAATCTATCGCTTCCGAGTTGTACGGCTCCGCGTACGTCTGAACGAGGGGGGAGAGACCTCTTAGTGTAAACTCTATGTAATACTTAAGTCAATATAATAGGGATGATGACTATTTTTTTTTTCTTCGTTTATCAGGTAGATTATCAAAAAGTATTGAACAGATATTTTTTCTTTTTTCACATAATATAAACATTCCACAGATATATTGATTTGAAAAGTCGCATGACGTCACGTTTGTGTACACTTATAAGTGAAAATTCACTCAAAAGTGATGTCACGAGCCCCTACTCCCAAACTTTGACGCGCTATAACTTTGTCATTTTTTGGTTGATTGCCCAAAGAAAAAATACGTGTCCATTATTTTTTGATCATCTCACTGACAGATTAAATAGAACTAGCAAACCAGTGAACCAAATGTTCACAAAAATAAAAAAAATGTATTTAATTAATTGAGAACTTCGGAGATTTTGTGTGGTTTCGTTTGAAATAGAAATTACGTGATTTCTCGAAAACCGGAAGTGCTACGTTACTCAAATCCGGTTTGTAGTCTTATCAGACTATTCTTAACTTATAACTTAAACATTCTCTTTATCTATCTCTTACGGTTTGGCCGCTGAAACAGCACCACGGACGGACGGACGGAATTGTCTATTAGACAAGAGATTTCGTTTACTGTACCCCGTCATCACCCCTATTGGATTTCTGTAGTTTTTCCGCGATTAGTTATATAATTTATTCTAAGTACAACGATGTATACGAGCGAACTGAGGCAACTACGGAAGACGACTGGCTCGCCGTCTAAATTAACAATACTGTGTCCCTTCATCATCATCAGCCTATTAATGTTGCTCCTACTGAGGCGCAGGCCTTCCCTATAGATGGATTTCGAGACTGGGCAATGACCCCCCCCCCCCCCCTCGCAGCCCCAGTGCGGATTAGTGTGTGCAACAACTGCAAATGCAGCCGGGACCAACGGCTTAACAAGCCTTCCGAATCATGAAGAGTTTTGTTTGAAGTAATATTATTTTCATCTTTATATAGTCAATTTTCAGAATTAGTTATGTTTTATTAAAAGATTTTAGTGAGTTTATTATATGTGTTATAAATTTGGTGTATGAATATGATTGACATAATTCGTGGACTGCAGTTGTTAAAAGAAACGAGTTCCGGTAATTAATGTTAGAGATTAATTTATGCAAGTTAGCGGCAGATTTAGCGGCCAGATCAACTGCTTCATTGCCAGCAAAGCCTACATACTTTAAAAATAAATTCTATTTGAATATTCATTTAAGTTTAGAAGGTGTTAGTTAGTGAATTTGGACTGCTAATGGATATGTGGACTTTGGATATTCAAGCTCCGTAAGGGATGATTTACTATCGGAGATTATTCTAGCATTGAGAGGGGATTGGGAGGCTGGCCAATTGCAAGCTCTTCCGTTGGCAAGCAGTTCTGCTTGGTAGACCGAACAATAGTTGTAAAGTTTAAATTTTTAAAGGTCACCCATCCAATGATCGACCACTGCATTGTTATTTAGGAAAAAAACATCCTTATGATAACCCTTTCGATGGTTATCACAAAATACATGTGTTTTTTGGTTTCACATTTCACGAGTTTGATTCCCATTTGTGGCGGGCGATTTTTTAAAAACTGTAATAGCAGTACCATTTATTATTAAAAATAAAATGATGTCTTCTTTCAGTAAAAAAATCTCAATATTTAATATACTCTCCCTCCATGTGACAAACCCGTGGGACGTCCTTTATAATAATTAAAAGCAGGCGTAAATTTATTTATTACTAAAACATTTCATTTCATACTCATAACATGACAGTGCACACATTAACTAATCAGCCATTTTGGATTTAGAATACATCACTTAGCTAAACATACATTGCCACCAGAACTAAACAGGTATGCAAAATTTCATTTCGATCGTTTGAGGAATAACTGTTTTAAAATTCAATTGTAAGTTTCATTCGAACTATTATATATAATATGCATAATAGTTCGAATAAAACTTATCATATTATGATATGAGCCGCCTGATGATAAGCGACCGCCAGCAACGCTTACAAAATCAAAAGCATAATTGATTGATTTCAAATAACTACTTTCGCAGTGTCAAATGTGACGGGCTCTTTTCATAGAAAAAATTAACTCAATCCAAATATCGGAGTAGGATAATATACCATTGAGCAACCACACTTTACAATTAGAAAAGGTCTTAAGATGTGCATTATGATAAAAGTAAAAAAAACACACTAATATTATAAAGGCGAAAGTTTGTGAGTGTGTGAGAGTGTATATTTGTTACTTCTTCACGTCTAAACGACTGGAGCGATTTTAATAAAATTTGGTATGGAGTTAGCTGACACCCTGGATTAACACATAGGCTACGTTTTACTGCGGGAAAATATCCCTTATACACCACGGGTAACACAGCTAGTAGTTTTATAAATATCAGAAGACATCACGCACATTGATGTTCCTCAGGAACGTAACTAAAATCGTTAGAAATATGTCCAGTAAATAAATCATTACGCTAAAAGGGGTGATGACGGGGTACAGTAAACGAAATTCTATTTAGTCCGTCAGTTAGATGATCAAAAAATAATGGACACGTATTTTTTCTTTGGGCAATCAACCAAAAAATTACAAAGTTATAGCGCGTCAAAGTTTGGGAGTAGGGGCTCGTGACGTCACTTTTGAGTGAATTTTCACTTATAAGTGTACTAAAACGTGACGTCATGCGACTTTTCAAATCAATATACCTCTGCAATGTTTATATTATGTGAAAAAAGAAAAAATACGTGTCCAATACTTTTTGATAATCTACCTGATAAACGAAGAAAAAAAAATTAGTCATCATGCCTATTCAACAAACTTGAACTTTGTGTTCATTTGATAAACTGTAGGACCAACCGGTTAAAATATTTCTCACTTCCACATAGACGGTTTCATTAATTGCGAAACTACTTGACTCATCATCACAAAGGACTTTGTGGCATTGAAATGTCAATTGCAGACACCTTATCAAGTGACGTCTTTGACTCACACAAAGGAGAACAGTCAAGAACGGATGCTTGTTGTGACAGTTACAGTATCTACTTTGATACTCGTATCAACTGCAGTCAGTACAGTACCCTTAGTACGAGTTTGAGCTCACGAAAACTATCATAGATTTCGTAATTGTAAATTATGTTTCTATGTCCATTTTGTTGTGAAAAGTAACCAAATATTTTTAAAAATTAAGAAGACGCAAACGATTTAATGATAGAATTTAAACACTGTCTATTTGTATTGAAATGAAAACAATAAAATCAGTACCCTTAGTACGAGTGCGAGCTCACGAAAACTATCATAGTTTTCGTAATTGTAAAACTCGTACTAAGGGTACAGTTCACTAACAGTTTAGTAACTCAACTGCATATTGGAGTTGTCACTCCTAACAATTATTAAATTCTAGAGGCCATCCAAGTTCACTTTAGTTTTTTGATAATTCCATGGGAACCTGACACTTTTCTGGGATGAAAAGTATCCAATGTCTCAATCCAGATCATAAACTATGTATATAAGTATTTTTGTTGTGACTAATAACAAACATCCAGACAAAATTAACATTTATGATATTAATAGGCACAGAGTAGGATAAGATTTGATACGAAATATTTATCATTACAAAAGACATGACACAATAGAAAGATAATATGAAAATATATACATATTTAAATCTAAGTTCTGTGATGATAAATTCATCAGACTCAATTCTATGAATAAATATCTACAGTACTGTTCCTAGTTCACCGGCTTATCTTACAAAAATATTATTGGCAATCATTTCAAACACTTTTGTGAAAATAGTAATAATGTAGGAGTATATCAAAGTTTCATAACAGTTATACAACAGTCATATTACCATGAAGTTGGACACTGATTAGTCACACATGAGCTATACACATTTCTACAAGTGATTACATATTAGTGACTGCAGATTACAAACTGCTTTTAACCATTAATTTTGATAACACTGCTTGCTATTAACCAATTTTTTTAAATTATTATAGTTATTCACAGGCAATTAAATAGAAATTAAAGTTGACTGTTGGAAATAATAATGTTGGTAAAGGCAACACAATACCAGCCAGGAAATTTATATTAAAAGATTTGAGAAACTTAGTTTCCGAGTGAATAATTTGAAAAACTACTGTTAAATTCCTTTCAAATAATCTATTCAAAAGAAAGTAATACAAAACAAACAATATTTTAAAACCATAAAAGGATCATAAACATTTTTATTATGCAAGATAAAAACATATTTCAAATTATCATAACACAACATTTATTTTATGAACTCATTTCAGTATGGTTGAGTTATATTTGTGTTATCATTATCACTTACACATCATTTCGATGTTCCTCCGAATTAAATATCAAAGCAGTTTTTGGAAATACATGTTTTATTTATTTTTTTATATTTTATAAAAAGTATTAATCAAGTAAGAAATTGTTTTGCCGCAAAGGTCAAGGTTAGGACAAAGATTGAGAAATGCACTTACTCTATTTGAGGTTAAGGTTGAATATGCAAGAAAATGCTTAAAAAATTATAAGATCTCTGTATTAAAATTTTACTAGCCCTGATCATGGTTGTCTATATTATTATTATAAAGATGAAAGATTTGATCGTTTGTTTGTTTGTATTGAATAGGCTCCGTAACTACGGAACCGATTCTAATAATTCTTTCTCATTTAGAATCCTTCATTAATACAATACTGTAGGAACTATTATGACACCATGATTTATGTTGTATGTATTTTCTTTGAGTATAAATGATGTAAGTGTTCAAAAATATGAGCAGTTAGACACAATACTTATCTTTATATATATAATTCTTCTGTGAGTGTGAATGTCACTGAACTTCTCTTAAACGACTGGACCGATTTTGATGAAATTTTTTGTGTGTGTTCAAGGGGATCTGAGAATGGTTTAGATTCACAATTTTGTCCGCTGGACAATGTTTTTTTAATTAATTTTTAATTTATTAGTAGTTGTGGATTTTGGAATGTTTTACATTGGATCCGACAGACGGCGCTACCATCGCAGTGTCAAATTTTCAAATTAAAGACGTGTAGACAGGACAACGTCTGTCGGATCCGCTAGTTAACAATAAATTTTTAATTATATAAAAATAAAATGTTGGTTACTCACTACTTGTAAAAAGTCTTCTTTGGCTTCATTAAATTGTGCTAATTTGAGGTAGACATTTGCCCTCTGTAGGCGTGCTGATGTGAAATCTGGCTTCAATTCTAACACCTTATAAGTAAATAACAAAATTAATTATGATGGTCATTAATTGTTAATTTCACTGACATTCAATATTAAGTATTACTTTATTATTATAAAGTAATAAGAAAACATAACTACAATCAAACCACAAGGTATGTATAATAAAAACTAAAGGTATGGATCACTAAGGTTACTTTTACAAAATTAAGATCATCCATCAGCCTTTCTCCGTCCACTGCTGGACATAGGCCTCCCCCATAGAACGCCACAATGCGAATTAAGATAAAAAAAAAATATAGCAAATATTAAAGAAAAATATTACTGAAGAATGTTTTTACCAGGAAAAATTACACATGGATCAGACAGTAGACGGGACTCGAACCTGCACCCTCCGCTATCCAGGCATAAGCACTGACCATTATGCTACTACATTCCTAATGGCCGTGTTGTATACTTTCTAGTATTTTTAAGGCTGCATAGCTGTACCATCCCTTCGTATTGTAGGTAACCCACAATGTCAAACATATACCTTTACAAGTATTAAATATTTAAAAGAAGAAAAAGCAATTGTAGATATAATTCGTTCTTGGTCTGCGTGGAATTCATTCTAGTAGAGTTTTCATCTAGCAGTTAAATGCTTAAAAATTTTAAATATGAATATTACTGACCTTAGTAAAGTCTTGTAATGCAAACTTGGCTTTACCAAGAGCATAGTATACTGTGCCTCTCTTGAAATATGTGAGGTAGTTATTTGGATCACCCTCTGAAATACAAAAAAAATGTTTAATTAACAAACGTCATGTTACATATAAATGAAAAACTTTAAAAAAGCTTTTGGTCAGTTTCAAATGAACTATTCTAATATGTATTGTGGGCAGCAAAGCAACAGACAATTCAAAATTCCATATTATATTTTTGAGGACTTCACCAGCAATTTCTTTTGAACAAACATAACCAAGTCTTTAACAATATTCAATCAAGAGCAACCTCAAGGTCTAATGACCTTGACATACAGCGAGGACGGGTTGTTCTCATCAGGGAAAACTGAGATTCCACTCACCTACAGCTGCATGATAGTGTGTCAGTGCGTCAGAAAGCTGACCCCTCGCAAGGAAGTCCCGGCCTAATTCCAGGTGTTTATTAACCTCCGCCGGCGTCGTACACTCTGAAACTGTACCACGTCAGGTCAGAACATTCCTATCCACACAGAAAACAACAAGAAATCCAAAACAAAATAGGTTAATTATGTCAAAACGATACACACACTCTAATACTACTTCTAGCACTAATAAAACAAGGCATGGTGTGACTTTGTTCCAGTTTATATTCATTAAGCAGTCCATAATTAAATTCTAATTTATTAGCAGTCCAGTCCTTATCGCAAAACAACAGCAATTCTGTTGTATTTCAATACAAACTAATTATTTGACAGTGCGACAATCCATTTTTCCTTCGTCTCTTTTCGTGGTTTATTCTGATTGGTCCAAATCAGGGATGTAACTTTTTAATTATGTAAATAAAATTGTTCAAAGATAATAAGCAAATTACATCCTATGTGACAACAATAATTCATTAAATTAATTTTAAATATAAAAATGTGGTACTTTAATTTATTAAAATTAAAAATAAAATGCAATTTATGCATTATATGTTAACATGTAACGTTACAGCTTATTCCTAAACGAGTGCCAAAATGTGAGAGATAACTATTTCTGAACGAAAAAGTATGTGGAAGGTGTTACTAGATTCAATAAAACCCCGTATTTTATGGGACAAAAACGACCAAGTTCTAAAGCACCCACTGATATAATAATATACAAAAACGATAAACTAGGTTGATTTTTGTATTATTAAGACCAAGATCTCTCTAAAAGCCGCATGGTTGGAGTATCACAACAATGTGCATTTTATTCAATTTGTGGTGGGGATGCCGATCGTTGGCTGAAAAGTATTGTGTACCGGCGGTTCAGAGGCCGGTTACCTAACGCCACTCCCGAATCTGGTAGATTTTAGCAACATTTTTGATTGATTGTGTGATGAAAAAGTGGTCACGCTGATATGACCATTTGAAGATATAAAATGAAACGAACTGTTTATATGAGAGTGGTGGTAGGATTGAAAGATTTTCAGAAGTTTTTGTCCGAATTTCACCGAAATTCTGAAATATATTATCCGAAAAAGGTTTTTGACCCTTTCTGAATTTGACTACGTTTACGGTCGAAAAGCAAAGCTAACCGGTAGGTAAATATTATAAACTGAGCAACTATTTCTGTGGCCTTCAAATGATGGTTTTATAAAAAAAACAACCTACTATGCTGTGTTTATTTTGTGCTCAGGTTATAATTAGAAAATTCACTAACAAAAACAACTCATGACCTACATACAGATTTGATACTTTTGTAATATTATTTAGCTATTTCGATAGGTTTGCTCACCGCGGCGGAAATATGAACATGTTTTTTGACGTGACAACGTCTTAAATTAGGTTGCGGC
This sequence comes from Chilo suppressalis, assembly GCA_902850365.2. Lineage (NCBI taxonomy): Eukaryota > Metazoa > Arthropoda > Insecta > Lepidoptera > Crambidae > Chilo > Chilo suppressalis. The sequence goes on along the minus strand of OU963898.1, from coordinate 32,040,519 downwards.
TGGGAGTCACTTATGAAAAAGTGTAACGCTCGGTAACGTTACGATGAGTCTCTCGTGTTAAGTTTAAGTTTACATGTACAATGTTTAAGTAAACAAAATATATTTCTATAGTTAAAATTTGTGCAATTCTTATTTTCATTCAATTCCTTGTTCCTATTGTGCAATTTAATTATATTCATATCAATAAATATTCTACCGAGAAAAAGACGTTGTCACGTAAAATCTTCGCCCGTAAAACCGACTTTACAGGCAACCATTTTTTTATCACTTTACTTTAGTGCTCTAGCATGACCACCACAATATACGTTTTTTATCGCGTATAACTGTCAAACTCCATAGAAAATTTCCAAAAGAGCGTGATTAAAACGAGGGATAAGCCATATCGCAATGCGTAGGTAAATATATTTCTGCCATACGTTAGTCGTTATTCTACCGGAAACGGGGCTGGTTTTCATTATGTATCAACCGACGATATTGAAAACCCTTTTGGTATTAAATATAGTTGGTAGCAAGGTAGCGATAAGTAAGACTATCATATCACTAGCCGCGTCCGTCCCGGTGTATTTTTTTAATATTTATATTTTAACTGCTCGATTTATAAATCTCATAAAAAAATACCAGAGAAAATAAAATTTTAAGAAACTAATGACATGTATGGCAAACTAATCCTACAAGTATTATAATTTAACAAATATCAAAGCGTTATATATTTTATTTTTTAAGCCTGTAACTGCTTGATGTTTAAATCTAAAGAAAATATAACTAGAAAAGATTCCACGCGGACCAGGCAGCAGACGGTACTCGAACCCGAACCCTTCGCTTTCCGGGCGAATGCACTGACCAATTATGCTACCGCGGTCCTGACGGCCGCGTCGAACTTCTTCTAGCCATTCTTAAGCTGCAAGGCAGCGCCATCTCTTTGCATTATAAGTAACCCACAATGTGAAATGAATACTTTTACAAGTATTAAACATTTGAAAGAAGTAATAGCAATTATTATAGTTAGAATTTATTATAAATATCAAAGCGTTTTGGTCTGAGTCTATGCATAACGGGGTTACCATGTTAATGATGTTTGCGACGTCTTCGTTTTTCATGACTCATATTATTTACTGAATATATTGCATTTGCATGTGTTGAAATAAAATGTTTTGAGTAGAACTGCCGAAAGAAAAAGAGGTAGGGTATATTGGAGAAAAAAGTTGGCAACACTAAATTACGTTCTTTCATTTCTCAAGGAAATAGTGATCGGTTCGTGTTTTTGTAAATATGCTTTAATTATCTTTTTTCTAAAAAATATCTTAAAATATGCATGGTTAAGTGATGTGATAACTTGTCCTTATGAATCTCTTTCAATCAACTCACCAGATTGGCTACTTTTATCGAGATATATCTAGATTAGTTTTGTAGTTGGATGTCAACATAACCTCTCACTACTGTCGGTATTTTAGGAATGGCAGACGCACCATCTTCGAGTGCGCCTAAGGCGAAGGCGCCTAAAACAAAGGCTCCCAAAGAGAAGGCCCCGAAGGCCGCCCCAGCAGCGCCTGCGGAGCCCCCTAAGGCTGTGCGTAAAGTGTCTTCCAAACCTCGTCACGGAAGGCTCTATGCTAAGGCTGTATTCACAGGATACAAACGTGGTCTGCGTAACCAGCATGAGAACACAGCCCTTTTAAAGGTAAATTTTGTAAAATGAAATATCCAGCAGATTATTGGATTTGGGTGGACTTTTGTTAACAGTTTGTGTGATGATAAGTGATATTATCATAGTGAACATCTTTTAAAACTGGATGAATAACAAGCAGAAACTGTAGTATGGTTCGGGCAAAAGACCAGCACATATTCTGATTGTTTTCATAAATATAACCTCAAAGTTATAAATTTGGAAAAAAACTATTTGAAGTTAAAGAATAAGTATAAAAAAAAAAGTTACCTTTAACTTTTTGTTATTTTCTTGAAGTGATGCTTAGACATTTGAAACCTGAACTTGAATGTAGACAAAATCATTCTGATCTTTCTCAAAACATCTGTATTAAATGTATTTGTGTATGCCATACTACTAGCAATCTCATTAATTTCAGATTGAGGGAGCCCGTGACCGCAGTGATGCTGATTTCTATGCTGGCAAGCGGTGTGTGTACGTTTACAGAGCAAAGAAGAGGACCCCCATTGCTGGTGGTCCCCGCGGTAAGAAGACCAAGCTTCGCGCCATCTGGGGCAAGGTGACCCGCCCACATGGAAACTCTGGCAGTGTGCGTGCTCGCTTCAAGAACAATCTGCCCGCTCATGCTATGGGACATAGGATACGAGTGGTAAGCATCATGAGTACAATGAAAGGAATTACAAAACATTAAAAAATAGTGGTAATGTATATTTGCACTTGATTTTAACATGTGAAACATAAATTCTGTGTTATGTTAACTTGACACAGAATTATTTGAGATTACACTAACTGTTCTCCGGAATTTCTTTAGGATTAAAATTGCGTAAGGCTGTCTAAATTTTTCAAACAGTCATTTCAACTAGAAAGTAGTTTTATTTCATCATCAAGTATCTGAAGCCTATCATTAAAACATTTTGCATTAAATCGTTTTTATTTATATAATTATAAATAAAAAAAGATTTTTTAGTTATACCGAAACAATGAAATGCCTATTTGAAAAATAAAATACCATAGAACTACAACAGTAGTTAGAATGATGCTTAGACATTTGAAACCTGAATTGTATGTTGACAAAATTCTACTGACTAATCTTATCATATCATTTGCATTAGGACTATAAAGAAGTGCCTAACTAATACATTTTGTTTGTTTCAGATGCTGTATCCTTCCAGGATCTAAGAACCTGTTTAATTTTAAGCTAAAATATACATAAAACCACCAATCAGTTTTTTATTTTAGGGATAATTTAGTTAAAAGATTCATACATTATTGAAGTTCCCGTATTAAGAGTGAAATATTAAGATCCTAATGAGTTATGAATAATGGACTACATACAGTAGTGAAAACCTACTAGGAATAGGTAGGGTCCTTTTAAGGGTCCTATACCCAAAAGATAAAATGGAACCCTATTGCTGTTGGAATTTTATGAAGAAAGCTTGCCCGAAGCCGAATATTTTGTTGAAAATTCAATTAAATTAACATGAGGGGGGTCTCATATGACAAGAAAACAATTTTTTCTATGTGACCCATCATTGTCTAGAGCTCGATGAGTAAAATCTCTTATCTATTAGACAAGTCCGTCCGTCTGTCTGTGGTGCTGTTTCAGCAGCCAAACCGTAAGAGATAGATAAAGAGAATGTTTAAGTTATAAGTTAAGAATAGTCTGATAAGACTACAAATCGGATTTGAGTAACGTAGCACTTCCGGTTTTCGAGAAATCACGAATTTCCAAAAAAACCACAAAATCTCCGAAGTTCTCAATTAATTAAATACATTTTTTTTTTAATTGGTGAACATTTGGTTCACTGGTTTGCTAGTATAAATTTAATTGCTGTTATTTTTTATTTTCAAAATGAACAAATGAGTGGCTGTCCAAATTATCATTTTAAACCAATTTTGTAATGGTGTCATTTCAAAATCTAAACTAGTGAGGAATGTGGAATTTTGGTGTATGATGTACCATAATGTTGTATTAAACAACCAATGTACTTAATAAGTTGTGACGAAAATACACAAACGACTTTTCCTTTCGCGGTTTGTTGTACAGAACCCTTTTTTTTACTTTTTTGAATAACGCCTACAGGTTCTATCGTAGCAATCTAGCCAGTAAGATTGTTTACGCCTTAGATTTTTATTTTTTCTAGGCGTACCAGCGGCGTATTTACCTACAACTTAGGAATCTTGACGACCTCCGTGACCGAGTGGTTTGTACGCCGGGTTTCATGGTGTCGCCGACTCGAGAGGACTCGGAGGCTCTTATTTAAACGGCTAGCACATTACCAATTTTATGGGCCCTATCGAAAGGGCTGCCGTCTCCCCTAGGTAGTGTACCAAGTATTACACTGCCCTATCGGACCCTGACTCAGTCTGAAAGAAAAGGTCGTCTCGGTTGAACGTCGTTTTTATGGCACCCGATGCATTCTGATCTTTGTTAAAAACTTCTCTAAATCCTTCGGCACTTTTTTCTTTATTTAAAGGGACAAATGTAAATAAATGATAAAAAAAAATGATTACGAGTATTAATTATTACTTTCTGGGTTGCCTCAACTTGAACTGTAAATTGACTCTTTGGGAAATAAAAACCATTTTCATTTTTCAAAAAGAACTCAAATAAATAGTTACAATTGGTAACTTTAAAGGTTAGATTAGGTAACCAATTGTATTTTCGTCTACTGAGCTACCTAACTGCCTAACAGTTATTTCACTACCCGATTGTTAGGGCGTAAGGGAGATCGGGGGGCCAATCGCCTAACGGAAATGCTTTGGAAAACGCTAACGCTTACGATTTTATTTTGTTATTTCTAGCCGCCTGAGGTATTCAAATGCCTCGCGCTGTTTCTTTTTCTTTTGCATTGGTAATAACAATATTAAAAAAAAATAGCGTGAGGTATTCGAAAACTTCAGGCGGCTAGAAATAACAATATAAAATCGTAAGCGTTAGCGTTTCCCAAAGCATTTCCGTTAGGCGATTGGCCCCCGGGTCGCGTCGATCGCCCTAGATCGGGTTCCTTATACCTACTCTTATTACACCACCCTTAATCAGGGTAAGGGTTCCTTAAAATTAATTAAGTAGTCTAATAGGCCTTTTAACTCTACACATGGAATATGTAGGCAGTGTCTTAAGTAGCTTTGTGGAGTTGTAAAGTTTTGGTTTGGCCGTGGGTTCCGTACAAAGTTTAGACTACCCCCCGCCCCACCCCAATCCCAAAATCACGTTTTTAGGGTTCCTTACTTCAAAAGGAAGAAAACTGAAACCTTTGTAGGATCACTTTGTTGTCCGTCCGTCCGTCCGTCTGTTAAGACTGTTTTTCTCAGGAACGCGTGGAGGTATCAAACTGAAATTCATATCTAATACTCAGCTCTACTGTCCGTTGGTGCTGTGAAAAAATCAAACTTCTAAGCCAAAGCAATCAAAAGATACAGCCGTTTATGCCGCAAATTTTCGAAACTCGCACGGGAATCAAAACCTACAGGGTACTTCCCGTGAACTTAGAATCTTGAAATTTGGTACGAAGTAACGTCTTATGGTACAGATAAATTGCGAAAACCGTAATTTTTTTTTAAATCATATAATAAAAAATATTTCTTAATAATTATTGAAATATCCCTACAGAAAAGTTTACTAGAAAAAAATCCACGCGGACCAGGCAGCGGACGGGACTCGAACCCGCATCCTTCGCTATCCGGGCGAATGCACTGACCATTATGCTACCACGGCCCTATTAGCCGCGTCGAAATTATCCTAGCCTTAAGCTGCAAGGCAGCGCCATCTCTTCGCATTGTAGGTAACCCACAATGTCAAATGAATACTTTTTCAAGTATTAAACATTTGAAAGAAGAAATAGCAATTATAGTTATGAATTTATTTATTTTTTAAGCATTTAAGCATTTTTTAGATTTAAACATCTAGCAGTTAAATGCTTAAAAAATAAATAAAATCATATCCCTACAGGTTTGTACGGAACCCTCGGTGCGCGAGTCCGACATGCACTTGGCTGGTTTTTTATCCGTGACGTAATAATTTATCGGTGTAGGCGCGTCACAGCGGTGACACTTCCTGTACGTGAGAGTTCCAGCGTCAGTGACCTTGAGCAGGAGCGTGTATGCGCTAGGGTTGAACTTGGAATTTAGACTTGTGCCAATGAATATTTATGCATAGTAAGTTATTAAATGTAAACTGATTCAAGAATACTGGGGTAAATAATGAAGGATAGGTTTGATTTTATAATCAATTTTTAATCATCTAATGTAGGTACTATAACAAATTGCTAACTTTTATATATTTTCTCCTTTTTCGATTCGTTTTATAATTCTTATTATTATCTAAATAATAATAAGATTGCGTAGCGTAGTCAGTCTGTGCGTGCAATGCAGTGCAACGCTATTATTTTACTATTTCGCTACTGCCATCCCTTCGGTCTCGGCAGTCGGCGACTGCCCTCTCCAAGCCCCGCGCGCCGCGCAACGCCCCCGCGCACCTCCAGACACCCACACATAGCCGCGGGCGATTTTACGAGCACACATGCTTAAGTGTCGCTTCTTTTCGCGTAGTGTATATAGATGTAGTCCAGCTGCGAGGATAGATGTTGCGACAGAAAGTGTGCCGCTCCGGCCATTCTCACATTGGCGGCCGGAACCAAATCCCCTACCCCCCTGTAGGCCCTGGACTTACCAGCAGAAACACAACACCCACCACTAAAAGCAAGTGTTATTTTACTATGGTCTTCTGTAAGGTGGGCATTGCTTCCCCAGACGGGCGCTCCAATTCGTGCGGAAAATTCGCTGTGCTCTACTTCTCTTCAGTAGTATTTTAACGTTTATTGCCATTTTAGAATATTATCTTTAAACCGTTGTCTGGCAACGGTAAGTCCAGGCCACGCAGCGCTCCCCCCCTTGTAGTTCTGTCCTGCAAAAAGGGGGGCCGCGGAGGGAGCTACACGGACATGCCCAAGTAGCCCTCCGCAGCGGACGGGGGGCGGTACGGTGGGCACTAGGCCGCGTACTCAGCCCCCACGCGCGGGCACCCCGCGATACCCCGGGAGACCCCTGCCGCGAAGCCCCGACTAGGCCGGGAGGCTGCTAGGTGCTGAGACGCGGAAGAATCCCTAAACGGGGATCCCGCAGCTTCGCGCTAAGCAGCCTAGAGGGTATTCGCAGGGTTTTTAGCGTATATTATGCCGTAAAGCGCCCGTAAGAGTTACGGGGTCCTCAGTGGGCAGCCACTGCTGGGGCTTGTAAGGCTTGCGGGAGCCAGGTGTGAGGTCCGTTCGGCGGTGTGCCTCTTAAAGGCGCCGTCGTCTGTAAACAGGATTTTTTGCCTTAGGAGGGCACACCCTCGCTGTGCTTCGGAGTGCTTCAGAGAATAAAACTGAATTCAGACGATTTGCAACAGCTGTATTTAAGCCATTGTGGGGATTGGAGAACTCCGTCTTATATGGTAGGTACCATTACGTAATTTGTTGTACCTACTACACTTAGATGCATCAGTTGTATTGTTGGCATGACTGAGTGATGTGACATGTGACTGAGTTGAGTGAGGCAAGGAGTGTTGTCAACATCCGCTGTCGTGAGCGGGTGACCCACTTGATTTATTGCTTCATCCGCTTTCTTTAAATAGTCGGTAGGTACAAATGCGTAGTATTGTAGATGTTAGTAGATTTTGACGAGACCAATGCCTACCAAAATCTCTAAAGTCAACATTGTGAAGTTAGGCGTCTTTTTAACTAATCATAATCATAATCAAAATCATTTATTCAGTTTAGGCTGTTACAAGCACATATGAATGTTTAGAAGCTACGCCATCGGTTCGTAAATCTACGGCGGGAGATCTTGTACTGAGAAGAACCGGCAAGAAACTCAGCAAGGGCTGTTTTTTTCTCCCTGTTTTATCATTTACAGAGTCGTCAAGTTGAAAAATGACTTCAGAGATGATTCATGAAGTCACCTTTCATTGCATAATGTGAAATTATACATTAATTGTTCACCTGAATTTTGATTGCTGTGTCACACAGTATAAATATAAACGGAGTTATTTATAATAGGTGTAATTAAACATTTACATATTAAATATCAAAATAGTTAGGGCAGACTCATCGTCGCTGGCAGCACCCGTTCACGAGCATGACGCATGAACCAGCCAGCGCTTCGCTCAACCATATTTTAGGGAACGTAACGACCCGCCTCACACGACACCACCAAAGAGACTTTTAAGAGAACATGACTAACTAAATAAAACTAGTTTTTACGGGTTAATGCACGAAACTTTATTTATTTCTGACGTTTCGTAGCCTTTACAGGCTTCGTCGTCAGAATAAAACTTTTATTTAATTTGTCGAGCTACCTTCGAAAGACTTATTGAGCGTTCTGTTATTTCATTGTTCGATTTTTAAAGTTTCATGTGATCCTTTTTCTTCAGAGCCGGTGTAGTGAAGTGTGACTCTTGGTGCTGCAAGTGTCCATGGGCGACATGGCCACTTACCATCAGGTGGAATGCCAGCTCGTATGCCTGCATACACACATAAAAAAACTGCTAAATGGTAGCTACTTTCATGCCTAAGCCAAAGAAGCTGAACTCATTTATTCAGTTTAGGCTGTTACAAGCTCTTGTGAAAGTCAAACGCTACGCCATCGGTTCGTAAATCTACGGCGGGAGACCTTGTACTGAGAAGAACCGGCAAGAAACTCAGCAAAGGCTATTTTTTTCTCCCTGTTTTGTTTCAAATAGTGTCGTCAATTGAAAGATGGCATCAAATATTGAAAACATGTGTTGATGTCGACTTCCATCACATTAATATTATTAACTAGCCGTGCCCCGCGGTTTCACCCGCGTTTTTCTCGTTTCCGTGGAAATACCTACCAAGATAAAATATATAGGTACCAACTCTTACACACGTGATAACTTTTAAACGAAATATCCGATTGAGATGAAACAAAAAGTATTTTACTTCTACATAAATACTCTTGATAACATAATGCTTAATTTCGATAAAGATTAATATTACGATACATATTTAACGTAGTTTTTTTCTCTTCAGACGATTTAATAATTATTTTGAACACAAAATCGGTTATTGTGATTAAAATATGATAGCTAGATATATGTTCTCGCGGACTTTTTTGTAGGTCTTAATAGGATCTACAAACCCGTAGTACACCATATTGTTCTATTGTCAATAGTTTTTGCAGCGCACTCAAAAATAGGTTTTCGATTTTACACCTTGTGTTACAAAATAGCAATTTTATTACGGATCCCTGATTTTGAAAATCCCTGTGCAAAAAATATAGCCTATAGCCTTCCTCGATAAATGAACTACTCAACACTGAAAGAATCATTCAAATCGGACCAGTAGTTCCAGAGATTAGCGCGTTCAAACAAACAAACTCTGCAGCTTTATAATATTAGCATAGATTAACAAAAGTTAAGCATAGCTAGGTACTACTTTTAAATTTAGAAGTGGCGTTTTTAAGATGATTGGAAACTTAATAATGTATATGTACTTAAATATAGTCAGCTACGCTATGATTATTACGCGTAGACAATAAAACAGAACATTGTGCATATCAAAGGCGCTGGGAACAATATCCCACTCAATGTCACCTGTCATTGTTGCCAGATCGAAAACAGAGTTGCGCAACAATGGCCATTATTATCTGACATAATGTGCTGTTTATTACCATGTTTTCTACGCCAATTAGCCATCACAATCATAGGAGAAAATGAGGAAAATTCGATCCATGGTTACTGTCGCGCAATAATCAAGGCATTATGGGACAAAAGGGGGAGTATAAGGTATTAATTTCTTTTTCATATCAGTTACACTCACAAAGCTAGGTACGCAACTATATCTTTAATCCAGATATCTTAAGAAAATTGTCTGCAGGAGAGATTAGAACTGGTGAACTCTTGCTGTCCAGACAACTCGAACCCAACCTTAATGTAACAATCAGAAATCAATAAATCTTTATTCAAATTATAGTAATATAAGTTATTTACGGGATTGTTACTATGTACTTACCTTGTTTTTAGCGAGTTTTCGGTATTTCGACACTGTTGCAAGCGCCATGATCACGGAGTAACTGATTGAACATGATAGGAAACTCGCTAAAAACAAGGTACATGGTAACAAACCCGTAAATAACTTATCTTACTATAATGTTAGTGACCATGAAAGTTTAAAACAATATATTCATTCAAATTGGATGTATAGTACAACTCTTTTGAATCGTCCAAACAATCCCGCATCGATGTGCTTGGTAGGTAGTTACCAAAGACATCGTTAAGTAAGATTATTGAATATTTTAGAACTTGTTATCATTTTCTGTTGAAGGAAAGTGACCATGATGTTTATATTCTGGAGCAAACTGCTAGATTCAGAAAACGAAAGATCTTTTGTAAATGAAAATCTACTTGGTTAATCAGTTTGACCCCTTGGCCGAGTCGATACCCCTAAAAACCTTCCTCGCATACCTATTCCCCTAAGGACGGAAGTTCAAAGTTATTAAAAAGTATGGTAGATATAATACTTACTGTCTAAAGCTCAAGAATTTTCTGGAAATGATCTCTCAATAATAGGTATATACAAAAACTAGCGGCCCGCCCTCGCTTCGCTTCGGTGTAAAGCTGAAGTGTAGACTAGTTTTTGTTCTCAGGCTTGTATTATACACAATGACATTCATCTATGATTCTTCTTATATCTGCATGCAAAGTCTCAGCCCGATCGGTTTAAAATTGACAAACTTTCATTCCCTATTTTATCCCCTTGGGGGTAGAATCAAAATCCTTTCTTAGCGGATGCCTACGTCATAACATCTACCTGCATGCCAAATTTCAGCCTGATCCGTCCAGTGGTTTGGGCTGTGCGTTGATAGATCACTAAGTCAGTCAGTCACCTTTGAGTTTTATATATATTCGTAGATACAACGAGTACTCCCAACGTGTAGGTACTCGCAAATATCGCCCCGTACTTTTAATTAAACATATAAGCAAGTTTATTTTAACCGTTCCGATTTCCGATTCGCTCTGTATTCGATATCTATTGTGTCGGTTTCCTACAGTCCCTCGGCAACAGTTGTAAAGGGAGCACAGCCATGACACGACCCAGTTAAGTGCAGTTCTATCGACCACCGATGTTCCAGCCGTCCACACAGCACACACCACGCGGAGACCTCGACTGAGCATTTCATTATTCATTCGTGTCAATACTCCTCGAGCTCCAATCGAATAGTTTATTTACGAATCAGTGTAAGGACACTGTGGACTTACATTTTTAATCTAAGTTGTAGGCTCTTGGATAAATAAAATTGACTGATATGACTCTAAATTCGTGTAATTAATTTACCGAGAACGCAACAAAGGATTCTATCGTTAAATACATCAAATACAACAAACATTTCGTGCGAGCTGTGTGGAAAGAAAAAACGGCCGTGTGCCACCATTGAAGCGTCGCGTGAACAGGCTTTTTGCGCGCGTCGTACATGTCGCGGCAAAGACATAATGTCAGTAAAGGTGCCATGCACGGTGGCGTGTTTCGTTCCACGCACTACAAAGTTTATATTACAAACTTAGTAACTTACTATCCTAGCTTTTAAAGGAATATTTTTCTTCATGAGGATTATCATATCATATAGCATTATCAGCTGAGGAGCTCGATGGCGCAAGTGGTTAGCGCGTTCGGCTGCGATCGTTGAACTTAAGCAACTTTAGCAGTGGTCGGTCATTGGATGGGTGACCAAAAGTTACTATCTCGTGCTCCTCCGTGCTTCGGAAGGCACGTTAAGCCGTTGGTCCCGGCTGCATCTGCAGTCGTTAGCGCCCACCAATCCGAAATTAAGAGGCGGCCAAATCGTTACAAGTTGTTTACTGGGCAAAAATACAATCGGCAAAAAACATATAAATCTCATAAAACCGGTTTTTAGCCGGTTTTTCTTTTCAGAAACCGGTTTTGGGAACAAAACCAATATTTTTTTTCGTTCTCGATTTCGGTTAACCAAAAACTGATTTTTTTCCCGGTTTGATGCCCTGTGTATAATAATAAACATTAAAAATTAAAGTAGTTTTTTTTAATGTTATCCTGGGGGCGGCCATACAGACTGGCACGCAGGCGGCCATATACCCAGGCACGGCCCTGGTGGGGACATTAATAGGCTGATGATGAATGATGAATGAACGATATCATTATCAAAGTTAAGAAAGTAGGGAAAGATTTCACATGAGAGAAAATGCGCCGAAGAAAGAAAAATAAAAAAATATTTTGTTAAACTACGATGTAAAGGAAAGGTTAAAATTTTCAAAAATTCAAAATTCAATATCGTTTATTCAGTCTAGGCTGTTACAAGCACTTGTGAATGTCGAAAAGCTACGCCATCGGTTCGCAAATCTACGGCGGGAGACCTTGTACTGAGAAGAACCGGCAAGAAACTCAGCAAGGGCTGTTTTTTTCTCCCTGTATTATTACCCGGCTGCGCAATGCAAGAGCGCGAAGCGCGACGCGCAGACAGGGTTATGTGTTTTATACAGAGTCGTCAAATTGAAAAATGACTTCAATATGAGGTAACTCATAAAGTCACTTTTCATTACAAACAAAAAAAAATGCAAATAATATAAAAATTATGACTACAAAATAAAAAATTAAAATATGTAAAAAAAATGGTTTAACAAAGTTTAGGAATGACGTGTCCTACCGCTTAGGCAAAAAGAAAATAATAATAATGAACGATTAAAGTTTAGAACAACGATTAATAGTAGTACCCAGTGAATTAAGAGCAGACTCATCTCCGCTGGCAGCACCCGTTCACGAGCATGACGCATGAACCAGCCATCGCTTCGCTCAACCATTTTTTAGGGAACGCAGCGACCCGCCTCACACGACACCACCGAAGAGATTTTTAAGAGAGCATGACTACTCATAACCACACATGGATACTATGTTACTAAAATAGAAAAAAAAATACATATAGGTACCAGTGTACATTATTATAACAAACTATAAACACAACGGCAGGACACATGCATGTGATTACCTAAACACTGTTGTCGACCCTGGCAATACTCTTCCAACCCAAAACCAATCAAACATCAGTCCCCCCCTTTCAGTCTGTATAGAGAATGACAAGGATACACCACTGCAAAACCAAGTTCAGGTCTAGAAAAACATACCAGAATCCACACCGCCATTAAATCTTTATCAGAGAAATAATATATGTTCACTTACATTTTGATTGCTGTGTCACACAGTATAAATACAAGTAGTGTAATGTAAAATACAATCAAAAATTAATAATAATTATCATTACAATAATAAAGTAGTATAGAGCAGACTCATCTCCGCTGGCAGCACCCGTTCACGAGTATGACGCATGAACCAGCCATCGCTTCGCTCAACCATATTTTAGGGAACGCAACGACCCGCCTCACACGACACCGCCGAAGAGATTTTTAAGAGAGCATGACTACCCATAACCACTAAAACCAATCTGCAAAATGGTTACTTAGAGTTAAGGTAATTTATCTGTACGACACTGCAAACAAATACAAAACAATTTTGCAGTTACAGCCATGCAGTTTTGTCATTCAAGTATTCTTTAATAGTATAATAGCCTTTCTTAACTAAACAACTTTTAATGTGACATTTGAACTCATTTATGGGTAACTCAAGAACAGCATCAGGAATTTTATTGTAAAAATGTATACCTTGACCCATAAAAGATCGGTAAAGCTTCTGTAACCTGTAGGCTGGCAATGCAAGCTTGTTTCTATTCCTAGTATTAAAATTGTGTACGTTACTGTGTTTGGTATACAAATTGATATTATTTTTAACGAGGAGTATGCAATTGTAAATGAATTGAGAAGCAACAGTCAAAATGCCAATTTCTTTAAATTTTTCTCTAAGAGATGTTCGGCTACTCAATTGATAAATAGATCTCACAGCTCTTTTTTGTAAAATGAAAATACTTTCAATATCAGCTGCTGTTCCCCAGAGTAAAATGCCGTATGATAAGATACTATGAAAGTAACTAAAATATACAGTCCTGGCAGTATCTATATCAGTAAGTTGTCTTATCTTTCTTACGGCATAAGCTGCTGAACTAAGTTTACCAGCCAAAAGCGTAATGTGATGACTCCATTGCAGTTTTGAGTCTATCGTTATACCCAAGAATGTAGTCGAGTCTACTAAATCTAATTTTTCATTATTTAATTTAATTCCAATATGCTCAACTTTTACATTAGGTAAGGAAAATTGAATACACTTGGTTTTATTAGCATTTAGCTTTAGATTATTGACATTAAACCATTGCAGAACTTGAGAGAGAGCATTATTTACATCGTCATAGTTGTTTTTGCGCCTGTCAACGTTAAATAATAAAGATGTGTCATCAGCAAATAATACAATCTCACACAAATTTTCCACAAAAAATGGCAAATCATTTACATATATTAGAAACAGGAAGGGACCTAAAATTGAACCCTGGGGAACGCCCATTTCCACATGTTATAGGTTAAACTATTTACCACATCATTAGCTCATTATTTGCGCGAAGGTCGGCATCGGCTATGTGATCAAAAATATATTATCTCGCATTGACCTTTAACGGTCTAGTACCCATTGGACCCTCCTAATTGGACCTTACCTACAAAAAAGTGCCCGTTCGACCTCCTATCAAGAACATGGTGCCCATTGGACCCTCAAAGACGTACTTAACAACACTATGGGAGCTATTGGAGCTCTTAACTATTTGGCTAATTCTTTTGGAACGGTAAAGTACAGTCGTGTAGTAAAGTAACATTGTAAAAGACATAAAAACACAAAGGTTATAAATCTAAGTATTTAATCAACATTTTTATAAAATTCAAAACTCTCCATCAGTAACAACCAATATAAATATTTACATAAAATATAATAATCAAATCACGGATTTTTTACTTTACTTTTAAAGCCAATAGAAATTATTTTTTATCAAATAGCTCAACTTAATTATAAATATGGTTTGTTATATCACACAGATTAAGCACAATTATTATATACTTATTCTAAATATTGATAAAATAAATAAAAGCACAAAGGTTGTAAATGTAAGTATTTAAAATCAACATATTTATAAAATGCGAAACATCAATCATCAGCAACAAACCATAGAATATAATAATCAAATCACAGATTTTGTTATTTTACTTTTAAATAGAAATGTTTTTTTATCAGATATCTTAACTAAATTATATATACAGTTTTTATATCACTCACATTAACTATTGAAGCACAATTATTATGTATTCTAAATATTCATAAAATAAAATACAAATGTAATATTTTCATATTATATTTTATAAAAAAATGATTTCTAATCATATTTTTACAATTAGCCAGAAATTGCTTATAATAAAAACATACTTTAACTAAAGGATATTGTTCAAAAGCGGTAGTCGGTTTCCGGCAGGGACGAAATATATATATTTTGAAAGTTTGTATAACATGTATAGATACTTCGATTTTTTTATTCATTACCGATTAATTTAAATCGTGTTTAATAATTAAACAATTTTTTAAGTATACTGGCTACCCTATCTTAGTAACGTCATATTTTTAGTGCGTGGTGGCTTATAACGTCAACTCAATCACTATGGCAAATGTCAATCAGTCCAGTCATGGATTATTATCAAAATTATTATCACTGCTTTTGTTACGCATTGAATATAATATATTTGATGCTTGGCAACAAAAAATAGACAAATAAACTTGCCATTTGCAAATCAATTATTAGATAGATTTATGTTATTTAAATATAAAAAACCGGGATAAAATAAAATTCTAGTTTTTTGTCAAACGATTCACAATTAAGTGCGCTGCGTCTCATAAAAACTTGGAGTCTGCCAAAAGACCCACTACCCCACTACCTACCTCCATAAAAAATTTAACAGTCTTTTGTAAAACATTATAAATTACCAAATTAAATATTTAAGATACATATGTGAGTAATTTTTCTAAGCAATGGCCTACGGTTGTAAGATTATTTTCTAGCTGCAACGTAGGTCATAAATCGGAACGAGACAGCAAATTTTCTCTCTCTCCCACACATGAGATCGGCGCCATCCTTTTGTTTAAGCGCAGAGATTGCTT
Source organism: Chilo suppressalis (assembly GCA_902850365.2). NCBI lineage: Eukaryota > Metazoa > Arthropoda > Insecta > Lepidoptera > Crambidae > Chilo > Chilo suppressalis. Next base: position 32,024,745 of record OU963898.1, on the reverse strand, counting down.
GGGCTTGGAATCTATAACCTTCCTTTCATTAGGTGCTTAAGAGGAGTATAAATGTCGATAAAAACACTCAATCTACCTCAGCATTTCAGTCTTAGATCAAAAGATGATTTCGTTGCAAAATCCACCATCATGTTGCTTAGATTGTCTAGATCCAAGCTGTTTTAAGGAACTTTGAATCAATCGAACTTTGTTCGATTTGAAAGGTCTTGTGGATTTGGTGTTGCGCTGTAAGGGTATTTATTGGTCAGTGTACGATCGCCCTATTGAGTGAAACCTTTTTACATTAATGACTATTAATGTAATTAAATTTTAAATTAATGTAATTAATGATCATTCTTTTAAACCTAAAGCACAAACATATATTATGTCCTTTAAAGAAAAAAAGGTTTTACAATATTTACGAAAAAAAAAGATATTGAAGTATTATCATTGTCACTTGCACCCTTATAACACATAGAACTAAAATACATGTCAGTAGTGCAATATTTGGTTTTGGCTCCTTGTCAATACGAATAAAATAAAAATAAACATTATACAAATTAAATTTTGATTACTTTTGATTAAATTTTTATTTTCTAACTATCTCCATTATATATTATTGTACGAGTACCTTACAAAAAAATCCAAATGTGTTAAAAATTTTCTTTTCTTAAAGGTTACTATCATCTGTCTGCGTCCAGTATTTATAGAGCAATAGACAAAAAACAGTTTTTTTTTATTTTTCCTGAAAACTTACGTTTTTGTGGTTATCTTTTTATTCTCCGGGGACGGCGAAATGTCGTTAATTCGAAGAAAAAAGGTAACCTGATTTTACAGTATTTAGTTAGTGGCTTTATAATACCTTCTATTAATTTTATTTTTGTCTGCAATTTTCTACATGACTGTACTGTGCTTAACAAAACTGTTAATAAGGTCGAACTGGCAGTAGGGTATAATCTTGAAGGTCCAATGGGCACTTAAAAAGAGGTCCAATGGGCACACTGAATATAAAAATTTTAAGGAGGTCCAATGGGCACCAAAAAAGAGGTCCAATGGGCACATTGAATATAAAATGTTTTAAGAAGGTCCAATGGACACCAAAAAAGAGGTCCAATGGGCACTTTTTGCTTTTGGGTCGAATCTTGAGGGTCCAATGGGTACTAGACCTTTTTAACACGGGAAGTTAAATACCTACTCCCTTTCGCTGCGTCGTTCAAAAGAGCACATTAGTCAGACAGTCGGAGACCAATTAAATTATATTTAAATACTAGTGGCCCGCCCTCGCTTCACTTCGGTGTAGAGCTGTAGTGTAGATTAAAAAGACTTCATATAATTATAAAAAAAAATGAAAATGGTATTTCATAACACAGGGTAACCTTATATGAGAGCAGTTCTAATTTTGTACAAACAAAAAATATTTGGAATAAAGAAATTTTTGTTTTTGTTTTTTTTTTTGTTTTGGTATAGGTATTTGCCTTTTCCAAACTTCTATTGAATCATCACGTCACTCAATTGTTTTGCCTTCCCGGAACATTTGAAATTTATTCTTCTCAGTACAAGGTCTCCCGCCGTAGATTTACGAACCGATGGCGTAGCTTCTAGACATTCATATGTGCTTGTAACAGCCTAAACTGAATAAATGATTTTGATTATTGATACAAAACGCCGCCACACGTCACTCGCGCGATTCCCCACCCTTCACTCTCTTACCTCAGTCGGCCGCTGTCGCGCACTTCAGCCACTTTAGTAGCCGCTTCTAGCTTCTCGTGGCGGCGTTTGTGGCGACACTAAGGCCCTTATTACATAATGACAACTAAGTGTTGATCTTTACTTGAGTACAGTTAGAAAGGGATGCCGCTATGTGCTATATATAGCGACATCCCTTTCTAACTATGCTCAAGACTAGATCAATCACTGAGAATCTTTCTATAATTCGCGGACCTTAGAGAGCTTAGATGTTGCGCGCGTGCACGTTTCGGAACACGTTTCCACGTATAACTTGCATCCTGTGCAAGATGATTAATTAGCAGTTATTTATCCATTGTTATGCAAATACCAGTTCATTATCTATGAATATGGCAAGCAATACACTTAATGCTTCACAGTGAATATTTGTTAATACATAATTGGTGCCTCGTGAAGACTGTTAACTATGTAGTAGAGTAGACATTTTACGGCGTTTGTTTTGACAGAAGATAATATTAATAAAGAAAATATAACTAGAAAAACATCAAGCAGTTACATGCTTTAAAAATAATAAAAATTATAACTGTAATTGATATTTCTTCCATCAAATGTGTAATACTTGTAAAAAAAGTATTCATTTATTTGGCATTGTGGGTTACCTATAATGCGAAGAGATGGCGCTGCCTTGCAACTTAAGAAGGGCTAGAACAATTTCGACGAGTTCCGTGAGGGCCGCGGTAGCATAATTGGTCAGTGCATTCGCCCGGATTGCGAAGTGTGCGGGTTCGAGTCCCGTCTGCTGCCTGGTCCGCGTGGATTTTTTTCTAGTTAAATTTTCTTTAGATTTAAACATCAAGCAGTTACATGCTTTAAAAATAATAAAAATTATATAGATAATATTATGTTTACTAATAAAAAAAACAAAATCAAAAGTGAGGGATTAAGAGGTTAAATAATTATTATTATTACAGTCATGGGGATGGGCGTAAGGTAAATTTTTTTCACTGTTTATTTCATTTCTAATTAAAAATGGTGCTTGTACTAGCGAAATGGCCAAGTCACAAGACTAGGGTCTATGTAGACAGAGTTTGTGAAGTAAGGCTTGTACAGCTTGGCTCTACATGAGACCAGATTATGTTTTTTTTTAAATATTATTGGATGACCTCCGTGGCCGAGTGGTTTGTACGCCGGGTTTCATGGTGTCGCCGACTCGAGAGGTCCAGGGTTCAAATCCCGGTGTGGGCAGATGTTTGTGTGATGAATACGAGCATTCGTATGTATTTCTATAAAAATATACTAATACTAGCTGACCCAGCGAACTTCGTACCGCCCTAAAAAAATAGGGGTTGTCCAGCGGACAAAATTGTGAATCTAAACCATTCTAAGATCCCCTTGAACACACACAAAAAATTTCATCAAAATCGGTCTAGTCGTTTAAGAGAAGTTCAGTGACATACACACTCACAGAAGAATTATATATATAAAGATATGTACAGTTTGTATAGTATATGTATTCTATCCGTTACCCATAACACAAACCTTATAGTGCTAACTTCGGGGCTAAGCTATTGATGTAAGTGTTGGAAATATTTGTTAATATCATTATTTTACAGTGTAAGGCATATGGTCTCGTTTTGGCAAACTGTAAGATGAAAGGGTTTTGGTGGGATTGTATTTTTGAAGTTATACTTCTTTAGGCGCGTTATGAAAAAATGATGAGAGTGAAATTTTTAGATGCGCGCGCATCACTGTAACACAAAAGTAACAGCATGAAGTTTGCCGCGGGCGCGTTATGAAAAAATCATGTGAGTGAAATTTCGAGATGCGCGCGCATCACAGTAACACAATAGTAACACCGTGAAGTTGGCCGCGGGCGCATTATGAATGTTAGTGTCTAATAATGGTGGATTATTAACCACTTAGTGGTTAATAATCCACCATTATTAGACATCTGTTCGAAAGGTACTTTGAACGATCCACGGAGCTCCATAAGATGATCGCGTTGTCAAAAACAATGTTTGCACGCTCGTCGCCTCTGATCACTGTTTTCATATTTATAATATTTATCCACATGTTTCTAGTTTCTATATAGCCACAACGTGTTTTAGTTACTTACAAGTGCTAATTACATTATGGACTAATAACTTAAATTCAGTAGTGATTTTAATTGAATATTTAGAATATTTATTTAATTTTTCAAATTAAAACTGAACTTAATTGACTGTGTTAACTATCCTTTTCCAGTCCTTTTATTATTTTATTGTAATTATTAATTATTTGCATGCAATTAAAAAAATATTTTTAATGATGCTAAAGAAGTATAACTTCTCACGCGCGTACATAAGTTACACGCATCCATTATTATTTTTTGTACGAGTCGCAACAAATTACCCCGCCGCATCTGATGTTAAGTGTAGTCCAGTCGTGTAGATACATGATGCGGCAGATATGTGCTTCTCCCACCATCTTCACCTTGTCCCGATCCACTACTGACTAGTTAAGCTATGTGATCTGATCTGAGCTTGAGGTTGCAAACAAGCATAAGTGGTAAGTTGCCACCATAGATTGGAGCTCGATGGCGCCGGAGGTTAGCGTGTTCGGCTGCGATCGTTGAAGTTACGCTTAACTACTGTTGAAGTTGCTACTTTCGCAGTGGTCGGTCATTGGATCGGTGACCAAAAATCTTCTATCTCGAATTCCTCCGTGCTTCGGCAGACACGTTAAGCCGTTGGTCCCGGCTGCATCTGCATGTTAGGATCCGCCAGTCCGCAATGGGCCCGCGTGAGTCATGGCACAATCTCCCTATTCCATCCATAGGGTAGGCCTGTGCACCAGCAGTGGGGACATTAATAGGCTGATGATGAAGCTATATGTCACTGACGCCAAGTCGCTTAATAATTTTAAACATAAATTAAAATTATGGCTCATTGACAGAACCTTTTATAGTGTCGATGAATTTTTAAATGATAGATCCTTACATTAATTGGACTGATTAATTCTTTTTTTTTGTTTTATTATTTCTATTTGACATTTGTATTTTGACATATTTGTATTTGACATGTTGAATTTTCTCTAAGCAAAGATATTGTATTTTAACTCCGTAATGTACTTTTATATAATTTGAAATCTGATGATTACTTAGTACTTTATGTATTTTCTGTTCTGTTTATTATTGACGTGTAATTTATTGCAAAATAAATGATTATGAATATGATTATGAGTAAACGTGTCGTCCGTTATTATATTAAGTGTCTTGTACGATTGCTTTTCGAAAACATATTGTTATAGTTCTCTAACTACCAGTGTTTCCGTTGTATTGTTAGGCGCTTTGCAGACGGCGGGGCAGAGCGGGCCGGTCAATTTCGCCGCGAACGATAGCACAAAGTGAATCCTTTACTACAAACGCACACAGAGGGCAAAAAGACCGCGCCTTGGGTGCCCGGCGGGCACTGGCGGCGCGGCATATCCGCGGCTGCCCGCCGTGGATCATACAAACCAGTTTATATGCAGTAACGCAGACGGCGGCGCGGGGCGGCTAGCTCAGTCCGCGCCACGCGCTTTTCAGTGATGGACTATTTTCTAGAACGAACGTCCTGAACTGACTGCCTTTGCCAGTCGTGTGCTTTGTGTACGCGGCGAGGGCAGCCGCAGACATCGACGGGCAGACGCGGTTTTTATTGCTTCGCGGACAAAAAGTCCGCCCCGCCCCGTCGTCTGTAAAGCGCCTTAAAGTCATTATGTCGAGGAGGCCCAACAAGTCCTGACGGCGCGGCGCGGGAGCGACACCACGCAGCTATTCCTGGACCCTCCTACGACGTGAGCCGATGAGTTATCATAATCACATAATGATGCCTATCGCTAACGCTGTTATTGCTCTAGATTATTCTATAAATACGCGACATCTCCGCGTAGGCGGGTTGTTTGTATGGACGGATGTTTTGGTACCTGTGTACCTTGAACCTTAGTAAAAGGCAAATAATCACAAAACAGAATTATAAAGATTTATTGATTCACGTAAGAAACTAATTTCAGCGTATTTGGTATAACTCCTACGCTGGATTGGAGTGAAATATAAAGAAAGAAAGCTACAGTCGTTTGCTAACTTAAAAATTGCGTCTAGTTGGTTTCATATATTTTTTTGCTAATTATCACTAAACAAACAACAAAAGCGTTGCGTATGGAATTTTCATAAAGAAAGAGTAGAACGAATCCAGCGCCAGTTCACAAAATTTTTGGCATTCAAAAGTCGAAACTGTCCCTATCGCGCAAATTATGAAAATCGTCTGAAACGTTTAAAGATTGACAGCCTGGAGAAACGAAGAAAATGTGCCGACATCTTGTTGCTTCATAAGTTGGTTAATGGAAATATTAATGTACCTACCTGATATGTTTGCTGAAATTAATTTCACAGTTCCAAGAAGAATTCCACGTTATTCAATCTTGCCATTTACAAAACCGTTTTTCCGAACCAAGATACCACCCCTAAGTCGATTGATGGAGACGTGTAACGATAAATCCGATGACATTGATATCAGTCTCCTATTTTTCTCAGCATTGAAAAAGAAAATATTTTCGATTGAGTAACTTCAAACACTAGAGGTGTTTGTTACTAAATCGAAAATATTTTAATAACAAGAGTTAACTTACCTCATATAGATATTTGAAGAATAACTTTAGACACTAATATTGTGCCAAAAAATGTATGGAAATTGCTGTATGCACCTTAAAAAAAATGGGTGCGTGTACTTATGTAGGCGCGTGAGAAGTTATCCTTCTTTGGCATCGTTTAAAATTAGTTTTTAATTGCATGCAAATAATTAATTACAATAAATTAATAAAAAGTCTGGAAAAGGACACAGTCAATAAAGTTCAGTTTTAATTTGAAAAAATAAATAAATAATCAAAATATTCAATTAAAATCGCTACTGAATATAATTTATTAGAACATATGTGATTTGCACTTGTATGAAACTCAAACACGTATTCCGAATATACAAACTAGAAACATGTGGATAAATGTTATAAATATGAATACCTATAACTGTTACTTTATTACAAAAAATAAAGATGTGGTTTTTGGTTCTACTACACCAATGGTCAAGAGATGGCGCTGTAGTCTCCTGAATCGCGCTTTGGTTCCGTTGTTCCAGATTAATAAATACTTTTGATAGGCCTTCACAATGCAGTCGTTAGCACCCACTAAATAGAGATTCTATTTCTATTTTGTTGGTAGATTTTCTTAATGTGCGGTGAACACAAAAGTAACGCATGAAGTTGGTCGCTCAAGCGACCAACTTCATTATGTTAAAATTTTGTGTTACAGTGATGCGCGCGCATCTTAAAATTTCACTCTCATCATTTTTTCATAACGCGCCTAAAGAAGTATAACTTCAATAATTTACATAGACTTGTAATACCCATTTGTTTTTTTTATGTAATAATTGTGATATTGTTATTGGTGTGTCAAATAAAAGAGAGGTAGGTCAAAGTGAATTTTTTGCTCGTATTGGAGACGGTCTGGGGAAGTAGTCTCCACCTTAGAGATTAATAAAGTAACACCTTTTAGTGGTGTCGTGTTTCTGTCGGAGAGAAAGGTCCTAGAGAGAGAATACGCCCAGAGGAAATCAAATCTCTCAAAGCTAGAAACGTTTTGAACTTCTTGGAAGCTGTCGGGCCAACAGAAATACTTGGTGGCGAATCACAATAGCCTCCCGCAAAGGAGTCTTGAACTAGGTGCGGCGCTTTTTCACGCCCGATCAACTGTGCTTGTTATATGAGACGCAGGTGCGGTCTTGCGAGGCATATTGCTCGCACCTCTGGGATGGTTCCGCCAAGTACTTGCTCGATGTTTTGCATAGGTTATGGAGGCCATACACATTAGGTGTTGCATGATGGTTTTAGCCGTGCATGCATAACCGACATGCATAACCGAGTTTCATATTGCACATACACGTTAGGGTTTGCATGTACAGTTTTGCCATTACTCTCAGTTGAGCTACGTGACGGTGTGTGTAGAACGCCTATTAAGTACTGTGAATGGAATATTTTTTTAATCACATCTTCTTTCGTAGCTGTGGGCACTAATTCCTTGGCCTTAGTTATCAATCTCTGGTATTCTTTGCACTTTACGCCAAAGACAAGGTTCCGACTTATAACTTTCTATAAATTCTTCTAATGTTGCATTGCGCTTGCGACTAGCCATTTTCGAAACGACGCGATGGTGCTCGGACCTTCCGCCGTCGCAACGATTAAAAACTGAGAACTGTGACAGGCAAGCTCGCCGGACGCCACACACACAACCGAGCGGCATAAAATATCAATTTTGATATTTGTTCGGTTGCATGTACATGCACCGATAACTGTACAGTTTTATCACATACACGCTAGGGTTTGCATGATGGTTATGCATGTACATGCATAACCATCATGCAAAACCTAGTGTGTATGGCCTCCATTACAGCGGCGTGCGATCCGCATCATAGGCGATGAGGAGGTGACTAAACACCTCGAGCCTCTTCAATTACGCCGTGACGTTGCGTCACTAAGCGCGTTCTATCGTCTGTACCCCGGCGAGTGTTCTGAAGAGTTATTCTCTCTTATTCCACCTTCCCCTTTCCTTCAGAGGACCACGCGCGCTGAACTTCGGCGTCACCGTCTAACTGTGGCCAAAATTCCAACGCGTACAAAGAAATTTGGTGACTCATTTCTTTGTCGCACTATCCGCAAATGGAATGCTCTGCCTGCTCACGTGTTCCCTCCTTCTTACAACCTGGGATCCTTTAAAAGAGGCGTGAAGAAGCAACATGCAGGTTGGCAAGGTGAGGATGGCTGGTGTGGCAGGTAGAACTGCTGTACCAGCTATCTTCACGTCTGGATTTCTCCGTCACTTTACATCAGGTGGGGTGGAGTCATTTGTCGGATCTATCTATATAAAAAAAATCTTTTGTATCTCAGTGACTACAGTAGCATTAGGACTGCATAGCTTCAAAATTGAAAAATAATAGTAAGGTTCAAGAGGGTTCCACGGGGTAGGGTCAGGGTAGACAACGTCACTAGTGATGGCTTTGGTACCTCAAGCGTCTATAGGCCATCTATCATCATCATCATCATCAGCCTATTAATGTCCCCACTGCTGGGGCACAGGCCTTCCCTATGGATGGAATAGGGAGATTGGGCCATGACCCACCATGCGGGCCCAGTGCGGATTGGTGGGTGCTGCGACTGCAGATGCAGCAGGGACCAACGGCTTAACCTGCCTTTACAAAGTACGGCGGAGCTCAAGATAGTAAATTTTTGGTCACCCATCCAATGACCGACCACTGCGAAAGATGCTTAGCTTCAACGATCGCAGCCGAACGCGCTAACCACCCGCGCCATCGAGCTCCTATCTATGGTGGCAACTTACCACCAGGCGGGCATATGTTTATTTGCCACCCTTTTTGCATGAAAAGTAAACATTTCCAAAATTAATTATTTGACAACAATTTAATGTAACAATAACAACAGAATCAAGAACAAGTCTGGTACGAGTCGGATTCGCACTCGAAGCTCAGGATTTCTAATTATAGGGCAATATTTAACAGCTCATTAAAATAAGCCGAAATAACTTTTTTAGGCTAGGGTAGACGCCCTGTATTTCTTTATTTTTTGGAACGAAGTTCCTTACGGCAGGCTTGGAGGGGATAGGGATTTTGCTGCGCGACCGAACTGAAAAAAATGTGATAGTAAAACCGTAAGAAAAAATCCGTGGAAAAAAGTGCGTGGAATAAAACCGTTAAATGAGACGTGCGCAGGCGCGACAGTCGCATACACAAGCGAGTAGTGTATAATACCTTTCTCTTTCTCCCTCTTTCTTTTCGTTGTCTCATTCCTTCTCTTTCTATTAAAACTCCACCCCGCCAATGCATAGTATATACTCATGAATTCATGGACAAGCACGTGGCGAATACTCACATTATTGCAGGCTTGGAGGGGATAGGGATTTTGCTGCGCGACCGAACTGAAAATAAAGTGATAGTAAAACCGTAAGAAAAATTCCGTGGAAAAAAGTGCGTGGAATAAAACCGTTAAATGCGCATTAGCCGAAGGAACTTCGTTCCTACCTGGTGTCCCACGACACCACATCATTTTTTTTGCTAAAAAGCTGTTATCGACTTCCAGCCGTACTTTACATGTTTATTTGTATTTTCATACACAACAATTATTGTACGAGTACAAAGCGCAATTTATTAGCTTTTTTTTCATGATTTGTGACGTTTGGAACTTTCACAGGCTCTCTTATATTTTAAACCTGTGTTGTCTTTGCGTGTGTTATGCAGTATGCTTTCAGAAGAACAACAATAAAAGCTCAAAGAGGAAAGGTTATTCGGATAAAATATAAAATTTTAATTTGTATAGATACCGAGCAATCTCTCTCTTACCGTGTCTCTCTCACTACGGGATATTGGCGAAATTTCTGTGTGAAACGGAAACAGCCACAGAACAAAAAAAAAACAGGCTCTCTTGTCGCTAGTTTGACGTTTTTGTATTTCCGTGGTCTTGTCACTATTAATTTTAACTTCTTTTTGATGAATGCATTGCACATACACGTTGTGTTATGGGTAGGTACCTATAAGATGGTATTTTTATGTTTAAGTCTAACGATGCCATAAAACATGGCTCGTTAACTAGTCGCAATTCTGGTTTTATGACACTAGTTATGGTACGAGTATACGACACCCAGTAAACGTCTACAAACCGATGCTGAGTCGCATAAACAGGATATGACTGCGTCGTTTCTTTCATTTCATAAACTCCTTAAATATTTAATCATTACAATTTACACTTGAAATGAAATTAATAAAAAAGAAAAAAATATATAAAGCCAGGTAGGCAAATAACTCTACCCCACCTGATGTTAAGTGGTGATAAAGTCCAACCGCAAAGATAGCTGGTACAGCAGTTAAAGACTGCCGCACCAACCATCCTCACCTTGCCGGCCTGCAAAAATGCTTCTTCACGTCTCTATTAAATGACCCCCAGATTGTAGGAATAATTGTGTTTTCTAGCAAATTTCTCAATAGTTTAATATCTCTTCTTCTTGCAAATTTCTCAATAGTTTAATATCTCTTCTTCTTGCAAATTTCTCAATAGTTTAATATCTCTTCTTCTTGCAAATTTCTCAATAGTTTAATATCTCTTCTTCTTGCAAATTTCTCAATAGTTTAATATCTCAATGGAGTATATTTTTATTTTCAGCATGTCGTTTATAATGATTTTTTGGCGGTTAAAAGCATTAAAAAGCCACACAAACCGAGATGTCTATTTTAAATACCAATTTTTATGGATACATCGTATAAATAATTCAAATGTTGTCACTAATTATATGTTATGTTAAAATTCAAATGTTAACTTCACTAACATAACTACTGAGTTAACAGACAGAGCATAAGTTTCTGAACAACCAATATACTTGTACGAGTAAAACAAACATAAGACTGGATAAGCACATTATAATTACATAGTTACACATGCAAACATGTTTATTAGATAGGATCATAATTTAATTCCCCATAGGACTGTAAGAATAGAAAACATTATAAAACCAAAAACTTATTGGAGTTTACTCCTTAAGAATCGATTTGCATATATAAGGGGCCCGGTATGAGAAAAATGTGAGGAGTAAAATCTATCGATGAATGACATTAATGACCTCGTTACGTTTTTGTGCGCAACCATCTGCGCACCTTTCACTTTTAGCCATGGCAACGGATAAAAAACATTAAGTTATCACAAATTTCAATAAAATAAATAAACTAAAAATAGATAAAATCGGAGCAAAATTATTGTAAACAAATAAATAACAGAATATAGAGAAATGCCGGTAAGTGTCCAGCACTCTGGAATAGTGATTTTCAGTACAGATGGAATTATAATACATATTTACAAAATGATGACTAGTGTGTGATATTTTTGAAATTGTGTTTCCAGAAATACATAATAAAATATATGATGAATATCGCTGATGTTAGATGATAAAATGTGTGACATGGAACCTATGATAGTCGAAACCATGGGACGACTTCTTCGGACTTGATTTTGTTTTGTGTCTGTTCAAAGACAATCGTTATTAGAGTGTAAACTCCGGTCGTGCGTCGGAGCTGACACACAATTTTTTTAACTGATTACCTCAAATCGTTCCCGAGATAAAAGGTCTTGTCAGAAACACGGAAAACAAAGTGATCCAATAGGGAAACTTAACTAGAAAAATTCAAAGCGGACCAGGCAGCAGACGGGACTCGAACCCGAACCCTCCGCTATCCGGGCGGATGCACTGATCATTATGCTAGCGCGGCACTAACGACCTTGTCGAATTGTTGCTAGTGTTTCTTAAGCTGCAAGGTAGCGCCATCTCTTCGCATTGTAGGTGACTCACAATGTAAGACAAATACCTTTTCAAGTATTAAACATTTCAAAGAAGAAATAGCAATTGTAGTTATATTATCATTCTTTGAATTGTTTTTTTTTTATTTTTCAAGCGTATAGCAAAAGCGTAAGCGTCTATAAGCGTATAGCGCATAGCATTTAAATGCTAGAAAAATAAAAAAAATACTACGATATTTGTTTCTTAGGTGCTTTTTGATTTGCTGCTTAGGCTGCTGGAATTTCTAAAGAAAATAATCTTTAATAAGGTCTTACCTTTTCACCTGAAGCAGTCCAAACTTTAGCTGCTCTTGTACAGCCATCCTTTTCTGAGAAATTATTCTTTATTATACCGATAGGCCAATTTAATCTCTTAATAAGTACTATTTTCTCTATTCTAGTTTAGTTTCCTTTCCCTTGTTAATTAATAATATACTTCTTCTGAAGTCCTGTCACGGTATTGCCACTCATTTGGTTGTCTTCTCTAAGCCTCCTTGCAAGGTTCTTAAATAAACAGCTTGATACCTCGATGGAATATGTTGTCACAAACGCTCTCGAAACGGAACCGCGAAAGTACTGGAGATCGAATGTGCCAGAGCACCGCGGGTCGCGATAGAGGTCGAGTAATGCGGCTCATTCTAAAATGAGCCTTATGCAGTGCGGCGTCAGGGAGAAAGTGCAACGACATCTGCACTTGTTCAACAGCGATTTTGGAGCGAATTCAAAGGCGATCATAGTGCAACAAAAGTGTTCAAGTGCGATAGTTAGATAGAGACTTGTATAGTGAAATACAGTGTTTAGTGAGTGTTTCGTAATTAACATTGTGTGTTAATTGTTTGGACTGTGTGGTGAATAAAGAACTGTCAAGCATGAACTGGCATATAATTTCGAACCCCATCCCGACACGTAACAATATTTTAAATGGTAAAAAGCTGTTTTTTTTGATTCGTAACTAGTATCAAATCTGGGTCGTCAGGATATCTATTTTAATTAGCTAACATCATTGGTAACATACTTAATGAGATCTAGGTTAAAGGATAAATGCAAATTTTACTTTCAATAGTGAGGCTATTCCCCTTTAATACCAATCGTGGCATCATTAACCTTACCATATTCCTTTTCATGATAAATTTAGTAAAGTATAACTATTATCACGCATAAGTACGACGCAAATGATAACTTAGAGAATTTTAAGGCTTATAATGCGATTCAAATAAGAATAGGAAAGCCAATGACCTCCATCTGTCAAATGACGCTTGAAAAGTACGGCTTGCAAAAAATCTTGGAACTCTTTTTTAGCACTCAGCTAATTCTGGAATAAAAAAACCAAACATTTGTAAACAAACATGACGACGATGACAACTCCGGTAGTCGTGCAGAGCTGAGCGGAATTGAAGAGCTAGATTCCGATTAATATTTTTACTCACACAGTCGTAAATGTTTTTAAAAAACGGTGGCTTTTCTTCTCAATCTTAGTAAATAAATTTTATTAATAAAATCTGATGTTTTTTCTCACTTAATCTTAGTAAATAAGTTTTATCGAAGAAAAACTTTTATTGCTCACTCTACCTATTTTGTTTCAATTGACAGCTTTGACATCGCAAAATGGCGCCCAGTCGATCCTATTCTTAGTTGAATCGCATTATTGTTCGGTTTTGTCCAACGCTCGGTACCTTTAGTTCTATGTTCATAATATGATATTTTATTTTTATTATTAACTGTAGCAGTTAAATTGAAAATTCAATATTCTTTTGTAAGTTATTCAACCTTGAATACCTTTACTTACCTTTTTAACAATCACTTTAAAATAATTTAACTTATGTTTTTAGTTTTTAAAGGAGTTCGTTAGCATTATGTTAGGCAGGAGTTATCTATCAATGATGATCGTTTATTCAATTTTTTTTGAGGCATTTTAGGCTAGATATTATTTGATTGGCTTTTTGATTTTGATTTAGAACCGATGGCCGTTGGGGCGGAAAAGTTCTAGAATGGCGACCACGCACCGGACGACGCTCTGTGGGTAGGCCCCCCACAAGGTGGACCGACGATCTTGTGAAGGTCGCGGGAAGCCGATGGATGCGAGTGGCGCAGGACCGATCGGTGTGGAGATCCTTGGGGGAGGCCTATGCTCAGCAGTGGGCGTCATACGGCTGACATGATGATGATGATGATTATTTGATCTAAAGATATTTAGTAAAACAACAGCTTGTCTCATGTTTGAGTCTAGATAATTCAGAAACCTAATTTTTCAAGAAAATCTTGAGACAAATCTGACAGTACATTTTTATTCATGACGCAGCAAATGACATGGCAGATACTGTGGAAAGCTAATGCGGCAGAACAACATGCCACTCTAGCCACTCTTACGTGTTACTCTAGACACTCACGTGATATTCTAGCCACTCGCGCGGGCCATTCTAGCCACTCTCACGTGAAATTCTTGTCAATCTCACAATTACTTGTTCTAGATTTACGGCGAGCTATTTGCCGCAGCACGATATACTATGCCTATTTAGCGTGGAGGAATGGCATCAGTCCTGCCACCCCAGTTTCTGGAGGAAGTCCGGCAGTCCACGGATGTTACTGCAGGCTTCTGTAGTGTTTGTGAACTTCCCAAGTTTGAACTTTCTGACTTCTTAGTCTTGCAACGACTTTGCATTCTAGTAGAACTATTTACGGCTATCGGGAATAACTTTTTGTCAGAGTTAGAGAGAGAGAGAACTTGTCAGAGTTTTTTTTAGTTTTTGGAGTTTACTCCTTAAGAATCGATTTGCATATATAAGGGGCCCGGTATGAGAAAAATGTGAGGAGTAAAATCTATCGATGAATGACCTCGTTACAAACAAAGATGACGGATTGACATTAATATTTTTTTTTAAATCTGAACTGATTTTAGATATTGTTTCTGATAGAGCAATGGGGACAACGAGGTATGGTATAACCATTGATGCGGTATTTTCAAGATTCGTGAACCACGTATCTACGAACGTCCATGTGTCTTATTATTGTACGTAAAAGATTTAGTGACATAATTATCTTTTTATAACCATTTTTGTTAATTATTAAGATAATATTATATTTTAATTAAAAAATTAATTACATGTTAACTCCAGTCGTGCGTCGGAGCTGACACACACATTTTTCTTTTCTTTCGGAAGTAATAAACTATAACATCACTCTGCTACGACCAATAGGAGCATCAGGCATGTGAAAACTGTTGCATTCACGGGGAATAATAGTCCTTTTTATTTCAGAGCTTCCGTTGCCTACTAATTTTATATTTATGTAAACAGCCAGACTACATATTTGACTGTATCTAGTGGCGTCTATTGTCCACATATCACGTGGACTCTAGCTATTGAAGGCCCGACCCCTCTTAATTTCATGCTCATTCATCAGTATGCTGTTATTAATGATCAAAAGCTACTATTTCAATCTTATATGATCACGGAGTAACATGGCGCTTGCAACAGTGCCGAAATATCGGAGACTCATAAAAACAAGGTATATGGTAACAATCCCGTTAATAGTTATAATGTTAGTGACCATGAAAGTTTAAAACAATATACATATTTCAATCTTTGTTAAAACTCAAAGGTGACTGACTGACATAGTGATCTATCAACGCACAGCCCAAATCACTGGACGTATCGGGCTGAAATTTGGCATGCAGGTAGATGTTATGACGTAGGCATCCGCTAAGAAAGGATTTTGATCAATTCTACCCCCAAGGGGATAAAATAGGGAATGAAAGTTTCTATGAAACTTTTTCAATTTTAAACCGGGCTGAGACTTTGCATGCAGGTATAAGAAGAATCATAGATGAATGTCATTGTGTATAACACAAGCCTGAGAACAAAAACTGTAGTCTACACTTCCGCTCTACACCGAAGCGTAGCGAGGGCGGGCCGCTAGTATATTATATGTAGTTTGGCATTATTCACGACAGCACGTGCGTGACACGTGCGCAAATTCAATTATGTATACACTTTTTCTGGCAATATTACTGTAATTGTTAATTATACCCATACCCTCAATGAAGTCAATATCAATGTCATTTTCATGTCGCAGTGGAGAAAACGTAAATTGAGTTTAGTATTCTTATATGGATACTTCATGACATTCATTAAATCAATCGGCCTGTATTTAATGTTCTAGGCGTTTTCAGTTTTCTAATAAATACTTCAAACAAATCCTGGAAGGTAAGTAAATAGCGCGCATATATGTAATTTTATGAGGCCGGTGCGGATCATGACCGCAAGCAGGCGCCTATGCGCGTGCGCCGGCACTCGTTCTCGCCACCTGCCTCAACTCAACGATCATGTGACACCCAAGGCGTGTTACGACACGTGCTTGATGAGAGACAACCACAGTACCCTTAGTACGAGTTTGAGCTCACGAAAACTATCATAGTTTTCGTAATTGTAAATTATGTTTCTATGCCCATTTTGGTGAAAACTAACCAAATATACTTAAAATTTAAGAAGACACAAATGATTTAATGCTTGAATTTAAACACTGTTTATTTGTATTTAAACGTAAACAATAAAATCAGTACCCTTAGTAGGAGTGCGAGCTTACGAAAACTATCATAGTTTCGTAATTGTAAAACTCGTACTAAGGGTACAGTGGTAGTTGACGAGCTACTATAAAACTCAAACTGTTTAATAAAGAAATGCAAACGTTTCGGTTCTGTATCACATCTTGGTCACTTCAGAAGTATCTCTGAAGTAATTTTTCAACTTGACGACTCTGTATATATCAATACAGGGAGAAAAAAGCAGCCCTTGCTATGTTTCTTGCCGGTTCTTCTCAGTACAGGGTCTCCCGCCGTAGTTTTGCGAACCGATGGCGTAGCTTCTTGACCTTCACAAGTGCTTGTAACAGCCTAGACTGAATAAATGACTTTTCATTTCATTTCATTACATCCCGTTTATTATCAAAAGACAAGGGACATACGGTTCATCATCAGCCTATAAATGTCCCCACTGCTGGAGCACAGGCCGTCCCTATGGATGGAATAGGGAGATTGGGCCATGACCCACCACGCGGGTCCAGTGCAGGTTGGCTTGTGTGTGTTGTTCATGCCTTCCGAAGCACGGAGGAACTCGTGATAGATTTGATCAACCATCCATTGACCGACCACTGGGAAACTTGCTTAACTTCAACGATCGCAGCTAAACACGCTAACCACCCGCGTCGAGCTCCTCGGTTATTGGTAGGGAACCCGAAAAATATGAAAGAACAGTAAATGTTAATATTTTAAAAATGGTTTTTGATGTTTGATATGAAAAATTCACTAATACGTCTACGTGGTGAAATAGTGGTGTTGAGTTTCTGTTAGTGAGCCCTGGACTACTCTAACCCTGGACACGGCTCCACGGGGTAGGGGATTGATATCACAAGCGTCTATTAGTCATGGTGGCCGCTTCCCATCAGGCGTGACATATGCTTGTTTGCCACCCCTTAAACATAAAAAGAATCCAAACTTTGTATATATTTCTTGGATTTTTTCGAAAACGGGTGGCCGAAAGATAACGGTGTAGTTAGTATATTTTTAGAACCGGTTCATGAAGTCCTTTCATTAGACATCACACACGATTGGTTTCTGAAAAAATATACAAATCCCATACAAAAAATTGATGACGACATAACCTCCCCTCTTGTATGATCTACCGCTCAAAAATATATATATACGTATTTTAATATAGAAAGGGAGAACGAGAATGGATGTCTTTATACTAGTAATCACACTAATATTATAAAGGCGAAAGTTTGTGAGTGTGTATGTTTGTTACTTCTTCACGTCTAAACGGCTGGAGCGATTTTAATAAAATTTGGTGTGGAGTTAGCTGACACCCTGGATTAACATATAGGCTACGTTTTACTGCGGGAAAATATTCCTAATAAACAGCGGGTAACACCGCGGGGCACAGCTAGTAAAATGTATTTACGAATTTGTTTCTTAGGTTTTTACGCACATCACTCAATTTCTGCAATTGTTAATTCGGACGAAGCAGCCTGAAAAGGCTGTTTTATTTAATGTATTTACGAATTTTTACCGGTTATTATTTCTGGAATTGAGCGATTTTATCGATATCGCGTCTGATGGAAATTTTCTGTCTTATTTGAAGTGCCTTATTAATCTAAGAAATAGGTAACTATTAATGGTATTACCTGATTTAAGAGGACAAGAAAAACTCAGCCGTCTGGTGCGCAACATTTCGCTCGTACATATGCATGGATCACTTAACGATAGGTTGTTACCTATTTGATGGCGCAGAAGGAGGCAGCGGAGAGGGAGCGGGAGGAGGACGTTCTAGCCCCCCCTCTCCGGCGTAGACGGGTGGGCCGAAGGAGGCAGGCAGCGATCAGTGATTTCATTATTATATTTTATGTAAATATTTATATTGGTTTGTTACTGATGATGAGTGTTTTGAATTTTATAAATATGTTGATTAAATACTAGATTTATAACCTTTGTGTTTTTGTGTCTTTTACAATGTTACTTTACTACACGACTGTACTTTACCGTTCCAAAAGAATTAGCCAAATAGTTAAGAGCTCCAATAGCTCTCATTGTGTCGTTAAGTACGTGTTTGAGGGTCCAATGGGCACCATGTTCTTGATAGGAGGTCGAACGGGCACTTTTTTGTAGGTAAGGTCCAATTAGGAGGGTCCAATGGGTACTAGACCACATGGACTGCCGGTCTTCGACGGCCCTAAGGTGGCCTGGGCGCGGCCTGACCAGCCGCGCGTCCTAGGTGCCGCTCCGGCATAGGCCACCACGTCTGGGGACTGCCTAGTACCCTAGCGCAGTCCCCCTGAGGCGCGTCGCCCGGTCCACTCGTTGGGCCGGGCCTGCCCGGGGGCGTCCCAGTGAAGTGGCGCACGCTAAGGTGCGTCGATCCTGAGACGCCCCCATATGGGCGTAGGAGGGTACCGGGGGGTTTTAGTGGAGTAGGATCAGTGTGGCCTTCCGCACTGGTCCTGCTTGAGTAGGGTCGGCAATGTTTCCCGTGCCGGCGAATCCCACACACGCTGTGCGCCTAGTCAGCGTCACGGTATGGTGCGTAAATGCATTTCCTCTCGTCACAAAAAAAAAAAAAAAAAAGGTTGTTACCTATTTATTAGATTAATAAGGCACTTCATCATTAGACAGCAAATTTCCATCAGACGCGATATCGATAAAATCGCTCAAATCTAGAAATAAAAACCGGTAAAATTTCGTAAATACATTTCAAATACGAGTACGTAGTAAACGAAATTCTATTTAGTCCGTCAGTTCGTAGTCCGTAGATGGTCAAAAAATAATGGACACGTACTTTTCTTTGGGCAATAAACCAAAAAATGACAAACTTATAGCGCGTCAAGTTTGGGAGTAGGGCCTCGTGACGTCACTTTTAAGAGAATTTTTTTCCAAAACGTGACGCCATGCGACTTTTCAAATCAATATATCTCTGCAATGTTTATATTATGTGAAAAAAGAAAAAACACGTGTCCAATACTTTTTGATAATCTACCTGATAAACGAAGAAAAAAAATTGTCATCATCCCTATTGGTATCATAATATGGTATCACTTAACGATAGGTTGGATATATTGCCCCGCCCAATCCTCTGATGACCTAAGCCTAAGTAGATAAGCGTGTATTTCAAATAAATTGAATGGACTAATTTGCCTTGATGGAATATCGCGACATACCAGACATCACAGTAATAAAATAAAAATAAGAATTAAGGTACAAAAACCTTTTTAAAAACAAGCTTTTATTCAAATGCGCTAAAAAGAAAAAAAGAAAATTTAGTTAAAGTTTGTTTCTAAATAGATTTTCAAATTTTAGAAGTCCGCCATATTGGATTGAGAGTGACGTCACATTTTTTTCGAGTTACTCTCAGCAAGCCCTTTAATTTGATACCCATATTGTAGGAATGCATTAAAAATGATTGGTCCGCCATTTTGGGTATGCCGCCATATTGGATTTAGAATGACGTCACACTGTTAAGCATGCATTGTCATCCGAACTGAACGAGCAAACCAAATTTCAGCTTAATCGGTTGAGGGCAAGTGCTTTAAAATTGAGTTGTAAGATTTGACCGTAACAAACATACATAGCAAGTTAAATAAAAGCTTGTAATAAGTGGGTACGCATGTTTAGAGCTGTCCCGTTGTCATTTTCACGATCAAAGATCATATAGATCATAATATATACTACCAGTGGCCCGCCGTCGCTTCGCTTCGGTGTAGAGCTGTAGTTTACACTACCTATAGTTTTTGTTCTCAGGCTTCTATTAAACACAATGACTTTCTTTAAATACCTAATTACTATAGGCCAGTACCGCCCGAACCGGTATGTTCCTGCATTTTAAATCTGTAATATCTTCGAAAATATTGTTTTAAACTTTCATGGTCACTAACATTATAGCTATTAACGGGATTGTTACCATGTACCTTGTTTTTTATGAGTCTCCGATATTTCGGCACTGTTGCGCCATGATCACGGAGTACTCCGTGACAGTGCCGAAATATCGGAGACTCATAAAAAACAAGGTACATGGTAACAATCCCGTTAATAGCTATAATCTTCGAAAATATTCATTTAAATAACATGCTGTAAAGGGCCACATTGATCTATATTACACGCACAATGTATTTAAGGTACTTAATTGGATAAGGATTAATGCTGTATTGCTTAAAATCGCTTGTTCGTAAATAAGCCATTATTTTCTCGTAATAAGTAATTAAAAAATGGTTATTGTGGGTTATCCCTAAGAGATAGGCACATACCATCGCGGACTTTTTTGTAGACCTTTTCAAGGTGTACAATACTGTAGTACATTATTTTGATCTATCTCGTAGGCGCAGCGTTTGCAATGTAAGCGCAAAAAAATGTGTTTATTTACGACCTTACATTAAAACCTGTAAAATTATCAGTGTATCTCTACTATATTATGCATGTATTATACATATAAACCTTCCTCTTGAATCACTCTATCTATTAAAAGAAACCGCATCAAAATTCGTTGCGTAGTTTTAAAGATCTAAGAATACATAGGGATATAGGGACATAAGGACAGACAGCGGGAATAGAGTTACCAGATGATAAAATCAAAAGTCCGGAGAAAAGGCTTGATTTCCATTGAAAAATCCTGAGATTTTTTACAGTTTGAGAATTTTCTCTCAAACGTACTTAACCATTTAAAAAAGAAGTAATATTATAGTTTATACTGTGCTTATACTTTTAAATCAATATAATTTGAAGAGCTTAACGTGTGGGGTATTATATGAATCCATAATTAAAGAAAAAACCTTACTTAAAAATGTATCTTCACATATTAAGTATGATAAAACTGATTAAGTTCAACTTTTTGTTAAAGAGATCTTTTAACGTAAGCTATATTTTATTGGAAATTCAAAAAATCCTGAGATTTCATGAGATTTGCAAAATCCAGCCGCAATCCTGAGAAGAGTCCAAAAATCCTGAAATCTCAGGACAAATCCTGAGATATGGTAACCCTAAGCGGGAAGCGACTTTGCTTTATATTATGTAGTGATTATTAAATTAGTGACGTTAACTATTCATCTTGTACGGACTGTCTCGCTTTGTATAACAAGCTGATATGATTATACTGAAAATATGCCTTTGAATAGAAATCTTTTTTTATACCATAATAAAATATGTTACTTGTTAACGAATGTTCGGGTTCATAAACCTCAATTTACGTCGAAAAGAAAACCTAATGAAGCCGTCATTTTTTTTACAAAATTATAAGTACTTTCTCAGGTTTCAGAGTTGTGTAAAGCATTTCCACGAATTCACTAACCATTATTAAATAAAAAGTTTTTTAGTTTCAATTTTATTCTTTTACTAGCGGCCGCCCGCGACTTCGTCCGCGTGGAATTTTGATTGTCCTAAGCTTTCTCTTCTCTTTTGTTGGTTAAAAATTGCTTTATGATATTCTGAATTTAGAACTTTTGGGAAACTATCTAAATTGGCAGGGCTTGAAGTATATTGAGTTTTATATTGAGTAAGTATACTTTTGCAACTTTTTTCACCTTTTTCATGGCTGGAAGAGCTCTTCATAGAGATAAAACTTACATCTAAAAACCGTTATTAGTTTTCCACTTGTTTATGATATATGCATAAAGTAAAAATGTTTTTTTTTAGTTTTTTTAATTACTTGTTTGAATTTAGCAAATTAAAAAAAAAGTTAAATAATGGAGATACTTTAAAGAATTTCTTTATAAACGACATTAACCGTTTTACCGCCTTGTGCTAGAATAAAAAGGTTGTCTGGGCTGCTTACTCGTGAGCAAGCCACATACAGTTGACCATGGGAAAAACAATCAGATCTTAAGTCGACACCAGCAGTCCTGAGAGTCTGACCTTGGGATTTGTTTATAGTCATGGCGAAGCAAACGGCTACTGGAAACTGTGTGCGCTTAAATTCAAATGGAAAGTTATTAGGGATGAGTGGGATTCGTGGAATAAATACAGTTTCCCCTGAGCCACATCCAGTAAGAATCTGAGCTTGGATTAAATTTCTTTGTAGAGCAGTTACTTTTAGTCGTGTACCATTGCATAATTTTGGAGGAGTAAGGTTACGCAGCAGCATTATTGGTACACCTATTTTAAGCACAATTATGTGCGCAGGAAGACCACTTGCAGAAAGCGAACTCAGAAACTCAACAGGATAATGTGTAGCATCGTCGTGGTTGAGAACGCTATTATAAGACGTATAAACGACGTCATCCCCAATCACTTCAGATAAAATTTTTTGATTTATTGCAGCAGCTTGGTCATTTCTGGGAGTGAGTATCGCACGTTCACATAACCAAGAATTTTCCTGATATGTTATATGTGATAGGTCACCGAATACAGAATTTATAAGTTCATCTTCTGAAGAAACTATTCGGCAAACTGTTTCTGGAAGCGTCACCTTACCATGTTCTTCAGAAAGAGTACCTTCTCCAAGTTTCAAAAGAATGTCTGAGAATTCGTGGGCATGTAAATTACCACCTAGTTGTGCTCGCATATTGATCGTCAATTGCAGCTTTTTCATTAGAGGCCAGAGGTGGGAACGCTTTAATGAAGCTCTAATTTCATCGGCTCTAGTTCCTCGACTTATAACTGGAAGTGTTTGCCTAAAATCACCAGAAAAAAGCAGTGTGACGTTGCCCATTGGCCTTTCATCTCGCCGAATATCACATAGGGTTCTGTCCACAGCTTCGACGGCTTTTTTATTTGCCATTGTACACTCATCCCAAACGATCAGACAGCAATCTTGTAACACTTTCGCCTTATCACAGTTCCTTGTGATAGAGCATGTTGGTGACTCATTACTGTCTAAATCGATTGGGATTTTAAACATCGTGTGGGCCGTCTTTCCGCCAGGAAGTAATGTGGCTGCGATTCCCGAGGAAGCCACTGCTAGTGCAATCTTACCTTGCCGCCTAATCTCAGCCAGTATTGCTGTTATCAAAAAAGTCTTTCCCGTTCCACCTGGAGCGTCCAAGAAAAATAAATTCCCTTCATTATTATTTACGCTTTGGATGACTACATCGAATATATTTCTTTGTTCTACAGTAAAACAACCAATCTGATCATTTACAGTGGTGGTTAACGCAGCAATATTGTAGTTCGTCTCGGAATTATATTCACGATTTACCCGTGGTTGATTGGGTAGAGTTTGAGGATTAGGCAGGCCGTAGTCGGTCAAGGAATTACCCCCAATCGAAAATACTATGTCTTGTATACATAAAAGTGAACTATTTATAACTCTATCGTCAGTTGGATCTATTTGCTGGTCTGAATTGCGTTGAAGCAAGCGTAGAAAGTCCTTGGATAATTGTGTCTTATATTTTTGCCACAGCGTTAGAGCATCCGATAGACCACAGAACACTAACATCACTGCAAACAAATGACGTAAACGTTTGGGACTATCACTGACACAGGCTTCTTCGAGGGTGTTATCCCAGTGTTGATCTCCTTCAAGAAGATTAAGTGCCCGGCAAGCCGCTTGAAATGTTGCGTATTGGACGCCATTAACTGTTTTTAAATAGGCAAAAGAAGTTGGCCCCCGAACTGTATGCAACAACATGCGTAAATAATAGCATTCGCTATTGTTAGGATGAACAGTATATACTCGCCCTAGTGCAGCATCTCTATAAACTCCTGGAAATCCTTCCACTGGTTGACCGCGTCTTCGTCGATTAAAAACACGTCTTTGCATGTCAAAAGTGTAATAGGACGGTACTTCATCGTAGGTTAGCGTTTTAGCAAAATCATCTTCTTGACAAAGCTTAAAAAATGCCAAAAGTTTAGTTTGCCGAGGATTTTCTACACGTTCTCTTACATTTTCAGGATCAAAATACACTCGCTGGCCGTTTTCTAAATGAACATCCAAGTGTGTGACCGTGGGATGACGTTCGTGGATAGAAAATCCTAATATTCGCCATATAGCTTCAGAAGTACTTATGTAGCGTCCAGTTTGGTATCTGGTGACTTCATCTCGGTCGGTTCCCTGTAGAGCAAATGTCGCTTGGTCACTCCCTTTGTTAACATATTTACAAATGTATTTTATTGCCGATACACTATTACACACTTCGACATTTATATGTGCACCAAAGGTTTTGGAAAGTAAGGGCGAATAAGGAACAACCCACATATTACTAATTATTATTTCTTGTCCTTGTACTCTACTTTGTGCAGTAAACCCTCCAAGCTCTGGAGAACGACGTCGGTACAGCGGATATCCGTTCTCGCCTGTTACTGTGTGCTCTGTCAGCGCACGGGGATACCTTTTCGTGCAACGTCCATCTTTCATGCAGGGAGAATTTCTATTTATGGTACCACAGGGGCCATGCACCATATGCGTTTTGACAACTTCATAAAGTACTGGATCTTCGTTGGGATTCGGGAATTCAGCGCTTATCAACGTGTCTACATTGTTGGGACGAATTTTTTCCTGCAGCCATAGAAGGATATGTGCGTGCGGAAGGCCGCGCTTTTGCCATTCGACACTGTACATGAAGCATAATGAAGAACCAAAAACATTCTCTTTAGTCAGCAAGTCCATCAACAATTTTAATTTCAAGTGAAAGACTCTTGCGACTACATCGTGCCGATCATAAGAGGCCTGACCTGCCAAAAGTTCTTGTTTTATTTCATCCCATTTTGGATTCGTAGTAAATGTAATGAAAAGATCCGGCCGTCCATACTTTCGTACATAGCAAAAAGCATCTTGCGTACGCTCGTGCATATAACGTGGCCCGCCGGTAAAGCTGGATGGAAGAATCACCAAACGACCGAGATTTTCTGAATCTGCATCTTGCTGCAAGGCATCTCGTAAATGCACATATTCTTCTGCTCGTAAGCGTCTTTGATTGGTGCGTATGTACACCAAGCGTTCTGTTTCAATTTTGGCATACATATCTACAATGAACTGATTGAATAAACCTCGAAATCTTTGCAAGTAAATAAAATTGTTGCGTCTTATTTGCAGAAGATATGCATAAAATTGTTGCGCTGATACTGTTTTATTTAAATTAGGCTGTCTTGTAATGGGGTTGATTTGATTTAAGCCAAAATGGTACCCATCTTCACCACGGCAGAATATTAATGGATATTGCAAAGTGTCGTAAGCCCGATGGGTTTCGCAGATACGTTGCAATCGGTCATCTCGAGTTCGCAAGACTATATCACGACGCTCACATTCCTGATCTAACAATACCACTGCAACTTCGTTTGCTACAGGAGCATTGTATCTGCCACGGTGTTCAGCTGCGGGTCTTTTATCTGCGTAAATGACAAATTTGTATTCATTGTTTTGTTGTGGAGGAAATGACTCTAATGATGTTTTGAAACTTTGAATATAGGGATTTACTTCGTGCAGCATATTTTGAAGAATCCTTATAAGATTACCATTCAGTTGTGGAAAGTTTTGGTTTCTTATATTTGCCTGTTCTTGATAATCAGAAACAAAATAAATTTGTAGAAACTTCGGCTCGTTTTCGGGTAACAGAGACCCTATTAGGTGATACACTTGACCCTGAATTTTAAAAGTAGGCATGAAATATCCTTCCGTTACCTGATTAGCACCAAAAGACGTCATTTGAAAGGCGCTATTATATTGTCGAATATTTTCCAAAAAGTGATGTGATTGTGGATGATCCCCATCCAACAATGCTTTTAAAATCTCGGGAATGTTATTAAAAATAGAAATATGCACCTTTCCGTTTGAGCAACACATTCCACTTGTCTCTTTTGGCCACTTCATAGCATCGCAAAACTGACACTGAAGTACCATTCCCCCGATGGAAGAAAATGAGGCATAATCTATCATGTGTGTATAAACGAAAGCACTCTTTTCTTTATTTATCCAAGAAAGGATTTCATGTCCCATTACTGTTTCTTCGGGATCATCAGAATCTTCAGAAGAAACTGACATCCTGCTCAGTGCGTGTCGCAGTCTATCAGCATGTAAGCGGTCCTCACGTTGTTCTTCTGTCTCTGCACGCCGTAAAGCATCTACTCTCTCCCTTTCCATTTCTAGTGAAGTGTTATGAGTTTCACGCAAGCGTTCATAATTTTCTCTAGCTACTTCTAATCGTCGTTGATGTTGGTCATCGCTTTCTAAAGCTCGAGCAATACTGTGTCGTTCTCGATCATTACTTAAGCGGTCAACATACTGAGTAAATGTTTCCGAAGCGCGAGACAGTTCGTGGCGCTCACGATCAGCAGTTAAACGAAGTTCCTGTTCTGTGAACGTCTCTGATGCGCGCGATATTGTATGGCGTTCACGATCAGCAGTCAAACGAACTTCCCGTTCTGTGAACGTATCTGATGCGCGAGATAACCTATGGCGCTCACGATCAGCACTTAATCTATATTCTGTTTGAGTGTAGGTTTCTGAGACGCGAGACAATCTATGGCGTTCAGAATCAGCCGTCAATCGAGAATCCCTTTCAACAGGTGTTTCTGACGCGCGATGCAATGACATACGTTCACGACTTGCCCTAAGTCGTTCTTGCCTCTCTTCATTAGACTCTTGAGATCTAGTCATTCTCATTCTTTTCGATACTCTGGTGTAGGTAGATAGATTAGACCTTTTTCGGGTCATTTTCTAAGTATTGTATTATTATTATTATTATTATTTTTAATAAAATAAAAATTTCGAAGAAGAAAGCCAAATAAAAACGTTAAACAAACACAATCCTATTTATATCCTCTAAACCAAGTAATCCGAATCGCAAAGCAATCTCTAAATATCCGTATTCGTAGCAGGTAAGTTGTTATATTTAAATCCACAATCTAAATCCACACCACTAATTCTTTTCCTTTTTTAAATTTTAAGTAAGTATGTCAGCCGCGATGTGATACTTAAGTAGACTGGCGAAAACATAACCCTACCGCGTTTTAAAATCGCACAGTGACATCTATTGGATTTTATATGTACTAAAAAACGTGAGCAGCGCACCTAATAGTTTCTTTTGTTTCTTTTTGTTACTTGAAATTTTCGATAATTTTTTTGAGATTTTTTACCTATTAAAAAGCACAAATATAAAATTAATTTTGAAACTATATTTCGATTGATGGATACGAATTAGAAATGATAAGTGATCGTTAAAACTTTTTGCTTAAAACTTTATGTTGATGATAAAAATGCAATAAGGCCAGTTTTTGTTAGTTAGTTTGTTTGTTTGTTAGTAAATTCATATGTGCATTAAGTACTTATACTTGAACTAATAATATCTATATCTATTCTATTTCTATACATATAATAAAACAGTAGGACCCGGTGTGTTTGTACATTGAAGTAATTGACAAAAATGGAGTCAGGGCGATAAAAGAAAACCAATGAAACACAAAAAAAAAATTGAATTTTTTGTCTGTCTGTCTGTCTGTTTGTTCGAGCACATCTTCGTAACTACTGAATGGATTTTTAAGTGATTTTCCAAATATTGTTACCTAGACTGACTTTTTTGTAGTTAAGTGATTTTCCAAATATTGTTACCTAGACTGACTTTTTTGTCTGTTGTCCGATTTTGATGAAACAAAGCCTATACACTGCCCGGGAGTGTGCATTCTTCATTAGTGAAAACCGCATAAAAATCCATTCAGTAGTTACGAAGATGTGCTCGAACAAACAGACAGACAGACAGACAGACAAAAAATTCAAAAAAAAATTTTTTGTGTTTCATTGGTTTTCTTTTATCGCCCTGACTCCATTTTTGTCAATTATCTTCAATGTACAGACACACCGGGTCCTACTGTTTTATTATATGTATAGATAGTACATTCTTCTATGTCAAAATCCAATCTGTAAGTAAACACAATAAATGATGAAAACTTTATAATACAAATAGAAAACAATGTTGATTTATTGATTGATTGTGACGTATTAGGTAAGGAACCAAATACGTCACAATATTTTCAAGGTGCAATAAATAGGTAATATGAGTATAAATCTAAAGAAAAGTTTTACTAGAAAAAAATCCACGCAGACCAGGCAGCTGACGGGACTCGAACCCGCACCCTTCGCAATCCGAGCGAATGCTCTGACCAATTATGCTACCACGGCCCTGATGGCCGCGTTGAAATTTTCCTAGCCTTAAGCTGCAAGGCAGCGCCATCTCTTCGCATTGTAGGTAACCCACAATGTCAAATGAATACTTTTTCAAGTATTAAACATTTGAAAGAAGTAACAGCAATTATAGTTAAGTTTTTATTTTTTAAGCATTTAACTGCTAGATGTTTTAATCTAAAGAAAGTTTTACTAGAAAAAAAAAATCCCCGCGGACCAGGCAGCGGACGGGACTCGAACCCGCACCCTTCGCAATCCGGGCGAATGCACTGACCAATTATGCTACCACGGCCCTGATGGCCGCGTCGAAAATTTCCTAGCCTTAAGCTGCAAGGCAGCGCCATCTCTTCGCATCGTAGGTAATATAGCCTAATTTATAAATGTGTATGAGTATAGCCTAATTTATAAATGCATATATATATATATATGCCCGCGCCTTCGTCCGCGTCAACTTCAGTTTTTTGAAAATCGTTCAGGAACCCAACACTTTTCCAGGTAATAAAATAACCTATATCTCAATCCATATCACAAACTATATGCGTATAAATTCCATCCAAAACCGTTAAGTGGTAACAAACAAATTCACTTTCAAACTATTATAGTTAGTACTAGTGGCCCGCCCTCGCTTCGCTTCGGTGTAGAGCTGTAGTGTAAACTATAGTTTTTGTTCTCAGGCTTGTGCTATTAAGAATGACTTTATTTATATAATTACACGTGTTATTGTGAGTCAACCATAAAAGATAGACATATGCTGTTGCGGGATATTTTTTAGACAATTTTATGCAGAATATTTCCGTCATACATGATTTCTATGTAACTTTAACCATTAAGGCAGCACCCGCGACGGAAGCTTAAAAAATGGAGTAACTTCTCCCGTTTTCCAAACATTTCCCTTCACTACTCTGCTGCTATTGATTGTAGCGTGATGAAAAGTACCATGACCTGCCCAGGAGTATGAAGAATAATTGTACTAAGTTTCGTTAAAATCCGTCGAGTAGTTTTTGTTTCTATAAGGAACATACACACAGACAGACAGACAGACAGACAAAAATTTTACTGATTGCATTTTTGGCATCAGTATCGATCACTAAGCACCCCCTGATAGTTATTTTGAAAATATATTTCATGTACAGAATTGACCTCTCTACAGATTTATTATAAGTACAGATTAGGTTTGTAACCAAGGACAAACCGATCAATGACCTAGGCACCTTCAACATTTTTTTTAACTTTGTCACCTTTTTAAACTTAAGTAACTTTGCCTTTGTCGAAAAATCGTTAGTAATTTGTTATGTCTAGTCGAACAAATATCAAGAATAATTGAACAAACAACCTGAAAGCCTCGACTTTCTTTATTTTATGTCAAAGACTAGTGGGTGGGTGCAACTTCGTCTGCGTGTAAATTTTAGTTTCATATACAAACTTTGAACCCTCGTTTTACCCCTTCAAGGGGTGAGTTTTGGAAAATTCTTTTATTCATATTCATATTTATTTACAAGAAACATGGCACAATAAAAAGATGTTACAATACATATACAGCGTGCTATGGAGAGGGCTATGCTCGGTGTTTCCCTACGTGATAAGATCCGTAATACGGAGATCCGGAGAAGGACCGGTGTGTACGAGATAGCCCGAAGAGTTAGCACGCTGAAATGGCAATGGGCAGGCCACATCGCTCGAGGATCTGCCAACCGTTGGGTAAGAAAGGTCCTCGAGTGGCGACCACGTACCGGACGACGCAGCGTGGGGCGGCCCCCAACAAGGTGGACTGACGACATCGTCAAATGTGCTGGGAGCCGCTGGGGGCGGGTAGCGCAGGACCGCGCATTGTGGCGTTCTATGGGGGAGGCCTATGTCCAGCAGTGGACGGAGAAAGAGCTGATGGATGGATGGATGACAATACATATGGTGCTCAAACATGATTCGCTAAATCGCATGCAAATATCAAATTATTTTATATTAATATTGTAATTGGTCACACTATTGTTAATCATACCAAAACATTAACTCCATTTAAACATGTCAATTAATCGTCATACGTCATCACATATACATGTTAAGAAATCCATAATATTATTGATTAAAAATAAGTTATAATTTTAGTCAAATTTACAATCATAAAACTTTAAATCATTTATTCCATTTACACATGTAAAATTATCAAGCAATTAAATATAATTAAATCATTAAAATAAATATATATCACATAGAATAAAAATTACAATCTCTGTCTGGATTTAAACAGAAAATTAAAAGATTCCTCTACTGAGTAAAAACATTGTTCCTGCAACCATGACTTTATCGTCCTTCGTAAACGCGTTTTTGGAAGATTTAGAAACTCTGTTGGTAAAGCATT
This sequence comes from Chilo suppressalis, assembly GCA_902850365.2. Lineage (NCBI taxonomy): Eukaryota > Metazoa > Arthropoda > Insecta > Lepidoptera > Crambidae > Chilo > Chilo suppressalis. Next base: position 31,993,737 of record OU963898.1, on the reverse strand, counting down.
ATATACCTTGATGCACATAGCTGTAGAATTTTTCAAATAAAGACTGGTCTTTGGTCTAACACTATAAGCAAGTTTGTCAGGGTAACGGAGGGTTCTTTGAGTTCTATTTATATCACTACATTTCGTAAATAAATTGCTATTAAATTTGACAAAGCAAACCAAACTCAAAATGTACTTTAGTGCACGTGGTGACCGAATGCGGTAAAACGATATCTGGTGGAGTCGAAACCCCGGAGAGTGGACTGTAGGTCTTGGTTCGAAATATTAAGCGGGTTTGCTCTATGGGATAGGATGAGGACAAAACACTAGTGTTGCCGATCGATAGCCAACCAATCATATGACAATCGATCGGCTTATCGATAGTATCGATACTATCAATAGTATCGATACTATCGATAGCACAGAAAAAGCCAATACTATCGGATAAGTTAAATACTATCGATAGTATTGTAGTTCGTTAATAACAAACTATCGATAGTATCGATACTGTCGATTTTATTTGCAACCATACTATCGATAGTTTAACAATTTGCAATAGTATTGTTTACAATTTTCAGGTATTATAGTCAATCACAAACTTAGTCTAGAACAATCGCTAGTATCGATACTATCAATAGTTTGTTATTAACGAACTACAATAGTATCGATAGTATTGCACTCATTCGATAGTATTGCCTTGTTCTGAGCTATGAATAATATCGATACTATCGGTTGTATCGATTCTATCGATAAGCCTATCGATAGGGTACATGATTTTCGATGTAAACTGTCGATAGTATTAATATCGATACTTCGGCAACACTACAAAACACAGTGTTTTATGGAACCTAAAAAATTTACATGTTCAGGTTTTTACATAAATAGATTATTTATACCCTAAAAAAGGCATGAGTTCAATTCCCAGAAGTCTAACTCAAATACTTTTTGAGAAAAAAAATCATGAACTTATCGTGACCTTTGACCTATGAAATCTAGAATATTTTTTTATAAAGTGAATATTAACAATATATTTTTTTAATAAATATGTGTCAATCGGGCATAATCAGAGGCGTATAAACGCGTTTCTTTAGCTTAAAAAAATGCATTAGTTTGGGAGCAGCAATTTTTTTTTGTATTTCGTATTTATTGTTTTTTCTCCCTAAAAACGAAAAAGTGGAACCTAGAACTTCGATAGAAATAAACCTACGGATGTGGTCTATCATACATAAATATGTCACGTATCACTTTTGCGGCGATTAGAAGATATTCATTTTTAAATTTTTATGCTAGGGTTGACACCGAACCTGACCTCGAACGAAAATTTTTAAAATATAAATTTGTGTATTAGTTTTGAACGAGTTTACAATAATGTAGATTTTAGGAACTTACTACAGTACCTTTAACATATTTTTATGGGCTCCAAGCTCTATTTGCAAAAAAGACACGCTTATGGTGATTCCCAGTCAAGGCGGAAGTCATTATAATGAATATCGATTTTCGTTTTCGGGTCTGAGTATTAACTATTAATTGTTTGTTTTGTGTGTGTTTTGGAGACCCAATTAGACACAAGTTCATGCCTGCTTACCTCTACGTTTTGTAACAATAATAGTTACACCTACTAACTGATTTATGCCCAAGATTTGTTTTTATTTTCTGATCGAATGATTCTGAATGAATTTTGAAATTTTTTTCAAGCAACATAGTTCATTTTTTCGTTACAGTTTAGCGTGTAAGGTACAAAGTTAAAATGTGGTCGAACAAACATAAAGTATTCCTACATTATCATATCTACATTAGGTAGGTACCTAGTATATGTAAGTATATTGTATTCGTCCACAAGTGTTGTTAATTTATTCAATTGATTGACGGTATTAATTAACAAACAAAAAATTGAACATTTTCATTTAACTCATAGTTGACCTTTGTGACAATCCTAGATCATGAAAGTTGACCTTTATCTAAATTCTGTCATAACTTCTTAAAACCGCAAAAGTGAAACCTGATTTTTTTATGGGTGATAGAACTTGGCTTATAGAACCTTTCTGTACTAAATCCAGGTTCCACTTTTGCCGATATTTGGAGAAAAAAATTAAAAATCGAAATTTAAAAAAAAATATTTCTCGGAAACTAGGACACTTATAAATAAAATAAAATTGCAAAATTATGCCTTCAATAATTCCTTATCAAGTGGCAAATATCTCATGTACAGATATGGAACCGTCTTTTGAGGACATTAAATTGTTAATTTTTTAATGCTCAAATTTCAAAAACTTTGCTACTTCATATCTTTTTTTTTACTGGAAATAGTGATCTGAGAATTGAACTCTTGCCTTTATTAGGGTATAAATAATTGATTTATGCAAAAATCTTAAGGTGTAAATTTTTTTGGTTCCATAAAACACTGTGCAAAACACTGTGCTTACTTACGGAGGGCCTCGGCGGTGGCGCTGGCTCATACGTCAGCTTCTCCTGCAGCAGTCTCTTCCTGACGCCAGCGGTTAAAGATGGCGGCCGAGAAAGTCGTTGTTGATAGCTATCACACACAAAACCTCCCATTTTCGAGGAAATCTGTTTATTTAATTAAGCTTGTTTATTAAGTTTCGCACACTTATTTATCTGAGTTTATGCGGAAAAATAGAATCACAATTCTTGCGGAGCGATGACAAATTCGACCATCTCGTATTTTTCGTGATGCGGTGACAGACTGCCATTTCCTTCCGGCCATCAGTCGTTGCCGGCGAATATATTGCGTCTTCTTTCCTCATAAGCATAAGGCAAAGTGTTTGCAGGAGAAGGATCGATTGGCATGCGGTTAATTCGAAAAGAGAATGACACGGTATGCAATTGTGAGATTAGAATATGTTTTGGCGTTACCATTTCCCCCCGGCCTTATAGGGTACCTTTAAAGATATGTCTTGTATGTAAATGTAAATTGTTCTTTTCGTTCGTCTGGTACTAAAAAAATTAAATTTTTGTAAATTGTCTAAATAGTAGATTACATTTTATAAAGAAAAAAGAAAAAATAATCAGAAGTACAATACACAGATTACTAAGATTGTCTCTGAATGGCAATGTCAGTCGGGGCCGCGTTCGGAACCTGTGCTCCGGGTGCAACCAATTTTGACGTGGCGATAGTGGCGCCCCCCTGAACTCACATTGTTGTTGTTTTGTTATGTTTATTTTATTACTTGTTAATGTTATTGTTTCGTGTCGTCACTAAACCGGTTCCAACGGAAGACCAGCGCTGATGGCAACATCAGCACATGCTGAGTTGGGACCGATTTGAGACAAAAAAAAATATGAGTGTTTTGTTCTGTTTGTTGTGTGTGTGTTGTCTCAAATAAATTTATTTTTCTTTCTTTCTTTCTTTTCTAAAGAAAATGTATTAAGCGGAAATAACTAAGTGGGAGAAATGAAAAAAATATTTAATTATTGTGTAGGGATAGGACACAAGCGGACCACAGGCACGGTAATATTATCTATACAGTATTCTATCTTCATACGAACGATCGGAAAGCGTGTCATACCTACGCCACTCGAGTTCGCGCGGCACCCGGTGGGCATCCAGTCGCGAATGCGCCGCAGCGACGACCGAACGGTGTAAACTGTTTTCAAGCAGTTAGCCGTGCTTAAACGTTTGTATTGGAATTATTTGATCGAATAAAGTAGATACCTACATAATTTAATATGGCAAAGAGCAATACTCGATATTGTGCTGGTTTTGGTTGCTTGAACTCTTCAAAAAATAAACTTTTTATACGAATGCGTATTTATTATACTGTTAAATTTAATATAAAGCTTTTCGTACGTCTCAGTCAAGGCGTGAGTACTTTTCTGTCTCAATTCTATATTTTTTAAGATACACAAAACACAAAACTAGAAAGAAACTCAATTACATAAGTGAAATTAAAATACTGTAGGCGGGCAGCCCTACCGCGTGTCCACGCCCCGCTCGGCCATAGGTAGTTATTTCAAGGACAGGGCCGAGTCACAATACTGTATAGATAATATTACCGTGCCACAGGTCGCACAAGTGTGCTCTTAGAATAGGGCTGCCATCCGTCCGGGTTTCCCCGGATTTGTCCTAGTTTACGGGGCGTCCGGGGAGCGTCCGGGCGGGGTTTTATTTGTAGTCCGTGTTTAAAAATTTACGGCAACGCATGAGTGGCCCTTGGTGCTGCAAGTGTCCATGGGCAGCAGTGACCACTTATTATGAGGTAGACTGCTAGCTCTTTTGCCTAGATCAACATAAAAAAGTTGATTTGTGATATTTTTAACTATTTTTTATTGGTCTGTCCGGGTTCTGGGCTCCAAAATCCGGGGTTATCACGCGTTTTATCCTGGTTGCCACATTTTAGAGATGGCAGCCCTACCTTAGAAGTGCGGACAGAAACGACGCGGACGCTGCCGTCTTTAGACGGATGCAGCTTTTCTATGACACCTAAATGCCCTGATAGAGGAGGTGCATTATCATTAATTATTACTACCAGCGTACCTTCCCGAATCTTGTTACCTACAGGCTTATTCCATTTACTGGCGCGTTTGTAAGCTATGAAGATACTCGCTTCGCCGTCTCTTTCAAAAGGACTGGACCATTTTGTCCATAAGCGAGTACCTTGAACCTATCTCCGCGGCGGGCAATGAATACAGCGGTACTGAATGCAAAAAATGTGAAGGCTTTAGAGCGCTGGGCTCTGACGGATCAGCACTAAGTACGGTTAGTGGTCTGGAGTTAAAAGACATTCTATTTGCGTAAGAATCGTTATCAACTCTTCATACGAAAGAAGTTGTCGACCTATTGTTTTAAAAAGATGCGATTTAACTAATTTTACCATCGACTCCCAACCACCTCCGAAGTGCGGAGAAGCGGGCGGTATAAACTGCCAGTGCATACAATATTCGGCGAGCTCTTCCCCAAAACGTAGACGGTATTCTCTATTAATGAAATTAAACAGGTCGCGAAGATATGAGTTAGCTCCTCGGAAATTCGTGCCGTTAGCGGAGTATAAACACTGTACCGGTCCGCTGCGCGACAAAAATCGTTTTAAGGCTGCCAAAAAACAAGCGGTAGTAAGATCCGTAGCGAGCAACATGTATGCCGCGAGTGCTCATACATGTAAAAATACATAAATAAGCCTTACGATTCTTTGCACCTCGAGTGCGTACAGGAACATAATTTATTGGACCAGCGTAGTCACAACCGGTATGCGAAAAAGCCTTAATAGGGACATTTATCCTATGTTTCGGAAGATCGCTAATAATCGGCGAGACCTGCGGACGCGGTTTCCACTTATGACAAATTAGCGGCCTGCCCTCGCTTCGCTTCAGTGTAGAGTTGAAGTGTAGACTACAGTTTTTGTTTGACTACAGGCTTGTATTATACACAATGACATTCATCTATGATTCTTCTTATACCTGCATGCAAAGTCTCAGCGCGATCGGTTTAAAATTGGCAAAGTTCATACAAACTTTCATTCCCTATTTTATCCCCTTGGGGGTAGAATTGATCAAAATCCTTTATTAGCCTACGAAGATGCCTACGTCATAACATCTACCTGCATGCCAAATTTCAGCCCGATCCGTCCAGTGGTTTGGACTGTGCGTTGATAGATCACTATGTCAGTCAATCAACCTTTGAGTTTTATATATATATATATGTTACACTTGTGGATTATAAAGCGAATAGTTCCTCCCGCGGACAATATCCAATATTTGTTATGCAACAGTGATATAGTGAGCTCTGGACCAGCGTGGAAATATTTGCTATTGTAATATTCAACGAGAAGCTCCACAGTGCGATCGCGACGTGGTAAGACCACGGGATGTTTAGTATCGTAAGTCTCGGCCGAATGGGATAGTCGACCTCCAACGCGGATTAAATTATTTTTCATCCCACCACCTCGGAAAGTGTAATTTTGCGCTTCGAAATCTGGCTGGAAAGTTCTATTTTATTCGCTTGAGCGGCAAAGTAGATTTGAATTTAGAACATCACATATAATGAGTACTCAATATAATTGTAAATTCAAAACGTCATTAAACCTATTTAATGTAACCTCTATGGTGCCAAATTTATGATTAGAACTTTTTAAATTGTGAAAAAATTTAAATTTGGAACCTTCTTGGTTTCTTTGTTTTATTTGCGTGCTTCGCGCCATTCTAGTTTTTCACGTTTTATTGCTTAATATAATTAACATAACCTAAAAACTGTACAAAAAAATCAACTAAAATGAGTGACATTAGCGACGATGAAGTTTATCTAACGCCAACTGAGTTAACTGAAACAGTTAATAATGCGCAAATGAGCCTTCTCCCTCAGCAATCACGAGAGAAGTATTTGAAACAGTACGATATATTTAACATGTGGCGACTAGCTAAAGGAGCAAAAACTTTCTCCGAAAACGTTTTGCTGGCATATTTTATAGAATTATCTGAGACCAAGAAAGCAAGCACGCTATGGAGTACGTATTCAATGCTAAAATTAACAATTAAGATGAAGAAAGACGTTCATATCGACACCTATCATAAATTAGTGGCATTTTTAAAAAGAGCCTCATCTGGTTATAAACCAAAAAAATCGAAGGTTTTCACAGCATCTGAAATTGCAAAGTTTATTAATGAAGCACCTGATTCCGTATATTTAGCGGCAAAAGTAAGTCAATACGTGTAATTTTTTGTTGTTGATAAAATTGTACATAGTACTTACAATATTTTTAATTTGATTAATTTATTTACGATTATAAATACTTCTTTTGTTACAGGTTGTTCTTATTATTGGTATAACCGGAGCATGTCGAACAAATGAACTGACACTACTTAATGTCAATAACGTATCAAAATATTCTCATAATTCTGATGAATTGCTATTAATTAATGTACTAAATACCAAGACAAAAAAAGACCGCAACTTCGTTATTCGCAAGGAATATGTAAACATTGTTCAGAAATATCAAGCTTTACGTCCTTCTAACACCCCAATTGAACGATTTTTTCTACAATATCGCAACGGAAAGTGTATCCGACAACCTATGGGTCAGAATAAAATTGGCAGTATTCCACGAGAAATAGCAACTTTTCTCGGACTTTTAGAACCCCCGTTATACAGCGGTCACTGTTTTAGAAGAACCTCAGCCACACTTTTGGCCGAATCAGGGGCTGATCTTCTATCGCTTAAGCGCCATGGAGGCTGGAAGTCTAATTCGGTTGTAGAGGGATACATAGAGGATTCAATCCAAAGTAAATCAAAAATTTGTAATAGTATCGTGGAGGCCATAACGCTGAAAGAACCTCTGTCAGATTCTTGGTCTCGCCCTTCTACATCTAAAATGAGCCCCCATAAGATTGGAAACAATAGCCCTCTCTCGCCAACATTTACGCCAATAGAATCCAATGAATCGGCACAACTATTTAAAATTACTGATACGAGTAGTTTACCACAAAACAGCGCACAATTCACAAACACCAACATAACATTACCTAACAAAAATATTAAACTTAACATAAGTAACTGTAGCAACGTTACATTTAATATTTCTTAATTATTTTCTACTTCTTATTATTTTCTTCAATTTATAGATTATCTTAATGTGTTTTAATTGAAATAAAAATATTTTGTCATTATAAATTGTTTTCTTTTTCATTTTTTCATTTCCTCGCTGAGGTGGGATGAAAAGTTACGTATTGCACTCGAGTGGAAAGATTTTTCACCTTGTGCTCGTTTGTTTCCCTCGCTGACGCTCAGGATTCTAATTTAGAATCACTCGCTGCGCTCGTGATTCAACTTTAGAATCCTTCGCTTGCTCGGTCATCCAAATCGAGCACGCGGTTAAAAAGGAACTTTCCACTCTTGTATAATAAATAACTATTCTACTAGTGGCCCGCCCTCGCTCCGCTTCGGTGAAGAGCTGTAGTGTAAACTATAGTTTTTGTTCTCAGGCTTGTGCTATAAAGAATGACTTTATTTATATAATTACACGTGTTATTGTGAGTCAACCATAAAAGATAGACATATGTTGTTGCGGGATATTTTTTAGACAATTTTATGTAAAATATTTCCTTCATACATGATTTCTATGTAACTTTAACCAATAAGGCTGCACACGCGACGGAAGCTTAAAAAATGGAGTAACTTCTCCCGTTTTCCCAACATTTCCCTTCACTACTCTGCTGCTATTGATTGTAGCGTGATGAAAAGTATACTATAACCTGCCCAGGAGTATGAAGAATAATTGTACCAAGCTTCGTTAAAATCCGTTGAGTAGTTTTTGTTTCTATAAGGAACATACACACAGACAGACAGACAGACAAAAATTTTGCTGATTGCATTTTTGGCATCAGTATCGATCATTAATCACCCCCTGAAAGTTATTTTAAAAATATATTTCATGTACAGAATTGACATCTCTACAGATTTATTATAAGTATATCTAAACGGTTTAAGTTTAACGACAGCGGGCGAACAACATTTATTATTATTTAAATAACTATAATCTTTCGAAAAATGTTATAATTGAACATGGTACAATAAAGCGTTTTCTGCGAATTCAAAATCAATTGCGGCTACAAAATTAGATCTGCGCGGAATGTAAAATTCCGAAGAAAGGGACATACAAATACAATAATGCGTAATAACTTCGACCAACTTGATATACGTTCAGCGAGTGCGAGCAATGGCGAGTCAAATTCAGGACTTGAAACTGTTGTATGAACATGAGCTTTCTCCTCCGGTACCTCTTCCGTGTCTACATCAGTAACTTTGTTAATAGGCCACTCGGAAGGGGAGCTCTTAAGCCAAGTTGGTCCACACAACCAAAACGGATGCTCAATAAGTTTATCGGGAGTCAAACCTCGCGACAAACAATCAGCAAAATTTTCTGTACATGCTACGTGGTAGAAGTGCTTTGCGGGGAGGTTGTCCACTATACGAACTACACGATTGGCAACAAACGTTTGTCAGCGATGCGGTGAGGAATTAATCCAACAAAAGGTCACCTTTGAATCAGTGAATGCATAAATGGCTGAAATATTATAGCGCGGATTATAAGTGTCATGCACGCGACGAAGAAGCTTTGACGAAAGCTCTGCTGCGCAAAGCTCAAGCCTAGCGATAGACAACGGCTTTACAGGCGATACCTTAGACTTTGCTAGGGATGTCGAAAGTTGAAAAAAATATCGATATATCGATATTTTAAAAAATATCAATATCGGCTTCGATATATCGCGAAAAAAACATCTATATATCGGACCAATTTCCCCAAAAATATCGTATAGTAGCTCACGAAATATGACACGCGGAATAATAATGGAACGAAAATTATCTCCCTAAAAATAGACCCTATTTTCGAATGATGACATAGACAATATTAAATACAGCACAGATCATAGATATGTTGAATATTATTAATCTGAGATCCAGTTACGATTTTTCCAGATACGAATTTAGTTAGATCGTGATATGCCGCTAATAATTAGAAAAATATCGTTTTTGATACGAATTTCGATATTGGTTATTTTGTATCGATGTATCGATATATCGAATCAAAATATATCGGCAAAAAATATCGATATATCGATATATTTTCAACAAGCCTAGACTTTGCACAGGTTAGTTGCACAATCACCTCGTCCTCGCGAGCGATATGAGCGTAAACGACGGCCCCGTAGGCGCGTTCACTAGCGTCAGAAAAACCGACTAAGCGGAAAATACAGCCATTGACAATACCTAAATGACGCGGAATTTGAAATCTATTTAAAAGCGGAAGCGTGGTGTATAATATTTTCCAGTTAAATATGATATGACTAGGGGGAACATCGTCCCAATCGAGTTTCAAGAGTCACAACTCTTATAAGTAATTTTGCGTAAAGAATTATGGGTGAGACAAAACCCATAATATCCCAAAGACGAGCTATGGTTGAGAGTATAACGGGTTTTGTACATAAATCAGGTCGCGCGGTGACTTAAAATTCATTTATTCTGATTTAGACAAGCGCAAGCCCAGAACCTTCAGTTCTAATGACTTATCGAACTCAATAGACTTGGACAGTCTATGAGAAGCGGGGATACAACTTATAACTAAAGAAAAGTTTACTAGAAAAAAAAATCCACGCGGACCAGGCAGCGGACGGGACTCGAACACGCACCCTTCGCAATCCGGGCGAATGCACTGACCATTATGCTACCTACCATGGCCCTATTCGCCGCGTCGAAATTTTCCTAGCCTTAAGCTGCAAGGCAGCGCCATCTCTTCGCATTGTAGGTAACCCACAATGTCAAATGAATACGTTTTCAAGTACCTACTAAACATTTGAACGAAGAAATAGCAATTATAGTTATGTTTTTATTTATTTTTAAGCATTTAACTGCTGGATGTTTAAATCTAAAGAAAAGTTTACTAGAAAAAAATCCACGCGGACCAGGCAGCGGACGGGACTCGAACCCGCACCCTTCGCAATCCGGGCGAATGCACTGACCATTATGCTACCACGGCCCTATTCTATGGATTTTTTTTAGAAAACTTCTCTTTAGATTTAAACATCTAGCAGTAAAATGCTTAAAAATAAATAAAAACATAACTTATAACTATTTGGGAATTGCTGCTCCACTTGACCAAGTCGAATTGACCACCTTTAAAAAACTGTATCAGTTCGTGTGCAGCTAGAAATTGTAGCTACATCGTCCATATACAACGAGTTGGAAACTAAAGCGCGAGCGAGCGGATACTTATCACCGTCGTCCTCAGCTAGTTGCTGTACAGAGCGAAGCGCGTGATAAGGGCTGGATTTAAGACCGTATGCTTCGGCTTAAGTCCAGCCCTTATCACGCGCTTGAATTGGTACAATACCAAAGGTTCATCTATACTTATAATAAATCTGTAGAGAGGTCAATTCTGTACATGAAATATATTTTCAAAATAACTATCAGGGGGTGATAAGTGATCGATACTGATGCCAAAAATGCAATCAGTAAAATTTTTGTCTGTCTGTCTGTCTGTGTGTATGTTCCTTATAGAAACAAAAACTACTCGACGGATTTTTACGATACTTGGTACAATTATTCTTCATACTCCTGGGCAGGTTATAGTATACTTTTCATCACGCTACAATCAATAGGAGCAGAGTAGTGAAGGGAAATGTTGGGAAAACGGGAGAAGTTACTGCATTTTTTAAGCTTCCGTCACGTGTGGAGCCTTAATGGTTAAAGTTACATAGAAATCATGTATGACGGAAATATTCTACATAAAATTGTCTAAAAATATCGCGCAACAGCATATGTCTATCTTTTATGGTTGACTCACAATAACACGTGTAATTATAAAAAAAAACTTATTCTTTATAGCACAAGCCTGAGAACAAAAACTATAGTTTACACTACAGCTCTACACCGAAGCGAAGCGAGGGCGGGACACTAGTCCGTATTAAAACGATAAAGGCTGCGCTGATAACGACGATCACTCTCTCTCACTTTATACAGGGCGTCCCACGGCCATGCCACACGAAGGCAAAGAATATAAAAAATATTGAAGACAGGTTATTTTACTGAAAGAATACATTATTTTATTTTCGGGATTCGAACCCCGTTCCCCTAGCGTGACTAATTCATTTCAAATTTCGAATGCGTTCGCATCTTTTTTACATTCAGCCTAAATCATACCCTAATTCAATAAATACAAAAAATTAAAGTCTACTATCAAAAGTCCAGCCTGTTGTATTTTACGATACAGCTGGCAGTACTGTAATGACTTTTAATTTTATGTAAGTGCGTTTATAAATTACGTCTTTATAAAAAAGATAAAACTAATTATTTACAAAAGAATATTCAAAAAAAAATGTGTGTGTCAGCTCCGACGCAGGACCGGAGTTTACACTCTAAAAACGATTGTCTTTGAACAGACACAAAACAAAATCAAGTCCGAAGAAGTCGGTTACAAGTAGAGATACCTCAGGAATCGTCCCATGGTTTCGCCTATCATAGGTTCCATGTCACACATTTTATCATCTAACATCAGCGATATTCATCATATATTTTATTATGTATTTCTGGAAACACACAATTTCAAAAATATCACACACTAGTCATCATTTTGTAAATATGTATTATAATTCCATCTGTACTGAAAATCACTATTCCAGAGTGCTGGACACTTACCGGCATTTCTCTATATTCTGTTATTTATTTGTTTTCATTAATTTTGCTCCGATTTTATCTATTTTTAGTTTATTTATTTTATTGACATTTGTGACAACTTAATGTTTTTTATCCGTTGCCATAGCTAAAAGTGAAAGGTGCGCAGATGAGGTTGCGCACAAAAAAGTAACGAGGTCATTAATGTCATTCATTGATAGATTTTATATATGCAAATCGATTCTTAAGGAGTAAACTCCAATAAATAAACAACGGTTAAAGACTCTTTGATGTTTAAATCTAGGTTAGCTAACAGAATTGCTAGGTTTGTGGACGTCCATAACAATAAATCACACTGTTTGTTTTAATTAAACCCTAGTCAAACAGCATTGACCTGAATGCCGAAAATAATAAAATATGTATGTAGCTATTGTGGCCGGTACGTTATCAGGTGATGGGTTACTGCGCGGCCTAACACTGACCCACTTCACTAGACTATTGATTTGTCAAGATCCCACAAAATTCTTTGGTCACAGTAAATAAACATATAAATATTTACAACATTCACACCAATTAGCCTAGCCCCAAAGTAAGCACTGTAGGTTAGTTTTATGGGATATTAGGGTAACGGATAGAATACATATAAATAAATAAATATAAATAAATATTTCCAACACTTACACCAATCAGCCTAGCCACAAAGTAAGCACTGTAAGGCTTGTGTTATGGGATGCTAGGGTAACGGATAGAATACATATACAGTACATATACAAATATATTTATATAGAAATACATATGAAACATCCATGACTGGAGTACAAATTCTCGTATTCATCACACAAACATCTGCCCCCACCGGGACTCGAATCCGGGACCTCTCCGAGTCGGCGACACCATGAATCCCGGCGTACAAACCACTCGACTACGGAGGTCGTCACTGATACATAAATAAGTATGTTTATATAGAAATATATAATTAACATCCACTGGATTGGCCCCCGCCGGGATTTAAACCCGGGACCTCTCGAGTAGGTGATTCAAGGTGTCGCCTACTCGAGAGGTCATGGATGTTTGATATGTATTTCTATATAAATATATTTGTATATGTACAATTGTACAGTATATGTATTCTATCCGTTAGTCTAATATCCCATAACGCGAGGCTTTCAGTGCTTACCTTGGGGCTAGGCTAATTGGTGTGTGTGTTGGAAATATTTATCCATTTTTATTATTTAATTTAATTCGATCGATCTTTTTAATATCTCATTACAAGGCTTAAAGCGTGAAATATTGGGAAGACTGTGCACAAATAAGAAGTAAAAATGCTATAGGTACCTATGTTTTAAACATTAATGTTTTATAAGGCGATTCAAGGTGTCGCCTACTCGTGAGGTCCCGGGTTCGATTCCCGTCGGGGGCAGATGTTTGTGTGACGACTACGAGCATTTGTGGGAAGTGCGAGAAATTCGAGAATTGGATTAATTCTCGAATTTCTCGCACTTCCCATACAATTTTCTGCTGATCGTGTTTTGTTTTCGAGATATCAAAAAATTTTTGCAAGGTATTTTTTTTCTGTCACTTTGTTAAATTTCAATTGTTAATATGATTGAAGGTAAAGTAGTGTATGCAATCTACTATATAAAAATAAGTCGGGTTTTCCTTCCTGACGCTATAACTCCAGAACGCACGAACCGATTTCCACGGTTTTGCATTCGTTGGAAAGGTCTCGGGCTCCGTGAGGTTTATAGCAAAGAAAATTCAGGAAAAATAAAAAAAAAACTTCTTTTAATCACCAAACGAAATGTTACATAAAACGAAGCCATCTGGTGGCGAAACGGAGTTCGCCGGGTTTGCTAGTTGCATATAAATTAGATATTAAAACACTCGAGTTAACCTGTTATCGCTTTCGGCTTCCCCTCGTGCGATAAAAAGACTCTCGTTGGGGGAGCAACCTCCACCTTATAGCGGATATCCCGCTCGAATCGGAGTGCCCGTCTGGGGGAGCAACCTCCACCTAACAGAAGACAATAGTAAAATAACATGGTGGTGTTGTATTTCACGCGGCGAGTTCGGGGTCAGGGTAGGCATTAGTGTGTTTATGTGGTGGCCGCTTACTATCATCATCAGCCTATTAATGTCCCCCACTGCTGGGGCACAGGCCTTCCCTATGGATGGAGTAGGGAGATCAGGCCATGAACCACCACGCGGACCCCGTGCGGATCGGCGAGTGCTAACGACTGATGCAGCCGGGACCAACGGCTTAACGTGCCTTCCGAAGCACGGAAAGCCCGAGATAGAAAATTTTTGGTCACCCATCCAATGACCGACCACTGCGAAAGTTGCTTAACTTCAACGATCGCTGCCGAACGCGCTAACCACCCTCGCCATCGAGCGCCTCAACCATCAGGCGGCTCTAAATTTCAAGATTATTTATTCAGTCGTAGTGGTCGTAGTCTTGGAAAATATGTTTCACTAGAAGGCTGCTCCAATTTGACAGAGATGTACAAAATACTTTTCGAAAAGTATTTAAATACAAAATGCAAATACTTTTTTATTATAGTATTTCAAATGCAAGATATGAAATGAAATGAAATGAAATGTTATTTATTCAGTCTAGGCTGTTACAAGCACTTGTGAAGGTCAAGAAGCTACGCCATACAAAATACTTTTGCCTTATTTCTCTATTTCTGTATTTTTATTTGTCATTTATACATTTATACATTCATAATCACTTAAATAGGAATCGTTAAAATAACGTATTATTGCCTACACGGCATATTGTTTAAATACAATTTGTTTTGGCAATTTTTTAAAGACATTTCGAGCGAACACCACAGAAATAATGAAATTGCTGCCAACACTGCAAAAGTGACTTTGAGGATTGTCAAGAGGGGACCCACATATATTATTGGTCAGGTTTTATATGCGTTTTGTTTCATCTGTCATTTTGCGCATAGACTTTCAAAGCTGCTGCGCCACTAGTGGCCATTTTTTGTTTTTACTGAATCGCGGAATGCTTTAGAAAAATGAAGCTAAGAATAAAAAAGTATTTTGTATTTTACAAACCATTTTACAAATACAAAATACGTCTCTAATAGTATATCAAATAAAATACAAAATACTTTTTAAAAAAAAAGTACTTAAGTACAAAATTCAAAATACGTATTTTGGATTTGTATTTTAAATACAAGTATTTCAAATATGTCACAACTCTGCAATTTGAGCAGGAAATTCATACATACCCTACCTCTCATTAAATTAACATATTTTTTCCTCTTCCACTGCAAAACCCAGAAAACCCTCACCGATAGAAACGCAAGATCTCCAAAAGCTGATATTGTTTCAATGTGGTCCTCTATAAGGTGCAAGTTATGAATCCAAAAGGGTTCAACTTATAATACAATACAATACTTTATTGAAAACACCACAACACAGAACAGAAATTAGCGACATTACAATTGTAAAAAAAAGAGTGCTTCAATGGGCGGTCTTATCGCTAAAAGCGATTTCTTCCAGACAACATTTGGATGGAGAGGATTGAAAGAAAGCTGGAGTCGGCGGTGTCAGTAAAAGAAACAAGGGATTTAAACGAATTTGTGAATTAAGTATATATACATACATAAATACACTTCATATACACATATTATATACATAGACTACACATATATAGGTTTAGTCCAGTCAACAGAGATAAAAATGCAGCTACATCGACAAATAGTGATTCACAACAAGATTTTTAAAGATATTAATAGATTGTGCTCATCTTATGGATACTGGAAGAGAATTTTTGGACAAGCTTGGACAGTAAAAGAACGACAATAGAAGGTCGTGTCATGGGTAGGAATTTTTAGGGTTAAATTTTCTGATGACCTAAGAGATAACGCATTCGAATAATGAAGGTGATTAAAGCATTTGATGAAAACCTTGAGATAGCGCGGGGACAAAGGATTGAACAATAATACACAATCAAATAAATATTTCTTTAAATCTAAAGAAAAGTTTACTAGAAAAAAAAATCCGGGCTATCCGGGTGAATGCACGGCTCTATTAGCCGCGTCGAAATTTTCCTAGCCTTAAGCTGCAAGGCAGCACCATCTCTTCGCATTGTAGGTAACCCACAATGTCAAATGAATACTTTTTCAAGTATTAAACATTTGAAAGAAGAAATAGCAATTATAGTTATGATTTTATTTATTTAGCATAATGGTCAGTGCATTCGCCCGGATATCGAAGGATGCGGGTTCGAGTCCCGTCCGCTGCCTGGTCCGCGTAGATTTTTTTCTAGTAAACTTTTCTTTAGATTTAAACATCTAGCAGTTAAATGCTTAAAAAATAAATAAAATCATAAATATTTCTTTTTCAGAAGGTGCCTTTAATGTGGTAACTCCAGCAAGTATAGCCATAGTATCATAGCCATAAATCCAACCAGTTTTCTAAGTGCTATTGACTACTGGATAGTACTCAGTGTGAAAGAGGGATGTACGTAAGCCTACTGGGTGGTTTCAATAAGCTCACTGAGTCCGTAAGCTCAGTACGGTGGTTGCGAGAAAGGCGCGCGGTCGTTACGACGCTACGCAGGCCTCCCGTAGCAATATTGTTCCGCGAAAAGTTGAAAGTACGCGAGAAAATCTTTGTAAGTATCTAAAATCAGATGACATTTATGCATAATTTGAGATATAAGTGGTTTAATAAAAATTAGGTTCCTTATATACATGATTGTTTATTAATTAAATTCTTTTGTAATTTTTATCTTTAACTGTATTGTATATTGCGATACCCTGACAGGGTTCATGTTAGGTACTATAAGCATTTTGTAACCATCAATGTTACCACATGAGTGCAATAAATTGAATTGAATTGAATCATAATACGTTAAACATTCATATGATAAATATTTTATTTTATAGATGACTAGCAAACCCAGCGAACTCCGTTTCGCCACCAGATAGCTTCGTTTTATGTAACATTTCGTTTTGTGATTAAAAGAAAACGATTTTTTTTTTAATTTTTCCTGAATTTTCTTTGCTATAAACCTCACGGAGCCCGAGACCTTTCCAACGAATGCAAAACCGTGGAAATCGGTTCGTGCGTTCTGGAGTTATAGCGTCAGGAAGGAAAACCCGACTTATTTTTATATAGTAGATATTTACCTAGTCATGTTATTCGCTAGTAAATTATAATGATGGAGTTTGGCGAAAATGTGATAATTGTGTGAAAACTGTAATGTTTGGGTTATTTCGACGTTGAAGTTATGTCGACTTGTTTTGCTGTTAGATTGTTCTTGTACTTTCAAATAAACTTATTGAATGATTTCTTTAGCATAAATATACTTTTTAAAAATTCTAAGTGTCATGGTGTATCGTTTTGAACTTTAAAACGATTTACACTATTTTTATATGCATATTTATCATTAACTCAATCGAAAAACTTTTATATTAATTTTAAAATCAGTAACTATATTTTCGGGAACAAAATAAATTAATTTACCAATCTACTTTGCTAAGAAAAAAAATACCATTTAACATCAATTAATAAAACATACAGTTTTTGTAAGTAATGCGTGTTGCTGAGACTTTATTGATGTGTACTTTACCAAATTACTTCAGAAAATTTTAGTATTTTTGTTTAACCTGGTTGACCCATTATTAAGTTTTTACATCTATCAATACAGTAAGCTCATTTATGCATTTATTTTTACATTTCAATAACAAAATCAAAAACTACTATCTCACAGAATTATTAAGAAAATAAATAAGGTCACTTTGTGTTCTTTTCCATATAAAGCTGATAAAAAGGCAAGTACCGATGCTTTTCATACATAGTCCAGTAGTAATAATTTATAATATAGCGTCAGGCCTTGTTATTTTCTAATTTGATTTTCTAAATTATTTATGTTACTTAAAATGTTTCTACATAAAGATAATTTCATAATTATATGTTTCAATTTAAATCATCTAATTCCTATTAGCCCCGTTGATTCTGACCACATTTACGCGATAAACGAATAAAATTATTTGTAACAGTTACTGCGCTGGCCCGTAATAAATGCACCGTGTACATCTACTAAACGATGTTTCAAAATCAAATCAAATATTTTCATCCATTTTGTGACGGTGTCTGAGCTTTTTCACTGTAAAAAAAATGCGATTTTGGCAAAATTTTTTTGCTGGTGTGAATAAAGCTTAATTGTTTTTTTACACTGTAAAGTGCCAGTGTTCACGGTTATTCGCGTTTGTAATTAAATAATTGTGATGTACGGTTACTATCTATTTATAGTAAGTGAAGAAAATACTTGACGACTCTGTAAATAATAGAACAGGGAGAAAAACACAGCAATTGCTGAGTTTCTTGCCGGTTCTTCTCAGTACAAGGTACAAGGTCTCCTGCCGTAGATTTACGAACCGATGGCATAGCTTCTAGACATTCACGAGTGCTTGTAACAGCCTAAACTGAATAAATAATTTTGATTATGATCGAATATGATTATGTGTGAGGAGCTCGATGGCGCAGGTGGTTCGAGCGTTCGGCTGCGATCGTTGCAGTTAAGCAACTATTGCAGTGGTCAGTCATTGGATGGGTGACTAAAAAATTCTATATCGAGTTCCTTCGTGCTTCGGAAGGCACGTTAAGCCGTTGGTCCCGGTTGCACTTGCAGTCGTTAGCACCCGCCAATCCGCACTGGGCTCGCGTGGTGGGTCATGGCCCAAGCCCTATTCCATCCATAGGGAAGGCCTGTGCCCCAGCAGTGGGGACATTAAGAGGCTGATGATGATGATGATTATGTGTAAGTGTTTTCTTTGCCTGTTTAACCAACAGCATCAATGACGAACACGGATCAATGTAGTGCTTTAACTCCAGGGTAGGGGACGATAGTTTTATTGCAAATATAGACAATACCGAAAGCTGTAGACCGTACTTTCAGAAGTTTAAGATAATTCCCCTGCCTTGTTTATACATACTAGAGATATGCAAATTTATAAAGAAAAATAGCCAATCATATACTAAACGAGAGAATTTACATATGAAGTTTTAGACTTTTGATAGGCCTTCACAATGCAGTCGTTAGCACCCACTAAATAGAGATTCTATTTCTATTTTGTTGGTAGATTTTCTTAATGTGCGGTAAACACAAAAGTAACGCATGAAGTTGGTCGCTAAAGCGACCAACTTCATGCTGTTAAAATTTTGTGTTACAGTGATGCGCGCGCATCTTAAAATTTCACTCTCATCACTTTTTCATAACGCGCCTAAAGAAGTATAACTTCAACAAGTACCTTTAACTTTTCTATAATCATATATAACCATTTACCAGAGACATTTAGAAACGAAACTAATGACATTCTATTTATAAAAAAATTAAAACTGTTATTAATAGAGAAGTGCTACTATAGAGTATTAATGATTATTTGAATGAAAATCTTAAGTAAATAGCGACTATCATGTACAAAATGACAATAAAATGATACACATAAATGACATATACAATTATACACACAAACATACATACATAAATATTATTGAACTTGACATTGAAATTTAACAAATATTATTTTTATTTTATTTTTTGCTAGTGGCCCGCCTATTAATTGATTGTTTGTTTATATAGATGAAATGAATTTTCTTCACTTAAATAATATATGAATTAACTATAGTGACATTCAGTACCTAACTCTTTCAATCTATAAACTAACGTAGAAATTTGAACTCCTCTCTTCTATCTATCTCTCATTTAGTTGCGTGCCCGACAGGGTCCATAATGATCGTATTTTGTCATATTTAACATTTTTTTGTACATTGTGGATATGCAATAAAGAATTGAATTGAATTGAGTTTTGGTATCGTAATAGTCTAACATAGGCTATGATGGCTGCTTTGTTTTGCCACACAGTGTTGCAAGGTCTGATTCTTAATAATCGGGAGGTGTTATAGAAAAGAGCAGTCGATGCAGAGGCGTACTTTTTCCGATTTTCAACACCCCCCCCTCCCTTCTTCCTTAGAATTGGTTAATGAAATCAAGATATAGGCCAGCAACGAGTGTGTTTCTGTGGCTTATAGTTCCGTTTTATACAAAATCATTTTATTATTATATTCTGATTAAGGTTAACTACATTCTTAATGGCGGAAAATGCAATTCAATATGCACTTTAACACCGTAGAGTCATGTAGAAAAATAGAAGGACAGGAGAAATTTCATAAAAACAGGAGATATCCTAAATAAAACTAGTTTTTCACTAGTTTTTTTGTTAATGGACGAAACTTTATTTATTTATTGACGTTTCGCAGCCTTTACAGGCTGCTTCGTCGGAATCGAAAAGAGACGGCTACATCACCGATAATGCAACGAATATTCGGTTACTATTCGGTATTCGGCCTATTTGGCTGCCTTTATTATATTCGGCCGAATACCGAATCTCTACATATTAATCGGCCGAATACCGAACACTGAAATAATATATTTTGTCATAGAGAAATAATTGGTAAAATGAAAAATTAAAATCGATTGATTACGTATATATTCATATTTTCATTTCTGTTATATACATCATTTAAGTAGTCATTGGTACAAAACACAGGTACATAATCATCTTCTGAATTGGAAAAATGGAGGATTGTATGTATTTGAATTATTGTGGAAATCAAAATTTAGAAGGGTAAGGTTTCTCATTTCTTTTATAATCATTTATTAAGTAGTCATTGGTACATAAAACAGCTACATAATTCAATAATTTTCTGTATTAAACAAGTTAAGAATTTTTCTATGCATTTGAATTATTTTCATAATCAAAATTTAGAATTTTAGGAAATACTTTACTTCTTTTTTTCTCGTAGACCATCCCAGCTTCAGAGAAAAGGCGCTCTGAATAAACACTGCTTCCTGGCGCTGACAAATATTTTGCTGCAATCTTAGTCAAACACGGAAATTCAAATTTCCTTGCCGCCACCATGCATACGGGTTGTCATGACGTGGTATATTACTAATATTTAAGAAAAGATCCATATCTGTTGAAACTGCATTTGACTGAATTGCACTGCAAACAAAGGAGCACGAAACAAACACGTCTGTACAAGTTTTTGGCGTTAAAATCCAGCCGAATACTTTTGCCTAATATTCGGCTATTCGGTCAGGGGCCTCGCCGAATAGTCAATATTCGGTATACTGCCGAATATACTATTCGTTGCAAGTCTAATTTGAATATCACAAATATTTTCTATTAAATCAGTTTATAGTATGTAAGGAAACAAAATTAGCTTCAAATATGCTAAATAAACAAACATTGATTAGATACCTGTCGAAAAAAAGACAGTTTACATACTATAAGTATAATTTTTCAATTTTTTCATTAAGCTCTGCGGCATCCTAACTTTTCAACGGTCCGCGCGTGACTGTAAACTAGGCTTGTTGAAAATATATCGATGTATCGATACAAAATAACCAATATCGAAATTCGTATCAAAAACGATATTTTTTTAATTATTAGCGGCATATCACGATCTAACTAAATTCGTATCTGGAAAAATCGTAACTGGATCTCAGATTAATGATATTCAACATATCTATGATCTGTGCTGTATTTAGTATTGCCTATGTCATCATTCGAAAATAGGGTCTATTTTTAGGGAGATAATCGTTCCAATATTATTCGGCGTGTCATATTTCGTGAGCTACTGTACGATATTTTTAGGAAAATTGGTCGGATATATCGATATATCGATGTTTTTTTCGCGATATATCGAAACCGATATTGATATTATTTAAAATATCGATGTATTGATATATCGATATTTTTTTCACATTTCGACATCCCTACTGTAAACCAAGAGGTGCTGAAAAACCTTCTTGATTGTGACACATTTTGAGCGCACGTGGTGTCTAGAGTATTTAATATCGTTGTCTTTATTGCAAAATCAGTAAGGAAAATAATGAATTTATTTGATGACGCCACCGACAGATTAGCTAAGCCTTATATATTAGTGGTAGATTGGCGGCTGAACCTTCGGCGCGCAATATCATGTTATTCGGCATTCCGTTCAACTCTGGCGCGACCGGACGAGGTCTCTGCCTATTGGTAGGACGTGACTGAATAACTCTCTTTTCAAATTAACTTTAATCAATTTTGCTCTTTTGAATTGGCCAATTTTTTTCAAAAAACAAACTTTATTCAAGTTGGATGCATAATACAACTCTTTTGAACCGTCCATATTTTTTTCGCTACCCTGGTGGTAGTGGTTAAGGACATTTTTTTAGCTGTGGAGAAACACTGGCGAAAAAAATCTTCACAGCGTTAAAAAATTATGTAACAATATATACAACTGATTATATTGTTAAGGTGCCAATACAAAAATGACATGATATCTTCATCATAATAGGGTATTTGACAAGTTTTAGAAAACGATCTCATGTTGGTCTCAATTGACTTATTTTTATGGAGTCCGTAAAAAGTGGATATTCATCATTCTGTTGTGTGTTTCAGTAAAAATAACCAAATCAAAAACTCCATTTTCAAGTTGCCGCGAAAACTTATTTCTGGACAATATGGCGTCTTACTAGTGTGTGACGTCACATGACTGTTATTAAAACGTCAAACGATTCAATGTAATGTCAGTTTACCGGAAGTTTACTTGCGTGTGATGTCATTTTAGGCTCCGCCAATCCCAAGCGTTTTGGGTCACGTGACATAAATATTAAAAACCCCTGCCATTATTCATTCTTAACACAGATGCTAACAATTGGCACTTTATTTTTAATACTGTCAAATACTCTATTATAGCAAAAACATGCGGAACAGTTGAAACCCAACTATTTTGGTCTGAAATATAACAGTTGAAACCCAACTATTTTGGTCTGAAATATAACAGTTGAAACCCAATTATTTTGGTCTGAAATATAATAAGACACTTAAACTTTAGTAAAAAGAAAATCTTTTATTAGTACCTTTAAATATATTGACGCTTAATTTTTGGATATTGCTATGGACTTTATTGTAAAAGCATACACAAAGACCTTTAAATGAATTATTGATTTTTTGGAGCCTTGTAATTAGTACAGCTAATTTAATTTATTTCTAGTATTAAACGAGTGCTTATCACTATTTATAGGAAACAATGTAATATTTTTTCAAACACACATAAAATTTTCATAAATTGTTTTAAACTTTCATGGTCACTAACGTTATAGCTATTAACGGGATTGTTACCATGTACCTTGTTTTTTATGAGTCTCCGATATTTCGGCACTGTTGCAAGCGCCATGATCACGGAGTAACTGAAGTAATTGCGGGTAGATGTTATTGGCAGACATATCGGTCTACCCTCTGACGTCGTCTTTTACTGCGCTCGATACCCCTACCACGGGTCACATTCTCACTATTCACTCGCACTTGTTCCCGACACACAATACTCACAGTATCAGATTGCGGAACGACACTTTTTTGATTTTTGCTGTTTTTGCACATACGAACCACTCCAAATCCAGTGGTACGAAATATCGGAGACTCATAAAAAACAAGGTATATGGTACAATCCCGTTAATAGTTATAAAATGTTCATATATGTACTAAGAAGCAACAGTCAAAATATTTGGTTTATACTATAAGCTAAACCAGTTTCCATAACGTAATAAAATTTTACTTTGTGTTGTTTTTTTGTTGGTATTTTACATTCAGATGTGTGCTCCGCTCCGTGCACACTATATTTTTTTCAAAGTAGACCAGTAGTTCCTTCAGATTAGCATTCAAACAAACAAACAATTGTTTCAGCTTTATAATAATATACTAGTGGCCCGCCCTCGCTTCGCTTCGGGGTAGAATTGATCAAAATCCTTTCTAAGCGGATGCCTTCGTCATAACATCTACCTGCATGCCAAATTTCAGCCCGATCCGTCTAGTGGTTTGGGCTGTGCGTTGATAGATCACTATGTCAGTCAGTCACCTTTGAGTTTTATATATATAGATTAGTATTATACCTCAAACAGCTTGCTCACATAGCTTGAAAACTTTACTCACTAATGGAGACAAAAAATGACACGTGCGAATCAGACTCGTACAAAAAGGAGGTTTTTGCCTTTGCTACTCGAGACAAAGGCTTTTAATGAATCGATAGCAGTGAATAAAACATTTCGAATATACATGAGTCTCTATACGAATTACGACCAAAAAATAAATCATTTATAAGGTTGGAAATTCTTACTGTGTTGATTTTCCAATGACAAAATAATCACGGTAACAGGTATGACAATCCCACTCAAGTTGTTGATGTAATCATTTCACACAGCCAGTATTTTCATTCTGAATGTTTTTGTACATTTTTTCCAGGCTTGTTCTTAATTCAAATTGTTTTTGTTCACTCAGTCAGCGAAAATATTGGTTGCTTTCCAATTACAGAGCATAATGCGACTCAGTGCCGCACAATGCCGAATTATACTGATGCTTAATTGGAACGTGAATTAGTTTTCAAATGCACCAGCAGAGTGCGCTAAGTTCAGTGTTGAAAAAAAAGCCAATGTTTGTACCTTCATCCATATTTATATATAATTTTTAACACAGTTTGAATTAACTTTGATTATTTAAAAAAAACTATGATGAAACGTAAGTTTTAATAATTTTTCAACAATAAATAATATTACTAATGATAACATATAAATAAAACATTTCGATCAATGCCAACTTAAAGAAAAAACACTTGTTAATTTTCTGTCTCTAAGTTGGTACCATTGCACGCATCACACCAAAGCATCACTTTTGAGAGTGCTCAATTGTGCGAAGCGTTGCTGTAGTTGGAACACTCAACGTTAAGCATTATGCCGCATAATGCGCAATAATGCTGTAATTGGAAAGCTACCGTTGTTGTTCACTGTCAGCAATGAAAAAAAGATTGTACCTAGCGCTCGCACCGCTTGGGATCCTAATCTGAAATCCCTCGCTACGATCTTTTCGAACGGATAATAAGCGCTCCCCCATCCTATTTTTGTCGTATAATCTACTATTTTCCTATCGGGCCTTCATTTTTATTTATTCATCATGGCTATTAACAGATACATTCTAATGTAAATTTCAACTGTCTGTTTCAAGATACAACGCGATGGCCAAAATATTCTGATAAGCTAGTGATGATAATGATTGTAATAAAAAGATTGTAATAAACTTTTTTCCTTCAATATATCAGTCATAATAATGACTAAGTTAATAGCTGTTGGAATAAATAAATGTGTGGCATGGTTACTGCTAGTAGGTGAGTAGGTGAGGAAGTAAAAATAAATCAATAAATATTTTTTACAATCACTCTCTTTAGCCCAACCGCACACTTAGCAACGATATTATCAGTGTTTGTAGTGCTAGTATTAAGTGTCGCCGCATACGGGCCACCGACCACAACCACAAAACGCCGCCACCGGCATATTTCTTGTAGTTTTCAAACATTTTATATGGACTCGCCACACACGGTACGCCGGTAGCCGCCACACGCTACAAATCGTCGTTGCTCGCTTCTTGTGGCCCGCACCGGCCACTTAATGCGCCGATACAAAACGCCGCCACACGTCACTCGCGCGATTCCCCACCCCTCTTCCTTACCTTAGTCGGCCGCTGTCGCGCGCTTCAGCCACTTTAGTAGCCGCTTCTAGCTTCTCGTCGCGGCGTTTGTGGCTGTGGCGTGTGGCCCGTGTGCGGCGACACTTAAGGATACTCTGGTAACGGATAGATAGAAGTACAATATAATTATACCTACATAGGTATATGAGGAGCTCGATGGCGCAAGTAGTTAGCGCGTTCGGCTACGATCGTTGAAGTTAAGCAACTTTCGCAGTGGTTGGTCATTGGATGGGTGACCAAAAATTTACTATCTCGAGCTCCTCCGTGCTTCGGAAGGCACGTTAAGCCGTTGGTCCCGGCTGCATCTGCAGTCGTCAGCATCCACCAATCCGCACTGGGCCCGCATGGTGGGTCATGGCCCAATCTCACTATTCCATCAATAGGGAAGCAGTGGGGACATTAATAGGCTGATGAGGATATATACCTATGAAAAACCTAAGTTCAGATTCTAATACTAATAATCGTCGTACAAACATTTGCCCTTATCGGCATTCGAATCCAGGACCACAGAGTATGCGACCTTGAAAACCGGTGTACATATCACTATTCCACGGTGGTCGCCAAACTATATTTTTATTATAATATATCATAACGCGAATGTTTGCGTTATCGCGATACGTCTGACGTGTTTCTCTCACATTGCGCGATGAAGCTTTGGGTGGTTTTGTTATCAATTTATTTATTTATTTTCTATCATGAACGAAAGTAAACAGCTGTTATACAATATTCTTAGTTATAATAGTACATGTCCCTGTAAGGTTATTGCAAAATTGAGTTGATAAAAATATATAATAACTAGCTGACCCAGCGAACTCCGTTTCGCCACCAGATGGCTTCGTTTTATGTAACATTTCGTTTGGTGATTAATTTTTTTTTTTTTTTAATTTTTCCTGAA
Organism: Chilo suppressalis; assembly: GCA_902850365.2. Taxonomy (NCBI): domain Eukaryota; kingdom Metazoa; phylum Arthropoda; class Insecta; order Lepidoptera; family Crambidae; genus Chilo; species Chilo suppressalis. The sequence goes on along the minus strand of OU963898.1, from coordinate 31,967,159 downwards.
TTTTATTTGCTACAAACCTCACGGAGCCCGAGACCTTTCCAACGAATGCAAAACCGTGGAAATCGGTTCGTGCGTTCTGGAGTTATAGCGTCAGGAAGGAAAACCTGACTTATTTTTATATAGTAGACTAGCAAACCCCGCGAACTCCGTTTCGCCACCAGATGGCTTCGTTTTATGTAACATTTCGTTTGGTGATTAAATTTTTTTTTTTTTAATTTTTCCTGAATTTTATTTGCTACAAACCTCACGAAGCCCGAGACCTTTCCAACGAATGCAAAACCGTGGAAATCGGTTCGTGCGTTCTGGAGTTATAGCGTCAGGAAGGAAAACCCGACTTATTTTTATATAGTAGACTAGCTGACCCAGCGAACTTCGTACCGCCATAAAAATAGGGGCAGGAGGTAGATTAAAAAAATAATACCCTTAACATTTAGGGGGATGAAAAATAGATGTTGTCCTATTCTCAGACCTACCCAATATGCACACAAAATTTCATGAGAATCGGGAAAGCCGTTTCGGAGGGGTTTAATCACAAACACCGCGACACGAGAATTTTATATATTAGATAAATAAATATTCAAAAGGATAATATTGAACTTAACGCATAGGTATTTCATTATTATCAACATTTCTATAAGCATCATGGTCATTCAATTATGTTAATGTGTATATATTTTTTAATTAAATAGTGAATATTTTAGATTAAAACAGAGAGTGAGTATTTGTTATTCTTTTTGTTTTCATATCTTCATTTTTTTTAATATTTTACTGTAAGTATTATAGAATTTTATAATAATTTGGTTTTCACTTTCGTTTAATATTATTCTAAGCATACATGTGTGTGCATGAATTTTTTAAACCAGTTGGTAACCAACCCTTTCTAGTCTAGTTCTTTTTGCACTGCTATAATATAATTCATTACGGCAGAACTTAATTTAAATTTCGGACGCTAAATTTACAGCTTCTTATTAACAATAAAATAAAAAAAAAAATATTTAACTGCTTCATGTTTAAATCTAAAGAAAATATAACTAAAATAAATAACATGAATAAAAATTATGAAGAATTTCTAAAGAATTACTGAACTGTTTAAATAGTATCTATTAGACAAGTCCGTCCGTCCGTCCGTGGTGCTGTTTCAGCGGCCAAACCGTAAGAGATAGATAAAGAGAATGTTTAAGTTATAAGTTAAGAATAGTCTGATAAGACTACAAACCGGATGTGAGTAACGTAGCACTTCCGGTTTTCGAGAAATCACGTGATTTCTATTTCAAACGAAACCACACAAAATCTCCGAAGTTCTCAATTAATTAAATACATTTTTTTTTTTTGGTGAACATTTGGTTCACTGGTTTGCTAGTCTCTTATCTATTAGACAAGTCCGTCCGTCCGTGGTGCTGTTTCAGCGGCCAAACCGTAAGAGATAGATAAAGAGAATGTTTAAGTTATAAGTTAAGAATAGTCTGATAAGACTACAAACCGGATTTGAGTAACGTAGCACTTCCGGTTTTCGATAAATCACGTGATTTCTATTTCAAACGAAACCACACAAAATCTCCGAAGATTTTTTTTTTTTTTTTGGTGAACATTTGGTTTGCTAGTACATCTATATTGGTGAACTAGCGGCCGCCCGCGATTCCGTACGCGTGAAGTTAACTAGAAATATAGCTTCACTGCTTTCCCCGTAGGTGATAGCGTGATAATATGTAGCCTATATGTTGACCCGACTTCTTAATAACATTCCTGCCAAAGAACTAAATCCATGCAGTACTTATTGAGTTTATCCCGGACATACAACAGACAAACAGACAAAAATTCTAAAAACTATATTTTTGCCTTCGGTATCGATTGTAGATCACACAACAAGTATTCTTTTAAAAAAATATTCGATCTAAAGAAAATATAACTAGAAAAAATTCCACGCGGACCAGGCAGCAGACGGGACTCGAACCCGCACCCTTCGCAATCCGGGCGAATGCACTGACCAATTATGCTACCGCGGCCCTCACGGACCGCGTCGAAATTCTTTCTAGCTATTCTTAAGCTGCAAGGCAGCGCCATCTCTTCGCATTATAGGTAAACCCACAATGTCAAATGAATACTTTTACAAGTATTAAACATTTGAAAGAAGAAATAGCAATTATAGTTATAATTTTTATTATTTTTAAAGCATGTAACTGCTTGATGTTTAAATCTAAAGAAAATATAACTAGAAAAAAAAATGAAAATAATGCGAAGAGATGGCGCTGCCTTGCAGCTTAAGAATAGCTAGAAAGAATTTCGACGCGGTCCGTGAGGGCCGCGGTAGCATAATTGGTCAGTGCATTCGCCCGGATTGCGAAGGGTGCGGGTTCGAGTCCCGTCTGCTGCCTGGTCCGCGTGGAATTTTTTCTAGTTATATTTTCTTTAGATTTAAACATCAAGCAGTTACATGCTTTAAAAATAATAAAAATTATAAAATATTCGATGTACAGTTTTGACTTTCCTACCATTTTATTATGTATATGTATAGATTATTGGCTGTGTGTCTATAGGCAGTAGATGATAGCATAAATGGCGATAATTTGACGCTTTTGAAAGCTGAAAAAGCGTACTTAATTCAAAGCCCGAACGATAAATTTAGTGTATTTTAGTAGCGACGCTTCGCCACGCAGATGTGGGATAGATAAGCATGACCAAGCAACATGCCTCGCGATTCGTTATCGCGAAAGAGAAATACTTCCCTCTCTTTCCGACCGCGCGCCGGTTTTATCGTGCTAAATTTCGTGTGGTTGGCTCCGCTGCGTGACGTGACTGCGCGCGCTTGTAGCCAGCGAGACGTCGAGCGGTGTACACGTATTTGCTTGTAGCATTCTGTTTGTCGCATCCTAAAATAATAATGGATTGGAGTAATGAGAGAATATTAGAATTCATTGATCATTATCAATTTGAACCAGTGTTGTGGAACCCCAAAGAGCCAAACTACAAGAAGAAAAGATTGCATCAGGAGGCGTGGGATAGAATCAAAAATAATATGAGCTGGCCTGTCACGGTGGAAGATCTGAAGGCAAAAATGAGATCTCTAATGGCTTATTATAGGATACACATAAATAAATATAAAGAATCATTGAAGTCTGCCACAGACGAGGACGATGTTTACCAAACAAACTGGTTCGCCTTTTCAGCAATGCATAGTTTTCTTGCTCGTGTATATGAGTGTCAGCATACTATATCTACACAGGTGAGAAAATAATTATTTATTAGTTAATAAATTTTACAGGTTGCGAAATGTTAAGCAAATTTTTGCCTTATTTGTATTGGCATAAGAACTCTACTTTAGTTGTTGTCTGCAGCTGCTACACCTGCGCGACAAAGCTTTGAGTATGCGCTAAAATTAGCGGTCGAATTTTGAATTAGTTCTGTGGGAATGAATTATCGGGCGTGATCGGGCTGCGTGTCTATACGCTATAGGCGAGGAGCCACCAATCCCAAAAGCACTATCTTTATACTTAATACATTTTATAAAACTAGTTTTTACGGGTTAATGCACGAAAACTTTATTTATTTATTGACGTTTCGTAGCCTTTACAGGCTACGTCGTCAGTTTTTTTTTATTCTGACGACGTAGCTTGTAAAGGCTACGAAACGTCAATATATAAATAAAGTTCTCGTGCATTAACCCGCAAAAACTAGTTTTATTTAATGAGTGATGAGCGTGAAAACCTAAGAAACAAATATGTTAATACATTTTTTTAGGAAAATGAAAGATACCACTTACCGTTCCGTCGGCGTGGATTTAGTTTGCCGAAAATATTTTAAATAAATCGTATTAATAAGTATTTTTAATTGTTTATAATGTTTTACCGTTTTCATCGATTTTGATAAATCTAGAAGTAGTTTTGTACGAAATGTCATGCTTTTTCTGAAAAAATCAGGGCCAACCAGTGTTTTTTAGCCGGAAGGGTTTCATTAGAACGATACGATCACGAGGTTTCCGTCATAATAGAGAAAATTTAATTTAAACAAATTTCTCTATTATCAAACCTTTCTTTTTTGATTTTACGCGTTTTAATGTTAGATTTAATGATTCAATGGTATGCGTGCTCAGAGACTGCCGGTAGTATCACAAATACATGTATTTATTGTATGGTTGATAAATTATACTAATATCGTACTTACCACGAAAAAAAAGTTAAAAATATTTGAAAACGTACAAGTATCACACGGTTTTATAATTATTCTAGTAGTAATTGCGTCTGGTCGCTTTCTGCGTAAAAGTTTCAACGTCATAGATGTACTGATTTACTTGAAATAACTCTGATTTTAAATTTAGTAAATAAAATCATAATTCAGATGACGCATCCTGAAAAAAAGCGAAACGTCAATAAATAAATAAATCAGTGCATCTCTACCGTTAAAACTTAATATTTGTTTAATATAGTAAAATTTAAAATTATTCTCATATTTGCTGCTTGCTAGTTTTTTACGGGTTAATGCACGAAACTTTATTTATTTTTTGACGTTTCGTAGCCTTTACAGGCAACGTCGTCGGAATCAATTCTTTTTTTTTCAAATTTGATTCCGACGACGTAGCCTGTAAAGGCTACGAAACGTCAATAAAAAAATAAAGTTTCATGCATTAATCCGTAAAAAACTAGTTTTATTTAAAAACATGGAGCTTTTGCGGTTAGTGGCTCCCGGACTACTAGACGGCAGCTTGACTGGCGATAATTTGACACGCATAGAGGAGGTTGTGGGGGGTGGGAGACGATAAATTTGTATGTTTAGCGCATATTATTACCAAAGTTTCGTCACATAGGTGTGGGATATGCAGAAAATATTAACGTTGCGTTTTAAACTTGTTTTTAAAAACTTATACCATCAAAACATTCTTTACAGGAATTGGTTAAAACGAGATTATGTAGTTACTGTAGTAACACCGCAAACTAATACGTTCTTCGGTTCTTGTTAATTGCTTGTTGAGAATAAAGAAATGTGAGCATTGGATATGCATTATCGGCCACAAACTCTTGGTATTGCATAGTCACCACAACCGGAAAAGGTTGAATGAGTTACTAAATTATAATTTTTCCAAGTGCCTGTATTAATGAACTATTTCGGAAGATTTTTTAAAGTACATTATTTGGTAACTGCCACCTGCAATTATCAAGTAATATTTGTTTCAACACTATATGGTTTGCTAAAAGCCCAATTTCATTACCGTAATGAGCCTCATTACAGCAACTTAAAGCAACCCGTTGCGCAATTTTCACATTACAGCACGATTCACTAATGATTATTAATTGATTTGATACCATAAAAATAAGTAGAAATCATAGAGATTTTATGTCAAAAAATACTAAACTTGCTTGTAAAAATATGTAACGTCGGCGTTTAAAAATATTCTATACTGTTAAATACCCTTAGCTAATTCCTGCAAAATTATTTGGAATGGAGATATAATTAAAACTTATTTCAATCACAATCCACAGAATCTTTTTTTTAATCCAAAATTTTTGATTCGCTGCATTATTAGTTTCTTTGGTATACTATACTTTGGTATACCAGCGCGTTACGCAGTTACTGGTAACCGCAATAATGAGACCGCGTGCTATTTATCTAGGGCTGCCATCTCTAAAACGTGGCAACCAGGATACGACGCGTGATAACCCCGGATTTTGGAGCCCAGAACCCGGACAGACCAATAAAAAAACAGTTAAAAATGTCACAAATCAACTTTTTTATGTTGATCTAGGCAAAAGAGCTAGCGGTCTACCTCATAATAAGTGGTCACTACTGCTGCCCATGGACACTTACAGCGCCAAGGGCCACTTATGCGTTGCCGTAAATTTTTAAACCCGGACTACAAATAAAACCCCGCCCGGACGTTCCCCGGACGCCCCGTAAACTAGGACAAATCCGGGGAAACCCGGACGGATGGCAGCCCTATATTTATCGCCTCTCACACAGACCAGAAACACCAACACTACGCAGCTAGCATACTTGCATACTAGCTTCGTATTAGGCAGACACTGCACCCGATTAGATAGGATTAGAGTGCGAAGACACGGTCTACACACGACACGCTATACCAGGTACAGGTACGTACCTGGGCGTTTTTCCCTGCCCCCCACGACAACGGCTAACTAGAGCCGAGGTCCGAGTCTCAGGGACGCCCTCTAGTTGAGCCGACTCCCTCCGGTTCGAGTGGTCTAGAGGCTCCAGACGGCGAGGAGACTCCCCTCCGCCGGGAGATGCCATCCACCTGGAATTTCTCTAGAGGAGCCTCCCCCCGTGGCATCCGTCTGGAATACCAATAGGGGCACTCGCCAATTCTCGGCTTGAGGTCCCCTTCTAGCCATTCTGTACGTACCTGGGCGTTTTTCCCCGCCCCCCCACGACAACAGCTAACAGTCCGAGTCTCAGAGACGCCCTCTAGTTGAGCCGACTCCCTCAGGTTCGAGTGGTCTAGAGGCTCCAGACGGAGAGGAGACTCCTATCCGCCGGGAGATGCCATCCGCCTGGAATACCTCTAGAGGCACTCGCCAATTCTCGGCTTGAGATCCCCTTAGGATCTCGCCGTCCCTAAACCCGGTGACGCTGTAAAGGTCACCTGCGACTAGGGTTGCTAGCCGTACTTTATTTTAAAGTATTTTACGTTATTTCGGGTAATTGTACTCTATACTTTATGCCAACAATAAAGTACGAGAAAATACTTAATTTAATCTGATTTGATTACTCGCGGCACAATTTTATATAAGATATACAAAAAGAGGTTGATAGGAAGAATTTTTGCGTAAAATGGACAGAAACTATGAACATGTTGCCCTTAGCTAATTCCTGCAACATTTTCGTGGCTGTGTGCCTTTGTATCATGACCCTTCCCATTGCGGAGAAAAACTACAGTAGCCACAAATTATTTATTAAAAGTTGCTAGTAGCAACGTAAAATTTATTTTTAAGCTTACTAATAAACTTGAATAAAAAGTACTTTATTTTGGACACAATGTACTTCTTTTTCTACCTTTAATATCCAATTTACTTTATTTCGATAAAAAAAAATGTGTGTGTCAGCTCCGACGCACGACTGGAGTTTGATCCTTAAGTTCGATAGTCTAACCGGACGCAAAAATAGTTTATATAACTTAAAAAAGATTGATACTGTATGAAAGGGTAAATTAACAAATTAATGAAAATAATATACATATATAATTAAATATTTATTCATTTCATATACATTTATTATAACTAATCGACGAAATATTTTACATTAAACTTTTTACAATAGTCAATTTCAGATGTGCATAAATATATCATTAGGAATGTTGATAAATTATGTAATTATTATTATCTGACTATTATCATTTTTTTTAAATATTAATTAAATCAACATTGTCTGCATTATTAATTACAGTGACAAGTAGTTTATGGTAACTAAAATAAGACACATGGACGTTCGTAGATACGTGGTTGACTAATCTTGAAAATACCGCATCAATGGTTGTACCATACCTCGTTGTCCCCATTGCTCTATCAGAAACAATATCTAAATTCAGTTCAGATTTTAAAAATTTTATTAATGTCAATCCGTCATCTTTGTTTGTTAAAGTTGCGCGACATAGGATGCGCACCAAAAACGTAACGAGGTCATTCATCGATAGATTTTACTCCTCACATTTTTCTCATACCGGGCCCCTTATATATACAAATCGATTCTTAAGGAGTAAACTCCAAAAAAGGTGGAAACCCTACCTGCGACCAACAGCATACACACTAAAAAAAGCGCTTTTTATCAAAAAAATGTTTTCCTTGAGTTTTAGTTGAAGTATACATTTTCGTTGTGAATTGGTGATAACATACCAACATACCAAAAAGATTTACACAAGGCAATAAAAAAACACAGATATTCGCTTCTTTTACCTACCCCTCTAGTCCATTAACTACTTCAAGTAATTTTTCAGATAAATGAAGAATATGAGATACCGTTCACGGACGAAACAGGGGATAGTGAAAAAGAAGAAAAGCCATTCATAAGTATAGCAAAAACTCCAAGAAGAATCGCTCTACCACCAAGTATAGAAGCTGCTTATCAAACTCCAACTCCTGTGCAGCAACCACAGGAAGACTTTCAGCATACCCAAAGCACATTCGATGATGAGTACGAACTATTCGGTAAATTAATGGCGAACAAAATCAGAAAACTGAAGACCCCCGAATCGAGAGAAATCTTAATGAAAGACATTTATAATTTAGCTTTCCGCGCGGTCATGATTGACCAAAGTGGACAATCAGCTGCATCACGCCAGTTCGCATCCCAATCTCCACGTGATTAAACATACTAAGTATGATATCTCCAAATTCTAACATATCCCAATCGCCACGACATTGAACATAAGAAATAAATATATTTTAAACTTACGACGATACCTTTTTTTACTCGAATGCGCAAAACAAGAGCGCGAAGCGCGACGCGCAGACAGGGTATAGTGTTTAACAGTCTATATATGTATATTTGTTCCTTTGTGGCACACTAGAGACCAAACGCCTGGACCGATTTTGATGATCTATATATACATCAATCGATTCGTATTAATCATGGGAGTGCTACTAAAGATACGATAATAATCAAAAATCAATATGGAGCCAACTGGGCGCCATATTGTGAGAAAGGAAAAAAAATAAATTGCCGAAATATGTCGAGTGGGGTATCATTGTCTAGATAATCGAAAACCATTTTTCATTTTATATGAGTTTTTAGGATCTACAACGATTTAAAGTTGTATATTATGCTTTCAATTTCAATCTTACGTTTGTATGGATCTTTGTAACTCTTTCACTCAAAAAATACTAAATGGATTTTAATCAAACTAACCAGTAATAAAGCTCATACAAAATAATAGCATATAGATTATAATTTATATTGTTATTTGGTGAATTGGCCAAAATATAACAATAAGTGTCACGTGAGACGGAAAAAATCTCCCATCTGCGTGCCATTTTGGCCTGCACTGCAAAAACAATAAAAGTTACATGAATATAATGTATGGTAAAATTGTATCTCTTATATAGTTCTACAAAAAAGTCCGGGATAGCATATATTTATTTTTAATGTGTAAGCCATTATAGCTAAAATAGTGAATCAAAAATAAAATATTATTTGAAATAAATTTCCAAAATGCATATTTTCGCTTTTCTCGCTTTTGATATTTAAAGACGATAAACTTTGCCTTTTACTCTGTGTAATTACGACATATATTTAAAAAGTTACAACGATGTTACGATGACAAAGTGATAGCGCGTTGTACTATGGAGGAGTAGGTACGAGTATACTGCGGGAATGGTGGGAAAAGTGATGAATTTTGGTGTTTATAGATAAAACCTAGAAGGAAAAATAAAATGGTCTACTCACAGTATCTAATGAGTGATAAAGTTCATTCTTATTAAATGATGAAAAATAAATTATCATAATAGATATTTATAATTTTTAATGAAAAACTGAGGATTAAACGGTTTTCAAAGTTTATTTTATTATATATTACTTCATATTATTTTGCAGATAATTCTGCAAAATTCGAAGCAAATAATATAAAGTTTTATAGGTAAATGATCCCTCCCATCACCCTTACCCTATAAATATTTCGATAATGTAGCTTAGAACCAAGGCCCCATCTATATCTATAGGGAAATTCATCATAATCGATTTAGCTATTAGGGCGCGGAAGCGTAACAAACAAAGTCACTTTCCCATCTATAATATTATATTATACTCGTGATCCGCTCTGACATTTGCATGGGCGAAATTTATTTTAACGGGATAGAATATAGCCTATGTCACTCGGATATTATGTAGTTATAAAGAAAAAAAAAGTACTAAAAAAATCCTCTCTGAGAAGTTGTTAGATTTTTTTTTCAAGTAAAAGTTTCTTTAGATTTATAAATCGAGCAGATTAATTAACTTTGAGATTAATACTTAAAAATATATTAAATAATGCAGCTAGCTACCTTATGGTGAAAGAATTTTCGAAATCGGATCAGGTTTGAGAGTTTATTTGTTACACACATACAACTCTTGCCTCTTTATAATACCTACGTAGTAGTATAGATAATTAGGATAATAATATTTATCCTCTGGCACCTACACATTTGGTTCTGTGATATATGTAAGTAAAACAAATTATGAGACAAGGATATGCACTGCATTTGTGTATATCACAATCTTAGAGTTGCATACAGCCACTGCCAATTTTAGATAGTCGACGAATAAAAATACAGGAATTTTTTATTAACTACTAAAAAGAACATAAGCAAAAGATGACTTTTTTGAAAAAATACGGAAAATAAGTACTAGTTAAGTATATAATTTACATGCATTAGATATACGGATAAGGAATTGATTTAACTTTACACATTTTTGCGAAATTTGAGGCCCATAAGGCCTTGATCCTAATGGTAAGGTGTCGTTTAGACCACCGCAAGGTACTTAATAATCCGCTTGATATTAATTCCCTTATTGAAGTGATAAGACTGCAGTATAAAATATACCGTCTTATAATCCTAACTAAAAGTGTAAAATAAAAAAAGGTAAATTTGAAAAATCAAAAAACCAGACTGCTTAAATGTTACTTCGAATAAAAACTGAAAAGAAAAAAACAAGCCCAGGAGTCCTTAATTCTGTTAAGTCAGGAACAAAGCTACTTTAACAGTCGGGACCCATTATTGAAAAAAAATGATCCATCCTTGAATACCTAATGGGTCCCGACTGTTAAAGTAGCTTTGTTCCTTACTAAACAGAATATAGACTACTGGGCTTGTTTTTTTCTTTTCAGTTTTTATTCGAAGTAACATTTTTTAATCAGTCAAACAAATACACCCACGAGGAGCTCGATGGCGCAAGTGGTTATCGCGTTCGGCTGCGATTGTTGAAGTTAAGCAACTTTCACCGTGGTCGGTCATTGGATGGGTGACCAAAATTTTTACTATCTCGAGCTCCTCCGTGCTTGAGAAGGCACGTTGAGCCGTTGGTCCCGGCTACATCTGCAGTCGTCAGCACACACCAATCCCCGCGTGGTGGATCATAGCCCAATCTCCCTATTCCATCCATAGGGAACGCCTGTGCCCCAGCAGTGGGGACATCAATAGGCTGATGATGATGATGAAACAAATCCAAGTATCTGCACTTCGACTAAAAAGAATCATCAAAGACTTTTTAACAATAATAAAAACCGACTTCATTAAAGCAACTTACATTTTAGTTACATATATCTAAAATACATTTTATGACAAATTAATATTTGGTGTCATTCGATGCCAACTCGAGCAGTAAACAGCAACTCAGTACCCCTAGCACGAACCATTATCGAATTCGAATAGTTTGCAAACCGAAATGTCAATGTCAAATTTTGTATGGAAACTTGAACAGCAGCGGCACAAAGTACGTAACGAGTACTAAAAATCAGTACACATTATTGACAATGACATTTCGGACTCGCAAACGATACGAATTCGATATTGGTTCGTGCTAGGGGTACAGATCTATCAACATGCATGGCATTATATTCAACTTTTGCCTTTGACCTTACACGCGTTGTGACCCATGATCAATGCTTATCAATGTCATACGGAGGTAGGGTTACCATATCTCAGGATTTGTCCTGAGATTTCAGGATTTTTAGACTCTTCTCAGGATTGCGGCTGGATTTTGCAAATCTTATGAAATCTCAGGATTTTTTGAATTTCCAATAAAATACAGCTTACGTTTTAAAGATCTCTTTAATAAAAAGTTAAACAAACTAAGAATAATTGCACAATTGAAATCAGTAATTTATTATACAAGTTAATCTTAACTTAATCAGTTTTATCATACTTAATATGTGAAGATACATTTTTAAGTAAGGTTTTTTTCTTTAATTATGGATTCTTATAATGCCCCACATGTTAACGTTTTCAAATTATATTGATTTAAAAGTATAAGCAGAGTATAAACGATAATATTACGACTTTATTAAATTGTTAAGTACGTTTGAGAGAAAATTCTCAAACTGTAAAAAATCTCAGGATTTTTCAATGGAAATCAAGCCTTTTCTCCGGACTTTTGATTTTATCATCTGGTAACCCAATACGGAGGCCACTGCGCGGGGCCAGTACCATTGATGTTTATTATACATCAACAAAAAAATTATCACACATATTATAAAAGCGAAAGTTTGTGAGAGTGTATATTTGTTACTTCTTCACGTCTAAATGGCTGGAGCGATTTTAATAAAATGGAGTTAGCTGACACCCTGAATTAATACACACTAAGTTTTACTGCGGGAAAATATCCCTTATAAACCACGGGTAACACCGCCGGGCACAACTAGTTTTAAATAAAATCGTACATTAACAATATGTATTTTGTATTTAAAAAATGGGTGCGTGTACTTATGTAGGCGCGTGAGAAGTTATCCTTCTTTGGCATCGTTTAAAATTAGTTTTTAATTGCATGCAAATAATTAATAACAATAAATTAATAAAAAGTCTGGAAAAGGACACAGTCAATAAAGTTCAGTTTTAATTTGAAAAAATAAATAAATAATCAAAATATTCAATTAAAATCGCTACTGAATATAATTTATTAGAACATATGTGATTTGCACTTGTATGAAACTCAAACACGTATTAGTCCAGTCGGAATAAACATGAGACCTATTCTAAGACACCAGCGCTTAGCCAATTTTTTCCTAGATAGTATAGACCCCCACGAATATGCCCTCCATTTGTCCCCGCTAGAACCCGTGTTTTGTAGCCAGGAAAATTGTTTAAACAAAGAATAACCGGTTTTCTTGGTGAATCGAATCACCTGAATTTTTTTCCCCGCTGTGCGCCTTCTGGGAAAGACGGGACAGGCAAGTACTTTTTTTTCGGAGATTGAGAATTGTTGCTAAAGTTTGCGACACAGGTCGATAAATTTTACATGACTCTCTTGGGAGTGGCGTTACCCACATGATAAACTACTTTAGAAATCAAAATGTTTATTATAACATGTTGAATTGTTGCAAACGTAAAACCGACATAATTGCAATTTACTGCTAAACTAACAATCTCACGTTATTTTTTCATAGAACTGATTTTGTAGAGGGCAAGCTAATGAACAACTTTGATTCCAAAAAATTTTCAAAATCCCCGTTTACAAGCAAAAAAACTCAAAAAAACCGGTTTTTCTTTTTTTAAACAATTTTCCTGGCTACAATACACGGGTTCTAGCGGGGACAAATGGAGGGCATATTCGTGGGGGTCTATACTACCTAGGAAAAAATTGGCTAAGCGCTGGTGTCTTAGAATAGAAGTCGGTCCAAATTATGGCTATTCCGACTGGACTATATTCCGAATATACAAACTAGAAACATGTGGATAAATATTATAAATATGAATACCTATAACTGTTACTTTATTGCAAAAAAATAAAGATGTGATTTTTGGTTCTACTACACCAATGGTCAAGAGATGGCGCTGTAGTCTCCTGAATCGCGCTTTGGTTCCGTTGTTCCAGATTAATAAATACTTTTGATATTATAAATATGAGTACCTATAACTGTTACTTTATTACAAAAAATAAAGATGTGGTTTTTGGTTCTACTACACCAATGGTCAAGAGATGGCGCTGTAGTCTCCTGAATCGCGCTTTGGTTCCGTTGTTCCAGATTAATAAATACTTTTGATAGGCCTTCACAATGCAGTCGTTAGCACCCACTAAATAGAGATTCTATTTCTATTTTGTTGGTAGATTTTCTTAATGTGCAGTAAACACAAAAGTAACGCATGCTGTTAAAATTTTGTGTTACAGTGATGCGCGCGCATCTTAAAATTTCACTCTCATCATTTTTTCATAACGCGCCTAAAGAAGTATAACTTCAAAAAAAAACCCTCTAAAACGCTCAAAACTGTCATGGCGTCTTGGGTGTCACGCCTTGCAAAACCAACAATAAGTTGTACGACGACTATTAGAATTATTTAGTTAAAATGAATCCATCGTATTACAAGTATTGTATAGTGCCCCAGTGAAAAAGCACAAGCCTAAAACGCCAGACAAATTATTTATATAATTTGTCTGGCGTTTCAGTTACTCCGTGATCATGGCGCTTGCAACAGTGCCGAAATATCGGAAACTCGCTAAAAACAAGGTACATGGTAACAATCCCGTAAATAACTTATGTTACTATAATGTTAGTGACCATGAAAGTTTAAAACAATAAATTATTTATATAGGTCTCAAACAATCCACAAATGCAAATAAAATGTCTAGAACTTGCAAGGAGGGATCAAATTAAATGAAATCAAAATAATTTTATTTGACACAGTAGGCTTAGAATGGGTACATTTTTTATTAGCATGCAGTTATATAAAAGGAAAATATATAACAATAGAAAAGAAAAATAATAATAATTAATAAATATTTCCAACACTCACACCAATTAGCCTAGCCCCAAGCTAAGCACTTTATGGCTTGTGTTATGGGATACTAGGGTAACGGATAGAATACATATACTGTACATGTATAAGTATATTTACATAGAAATACACATTAAACATCCATGACTGGAGTACAAATGCTCGTATTCATCACACAAACATCTGCGCCCACCGGGATTCGAACCCGGGACCTCTCGAATCGGCGACACACTCGGCCACGAAGGTCGTCGAAAATGTGTCACGAAAAACAAAAATAAAAATAAAAAAGAGGTAAATAATGCAAACTTGATAGAAAGTGCCTGCCTACGACAAATAGGATCTAAGTTCAGTATTGTGTCAGCTTAAAGAGCTGGTTGGATTTATTTAGTGAATATAATTTATAATAAAAAAAGGAGCTCGATGGCGCCGGTGGTTAGCGCGTTCGGCTGCGATCGTTGAAGTTAAGCAACTTTCGAAGTGGTCGGTCATTGGATGGGTGACCAAAAATTTACTATCTCGAGCTACTCCGTGTTTCGGAAGGCAAGTTAAGCCGTTGGTCCCGACTGCATCTGCAGTCGTTAGCACCCACCAATCCGCACTGGGCCCGCGTGGTGTATCATGGCCCAATCTCCCTATTCCATCCATATGGAAGGCCTGTGCCCCAGCAGTGGGGACATTAATAGGCTGATGATGATGATTATAAAAACAAAAATAAAAAAGACCCCAGCCCCCAATGTATGTCACAAAAACGTTTCCTTCTTACAAATTACATAAAATACGCGCGTTTTATATGGAAGAAAGTTAAAAGTATAGAATATTTTCGCCTTTATGAGTTTATCCATACATAGACACTAATAAATTTACGCAACTTCTTTTTTAATGCCAGTGTTATGTAAACAAATATACAGGGTGGTCCAACAAGTGACGTCAACAATTTTTTTTAGATTCCTCGCACCTTGGGGTATCCGAAAATACCCCATGTATGTTCCGCGATTTTTCTTAGTTATCGAGTTATAATTTTTTTTGTGTATTTTTAAAGATTTCTGCTAGCGAGGTTTCAAAAATTCTTATCTTTTTTCGTAGTAGGTATTTTGCAGTCTTTTTTTTTGACGTCACTAGTTGAACCACCCTGTACATACACTTAAAAAATACTAATAAGGATAACTAAATATATATGAGTCGTTGTGCTGAATTTTTTCTAATTCCTGTTGTGCACCCAGTACATGTTTCTTTAGATTTTTTCTGGGGATGGTATTCATTGTTTATCAACAAATACAAGAATGTATTTTTGTGAAGATCATTGTGATGTCAGTTTTTTGCATGACATAATCTATGTACTCTAAATGTTACACAAGCCGGATAAATTATATTGCATTATATTGATAAAACAATGACAATAGGTTGAGGTTAGATAAGTTGATTTTAACACTAAATCAATGGTATGATTAGTCTATTTGAAAGTTAAGTATATTTACTCATAACACTTGTTCTAGTTAGGCTGCCTTTCAATAATAATTATCTTAAAACAAACTGACAAATTGTATAAAAGTAACAATCACATGAATGACAAATCGATCAAATTTATGAGAACGTCAACCACAAGTAATGGTTTTTGGACTTTTTGGCGGGATCGGGAAGCGTCACTTTAGCAGTTTTGTTTTTCGTGTTAAAAATGTGTTTTGGCGGATGTCAGTGTCTAATAATGGTGGATTATTAACCAATAAGTGTTCGGGAACATGTACAAGTGTTGGCAAGTGACACAAAATAGCGGAAAGTGTCTTTCGAGGTTCCCTCAAGAAGTCCACGGGTAGGTTCCAGTGAATCCCCACACTTTTACTGAAACATAAGGAAAGGGGGATTGACTTGACTGCCACTTACTTTGACTTGGTTTATTACTTTGACCACGAGTGCTATATTATTTGTAAACATTGTAACGCTTGACATTGGCTAAATGCACAAACCGTGCGAAGCCGTTAAGAAAAAAAAAGTAATGTTTTGCACGGCGTGACGTCACTCTTTCTGATTGGTGATTACTGTCACGTAACCTAATTCCTATTTTTACTGAATTTATTTTATAATAATAATAATCTTTACTTATTATGATAAATAGCTTTATTTCTTGTTATGTGTATATCCTAATTCATATTTAGAAACTGTAACCCATCCGATTTTGTGTTAGTGGACACATGCCTATTGCGAGTGTGTGAGCAATGGCGCCCGTCGCGTACGCAGAGAAACGTTTCTATTGGTGGCAACAGGCGTCTAGTGCTCGTTCACACATCCGCGCGTATTACATGAAGCGTTCCCTCTGCACCTTCTTTAGTCATGTGCCTGTGCAAACGGGGCGCCACGATCGATCCGATTCCGTCGGCATAGGCACGTCTTAGACTACCCCGACGACGAAATCACTCGTGCCAACGCGCCTCCGATTCCTCCCACACAGGCCACAAACACCAACACTACACAGCTAGCAAACGTGCACACTAGCTTAGCATTAGGCAGACACCACACCCGTAGGATAAGAGTGCGAAGACCCGGTCTTCACACGACGCGCTTTACCAGGTACAGGTACGTACCTGGGCGTTTTCCCCGCCCCCCACGACAACGGCTAACTAGAGCCGAGGTCCGAGTCTCAGAAACGCCCTCTAGTTGAGCCGACCCCCTCAGGTTCGAGTGGTCTGGAGATTGCAGACAGAGTGGAGACTCCCCCCGTGGGGAGACGCCATCCGCCTGGAATACCTCCAGAGGCACTCGCCAATTCTCCTATTCAATTCAATTGAGGTCCCCTTACGATCTCGCCGTCCCCAAACCCGGTGACGCTGTAAAGGTCATCTGCGACCAACAGCATACACACTCAAAAAAGGGGCGCCACGACCACACTCCACACTCTCCGCCTCGTGTATGGGGGTAAATTTAGGCACCTCTGTCCTCAGAGTGTCGGCTGACCGCTGCAGTAATAGTATTTTGTGGCTTTTGGAGGGTAGCCCTAGAGCTGAGTGAAATGAGCAGGACGGAGTCCTGTTATACATCGTTGCAACTCCGAGAAAGGCTTAATGCTCAGTTTTTTTTTTGAGTGTTTATGCTGTTGGTCGCAGATGACCTTTACAGCGTCACCGGGTTTGGGGACAGCGAGATCCTAAGGGGACATCAAGTCGAGAATTGGCGAGTGCCTCTAGAAGTATTCCAGGCGGATGGCGTCTCCCCACGGGGGGAGTTTCCTCTACGTCTGCAGCCTCTAGACCACTCGAACCCGAAGGGGTCGGCTTAACAAGAGGGCGTCTCTGAGACTCGGACCTCGGCTCTAGTTAGACATTGTCGTGGGGACCCCATGCTCAGTGCTGAATTTGAAGCAGGGCAGCCGGGGCTGTGGCCTATGGGCCTCCACAAGAGAATAAAAATCCCCATAACAGAGATGGAAAAGTAACCAAATTTCGACGGGTCATCGTAAGTGGTAAAGTGCCAGATTTGAAACACGTGCCTTCTTTGCCTCAGAGCTTCCACAACCCGACCCGGTCATGGCTTTGTCAGACAATAAAAAATCGTCTCAATGCTGCGTCAAGGTCTCAGCCATAACACAAGTGGCCCTTCCTCGTCACAATGTGCTGTTAAACACAGTGTTTATGTCCATCCGACACGTCGCTTCCTGCTCTGTAATGCACTGTAATGTGAGGCTGTGATTACTGAGTTTGTTTTTAAAGAGCATCTATTGATGTTACCAACAAGCGACGACCGTAGAGTGGATTTTCTCTTCTCGAATGAACTTATTTAAGTAAATAGAGTGAACTTAATGTCCTCCTACAGATATTATAACTTCAAGCACGGTGGAACAGAGCGTATTTTTGACGTCTGTTTATCGGAAAAAGTTCTTTAAGTCCCCAACTATACTCGTCCCTTAAACATAACACAAAGGAGATAATGATGAATCGCCAAACACCCAATCACCTAAAGGCTTTACAGTCGTCCTCCATGTAAATGAAAGGAGATAAAAAAAGGTCAAAGTTCAAAATTCTCCTAATGATCCCTGTCGAGGCGATCACGGTATTGACGCTTGAGCTTTCTTGCTGACGTCACGGTCATTCAAGTGATATGTCCTTAGCCAGTAAAAATAGTTCTCAGTTCTCATTTGAAAGGTTTTTACAGAAACTGCGCAACTTTATAGTGACAATTTTACAAAAAAATGTTAAAAACTTTCTCCAATCCATATTTTTCGTTTAATAACTTAGAACTTTAGACCATTTATTTATGTTTAATTTTTGGAATGGAAATTTAACATTTTTCTTAGTTTTTATAGAGTTATGGAATGAAATTATAAAATGCAGTTTGTAGTAGAGTTCTTCTTGTAAAAAAATGCATTTATATCTTTTGTGTAAAAATAAAAGTTTTTCAATGAAAGACATCTCATTTAATTCATGATATGTAGTTTATTGCCATACAAAATACAGCAAGTATACAGTCTCATTAACTAATTTTTATTGTTCATTCCGAAGTTCATACATGGATTATTGTCCATTCTCCAGTCAAGTTATACTTAAACAACACAAATGGTGATTCTTGATCTATTTTAATAATTTCTTGGAGCTCCAATTTCCATTGTTTGTTTTAGGATTTATTTTATATTATGTAATTATTACATTAAATTTTTGTTTCGTAAAAACTACGTAATTGTGTTCAGATATGTCATTTTTGTAAACTTTGCACGCAGTTGTGCAGTTTTTGTAAAATACATATGTGGATTTTTACAGTGTGATTCTGTGCTGCTGGCGTTTTTTGTAAAGTTGGATCAAACCGTCTGGTGTAACTTTATACCATAGATCTTCTTGCCATTATAACAATAAAACATTGAAATTGTTTGTAACTTAGTTTTTGTAAAAATACAAATTGAAAGTAGGTACTTAAGTAATATTAAAATAATATCAAAATTCTTAATAAATCACTCCGTCTCTTAGGTTCCCCGATTTTTGATGATGCTATTCCTATTTTTATTAATGAACAAATTTCTAAATTCCAGCATTCCTCCGAAAAAATGTTGAAAATTAACCCGCACATGGCTTTATATTTAATTCGTTTTTGTGCGTTCGCCCCAAAATTTATATATTTTTTACGAAGCACTCATTTTTGGCTTTTTCCAGGACAGCTGGCAATTATTGACAATTCGCTCAGAGAGACACTCTCCAAAATTTTAAACTGTTCATTTTCAGATAACGCTTGGAAGCAGGCCTCTCTCCCTGTTCGTTTCGGAGGTCTAGGTACTCGTCATATTTCCCATATTGCCCTTCCCGCTTTTCTATCTTCTGCATATGGTACAGCCGAGCTCTTTAGTAAAATACTATGCCCGTCTTTGGGTGTAGTGGAGTTGGCTCACCTTGCAGAGGCTAGAAACGCTTGGTCTAGGGCATGCCCAGGAGTGGATCCACCAACCTCTCTATCTTCTCAGAGACAGTGGGACGAGCCGCTCTGTTTGCGTTTTCAGAGTGACCTTTTAGCTTCTTCTGAAAACGCCACTGAGCGTGCTCGACTACTAGCGGTCTTTCAGGCAGAGTCTGGCTACTGGCTGCAAGCTTTACCTTCAGCCAGTATCGGGACTTTGCTTGACAAGAGCACTCTGTCTCTGGCAATATCGCTTCGACTTGGTGTCAAGACGAATCATCCCCACCGTTGTCGTTGCGGTGCTCGCGTCGGTGAGTTGGGTCACCATGGTCTTTCATGCCAAATGAGCGCTGGCCGAGTCTCCCGCCACGCCTGCATCAATGACGTCATCCGCAGAGCTCTTGTCGCAGTCAACGTGCCAGCGGTCCTTGAGCCTAGCGGCATCTTTCGTGACGATGGCAAGAGACCTGACGGAATGACGCTCATTCCGTGGAAGCAGGGTCGCCCTCTTGTGTGGGACGCAACTTGCGCGGATACGCTTGCTCCGTGCCACACAGAGAGCACCTCCCTTGCTGCGGGTGCGGCGGCGGACTCTGCTGAATGCTCTAAACGGCGCAAATATTCAGCTCTCAATGAGAACTATATATTTGTGCCGTTTGGTGTTGAGACCATGGGCCCATGGGGTCCAAGTGCTCGTTCCTTTTTTAGGGAAATATCAAAGAGACTCACCGAAGTTACTGGTGATCAAAAGGCTGGCAGCTATCTTGGTCAACGGATCAGCCTTGCCATTCAACGTGGCAATGCTGCCAGCCTATTGGGCACCATCCCTGACGGCGGCGATGGGGGTGACTTATTTTTTATTTTGTAAATAGGATGTTATTTATAAATAGGTTTAGGAAATTTGTATTTAAATATTATTTATTTCTGTACATATATAATTAAAAAGTTAATAGTAATATTTTTTTTTTATGACTCAGATTGAGATAAAAAATTTTTGAATTGACATAAAAATGACAGGTTCCTGAGTCATACAACTCTAGTTAAAGCAAACAAAGTCTTGGGTGGCTTCTAGTCAAAAATAAACAAAATAAGGTCAGCATTGTTGTTAAATCTAGGAACACACAAGTGTCATAACCCCAAGTGTTAAACAATTAAGGTAATCTTGAACGGTTCTGTACTCTCGGGGTCTACGACCTTTGTGTACAATGAATGAACGAATGTCATTCAGTAATCGCGGCGGTCTCGCAA
Source organism: Chilo suppressalis (assembly GCA_902850365.2). NCBI lineage: Eukaryota > Metazoa > Arthropoda > Insecta > Lepidoptera > Crambidae > Chilo > Chilo suppressalis. The sequence continues at coordinate 31,946,139 of OU963898.1, read as the reverse complement.
TTACCTCGATTAGTTAACTAATTGTTTCACGTCACACCGTGTTGCGTGGCCGTCAGTGTTGACAGTCGGGTCATTTCAGAAATTACCTGAAATATAAAAAAATGTAACCTTTTTGTATAAAAAATAACGGTTTTTTTACACCCTGTATATGCCAAATTTAATCCAAAATTCATCATCATCATCAGCCTATTAATGTCCCCACTGCTGGGGCACAGGCCTTCCCTATGGATGGAATAGGGAGATTGGGCCATGACCCACCACGCAGGCCCAGTGCTGATTAGTGGGTGCTAACGACTGCAGATGCAGCCGGGACCAACGGCTTAACGTGCCTTCCGAAGCACGGAGAAGCTCGAGATAGTAAATTTTTGGTCACCCATCCAATGACCGACCACTGCGAAAGTTGCTTAACTTCAACGATCGTAGCCGAACGCGCTAACCACTTGCGCCATCGAACTCCTCAAAAAATGTTCAAACGTTTTCGCATGAAAGATCAGTAAATATCCATACAAACTCTCGCATTTATATAATTGGTAGGAATAGGATTGGATTAAAATTCTTAGTTTGTCATTTGGTGTAGTAATGTTGAGGAGCTCGATGGCGCAGGTGGCTAGCGCGTTCGGCTGCGATCGTTGAAGTTAAGCAACTTTCGCAGTGGTCGGTCATTGGATGGGTGACCAAAAATTTACTATCTCGAGCTCCTCCGTGCTTCGGAAGGCACGTTAAGCCGTTGGTCCCGGCTGCATTTGCAGTCGTTAGCACCCACCAATCCGCACTGGGCCCGCGTGGTGGGTCATGGCCCAATCTTCCTATTCCATCGATAGGGAAGGCCTGTGCCCCAGCAGTGAGGACATTAATAGGCTGATGATGATGATGATGTAGTAATGTTAGGTCTTTGGTGGGTGTCACAGCAAGAGGGGTGCATCGATCGCGCAGCCTTGACCCCGCACGCCGCTCGGAAACAAGCGCCACGTCGCGCTTCGGCCGTGTCATTATGCAGTCGTCTGTCGTCTGCCGGCAGAACTGGGACATAGTGCAAGAATAGGCAGCAAGCTAAAAAGGCTTTAAAGAAAATTCTACTAGAAATAGTTCCACGCGCGTAGCAGATGCGAGTCGAATCTGGTAACCAATTGGTTTTCTTTAGATTTATAAATGTAGCAGTAAATTTTTTTTTTATGATATACGAGCAGACGGCTCACCTGATGGTAAGTGATCACCGTCGCCCATGGACACTTGCAACACCAGGAGTATCACAAATGCAATGCCGGCCTTTAAGGAAGGAGTACCTACGCTCTTTTTTTGAAGGTTTTTGGTTGGGATGATGACTATTTTTTTTTCTTCGTTTATCAGGTAGATTATCAAAAAGTATTGGACACGTATTTCTTCTTTTTTCACATAATATAAACATTGCAGAGATATATTGATTTGAAAAGTCGCATGACGTCACGTTTGAGTACATTTATAAGTGAAAATTCACTCAAAAGTGACGTCACGAGCCCCTTCTCCCAAACTTTGACGCGCTATAACTTTGTCATTTTTTGGTTTATTACCCAAAGAAAAAATACATGTCCATTATTTTTTGATCATCTTACTGACGGACTAAATAGAATTTCGTTTACTGTACCCCGTCATCATCCCTATTCAACACTAAAGACGATTTACTTTATTTTTGATGCCCTGCCTCGGCTTAGTACGGGTGTATTTTATTTTTATCATTATTCATTATATATATTCATTATTATTTAATAATGAGGCTTGCCACTGTTGAAAGAATTTTCAAAATCACTTTAGTAGTTCCGTACATCATCACTTCCTACAAACAAACATGCAAATTTAATTTAACGGTTTTATAATATTATTAAAGATAACAAAATAGCAATTTTCATAAAAAAGATCTTGCAGTTTTCGTGTAGAAACGACATTTGAAAGTTAAATGGTATTTTTTCTGCTTCTTATATAATTAATGAGCTGGTAAGTTGTCACGACTTTTACCACACTTCTTCTATTTAAAATTTTATCTTAATTAAAAGAAAATACAGATTTAAAAAGCTCTTAAAGTTCATTCTGTAACGGGCGGTCAGATTTTGGGGTTCAAAGTCATTGAATTTTATTGTTTTTGTACACAATAGGGTACTTGACAAGTTTTAGAAAATTATCTCACGTTATTGACTAAAGTTTATGGAGTCCGTAAAAAGTGGATTTTCATCATTCTATTGTGTATTTCAGTAAAAATAACCATCCATTTTCAAGTTGCCGCGAAAACGTTTCTCTGGACAATATGGCGTCTTACTAGTGTGTGACGTCACACGACTGTTATTAAAAAGTCAAACGATACAATGTAATGTCACTTAAACCGGAAGTTTACTTACGTGTGACGTTATTTTAGGCTTCGCCAATCCCAATCGTTAAATACCCTATTACAGAAGACGAGGTCAACTTTGCCTACTGCGTTCACTTTTTGTTCAGAACTTGCCGAGGAAGGAACTATGTAGAATACAAAAGATTCTTGAGTTAAAGTATACCTACACTTTTAATGGTAACTTGTACTTACTTAGTGTAATAATATTGGGCTGCTAAAAGTCACAGACTACCCTAACAGAGTCTTGTCGCCATTTGAAAACCTTGTCAGTCCCATCTTAGAGCTTGTGATCTAGTGTCCCGTTCACGGCCACTTTATTTGCGCAATCTATCGAGCGATGTTGGTTGCTTTAGCAAGACTATAAGCATCTAGAAACTACCCCAACGGACAAACCCTCATTCGACTCAGCGTCAGCGTCGCTCAAGCAATCGCATAAATTTGAAATCTGAATAAACTCCTTTTCACGAACGCACGCTTAATGCGAACTTTTTCATTTCTGATTCTATCGTGCAGGTAACTGGATAAACGATGATCTACGAATAGATACGAGAGAATTCGGTCAGTATTGGATGGTCTACTGATTAGAAATCTATTTGTTTGAAAAATAATTAGTATATTTGTAATCTTTTACTTCTTTTATGTAAGACAACATAAATAAATTGAACTATCTCAACCGACCAATTACGGTTTTATAGGACGAATGGTGGCGGAATCGTTATTCTTTCTACGTAATTTAATTCTTCAAAGATACTGACCGCGTTAACTAAACCACACCACTCATTAAATAAAACTAGTTTTTTACGGGTTAATGCGCGAAACTTTATTTATTTATTGACGTTTCAAAAATTTCAAAAATTTGATTCCGACGACGTAGCCTGTAAAGGCTGCGAAACGTCAATAAATAAATAAAGTTTCGTGCATTAACCCGTGAAAACTAGTTTTATTTAATGAGTGATGTGCGTGAAAACCTAAGAAACAAATACTTTTCTTTTTCTTGAAAATTATGTCATATCATCATCATCAGCCTATTAATTTCCCCACTGCTGGGGCACAGGCCTTCCCTACGAATGGAATAGGGAGTTTTGGGCTATGACCCACCACGCAAGCCCAGTGCGGATTGGTAGGTGCTAACGACTGCAGATGCAGCCGGGACCAACGGCTTAACGTGCCTTCCGAAGCACGGAGGAGCTCGAGATAGTAAATTTTTGGTCACCCATCCAATGACCGTCCACTGCGAAAAACGATCGCAGCCGAACGCTCGCTCCTCGCTCGCTATATAATATCAACACAACGTTATCATATTTATTTCCATAGCGTAAGCTTTTTCGTACCGATAGTAATTAGTAACACATATTTTAAATACTGTAGTTAAAAAACGAAAGGAGGTCGATGGCGCAAGTGGTTAGCGCGTTCGGCTGCGATCGTTGAAGTTAAGCAACTTTCGCAGTGGTCGGTCATTGGATGGGTGACCAAAAAAAATTTACTATCTCGAGCTCCTCCGTGCTTCGGAAGGCACGTTAAGCCGTTGGTCCCGGCTGCATCTGCAGTCGTTAGCACCCACCAATCCGCAATGGGCCCGCGTGGTGGGTCATGGCCCAATCTCCCTAATTCATCCATAGGGAAGGCCTGTGCCCCAGCAGTGGGGATATTAATAGGCTGATGATGATGATGATGATGATGATGAAAAAAAGAAACTTACAATTTTTCCGAGTACACTCGCTAAAAATCCGAAAAAATGCCGAATTATTATGTAAACAGTCAATTTCATTTTAATCCTCCAAAGGATGTCAGTCCAAAATTATTCAAAGCCATAAGTTTCATTTGCAATAAGTAAAAAATAACGTGATTTAGTTACTTACATTGTTGAGAATACTATATTCTCAATTGTGTAAATAATTGTGTATTGTGTTTTGTTTTTATATTACTTTAAATAAATTTTATTTGCGTATATTTTATATAATTTGTTCGTATTATCTTTTTTACAATTAATGAATTAGTATACACATTATTATTATTATTATTCGTGATTTTATAGAATGAAATAAAATTTAATACCTATTTTAATTTATTATAGATAGATATTATATAAATTCTAAATTGTAATAGTCAGCTAGGGTACTTATTAGCGTTTTTATGTAATCAAAGGTGTCACTCTCCCTCTGTAATTAATTGATTGCTGTGCCCGACGGGGTCCATGATTGTGCATATTATTTTGTAACATCTTGTATAACTTGTGGAAAGCAATAAAACATTGAGTATTGAGTATTGAGTATTGAAAAACTAGTTTTATTAAACCACAGCAATTCAAACAAAGGAACACCAAGAAATTGGTGAACTTTAAAAATATATAATAGTCTTTTAACTTACGTGCTTGGCTAATTGCTAAATTGGTGACTAAATTGTTACGAGGAGGATGTCACTCGGGCGACACGCTCCACCGCCCGCGGTTCGGAAATCACCAGAGTTGTATAATTGAAACAAAAAACCAATCAGTGAAAACGTTTTATTTTTGTCTAAGCCCAGATTTACTTTGAGGAATGAATCTGCGTGGTGTCGGAACTGAAAATAGGTTTCCACTAAAAACTGAAACTTAGATGGAACTCCAGTTGAGCTACTGGTAATTGATCATGTTAATAAAAGGGATTACAAAAGTATTGTTACGAATTGGATAAAAAAGCTAAATTATGAAGACACAGAGGCATTCCTCACATAAGTGATTAATAAAATATGCACAATACTTACACAAATGCACAATACACGCGCGCGCACACACACACACACACACACACACACACACATATATATATATACAGGGCGTCCCACGGGTACCTCACACGGAGGGAAAGTATATTAAATATTGAAGATAGGATATTTTACCGAAAGAAGACATCATTTTATTTTTAATTATAACTAGAACTGCATTCACAGCATTTTTGGAATCGCCTGCTAAAACGGGGAATCAAACTCGTGAAATTTCGAAAAAAAAAACACTAGATGTTTTATGATAACCATCGAAAGAGTTAATCATAACAATTATTTTTTGCTAAATAACATAGCATTTTAAATCAAAGAAAAGTCATAAAATTACAAATTTTATTGATAATATTCAACAAAAAGTAATAAAAAACGAAATGTATCAAATGTTCAAAATGTGATCCGATTTGTTGTATGCGAATTCTCACTATATTAATGTTTTCTTTGCCTGTCGATTTCATTATCTTTGCGTGGTGAATGTTTGTAATAATACGTCTGAGTTATTTCGTAACTCCTGCACACTGTCTTACCGGTTAACTTAACTATTAAGTATTTAAATAAATTAAATATTAAGTATTTCTAGATATCTTTCCGTATTTAGATTCTCTTTGTAAAAATGTATTAAGAGAACCCGGTTTTTAACTAAAATGAAAAACACAAAAAAGAACAGTACCCCTAGCTAGCTATGACATTGACATTTCACACTCGCAAACTATTCGAATTCGATAATGGTTCGTGCTAGGGGTACAGACTCTTGAAAATGTATGTGTTCTATTTTCGAATTATTATTTTTACAAATTTCAGCCAATCGCATTGTAACTGAATTCAAAAAGAAATGATACGTACTACAGTTTGTATATCACTTTATTCTTTTTATCACGTAATAAGACATTCCTTTCATTTAAAATGCTATGTTAATTAGTAAAAAATAATCTTTATGATAAACCCTTTCGATGGTTATTACAAAATATGTCGTATTTTTTTTTCGAAATTTCACGAGTTTGATTCCCAGTTGTAGCAGTCGATTTTTAAAAAATCTGTGAATGCAGTTCAATAGAACTGAAATAAATATATTAACAAAAATGAAATGATGTCTTCTTTCAGTAAAATATCAGAAAATATCCTATCTTTAATATTTAATATACTTTCCCTCCCGTAGCCGTGGGACGCCCTGTATATACATACCATACCTCTAAGAAAATATTAGCAATTTTAACTGTACGGATTGTGAGTCTTGTATAATAATTTTAGTTGGCGTTTTGTTTATTTCAAAATTGTTATATTAAGTTGTGTTGGCGATTATTGTATGAATAGCATCATCTAGATACTTACCTGCAGCGATGAGAGAGCGGGTTCTCCTGACACAGGTTTTATTTAAAACTTACTAGGAGGACTCATCGACTAATTGTACTATTATGTTATTTAAAGAAATAAACAAGTTTTCATTTTCAGATAGAACTTTTGAGTTCGGTAAATAATAATCTATTTGTTTCTCAGGTTTTCACGCACATCACTCATTAAATAAAACTAGTTTTTACGGGTTAATGCACGAAACTTTATTTATTTATTGACGTTTCGCAGCCTTTTCAGGTCTGCATCGTCAGAATAATGATTTTTTATTTAAAATTGTCGAGCTACCTTCGAAAGACTTATATTGAGCGTTCGGTTATTTCATTGGAAGATTTTTAAAATTTTATTGTCTATGTATGAATTTATTATTTAATTTACTTAATAAAGTATTTTATTTAAAATTCTTGTTTGTAATTTTGAGTTTATTTATTTGACCCTAACTACCGTAAACTACCACCGGTTCCAAAATTGGGAGAATTTCCTGAGAAGAACCGGCGAAACAAACTCAAGAGAGGCTTTCTATCTCCTTCTTATGTTAAACGAAACGTCAATAAATAAATAAAGTTTCGTGCATTAACCCCTAAAAACTAGTTTTATTTAAATAATAATCTGTCAAATGGACGATATGTTAGTCAACAGGCGATGGGCTGGTCTAATATATTAGTTTTGCACAAAGCTGTTATTTTGTTGTTTTGATAATAAAATTGAACGATACAAGTTTTTATTACACACCACCAGACATTTTTAATACAGCAAAGGACATTTCACTTTTATGTTTATTATTAGTAATTATAATATATCTCCTTTTTAACGATATTTATATTTCATGGAAAATTTTATCGGAAAATTGTTTTTATGAGTATCGATGTTTATTTTTATCAGCATTTCAGTTCCCGTTGTTAATATTCTACACGTACCTATAAAATATCATAGTATCTTTTAAGAGCCCTTTTACAAAATTGCGCCGCTGTCGTCGTACTGATCAGCAAGTAGGTGTAGATTTGCATTAGTTTAGTATGTATTGCATTTTACGGGTGATGTTTCGAGTCTTATAAAATAATTATTAATGAACTAATTATAAAAATATATATATATTTCAGTAGCTCAATGATGGTAGATTAGTTTTATGAAAGTTTTTGATATTAATTCTATTTAATTCAATATCAAAATACGAGGTAAACCTGCATTATTTTTTGGGAAAACTCACGGAGGTTAGATGTTATTATGATAATTAATGAGATGGAAAATCAAAATTCTAATAAATTATGTTATAACAAAAACATATTTCTGATGTCGTAGTAATATATTTGATCTAATTTATTGAAAATTATTGAGAGATTGAGGCGTTTTAAGTTGTGCATATTATCGTTTTTTCCGTAAACTAGCTGCAGTAGAACAATCAGTACAAAAAGAGGAAAATAGTATTAACAAATATTCTACATTAACTTACAATAGGAAGAATAAATCTACTGTTCACTTCTATTGGAAATAGTCAAAATCTCTCCTAAGGGGGTATACGAGGCGTTTAAAAAACTACGATTTTTTGCAAAAAATGTGAAAGGGCTCTTAATATTTTATGATGATTATTTTATGATAATCTATTTAATGAATAATAAACAAGCAATTGTTACATGAGTAGATAACAAAGCATTGTGGTCGACGTCCACGTGCCTATCCATGTGTGAATCTGAGAAGCATCTATCATGTGTAAATAAGATAAAATAAAGGATAGTTTATTGTATTCGCTTCTTCGCTTAGGAACCATTCTGTCGACGTTACCCTACGACAATATCACGGCTACTCTAATAACAAAGAACGTCCGTAGTTCCAATCAGACGTCTGTGTCAATACACAAAATATATAATTAATTAATGTTTTCAAACCCGTTTTTCATTTGTTCGTAGGGCTAAACTGTACTTCCAGGGACCAAGTGGTGATACTTCTCACACTAGGTTAAAGTTAGTGTTGTGACCATAACGCGCGAGCCGAGCGAGCGAAGCGAGCGTGCCGAGGCAGCGGTCGGCGAAGCGCCAGTTTTTTTTTTAAAGTAACCTTTTCTACAAAAAAGTTCGATTATCACCTCTTGGGCCCTGGAAGTACAGTTTTACCGTTCGTAGTCCACAAGTTTTCCATTTGATTGAACTGAAACCAAAATAAATTTCGATAAGACTCCGTAATTAAATACACTAATGATTTTCTAATCAAACAGTCGTTGAGTCGGCTCTTTAGTGGGCTGCTTGAACTCTGGAACATTCCGCGAGACTTTTCTTCGAGTGCTGCTCGCCGCTACACCCAAGGCTAGGGATGGCGATTCTTCCCGAAAAAGGTCGATTTTTAAATCGATTTGAATCGTGACTTAATGAATCGATCCACAAAAAAATCGAAGCCAATAAGATCGATTATTTAAAAAATCGATCTTTTTTTGAAATTCTTGTTTATAAATAATGTTATATAAATCTATTTTATTAAAAACAAAATATATATATATCAAAATTTAACGATCTCTTATAAGTAAAATCAGGAAATTCGATGATAAAAATATTTTTATTTAAAGATTACAAACAAACGTAACTTTTTTTATTAAAGAGGGGTGAAGGAATCCAAACATACAGCCATCTTGGTTTTTTTTAATAATTACCCCTTTAACCGGCAGCACTCTTATAACGGGTACATTCAAATAATTGTAAATACCTTTTTGGTTAATACCAAAAAAAAATCAAATCGAATGTCGAATTCAAGAGTGAAATATCGATTCACTGAATCGGTTCAGTACTACATATCGATTTATCAAATCGATCTTTTTGGCTCCATAAATCGATTCTTCGATTAATCGATCTCACATCGCCATCCCTACCCACGGCCGAGAAACGAGGAAAAGTGTGGGGCGGTGTATTTTTAGTCGCAGTTCATACTCGTACGACGGATAAGGGCAATTTGACTACGGCGAACCTTAATTGGACCTCAAGATTGTGTTGGCCACTGCTATTGTTTTCATTTTTAACCAACCGAACGATGTGTTTGTTTGAGACAACTCAACTATTTTGAAGAAAATATTACTAGAAAAAATTCCACGCGGCCTACGCAGCTGACGGAACTCGAACCCGCACCCTTCGCTATCCGGGCGAATGCACTGTTGGACGTGTCGAATTCTGTCTAGCCTTTCTTAAGCTGCAAGGCAGCGCCATCTCTTCGCATTGTAGGTTGTTAAACATTTGAAAGAAAACTAAAGTATGTTGGTTTTACCTGCAGAATTTTTGTCACGGCTATAAGTGGCTAACTGGTAAGCTATATGTGGTAGCTTGTCAATAGCTTTTAGAAATGTTTTTTGCTGTGGTGGCGGCGACATCTACATGCCCCACATATAATGAACGTAGAGGAAATAGTCACTCGTCTCCTTAAGAGATGGCGCTACCGGCGCTGCGTTCACGACGTATGGAAGCCTACATCGCGCAAGAGAAATTCGGAGCCAAACACTCCATATATACGATGCCCGACTAACATCAAACCCGGTGACGCTGTAAAGGTCATCTGCGACCAACAGCATACACGCTCAAAAAAAAAAAGCTAATATATACTTTCACTAAACTTCAGCGCTATGTACTACACTGAAGAGTAGTAATATAAATATTATATTATGACGGTTATTTTATATAATTATCTGTTTGGTTTTTAGCATTTGGGGTATTTGTAACTGTATAATATATACGATATTATATATAAGATATATATGAATATAAATATATTTATAAATTATATGTGTACACAATAAATGTGTTTCTTTAGAGAATTTTATGCAACCTTTTATTCTTAGCAAAATTCATATTGCGTTGAACATGTCAATAAAAATGTAGCAACATAATTAGCTATAATAGTTTATATATAATCGCTCTCTTTTGAACTATTTATAAAGGTCTTTTAAATGTTCCACGGGGTAGGATCTTGGGTTTAGTACTCATACTGTGATGTTAATTTCTTCCACTGCCCTCTTTTACTTTACCTCAGAGCGCAGGGTAAGCAATGAAAGACAACCAAAAAATTCAAATAATGCTATAATTATATATTACCAACTATGGATTCTAAGGAAGATTAATACAGTAGTTCTAAGTTCTAGTTTATATAAATTGCCAAGTTGACATGAAACATTATAACTATATTTCAGTAACCCAACATGTCACAACGAGGCTGAATACAGTAATTTTAATGTTAGAGTTTATACAAATTCCCCCAGTGGGCAAAAAAAGTTATACTATATTTTACCAACTTTCACTCTCCTAACTAAGCTGAATATGGTAGTTTTAAAGTGAGAGTTTTTATAAATCACTAGTTAGCATGAATCTTAGAATTATATAGACATCAGACATTCATAACAATCTACCATGTACTTACATAAATTCTTAAACTATATCTAATGTATTTTATCCACTCTGCAATGGACTGTCCATTGAGAGACCACAAAGACTAGACTTAATAAGCTATTTAGTGGATTTCAGAGGTTCTACGGCTCGTTTGATCGATATTGGTGATAAACTTAGTTAGTTATAGTTCTCAATGAGAACCAGTTATATAGATATATATATAGAAAGGGGTAGGTCGGGGTCCAACCTCGCCTTGTGGGACCTGCTCCACGCTCGCCCGGTGTTAGTTATAAAAACCTTGTTTAGGATAGGTTTAGCCGTGTATGATCTGTCCGCAGTTACATGAAACCGGAGAGAGGTTTGCAACCTTTATTGTAGTGATCTCACGCGTCCCCTCTGGTCCGTGTACAGAGAGAGAATCTCCTTGTTATTCCTCCAGTATTTCTTGAAGAGAACGTATAAGCCGTTCGAAATATAAAACTATCCGTAAGTATTTTGTTTCCTATCACAAGTTCCGAACCGCCTTGCGAGATTCTGGAACCGTACACCTGTGAAACTTTATCAACCCGAATTACAGTTCGGCCAGCGTCTCCGCGCTATTTCCGCCAATATCCTTCAGGATATAAACTTTTCGGATCTATTTCACGACTCCGACGACGAGGTAATGGTCCTCCTTATAATATACTTTGGGCAGAAGACAAAATTCGAATTACTTTTCCGAAAACAGAATGTGAAATTTTTAAATGTTGTTTTGACAACTGAGCATAGATGATAGACCGCCCACTCCCAAATATGTGTCTATGATTTATTTCTCTCTCCAACTGAAGGCAAAGGCCACAGTCAAACAGACAGCCGCCGCATTCGAGATGAAACAACGAATCAACTCAAAACTATATAACTATGCTCGCCGTAAGCGGAGGAAAAGAGAGTACCCACCTATATCAGCGAGGAAGTTCAATTTCGAGTAAAATTCAAAATCGATTAAAAACAACGCCCGATGGAGAACTCAAATCGATATGGGAAAAATTATTCAAAATTCAACAACTGTCAAACTCCATCCATTCATCCACACGCACCAACAGAGATTCACTGCCTTATTACCTTTTTTTTTTTTATAAGTCTCAAGTCGGGTATTTTAGTCGAATAAAAAAAAGCAACTATTTCCTCAATGCTACCAACCCAATCAATGAAGTTTGACAGCTACGCCGACGTCAGCGGTTCGCTATCATAGACAAAACAGCTGTACTACGTGTGTCAGTTATTTAAGTGTCAGTGTCACGCCCTGTTTAAAAACAAACACTACAATACAAAAACCAATGCAACTTTGTTTCTTTTGAAATTTTTATGCACATATTACTTGAGGTTCATATGGTCACAGAGAAGATTTTGGGACGCATTTCCACGATGCAAATGAAACTTTTAAAATCAATAATGAAGAAGTCCTTCCTTGATTGGGAATTGAACCCGGGCCGCCAGCGCTTAGCAAGCGGGTTTTCTGCCAAAGAACCATAGAAGCCCTTCCTCGCTTGGGATTAGAACCCGGGCCGCCCGCGCGTAGCAAGCGGGTTTCCTGCCACTGAACCACCGATGTTTAGCGTGTTTTTTTTAATACAAATTGAACATGTAATGCGACATGCTAAATAAGAACGAAAATACTGTGGCAATGTAGAGCATTCCTGTTTATGGCACAATAGATGTTATAAAGAAAATGTGTTTTATTATTAAAGAGAATTTTTTTTTCAGACTTATAATAAAAACGTGATATATTTTAGTGTAAGTGACATGCCAAGTACTGCAAAGAGGAGCCATATATATAAACTTTAAAAACTTTGTGCTCTGATTCATTTTATGGGACTTTTAAGACACCGGCTTGTTGGCACGTGTCAAAGGGAGAATACGTATATTAGAACAACACCGTGTCTTATCGGAGATATGATTGAAATAGTTTGAGCTAAGAGCTGTCAAAGTTGGTCCACGAACTTAATAGGTGGCAATACTGTTTGATAACTTGAAATTATTATAGACTAGTTGCCCGCCCTCGCTTCACTTCGGTGCAGAGCTGTAGTGGTAATTATTTAATATAAATTAATATTTAATAATAATTAAACTAAAAGTTTTTAAATTGTCTCCATTTGTTTGTAGCTGTCGAGTTACACTCGTTTTGTTAAACATAATAATAATTAATGCCTGCAATCAAATGATTTCTTATTTTTTTAATTTCCCGCTGGCAAAGGCATACACACTACGCCTAGTTAAGTCCAATACGTATTGATCGTTGAAAAGTGAATAGAAGCGACAAGGGGCTGCAATCATCTGTAAGTTGAAGGTTACTCAATCAGACGAGCGCTCCAATTCGAGTGGAAAATCGCCGGTACCACGGTAATAATATCATACAGTATTCTATCTTCATACAAACGGTCGGAAAGCGAGTCATACCTACGCCACTCGAGTTCGATGTGCTTTCGGCGGGCACCCAGTCGCGAATGCGCCGCCGCGCCGCAACGACGACCGAACGGTCTGAATTGTTTTTTATGCAGTTAGCCGTGCTTAAACGTGCGTTTTGTATTGTAAATATTTGATTTAATTAAGTAGATACCTACATAATTTAGTATGGAAAAGAACAAACGACGATCAATATCGTACAACAGCACAATTGCTGTTTTTGGTTGCTTGAACTCTTAAATAACACACCCAGAGATATCATTTTTTAAATTACCTGAAATATTGGAAAGGTGTCTTACCTTTATAGAATATTTTTTATATGCCTATCTACTAGTACGTAATTTGTTTCTAATATTTAGGTATTTCGGTTTTTCCATCGGGCAAAATATCTGGAATAATATATAAATAAATGGTTAGGATGAAAAAAGAGACAAACGAGTAATCTACCTACACTCGTTAAAAAACAAAACTACATAAAATACTGTAGGCTGGCGGTCCTACCGCGTGCTAACGCAGCGCTCGGCCGTAGGCATTTATTTTCAAGGACAGGGCGGAGTCACAATACTGTATAGATAATATTACCGTGCCGGTACCATACGGCTCGTGACCTGACTTTGTGATACGAGACCTGCCTACAGAGCTGACGAAGTAATTCAAGTTGATTACCTATTTACTCATAGACGTTTGCCCACGTTTCGCATACTACGCATCCTAAACAAAAGCTTGGGTGACTTTGAGTTAAACTGTTTTATTTAAACAAAAGAATATTGACAATTTGGAGGCAGAAGAGCAATAGTTTTTTATTTTTATTACAGATAAGTCCGACAAATGACTCCACCCCACCTGATGTTAAGTGATGGTGAAGTCCAGATGTGAAGACAGTCAGACAGACTGGTACAGCAGTTCTACCTGCTACGTCAGCCATCGTCACCTTGCCGGCCTGCATGTTGCTTCTTCACGCATCTTTTAAAAGGATCCCAGGTTGTAAGAAGGAGGGAACACGTGAGCGGGCAGAGCATTCCATTTACGGATAGTGCGAAAAAGAAATGAGTCACCAAATTTCTTTGCACGCGTTGGAATTGTGGCCACAGTTAGACGGTGACACCGAAGGCCAGCGCGCGTGGTTCTCTGAAGGAAAGGGAAAGGTGGAATAAGAGAGAATAACTCTTCAGAACACTCGCCGTGGTACTGACGATAGAACGCGCTTAGTGACGCAACGACACGGCGTAATTGAAGAGGCTCGAGGTGTTTAGTCACCTCCTCATCGCCTATGATGCGGATCGCGCGCCGCTGTAACCTATCCAAAGCATCGAGCAAGTACTTGGCGGAACCATCCCAGAGGTGCGAGCAATATTCTACGCAAGACCGCACCTGCGCCTTATACAACAAGCACAGTTGCTCGGGCGTGAAAAAGCGCCGCACCTTGTTCAGGACTCCGAGTTTGCGTGAGGCCGTTTTTACCACACTTGCGATGTAATTCTTTGGATTTAAGTCACAGCGAATTTCCATACCATGCTCAACTTGTGATGATGTAATGGAAGGTGACTACAGAAGTATGTATGAAGTCATTTTTCAACTTGACGACTCTGTATATAACAATACAGGGAGAAAAAAACAGCCCCAGCTGAGTTTCTTGCCGGTCATTCTCAGTATAAGGTCTCCTGACATAATTTTGCGAACCGATGGCGTAGCTTCTTGACCTTCACAGGTGCTTGCAACAGCCTAGACTGAATAAATGATTTTGGATTCTGTCGCATAGCATCAAAAATTTAAAATATAAGCAAAGCAGTTTCTAGGCACCCAACAATGTAGATATTGAAATGTATATCTACTTTGTTGGGTGCTTAGTAACTGTCAAATAAATCGCAATGTTTTAATTTCACGCCTGGCTGCGTACCGTGTGACATGAACGTGTTGACAACACCGTCTGCATCTACTCAACAAGACACTTACTAAAAAAAGGTTTGGTTAGCATTATGCATTTCGAAGGTCTAATACTAGGAGAAAGTAAATAGTAATTTAGTTTCTATACCACTTTAATGATATAGGAAAGGAATTACAAAAAGTGAGGAAAATACTAAAATTTATTTAAAAATTTCACGCTCACCGATCAATATATATAAAACTCAAAGGTGACTGACTGACTGACATAGTGATCTATCAACGCACAGCCCAAACCACTGGACGGATCGGGCTGAAATTTGGCATGCAGGTTGATGTTATGACGTAGGCATGCGCTAAGAAAGGATTTTGATCAATTCTACCCCCAAGGGGATAAAATAGGGAATGAAAGTTTGTATGAAACTTTGTCAATTTTAAACCGATCGTGCTGAGACTTTGCATGCAGGTATAAGAAGAATCATAGATGAATGTCATTGTGTATAATATAAACCTGAGAACAAAAACTGAAGTCTACGCTTCAGCTCTACACCGAAGCGAAGCGAGGGCGGGCCGCTAGTCATTTGATAAAATACTTTTGAAAAGTTGTACTCACGAAGCGCGATTAATTGGATTGTTATATTATTCTTGAGCTTGCGGAACCCTTTTAGGGTTCATGTTCAGTCCATCTTCGTTCGTCCGTTTTTTAAGTGAGAAGAATTATGCTTTATCAGAGAGGGTTTTTCGGCCTTATATGGGGGTAGATAGATAGATAAAACTTTATTCACACCAACATGCACACATACAAAATTGAAGACAAATTTTACAATTAAATAAATCCTTTAAAACATACAACAAATTATAAATTTATATAACTATACTGATATTTTCGTGTGCAGCAGCGATGCGAATGTGCGAAAACTCGGCGTAACATTTACTCCGAGAGTAAATCGCTGATTTTCAGTTCTAACCCATATAGATGAGGTCACACAATTAAATGTCAGATTAAAATTCACATTACAATAAACAAAATTAAAATGAAATTAAATACAAAAATTAATTAAACATTCATTGGACATAAAATTGTTATGGTACTTTTACATAAACATAAAAACAAAGAAAACAAAATTGATAAATTGATCAGTGAGAAAATATTTATAATTTTTATTTAGTTTAGTTAGGGTAGTCTTCACCTTGACCTGAGGCCGAATATTTTGTGGCGTGTTATGTCCCTGCAGCGAGTCTACCAGAGCTCCTGACATTTCTGTGGCTCCTGAGATTAAAGGGTAAGATCACGGTAGACAACATCAATTCAATTCAATATTCATATTTATTTATTTAATTATTTATTTATAAACATCAACAAGATTAACACCAACTCATTATAAAGTAACTTACAAACAATGTGGAAGCGAACTAAGTGCAAACTTAATTATAGATGTTACACAATAGCACTGATAAGCAAAAATATCGCATAACAAAACCACACTATTTAAAAATCTTCTAAAGATGTGAGATAATTAGTAGTAAAATATAAAAAAAAATATATACTAAAATTAAAAACATTTCATTAAAATTTTATCATTATTCGGTAAAACGTCACAAAATATTGTAAAGTAATGGAAATTGATGTTATAATAATTAAAATTAAACATAATAAACATTTACAGTCACCAGCAAGTACCTACGCCAAATCTAGTATACTTTTTACATTATTTTGGAAATATTTAAAAGAATTAGAGAAAAAATATATAACATGTTCAGTTTAGGCTTTTACAAGTAAATGTGAAAGACGAAAGCGTCGAATCGGTTCGCAAATCTACGGCGGGATGTTCTTATAACAATAATTTTGATAAAATTGTTCATTTGAGACGTTTTACTCGAAGTGTTTTGTATTGAGTTGCAAGGGCGTAGCCAGGATTTAGTTTAGGGGGGGGGCAGGCAAGTGAAACTAATATGTTCGCTACAAAAATTAAATTTTCTTGTACCATCTTTCGCTGGACACTTAACATACACAGACCATTTATGTGTCCTATGTATGTTAAGAGATCAAGATCGAGCATCGTCGACCTCAACCGCGTTTTGACTACACCGCAGTGTAGAGAAGTACCTCGTGGTGCAAGACGGTGAGAAAAGAAATTAGTATAGGTTTTCTGGTTGGAGGAAGAATGTTTCCTCCTTCTCTAACAACTCCACAAAGTTCAGCTCTCTTAGGTGTTCTCTTGGCATATCTTTCCATCGTTTATATCACAGTTCGGCGTTATTATCAAAGGATTCTAACCCATAGTAACTTTGTGTTTTCTGTTTGAATTCAGCCAATGAAATTTTCAATATCGCATCAGGATGCAACATCATCAATCCCAAGGCAGGCATATACCTACTGGAACATCGTTTCTTTGATTAACATATGTTTATCAAAGAACGATGTTCCAGTGCGGATATAAGGGAATCCAAATACAGGATGAAGATCGATTCTCTAGAAATTGCCAAAAGCCCATTGGGAATGCCCTCAAAATGATCGTTAAAATAGCAATACTTATGTTTTTTTGTGACCAGCGTGTCTCACAAAGAGCTGGAATATTTGGCACGTAAAGTACGTGCCAAATATTCCGTAGAGAAGATTCTCGAAAAAGTTGATGACATCTTTTATTGTGCTAATCGTGTCTCTTATTTCTTTAACATTATTAAAATCATTAACCGCTAAGTTTATTTTGTAACTTGCACAAAGAAAATACAATGCTTATTTGCCCAAAAAGGATTAACCACAAATAAAAAACAAATTAACTTTCTAAAGGAAGGCTCAAACTGTTAACTCGAAAAGCAAGCCTTTTTCAATCCTAGATACTGAACCTGACTAGACTATTTTAAAAGATACGTATGAAAATCACTACAATGTACCAGATGATGTTGGTGTTTCGTTATCCAGGCCGGACGTATTCCCCTTTTTTAGGCACATCAAACATAGTATACAAGTAATGTACTAATAGAGCTTACTGTATCATACTAACATTCCAAAATACCTCACAATAACATTGAATAAATATTACGATCTTACCAACGAACTAACCAAAAATGGCTATTTAGTTAATTTACATGCGGTAGAAGTAGGAGCGAGAGGTATACCAGCAAAATCTTTCTATAACCTAAAAGACCTCGGCCTATCGAGAATTGCAGTAAGTTTAGTTTATTTTGGAACGAGTAACTGAGTCTGCACTAACAGACTCCTATCAAGTTTGGCTAGGAAGGGCGGGCAACTCAAGCAGTGAAGGTGAGCGTTGATGCGTATCTCAAAGGGGGCCTCCTTAAACCTACACCCGGATGGCAAGGCCCGGGAACTACTCAGAGTTTATCTCTCTGCCACACGATGGATTTGGCACCCGCACGGTGAAACCATGGATTGTTAAGAATTTCGTCTCACATACAATTAATGAGAATAGATATCATTTTATGATCTTTTTAGGACAATCTTTTTCAAATAACTTATTTTTATGATGCTTCTAAACCTGTGTTCTGAACGGGCCATAGTTGCCCGGCAATGTGTGGCTACGACAGATGGCCCGGCAAAATTATATTTTTAAGAATACCTTAATACTTGTTAGTTGTACACACAGTAACATTATACAGACTGCACACTTTAAAAAAATCCTTATATCCATCATTTTACGTTCAAGAAATGCTTAACGTAGGTACGTACGAAAACACTTCACTGTTTACGAGTAGTCCTATCGAAATTAGAGCTTTAGTAACGAGACTAATGAGAGTGATGTGCGATTCTATAATTTTTTGGTTTTTGGATTATTTATTATTTAATTTTTGGTTCTGAAGCTCCTCGATCTAGGGGGGGGGGCAGCTGCCCCCCCCTGCCCGTACCTAGCTACGCCCATGTTGAGTTGGTTATGTTTATATTACAACTCATCAAACCAAAAAATTAATTCCCATAAAATACAAAAAAATATAAGTGTCGGTTAAATTATGTATGTTTATTATTCAATCGCGTTGAACAGTCGAATTAATTTTGATGAAATTCGGGAAATTTTATCAAGCTGTTTCTTAATATAGAAGGTCGTGAACCTTTCCTGTGGATATTTTATTTGCGATAATTTCCTTAGGGAGGAAACCCTAAACTGTCGGCAAGACATGACTAGTAGAACCCAAAACTAAAATGAAACAATACATTTCCTTGTAGCTAAAATAAAGGGTTAACTTGAAAATAGCAATATAATACAATATTATTTATAATAGCTGACCTGACCTGCTGATCTTTAAATTAAGACTAATTAAATTAATGAATTTACAACAGCATTATAATGAAAACAAAAAAAAGTTCAATAGTTTTTTAGGATAATGAATATAGAGAAATTAATTTTCCCACCCAGATAGAAATCATCGTCACTGGAATAGGATTTGCGCTCCTTCGTATAAAACCGTACACGCTAGTAATAGCTTCTTTGGGATGGCTCACAGAATATTTAACAAGGTTCCGAGTAGTCTTAAATCACTATCGATAAAGATTTTGAAGAAGCGTATGTTGGCATTTTTTTTCTGCTATCTGTTCCGTGCGAACATTCAGCATCTGGTTAAGAGTAGAAATTTATTCATCTTGAAGGGCAGTCAGTCCAGTGACATGAACCCAATGTTACACAAAATATGTTCCCTATAAATCTCTAGGGGACTTTCTTTTTAGCCTTTTGAAAGTTGAATCAGTATTCATTAAGTGCGTAGCTTGTACGTTTGGATGATTGTCTAGTCTATCCCTATATGATTTCATTGCGTGTTTGATCTCTTCCTGAATTATTGTGATTTGAAGGTTATGGTGCAATTGTTGATTTGTTATATACCATGGAGCATTAGTAAATAATTCTTAGCATCTTGGACTGGAATCTCTAAAGTATTTCTAAGTTTGAGTTGGAGGCTGTGCCCCAGAGTTGAACCTTGTACGTCCAGATTGGTTTCAGTATACATTTGTATAACAGTAGTTTATTTTCCAGAGAGCTGAGATTTTTTACCGAGCAACCAGAACATTTCGTTTTGTGAATATATGCTTCTTCCATGTAAGACAACGATCTAAATAAAGTCCAAGGTATCTGGCTTCATTTGCTTGGGGTATTTGCATACTGTTAAGTGACACAGGGGGACATGTTTCGCGTCGCGTTGTGAAGGTCACCATTACCGACTTGGATTCGTTTGCTTTGATCCGCCAAGTTGTTAGCCATTCTGTGATATTGTCCAGGGAACTTTGAAACTTGCTACTTGTTTGTGCCGGTTCTTCATGGGTAGTCAAGGCTGCTATATCATCAGCAAAGGTTCCGATTACGACACCATCTGTCATCGGAAGGTCTGAAGCAAAAATCAGGTAGAGGATCGGACCAAGTACGCTTCCCTGTGGTACTCCCGCATGAGCTCTGTAAATTTTGCTCATAGTCATATCTTCCCCCAGCTTAACGTAAAACAGACTGTCGGCAAGATAGGATTTTAAAAATATATAATAGTTAGGCGGGAGTTTGTTTTTTATTTTGAATAATAATCCCTCATGCCAAACTCTATCAAAGGCCTGGGAAATATCCAGGAATGCCGCGCAGCAATATTTCTTGTTTTCGAAAGCTTTATGGATTTCTTCCACCAGTCTATGTACCTGCTCGATCGTGCCACGACGTTTTCTAAAGCCAAATTGGTGGTCAGGTATAACTTTATATTCTGCTATAACAGTATATAATCGCTTGGCAGTAAGCTTATTGGTTTGTAGGAAGACACATCTTTCGGGGCTTTTCCTGGTTTAAGGACCATTTTGATTTGAGCTACCTTCCATTAGGGTGGAAAAATACCTCCGATAAGTATGCTATTAAACAGGTGAGTCAAGAAACGTATTGCAATTTCAGGTAGTTCACAGAGTATTTTTGACGTGATGAGATCGTATCCCGGGGCTTTATTTTGGTTAAGATTCCTGATCGTTTCCTTGACTTCGTTTATCGTAAACTTTTCATTGGCAGGTCGAGTTGATAAGGTTAATTAAGGGAGTGGATGACCTGTTCCCTGTTTGTTATTGAGGAATTCTCATCTGGGTTTGGTACAAAAACATCGGCTAAATGTGAAGCAAATACTTCGCCTTTCTCCAGGTCACTTTTTGCCCAGGAACCATCCTTTCGGCATATTGGCGGGTTGGAAACAATGGCTCTTTTAAGTTTTTTGGTTGCTCTCCAGAGGGAATAGTCACTTGCAGCTGTAGCATCCAGATTACGTAGAGAGTTCTGTACGTTTTCATTTCGCTCATTTTTCAGGAGGTTTTTTATTGTAGCCATTAATCAGCTCAGCCGTGATTTGACTCTAGGGAATCTAGTAATTTACCACAATTTACGAGCTTTCCCCTAAGCAATAATTAGTTGAAAAAGCCTACTATACAGATGAGGAATTTTTAAATGACAAATCCTGTAATTAAATCGGACGGACGGATGTCTTTCTAAAAGTAGTTCTTTATTAAATAAGTTATACATATTAAAATTGACAATCCAGTTAAGAAATGTTTACCTATATGTTGCTATTTTGGACATTTTGCTTATTTATCCATTTATATATTTTGACTATATGTAGTATGACAACATTATTTACAATATACCTTGACATGCATTTAACTAATATTTATTTATAAATATTGATTTCAATGTAACCAAAATTATAGTACCTGTTTCATAGGTCCATATCTATTTTTATACCTTACTTAAGGTGTAAATGTAATGATGCTAACAAAAATGTTATATACCTACCATATAAATACTGACTTACGTTTCACAAATAAAATTCTGATTCAATAACGTGTAATTTAATGGCATATCAGCGAAATTTAAAACGGGGTTAATTGGATGCCAGGTATTTCTCCAGATTTGCCCAATATTCTCCAAACACAGCCATCCCTTACTCTCTCAGTAATGGTTCTAAATATTTGGAAATTAATTTGGTATTGATTTTTTATTACTATTTGCTGGAAACTAAAACCAAATAGTGTAAAACTTATGTCATGTTAAAATGAAAAGTATAGTGTCGAAGTTATATCCATCGTACGGATTGAAAACCGCAGCTCATTCAATCCCGCGGGATCGGTTGGTCTTACTATGGGATCCCCACATCTTTGAAATTATGTTGTAAAATCAAATTGAAACTACAGATTTTTGTGTAAAAATCAACTTTTCTTAAAACATTTCCCACATTAGGCAACATAAATTATTTATTTTCTATTAATTAAGTATAAGTTATTAGTAATCTGTTTTCTTAGAATCACCTTTGAAGTTTGGTATAGTTTAATAGTTTTGTTTAATTTTAAACATCGGGATGCATCCATTCTGCGACGCCTCAGGCCGGGACGCACCCATTCCGTGACGCCTCAGGCCGGGATGCATCCATTCTGCGACGCCTCAGGCCGGGACGCACCCTTTAATTTGCGAGATCCCGCGGGAATGCGTGATTCCGTTTTGCAGGATTGCAATTCCTAATACATCGTCGCCTTATAAAATATCGGCAAGTATTGCTATGTTTCTCCTGATTAGAGTATTTTCTTTAAATTACAATATTACTCTCTCGTTCTTTACGAACAAAGCTCATCGAATATCTACCTATAAAGCATGAAAATTGGTTAATACGCTTCATCATGTTTTAAAGGAATTTCGTTTCAGTATTTTATAAGTGCGCGGTTATGATTCTGTTTATAATTTCATTGGATTTATATGAATTCTAATCAAATCATAATTGAACTTTAATATAAGCCCGTCATTAATAACCGACTGAGTCAATCTTCTTTATTTCCCAGGAAGACCGTTTTTGATGATGAAAAAGATCATATAAATTAAATAAATATGTTTTATTAATTTACTAGAGGGCAGTTGTATGTGTGGTTTTATTGATTTCTCACACAAACTTCCACCCAACTTTTCACCTCTTGAAATGGTGAATTCTATGATAAAAACTACCCTTTGTCCTTTCCCGAGACTCGAACTGTCTCTATAACAAACTTGATTTAAATTGGTTTAGCGGTTCAAGCGTGAACAGGTAACGGGCAAACAGATAAACAGACTTTCACATTTATAATGTTAAAAAGTATAGCTTGAGTCACACACATGTGAAATGGACATGATATACGGTAGGAAGATGGCGTTACGGTCAGCTGACGTTAAAGTCCCGCCCTAGGAAAGTGGCTTTCCATTGAGTTTCTAATGCTATGGAAATCGGACGCGGCCCAGCGAAGTTTGTCAGCGATACCAGTTACATAGAAAAGGAATATTTTGTTACAATACTAGCTTACTAGCCCCGGCTCCGTATGGATCACATTTACTTTAACGGGATAAAATATGGGTAGCCTATGTTGTACAGGAATAACAATGAACAACTGTGCTATTCTGTGAGAAGAAACTCATTCTTCGCCGCGGAATACAATCTATTTAAATAAAACTCAAAGATGACTGACTGACTGACATAGTGATCTATCAACGCACAGCCCAAACCACTGGACGGATCGGGCTGAAATTTGGCATGCAGGTAGATGTTAAGACGTAGGCATCCGCTAAGAAAGGATTTTGATCAATTCTACCCCCATGGGGATAAAATAGGGAATGAAAGTTTGTATGAAACTTTGTCAATTTTAACCTATCGGGCTGAGGCTTTGCATGCAGGTATAAGAAGAATCATAGATGAATGTCATTGTGTATAATACAAGCCTGAGAACAAAAACTGTAGTCTAAACTTCACTGCGGTTCTTATAGAATGCAGTGATGGTATACAGAGGGAGGGATGGTATCATCATCATCAGCCTATTAATGTCCCCACTGCTGGGGCACAGTTACCCTATAGATGGAATAGGGAGATTGAGCCATGACCCACTATTAGTGCGGGTCCAGTGCGGATTGGCGGGTGCTAACGACTGCAGATGCAGCCGGGACCAACGGCTTAACGTGCCTTCCGAAGCACGGAGGAACTCGAGATAGAAAATTTTTGGTCATCCATCTAAATGACTGACCACTCCGAAAGTTAATTAGCTCCAACGATCGCAGCTGAACTCGCTAACCATCCGCGCCTGCAGGTCTTTCTGTGCCCCAGCAGTGAGGACATTAATGGGCTGATAATGATGAATGGTTTTTCGAAATTGGCTTGGTCCTATATAAATATTTTTTAGAACTATACAGGTAATAGTTATCTGACACGCTGAACTGGGAGTGAAAGAAAAGCAGAATGCAGCAACTTCTAACTTTCACACGCGGATGGTTGAGGTCTATCAACAGACAACTGTAGCTTAGTACAAGCGTAAAGTTTGATTAACAATAATCTTTTTTAAGGTTCCGTACCAAAAGGGTTAAAATGTCGTCTGTCTGTCTGTATGTCTGTCCGTAGATCACGGGTCTGTAGATCGTAAACGGAACGAGTTATTGAAATATTTTTTTTTATCTCACGTAGAATGCTTGCCCAAAACCGAATAATTAGTTAAAAAATAATTTAAATTATTTCTCATACATGCAAAGGAGAAGATTTTTTTTTCTTTTCCTCATCATGTGACCCGTCATTCTCAGGAGCTCTTTGAATGGGACACAAATATATTTCTATAATTTTTAATTATAAAGAACTAAGGGGCCGACAAAGTTGTCATTAACCCGGGTGAAACCGCTGGGGACCTCTAGTTAAAATAGGTACTCAAGAATAAAACTAGTTTTTACGGGTTAATGCACGAAACTTTATTTATTTATTGACGTTTCGTAGCCTTTACAGGCTACGTCGTAAGAATCAAACTTTTATTTAAAATTATTTTTTGTAATTTTGAGTTTATTTATTTGACCCTAACTACCGTAAACTACCACCGGTTCCAAAATTGGGAGACCTTTCTGAGAAGAACCGGCGAAACAAACTCAAGAGAGGCTTTCTATCTCCTTCTTATGTTAAATTATGCAAACAAAAAGAACTAATAGTATCTGATGGTCTTGCAGTGTGTGCTCGGGGTTGGGATTTTATCTCCTGTATAACAGATTCCCAAGCTGGTGGTATATACCAACCAACTTCCGTATTGAAATTTGGATATTTTTTAATCTCAATAGCCTCGCTCATCATTCGAGGAACGAACCGCCGCTCAGCTGCAAGGATCTGTGGTTTATCAAATCTAATGTAATGGTTTGGTCCCCCTAATGCATGTTCACACACTGCAGACTTATTTTCGCGCCTATGTTTCATATCTTACGCGAAAATAAGTCTGCAGTTTACAGGCTACGAAACGTCAATAAATAAATAAAGTTTTAGTTTAAATAAAGTAAAAACTAGTTTTATTTAGATTTATTTAATGAGTGATGTGCGTGAAAACCTAAGAAACAAATAGGTACTCAAGAAATTGAAATCTTACAACACATGCTGTATAATGAGAAACATGTTAGCAAATTATAATATAGCATTACCGGGATTCCAGTTAAATGCACGCCTCATCAGATATTATAATATAAACCAGAGGCAACGCTAATGACTGGGAAGCATAGATTATAGATAATTAGCGGCAGATGAACTTAAGCGTTTTAATTGAAAAATACGAGGGGAATATTGCGCTTATGGAGCCGAGAGCGAGCTCTTTTGAAGCGTTAAGACTTTGTTATAAAACGCTTAGTGAATACTTAGGGATTACTATGGAAATTAAAAAGAAAGACGGATGTAAAAAATTTTTTAAAAAATGGGTGCGTGTACTTATGTAGGCGCGTGAGAAGTTATCCTTCTTTGGCATCGTTTAAAATTAGTTTTTAATTGCATGCAAATAATTAATTACAATAAATGAATAAAAAGTCTGGAAAAGGACACAGTCAATAAAGTTCAGTTTTAATTTGAAAAAATAAATAAATAATCAAAATATTCAATTAAAATCGCTACTGAATATAATTTATTAGAACATATGTGATTTGCACTTGTATGAAACTCAAACACGTATTCCGAATATACAAACTAGAAACATGTGGATAAATATTATAAATATGAATACCTATAACTGTTACTTTATTGTAAAAAATAAAGATGTGGTTTTTGGTTCTACTACACCAATGGTCAAGAGATGGCGCTGTAGTCTCCTGAATCGCGCTTTGGTTCCGTTGTTCCAGATTAATAAATACTTTTGATAGGCCTTCACAATGCAGTCGTTAGCACCCACTAAATAGAGATTCTATTTCTATTTTGTTGGTAGATTTTCTTAATGTGCGGTAAACACAAAAGTAACGCATGAAGTTGGTCGCTTTAGCGACCAACTTCATGCTGTTAAAATTTTGTGTTACAGTGATGCGCGCGCATCTTAAAATTTCACTCTCATCATTTTTTCATAACGCGCCTAAAGAAGTATAACTTCAAAAATAAAATTAAGAAGGATTTCTGCAGCAAGGTAGGTTGTGAGATACTAACAAGTTTAAATCTAAAGAAAATTTTACTAGAAAAAAATTCACGCGGACCAAGGTGCAGAACGACCTCGAACCCGCACCCTTCGCTATCCGGGCGAATGCACTGACCATTATGCTACCTACGAGAATGTACTGGAATCTCGAGTGCCGCTGAATTATTCCATCTCGCTAAGGATACGGAGACGTACTCGTATATACAAATATTAAAAAAATCCTTGAAAGAAATTTTACAGAAATGAGAACACATTATTGTCATTATTATTTTGTATAAGCAAAAACTATGTATCAATAACTACTCAAACATTGTTTCACATTACATTGTTAATCTTCACAGTGAACCGCTTGATATCTTGCAACTAAATATTTAAATTAAAATCTCTTTTTTCAAATTGGAAGCATAATAAAACTCTTTTGATTAATGCGTAAATTATGTATTTGCAACAGATAGTCACTTTAAAATAGCTTAGACATACTATGTTAACAGTAGCTTATAGTCATATTATTTGTAAGTTTATAACAGTAGTATTATTTTAACATGATACTGTAAGGAAAACCAGCGTTGGCTTGCCAATAACCTGATGTTTACAGGTTGGCAAGGTATTAAAATATGAAAAAATTATGTATCAATGATGAAATAACTAAAAAAAGTATGCTAAGCTGACTGCCAACCCTCGCTGTTCGCAGAGGCATTAAAAGAAGAACAATTATGCTACCGCGGCCCTTGTCGGTTACCTACAATACGAAGATATGGCCCTCTATGTATACTTATAATACAATTCAACTCCACCAAACATAAAAAATAATTTTATTTTTTACTTTTTAAGCATTTAATTTTCATTTTTTATTTAGCCCAAGATCGATCTGAGTGCCGTGCATTTGGAGAGGCCTATGTCCAGCAGTGGACTAGGATAGGCTGTTGATGATGATGATTGATGAAGCATTTAACTACTGTATGTTTGAATCTAAAGAAAATTTTACTAGAAAATAATCCACGCAGTCTAGGCAGCAGACGCGACTAATTAATAAACGGGACAGATAATAAAGGGCAAGGGGGCGTTTCGCTGCTCCCCCCTGCTGATGACCGACGATGTTAAGGCGACCGATAAACGGTGGTATAACCGTTTTCGAAATGGCCAGACTGGCAAAAACGGCAGACCGATGTTGGACAGCAGCGACACCGGTGCAATCAGTTTGGCTCTGCGAAATAATGACCAACCCGCATGCCCAGCGTGGCCAATTTTTGGGCAAAAACCTTCTACCAGAGTCACCGGCGGCTCCGCTGTCTCTAGAAATCTCCGGAAGAAATTCCGCTGCCAACCCCGACTACAAGACCTGGCAACATATAACGCACGCACTTTAAGGACCGACGAGAAGATCATAGAGCTGGAAGAGGCAATGAGTAAATTGCGCTGAGACATTATAGGATTATCTGAAGTCCGTAGAGAGGAAGAGGACTCGATAATCCTTCAATCCGGCAACTTACTCTACTACCGGGAGGACGAGCAACAGTCCCAAGGTGGTGTCGGGTTCATAGTCCACAAGTCCCTCGACAACAGCATTGTCGAAGTAGGGAGCGTGTCGAGTATCCATACCCGAATTTACCCACCCTCAACTCGAAATCGTCTCGCACGCCCAGTTTTGCGTTAAAATACCCCATCACAACACTGTAGTAAGAAGCCGAGGTATGCATGGCTTTAATTATATCCTCATACATAGCCTCTACCACCTCGTCAGGATGTGCTGAGTAGGGTAGCGTACCTGATACTCAGAATTACCGAACGGTATTCGTTGAAGGTCAAACAGGTTTACGCGCCGACCTCGAGGTCACGAGGTGACGAGGTGATAGAGGCTATGTATGAGAATATAACTAAAGCCATGCATATACCTCGGACTCTTACTACAGTGTTGTGATGGGGGATTTTAACGCAAAACTGGGCGTGCGAGACGGTTTCGAGTTGAGGGTGGGTAAATTCGGGTATGGACAACGAAACCAAAGGGGCCAAATGCTGGCTGACTTCATGGAGAAGTAGGGCCCCTTTATGATGAACTCCTTCTTCGAAAAGCCGCCCAATAGGAAGTAAACGTGGTTAGCTCTGATGGTTCAACGAAAAATGAGATTGACTTCATCATGTCGACAAAACGGCACATATTCAATGATGTTTCTGTGATCAACAGGGTGAAAACCGGTAGTGATCACCGGATGATAAGAGGCAATGTTGAGCTAGAAAGGTTTCGATTGGTGAAGTCTACGCTCCGACCCATTCACGCACATATCCAAAACCCTGGAAGTTTCCAACTCGAACTACAGAATCGTTTCGCTTGCTTAGAAGATTGCGTATCTGTAGACGATTTAAACAACAGGTTGGTGGAAACTGTCCACGAAGTGGGGTCCAAATTCTGTAAGACCCAGAGAACTAAACTTCGGCTTCCTACTTATCTACTTCCAGATGACCTAGAAGAATGAAATTTGGAATCCAGCTCGTTAATTGTGTGTAAGCGTAGGGAACATCCTGAAAATAAAAATAAAGTTAAAAAATAGGGGTGCCCCCCCCCCCCCCCCCCCCCCTATACAATAAAAATGTAACGGTGGAACCGTTACAAGCAGATATTTGAAACAACTCCAATATATGTATTATTATATTTGCTATATACCAGTAATATAAAAATAAAGTTAAGCCAAAAAATAAGTAGTGTCCCCATACAAAAAACTTGTAATACGCGCTAAACAATCGGCCAACGGTGTGTCGTCGGCGGCGCGCGGCACCACATATAATTAATTATGTCTAACATTCAAGAGAATGTAGATAATAGCATAAAAAAAAGGTATTAAATTAAATATTATAGATTATTAGATTATATATTAGAGACATTTAAGAAATGTATCTATTTAAGAGATACATTTTCACTCTACATTACATTCATGTAACTTTTATTGTTTTTGCAGTGCAGGCCAAAATGGCTCGCAGATGGGAGATTTTTTTCCGTGACACTTATTGTTAAATTTTGGCCAATTTACTCAATAACTACATAAATTATTATATATATGTTATTATCATATATGAGCTATATTACTATTAAGTTTCATTAAAATCCATTCAGTAATTTTTTAGGTGAAAGAGTAACAAAGATCCATACAAACGTAAGATTGTAATTAAAAGCGCAAGTGGTTAATATACATTTTTAAAGCGTTGTAGATCCTAAACAATCATATAAAGTGAAAAATGGTGTTAGGAACCTAAACATGATTTTCGATTATCTAGACAGTGATACCCCACTCGACATATTTTGTCAACTTATTTTTTTTACTTCGTCACAATATGGCGCCTAATTTTGTCCATATCGAATTTTGATTATTATTATATCTTTAGTAGCACTCCCATGATTGAGACGAATCAATTGATGTATGAATCAGCAAAATCGGTCCACGCGTTTGGTCTCTAGTGTGCCACAAAGGAACAAACATACATATATACACTGTTAAACACTATACCCTGTCTGCGCGTCGCGCTTCGCGCTCTTGCATTGCGCAGTCGGGTAAAAAGTAAACCATGCAGCGGAAACGCAAGGAAAAACATTAAATCTCAATACCTACCTAGTTTTCTTTACAAAAAGGAATGATATCCCACCGAAAACATAGATGTCAAAAAGGAGAGCCAAGTTCAATAAAATTATGCTTGACTGTGGGCTTTGCCGAATGGAGAGAGTAGGTTAGATTTGAGTTGGTCAGTTTTTGTCAGAATTAAATATATATATATATATATATATAAATATATATATATATAAATATATATATATATATATATATATATATAAATATATATATATATATATATATATATATATATACATCTTGCTGATCATGTTGCGTCTTATATGGCGATTTTTGCTATTGATCCTGCGTCCGACCGACTTGATGCGTCCGGTATACGGACGCAAGATTAACCTAGCCTCATTTTTGGTGCAAAGACGTCTTTTCATGCATAGAATGCATGGGCAAAAATTTGGCGTGGACTCAATTTCATCACCAGAATGCTTTTTAACGTATTTCATAGTGCAACCATTGACCGTGCGGAATTTGGAGGGCGCTACCGTGCAGTGTATATTTTGCAATGTATATTTCGGGTTCAATTTACAGATTTTATTGCGTCTTCCTATATATATTTAAAAAAGTTTTTATCAATTCTCTACGATGATTATCTTGCATCCAGTAGGCATCTTAATTTGCGAGATCGCGCGACACCTGAGGGGCCCGTTTTGGGTGCATGGGAGAGACGAAACTGGGCGTCCTACGGATCGCGTGTGTTTGTATACAGATCCGTGCTCCGTGGACGCAAACTTATTACCGGAGTGAAATTTATCGTATTATTTGATAGAAGTAAATAAACGTAAAACAATGAAGAGATTTTTTTTATTTTAGCAAATTTGATATTTTATACCATTCATAACTATTAGGATATTTTTGTTTTGTTTCCGTTTTCGATTTTTTATAATGTAGATACATAATGAACCTACACGATGATATTAATGATCGAGAGAACTTTAACAACGTTAATTATTAGCCCCTATTTTATTAAGAATGTGGTTCATTTGTTATTTTGTGGTAATGTACCTACCTACAGAGAATTCTTGTGAGAACTGTTGGTTAAATTGTTAAGTATACAGTATTGTTCAGCCTTTGTTATGGTATTTATAATTTCACATCTAGAAAACTTGTTAAATATGTCACTGAAGTTAACTCAAGCTTATTTCTATGCACTATTTGCTAATTTGTATCATTGATTTTTTTTTGATATCCCAATTAATCTTACCTCTTCACTATCACTTAGTATGTATACACGTATTCACCTTCCCTATAACTTATACAAATTCAAAATTCGAATTGAATATCAACGCAACCGTGCCCCCCACCAACACGACAAGACGAGCCAAGCAAAGTGCAAGGGCTCCACGTAACTTTTCCCGAAGGGCTTCGTCATTTTAGTGGACGTTTATAAGTAGGGTTTGGATTATCCACATAAAAAAATCTCGAGTTATATAAGTAACGGTGAAGTCCAGACCCGATAGCTGATACAGCAGTTCACCTGCCACACCAGCCATCCTCACCCTACCGGCCTGCATGTTACTTCTTCACGCCTCTTTTAAGGGATCCCAGATTGTAAGAGGGAGGGAATACGTGAGCGGTCAGCGCATTCCATCTATGGATAGTGCAACAAAAAAATGAGTCAACAAATTTCTTTGTACGCGTTGGAATTGTGGCCACAGTTAGTCGGTGACAACGTAGGTCAGCGCGCGAGGTCCAATGAAGGAAAGAGGAAGGTGGGATAAGAGAGAATAACTCCTCAGAACACTCGCCGTGGTACAGACGATAGACGGTGCTTAGTGACGCCACGTCACGGCGTAATTGTAGAGGCTCTAGGTGTTTAGTCACCTCTTCATCGCCTATAATGCGGATCGCGCGCCGCTGTAACCCATCCAAGGTATCGAACAAGTACTTGGTGGAGTCATCCCAGAGTTGCGAGGAAATTTCCATGCAAGACCGCACCTGCTCCTTATACAACAAGCACAGTTAAATTGCTCGGGCGTGAAAAAACGCCGAAAAAAACCTTGAAATAAACCTTGTTCAGGTCTCCGAGACATGAAAGGAATGGCAACGTTATTGCCGTGAAATCGCAGACCTGGGTTTTATTAGCATTGAACTCAACCAAACCTATTCAGAAATATGGTCCAAAGCCTGATTGAATTCAATGACAAAATTCTCCCGTTTCTCCTTGGTTACCGCCTGCCCAGCCGCTGCTTGTCCGAGATACCCCGCATGCACTGTACTATCGTATGCATCGCAATGAATATTCAAAAAGGAATTTTAGTCATTGATATGCAGCAGAAAGATAGTGGGGGATAGGACGGAGCCCTGAGGAACGCCGTCATTCACTGACATGAACCGCGAACTGTTACCATTCGTAAGGACTCGAATTCTACGTTCATGCAGGAGCTACCCAAGAACAGAACTGTGCCGGCAGACCGTATGCCGGAAGCTTGGAGAGAATGCTTTTGTGCTAGACCCTCACGAACGCCTTGGCAATGTCAAGGCTGATAGCCAACGACTTGCCCCGCTTGTCGATAGCCTCACCCCAGATATGAGTCAAGTACGCTAGAAGATCACACGTCGATAGTTTGGGTCTAAAACCATATTGAAGATCATTAATCAAGGATTCATCCTCTAGGTAGTGAGTCAGATGGTTGTTAAGAACCTTTTCTAGGACTTTATATAATACTGGGGTGACTGCTATTGGCCGGTAGTTTACCGGGTCTGAGGGATCCCCTTTTTTGGGCACCGGTTGCACGTTGGCATCTCTCCAAGTCTCCGGCACACGGCCCAAAGAATACGAGTATTGGTACAAGCGCGTGAGAGCCGAAGACAACTCCGCTGCACATTTTTTTGGTACTACTAATATGATGCCATCAGGTCCACCAGCTTTCCGGATGTCGAGTGATTGCAATTCGACACGAACCTCACGCTGCCTGATTTTAATATCAGGCATCGTTGTGCCACAATGAGGTAATGATGGTGGCAGTGCATTGCAAATATCGATTCTGGAGTTAGCCGCAAAGAGTTTTGCCAGTAAATCGCCTTTCTCCCGTGGCTTATGAGCTAGTGTTCCGTCAGGGCATCTCAGAGGTGGCAGCGAGAGCTGGCAGATGTTCTTTTGCACGGCCTTGGCCAAACGCCAATAGCTACGGGAGCCCGAAGGATGCGTTATAAGTTCGTGACCAACACGTGTAACGCGCTGGGCATCCGCTGTAATCCTTCTTATAGGCTGCTTTTAGTGAATCGACCCCAGGATCCTTAAGAGCGCGGCCTCAGATCCAAGCACGATATGCCGCTTGCTTACGCGAAACAGCTTCAGCACAGTGGTGATTGAACGAGAGGTTACGTGTGTCCCTACTGATGAGATTGGAATGAGGAATATAGTATTGCATTACCATTACAATCTCCTTAGAATAACAACGGCGCTGGCCGATAGGTTCTTGTCACTGAAGCAGCGCTGCTTCCAAGGGACGGACGCAAAGTTGTCACGCATACCGTTCGAATCTGCCGACCCATAGTGACAGATCCGGCATTGTACCACCGTTGGACGCGCAGGCTTGGCCTGTGGCGCTTTGGTAGATAACGGGCAGTGATTCGAAGAGCCCAGAGACCGCTTACCACAACCTGACAGCTCTGTGGATGGGTCGTGAGCAGAAGGTCCAGTAATAAAGGTGCTTGACTTGAAATATCTGGAATCCTGGTGGGCTGATCGACCAGTTGCTTCAAGTCATGCGTGAGCAGAGTCATGCATGGTTGGTTTTCGAGGAACTTAACCACAACTTAAAATTGTGGTAAGCATTAAATTCCCCCAAAAACACCAATTCTGTTTTGGGAAATTGTTCTTGCGCGTCATCTGCTGCCCGACTAAGGTGTTCGAAAAGTCGTGTTGTCTCAACATCGCGAGTATGGGATCTGTAGAGGCACACGTAGAATTTGGCCTGGGGACCAGAGTCGACGTGTACCACCAGCATAAAGTAGGAGTGATCTTCCAAGCAGCGGAGACGGCGACAACAAACATTCGCCCGAACATACAGGCATACACCGGCTTTCGCTTTGAAGGACTCTTTAAACACGTAGCCGGGATAGTTAAGGTAGCCTGTGTCAGCAGGCAGAAGTATTTGTGTCTCCGTCAACAATGCTGGGCGTGCTCTTTCAAGATAGTGGTGGACAGCGTTGAGGTTAGAGTGGAGTCCGTGTATGTTGCAGAACTCTACCTTAAACAGCATTGAAGGCGAAGTTTGGGTGTATAGCGGTGCATACCTGGGGATATGCACCGCTATACTTAGTTGTTTTAGAGGCTGCCGTGGTGGAATTGAAAAAGAGACGTGAAAATGAGCGGGCGGTGTCACGAAGAGTCCTGGCAAATTAGGAAGATTTGTTTTTCCGAATGACTGCCTGCAGAGGCGATGCGCCGACCCGCCGGACGGAAGGGCCCCCGCACCCCCCCGGGAGTGGCCGCCGGGACCCCACGCCCCGGTCACCAACCGGTACGACGGTCCACCCCGAGATTATGCGTGACATGGTAGGGCAGCCTCACGAACTGGTTAGGAACGCTCGGGCCCCTGTACTGTGCCACGGGCGGCCAGCGGGACAGCCGTTTCTACTGGTCTCCCTGGACGGCGGGTCGATGCAGTCCTACCGGCATCGGTTCGACGGATGCCTCTCCTGGACTGAATCAGTCGCGACAACCTCCGCTCGAGCTCTGGTTGTACGCTGGTTGACCCCGAAACACGCGAGAAGCACTTAACGGGGTAACAAACTGTAATGTTATAGTTATTAATTGGATATGAACGAAGAGTTAATAAAAGACAGGCTGGTCTGCGGGGTAACTAGTGCGAACATTCGAGAACGTTTATTACGTGAAGAGGATTTAACACTTAAAAAGGCATTGGAGATATGTAGGGCTGCAGTTGTGTCTCGAATTTATAGTGAGGACATAAAAAAGGAAGTTAAACCAGTATTTCAGTTATATAATGAGAGGCAGGAAAATGAGGGTCAGATTGATGCAATCAGGAGACATGATGCAATAAATGGACGCGGACGGCGCGACTTTCGTGGGTTATCGTCACCATCATCGTTGTGGCGTGGGGGACGTGGTCGCGGTCCGTGGAGAGGCGCGCACTCTCACGCTACTTCATACTCGCGAGGTGGCGGGTTCGATTCTGGGGGAAGCCGTCAATATGGAGCTAGCCGGTGTAATAGCTGTGGAGGTGCGCATTTGAAAAACGAATGCCCCGCTGTTGGAAGACAGTGCATGCGATGTTCAAGGATGAACCATTTTGCCAAAATGTGTAAAGTGTATTGTGTGGAAAATACATATGAACAGGTATTAAATATTAGTAGTGATAATGATTGGAATTTAAATTTAATAATAAACAGTCAGCCTTTAAAGTTTAAATTAGATACGGGGGCCGATGTAAATGTGTTACCTTTAAGCTATTTATACAAAATTGGTTTTAAAGAAAGTGATTTATTGTCAACAAATACGAAATTAACTGGTTATTCAGGAACTATGATAAAAGTGATAGGGAAAATATATTTGAGCATTAATTATAAAAACAAATTTTATTTATTACAATTCAAAGTTGCTGATGTTCAATCTGTTCCTATTTTAGGTCGAGATGCCTGCACAGAACTAAATGTGGTAAGGCGTGTGATGTCAATTCAGGAAAATACAGTGAGTAACAAAATTATACCTAAAGTTGTGGATGGATATAGTGATGTGTTTGATGGGTTAGGTTGCTTACCCGGAAAATATAAAATTAAATTGAAAGAAAATTCGGTACCAGTAGTCCATGCTCCTAGAAAATTGCCATTTTCTATTAGAGAACAAGTTAAAAGTAAGTTGTCGGAGATGGAACGTCAAGGAATAGTCTCAAGAGTTGAGGGTCCGTCTGATTGGGTTAGTAGCATAACAGTAGTCAAGAAAACAAACGGGGACTTACGTATTTGTTTAGATCCGAAAGAGTTAAATGAAAGTATAAAAAGAGAACACTTTAGAATTCCTACCTTAGATGAGATCGTGGGCAAACTTGCTGGTGCAAAATACTTTAGTACTTTAGATGCCACAAATGGATTTTGGCAAGTGGAGCTTGATGATTCCAATTCTTTGTGTACATTTAACACTCCTTTTGGTAGGTATAAATTTTTGAGGATGCCGTATGGTATTTGTTCAGCATCTGAGATATTTCACAAAAAAATGTATGAAAATTTTGATGATTTAGAGGGTGTTTGTATGTATGTTGATGACCTTTTGATCTTCGGGTCTAGTAAGCGGGTTCACGATGAAAATTTAAAGAAAGTTTTAGAAAGATGTAGAAAAATTAATTTAAAATTGAATTTAAATAAATGCAGATTCGGCCTCACAGAAATAAAGTATTTAGGTCATTTGATAACAAGTAACGGTATTTATCCTGATAAATCACATATTTCTGCCATTACCAACATGCCTACGCCGAAAAATAGAAAAGATGTAGAAAGATTGTTAGGATTAGTAACTTATGTGAGTTCATTTATTCCGAGCCTTTCGGACAAAACTTTACCTTTGCGAGAATTATTAAAAAAACATACCGAGTGGCAGTGGTACGATAGGCATGATAAATGTTTTTCGGAGTTAAAAAGTTATTTATCGACGCGTCCTATATTGCAATATTTTGATATGAGAAAACCAATTTTGTTATCTGTGGATGCTAGTAGAACCGGTCTCGGCGCGTGTCTATTACAAAATAATTTACCAGTTTGTTATGCTTCAAAGTCATTAAATGACGCCGAGAGAAAATACGCTCAGATTGAAAAGGAGCTTTATGCGGTTTTATTTGCATGTGAAAGATTTTATATGTATATTTATGGTAGATCAGACGTTATTATCGAAACGGATCACAAACCATTAATAAGTGTAATAAAGAAACCTATTATAGACTCCCCTCCGCGTCTCCAAAGAATGTTGTTAAGATTACAGCGTTATACATTCAAACTTATCTATAAGCCAGGTAAATATATGTACATCGCAGACACTCTGTCGCGCGCACACGAAGACAGTGACTCGATCCCGCTCGAGCTCGCAGCGCACACGGCAGAGCACTCGTTCGGCTCAATGCACGACGAAGTGTGTATGGTAACGCGTGATATGATGTCGCACGCGGCACAACAATTCGATGATATTCAACTTATGCGAATACAAAAATATACAGAAAAAGATGATGAATTAAATTTGGTAAAACAATATGTCATTAATGGGTGGCCTTCTGATAAAAATAAAATCTCAAATGAGGTCAAACCATATTGGAATTACAAAGAGAATTTAACATTTACTTTTGGTATAATTTGGAAAAATGAGAAAGTAGTTATTCCTAAAATTTTGCGAAGGGAAATGTTAAAAAACCTTCATATAGGACACATGGGCATAGAAAAATGTAAGTTAAGGGCAAGAGAAACTATTTTTTGGCCTGGAATTAACAATGACTTAGAAAATATGGTTCAAAATTGTAATATATGTTTATCGCACAGGAAGAAAAATCAAAAAGAAACGTTACAGTCACATGATATTCCAAATAGACCGTGGACAAAAATAGGAATTGATTTATTTTATTTACGAAATAAAAATTATCTTTTATTAGTCGATTATTACAGTAAATTTTTTGAAGTGGTAGAATTACATATTACAAGTTCAGATTACGTAATTAAGTGTATGAAAGATATTTTTAGTCGTCAAGGAATTCCATGCATTGTTGTATCAGATGGCGGGCCACAGTTTTCATCATATGGTTTTAGGCAGTTTGCTAATGAATGGAAGTTTACTCATACCACCTCCTCTCCACATTACCCACAATCCAATGGTCAGGTTGAGCGTACAGTTCAGACAGTAAAAAATATTATGCGTAAGTCGAGTGAAGATGGATCAGATTATCGGCTTGGCCTTTTGGAATATTTAAATACTCCTTTAGCGAATGACGTTCCATCTCCCTCAGAATTGCTACAAAGTAGAAAACTGCGTAGCATTATACCTGTGTCGGCAATGCAATTGAAACCTAAAATACAAAAAAGTATTCATAAAAACTTAATGAATCGTCAAACTAAACAAAAAGTATATTATGATCGCAATGCAAAAGATTTAAGTCCATTGCAGGTAGGACAAAATGTCAAAATTCTGCAAATGGGTGGTTTTCAGAAGAGGTTTTGGGTGGCTGGAACCGTTACTCGTATATTGAGAAATCGTTCGTATGAAGTACAGTTAAAGACGGGTACCAAAATAGTCAGAAATCGCAAACACATCATTGTAGACCCAACTGATAGACATGACACGCCTTACTACAATTTCGATTATGATGATATAATCTTGCATGATGCAAATGTAAACGATAACATTGATTCAAATGTACGTGTGACTCGATACGGTAGGACTGTCAGACCACCTGATAGGTGGGGATATACGCATATTATACAAAGATAATTTATAACACGATTATACGCATGTTTTAAAATTAAAGCATGTTAAGAAACGCAGGGACATGGGTCATGGTAAAAAAAAAAATAAAAAATAAAAACAATATCATAAACAAAGCATTTATTTAATTCAGTCCAGTAATAAGATTTTCATAGTTACAATTTCCCATTTTTAAAAGGTTGTTATTGGTAGATAGAAAATTGTATCTGTTAATATTTAAATGAATATTATACAGTTTCTGTATATAGATAATTTAATTTAATGTTATTATAGTGTAAGAAGAATATAATTTGAAAAATATGGTTCTGTACAGTTTTGTATAGGAAAATATATAAAAAAAAAAGTACGCATATTATACAAAGGTAATTTATAATAGGATTGTGCGCATGTTTTGTTTTTTTTTTCGTTTTGTTAAGGAGGATGATGTAATGTTATAGTTATTAATTGGAGGTATGTTGTAAAAACTGATCAACGGTTACCATGAGAAATAAAGACAGTCTGCATCCTACAACCGTCGTTTCAATACACGTTACACAAACCAGGCGGGTGTTAGGCACCGTAGCATCAGAAGAGCGGATGGAGGCTCCGATATCCCTTATTCGCTTCTTACGACACCCACGCGAAGAGAAGGGGCGGTGAGTTGTAATCTTTTTCCGTCACCGCACTGATAAAATTGGTCTTAGTGTTAGGGCGTGTGGAGATAGAAGCATGGCTGTACGTGCGATCTGATAACTTTTTGTCGTGCAAGTGATACATGATCCCGTCTTGGCAACATTTTCCATGAAAATGTTTTGGAGAGATCTTTTATTCAGTTCAGGCTTTCAGGCCAAGTGCCTGAAAGCCCACTCAAGTACTCAGTACGTCAAGAAGCTACCCCATACAAATCTACGGCGGGGGACCTTGTACTAAGAAGCGGTAAGAAACTCAGCAAGAGCTTGTTTTTTCACCCTGTAGGTTTCAGAGTCATCAAATTAAAAAATGAGGTCAGAGATAATTCATGAAGTCTTTTTCCATTACATATTTTTATTCTTTATTTCGAGCCTGAGTTTCGAGCCTACCTACTTCGAATTAATCTATTTACACCAACTTTTCTTATTGTCTAACTATTATTATCTTTCCTAGGTACAACAAGGCTGGGTGGCTTGTATTGCTTTCAGATTACCTTTATACAAGGATTTATTATGGATACCCACATTAACCTGACTAACTTTTACATTGGGAAAATGAATAATACACCGGCCTTTCGGCCAATCTCAGTGTCTGATCATAAGCCTACCCACTAAAAACCTTACAGATCGCCATTGGACATCTCTTGGCAGTACCAGCATCAGACAAGACGCCGGAACAGACAGTATTTTAAGTTATCCTTGGTGGATCCCTTCGACTCCGTTGTCGACGATGTACACAGAGTACGACTATATTGTCGTTGGGCCCGTAAATTACAGGGTCAAGGGACAACCAAGCCCGAATCCCACCGGTACTCTTGAAATTCCAGACCAGCCGAGCTAAAAAAGTTATCTTAAATATGATCATGACTTTAATAAATAAAAATATAAAGACAAAAATGTACGGACCAATGTAAACTTTAAAATATAATAAAAAAAAGAACTTCCCTGTCTACCCGACTGATCTGTGTAAAACTCAAAAATAACGATCAAGCTTTGAACATAAATAAGTAATTGTAGGTACCTACAGGTACTTCTACATAGGTATGCACTACTCCAAAGAGAAGAGTGCTGCTGTACCTGGAAGCCGGTAGACTAGCAGGATGAATATTATTGATATACAGTACCTACAGTATCCGGAACTAACATATTTCTTTTTAAATTTGAGGGACATAACTTTGTAAAAATAAATCGTATTATGCAGAATCAATTTAAACATAAGTTTGGACGGAGGTAGGAGCATTTAAGCAGTGCATAGAAGGTATACGTACATATTCAGTGTGCTGTATGGTTATGGTGGTGAACGGATGCGCTAAATTACCGGGAAATATTAAAATCGAATATTGGCATTTTATATTTTAATGCAATTCCGCGTAAACACAAGAAATTATAATAATAATAGCTACTTAAATACGCATTTAAAACATTCAAAATCGCGTCAAGTACAGTGGACGCCGCAGGGTGGCAGTTTGTAAAGACGCAAGAAGTCTTTGAAGATGTAAATATATATATATATATATATATATATATATATATATATATAGGTTGAATAACTTTATAAAATGACTGATGTAATGAAAACTGGCCAAGTCAAATGTAACCTAATTTAAGTTCTCACATTTTTGTCACAAATAACAGCAATTGTTATAGGTATCCAATAAAGCAAAGAAACAGAGTTTAATACTTGTTCATAATGTTATTTTGTTTGGCACT
Organism: Chilo suppressalis; assembly: GCA_902850365.2. NCBI lineage: Eukaryota > Metazoa > Arthropoda > Insecta > Lepidoptera > Crambidae > Chilo > Chilo suppressalis. Next base: position 31,905,207 of record OU963898.1, on the reverse strand, counting down.
CATTTAGATCTCCATTCCTAATTGCTGACTACATTTCTTAATTTATATGAATAAAGAAACGTATAGTCCATGGTAGTCCTTCAAAAGTGCAAAGGCATGATGTAAACAAAATAACATTAATGTCTGAATGCAAACGTCGCTCCCGTGCTAGCTGCTCCACTTCCCATTTATCTGTTGTTCCCCCAGCTTTTGTTCGGAAACAAGAGTGACAGGTCTGTAATAGAATCGTGTTATTATTCAAAACTAATCATTTAACTAGAATTGTAAATGATTTCACAGTTAAAGTTGTTTATAATAAATTATATTGTACCTTTAATAGATTGAAACTTAGCAAACTAAACAAAGTTATCTGTGGAATTTCAGAAAGTTGTGTTGTTGATCATAACTTCAAAGAAAATCTAAGGTTTGAATACTGAAATAGCTGAATTTTAATTATTTATTATGCTTCTGTGAAAGTTGATAATTTAATCTATTAGTAATACCAACTCGGCGCTGCAAAATTAATAGATTATTTCAAATTAATAATGGTAACACTTTCACTCCCGGTGATACAAAACATATATTACAATATCTTTTATCGTGATGTTGATCAGATAAGATTCACTTAAAACGCGATTATACTTAACGCGAAACACCCTCTGCAGCGCGCTTCCCCCCACGACAACGGCTAACTAGAGCCGAGGTCCGAGTCTCAGAAACGCCCTCTAGTTGAGCCGACCCCCTCAGGTTCGAGTGGTCTAGAGGCTCCAGACGGAGAGGAGACTCCCCCCGTAGGGAGATGCCATCCGCCTGGAATACTTCTAGAGGCACTCGTCAATTCTCGGCTTGAGGTCCCCTTAGGATCTCGCTGTCTCCAAACACAGTGACGCTGTAAAGGTCATCTGCGACCAACAGCATACACACTCAAAAACAATCAGGTTCGAGTGGTCTAGAGGCTCCAGACGGAGAGGAGACTCCCCCCGTGGGGAGATGCCATCCGCCTGGAATACTTCTAGAGGCACTCGCCAATTCTCGTCTTGAGGTCCCCTAAGGATCTCGCCGTCCCCAAACCCGGTGACGCTGTAAAGGTCATCTGCGACCAACAGCATACATACTTAAAACTATATATATATGCAGCGCGCTATGTCGCGTAGCTTGGCGCGGCAGGTGACGCGCCCGTCATATGTTGATATTTCTTTAAAGCTTTACGAGAATCGCTTATGGACATGCGGTCCGCTTAATAGTTCTTCACACTAGTATTAATAGTTGAGTTGCCGAACCTATTAACTATTCTCTACCCGTAAGAGCTCTTTAAACCATTCTCAACGACAGAACCGTCACCAGCAAAAGGTAGTGACTGTTATTTCTTCTATAAGATGTAAGTTGCTTTATAAGATGAGTACTCTTTTATCATCATGGTCATTAATATCCGGCCGGGAAACAAGCGTTACCTGGATGAGACTAGGGCATTAGGCCGTGACCCATCACGCTGAGCCAGAACAGATTCGAGTGATAATGGCTGCAGATGCCGCCGAGAGTAATGACTTAACGTGCCTGCTGCCAGCTTCAGAATACCGCGCCTTAGACAGTCCCTATTAGTCGACCTTATTGGACGATGGTACCAGTTGATGTGCCTGTGATTGGCTATCGACGGCCAACTCGAAGCAAACGAGTAGTATTTAACACCACCAATGTGAATTAACTTTTCTTTACTTTGTTTTTCACCTTCCTATTTTCTTGTATACCTACTTTTATCTTTACTATCCTTCTATGCTTCCTCTTTCAGACTTCTGCCCGTGCCCCTGGCTGTATCAAATAGCAGCCTCGAGCACGGACAGTAAATTATTTAACATGTTGAAATTTGATTAAAATAACATAATTAAAAAGACATATTGTAAATAATCGAATAAAAAAATTATGAAAAAAAAAGACTTAACGTGCCTTCCTCAGCACGGATGAGCTTGAGATATTATGTTTTTGGTCATCCATCCGATGCGGATGGGGGGCGGTACGGTGGGCACTAGGCCGCGTATCCAGCCCCCACGCGCGGGCCTACCTGCGTACGTTTGCGGGGTCCCCGCAATACCTCGGGAGACCCCTGCCGTGGAGCCCCGGCGAGGCCGGGAAGCTGCTGGGTGCGGAGCCGTGGTAGAATCCCTAACGGGGACCCCGCGGCTTCGCATTAAGCAGTGTAGAAGGTATTCGCAGGACTTTTTCAGCGGATATTATGCTGTGAAGCACCCGTAAAAGTTGCGGGGTCCTCGGTGACAGCCACTGGGGGGTCCGTAAGACTTGCGGGAGCCAGGTGTGAGGTCCGTTCGGTGGTGTGCCTCTAAAGGCGCCGGCGTCTGTAAAAAGATTTTTTTACCTGCGTTCTAAAAAAAATGGTCATCCATCCGATGACCGGCCATTGGGATACTTGCTTAACTTCCAAGATCGCGGACTGAATGCGCTAATCACTTCTTCTCCAGTTCTTTGTTTGGCAGTTCTTATTTGAGTGGGAACTCAAATCAGAATATGACGTATATTGATAAATTTTCTATCTGAACCTGTCCTTACAGTGAGAGTGTGAAGTCATGTTCCTAAGCTGCGTATGAGCAGAGCGTCATCCTGTTGTTTATCGCATTCGTCATTCTCTGAGCACGCTCGCTCAACATGCTGACCACTTGTCATCTATTATATAAAGTTATAGGGATGTGCCGCTAAGTCGATGTCGATGACGCAGGACAAATTTGAACAGGTTATTTTTGCGACGTTTATTTGTTTTTCTTATCTGTCTTATAACAAGTTGAGCGTTGGTTTTTGTTTTAAAAAAAATATTATTATACGTTATTTACCTGCTACTAGGCTTCACAAAATTAATAATTCATTTAAAGGTCTTAGTGTTCGCTTATACAATAAAGTCCCAAGCAATATCCAAGAGTTATCCATAAATAAATTTAAAGATATTATAAAAAAAGCACTTATTAAAAAAGCTTATTACAAAGTATCTGATTATATTGCAGACAAAAATGCTTGGGTTTGAACTGTTCCACTCATTCCAACAGGTTTTCTATATTAAATAAATCATAATTGTATTGACGTTGTAACAAAATGATTTGTAAATGTTGTTACATTAGACTTTTAATGTTGTGGAGTTTTTTTCGCTCATTTTTCTCCGCAGCTAAAAAATATGTCCATAACGAGTGGTAGGAAAAAAAATTTTTGGACGATTCAAAAGAGTTGTACTATACATCCAATTTGAATAAAGATATATTAATTTCTGATATTGATGTCTTCTATTTCGCTGCTCTTTGGCCACAGGTTTCTTTTTTAACAAATATATCACTATGTAAGTGCGAAACCAATTTACTGGACGCAAAGAAGGCTCTATTTCGTTAGCTTTTCTGTTCAGAACTTATTATCACCTACTGGGACAAGAAAAAAGACAATGGAACCAGCGAACCAATATTAATGAATATTCGATGGTGGTATTCTCGCACAATAAGTACGTGATTGGCGTATCTCATCAACGAATTGACGCTTTGCCTTCGTACTAAAAGGAATTATCTGGAAAATGTTGCAGTAATACAAAAATGATACGGCGAGAAAAGAAAGGTACTCAATTTATTATTGAGACGTTTAATCACGTTATTAAATAAATGCTTTTCGGTTTCTTAATAAAATGGTTATAGCAATTAAGTCGTTGCTGCAGGCTGCATCCGCAGTCATTGGCACACCAACCCGCACTGGACTTGCGTGGTGGATCATTATTGACCATTGTTACTATTCCAGGCCTTTGCCCCAGCAGTGGGCACACTAATGGCTTTAAAATGATTATATCAAACAGTATTAGACAGACAATATATAATTCAGCTTTCTCTAATCTAATCAAAACTAAAATAATAACTTTTTTTTAAATAACACAAGTTTCCACGGGTTTGATTTTACGTGACGTTTCGCATACTTTGCAGGAATACGTTGTCAGAATAATGTTTTTGGAGTTTACTCCTTAAGAATCGATTTGCATATATAAGGGGCCCGGTATGAGAAAAATGTGAGGAGTAAAATCTATCGATGAATGACATTAATGACCTCGTTACGTTTTTGGTGCGCATCCTATGTCGCGCAACTTTGACAAACAAAGATGACGGATTGACATTAATAAAATTTTAAAAATCTGAACTGAATTTAGATATTGTTTCTGATAGAGCAATGGGGACAACGAGGTATGGCACAACCATTGATGCGGTATTTTCAAGATTCGTGAACCACGACGTATCTACGAACGTCCATGTGTTGTATTTTAGTTACCATAAACCACTTGTCACTGTAATTAATAATACAGACAATGTTGATTTAATTAATATTTAAAAAAATGATAATAGTCTGATAATAATAATAAATACATAATTTATCAACATTCCTAATGATATATTTATGCACATCTGAAATTGACTATTGTAAAAAGTTTAATGTAAAATATTTCGTCGATTAGTTATAATAAATGTATATGAAATGAATAAATATATATTTATATATGTATATTATTTTCATTAATTTGTTAATTTACCCTTTCATACAGTATCAATATTTTTTAAGTTAAATAAACTCTTTTTGCGTCTGGTTAGACTATCGAACTTAAGGAGTAAACTCCAGTCGTGCGTCGGAGCTGACACACACAATTTTATCATAAAAATCATTTACTTTTGCTGGAATACGTCGTTAGAATTATGATTTTTTATAAGAAAAATCATTATTCAGACGAGGCATTCCTGCAAAAGATGTGAAACGACAATAAATAAATAAATTCAGTGCATCTAACCCATCTTGCAAACTTGTTTTATTTAATTAATGATGTGAGTGAAAACCTAAGAAACAAACACTTTTTTACTTCTGCTTGAAAAAGGTCACATCTATTTTAAAAATATAATTAAAAAATGGGTGCGTGTACTTATGTAGGCGCGTGAGAAGTTATCCTTCTTTGGCATCGTTTAAAATTAGTTTTTAATTGCATGCAAATAATTAATTACAATAAATTAATAAAAAGTCTGGAAAAGGACACAGTCAATAAAGTTCAGTTTTAATTTGAAAAAATAAATAAATAATCAAAATATTCAATTAAAATCGCTACTGAATATAATTTATTAGAACATATGTGATTTGCACTTGTATGAAACTCAAACACGTATTCCGAATATATAAACTAGAAACATGTGGATAAATATTATAAATATAAATACCTATAACTGTTACTTTATTACAAAAAATAAAGATGTGGTTTTTGGTTCTACTACACCAATGGTCAAGAGATGGCGCTGTAGTCTCCTGAATCGCGCTTTGGTTCCGTTGTTCCAGATTAATAACTACTTTTGATAGGCCTTCACAATGCAGTCGTTAGCACCCACTAAATAGAGATTCTATTTCTATTTTGTTGGTAGATTTTCTTAATGTGCGATAAACACTAAAAGTAACGCATGAAGTTGGTCGCTAAAGCGACCAACTTCATGCGGTTAAAATTTTGTGTTACAGTGAAGCGCGCATCTTAAAATTTCACTCTCATCATTTTTTCATAACGCGCCTAAAGAAGTATAACTTCAAAAAAAAGAAATGATGTGGTGTCGTGGGACACCAGGTAGGAACGAAGTTCCTTCGGCTAATGTAGAATCGACACAAATTGCAAACTCGCTTGTGTATGCGACTGTCGCGCCTGCGCACGTCTCATTTAACGGTTTTATTCCACGCACTTTTTTCCACGGATTTTTTCTTACGGTTTTACTATCACATTTTTTTCAGTTCGGTCGCGCAGCAAAATCCCTATCCCCGTCAAGCCTGCCGTAAGGAACTTCGTAACTTTACAATAAGTAACAAAATATCTAAAACCTAATTTAACATACATCATTATAAAAGCTATAATTTTGCTATAGTTTTAAAGATAACTCCAGCTCACTCAACGAAATCGCGCTAAACATTCAACTGATTGCGTAAGGTAATTCTATAGATTAAATGGATAAACATAGATTATAGCTTTGACGCTTTGCCAATCCCGCAATAGATGGAAGCTATGGGAATATGAAAAAATCTGAGATTTCAGTTACTGTTACCACTGTATAACTTATTTAATTAATGTGAAATTATCCACAAACGTATTGACTAAACACTTGGTCCCGTGGAACATTATCAACTATGCAGATAGTTGATAATGTTCCACGGGACCAATTTAGTGTTTATTCAGTGGCTTTATAACACTTACTATTAATTTTATTTTTGTCTGCAATCTATCTATATATACCTATATAAAACTAAAAGGTGACTGACTGACATAGTGATCTATCAACGCACAGCCCAAACCACTGGTCGGATCGGGCTGAAATTTGGCATGCAGGTAGACGTTATGACGTAGGCATCCGCTAAGAAAGGATTTTGATCAATTCTAACCTCAAGGGGATAAAATAGGGAATGAAAGTTTGTATGAAACTTTGTCAATTCTAAACCGATCGGGCTGAGATTTTGCATGCAGGTATAAGAAGAATCATAGATGAATGTCATTGTGTATAATACAAGCCTAAGAACAAAAACTGTAGTCTACACTTCAGCTCTACACCGAAGCGAAGCGAGGGCAGGCCGCTAGTTTTCTTAATAAAACTGTCAATAAGGTCCAATGGGTCCCATAAAAAAGGTCCAATGGGCACTTCCTTTAAAATCTTGTAAAGAAGTCGAATGAGACATACATTTGAGGTGCAGTGGGTACAGATGCAGTAGGGTCTAAGCTTGTAGGTACAATGGGCACCAAAAAGAGGTCCAATGGACCATATAAATGAGGTCCAATGGGCACGTTTTGCTTTCGGGTCGAATCTTGAGGGTCGACCCATTGGACCCTCAAGATTCGATTCGACCAGACTGGAAAAATCAAATCACAGCATTCAGGAAAGTATCTCATTATCTTTGTTAACGTAACAACGGTTTTATCAGTTATCAATGGATGTTGTATAACTGAATTAAATCCAAAATTAATTCTAGGAAACTTCCACGTAGGTAAGATTAGTTTGACTATCCAATAAAATTGTGTTAGCGAGTTGTGATTTATTTATTTTTAGGGAAATAACAGCATTAATTTTACATAAAAAATATAATATTAAGTTTAAACAATTGCCAAGGTAATTTCCATTGTTATTTATCTCACATAGTGTCTAATAAACATGAGAGAAAAAATAATCAATTTTAACATCATAATGAACACGAAACAAAAAGAAATAAAAATAATTTCATAGCTCGCATAATGTAGCGATTACTTGCATAATAGGGATGATGACTACTTTTTTTTGTCTTCGTTTATCAGGTAGATTATCAAAAAGTATTGGACACGTATTTTTTCTTTTTTCACATAATATAAGCATTGCAGAGATATATTGATTTGAAAAGTCGCATGACGTCATGTTTGAGTAATAAATTATAATTTCTGTAACTAGTGCTAAGTTTGTTACGTAATTTTACTGTACTGATTTTTTGGTCAATAAATCTTATTATTATTACACTATAAGCGAAAATTCACTCAAAAGTGACGTCACGAGCCCCTACTCCCAAACTTTGACGCGCTATAACTTTTGTCATTTTTTGGTTGATTGCCCAAAGAAAAAATACGTGTCCATTATTTTTTGATCATCTAACTGACGGACTAAATAGAATTTCGTTTACTGTACCCCGTCATCACCCCTATTAGTCCGACCCGCCGGAATGAAAAACGTATCACAGGCTCGTAGATTTGCTCTTGGACATTTTAGCAAAATTTTACTCAAAAGATATGGACAATCGACAAGACCATTTATAACCTTGTGAAGCAAGACCAAGTCTCTACACTCTCTTCGGTGTGCCAGATGACGTGCAGTCATCCTCACAAAAATAATTTAATTTGTATTTCACGCCTCATGTGTCTCTAAACACTTTTTCTTTCTGTATGTGTTCATAAAACCACCAAAAAAATGTATCCTTCTAATGAATTTATTCTGTAGTTTTTATATTGCGCTTATGTGTGTTAAGTATTGCGGATTCCAATTTTACTTATTTGTTATATAAAAGTAATAGAGTTTCATCATGTGGTTTGTTTTGACGTTGTAGAAGAATTTGGGAATGTGAATATCATCATCATCATCATCATCAGCCTATGAATGCCCCCACTTCTGGGGCACAGGCCTTCGCTATGGAATGGAATAGGGAGATTAGGCCATGACTCACCACGCGGACCCATCGCGGATTGGTTGGTGCTAACGACCGCAAATACAGCCGGGGCCAACGGCTTAACATGCCTTCCGGAGCACGGAGGAGCTCGAGATAGTAAATTTTTGGTCACCCATCCATTGACCGACCACTGCGAAAGTTGCTTAGCTTCAAAGATCGCAGCAGAACACGCTAACCACTTGTGCCATCAAGCTCCTATGTCTCATATGGCATTACTAAAATAGGAACCTCTTTCAGTTTACCTTATTAAAGTTGATGAACATAATTACCAATGCCAATGTCACTTTTGATGATGTAAGGATCTTAACCCATGATTCTAACGATATATATTAAAGCTTTGGTTGAGGCATTTCTTAGACGATATGGTGGAATAAAAATGCACATACAAACATACATTATCATATAAATATAAGGGAATAATAAACGGGGGAAAAAGGGAAAGAAAATATAAATTATTATCTATAAATATATAATATTGCATAATATGTTTATTTGTGTAGGTATATATCTTTATATATATAATTCTTCTGTGAGTGTGTATGTCACTGAACTTCTCTTAAACGACTGGACCGATTTTGATGAAATTTTTTGTGTGTGTTCAAGGGGATCTGAGAATGGTTGAGATTCACAATTTTGTCCGCTGGACAACCCCTATTTTTTTAGGGCGGTACGAAGTTCGCTGGGTCAGCTAGTCTAATATATAAAATTCTCGGGTCGCGGTGTTTGTAGTTAAACTCCTCCGAAACGGCTTTCCCGATTCTCATGAAATTTTGTGTGCATATTGGATAGGTCTGAGAATCGGACAACATCTATTTTTCATCTCCCTAAATGTTAAGGGTAATCCACACCTAATTTTTTTTTTCAATTTTAGATATTTTTTTTTAATTTTTTTTTATGATACAGCATTAGTAAATACATATAACCCTGAATTTTCAACCCTTTACAATCAACCCCTATTTTTATGGTGGTACGAAGTTCGCTGGGTCAGCTAGTAGTATGTATAAAACTAGTTTTTACGGGTTAATGCACGAAACTTTATTTATTTATTGACGTTTCGTAGCCTTTACAGGCTGCGTCGTCAGAATCAAATTTTATTTAATTTTGTCGAGCTACCTTCGAAAGACTTTTTATTGAGCGTTCGGTTATTTCATTGTTCGATTTTTAAAATTTTATTGTCTATGTATGAATTTATTACTTAATTTAGTTAATAAAGTACTTTAATTAAAATTCTTTTTGTAATTTTGAGTTTATTTATTTGACCCTAACTACCGTAAACTACGAAACATCAATAAATAAATAAAGTTTCGTGCATTAACCCGTAAAAACTAGTTTTATTTAATGAGTGATGTGCGTGAAAACCTAAGAAACAAATAGTAGTATGTATATATTTGTGTAGGTATATGTTATTTATTTGTTTATAATTTTTATATGTTTAAGAAAATATGTAAATTTCTTTGTTTTATCTTGCTGGCATACTGCAACTTCCTCTTCGTTTAACTATCCTTTACTGCAAAGGTTGCCTGGAAGAGATCGCTTAAAGCGATAAGGCCGCCTTCGCCCACATTATGTTATTGTTGGAGTTTAGTCCTTAAGAATCGATTTGCATATACAAGGGGCCCGGTATGAGAAAAATGTGAGGAGTAAAATCTATCGATGAATGACATTAATGACCTCGTTACGTGTTTTACTTATTTTTGTATTCTTTAGTGTGTGTGCAATAAAGAATTTATCTATCTACGTTTCTATTATTTATTTAAAGAACGCGGTTTTAAAAAGAAATACGTACAAAGCTTTCACTCTGTATTTACCGTACCTAATCAGATTTGAATATTATAAATCAATGTATTATTTTAGATCATAAAAGCCTGAAATACAGGTACAATTTTAACTGTAACCTAGTTCAGGCATACATTATTTTGTACTTTATATTATTACTAGCTGACCCAGCGAACTTCGTACCGCCCTAAAAAAATAGGGGTTGTCCAGCGGACAAAATTGTGAATCTAAACCATTCTCAGGTCCCCTTGAACACACACAAAAAATTTCATCAAAATCGGTCCAGTCCTTTAAGAGAAGTTCAGTGACATACACACTCACAGAAGAATTATATATATAAATATTAGTATTATTATGCAATGTATGACCTTATTTGAATAAAGATACATTTTATTATTATTATTATTATTCAAATTGGTTGCCCTAAAGCGAATTTCTATTACGACCAATTATTAAAAAGAACCATTGTACGTTAAAGTGTAATTAATCGGTGAACATCAAAGTGGTCGTAAATTCGTGCGCGAACTATGCTGGCGTGGATTATCTATATTATTCACATAATCCGTTTTTTCAGGGTGTGTTCAAACTATCGTTGCCTGACGTCCTTTTAGGCATAATTTGTAACGTCCCACCGATACAGTCTGTTCCGTATTCACTGAACGAAATAAATATTATGTTTATATCGATCGATTAAAAGGACGCACCAATTTTATTTTATAGTTAATTAGACAAAGTTATGAATGACGGTTTCTTATTAACTTATTTACTACTACTTATCTACTTATTTTGGCGGGATTTCTTCGAGTGCGGTTGGCGTCTTATTTTAATCATTCTAAAATGCATTCATAGTCGATATTGTGAAATGGAATTGATGCGATTTTGTGTTACAACCGTCTGCGCAACTGAAAAATTAGTACAATCTTTAAAATATACGTCTTTCCGGTCAAGTGGACGCGAGAACTTTATTGTAGTGTTGTCTACCTCTAAGAAGCTTATCGAAAAAGCTAACTCCATACACTTCGTGCCAAACACTCCAAGAAACATTAGAATGCGTCAAACCGACATTCTAATGTAAAATAGAAGATTAATATTACTAAAGACTAGGCTGTATGGGTATCGTTCCCTTTGCCTTCCCTAAAAAAGGTCTCAAAAAAAAACGATGTTTCATTATACTTAACGTTGAAATAAATACGCATACAATTTAAGCAAAGTCGAGATTTCTCATACTCAAAAAAGGTATATTCATACTTTAATATGAATGGCATTCATAAAGTATAAAATAACATTTTTATGCTTGTAAAATACTGCTTTAAATTATTATTATTTTATATAGACTATGATGTTAACTTAATCGAGAAAAACGGAACGCATTCGTTAGTGAAGAAATGTCTACGATAGATATAATATCATTGGAATATTGAAAATCCACGAGAATAGCAGTTTTTGCCATCAGTAGATATTTTCAATAGATACCTACTTTGAATATTATCTCCAAGCCGAAATAATATCTACGCCGCGAGAATTGGGGCCCTTGATACATACACAAAAAACGTGTGAGAAGGATTTAACAACACGCCGCGACGATACGTCGCTGTCGTAGCCGTGTGACGGCATCACTGGTTGCTTTCCAATTACAGAGCATAATCGACTCAGTGCCGCATAATGCCGAATTATGCTGATGCTTAATTGGAACGTGAATTAGTTTTCAAATGCACCAGCAGAGTGCGCTTAGTTCAGTGTTGAAAAAAAAAGTCAATGTTTGTACCTTCATCCATATTTATATATAATTTTTAACACAGTTTGAATTAACTTTGATTATTTAAAAAAAAACTATGATGAAACGAAAGTTTTAATAATTTTTCAACAATAAATAATATTACTAATGATAACATATAAATAAAAACATTTCGATCAATGCCAACTTAAAGAAAACACTTGTTAATTTTCTGTCTCTAAGTTGGTACGATTGCACGCATCACACGAAATCATCAGTTTTGAGAGTGCTCAATTGTGCGAAGCGTTGCTGTAGTTGGAACACTCAACGTTAAGCATTATGCCGCATAATGCGCAATAATGCTGTAATTGGAAAGCTACCACTGTTGCTAACCGTACGTGACATTATAATAAACATATTTTTCATTGCCAATATACACTATACACACACACACACACACATCTCATTTGATTATTTTTAAACAGTCGTCCATTGAATGAACACTTTAGTAAAACAAAAGACTGGAAAAGTCGGAAATTTCTGTTGTTGTCATAACAACCACATGTGGACGTCGGCGACGTCAAGTTCGCGAGGCCTATTTTAATTCGCAGTAAAAAACCGTTAAATTAAGTGAGAGAGTTTTATTGTTGATAATCAAATGATGACAAAAAATAATTACAAACATGGAAATTTAATTACAAAAATAGTGTTGCCAGACAGACGATTCTGAATACCCGCAAAGTACTACTCGCTTCCATCACGCACGTGTTCGAAAATAATAAAAGTCATTATCATCTGCTTAGCTTTTTCCCCGAATTGTTCGGGGTCGGCTACCTAAGCCAGGCCAGGAGAAACGAAAATAAATTGTTATGAAATGAAATGAAATGTCATTTATTCAGTCTAGGCTGTTACAAGCAATTGTGAAGGTCAAGAAGCTACGCCATCGGTTCGCAAAACTACGGCGGGAGACCTTGTACTGAGAAGAACCGGCAAGAAACTCAGCAAGGGCTGTTTTTTTCTCCCTGTATTGTTATATACAGTGTCGTCAAGTTGAACAATTACTTCAGAAATACGTCTGAAGTCACTTTCCATTACATCATCTAGAATATAAATATATAGTTACAATTAATTTTATAGTTAACATTATATGTAGTATATAGGAAGCGGCATTAGATAGATACAATATTACTGTTATGAAAAATGACTAATACCCATTTAATATCAAATTATAAGAAACACTATGTCCATGTATTACGATCATTTAGATAATCATCAACTTTATAATAGCCCTTATTCATAAGAGTATTTTTGATCTGTGATTTAAATTTAGTCAGTGGAAGCACAATCAGATCTAGGGGAACTTTGTTAAACAATGCAATACTACAACCCAGAAATGAACCTTTTGATTTTTGGAGTCCGAAACATGGAACGGCAAGCTTGTTCTTAAATCTCGTGTTAAAGTTATGGGTTTGACTTTTTTTTGCAAATTCATCATAGTTCTTTCTTACATATATTAAATTTTCATAAATGTATTGCGACGCCAGTGTTAAAATATTAATTTCTATAAATTTTTCACTAAGGGATTCTCTTGCCTTTAAATTGTATATGGCGCGAAAATTAAATAAATAAAATAACTTGTGAAAATTTTTTGCGAGGCCCCCTCAGGCGCGAGGCCGTCGGTGGTGGCCGACGTCGCCGACGCCTAGCGCCGCCACTGATAACAACTAACATTATTGTAATTAGGTGTGTTTTTTTCGAGTCACTGAATTTCGGCCTAACACAGGTTTAAATGTCGAGATCAGACGAAAGATGAATTACTATAAAAAGCTCCATGACTTGCCGACAAGGTTGGGGTCTGTAGCTTAAGTTTTTTACTTCGTCAGCCACCCTCGCGTCCGGAACAGAACTAATTATGTCGTGTTCAGTAATTAGACAGAGCTTGATTAATAGAAAAAAATACCGGATACATGTGAGGCACAACATAAATATCTCTTTGAACGTTAAAAGTTTGATTTTTTTACACCTGTAGACCTGAGTATATTGTTTTAAATTTTGGAGTTTACTCCTTAAGAATCGATTTGCATATATAAGGGGCCCGGTATGAGAACAATGTGAGGAGTAAAATTAAAATCTATCGATGAATGACCTCGTTACGTTTTTGGTGCGCATCCTGTTCGAGCCAAAATGACTCTTAAATCCGAGAGCTTAGGTGATAAAGAATTAAATTGAAACTACAGTGTATTTTGTTAGACCATAGATTTCTTTAATTGTTAGGTGACGTTTTGCCTATATGTAGCTATAAACATATTTACAAGCGTGATGCAACGAACTACAGCGCCATCTATTTTGATACATATGAACTAAAATTTTAAATGCACAAATGGCGATATGGGATCTGACAAAATTCGTGAGACACCTGGTGTTCAATTTTGGAACTAATACCGGGGTGCATCGCTCATCAAAACACATAAGTTATCATTAGTGTCATTAGTACTTTTGAGAAATTAAACAAAAAATGACGGAAGAATTAGGAATATTTAACCCTCGCAAGATTTCTAAAAAAAGAATAAAGTGTTGTGTGTATGGATGTGGAAGCAGTTTTCAAAAAAACCGTGAATTAACGTTTCATAAGTTTCCTAAAAAAAATGCGCGTTGTGTTTACATCAAAAATTATTTTGGTCAAATGGAAAAAGTGGACCAATTCACAGCATGGAAGAACGCTTTGAAGATTGACTGTAAAATAAATCCTCACATGAAAGTGTGTTCATTGCATTTTCTGAAAGACGACTATATATTACCAGGTGAGTCAAATTCGTTTTTTGAGGTTAAGCATGTGTGAAGTAGCATTTTACAAGATCTCATTATTATTCCACTAAGAAAAGAATGGGACGGCAACAACATTAAAATGAAAGAGTTTCCTTGGTTTAGTTACCACAATTCAATAAATGTTTGTGTATACCACAATTCAATAAATGTTTCGCAGCTACCAGTCGTTCACCCTCTCGAAAATTGCGATTACTGGGCGTTGAACCGGACCATTCACAAATATCATTAATTGTTAAGACTATCATTATCTACCACTAATATTGATATTTAACTATTTTACGGTATTTCATCACGGTTTGACTAGGCAAATGCACCCCCGTCGGCGCCATATTGAATAGGCCACGCCTCCATGTCAGATCCCAATACATAATCGCCCACCAAAGACAAACTGAGATTTGTCCTTACAAATATTTAACTTAACAACATGACTCTGTTATCGCCCACCATGACTTAAGCCAACAAAACAAATAAAAACACTAAGATGTACAATAACTTAAAATAACAAATTTTCATTTTAACAGAACATATATTATTTTATTTTTCAAGCGTATAGCATAAGCGTAAGCGTTTATTAGCGTATAGCGCATAGCATTTAAATGCTTGAAAAATAAAAAACATACTACGATATTTGTTTCTCAGGTTTTCACGCACATCACTCATTAATAGTCCAGTCAGTATTGTCGCGAAATCCGTTTTTCCTCAAACAGCTGGAACTATGCTAAAAAGTTTCTTAAGATAGTAAAGAACACTTTACATAGAGAAAAAAATTTTTCCAACCCCGGGCAAGGGTGAAAACCACCCTTAATAATCTATTTTTCCAATTATCTCAAAAAGTATACGAGATACGGAAAAAAACTTCAAATGAAAATTGTAGATCTTTTTGAAATCTACAAAACATTATTCCACCCTCTTGCCCCTATTTTCAATAGGGGAGCCAATAATCGAAGTCAAAGATTCAATACTTAAAAAGTTAAAGTTAGTTAAAAAAGTTATCTTTGACTGCGATTATTGGCTCCCCTATTGAAAATAGGGGCAAGAGGGTGGAATAATGTTTTGTAGATTTCAAAAAGATCTACAATTTTCATTTGAAGTTTTTTTCCGTATCTCGTATACTTTTTGAGATAATTGGAAAAATAGATTATTAAGGGTGGTTTTCACCCTTGCCCGGGGTTGGAAAAATTTTTTTCTCTATGTAAAGTGTTCTTTACTATCTTAAGAAACTTTTTAGCATAGTTCCAGCTGTTTGAGGAAAAACGGATTTCGCGACAATACTGACTGGACTATAAATAAAACTAGTTTTAACGGGATAATGCACGAAACTTTATAACGTCAATAAGTAAATAATTATTCGTGCGTTAACCCGTTAAAACTAGTTTTATTTAAATACTACAATCCTGTAAGGATTCCGTCCTGTTTTGCTGATTTAGGAACGTACCCCTAAAAACCTCGTAAACCACAATATCACTGTACATGCGTTTTGAAACAACCTGGGTTATGTCATAAGAATTACTTAATAAGTAATAATACATTCGTCATATCAAATCGTCGTGAGGCGGTATTTGCGTCGCGGCATATGTGTATGATGGGTAACACAGGCAAGTCTCGCAACCCGCGGCAACCCAGTCGCTATTGCTATGCTAGGCACGCCTCCGCGACGCGGCATTATGCAAACTTCGGGCTTTTCCGATATACATATTTCCAATCCTATAGCGTTACCGTGCCTACATAATTGAGGCGTAAAAAATTGTGGCGAAACCACGCGAAAAATGTGTGACACTTTTGATATATAAGCGGTTATATATATATACTTTTTTTAGGCATTTAACTGCTAGATGTTAAAATGTAACGAACATTTTACGAGAAAAAAAAGAAAATTGTGTGTGTCAGCTCCGACGCACGACTGGAGTTTACTCCTTAAGTTCGATAGTCTAACCAGGCGCAAAAAGAGTTTATTTAACTTAAAAAAGATTGATACTGTATGAAAGGGTAAATTAACAAATTAATGAAAATATATACATATATAAATATATATTTATTCATTTCATATATATTTATTATAACTAATCGACGAAATATTTTATATTAAACTTTTTACAATAGTCAATTTCAGATGTACATACATATATCATTTTGAATGTTGATAAATTATGTAATTATTATTATCAGACTATTATTATTTTTTTAAATATTAATTAAATCAACATTGTCTCCATTATTAAGTACAGTGACAAGTGGTTTATGGTAACTAAAATAAGACATATGGACGTTCGCAGATACGTGGTTCACGAATCTTGAAAATACCGCATCAATGGTTGTACCATACCTCGGTGTCCCCATTGCTCTGTCAGAAACAATATCTAAATTCAGTTCAGATTTTATTAATGTCAATTCGTTATCTTTGTTTGTCAAAGTTGCGCGACATAGGATGCGCACCAAAAACGTAACGAGGTCAGTCATCGATAGATTTTACTCCTCACATTTTTCTCATACCGGGCCCCTTATATATGCAAATCGATTCTTAAGGAGTAAACTCCAAAATTCCACGCGGACCGGGCAGTAGAGGAGATTCCAACCAGCACCCTTCGCTATCTGACAAATGCACTGTGGGTTACCTATAATGCGAAGAAACGGCGCTGCCTTGCAGCTTAAGAAAGTCTAGAGTAAATTCGACACGGTCATCAGGGCCGCGATAGCATAATGGTCAGTGCATTCGCCCAGATAGCGAAGGGTGAGGGTTTGAGTCCCGTCTGCTGAATGGACCGCGTGGAATTCTTTCTTCCAACAAAAAATCTTTAGATTTAAACATCTAGGCTCATGTTTATTCTCTAAGGTTTTGCACAGCGCCGTCTTTGTTGACCGACTGTCTGCGTATAAAGAACCTTTTTCTTGGAAACGCGAGACGGTATCATTAAGTTGAAATTTATATTAAATAGTTACTCAAGTTTAGTGTCTCCAATAGGCATTTTCTTTAAACAATATTAATTGGAAGTTCGAAATAATTTTACTTCTAAGGCCTAATTTTCGTTTGCTGGATAAAAAAAAGATATCTATATATAAAACTCAAAGGTGACTGACTGACATAGTGATCTATCAACGCACAGGCTAAACCACTGGACGGATCGGGCTGAAATTTGGCATGCAGGTAGATGTTATGACGCAGGCATCCGCTAAGAAAGGATTTTGATCAATTCTACCCCCAAGGAAATGCAATAGGGAATGAACGTTTGTATGAAACTTTGTCAATTTTAAACCGATCGGGCTGAGACTTTGCATGCAGGTATAAGAAGAATCATAGATGAATGTCATTGTGTATAATACAAGCCTGAGAACAAAAATTGTAGTCTACACTTCAGCTCTACACCGAAGCGAAGCGAGGGCGGGCCACTAGTAAATATATAAAATGATAATTTTAGTGGAACAGAAGAATATGCCACATAACATTCTTCTCTCTGTCTATGTACCATAGCTGAAACGTTAAAGATAGGAAATACTCAAGAAACTGGACTTGAGTCGCATATAAATAAACTTGTTAAATTACGTAAATTATGTCATTGGTCAGATTTAGTCATCATGTTTTGTTTATTAGCACATCAGTTATTAGATATCTATATTAGAATTACATACTCATCATGACGTGAGGTAACGTTTTCATTGTACTGTGTAAGGTCTGACGTTGATACCAACGTTGTATGAAATTGGAAAATTACTAAAATTAATATTTTTTTGTAATAAGTTGAAGTTATTACAAAAAGTGTATGTGTCTATTAATAACACCAACAGACTTATTTTATCGTAATAAGAAGTATTAAACGACCGCCATAATTAT
This sequence comes from Chilo suppressalis, assembly GCA_902850365.2. Classification (NCBI taxonomy): domain Eukaryota; kingdom Metazoa; phylum Arthropoda; class Insecta; order Lepidoptera; family Crambidae; genus Chilo; species Chilo suppressalis. Next base: position 31,886,872 of record OU963898.1, on the reverse strand, counting down.
ACACGGCTATCCTGACCCATACACCTTACCTTACCTCGTGGGGGCCTAGTAGGGATGTCGAAAGTTGAAAAAAAAATCGATATATCGATACATCGATATTTTAAAAAATATCAATATCGGCTTCGATATATCGCGAAAAAAACATCGATATATCGATATATCGGACCAATTTTCAATAATAATGGAACGAAAATTATCTCCCTAAAAATAGACCCTATTTTTGAATGATGAAATAGACAATACTAAATACAGCACAGATCATAGATATGTTGAATATCATTAATCTGAGATCCAGTTACGATTTTTCCAGATACGAATTTAGTTAGATCGTGATTATGCCGCTAATAATTAAAAAAATATCGTTTTTGATACGAATTTCGATATTGGTTATTTTGTATCGATGTATCGATATATCGAATCAAAATATATCGGCCAAAAATAACGATATATCGAACAAAAAATATCGATATATCGATACATCGATATATTTTCAACAAGCCTAGGGCCTAGAACCTTACTCATCCCCGTCCTCCAATCGAAGGTCCCTCCGATTCCGTCGGCCTAAGCACGTCTTAGAGTACCCCGACGACGAAATCACTCGCGCCAACGTGCATCCGATTCCTCCCACACAGGCCACAAACACCAACACTATACAGCTAACATACTTGCACACTAGCTTAGCATTAGGCAGACACCGCCTATGGGTGCGGTGTCTGTCTAATGCTAAGCTAAGAGTGCGAAGACCCAGACTTCACACGACACGCTATACCAGGTACAGGTGCATACCTGGACGTTTTTCCCCGCCCCCCACGACAACGGCTCACTAGAGTCGAGGTCCGAGTCTCAGAGACGCCCTCTAGTTGAGCTGACCCCCTCAGGTTCCAGTGGTCAAGAGGCTCCAGACGGAGAGGAGACTCCCCCTGAGGGGAGATGCCATCCACCTGGAATACCTCTAGAGGCACTCGCCAATTCTCGGCTTGAGGTCCCCTTAGTATCTCGCCGTCTCCAAACCCGGTATCGCTGTAAAGGTCATCTGCGACCAACAGCATACACATTCAAAAAATAAGAAAACAAAATAAAATAAACCTTACTCAGTGACAAAAAGGTAGTGTTATGTTACTGCGATCTCTAGTAAGGTGGAGATTAATTCCCTAGATGGGTGCTCAATTCGACCGTGAACCCCATGTGAATGAATGAATGAATGAATATTCTTTATTGCACTATTTAACAAAATATATACAACACAAAACTCAAGGAACACAAATACAAAAGGCGGCCTTATTGCTAAGGTAGCAATCTCTACCAGGCAACCTTTGGCTAAATGAAATCATACCATGAAAAAAGCAGAAACTGCGGGCTAGTGCATTTTAAAAATAAAATAAAATAGACGTAAATATAAGAATATAAAAATAGTAAATATATAAGGAAGCTATAAAATATAATACAAAGCAACTAACAGATAAAAATATATATATAATAATTTATGTAGTGACACTAGATCTATTTAGTAAGACAAGATTAATTAAAACAAAAAATATACTATAACAATGAGCCTAAAACTAAAAACCTTAAAAAATAAAATATAATAACTAAAATACATTATTAAAAGGAGTCCCTTTAGGCAAGGTTCCGAAGATACTGGCAGCGTTCCCCCTTTGGATAGCTAGACTAATTCTTTGTTCGAGGTAGCTGCCAGCTCTTCGGTCTCCTGTGATGTCGACTAATCTTTTCGCTATTTCTTTAAAAAAGAAAGATAAAAGATAAACAGATAAAAAGAAAAAGATCAGGCAGAGTCCAGCTTGAGGAAATATTCCTTAATTTTAATGGTATAGGATTCTCTCGTCTGTGCACGTTCGATATCCAGAGGTAAAGAGTTCCACAATTTTACAGCTCTTACATAGAATTACACGTGTGTAAATTTGGAAAGAACAATCTGAGAGGAGAGATGTATGTACAATTTCAGTTAGCATTCGTATTTCGAAACTGAAAACTTCGGTATAGACCTGTAGTGTAAACTATAGTTTTTGTTCTCAGGCTTGTGCTATAAACAATGACTTTATTTATATAATTACACGTGTTATTGTGAGTCAACCATAAAAGATAGACATATGCTGTTGCGGGATATTTTTAGACAATTTTATGTAGAATATTTCCGTCATACATGATTTCTATGTAACTTTAACCATTAAGGCTACACACGCGACGGAAGCTTAAAAAATGGAGTAACTTCTCCCGTTTTCCCAACATTTCCCTTCATTACTCTGCTGCTATTGATTGTAGCGCGATGAAAAGTATACTATAACCTGCCCAGGAGTATGAAGAATAATTGAACCAAGTTTCGTTAAAATCCGTTGAGTAGTTTTTGTTTCTATAAGGAACATACACACAGACAGACAGACAGACAAAAATTTTACTGATTGCATTTTTGGCATCAGTATCGATCACTAATCACCCCCTGATAGTTATTTTGAAAATATATTTCATGTACAGAATTGACCTCTCTACAGATTTATTATAAGTAGTATAGATTGGTAACTTTAACAACATACCAAAAATTCAGTACAAATTAAATTTACTGCGACCAAACGTGATCCACGTGTAGACGGTGAATGTACTATTATAGTATTTTCGAATGATTCCATGAAGATACACATTTATTCTTGTTTCTCATGAAATAGGGGGACTATAAACCAGTTTATCGTAATCCAATTCTTTGCCAATCCTTTGGAAAAAACCTTTTAGTGGAGTTTTGTGAGAAAAGAATTCCGACGACCCGACTGACGCCGACTCTATACGATAAATGAATTCCAGATAATCCCATTCAAAGAATTAGTAAGACCTTTCTCATTTGGAATACAAAATACCTTTATAATGTTCGTAGCTCTACTGATATTCATATCAATGTTATAAATGGGAAAGTATGTCTGTACAAAAATAAATCAATTGTGTCCGTCTTTCTGCCTATCTGTTACCTCCTCACACCTAAATCGTTGAAATGAAACTTAGCATATAGGTAGCTTCAGTCCAGGGAAAAGACAGAAAGCCATCCTTAAAGGGGGTAAAAGAAAAAGTTTTTAAGCTAGTGCAGAGCTCCACAAGTGGTTAGCTTGTAAGTGACCGAATTATAGCGCGTGGTCAGTGATTGTTTACGGCAGGCTAATCATGAAATCGCGGAGCATATCATAATACGACTAGAAATTTCATGACAAATAAAATGTTCAAATAGCGACTGAGCCATTATGTATTAGCGGTCAACACTGGCTTCCTTCGGCAAAAAATAAAGCCTTTACCTATGAATTTCCCGTTCGGATATCAAAGAATGTCCTTGAGGTATTCACTCAAATAAGGTAATAACTCTCTCAGATCCAAGGAAAATAGAATAGCTAAGCAATGCACGTGTCCCATCCCAATTTCATTCAGAGCGCGTCTTGCATTATAATCTGTGAAAGTTGATGAGGCATGGCGGAAGTTTCCAGGCTAGTGGAGACTCGAGATGACGCCAGCGCGCCGCTGCCTCTCAAGTTACTAATAAAGGTTTTATTAAACGGTGCCCGATGGACGACGTGATGCTTTTGCTAACTTATCTTCACTACATAACGACCTTGAGAAGATGTTGGTGAAACTGTTGAGATCAGTGTCGTAACTTTACAATAAACAACATACTCAAAATACTGGCGGCATGTTTGTTTTCTAGAAGTGTGTGTGAAAAGTTTAATGTTGTCAACATACCTTGCTAGATTTTATAGGAAACATAGTGTGGCACCATAGAGTTTTTCTTCTTCCTTTCATTTACAACAAGATTTGTCACCTCTTTCTTATTGAATTGGAATCATTTGAATTTGACATGTTTTATTATTAACATATTTTGAATTGTAATCATGTTTTTATTATTATTATTTCAATTTTTTGATTCATTTTGTCATTTTTTTATTGAATTGGTAACATTTGAATTTGACATGTTCTATTATTGAAAATTAAGATTTTTGACTTGGAATTTATATAACTTTATGAATTTTTATGCCCATATCGGCACGACATGGCACCCCTAAAAGCATAATATCTTACTTACACATGTTGTTTCAAATAAATATTTTCTTTATTTCTTTCTTTCTTTCTTTCTTTCTTTCTTTCTTTCTTTCTTTCTGTCTTTCTTTCTTTCTTTCTTTCTTTCTTTCTTTCTTTCTTTCTTTCTTTTCTAATCTTCACCTTCAGTCTACAATTTGTGTCAAAAGGATGGTTTCCTCTTGGCTCATGGCTCTTTCAAATCAGGAAACAGAGAACATAATCAGGCCTGTAACTTGACTACCTACTTAACTATGGGTGAGCTGAATTTATCACAGGCACACACCATTGCGCGTATACACACACTCACACACACACACACACACATCCACACTCGCACAGACACATACTCGCACACACAGAGACTCACACTCGCATATACACACATAGAGTAATTATAATTCGAGGATTTTTTATTAAATATATGCGTAACATGTAAATATATTCAGTAAAGTTACTTGAATAATTTTAGTATTATCATATTTTTTGTCTTATAATGTTACTCGAACATTTATGTATTACCGTAACTTCCTCACTCACAATGTTCACCTCTAAAGTTTTGTCAACATATTGTAATGCGAACCTATTAGAAAAACTGAAATGCAAAAACTACTGTTTAATTGTAAGCTAAGTTAAAAATGCTTTAAAATAATAGAAATTATAACTATAATTGCTATTTCTTCTTTCAAATGTTCAATACTTGTAAAAGTATTCATTTGACATTGTGGGTTACCTATAATGCGAAGAGATGGCGCTGCCTTGCAGCTTAAAATGGCTAGAAGAATTTCGACGTGGTCCGTGAGGGCCGCGGTCTTATAATTGGTCAGTGCATTCGCCCGGATTGCGAAGGGTGCGGGTTCGAGTCCCGTCTGCTGCCTGGTCCGCGTTGAATTTTTTGTAGTTATATTTTTTTTAGATTTAAACATCAAGCAGTTACATGCTTTGAAATAATAGAAATTATAAATATATTTTTGATTTTCTTTTTTTTGATGTTTTTAGAGTCAGTTTGAGTTTAATTAACTGTAACTTTAACCAGCCTCGATTGGACAGTTATTGTCACTGTTGAATTATGACTTATTTGACTACCGTCAAATGGTGTAATACTTTTTATATGTAACCGGTACTTTAACGGAAAAGTAAAAGTAAGTTCTTGTAACTGACACTTAGGCTCGTATTACAGAATTACAACTAAGTGTTGATCTTTACTTGAGTACAACTAGAAAGGGATATGTGCTATATATAGCGACATCCCTTTCTAACTATGCTCAAGACTAGATCAATCACTGAGAATCTTTCTATAATACGAGCTATAAAACTTTTATATTTTATTTATTTATTTATTTAAAAGGCTTACCAACAATTGTAACACGAAAGCAATTACAATTAAAGACACGGAGACACTTATATCAATGTTACAATTAATTAGACGACCTCCTTGGCCGAGTGGTTTGTACGCCGGGTTTCATGGTGTCGCCGACTCGGGAGGTCCCGGGTTCGAATCCCGGCGGGGGCAGATGTTTGTGTGATGAATACGAGCATTTATTTGTACTCCAGTCATGGATGTTTAATATGTATTTCTATATAAATATACTTATATATGTACAGTATGAGGAGCTCGATGGCGCAAGTGGTAAGCGCGTTCGGCTGCGATCGACGAACTTAAGCAACTTTCGCAGTGGTCGGTCATTGGATGGGTGACCAAAAATTACTATCTCGAGCTTCTCCGTGCTTCGGAAGGCACGTTAAGCCGTTGGTCCCGGCTGCATCTGCAGTCGTTAGCACCCACCAATCCGCACTGGGCCCGAGTGGTAGGTCATGGCCCAACCTCCCTATTCCATCCATAGGGAAGGCCTGTGCCCCAGCAGTGGGGACATTAATAGGCTGATGATGATGATGTACAGTATATGTATTCTATCCGTTACCTTGGTATCCCATAACACAAGCCTTATAGTGCTTAGCTTGGGGCTAGGCTAATTGGTGTGAGTGTTGGAAATATTTATATTCAATTAATTACAGGTAAACACCACATTCACAATATCTATATCAAACAGTATGTGTTGAAATTTTACCTAATATACCTTAACTTATATGTTATTTTGTCCAAAAAAGAAGGGTCATTAAATATTGAAGACTCGTTCTTGTTCTCTTTGAAATGTTTAAGGAAAGTCATACTTGTTTGGCATATTATCAGATCGCAGTACAGTAGACAATGTAGACACAAAAAATAAAAGCCGTGGTTTTGCATGCATCATTAGTAGGTACCATTATTTTTTGGAGTTTACTCCTTAAGAATCGATTTGCATATATAAGGGGCCCGGTATGAGAAAAGTGTGAGGAGTAAAATCTATCGATGAATGGCCTCGTTACGTTTTTGGTGCGCATCCTATGTCGCGCAACTTTGACAAACAAAGATGACGGATTGACATTGATAAAAATTTTAAAATCTGAACTGAATTTAGATATTGTTTCTGATAGAGCAATGGGGACAACGAGGTATGGTACAACCATTGATGCGGTATTTTCAAGATTCGTGAACCACGTAGCTACGAACGTCCATGTGTCTTATTTTAGTTACCATAAACCATTTGTCACTGTAATTAATAATGCAGAGAATGTTGATTTAATTAATATTTAAAAAAATGATAATAGTCTGATAATAATAATTACATGATTTATCAACCTTCCTAATGATATATTTATGCACATCTGAAATTGACTATTGTAAAAAGTTTAATGTAAAATATTTCGTCGATTAGTTATAATAAATGTATATGAAATAAGTAAATATATATTTATATATGTACATTATTTTCATTAATTTGTTAATTTACCCTTTCATACAGTATCAATCTTTTTTAAGTTAAATAAACTCTTTTTGCGTCTGGTTAGACTATCGAACTTAAGGAGTAAACTCCAGTCGTGCGTCGGAGCTGACACACACAATTTTTTTTATTTTTTTTTATAAAGAGCTATTTTGTTTTTCTCTTACACCACGCTTCAGCAATGCTGTTAAAGCGTATTTTAGGTACAGTTTTAATTTAGTTGAGGTTTGATGTATTACAGTAAAAGAGTGCTTGAAATATGCTTCAACATAAGCGTTTTTCTGAAGTAATAGGTGGAGGTTGAAGGGATCAGGGCAATCGTTTTGTGACTATGAGAAAGTCAATTCGTGAGGCGGCGTACCGAGGACATTGTTGAATCAAATGGTACCATTACTTATAACCACTTGGTGAAAACGTAGCGGCAGGACATAGCAGATCTTCGACCCGAAATCTTAGATTAAAACAAAAAGGGTAGATACGGTACGCTCATACTTGCATCAAACAAAAACTGATCCCACGGTAGCGCGAACGGGACGGCGAGATCCGCGCCACTGCATTACCGACCCGAACGAAACAGCACGTTAGTTTCAACGGCAGCGCGAAAGAGACGGCGAGATCCGCGTCACGGCACTACCGACCAATTACGCGACCAGTACTCGACGTCACTACCGAATAAGATTAAAAAGAAACAGCAATTTTTATGAAATAAAATATTTTATAGTACTTACGAATGAAAAGTGATACTGTGGGTTTTATTTTTAGTTCTTGAGCAATTTGAGCACGTTTTCAAAACACACTTAGGCATTATTTTATCATATAAACACAAAATATTAGCAATATTTCTTTTTGGCGTTCACATGTACGTCGTTTGTATGTCAAGTTGTGACTAAAGCGATTAGGGTCGTGGACCACACTTTTGTGAGGCTAGTGCCGTATCTACCCTTTTTGTTTTAATCTAAGCCCGAAATGGAATTTCCGTCGGGGGAAATAATTTCTACACCAAAATCCGGTCAAGTGCAAATCGGACTTGCGAACCAAGAGTTTAGCACAAAATTGCCATATAAATAGTTTATTCGTCTCGGGAATCGAACTTGAAGATTTTTCGTTTATTTTTAACTAGCTGTGCCCAGCGGTGTTAACCGCGGTTTATTCGCGATATTTTCTCGCCGTAAAACGTAACCTATGTGTTAATCCAGGGTGTCAGCTAACTCCATACCAAATTATATTAAAATCGCTCCAGCCGTTTAGACGTGAAGAAGTAACCAACATATACACTCACAAACTTTCGCCTTTATAATATCATCATCATCATCATCATCATCATCATCATCAGCCTGTTAATGTCCCCCCTGCTGGGGCACAGGCCTTCCCTATGGATGGAATAGGGAGACTGGGCTATGACCCACCACGCGGGCCCAGTGCGGATTGGTGGGTGCTAACGATTGCAAATGCAGCCGGGACCAACGGCTTAACGTGTCTTCCGAAGCACGGAGGAGCTCGAGATAGTAATTTTTGGTCACCCATCCAATGACCGACCACTGCGAAAGTTACTTAACTTCAACGATCGCAGCCGAACGCGCTAACCACTTGCGCCATCGAGCTCCTCTTATAATATCAGTGTGATTTATTTCTCGACTTGTGGCAAATTACATTGCTCCTTTGACAAATTGGTATTGATTCCCTTACGAGCGTCAATATATACGGCTCAAACGTAGCAATATAAGACCGTATCTTTTGGTCACGTTTACTTCGAAAATGATCCATGAATTAAATTTAAAAATTATTAAATTAAATGGCTTATATAAAAATATTAACAACATTATAGTAAAAGCAAATTTTATACAAACACTAGCTGACCCAGCGAACTTCGTACCGCCATAAAAATAGGGGCAGGTGGTATAAGAGAAAATTTAGGGTTGTATGTATTTTTTAATACCACATTATAAAAAAAAATATTGTCCAAAATAAATTTTAAGGGTGTGTAACGGTAGTGTTCTATCAATTTCCTGGGATAACATTCCTCCTAACTCATATGAGAACACTACGTTACAATACCCAATAGTTTGATATTGGCGCGAAGGCGCATTGTAGGTTTCAGAACACTACGTTACAAGTGGACAACCATAACACTTGAGGATATGAAAAATAGATAGTAGCCGATTCTCAGACCCACGGAATATGCATGTAAAATTTTATAAAAATCGTTCAGGCCTTTTCGGAGGAGAACTAACATTGTGACACGAGAATTTTATATATAAGACTAGCTGTCCCAGCGAACTTCGTACCGCCATAAAAAAATAGGGGTTGGTGGTAGAAGGGTGAAAATTTAGGGTAGTATGTATTTTTGTATGATGTATCATAAAAAAAAAAAAATTTTTTTTTTATCTAAAATTGAAAAAAAAAGAAATTTAGGGGTGGAGTACCCAATATGCACACAAAATTTCATGAGAATCGGGAAAGCCGTTTCGGAGGAGTTTAACCACAAACACCGCGACACGAGAATTTTATATATTAGAAGATAAATAATGCTTGCACATTACAGTACTTATATAGGTACGATATAAATACTTATATAAATATAAATTCAACTTATTATTTCTTACTTGTTAGTTAAAGACAATACATCGTTTCCAGAGCTCATTTATAAATGGCGAAACGATCTATTGGCGTTTATTATTTAAATCAACAAATCGAATGCTTCTGAGAGCCGAGCAATTTATCAAACACAATGTCGGCATCATCCGAAGAAAAACTAAATGGGAATATTGTATGGTAATGTGACGGTTCAATGAATTTTCTGGGAGTATCGCCATTATTCTAAATTCAGTGAAACACTTTTAGAAAAAAGACAATTGTTCTTTGTTTGATGCGTAAAAGTGCCTCCTTATGCGTCATTAGTTGGTATTCTGGTACATTACTTACAGTAGCGAGGAGCTCGATGGCGCAAGTGGTTAGCGCGTTCGGCTGCGATCGTTGAAGTTAAGCAACTTTCGCAGTGGTCGGTTATTGGATGGGTGACCAAAAATTTACTATCTCGAGTTCCTCCGTGCTTCGGAAGGCACGTTAAGCCGTTGTTGGTCCCGGCTGCATCTGCAGTCGTTAGCTACCACCAATCCGCACTGGGTCCACGTGGTGGGTCATGGCCCAATCTCCCTATTCCATCCATAGGGAAGGCCTGTGCCCCAGCAGTGGGGACATTAATAGGCTGATGATGATGATGATGACTTACAGTAGCACCATGAGCACATATCTTAACTTGTGGAATGGTTGCTATATAGCTTCGGTGAAGACCGTAAAGTTGTTTAAGTATAAAGAAAATATAACTAGAAATAAATCCACGCGGACCAGGCAGCAGACGGGACTCGAACCCGCACCCTTCGCAATCCGGGCGAATGCACTGACCAATTATGCTACCGCATCCCTCACGGACCGCGTCCAAATTCTTCTAGCCATTCTTAAACTGCAAGGTAGCGCCATCTCTTCGCATTATAGGTAACCCACAACGCGCGGTCCGTGAGGGCCGCGGTAGCATAATTGGTCTATTGGTCGTGGATTTTTTTCTAGTTATATTTTCTTTAGATTTAAACATCAAGCAGTTACATGGTTTAAAATAATAAGAAATTATAACCGTAATGTTGGTTCAATTTATCAGCTCATCAGTTCTGCTAACTGAAAGCTGTTGAATTATATGATCGGTTTACAGAAATTCAACACCTTAATGCCGTATGTTTGGCAAAACGACCATAGGAGTTTCCTTAACTTATTCTTAAAAAAAATTGTGAATCTTATGTATCGAATTGGTTTGCACTTTTTGTACTATTTAAGTTAATCCTAAATTTTTTTGTCTGCAAATGTGGTGAGGTTAGGTAATTTTAGAAACATCTTAAATATTTTTTTTATATGAAACATAATAATATATATTGTTTTAAACTTTCATGGTCACTAACATTATAGCTTTTAACGGGATTGTTACCATGTACCTTGTTTTTTAATGAGTCTCCGATATTTCGGCACTGTTGCAAGCGCCAGTAACTGAAGTAATTGCGGGTAGATGTCATTGGCAGACATATCGGTCTACCCTCTGACGTCGTCTTTTACTCACATCAAAAACAAGGTACATGGTAACAATCCCGTTAAAGCTATTACATAATAATATATTCTGCAAATAAATGGTTTGATTGATTTATTTATTGAATAATCTTTATTTTTGTGCGTTTTACTAAACAAAGTTGTATTTCTAATTAAATTAAACTAAACAGAAAAACATTTACTTGCTGAAAATTACATTCTGTGTTCATTCACACATTGTAACCATTATCATTTAACGATTTTCGTGTTGGTGTACATCAAAAATAACTTTTAATGTGTCTAAGCGTAGGTTATTGCAATCATGCATTAATGTAGGTCGTAAGTAGTCCTTTCCTTAGTCATCATCATCATTATCAGCCTATTAGTGTCCCCCCTGCTGGGGCACAGGCCTTCCCTATGCATGGAATAGAGAGATTGTGCCATGACCCACCACGCGGGCGGATTGGCGGGTGCTTACGACTGCAGATGCAGCTGGGACCAACGGTTTGTCTTTTCGGTGTGCCTTCCGAAGCACGGAAGAACTCGAGATAGAGGATATTTGGTCACCCATCCAAAGATCGACCACTGCGAAAGTAAATAAATATTTCCGACACTCACACCAATTAGCCTAGCCTCAAAGTAAGCACTGTAAGGCTTGTGTTATGGGATACTAGGGTAACGGATAGAATACATATATTGTACATATATAAGTATATTTATATAGAAATACATATTAAACATCCATGACTGGAGTACAAATGCACGTATTCATCACACAAACATCTGCCCCCACCGGGATTCGAACCCGGGACCTCTCGAGTCGGCGACACCATGAAACCCGGCGTACAAACCACTCGGCCACGGAGGTCGTCATAAGTGGCTTAACTTCGCATCGCAACCGAATCGAGCTCCTCTCGCTTTCCTTAGTAATAAAATTAATATAGCCCCAACGCCATTCTAGATAAGTATATATATAACATATTGTAAGTACATGAGTGCTATTAGATAAGGTAAACTTAGTTTCAGGAAAAACTCCGTCTGGCATTTTTCTCACTTCGCAAACTGTTTTCTTTGGCAAACTTCAGCAGAAGAAATCTATTAATGAACCTACACGCACACATGCAGGGATTGCGTGAACATAAACATCATCGTTCACAAGCGGTACACTCCCGGGGTCCTATTCTGATGGTGATATTAGTAATGATTTAAGTAAATAATGAGACCATCACATACTATTAGTTCTTTTTGTTTGCATAATTTAACATAACAAGGAGATAGAAAGCCTCTCTTGAGTTTGTTTCGCCGGTTCTTCTCAGGAAGGTCTCCCAATTTTGGAACCGGTGGTAGTTTACGGTAGTTAGGGTCAAATAAATAAACTCAAAATTACAAACAAGAATTTTAAATAAAATACTTTATTAAGTAAATTAAATAATAAATTCATACATAGACAATAAACTTTCAAAAATCTTCCAATGAAATAACTGAACGCTCAATATAAGTCTTTCGAAGGTAGCTCAACAATTTTAAATAAAAAATCATTATTCTGACGATGCAGACCTGAAAAGGCTGCGAAACGTCAATAAATAAATAAAGTTTCGTGCATTAACCCGTAAAAACTAGTTTTATTTAATGAGTGATGTGCGTGAAAACCTAAGAAACAAATAAATAATGACTCAGTAGGAAAACCATTTTTTTTTTTCATAACGCAGGTAAAAAATCTTTTTACAAACGACGGCGCCTTTAAGAGGCACACCGCCGAACGGACCTCACACCTGGCTCCCGCAAGTCTTACGGACCCCCCAGTGGCTACCCACCGAGGACCCCGCAACCCTTACGGGCGCTTTACAGCATAACATCCGCTAAAAAAGTCCTGCGAAAACCCTCTACACTGCTTAATGCGAAGCCGCGGGGTCCCCGTTAGGGATTCTACCACGGCTCCGAGGATAATCAAACCTAAGATATATCAAAAGTGTCGTTTGTTGACTTAACCACGGTAATAATATCATACAGTATTCTATCTTCATACAAACGGTCGGAAAGCGAGTCATACCTACGCCACTCGAGTTCGATGTGCTCTCGGCGGCCACCCAGTCGCGAATGCGCCGCCGCGCCGCAACGACGACCGAACGGTCTGAATTGTTTTTTATGCAGTTAGCCGTGCTTAAACATGTGTTTTGTATTGTAAATATTTGATTTAATTAGGTAGATACCTACATAATTTAGTATGGAAAAGAACAAACGACGATCAATATCGTACAACAGCACAATTGCTGTTTTTGGTTGCTTGAACTCTTCAATAACACACCCAGAGATAACATTTTTTAAATTACCTGAAATATTGGAAAGGTGTCTTACCTTTATAGAATATTTTTTATATACCTATCTACTAGTATTTCGGTTTTTCCATCGGGCAAAATATCTGGAATAATATATACATAAATAAGTGGTTAGGATGAAAAAAGAGACAAACGAGTAATCTACCTACACTCGCGTTAAAAACAAAACTACATAAAATACTGTAGGCTGGCGGCCCTACCGCGTGCCAACGCAGCGTTCGGTGTAGGAGGCATTTATTTTCAAGGACAGGGCGGAGTCACAATGCTGTATAGATAATATTACCGTGACAATGCTGTATAGATAATATTACCGTGACTTAGCGGTTGTTACAACGGCAACTTTCTTTCACTACTATGGATTTAGAGATACTAATCTATAGAATATAATATTATTGCATCATACCTGAGGGAAAGCGTTTCATAGGGTTGACAACGATGACAATAAATTTCTGGGTTCGCTTGTTAAAAAGATTGTTCCGGAGGGCTCAATCCATGGTCCTTTTGATGGTTCCGTAGTCCTGACAAGGAACCCTTATAAATAAATAATAATAATAAATAAATATTTCCAACACTCACACCAATTAGCCTGGCCCCAAAGTAAGTACTGTAAGGCTTGTGTTATGGGATGCTACGGTAACGGATAGAATACATGTAGAGTACATATATAAATATATTTATATTAAACATCCATGACTGGAGTACAAATGCTCGTATTCATCACACAAACATCTGCCCCCACCGGGATTCGAACCCGGGACCTCCCGAGTCGGCGAAACCCGGCGTACAAACCACTCGGCCACGGAGGTCGTCAAGTTTATAGTTTTGTCATGTCCGTCCCCGGTTTTGCTTGGAGACTGTTAGCACTAGAGAGGTGTAATTTTGTTGAGATATAATATATCTAAAATGGTAGAATAAAATTTTGATTTTTTTTTTGATTTTATTGTAGCTTCTTTAAATGTAACTTGGGGTGATTTTATTTCTTCATCGTCTACCCCATCGTATGAATACTTTTAGAGTAGGTCACAAAGGCTCGTATTACATAATGATAAGTAAGTGTTGATCTTTACTTGAGTACAGTTAGAAAGGGATGTCGCTATGTGCTATATATAGCGACATCCCTTTCTAACTATGCTCAAGACTAGATCAATCACTGAGAATCTCTTATCTATTAGACAAGTCCGTCCGTCCGTCTGTCTGTGGTGCTGTTTCAGCGGCCAAACCGTAAGAGATAGATAAAGAGAATATTTAAGTTATAAGTTAAGAATAGTCTGATAAGACTACAAACCGGATTTGAGTAACGTAGCACTTCCGGTTTTCGAGAAATCACGAATTTCAAACGAAACCACACAAAATCTCCGAAGTTCTCAATTAATTAAATACATTTTTTTTTGTTTTGGTGAACATTTGGTTCACTGGTTTGCTAGTCTTTCTATAATACGAGCCTAAGAATAGTAAAGTAGATGATTTTATAAACAAACATAAGGCGCTTTGCACTTTGGCTGTAATCGAGTTGTGAATGATACATCTTAATAAAGCTTGAGATTCAGATTTATACTAAATAACGAATTATAACTTATTACAAATGAGAAAACAAAAATCTATAATGCAAAGAGCAGACGACATAATGAAATAATATAACATATAACCGATAGAGTTTTTAGCCGACTGCAAAAAGGAGGAGATTCTTAATTTGGTTGATTTTAATTTTTGTTATTTTAAAGCATGTAACTGCTTGATGTTTAAATCTAAAGAAAATATGACTAGAAAAAATTCCACGCGGACCAGGAAGCAGGCGGGACTCGAACCCGCACCCTTCGCAATCCGGGCGAATGCACTGACCAATTATGCTACCGCGGCCCTCACAGACCGCGTCGAAATTCTTCTAGCCATTCTTAAGCTGCAGGGCAGCGCCATCTCTACGCATTATAGGTAACCCACATTGGTTGATTTTTTTACGCATTTAATCCAATTATGCCGTGATAGGGAGAACGTTGTGTTTCTAGAACACGTGATGAGACACGAACAGTACATCATCATCATCAGCCTATTAATGTCCCCACTGCTGGGGCACAGGCCTTCCCTGTGGATGGAATAGGGAGATTGGGCCATGACCCACCACGCGGGCCCAGTGCGGATTGGCGGGTGCTAACGACTGCAGATGCAGCCGGGACCAACGGCTTAACGTGCCTTCCGAAGCACGGAGGAGCTCGAGATAGTAATTTTTGGTCACCCATCCAATGACCGACTACTGCGAAAGTTGCTTAAGTTCAACGATCGCAGCCGAACGCGCTTACCACTTGCGCCATCGAGCTCCTCTACGAATAGTACGCACACTTAAAACTAACAAAACGAAAACGAGGCGTCGGTCGCAGGAAGAAGTCTTGGTTGAGGAACCTTCGAGAATGGACTGGAATAGCGAGCGCCGCGGAATTATTCCATCTCGCTAAAGATAAGGAGACGTATGGTGAGCTGACCGCCAGCCTTCGCTGTTCGGAGAGACACTAGAAGAAGAAGATGCCGAGATATTCTAGTATCCTATAACACAGGCCGTACACGGCTTGCATTGGGGCTAGGTTAATGAGGGCTTGGGGACTGCCTAGTACCCTAGCGCAGTCCCCCTGAGGCGCGTCGCCCGGTCCACTCGTTGGGCCGGGCCTGCCCGGGGGCGGGCTCGGAGTTGTGGCGCACGCAGGTGCGTCGGCCCCGAGACGCCCCCAAATGGGCGTAGGAGGGTACCGGGGGGTTTTAGTGGAGTAGGATCAGTGTGGCCTTCCGCACTGGTCCTGCTTGAGTAGGGTCGGCACTGTTTCCCGTGCCGGCGAGTCCCACACACGCCGTGCGCCTAGTCAGCGTCACGGTATGGTGCGTAACTGCATTTCCCCTCGTCACAAAAAAAAAAAAAAAAAAAAAAAGAAAAAAGGTTAATGAGGGCTATCGCGTATGAATCCGCCGCTAGAGTCGCTAGTGTAGCGTGAGGTCTCCGAAATGTCAAATGTTATTGCTTGTTGGTTGACTACGCGGGTTTATTTCTAATTAAAATAATGTTGTGAATAATTGGTAATAATTCGGCTTAATTATGGCAAATATGAGTTATGTGGTAATGAATGTCAGTTATTAAAAATATGAGCTTAGAAAAATGATTATGTTCCCATTTTTTCCGAATAAAACGGAACTGCGCGTCACTGTGGCATGGCCTATTATGTTTAGGATATGGTTCTTTTGTGTAAAAATACGATCTAAATGTAACCTTTGATTTCATGTGCGTATTAATAAACTTTAAAAGTTACAATTTAGGACCTCACTCAACAGGGGCGCCATATGGTGAGGCAGAAAACGGTAGCCCTCATTGATGTTAGTTTGAGAGAAATATTTATTTTACTGTTTCAATAAACATTGGTATGTAGAGTACGACCATCAATCAGTCAACGCCTCACGTATTTTCAAGGCGTTTGTTGATTTTCCCTGAGATGGCAATCTTGTTGGGAAGTTAGGAAGCTTCCCTACTCATGTTATTGAGAAAAATACACCGTTGCCGTTACAACAAGCGATCGTCAAAGTTTTTCTCCTATCCTAGACTGACAATGAGAGAAAAATACGTATTTTTACGCTAAAGGGATGGCAAACAAGAATATGGCCCACCTGATGGTAAGCGGTCACCACAGCCGGGTTTGGGGATGGCGAGATCCTAAGGGGACTTCAAGCCGAGAATTGGCGAATAGGGATGATAACTATTTTTTTTTCTTCGTTTATCAGGTAGACTATCAAAAAGTATTGGACATGTATTTTTTCTTTTTTCACATAATATAAACATTGCAGAGATATATTGATTTGAAAAGTCGCATGACGTCACGTTTGAGTACACTTACAAGTGAAAATTCACTCAAAAGTGACGTCACGAGCTACTGCGATTCTACTCCCAAACTTTGACGCGCTATAACATTGTCATTTTTTAGTTGATTGCCCAAAGAAAAAATACGTGTCCATTATTTTTTGATCATCTAACTGACGGACTAAATAGAATTTCGTTTACTGTACCCCGTCATCACCCCTATTATTAGGTATACGGGGAATTGAAGAGCTTAAATTACGGCTCTCAAAACAATTCCAAAGTCTTATTATATTTCTTCTTTTGATATGAAAATTACGAAAATCATGCACGATTCACGGCTCGTCATCAGCATATTAATGTCCCCACTACTGGGACACAGGCCTTCCCTATGGATGGAATAGGGAGACTGGGCCGTGACCCACCACTTGGACAGAGAGTGCGGTTTAGTGGTTTTTTTAAGTGTGTATGCTGTTGGTCATAAATGACCTTTACAGCGTCACCGGGTTTGGGGACGGCGAGATCCTAGGGGGACCTCAAGCCGAGAATTGGCGAGTGCCTCTAGAGGTATTCCAGGCGGAAGGCTATTCCCCACGGGGGGAGTCTCCTCTCCGTCTGGAGCCTGTAGACCTTAGTAGTTAGTGTTATTTCACTATGGTCTTCTATAAGATGTAGACTACTTCCCCAGACAGGCGCTCCAATTTGAGCGGAAAATCTGCTATGCCATCATCATCAACCTATTAATGTCCTCCCTGCTGGGGCACAGGCCTTCCCTATGGATGGAATTGGGAGATTGGGCCATGACACATTGGTGGGTGCTTACGACTGCAGATGCAGCCAGGACCAACGGTTTAACGTGCCTTCTGAAGCAAGGAGGAGCTCGAGATAGTAAATTTTCGGTCACCCATCCAATGACCGACCACTGCGAAAGTTGCTTAACTTCAACGATCTCAGCCGAACGCGCTAACCACTCGCGCCATCGGGCTTTTTTTTTTTTTTTTTTTTTTTTTTTTTTTATAGTTAGGTCCGACAAATGACTCCACCCCACCTGATGTTAAGTGAAGGTGAAGTCCAGAAGCGAAGATAGCTGATACAGCAGTTCTACCTGCCACACCAGCCATCCTCACCCTGCCGGCCTGCATGTTGCTTCTTCACGCCTCTTTTAAAGGATCCCAGGTTGTAAGAGGGAGGGAACACGTGAGCGGGCAGAGCATTCCATTTACGGATAGTGCGACAAAGAAATGAGTCACCAAATTTCTTTGTACGCGTTGGAATTGTGGCCACAGTAAAACGGTGACAACGTAGGCCAGCGCGCGTGGTCCTCTGAAGGAAAGGGGAAGGTGGGATAAGAGAGAATAACTCCTCAGAACACTCGCCGTGGTACAAACGATAGAACGCGCTTAGTGACGCCACGTCACGGCGTAATTGAAGAGGCTCAAGGTGTTTAGTCACCTCCTCATCGCCTATGATGCGGATCGCGCGCCGCTGTAACCTATCCAAAGCATCGAGCAAGTACTTGGCGAAGCCATCCCAGAGGTGCGAGCAATATTCCACGCAGGACCGCACTTGCGTTTTGTACAACAAGCACAGTTGATCGGGCGTGAAAAAACGCCGCACCTTGTTCAGGACTCCGAGTTTGCGTGAAGCTGTTTTGATCACGGTTTCGATGTAGTCCTTTGGATTCAGGTCTGAGCGAACTTCCATACCGAGCATGGAAATGTTGCTCTGCAGCGGTAGTGTTGTGCCCTGAAGAGATGGAAGGGGAAGGAATGGCGATGTTTTTGCCGTGAAAGCGCAAGCCTGAGTTTTCTTGGCATTGAACCCAACCAAGTTCCTGGTACCCCATTCGGAAATGTGTTCCAAAGCCTGGTTGAGTTCAATGACAAGATTTTCCCGTTTCTCCGTGGTTACTGCATGCCCAGCCGCTGCTTGTCCGAGATACCCCGCATGCACTGTACTATCGTCTGCATAGCAATGAATATTCCCAAGAGGAATCAGGTCATTGATATGCAGCAGAAAGAGAGTGGGGGATAGGACGGAGCCCTGGGGAACGCCGGCATTCACTGACATGAACCGCGAACTGCTACCATCCGTAAGGACACGAATTCTACGCTCATGCAGGAAGTCAGCTACCCAAGAACAGAACTGGGCTGGCAGACCGTATGCCGGAAGCTTGGAGAGAAGGCTTTTGTGCCAGACCCTGTCGAACGCCTTGGCAATGTCAAGGCTGATAGCCAACGACTCGCCACGCTTGTCGATAGCCTCACCCCAGATATGAGTTAAGTACGCTAGAAGATCACCCGTCGATCGTTTCGGTCTAAATCCATATTGACGATCATTAATCAAGGAGTGATCCTCTAGGTAGCGGGTCAGATGGTTATTAAGGACCTTTTCTAGAACTTTACATAAAACTGAGGTGACTGCTATTGGCCGATAGTTTGCCGGGTCCGAGCGATCCCCTTTTTTGGGCACCGGTTGCACGTTAGCATCTCTCCAAGTCTCCGGCACACAAAGAAGGCGCTTGACTTGGAATATCTGGGATCCTGGTGGGCTGATCAACCAGTTGCTTCAAGTCATGCGTGAGAGCGAATGTGTGAGCAGAGATCCCTGCATGGTCAGTTTTGGAAGAACTTAACCACAAATTGTGGTGAGCATTAAAGTCCCCCAAAAACACCAATTCTGCATTGGGAAATCGCTCCTGCGCGTCATCTGCTGCCCGACTAAGGTGTTCAAAAAGTCGAGTTGTCTCAACATCGCCGGTGTGGGATCTGTAGAGGCACACGTAGACTCTGGCCCGGGGGCCAGAGTCGACGTGTACCCCCAGCATGGAGAAGGAGGGATCTTCCAAGCAGCGGAGACGGCGACAACAAACATCCGCCCGAACATACAGGCATACACCGGCTTTCGCTTTGAAGGACTCTTCAAGCACGTAGCCGGGATAATTAAGGTAGCCTGTGTCAGCAGGCGGAAGTATTTGTGTCTCCGTCAGGAACAACAATGCTGGCCGTGCTGTCTCGAGATGGTGGTGGACAGCGTTGAGGTTAGAGTGGAGTCCGCGTATGTTGCAGAACTCGACCTCAAACAGCGTTGAAGGCGTGGGGGTGTGCACCGCTGTACGTCCAAACTTTGTTATTGAGGCTGCCATGGTGGAAGTGAAAAAAAAAGAGACGCGAAAACGAGCGGACGCCGTCGCGAAGAGTCCGGGCAAATAAGGGGGGTTTGTCTTCCCGATTGACTGCCTGCAGTGGAGATGCGCCGACCCGCCGGACGGAAGGGCCCCCGCACCCCCCCGGGAGTGGCCGCCGGGACCCCACGCCCCGGTCACCAACCGGCACGACGGTCCACCCCGAGATTATGCGTGACATGATGGGGCAGCCTCGCGAACTGGTTAGGAACGCTTGGGCCCCTGTACTGTGCCACGGGCGGCCAGCGGGACAGCCGTTTCTACGGGTCTCCCTGGCCGACGGGTCGATGCAGTCCTCCCGGCATCGGTTCCACGGATGCCTCCCCTGGACCGAATCCTTCGCGACAACTTCCACTCGGGCTCCTCATAGCTCTCTTGAAAAGCAGATGATGTAAACCAGATGCGTATTACCACCGTTTTACTTATTAGAAAAATCATTCAGTTGAAGACTTATACGGTGATATGTTAACATAAAGCTTCATAGCCTTTATAATATATAAAAAGAGCTTTACCTAGGCTGCAAACATTATACCAATTTGCCTAAAAGCTTTATCCTATTAGGATCGGTGACTGTAACAATTTCTTATTTATATAACATAGAAATAGGGATGATGACAAATTTTTTTTTCTTCGTTCATCAGGTAGATTATCAAAAAGTATTGGACACGTATTTTTCTTTTTTCACATAATGTAAACATTGCAGAGATATATTGATTTGAAGGAGAGCTCGATGGCGCAAGTGGTTGGCGCGTTCGGCTGCGATCGTTGAACTTGGGCGGCTTTCGCAGTGGTCGGTCATTGGATGGGTGACCAAATATTACTGTCTCGAGCTCCTCCGTGCTTCGGAAGGCACGTTAAGCCGTTGGTCCCGGCTGCATCTGCGGTCGTTAGCACTCACCAATCCGCACTGGGCCCGCGTGGTGAGTCATGGCCCAATCTCCCTATTCCATCCATAGGGAAGGCCTGTGCCCCAGCAGTGGGGACATTAATAGGCTGATGATGATGATGATTGATTTGAAAAGTCGCATGACGTCACGTTTTGGTACAATTTTCACTTAAAAGCGACGTCAGGAGCCCCTACTCCCAAACTTTGACGCGCTATAACTTTGACATTTTTTGGTTGATTGCACAAAGAAAAAATACGTGTCCATTATTTTTTGATCATCTAACTGACGGACAGACTAAATAGAATTTCGTTTACTGTACCCCGTCATCACCCCTATTGACCATCTTTACAATGAAAAATCCCACCCTAAATTGATGGAGAAAACGCGTGACAAACAAACATACTATGGAATTGAGAACCTCCTCCTTTTTGAAGTTACTTGGAAATGGATTGTATAAATTATGGTTATAAATTGATGATATTTATAATGCTGCACCAGATTTACAGGATATCGCACGGTTCCCAACTTAGGGGTTTTGCCCCCAGATTTAGGGGCTAGAAGGGTTAAAACGGACTTTTTTAGGGACTGCAATTTTTTGGGGGTTCTTTCAGGATCTTTTAACAAAACTTTCAATTAAATCGAAAAACAAAGCGTGTGTTTTCTTTCAGTTTTGTGCGTAGAATGGAACGCACCACGATATGAAACGACTGAACTGACTGTGTGGCAGATTGTTTCCTAAAGCTGTATGGACCAAAGTTCTTTGCCTTCCACAAATCAAAACAGCTAAATAAGATTTAACAGCCTGTCAGCTCATTTTCATTTGATTTTCCATTCGGAAAATGTATTTATTCAATAAAATAATTTACTGTAACTAAATAAAAAAAATTAGATAATAAGATAAGTAGGTACATATAAATTTCTATATTTAGGGGATTTTAGGGAAATGTAAAAAATACTTAGGGTAAAATTTTGGTAAGGGTTGGTAGCACTGGGATATCGAAAACTTTTCTGTCTCTGAAATTTTAAATGCAACGACATTATTAAAAAATTTAAAATCGGTTGAAAAGCAAAAACCCTTCTTCAGGGAAAATTAGATGGTATTCCTCTGCCGTATTTTTCTGACAGTTTTCAGTAAAATATTGTATGTTTGATTAAATATCTTTATTATAAAAAAACGGTTTAGTTAGAATTGAATACGATTTTGTAAATGGGTATCCGACTTAAAGCATGACCCCTCATTCCAGTGTTTGCCAGCTATACCAAAAGCCGGCCATGTGATACACAGTCAAATGCTTTTGCGAGATCCAAAATTACACAGACGTGTAATTACCAGTGATCATGATAATAGTGCTTATCATCCTTTCAACTTATGAATTAGAAAATTTCTTAAATAATAAAAATTCTAAAGAAAATTTTACTTGAAAAAAATCTTTAGATTTAAACATCTAACAGTTGAATGCTTAAAAAAGAAAAAATATTTTTGAAATCCCTTAGAAGAGCACATTAAAAGTGTCTTAGATGAAGAGATTGCTTTAGTGTTGCCGAACTAGCGATATTAAAACTATCGACAGTTTACATCGAAATACATGTACCCTATCGACAGACCTATCGATAGAATCGATACAACCGATAGTATCGATACTATCAATAGCTCAGAACAAGGCAATACTATCGAATAAGTGCAATACTATAGATACTATCGATACTATTGTAGTTCGTTAATAACAAACTATTGATAGTATCGATACTATCGATAGTGTTGATTTTATCTGCAAAAAATCTATCGATAGTATCAATACGAGCGATTGTTTTAGACTAAAGTTTGTGATTGACTATAATACCTGAAAATTGTAAATAATACTATTGCAAATTGTTAAACTATCGATAGTATGGTTGCAAATAAAATCGACTGTATCGATACTATTGATAGTTTGTTATTAGCAAAATACAATGCTATCGATAGTATTTAACTCATCCGATAGTATTCTCTTCTTCTGTGCTATCGATACTATCGATAAGCCGATCGATTGTCATACGATTGGTTAGCTATCGATAGACTATCGATTAGTCATCGATAGTCGACTATCGATCGGTAACACTAGATTGCTTGTTTATAACGCGTAAAACCTTGCATTCAAAAACAAAATTAAACAAAAGATTTTGTTTATCTGGAAATGTTCCACAGTCAAATAACAAATTTATTAATAAACTCAACACTTGTTTTTCTTCATTTTAATAGAAGAAGATTTCGCTACATTGGTACACATAGAATCATAATATTACGATGACAATTTTTTCTGAGACATTACTATTTTATTTGTGTTCATTTTCACTAACCGAAGTAAAGAATAGCGAACCTTTAAAAGTACCTTAAAAGTTGCAAAACTCTTTTTTGCATTTGTGATTGATTAGGATTGATGTATCAATGAAGTAATTATTCATAACATGAGCAATTTTTTTTACACCTTACCTTATCCATTGTGTACTATTTTGTTTAAAAAATTTCCATTATTTAGCTTACACTTCAATAAACCTACAATATTTTTTACCGCCATACCTAATTCGACCGGTTCTTGTGTAGCATTGTATTAAAAAAGCTAAGACGCATACAGGTAATTTAGCATTTTTCATTAAAGATAATAATTATGCTTATTGTTGACTTTGACAACTATATTGCGGTTTATCTCCGCATTTATCTGTTGTGTTATTTATGAGGTCGTATAATCTAATCGCTTGGGAGCCGCAGATCGGGTCTGACCAGTCTTCTTTCTGGTCGTCATATACCAAGCCAATATTTACGATCTTTTGAATTGTGTCCATTTTAAGAAAGATGGTGGTTATGCCGTCCACTATATGAAACTATGATAATGATGATGGCCCAATTCCATCTATAGGGAAGGCCTGTGCCCCAGCAGTGGGGACATTAATAGGCTGACGATGTGATGATGAAAGAAAAAGTTTTAAAGTATGAATATCAGAAAATAAAATACTAAGTGGAATATGGCATCCTGCTCGAAGGACCAGAATGTCATGGACAGCAAAGGAATTAGCAGTTATGGGAACGAATTATAATGAAACCCTTATTATAGAAAATAAACAATCAATATGAATGTGAATCTCTTCGGCGGTGTCGTGTGAGGCGGGTCGTTGCGTTCCCTAAAATATGGTTGAGCGAAGCGATGGCTGGACCAT
Organism: Chilo suppressalis; assembly: GCA_902850365.2. Taxonomy (NCBI): domain Eukaryota; kingdom Metazoa; phylum Arthropoda; class Insecta; order Lepidoptera; family Crambidae; genus Chilo; species Chilo suppressalis. The sequence goes on along the minus strand of OU963898.1, from coordinate 31,862,495 downwards.
GCGTCATGCTCGTGAACGGGTGCTGCCAGCGGAGATGAGTCTGCTCTATACTACTTTATTATTGTAATGATAATTATTATTAAATTTTTGTATTTTACATTACACAACTTGTATTTATACTGTATGACACAGCAATCAAAATGTAAGTGAACATTTATTATTTATCTGATAAAGATTTAATGGCGGTGTGGATTCTGGTATGGTTTTCTAGACCTGAACTTGGTTTTGCAGCGGTGTATCCTTGTCATTCTTAATACAGACTGAAAAGGGGGGACTGATTTTGGACTTGGTTTTGGGTTGGGAGAGTAGTGCCAGAATCGACAACAGTGTTTGGGCAATCACATGCATGTGTCCTGCCGTTATGTTTATAATTTGTTATAATAATGAACTCTGGTACTTATATATATATTTTTTTTCTATCTTTGTAACATAGTATCCATGTGTGGTTATGAGTAGTCATGCTCTCTTAAAAATCTCTTCGGTGGTGTCGTGTGAGGCGGGTCGTTGCGTTCCCTAAAAAATGGTTGAGCGAAGCGATGGCTGGTTCATGCGTCATGCTCGTGAACGGGTGCTGCCAGCGGAGATGAGTCTGCTCTTGCTTCATTGGATACTATTAACCGTTGTACTAAACTTTAATCATTAATTATTGTTTTTTTTTTTGCCTAAACAGCAGGACACGGCATTCCTAAACTTTGTTAAACTAGTTTTTTATAAAGTCATAATTTTTATTATATTAGCATTTGTAATGGAAAGTGACTTTATGAGTAACCTCATATTTAAGTCATTTTTCAATTTGACGACTCTGTATACAATACAGGGAGAAATAAAACAGCCCTTGCTGAGTTTCTTGCCGGTTCTTCTCAGTACAAGGTCACCCGCCGTAGATTTGCGAACCGATGGCGTAGCTTTTCGACATTCACAAGTGCTTGTAACAGCCTAGACTGAAAAACAAAAAAAAAAAAAAAACACTGAAGGGTACCTGGTATAGAAGAAGTGGCTTACTTTAAGAATAAAAGCATAGCGCAAAACCTCAACACTTAGACTTCCCCGCCCCTGATGTCGTGCATCAGCTAACTGAGCCGAGGTCCGAGTCGCATAGACGCCCTCTAGTTTAGCCGACCCCCTCAGGTTCGAGTGGTCTAGAGGCGCCAGCCAGAGAGGAGACTCCCCCCGTGGGAAGATGCCATCCGCCTGGAATATCTCTAGAGGCACTCGCCAATTCTCGGCTTGAGGATCAAGCTTTCCCCAAACCCGGTGACGCTGTAAAGGTCATCTGTGAACCAACAGCATACACACTAAAAAAAAAAAACTTTTAGACTTACCTATATGGAAAGGGAACGTCTTCGACAAAATTTATAAAAAAAACAGGATTCACTAACTGTCTTTGCAACTGAACTCTAATACTTAACATCTAGTGGGATGGAGTCTAAGCATTTTATAAAACAGAATCCTTCAACAAAGGACAATGGGCAAAAATGTATGGACGCTGCACCCACGTCCGCCAGTTACAGTCAAGATTATCTGTGCCAAAGCGCATCAATTTCTATCCCGGGGGTCTTTAGTTATTTTGAGTTAAATACGTACAAGTACTATAACGAACGAACATTAATGAAACTATGTAATTCATTTAGTTAGTTAGTTCGACCCTACATAGAGGGCGCAGGTATTATGGGAGTACTTCACAAGGTGCAAGGGTACCCAAGGGGGTACCCTTGCACCTAAGGATGCACCTATGTCCAACATAAGGATGTTATTCTGTCGCGCTAGAGTAAATCCAAAAATCCCCGCATGGGTTGGGGGTTGTTTCAATCATTCTGTTTGTTGTAGTAAATTGTCTTCTATTTAAAAAAAACGAGCGACCATAAATCACACAAACTTGTCCACGCCTTCGGAGAAAACATGATTCCAGTTCATCCATACTAATTGACAAAACCGATAATCGTGTTACAATATCCAAAGCTTGTTAGATAAAAATCAATCAGGTAGCAGGGAGCGCACAATCACAACAAAGTAAGACGAGTCGACTATTTGCAACTGCAAGTCCTTCATCATCCGTAAACCGTTTTGAAATGTCTCAGTAAGAGCAAGCGCAGGATGGTCGGCAGGCTTTGTCGTATATCTGGTTGTATAGTACGATATGGCATATTATTATTGTTACTAATAATATAAAATTAAGGTACTATAAAATGAATTTATTTAGCTACTTAAATATGCCCATGTGTCATATCTATTGACTACCAGGATATTTTTTACGGTGTCATATCTTTTGACTCCCAGGATATTTATTTTCGGTGTCATAATAAAAAAGGCTAGTTTTTCATAGATCCATCGATTCATACTAATTACATTGTTGGCGGAGCTGGGTGCGTTTTGCCCAATGTCCTTTGTTTGCCAAAAAAAAAACTCTCATGAAGTCGAAACTGGATTTTATAATCTGCGATCAATTCATGTTTGCTTATGAGAGCATTGGTACGTCGTCACCAATACTCGAAGCACCTGTCGTTTACAAATGAACTTGCAATATGCTAGGGATGTCGAAAGTTGAAAAAAATATCGATATATCGATACATCGATATTTAAAAAAATATCAATATCGGCTTCGATATATCGCGAAAAAAACATCGATATATCGATATATCGGACCAATTTTCCCAAAAATATCGGACAGTAGCTCACGAAATATGACACGTGGAATAATAATGGAACGAAAATTATCTCCCTAAAAATAGACCCTATTTTCGAATGATGACATAGACAATACTAAATACAGCACAGATCATAGATATGTTGAATATCATTAATCTGAGATCCAGTTACAATTTTTCCAGATACGAATTTAGTTAGATCGTGATATACCGCTAATAATTAAAAAAATATCGTTTTTGATACGAATTTCGATATTGGTTATTTTGTATCAATGTATCGATATATCGAATCAAAATATATCGGCAAAAAATATCGGAATATCGAACAAAAAATATCGATATATCGATACATCGATATATTTTCAACAAGCCTACAATATGCACACACGTCACGTACGAGTTCGCTCGTTTGTCTGGTTGTACCTTACTCTATCGCGAAGGTTCTTCTGCCATTGTCATCGGTACGTGCCTTAACACATAGTTGCGGAACTATTTATGATATGTGTAACTAGATTAACGAACTCGAGTGTGACTTTATTTATCTGTCACTCAAATTGTGTCACGGCGTTTCGTTCATTGGAGTTTACTCCTTAAGAATCGATTTGCATATATAAGGGGCCCGGTATGAGAAAAATGTGAGGAATAAAATCTATCGATGAATGATCTCGTTACGTTTTTGGTGTGCATCCTATGTCGCGCAACTTTGACAAACAAAGATGACGGATTGACATTAATAATTTTTTTAAAATCTGAACTGAATTTAGATATTGTTTCTGATAGAGCAATGGGGACAACGAGGTATGGCACAACCATTGATGCGGTATTTTCAAGATTCGTGAACCACGACGTATCTACGAACGTCCATGTGTTGTATTTTAGTTACCATAAACCACTTGTCACTGTAATTAATAATGCAGACAATGTTGATTTAATTAATATTTAAAAAAATGATAATAGTCTGATAATAATAATAAATACATAATTTATCAACATTCCTAATGATACATTTATGCACATCTGAAATTGACTATTGTAAAAAGTTTAATGTAAAATATTTCGTCGATTAGTTATAATAAATGTATATGAAATGAATAAATATATATTTATATATGTATATTATTTTGATTAATTTGTTAATTTACCCTTTCATACAGTATCAATCTTTTTTAAGTTAAATAAACTCTTTTTGCGTCTGGTTAGACTATCGAACTTAAGGAGTAAACTCCAGTCGTGCATCGGAGCTGACACACACAATATTTTATTTAAAAATTTGTGGTTGCATATTGGTCAAAATTTGTCCTTTTCAGTTTAAGAGTTATTGTGTGTGGCAGATGCATGATAATGAGTGTGATGTTTGTTTTAGGAAGAATTTGGATTTCTGATACATTATCTATTATATTTTTATTCTTTAAGCATACAACTGCTAGATAGGTATTAAAATCTAAAGAAAATTTACTTAAAAAAATCCACGCGGAATAGGCAGCACTAGAACAAATGTCATTCGGGTTCGAGTCCTGACTCAGGCAGATCAAGGCAGCCCTGATCCGCGTGGATGTTTCTCTAGTAAATTTTTCTTTACATTATGTGTTATATAAAATTAGTTAGCTCCCTCTACATCTTTTCCATATAAATATTTATTTTGCGATATCCCAGACTCCTTTATCTAGGGAATATGCTAAAACAGGCATACAGATATTTTTTGGAGTATATATATCCAATATTATAATTATCCAATTTCTTTAGTCCGTGTGTCTCCATCAATTTGCACAACGACGAAAACGAAACGTAACGGGTGAATGAAGCCGGTGAAAGAAGCCGGTGAAAGAAGCCGGTGAAAGAAGCCGCGAAGAAGAAGCGCATTCGAATTTTATACGGCGCACAATAAGCCTACAATTTTTCAATTATTGTAAATTATACGTAATTAAACGTTTTATCAAGTATACGAGTTCATCATTAGATAGGAGACCTGACTGTCCCAGACACCGTGTATTGCTTCGACACCTTGAAAGTAGAAACTCCTGTTTAATCTGTGTACTATCCATAATTTGCAATATTCGGGAGGTAGTTTTCAGAAACTACCTCAAAGTTTAATAATGTTTGTGCTGATTAAATAAACTTCAAATATATCCACTTGTCTTAATTGTACGTGATTCTTCTTAATTATGTTAGTAATTATAAAAAAATTGGAAAATCCAAAAGTGCACGCCTGACATTCACGAAACAAAAACCCAGTAAATAAATTCCATTGAATTTCATTAACATCTTTAAAACGGTTATCAGTTCAATCATGATAAGAAATAGGGTTCATCCTCAGTATAAGTGGAAATTAATTCAAAAGGATTTATTACAATTAATTACGTATATTTTTCTAAAACGTGCAGACAAACAAGTGCACAGACCAACGGACAGCAGTACTAATAATTTTTTAAACTACATTTTTTTGTTAGATATACTAAAAAAATAAATGAAAATATACGCTGACTTTATAAATAAAGATGTCTAGTTTTCAAAACACCCCTTTTTTATTGATTTAGTGTCTAACTTGGGAGATAGAGCGATTTTATATTGTAAAATCGTCACATAGTAGCGGCCTATCGAGAGTAAAGCACTCCCACACGCTTAAGCGTTGTGAGGCGTGCAATATTTTAGTCTGTGAGAATTTTACTGGTTTATTGTATAATAATAAGTATCACTGAATTAATTTGTGAAAGGTTTCCTTCAACAGAGCTTTGAGTGATTAATAAAAAAATCGGTAGCAAAGTAAGCATGTCCTTAATTAAAATTCCGATTAAAATTTCTGCGAAAAGAATTTCAGTAATGATTGGAAAAAGTTGACCCAAAGCTTATACACTTTGAATGAACGGTGAAGAATTTCAATACCAAAGCACAGTTCGCCGAATGTTTCAACAAAAAAAGATTTTTTTATCAAATTCTCATATAAGCCAATTAAAGTTTAAATAGGTAGGTTCGGTAAGCTTAGAACATGGAAATAACATGTTGAGGGTGAGGCCAAACGAGCGTAATTTTGTGAGTGGTGAGTCGCAGAATTTCGGTCGCAGAAATTCTGCTGCATTCGGTTTCATACAAAAAGGCAGTTGGTGCCACACGACAACGCAAAATGAGTTGTCTGCCGACTCAATGCGCATAAGCTCGTCCGAATTTCGGTCGGGGTGAGGGTAGGGCAAGGAAGGGGAGTGGGGAAGCAAAAGTTTATTACAAGTTGCGTGGTGTAATAATTCTTGAAAAACACGTAATGGCATATGATAGTACTTTTCAAACATATCTGGATTTGCACATAAACGTTCATATAAAGTATGGAACTGTCCACATATCAGCCTGTGACTATTCAGTGGGTTTACCCAGTTTCTTTTTCTGGCCTCATCTTCTGAATATGCTTCGTAAATACACAATATTTTTAATGGATCCATTGCACTCGACGACAAAAACACCCCGTTCTAACGCTCAATAGTAACTGAATAAATTACGTCCGTATGGCAGCTCAACAGAAATTCAGTTGAACGTAAAATAAGTGACCGAAAATAAGCGACTCACAACTCACAAAATTACGCTCGTTTGGCTTCACCCTAAGTCATGAAAAAGAAAATTCGTTGAAACATTCTTTCGGTGAACGGTGTTTCATATGGATACTTACTATTCGTAGCTCGCTATCGATAGCTATCAGGTGGTCAGAATGTTTGTTTGTTGTTTACAGAGCGGTGCAGCCAACGGGACGTGTTATCGCCGCGAAGCCGGTCGGATCGAATCAAAGCCGGGATCAAGTGACCGCGACTCGAGTGCGCCCGCGCCGCCGCGCCCGCCGTCGCCGCGCCGCGCCATTCCAGCGTCGTGCCTCAATGCGTGTGCGCGTGTCGAAAACACGCAGCCCCCACGATACAGTTAACTTCGCTCACATCGCTAATCAAATCATTCAATAAAATAATACCCTGATTACTCCCGTGTAGTGAACCAGTGACGCGTCCAAAGTTTTACCCGACTAAATCGTTGTGAACGTTTTCCCCTGTGATCGGACAAGTGCATTGAGTAAGTGTGGAGAAGGCTACATTCCAAACCGGTGTCGTTCTTTAATGGACGAGGTGTGTACTACTCTGTGTGTGTTTTATTAACGCTAGGCTAGTGACTACGTTGGTGTAGGTTCCGCAACACGGACAAGAAAACTTTGGCATAAATTTGTTTATAGACACATCGCCCACAGCCATGTGATAAGGTAAACAAGATAATCTCGCACCGAGGAAAATGGCTCGCGGATCACTGAGCGAAAACGAGCGCCAGTGCTTCGACACTGGCGCAAAAAGTCAAACGGATCATCTGCAAGACGCAGAAAAAACAATGAACATCGACTGTAAAACTAACGGTCTCCGAGTCCGCTTCCTGGATGAGGAAGGAAAGACGGAGAGGACTGTGAGCGCCGACGAGGTAGACTGCGCGGTGGCGCGCGTCAAGAAGATACACATCCTGAAGAACCGCAGCTCGAGTGAGACTAGCATCCTCCTCCGGAACGCCTCGCTGATGAAACGCAACTACAGCAATCGTCGGCACAGCGTCCAGGGTCTCAACAATAATTCTCTCAATGAGAATCTCAACGAACGGCTCTCCATGCTGAAGGAGAAGTCCGACAAGACTGACGACAATGAACTCACCAAAGAAGCAACCAACCAGACCTTTAAAAAGAATAGTAACGTTTACAGCGTAAACCAGGCGAAGACGCTCACCCCAGAAAAAAAGAAATCGTTGACGATGCCGCGCCTGATCAATCACAAGGTGCAGGAGAGCGGACAAGTCAAGTCAATTCTGCCCGGCGAGGTTTGTCTGGCCGAGGGCGCTGCAGGAAAGGATTTCACAACGCGCACCATTGGCCGCCTCTCTCGCAGCTTGGGCAAACTGCTACGACGCACCAACAGCGTGCGGATCAGCGACCCCGATCCTGTCTACAAGGTGGCCTACCTCGGCAATGTCCTTACCGGTTGGGCGCGAGGTGAGTCAGATGTTTACTTTTACGTCCCCGACCATACTTATCTATAGGTCATAGTGTAGCATTAGTCCCGCTCGTGCTGAACACGCTATTGAAGATCTCTTTATCTCACTTATATGGGTCATGTAGAGCAATATAGAGGTTATCTGGTGCAAAAACGATGTTGCTTTGAGTGCTGGCGCACCTGCGTTTCATGCCTTTGTAAGCTGCCAATGTTTGGAATGTGCAATTGTATTTAGTTCGTCATGACGTTGCACTACTTGATGTTATGAAATAATTTTTAAATCAATTGCTACATTATTTGTGATAAAAGTTACAAAAATTGCAGGAATAGATTATTTGGAGTACTTAGTAAATACTAAATAAGTTGTGATGGTATAATAATATAATTAAATAATGAATCACGATCGTCAAGTGCGGTTATTAATAATGTAAATTTACTCTTGAGATAGTGTTGCATTATAATATTTGCTTGTGAAGAAATAGAATTAACGAAGTCTGGTAATCATAAATGGTATTATTGCGTAAACTAGTTCAAGGCGAATCATCGAAGCAAAGCGTTATAATGTTCGATCATCGAATCCGAAAAATTAATAACAACGGAACAGTCATTCGGTCTTAACAAAATTGTAATAGTTGGATTGAAATCGATTAAATCGAAACGGAATTCTGGTTCCAATTTTGCAATAACTGTTCGTGTAAACGTAATAGGTTTAAAATTCTTATTGGCCGACGGTAGCGGCCGCATGTAGCGTGTTGGAATTCCTATGGTATTTGTTTCTAATCTCTGATTCGTTTGGTTCTTCTTAAGAACAGGTTTGTTTACCTATGGAATTATACCTCCTTCGAGAACTAGTAACTTCTATAGATATTTGCAAAAACATATAACATACGCAAAGTTTTGCAGCGTTGAATTGAATGTTAAACATTTGCTCTTCTAAATGAATAGTACACAAATTATTCTATAAAAAGACGCATCTCCTAGAGAAAGGGGCTATATCCATGGATGCGAACGTGCTTTACATTGAACCGATACTTTCGTTTTGCACTTCAGGCATGCGTCTAGTGGTTTCTTATAACGATTGAGTTATCTCAAACAATTTAAGTGAAAACGAAATCGGTTCTTTTATTGCGTTCTTTTGCGTCGAATGAAATGCTTGAGAAATAAGCGAATCTAATATAGTTATTCAAATTGAATCTTATGCAAGGACAACTTCTTCATTAGTTTCAAATAAAATTCAAATGGTAGGTAGGGTACACAGTTTCTTAATTTGTAGTAATTAATTCAGTAATAATTTATATTGATGTAAAAAAGTAAAGAATTCTGGCAGGTTAAAAATGTATTTTAATGAGATTATATTTGACGACCAAGAATCAAACAATTTATGGGATGTTCAAAGCTTAGCATATTGGTCAGATTTCCTTTGACCTTTTGCAATATAAATACACATGTTCTTTGGTTCATTTAATTCATGCATCAAGTTTTAATTTCTCTATTGCTTATAAATTTTCAAGTTCTTCGAAAGTTTGTGTTTCAAATACAGTGATTTATATTCTCAATAGCCAATATTTTATTGTGTTCCATAAGTTAAACAAGATTTTTCAATATTTTAATGCAAAAATATGGATCCAATGTTCAAAACTTCCAAAGATCTCAATGTTCCATAAATTTCTCACCATGTATCCTGCAAAAAGTTCAAAACATCACTTTCAATTTTGGCAGTGCTCACGAGCAGACAGGCTGGCTAATGTTGTCGGTAATAGCGATGAAAGTTGGCCACGTTGTTTGTGCCTGCAATAAACTCGATTTATTCCAATGTCAGTCGGGTCGAGCGTGCCCCCAGATAGTGAAAGTACCATCTGCGAATGTTTCTGCATCAAATCCTGATGTAATTTTCCCTAAGCGTCTTTCTGATTCTGAGTAGTAAAAAGCTTAGGTTGTTGTTCGGGGTTTGCGTTCGCTTATATTTGGAATCCTTTCCAATTAGCTTTTCCAAATCCTGGAAAATGAAATTTCGCTTTATGATTCATTATCACATAGACATTGGCTCTTCGCCTATAAATATATCGATTGACATCGCAATAACAATTTCATTGACCTCGTTCAATTTGTTCAACGCTATTATTGATTTGCATTTCCTGACCAAATTCAAAATACCTTTAGACAAAGAACTTATTCTTTGAGAAAACAATCTTAGGAATGTTTATTTATTGTCAGTATTTATATCTGTTGTTAAACAAAACCGTAACTTTAATGACTATGTTTGATAATAATAATGAGTGATGACGGTGAAAAGAAAACGATTTTAAATATTCAGCTGTTTTTTCTGTGGCAGGTTGTATTATCACACTATGATTAATTACTTGGTGCTGTGACGCGGTCGTCTCGTGACACAAAGTTATACTGCGCAGCTCGGGATGTTAAGATCAAGGATCGAGGAGGTTAACTACATGTTTGAGGATTAATAAGAGATTTAGCTCACTGCATTAAGAAGGGATTTAGAGATAGCAAAGGTTTAAAAATAATAACAGCTCAAGTAGACAATTCTGGTTTAACATGTTCAATTCAAAGTAATAAAATCCTTTCATACGTATCAAAACGAGCAATTATTGTTAAAAGTAAAAACATAAACATAACAAAAGTAAAGCAAAAATAGGCGAAAAAATATTTGTTTTTTTACTTTTAACAATATGTTCAGAGATTTTTGCTCATTTACATTCGAATGGAAAAAAAATGTTTCTATTGTACATGGCGTTGTACGGCGCTGTAAGCATTCTGTACAAAAGTTAAATAAGCAAACAAGATCAATCATATTAATTAGTCATCAATCAGAGCATTTAAATACAATTATGAATGTCAAATATGAATTGCTATGGTGTATTGCGATCAAGGCACAGTTTCGCCAATTTTAAATGATGTTGAATCCGACCTTGACGAATACTCTATTTATTCATTGTCTCAATTTAAAAGACAACATTCTCAGAAATATCCAACTTTAAAGGAGTTAAAATTTTGTGTGGCTTCTTCGGTGTGCCCACCTGAACTTGTTCCCTACCTTGACTAGCGGAAGCGCGGTTACCGAGCAGTGTTCCCCCTCTCTTTCCCCCGGGTCGTCTCCCTTACACTTTTTTAGTATTGCATTCCAAGCATCATTGTCCGTGGTTCTCCCACGCTACGCTCGGTGGCTTTCACGACTACAAATTCATCATTTACGACTCGGATAACCTCTATTACTTCATATAAGAGTCCAATTTATTGTATAGTACGTGTAATATCTAATTTGTTCTAAGTTCACTTGTTGTCGGCTACATTTTGTTATGGGCATGTATTAGTTAAATTGAGGTTACAGCCGTAAGGTTAATGATTAGTTACCAATATCGAGAATTATAGTCTCTCAAATATTATGGTCATTAATTATGATTGAATCAAGAATATCCTTTTAAATATTTCAATGAATTTTGTGTTGTTTCTTTAGGTTATAATATTTTTGAGGAAAATCACGCATTAAAATACAATGGCGTTGCGGGTGATTATGGGTTCTTGCGTGTGTTTTGTACCTGCTTACTTAATATAAGTAATAAATAAGCTAAGACCTCAAATCATACACTGCAGACTTAAATATTTTTAACGTAAACAATAATCCACATTTGAATTAGTTTCTTGTTGAAGTATGCACACAGTATCATGTAGGTATGTAGCACGGTTTTTAGTATGAAACATTTTTACTGCATAAATATGTAGTGCTAGTCTAACGATGTCTAAGGGTTTAGTCTCAAATTTTATTTTATCAGCGCTAGCAATGAAATTATTTGTCATACAGATAATTTCCATATTTTTGTCGGCTATCTATTGAAGTGAAAAAGATATTTTAATTTAGAAATTAAACAGACTAATGACCAGTCAAAGGATATTTTGAGCAAAGTATACAAGTTTTTATAAAACAAACCTTATATAACTTAAAGGACTCCTGATACTGAGGAGGTGACTAAACACCTTGAGCCTCTCCAGTTACGCCGTGACGTGGCGTCACTAAGCGCGTTCTATCGTCTGTACCACGGCGAGTGTTCTGAGGAGTTATTCTCTCTTATCCCACCTTCCCCTTTCCTTCAGAGGACCACGCACGCTGGCCTACATTATCACCGTCTTACTGTGGCCACAATTTCAACGCGTACAAAGAAATTTGGAGACTCATTTCTTTGTCGCACTATCCGTAAATGGAATGCTCTGCCCGCTCACGTGTTCCCTCCCTCTTACAACCTGGGATCCTTTAAAAGAGGCGTGAAGAAGCAACATGCAGGCCGGCAGGGTGAGGATGGCTGGTGTGGCAGGTAGAACTGCTGTATCAGCTATCTTCGCGTCTGGACTTCACCTTCACTTAACATCAGGTGGGGTGGAGTCATTTATCTGACCTATCTACAAAAAAAAATCTACTTCCAAGAAACCCTGTTCTATACACGTTTATAATTATTAAAATGGCAGTTAAAGATGATTTAAAAAAAGGGACTATCTTCAGAAAGCGTAACATTCTAAGTTCTTTAAACATTCGTGGCGATACGTGGCGATACGGTCAGTGACTTTTGGGTGATTAGGAAAGTGTGATTATGAAAATACTAGCAAAGTGAACCAAATGTTCACCAAAACCTGATTTACAAAAAAAAATGTATTTAATTAATTGAGAACTTCGGAGATTTTGTGTGGTTTCGTTTGAAATTCGTGATTTCTCGAAAACCGGAAGTGCTACGTTACTCAAATCCGGTTTGTAGTCTTATCAGACTATTCTTAACTTATAACTTAAATATTCTTTTTATCTATCTCTTACGGTTTGGCCGCTGAAACAGCACCAGAGACGGACGGACTTGTCTATTAGATAAGAGATACAATGTGTCCGTGTATATAAAATAGCTTTATGCTTCATCAACTAGCACATTTGCTATTTGTGATATGGTAGACTTTTTCATTGAAGTTCATATCTCCTAAGATTGCTTGTGAATATTGTGATGTGTTCATTTCATTTCTTGTCTTTCGTATTCCCTATCTTTCGTTCGCCTCGATCGGATGGAACGCTCGCATGAATGGAAATGATTTATCGTATAGCAAATTTTGCACTAAGTTTCTTTTTGAGAAATGCTTGGTTGGCCTTGTTACGTTATTGCTCATATCACTCAATTTACTTTAGTTATTCGATAAACCGATAAAAAGTATAAAATGTAGTTATTTGCGGTTTAAGATATTTCTTCGTTTATAAACATTACCATTTTTTCTTGAGTTGTGGATTTTATAAATTTAAAAAAATATATGAAATATTTATATTGGCATTTTATAAATTTAATTTTAAATGACATTTATTTATGTAATTCTAATTATATGAATAATTTATTAAATTTTATGTTAAATTCACGAACCTTTTAAAAATCGGTGGTAAAAGAATTTTGCATATAGTTTTAGATCAGATATCTAATGCACGTTGAATTAGATATCTGATATGATTATTTATGTTAAGGTCAATATCATTAATGCTGTAAATGATACAAATAATTGAAGAAATAAAAATTTACTGGCCATGATTGTTACTATTATTGAACCTATATATATAAAACTCAAAGGTAACTGATTGACATAGTGATCTATCAACGCACAGCCCAAACCACTGAACGGATCGGGCTGAAATTTGGCATGCAGGTAGATGTTATGACGTAGGCATCCGCTAAGAAAGGATTTTGATCAATTCTACCCGAAGCGAAGCGAGGGCGGGCCATTAGTTGCTAATATATTCAATTTAGATACAATATAGCAAAAAATGCTGAAGTAGGTAAGTATATATGTTCATGAGTTAGTAAGTGTCAATTTTGTCCTGCTATATCAAATAAAAAAACTTTTCATTTTAAAATACATTACAAACAAACTGATTTTTAATATTAGTTTAAATTAGTTGTGTTTATAGCTATTAACGGGATTGTTACCATGTACCTTGTTTTTTATGAGTCTCCGATATTTCGGCACTGTTGCAAGCGCCATGATCACGGAGTAACTGAAGTAATTGCGGGTAGATGTTATTGGCAGACATATCGGTCTACCCTCTGACGTCAGTGACAGTGCCGAAATATCGGAGACTCATAAAAAACAAGGTACATGGTAACAATCCCGTTAATAGCTATAATGTTAGTGACCATGAAAGTTTAAAACAATATATTAGTTGTGTTTGTTTAATAATGTTTTTCGGTCCTATTCCAAGAAATATTTCTTGCATTCAACCATACCGCATACTTACGTACACACACGAACAAAGCTGCATTATACCATACATACTTTGTATGTCTGAGTGTTATTAAATTATAATACATTATATATCTGTTTACTACTTAGCAACTCCACGTAGAGGTTAACTTATATTAACTTGGATCAGTTCAAGTACAAGGAAAAATACAAGCGATCCTTTGAATAGCGTGAAAATAAACACTTGCAAATAAATAGTTATTTTAAGAAGGTGCTAAGTGTCAGTATCAAGAGTGCCCTGACCCTATTCTCCTATCACGTGGAGCTGTGGAAAACTTAGTTTTGCACCAACTAGTGCTGCCGAACTATCGATATTAAAACTATCGACAGTTTACATCGAAAATCATGTACCCTATCGATAGAATCAACACAACCGATAGTATCGAAACTATCGATAGCTCAGAACAAGGCAATACTATCGAATGAGTGTAATACTATAGATACTATCGATACTATCGATAGTGTTGCTTTTATCTGCAACAATACTATCGATAGTATCGATACTAGCGATTGTTTTAGACTACTAGTTTGTGATTGACTATAATACTTGAAAATTGTAAACAATACTATTGCAAATTGTTAAACTATCGATAGTATGGTTGCAAATAAAATCGACAGTATAGATACTATCGATAGTTTGTTATTAACGAACTACAATGCTATCGATAGTATTTAACTCATCCGATAGTATTGGATTTTTCTGTGCTATCGATAGTATCGATACTATCTATAAGCCGATCGATTGTCATACGATTGGTTAGCTATCGATAGACTATCGATTAATAATCGATAGTCGACTATTGATCGGCAACACTAGCACCAACACAAAGATACAGAATGTTGTTTCAATAGTTATATTGTTTGGTACTTCTATTTAAATAGAAATGAATCCCTATTTCCGTTGGTCACAAAAGCGACTTACCGATTTTATTCATCATTTTAAATGTTTTCTTATACTTTGTCGAAACAAAAGGTTTTTACGGAAAAATGAAAATTGCGGAAATAACTCCCTAACGGTGGGCGCGAGCGGGGGTTCTTTGTAAACATAAAATCAGAATTTTGTTTTCTTCTAATTTTAACATACAAATTTTAACTCGAAAAGTGTGGCCCAGATGAAGGATCACTAAGTGTCGCCGCACACGGCCCACCGACCACAACCACAAAACGCCGCCACCGGCATATTTATTGTAGTTTTCATACATTTTATATGGACTCGCCACACACGGTACGCCGGTGACCGCCACACGCTACAAATCGTCGTTGCTCGCTTCTTGTGGCCCGCACCGGCCACTTAATGCGCCGATACAAAACGCCGCCACACGTCACTGGCGCGATTCCCCACCCCTCTCTCCCTTACCTTAGTCGGCCGCTGTCGCGCGCTTCAGCCACTTTAGTAGCCGCTTCTAGCTTCTCATGGCGGCGTTTGTGGCTGTGGCGTGTGGCCCGTGTGCGGCGCAAGAATTATTTTCTCTTGGTTCTATTTGCTTCTTAGATATCATGAGAGTTCAAAATACCAACAGCTGAGTTTGCAACACAAATAGGTATACGTTTATGTTAACATGAGGTAAACTGTGCCGTCCGTCTGTTACAAAAACTATTCAAATCATCTTATCCATATGCAAAACACATTCTATATGCAGATCATATTATTATAGCTTAAGTCTTAACACAACTGTTTATTGCGTTTGATAAAATGCAGAAGGTCATTTTTTAAATAAGACAAAATACTACAAATTTATTAAAGACTAGTGGCCCGCCCTCGCTTCGCTTCGGTGTAGAGCTGTAGTGTAAACTATAGTTTTTGTTCTCAGGCTTGTGCTATAAACAATGACTTTATTTATATTATTACACATGTTATTGTGAGTCAACCATAAAAGGTAGACATATGCTGTTGCGGGATATTTTTTAGACAATTTTATGTAAAATATTTTCGTCATACATGATTTCTATGTAACTTTAACCATGGCTGCACACGCGACGGAAGTTTAAAAAATGGAGTAACTTCTCCCGTTTTCCCAACATTTCCCTACACTACTCTGTTGCTATTGATTGTAGCGCGATGAAAAGTATACTATAACCTGCCCAGGAGTATGAAGAATAATTGTACCAAGTTTGGTTAAAATCCGTCGAGTAGTTTTTGTTTCTATAAGGAACATACAGACAGACAGACAGACAGACAGACAAAAATTTTAGTGATTGCATTTTTGGCATCAGTATCGATCACTAATCACCCCCTGATAGTTATTTTGAAAATATATTTCATGTACAGAATTGACCTCTCTACAGATTTATTATAAGTATAGATTTTAAGGACAGAACATCCGGTATTTTTTATATTTCTTTCTTAGGTTTTCAAGCACATAACTCATTAAATGAAATAGGTTTCAACGGGTTAGATGCACTGAATTTATTTATTTATTGACGCTTCGAACCCTTTGCAGGAATGCGTCGTCAGAATTATGATTTTTTATTTACTTTACAAGCTACCACAAGATATAAGACAAATCGATAATGTGATAAAATATAAAGTGACCCTAAAAAGTTTTTAGTAAATAAAGCTTATTATACACTAAAGGAATATTTAAGTGATGCTGAAATTTAAATTATTATTATGTCCTTAACTTTATGAACAAGATTGATTATTATATTGTTTGACATTGAGATTATTATATTGTTTGACAATGATAATGTGAATTTATTTATATTATGCTCAATGAATGGAATAATTGTAATAAGTTTTTTTTTCTCGACATGTCAATTCATTTGCACACCCCATTGGGTAATAATATAGGATGCTCTTTATCCCTGTATCACCATTTGTAACCATATTCTGCAAATAAAGATTATTATTATTATTATTTATTTTTTAGGTTACTATGTTAAGGAGTCCATGCGAACGAAATTTGTACTTTGAGATCGTAAAGCTTATATATTAAAATTTACTGCTGTAAAGAGCGACGAAAGGTGCTTTTTATGTCTGTTCTAGACAGCCATCCAGTAAAACAAGCACTTAATTATTTCACTCTCTTTATTGACTTGTTGCCGCCGGCCGGCATTTTTTGTTTGATTATCTACACTTATTAACATAACCTAAAGTTTCAACTTTGTACTTAATATTGTGAAACCTAATTTATCTTGATTTTTTGGATTATAAATGACACCCGGCATTTTGTGCCAAAGTTGTATACTTTTTTAATTTTTTTATCTGTGTTTCATAATTGGGTAACGTAGTCTGGCAATATTTGTCATCAGCAGCTAGCTGTCAATGTCAAATACGTAGGTTTGTCATCAAAAGGGTTTCTATATCAAAAAATATTAATCATTATATAACTTCTTTCCACGATTCACTAAAAATAAGGTAAAAGTAGTTTTATGTAGCAAAGTTTAGCATTTTTTCTATGAAAAGTGCCGGGTCTCCTTTAACATAAAGAAAACAAAATGTAACTTAAAAAATGTTTATTATCAGCTATATTTTACTTAAGTATTTGCAATTTTTGTAAATTATATTTTTATATGTCTAAACTTATCGCCGCCCCCAATTATGTTTGGTACAAACATATAAATTATTACTGGCAACACCAATTGTTAAATTTGATTAGACACACTTTACCCCGGCGGCACCAAGTCAATAAAGAGCGTGAAATAATTAAGTGCTTGTTTTACTGGAGGGCTGTCTAAAACAATATCTAGAATCTAAAGAAAAGTTTACTAGAAAAAAAAATCCACGCGGACCAGGCAGCGGACGGGACTCGAACCCGCATCCTTCGATCCCGTCCGCTGCCTGGTCCGCGTGGATTTTTTTTCTAGTAAACTTTTCTTTAGATTTAAACATCTAGCAGTTAAATGCTTAAAAATAAATAAAATTACGACCTCCCTGGCCGAGTGGTTTATACGCCGGGTTTCATGGCGTCGCCGACTCGAGAGGTCCCGGGTTCGAATCCCGGTGGGGGCAGATGTTTGTGTGATGAATACGAGCATTTGTACTCCAGTCATGGATGTTTAATATGTATTTCATATAAATATACTTATATATGTACAATATATGTATTGAAATGAAATGAAATGAATTGTCATTTATTCAGTCTAGGCTGTTACAAGCACTTGTGAAGGTCAAGAAGCTACGCCATCGGTTCGCAAAACTACGGCGGGAGACCTTGTACTGAGAAGAACCGGCAAGAAACTCAGCAAGGGCTGTTTTTTTCTCCCTGTATTGTTATATACAGTGTCGTCAATTTGAAAAATTACTTCAGAAATACGTCTGAAGTCACTTTCCATTACATCATCTGGAATATAAATAGTTACAATTAATTTTATAGTTAACATTTTAAGTAGTATATAGGAAGCGGCATTAGATAGGTACAATATTACTGTTATGAAAAATGAGTAATACCCATTTAATATCAAATTATAAGAAACACTATGTCCATGCATTACGATCATTTAGATAATCATCAACTTTATAATAGCCCTTATTCATAAGAGTATTTTTGATCTGAGATTTAAATTTAGTCAGTGGAAGCTCAATCAGATCTTGGGGAACTTTGTTAAACAATGCAATACTACAACCCAGAAATGAACCTCTTGATTTTTGGAGTCTGAAACATGGAACGGCAAGCTTGTTCTTAAATCTAGTGTTAAAGTTATGGGTTTGACTTTTTTTTGCAAATTCATCATAGTTTTTTCTTACATATATTAAATTTTCATAAATGTATTGCGACGCCAGTGTTAAAATATTAATTTCTTTAAATTTTTCTCTAAGGGATTCTCTTGCCTTTAAATTGTATATGGCGCGAACAGCTCTCTTTTGCAGTATGAAAATACTTTCGATATTAGCGGCTGAGCCCCACAACAAAAGGCCATATGACATAACACTGTGAAAGTAACCAAAGTAAACTAATCTTGCCGTTTCCACATCAGTTAAGAGTCTTATCTTTTTAACAGCGAAAGCTGCAGAGCTCAATCTACTTGACAAGGCATCAATATGAGGATCCCATTGCAGACGAGAGTCTAAAGTAATATTCTATCCGTTACCCTAGTATCCCATAACACAAGCCTTTATAGTGCTTACTTTGGGGCTAGGCTAATTGGTGTGAGTGTTGGAAATATTTATATTTATTTATTATTATTATAAAATCATAATATCTAGAATGTTTTGACACTGATTCAAGTCCATTTTAATAGGAAACGAACCTTCTACGCTAACATGCGCAGGGGCTTCGGTATGTGTCGATAGAATAGCGGTTATCGCAGGGTTGTTAACCCAAATGCATAGTTATGCACACGCAGCTATAGCTACTCGTAGGAACTATACATGCGGTTGCGTACAACAGGTGCCAGTATTCCGCGTTGGAACGTTTGAGAACCAGCTACGGTGCATTAGTCGATGCGGGTTACATACGATGAGGTTTATCTTGCAATAGGATTTCGTATTTTATTAGAAACTTTAAAAGTTCCCATTACGTATTGGGAAAATTTGATCTGCTCTAGAATATCTAATGGATCCCGACTGTTTATAAATAGCTCTGTTACTTACTTAAAAGAATAAATCTAGACTCTGTTGCTTTCCTTCAGTTTTTATTTAAACTTAATCATCAAGCAGGTTCAGATTTTCTAAATTACCCTTTATCTGGTTTTAGATTTTTTTAACTTACCTTTTGCTCTTTAGATTTTTTAAATTTACCCTTTTTAGATTTTTTTTTCAATTTATATTTATTTCTATTTTGCTGGAATTGTCTTTTAAAGCCCTACACTTTAATACTACGTACGTTTGAAGTATTAAAGTTATGAGCAATTTTTTTATTCACATTAAATGAAAACTGCTCATCTATTTCAAGGTAACTAATAGGGTATTTGACAGTATTAAAAATAAAGTGCCAATTGTTAGCATCTGTGTTAAGAATGGCAGGGGTTTTAACCTTTTTTTACAAAAGAAATATTTATAATTTTACTAAAAACCCACGAAAAAGATAATAGTTTTCTTATCTACTGTCACGTGACCCAAAACGCTTAGGATTGGTGGAGCCTAAAATGACGTTACACGCAAGTAAACCTCCGGTTAAAGTGACATTACATTGTATCGTTTGACGTTTTAATAACAGTCGTGTGACGTCACATACCAGTAAGACGCCATATTGTCCAGAAAAACGTTTTCGCGGCAACTTGAAAATGGAGTTTTTGACTTGGTTATTTTTATGTTTTTATTTATTTTTTAGCATTTAACTGCTAGATGTTTAAATTTAAAGAAAAGTTTACTAGAAAAAAAAACCACGCGGACCAGGCAGCGGACGGTAATGTCAAAAGACATTGTGGGTTACCTACAATGCGAAGAGATGGCGCTGCCTTGCAGCTTAAGGCTAAGAAAATTTCGATGCGGCCAATAGGACCGTGGTAGCATAATGGTCAGTGCATTCGCCCGGATTGCGAAGGGTGCGGGTTCGAGTCCCGTTCGCTGCCTGGTCCGCGTGGATTTTTTTCTAGTAAACTTTTCTTTAGATTTAAACATCTAGCAGTTAAATGCTTAAAAAATAAATAATATCATAAGTAATTATAACTTTAAAAGGAACTGTTAAAAACTTATATTTTCCTACGATTAGTCAGTAAAAGATTAGTTTTACCATAAGTTCTACACAATGCTGTCTGTGATACATTAGCCATAGTAAACCAAATATCCACCAATCCAATCCAATTTGTCAGATTAACATCTAAATACGCAACGTCAATTTTAATGACAGTATTAATAGATGCTAATCGTGTCGTATTTATTATTACGGTTGTGTCATGTTTATTATATATTTATATCGCAATAGTTCGAAGTGACCTTCAGTACTCATATTGGGGCACTCATGCGTGATGACTACCAACATGTCACCGCCAAAATTAGAAGCAAATTCAATGTGAATAATAACCCGCAAACAAACGAAGACAAATAAATAGAAGTAGCTTATCTAAAGAAAAGCTTTTACTAGAAAAAAAAAATACACTCGGACCAGGCAGAGGACGGGACTCGAACCCGCACCCTTCGCAATCCGGGCGAATGCACTGACCAATTATGCTACCACGGCCCTGATGGCCGCGTCGAAATTTTCCTAGCCTTAAGCTGCATGGCAGCGCCATCTCTAGCAGTTAAATGCTTAAAAATAAATAAAAACAGAAGTAGCTTATATTTTAATTTTTTTTTTTTTTTTTTTTATTTTTTTAATTTTTTGACCTGCTATATTAGATATTACCTAATCTCTAAGGAGCTCGATTGCGAAAGTGCTTAGCGCGTTCGGCTGCGATCGTTGAAGTTAAGCAACTTTCGCAGTGGTCGGTCATAGGATGGGTGACCAAAAATTTACTATCTCGTCACGCTTAGCCGTTAGTCCCGGTTGCATCTGCAGTCGTTGACACCCACCAATCCGCACTGAACCCGCGTGGTGGGTCATGGCCCAAACTCCCTATTCCATCCATAGGGAAGGCCTGTACCCCAGCAGTGGAGACATTAATAGGCTGATGATGATGAAGGTTCAATCTAAAGAAAATTTTACCAAAAATAAATTCACGCGGACCAGGAAGCAGACGGGACTTGAACCCGTACCCTCCGCTATCCGGGCGGATGCACTGACCATTTAGAAATAATAAACGAATTAGTTACTCCATTATAGCTATTAACGGGATTGTTACCATGTACCTTGTTTTTTATGAGAAGGGAAATGTTGGGAAAACGGGAGAAGTTACTCCATTTTTTAAGCTTCCGTTGCGTGTGCAGCCTTAATGGTTAAAGTTACATAGAAATCATGTATGACGGAAATATTCTACATAGAATTGTCTAAAAAATATCCCGCAACAGCATATGTCTATCTTTTATGGTTGACTCACAATAACACGTGTAATTATATAAATAAAGTCATTGCTTATAGCACAGAACAAAAACTATAGTTTACACTACAGCTCTACACCGAAGCGAAGCGAGGGCGGGCCACAAGTCGTAAGTAAAACTGTTCGTCGCTAAAAGAGTTTGCTAATACCGTGTTATACAACTCCTACTGACAAGGAAAATTTAAAGGTTAACCTTTCACAATTTATTACGCCGATAAAATTTACTTCGACATATTTATACGCAGTGGTAATTAATTGAAGTACTGTAACAGCGAAATGTTGACTGTAATATTGCAGATAAGACTTTTTAATGACATAAAATGATTTTTATTGTTTAAGATTAAACAAATGATGCCCTTTCACAAATATTGCACTGGTTTAATTTGAATAATTTAAAAGCAAATGGCTACAATTATTTTTACCTAATCATCATCATCATAATAAGACTATTAATGACCCCACTACTGGGGCACACGCCTTCCCTATGTATGGAATAGGGATATTGGGCCAGTGCGGATTGGCGGGTGCTAACGACTGCAGATGCAGCCGGGACCAACGGCTTGACGTACCTCCGAAGCACGGAGAAACTCGAAATAGAAGATTTGTGGTCACCCATCCAATGACCGACCACTGTGAAAGTTGCTTAACTTCAACGATCGCATCCGAACGCGCTAACTACCTGCGCCATCGAGCTCATCAATTACCTAATATCAGGCACGAAATATATGAAATTAAATTAAACAATGTAATGCTAGATCTAGCTGATACAGCATTATTCTTAGGTAAGTATAACAATTGACTCAAATTTGCAATTTCTCCGTTAGCTGGTAAATTTAGTTCAGCGGTTTACGGCATACGAAAAATAAGACATTACGAAAAACTGACCTTAATACGTCTTAAGATATTCTCGATATTATTCTCGCACGATTCTCATTCTCTTTAAAGAATAACAAGAATACCTGTTCTCAAATTGAGTTTTAGTTTTAGAGAAACATGCTTTCAATTTAATTCAAAATATCTTTATTCAAATGAAAGCATATTGATTCGTCCATATTTTTTCCCCTACCCTTATAACGTGCGAAGAAAACTTCACAGCGTCAAATCATGTAACAATATTTACAAAATATTATATTGTTGCAGTATCCAATTACAGGAGCAGGTCATCTTTATCATAATTATAGAAATAGCCTCTTGGACCATTTTGGAACAGTTTAAACCCAAGCACTTTTGCCTGAAATATAATCAGATACTTTATAATACGCCTTATTCAGAAGAACTTTTTTAATAGTAGCTTTGAATTAATTGATGCTGAATTGTTGGATATTGCTTTGGACTTTATTGTAGAAGCGTACACAAAGACCTTTAGATTAATTACTGATTTTGTGGAGCCTAGTAATTGGTACAGCAAATTTTTCTTTTCAAGTATTAAGCGAGTGTTTATCACGATTTATAGGAAATAAATTAATATTTTTTCGAACAACTGCTATGCTAGAACTGAGCCCAATAATCGCCAGATAAAAAATATTCCGATACTTACATTATGGAGCAACTTGAGGCTCCGACGACGACGACGTGACGCAGCGGACCCGAAACGGGAAGTTTCGAAACATTCAACTTACAGTGACGGACTCGCTAACGTTACGTTTACGCGCGGTTTCTAAACATGCTCAACGGCTGATGCAATCACAGAACACAGAAAGAGGTTAGAAGGGGGATCATCGAACATTTGTACGAAAGCCAATGTCGTCGTCCCCACTACATTTTCACCTAATAGATAATTAGCCAATCAGACTACGCGACGTCAAAGAATCGAACCAATCGGCGCTCACATCCGAGATCAACGACGCAATCAGAACCAAGTTTTGGTCAAGTTATAAGCATTTGCTCACGCAAAACTGTGGCGCGTCTGCAACAAGGCCATTCTAACCTCTTTCTGTGTTATATGGATGCAATAATCTATATATATAAAACTCAAAGGTAACTGACTGACATAGTGATCTATCAACGCACAGCCCAAACCACTGGACGGATCGAGCTTAAATTTGGCTTGCAGGTAGATGTTATGACATAGGCATCCGCTAAGAAAGGATTTTGATCAATTCTACCCCCAAGGGGATAAAATAGCGAATGAAACTTTGTATGAAACTTTGTCAATTTTAAACCGATCGGGCTGAGAATTTGCATGCAGTTATAAGAAGAATCATAGATGAATGTCATTATGTATAATACAAACCTGAGAACAAAAACTGTAGTCTACACTTCAGCTCTACACTAAAGCGAAGCGAGGGCGGGCCGCTAGTAACACTCTATAATTCTATCGCACAAAAACTTCGCGTATTCGCATATTAAACCGTGACGAAACATTACGTCTTTTTTATGCTAAATGTTAATTTTAAACGCGACTTCAATTACCGCGTTTTTATTCATCAAATTTGGTTGGTGTAGAGTTAAAGTAAACTATGATTACCTATTCTGTTTATCTTTGCAAAGAATACGTTAAGTTTATAACTTAAAAAACAAAAACTGTACATTAATCATTAAGTACATCAAGAAGAAGCCATTTGTATGGAAATCATATAACAAGTTATTTAGCTGTAGACGATGTGATCAAATTCCATTTTTTATCTTACATCATCATTGGATGATCTATTGACATATTATGTTTTTTTTATTACCTACTAGAGATCGCCCGCGACTTCGTCTGTGTGTAAGTTAACACTTGATAATCCCTCTGGAACCTAAATTTTTTCAGGATAAAAGTAGCCTATGTTTTAATCTAGGGTGTAAGCTAACTCCATACCAAATTTTATTAAAAGCGCTCCAGCCGTTTAGACGTGAATAATCCCTCTGGAACCTAACATTTTTTCAGGATAAAAGTAGCCTATGTGTTAATCTAGGGTGTAAGCTAACTCTATACCAAATTTCATTAAAATCGCTCCAGCCGTTTAGACGTGAAGAAGTAACAAACATACATACTCACATACTCACACACACACAAATTTTCGCGTTTATAATATTAGTGTGATTTATTACTCGGTGATCGATCGAGTAAGGAGCTCGATGGTGCAAGTGGTTAACGCGTTCGGCTGCGATCGTTGAAGTTAAGCAACTTTTGCAGTTGTCGGTCATTGGATGGGTGAGCAAAAATCTTCTATCTCGAGTTCCTACATGCTTCGGTAGGCACGTTAAGCCGTTGGTCCCGGCTGCATCTGCAGTCGTTAGCACCCGCCAATCCGCATTGGGCCCGCGTGGTGGGTCGTTGAACCAATCTCCCTATTCCATCCATAGGGAAGGCCTGTACCCCAGCAATGGGGGCATTAATGATTCTCGGTGATTTTTCACTCTCATATAAAATATTCAATATGAAATGTCTTTACGACCCAGACCCAGGATACCATATTATTTTAATTTAGCAGTTAACATTTTATACATAGGTTCAGCCATATACCAAGTCAACCATTAAGTGTTATTGTCATTTCCTTTATTATTAAAACGTTTTCGGTTTAAAGTTCATAGAGACACCTAATTTATTTCTCCTAATTATAGTATTTATTAAAAAAACTAACTAAATACGTTCCTTTTTTGTCGTTTTTCTCAGTTTTCACAAAAAGTGTAAATAATCATTATGAATTCATTTAAGATACACAAAGATTTGAAAAAAACTGTAATGGAATATAATGGTGTAAAAAAAAAGGAAAAAAGCTAACAAGTAACTTAAAAGGATTAACGAAACGAAGTACATGTGAAGTTTGACATTGTATTGTATGTATTTCGACGACCTCCGTGGCCGAGTGGTTTGTACGCCGGGTTTCATGGCGTCACCGACTCGAGAGGTCCCGGGTTCGAATCCCGGTGGGGGCAGATATTTGTGTGACGAACACGAGCAATTGTACTCCAGTCATGGATGTTTAAATATGTATTTCTATATAAATATACTTATATATGTAAAGTATGTGTATTCTATCCGTTACCCTAGTATCCCATAACACAAGCTTTATAGTGCTTACTTTGGGGCTAGGCTAATTGGTGTGAGTGTTGGAAATATTTATTTATTTGATAAGGAAAAACCGAGATTAAAAATAAATTAAAGGAAATTTGTCTTAGTGTCGCCGCACACTGGCCACCGACCACAATCACAAAACGCCGCCACCGGCATATTTCTTGTAGTTTTCATACATTTTATATGGACTCGCCACACACGGTACGCCGGTGGCCGCCACACGCTACAAATCGTCGTTGCTCGCTTCTTGTGGCCCGCACCGGCCACTTAATGCGTCGATACAAAACGCCGCCACACGTCACTCGCGCGATTCCCCACCCCTCTCTCCCTTACCTTAGTCGGCCGCTGTCGCGCGCTTCAGCCACTTTAGTAGCCGCTTCTAGCTTCTAGTGGCGGCGTTTGTGGCTGTGGCGTGTGGCCCGTGTGCGGCGACTTTTATTAACTACCACCTTATTTCTGTGGATAAGGTGTCCTTGTTTAACGTATTAAATGCAAAAGCTTCCGATTTTATTATACTCTTTATTGCATCATATAGTTAAAACATATAGTAAAATACATAGTAAGCAAAGGTTTTGTTAAATAGAAGAAGTTTATTCACTTAGGAGAAGCTCAATGGCGCGGGTGGTTAGCGCGTTCGGCTGCGATCGTTGGAGTTAAGCAACTTTCGCAGTGGTCGGTCATTGGATGGGTGACCAAAAATCTCAAGTTCCTCCGTGCTTCAGAAGGCACATTAAGCCGTTGGTCCATCTGCAGTCGTTAGCACCCGCCAATCTACACTGGGCCCGCGTGGTGGGTCATGGCCCAATCTCCCTATTCCATCCATAGGAAAGGCCTGTGCCCCAGCAGTGGTGATTAATAGGCTGATGATGATACTGATTCACAACTGGAAACTTGTAACTATTGTTTCCGAAAACCTAATAAATATATAAATAGGGCCGTGGTAGCATAATGGTCAGTGCATTCGCCCGGATAGCGAAGGATGCGGGTTCGAGTCCCGTCCGCTGCCTGGTCCGCGTGGATTTTTTTCTAGTAAACTTTTCTTTAGATTTAAACATCTAGCAGTTAAATGCTTAAAAAATAAATAAAATCATAACTAATAACGATGACACAGAAAGTATGTACAAAGATGTAACATAGGCCCTGCCAGAATACCAGCGCTGTTATGGTGGGAATATCCGTTCCCACAATAACAGCATTAAGCTGAGGCAGGGTCCTGATTGGCCATTCTTTGTGCTCATGTGTATTTTCTCTGTTTTGTTTTAATTTTATTGTTCTTGCTCATTGTTTATTTTTTACAAGCTTTTATTTAACTTGCTATGTATGTTTGTTACGGTCAAATCTTACAACTCAATTTTAAAGCACTTGCTCTCAACCGATTAAGCTGAAATTTGATATGCTCGTTCAGTTCGGATGACAATGCATGATTAACAGTGTGACGTCATTCTAAATCCAATATGGCGGCATACCCAAAATGGCGGACCAATAATTTTTAATGCATTCCTACAATATGGGTATCAAATTAAAGGGCTTGCTGAGAGTAACTCGAAAAAAATGTGACGTCACTCTCAATCCAATATGGCGGACTTCTGAAATTTGAAAATCTATTTAGAAACAGATATCTTTAACTAATTTAGTTGAAATTTTCTTTTTTTCTTTTTAGCGCATTTGAATAAAAGCTTGTTTTTAAAAAGGTTTTTTTTACCTTAATTTTATTTCTACTTATGTACCAACTTATGGCCAATAAATACTTTTTCTTTCTTTCTTTCTTTCTTTCTTTCTTTCTTTCTTTCTTTCTTTCTTTCTTTCTTTCTTTCTTTCTTTCTTTCTAACATTCTATAAACGTATTAGTGAAAGTAATCTTTAAGATAACTAGGTATTTGAAGATAATTCATTATTCGTATGGATATAATTGGAGCTTACCTCATCGTGACGAGAAGTATTTAACCAACAACCAATTGATGAGAATAACAATCCCTCTTCTGAGACATCAAAAACCGCAGACAAAAACTAATGAGTTATTACGAGATTTCGGCAAATTTGACTTGTTCTGACGTTTTGACACGAATGACCGCCTCCGAAGCGATTCAAATTGGGTTTGGTGTTTTAAATGGTAAATATCTAACGGCCGTACTCAAAGATTTCAATCAAATTCAATTCCTATTCCAATGTCAAAGAGACAACACTAACTTCATCATCAGCCTATTAATGTCCCCACTGCTGGGGCACAGGCCTTCCCTATGAATGGAATAGGGTGATCGGGCCATGACCCACCACGCGGGCCCAGTGCGGATTGGTGAGTGTTAACGACTACAGATGCAGCCGGGACCAACGGCTAAACGTGCCTTCCGAAGCACGGAGGAGCTCGAGATTGAAAATTTTTGGTCACCCATCCAATGACCGACCACTGCGAAAGTTGCCGAACGCGCTAACCTCTTACGCCATCGAGCTCCTCACACTTACTACACTAACTTAGTATACTTAAAAGTTAATTCATTTCTCGCGGTAGATACGGATGTACGGTTTAATTCTTGCATAGCTTAAAATACAAGTAAATACATACTGTGCGTCACAAGGTTCTTCCTTTCCACGCATTTTTCACTTCCTTTAAATGAATTACTCTTTTCATACACATTGACCTGTTATTTAAAGCCGATATCGGACTTTCTCCAATTCTCTGCCCTTTTATACTCACCTTGTATACATCTTTATATATATAATTCTTCTGTGAGTGTGTATGTCACTGAACTTCTCTTAAACGACTGGACCGATTTTGATGAAATTTTTTGTGTGTGTTCAAGGGGATCTGAGAATGGTTTAGATTCACAATTTTGTCCGCTGGACAACCCCTATTTTTTAGGGCGGTACGAAGTTCGCTGGGTCAGCTAGTTTATTATAAAAGAAGGAATCACTACATAGTATACAGCAAAGTCGCTTCCCGCTGTCTGTCCCTATGTCCCTATGTATGCTTAGACCTTTAAAACTACGCAACGGATTTTGATGCAGTTTCTTTTAATAGATAGAGTGATTCAAGAGGAAGGTTTCTATGTATAATACATGCATAATATAGTAGAGAAATACTGATAATTTGAGGAGCTCGATGGCGCAAGTGGTTAGCGCGTTCGGCTACGATCGTTGAAGTTAAGCAACTTTCGCAGTGGTCGGTCATTGGATGGGTGACCAAAAATTTACTATCTCGAGCTCCTCCGTGCTTCGGAAGGCACGTTAAGCCGTTGGTCCCGGTTGCATCTGCAGTCGTTAGCACCCGCCAATCCGCACTGGGACCGCGTGGTGGGTCATGGCCCAATCTCCCTATTCCATCCATAGGGAAAGCCTGTGCCCCAGCAGTGGGAACATTAATAGGCTGTTGATGATGATGACTGATAATTTTAGAGGTTTTTAATGTAAGGTCGTAAATAAACACATTTTTTTCCGCTTCATTGCAAACGCTGGCTGAACCCTACGAGATAGATCAAAATAATGTACTACAGTATCGTACACCTTAAAAAGGTCTACAAAAAAGTCCGCGATGGTATATGCCTATCTCTTAGGGATAACCGACAATAACCATTTTTTAATTACTTATTACTAGAAAATAATGGCTTATTTACGAAAAAGCGATTTTAAGCAATACAGCATTAATCCTTATCAATTAAGTACCTTAAATACATTGTGCATGTAATATAGATCAATATGGCTCTACAGCATGTAATTTAAATGAATATTTTCGAAGATATTACAGATTTAAAATGCAGGAATATACCGGTTCGGACGGTACTGGCCGGGGGCCGGGCGGCGGCGGCGCGTGCCTATAGTAATTAGGTATTTAAAGAAAGTCATTGTGTTTAATAGAAGCCTGAGAACAAAAACTATAGTCTAAACTACAGCTCTACACCGAAGCGAAGCGAAGCGAGCCACTAGTCAAATAATAAAATGAAAAAAACGACCGAGCCTTACAGTATTCGCGTATGATGTGTAACATTTGAAACCTCACCTTATATTAGTAAAAAAGGAAAGAAAACCTACTACAAAAGGAATAAGCCATTTAAACATTATATTCTAAAATCAAATCACATAGCGCGCGCTTTCGCGACTTCCTGTTCCACACTTCCGTCCCATTTCACGAAATCACTCCCACAAATTGCAGGAAAGCGAGAGGAAAGATGTTACACATCACAAAAAAGTCACCGATAATATCTTTCAATGTCCACTCCTAAGCTTAAAAATGATGCGTAAAATAATTTGTAAAACAACGCAAAGCGTTTCTGATCATTAAATTCATTCAATGACACATTACTGATTAACATACAGACCTGCTTTGTAATTAGCATTGCACCTCTAGAGGAACGTGACGCAGCTCGTATCTGCAGTGTTGGGCAAAATACAAAATAACTTCAAACTAACAATTTCAATTACAAATTGTAATTGGTGACTTTAATTACAAATTACTGGAAATTATTGAAATGTAATTCAATTAACAATTACAATTACCAATTGTAATTGTTAATTGCAATTACTCAATCACATATATATAATCTCTTTTTAAATAAAACTTTTAGGTATATTATGATTTATCAAATGTTTATTTACGAAATAGATCACATAAATTGTGTAATTATAACCACCTTTTTTAAAATTAAGACAGAAAATGTTTAATTTATTTTAAATGAGACATTAATACTACTCTTTTTTGATCAGAAAGTTTGTAAGATTTTAGTAAGTTAATCATTGTAGCATAATATGAGAACAATCAATCGAAATAAAGGTGCACGCCGCCGAGAGACTAGAAAAGGGATAGGTAGCTGTGTAGGTACTGGTAACGAGGCACACACTTACACACTCATAAATTCATGGCAAATTATACAATAAAACTTTGTATGTATTGTGCTTGTTGTGCTGCGTACGGGTATCAAGCTAATAACCACTCAATTTATATGTTACCCTTAAAAAGTAATTGAGTAATTTGAATTACAAACTAATGTAATTTAAATTACTTCGGACGTAAGTAGTTGACTAACAGTAATTTCAAATACATGTAATTGCAATTAAAGTAATTCAATTACTATTCATTGAATTAGTAATTCAATTACAAAAGTAATTAATTACGCCCAACACTGTCTGAATTTAAGATGACATACCCGTGCTCATACCAGCAGGTTCTGTTGTGTGTCAACATTTTAAGGTCACACGGGTATGGAAAATGTGCTCCGAGAGGACGAAGTATTTTTGAACTCTCATTCTCGTGTTGATTGTGCAAATATTATTGACGCTAAAATTTTTAAATGGTTGATTGAAAATTTGTTAATGTTGGTACGTTTTATAATTATGACTGTAGATCTACCTACTTCCTTAGTATTAAGTTTAAAATTTTTACATTTAAATTATATTTTGGACAATTGAATTATTTTTCACAATATGTTATACAGGATTAAAAATTTGTAATATTGGAACGTTTCATAATTGTGACTGTAGATTCTATCTATTTAGTTTAGGATTATTGCAATACCCTAACTGGGTTCTTGTTTGGAATGATATATGTATATATATTTTAACAGCATGTAAACAACAAGAATGCAATATAAATATGAATATGAATATCGTGTGGTATTCAGTTTTTTTGAAGGATGGCTGAAAAGTATTTCCCCTGCCTTCTTTTTTGAGTGTGTATCGCGTTTTAGCGTCACTGTGTTTAGGGATGGCGAGATTCTAAGGGGACCTCAAGCCAAGAATTGGCGAGTGCCTCTAGAGGTATTGCAGGCGGATGGCATCACACCACGGGGAGAGTCTCCTCTCCTTCTCTCCGTCTTGAGCTTCTGGACGGCTGATGGCAAACGGCTACTTTGCCTATAGACACTTATGATACGCACCGTCGGTTGCCTATCATTTTTTTTGTTATTTTATTGTGATCTTCTGTAGGGTAGGGGTTCCTTTCCTGACGAGCGCTCTAATTATAGCGGAAAATCCGCTTGGCCTACCTCTGCTAGAAATTTTATTAAGATAGTATTACCACCCAGAAAAATGGAGTTTCTTATTTTACTCCGATTTTCCTTTAAAAAAGCAGTTTAGTAGGGAGAATTGAATAACTATGTTAGTATGGGTAATTCTTGTACACATTAAGTGAACTATGAGCTGTCTATTTATACTTATAATAAATCTCTAGAGATGTCAATTCTGTACATGAAATATATTTTTAAAATAACTATCAGGGGGTGATTAGTGATCGATACTGATGCCAAAAATGCAATCAGTAAAATTTTTGTCTGTCTGTCTGTCTGTCTGTCTGTGTGTATGTTCCTTATAGAAACAAAAACTACTCAACGGATTTTAACGAAACTTGGTATAATTATTCTTCATACTCCTGCCCCTCTAGCATGACCACCGAAACGGGATATGATAAAGCGATATATCGGCATTAACTGTCAGACTACTATGGAGTTTGACAGTAGTATGACAGTTAATGTCTATATATCGCTTTATCATATCCTGTTTCGGTGGTCATACTAGAGGGGCTGGGCAGGTTATAGTATACTTTTCATCACGCTACAATCAATAGCAGCAGAGTAGTGAAGGGAAATTTTGGGAAAACAGGAGAAGTTACTCCATTTTTTAAGCTTCCGTCGCGGGTGCAGCCTTAATGGTTAAAGTTACATAGAAATCATGTATGACGGAAATATTCTACATAAAATTGTCTAAAAAATATCCCGCAACAGCATATATCTATCTTTTATGGTTGACTCACAATAACACGTGTAATTATATAAATAAAGTCATTCTTTATAGCACAAGCCTGAGAACAAAAAATATAGTTTACACTACAGCTCTACACCGAAGCGAAGCGAGGGCGGGCCACTAGTACTTAATAAACGAATCAAGATATTAACCAAATTCTTAAAAAAAAAAATGCTTTTAATCTCGATTGCCAAAAAAAAGTTACGAAGTTTTGAATAATTGATTTTTTCGTCCCAACTGTTCGCCATAAAACGTTACAACGGGAAAACGATATTCTCAACCGGTTTTAATGAGTGACACCATCGTATATTATCTGTCTTACGATCAAGGTTAAAGGTTTAAGGATAGAATATTTCACAAGTCACATAAAACCAAAATAATGTGAGCTTTATGATAAAAAAAAAAATGGTTGCCTGTAAAGTCGGTTTTACGGGCGAAGATTTTACGTGACAACGTCTTTTTCTCGGTAGAATATTTATTGATATGAATATAATTAAATTGCACAATAGGAACAAGGAATTGAATGAAAATAAGAATTGCACAAATTTTAACTATAGAAATATATTTTGTTTACTAAAACATTGTACATGTAAACTTAAACTTAACACGAGAGACTCATCGTAACGTTACCGAGCGTTACACTTTTTCATAAGTGACTCCCAGCCGCAACCTAATTTAAGACGTTGTCACGTCAAAACGACGGGTTGCACTCCGGCAGTGTCGTAAGAAGTGAAAACTTGAATATTACCGTTGTGCCTTTTTGATATTTTGGAATGGTTAGTTTAGGTTAGGTTAGGTATAAAAGTACTATCGTGTATGTGGTAGAATACAATATTTATTTATTGCGCTCTCGTACACAAACATGACAATTTATATTAAATTAAAAAAGTTTATCTCTCAGAAAAATCAACTTACATGAATCACGTTTAAGCGCACTTAGCGACCTCTATTGTAAAGAAATCAACATACATGAATCACATTTAAGCGCACCTAGCGACATCTATTGTAAAAAATGCATTTTCTTCTCTAGCTGAAGCGCGGGCGCAAGGCAAAAGCATTAGTTGCATAAAATTGAGCCTTAAGACACATCAATAAATCTCAAATTGCGTTAATCGTGCGGATATATCTACGTATACGTTAACGTGGCGGGTGCGTGGCGTGTGCGTGGCGTGCGTGGGTCATCTGAACACGCCCTAAAGGTTTCATTCCTAGCAGACATACAGCATAGATTCAGAGATTCAGAGCTTTATTGAAGTGTCATAAGACTCTAATTCTATACAACCAATTTCGAAGCGTGTTAGACGCGCGCGCTGGCGTGCGGTGCTTACGCATAGCGCGTGCGTGTCGTCTGAACAAGGCCTTAATGTGCATGGAACTTTAAGAAAACCAGTAAGAAACACTAAAGTATCCTTTAGAGGAGCTCGATGGCGCAGGTGGCTAGCGCGTTCGGCTGCGATCGTTGAAGTTAAGCAACTTTCGCAGTGGTCGGTCATTAGATGGGTGACCAAAAATTTACTATCTCGAGCTCCTCCGTGGTTCGGAAGGCACGTTAAGCCGTTGGTCCCGGCTGCATTTGCAGTCGTTAGCACCCACCAATCCGCACTGGGCCCGCGTGGTGGGTCATGGCCCAATCTCCCTATTCCATCCATAGGGAAGGCCTGTGTCCCAGCAGTGGGGAGATTAATAGGCTGATGATGATGATGATGATGATGATCCTTTAACAAACAGTGTTTTAACATTGCATTTGAAACTATATACCATCAATACATCAATATAAGCATTTTATACGTGGAGTGAAGTAAAAACTACACTCTTCGCAATCCGCTCATCATTATGTCCTAATAAATAAAGTTTAAATTCTTACGAATCGAGTATTTTCACCTTTGGAACGAGTTGACCGATGATGACATCACCGGGTTGTTAGATGGGTCTCATATTTCTTCTTGAGAAATAAACTTTGTGTGCACTGTTGAAGTATACTTACAGTTTGATTACAACAGCACCCTTATCACGTTGCAATAAGGTTCGTATTACTTGTGAAAGAGTTCTTCTCCAACGGCCGTGACTGTCAATTAATCTTTGATTTAGAGAATATAAATTGTATTCCGATTGTATGCAGACATTACAAACGAAAGAAAAAATCTAAATAAGAAATATTCTAGTGCAAAAAGAAGAAAAAAGCAGTCTGGAAGAACTTGCTATTTATCGTGTAGCTTTTCCAGTTTAAGTGATTTATCACTTTAGCAAAGTTTCATATTTCGGAATATTTTTATTTTAAGCTAAAGCAAATTTTTTTATGTTAGAAAATCTTTGAAGATCAATATTACAGATAGTAGTCTGTAATATACAAAAGTAATTTTACTGTAAAAATCAATCCCTCTGATTGCAACTCCCATACGAATGCATATAAAAAGATCGTGCATATGTCGCAAATCAAAGTTCACATTTAAAACGCCGTCTTTGTGTAGATAATTTAAGTATTCTCTACGCGAGTTGCGTTGGTGTCAAACACACATTGTGCACGGTAAGATTGCACCATCGAAAAATTTTAAACGATTTTTTTTATTATAAACTAGCCAATCTTCAAGGCAATGTTCAAAACCTCTTTTAGTAGGCGATTCTCCTGTTCCCTAGGTCTTTTTCTATACAATCGCCTGCAACTAAAACTTAATATTTTGGGACTAACTAAATTCTCTTGCAAACTTACTGTCTCTAATTATTTAAAATCATTAAACTACGATCAAACCGAAAACCTCCTGCTTCGTTTGGGATGATAATTGGCGTAAAGTAAAAACTTGGCTTTTCCTTATTATTATAGTTACTTTTGTAATAATTTGTATGTGTCTGAGTGTGTATGTGTTTGGATGTATGTTTCTATATCCATAAATGCTGTGTCATAACCATGATTGTGTACTTTATACTATGGCAAATTCACCTTCTCAATTTATTTTTTGTATTTTTCGTATACAATAAGTAGATTTTTTACTGTATGTTAACGTCCTAAGCTGTATAGACATATTTGTAATAGATTGCTGTAACCTAACCCATCCCAAGGAGGGGGGACCGGTGCTCTGAAATACAAGCTCGGCTTAGTTCAGACGCCGACCTCTCATGACATCAGGTATGCAATGGTACTCATACTACGATTGTTAAATGTCTATCCATCCATATGCCTATAAAAATGTAATTAGTTATTTAAAAAAAATGTTGTCGATGCCAAAATGTTGTGACGAGAAATAAACGATTATTATTATTATTAATGAGACGAACACAACATTTTTTTTGTGGTTACAAAAAGTATCCTATCATATAAAAACCAAATATAACGTAGTTAGGTTTAATTGTCTAAGGGACTCACCAGGCTGGCAGCTACCTTGGTCAACGGATCAGCCTTGCTATCCAACGTGGAAATGCTGCCAGCCTATTGGGCACCTGACAGCGGCGCTGGCGGTGATATATTTTAGACGAAACATAGTAATATTTTATTTTATCTTACATAATAATGTCTCTATCTAGGACGTCCACATGGCAGCTTTATTGCGAAGAAAATGCATTTTTTTACAATAGATGTCGCTAGGTGCGCTTAAACGTGATTCATGTTAGTTGATTTTTCTGAGAGATAAACTTTTTTAATGTAATATAAATTGTCATGTTTGTGTACGAGAGCGCAATAAATAAATATTGTATTGTACCACATACATGATAGTACTTTTATACTGATAATTAAAGCAATTCGCGCAAAGTTATTCCCTAAGCATTCCAAAATATCAAAAATGCACAACGTTAATATTCAAGTTTTCACTTCTGCCGGCACTCCCGGAGTGCAACCCGTCGTTTTTTTTTATTTTGTAAATTGTATATTATATAAGTACTTAGTTATAACTGGTTTTGAAGATTTTAGACATTAAATCGTTTTTAGCTTTTGTAATTTTCAATATTTCAGGTCAGTAGTCAGGTAAGATCTTTTTGGATGTTTAACGTATGTAGAGATCACAAATAGTGAGTGATAGTAATGGCGGGGTTGCCAACCGTACGAGAATTCTCTTACAAATACGAGAACACTTATAGTGCGTTTCATCACATAGTTCCTATGCCGTCATGTTGGTTAACAATTTAACAAAGCAATTTGATTGGTTAACAAGTTAACCAGGAGAGACGTCTTAACGTGATGACACTGTTCAATTCAAAAAATTCAATAAAATTCAATATCGTTTATTCAGTCTAGGCTGTTACAAGCACTTGTGAATGTCGAAAAGCTACGCCATCGGTTCGCAAATCTACGGCGGGAGACCTTGTACTGAGAAGAACCGGCAAGAAACTCAGCAAGGGCTGTTTTTTTCTCCCTGTATTATATACAGAGTCGTCAATTTGAAAAATGAGTTCAATATGAGATAACCCATGAAGTCACTTTCCATTACAAATGTAAATGATAAAACAATTATGACTATAAAATAAAAAATATAAAAAACAGATTTAAAAATGAAAATAGTTTAGGAATGCCGTGTCCCACTGTTTAGGCATAAAAACAAATGTACGTAGTGTAATGTATGTAGTGTAATGTAATGTGTAATGTTGACAGACAGTGTGCCAACATGACGGCATAAGAACTATTTGATGAAACGCACTTTACTCATACGTACGAGGTTATGTCAGATAAATTTAGAACATGATTTTTCAGTTCTGGCAAAATGTTGGAGCGTAAACATTAAGTGTCTAAACCAGTGTCTGTTTCTTACTATTTTTATTTTAAGCTAGAGGTTTGAATGTAAAGATAATTTTATTGAAAAACACCCGTTGGACTTAGGCTTGTTGAAAATATATCGATGTATCGATATATCGATATTTTTTGTTCGATATATCGATATTTTTTGCCGATATATTTTGATTCGATATATCGATACATCGATACAAAATAACCAATATCGAAATTCGTATCAAAAACGATATTTTTTTCATTATTAGCGGCATATCACGATCTAACTAAATTCGTATCTGGAAAAATCGTAACTGGATCTCAGATTAATGATATTCAACATATCTATGATCTGTGCTGTATTTAGTATTGTCTATGTCATCATTCGAAAATAGGGTCTATTTTTAGGGAGATAATTTTCGTTCCATTATTATTCCGCGTGTCATATTTCGTGAGCTACTGTACATTTTTGGGAAAATTGGTCCGATATATATATCGATGTTTTTTTCGCGATATATCGAAGCCGATATTGATATTTTTTAAAATATCGATGTATCGATATATCGATATTTTTTTCAACTTTCGACGTCCCTAGTTAGACTATAATTTTACCAACTATAGGGGGGGGGGGGGGGGGGGGGGGGGATGCAAGCCAGGCTCCGAGTTTTTGGCTGTATATACGAGAAAAAAAAGCTATGGTTGGCTGACTGATTAGAACAAACTTTATTGATTTCGCATAACCTGGCTTTAACACTGCGCATAGTTACAAACTAATAACAAAACAGGTTATAATACATACACACACATATATTTATAACCAGTTCATATCGGTAACATACATGAGTATGAGTTTGACACATTATAACGCTATATTCTGATCTACTACATTTATAATTGCTGTTAATTGATAGCTTATTTTTATGGTAAAAATATATAGGTACACGCAAAATAAAAATAATAAAATCTTTATTGGATAAATACCAGAATAAGAAATAATAATAATAGAAATAACCAGTAATATAAGTTATTTACCGGATTCCTACCATGTACCTTGTTTTTACCATGTCATCATCATCATCATGATCAGCGTATTAATGTCCCCACTGCTGGGGCACAGGCCTTCCCTATGGATGGAATAGGGAGATTGGGCCATGACCCACCACGCGGGCCCAGTGCGGATTGGTGGGTGCTAACGACTGCAAATGCAGAAGCACGGAGGAGCTCGAGATAGTAAATTTTTGGTCACCCATCCAATGACCGACCACTGCGAAAGTTGCTTAACTTCAACGATAGCCACTAGCCACCTGCGCCATCGAGCTCCTCTACCATGTGGGTCAATTTAAAATTGGTGGCAGAAAATGTCGTCCCTGAGCAATGATATTTTTTCCTCGTAGATATTAATAAAATATTATAACATCATAGGGGTGTATTACTTAAAAGGCCGATTTTTTAATAACTTTACATTAAAAAAATAGTTTAATTATTCATTAATAAACGCTTTTTTCATATAACAGAGTAGTTTTTAATGGTAACATAGATGTTTTCTAAACAAAAAAAAACTGTCCCTGTACTCAGTGCAATATGGGAAAACCACAATATTTTTTGATCGAATCGTATGACTGTTTTGTTTAAAATATATTGTAATGAAGCAAATACAACATTTTCAAAAACACATTTCATATCTTTTGAATAAATTTATTGAACCAACCATGATTTTTTAAAATTTTGTCCCGCAATCTTTGTAATAATAAGCGTGTCTTCTGTTAACATGTTAATTCAATAAATGCCAAGAGATGACGCCCCGTGTTCAGTTGCGATTAGTCGTCATAATGTTCACTGTTGTATCGACACTGCTTGAGAGGGATGAGGGACGGGGTACATGATTTAGTCGAATATTGGCTGCGGTGTGAGGCGCGTGGTTTTATTCTGTGTTTGCTCTGTTACCAGCCTTTTTATGTAAGTATTTTGTTATTTCTGTACAATTTTATAATTATAAAGTATCTCTAAAGGAATAATTAGTTAATGTGCTATTACTTTTTCATAATAATGTTTCATTTAATGATTAACCATTAGTAATCGTCAAAAATACTACTCTGTTACTACGCAACTATGTTACTAGGTAAAGGTAACAGAGTTGTAGAGTAGTAATAGAGTTGTCATTATTAAACTGTTAGAAGCTATGGTCTTCATTGTTGTGTTTTTATCGGTGCTTGTATGTGACCATGAGACAATATAATATTTATAATGTAATAAATTTACATAATTTGTTCTAGATAATACATAGTACTTCACTATGGCTCTCACAGCAGCTGAAAAACAGCGACGCTATAGAGAAAAACGTAAACTAAATCCAGAAAAGGTTGCAGAAGCAAAGAGAAAGGATTTAGAGCGCTATCATGCAAAGAAACGCTTGGTAAAAGATATGAAGCGAGCATCGAGCGTCTAAAAAAAAGTGGCGAGTTGCGAATGCCAAAAGAAGAGATCGCCAACCACCGCCACCACCTTCAGATATGATTCCACGTAATTTTTCCCCAAGATTTGTCACAGCTCGTCGACTATCTACTCCTCAGCCACCGACTCCAAGATACGGTAGTGCAAGTCCTAACATATCTGCAAAAGCTCGAGGTCGAAAAAAAGTAAAAAGAGACAGATCGAAACTATTAAGAGAAAATCTAAAATTCAAGTAAGAATTACAGAAAATGAAAAAAAAGTATGAAAAATACAAAAAAACATACAGTAGAGCCGTGAAAAAAGAACTTTCAATCAGCAACCCCAATGGTAGTTATGATGTCTTATCAAATGCTATTAAAGAGCGGTATAACAAAGTGAAAAGTTTAAAGGAGAGACGCATTATACATAATATATTTAAAGAAGATAATATAAAGAAATCAAGAAAGAATCGAAGCTCACAAAATCAAAACTTAGAAGTGGAGTCTTTTTGCACAGTATCGAGCAACCTATCTCACGGTCCTCCGGCAATCTGGAGTCGCCTTCACCCCATACTTACCTCAATTCAAGACCGATTTCCTAAAGTGAAATCAATACACATATTTTCTGATGGACCCGCAACTCAATACCGTCAGAAAAAAACTTCTACCGCATATTAATGCACAAGACTATTTTCAAATTACAATTTCACTAAAGCTACGTGGAACTTCTTTGAGGTGGGACACGGTAAAGGAGCAGCTGATGGTGTTGGTGGCTTCCTTAAACGGACTGCTGACCAACTTGTTCCCATTGGCAAAGACATTTCTGATGCGTCTTCATTCTATCAGATTCTGAAAGACAGTAGTAAAGTGAAACTGTACCTTATAACTGACGAAGACATTAAAAAAAATTGCGAAAGAAGTTCCAGCACAAATTGTGCCTTTGTATGGTACAATGAAGGTACATCAAGTGTTTACAGAAGAAGTGGGAACGCTGAAGTATCGAGAATTAAGCTGCTTTTGCCAACGTGGTTTCTACTCCTGTATGTGCCCGAAAAACTATTCTCCACTTCCCTTCACTATTCTCCGATCGAAGAATCAGAAGACAGTAATTCCGAAACTTTAGCGGATATAACTAATTTTATTGAACATAAAAGAAAATCTATATATAATGTTATATACAATTCAAGCTCGGAATCCGGTGACAATATTCCATTAACCGAATTAAAAAATAGATCATTAGATCAACCCGGCCTGTCAAAAGAAAAAAAAAGACAACAACGACTTAATTGAGAAGGAAAATATTCATCCAATTTAAGTCAAAGCAGGTGTTTACATTTTAGTTAAAATTTGCAGTTCTAAAAATGAATACATTTATCTTGGCAAAGCACTAAGTAAAGTAGACGATGACGGCGAAGTAAAAATAGTGTACTTGAAGTCTGTTGATAATACTGCAAAGATATTCAAATTAGTTGAAAATGATATATCATATGAGTCTACTAAAAATAGTTTCCGAACCTCAAAAAGTAATTAAGGGTAAAAGAGTATATTACAAATTCCCTTCTCCTCTAGAAATATTTGAAAAATAACATCTCAGTTGACGTTTAATTTGATCTCAGTAATAGCTTACTTGTTTTCTTTTTAATTTTTATTATTTAGTTAAGTTTTTAAATATACTTCAACTTGTCTAGCCAAAAACAAAAAGTATTGTGATAATAGTGCATAATTTCGTTGTAAAAGTACAACTATGTTGCTGTTTCTACGACTCTGTTACTTTTATGTCCCTAAATATTTAAGAGTAAAGTTAATAATTTTATGAAGAGCTGATATTTGACTCGACGTTTTATATATCTCCTATACACTATTCTAATTAATGCACAATACCATGCCTATATTTTTATAATTGAAGTCAATTTAAGTAATTTATAGAAAAAAATATATTTATAAAACATAGAAAGTAACAGAGTTTACTTAACTTTAATTATTATAAATACTTAAGAATACATATTGTGATTTTGCATGTGGAACATGAAAATAAAGACTTAATTAGTGTTGACTCCAAAGAAGGTTTACAAAAACAATTGTTTGTTTTTTTAATATTAATAAATATATGATGGTAACAGAGTTGCTATTTTTTTTTACCTTTCACTATGTTATTATCTGATAATCTGAAAAAAGCGGCAAGAGATCGCGGCCAAGAACGAAAATGCATTTGGCAAGATTATTTACATAATATGCGCACCTATACATTTAAATTTAAAAACTCTTTTTTGAATTTGGAATCATAATTTGCTGTCACGTTTTTCTGCAACCGATTTTAAATTGACCCATGTATCTTGCTGCAATCCTTGAAAGTTGTTGACCACTGCGAAAGTTAAGCAACTTTCGTAGTGGTCGGTCATTAGCTGGGTGACCAAAAATTTGCTATCTCGAGCTCTTCCGTGCTTCGGAAGGCACGTTAAGCCGTTGGTCTCGCCTGTATCTGCAGTCTTTAGCACCTACCAATCCGCACTGGGCCCGCGTGGTGGGTAATGGCTCAATCTCCCTATTCCATCCATAAGAAACGCCTGGGCCCCAGCAGTAGGGACATTAATTTGACGACCTCCGTGGCCGAGTGGTTTGTACGCCGGGTTTCATGGCTGTCGCCGACTCGAGAGGTCCCGGGTTCGAATCCCGGTGGGGGCAGATGTTTGTGTGATGAATACGAGCATTTGTACTCCAGTCATGGATGTTTAATATGTATTTATATAAATATACTTATATATGTACAGTATATGTATTCTATCCTTTACCCTAGCATCCCATAACACAAGCCTTATAGTGCTTACTTTGGGGCTAGGCTAATTGGTGTGTGTGTCGAAAATATTTATTTATTTATTAATAGGCTGCTGATTTTATGCGAAATTAGGAAAATAAATCAATATTTCCGCTGTTACAGCTATGATTAATAAAGGTTAAGTGCTGTCCGATGTAAACTCGAAATACTTCCTGTTATTGTGTAAACAGACAGTTTAATTTCAAAATGATCGAAACACGAGGAAAACTTAATGACAGAGCACTTAAATACGGTTTAATCGTTTTATGAAGAAATCACCCCTCAGGAAAGATATTTACAATTATTACTGTTACTGGTCTTCCACTTCCTATTGTTGGGTCTATTTATTTGGAACATGAGGAGCTCGATGGCGCAAGTGGTTAGCGCGTTCGGCTGCGATCGTTGAAATTAAGCAACTTTCGCAGTGGTCGGTCATTGGATGGGTGACCAATAATTTACTATATCGAGCTCCTCTGCTTCGGAAGGCACGTTAAGCCGTTGGTCCCGGTTGCATCTGCAGTCATTAGCACCCACCAATCCGCACTGGGCCCGCGTGGTGGGTCATGGCCCAATCTCCCTATTCCATTCATAGGGAAGGCCTGTGCCCCAGCAGTGGGGACATTAATAGGCTGATTATGATGATGATGATGATTTGGAACATATGGTGTTTGCGCTTGGTATCGGAACAATATATTACGATGTCCAGCCTTAAAATGATGACATTTGGGCTTTCACACATATTTTTTGAAGTTATACTTCTTTAGGCGCGTTATGAAAAAATGATGAGAGTGAAATTTTAAGATGCGCGCGCATCACTGTAACACAAAATTTTATTGGTCGCTTTAGCGGCCAACTTCATGCTGTTACTTTTGTGTTTACTGCACATCAAGCAAATCTACCAAAAAAATAGAAATAGAATCTCTATTTAGTGGGTGCTAACGACTGCATTGTGAAGGCCTATCAAAAGTATTTATTAATCTGAAATAACGGAACCAAAGCGCGATTCAGGAGACTACAGCGCCATCTCTTGACCATTAGTGTAGTAGAACCAAAAACCACATCTTTATTTTTTGTAATAAAGTAACAGTTATAGGTATTCATATTTATAATATCAAAAGTATTTATTAATCTGGAACAACGGAACCAAAGCGCGATTCAGGAGACTACAGCGCCATCTCTTGACCATTGGTGTAGTAGAACCAAAAACCACATCTTTATTTTTTGTAATAAAGTAACAGTTATAGGTATTCATATTTATAATATTTATCCACATGTTTCTAGTTTGTATATTCGGAATACGTGTTTGAGTTTCATACAAGTGCAAATCACATATGTTGAAATAAATTATATTCAGTAGCGATTTTAATTGAATATTTTGATTATTTATTTATTTTTTCAAATTAAAACTGAACTTTATTGACTGTGTCCTTTTCCAGACTTTTTATTAATTTATTGTAATTAATTATTTGCATGCAATTAAAAACTAATTTTAAACGATGCCAAAGAAGGATAACTTCTCACGCGCCTACGTAAGTACACGCACCCATTTTTTTTTCTATATTAATCATATCATTACCATTTCCAGTTTCGGTTATTTTAGAAAGAAATATAAGCATTAGGTAGTGAGCTTTCGTTTCCATCCATCCATCTATCAGCCTT
The DNA here is from genome assembly GCA_902850365.2 of Chilo suppressalis. Lineage (NCBI taxonomy): Eukaryota > Metazoa > Arthropoda > Insecta > Lepidoptera > Crambidae > Chilo > Chilo suppressalis. Next base: position 31,818,410 of record OU963898.1, on the reverse strand, counting down.
TCTCCGTCCACTGCTGGACATAGGCCTCCCCCATAGAACGCCACAATGCGCGGTCCTGCGCTATCCGCATCCAGCGGCTCCCAGCACATTTGACGATGTCGTCAGTCCACCTTGTTGGGGGCCGCCCCACGCTGCGTCGCCCGGTACGTGGTCGCCACTCGAGTACCTTTCTTACCCAACGGTTGTTGTTGAGCTTTCGTTTATAAGTAACTAATACATAAGTCGAGTGTATAAGTTTGGTGATGATCCGCCCTTCCGTCCTCCAATCGTAGGTCCCTCCGATTCCGTCGGCCTAAGCACGTCTTTGAGTACCCCGAATACGAAATCACCCGCGCCAACGCGCCTCATACTCCTCCCACACAAGCCACAAACACCAACACTACACAGCTAGCATACTTGCACACTAGCTTAGCATTAGGCAGACACGCACTTGTAACATAAGAGTGCGAAGACCCGGTCTACACACGACACGATATACCAGGTACAGGAATGTACCTGGACGTTTCTCGCCGCCCCCACACGACAACGGCTAACTGGAGCCGAGGTCCGAGTCTCAGAGACTCTAGTTGAGCCGACCCCCTCAGGTTCGAGTGGTGTAGAGGCTTCATACGGAGAGGAGACTTCCCTCGTCCCCACGATGCCATCAGCCTGGAATACCTCTAAAGGTACTCGCCAACTATCAGCTTGATGTCTCTTTACGATCTCGCCGTCCCCAAACTCGGTGACGCTGTAAAGGTCATCTGCGATCAACATACACACCTCAAAAAAAATGGTGATGATGCTTGAAGAGTTATTGCTAATGAAATATTAATGTCAATTAGCATTGTTATGTATTCCTCGAGCTTTTTATTAAAAAGGTTAAACGCCTACATTGAGATGATAACCACCTGAATACATTTACGAACTAAAAACTGCGAAGCTACCAAAGGGACATCAAGCATTAAAAAGTCGAATGCACAACGGGTAAATCAAATAATTTAGAGAAAACTATAGTTTACTAGCGGACCCGACAGACGTTGTCCTGTCTACACGTCTTTAATTTGAAAATTTCAAACTTTTTTTAATAAGCTAAAACATTCTGGATTCATTTTGATGAAAATTACCATTCTCAGATCCCCTTGAACACACACAAAAAATTTCATCAAAATCGGTCCAGTCGTTTAAGAGAAGTTCAGTGACATACTCACTCACAGAAGAATTATATATATAAAGATTTGACACTGCGATGGTAGCGCCGTCTGTCGGATCCAATGTAAATCATTCCAAAATCAACAACTACTAATAAATTAAAAATTAATTAAAAAAACATTGTCCAGCGGACAAAATTGTGAATCTAAACCATTCTCAGATCCCCTTGAACACACACAAAAAATTTCATCAAAATCGGTCCAGTCGTTTAAGAGAAGTTCAGTGACATACACACTCACAGAAGAATTATATATATAAAGATTACTAGAAAAAAAATCCATCTCGTTTCAGACAAGATTTGAACTCGCATCTTCCGCGGGTCCGGCCGTTAGGCACCTATTCCGCGACGCCCCCGGACTGTGGGTGCCCGAGGGATGTAACGCCCGTTGCGTTACGACCTCTTTGCTTGTGTAAACTCTTTGCTCAAGTAATGCCAATGGCTGGCGGTTATATTAAAAAGGAAATGTGATTATTTTAAAGATTTGAAATTGGGATATTTCGTCTTTTATCGAAGGTTATTTACAGGATTTTACCATGTATCTTGTTTTTAGCGAGTTTCCGATATTTCGGCACTGTTGCAAGCGCCATGATCACGGAGTAACTGAAGTAATTGCGGGTAGGCTGTTATTGGCAGACATATCGGTCTACCCTCCGACGAAGTCTTTTATTGCGTTCGATACCCGTACCAGTGTTCACATTCTCACTATTCACTAGAAACTGTTCTCGGCACAGAACACTTACAGTATCGGATCGCGACACGACACTTTTTTGATTAGTTCCGGTTTTACACATACGAACCACAGGATTCCAGACAGTAATATATAAATATCGGAAACTCGCTAAAAACAAGGTACATGGTAACAATCCCGTAAATAACTTATATTACTATAATGTTAGTGACCATGAAAGTTTAAAACAATATATTTTATCGAAGATTCCAGCAGATAGAATTCAGGCTCAAAAGCGAGTAGTTTTGAAATAAAATAATCAATAATAAGTCGCGGTTATTATTCAAAATTGTACAACGCTGCGCTCCCCGGCCTATCCCTTCAGGATAGAGTACCACAGTGCGTTCCGACTATGGGCGCGTTCTGGATAGTCGAAGGAAGACCGGCCGTTAGGCACCTATTACGTTACGCCCCCGGACTGTGGGTGCCCGAGGGATGTAACGCCCGTTGCGTTACGACCTCTTTGCTTGTGTAAACGCTTTACTCATGTAATGCCAATGGCTGGCAGTTATATTAAAAAGGAAATGTGATTATTTTCCACCCATTCCGCGACGCCCCCGGACTGTGGGTGCGTCCCAGCAAGGGGCGTCGCGGAATGGGTGCGTAGCAATAAGGTTCAGTAATCGGCCCGCCAGTCCGAGAACAAAGCTCGTCCTTCCTCGGTCGTTGGCCGATATGGAAATTAATGATTTAAACCCTTTTGTAGTATACAGTTTTCTTTTTATAATAATTATATGGAAACGAGTACAGCCGGGTGTCATTATTGAATTGAAAAGACAGATATTTACTACCTACTTGAAAGGTCAAAAAAAGGTCAGGTTCAAACTGAACTTTTGTAAGTACCTATCACTTATATTATGATTTCCGTAAAGATAATACAGGGAAAAAACATATAAAAATAATACATAAAACCCGAGTTTGTGACCAAAATTTAATTAAATAACTTTGTTTGAATCGTTTGAATAAAATAGGAATTTCAACTACAAAATATATCTATAATAAACTAGCTGACTCGGCGAACTTCGTACCGCCCAAAAGTAATAATTTGCAATAAATTAAAATTGCGGCTATAATTTGAGATTTAAACTATCCTATCTCTCAAGTTGGATCGAACTGCACATGGTGTGCGAATTTCATTATAATCGGTTCAGTGGTTTAGGAGTCCATTGAGGACAAACATTGTGACACGAGATTTATATATATTAAGATAAAACTTATTTTAACAAACTTTTGTTTATTCAACAGATTTCATTATGCTATAATGTTATTCCAATAATTACGCACATATGGGTTAAATTGATACTTTCCAATGTATGAATTCGGTTAAATATAAAAATACACATTCTTAAAAACAATTTCTAATTCGAAATAAAATACAGAGAGATCGAATATCACCTTGTTAGGACATCGTATTTGAAATTTTAAACTCGTGCAATCAAATTTAGCAGAAAGGCGTTTTTGATAAAATTCGCTTATCCTTTCATTTCTTTAGTACTCAACTAAATTGTAGTAAAGTTATTTTAAATTGGCGTATTTATACACTAGTTTCGCGTCTCAATGGGCTTATAACTTCGCTTGAATTTCTTTGGTGGCAATCTTCCAGACAGACAGGATAAGTTCAAAATGCTTTGCATGCAAATTCTAATGATAATACAGTCATCATCACTAGGTTAGGTTCCAACTAAATAGAATATATAAAGAAAACCTACACGAAAGCAGTGGAAATATATAAATGAATATGTTGTTTCATTAAAAAGTTCTTCCATTATATCAGCTAAATCAGGTTAGTAATTCGTATTGATAAAGATTTATCTATTCCAAATTGCTGAAATGAATACACACTCGATTAGATTACATAGCTTTATAGCTGTACGTAATCACTAGGGTAAAACCATGACATAGCATGACATAGTACTTGAAATAAAATTTCTTGTTTTTATTTTTTCTTTGTTGTTCTGTTTTATATTATTCTATTCTGTTTTTAATGTATGCTGTGTAACTAATAAATATTTTTCTCTCTTTATTTCTTTATAAAACGGCGGTTAAACTTGCTTACATACTACGTTTAAATGAAATAGGAATACTTGTGAAATTTTGTCATCATCATCATCTACTATTATTATCCTTACTGGGGCGCGGGCCTCTTCTATGGATGGATTAGAAATATCAGGCCCTGATCCACAACATGGTCCAGTGGGGATGCCTTCTGAAGCACCCATACTATGAGCAGCAATTGCGAAACTGGCTTAATTTTCTAGAGTCTAGAAAAAGTTAGGTTTGGTAAGGTATTTCTATTTTTTGGAAATAAATGGTCATTGTATGCCACGTGGTATGTTAGGTTAGCTACTTTTAGTGGGTAGCCCCCCCCCCCCCCCATCTAGAACAGCCACTGAGACATCCCTACGGAAGGCTGAGTGGATGCACGGGAGGTGAGGGGAGGAGTCCCATTTAACCCCGTCGACTTACCCAGCGACGGGGTATGCGTCATCAAGAAAGGTTAGGTTTAGTTAGGTTAGAAAGCGAATGGCTATCTAGCTCCTAACAAGAAAACATAATTTCATACCGTTAGTGAAAAGTCAACAAGGCAATTTTAATATAAATACATTAAATCTATTGTCGGATGACGCAGGTGCGTACCCACGAGTAACGATCAGCTGTGACAACAGTTCAGTTATTTATTAACTGTTTAGTGAGTTCGCTTCTGTCTGGTTCTTGTGTCCATGGTCCATGGGAGGTTATTGCGCGGCCTCGCCCGTGTCAACGGGTGACTGGGCGGCCTTACTGGGTACGCACAGTTATGTCGTTATGTCGCCGAGCTGTCGATCACAGAAAATATGTAAGGATGCAGACGGGGCGGGGGCATTATGTCTCTTCCGCGTTTTTTGGAGTTTACTCTTTAAGAATCGATTTGCATATATAAGGGGCCCGGTATGAGAAAAATGTGAGGAGTAAAATCTACTGAACAAATGACCTCGTTACGTTTTTGTGCGCAACCTCATCTGCGCACCTTTCACTTTTAGCCATGGCAACGGATAAAAAACATTAAGTTGTCACAAATGTCAATAAAATAAATAAACTAAAAATAGATAAAATCGGAGCAAAATTAATGAAAACAAATAAATAACAGAATATAGAGAAATGCCGGTAAGTGTCCAGCACTCTGGAATAGTGATTTTCAGTACAGATGGAATTATAATACATATTTACAAAATGATGACTAGTGTGTGATATTTTTGAAATTGTGTGTTTCCAGAAATACATAATAAAATATATGATGAATATCGATGATGTTAGATGATAAAATGTGTGACATGGAACCTATGATAGTCGAAACCATGGGACGATTCCTAAGGTATCTCTACTTGTAACCGACTTCTTCGGACTTGATTTTGTTTTGTGTCTGTTCAAAGACAATCGTTTTTAGAGTGGAAACTCCGGTCGTCGTCGGAGCTGACACACACAGTTTTTTTTCATACAAAACGTATAGAAGCATCGCTACGAAAAATATATGAAAAAGACAGGGCGCGCCCTGTTGACATTGAAGGACATGACGCTTCTATACATTTTGTATGCAGAAGGACCCCGTCTGCGTCTTTCGTGTATCTGTGTGTCCATTTCGGACTAGATTATATTGTGTGTTGATAAGGTTGTCTTCATTCTAAATTCATCATCATCATCATCATCCTATTAATGTCCTCACTGCTGAGGCACAGGCCTTCCCTATGGATGGAATAGGGAGATTAAGTCATAACCCACCACGCGGGCCCAGTGCGGATTGGCGGGTGCTAACGACTGCAGATGCAGCCGGGACCAACGGCTTAACGTGCCTTCCGAAGCACGGAGGAGCTCGAGATAGTAAATTTTTTTGGTCACCCATCCAATGACCGACCACTGCGAAAGTTGCTTAACTTCAACGATCGCAGCCGAACGCGCTAACCACTTGCGCCATCGAGCTCCTCATTCTAAATTAGCGCCACGATATTATTAAGGATTGAGAAGTGTTGAGATTACAATACAGAAATACCATCCAAATTTCAGAACTTATTGGTAGTAAAGTTCACTAGAAAAAATCCACGAGGACCAGGCAGCGGACGGGACTCGAACCCGCACCCTTCGCAATCCCGGCGAATGCACTGACCATTATGCTACCACGGCCCTATTCGCCGCGTCGAAATTTTCCTAACCTTAAGCTGCAAGGCAGCGCCATCTCTCTTTTTTTCTAGTAAAATTTTCTTTAGATTTAAACATCTAGCAGTTAAATGCTTAAAACTAAATAAGAACATAACTATAATTGCTATTTCTTCTTTCAAATGTTTAATACTTGAAAAAGTATTCATTTGACATTGTGGGTTGCCTACAATGCGAAGAGATGGCGCTGCCTTGCAGCTTAAGGCTAGGAAAATTTCGACGCGGCGAATAGGGCCGTGGTAGCATAATGGTCAGTGCATTCGCCCGGATTGCGAAGGGTGCGGGTTCGAGTCCCGTCCGCTGCCTGGTCCGCGTGGATTTTTTTTCTAGTAAACTTTTCTCTATATTTAAACATCTAGCAGTTAAATGCTTAAAAATAAATAAAAACATAATTACTGGTAGTATCCAGATTTCCAAGTAGAACTTAAATTTTGTCTCACTGTAATGAATAAAACTCTAGTACAATCTCTTATCTATTAGACAAGTCCGTCCGTCCGTCTGTCTGTGCTGTTTCAGCGGCCAAACCGTAAGAGATAGATAAAGAGAATATTTAAGTTATAAGTTAAGAATAGTCTGATAAGACTACAAACTGGATTTGAGTAACGTAGCACTTCCGGTTTTCGAGAAATCACGAATTTCAAACGAAACCACACAAAATCTCCGAAGTTCTCAATTAATTAAATACATTTTTTTTTGGTGAACATTTGGTTCACTGGTTTGCTAGTCAGTGTATAATATTAACTGTGTAAACATATCCAAATGTACACATACAGTTGATGCGTTGCTAAAATGCCTTTCAGTTTTAAAACATTTCGATGAATCAATCCTCGTTCACGGTAAATTCGAGTTTACGGCGAATACATCGGGCAGTACAGTAATACCGCTAATGGAATGGGGCCTGAGGCGCGGCCGCGTACGGAACCATCGTTTATAAGAGTTACTGGAGTCGTTTATAAGTTGATTCAGGATTTGTCCGGAGATTTCAGGATTTTTGGACTCCTCTCAGGATTGCGGCTGGATTTTGCAAATCTCATGAAATCTCAGGATTTTTTTAATTTCCAATAAAATACAGCTTACGTTTTAAAGATCTCTTTAATAAACAAACTAAAAATTATCTTCTATTGGTTATAATTACATAATTAAAATCAGTACTTTATTATCCAAATAGGTAATTATTCAGTTTTGTCATACTTAATACAAGTGGCCCGCCCTCGCTTCGCTTCGGTGTAGAGCTGTAGTGTAAACTATAGTTTTTGTTCTCAGGCTTGTGCTATAAACAATGACTTTATTTATATAATTACACGTGTTATTGTGAGTCAACCATAAAAGATAGACATATGCTGTTGCGGGATATTTTTTAGACAATTTTATGTAGAATATTTCCGTCATACATGATTTCTATGTAAATTTAACCATTAAGGCTGCACCCGCGACGGAAGCTTAAAAAATGGAGTAACTTCTCCCGTTTTCCCAACATTTCCCTGCACTACTCTGCTGCTATTGACTGTAGAGTAATGAAAAGTATACTATAACCTGCCCAGGAGTATGAAGAATAATTGTACCAAGTTTCATTAAAATCCGTTGAGTAGTTTTTGTTTCTATAAGGAACATACACAGAGACAGACAGACAGACAGACAGACAGACAAAAATTTTACTGGTTGCATTTTTGGCATCAGTATCGATCACTAATCACCCCCTGATAGTTATTTTAAAAATATATTTCATGTACAGAATTGACATCTCTACAGATTTATTATAAGTATAGATGTGAAGATACATTTTTAAAGGAAGGTTTTTTCTTCAATTATGGTTTCATATAATGCCCCACATGTAAATCTCCTCAAATTATATTGATTTAAAAGTATAAGCAGAGTATAAACGATAATATTACGACTTTTTAAAAAATAAATAAATCGTAAAGTACGTTTGAGAGAAAATTCTCAAACTGTAAATAATCTCAGGAATTTTCAATAGAAATCAAGCCTTTTCTCCGGACTTTTGCTTTTATTATATGGTAACCCTGCGTTTGATGCTGTTGTAAATTGGCAGATTTGTGTCCTAGCCTTTTCGTTGTTTGTGAAAGAAACGAGTTAAATATTTTAACGTCGATAGTATTGGTTGTGTTTTGAAGTGAAACTACGGGACGGGTGTAAATGGAAAAATCTATACGGAAAAGATGAAACGGTAATGCGTCACGTGCGTCACACGACGATATATATGTGTGTGTGTGTGTGTGGGATGCGTGCACAGCTCTTCACGACGAGCATGAAAGTTGAAGGGTAACTCGGCGAACGCTGAAATGCTACGAGCGTCATGAGCGTCACACGCGACAATCTATATATATAAAACTCAAATGTGACTGACTGACATAGTGATCTATCAACGCACAGCCCAAACCACTGGACGGATCGGGCTGAAATTTGGCATGCAGATAGATGTTATGACGTAGGCATCCGCTAAGAGAGGATTTTGATCAATTCTACCCCGAAGCGAAGCGAGGGCGGGCCACTAGTATTCTAATATATAAAATTTTCGTGTCACGGTGTGCGTAATTGAACTATTTCGAAACGGCTCGATCGATTTTCATAAAATTTTATATGCAGTAAAGAGTAAGTTAGTATATTTATGTTTTTATTTATTTTTTAAGCATTTAACTGCTAGATGTTTAAATCTAAAAAAAAGTTTAGAAGAATCTAAAGGACGGGACTCGAACCCGCACCCTTCGCAATCCGGGCGAATGCACTGACCAATTATGCTACCACGGCCCTGATGGCCGCGTCGAAATTTTCCCAGCCTTAAGCTGCAAGGCAGCGCCATCTCTTCGCATCGTAGGTAACCCACAATGTCAAGTTAGTATATTCCTTGAAATATCGTGGAGAAAAAATTGAAGTATTGGAGATTGAATATGAATTATTGCTTCTATAAATCTTTTATGAATTCCAATAAGTGTTATAATTCATGAATGATTTGACAAAAGTTTTTTTTCTGTGCAAACAAAGCAATTTTTCATTATTTTTAGCAATTTATTTACTAGAAATTCGCCGGAATCGGATCCTTTTGTCCTTTGCTTTCCAGATGAACGACCTGATCGCTATGTTCCGACATCAATAATTATTTCTGTGGACGAATGTTGTATTGTTTTAGACAAGGCAATTATTTATATATATATATAAAAATCTAGTAGAAAGAGTAATTTTAACAATTTGAATAAAATAGATTTTTACTCGTATTGTAAAAAGGTAGAGATAACGTTTTATTTTCGCCATGTGCTTTATAAAGCGACATCCCTTTCTAACTATGCTCAAGACTAGATCAATCACTGACAATCTCTTATCTAATAGACAAGTCCGTCCGTCCGTGGTGCTGTTTCAGCGGCCAAACCGTAAGAGATAGATACAGAGAATGTTTAAGTTATAAGTTAAGAATAGTCTGATAAGACTATAAACCGGATTTGAGTAACGTAACACTTCCGGTTTTCGAGAAATCACGTGATTTCTATTTCAAACCAAACCACACAAAATCTCCGAATTTCTCAATTAATTAAATACATTTTTTTTTGGTGAAGATTTGGTTCACTGGTTTGCTAGTATTTCTATAATACGGGACTTAAACACAAACAAAGACACCGCCAAATCCTGCAGACATTTTATCGTAACAAACTATGTTGTGTATCCTGGCCACGTAGGCCGTGTTTCTCTATGGGTTAGTATTATGTAGGTACCTATAGTACATTGGACTGTGCAGGAGTTGGCATCCATACCCGTTACGTTCCCCGCCTAGGGCTGCCATCCGTCCGGGTTTCCCCGGATTTGTCCTAGTTTACGGGGCGTCCGGGGAACGTCCGGGCGGGGTTTTATTTGTAGTCCGGGTTTAAAAATTTACGGCAACGCATAAGTGGCCCTTGGCGCTGTAAGTGTCCATGGGCAGCAGTAGTGACCACTTATTATGAGGTAGACCGCTAGCTCTTTTGCCTAGATCAACATAAAAAAGTTGATTTGTGACATTTTTAACTGTTTTTTTATTGGTCTGTCCGGGTTCTGGGCTCCAAAATCCGGGGTTATCACGCGTCGTATCCTGGTTGCCACGTTTTAGAGATGGCAGCCCTATCCCCGCCTGAGCCGGTGCCGCCCATTCACTGGCCAGTAATAGTGAGTACTCACCTAGTACAAGAGTTCATTGAATCCGAACTCATATACGCACGCCTTGTCGGTTGTTTGCAACACCTCGATGTCGAACTAACGCAGGTAAAAGATCCCCCATTCACAGTTTGGTAAACTCTTACAACGAGATGTTTCATTCAATAGACATGGTGGCAATTGGTCCAAGTACTTTTAAAAAGATGTTAATTGCCAAACTTAGAGCAGCATGTTTGATTTATGATAAATTATATTATAGTTTTCATTCATTTACTAAAATACTTGTAAACACCGTTACATTTCTGAATTTAATCAAATTTAATTTGTTTCTTTGTTAATCAACATTTTTTAGTGATACTTAGAATATCACCACACTCAACGCTGTTTTTAATATTTTTTTTTATATATAAGCGGTAAACGGTGCTGGTTTCAAAGTTATGTATCTAATCACCAATACTGAATTGTCATGTACTTACTTTGTAACTGTTTGTTTACCCAAATAAATAGAAAAAAAAATCCGAAAGCTTAATCGCCATTCTGTTCAACGCGCAGAGAAAAGCTAATGAGAACTGTTAAAGTTTGAAGTCAGTAAGTATTATAATTTTTATTATTTTAAAGCATGTAACTGCTTGATGTTTAAATCTAAAGAAAATATAACTAGGAAAGATTGCACGCGGACCAGGCAGCAGACGGGACTCGAACCCGCACCCTTCGCAATCCGGGCGAATGCACTTTTTTTTCTAGTTATATTTTCTTCAGTGAGTATTGTTCCTAAAAGGTTTAGAGCGTTCATTTTCTATTAGGAAAAAAGAAATATCGATATTGAATAAAAAATAGCAAACCAGTGAACTAAATGTTCACCAAAACCAGATTTAAAAGAAAAAAAAAAAAGCTACGTTACTCAAATCCGGTTTGTAGTCTTATCAGACTATTCTTAACTTATAACTTAAACATTCTCTTTATCTATCTCTTACGGTTTGGCCGCTGAAACAGCACCACAGACAGACGGACGGACGGACTTGTCTAATAGATAAGAGATAAGAAAAATAAACAATTTATTGTTCGGACAACATAGGTCCATGTGTTAGTGTACAAAAACTTAATTATATGTTAGAAAATTATATTTAAAAACATATATAACCATATCTAATAAATTTTTCAATCAGTGGACAGTCCCCACAAAAAGTTACATTAATAGCTCTTCATTCGTTCTTTTGTTTTTAAAAATTTATCTGCTAGATGTTTAAATCTAAAGAAAATTTTCCTAGAAAAATTAGACGGGATTTTTTTCTAGTAAAATTTTCTTTACAATAATAACTGATTTTCTATTATAAGTTATTGTTTTAGTTTTCTTGTTAAATGTTTTTTTTCTTCAATTGGTATTGTATTTGAGGGCCCTTATAACGGTAGTGATCCTTTCTTCTGCTCCCAAAGTCTATGGTTCAAGTCCCGGTAGGAGTATATACTCGTACTTGTGTGACGATCACAGGTATTTTTTCTTAGTCATACTTGTTTATATAATCGCTTCTCGCAATTTCAATAAGAAATTCTAATAGACAGAAAATTAGCTTTTAATGCATGAAAATATACATTTATATTATTAACTAGCGGCCCGCCCTCGCTTTGTTTCGGTGTAGAGCTGTAGTGTAGACTACAGTTTTGTGTTCTCAGGCTTGTATTATACACAATGACATTCATCTATGATTCTTCTTATACCTGCATGCAAAGTCTCAGCCCGATCGGTTTAAAATTGACAAAGTTTCATACAAACTTTCATTCCCTATTTTATCCTTTTGGGGGAAGAATTGATCAAAATCCTTTCTTAGCGGATGCCTACGTCATAACATCTACCTGCATGCCAAATTTCAGCCCGATCCGTCCAGTGGTTTTGGTTGTGCGTTGATAGATCACTATGTCAGTCAGTCACCTTTGAGTTTTATATATATAGACTAGCTGACCCAGCGAACTTCGTACCGCCCTAAAAAAATAGGGGTTGTCCAGCGGACAAAATTGTGAATCTAAACCATTCTCAGATCCCCTTGAACACACACAAAAAATTTCATCAAAATCGGTCCAGTCGTTTAAGAGAAGTTCAGTGACATACACACTCACAGAAGAATTATATATATAAAGATACTAGCTGACCCAGCGAACTTCGTACCGCCCTAAAAAAATAGGGGTTGTCCAGCGGACAAAATTGTGAATCTAAACCATTCTCAGATCCCCTTGAACACACACAAAAAATTTCATCAAAATCGGTCCAGTCGTTTAAGAGAAGTTCAGTGACATACACACTCACAGAAGAATTATATAAATAAAGATACTAACTGAAGCGTATTGTTCTTATCCTTCTTGAGTCGCATTCCTACTTCCTGAGGGTGTGACCTCCCTTCTGCATCACTTTCTTCCGTATGATGGTCTTTCATCTGTACCTGTTTTTAGCGGTGTGGCGAGCATTGTGGACTGTCGAGTCTAGAGCGATGCGAATCTGGTCAGACCAACGTATTGGGCTGCGTCCACGCGGTCTTTTTCCCTCTACTCTGCCGGTCACAATCAGCTTCTCGAGGTTGTCACTGTCCTCCTTGCAATGTGGCCGAAGTACTCAAGGACTCTGCGCAAACACTCGAATGATAGGCGTGAAGAGATTTTGAGCTCACGCAAAATGGAGACGTTAGTTCGAAATGCTGTCCAAGGGATACGGAGCATCTTTCTCCAGCACCACATCTCAATGCGTTTGCGATCTGCAGCTTTCAGGTTCCTCAGAATTGTTCTTATATGACGTCGTAAATATAATGCGATTCAAATAAGAATAGGAAAGCCAATGACCTCTATCTGTCAAATGACGCTTGAAAAGTACGGTTTGCAAAAATAATCTTGGAACCCTTTTTTAGCACCCCGCTAATTCAAGAATAAAAACCAAACATTTCTAAACGAACAATAACAAATATTGATAATTAATATCGGTTGATATTTTTTTCACTTATCGAGCTTTCGCCGTGAATGGTTGATAACCTAAATCTTCATCCAAATGTCACTTTAAGTTGCGTTAAGAAACTCGATTTCAAACTTTCGATTACATAAAGGATGCATGTTCGTATGTGACCTAGTAATAGTGCATGATTATTCATAACTACTCCGGCGGTAATGCAGAGATGAGCAGAATAGAAGAGCTAGATTCTGATTAATGTTTTTTCTCACAGTTTTATTAAATAAATATTATTAAAAATCGGTGGGGATTTTTTCTCAATCTTAGTAAATAAATGTTATTAAAGACATCTGATGCTTTTTCTCACTTTACTTTAGTAAATAAGTTTTATTACATAAAAACTTTTTTTTGCTCACTCTACCTATTTGGTTTGAATTAACAGCTATGACATCACAAAATGGCGCCCAGTCGGTCCTATTCTTAGTTGAATCGCATTATAAGCACCTTTCCAATCAGGGACCCAATTCTCGCGGCGTAGATATTATATCGGCTTCGAGATAATATCGAAAGTAGGGATATCTATTGAAAATATCTACTGATGGTAAAAAATGCTATTCTCGTGGATTTTCGATATTCCAATGATTATTATATCTATCGTAGATATTCTTTCACTGCCGAAAGCGTTCCGTTTTTCTCGATTAAGTTAATATCATAGTCTATAATTTTTAAATAAAGTTAATATAAATTAGAGCAGAATTTTACAAGCAACAAAATGATATTTTATATTTTATGAATTCCATTCATATTAAATATGAGTACACATTTTTTTAAATATAAGAAATCTCAACTTTACCTAAATTGTATGCGTTTAAAATTTCAACGTTATGTATAATGAAACGTCAATATTATTTAAAATTCTCCCTTTTCAGGGAAGGCAAAGGGAACAATGCCCATACAGCCTAATCTTTAGTTATATTCTTGTTTTTTTTACATTAGAATGTCAGTGTGATGCATTCTAATGTTTCTTGGAGTGTTTGGCACGAAATTTATGGAGCTGGCTTTTACTCTAAGCTTCAGTGAGGTAGTCAACACTACAATAAAGTTCTCGCGTCCACTTGACCGGAATAGCGTATATTTTAAAGATTCCACTAATTCTTCAGTTGCGCAGACGGTTGTAACACCAAATCACACCAATTTTATTTCACAATATCCACTATGAACGAATTTTAGAATAATTAAAATAAGACGCCAACCGCTCTCGCAGAAATCCCAAATTTTATTCAAAATTTGGGCCAAAAACTTCGCATCGTCAATAAGAAAATGGTGTCGATTCTGGCATGATTCTCTAAACCTAAACGTAAATTTGACAACAGTGTATCCTTGTCATTCTCCATACAGAATGAAAAGGAGAGACTGATGTTAAATTTAGTTTTAAGTTTAGAGAATCGTGTCAGAATCGATACCAATGTCATTCATAACTTTATAGATTTCTAACCAAATTTTTGTTTAAACGTATTTTTTTTATGAAGTCGGCGTCCCTCATTTCAAATGGGCCCTCTTACTCTCACAACGGCGGCGCCTTAGCACAGCAGCAGCAATCACGTCATTTATTAAATCATTGACGAAAACATGAATCAACTCATCCATCGTTAATATAAACTGGTGTCGATTCTGGCACGTTTCTCTAAACTTAAACTTGACAACAGTGTTTCTTTGTCATTCTCTATACAGAATGAAAAAGAGAGATTGATGTTAAATTTAGTTTTAAGTTTAGAGAATCACGCCAGAATCGACACCATTGTTTACCTATTTCTTTATTTACTAATTATTTATGAAGGCAGTTAACAACATCTTGAGGTAACAATAATTGGCAATGACACACGACAACACAATAAATAATAGGTAAAAAAAGTTGAAATAACAAGATTGACATGCCAAGATCCATAGATATTTATATATCGAAGGCTCTTTACCAGTCGATGTATGTCTACTGATCATCCGTAGATAAATATCTATTGCGACATGGTGAGAATAGGGCAAAAAGGTTTTCCTTCGATAAAAGCCAGATCATTCGATATTTATCGAAGGTGATATAATATCTATGTCGCGAGAATTGGGCCCCTGGAGCCTAATTCCAAAAATTAAATTTTGATTTAATCTAAGCCTAATGTATGTTTAATACTTCCGTCGTTCCTGTCATTCCATATTCGCGACCCTTTTCATCTGTTACTCGGAAAAGAGATTATCCGAAGCAAACATTAATTCTTGATTTCGCATTAAAGACAGAATATTTCTTCAACGACAAACGAAAATGATGAAAAAAATTTCGTTCAACAATCATACAGCAACAGTTTTACATAACACCTGAATTTCTGTTTTGAGTCCAAAATAATACATTTTAATTTATGTATGTTCAAAACCGATGCCGTTGTATGACACACGCTTAATTAAACCTCCTATTGTTTAGAAACGGCAAACAGTTCCTCCAAGTGTGAATTACGTCTGTTTTGAACAAAGAAATTATTTTCCTAAGTTTATTTGAATTCATGGTTTCGTATAGTGCTTGGGTTTCACATACCAATCTTCCGAGAAAAGTTATCGGAAAAACCGCATCAAAAGTTTAGTGTAAATTGCTATTAAACATATATGGAAAGCAATATTTTTTTAGATTATTTAATATAAGAGGAACTTGATGGCGCGGGTGGTTAGTGCGTTCGGCTGCGATCGTTGAAGTTAAGCAACATTCGCAGTGGTCGGTCATTGGGATGGGTGACCAAAAATCTTCTATCTCGAGTTCCTCCGTGCTTCGGAAGGCAGGTTAAGCCGTTGGTCCCGGCTGCATCTGTTGTCGTTACGCACCGCACTGGGCCCACGTGGTGGCTTATGGCCCATTCTCCCTATTCCATCCATAGGGAAGGCCTGTGACCCAGCAGTGGGAACATTAATCGGCTGATGATGACGATGATGTATGATAAAATAAAATTAATGCTTCCCGGCACAAGACTTATTCAATACGTACTATGGAAAAATACCACACCAATGAACAGTCTTAATGAATATTTCTTTACCATAATTATGGAAAATAAATACGTATACAAATTGATTTTTAGATCTAAAGATTTGCGACCTACGCCGCGCCGTTAAGTACGCTGAATTGGTGAAATTCCTGAGCTGTGGGTAATTGATAAGAGGGGAAAAAATATCTTTATAGCTTTAAAGATATTTAGAAATATTTTTCCAATAGAATATTTGAGGTTGCGTCTTTAATTACATGGTAGGTAGGTAGGTATATTTTTGATTCGACTAGCGGGCGCGCGTGCCCACATTAGTTCTTTGGGAATCCCTCAGGAACCTATAATTGTTTCTGGATAAAAAGTATTCTCTGTCTCAATCCAGGTTATAAACTATATGTGCTCCAAATTTCATCTAAATCCGTTCAGCTGTTTCTGCGTGATCGAGTAACAAAAACATTTAAACTGCCACATTTATACAGGATGTTACAAAAATACAAATAAAGCTTGAAGGGTGTTGAAGTACATCATATAAGGAGTCTTCTCTAATTTTCTCAAAATATTTGCATCAAGTTTTAACTTTTTATAAAAACAGTTATTTTTAATGATTAATAAAAATAAGATCATTTTAAGACACGTCACTAGTTCGACGATCATTCAAAATAACTGTTTTTATAAAAAGTTAAAACTTGATGCAAATATTTTAAGAAAATTAGATCCTAACCTTTCCTATACTGCTACCCCTGTAACCTATTAGGAAAACAGATTTTACCCCGACTTTAAAATGTTGTCATCAGTCCAAGAAATTCCAATTTGGCCGCTACATCTTCGTCTATAATAATGTCATCATCAGGAGATAATCTCGCCCCGCTTCCCACACTCAGCACCCCGCTGGCTCGCTAGCAAGTAGCAAGAAGGAGCGCATGATCTATTTAGTATTTCCTTATTATTTAGATTTGACCATATAATTAGGTTCTTTGTTACCCCCGAAGTATGGCTGATTTACCCCCGGAGAAGTAATTACCCACAGGTTCGGAACCCAGGCCTTATATGGTGTACTTCAACGCCCTTCAAGCTTTATTTGTATTTTTGTAACAGCCTGTATAAATGTGGCAGTTTGAATGTTTTTATTACTCGATCACGCAGAAACGGTTGAACGGATTTAGATGAAATTTGGAGCACATATAGTTTATTACCTGGATTGAGACAGAGAATACTTTTTATCCAGAAAAAATGTTAGGTTCCTGAGGGATTCCCAAAGAACTAATGTGAGCGCGCGCCATGAAATTAAAGACGCAACCTCAAATATTCTATTGGAAATATATTTCTAAAATCTTTAAATCGGATGTGTAACATCTTTTCTCTTGCTTCCCGGCAATCTGTGGGTTTGATTTCTTGGAAAGCTATTTGCTTTGACCAATGAGCGAGCGTGGTGTTAGTTTATGTCATAAATCTATTGATTTTGCTTGTTACCAACGAAAGTTACTAAGATGTCGGATGCTTCAAATCTTAAGCTTATTACTGTAAAAGTTGCTATTTCTCTTATATGAGGAGCTGGCGAACATAACGGAATAATTGAGGTTCTGGTCAAAGTACTTTATTATACACTAGCGGCCCGCCCTCGCTTCGCTTCGGTGTAGAGCTGAAGTGTAGACTACAGTTTTTTTTTCTCAGGCTTGTATTATACACAATTACATTCATCTATGATTCTTCTTACGGTATTTTACTGTGGGGAAATGCCGCCGACATTCAAACTATATTTGTGCTGCAGAAGAGGGCTATTCGCTCAATTTATAATCTTAAAGTTAAGGATTCATTAAGAGATAAGTTTAAAGAAATAGGTATATTGACAGTTGCATCACAATACATATATGACAACTTAGTATTTGTAAAAAAAAATATTAATTTGTTTACTAAAAATAGTGAAATACATACATATAATACTAGAAATAAAAATAACTTAACTTTACCTGCTACTAGGCTCCACAAAATCAATAATTCGTTTAGAGCTCTTAGTGTTCGCTTTTACAATAAAGTTAAAAGCAATATTCAAGTGTTAAGCATGACTAAATTTAAATCGACCATTAAAAAATCACTAGTTAAGAAAGCATATTATAAAGTGTCTGATTATATTACAGACAAAAATGCTTGGGTATGAACTGTTCCAACCATTCCAACGGGTATTTCTATATGATTTAAATTATGAATTATGTGTTGACAATATTATAATTAAACTGAAAGCTGTATATAAAGTTGATAACTTAAGTAAGATTATCAGACTGTTTAAGAATATTTGATTGACAAAACGGCGTGGTCGTGATTTCTCCTTTGCTTTGTTTTGTAATTGTTTGTTGTGTCTTACAGGTAAATGACCTTAATTTAAGTAAATATGTTGTAGTTAGTATGGGTAGTTATGGGTAGTCATGCTCTCATAATAGTCTCTTCGGCGGTGTCGTGTGAGGCGGGTCGTTACGTTCCCTAAAATATGGTTGAGCGAAGCGATGGCTGGTTCATGCGTCATGCTCGTGAACGGGTGCTGCCAGCGGAGATGAGTCTGCCCTAACTTCCATAATATTGAAGTTAATGTTTAGTCACACTGAATATAAATAACACTAATTGTATTTATACTGTATGACACAGCAATCAAAATGCAGGTAAACAATTAATGTATATTTAATAATTATGTAATGAAAAGTGACTTCATGAATCACCTCTGAAGTCATTTTTCAATTTGACGACTCTGTAAATAATAAAACAGGGAGAAAAAAACAGCCCTTGCTGAGTTTCTTGCCGGTTCTCCTCAGTACAAGGTCTCCCGCCGTAGATTTACGAACCGATGGCGTAGCTTCTAGACATTCATATGTGCTTGTAACAGCCTAAACTGAATAAATGATTTTGATTGATTGATTGATTGATTCTTATACCTGCATGTAAAGTCTCAACCCGATCGGTTTAAAATTGACAAAGTTTCATACAAATTTTCATTCCCTATTTTATCCCCATGGGGGTAGAATTGATCAAAATCCTTTCTTAGCGGATGCCTACGTCATAACATCTACCTGCATGCCATATTTCAGCCTGATCCGTCCAGTAGTTTGGGCTGTGCGTTGATAGATCACTATGTCAGTCAGTCACCTTTGAGTTTTATATATATATAGATAGATTTTGAAGATTCTGGGCCCGCTGAATTTGAATCTCAACTCTCATTTTCAATCAAAACCGCTTAAAACAGTGTTAAAATTACTAAATTAAATACCACGCCAAAAGCTCACTGTAGGTCTGTCATTCAGTTATTTTCTGCTCCTGTAAAATTTCATTTAGTAAATTTTATCGTTTTGTTCGCCAGCTCCGCATATATTATTCCACAGCAGAATAGATTATGGCTCAGGCTGTAAGGGAGATTGTGGTACTAAGCCATCTTTCACAAGAAAATGAAAACCCCCGAAAGGTTAAAATACAAAAGTGTTTACTTTAAAGTGTGCCATATAAAAGAAGAAAGGATGAGGTATGCTCTGTGGTGGGTTGTAGACTTGTACTGGCTAAACTACATTATAATTTTATAACTCCCCTGCTGTACAATAAAATAAACAAAAAAAATTACATTTATCCTCTCTGCTTGTATAAATGTAAAGAGCTCATTCCAGAGTGGCTACTTAGTCTTGTTTATAATGAGGTGGAAAACTTAATTAAGTAAGTAATAGAACTTTACATTAGGAATACACTCACGTACACACTTGCATCCACACACACACACACACACACACACACACACACACACACACACACACACATACAACACACACACACACACACACACACACACACACACACACACACACACACACACAGAAAGAGAGAGACAGATACGTAATTTCAGTTAATATAGTTTAGTATTTGTTTAAGTTAATCGAATTTAATAGGCATGATGACTATTTTTTTTTCTTCATTTGTCAGGTAGATTATCAAAAAGTATTGGACACGTATTTTTTCTTTTTTGACATAATATAAACATTGCAGAGATATATTGATTTGAAAAGTCGCATGACGTCACGTTTGAGTACACTTATAAGTGAAAAATCACTCAAAAGTGACGTCACGAGCCCCTACTCCCAAACTTTGACGCGCTATAACTTTGTCATGTTTTGGTTGATTGCCCAAAGAAAAAATACGTGTCCATTATTTTTTGATCATCTAACTGACGGACTAAATAGAATTTCGTTTACTGTACCCCGTCATCACCCCTATTGAATACATATATAAAAAGTAATTTGTGAATACAATATGTATGTTTGAAACGCGCGTCTGTTCAGAGGTGGGCGCTAACATCTGCGACACAGTCTTGGACTACTGCGGATGTTAACGCAGACTGTGTTTATGAATAAATCTTTTATGTTTCATTAAAGATTATTATTATAATGGACAAAAAGTGCTCGACTTGTCATTAGCTGACCTTCGGAAAGACAGCGTATGTTGGTCTAGAGTAAGGCTACCATCCGTCCGGGTTTCCCCGGATTTGTCCTAGTTTACGGGGCGTCCGGGCGAGGTTTTATTTGTAGTCCGGGCCAGTGTTGCCAGTTCCGATTTTCAAAAATCGGGAGGCGTTATAGAAAAAAAACAGTAGATGTATGGAAACAGCTACAAGAAAAACAGTAGATGCCGAGGAGGAGATACTTTTTCCGGCTTGCACCCCCCCCCCCCCCCCTAGAATTGGTAAATCAAATCAAGATAAAGACCAGTAACGAATGTGTTTCTGTAGCTTCTGCCGCCCCTCAAAGCTATTTTTTCTTTAGACAATTACATTTATTTTATAATTATTAAGGTTATCTACATTATTAATGACGAAAAATGCAACTCAACATGCAATTTAAAAAAGAAAATCGTATTCTAAAAAAACAGGAGATTCATATAGAAAAACAGTAGAACAGGAGAAATGTCAGAAAAACAGGAGATCTCCTGTAAAATCTGGAGACCTGGCAACACTGGTCCGGGCTTAAAAATTTACGGCAACGCATGAGTGGCCCTTGTTGCTGCAAGTGTCCATCATGGGCAGCAGAGACCACTTATTATGAGGTAGACCGCTAACTCTTTTGCCTAGATCAACATAAAAAAGTTGATTTGTGACATTTTTAACTGTTTTTTTATTGGTCTGTCCGGGTTCTGGGCTCCAAAATCCGGGGTTATCACGCGTCTTATCCTGGTTACCACATTTTAAAGATGGCAGCCTTAGTCTAGAGCCTCATTACAATAATGTGACCCGATGCCCGGGCGCAGACAACTGACGTGTGACGTCATACTAATGAATATGCACATTAACCACAGATTAACCAATTAAAGAATTCTAGTTCTCAAAGCTTTAATGCGCATTAGTTATAAAATAATCGTTTTGCATTTGTTCCGTATATACTTTTTAATGATTGGATGCATTAGTTCAATCTAATATTGTTTTTTTTATTATGTATTTACAATAAAATAAATAAATAAATATTTACAACACACACCAATTAGCCTAGCCCCAAAGTAAGCACTGTAAGGCTTGTGTTATAGGATGCTAGGGTAACGGATAGAATACATATACAGTACATATATAAGTATATTTATATAGAAATACAAATTAAACGTCCATGACTGGAGTACAAATGCTCGTATTCATCACACAAACATCTGCCCCTACCGGGATTCGAACCCGGGACCTCTCGAGTCGGCGACACCATGAAACCCGGCGTACAAACCACTCGGCCTCGGAGGTCGTCAAAAGTATATAACATTCATCATAATCATCATCAGCCTATTAATGTCCCCACTGCTGGGGCACAGGCCTTCCCTATGGATGGAATAGGGAGTTTAGGTCATGACCCACCACACGGGCCCAGTGCGGATTGGCGGGTGCTAACGACTGCAGATGCAGCCGGTACCAACGGCTTAACGTGCCTTCCGAAGCACGGAGGAACGCGTGATAGTAAATTTTTGGTCACCCATCCAATGACCGACCACTGCGAAAGTTGCTTAACTTTAGGTATTAACAAGTCGTAAATTAATATATTGTCTCGTCCAGTTTTAAATACTATTTTATAGGCAATCTTAATTGGGTATATTTTTATTACGATACACATGATTGCATCATGTTCACACGAACTTCATTGCAGTGTTAGTGAAGCGATTATAAACAAAGATGCTTTATGATTTTATTTATTTTTTAAGCATTTAACTGCTAGATGTATAAATCTAAAGAGAAGTTTACTAGAAAAAAATCCACGCGGACCAGGCAGCGGACGGGACTCGAACCCGCATCCTTCGCTATCCGGGCGAATGCACTGACCATTATGCTACCACGGCCCTATTAGCCGCGTCGAAATTTTCCTAGCCTTAAGCTGCTAGGCAGCGCCATCTCTTCGCATTGTAGGTAACCCACAAAGATGCTTTAATTTTTGAAGTTATACTTCTTTAGGCGCGTTATGAAAAAATGATGAGAGTAAAATTTTAAGATGCGCGCGCATCACTGTAACACAAAAATTTGTTACAACCTGTTACTTTTACTTTTACAAACTGTTACTTTTGTGTTTACCGCACATTAAGAAAATCTACCAACAAAATAGAAATAGAATCTCTATTTAGTGGGTGCTAACGACTGCATTGTGAAGGCCTATCAAAAGTATTTATTAATCTGGAACAACGGAACCAAAGCGCGATTCATGAGACTACAGCGCCATCTCTTGACCATTGGTGTAGTAGAACCAAAAACCACATCTTTATTTTTTAAGTACGTATCGATGAAGATAATTCTGTGGTTGAATTGGAAGGGCGTATGTAGGTCACCGGCCGGTTACGACCGGATGTCGGCACTTGCATCTAGTTCTGTGCATCCCTCTCACACCTGCTACGAATGATGAGGATATGCGATGAAATCTCGAAAGTGGAAGATTGGTCCCTTGTAGGAATCTCTAGATAACAGCAATATTAACAATCTTGAGTTCTTGAAAAAAACCTTAAACATTAAACATAAAGCACATTATTAGTTTTCTGAAAAATACTTACTTTAATGTTTTCACGCTGCTCTAATAACTCTATGTAAGTCACTGTGCACCATGGTCTTTCACTTTTGGCCCGCTCATTCAAAATGGCACGGATTTATTGTTGATCTATCAAGAATTGCCACGTAAAATACAACAAACTCTGCGCGCGCGGCCATTACGTGGCATGCAGAATCAAAGTCCATGCACCATGGGACCATGTCAAATCTGCCATAGATTAACGAAGGCACAGATTAGTAGTACTCTGGTGCGCTGCAGCCGTGTCGCGGTACGGCGCGGCGGGAAAATGTAGTTCCACCATAGATGTAGTGTGTTTTAATTATAAGTATTATTCATTATTTCATTTTATT
The DNA here is from genome assembly GCA_902850365.2 of Chilo suppressalis. Classification (NCBI taxonomy): domain Eukaryota; kingdom Metazoa; phylum Arthropoda; class Insecta; order Lepidoptera; family Crambidae; genus Chilo; species Chilo suppressalis. The sequence continues at coordinate 31,794,854 of OU963898.1, read as the reverse complement.
TATAAAACAAAATTTATTATTTGACGTTTTTATTTTTATTATTATTATTTTTTTTATTCTTTTATTTAAAATCACTCGCATTTTGTAGTTCGTACAAGATGCGAGTAGGTATGTGTAGTCGCAATTTGTTTGGCGTTTCGGGCATCACTAGGCGCTGGCTGAAAATCAGCGCTGCTGTGGTATTGCGAAAGTACTACCACAGTAGCATAGCTGAGACAGCGACCTGTTGGCCCTGCACAGCAACACCTGAATTTAGTTTTCTTGTTTTTATTTGTGTTGTTATTCTTTATTTTTATTTTTATATTTTCTGTTTTGTTTTAATGTACCTACATAATGCTGTGTAACCAATAAATGAAATGATTTTCATGATTTCTTAGATGCTGTTTTACAGATATACTATATACGTTTAGATTTAATACCATATATCGCTCGCTGTCGAGGAGCTCTATGGCGCAGGTGGTTAGCGCGTTCGGCTGCGATCGTCGAAGTTAAGCAACTTTCGCAGTGGTCGGCTATTAGATGGGTGACGAAAAATCTTCTGTTTCGAGTTCCTCCGTGCTTCGGAGTGCACTTTAAGTTGATCCCGGCTGCTACTGCAGTCGTTAGCACCCACCAATCCGCAATGGGCTCGCGCGGTGGGTCATGGCAAAAATCTCTATTATTCCATCCTGGCTGATGATAAATAATCAAAGATATAAATTAAAAGAGGAAAACAAATTTCTATGACGTAGTTTCGTCGAGCGTAATAGCACAGCAAAAAAGAACATTATGGATATAGGTATGCTTGCACGTGTTTACGTTTAATAAATTAGCCGTACTTACCTACATATATTATTCTAAAGGCAGCCATTGGAAACTTTCAGCCATTAACATCGGCCTTGTATTAACAACAGACAGACAGACGTAGGAAATTGATCGGATTATGTAAACGCACCGAACGTTTCCACGAGTGGTTGTGTTGTTACGAATTATCATGGTATTTATAAATATTAGTTCATTATTTAGGGTTCTGTGCCTGAGTTGGTGAAAACGTTACCTTTATAGGAACCGAGTGATCCTATAGGTCTAGTACCCGTTGAACCCTCAAGATTCGACACAAAAGCAAAAAGTGCCAATTGGACCTCTTTTTTGGTGTCCATTGGACCTTCTTAAAAAGTTTTATTTTCAATGTGCCCATTGGACCTCCTTTTTGGTGCCCATTGGACCTTCTTAAAAAAAATATTCAATGTGCCCATTGGACCTCTTTTTTGGTGCCCATTGGACCTCTTTTTTGGTGTCCATTGGACTTTCTTAAAAAGTTTTATTTTCAATGTGCCCATTGGACCTCCTTTTTAGTGCCCATTGGACCTTCTTAAAAAAATTATATTCAATGTGCCCATTGGACCTCTTTTTTGGTGCCCATTAGACCTTCAAGATATATACCCTACTACCAGTTGGACCTTATTGACAGTTTTGTTTAGCACAGTACAGTCATGTACAAAATTGCAGACAAAAATAAAATTAATATAAGGGTTCCGTTTTTGCCGTCTGTCTGACTGTCTATCTGTCTGTCACAGTCGATTTACAATCAACTGGGCCGATCAATTTGAAATTTGGTACATATATTTACGACCTACGTAGCCCAGTGGTATGTACGACGGGTTTCAAGGTGTCGCCTACTCGAGAGGTCCCGGGTTTGAATCCCGGTAGGGGCAGATGTTTGTTTGAATACAAGCATCTGTACTCCAGTCATGGATGTTTAATATGTATTTCTATCTAATATATAAAATTCTCGTGTCACGGTGTTTGTGGTTAAACTCCTCCGAAACGGGTCGACCGATTTTCGTGAAATTTTATATGCATATTCAGTAGGTCTGAAAATCGGATAACATCTATTTTTCATCCCCCTAAATGTTAAGGGTAATCCACACCTAAACTTTTTTTTTCAATTTTAGATATTTTTTTTTTTAATTTTTTTATGATACATCATACAAAAATAAATATAACCCAAAATTTTATACCACCAACCCCTATTCTTTTATGGCGGTACGAAGTTCGCTGGGGCAGCTAGTATACATATACATATTTATCAGTATATGTATTCTCTAACGGGAATAAGGTAACGCCTAGTATCAACACAAGCCTACAGTGCTTACTTTGGGTCTAGGCTAATTATTGTGTGTATTGGAAAAAAATATAATATTTAATGTCTGTGGCCCAAAAGCGGATTAATAAAGCAGATAAATAAATTCAGAATATGGGTATTTGTTTCTTAGGTTTTCACGCACATCACTCATTAAATAAAACTTTATTTATTTACTACCTGACCCAGCGAACTTCGTACCGCCCTAAAAAAATAGGGGTTGTCCAGCGGACAAAATTGTGAATCTAAACCATTCTCAGATCCTCTTGAACACACACAAAAAATTTCATCAAAATCGGTCCAGTCGTTTAAGAGAAGTTCAGTGACATACACACTCACAGAAGAATTATATATATAAGATTGACGTTTCGCAGCCTTTTCAGGTCTGCATCGTCAGAATCTTCGGACGATGCAGACCTGAAAAGGCTGTTTATTTAATCAGAATATGGGGTTTAGTTTTGGTGGGTGAATAGCAAAACCTATACGATGTTTATAATAATTATTAAAGTAAATATTTAAGAGGGTCCCATACAACAGAGTATATATTGAAGTATTTTGCTCCATATTATAAAATAGTGTTAAATGTTGTATAGATATGGTCCGATTCGCACTTGATCGGTTTTTGGCTTGGAATTAATCTCAGACGAGTAACTTAGACGCAGCTGCGTAAACCAGGGCTTGTTTACCGGTTAATTTTCAAACCTAAATCAGTATCAAGTATATTAGGAGCGTTTTATTTAAGTTTGGCTCTACCTTAACCTTAAAAAACACCGGTTTTCCTATAAAGCGAAATCAAATAGGTTTTGAATCAATTTAGCGGTTTTTATAGGGTTTCATTTCGCTTTTACTGAGGGCATCGCCTTCGCCGTTTCAATTGAAATTTATAATGATTTTATGTCAGTTTCTTTCCAACTACAGAGCGAGTCAGTGAAGTAGTGTGTCAGTACACAATTACAAAATGAATAACTTGACTCACTAGACGCTAGCAAACGTGTCAATAAATGCATCAATCTCTGAGCATTAACAAGTTGTGACTTGATTAGTTCAAACAAAACAAACTTCAAGCGATGCCGATGCGTGCACGTGTCGCTCTGGATTAAACCGGTTTGTTAAGGTTTTAGTTACCGCTTTAATTTCGGACGCGCTCCGAACGAAACCTTTACTAAAAACCGATATTAACCTTTATTTACCGGTATTTTCGAAACCGGTTACAAGCCCTAGTGTAAAGCTTTTATAAGATTCAGCATTTATGTACGGGAATTTTATAACGTAAATTTTTCACTTGGAAGGTCTGCGTCGTCGAATAGTTGTATTATTTGAATGACAGTGTATGATTTTCGTTGTACTATAAAACTATATTATGAGAAGAATATATAAAACTATATTACTAGAAAGAATTCAACACGGCCGTCAGGGCCGCGGTAGCATAATTGGCCATTGCATTCGCTCGGATAGCGTAGAGTGCGGGTTCGAGTCCCGTCTGCTGCCTGGACCGCGTGGAGTTTTTTCTAGTTACATTTTCTTTAGATTTAAACATCAAGCAGTTACATGCTTAAAATATTAAAACTATATTATTGTTATTACATACGTGCAAAACGTAGGTATCGACCTAACAGGTATAAGGCGTAGCTTAAACGGCTATTATAATAAACTGACATAAGAATTGAGTTGTAATTTTTTTTTATTACCAGTTGTTGACGAGATCGTAGCCATCGAATGAGATTCAGTTTAAACGCTTAAATGTAAGTACTCACTTATTTCTCATATGTGTTTACGAGCCAGTTAGGTTATTTAAGGAAATAGCTTTCTGGTATATAAGTCTGAACAAAACCGTTGTAAAAAATTAGTTAAACTCACAAAAAAAAAAATTAAGTCATGCGCTCATCATGAGTTTAAAAAAAAGTCGTACAATATGGTTTAAAACAGAGTTCCCCAAACTTTTTTGTGTCGTAGACCCCTTGCCATGTTTTTCCGTGTTGGGTAGACCCCCTACTTACCTGATATTGATTTTTTTTCGCTGACGCAGACCCCTTGCAGGTTGTCATAGACCCCTAGGGGTCGATATAGACCACTTTGGGAATCACTGGTTTAAAACAAAGTCTTACCTTTTTTTAGTAGGACTACAATGATTTTTTTAGAAATTCTACCACCCATATTTTTATGAAATGAAATGAAAAATTCATTTATTCAGTCTAGGCTGTTACAAGCACTTGTGAAGGTCAAGAAGCTACGCCATCGGTTCGCAAAACTACGGCGGGAGACCTTGTACTGAGAAGAACCGGCAAGAAACTCAGCAAGGGCTGAGTTTCTTGCCGGGATACCTGATGAGGTATGGCAATACGAAGATTGCTAGGTCAGCTAGTTTTATAAAATAATACATTATTGAAACCTTAATTACTGTTATGAACTTACATAATTATATTGACATGTGCGGCATTATTCTAACGTTGTTATCGGCAACACTATTAAGTTTATGACAAATGACATTAATCACTCATCGGCTTTAAGTATTATTAAAGTATAATAATAAATCCAAAGCAAAATAGTAAACACTTTAATTAATCATAAGTGGTTATTCTACAGTCTGGAATACGAAACTCAGAATAATTGTTAATGATTTTAATATATTTTTTCCGTCCGTTGAAAATATAAGAGAAGGCCTTTTTCGGGTAAAATATTCGATAAGTCTTCTTGGAAATTTTACTTTCCCTTTCTTTCTTATGGACTTTCTCCAAAGTATTAAAAGTCTAAAAAAAGATATAGGGAATCGGTAAAGCCTTTCTCAAGTTAAGACGCCGCCAAGAGAGAAATTAGGAGTTATTTTCATCCCTCATGTACACGAGTACGATTTAAGATTTCAGATATGGATGCCCAATCTATTTCAACGGAAAACGAAATTTTGATCGAAATCTCGCACGTTCCTTACTCTGTTTCCTTTTCGTTTCGGAAATTCGTTCGTCCAAAAATAGTTTGACATTTAAATTCCCTAAGCCTACTCTAATTCGCAAAACTTTCAAAGGAAAAGTTGAATTTGACAGTTAATTCTTCGAAATTTTAACCTTAAGGTTAAAATTAACGAAATGAAAAGTGTTACCTTTTCATTTTCGTTTGGAGATTTTGTTTTAATTAAGCCTAAAATACTGGCAAGAGTATATTTAATAATAGCTGCTTAGCTCGAGAAACATTTTTAGCATGTAAAATTAACAAATAAACCATTTTTTCATTATTTATTGTAATTTCGATACTTCTAAGTATTAAACGACAAATTTAGATTGACATAAAGTAGTTTGTATCAACTCTACAAATTAGTCGGCTAATACTGTCAAAGAAGATTCTTTCAATGTCATCAAAAAATTTGCCGTTAACTACATAGGTATATTGTTTCCAAGTAAAAAAACGTTTTCTTAAAAGTAGAGATTATAAGAACTCACAAACATGACTCATTCCATTCGTTCACGAAAACTGTTTATGGTTCCGAAGTTAATGTGCTTGTTCGAAAATGAAAAAGAGTAGAGTCAATGGCGAAATTTCGTTTAAAATTTGTTCGTTACCGAAATTTCGTATCGGAGAAAGAGAGTAAAGCTCCTGGTTCCAAGTTCGGATAAAATTGGGTTACCTTATCCGATGCTCTGTCCGAGACGAACGTTTGCTTGCGATCCGTCAAGGCAGTATTGTCAAAACTGGTTCTTGATTATTTTTTCCTTAACTGGTTTTGTGACGGCGCGGTCGCTATTACTTAGCACACACAACGCCTCAAGGAAGATTAGATAAACACCCACACTCCAATGTTATTATAACATTTGTTACAGAAGTGTAAACAATGTTTTTATTATGTTGTACTGAGTTGGCGACCTTCGTAGTTAGGGTTATCAGCTGATAAAATCAAAAGTCCGGAGAAAAGGCTTGATTTCCATTGAAAAATCCTAAGATTTTTTACAGTTTGAGAATTTTCTCTCAAACGTACTTAACGATTTAAAAAAAGTCGTAATATTATAGTTTATACTCTGCTTATACTTTTAAATCAATATAATTTGAATAGCTTAACATGAATCCATAATTGAAGAAAAAACCTTACTTAAAAAATGTATCTTCACATATTAAGTATGATAAAACTGAATAAGTACCTACTTTGATAATAAAGTAGGTACTGATTTTAATTGTGCAATTATTACCAATAGAAGATTATTTTTAGTTTGTTTAACTTTTTATTAAAGAGATCTTTAAAACGTAAACTGTATTTTATAGTAAATTCAAAAAACCCTGAGATTTCATGAGATTTGCAAAATCCAGCCGCAATCCTGAGAAAAATCCTGAAAACTCAAGACAAATCCTCAGATATGGTAACCCTATTCGTAGTTGAGTTTTTTGCATGCACACCGGTTTTATGGTGGCTTTATCGATGCATATGATCCCCGCCTTGGTCGAAATAGAAATCCGTAGGAATCCGTACCATTGTACAGTGCATACAAGATGAGACACGGCATAGAGTAAAATCTATACTTATAATAAATCTGTAGAGAGGTCAATTCTGTACATGAAATATATTTTCAAAATAACTATCAGGGGGTGATTAGTGATCGATACTGATGCCAAAAATGCAATCAGTAAAATTTTTGTCTGTCTGTCTGTCTGTGTGTATGTTCCTTATAGAAACAAAAACTACTCGACGGATGTTAACGAAACTTGGTACAATTATTCTTCATGCTCCTGGGCAGGTTATAGTATACTTTTCATCACGCTACAATCAATAGTAGCAGAGTAGTGAAGGGAAATGTTGGGAAAACGGGAGAAGTTACTCCATTTTTTTAGCTTCCGTTGCGTGTGCAGCCTTAATGGTTAAAGTTACATAGAAATCATGTATGACGAAAATATTCTACATAGAATTGTCTAAAAAATATCCCGCAACAGCATATGTCTATCTTTTATGGTTGACTCACAATAACACGTGTAACTCCTCATAGATTAGCAGTTCGGAGCATTCTGATCATATTTGTTTACTCTTACGTTTATAATAATCTCGCTCATCCCTAATTTAAAAAAGTTAACATTATTACCTATTCAATAAAAAAAGAATCATAGAAATCGGTATAGAAACACCAAACTTATACATGAAATAAGTCATCGCGCCGTCGCACGTAAATACTGAATCATGCTATAAGGATTATTTTTGTGTAACGGTTGCCGCGCTCGACATGGGTCGCGGCGGCGGTAGGTATAAGAAGAATGCCATTGTGTATAATACAGGCCTGAGAACAATAACTATAGTCTTCAGCTCTACACCGAAGCGAAGCGAGGGCGGGCCACTAGTAACTAATAAAAATCCAATCTTAGTTGTAAATTATGTATTTCATGTATATACTTTTAACTTTCCAAGTATCATAATCATAGTATTAGCTTTACTTATATTATACTCGACATCTAAAGTCCAATCTTCACACACCCTCCTACACACATTCACATTCACTTCACACAAAAGGAGGTTCGATAAACACATACTCGTAAATAATTAATTTCTTTTACTTAAATAATATTTTGATTTAACCTTGTTAAGCTAACACAAGAATTGTTCATTTTCCTTACATAAAGGTTGTATAACTGATCCTTAGGGATGAGCGCTGTGTCTGTGATACAGGTATTTTTATTAGGCTTGTTGAAAATATATCGATGTATCGATATATCGATATTTTTTGTTCGATATATCGATATTTTTTGCCGATATATTTTGATTCGATATATCGATACATCGATACAAAATAACCAATATCGAAATTCGTATCAAAAACGATATTTTTTTAATTATTAGCGGCATATCACGATTTAACTAAATTCGTATCTGGAAAAATCGTAACTGGATCTCAGATTAATGATATTCAACATATCTATGATCTGTGCTGTATTTAGTATTGCCTATGTCATCATTCGAAAATAGGGTCTATTTTTAGGGCGATAATTTTCGTTCCATTATTATTCCGCGTGTCATATTTCGTGAGCTATTTTAGAGGACGATATTTTTGGGCAAAATTGGTCCGATATATCGATGTTTTTTTGGCGATATATCGAAGCCGATATTGATATTTTTTAAAAGATCGATGTATCGATATATCGATATTTTTTTCAACTTTCGACATCCCTAATTTTTATAACCTAGTACAGGCACAGAGGATACTATAAATGTTTATTCTAAGCTGTACTGTATATTGTGTTGTACGATTCTTGTAAAACTTTCTTGTGAAATAAATAATTATTATTATTATTATGCAATAAGAAGGCTCAAGGTCGCGATGGAGAGAGCGATGCTTGGTGTCTCCATGCGTGATAGAATCAGAAATGAGGAATTCCTCAGAAGAACTAAAGTAACCAACATCGCCCGATGGATTGATCAGCTGAACTGGCAGTGGGCGGGACATATAGCGAGGTGAACCGATGGCCGTTGAGGCGGAAAGGTTCTCGAATGGCGACTACGTACCGGATGATGCTCGGTGGGAAGACCTCCTACCAGGTGGACCAACGATCTGGTGAAGATCGCGGGAAGCCGATGGGTGCGCGGGGCACAAGACTGATCGATGTGGAGATCCTTGGGGGAGGCCTATGCTCAGCAGTGGGCGTCGTACGGCTGAGATGTGATGAGAGATGCTAGTGCTAGTAAGAAACTAGTGCTACCAGTGTACTAAGTGCCAGTGCTAACTAGTGTACTAAAATAAGATTAGTATCTTATCATACAACTTAGCTTTTGTGATGGACGGTAAAGCTTCTCGAGCATGACGTATGAACCAGCTCGCTTCATATAACGCTTTTTTTTTTTTTGTTTCCTCCCAGGCGGGGGAGCGGGTGTGAAATCCTCATGGATACCCTACAGCCGGCTGTAGGGTTATGTCAGACTCTTACTGACTAAAACACACCCGTGGGGGATGCCTATGGCCTTAGGGGCCTTTCAGGCTTCATCTGATGCGATCAACCCCTGAGAAGGGGATGATGCAGGATATAACGCTTGTTATCTGCGTACCTTAGGCCAAGTGTTTATATGAATGCCTAGCTTTCATTTGAGCAAGTGCGCTCAACGCTTACACCGCGTCTTGAGCAAATATTGAACGTCCGTATTGTGTTTGGTGATAGATAACTAAACCAACTTCTGGACTCCAGCAGGCCTGCGTCCGACAGCTGTTGGATACATATTTGGATCGCAAAATGCGTAGTTTATAGTCCGGTTTGTAATTGATTACAAAAACCGATTTTCAATATATCAATTTACCGTAACTCTAAATTCTTTGTAATTAGTTAAGTAAAAAATATTTCTTTGTCTCTTTTTTATTTTTTTTATGCAAACTAGGCAATGCGTTTGACCACAATCTCACCTGATGGAAAGCGATGATAAGGCCTAGGATGGTACACGCCTGCCTAGTAAAATGCCTGTTCACTCTGGCCTTGAAGATGTCCAGATTATATTGGTCCGGGAAAACAGACCTCGGCAAGGAGTTCCACTCCCTAGCCGTTCGCATAATGAAGGCCGAAGCAAATCGCTTCGTGCGAATGGGAGGAACTTCGACAACATAAGGGTGGAAGCCCTCGCCGCGCCTGGTCGTCCGGTGGTGGAAAGGGGAAGGGGGGATCAAATTATGTAATACCTCCGCACACTCTCCGAAATGTAACCGATAAAACACCGAGAGGCAAGCTACACGTCTTAGGTGGTCAAAGCTATGGAGATAAGCCTCAACGAGAGCGTCATTGACTATGAGTTTCTTCGCACGGTGTTCCACCGAGTCCAGGGCATCCAGCTGATACCGAGTAGATCCGTCCCAAACGTGACAACATTACTCCAAGCAGGAGCGAACTTGGGCTCGGTAAAGGTTAAGGAGCTGCTCAGATGAAAAATATCGCCTGACCTTAGAAAGTATTCCAAGTTTTCTGGCAGCGGTTTTAGCAATGGACTCGATGTAGCGACCGAAATTGAGGCTGGATGAGAAGTCTATACCCAAGAGCTCGAGATGGTCTTTAACCGGCACGGAGACATTTCAGAAAGTCGGAGTCAGATGGAATGGACTCCGTTTCGTTGAGAAGGGACAGGCCTGTGTTTTAGAGGGATTGAATCCAACCAAGTTGGCTTCACCCCAGAGGGAAACAGCTTCCATTTTTTCTGTAATATAGTATTTAAGTTCTCCTTGACACATTGCATTCGATTATTCAAAACTATAGATGGAGGAGCTCGATGGCGCTAGTGGTTAACGCGTTCGGCTGCGATCGTTGAAGTTTCGCAGTGGTCGGTCGTTGGATGGGTGACCAAAAAATTTTCTATCTCGAGCTCCTCCATGCTTCGGAAGGCACGTTAAACCGTTGGTCCCGGCTGCATCTGTAGTCGCTAACACCCACCAATCTGCACTGAGCCCGCGTGGTGGGTCATGGCCCAAACTCCCTATTCTTTCCATAGGAAAGGCCCGTACCCCAGCAGGGGGGACATTAACCCCTGGACTGTGTAGCCCACACTGTTTTTCACGGCCGGAAAATTATTCGAGTTCAACTGTACATCTAGGCTTTATTTATTTCTTAAATCAATCCTGAATTGTTTATCTACAAACTTAACTATATATTGGTGTCTATTCGACATAATTCTCTAAACCTAAACTTAAATTTGACAACTGTCAAAAAGTCCTTGTCATTCTCTATACAGATTGTAAAGGAGAGAATGATGTTAAATTTAGTTTTAAGTTTAAAAAAGCATGTCAGAATTGACACCATTAGATGTGTAAATTAAAAACCATTCCTAAATGTGATAAAAAGCAAAATATGATATTAATTTTATCAACTCGTGGCAGAAATCATCCACTTACACAGACGAGGGGTTAATAGGCTGATGATGATAATGATGATGATGATGATAATGATGATGATTTAAAACGATAGCTATTAAAACTTAACAAACTTTGAACGAAGAGAAGAGAACTGCTTTTACCATTAGGTATAGAGTAAAAAAGCTGTTGTCTGAATTCCATAAAATGAAAACATTAGAAAACACGTTTTGTTAACAGGAAATCGCGCGTCATGCATCACATAAGATTTAGGAGAATAACCATCACTAACCTGTTGGCTAGCATAGTTCGAGACGCCATGTTTTTTGTAGACGGACAAACAAACGAACTTATAAGTAGGTTGTATTTACGTTACCCGGTGACGCAACGAAGCTGTATCGACGAGCTCTGTGACTGAGACTTCGGATTGCATAGCTCTACTTGATGGAATCCTCGGATTAAACTTTACCATCCAGTTTAAAATGTTCTTTAAAAACAAGCCATAAAGAATAGAATAAATAACATTATTTCTAATTATAGAAAATGTAAAAAAATATTTGTTTCTTAGGTTTTCACGCACATCACTCATTAAATAAAACTAGTTTTTACGAGTTAATGTACAAAATTTTTATATATTTATTGACGTTTCGTAGCCTTTAGTTTAGAAGAACCGGCGAAAGCCTCTCTTGAGTTTGTTTCGCCGGTTCTTCTCAGGAAGGTCTCCCAATTTTGGAACCGGTGGTAGTTTACGGTAGTTAGGGTCAAATAAATAAACTCAAAATTACAAAAAAGAATTTTAAATAAAATACTTTATTAAGTAAATTAAATAATAAATTCATACATAGACAATAAAACTTTAAAAATCGAACAATGAAATAACCGAACGCTCAATAAAAGTCTTTCGACGGTAGCTCGACAAATTAAATAAAAGTTTGATGAAACGTCAATAAATAAATAAAATTTCGTGCATTAAACCGTAAAAACTAGTTTTATTTCATGTAAAAAAATGTTAATATCAAACGATGTAACATTGTTTATTGGCGTTAATGCCGCCAAAGATATAGCAATGTATGCGCACGGCTTAAACGTACGATAATCTACCTCTAATGACGTCAAACAAAATGGCTTTAATAACAATGGTTGTTAATTGATGTTCACATTAAAAACTGGAATAATGTAAACATTACATAACGAAGATTATAAAAGTGGTTCATAACTGTGACGCGTAATTCTGTAAATCAGATTTCTAAACTCTTTTATTGTATAACTGCCTTTGTGCCGCAAAAGTATCTGTTACTATTTTTCACATAAAAGTTTTAGTTATTTCTATATTCCAAACAGTAAGGCAGGAAAGTGTTTAAATAAAACTAGTTTTTTACGGGTTAATGCACGAAACTTTATTTAATTATTGATGTTTTTCAAGTGTTTATTTGTTTATTTTTTTGTTCATATAAATATGCATCTATATTATTATTACCGTTTTTATTTTATTTTATAATAGTGCTCTTACACCCTTCCCCCTTTTTTTGTTCTTATATATTTATTAATTTTCCGTCATGGGTTGCCTGGAAGAGATTGCTAATAAGCAATAAGGCCGCCCATTGTGTAATGTCTCTCTGTCAGTGTGATCTTACTATTATGTCCTTTGTGGTGTTATACAATAAAGAATATATTATTATTATTATTAAAGTGAAGTGAATTAAAATTAAAATTACATTAAATTACATGTTTGGGTTATAACGCTTAATAAACAATATTTTCAACTAAATTGAAAGATGTTTATAAAATTTGGATATTACACAAGCACTTATTCGATTATGAAAACGATTTAGAGCAATTAATTATCACCGGAAGCTCCGGAATTAATTCCGTTATGGGTAGTTCGTAATTGAAATTAACCTTGAATAATCAAGCCGCTCATTAAATAAGCCGTTTAGTCTGTATGAGCGGAGAAACAATTTATCAATAACATAAAAAAAATGGTTGCCTGTAAAGTCGGTTTTACGGGCGAAGATTTTACGTGACAACGTCTTTTTCTCGGTAGAATATTTATTGATATGAATATAATTAAATTGCACAATAGGAACAAGGAATTGAATGAAAATAAGAATTGCACAAATTTTAACTATAGAAATATATTTTGTTTACTAAAACATTGTACATGTAAACTTAAACTTAACACGAGAGACTCATCGTAACGTTACCGAGCGTTACACTTTTTCATAAGTGACTCCCAGCCGCAACCTAATTTAAGACGTTGTCACGTCAAAAGAATTGCCAATTATCCAGTTACAACGGAACTCAAAACAGGAACTGTCAAATTGACATGTTATGTCAAGGCTGGTGATTCAACGGGCCAGTAGATCATCAACATCAGTAAATCTATATATATAAAACTCAAAGGTGACAGACTGACATAGTGATCTATCAACGCACAGCCCAAATCACTGGACGGATCGGGCTGAAATTTGGCATGCAGGTAGATGTTATGACGCACAGTGTTATATGGAACCAAAAAAAATTTACACCTTAAGATTTTTGCATAAATCAATTATTTATACCCTAATAAAGGCAAGAGTTCAATTCTCAGATCACTATTTCCATTAAAAAAAAAGATATGAAGTAGCAAAGTTTTTGAAATTTGAGCATTAAAAAATTAACAATTTAATTTCCTCAAAAGACGGTTCCATATCTGTACATGAGATATTTGCCACTTGATAAGGAATTATTGAAGGCATAATTTTGCAATTTTATTTTATTTATAAGTGTCCTAGTTTCCGAGAAATATTTTTTTTTAAATTTCGATTTTTAATTTTTTTCTCCAAATATCGGCAAAAGTGGAACCTGGATTTAGTACAGAAAGGTTCTATAAACCAAGTTCTATAAAAAAATCAGGTTTCACTTTTGCGGTTTTAAGAAGTTATGACAGAATTTAGATAAAGGTCAACTTTCATGATCTAGGATTGTCACAAAGGTCAACTATGAGTTAAATGAAAATGTTAAATTTTTTGTTTGTTAATTAATACCGTCAATTAATTGAATAAATTAACAACACTTGTGGACGAATACAATATACTTACATATACTAGGTACCTACCTAATGTAGATGTGATAATGTAGGAATACTTTATGTTTGTTCGACCACATTTTAACTTTGTACCTTACACGCTAAACGGTAATGAAAAAATGAACTATGTTGCTTGAAAAAATTTTTTAGGGAGAAAAAACAATAAATACGAAATACAAAAAAAAAAATCTGCTCCCAAACCAATGCATTTTTTTAAGCTAAAGAAACGCGTTTATACGCCTCTGATTATGCCCGATTGACACATATTTATTAAAAAAATATTTTGTTAATATTCACTTTATAAAAAAATATTCTAGATTTCATAGGTCAAAGGTCACGATAAGTTCATGATTTTTTTTCTCAAAAAGTATTTGAGTTAGACTTCTGGGAATTGAACTCATGCCTTTTTTAGGGTATAAATGATTATTTATGTAAAAACCTGAACATGTAAATTTTTTTGGTTCCATAAAACACTGTGTGACGTAGGCATCCGCTAAGAAAGGATTTTGATCAATTCTAGCCCCAAGGGGATAAAATAGGGAATGAAAGTTTGTATGAAACTTTGTGAATTTTTAACCGATCGGGCTGAGACTTTGCATGCAGGTATAAGAAGAATCATATCATAGATGAATGTCGCTGTGTATAATACAAGCCTGAAAGCAAAAACTGTAGTCTACACTTCAGCTCTACACCGAAGCGAAGCGAGGGCGGGCCACTAGTAATCCATAAATCTGTGATTTCTTCGTTAAAAGTCGATGCAAAACATTGGTTAAGGCTTAATATTTGATTTTAACTAAGTCGTGTTACAAACTCACGCTTTTAACGGTTGGCGGAAGTGCGCGGGCGCCATCTTGTACACACGTGACTTCCGCTGCCTTTCTACAAACATAATTGATGTGATAGAGGTCTTTAATTTTGAGCTTGTGGTCAAGATTGTCAACCGCTTTGTTGGTAGGTCAATATCATGATTTGCTGACATGACTTTTTAAAGATATTTATATGACTGCTGACATACTTAATAACGTTAGTTAATTCTCATCAAATATTATTTATCGAAAAGATGTTATAATTATAATTAGTACATTTAACTAAACTCAGGGTTAACCTGATTATGAAAATGAAAAAAATTACACATCTGAAGTGAAACTTTTTTCTTAAATAACCAAACATAAGGGGTCTGCAAAGGGCATAAAGAAATGGAGCAGCGCACGCATCACTTATATATATATATATATATATATACTAGCGGCCCGCCCTCGCTTCGCTTCGGTATAGAGCTGAAGTGTAGACTACAGTTCTTGTTCTCAGGCTTGTATTATACACAATGACATTCATCTATGATTCTTCTTATACCTGCATGCAAAGTCTCAGCCCGATCGGTTTAAAATTGACAAAGTTTCATACAAACTTTCATTCCCTATTTTATCCCTTTGGGGGTAGAGTTGATCAAAATCCTTTCTTAGCGGATGCCTACGTCATAACATCTACCTGCATGCCAAATTTCAGCGCGATCCGTCCAGTGGTTTGGGCTGTGCGTTGATAGATCACTATGTCAGTCACTCACCTTTGAGTTTTATATATATAGATATATATTGTCGCGTGTGACGCTCGTGACCCTCGTAGCGTTTCAGCCCTCGTCGAGTTACCCTCTAACTTTCATGCTTGTCGAGCAGAGCTGCACACGCATCCCACACACACACACACACACACACTCATATATATAGGCGTGTGACGTTCGTGACGAATTTCCATTTCATCTTTTCCATAGGATATTTCCAATTATTATTGATTGCAGCTACAGTTTCATTTTATAGCGTGCATGCTTTCCTCCATTTCATAGAATCAAACCGCTCGTAAGTCTTTAGCATAAGTTTCTCTGTATAAAACAAAAACTATAATACCACGGGCTGTTTCTTAGTACGCTACATGATCCAATTATGTCAGCCGAGCCCCGACTACATGGCAATCAGAGCAGGGCGTGCTCAGATGAGCAAAGAATTATTATTTCCACTTATCTTTATGTACAAGTTATCACTGAGTAGTGACAATTAGAACCCACCGCTCAACGGGTTGATTACTTAATACTCAGTTAAACAAGGCGCTCGAAGCGGTGTTAAGATATTATTTATTACTAGAGGCCCGCCCTCGCTTCGCTTCGGTGTAGAGCTGTAGTGTATACTATAGTTTTTGTTCTCAGGCTTGTGCTATAAAGAATGACTTTATTTATATAATTACACGTGTTATTGTGAGTCAACCATAAGAGATAGACATATGCTGTTGCGGGATATTTTTTTGACAATTTTATGTAGAATATTTCCGTCATACCGGCTGCACCCGCGACGGAAGCTTAAAAAATGGAGTAACTTCTCCCGTTTTCCCAACATTTCCCTTCACTACTCTGCTGCTATTGATTGTAGCGTGATGAAAAGTATACTATAACCTGCCCAGGAGCATGAAGAATAATTGTACCAAGTTTCGTTAACATCCGTCGAGTAGTTTTTGTTTCTATAAGGAACATACACACAGACAGACAGACAGACAAAAATTTTACTGATTGCATTTTTGGCATCAGTATCGATCACTAATCACCCCCTGATAGTTATTTTGAAAATATATTTCATGTAAAGAATTGACCTCTCTACAGATTTATTATAAGTATAGTAAGTAGATAATGTAGGTATATTGTTACAGTTGAGAATTATATTACGTTTGGGATTAACAATGTCATAATTATTCTTACGTGTACATGAACTACATTGCATTTATGCTTAGTATATACTGTTATGCGTTAAATAAGCTAAAGTGTAAAATAATACGCTGTAAAGAGCATAAGAAAAGGGTTTCCTCTATCTGGCAGAACCTTGTTGCTACGATATTCATTTGGCATAACGCACTTAGCATAATCTTCTATAAACGAATATTTGTAAGGCATATTTTATATTAAGTATAATTATTAATTGGCCAAATGTTTATATTTCCGAATTCACAATAACGTACCTTTAAGATGGCAGAATTTTATTGAGATTTTTAACACCTTTGTCAAAACTTTTAGGTTAGGTTAGTGTTTTGACGCTTAGCGCGCGAAGCGAGCACGCCACGGCAGTGGCTGGCGAAGCGCCATTCACCATAGATAATAAAAGATAAATAAACAAGGAAAAGTTCATTTTTTGTAAGCCAAAAGACTATCCTGGCTGTGAACTTTCTGCGATATGATGGTTCTCTTTTTTAATAAGTGTGTATAATATGAAATTTATGCCTGAAGATTATTCCGGCTTACAAAATTATGCGTTTGAACGTCTGCTAAATGAGTGAATGCCAAATGATTTTCTGCGAAATGAAGTTTATGCCATCCGCTGATATGCATAATAATATTATACCATTAAAAGTTCTGCGTCACAAGGTAGACCCATAAGAAAGAGTATTAAACATATCGTCAATTTATATCTTTATTCCTAAGTAATGTTAAATTTAAAGCTAAAAGCCTTTTTTCATTTAGTGTTAAGGTAAATTTATTATTATATAATCAAATCTTTTCTTAATCAAAATTTTTAATTAGTAAAAATGTGGTGCCTTAATTTTTAAGAACGTATAAGTAAATTAACTTTGTTATTTTTTTTAATACAAGATACATTAAATTGCATTTTTTGTGAATAATTATTATTGATCATTAATCGTTGTTGCAATTAGGATCGAGATAAAAGCGAATTTAATTCGATTAAGCAATTAATTGAAATAACTAAAAACCGCCAGGTTAACTTTAAGATGCGTCTCTAATTACACAGTCTGTATGCCAGGTAAGAAGCCAGTAAAGTAGTTATAAACAATTCCAAAAGTTATTGAATAATTGTATTAAACTTTTGTTGTAGTTAAGTAAGTTAGTTTATTGTTTCCCGCCATCAACTTACAGTCAAACAATATTGACATTTAGTATGAATAATTTGACACCGTTTGACATTTAGTATGAATAATTTACGTCAATAATTCTCCTGACTTGGCCGAAGTCAGGATAATTACGATCGAAATTCACTTCAGGTAAGTTCGTTTGCTCATCTAATAATTTATTTTGTTATTATTTGTCCTATTTTTTTTTATATAGCCAGGTAGGCAAATTACTACCCCACCTGATTTTAAGTGGTGATAAAGTCCAAACGCGAAGATAGCTGGTACAGCAGTTATAAACTGCTACACCAACAATCCTCACCTTGCCGGCCTGCAAAAATGCTACTTCATGCCTCTCTTAACACACCTCAGATTGTAGAAAGGAGGGAACACGTGCTAGGCATACGTCCGATATATCAAAACGAATCCAAAATCCGATTTCAAACACAAATCGATACCGAACGATTTCTCAACGAGAAAATCCGATTTCAGAAATCTAACCGAACCAAAACGCTAGCGATCTAATACCACCACAAGTATCCAAATGTAAATCGGATTCGAAATTCGTGCTTTCGTTTTCGGAAGTCCGATTTCGTGCTCGGAAGTCCGATTTCGGTTTGCTGTTTAAGGAAATCTATTGCTCTTCTCTAAGGCGGGATTATTTATCATTGAAAAGGGATGTCGTCTAAAAACATCAAAAGTCGAGCAACTGTCATTTTTTTGAACGCTAACCTGAAGTAATTAGGTTTGATTTTGTAAATGGTTTGATAAATAATAAACACAAACAGAAAAACAAAAAAAATAGTAAAAAAAATATGTAAAAAGAAATCATTGTATATAAGCCGATTTTTAAATGAGCCGCAAAAGTTTTACTCTTAAGCGTAAATATAACTTTTCTGCTAGTCCTAAGCCACAGAATATATACTCTTGCCTAAGCCTAGATTTAAAGCATAAAGGAAAATCGCGCAAATCTACGAGTATCCTTGCTTCGTACAATTAATTGTTTGTGATTGTCGTTAGCTAATAAAACCAAGTCATAACACAAACTTGTGAATTGGCTAAGTTCGGCACATCTGAAATCGGATATCTAAAAACGGATTTTAAAATCGATTTTGAAATCTGAAATCCGATAAATATCCGTTTGCGTTCAAAACCAAAAACGCCCATGTCTAACACGTGCTAAAAGCGTGCTGGTTGGCTACATTCTTTACTTCTAATATTTTAATTACAAAACCAATCACGTTTCAATAACAGGTTTCCCTTGAATACCCGCCTCATAAGTAATGTTACTCAAAACGTGGTTTTATTATTAACGTGATGACCAGAAACAATTTTCATATCGTAAATCTCACTCTGCGTGGCGCAGAAAAAATTTAGATTATGATTCTTATGGAAAGAAAAATTAAAGTATTTTTTGTTTGCTAACATTTTATTTCAAAAACAACAGATTTGTTTAAGGAAGTACTCTTATTACTGTGTTGCGAAGGAAAACAATTCGAAGTCTCGGAGAAGGTTAATGTGGTAAAGCGAAACCACTTGAACACGTGTATAATAAAAAAATAATTTATAAAAAAGATACTGTAAATAAATTGCAAACATTGGAAAGGTAAGGATTGTTGATGAAAACCAAGCCTGTATTAATAAATAACTAATACTTAATTATTCAGGTATTGTAAAATACTGGGCAAATTTAAATAATTGATACTTAAATAGTTTCCAAAAACAATAATAATTATAAAGCCATTATAGCTTAATAAAAGAAAAAAAAAACGACGGGTTGCACTCCGGGAGTGCCGGCAGAAGTGAAAACTTGAATATTAACGTTGTGCATTTTTGATATTTTGGAATGGTTAGGGAATAATTTTGCAAGAATTGCTTTAAAGCAATAGTTAGAATAATTAATTATAAGTATAAAAGTACTATCATGTATGTGGTAGAATACAATATTTATTTTCATCCCACCACCTCGGAAAGTGTAATTTTGCGCTTCGAAATCTGGCTGGAAAATTCTATTTTATTCGCTTGAGCGGCAAAGTAGATTTGAATTTAGAACATCACATATAATGAGTACTCAATATAATTGTAAATTCAAAACGTCATTAAACCTATTTAATGTAACCTCTATGGTGCCAAATTTATGATTAGAACTTTTTAAATTGTGAAAAAATTTAAATTTGGAACCTTCTTGGTTTCTTTGTTTTATTTGCGTGCTTCGCGCCATTCTAGTTTTTCACGTTTTATTGCTTAATATAATTAACATAACCTAAAAACTGTACAAAAAAATCAACTAAAATGAGTGACATTAGCGACGATGAAGTTTATCTAACGCCAACTGAGTTAACTGAAACAGTTAATAATGCGCAAATGAGCCTTCTCCCTCAGCAATCACGAGAGAAGTATTTGAAACAGTACGATATATTTAACATGTGGCGACTAGCTAAAGGAGCAAAAACTTTCTCCGAAAACGTTTTGCTGGCATATTTTATAGAATTATCTGAGACCAAGAAAGCAAGCACGCTATGGAGTACGTATTCAATGCTAAAATTAACAATTAAGATGAAGAAAGACGTTCATATCGACACCTATCATAAATTAGTGGCATTTTTAAAAAGAGCCTCATCTGGTTATAAACCAAAAAAATCGAAGGTTTTCACAGCATCTGAAATTGCAAAGTTTATTAATGAAGCACCTGATTCCGTATATTTAGCGGCAAAAGTAAGTCAATACGTGTAATTTTTTGTTGTTGATAAAATTGTACATAGTACTTACAATATTTTTAATTTGATTAATTTATTTACGATTATAAATACTTCTTTTGTTACAGGTTGTTCTTATTATTGGTATAACCGGAGCATGTCGAACAAATGAACTTACACTACTTAATGTCAATAACGTATCAAAATATTCTCATAATTCTGATGAATTGCTATTAATTAATGTACTAAATACCAAGACAAAAAAAGACCGCAACTTCGTTATTCGCAAGGAATATGTAAACATTGTTCAGAAATATCAAGCTTTACGTCCTTCTAACACCCCAATTGAACGATTTTTTCTACAATATCGCAACGGAAAGTGTATCCGACAACCTATGGGTCAGAATAAAATTGGCAGTATTCCACGAGAAATAGCTACTTTTCTCGGACTTTTAGAACCCCCGTTATACACCGGTCACTGTTTTAGAAGAACCTCAGCCACACTTTTGGCCGAATCAGGGGCTGATCTTCTATCGCTTAAGCGCCATGGAGGCTGGAAGTCTAATTCGGTTGTAGAGGGATACATAGAGGATTCAATCCAAAGTAAATCAAAAATTTGTAATAGTATCGTGGAGGCCATAACGCTGAAAGAACCTCTGTCAGATTCTTGGTCTCGCCCTTCTACATCTAAAATGAGCCCCCATAAGATTGGAAACAATAGCCCTCTCTCGCCAACATTTACGCCAATAGAATCCAATGAATCGGCACAACTATTTAAAATTACTGATACGAGTAGTTTACCACAAAACAGCGCACAATTCACAAACACCAACATAACATTACCTAACAAAAATATTAAACTTAACATAAGTAACTGTAGCAACGTTACATTTAATATTTCTTAATTATTTTCTACTTCTTATTATTTTCTTCAATTTATAGATTATCTTAATGTGTTTTAATTGAAATAAAAATATTTTGTCATTATAAATTGTTTTCTTTTTCATTTTGTCATTTCCTCGCTGAGGTGGGATGAAAAGTTACGTATTGCACTCGAGTGGAAAGATTTTTCACCTTGTGCTCGTTTGTTTCCCTCGCTGACGCTCAGGATTCTAATTTAGAATCACTCGCTGCGCTCGTGATTCAACTTTAGAATCCTTCGCTTGCTCGGTCATCCAAATCGAGCACGCGGTTAAAAAGGAACTTTCCACTCTTGTATAATAAATAACTATTATTGCGCTATCGTACACAAACATGACAATTTATATTATTACATTAAAAAAGTTTATCTCTCAGAAAAATCAACTTACATGAATCGCATTTAAGCGCAACTAGTGACATCTATTGTAAAAAAAACGCATTTTCTTCGCAATAAAGCTGCCACGTGGACGTCATAGATAGAGACTTATTATTATAATACGATAAAATAAAATATTACTATGTTTCGTCCAATATATTGAAAGTCAACAACCTTTCCAATTTTATCGTGTGTCATGATGCGATCAGCCCACGTGTTTAACCTGACGCGAGTTTAACATTTTTTACCCATACAAAAAAAGTGTACAACGCCGCTAAAGAAGTTTTCACTTCAAAAAACACAAAAATATAACCGAGCTAAGGATCGAACCACCGGTCGTTTGCTGCCGACCCGAAACCGATACCGTTCGGCTATCTGTCTCTTACAGTAAATAATAATATTACGGATCCCTCTCTTGTGTCAAATACTCTACTTCCGTTTCATCGAATCTCAAGACACGACGATACTAAAGAAGATTTCACTTTAAAGAAAACAGTATGAAGAATATTGTCTCTTTTGACGACTTCCGTGGCTCTAGTGGTATGAAAGCCGGAGTTTTATGGTGTTGCCTACCCAGTGGTATCGGGTTTGAATCCCGGTGGGGCAAATAATTGTGTGATGAATACACGCACTTATTTCATAGATGTTTATATAGAATTCTAGATAAATATACATATCAGAATATCATCTGGGCACATTTTTCCGTGTCTCGGTCTGTCCTTTTAACTGTATCAATTCACACTTAACACTAATAAAATTGGGTTAAAGTAAAGCCAGAAACATATTAACGTGTCGTGGCGTGACGTGGCGCATCGGTTTCATACATTTATTATGGGTTAGAGAGAGATAGAGAGGTTAAAGCGTGGACACGACACGATACGTAAATATGTCTCTAACCATAGTAAATGTATGAAACCGATGTGCTTCTCGCGCGCCACGACACGACACGACACGTTAATATGTTTCTGGCTTAATTCTCTTTGATTAGAATATCTCATATAATAAGCTACGCTCCATATAACATAACTAAAATGACTCCCCATCGGAAGTACATAAGTGTAGTCAATAGCTTAATACAGCTAAGTATACGCGAATAAAAGAGAACTTATACTTATTATGGTAGAAAGTGAGGCTACTCAATCCAGGTCACATGCGCAAGACGAACGCATTGAGTACAATATTATGAATTTATAATCCGCAAGCCGCCGCTCCGCTCCGACAGCGACTGGAATAAGCCATATTGCTACCGATCTGGTACCGGAAATTGTATTTTTCATATATTTTTGTATCATTTGTGAAGCCTTCTTTGCTAATACACAGGAATAATAATCATAATCAAAATCGTTTATTCCGTTTAGCACTTTTAAAAATCTAGAAGCTACGCCATCCAGCGTTGCCACGGTTCCCAACTTAGGGGTTTTGCCCCCAGATTTAGGGGCTAGAAAGGTTAAAACGGACTTTTTTAGGGGCTGGATTTTTTTGGGAAATTAAATAAAAAAACAAAGCGTGTGTTTTCTGTCAATTTTGTGCGTAGAATGGAACGCACCACGATATGAAACGACTGAACTGACTGTGTGGCAGGTTGTTTCCTAAGGCTGTATGGACTTAAGTTCTTTGCCTTCCACCAATTAAAAAGCTAATTAAGATTTAACAGCCTGTCAGCTCATTTTCGTTCGATTTCCCATTCGGAAAATGTAATTATTCAATAAAATAATTTACTGTAACTAAATATGTAACGTTTTAATTTATGAGCAACGAAAGAATTTAGGTAATAAGATAATTCTACATATAAATTTCTATATTTAGGGAATTTTAGGGGACTTTAAAAAATACTTAGAGTAAAATTTTGGTAAGGGTTGGTAACACTGAGCGTTGCCAGACGTCCCGATTGTTATATCAAAATTTTTATGTCCTGCGCGGGACAGGCTCCATCCCGCTTTTCGGGAATAACTTGACTTTGCGTGCAGCGTACTCAGAAAGCGCGGGTGGTGGACTGGCCGCCTGCCCGGCGCGTAATAAAGATAACATTCAATAACTTTTGATTGCATACGTTTTTTTAATATGTCTCACTTTTGTCGAAAAAATCCCGTTTTTTCCCCTCAAAAAGTTCCCAAATCCCCCCGATTTGGGGGAAAAAAAACTGGCAACGCTGACGCCATCAGTTCGTAACTCTACGGTGGGAGACCTCGTACCGAGAAGAACCGGCAAGAAACTCAGCAATGGCTGTTTTTTCACCACCACCACCACACCACACACCACCGAAGAAACTAATCAAATTAATAGAGAGAATCATAATCAACTTATTGCAGCCTAAGCCATATATTTTTGACTAACGTTTAGTGTTTGTGGAGTTCGGACGTCTGGAGTTAGAAGCTTTGCTCTACATGAGATCTGGTAACTTTCTGACAGTGCGAGTTATATGGTCTCGTCTTGGAAACTTTTTACATGAAAATGTTTTTGGTGGGATTATTATTTTTTGCACCAGAAAGAAAGAAATAAAAATATTTATTGACGTCATACATTAACAGTTACAATAAATACACAACAAACATAAAACAAAAGGTACATCGTCAACTAGGCCCCACCACAGCATAATGTTGCAACGGCAAAAATTGATTGCCGCTGCAACGCTGATATTCTGGAGGGACCTAATTTGGACATCGACGGACGGACATACAAGACAATCACTTAATACACAAAAACAAAAAAGAATCCAGTGTAATATAGTAGGAAAACTTTAAAACAGCTTTAAATAAATTAAATATAAATAAAGTTTTGAGAATTGACCACGCTGGTCTGAAACCATAGACTAATCATGAAGATGATGAATGCGTATTCTAATTGGATCAAAGAGTAGTTACTGATGCGAATAACAGACAAGTTGCATCACGTTACAAGACGAATGGCCGTCATTACTAGTCATGAGTCCATCTCTGTCTCTATAGTATAATTCATTGGCTCTAAATTACATAACAAGTTGCGCTTCTTTGTCGATTAATCGCAGCTAATAGTTGAATCACGCTCCTATGTTCAGAGCAATTCTTATACACAACCTACCATATTCAACACGAACAGATTTTGAAAGTGCCAACTCACTTTTTGAATTGGATTCCGTGACCGCATGACCCGTTATCGGTTATTGGTCTTCTGGATCTATCCAAGAGAATCTAATTTACCCTTTTTAGTGCTTAGGAAGGTATTGTTGTAGATTTTATAGGTCAGGGAGCTGAATAAAATACGGAATCATAGTGACGAATGATACACATATTTTTACTAGGAAGCTGATACGACTGACTCCTAGCACAGCAGAATACAAAGTGAAGCAAGTTTATAAGTGAACTGAATGCGTGAATTATCGAATGAGTGGGGGTTGAACGAACGAATGAAGTATTTGAGTTAAGACTGAATGAACAAGTATACTTTGGCATTACCTAGTCATGTTTACTTTCTTTTTATTACAAAAGGAATACAAATTATAATATATATAGAATAATTTTTGCCAATTTAATTTCAATATAAATTCAACAATTGTAACACAGTGCTCTCACGAAATGTTCTGGCAAAAAACAGAGTCGGATAAGGATAATTTCGACTCTGTTTTATAAGAAGTATTGTGCCCAAAAATCCTAAAACTAAACCAGTTTTGTCAAGGCTAAAGATGTACTAGACTCGTGTAATTTTTTTCTCTCTTTATTTGTGGCTACATACAGTCATACATTTTAATATAATTGTTCTGTGGTTACAGTGAAATTATAAGAGACGACCTACATTGCCAGCAATTTAACTTATTAGTTACAGAAAAACATAATAGAACAAGTATTGTGAAGACAAAACATATAAACTTGCAAAAATATTTTAATTTAAATGTTGTCTTTTAATTTAGGTTAAGAAATTTCTTTATATTATTATGTGAAATATTAAATATATCAATGTTATTGAAGTTATTATTATAATTGTTGGTGGAACGATAAATAAAGGAATTTCGCGTGTATAATTTAGTGAATGGTGGAGGAACAAATAGTAATAGCTTGCGAGAGAGCCGCATGAGCATACGCACACGGTTCACGAAAGATATCCTACTTAAAAGCGCAGAAGAAATATTTGATCGTTGAGTATTTTATACAAAAATATCATATTGAACATTATACGTCTATTATGAAGTGATAAAAACTTATATTTTGTAATTGAAATTGACTTTGATTCCATTAATGCCAATTGTAACCTTTGTAAAGCAATAAAATATTGATTGATTGTTGGTTTATTCATCCAAGATTGTTTGGTATTCAATTTGTTGATAAATGTGGCTAAAGTGTTTGGATGGAACTTTTTTAGTTTCACTATGGTGTTCCGGTAGATTTATCATATTGGAAAGTGTAACTAAATACACGACGTAGGTAAAGATCTCAGTCAGAGAAATTCGATTTTTTATTGTAATAGAACCTATTTATTATCTTCATAAATTGTCTCTAACAATATATATATTCTTGCAACGATCTGATTTGAATTAATATATGCTTTATAATTGCCTTTCGAAAATGTATCATAATGGAAATCTGTATGACAGATGTGGCTGTTTTATTTAAATATATTTGTTACATTCAAAACCACGTTTCTACGAAAAAATACTGGGAAATACACCAGAAAGTTATTTGAAATCGGAATGGTGTTTTGGTATTAGATTCTCGAAATTTCTTAGATTATTTTTATAAGTAAATTAGAACCCGTTTGATTCGTAAAAATCAGAACGTAGTACCCACCAATTCTTGAAATTAACTTACATAATGTAATAACACAAAGTAATTGAGGTGGGTATTCCAATTTGGATTAAACATTTATTCACCATATTTGATTCTTAGGTTTTCACGCACATCACTCATTAAATAAAACTAGTTTTAACGGAACCTTCGAAAAACTTTTGACAAAGTAAATGAAAAAATCATTATTCTGACGATGCAGACCTGAAAAGGCTGCAAAACGTCAATAAATAAATAAAGTTCGTGCATTAACGCGTTAAAACTATTCTTTCCTATTCACCACTTATAGGACCTCTACCTACTCCATATGATTTGCCATGAAAAGCTGTGTGAAGCAGAAAAAGTAACTTAGAAATACTTTGCTGGGTTGTCTGCTTCAGAAAGCTTTTCATGTAACACAATAGTACTTGTGTATATTACATTTCACGATAACAATATCCAATTAGCGTGTTACCAAAACAACGGCCATTGACTGACTCGAAACAAACAGCTGAGATTATCTCTGGTACGATTTCATTTCGTTTACTTACAATCTGTCTGAATGCGGGAACATTAATCTTGATATTGCTTTACGTCTGGGTGTCACTTGAAAAAAACCTTGATTCATTTTGCGACAAGAAATCAACGAGCCATTTTAAGGATCTCATTTTGTTAAATCTTTAAGTGATTTCTTTACCGATTCATTCCATTTGCTAATGAGTCGAACGCATATAAGCTGCGATTTGATATGGTAACGTGCTCGTAGCTAATGTCACGACACTATTCAACTAATGTAGATGGAAAGTGTGCCGTGACAGCACGCCGATTCTATTTCTCACAGACAACTGTCCCTGGAATTTCGATTGACAGAAAATCTAAACAATTTGCGAATAGCTTGAGAATACTAGAATGCCAGAGATATCTTAGAAACCAACTGATAAGAAATGGAAGCAAAATCTAGCAGAGAGAACGCGTCATAAAAATATACGCCTGCTGTAGATAATATAATCCGCTGAAAACTATTTTAGGCACTAGTTCTTCACAAATAGAATTACTAAGGAACATTGAACATAAAGACACGTCTTTTGTGATAAGAAAAATATCTAAATCTTGAGTAATAAAAAAATAAGAAGTTTAAGAGGAAAAATATTACCGGTATCGGTCCAGACATCTAGACCTGGAATATAACGGGAATACGGAAGACAATGTACTGAGAAAAACAGGCAAGATGAAAATATTTCCCACACACATACCAATTAGTCTAGCCCCGAAGTAAGCACTGTAAGGCTTGTGTTATGTGATGCTAGGGTAACGGATAGAATATATATATTTATAAAGAAATACATAAAAACTTTCATGAGTAAGGTACAAATGTTCCTATTCATCATCCTAACATTTGCCCCACCGGGATTCGAACCCGTCCCTCACGTGTAGGCGACACATTGAAACACAACACTGAGGTCGTCAGTTAAAATCGGCAGGGGCAATATTTCTCTTCCTGTTTTATTTAATACAGTGCCATCAATTTAAAAGATTATTATGTTCTTACCATCATAACGATTATGAAAAGCCAATAGTACTTGAAGATTTACAACTCTATTAAATCAGTTAGGTATATAGAATATTATTTTAGCTGCTACGTAACAAAGAATTTGCTATTTGTAACTCTAGAAGAGTGTTTAAATGTGCGTAGTTTAATTAGAACTTAGTAGAATGGCGAACGATCACAAACAGAGAAAACGAATTTCCTACATAAACGATCACAAAAACATTTCTTGTTTTAGAAATACAATCTGAGTTATGTAATTTTTGTTTTATGTAACTTTGGATTAGTAAAAGCGATACGATTCTATGGTTTTTATTATTTTTCATGTTTTCGTATTTTCTTTAATCTTGGTTTTAGTGTAAACGTTGTAAGAAAACAGATAAAAAAAAATACTGCTTTCCTATCAAGAATACAATGCTATTAAAGTGTATTCTTAGAATACAAATATTTTGGATGTTTTCTTTTAATTTTACGGTGTAATCTAAATTAATAAATGATCAGCAGTGATTTTGGATAAGGAGATTGTTCAAAATAAGGGTAATTTAAATGTTAACTGATTGTTGTGAATTAATTACAAAATTGTTTAAGCAAATGTATGCTTCACTTCATAGTTTGTACTGGTTTTCCTACTCGCCTTTACAAGACTTGGGTTAGAGTCCAGATCGGGTCAAGATGATTATTTTCGATGTTTCGGTAAATTTTGATCTGTGATACTTTCATGCATTGTTGATTCGGCTAGTTCTTTGTATTGTAGTGTTGTGCACCACTTATCTGGTATTTTGATTTAGCAAAGGACACACGGCATTTTGTGCCAAAGTTGTATACTTTTTTAATTTTTTTATCTGTGTTTCATAATTGGGTAACGTAGTCAGGCAATATTTGTCATCAGCAGCTAGCTGTCAATGTCAAATACGTAGGTTTGTCAATATAACCTCTATATGTAGCCGGGTCGTCAACAGAAATAACGGATAAAAAGGCAATCACAGCAGAGAACATTCACAATCACAGTACGCGGGAGCGGATGCGAAATGCGAATGATTTTTTTATTTGTATTTTAGGATTGTCAAATTGACATTTGGTTTTTTATTTAGAAAAAGCAAAGGAATCGTGGTTTTTACAGTCACTTGAGTAATATTTTGAAGTAAAATTCTGTCGCTTGATGATTTAGGGTTTCCGTATCAAAAAATATTTATCATTATATAACTTCTCTCCACGATTCACTAAAAATAAGGCAAAAGTAGTTTTATGTAGCAAATAATTTTGGCTTTATATTGACACCAAATTCAACTGTATACAAGTTTAGCATATTTTCTATGAAAAGTGCCGGGTCTCCTTTCTTGTTATTTATTCACTAGCGTCCGTTAGTCCGATTCGGACGCTTTCGCGCATAATTTTCCATTTGTAGTTTTCACGGTAATGAATACCTTGACTGCGGCATGCCGCGATGAAGCATGAATGAAATTGATAAACCGGGGCGCTTACTGATGGGCTCGTATAGGCGCAGTTAATTTTCTCCATTTATCAATTGGCTTTGCTTCGTTGACTTAAAGAAGGCGTGACAGACGTTTCATATTTCAAGCTTTCAAGATATTTAATGTTTTGTAAATAGTTAAAATGGAGGGTGTTTTTATTTCAACGTGTACTTATGCTATTGGTCGCAGATGACCTTTACAGCGTTACCGGGTTTGGGGACAGCGAGGTCCTGAAGGGACCTCAAGCCGAGAATTGGCGAGTGCCGTCTAGAGGTATTTCAGGCGGACAGCATCTCGCGGCGAGAGAGCATGCCCGACTGAATGCAAGTCGGGCAATTACCTGACTTTAAAACAAAGTTCCCCAAACTTTTTGTGTCGTAGACCCCTTGCCATGTTTTTCCGTGTTGGGTAGACCCCCTACTTACCTGATATTGATTTTTTTTCGCTGACGTAGACCCCTTGCAGGTTGTCATAGACCCCTAGGGGTCGATATAGACCACTTTGGGAATCACTGCTTTAAAACATCACATGACAGAAATGCATTAATAACGGTCAGTGCAGTACAATACCTACAGAGTCGTCGACTACCTACTCTAATTAGGATTAACCTCTCAATTGCGGCCTTGTTGCGGTGAATTACTCATAACAGGCAAGTGCAATGGGTCACGTGACTCATAGCTGCGCACGCGACCCGCGCTAGTGCGCCTCTTATAAGAAAGAGTTTTGTTTACGAATAACATTTAGTTAGTTCTTCAGGGCGGTTTCCGCACTTCCCGTTTACTCCAGCCAGCCTTTATCAGTCCAGAAGGAAAGCAACCTTGGTAGACTGCTGCAAGCTTCTGGAAACGATTTTGGTGACTGGAGAAGTCGTGCCCGTTGGTCGGCCACACTCCTGCATTCGATGATGACATGCTGTGGCGTTTCTTCTACCTCCATGCATCCTCTGCATAGGGGGCTGTCCGTTACTCCTATTGGGCCTGAGTTATGGGCAGCAGAGGTTCCGGACCATACACTTTTGTGTCTGCTCCCCTCTTAGCCAGTTCGTCTGCTGCGTCATTTCCAATTGAGCTACTACGAATAAGATGTTGATACAATTATTCGTTCTAAGCTAAGTAAAACTTAGGGAAAATATATTAGGGGTAATATGATTTCTGATATGGCTGCTAAAAATAAAATCTAATAATATACTAACTGTGCAAAGCATGTTAAAAAAATCAGTTAAGGTCAAAAATCCAGCAGTACAATGCTTCATGAAAATTTAAGTAAAAAAAAAGTAAGTGAAAACTTTTTATATTATATTTATTTAAATGCTAGATTTAGAAGTGTTAAGAAAATTTCACTCGATTCTACCTGCACATTTTGCACAGGATTCGACCTTAAGGCCACGAAGCATTTCTTAGGCTGCAAATTATTTGACAACAGCTCAATAATAAAGACATTAAGTAATGCAATCGTTACTTTTAATGTTGTAATGGAAAGTGTCTTTATGAGTTACCTCATATTGAAGTCATTTTTTAATTTTTACGACTCTGTATATAATACAGGGCGAAAAAAACAGCCCTTGCTGAGTTTCTTGCCGGTTCTTCTCAATACAAGGTCTCCAGCCGTAGATTTGCGAACCGATGGCGTAGCTTTTCGACATTCACAAGTGCTTGTAACAGCCTAGACTGAATAAACGATATTGAATTTTGAATTGAACTTTTCTTTTTGAAATCATTTTTATTTACTTGCTTACATCTATCACAAGTGACAGTAAAGAATCCTTGAACAAAATAATGGTCAATGTGAAGTGAATTGTTTCAACGTGAACACGTTGTGGCACGTGAATTTAACCAGCTGGTGCGCACCGTGTCATTATGTTATTACTTATTCCTACTATAATTGGAACAACCATCACTGTCACAGGGGGGGGGGGGGGGGGATGCAAAACGTTTCCATTAAGCAATATAAGCGAAAGTTAAGCCAGAAACAAATTAACGTGTGTCGTGGCGTGGCGCATCGGTTTCATACATTTATTATGGGTTAGAGAGAGATAGAGAGGTTAGAGCGTCGACACGACACGATACGTAAATATGTCTCTAACCATAGTAAATGTATGAAACCGATGTGTTTCTGGCGTGCCACGAGCACGACACGTCTCGACACGTTAATATGTTTCTGGCTTTAATCCCGCGACGGTGGGTAGCACCACTAGAACTGCATATGCTTAAAAAGATCATATGCAAATAGCGTGTATTTCAAAGCACGGAAAACTTGAGATTAAAAGCTTACTGTGGATGGTCATGATTGTCATTTATGTGTCAATAAATTAGGTTTGCTTCTAACCGGCGCGGCGTTTCATTACTGAGCACTGGCTGTGCTAATTAAATCGTTGATTTACAACAGCAAAAAACTAAAAGAATTACGGGACCCAATGATAAAGATGAATTTGAAGACGGTCTGGAAGTTGGCGGGTCATCAGTACCGTAGGAACCGCGACCTTCTTTACCGCGTCCTCTCAGGTTCGAGTGGTCTAGAGGTTCCAGATGGAGAGGAGACTCCCCCCGTGCGGAGATGCCATCCGCCTGGAATACCTCTATAAGCACTCGCCAATTCTCGGCTTGAGGTCTCTTTAGTTTCTCGCCGTCCCCAAACCCGGTGACGCTGTAAAGGTCATCTGCGACCAACGTGTGTCGCATACTACACACTAAAAAAAAGCTTTACCGCCTGATGCTTCAGAGCTCATAGGTGAGGCAACATGCACAAAACTAAAAGAAAATACTCTGTTTTTCGATTTAATTGCAAGTTTGTTTAAAGCCCCTAAAAGAATCCTCAAAAAAATCCAGCCCCTAAAAAAGTACATTTACACACTTGTTGCCCCTAAATCTGGGGGCAAAACCCCTAAGTTGGGAATCGTGTCAACAGCATGATGCATTATGCTATTCCTTTACATAGCGGCATGTGTTACTGTAAACTCAGACTAGAGTAGGGTTAGCGTAACTCTTACTTGGCCTTGAGATTTCAGGAGATTTTTCATCACCATTTCTCTATGGACATATAATTTCTTATTTAGGTAACCTAGACTGGAGGGAATCCATGGGATTAGCATAACGCGGGTTGAATCTGAATGTTTAACCGACCCCTGATTTGCTAAGCAAATAAATGCAGCCGACATCCAGTTGCGAGAACTGCGACCCAATCGAATCGCTAACGTTACTCGTTTGCAAACGATCCGCGGCCGCTGCAATCGAACAATGCTAATGAACTAGAAACTAGTACAATGAGGACTTATTGCCTTAACCATCTTGATTCATCACAATTAGAATTTAGTTAATGTACATAAATGTCACTCCTTATATCCTTGTATTAGAACTGACGGCCGTTGGAGCCGTAAAGTTCTTGAGTGGAGAATACGACTCGCTAAACGTAGTATGGGACGCCCTGAGACAAGATGGGATGATGACATTCGTAGGCTGGCTGGAGTGGGCTGGATGAGAGTGGCAGAAAATCGGGAGCAGCGGCGTGCATCAGGGGAGACCTATTTCCAGCAGTGCTCGTCCAGAACATGGGTCGATGATGATGATGATATCTCTCACGGTGTTCGAAGAATATCAAAGGTGGAGCTTGACATCAAGCAAATTTATGAACAATGCTTTCATAGATTTATTATCAATGTTATAAAATTACTACTTTAGCCAATTTTAAACTTACAAAATCAATAATACAATGTTTGGACAATGGCTCTTCGATCGTGACTCTCTACCTAGATATGTGCAAAGCTTAAGTTTTTTTTACCATAAAAAGCCATGTGAAAAGCTCTACAAGTATGGAATAACAGGCACAGCACTTAACTGGATTACTAGTTACTTACAAAAAAGATACCAATGTGTACAAGTAAATAAAACGCGTGGGTGTCGTGGTTATACATATAAAAAAACAGCCTTTTAATCTAAATAAAAATAAAAAAAAGTTGTGGAGTACCTCAAGGAACCCTCATCGGTTCTTTATTGTTCATACTCTGCATAACTTGCCAACTGCGACTTATCATGAATCAAAACTATTTGCGGATGACACGATGGTTCTAGTACAAGGTTTCATAAAGCACAAGGACCTTAATGTAAAAGAATATAAGAATGCAATAAATTTGACGTTAAAATAAATTATTGAATGGTGAAGTTAAACAATTTGAAAGTGTTTATTGAAAAAACTAAATATATACCGATCAATTTTAATAACCTCTTAATATTAAATGGAATTATAAAGTAATAGACAAAGTACAAATAGTTGATTTCCTTGGACTTAATATTCAAAAAACCTAAAAAACTATAGTTGTAAAAATCAAATTAGTTTACTATGTGAAAAACTAAGTAAGTTCTCATCTGCTCTACGGCGTTTAAGGGAGATTGCATCGATGGAAATTGGTCATCGATGCATTGGTCCTATAATATGACATTATAATATGGGGAAACTGCTCTGAGATAGAAATCTTATCCAGATGTCCAAAGAAATGTATTAGACAACTCTTTGGTGCCTATAGGCTCGATTCGTGGAGACCCTTGTTTAAGAAAAACAAACTTAATACTCTAGCTAGTCTCTTTAATAAACAAATATGCACTTTTGTTCAATAATATAAAGAGGAATTTACCCAAAAGCAGGATTCAAATTATAAGCACTTTCGCAATAAATCAAAATACCCAGCAATAAACAAGTATTACCTTAATTTAAACTGAATTTGGCACATGCTTATGATTTCTCAATGGCCGTTAAACTGTTAAATGCTCCTTCTGACGACTTGAGGCAATCTAATAGACATGTATTTTAAAGAAAATTGCATAATTTTCTTGTTGAAAACAGCTTTTGTACCATTTACCATTAAAATTTTCAATAAGAAATAACGAACGTCTCGGGACTCTTCATTTTGGTACACAATATATTGTAATTTAAAATGAATTTTATCACTTATATTTACGACACATTTGTATGCTAAAAGTGAAGCAAATTTTGATGAGCCAATGTTAAAATGAACATGGTGTTCATCATGAACTCAAAATTTATGAAAATCAACATATTCATTCATTAACGAAGACTATTTTTTTATTAAGAACTTATTCAATACCGGTCTGCAAAATGTAGGAAGCGTTGATCAACGAAATCCTTCTCGCGCAGAAAGTAAAAAGCAATTAACAGATAGAAAAACTTTGGATGCTGATGTAATAGCTAGCCGTCTGTCTCTAATTATAGTTTCCCGACAAGATGATATACCTCCCCATCTAGTGCCAAATGTCGTAATATAACCATTACTTTTAAAGTAAAGGTCTTTATTACTCGGGGAACCTTTTTCAAAAGTGCGTAGGTATAGAAATCGTTATCGCTTATTAAACAAACATCGTTAAAAACAATAGCGATCGCTTTAATGTATAAATCCTCCCGTAAATCCTCAACCGAAGCCCTAGGATTAATACGAATGATGGAGCCTAAATGACGCTGTATACAGCGCTGGCCGTCGACGCCATAAAACTTTGTAAGCTTGTAATGAAAAATGTTACCGACTATATCCCACGTTTTATTGCGATTCGCAAACGTTTATAAGTCTTTTATATTTTGACAAACATAGGTGTGTAGGTGTGACCGTTATAGTGAAATATTGCATTGTTATTCAGAAAAAAATTACACCTTTTTATTAAATTAAATATATTAACAAGGTGCACATTAAATGATGTTAAAGTTCACACCGGTTTCACCATTTATAATTAAATGTTTAAAAAACCAATTGCCCTTCGCCAAAGAAATAACTAAACAGTCAATAACTTACTAGTTTAAAATGAAGGCTTTACTATAGAAGACGGTAGGCCGGAATTCAAACAGCTCACTACACTAAATTTAAATTCAAATGATTTATTGTGAAATGTAGGTTAGTACAACAATTTGGTGTTAGGTAAAAAGTTTAGTGTCATTACATTTCGATCTTATTACAAGGTATACAATATTTTTAAGTAATAATCAGGTTTACAATTATATGAAAATCAAAATTATTATATTACAATTACAATCAAACAAGTCATAGTTAGAAATAAATGTCAAAATATGTTTATGTCAAAATCACTAAGCAATATTTTTATGTCAAACTAAAAATATATAATAATAATAATAAATTGTGCTATAATAGGCTAAAATATAAGTTAATGATGTCCATTTCTTTCAAGGAAGTGCCACTAAGAAACTCTTGTGTTGTATAATATACTAACCAGGCGAATGCATTGACCGCTACGCTATAGACTTATCGACTCCATGGAGCCCAGCCCCTCTAGCATGACCACCGAAACGGGCTATGATAAAGCGATATATCGACATTAACTGTCATACTACTGTCAAACTCCATAGTAGTCTGACAGTTAATGCCGATATATCGCTTTATCATATCCCGTTTCGGTGGTCATGCTAGAGGGGCTGAAACGTTACTCGCCAACAGAAACACAACGCCAAAAAAGGCAGTGTTATTTCACTGTTATCTTTTGTAAGGTGGGTGGAGGTTCCTTCCCCTAATACCCAAATTCGAGCTGAAAACATGCATATAACTACCTTATAGAAGTTGTAAATCTTAGGTGATAAATCACTTAAGATTATTTACTTAAAGTCATCTCTCTATATTGTAAGCAATGGCGCGACTGAGCAAACTCGAGTCATTGTTATTATCTAATAGACTAATTAAGTTGGCTTACATCATGCAATTAAACGTTCTTAGAACAACTGCTTATATGTAGGTACATGTGATCCATGCGACACATTTATAGCTGTTTCGTTTTATTGTGTTGTCTTAATTACAGATCAACATGACACACGTATTGTTAAAAGAACAGTAACCGGAGTTCAAAAACTAATAATAAATAAAATAAATAAATATTTCCAACACTCACACCAATTAGCCTAGCCCCAAAGTAAGCACTATAAGGCTTGTGTTATGGAATACTAGGGTAACGGATAGAATACGTATACTTTACATATATAAGTATATTTATATAGAAATACATATTAAACATTCATGACTGGAGTACAAATGCTCGTGTTTATCACACAAACATCTGCCCCCACCGGGATTCGAACTCGGGACCTCTTCTAGTCGGCGATGCCATGAAACCCGGCGTACAAACCACTCGGCCACGGAGGTCAAAATGGCAATAATGTGCGTCGTATTTTTTTGTGTGTATGCTGTTGGTCGCAGATGACATTTACAGCGTCACCGGGTTTAGGGATGGCGAGATCCTAAGGACACCTCAAGCCGAAAATTGGCGAGTGCCTCTAGAGGTATTCCAAGCGGATGGCATCTCCCCACGGGGTGAGTCTCTACACCACTCGAACCTGAAGGGATATATTCTGCCGAGCTCGAGTAACTCCCAAAATCCGCGCTTAGGTACCCCTACTATAGATCTGCAGTAGAGAAAACAGAGAATAGAATGAAAACAATGGGAATAGATAAATATAAATCATTTTGAGACATACATTTATAATTATTCCAGTGTTTTTGCGACCGGAAATACACAGCAATGAAATTGTTATTACAGTTTACAGTATGGTGTAGCAGATGGCCTTACTCATATTATAAACATAACGGTTGACGAGTGAATCACGGCTTCTGAATAAAACCAAGGCGCTCGCGATAAACTCAAACCTAACCCAGTCGCTATGTTCGCATTGAAAAGTGAATTGAAATTGGGTGTTATTACAAAATTACACGTAGAAAATTAACTTGAAATTTACATATAAATCGGTTGAGATAGTAATTCCAATTTAGGATGAGTAAGGAAATTGGTTGATGTGTCATAGGATGAATACGGAACAACCCTTGAAATTGAGTTTATTTACAAAACTATACATTAAATTACAAAATTACAAGTAGATAATTAACTTGAAATTTTACATATAAATAGGTTGAGATAGTAATTCCAATTTGGGATGAGTAAGGAAATTGGTTGAGATGTCATAGGATGAATACGGAACAACCCTTGAAATTGAGTTTATTTACAAAACTATACATTAAATTACAAAATTACAAGTAGATAATTAACTTGAAATTTAACATATAAATAGGTTGAGATAGTAATTCCAATTTGGGATGAGTAAGGAAATTGGTTGAGATGTCATAGGATGAATACGGAACAACTCTTGAAATTGAGTTTATTTACAAAACTATACATTAAAAAAATATAAAACGTTTTTGATCAATGAAAATATTGAAACACCAGCTGCCACTTGCGACTTCGCTCCAGTTAACTTCATTTTCAATCCCCCAGGAACCTGAAACCTTTCCGGAAGAATAAGGAATGAATCCATCCCGGTTATAAACTATATGCGAAACACATAAACTTTCACATTCAAAATATAAGCAGGATAAATTGTAAAAGAAATAGACTTGCATAATTAAATAGAACTTTCGGCCAATTAAAATGCTTATTTTGTTGAGTTTTTATTTAGTATTTGCAAATATCCAAGTTTATTAAGCAATCACACAAAAATGTCTCATACAACATGAATGCAAACAAAATTTGATACACCGCTAAATGTATTCTTGTTAACTAAGCATAATCTATATTTCATAATTTAAAGGTTACTCACTGAAAACTAAAATTTCATTGAACAATACAAAGGTCGGAATCAAAAGTGATTTCTACATTGTACTTGTATTATCAAACTAGCGACCCACCCTCGCTTCGGTGTAGAGCTGAAGTGTAGATTACAGTTTTTGTTCTCAGGCTTGTATTATACACAATGACATTCATCTATGATTCTTCTTATACCTGCATGCAAAGTCTCAGCCCGATCGGTTTAAAATTGACAAAGTTTCATACAAACTTTCATTCCCTATTTTATCCCCTTGGGGGTAGAATTGATCAAAATCCTTTCTTAGCGGATGCCTACGTCATAACATCTACCTGCATGCCAAATTTCAGCCCGATCCGTCCAGTGGTTTGGGCTGAGCGTTGATAGATCTCTATATCAGTCAGTCATACAGATGAACTACAGACGCTAGAATATATAACGACATGTACTGTAGGAACAATGAATTGACAGCGATTGATCCCATCAACAAGAGGGCAGACACATGTATTTCTATATACTAAATCACAAGATAGCTTATGTAGTAGCATTACAATGTATGAAAATTAAATTACAATTGGACTCGCATTATTATAAACTAGCACGCGCCCGCGACATCGTCCTTTTCGGGGATAAAAAGTGGTCTTTGTCTCAATCCAGGTCATAAACTAAAGGCGTACCACTATCGTTTCACCCCAAATTCGTTCAGTAATTTTTGCGTGGTTGTATAACAAACATACAAACACGCGAACTAACAAACTTTTAGTGTCGCCGCACACGGGCCACACGCCACAGCCACAAATGCCGCCACGAGAAGCTAGAAGCGGCTACTAATGTGTAAGGGAGAGAGGGGAATCGCGCGAGTGACGTGTGGTGGCGTTTTGTATCGGCGCATTAAGCGGCCGGTGCGGGCCACAAGAAGCGAGCAACGACGATTTGTAGCGTGTGGCGGCCACCGACGTACCGCGTGTGGCGAGTCCATATAAAATGTATGAAAACTACAAGAAATATGCCGGTGGCGGCGTTTTGTGGTTGTGGTCGGTGGCCCGTGTGGCGGCGACATTGCACTTGTCACATTAGTAGGATAAAAGTTTGGCAGGCTGTCATTATCTTACTTGTAACTGATTAGCTACAGAATATTTCGTGCTGAGAAATTGAATATTCTTTAAATATAAAATTTAATATTTATTACGCTTCGTATGTTGTATAATAATATTTAGTTTGGAACCTAATAAAAGATGCCATAAATGGCTTAATTTATGACAATTGAAACAATATAAACAAGGTAGATCATCATCATCATCAGCC
Source organism: Chilo suppressalis (assembly GCA_902850365.2). Classification (NCBI taxonomy): domain Eukaryota; kingdom Metazoa; phylum Arthropoda; class Insecta; order Lepidoptera; family Crambidae; genus Chilo; species Chilo suppressalis. The sequence continues at coordinate 31,755,383 of OU963898.1, read as the reverse complement.
CATTAATGTCCCCACTGCTGGGGCACAGACCTTCCCTATGGATGGAATAAGGAGATTAGGCCAAGACCCACCACGCGGGTCCATTGAGGATTGGTAGGTGCTAACGACTGCAGTCAAGAGCAACGGCTCAACGTGCTTTTCGAAGCACGCAGGGGCTAGCGATAATAAATTTTTGGTCGCCCATCCAATGACCGACTACTGCTAAAGTTGCTTAACTTCAACGATCGCAGCCGAACGCTCTAACCACTTGCGCCATCGAGCTCCTCAAACAAGGTACACAAAATTTTTTTTTTTTTTTTTTTATAGATAGGTCCGACAAATGACTCCACCCCACCTGATGTTAAGTGAAGGTGAAGTCCAGACGTGACGATAGCTGATACAGCAGTTCTACCTGCCACACCAGCCATCTTCACCCTGCCGGCCTGCATGTTGCTTCTTCAACATGCTTATGCTAGCCTATTTTAATTAGGACTGCTGCCTAATTTTATCGTTTTAATTATGAATCAAATCCGAGAACGTGCGTGATCCAATCGATTCATTGAATTATTAATGCAAAGTATTGCTATACTTTGCATGCAACCGTTTCCGTTTGGAATTCTTTAATTAACATTGTTTTCTATGAAACATTAGAATTTGTAGGAGCTCGATGGCGCAAGTGGTTAGCGCGTTCGGCTGCGATCGTTGAAGTTAAGCAACTTTCGCAGTGGTCGGTCATTGGATGGGTGACCAAAAATTTACTATCTCGAGTTCCTCCGTGCTTCGGAAGGCACGTTAAGCCGTTGGTCCCGGCTGCATCTGCAGTCGTTAGTACCCGCAAATCCGCACTGGGCCCGCGTAGTGGGTCATGGTCCAATCTCCCTATTCCATCCATAGGGAAGGCCTGTGCCCCAGCAGTGGGGACATTAATAGGCTGATGATGATGATGATGATTAGAATTTGTTACTTAAGCAGTAAATAATAATTATTACAAATACTTGGTTTCAAATAAAAACGTTAGGTGCGTTGGATAAAGCCTTAGTTCTGATAAAAATATGAACTTTATCTTTAGAAATTTCCTACACACCTTAGATATTTGTTTCCATAATATCAAGTTATTTAAAAAATACTGGATACGAATAAAATTTATTGAAAAAAATAACCATTTGGAAGCATTTCTCAAAAACCTTCTATTTCTAAGATCTAGTTGAGATAAAACTAGTTTTTACGGGTTAATGCACGAAACTTTACTACTTACTACTTTTATAAAAGTTTTATTCTGACGACGTAGCCTGTAAAGGCTACGAAACGTCAATAAATAAATAAAGTTTCGTGCATTAACCCGTAAAAACTAGTTTTATTTAATGAGTGATGTGCGTGAAAACCTAAGAAACAAATATGTTATCTAGTTGAGATGTTACCATCAGCAATTTTGCAGGCCGACAAGGTGAGGATTGTTGGTGTGGCAGTTTATAACTGCTGTACCAGCTATCTTCGCGTTTGGACTTTATCACCACTTAACATCAGGTGGAGTAGAGTCTAGAGTCATTTACCTACCTGGCTATAAAAAAAAACATCAGAATTATTTACGTGTTATGTTATACAAGCAAACCAGTGAACCAAGTGTTCACCAAAACCCGATTTAAAAAAAAAATATTTAATTAAGTAATTGAGAACTTCGGAGATTTTGTGTGGTTTCGTTTGAAATTCGTGATTTCTCGAAATCCGGTTTGTAGTCTTATCAGACTATTCTTAACTTATAACTAAAATATTCTCTTTATCTATCTCTTACGGTTTGGCCGCTGAAACAGCAACACAGACGGACGGACGGACTTGTCTAATAGATAAGAGATGTTCTAGGTGTTTAAAATGGAGCACTCTGTTTCATAATTAAGTCCATTTCCAATGGATACAACCATTTTTTCATTCAAATCAAATGTCAACCAGAATCGCTGCACGTAATAATTTAACTAGTTTAATTTAGAGATTTGCTTAAAAGATTAAGAGACACGATTCTCCATAAACGGCAAGGCTGTTATAGATACCAGTGTAACCGAAATGTCAATGACTCGTCGTAAATGGAAACTTGACGACAATAAATTGTATAGTTACCTAACCAAACCAATTATGTATAACGCATTCATATACCTACATTGACATTGTGCAATCAATATTAACTAATACAGATAGAAGTTACAATTCAAAGTAGAGATATAGATAGCTATGGGTTTATTTAATGAATTCCTTTTCTAGAAACGCTTTTCGCTTTATAAAGGAACTTATATTTTGTTTTAAAAGATGAATCAAGGTCATTGACTTCTATTTCTCGTTCGGCTAGTTAATAAGTGGTTATTTGAAAAGGAATTTTCTTAAAGTGTTTTTATTTGTGTCTGGCTTTGGCCAAAATAAGTTTATTTATTTCTTTAATAGGTACACCAACAGTATAATGACGAGTTATCTCATATTGAAGTCATTTTTCCATTTGACGACTCTGTATATAATACAGGTTGAAAAAAACAGCCCTTGCTGGGTTTCTTGCCGGTTCTTCTCAGTACAAAGTCTCCCGCCGTAGATTTGCGAACCGATGGCGTAGCTTTTGGACATTCACAAGTGCTTGTAACAGCTTAGACTGAATAAACGATGTTGAATATTGAATTTTACATATATATCACACTAGTGGCCCGCCGCTCGGGGTAGAATTGATCAAAATCCTTTCTTAGCGGATGCCTACGTCATAACATCTACCTGCATGCCAAATTTCAGCCCGATCCGTCCAGTGGTTTGGGCTGTGCGTTGATAGATCACTATGTCAGTCAGTCACCTTTGAGTTTTATATTTATAGATTAAATGGTTAGGTATAGGGGTACTGTACCCCTAGCACGACCCATAATCGAATTCGAATAGTTTTCAAACCGAAATGTCAATCTAAAGAAATCTAAAGAAGGAATTATCAAGCAGTTACATGCTTTAAAATAATAAAAATTATAACGAAATGTCAATGTCAAATTTTGTATGGAAACTTGAACAGCAGCGGCACAAAGTACGTAACGAGGACTTAAAATCAGTACACATTTGACAATGACATTTTGGACTCGCAAACGATACGAATTCGATATTGGTTCGTGCTAAGGGTACTGTTTGTAAGAAATTAATGTGAAAATATTCAGTGATTACATATTTTGACAGTTGCTGACACCGTCGACACATAGAAGCTAAAGGGACTACTATTTTAAAATCAAATAATGTTGGCGTATAACCTGTCTATATACAGGATGTTACAAAAATACAAATAAAGCTAAAAGGGCGTTGAAGTACATCATAAAAGGAGATTTCTCTAATTTTCTTAAAATATTTGCATGAAGTTTTAACTTTTTATAGAAACAGTTATGTTTAATGATTAATAAAAATATCGATCATTTTAAGACACGTCACTAGTTCGAGGATCATTAAAAATAAGTAACTGTTTTTATAAAAAATTAAAACTTCATGCAAATATTATAGGAAAATTAGAGAACACTCCTTATATGATGTACTTCAACGCCCTTCCATCTTTATTTGTATTTTTGTAACACCCTGTATTATAAGTCATTGAGTATACCTATAACTTCAAAAAAATTAAGAACACGTAATAAATAATATAAACATAAGTGTTGTTGTAACATACTTATGTAAGTTATTGTATCTTCGCGAACCGTGTATGGTCAGCAGGTATTTACCATTCACACTATGATTGGCCTGCCAAGGTTTGTTTTGTTTACGGTACGATTATGATTAACTAATTAGTTTTCGCGTGTACGGTTTTGTTATTAATTACAACCTTGTTGTTTATAAACTAACTACTCACACAAATCATGATGAAGTTAACACTCGTTTGGGCCAACAAATCGTATAATTGTATAGGTAGGTACCCACTTCTAAATAAACTAAATTGATAGGAAAATTAGTTAGGAGGAGGTTGGAAGGTTTGTATGGATGTTTGTCACTCTTTCACGCTAAAACGGGTACACGGATTTGGCAGAAATAATTTTTATTTTTTTAAAGCATGTAACTGCTTGATGTTTAAATCTAAAGAAAATATAACTAGAAAATATTCCACGCGGACCAGGCAGCAGACCGGACTCGAACCCGCACCCTTCACAATCCGGGCGAATGCACTGACCAATTATGCTACCGCGGCCCTCACGGACGGCGTCGAATTTCTTCTAGCCATTCTTAGGTAACCCACAATGTCAAATGATGCTGATATAAATATAGTTTATCACCTATTGTGCTAAAAAAAGGTTCTTAAAAACTAAAGTTAATGCGAACAAAGTCGAAATATTTAATGAAAGAATTCCTGTCTATTTTGCTTGTAAGTAAAATAACATAACTTCAGTTTACACTTTAAGTTGGATGATAGATAATAGAGAAAACACAGGAAACCTCAGTACGTAACAAAAAAAAGAATAACAATATTTAGGGATCACTCACATATCAGAAGAATTGAGTTATTTAAACAACCAAATACAAATCTCTCTAGTGCTATATTGCAAACGTACAAAGCCTCTTCAATGAAAAGAATCATCAATAACTGCGACTTTAATACACAGCAATAAGAGCGATATTCAATTTACAAGTTTATCTAGTGTCGTCTGTTAGGTTGTATCAGACAATGGCCACATCCAAGGCGACTATTTCCCTTGTGACGGAATCTGTATTGAAATATTTCTCATTGTTTGTTCACAGGTAAGATCCAGTTACACTGTACAATACTATATGTATAAAAACATATACATGTATATATTGGATGGGTAAGTAACTAACGTAGCATAAACAACTAACAACTGCCTCACCTATAAATACATACATATTTAGCCTTAAGCCAGAAACATATTAACGTGTCGTGTCGTGTCGTGGCGCGCCAGAAGCACATCGGTTTCATACATTTACTATGGTTAGAGACATATTTACGTATCGTGTCGTGTCGACGCTTTAACCTCTCTATCTCTCTCTAACCCATAATAAATTTATGAAACCGATGCGCCACGTCACGCCACGACACGTTAATATGTTTCTGGCTTTAGGCTACACATCGCTTTAAGCAGAATACTCGAAATCTTACGACAAAAAATCTTTGATGCATTCGATATACGTTTTCTTTAGTGTGTTTGCTGTTTGTCGCAGATGACCTTTACAGCGTCACCGAGAATTGGCGAGTGCCTCTAGAGGTATTCCAGGCGGATAGCATCTCCCCATGGGGAGTCTCCTCGCCGTCTGGAGCCTCTAGACCACTCGAACCTGAGGGGTCGGCTCAACTAGAGAGCGTCTCTGAGACTCAAACCTCGTCTCTAGTTAGCCGTTGTCGTGGGGGGCGGGGAAAAACGCCCAGGTACGTGCCTGTACCTGGTCTAGCGTGTCGTGTGTAGACCGGGTCTTCGCACTCTTCATCATCATCAACCCATGTTCGTCCACTGCTGGACATAGGTCTCCCCTTCGCACTCTTATCCTTCTTTTTTTTGACCCCGAGGAATGCTTTACGCATACCCCGCCGCTGGGTAGGCGACGAGGTTTCGTGAGATTCCTCCCCCCACCTCCCACCCACACACTCAGCTGGGGGCTGGGGGCGCCCTACCCACTAAAACTCCTGGATGTGATCCTTACTGGGAATCAACCACGCCACCGCCGGCCGGCTCAGCTTTTAGCCAGGCCACCTCACGATCGGGGGGATTCCCAGGCACATTCTGGGAATCCCCCCCAGACTGCGGTGCCGTGCAAGCCCGCTGGCCCCGACTTAGGGTAGAAGACTGCGGATGTATTCCCGCATCCTTCGTCTCATTCGTCTGCGTCGGATTGGGTCCGCCTGAGGGTCTTGTTCGCGGGCCGGCTCCGCTGCCTCCGTTCTACGGGTGCGGTGTCTGCCTAATGCTAAGCTAGTGTGCAAGTTTGCTAGCTGTATTGTGTTTGTGGCCTGTGTGGGAGGAATCGGAGGCGATTGATATGGGTGCCCAAGTCATCCTAGGATATTCGCTTTACGCCATGAATGCGGTCGACGTAAAAGCAATAGGCATGATGACGGGGTAAAGTAAACGAAATTCTATTTAGTCCGTCAGTTAGATGATCAAAAAATAATGGACACGTATTTTTTCTTTGGGCAATCAACCAAAAAATGACAAAGATCAACAAAGCGCGTCAAAGTTTGGGAGTAGGGGCTCGTGACGTCACTTTTAAGTGAAAATTGTACCAAAACGTGACGTCATGCCACTTTTCAAATCAATATATCTCTGCAATGTTTATATTAAGTCAAAAATGAAAAAATACGTGTCCAATACTTTTTGATAATCTACCTGATAAACGAAGAAACAAAAATTAGTCATCATCCCTATTACGAGGCGTAAGCAATGCTAACGAAATAACAGAGTCCATTAATCAATACTATATCTAGTCAATTGTTGATGCCGCGATAATACTATGTTCAATGAAACCACTTCTGTCAGATTTTTTATTATTTTTTTCCTTTGCGACTTTCCGGAGTTTACAATATCATATTAGGAAGCTATGCATTTCGTCGTGGGCCGACGTAGAAGTAAATTTGAACAAATATCATATCGATTCGCGAAGTGCCCGCGATGTGCCTGAGTGACTTCAGCATAGCAACTGTTTGGTTGCTTTCAAGAAAATCAATCTACTTTAATATTGTAAGAAAGAAACTGAGACCTACTTGCACTAAAATTCTTAATTCAAATGGAAAATCAAATCACGTTAAAGCCTAATTTCATCTTTATTTGACTTAAGAACCCCCTCAGGTTCGAGTGGTCTAGAGGCTCCAGATGGAGAGGAGACTCCCCCCGTGGGGAGATGCCATCCGCCTGGAATACCTCTAGAGACACTCGCCAATTCAGTGATGCTGTTAAGATCATCTGCGACCAACATATATACTCGAAAAAAAAAAACAGTTTACAAATATGCAATGATGTACTAAACACGATTACCTAAGGCTTAATTTAAATTACAGATCTTTGGTACAAGTTTAGTGGGCCTTAATGTCTGTTACGCTATGTCTAAGTCTGAAATGTTGATCCAAATAATGATTTTAAAGTAGTAAAAACATCTGTCTTGGGTGTTTTGATAGACAGATCATAAAAATGGGTGCGTGTACTTATGTAGGCGCGTGAGAAGTTATCCTTCTTTCGCATCGTTTAAAATTAGTTTTTAATTGCATGCAAATAATTAATTACAATAAATTGATAAAAAGTCTGGAAAAGGACACAGAAGACAAAAGGAAACTAGAAACATGTGGATAAATATTATAAACATGAATACCTATAACTGTTACTTTATTACAAAAAATAAAGATGTGGTTTTTGGTTCTACTACACCAATGGTCAAGAGATGGCGCTGTAGTCTCCTGAATCGCGCTTTGGTTCCGTTGTTCCAGATTAATAAATACTTTTGATATTATAAATATGAATACCTATAACTGTTACTTTATTACAAAAAATAAAGATGTGGTTTTTGGTTCTACTACACCAATGGTCAAGAGATGGCGCTGTAGTCTCCTGAATCGCGCTTTGGTTCCGTTGTTCCAGATTAATAAATACTTTTGATAGGCCTTCACAATGCAGTCGTTAGCACCCACTAAATAGAGATTCTATTTCTATTTTTTTGGTAGATTTTCTTAATGTGCGGTAAACACAAAAGTAACAGCATGAAGTTTGTCGCTAAAGCGACCAACTTCATGCTGTTAAAATTTTGTGTTACAGTGCTGCGCGCGCATCTTAAAATTTCACTCTCATCATTTTTTCATAACGCGCCTAAAGAAGTATAACTTCAATAAACAGATTATGTTAAACCTAAAATTGAACAACATTAATAACTGCGTATACCCTCTATCAACAGACAAAAGTTAACATCAAGTTTTGTAGGAAGGATATGATCAAAACTTGGTCCAAGGTAAACAGTGTTATGCGTGAGAACAGATTACAGCTGATCTCTGATATACGAAACACAACCTTATGACATAGTAATAAAGCCGCCGATCTATTATGAAGTTTCAATTAAAAAAAAAAACATACTTAACCAGATGAACTGATAAGTTGAATGCTATCTAACATTTCCGCTCAGATCACACGGCTGAAAGGTACGCATTTAGTTTAAACATAAATAGCCGATTTTTTAGTCATTGTCATTATCGTCAGCCTATTAATGTCCCCACTGCTGGGGCACAGGCTTACCATATGGATAGTAGAGGGGGATTGGGTCGTGATCCAACACGCGGGCCCAGTGCAATTTTGTGGGTCCTAACGACTGCTTATGCAGCCGGGACCAACGGCTTAACGTGCGTGAAGGAGGAGCTTAAGATAGACGATTTTTGGTCACCCATCCAACGACCGATAACTGCGAAAGTTGCTTAATTTCAAGCAGCCGAACCTTAGAATAAAACAAAAAGGGTAGATACGGTACGCTCATATTTGCATCAAACAAAAACTGATCCCACGGCAGCGCGAACGGGACGGCGAGATCCGCGTCACTGCATTACCGACCCGAACGAAACAGCACGTTAAGTTTCAACGGCAGCGCGAACGAGACGGCGAGACCCGCGTCACTGCACTACCGACCAATCACGCGACCAGTACTCGACGTCACTACCGAATAAGATTTAAAATAAACAGCAATTTTTATGAAAAAATATATTTTATAGTACTTACGAATGAAAAGTGATGCCGTGGGTTTTATTTTTAGTTCTTGAGCAATTTGAGCACTTTTTAAAAACACACTTAGGCATTGTTTTATCATATAAACTCAAAATATTAGCAATATTTCTTTTTGGCGTTCACATGTACGTCGTTTGCATGTCAAGTTGTGACTAAAGCGATTAGGGTCGTGGACCACAATTGGGGCAGATCACTTTTGTGAGGTTAGTGCCGTATCTACCCTTTTTGTTTTAATCTAAGAGCCGAACACGCTTATCGCTTCCGCCATCGAGCTCCTAATGAAAACATACTTGATAGAAAATATAGCTATTCATTCCCAGACAGTTTCCAGGTAACTTTAGGCCGGGTGCCGCCTAATCTACGTAATGTGTTTACTTTACATATACGACGAACAATATATTATATAAACATATAAACAGAAATTGTTTACGACGCTGCCTCGGCCTATAGTATAATATTATCTATGTTTAGTAAACAGTCAATGCTATGACTACCTATTCAGAAATCAGAAATCAATATATCTTTATTCAAATTGGATGTATAGTACAACACTTTTGAATCGTCCAAACATTTTTTTCCCTACCACTCGTTATTGGACCTATTTTTTAGCTGCGGAGAAAAACGAGCGAAAAAAACTCCACAACATTAAAAGCATAATGTAACAACATTTACAAATCATTATGTTGTTACAACGACAATACAATCATGATTTATTTAATATAGAACACCTATTGGAATGATTGGAACAGTTCAAACCCAAGCATTTTTGTCTGTAATATAATCAGACACTTTGTAATAAGCTTTTTTAATAAGTGCGTTTTTTATACTATCTTTGAATTTATTTATGCTTAACTCTTGAATATTGCTTGGGACTTTATTGTATAAGCGAACACAAAGACCTTTAAATGAATTATTGATTTTGTGAAGCCTAGTAGCAGGTAAAGTTAGTTTAATTTTTGTTTCTTGTATTAAGTGTGTGAACATCACTGTTTTTAAGAAACAAATTAATATTTTTTCTTACAAGTAATATACAATATTCACAGCTACAAATCTATAGTTAAACATTTTGCGGCATTTGCAACATGCGGCAGTCTATTTTGACGACCTCCTTGGCCCGAGTGGTTTGTACGCCGGGTTTCTGGTGTCGCCGACTCGTGAGGTCCCGGGTTCGAATCCCGGTGGGGGCAGATGTTTGTGTGATGAATACGAGCATTTGTACTCCAGTCATGGATGTTTAATATGTATTTCTATATAAATATACTTATGTATGTACAGTATAGGTATTCTATCCGTTACCGTAGTATCCCATAACACAAGCCTTATAGTGTTTAGCTTGGGGCTAGGCTAATTGGTGTGAGTGTTGGAAATATTTATTTATTTATTTATAAGTAGTTTAATATATTGTCATGTCACTCGTGGGATGTTGCTTATATAAATACAATCAACAGCAAACAAACCGCGCCACTTGCTACATAGGAACTTTGACTTGATTTTCTCAAAAAGTATGAACTAGATTAAAGATAGTAGATAGAGATAGAACTAGATTTGAAATAGATTAAAGTAATCAGGAATTTATATATATAAAACTCAAAGGTGACTGACTGACTGACATAGTGATCTATCAACGCACAGCCCCAACCACCGGACGGATCGGGCTGGCATTTGGCATGAAATTTGGCATGCAGGTAGATGTTATGACGTTGGCATCCGCTAAGAAAGGATTTTGATCAATTCTACCCCCAAGGGGGATGAAATAGGGAATGAAAGTTTGTATGAAACTTTGTCAATTTTAAACCGATCGGGCTGAGACTTTGCATGCAGGTATAAGAAGAATCATAGATGAATGTCATTGTGTATAATACAAGCCTGAGAACAAAAACTGTAGTCTGCACTTCAGCTGTACACCGAAGCGAAGCGAGGGCGGGCCGCTAATTCATTCTAAAATTAATAAATTTCTTAAGTTTTTAATAAGACTTTTTTCAATGAAGAGTCGTTTTACAGATAACACATATGAGAAAATAATGCAAAAAACCAAAGAAATGATCAGTACCCCTAGCACAAACCATTATCGAATTCGAAATGTCAATGTCAAATTTTGTATGGAAACTTGAACAGCAGCGGCACAAAGTACGTAACGAGAACTAAAAATCAGTACACATTTGACAATGACATTTCGGACTCGCAAACGTTACGAATTCGATATAGGTTCATGCTAATGATACAGTACCCTTGCAGCCTAAGAAATATTAGAGAAATTCCACACGGAAATTAGGGCCGCGGTAGCATAATGCTCAGTGCATCCATTCACCCCAGGATAGCGGGAGGTGCGGGTTCGAGGCCCGTCTGCTGTCTGGTCCACGTGGAATTGTGGGTTACCAACAATGGGAAGAAATGGCGCTGCCTTGCAGCTTAAGATTGGCTAGAAGAATTTCGACGCGGCCGTCAGGGCCGCGGTAGCATAATTGGTCAGTGCATTCGCCCGGATAGCGAATGGTGCGGATTCGAGTCCCGTCTGCTGCCTGGTCCGCGTGGATTTTTTTCTAGCTATTTTTTCTTTAGATTTAAACATCAAGCAGTTACATGCTTCAAAATAAAAATTATAACTAAAATTTCATTAGTAAAATTAATGAATTCACGTAAATATTAGTAAAATTTTTATCATCACAATATTGGTTATCTTTTCAATATAGTAAACCGTTATCTAAAGAAGATTAATTTTCGTGAATCGTCAAAAACTAGTGCAAACTATTTAATCTGCTTACGCTTATTAGTCTGATAGTGAAATAATTGATTGTACACGATTATAATCTGAGGAGCTTGATGGCGCAAGTGGTTAGCGCGTTCGGCTGCGATCGTTGAAGTTAAGCAACTTTCGCAGTGGTCGGTCATTGGATGGGTGACCAAAAATTTACTCCTCCGTGCTTCGGAAGGCATGTTAAGCCGTTGGTCCCGGCTGCATCTGCAGTACTTAGCACCCACCAATCCGCACTGGGCCCGCGTGGCGGGTCATGGCCCAATCTCCTGAAGCACGGAGGAGCTCGAGATAGCAAATTTTTGGTCACCCATCCAATGACCGAACACTGCGAAAGTTGCTTAACTTAGACGATCGCAGGCGAACGCGCTAAACCCTCCGAGTTCCTCACCATCGAAAAATATTGTGCACAGTAATTAAAAGCTTTCAAAAAGAGGAGCTCGCTGGCGCAATTGGTTAGCGCGTTCGGCTGCGATCGTTGAAGTTAAGCAACTTTCGCAGTGGTCGGTCATTGGATGGGTGACCAAAAATTTGCTATCTCGAGCTCCTGCGTGCTTCAGAAGGCACGTTAAGCCGTTGGTCCCGGCTGCATCTGCAGTCGTTAGCACCCGCCAATACGCACTGGGCCCGCGTGGTGGGTCATGGCCCAATCTCCCTATTCCATCCATAGGGAAGGCCTGTTCCCCAGCAGTGGGGACATTAGTAACCATACGATGTATCAACCTACATTTTTCTTATTTACATAATAAGTATTATTTTAGAAATCCCATATTTTCTGTTGTCCTGACATGTTGCATACATGCAACTGTCTCCGAGTTATAATGACTAAGTTACGCAAGCGTCATTCAGGGCATTGCGTAAACCGAATACAGCTGTACATATCCGTCGGTTTCCTGACCCACCATTGTGTCGTGATGTAATAATGCCAGATTCGCAAGTTGCCGAACGGATTTGTGGAAAAGTAACATAACTGTAGGTTGAGTAACTGAGACGCGGAGAATTTATACACGCAACTTAATTTATGGTTAGATTTTGGTACCAGCACTACTAAAAATTTGCAGTTAAATAAGCCATGTGAGTAGACTTGCCAACTTTTTTTACAAGAAATAAAGTATATTCAGGTCTGTGGAGGATATTAAACAGTATTTTAGAAAATTGAACAGCATGCTGAAAACAGTATTTTGTATACTTTATTTTTGTTCAACAGTAAAAAGTATAATTTAGTGAAAAACAGTATAATTTAGTGAAAAACAGTATAATTTAGTGAAAAACAGTTTAATGCTGTTGAAAAAAGTATAGTGAGCTACGGAAGTGAGAGCTATATTAATGTTACATTGTTTCAAGTTGTTGTGACTTCACAGTTCTGTCGACACCGCAAAGAAAATAACGTGAAATTTAAAATTATGAAAAAATATTTATCATCATCCATGTCATGATTTACCACGCGGGCCCAGTGCGGATTGGTAAGTGCTAACGACTGCAGATGCAGCCGGGACCAACGGCTTAACGAGCCTTCCGAAGCACGGTAGAGTTCGCGATACAAAATTTTTGGTCACCCATCCAATGACCGACCAAAGCGACAGTTGCTTAACTTAGACGATCGCAGGCGAACGCGCTAAACCCTCCGAGTTCCTCACCATAGAAAAATATTGTGCACAGTAATTAAAAGCTTTCAAAAAGAGGAGCTCGCTGGCGCGTTCGGCTGCGATCGTTTAAGTTAAGCAACTTTCGCGATGGTCGGTCATTGGATGGATGACCAAAAATTTGCTATCTCGAGCTCCTCCGTGCTTCAAAAGGCACGTTAAGCCGTTGGTCCCGGCTGCATCTGCAGTCGTTAGCACCCGCCAATACGTAATGGGCCCGCGTGGTAGGTTATGGCCCAATCTCCCTATTCCATCATAGAGAAGGCCTGTGCCCCACATTAATAGAATCTCGCTCTCATTACTCCTGTTCACTCTACAACTTTTTATGGCCGTTCTTTCGCAGTACAAGCCGTTCGTCTATGGAATGCTCTTCCAGTTTCCATAAGACGTGCAAAATCACTCCACATTTTCAAAAACCTTGTTAGATCTCACTATATGTCCTTGTAACCCTTCCATTTTTGTTGATCTAAGCTGAATGAATTAGACATAGGTATGTATGTATTTGTGTATATGACTATATATGTATTCTTGTAGGTATATAATTATATATATGTATTGTTTTATATACTTATTTTGATTATATTTGTTAGAATGATTTTATATTGTTTTGTAGTTAATTACACCGCCGTCTCTCCAGCTTCTTTCCTGTCCTCTCCATCCTAAGGTTGTCTGGAATAGATGGCTCTTAGCGATAAGACCGCCCATTATTACACTGTATTCTTTAATTATGTACTACATGTTTTATGTTTTCTGTGGTGTAAAAATAAAGAGTTTTGTATTGTATTGTAATAGGCTGATGATGTATTAAAAACTTTCAGTCGACAGATTATTACAATAAGGCCCACCATCTCTTTCACCAATAGGAAAATAAAACATATCTCTGTTTCCCCAATTTAAGAGCCTGGGGCCTAATGGTGTAACGTACCCTTTTGTTCACGGATCCTTTACAGACAAAGAGGTTGCAAAGACTACGTACGTCAGGAATATTGAAAAAATAAAAAATAAAACTTGCCATAAGTATACGAAGTGCAGTGAAGTGTTTTTATCATTATATTTGTTTTATCGATTATTTTTAAACTATTGCATAGATTTTATGGCGGGCTTTGAGCGCGGCGACCCAATCAAGAAATTAACCTGACAAGAGTGCATATGAACACGATTTTCGACTCGCTAGTATCGATCTAAACGGCGCAGTGTGTTAAATTTTTGCCACGGGACCAACGTTCGACGCATCACCGCGGTCGTCGGTTCAATTCCCGCACTCGTATTTTTGAAGTTATACTTCTTTAGGCGCGTTATGAAAAAATTATGAGAGTGAAATTTTAAGATGCGCGCGCATCATTGTAACACAAAATTTTAACAGCATGAAGTTGGTCGCTTTAGCGACCAACTTCATGCGTTACTTTTGTGTTTACCGCACATTAAGAAAATCTACCAAGAAAATAGAAATAGAATCTCTATTTAGTGGGTGCTAACGACTGCATTATGAAGGCCTATCAAAAGTATTTATTAATCTGGAACAACGAAACCAAAGCGCGATTCAGGAGACTACAGCGCCATCTCCTGACCATTGGTGTAGTAGAACCAAAAACCACATCTTTATTTTTTGTAATAAAGTAACAGTTATAGGTATTCATATTTATAATATTTATCCACATGTTTCTAGTTTGTATATTCGGAATACGTGTTTGAGTTTCATACAAGTGCAAATCACATATGTTCTAATAAATTATATTCAGTAGCGATTTTAATTGAATATTTTGATTATTTATTTATTTTTTCAAATTAAAACTGAACTTTATTGACTGTGTCCTTTTCCAGACCTTTTATTAATTTATTGTAATTAATTATTTGCATGCAATTAAAAACTAATTTTAAACGATGCCAAAGAAGGATAACTTCTCACGCGCCTACATAAGTACACGCACCCATTTTTTTCATAATATGACAATATTGGAACCAATTCCAGGAAGTAGCGAACCGAAGGATTGCAATGTCGCGTGTGCGTTACTATAAATAATTCCGAGCGAGTGTGGGCTACGTGCCTCGTGGCGTAGGTTCCACTCTTGACTAATGCTATGTCGTGTTCCGCGTTTTTTATAACAAAATTATGATTTAACATAATAATTATATGTTTAGGTCTGGTAATAACAGTACTATTATTACTTACTGTGTGTGTCGCGTGTTCATCATCATCATCATCATCAGACTATTAATGTTCCCACTGTTGGGGCACAGGCCTTCCCTATGGATGGAATAGGGAGATTGGGCCATGACCCACCACGCGGGCCCAGTGCGGACTGGTGGCTAACGACAGCAGGTGCAGCCGGGACCAACGGCTTAACGTGCCTTCCGAAGCACGGAGGAGCTCGAGATAGTAAATTTTTGGTCACCCATCCAATGACCGACCACTGCGAAAGTTGCTTAACTTCAACGGCAACGATCGCAGCCGAACACGCTAACCACTTGCGCCATCGAGCTCCTCAGATGGTATTGTTGTCACTTTGTTATGTCAACCGGAAAGAACTATTCAACTAACCGAGTACTTGTGAAAATAGTGGTTCTAGAAATTAATAATATGTTTTTAATTTATTTTTAAGCATTTAACTGCTAGATGTTTAAATCTAAAGAAAAGTTGAATGATGACGAAGAGACGGGGCTGCCTTGCAGCTTAAGGCTAGGAAAATTTCGACGCGGCCAATAAGGCCGTGGTAGCACAATGGTCAGTGCATTCGCCCGGATTGCGAAGGGTGCGGGTTCGGATCCCGTCCGCTACCTGGTCCGCGTGGATTTATTTTTTCTACTAAAAATTAATAATATATTAAAATTCTAGTAACTCACCCCAGCCTCGCTTAAATTCACGAGAGAGAGAGAATTTAAGAGAGTCGTGAAGAAGCATTTTTGCAGGCCGGCAAGGTGAGGATGATTGGTGTGGCAGTTTATAACTGCTGTACCAGCTATCGTGGCGTTTGGACTTTATCACCACTTAACATCAGGTGGGGTAAAGTCATTTGTCTACCTGGCTATAAAAAAAAAATGATCAAAGAGAAAATATATTTTATAATAATTACAATCAATCATAATCATCTTTATTTGCAGAATATGATAACAAATGGTGATACAGAGATAAAGAGCATCTTATATTCTTACCCAATGGGGTGTGCAAATCAATTGTCATGTTGAGAAGAAAAAAACTTATTACAATTATTCCATTCATTGAGCATAATATATATAAAATTATGACAAATTCACATCATCATTGTCAAATAATATAATAGATTATTTGAATCTTATTAATTATAAACATAATTAATAATTAAAATTTCAACATCACTTAAATATTCCTTTAGTGTATAATAAGCTTTATTTACTAAAAACTTTTTTAAGGTCACTTTATATTTAAATACATTATCAATTTGTCGTATATCTTTTGGTAATTTGTTATATTTATGTTTTTATTTATTTTTAAGCATTTAACTGCTAGATGTTTAAATCTAAAGAACAGTTTACTAGAAAAAAATCCACGCGGACCAGGCAGCAGACGGGACTCGAACCCGGGACCCTTCGCAATCCGGGCGAATGCACTGACCATTATGCTACCACGGCCCTATTCGCCGCGTTGAAATTTTCCTAGCCTTAAGCTGCAAGGCAGCGCCATCTCTTCGCATTGTAGGTAACCCACAATGTCAAATTAATACTTTTTCAAGTATTAAACATTTGAAAGAAGAAATAGCAATTATAGTTATGTTTTTATTTATTTCTAAACATTTAAACTTGTTATATATTATCGGAGCAACGCCATATAAACTATTTCCAAACA
The DNA here is from genome assembly GCA_902850365.2 of Chilo suppressalis. NCBI lineage: Eukaryota > Metazoa > Arthropoda > Insecta > Lepidoptera > Crambidae > Chilo > Chilo suppressalis. Next base: position 31,738,502 of record OU963898.1, on the reverse strand, counting down.
AAGCAGTTTTATGTGGTATTTGACACAACTTATCATTGTGTCTTTTAGATGTAAAAACATGATTAGGATTAAGAATAGGTGTATAATTTTTCGATTAAGCAATTATAAACTATACCCTATTGTTCATACAATAATTTACTTTGAAAAGAAAGACTTTTGAACATTCGGTTATTTTCTTCATTGTTTTACTGTCACGCCATTGACTGATTACTATTCATGCTGCGAATAGCTCCTAATGTCAAACTTTCGGACCAATGAATAATAAACTTCGCGTCCAGTATTAACCGAACATTTATGAAAACTGTCCATTTGATAGAACTACTCTACAACTAGGGTGGCCAACCCTGCTATATAATATAGTATCCTACTATATATATGTTAGGGGAACAAATACTATATTTAAAAAAAAAATTTGCTTAAAGCAGTCTTTTGCCAGTAAAATCTTTCTTAAAATAAAATCTGAATTATTAGGGTATAGAGCAGCAAAATTATCATATCTCATTTCAAAGATAAAGTTCAACCACATACTATATTTTTCACATTTTTTTGTCATCAACTTACTACATTTTTAGAGGTAAAAGCTTCGAAAATTCTATATTTAATAGAAAAAAGGTTGTTAACCCTATCCACAACTAGTTAAAATTAAGGTTTTCCTAATTATAAACGACTAGAAGTCATCCATTGCGGTTAGTAAGTTTCAGTTATTGTTATAGTAAATAAGAGTAATAACTAATGTTATTATATGAGGAGCTCGATAGCGCGGGTGGTAAGCGCATTCGGCTGCGATCGTTGAAGTTAAGCAACTTTCGCATTGGATGGGTGACCAAAAATTTACTATCTCGAGTTCCTCCGTGCTTCGGAAGGCACGTTAAGCCGTTAGGCTGCATCTGCAGTCGTCAGCACCCACCAATCCACACTGGGCCCGCGTGGTGGGTCATGGCCCAATCTCCCTATTCTATCCGTAGGGAAGGCCTGTGCCCCAGCAGTGGGGACATTAATAGGCTGATGATGATGATATGTTCTTGACATCAAAATGACAAGACACTATTCTTATACATTTGGAATATTTAAATAACATTTAAAAAGCCATTGAATCTCAAGCAAGCTTCCAAGGGAGTATGTATACTGTTATATTATAAATATGTACTATCAACCTAAAATCGAGAGAGGGTCCATAACTAAACAGTTAAACTTACGACTTCTTTCCTAACATTGAAACCTAAATTTTTATGGTATAGTAAATATAGCACCGGTATATCTTTTCCGCTGTAACAATAGACATTGTACCTAAATTTTCATTGTTCGACAAAATAATATGATTAAGTGCGCGCTGGTCTCTGGCACGCCATATTATTGGTGTAGGTGTATACCTTACCGTTTGCATTACCGACCAACTTTGCTATAAGTTCCTCCATTATATTTAAAGAGTGTCAATTGTCACCTATTATCCATTGTGTCTGTAGTTTTATTGCAAATGTGGACTAAGAGGTCAATGCTGCAATTACCACTTCTCTTTAATGATAATGCTTAACTTTGGCTTTCTGGGTTACCTAACCTAGGTTTCACTATGAGCTTAGAAATGTATTCACAATCAAAATTTTCCATTGCACGTTCTTACGTATGTATGTATGCTCTTGCATACAATTTTGATTCCTTACTATTAACCAAGAGTTGAGTTTTAAACGGTTCAAATACTAGATATTAAAATTGACAACTTTTCGTTTCCCTACGAAAATTATGTTTCATTGCCAAATACTGCTTTATTAAAACAAAAACTATTTAAAGAAAATATAACTAGAAAAAATTCCACGCAGACCAGGCAGCCGATGGGACTCGAACCCGCACCCTTCGCAATCCGGGCGAATGCACTGACCAATTATGCTACCGCAGCCCTCACGGACCGCGTCCAAATTATTGCATAGCGGTAGCATAATTGGTCAGTGCATTCGCCCGGATTGCGAAGGGTGTGGGTTCGAGTCCCGTCTGCTGCCTGGTCCGCGTGAATTTTTTTCTTTTCTTATCTTTATTTTCTTTAAATAGTTTTTGTTTTAATATTATTATATTTTCTTTAGATTTAAACATCAAGCAGTTACATGCTTTAAAATAATAAAAATTATAACAAAAACTATTCTCAAATAATTTACAAAAATATGAAAAATTCTAATCAGTAAACTTCTCATTAATACTAAAATTCGGGTACCAATCACAATATGTAACGCTGTAGCGATAACGTCATCTTTGTGCTTATCACAAGTTTTGAAAATTCAAGGAATTATTCAACAAAATGCTTTATCGCTGTCATAAAAGACTGCGGTCTCAGACCGTGAACAGACCACAAGAGCGATGCTATAAATAAATACGTACACTATGTTGTCCGCGATTAATACATAATTATTAATGTCACGCGACGCGACGCCCGCGGCGACCGGCGCACTGGCGTCGATGTCTCTTCCTGCTGGGTGCAGCGGTGATATTGTCGGCTGTAACAACGCATCTGCATCTATTGTTAACGTACATTGTGATGTTTTCTTATACCTCGTTTACATGCAGCGCGAATAAGGAGGGAAGTGGGCATGACGAGTATGTAAACACGATACTCGTCATGCCATTGGCATTGCCACTCTGCGCTGCTCGGCGCTCTCCAAAAGAGCGGTTTTTTATGCGGAAGTCAAAGGACCGGCAGCGCGAGTGGCAATGCGTGTTCACACTGTGCGCGTCGCTTAGTTCGCGCCACGCGCTTGGTGGAGAAAGATGTGAAATTAAAAATTATTAATTAATTAAATATTAATTAATATTTATTAATTTATTTATATTGTAATTATTAAGACACAGCGCGGCCGCTGTAATTACTTCGACGTCTGCCATTGCCGAAACTCTGAAGCGAAGTGAGAGGTAGGGCAGTATGTAAACACATACTTCTCTCAATAATGCCGCAGCAATATTTAGGGAATTATTGCCGGCAACACGAGGGGCAGCGGCATGGACATAGTCTAAACGAGGTATTAATGACATAAAACGACACTATCCTCGAATATGACAGATGGTATAAACAGTACCTACCTTATGTAACTGATCTTTTTGATGTGTAACATCTTTCTACTCGCTTTCCTGGAATTTGTGGGAGTGATAACGTGAAATGGGACGGAAGTGTGTAACAGGAAGTCGCGAAAGCGCGCGCTATTTGATTTGATTTTAGAACATAATGTTCAAATGGCTTATTCCTTTTGTTTGTTTTGGTTTTATTTCTTTTTTTACTAATATAAGGTGAGGTTTCAAATGTTACACAACGTACGTGACTACTGTAAGGCTCGTTTTTTTTATGTCAATGTCTGCCAATGTCTGGGCCCGCGTGGTGGGTCGTGGCACTATCTCCCTATTCCATCCATAGCTAGGGAAGGTCTGTGCCCCAGCAGTGGGGACATTAATAGGCTGATGGTGATGATTATTGTTTTTGTTTTGTGCTTGTGGTGTCTCCTTTAATTGTAGAATTCTTTGCCTAAATATTGCAATCTATATATATAAAACTCAAAGGTAACTGACTGACATAGTGATCTATCAACGCACAGCCCAAACCACTGCACGGATCGGGCTGAAATTTGGCATGCAGGTAGAAGTTATGACGTAGGCATCCGCTAAGAAAGGATTTTGATCAATTCTACCCCAAGGGGATAATATAGGGAATGAAAGTTTGTATGAAACTTTGTCAATTTTAAACCAATCGGGCTGAGACTTTGCATGCAGGTATAAGAAGAATCATAGATGAATGCCATCCTCTCTTTATATCAATTCTTGATTTCGTCGAAATCGAATCAGTGGTTAAGACGAGACTGACAGACAGTGTTACTATATGAAGATCATATAAATAACCTAAAGATTGAACAGTCTGTAAAAAAGATTGCGTGTAGGACAACATCGGTTGAAATGTATTCGAGAATATGTCACCCGGCAGCTGAACGAAGCGTTTAAAGCGAAGATTACTATTGTATTTTTTCTAAAATCGCTCATATTTCAACATAATAAAGACGTCGTAAAATTGTAGATGTATCCCCTTTGGTTTCGCGGACAGTTGGACACCGCAAACAGGAAAATATTGATGCAATTATGGTTAGCATAGTTATGTTTATCAGCATTCACATATAGATTGACCGCAAACTATGTATTAGTTAATTTATCAACATACACACACCCTATGGATATGAATAAACAACAAAATTTTGGCAAGTTTGTGTTAAATCAATATTAAAGTATTAACTTGCATAGTTTTTTAACATCATCTAAAAAATGAGTACATCACCTGATGTGTCAGCTTAAGTTATCATATTTTTATTATAAATTTATTTGAAGCTTAATAACTGTTACATGTTTTAATCCACATAAAATTTTACTAAAAGAAATTAAGTGATCCATGCAGCAGACGGGATTCGAACCCGCACCCTCCGCTATCCTTTTTTTGACAACCTTCGTGGCTCGAGTGGTATGTACGCCGGTTCGAATCCCGGTGGTACATATTGTATTGTATTGGGGCATTAATGTTAGTATGATGAATACGAGTATTTATATCTTAGTCATGGATGTTTATGTATGTATATATAGATAATTATATGTGTAGATGGGGGAGGCCTATGTCTAGCAGTGGACGGAGAAAGGCTGATGGATGGACGGATATATGTGTATATGTGTCAGTATACGTATTTTGTTCATTACCCTGCCCTAGTATCCCATAACACAGGCCGAACAGTGCTTGCTTTGAGGCTAGGCTAATTTGATGTAATTATTTGAAATATTTATCGTTATAATCTAATGCAGTAAGAAAACGTGCCGTGCCGTTGTGATAATACCGGATAAATATAAAAAGTCATTTGGACACCGCCCTCGCTTCGCTTCGGTGTAGAGCTGTAGTGTAAACTATAGTTTTTGTTCTGTGCTATAAACAATGACTTTATTTATATAATTACACGTGTTATTGTGAGTCAACCATAAAAGATAGAGATATGCTGTTGCGGGATATTTTTTAGACAATTTTATGTAGAATATTTCCGTCATACATGATTTCTATGTAACTTTAACCATTAAGGCTGCACACGCGACGGAAGCTTAAAAAATGGAGTAACTTCTCCCGTTTTCCCAACATTTCCCTTCACTACTCTGCTGCTATTGATTGTAGCGTAATGAAAAGTATACTATAACCTGCCCAGGAGTATGAAAAATAATTGTACCAATTTTCGTTAACATCCGTCGAGTAGTTTTTGTTTCTATAAGGAACATACACACATACATACAGACAAAAATTTTACTGATTGCATTTTTGGCATCAGTATCGATCACTATCACCCCCTGATAGTTATTTTGAAAATATATTTCATGTACAGAATTGACCTCTCTACAGATTTATTATAAGTATAGATGAGTACTTCTTGACGTGACACATAAATAGCAGAACTTCTTTACAATTATAACCATGTCGTTAAACTATTGATTGTATTGAACTTTACGACTCAAAAGCCATGTTAAGTACTGATCAAGCTGATACTTAAGAATAACCTACATTTGTATCTAAGTACATACACACCTACGAACCAGGCTAATGGAGTACTTATGCGATTGCAATACAGCCTATTCTCTATAGGATATGTTTGAGTTGACGTGACGGCTGGTTCAAGTCAAGTACATGAGTAAAGAAGATACAGAGGCAATGCCTTATGCATCGTCATGTGTGTGGGCACTGGCGGCATGTCGCATACGCAGACAAATTTATCAAAATTATAAAACATATATTTTTTAAAAGAAAATATAACTAGAAAAAATTCCACGCGGACCAGGCATTTTTTCTAGTTATTTTTCTTTAGATTTAAACATCAAGCAGTTACATGCTTTAAAATAATAAAAATTATAACTATAATTGTACAAGTATTTATTTGACATTGTGAGTTACCTATAATGCGAAGAGATGGCGCTGCCTTGCAGCTTAAGAATGGCTAGAAGAATTTCGAGGCAGTCCGTGAGAGCCGCGGTAGCATAATTGGTCAGTGCATTCGCCCGGATTGCGAAGGGTGCGAGTTCGAGTCCCGTCTGCTGCCTGGTCCGCGTGGAATTTTTTCTAGTTATACTTTCTTTAGAAGTAAAGTATATGCATGAGATTATTACCAGTGCTCATCCACACACGCGGACTGTATGAAACATTGTCTATGCCTTCTTTGCTCATGTGATACCAGTGATTGTAAACATTCGAGCGAACTCCAGATGTAACTGCATGGGTGTCAGTGGGCCGACCAACTTGTTTGTCCACCGTTCAACCTGTTTCGGTGTCGATGGGTATTGATAATATTGTTTCTTGTATCTATAAATGATAGTATCGCATCGCAACATTCTTTTTCGTTAAATCTCAGTATGCTCTTGTTCAGGTGTAAGCGAGAATCAGATTATTACACAGAACTTCACTTCTGTATGTGAAGGCTGCGTTGCTTCGTCGAAAGTAAAATTTACTATAGTTAAATATCAATGTGTCAAAATATTACACGTTTATTATGTATTTGACGTGGCATTAACTACAGTCTCTCTTCTCTCGATGAGTCTTACTATCAATGATACAACGCGACCTTAATCTATCTATATAATTATATAAAACTCAAAGGTGACTGACTGACATAGTGATCTATCAACACACAGCCCAAACCACTGAACGGATCGAGCTGAAATTTGGCATGCAGGTAGATGTTATGACGTAGGCATCCGCTAAGAAAGGATTTTGATCAATTCTACCCCCAAGGGGATAAAATAGGGAATGAAAATTTGTATGAAACTTTGTCAGTTTTAAACCGATCGGGCTGAGACTGCTTTGTATAAGAAGAATCATAGATGAATGTCATTGTGTATAATATAAGCCTGAGAACAAAAACTGTAGTCTACACTTCAGCTCTACACCAAAGCGAAGCAAGCCCGGCCGCTAGTATTGTATATAGGCGTATCAAGTATTAAAATACTTCAAAAATCCAACACCGACACCTATAGAGATTCTAAATATCTAATATATATATATACTAGCTGACTCGGCGAACTTCGTACCGCCCGAAAGTAATAATTTGCAATAAATTAAAATTGCGACTATAATTTGAGATTTAAACTATCCTATCTCTCAAGTTGGATCGAACTGCACATGGTGTGCGAATTTTATTATAATCGGTTAAGTGGTTTAGGAGTCCATTGAGGACAAACATTGTGACACGAGATTTATATATATTAAAATATATATTCTTCTTCAGATTTGTATATTTAATAGTTTAATCACATTTAATGTAAAATATCATACATTTCATTATATTTGTTAATCAATCCATCGTGAATGCTGGGTGCTCACTACGCCAGTCTGGCTCTGGCGGTGAAAGCTGGCTGGCACTGGCACGGGCACTTGGCAAACAGCCCTCAACGATATCGCACTGCTTTCTCGAAATGTCAGAAACATAACACAAAATACATTTTATTTCGCTTTAGAGCTAGCTGTAACCAGGGCTTGTTTACCGGTTAATTTTCAAACCTAAATCAGTATCAAGTACTTTAGGAGCGTTTTATTTAGGTTTGGCTCAAACTTAACCTTAAAAAAACCGGTTTTCCTAAAAAGAGAAATCAAATAGGTTTTGAATCAATTTAGCGGTTTTTAAGGGGTTTCATTTCGCTCTTACTGACGGCATCGCCTTCGCCGTTTCAATTCAAATTTATAATGATTTTATGTCAGTTTCTTTCCAACTACAGAGCGAGTGAGTGAAGTAGTGTGTCAGTACACAACTACAAAATGAATAACTTGACTCACTAGACGCTAGCAAACGTGTCAATAATCAATCATGCATCAATCTCTGAGCATTAACAAGTTGTGACTTGATTAGTTCAAACAAAACAAACTTCAAGCGATGCCGACGCGTGTACGTGTCGCTCTGGATTAAACCGGTTTATTAAGGTTTTAGGTATCGCTTCCACTTCGAACGCTCTCCGAACGAAACCTTTACTAAAAACCGGTATTACCTTTAATTTACCGGTATTTTCGAAACCGGTTACAAGCCCTGGCTGTAACTACACTTGTGCAGTTTTAAAACCCTCAATCTGACACTGAACAAGTGAATGACGATCACTATTTTTATTTTTACTGCTTAACATTTGTGTCACGTCATATTATGCGCCTTGGGAACACTTTTTTATCAGTCCCGGCACGAAAGTCCTCAAAAATATTTTCCCCCTATTCTATTGCGTCTAATCGGAAACTAAAAATATCACAAAACAAGGAAAATGGTACCTACTATGTTTGTAATAGAATCCTTTATTTAGTAATTTACTAGAGACACTCGATTACTTCCTAGTGTCGGCGCACGTAGCGCAAGCGCATACAATTTAAAATCATTTATTCATAAAATTGTGGGTTACCTACAATGCGAAGAGATGGCGCTGCCGCTAAAGGCTAGGTCAGGGCCGCGGTAGCAGAATTGGTCAGTGCATTCGCCCGGATTGCGAAGGGTGCGGGCTCGAGTCCCGTCTGCTGCCTGGTCCGCGTGGAATTTTTTCTAGTTATATTTTCTTAAGATATTAATTTGTTATTTTAGCTTTTGTAATTATTATGCAAAACCCAAAAAAGTTTATTTTAAATTTACGGAAAATTTATTTGTTCGGTGATATAATTATAATACAATTCTATAAAACGTTAAGGTTATGTATCGATGACCTCTAGCTGGTGACATCACTATCGTTGCAGAGTTTTAACTTCCGGTCGCATCAATGGAAAACACTTACTCTAACATCCTCTTAGAATACTCCGCCAATAGTATGATTTCCGATTTATATAATAAAGACTCCTGCTCAAATATATTGTGGTAACTACAGGCAACTACGGAACTTTTAATACTGCGCGTGGGCGTGGTTTTTTATAAAAAAAAAACATTGAATTAGTAGTGTTACCTTTAACATGTGACTACAATTTTGTTTTATCTAGTCCGACATCGGCATTTTTTTAAGAAGTAAAAACAATTTCATTACTTTTTTTATGTAAACTCATCCGTTTGCAAAATATGTTTATAAAATTGTATTACAAAGCTTTTCCTTCACGTATTTATAATTTAATGACCATGAAGAAGAATACATATGAAACCGTGTTCGTTACGGAATTTCTTGATTCGGTCGCCGCGTTCAAAGCCTGCGATAAAATCTATGCAATAGCTTAAAAACTCACCCTGAAACATTATATTTGTTATATATATATATATATTTATTTATAGGTTTGCTTATATAGGTATGGGATGTTTATTTTAGTGCTACGTTAAATATTTATTTTCTCAAAAAAAAGTTACAGAATTGTTGAACTAACTTCATGATTTAGTCTCGAGTCTGCTTGTATTATGGAAATCAGTAAAAGTTTCTGATTTCCATACGCAACACAAGTTCTAACTTTAGGATCAGCGAAATCATGAATTATTATTTTCAGTGAATAAAAAAAACTCACCCTGAAACATTATATTTGTTTCTAAAGTTTACTAGAAAACAAATCCAAGACCAGACAGCTGACAGGGACTCGAACCCGCTCCCCCCGGTATTCGGGTTGATGCACTGATCATTATGCTACCGCGGCTCTGACGGCCGTGTCGAGTTTCCTCTAGCCCAAGCAACCTTCTCCAAGCAGGTACAAGGGCCTTGTGGGCGCGCCACGGTAATGTGTCAGCAAATTCTCATAACTTGACCAAAACTTGCTTCTAATTGTACCGTTGTTCTTGGGTTCACGCTCACGCACTGATTGGTCAGTTGTTTGATGTCGCGTCGTTTGATTGGCTATTATCTATTGGGTGGAAGTGTAGTGGGGGCGAGCCGGCGATATCGGTTCCCGTACTGATCACTCTTCTTACCTCTTTCTGTGTTCTGTGGGTACTCCAGTTAGATCACCATATCCCCCCCTTCCTCTCCTATTTGCTTATGGTAATTTCCTGAGCTGTATTGGTGTCGTCGTTAGGTATTCGTGTGCAGTGACTAGGTCGATGACCCGTCCCCGCTCGTACAGTGAAAGTGATCTCGGGTTAGTAACCTATACCGACTTACCTGCCTAGGGCTGTCGACGGCGCTTAATTATATCAATGGTTAATTCATAGGTTAGGTTTAGATTTTAAGATTTTTTTCTTATAAAATTATATAGTACATTTACAATGAGTAATAGGAAATATTTATTAACTGCTATTATATGAGTAGCGCAGCACAAACACGAAATAAAAATATACCTTTATAAAACTTCATAATTGCAATTTTAAAACTCTAGCTGCACATGTACTAAATAAAGTTTTTTCAAATGCACAAATTACGCACTATTTATTGGATGAGTTATCAATTTAATTGTCATATCACTTTGTTCAGTGACCGAACATTTCAGCGCGTCCGTGGGTGAAGCTTACCTTGTTCTATGATTTTATTTTATTTCCACAGTTAAGAAAGAGAGAAAGTGTTCTAAACCCGATTTTTATATCAAAATTTGCAACAATAGGCTGACGACAACCCTACCGGGGCTATCATTGCTTGATTCCGCAAGTACAAGCGTAATCATATACGCGGACATTGTAATGTCGTCATAACAACGTATTCTCAGATGAATCTTTTATATTAATTTTATATTAAACGAATTTTGCTCAAGTCGTCCTCATCCGTCGTTTGATATTTTTTTAATGCCAAAGTCAAAGGTCAAAAGTTATCTCCCGTGGTTACCTACTTCTCAGCTTTTTAATAAAAAATCTTACTTAACTTCTTTCTTATAAGTAGAAGATAACAAGCAAAATTGAATGATCAAATTGGTCGCTACCCACCGTTATCAGATTCACGTATGCGCGACCTGACTTCTTCACGTAACTTTGATATTTGTATAACTTTGATGGGCTAAGTTATGCGTACATTCCTTTTTTCGAAAGGTATTTACGCATAACTTAGCCCATCTTACAACGGCCTAGATAGCTCGAGCGTGCTTTGTGGTAGTGTTGCCGAACTATCGATATTAAAACTATCGACAGTTTACATCGAAAATCATGTACCCTATCGATAGGCCTATCGATAGAATCGATACTACCGATAGTATCGATATTATCGATAGCTCAGAACAAGGCAATACTTACGAATGAGTGCAATACTATCGATACTATTGTAGTTCGATAATAACAAACTATTGATAGTATCGATACTATCGATAGTGTTGATTTTATCTGCAACAATACTATCGATAGTATCGACACTAGCGATTGTTCTAGACTAAAGTTTGTGATTGACAATAATACCTGAAAATTGTAAACAATACTATTGCAAATTGTTAAACTATCGATAGTATGGTTGCAAATAAAATCGACAGTATCGATACTATCGATAGTTTGTTATTAACGAACTACAATACTATCGATAGTATCGATAGTATTTATCTCATCCGATAGTATTGGCTTTTTCTGTGCTATCGATGGTATAGATACTATTGTTAGTATCGATACTATCGATAAGCCGATCGATTGTCATACGATTGGTTGGCTATCGATAGACTATCAATTAATCATCGATAGTCGACTATCGATCGGCAACACTACTTTGTGGGCCATCACCGTTTCTCGTGTCCCAAAAGGAAGTGAACACGGTTCCGACAATAGGGATGATGACTAATTTCTTTTTCTTCGTTTATCAGGTAGATTATCAAAAAGTATTGGACACGTATTTTTTCTTTTTTCACATAATATAAACATTGCAGAGATATATTGATTTTAAATGACGCATGACGTCACGTTTGAGTACACTTATAAGTGAAAATTCACTCAAAAGTGACGTTACAAGCCCCTACTCACAAACTTTGACGCGGTCATGCGGGTATAGATGGCAATGAGGTGGTACACTTAATTGCAAAAGATGCTATAACTAGGGGAAACCCCAGTTACAACCAGGTTTTCTCTCATGATTTGACCTCCCTAGTTAGTCTTCGTATGGGAACCTCCTGGAGTTCTCAATGGAAGCTATCCAGCAAGACGGTCGGAAAACATTTTGCGGATATCCAAGATATCATCCCAAGTAAACCTTGGTTTTCCAAATTTAAGAATGCCTCAAAGTCGTGTACTTCGACCATTTGCAGACTAAGAATAGGGCACGTAAACACCCCCGTCTTCCTTGCCAAAATTAAGGTCAAAGACAGCTCACTATGTGAATGCGGGCTGGATGAAGGAACAACCGAACATATTTTCTTTAGTTGCCCAAAATACCCGGTTTCACTGTATGACATCCTTCCACCATATATTCCCAAACCTATGAATTTTAAAACACTCCTAACCTATGTTAACTCCCCCTTTATTATCCTACTTTGTGAATATATATCCAAAAATAATATACGCTTGTAATTGTTTGTCTCTAGAATAACCAATTAACATTACTAACTTTTTTTTGTGTTTGTCTCTACCTTTCAGTTAAGACAACAGATATCCAATTACAAAAATTCAAGTACCTTGTTTACTCCTTTCACATATTGTGCTTTCACAACATACTTAAGAAAAAAAAAAAAAAAGCAAAGTCTACTCCTACTGAACAACCAAGCTGAATCACTCGAGTCTGGCGAAATCCACAAAAGTGCACCGCCATTTTCTAAAAAGAAGAAGAATAAGAAACTTTGACGCGCTATAACTTTGTCATTTTTTTGGTTGATTGCCCAAAGAAAAAATACGTGTCAATTATTTTTTGATCATCTAACTGACGGACTAAATAGAATTTCGTTTACTGTACCCCGTCATCACCCCTACTACGAAGGTCGCAGCCAACGATGTCCGAAACAGAACCGGCAAATTCGCAGTGTACGTTGTACAAGTTAAAGCGTGTCAACATGTTGTCTAAAGCCTAATGTTACACAGACGCATTGTATTTTAAATTGCGATTACGAAGCCTCTTAAGCTCTTGTTTCGATACTTGTTTTGAGACAAGTGTCTACATCTAAACAGCTGTTGACTTGAAAGAATGTTTGTTGCAAAAAAGCAAGTTATTTATTTGCGAAATATTATGCTTCTGAGCTCTTAGAAAATATCAAATTTACCCGGTAGCGTCGGAATCGCTATGTATAACTGCATTTTAAAATCTGTAATATCTTCGAAAATATTCATTTAAATTACATGATTTACAGGGCCAAATTGGTCTGTATTAAATACACAATGTATTTAAGGTACTTAATTGGTTAAGGATGAATGTTATATTGCTGAAAATCGCTTCGTAAATAAGCTATTATTTCTCGTAAAAAGTATAGAATAAAAATTGGTTATTGTGGGTTATCCCTAAGAGATAGACATATACCATCGCGGACTTTTTTGTAGACCTTTATAAGGTGTACAATACTGTAGTACATTATTTTGATCTATCTCGTAATGTTCAGCCAGCGTTTGCAATGTAAGCGCAAAAAAATGTGTTTATTTACGACCTTACATTAAGAACCGCTAAAATTATCAGTGTTTCTCTACTATATTATGCATTTATTATACATATAAACCCTACTCTTGAATCACTCTACCTATTAAAATAAACAGCATCAAAATCCGTTGCGTAGTTTTAAAGGTCTAAGCATACAAAGGGACATAGGGACAGACAGCGGGAAGCGACTTTGCTTTATACTATGTAGCTTTTAAAATCGAACTTGTCACTGTAATTGGAACCAAATTCCTTTTCGGAGCGGAGGGGACGTTAAGCGAGTAATTTGTAAGGTGTTTTCGTCACAACCTAGCGAGCAGTGTTGCCAGGTCTCCAGATTTTACAGGAGATCTCCTGTTTTTCTGAAATTTCTCCTGTTCTACTGTTTTTCTACATTAATCTCCTGTTTTTTTAGAATACGATTTTCTTTTTTAAATTGCATGTTGAGTTGCATTTTTCGTCATTAATAATGTAGATAACCTTAATAATTATAAAATAAATGTAATTGTCTAAAGAAAAAAAATAGCTTTGAGGGGCGGCAGAAGCCACAGAAACACATTCGTCACTGGTCTTTATCTTGATTTGATTTACCAATTCTAGGGGGGGGGGGGTGCAAGCCGGAATAAGTACACCTCTGCATCTACTGTTTTTCTTGTAGCTGTTTCCATACATCTTCTGTTTTTTTCTATAACGCCTCCCGATTTTTGAAAATCGGACCTGGCAACACTGCTAGCGAGGTGGCTGGATGAGCAGCAGGGTGGGCAACCACTAATGGTGATGGCTCTAGACTTGTTTTAAAGTTTTGTTTAATAGTTTGACGGAATCGGGGGAACGCGCCATGATCTACCACGAGGGACCCAGTGCGGATTGGTGGGTAGGATACTGTACAGTTTACTTGTACATAAAAATTTGCTAACACAGCGAACGTCACTCAGGCCGCGTCAATGACCCGCGTTTACCTAGAGTGACGTTCGCGGTGTTAGCAAATTTTTATGTACAAGTAAACTGTACAGATACTGTTTTTATAGAAAAGAGATATTTATTTATTTAAACGTTATTGCAAAATTACACAGCAAATGGCGGAAATAATGCCACAAGGCATTCTCTACCAGTCGGACAGTAAGAGCGTAAGAAAAAAAGGTAATATGACGGGGGCGCAATAAAGACAAATCTCTTATCTAATAGACAAGTCCGTCCGTCCGTCCGTGGTGCTGTTTCAGCGGCCAAACCGTAAGAGATAGATATAGAGAATGTTTAAGTTATAAGTTAAGAATAGTCTGATAAGACTACAAACCGGATGTGAGTAACGTAGCACTTCCGGTTTTCGAGAAATCACGTGATTTCTATTTCAAACGAAACCACACAAAATCTCCGAAGTCCTCAATTAATTAAATACTTTTTTTTTTCTCGCACACATCGCGACCCTATCGTTAAGGAAAAGTTTTCAACAAACAAACCACACACTCGGAGTACAAAACACTGTAATAACGACATGTTTTTGATTCGCACAAGAATAGTGTTAGACAGTTATAAATAATACAACCTGATATAATGAGTTATCATTAGTGATGGAAAAGATTTGTTCGCCTTTTTAAGCACATTTTGTGCAGGGAGGAGGGTGGCAGTTGCACTGCCGGATTTAGGGGAGGGCAACCGGGGCGAACGCCCCGGGGCCTCCACAAACGGGGGGCCCCCACAATAGTGACTTCGGAAAAAAAAACTTTCAAATTCCAAATAGTAAACACTAGTACTAGAGGAGCTCGATGGCGCAAGTGGTTAGCGCGTTCCGCAGCGATCGTTGAATTTAAGCAACTTTCGCAGTGGTCGGTCATTGGATGGGTGACCATAATTTACTATCTCGAGCTCCTCCGTGCTTCGGAAGGCACGTTAAGCCGTTGGTCCCGGCTGCATCTGCAGTCGTTAGCACCCATCAACCCGCACTGGGCCCGCGTGGTGGGTCATGGCCCAATCTCCCTATTCCATCCATAGGGAAGCCTGTGCCCCAGCAGTGGGTACATTAATAGGCTGATGATGATGAAACACTAGTAAACATCTTTTCCTTTGATATTTTTTTTTGCTCTTTTACGTTTACCTACATTAACAGTACTTTGCACATCTAACATACATGATTATTTGATTATATTAATTTTAAATAACAGAAATCATTGATCTATATTTGTTCACTCCAATCAGGCAATCAGTGAAATATCAAAATCTCAAATGGCCCTGATAAGCACTTCCAATTCACTACCCATCTTGAGGGAGTACCCCAATCGCTTAATGGCTGAGTGGGGTGGTACTTGCCCGCAGAGCCGAATTTAAGTCAGGGCAGGTGGTGCTGTGGCCCAGGGGCCTCCACAACAGCTTAAGAAATAACAATATTTCGATGGGTTAACAAGAATACAAATCCTAAGTGGCCCGGGGCCTCCACAATCCTAAATCCGGCCCTGGGCAGTTGTAATTACGATATAAATATTTATTCCATAAAATATAGTTTTATACTCGAATTTTTTTTTGTCTATTAAATTCAAGTTACTGTTAAAGTTATCCGAGATTAACAATTATAGCTTAACATCCCACTCTTAGATGTCGATTGCCAATTCAAGGACTTTAACATCCCACGCCGAAATTAATACCCCAAGTTTCTTTGGACTAATTTGTAAAGTCGACCTATATATTTTTGTTTTTTATTGCCGACTTGTATCGACTTGTCCTTATAAGGTTACACTGTTAATATAGATCATGGTTGCCAACCGTAGATGTTTTTTATAGCTGGAAATCTCGTTATCTGGCTTTAGAACCTCGTACACCCCCCCCCCCCCCCTCTGGAATCAGTAAATTAAATTAAAGGTCAACGGGTCAACGAACCATAGACTGTAAATAAAATGTTTCTTCAGATTCAAACATCTAGCAGTTAAATGCTTAAAATGAAAATTGTAATAAACATAGTGTGGTTCCGATACTTACGATTTATGCTCCAGCATGTTGCTAAATAAATAAATAAATTTGTGTGACAAAATCTCGTACATAATTGTACGAGATGTGTAGTGTCCTCGTATCTCGTACGGACGACCAGAAATCTCGTACATAATTGTACGAGATGTGTAGTGTCCTCGTATCTCGTACGGACGACCAGAAATCTCGTACATAATTGTACGAGATGTGTAGTGTCCTCGTATCTCTTACGGACGACCAGAAATCTCGTACATAATTGTACGAGATGTGTAGTGTCGTCGTATCTCATACGGACGACCAGAAATCGCGTACATAATTGTACGAGATGTGTAGTGTCCTCGTATCTCGTACGGACGACCAGAAATCTCGTACATAATTGTATGAGATGTGTAGTGTCCTCGTATCTCGTACGGACGACCAGAAATCTCGTACATAATTGTACGAGATGTGTAGTGTCGTCGTATCTCGTACGGACGACCAGAAATCTCGTACATAATTGTACGAGATGTGTAGTGTCCTCGTATCTCGTACGGACGACCAGAAATCTCGTACATAATTGTACGAGATGTGTAGTGTCCTCGTATCTCGTACGGACGACCAGAAATCTCGTACATAATTGTACGAGATGTGTAGTGTCCTCGTATCTCGTACGGAAGACCAGAAATCTCGTATTTGTACGAGAATTCTCGTACGGTTGGCAATCCTGATATGGATTACTAAGCCATACTTGTGAATTGCTTATGTGTACAAAGAATGATGTCCGAATACTAAAATAATTTAGACAATAAATTATTTTCTAAATCTCGCAGTTGTTGAAATGAATATAAATTAAATAGCGCCGCGATATGATATATAACATAACATGTATGTGATATATAGCTCGTTTTTTTCACGCTCAATTTCATCAAATTACTATGCAGTTTAAAAACGCGATATACCTAATCTAAATTATGGGACTGAGTGACATAATAATTATTTAAATTAAATTTCAATCGTGCAAAGCCGGGGTTACTAGTTTATATCTTTATATAACTCAAAGGTGACTGACTGACATAGTGATCTATCAACGCATAGCCCAAACCACTGGACGGATCGGGCTGAAATTTGGCATGCAGGTAGATGTTATGACGTAGGCATCCGCTAAGAAAGGATTTTGATCGATTCTACCCCCACGGGGATAAAATAGGGAATGAAAGTTTGTATGAAACTTTGTCAATTTTAAACCGATCGGGTTGAGACTTTGCATGCAGGTATAAGAAGAATCATAGATGAATGTCATTGTGTATAATACAAGCCTGAGAACAAAATCTGTAGTCTACACTTCAACTCTACACCGAAGCGAAGCGAGGGCGGGCCGCTAGTGTATATAATAAATTGTATTTGTGCAAATTTATAGACATCCAATTTTGTTAAGAATAAAAGCGAACAAAATCGTTCAGCCTCTACTATTCTTAAACTTTCAGCATTACACATATTAACTTAAATAACAATAATCAAAATTTCAGTGGCGATGATAGCTGTAGGTATATTTAAGTTGGACATACACTCAGTAATGTTATTTAGTTACAACCACAAAATTATATTTCACGCTTTTATCACTTTATTATATTCGTAAAAACATAACATCAGTTTCCCACAAAATCCAGTCATAGAGCATATGAACCAGTTCATTCTGTCGAATTCTTATCATCCTAACCTCATATATTGTTTAAAATTAATTAAACAAGATCATTAATAAACAAATAACTATATTAGTTAGATACTTACAGGCTGATACAAATAAATTTGCGTACAGCGTAGTACAAAACAATGTAATAACTAAATGCTTAAAAATAAATAAAAACATAACTATAATTGCTATTTCTTCTTTCAAATGTTTAATACTTGTAAAAGTATTCATTTGACATTGTGGGTTACCTATAATGCGAAGAGATGGCGCTGCCTTGCAGCTTAAGAATGGCTAGAAGAATTTCGACGCGGTCCGTGAGGGCCGCGGTAGCATAATTGGTCAGTGCATTCGCCCGGATTGCGAAGGGTGCGGGTTCGAGTCCCGTCCGCTGCCTGGTCCGCGTGGAATTTTTTCTAGTTATATTTTCTTTAGAATAAAGTTAAATTCAAATTCAATCTAGATTTGCATACGCCTTACATAGTTTCGTAACATGCGGTCACAGTATCGCGCACAGGTGAAGGATGCTCGGCTGCGCACGCGCAAGGATGTGCCAATTGTTACAACATCGCATCGATCACCTATCTAGATCGATAATTACGATTACTCAAAATTAACGCGTATCAGGATACAATTTAATGTTTAATAATATGTTCTGTGGTGTTATCATTATCATTGTATTATGAAACCCCCGTTGATTATATAATTGCATTTATTATGAAAGACAACATTATTCGATAGCTACCGTTCTTTTCATCAGCAAAATGTTCCAATTATAATAAACACTAGCAAACCAGTGAACCAAATGTTCACCAAAACCTGATTTCTCGAAAACCGGAAGTGCTACGTTACTCAAATCCGGTTTGTAGTCTTATCAGACTATTCTTAACTTATAACTTAAATATTCTCTTTATCTATCTCTTACGGTTTGGCCGCTGAAACAGCACCACAGATGGACGGACTTGTCTAATAGATAAGAGATAATTAATATACGTAATGAAAAAATACTAAGTCACCTTTTTAGGGGTAACGAGGGTTTTTATAAGTTCATTTTTTATTCTTTAAGTACTCACCCTATCATACATTTACCAGGATGCTTCCATTAAACAAGTTCATTGCTTTTTTTTATTGATTATTTGTGCGGAAACTTTAAAATAATTTATTTTAAAGTTAAAAAAACTGTTTGTGCCAACAACCTTTGCTTAAACTAAAATCCTTTGTCATTCCCATGAGTAACAGAAAAGGATATAGAGTCACATTCTTGTTCTGGCTCAGCGAACCAAAACCGAGGGTCATTGTTTAAAAGGCCCACGGAACGAAATATTTAATGTATTCAAAGTAATTTACGAACCAGTTGCATGTCTTAGAACCTTCTCAAAACCTTATCTTACGCCCAGTTTACCTCGATTATGCATACAACGGCACCAGTCACATCACGATCTGTGGGCGAACAACTTTTAAATCAATGCTAACGTGGCTGTTTCTCTCTTTACAGGCGAGAGCTGCATAGAGAAGCCGCTCGCGACTTTGTGGAGGAATTATCAGCAGTCTACGAAACCCGATGTGGTGATGAAACTGTCGGTCACCAACTCCGGCCTCAAGGGGTTCACGAAGGAACACGGCCTCACCGAGTACTGGTCCCACCGCATCACCTACTGTGCCAGCCCACCGCACTACCCCAGGCTATTCTGCTGGGTCTACCGCCACGAGGGCAAGAAACTCAAACACGAGCTTCGCTGCCACGCCGTTTTATGCACCAAAGAAAATATGTCAAAGAAAATAACAGAAGAACTACAAATCAAACTGAAGCAAGCGTTAGTCGAGTTCAAAAAGGACAGAATCTCAAAACAGAACGCTAGACTCAGTCTAGCCAACAGCATATACGACAACCCTAGCATGCCTCGACGGAAGATCCTTTTGAGTGTTGGTGCTATGAACTACCGCCCGCCGCTAGAGCGATCCAAGTCAGCACCTAAACTCGGTGCCATTGAAGAGCTCTGCTCCGAAGAAGATGAAGAAGAAGCCGAGATGAACGCCACTCAGACTATCTGCAACAACTGGACGGATAGTAATCTCAATAACATGGATATCTCACACACGCTCGACAGGCGACGGCCGGAGATGAAATCTCCCCGGAAATTATCGTGCCCAGAAGGTGTCATGGAGAGAACTCGATGCAACTCAGATTCGAGTGACCTACCTGTATTTGACGACCTTCTGGAGCTTCTCGTGCAAGAGAGAAATAGCAACGCAGCTGACAAACATACTGATAATGATACTAGTCATGAAGATAATGCGGAGTCGAGGTTGCAGACTCTCGAATCTATCGCCGAATCCACCGAACTTAAGAGCGAGACGTCTGATGGCGATGGCAAAAGTTTGCAACGGCTACCTCAAAGTAACTTCCTCGTCTCGGATAGTGACGACGGATCCGTTTCTTCGGGCTGCGAGACTGCGAGCACTGTCACCTCGTCCGACACTGAGCCATCGTCGCTTCCCTCGAACTTCCCGCAAGAAGAAATATTGAAAGAGCACTCGGAGAGCGAGGATGAGTGCAGAGCGACATTTGCCGAGACGCTGGGATTCGACCGCGCCACCAGAGGCAGCATGAGAAGCTACTCGAATGCAATGCATGTTATGAACAATGAGGAGGACCTCCCAAGTATCTCCTCTACGGAGGAAGTTAATCATGTGCCCATAGGAGAAAAGAATACCTTCCGTCGAAGGTCCACGTATCCCCCGCTGCGTGTGGAATCCATTTTAGGTGGTTTCGAAAGCAAATTTGAACCCCTCATCGACAATCTAACCGATGTTGACAGTTTACACTCGAGCACTGACAACGAGGTCTTCAAAAACGTCGGGGACAACGACAGTGCTTGCAGTGATGAATCAGGATATTCTGAACTTCTAGATAATGGTAAAGATAGTATAATAGGAAACACTATTATGGTATAAGCCATTTGTAGATGACGAAATCATTCAATGATTGGGTAACTGAGCAATGCACACTTTAGATCTAAGAAAATTTATTATCATTAAGGCGATTGACCTTTATGTAACTACGATGAAATTAGCGACAGTAATTGTAAATAACAGGGTACGTATTGTACTTTATCCAGTTAATGTATTAATTTCGCATAGATGTATATATTTTGTTTTAAGTTCACCTTTTATGGTTTTTATAGAGATTTATCAGATATATTTTGTATTATTTACTAGTTGCTGCAATGTTTTGACCACGTCTATTGTTATGTTGTCCACTTCTGTATTTATTGTTAGGATTTAATGTTATCTCAGTCAGGTCTGTAGATTATTACACATTCCACGCAAATTTAATGTAACAGACCACTCATCCATCTTGATGATTGTAGGGAAAAATATTGGGTGAAATTAAAATACTTGAAATCATTGTTCCTCTTTTCATTAATCCCTGATTAATAAATAAGATTGTTTCAAAAACTAATTTCATCAATATCTTAGCTATGTCTAATTTAAAGATAACTAACGGGATAATTGGCCATAATGACATTGCTAATCAGGTTTCATGATTTTTTTATAATATTACCGTTATCTCCCGTTGACTTATAAGTTAATATCCCCATATCAGTAATAGCCGAAATACAGACAAAACAACTATTGAAACGAAATGTAAATAATGATAAGGTGCATCCAATAAACCAATGATTATCAAGTGCCATGGTACCTACATTTTTCTGGGAATGAAATTTCATGACACCTTAATCAAATAAAAAATAGTAAAATTATGATTTTTATTTGTTTTAAAGCATTTTACTGCTAGATGTTTAAATCTAAAGAAAAGTTTTACTAGAAAAAAATCCACGCGGACCCGGCAGCGGACGGGACTCGAACCCGCATCCTTCGCAATCCGGGCGAATAAGTATTCATTTTGACATTTACTTACCTACAATGCGAAGAGATGGCGCTGCCTTGCAGCTTAAGGCTAGGAAAATTTCGACGCGGCTAATAGGGCCGTGGTAGCATAATGGTCAGTACATTCGCCCGGATTGCGAAGGATGCGGGTTCGAGTCCCGCCCGCTGCCTGGTCCGCGTGGTTTTTTTTTCTAGTAAAACTTTTCAATAGTAAAATTACAAATAATAATAAATATTTCCAACAGTCACACCGATCAGCCAAGCCCCAAAGTAAGCACTGAAAGGCTTGTGTTGGGGGATACTAGAGTAACAGGTTGAATACATATACTGATACATACATAAATATATTTATATAGAAATACATAGTAAACATCCATGACTGGAGTACACATGCTCGTATTCATCACACAAACATCTGCCCCCACCAGGACTCGAACCCAATTGTGAATTGTATTCCAAGAGGAAACGGCAGGTAAACGTCCTATAAAAGCGATTTATAACAGAACAAACACAAGTTTTTTATAGTTAAGTTAATAAATAGCTCTGCTTCTCCTGATGTAAAGTGGTAGAAAAGTCCAGACGCGAAGATAGCTGCTGCAGCAATTACGAACTTCTGCAAAGGATGGTTTCCTCAATTTACCAGCCCGCACAAATATTCCTACACGTCTCTTTTAAAGATACCATGTTACTGTGAGCTACATTGTAGGAAAGAGGGAATACGTGCATCATCAGCCTACTAATTTTCCCACTGCTGGGGCACAGGCCTTCCTTATGGATGGAATCAGGAGATTGTGCCATTACCCACCACGCAAGCCCAGTGCGGATTGGTGGGTGCTAACGATTGCAAATCCAGCCGGGACCAACGGCTTAATGTGCTTTCCGAAGCACGAAGAAGCTCGAGATAGTAAATTTTTGGTCACCCATCCAATGACTGACCACTGCGAAAGTTGCTTAACTTTAACGATCGCAGCCGAACGCGCTAAACACTTGCGCCATCGAGCTCCTCGAATACGTGCGCGGGCAAAGAATTTCACATGCGAATAGTACGACAAATAAATTTTATAATCATCCACAGAACACGGAGAGAGATTGGTAAGACCTTGTGGGCGGTGCCGGCGCGCCTCAGTTATGTGTGAGCAAATGCTCATAACTTGACCAAAACTTGGTTCTGATTGTGTCGTTGCTCTCGGGTGTGAGCGTTTGTTGTCGCGTCGTTTGATTGGCTATTATCTATTAGTTGGAAGAAGTTTAGTAGGGGTTAGCCAGCGACATCGGTTCCTGTAAAAACGGTCTATAAGCACCATTCTAACCTCTTTTTGTGTTCTGTGCATTCGTCGATGCATTTTTATGGAGCATAATTAACCGAACGCTACACCTGTCCTAACGTCAAAATGTCGTGTTAGCGTAACAGAAACACCACATGCCGTCGTGATCCAAGGCCGCGGCAGATCGGCGGACCATGACAACAATTCCCACCTGGAATGACGACCTCCGTGGCCGAGTGGTTTGTACGCCGGGTTTCATGGTGTCGCCGACTCGAGAGGTCCCGGGTTCGAATCCCGGTGGGGGCAGATGTTTGCGTGATGAATACGAGCATTTGTACTCCAGTCATGGATGTTTAATATGTATTTCTATATAAATATACTTATGTATGTACAGTATATGTATTCTATCCGTTACCTTAGTATCGCATAACACAAGCCTACAGTGCTTACTTTGGGGCTAGGCTAATTGGTGTTAGTGTTGGAAATATTATTATTGTTAATCAAAAGTGTAAGTTTAATAGTTTACGGCAAATTTTATCAGGTACTTATTGTTATAATAATATTATTTTTTTAAACATGTAACTGCTAGATGTTTAAATCTAAAGAAAATTGGGTTATCTACAATGCGAAGAAATGGCGCTGCCTTGCAACTTAAGAAAGGCTAGGCCGCGGCAGCATAATGGTCAGTACATTCGCCCGGATAACGAAGGGTTCGAGTCCCGTCTGCTGCACGTATTTTTTTTTAGTAAAATTTTCTTTAGGTACTTATTGTATCAGCCAGATCATAAGATAGGTAATTGCCATTGAGTGATTGATACAGAAAGTATTTAAATGACCTATTTGATATGAAATAATAAATAGAATAGGATGAGGAGTACGATAGCGCTATCTAAATATATAATTTACGTTACGTTCGTTCCCTAAAATATGGTTGAGCGTAGCAATGGCTGGTTCATGCGTCATGCTAGTGAACGGGTGCTGCCAGCGGGGGATGAGTCTGCTCTATAGTGCGTTACTATTGAGATTGTTATGTATTATTATACCTAATTACTGATGACACAGCAATCAAAATGTGAGTGGGCGTTGTTTTGGTAGCGACCGACTGCGCAATGCAAGAGCGCGAAGCACGACGCGCAGGCAGGGTATAGTGTTTAACAGTCTATATATGTATGTTTGTTCCTTTGTGGCACACTAGAGACCAAACGCGTGGACCGATTTTGATGATTTATACATCAATCGATTCGTTTTAATCATGGGAGTGCTACTAAAGATATGATAGTAATCAAAATTCAATATGGGGACAATTAGGTGCCATATTGTGACGAAGTAAAAAAAATAAGTTGACGAAATATGTCGAGTGGGGTATCATTGTCTAGATAATCGAAAATCATGATAAGGTTTCGTACACCATTTTTCATTTTATGTGACTGTTTAGAATCTACAACGATTTAAAGTTGTATATTAACCACTTACGCTTTTAATTTCAATCTTACGTTTGTATGGATCTTTGTTACTCTTTCACCTAAAAAATACTAAATGGATTATAATGAAACTTTACAATAATATAGCTCATACATGATAATAATATACAGATAACAATTTATGTAGTCATTGAGTGAATTGGCCAAAATATAACAATAAGTGTCACGTAAGACGGAAAAAAATCTTCCATCTGCGAGCCATTTTGGCCTGCACTTCAAAAACAATAAAAGAACACACGAATATAATGTATAGTGAAAATGTATCTCTTGAATAGTTCTACAACAAAGTCCGCGACACCATATATCTATTTTTAATATGCAAGCCATTATCGCTAAAATAGTGAATTTATATGAAGAATAAAATAATGTATAAATTTATGTCCATTTCCAAAATGTACATTTTGTATTAAGCAATTATTTTTATCAAAACAAATACTTTTATCGCTTTTGATATTTAAAGACGATAAACTTTGCCTTTTACACTATGTCATTTCGACAAATATTTTTTTAAATATTATAATAAAGTTACAACGATGAAAAAGTGATAGCGCGGAGTACTATGCAAGATTAGACTGCGGGAATAGTGGGAGAAGAAATATAATTTCGGTGTTTATAAACGTAGATAAAACCTAGGCGAAAAAAATGATAAATTTAAATAATCAAAATACCTGACTGCTAAAATATTACTTAAAATGAAAACTAAAAAGAGATAAAAAAGGTAAATTTAAAAAATCAAAAAACCGAATACCGAAAACCTATACTTATACTTGAAATAAAAACTGAAAAGAAAAAAAACAAGTCCAGTAGTCTATAATTCTGTTAATAAGGAACAAAGCTACTTTAACAGTCGGGATCCATTAGATATTCAAGAATACATAATATTTTTCAATAATGGGGCCTGTGCCCCAGCAGAGTGGTTTGTACGCCGGGTTTCATCGTGTCGCCGACTCGACAGGTCCCGGGTTCGAATCCCGGTGGGGGCAGATGTTTATGTGATGAATACGAGCATTTGTACTCCAATCATGGATGTTTAATATGTATTTCTATATAAATATACTTATATATGTACTGTATATGTATTCTATCCGTTACCCTAGTACCCCATAACACAAGCCTTACAGTGCTTACTTTGGGGCTAGGCTAATTGGTGTGATTGTTGGAATAAATTAAATTAATACTGTATGTTTGGGTCTCATAAAAATGCTCAAGGTCGCACAGCGGGCAATGGAGAGAGCGATGCTTGGTATCTCCTTCGTGATAGAATCAGAAGGTGGAAATCCTTAGAACTAAAGTAACCGACATCGCTCGAAGGTGGGCGGGACATATAGCGAGGAGAACCGATGGCCGTTGGGGCGGAGAGGTTCTGGAATGGCGACCACGCACTAGAAGACGCTCGGTGGGAAGACCCCGCACCAGGTGGACCGACGATCTGGTGAAGATCGCGGGAAGCCGATGGGTGCACGTGGCATAAGACCGATCGAGGTGGAGGTCCTTGGGAGAGGCCTATGCTCAGCAGTGGGCGTCGTACGGCTGAGATGATGATGATGATACTTTATGTATGAGAATATTTTTCTCTATTATTATTTATTTATTATTTTTGGTATTGCAAGAGACGATGGCAAGAGACCGGACGGTATGAGTTTGATTCCATGGAAGATGGTTCGGGTGCTAGTATGGGATGCAACTTGTTCAGACACGCTGGCCCCTTCCCATCTACATGGAACCAACAATAGAGCTGGTGCGGCTTGTGAAGCGACTAAAAAAGCTAAGGCATGCAAATACAGGAGTCTAGGCTCCGAATATGATTTTGTTCCATTCGGAGTCGAGACCCTTGGTCCGTGGGGTCCTAGCGCTATGAAGTTTTTTAAAGAAATAGCAAAAAGATTAGTCGACATCACAGGAGACCGAAGAGCTGGCAGCTACCTCGGACAAAATATTAGTCTAGCTATCCAAAGGGGGAACGCTGCCAGTGTCTTCGGAACCTTGCCTAAAGGGACTCCTTTTAATAAAGGTATTTTAGTTATTATATTTTATTTTTTAAGGTTTTTAGCTTTAGGTTCGTTGTTATAGTATATTTTTTGTTTTTTTTTTGTTTTAAGCTAGTGTTAGATAATAGTATATTTTTTCTCTTAATAAGAATGTATAAAGAGATTTAGCTGCCGATCACTGTTCCAATGAGAGTTGTTTTAAATCTAGGTTATTACGTTCATCATCCTAACAATAGGTATATAATTGCTTCAAAAGCGACCTAATGTTAATTAACACGTCGCAGGCCAAATGGTTTAGCCGACGCCTGCTAAGGGTGAAGCCAAACGAGCGTAATTTTGTGAGTTGTGTGTCGCTTATTTTCTGTCACTTATTTTACGTTCAACTGAATTTCTGTTGAGCTGTTATACAAACGTAATTTATTCAGTTACTATTGAGCGTTAGTACGGGGTGTTCGTGTCGTCGAGTGCAATGGATCCATTAAAAATATTGTGTATTTACGAAGCATATTCAGAAGATGAGGCCAGAAAAAGAAACTGGGTAAACCCACTGAATAGTCAGCTGATATGTGGACAGTTCCATACTTTATATGAACGTTTATGTGCAAATCCAGATATGTTTGAAAAGTACTATCATATGCCATTACGTGTTTTTCAAGAATTATTACACCACGCAACTTGTAACAAACTGTTGCTTCCCCACTCCCCTTCATTGCCCTACCCTTACCCCGACCGAAATTCGGATGAGCTTATGCGCATTGAGTCGGCAGACAACTCATTTTGCGTTGTCGTGTGGCACCAACTGCCTTTTTGTATGAAACCGAATGCAGCAGAATTTCTGCGACCGAAATTCTGCGACTCACCACTCACAAAATTACGCTCGTTTGGCCTCACCCTAAAATAAATACAAATTGGAAAGAAGAAACAATAACAACTGTTAATACTTAATGTAGTTTTAGTAGCACTTGACCTTTGAATAGAGATTAAATAATCAAAGCAATTAACAAATAAAAGGATGTCCCTTCATTCAATAGCAGAGGGCAAAACGTCCAAATGTAATTGTTTAAAAACCCAGCTCAAACGACGCAGAAAAATTAGTTGATTCTAAATACAAAGAGGAGCTCGATGGCGCAGGTGGCTAGCGCGTTCGGCTGCGATTGTTGAAGTAAAGCAACTTTCGCACTGGTCGGTCATTGGATGAGTGACCAAACATCTTCTATCTCGAGTTTCTCCGTGCTTTGAATCGAGCTCCTATGTTCTATGGTTAGAGAACTGAAATTTTGGCATTTTATGTAGAATGTTTGCGCCAAGCCAGACATTTAGTTAGAAATTCAATTAAAATTATCTTTTTTTTTCATTTAAAAACCAATAATAATAATTTAATTTATTTGCAAAAATACAGTTCGCAAGTTGATACATTTTATGGAAGTAAGTACATGAGTGCAAATATTGCAGTCAGCTATTTTGTCATCTGTCATAATATATTCCTTAATACTAAAATAACATTTTTTTTGTAACCATTTTGTCAACTTACTTTTAAACATTGTCCCAGTTCCTAATTTTATATTGTCGGGTAATTTATTATATATACATATTAACATGTAATAAGCATTAACTTTATAAATATATGCGTGGCAAGGAGGCTGGCATAATAAGTATCTATATTGACATCTCGTGTGTCTATTGCTAACGCAATTTTAATGATCGATCATCAAAAAGCCTTAATAAGTACTAGTGGCCCGCCCTCGCTTCGCTTCGGTGTAGAGCTGTAGTTTAGATTATATTTTTGTTCTCAGGTTTCTATTAAACACAATGACTTTCTTTAAATACCTCATTACTAAAGACACGCGCCGCCGCCGGCCCCCCGGCCAGTACCGCCCGAACCGGTATGTTCCTGCATTTTAAATCTGTAATATCTTCGAAAATATTCATTTAAATTACATGCTGTAGGTTATATTGATCTATATTACACGCACAATGTATTTAAGGTACTTAATTGGATAAGGATTAATGCTGTATTGCTTAAAATCGCTTGTTCGTAAATAAGCCATTATTTTCTCGTAATAAGTAATTAAAAAATGGTTATTGTGGGTTATACCAAAGAGATAGGCATATACCATCACGGACTTTTTTGTAGACCTTTTTAAGGTGTACAATATTGTAGTACATTTATTTGATCTATCTCGTTGGGTTCAGCCAGCGTTTGCAATGTAAGCGCAAAAAAATGTGTTTATTTACGACCTTATATTGAAAAACCTCTAAAATTATCAGTGTTTCTCTACTATATTATGCATGTATTATACATATAAACCTTCCTCTAGAATCACTCTATCTATTTAAAAAAACCGCATCAAAAGCCGTTGCGTAGTTTCAAAAATTTAAGCATACAAAGGGACATAGGGACAGAGAAAGCGACTTTGTTTTATACTATGTAGTGATAGCCACGCATATTTGATTATTTCAGGCGAGGCGGTGCGGTGTTGTGGCCCCGTAGCTATGGGTACCGCCCGACCGACTCCCGGCCGCCCCTCAAATATTCAGGTCATACTTGACGGGAATGCTTTACTTCGGTAAAACTTTATTGTTTCAATGGCCGAAGTTGCCTTCGCTTGTAATACTTTTAACTTTTTTAAGTGACCCATATAATATTGTTTTGGTTCGCCGCTGATTAGGAAAATTAATATAATGTAACAATTACAGTCAGATATCAGAGAGCCATGGAGAGAAGTATTCTTGGATACAGAAGGGGTGACAAGAAGAGAGCTACCGACATCAGAAAACGCACAAAACTTGAGGATGTCATTCGAAAAAGTAGACAACTCAAATGGAAATGGGCAGGTCACGTCACAAGAGATGAAATAGGGAAGTGGACAAGGAAGACCACGGAATGGGTCCCCAGAACGAACATTTACCGTAAACGTGGACGACAGCTGAAACGATGGATGACATAAGAAGGGTAGCTGGCCCGCTATGGCTGAGGTTAGCATGGGATAGATCGGGGTGGAAAAAGCTGGAGGAGGCCTATGTGTCTGCAGGACACGCTGAATTATAAGTAAAAATGTTTATGATGTTTTTTATGTAATTATCAGCAATAAAGGCTTTTGTATTTGTATTTGTATAACAATTACATATTTCGTATTCAAATGTCTTTCTTTGTTTGATTTATAAAAAGCAACTACGGTTGGAAAAATAAATTAAAATAATAATAAATATTTCTAACACTCACACCAATTAAAAGCCCCAAAGTAAGTGTAGGCTTGTGTTATGGGATACTAGGGTAACGGATGGAATACATATACTGATACATATATAAGTATATTTATATAGAAATACATATATGCTGCATGTTGCCGCTAAGCGAGTAGATATTTACCAATTAATTTCATACTCAACCAAAACAAATAAAAATATTTCGATTGCTATAAAAATACTGCGTAATTGTAATGGTAACTAGTTTTTGCAATATCATGGTTATTCATTGATTACACATTAATAATAAATAATTATATATTTGCGAACTTTAGTCGATGAAGGACGGATCTCTGTAATAGAGGTGATGAAGGGGTACAGTAAACGAAATTCTATTTAGTCCGTCAGTTAGATGATCAAAAAATAATGGACACGTATTTTTACTTTGGGCATTCAACCAAAAAATGACAAAGTTACCGTAAACGCGCTATGCGTCAAAGTTTGGGAGTAGGGGCTCGTGACGTCACTTTTGAGTGATTTTTCACTTAAAAGTGTACCAAAACGTGACGTCATGCGACTTTTCAAATCAATATATCTCTGCAATGTTTATATTATGTGCAAAAGGAAAAAATACGCGTCCAATACTTTTTGATAATCTACCTGACAAACGAAGAAAAAAAAATAGTCATCATCCCTATTTGATTAGCACACACTAGCATTTTTGGAGGTACCATAAAAATAAGAGGAAACTACAATTCAACACAAATATGCTCGTCATATTTTTTATTTTTTAAGCATTTAACTGCTAGAAGTTTAGATCTAAAGAAAATTTAACTAGAAAAAAATTCCACGCAGACCAGACAGCAGACGGGACTCAAACCCACACCCTTCGCTATCCGGTGAATGCATTGACCATTATGCTACCGCGGCCCGTGGGTAAAAAAAAAACAAAATGGTCAGTGCATTCGCCTGGATAGCGAATGGTGCGGGTTCGAGTCCCGTCTGCTGCCTGGTATGCGTGGATTTTTTTTCTAATTAAATTTTCTTCACAAATATACTCATCAAAAGAGTGTAACGTGAAAAATTTTCTGAACTTTCGTTCTGTTTTTAATATTTTTAATACTTAAATTATTTTGTTAATAATAACCATTTTGATTTTTTATTGACTAAAGCAAAAAAAAACATTTGAATAAATTACATAATAAATGAAACACGCTTAAACACAATCAAAAGTAATCAAAGGTCGCATTTTATTCGGGTTCTAAAAGCGTCTTTTGATTACTTCCTTCCTTTTCAGGCTGACGACGCAGCTTGAAAAGGATACAAAACGTCAAAAAAGTAATAAAATTACGCATTTTGAACCCGTTTAAAATGCGTCTTTTGATTACATTTTTAATTACTTTTAATTGTGTTTCGTTTGAATATACGTACGTAATGGTTAAGTAACTCAGTAAGAGTTTGTTATTATTAAAAACGTGTTTTTTTTATCATTATCACTTTATTTACTTTTGTGTCTATTCATAGTTAATCCGTTCCGTTATTTTCGCTCATACCTGCTATAAAAGTAACGCAGTTTACTTAAGAATTATCATATATCATCCTGTCTTTTTGAAGCCCACGCAATAAAAGTTATGCGTAACAAATACTAGTATATATTTGTTTCTTAGGGTTTCACGCACATCACTCATTAAATAAAACTAGTTTTTCACAGGTTAATGCACGAAACTTTATTTATTTATTGACGTTTTATTGACATCGTCGGAATCAATTTTTTATTTAATTTTGTCGAGCTACCTTCGAAAGACTTTTATTGAGCGTTCGGTTATTTCATTGTTCGATTTTTAAAATTGATTCCGACGACGCAACCTGTAAAGGTTGCGAAACGTCAATAAATAAATAAAGTTTCGTGCATTAACCCGTGAAAAACTAGTTTTATTTTATTAAATACTATTATAGCTTTGATGATCTTATTAGGTTCATTATTCAATCGTCTTCAGGCAATCGAGGGTTAAATACAACCAATTAGTTTCTTGAAGTTAAACTTCTTTCCGGACGGGGCGTAAATAGAAAAATCCTTTGGAAATGATGAATATTAGGTTATTTAAGAAAAGAAGTTTCACTTCAGATGTGTGGTAAGTGCACACTATTTTTTTTATACTAGACTAGCGACCCGCCCTCGCTTCACTTCGGTGTAGAGCTGAAGAGTAGACTACAATTTTTGTTCTCAGGCTTGTATTATACACAATGACATTCATCTATGATTCTTCTTATACCTGCATGCAAAGTCTCAGCCCGATCGGTTTAAAATTGACAAAGTTTCATACAAACTTTCATTCCCTATTTTATCCCCTTGGGGGTAGAATTGATCAAGATCCTTTCTTAGCGGATTCCTACGTCATAACATCTACCTGCATGCCAAATTTCAGCCCGATCCGTCCAGTGGTTTGGGCTGTGCGTTGATAGATCACTATGTCAGTCAGTCACCTTTGAGTTTTATTTAAATAGATGTTTTTCGGAAGTTCCGTGCAAAGCTTTTTTCATCAGTGGAGATATTTTGTAATTGTAGCAATGAATCATACACTCACATTTGCGATAAGTGTGAGTAGGATATTAATAGACTGTGTAAACCTTATTATGACTTGCGCATGTCACGTGCACTTTGCATAATTAGGTACCTATCTGGGTGCTATGTTTGAATTTCACACAATTAGTTAATTACGCCATACGATAACTAATACGCCGAACAAGTTAGTTCTCTTAATGAGCAAATTGTATCGAATTACAGAAATTCTTCCATCGTAATATGTTATTTCAAATAGGTACTTACCTGGTTTCATTATGGAGCGTTTCGTATATACCTATGTTACGCTCAAAGATCGAAAACGCTCAGTGAGCGGAAAAATAGCTCACAACGCGTTGTGGTCACAGTAAAACATCCACATGGCGAAATTCGTGTTATGGCTCTAATGAAAACGCGCACGACGCGTTGTGGCAATCACAGAAAGACCAAATAGCGAAATTCGTGTCGTGGCTGACATGCTATTCGATCTCAACGCGTTGTGGCAATGAAGAAAAGCCATAACGCGTTCTGAGCATTTATTGTTTTAACCATATCACGACGGACAGGTTGTAAGTTGATAGAGGACGTGCAGCATCCAGGATTGTTATGTGTGTTGTTATGAGCATCAGGTCTCTACCAGTTAGGAAACAAGGAAGGTACATTCGATAGACTTTTTGCACGTAATGAGTTTACACTTTCTGAAACCAACTTTTTTCAAAATTCAATATCGTTTATTCAGTCTAGGCTGTTACAAGCACTTGTGAATGTCGAAAAGCTACGCCATCGGTTTGCAAATCTACGGCGGGAGACCTTGTACTGAGAAGAATCGGCAAGAAACTCAGCAAGGGCTGTTTTTTTCACCCTTTTTTAACATTTGTGATGTGCCCTCAACTTCGTCACTCACACTTCGCTCAGCATCTATGTTATCATCTGGAAGTAAGCAAGGGTTTATAATGTGCCACTGCAAAAGATACTGTATTGATAAAAAGTGCAAGTGTCGCTCCAAGAATATAAAACGTCAAATAGTGACCCCCCCCCCCCCCCTGGCGCCAAAGCTGGATCCGCCCTTGAAGAGTGGTCACCCTAGGCGCCATGGTGCACGCAGAGCCAAAAGCGATTTCCAAGGAAAAATATTTTTTGCGACGTTTCGGTGACGTCAACGGAAACCACTAAAATAATTTTAATTATCATAAAGTTATAATATCTCCTAGTACATTTGAGGTATTTTAAAAGTTTTTTTCCCAATCTCTGCACAGAAAATGAATCTATTTTCATTTCACGTCTAGGTATTACGCCTGCCATCTTAAAATAGCAGTGTATGCAAATAAGATTTTGCAATATGTCTTCAAGCAGGCAAGGTATGGACAAGGCCATTCTGTCAAATCATATTTCTATCTTAATTTTGCAGGTTACACTTTTATGAACTATTAATATAAATTAATTAATCTATCAAAATATGAATAATGTAAGTTAAATAAAGCATTCGGTGTCGAGAAGACCTTTGGTCCGTGGGGTCCTAGCGCTATGAGGTTTTTAAGGAAATGGAAAAACAAAAAGGTTAGTCCACATCACTGGAGACCGAAGAGCTGGCAGCTACCTCGGACAACGAATTAGTCTAGCTACTAGCAAACCAGTGAACCAAATGTTCACCAAAACCTGATTTCTCGAAAACCGGAAGTGCTACGTTACTCAAATCCGGTTAGTAGTCTTATCAGACTATTCTTAACTTATAACTTAAATATTCTCTTTATCTATTTCTTACGGTTTGGCCGCTGAAACAGCACCACAGACAGACGGACTTGTCTAATAGATAAGAGATTCAAAGGGGGAACGCTGCCAGTATCTTCGGAACCTTGCCTAAAGGGACTCCTTTTAGTAATATATTTTAGTTATTCTATTATATTTTTTAAGGTTTTTAGTTTAAGGTTCATTGTTCCTGTATATATTAACTGTACATGTATTAATAAACTTCTAATAAAGCATTATTCATCATGACACACCATTTTCGGCAGTGATTCCGGAACTGCGCAGCTATCCTTTTCATTATTTGGAATTAACGCTCTGTAAATCCCTTTTAACAATGGATTACTATTAAAAGTTGCGAAACGTTGAGAGCTGAGTGTTTTATCGATTCGCAAATCGGCACGTGACTGTTGTTTTGCAGATGATGATGATGATGACATGAATGGGGTCTAATTCAATGGATTATGAATAAATTGGAATAGCGGCTTTGTGGTTGACAAAGACTGAGTTGACTCAGTTGACAAAGAATATGCATTTAAAGCTCAAAAAAAATGTATAAGGGCTATTTGCAAAATTAAGCAAACTGACAGTTGTAAACCGCATTTTATATCATTAAAACTTTTGACATTGCCGTGTATTTACATATATGAAATTGCTGTTTTTGTTAGAGCCAATTTACACTTATATGTTACTTTTAATAGTAGAAGATTCGAAACCAGACTTTGTTTACCATCTAACAAGACATGGCTTATGAATAATAGTGTACTTTGTATGGCACCTCAGGTATATAATAAAATTCCAATTGAAATTAGAAAAGCTGAAAGCCCCAATATATTTCGTTCTGAATTAAAGAATATGTTACTTAAAAAAGCATATTATAGTATTAAGGAATTCTTAGAGGACAAATCTGTGTAAATGGGTGTACACTATGTGTTTATTTTAATTTGCATGCCTTGTGGTGAAATATGGAATAAGCGTATGTATTATAATTTAACACCTTTGTATCACCTGTATTTGCAAATAAATAATTGATTGATTGATTGATTGATTGATTTGGTGTCATGTACCTGTTATAATTTATGGTAAGTATATTATTAAGGGCTATGTTCGGCGTTTCTCTGAAGGATCGTATCAGAAATGAGTTATCGACATAGCCCACCGGATTAGCAAGTTGAAGTGGCAGTGGGCTGGCCATATTTGCCGAAGAACCGATAACCGTTGGGGTAGACGAGTTCTGGAGTGGAGACCGCGTCTAGGCAAACGTAGTGTAGGACGTCCTCAGGCACGATGGAGTGACGATTTGCGCAAGGTGGCTGGCAGGAGCTGGATGCGAGTAGCCCAAGATCGATCTGAGTGGCGTGCAATTGGAGAGGCCTATGTCCAGCAGTGGACTATGATGGGCTGTCCAGCAGTGGACTATGATGGGCGCCCTCCAATCTAAATCCCATTCTCTTTCCGCACAGACTCTAGTAAGCGCCAACCAAAGACTATAGAATAGACGCTTGTGATACCAAAAAGATCACTTGCGCCGTTGCCTACCCTGACCCAATCCCCTACCCCGGGGAGCCTTGGAACCTAACTTGCCGACAGAAGCACAACACCAAAAAGTAGTGATATCTTCAATTCAATTCAATTCGTTTATTGCATATCCACAATGGAAATACGATCATTATGCACGCAACTAAATGAGAGATAGAAAAGAGGGGTTTCATTCAAATTTCTATGTTAGTTTATAGATTGAAAGAGTTAGGTACTGAATGTCACTATACTTAACTTGTAGTTATATAAATATACTAGCTGACCCAGCGAACTTCGTACCACCCTAAAAAAATAGGGGTTGTCCAGCGGACAAAATTGTGAATCTAAACCATTCTCAGATCCCCTTGAACACACACAAAAAATTTCATCAAAATCGGTCCAGTCGTTTAAGAGAAGTTCAGTGACATACACACTCACAGAAGAATTATATATATAAAGATAAGTTATTTACGGGATTGTTACCATGTACCTTGTTTTTAGCGAGTTTCCGATATTTCGGCACTGTTGCAAGCGCCATGATCACGGAGTAACTGAAGTAATTGCGGGTAGGCTGTTTAACAAGGTACATGGTAACAATCCCGTAAATAACTTATATTACTATAATGTTAGTGACCATGAAAGTTTAAAACAATATATAGTTAACTTATATATTATATAAGTGAAGAAATATTCATTTCATCTATATAAACAAACAATTAAGAAATAGGCGGGCCACTAGTAAAAAAAAACTCAATGTGATCTCCTGTAAGGTGGAGATAACTTCCCCAGACGGGCGTGCCAATTCGAGAGGAGCATCTCAGATGATTTATGTGCTGTGCCTATAATAGTTTCGAATATGCTATCGGCCCTGCCTGACCGTTGATATGTTTTTACTTATTTTCTATATCGACAGCAGGGCTTGTTTACCGGTTAATTTTCAAACCTAAATCAGTGTCACGTACATTAGGAGCGTTTTATTTAGGTTTGGCTCTACCTTAAAAAAACCGCTTTTCCTAAAAAGCGGAATCAAATAGGTTTTGAAACAATTTAACGGTTTTTAAGGGTTTCATTTCGCTCTTACTGACATCTGAAATAAATACACCACTACAAAATGAATAACTTGACTCACTAGACGCTAGCAAACGTGTCAATAAATGCATCAATCTCTGAGCATTAACAAGTTGTGACTTGATTAGTTCAAACAAAAGAAACTTCAAGCGATGCCGACGCGTGCACGTGTCGCTCTGGATTAAACCGGTTTATTAAGGTTTTAGGTACCGCTTTCATTTCGGACGCGCTCCGAACGAAACCTTTACTAAAAACCGGTATTAACCTTTATTTACCGGTATTTTTGAAACCGGTTTCAAGCCCTGATCGACAGGGGAAAGCCAAATTCGCTTATACGCCACTTTGGTTGAAAATTAGTTATTTATATAACTCATTTGAATCAGACTTTTTTCTGCGTCGATCTGTTTATTTTTCGTGAAGACTTACGTACTTTTTTTGGCGCTTAAGCAACTCAAATTTTTGAAGATTTTTGATGTGTAACATCTTTCCTCTCGCTTTCAAGTAATTTGTGGGAGTGATTTCGTAAAATGGGACGGAAGTGTGTAACAGGAAGTCGGGAAAGCGCGCGCTGTTCGATTTGATTTAAGAACATAATGTTCAAATGGCTTATTCCTTTTGTAGTAGATTTTATTTCTTTTTTTACTAATATAAGGTGAGGTTTCAAATGTTACACATCATACGCGACTACTGTAAGGCTCGCTCCTTTATTTTTTGTTCACAACACTCCGAAGCGCGTAAGTTTTAGTGTTTTTGAACCAATGGCGCTTACGCCCTGTTATTTGGGTAAGATTTGCTGTTTGCTTGATAAAAAAATGGGTGCGTGTACTTATGTAGGCGCCTGAGAAGTTATCCTTCTTTGGCATCGTTTAAAATTAGTTTTTCATTGCATGCAAATAATTAATTACAATAAATTAATAAAAAGTCTGGAAAAGGACACAGTCAATAAAGTTCAGTTTTAATTTGAAAAAATAAATAAATAATCAAAATATTCAATTAAAATCGCTACTGAATATAATTTATTAGAACATATGTGATTTGCACTTGTATGAAACTCAAACACGTATTCCGAATATACAAACTAGAAACATGTGGATAAATATTTTAAATATGAATACCTATAACTGTAACTTTATTACAAAAAATAAAGATGTGGTTTTTGGTTCTACTACACCAATGGTCAAGAGATGGCGCTGTAGTCTCCTGAATCGCGCTTTGGTTCCGTTGTTCCAGATTAATAAATACTTTTGATATTATAAATATGAATACCTATAACTGTTACTTTATTACAAAAAATTAAGATGTGGTTTTTGGTTCTACTACACCAATGGTCAAGAGATGTCGCTGTAGTCTCCTGAATCGCGCTTTGGTTCCGTTGTTTCAGAATAATAAATACTTTTGATAGGCCTTCACAATGCAGTCGTTAGCACCCACTAAATAGAGATTCTATTTCTATTTTGTTGGTAGATTTTCTTAATGTGCGGTAAACACAAAAGTAACGCATGAAGTTGGTCGCTAAAGCGACCATCTTCATGCTGTTACTTTTGTTACAGTGATGCGCGCGCATCTTAAAATTTCACTCTCATCATTTTTTCATAACGCGCCTAAAGAAGTATAACTTCAAAAATGTATTTTCGTTTAAGCGACATCTAATTCGTACAGGTACTAAAGTAATGGAAGCGACCTGGGAGGGACGACACCCCCGCATGGCCGGGGGGTGTCGTCGTAGGAGGGTGGATGGGGGAGGTTGCGAACACTCCCCCGAGAAGGGCTCCCCTGGAGGAATCAGGGGAACAAAGGCTGCGGGTCCTCAGATGCGATACTCGATCCTGAGGTCCCGTACAATGCCTGATGGCGGCCATCGCTGGGGTTTTAGTGGATAGGCCTCCCCCTTCTGGGGAGGAGAGCCCCACATAACCACCATGTGGTATGCAATTCAATGCATTTCCCCAGCGTATCAAAAAAAATAAAATAAAAGGTACTAAAATAAAGGCACTATGTAACTTTTTACTAAAGTATAATTAGAAAATATTATTTTATCATCATCATCGTCATCAGCCTATTAATGTCCCCACTGCTGGGGCGCTGGTCTTCCCTATGGATGGAATAGGGAGATTGGGCCATGACCCACCACGCGGGCCCAGTGTGGATTGGTGGGTGCTAACGACTGCAGATGCAGCCGGGACTAACGGATTAATGTGCCTTCCGAAGCACGGAGGACCTCGAGACAGTTATTTTAGGTCATCCATCCAATGACCAACCACTGCGAAAGTTGCTTAACTTCAACGATCGCAGCCAAACGCGCTAACCGCTTGCGCCATCGAGCTCAGTGTTGCCAGGTCTCCAGATTTTACAGGAGATCTCCTGTTTTTCTGAAATTTCTCCTGTTCTACTGTTTTTTTACATGAATCTCCTGTTTTTCTTAAAATACGATTTTCTTTATTAAATTGTATGTTGAGTTGCACTTTCGGCCATTAATAATGTAGGTAACCTTATTTTGTTATTATTAATTTTAAAATAAATGCTATTATCTAAAACAACAACTGTCATGGGGCGGCAGAAGCCACAGAAACGCAGTCGTTACTGGTCTTAAGTTTATCTTCATTTGATTTACCAATTACGAAGAAGTACGCCTCTGCATCTACTGTTTTTCTTGTAGCTCTTTCCATACAACTACTGTTTTTTTCTATAACTGGCAACACTGATCGAGCTCCTCATTATTTTATGAATATTATGTTTTTATTTTTATGGTGCTACTTCTCATTTACGAGTTTTTTTTTTGTAAAATAAAACACTGATTCGCTTTTCTGTAAAGTTACTAAAGTTTAAGCGATTTTGTTTTTCCACGGTCGATATGTATTAGAATGTTAATAGCTGGCATAATCTATGTTTTTCTTATGCTTCCATTATAAAAGACTGAGTATTTAATTTATTTACTTCTAATAGGTTTTTGGGTAGGTTTTACTTTAAAGATACAGGCAAATAGGTAACGAAATAGTTACTTTTTCGCACATCTATATACTTATATAAAACTCAAAGGTGACTGACTGACATAGTGATCTATCAACGCACAGCCCAAACCACTGGACGGATCGGGCTGAAAGGATTTTGATCAATTCTACCCCCAAGGGGATAAAATAGGGAATGAAAGTTTGTTTGAAACTTTGTCAATTTTAAACCGATCGAGCTGAGACTTTGCATGCAGGTATAAGAAGAATCATAGATGAATGTCATTGTGTATAATACAAGCCTGAGAACAAAAACTGTAGTCTACACTTCAGCTCTACACCGAAGCGAAGCGAGGGCGGGCCGCTAGTCAAACATATAATAAACCCTTTTTTTAACGGGATAAATGAGCGATTTATTGATTTTTTACGAACTGCTCTTGTCGCTTCGGTAGTATCTTTTAAAATGATGACCGACCAACATCGATCTCAGTCTTGTGATCACAGTACCCCTAGCACGAACCATTGCCGAATTCGAATAGTTTGCGAGTGCGAAATGTCAATGTCAAATTTTGTATGGAAACTTGAACAGCAGCTCCGCAAAGTACGTAACGAGAACTAAAAATCAGTACACAATTGACAGTGACATTTCGGACTCGCAAGCGATACGAATTCGATATTGGTTCGTGCTAGGGTTACAGAACACAGAAGATCAGTTTCAAGATAGATAAGAAGCTTGTCGCTTCACTGCTGCCACCTAGCGCTCTTTAATTGAGAAAACAACAACATTCAAAATAATTTACATTTTAGTATTGCCATTGCCATTTATATTAATACAATATTAGTTTTTCACTATGCTGTTGCTAAGGGAAGCACGCAATAATGAAAAAGTACTATATCAATGCACGCAATAAATGCAGACATCAAGTTATTTTAAGCGCCGCGCCATCTATTGAAACACGGTTGATATAGATAGCTGCTGACAGGACGGCGTGCGTAAAAATATGTAAGCACGTGCTAAATAACTTGGAGTTTGCAGCTACGTAATGAAGATGGCGCTGGTAGTTTTGAATCGGAATTGCAATTTGATAAAATGTATATTTTTAATACATTGAGCCATCCTCTAGCAATAATGAGTAAGAATTTACGAATAACCCAGTAGATACAATTATTAATTTCAAACAAAGTTAAAGGTAAATTGTATGATCTGTATGTGCATGAACTAAAAACGCGCGCCAACAACCAATGAGGGCTACCGTTTTTGTCTCACGAGATGGCGCCACTGTTGAGTGAGGTCCTGAATTAACATTTATAGTTTATTAATACGCGCGTGAAATCAAAGTTTACATTAAAATCATATTGTAATACAGAAGGACCGTATCCTAAACACAATCGACCATACCAAAGTGTTGCGCAGTTCCGTTTTGTTCGGAAAAAAAGGAGGACATAATTATTTTTCTTAGCTCCGCTTTTAAATAACTGACATTAACTGGCACGTAACTCATAATATTTGCTTTAAGTAAGCCGAGTTATTACCAAATATTCACAACATTATTTTAATTAGAAATAAACCCGCGTATAGTCCAGACAACGAAAAGGTATAGAGGGAAATGCTTAGAACACAATTTTTGCGCAATTCTTGAAATCAGTGGCCACCGTCAAGCCTGATATCTTTTGTCTTCCTCCCAGCGAGGGAGCTGTAAAATAGCATTCCCAGGAAGTGGTGGCAATTTTTTTTCCATAATTACAGACTTTCAAGAGCGGATATCTCGAAAACTATACAAGATATCAAAAAACTTGACTGAATAAGACTTGTAGCAAATTTAATCAGCTTTCACTTTTGTCGAAGTCTCATGTCGCTAGAATGTATAGTTTCCGAGATCTTCTTCTTCAATCCCCCCCCCCCCCCCCCCCCCTTCCCCCCGGCTTAAGGGCTACGGGCGGGGACTTTTGATATGTTTACCTCCAAACTAGTCCTAACAAAGTTACGAAGTCAAAAATTGTGTTCCAAGCATTTCCCTCCATACCTGTTTTTGAGCATTCGTTGCCTGGACTAGTAGTCAACCCGCAAGCAATATTATTTGACATTTCGAAAACCTCACGCTACGATTCATACGCGAAAGCTCTCATAACCAAGTGCTTGGTGTCAAACTCAATTTCCAAATTAAAGGATAACGCTGGCTGGCTAGGTAAATTTGTTTATAAATTCTAAAACATATGATTGGTCAGTGCATTTCTGGGCAGAATATATCTTGCATATAGCAAATAAATCGTAGATTACAGAACCAAAGGCATGGAACACGCAAGTGCTGCCACCGAAGCAAATACGAAGTTAAAAGTAAGGACTTTTTTTGGTCTTTATGAAAAGTTTTAACAATAATTTTATTTTTTTTAAAGCATGTAACTGCTTGATGTTTAAATCTAAAGAAAATATAACTAGAAAAAATTCCACGCGGACCAGGCAGCAGACGGTACTTGATCCCGCACCCTTCGCAATCCAGGCAAATGCACTGACCAATTATGCTACTGCGGCCCTAACGGACCGCGTCGAAATTCCTCTAGCCATTCTTAGATTTAAACATCAAGCAGTTACATGCTATTAAATAATAAAAATTATAACAATAAGTAAAATATTTATTTAGGGACAGTTTACAAGACTCCCACTAAATTGTCGCAAATCTTTGTCGCACTATCCGTAAATGGAATGCTCTGCCTGCTCACGTGGGCGGGAACCTTCTTACAACCTGGGATCCTTTAAAAGAGGCGTGAATAAGCAACATGCAGGCCGGCAGGGTGAGGATGTCTGGTGTGGCAGGTAGAACTGCTGTATCAGCTATCTTCACGTCT
Source organism: Chilo suppressalis (assembly GCA_902850365.2). Taxonomy (NCBI): domain Eukaryota; kingdom Metazoa; phylum Arthropoda; class Insecta; order Lepidoptera; family Crambidae; genus Chilo; species Chilo suppressalis. The sequence goes on along the minus strand of OU963898.1, from coordinate 31,695,973 downwards.
GGACTTCACCGTCACTTAACATCAGGTGGGGTGGAGTCATTTATGGGACCTTTCAATTACCACGATTGTACAATAATAATATGCAGCAGAGGGGCTCGATGGCGCGGGTACTTAGCGCGTTCGGCTGCGATAGTTGAAGTTAAGCAACTTTCGCAGTGGTCGGTCATTGGATGGGTGACCAAAAATCTTCTATCTCGAGTTCCTCCGTGCTTCGGAAGGCACGTTAAGCCGTTGGTCCCGGTTGCATCTGCAGTCGTTAGCACCCGGGAATCTGCACTGGACCCGCGTGGTGGGTCATGGCCCAATCTCCCTATTCCATCCATAGGGAAGGCCTGTGCCCCAGCAGTGGGGATATTAACAGGCTGATGATGATGATGAATATACAGTGTAATCTTAGTTACAAACTGCCTCGACAAGCACCAATCACATGGAAGAAAGAATGAAATTACATTTTTATAAATTACTTTGTCAGTCAGATACAGAAATTCGCAAAAGTTTTTAAGTGCCCACGCAAAAAAAATCACAAAAAAAAGTCATGCAAATAATTAGCATTTTGACAGGGTTTCATGGTGTCGCCGACTCGAGAGGTCCCGGGTTCGAATCCCTGTGGGGGCAGATGTTTGTGTGATCAATACGAGCATTTGTACTCCAGTCGTGGGTGTTTAATACGTAATTCTACATAAATATACTTACTTAAGTACAGTATATGTATTCTATCCGTTACCCTAGTATCCCATAACACAAGCCTATAATGTGCTTACTTTGGGGCTAGGCTAATTGGTGTGAGTGTTGGAAATATTTATATTTAAAAAAATAAATAAAAACATAACTATAATTGCTATTTCTTCTTTCAAATGTTTAATACTTGAAAAAGTATTCATTTGACATTGTGGGTTACCTACAATGCGAAGAGATGGTGCTGCCTTGCAGCTTAAGGCTAGGAAAATTTCGACACGGCTAATAGGGCCGTGGTAGCATAATGGTCAGTGCATTCGCCCGGATAGCGAAGGATGCGGGTTCGAGTCCCGTCCGCTGCCTGGTCCGCGTGGATTTTTTTCTAGTAAACTTTTCTTTAGATTTAAACATCTAGCAGTTAAATGCTTAAAAAATAAATAAAATCATATTTATATTTATTATTATTATTATCATGTATGGTTCTAACGTTAAACTTTAAAAACCAAATCAGTTTCGCTTTCCGCACCACAATATGACGCTATTCGAATTATTTATTAATATAAAAAGCGTCCAATACTATCGGAGACAAAGGGCCTCTCGGAAGTGACAACCTGACGAATTATGGTATTGTTACAAACAAAACTGAAAAGGTGGCACTCCCGAATCGTAAAATTAGTACCATTCTGCTTGTTCATGACATTGTTCTAAAGCATTGTACAAGAATACACCGCGTGCAAAGTTGTAAATCTGACATCGAACAAGTGCTTTTATGCTCTCATTGTGAACTATGCGTAGGCAGTAGCTATCTGCAACTATTTAGAGGTAAATATTTTGGTCGGCAATTGTTTTCCTGCTTTTGTTCGGCTGTATTCCTGCAGGTTTCACGACAGGGTGTTGTCAAATTGTTAAGGAGAAGCCAGGTAAATGATACATTTAATGTAAAATAAACAGCTTGGCCACATTTGGCATTAGTTAGCTTTAGATGTTTTTTTTCATATGCAAAAATTTGTGATGATAGTGCGGAAAGGACCAATTTCTGTGATAGGGGCAAAGCAGTTCTTCATTCTCTCTGGTTACCGTCACTGCCGTGTCCCGTCGTGCATGTGTTTATTTTGAACTTTTGATATTAACTCATCGGCTTGATGATAATATATTTACCATAGAATAGACACCATTTCGTAAATTCCATGAATCAATTCTTGGGAGCTAGACACAAAAAAGTAAGATTTTTTCTATATTTTTTTTGTTGTTTTCTCCCAGGGAAGCGGATGTGAAATCCTCATGGATACACCGCAGCCGGCTGTAGGGTTTTGTCAGACTCTTTCTGACTAAAAACCACTCGCGGCAGGTCGCCGATGGCCTTCAGGACCTTACAGGCTTCATCTGATGTGATTATCCCTTGAGAAGGGGTTGTAACTGTGTGTTATTTTATTATGTTTATTTTTAACTCCATTCCAAGCGCGTGTTCCGCGACATGTTTCTACTAATGCGACGCATGCTCATTTCGAAATCTTCAAATCGTTTACTGACGTACTTTCCCTTAAGTGTCCGAATTGGTTAAAAAAACAGTACTACACCTTGCGCAGCATTCAGTAGCAATATCTCCATCAGGTGTGACCAATTATCCTCCATCGATCTTTTGTCATCTGGCTCAAACATTAACTTGCGCAAAATCAAAGGTTCGTGCGCCAAATAATAGTGGAGTTCTGTCACAATAGGCTCCATTGAAATATTGTTTACAGAAAAGTGTGTACTGAGCGTCTGTTACAAAACTAACGGCCTCACTTAGAGTTATCCGTTAAATATAATGTTTCATTAAGTCATGTGTCATGTCATGTATTGATGATGTATTGTATTACTAACGCACGTCACAAACAAAAGGGTATTATATTCAAAAACAGTGTTCTGAGATATCGCGTTTTGAAGTTTTAAAAAATCATAGAAGAGAACTACTTCTTCATATGTTTAAAATGATACCTTGATTTAAACGTACATTATCCTTCTTTGTGTTAAGTTAGTTTAGTTAGTGTATCAATAGTAGTTTTTATTTTAAAAGTACTTTTATGTGACTGGGAAAAGAAAGTACCCTATAAGCAGTTCAAATGGCTCATGCTAAAATTACAACTTGTATCATTTTAAAGTAATTTCGCTGAAAATAACATATTAAATAAAATTGAACAAACCAGAGGGTATTATTTGAAATAAAACTTCAAACTTGTATTAATCCGAACGGGCAATAGGGTATTAACTTAACTTAATACTGTTTAGATTACTCACAATCATAAGTTTTAAGGGTAAGACATGTGTTGCTATAATTCAAAAACTTATCAGTTTAAAGAGAAAAAAATTTAGTTTTCGAAACCCAAATAAAAATATAAATGGTTTTACCGACTTAATACGCTATTGTTTGTGACGTGCGATATTTTGGACAAATGTCTGAAATAAAAATTAAAGAATTAATTGTTATCGCAAAGATAATGACAGTGGGCCAGGTTAAATGATTTTCCGGGGTCCTTTGAAAGAGGCCTGAAGAAGTAACTTGCAGGCCGGCCAGGTGAGGATGGCTGATGTGGCAGGTAGAACTGTTGCATCTTACCTTCACATAACCCACTGATATTATAAATGTGAAAGTTTAATATTTTTGTGTGTTTGTTACTCAATCACGCAACAACGGCGAACGGATTTAGATGAAATTGTACAAACGCACCGCTTATAACCCGGAAAGAATCAAAGCATACTTTTCATCCGGGAAAGTGTTAGGTTTCTGAGGGATTTTCAAAAACTGAAGTGTACGCGGACGAAGTCGCGGGCAGCAGCTAGTTTTTTTAAGTTAAAGTAAGCATTGTGGGTAGCCGTCGGCCAGGTTTGTGTTTCACTAAGTAGAGGCCTGGGACACCTCTTAGAGCATTTTTTGAAGTTATACTTCTTTAGGCGCGTTATGAAAAAATGATGAGAGTGAAATTTTAAGATGCGCGCGCATCACTGTAACACAAAAATTAACAGCATGAAGTTGGTTGGACCAACTTCATGCTGTTACTTTTGTGTTTACCGCACATTAAGAAAATCTACCAACAAAATAGAAACAGAATCTCTATTTAGTGGGTGCTAACGACTGCATTGTGAAGGCCTATCAAAAGTATTTATTAATCTGGAACAACGGAACCAAAGCGCGATTCCGGAGACTACAGCGCCATCTCTTGACCATTGGTGTAGTAGAACCAAAAACCACATCTTTATTTTTTGTAATAAAGTAACAGTTATAGGTATTCATATTTATAATATTTATCCACATGTTTCTAGTTTGTATATTCGGAATATGTGTTTGAGTTTCATACAAGTGCAAATCACATATGTTCTAATAAATTATATTCAGTAGCGATTTTAATTGAATATTTTGATTATTTATTTATTTTTTCAAATTAAAACTGAACTTTATTGACTGTGTCCTTTTCCAGACTTTTTTATTAATTTATTGTAATTAATTATTTGCATGCAATTAAAAACTAATTTTAAACGATGCCAAAGAAGGATAACTTCTCACGCGCCTACATAAGTACACGCACCCATTTTTTGTTTTGTTAAAACTTCCGCATGGCCCAAGTCTCATATTAGACTTTATTATTTTGAACCGCGCGTTAAAACCTCTATATATACTTCGATACCCTCAATCCTCTTTTTGGTGGATATTTTAAGAAAACTTAAAAATGATAAACTTTATTATTTATTTAGATAAGTATTTACCACCAGCTTGGGAACCTATTATACAGGAGATAAAATCCCAACCCCGAGCACACACTGCACACTGCAAGACCATCAGATACTATTAGTTCTTTTTATTTGCATAATTTAACATAAGAAGGAGATAGAAAGCCTCTCTTCAGTTTGTTTCGCCGGTTCTTCTCAGGAAGGTCTCCCAATTTTGGAACCGGTGGTAGTTTATGGTAGTTAGGGTCAAATAAATAAACTCAAAATTACAAATAACAATTTTAAATAAAATACTTTATTAAGTAAATTAAATAATAAATTCATACATAGACAATCAAATTTTAAAAATCTTCCAATGAAATAACCGAACGCTCAATATAAGTCTTTCGAAGGTAGCTTGACAATTTTAAATAAAAAATCATTATTCTGACGATGCAGACCTGAAAAGGCTGCGAAACGTCAATAAATAAATAAAGTTTCGTGCATTAACCCGTAAAAACTAGTTTTATTTAATGAGTGATGTGCGTGAAAACCTAAGAAACAAATAAGTATTTGTGCCAAGTTTCATATTATAGATATGGTATGTAGATAGTAGAGAAGTACTTTTTCGTAGTTCATAAAAATCCATTAAGAGTGTACGCGAGCTGAGAGACATTTGAGAAATAGGTATTTGAATTTTCTATTGCTGTCACGCATTGGCAAATACCGTGCGATAGGGACAGCAGTAGTTGACGCTGAAAATTGCGTATAAAAATTGTGAAATTCGCGGAGCAAACACTAGGCTCCCGATGTACTCTTAACGGCTTGCTTAAGTCGGAACGGAGTTTCCTCTCGGTTAAATGTAATAGCGACAACCGCATCCCCGTCCCTTAGGGTCAATTCACACGTACCACAACCACACCACGTCGCAGCGACAAAATGTGGTCAAGCTGTGGTTACGTGTGAATAGTATCGCAGCGGCTTTTTGCAGTTGCGTTCTGGTACGCAAAATGTCGATGTGGTTGCGTTGTCGCCGTCGTTGCGATGTGGTAACCACGTGGTCATGTGCAGTTATACTCCGGCTTTCGTAGAGGAAACACGACTTGACTGAACGTAGTCATGGAGGAAAGATGACGTCATGTCGTGGCGATGTGGCCGCGGTGCCGCCGCCGGTGGTGGCGTTGCAAAATGTGGTACGTGTAAATTGTAATATTAATTTTCAATACAAAATATACGCCCGACCACATGGCGTCGTTGTGGTGTGGTTGTGGCTGTGGTGTGGTTGTGGTACGTGTGTATTGACCCTTAATAGGCCACGGCCGACAGCAGCCCCTCTGGCTGTTGCAATGCCCACCCTATTGCGAGCGGCCTTCCGCAGCTCACAAACCAATATGGGCGTGCTCCACTAGGGAGCCGCTCGTCAAAGGAGCGCATATGTGCTAGTTATCACTAGGCAGCGCTGCATCGTCCCCTTCTCAGGGGACGATCGCATCCGATGAAGCCTTAAAGGCCTTCCCGGCCAGAGGCAGTCCCAACGGGTGTTTTTTAGTCAGTAAGAGTCTGACATAATCCTGCAGCCGGCTGTAGGGTATCCATGAGGATTTCTCACCCGCTCCGCCGCCTGGGAGAAAAAAAAAGGGTTTAGCTCTCAACGATTTCCTCCTCGAAAATTAGATACATGTAGAAGAAATTTTACACAAAGATTAATAAGTATGTAGTTATAATATGCCTTAATGTTTTGCTTTTTATATAAATGCTAATAAAATTTCCACACTAGGCCTCTTTAGTTGTGATCAAAATGTGTTTATTTTGGGCCTCTTTCGAGAGCTTGTAGTTTTTTTGAAACACAAGTTATCGAAAGAAGGAAGACGTAGGAGCATAGAATGGTTAAAATTATATTTTGTGTATGAAAATCAATTATTTAGTTATAAAAATCAAGGAGTAATCAGTCGAGAACTTTTGTATGGAAAAAACGACGAGTTGCAACCCGGGAGTGCCGGCAGAAGTGAAAACTTGAATATTAACGTTGTGAATTTTTGATATTTTGGAATGGTTAGGGAATAATTTTGCACGAATTGCTTTAATTATCAGTATAAAAGTACTATCATGTATGTGGTAGAACAAAATATTTATTTATTGCCCTATCGTACACAAACATGAATTTTATTACATTAAAAAAGTTTATCTCTCAGAAAAATCAACTTACATGAATCACGTTTAAGCGCACTTAGCGACATCTATTGTAAAGAAATCAATTTACATGAATCACATTTAAGCGCACCTCGCGACATCTATTGTAAAAAAATGCAATAAAGCTGCCACGTGGACGTCCTAGATAGAAACTTATTATTATAATACGATAAAATAAAATCTTACTATGTTTCGTCCAATATATGGAAAGTCAACAACCTTTCCAATTTTATTGTGTGTCATGATGCGATCAGCCCACGTCTTTAACATTTTTTATCCATACAAAAAAAAGTGTACAACGCCGCTAAAGAAGTTTTCACTTCAAAAACATTGCCCGTCTCCCCTATTAATTATGTATCTTCCAGTGTAAGATTTTCTTATTTAGCAATTTCAGATGTTATCATAAAGAGCAATTCCAGAAATGGCAAAATATTTATCTCTTTCATTAACATTTTAAAACTAATTGATGGCTTGATAAATTTTTTAAAGAGTTAATATTCATACGGACACATATAACACCAGCCAAAAAAATATATTAGACGTTTGAGTTCATTAAGTCCGAGTGCTCCATCACACCTCGGGCGAGTTTGACAAATCGCGAGATAATCCAATTGGACCATAATTGGACGCTGCGAGCGATAAATCATCTTTTGAGGTCGAGCGCTTTTTTTTTACTTTCTGCGACCTGCTTTAGATATACACATTTTTTCGATGACTAGGCCGTTTTAATTTTTTCTTAAAGTAAACGTACTATTTAAGTAATGTGCTTTTATAATAGATATGTTGGTTTTTCTATAATGCCTCGGCCGAGACTTAAATCCGGCCACTTTGGACAAGGGAAAAGAGTTATATTCTAATACAACCCCTACACTTTGACGTAAAAATAACGCGGTAAGTTATTAAATTTGTGAATTAAGTGCTTATTTTTCTATCAAGGCAAAAATAGGATGATGAAATTATTGGTCTGTGTGGATATGAATGAGAATGGCAATTATTGGCGTTCATCTATATATATCGTACTAGCTGACCCAGCGAACTTCGTACCGCCCTAAAAAAATAGGGGTTGTCCAGCGGACAAAATTGTGAATCTAAACCATTCTCAGATCCCCTTGAACACACACAAAAAATTTCATCAAAATCGGTCCAGTCGTTTAAGAGAAGTTCAGTGACATACACACTCACAGAAGAATTATATATATAAAGATATAATAATCTAATATGTAAAATTCTCGTTTCACGGTGTGCGTAATTGAACTCCTCCGAAATGGCTCGACAGATTTTCGTGAAATTTTATATGCATATTCAGTAGGTCTGAGAAGCGGACAAAATCTATCTTTTTCATCCCCCGAAATGTTAAGGGTGGTCCACCATTTTTTTTTGAGCATTTTTTTTGTTTTTATTTTTTTACGATACATCATACAAAAATACATACAACCCGACATTTTCACCCTTCTACCACACATATTTTTATGGCTACACGAAGTTAGCTGGCTCAACTAGTATTATATTATAAGGGTGAAGAGTTTGTTTGTTAGCTCGTTTATTTGTTTGTTTGGTTGAATCCGCAAATTTCAAGAACTACTGGTCCGATTTGAAAAAATATGTTTGCGTAAGATAGCCCATTTATCGAGGAAGATTATAAGCTATATAACATCACACCACAACCAGTAGGAGCGGCCAGCCAAAATCATGTAAGCTTTTTTCATCAAACTAACGAAATCGTAGGGGACCTCTTGTCTACACTAACAATATAAACCGGAAAATTTTGATTGTTTGTTTGTATTGAATAGGCTCCGAAATTACTGGACCGATTTAAAAAAATCTTGCATATTTATAATCCTACATTATTCCTGATGAACAAAGGCTATAGAGTATTTTCAAAAAAGTGAGGGTTCCGTATGCAAACTTATATAACGTAACATAGGGTGTAAAAAAATTGGTGCGTGTACTTATGTAGGCGCGTGAGAAGTTATCCTTCTTTGGCATCGTTTAAAATTAGTTTTTAATTGCATGCAAATAATTAATTACAATAAAATAATAATAAGTCTTAAAAGAAGGAAGGACACAGTCAATAAAGTTCAGTTTTAATTTAAATAAATAATCAAAATATTCAATTAAAATCGCTACTGAATATAATTTATTAGAACATATTATGTGATTTGCACTTGTATGAAACTTAAACACGTATTCCGAATATACAAACTAGAAACATGTGGATAAATATTATAAATATGAATACCTATAACTGTTACTTTATTACAATAATAACATAAAAGTAACATTGAAAAATAAAGATGTGTTTATTGGTTCTACTACACCAATGGTCAAGAGATGGCGCTGTAGTCTCCTGAATCGCGCTTTGGTTCCGTTGTTCCAGATTAATAAATACTTTTGATAGGCCTTCACAATGCAGTCGTTAGCACCCACTAAATAGAGATTCTATTTCTATTTTGTTGGTAGATTTTCTTAATGTGCGGTAAACACAAAAGTAACAGCATGAAGTTGGTGCTAAAGCGACCAACTTCATGCTGTTAAAATTTTGTGTTACAGTGATGCGCGCGCATGTTAAAATTTTTTCATAACGCGCCTAAAGAAGTATAACTTCAAAAAACAAACAATAGCCTTATATCGTTAACGCTGCGGAAGTTATTGACAGTAGAACAAAGTAATGTACTAAAGTTTTGTTGAGGACATCAATATCTAAAAAAACGTCTTCAATACCATATGTCTAACTATTACAGTTATGTCACAACTAAAAGGTCCGTTTAATCAAATATAACTATGTTTTAAACAACTCTGTCTTTTTATTGATTTTTGACTAGCTACAGGTTTGAAACATCTTATTTCAATACTACTTGATTCCTAAACACTTTTGATGTATATATTTTCTTGTGCTACTGATGCGCTCCATCGCTCAGGTTGGCTGCAGACCGACACCACTTCCGACCGACTTCAGTACAATGTCGCATCCATTGTCCCTTTGTGCCATCACGTCCCGAACTTTGAGCTAACGGAGAACCTCGTTAGCCAATGTGCCAGTTAAGTTCCACATCCACAGGCTTTTAGAACGGATAAAAATACTGCGATAAAGTAATCTTTGAGCCCGCGTTTGATGTAGCTAAGCAATCTTGAATGGTCAGTTATGAATGGGTGATCCAAAATTATATTATTTGAGGAGCTGGCGAACGAAACGGTATAATTACGCATCTGGCCAAATACTTTTTTGAAGTGAAAATTTGTTTAGCGGCGTTGTACCCTTTTTTGTATGGGTAAAAAATATAAGTAATATTTTATTTTATCGTATTATAATAATAAGATTCTATCTAGGACGTCCACGTGGCAGATTGCGAAGAAAATGCATTTTTTTACAATAGATGTTTTGAACACTTTAAGCCCAATCAATGATATAATGTAGCGATGGACGTCGAGGCAATCAAGATTGTAGAGGCTAGATTATTCTGTGTATATTTGAACGAGGCTTATGCTTAGCTATAAGAATTCTATAGCTGTTTTTTTTCGCCAGGTAAGCAAATGACTCCACCCCACCTGATATTACGTAGTTATAAAGTCCAGAAGCGAAGATAGCTGGTACAGCAGTTACACCAACCATCCTCACCTTGCCGGCCTGCAAAAATGCTTCTTCTTTCATTTATTGTTGCTGTTAATAGCTATGTTAATTCTGTCATAGTAATTTCATTTATCTCAACTATTTCCTGCTTAGAGCTTATTTATTAGTATCTTATCTTTTTAACTCCGTTAAGTATGCAATGGCATAATGAAAATAATAAATTAGTTTAGTTAATTAGTGGGTTGCCTACAATGCGAAGAGATGGCGCTGCCTTGCAGCTTAAGAAAAGCTAGAGGAACTTCGACACGGCAGTCAGGGCCGCGGTAACATAATGGTGAGTGCATTCGCCCGGATAGCGAAAAGTGCGGGTTCGAGTCGCGTCTGCTGCCTGGACCGCGTGGATTGAGTCGTGTCTGCTGCCTGGACCGCGTTGATTTAGTCGCGTCTGCTGCCTGGACCGCGTGGATTTAGTCGCGTCTGTTGCCTTGACGCGTGGATTTTTTTCTAGTAAATTTTTCTTTACATTAGAGCCAATTTGCCAGTCGCAAGCACACTAGTGTTAATTGTGCTTACTAATATGCGGCTAATAAAGTTTTTCCCGTGTGACAAAACTATTTGATTTAGTTATTTTCCAGTGTGACGCCAGTGCGGTGTGGGTAAGTGGTGTGTCCGTGGTGGGCGCGTATAATGGATGCCGCGCTCTGCTTGTGTGCCGTGTTACCGCGCCCGTGGCCAATCAACGTGCTCTCGATTTCGGCAAACCGTGGGGCGGTGGCACAACGGGTGCAGCGTGCCACTGTTGCTAACAGAGGCTCAAGCACAAACTTTGAATCCGTACTTGTCGGTATTTTGCCTTAAAACTGGCAAATGTTTAGCCGAGCCTTGGCCTTTTGCTTTCTGCAGCATACATATGGTTATTTCATAGCTGATTTCTTGTATCTCTTTTTTTATTGATTACTCTGTCTGTAAATGTATATGTACTCGTATGTTGAAGAAAAAATAAACGCATTATCTATCTATCTATCTATCTATCTACTCTTAATCCGTTACTTGTCCATCCTAATGATGAAATGGCACTCTACTGTAATAAGTGTAAACGGCAGCTGGTATAGCACCAAATCTACTAAAGCACTCGCTTGCTTTACTCTACTAAACACTAAGATAATTTAAACCACTCATTAAAGGAGATCAAAGCTTTGAGAACTAATGTAAACATCACCTGCATTATCTGGTTAATAATATTCAAAAAATCTCTTGTCTTTTTATACAATTTGAAAATTTTTGGTAAAGGATGCTCCTATTTAAATTAATTTTATTTTGTTTTCCGTGACAGCCTGTTTTTAAGGAAACAACAATTTCAAAAAAAGAAATAACATGTATTTTTTGCATGTACATAATATGTACGTTTTTACTAAATTTAAATCGACCATTAAAAAAATCTCTTGTTAAGAAAGCTTATTATAAAGTGTCTGATTATATTACAGACAAAAATGCTGGGGTTTGAAATGTTCCAACCATTCCAACGGATATTTCTATATGATATATATTATGAATCATGTGTTGATGATACTTCTATTAAATTTAAAAGCTGAATTTAAAGTTGATTACTTAAGGAAGAATATCAGGCTATTTAAGAAGATTTGAATGACAAAACGGCGTGGTCATGATTTCTCCATTGTTTTTGCTTTGTAATTGTTTGCAGTGTCCTACAGATAAATGATTTTAATTTTAAGTAAATATGTTGTGGTTGATATAGGTGGTTATGGGTAGGTAGTTATGCTCTCTTAAAAGTCTCTTCGGTGGTGTCGTGTGAGGCGGGTCGTTACGTTCCCTAAAATATGGTTGAGCGAAGCGATGGCTGGTTCATGCGTCATGCTCGTGAACGGGTGCTGCCAGCGGAGATGAGTCTGCCCCTAACTTCTTGTTTTTAGATGTAAATGTTTAATTACACCTATTATAAATAAATCTATTTGTATTTATACTGTGTGACACAGCAATCAAAATGCAGGTGAACAATTAACGTATAATTTCACATTATGTAATGAAAGGTGACTTCATGAATCATCTCTGAAGTCATTCTTCAACTTGACGACTCTGTAAATGATAAAACAGGGAGAAAAAAACAGCCCTTGCTGAGTTTCTTGCCGGTTCTTATCAGTACAATGTCTCCCGCCGTAGATTTACGAACCGATGGCGTAGCTTCTAGACATATACAGTTATTTTATTTTTTCAGAACATGTAATTTTATTATTATGTACCACTGTAAAGAGGGGAGAGTACTGGTCTTCTGAGATACAGGCTGCGGCCTAGTTCAGATACCATCTGTGTGTTGTGCATGGGATTGTGAGGAGAAGAAATAAAGCATTATTATTATTATTCATGTGCTTGTAACAGCCTAAACTGAATAAATGATTTTGATTAATTATGATTTTTATGTATGTTCTTGTTGGTTGTCCAAATAAATAAAATATAAGCATCGCTCCCGGTGTGCCTGTGCATCGTACAGAAGTTCGCAGGCGGATTGGTTTGGCGCTGCGCGGCCGCGTCAGGGCGCGCGCTCCACTTGCATTCGGGGTTAAGACGCGGCGCTCGTTGACACACTAACTTGCGCCTGCGCCGCTAACCGCTGCGATGAGGCTACTTTAGGTATTCGTAATCGATATTGTGAAGTACGGAATAGCTGATTTTGAACTTGAGCTTTTTTCTGGGGAAGTTAAGAGTTTTATGGTTCTTATTTTATGAATTCTTAACATGAGATTTCTTTATTGTTGATTCTTAGCATTTGAAGCTGCTCTATGCATACATAGTGATTTCCTTGTTATAAAATCTTTGAGATGTTGTGGAGCTCTTACTCCAGTTCTTGTGTACAGCTATAAGAAGGCTTTACTGGTGGCAGGTAATAAAATTTGAACATAAGTAACATATACAGCCAGTAATATAAATAGCGCACCTTACAGGCCCTGCCAGAATACCAGCGCCGTTGTCACTCGCATAGTAACGTGTGGCAACAGCATATCATGCTGAGGCAGGGTCCTGATAAAGGGTTTTAAGTTAATTTTTTAATTTTGTTTTTTATGTTAATGTTTATGTGTTCTTTCATTGTTGTTGTAATACTCGTGTAACAAATGGTTAATAAGAAAATCCCTCTTTCTCTTAGCTGATCCAGCAAACTATGTCCTGCCATAAAATAAGAAGTAGGTGGTCGAAGGGTGAACATTTTGGGTTGTATGCAACGAATTAGTATCTAATTATTTGGTTGTATGTATTAGTAATGGCGAATCAAAATTTTTTTTCCAAAAACATAATAAAAATTGGGGTGGACTACCCTACTTAGGGATACGAAAAAAATTTATGTCCTATTCTAAGATCTACTGAATATACCCACAAAATTTCATAAGAATCGGTCAAGCCGTTTCGGAGGAGTTTCTTTACAACCACTGTGACGCGATAATTTTATATATAAGATAAAATGTATAAATTGAAAGATTATAATATTAATATTCTTAATTTCGAGTTTAGTTCTATAATTTATAAATAAATAAAAAAAATTGGAAACTTCCTTGTTAGTAATGCAATGTATGTAGAAAACAAATTTTATCTCAACAACAAGAATGAAATTTAAACAATGCTGCATTGTCAAAAATGATATATTATGGGCCGCTTTTAATACTACCCATAAAACTGTTAAAACATTATCACACGTGTTTTCAGTTAAGGCGTGAACTCATCGCTCAGGCAAATATTTACTCCACACAATACACCAGAGCGAACCGATGATTGTCCTGCCATTTGTTAAGAAGAAAGCTAATTATCACCACACACATTTTTTTGGATAAAGAACTCCTAGTCTAAGAGCCAGTGATCCGCAGACTTACGGTATAGTAGCAAACTTCATATTAATGTTAGTTATACTAATTCATCTGCCGTAGATCAAATGGTAACCACCATTTGATGATCACCAAAAACGTGATCGCAGCATGTCTGCCGTTTTGATATCTTAAAATATATATATTTTTTATATAGAAAAACTTAATGCCAGACAAAGCTTTTTCCCTGCGAAATTAAGAGTGAGGAAATCAAAATCATGCATCTGCAATAGCACGACTGAGAAAGTATCGTGTGGTCTGCCCGCATGTCAGAACCGACCTATAGGTCTGTTTTTGTAAATATATGTTTATAATTATAATATAAATAACATATTTTATGTAATTTTTAGTTTTCTTAAAATAACGCAAATTATATGAAATTTTGGAAACTATGATATTATATAAAATATAATAGAACCACCATTTGATCTACGGCAGATGAATTAGTATAACTAGCATTAATATGAAATTTGCTACTATACCGTAAGTCTGCGGACCACTGGCTCTCAGTCTATCCTATAAAAGAGTCTTTAAAACATCTGTTTTGAGTTGCGTCTTCTTGTGCTATTCAATCATTATTTCTAACTACTTTTTACTAGAATTATTTCGTCTTTGTAGTAAGAAAGTGTAACTTTTTCAAATCACATTCAATTTTTTTTGACTGTGTATGCTGTTTGTCGCAGATGACCTTTACAGCGTCACCGGGTTTTGGGACGGCGAGATCCTTAGCGGCTGTCATTCAAATTTGCTTCTATAAATATAGGTATATATATACAGGCACGTGCTTTGATTTGGGAGTCACTCAAATTAAATATAGTTCAATATTTACAATACAAGGAATAAGGTCGGCAAAAGTATCCAGTTCAGAAATCAACGTTGAAAATTAAAAGTAAAAAGTACAGGTTATTTTATGACATTGATGCACACATAAGTAAGTCTATCAATGCCTAGTTGTGGCCAAGGTTTGTATAGTACTTATTTCAAATCATCATCACCATATAAACTATCTTGGCCTCAAAACTCATCTATATATAAAAAAAAAATGGTTGCGTGTACTTATGTAGGCGCGTGAGAAGTTATCCTTCTTTCGCATCGTTTAAAATTAGTTTTTAATTGCATGCAAATAATTAATAACAATAAATTAATAAAAAGTCTGGAAAAGGACACAGTCAATAAAGTTCAGTTTTAATTTGAAAAAATAAATAAATAATCAAAATATTCAATTAAAATCGCTACTGAATATAATTTATTAGAACATATGTGATTTGCACTTGTATGAAACTCAAACACGTATTCCGAATATACAAACTAGAAACATGTGGATAAATATTATAAATATGAATACCTATAACTGTTACTTTATTACAAAAAATAAAGATGTGGTTTTTGGTTCTACTACACCAATGGTCAAGAGATGGCGCTGTAGTCTCCTGAATCGCGCTTTGGTTCCGTTGTTCCAGATTAATAAATACTTTTGATAGGCCTTCACAATGCAGTCGTTAGCACCCACTAAATAGAGATTCTATTTCTATTTTGTTGGTAGATTTTCTTAATGTGCGGTAAACACAAAAGTAACAGTTAAAATTTTGTGTTACAGTGATGCGCGCGCATCTTAAAATTTCACTCTCATCATTTTTTCATAACGCGCCTAAAGAAGTATAACTTCAAAAACTTAAAGGTGACTGACAGACTGTCATAGTCATCTATCAACGCACAGCCCAAATCACTGGACGGATCGGGCTGAAATTTGGCATGTAGGTAGATGTTATGACGTAGGCATCCGCTAAGACAGGATTTTGATCAATTCTACCCCCAAGGGGATAAAATAGGGAATGAAAGTTTGTATGAAACTTTGTAAATTTTAAACCGATCGGGCTGAGACTTTGCATGCAGGTATAAGAAGAATCATAGATGAATGTCATTGTGTATAATACGAGCCTGATTACAAAAACTGTAGTCTACACTTCAGCTCTACACCGAAGCGAAGCGAGGGCGGGCCGCTAGTTAGTTCATAATTTTATCATAATATTCGTAAATAATTTGATAATAAAGTTAAATAGAGCCTTCTTAAGTTGATAACTGACAGTCGCCGCTTGATAATAATGATACGTATGATTGCTCATTTAAGCGAAGCTTTAAAGCTTCAGTTAAACAACTTAGCTTTCGCTATTAGATTCCTATTGTAAAGTCTACAGGTCAAGTGGACTTAATCGGACAGTCATGTCGTAGGTATAATTTAAAAATTAAAGGCGCCCATTTTCCTTTCTTTAGTAAACTGGGTTTTCATCTTCATTCGCAGTTAATTAGTACTAGCGGCCCGCCCTCGCTTCGCTTCGGTGTAAAGCTGAAGTGTAGACTACAGTTTTTGTTCTCAGGCTTGTATTATACACAATGACATTCATCTATGATTCTTCTTATACCTGCATGCAAAGTCTCAGCCCGATCGGTTTAAAATTGACAAAGTTTCATACAAACTTTCATTCCCTATTTTATCCCATCAAAATCCTTTCTTAGCGGGTGCCTACGTCATAACATCTACCTGCATGCCAAATTTCAGCCCGATCCGACCAGTGGTTTGGGCTGTGCGTTGATAGATCACTATGTCAGACAGTCATCTTTGAGTTTTATATATATAGATTGTTATATATATATATAGATCGTGATGTGGTTCCAAATTATCATGGCAGTTCACGCTTGACACTTCTTTACTCATCACATAGTGTACTAAATAAATACACAAAAAAAATCCACCTCTTTTCGATTTAATCTACACTATCATCATCAGTCTATTAATGTACCCACTGCTGGAGCACAGGCCTTCCCTATGGATGGAATAGGGAGTTTGGGCCATGACCCACCACGCGGGCCCAGTGCGGATTGGTGGGTGTTAACGACTGCAGATGCAGCCGGGATCAACAGTTTAACGTGCCTTCCGAAGCAAGGAGGAGGTCGAGATAGTAAATGTTTGGTCACCCATCCAATGACCGACCACTTCGCAAGTCGCTCAACTTTAACCATCGCAGCCAAACGCGCTAACCATTTGCGCCATCGAGCTCCTCCAACACTTAAGTTAAGTTTTACTAGAAAAAAATCATTAGCCATTGTTGGTTACCTACAATACTAAGAGATGGCGCTGCCTTGCAGCTTAAGGCTAGGAAAATTTCGACGCGGCCATCAGGGCCGGGGTAGCATATTTGGTCAGTGCATTCGCCTGGATTGCGAAGGGTGCGGGTTCGAGTCCCGTCCGCTGCCTGGTCCGCGTGGTTTTTTTTTCTATTAAAACTTTTCTTTAAATTTAAACATCTAGCAGTTAAATGCTTAAAAAAATAACTATACAAGCTCTCAAACAGTCGCACACGAATACTTTACTTGCATTTTATTCGCCTTTGCATTTATTTCGAAATCGCTGTTGCAACTCATCTACGACAAGCACCATATACATGCTGTTTTTAGAAGATGACTTTTACGGATTCACCGGGTTTGGGGACGGCGAAGTCCTAAAGAGGAATTTAGAGATATTCCAGGCGGATGGCATCTCCCCTCGGAGGGAGTGTCCTCTCAGTCTGGAGCCTCAAAATATGGAAATACTTTGGAAAACGCTAACGCTTTCGATTTCATTATGTTATTTCTGACCGCCGAAGGTTTTCAAATACCTCACACTCATTTTCTTTAATATTGTTATTACCAATGCAAAAGAAAAAAAAAAATAGCGCGAGGCTTTTGAAAACCTCAGGCGGCTAGAAATAAACAAATGAAGTCGTAAGCGTTAGCGTTTTCGTTAGGCGAATAGCCCCCTGAGGGGGTGATGTCCACAGCTCGGACACGAGCGATAAAGTTCTTTCTTATATTTTCATTATTAGTGACAGAATGATTATTCTTTCAATTTCATTGCTCCATATAATCATTGCGTAGACAATAATACGAAAACAGATTAACAAAGTTTTGCTTTATGTACAATACATAACCTAACCTAACCTTACCATACACACGCAACACCCAGACATACACACAGACACACACACGCGTGCGCGTAAAAGCACACCTACACCCTCATCACTATACACACACAAACATATAATTTAGTTATATTTTCTATTTACTTTAATTTTTAAGGAAAATAATGTTTTGTTATGTAACTACTCCAGCATAACTGATAAGATAAATATTTATTTCTTAGGTTTTCACGCACATCACTCATTAAATAAAACTAGTTTTTTACGTCACCGACGAAAATTTAATCATTCTGACGAAGCAGCCGGTAAAGGCTGCGAAACGTCAATAAATAAATAAAGTTTCGTGCATTAATCCGTGAAAAACTAGTTTTATTTGATAAGATAAAATTGTAAATACATACATAATTGAAGAGGGTACTGGATTCCATACTACAGGCAAATATCTTTTTTGGAATACAGGGGAATCAAACATAAATTGTAACAAGTATACTGTCAATAAACATCTTAATATATATAAATCTCATGTCACAATGTTTGTCCTCAATGGACTCCTAAAGCACTGAACCGATTATAATAAAATTCGCACACCATGTGCAGTTCGATCCAACTTGAGAGATAGGATAGTTTAAATCTCAAATTATAGTCGCAATTTTAATTTATTGAAAATTATTACTTTTGGGCGGTACGAAGTTCGCGGAGTCAGCTAGTTATATTATATTTTTTTTTTTTTTTTTTTATTTTATTTTTTTTATTATTTTTAAAGCATGTAACTGCTTGATGTTTAAATCTAAAGAAAATATAACTAGAAAAAATTCCACGCGGACCAGGCAGCAGACGGGACTCGAACCCGCACCCTTCGCAATCCGGGCGAATGCACTGACCAATTATGCTACCGCGGCCCTCACGGACCGCGTCGAAATTCCTTCTAGCTATTCTTAAGCTGCAAGGCAGCGCCATCTCTTTACCTATAATGCGAAGAGATGGCGCTGCCTTGCAGCTTAAGAATAGCTAGAAGGAATTTCGACGCGGTCCGTGAGGGCCGCGGTAGCATAATTGGTCAGTGCATTCGCCCGGATTGCGAAGGGTGCGGGTTCGAGTCCCGTCTGCTGCCTGGTCCGCGTGGAATTTTTTCTAGTTATATTTTCTTTAGTTATATTATATTATTATTTCCTTTATTTCGTTAAAAATACAATTATATTTCTAAATATTAAATTTTTACAATGTATAATAAATAACATTTAAAAATACAAAAATGCAGTTCCCCATCGGCAGCAAGGTCAGGGTCCCTGCTACCGGTGGTTAAGGATCCATAGACAGGAACCTCCTCACTATACGGGCCGTGTCCAGAAGAACTGCCTTCTGCATCTGACTCTTGACCCAACCACCTAACGCGAGCCTCTTAAGGTGTTTATCGAGGCTCTTGGCTATCAAACCATGGGCAGATATGATTATCGGCACAACAATTGCTGAATCGATGTCCCACATGTCAACAATGTCGCAAGCTAAATCAAGATATTTGTTTTCTTTGTCTTTTTCAGCTTTTACAAGGTTGTCGTCATGGGGGACAGCGACATCAACAACTACTGCACGGCGTTCGTGTCGATCTATCAATACAATATCGGGCTTATTAGCCACAATAGTCCAGTCTGTAATGATAGATCGATCCCAATATAATGTGGCATGGCTATTTTCAAGTACCTGTTCTGGAGCATACCTGTAGTATTATTATTATTATGTAGCAAATATTTTGAAAGATAAAATAATACACGAGGTACTCATTCAATAAGACCTGAATATAGAAGTGTATTATAGTTAAAAAAAAACTAAATCTAACTAAACATCAATTCCTTATTTTCCATTCGCTACGCAAAACTGACTGAATTCTTTCATTTATACGACAGCGTTTACATTGAGCGACGAACGCGATAATCGTAAACAACAAAAATGATCTTTATTGCCGTGTCCTAAGGTGTTGTTTAGTGTGTTGTATTTTTTATTGAACACGGAGAGTGCGCGTGAGCATGCGTTTCATACCTCGGGAGCCGTGGAGCGAAACACGTAGTGATCGTATGCGTCTCCTGCCGTTTACGATACGACACACGTAGGTTTAACTGCATTAATAACTTAGACTTATTTGCTGACGTATTTGTTTCTTAGGTTTTAGTAAAACTAGTTTAAGTTATGTAAAGGAGACCCGGCACTTTTCATAGAAAAAATGCTAAACTTGTATACAGTTTAATTTGGTCTCAAGATAAAGCCAAAATTATTTGCTACATAAAACTACTTTTGCCTTATTTTTAGTGAATCGTGGAAAGAAGTTATTTATTGATTAATATTTTTTGATATAGAAACCCTTTTGATGACAAACCTATGTATTTGACATTGACAGCTAGCTGCTGATGACAAATATTGCCAGACTACGTTACCCAATTATGAAACACAGACAAAAAAATTAAAAAAGTATACAACTTTGGCACAAAATGCCGGGTGTCATTTAATAATAAATTCATACATAGACAATAAAACTTTAAAAATCGAACAATGAAATAACCGAACGCTCAATAAAAGTCTTTCGAAGGTAGCTCGACAAGTTAAATAAAAGTTTAATTCTGACGACGTAGCTTGTAAAGGCTACGAAACGTCAATAAATAAATAAAGTTTCGTGCATTAACCCGTAAAAACTAGTTTTATTTATTTGCTGACGGTCTAGGGAGATTAATTACCATGACTCGCCAGATTTTAGATTCTGGGTTCTAATCTGTAATGCTTAAATAATAATGTTATTTCACTCTTTATACATTTGACATTCAAAATAATGTTTTTGGCCGGTCTTATGCATTTTCTAGTTTCTTCTAATTTGTAACTTATTTATTATTTTCACGTTTTCAATTCTATCTTATTGACATTTTTGATTATGTAACTTCGTTGACTTTGATGTATACATGTTTATTGAAGTTATACTTCTTTAGGCGCGTTTTGAAAAAATGATGAGAGTGAAATTTTAAGATGCGCGCGCATCACTGTAACACAAAATTTTACTTTTGTGTTTACCGCACATTAAGAAAATCTACCAACAAAATAGAAATAGAATCTCTATTTAGTGGGTGCTAACGACTGCATTGTGAAGGCCTATCAAAAGTATTTATTAATCTGGAACAACGGAACCAAAGCGCGATTCAGGAGACTACAGCGCCATCTCTTGACCATTGGTGTAGTAGAACCAAAAACCACATCTTTATTTTTTGTAATAAAGTAACAGTTATAGGTATTCATATTTATAATATTTATCCACATGTTTCTAGTTTGTATATTCGGAATACGTGTTTGAGTTTCATACAAGTGCAAATCACATATGTTCTAATAAATTATATTCAGTAGCGATTTTAATTGAATATTTTGATTATTTATTTACTTTTTCAAATTAAAACTGAACTTTATTGACTGTGTCCTTTTCCAGACTTTTTATTAATTTATTGTAATTAATTATTTGCATGCAATTAAAAACTAATTTTAAACGATGCCAAAGAAGGATAACTTCTCACGCGCCTACATAAGTACACGCACCCATTTTTTTATTATTTATACATAGTCACGAGCTTTGATTTGGGAGTCACTTACATAAAATATAGTAGAACATTCACAATACAAGAAATAAAGTATCGTATAGTTTAAAAATTAACGTTGAAAATTCAAAGTAAAAAGATATTTTTTTGTACTTAGGGTACCTACTGCTATATGTCACGGTCCTAGCAGTTTTCCTTAATATTGTTTCTTTCATTGCCTGTAAAAAAACGATTATAAGTATACTTACATCAGTTTTTAATGATTACATAAGAATAACGTCTTAGTTATCTTCCATTTTGTAACAACATTTCTTGGGATGGAGAAATGGGAAAGATGACGTGAAATTTTCACAAGTATGTACGTATATCTGTCAACAATTTCAACTAAATATTCATATGCCTTAAGGCAAACACCATACGTTGATAAAGTCAAACTAAACCCATTTACAGTGCCCGGCACGTAAGTTGAACCCAAATTTTAGTTTTCAGCGCATGTTTTTTCACAGAAAAACATCATCATCATCATCATCAGCCTATTAATGTCCCCACTGCTGGGGCACAGGCCTTCCCTATGGATGGAATAGGGAGATTGGCCCATGACCCACCAGGCGGGCCCAGTGCGGATTGGCGGGTGCTAACGACTGCAGATGCAGCCGGGACCAACGGCTTAACGTGCCTTCCGAAGCACGGAGGAGCTCGAGATAGTAAATTTTTGGTCACCCATCCAATGACCGACCACTGCGAAAGTTGCTTAACTTCAACGATCGCAGCCGAACGCGTTAACCACCTGCGCCATCGAGCTCCTCAAAAAACATCATAGCACTAAAGATTTATTAACAATAACGAATGAATGAATGAATATTCTTTATTGCGCTATTTAACAAAATATATACAACACAAAACTCAAGGAACACAAACACAAAAGGCGGCCTTATTGCTAAGGTAGCAATCTCTACCAGGCAACCTTTATATCAATACAATATAATACAATATCTAATGAAACACAGCAACCGTTTTGTTAAAAAAAACATTTAGTTTTGTGTCGTTTTTCTGTAACAAAACATGCGCTGAAAACTAAAACTTGGCTTCAACTTACGTGCGGGGCACTGTAAACGGGTTTAGTTTGACTTTATGAAGGTATGGTGTTTGCCTTAAGGCATATGAATATTTAGTTGAAATTGTTCACAGATATACTTATAATATATATAAACTAGAAACATGTGGATAAATATTATAAATATGAAAACAGTGATCAGAGGCGACGAGCGTGCCAACATTGTTTTTGACAACGCGATCATCTTATGGAGCTCCGTGGATCGTTCAAAGTGCCTTTCGAACAGATGTCTAATAATGGTGGATTATTAACCACTAAGTGGTTAATAATCCACCATTATTAGACACTAACATTCATAACGCGCCCGCGGCCAACTTCATGGTGTTACAGTGATGCGCGCGCATCTCGAAATTTCACTCACATGATTTTTTCATAACGCGCCCGCGGCCAACTTCAAGCTGTTACTTTTGGGTTACAGTGATGCGCGCGCATCTAAAAATTTCACTCTCATCATTTTTTCATAACGCGCCTAAAGAAGTATAACTTCAATAATCTTTATTTAATCATCTTATTACTATCGGTATAAGTAAGTTCCGCAATTATCGAATTGCGATCACCACCCAGTCCTGTTACAGTACAGGGGCCCAATCGCCTAACTGGATTGCTTTGGAAAACGCTATCGCTTACGATTTCATTTTGTTATTTCTAACCGCCGAAATACCTCACGCTCATTTTCTTTAACATTGTTATTACCAATGCAAAAGAAAAAAAAAGAGCGCGAGGCATTTGAAAACCTCAGGGGGCTAGAAATAACAAAATGAAATCGTAAGCGATAGCGTTTTCCAAAGCAATCCAGTTAGGCGATTAGCCCCCAGACCTCATACAAACAAGACAATCAACATCGGCGCAAAAACCAAATTAACCTAACTAACTGTACAATGTATTGGCCGGCGGGGCCCTGTCGCCCATAAGCAAACAAGCCGACAACAATATTTACCACTACGCAGCTTTTAAATTTTATTTCACGCAATAAACTGGAGTTGTGTTTCGTTATGGTTATTTTAAATTACGGTCTGGCATTGTTCAAAGGCGGTGGCTTTGATGTAATGTGTATATCAGGTAGTCACTTTTATGTTGTGAGGTGTCCGCGCTGGCTTGTCCTGTGTGATTATGACAATTTTATTTGTCTTTATTGAAAACTAGCGGCCCGCCCTCGCTTCGCTTCGGTATAGAGCTGAAGTGTAGACTACAGTTTTGTCCTCAGGCTTGTATTATACACAATGACATTCATCTATGATTCTTCTTATACCTGCATGCAAAGTCTCAGCCCGATCGGTTTAAAATTAACAAAGTTTCGTACAAACTTTCATTCCCTATTTTATCCCCTTGGGGGTAGAATTGATCAAGATCCTTTCTTAACGGATGCTTACGTCATAACATCTACGTGCATGCCAAATTTCAGCCCGATCCGTTCAGTGATTTGGGCTGTGCGTTGATAGATCACTATGTCAGTCAGTCAGTCACCTTTGAGTTTTATATATATGTATAGATAAACATTCTTAGTTCTTTTATTAACGTCTAATTCTATTATCGTAATCTTCTTTAAAATAGTAACCCATATTTGTGTGATTGTTTAACAAGCATAATATACTTTAACATTTATAATGTTACTAGTGGCCACCTGCGACTTCGTCCGCGTAAACATAAAAATATTCTAACGATGCAGACCTGAAAAGCCTGCAAAATGTCAATAAATAAATAAAGTTTCGTGCATTTACCCGTTAAAACTTTATTTATAATGTTACTAGTGGCCACCTGCGAATTAAACATATTTTT
The DNA here is from genome assembly GCA_902850365.2 of Chilo suppressalis. Taxonomy (NCBI): domain Eukaryota; kingdom Metazoa; phylum Arthropoda; class Insecta; order Lepidoptera; family Crambidae; genus Chilo; species Chilo suppressalis. The sequence continues at coordinate 31,671,584 of OU963898.1, read as the reverse complement.
TTTGAGAATATCACAGGAGTCTCATATTTTTCTTGGATTTATCCAAGTTCTATATTTTAAAGTATCCTGGTTGTTGGTCTGATAGGTAATAAACTATATGAGTGCTAAATTTCATCCAGATCCTCTTCATTTTGGCTTGAAAGATTAACAAACATCTATTAAACATACTTTCGCATCTATAGAATTGTTAGGATTTATAATTTGCGCATGCATGTTTCGTGTTATAGACATAGCATTCGCCCAAGAATATTTATAGTAAACTGAAGATTCTTTTCGCAATCTTACCGAGGCGACTGACGCTTTTGTTAAAATCCTATCATTTTTCAGTAGGTACTTAAGATTGCTAAATATCATCGCCGTTCGCAAAATCCCTAGGAAAATTCGATTTAATCAAACATCCTACGAAACATATACCACACTACAAATATGTACATATGAATCGGCAAAAGAATCACTCATAAAGACAAATTGTAACGGTTCTTTATCTGCGAGCTGTGTTTATAATATTGCACAATATTTTTTTATTATCATACCCAAGACGATCTCGTTGATGTCTTTAATACGAAACATTGCGCTCACGACGACGTCCTTCCATTGCGCCGTGAGTTATTTCGTTACTTATTTAATTTATTTATTTTTACGTTATTTTATATAGTTACGTTATTTAATTTATTTGAATTTATTTTAATATTCTGTAAATTAACACTATTTTTGAGTGGTATTTTTATCGATGAGTAAGGTTCCCGGACTCTATACAATATATTTCTTTTTATTGATTTTCTAAATACACACATTGATTATAAATGAAATATCTGCCAAACTATTACAATAGTTTGTTGGCAGAGTTCCAGTGGATAATGATTAATTACAAATTACTTAAAAGGTGTTACTTCTATTAAGCAAAATAAATCACTAGTAACTATTATAAAAATGCATAATATTTATAAATTATAAAGATCAATATCTTGACCTTACAAAATATAATAAAAAGTTAAAACTTCATGCAAATATTTTAAGAAAATTAGAAAAGACTCGTTAAATGATGTACTTCAAGGCCCTTCAAGCTTAATTTGTATTTTTGTAACATCCTGTATATGTGCGTGTGTATGTGTGTGTGTGTGTGTGTGTGTATGTGTGTGTGTGTGTGGGATACGTGCGTAGCCCTTCCCGACGAGCATGAAAGTTGGAGAGTAATTAAGCAAAGGCTGAAACGCTACGAGCGTCACACGCGACAAATTATATATATATATATATATATATATACATACACATGTATGAGTGATGCGTGCGCTATTCTATTCCCCTATGCCTTATGCACTGCCTAATGTTTGGTTATTCAAGAAAAGAAGTTTCGCTTCAGATGTATGGTCCGTGCACATTGCATCGCATTTGCTAGTAGGCAATTTAACTCGCGTTCGGCCATCTTATATAATAAAATAAATAAAGAAATAAACATATATGACAAAAATCATGACGAGTGTAAGAGCCTTTTAATTAAATGGATTCAGCCTCGAACGTATGAAGAAACTGAATTTCTACTGTACCGTATTTCATAAATGACATAAAACAATGTATAAAATTAATCACACGCACACATACACACATAAAGACACAAACACACACGCACACATGGCACACAACATTTGCATTACCATTCTTAATTTGTAAATACTTTTGCTTAGCTTTAAGTCCTATTAATGGGATTTAATGATCCTAAGATTATTTTCAGCGTAGATCGTCTGTTTATTTTTGTTTTATTTTATTTTAGTTCATTCTTTCTTTTTGTTTTTTGCATGTTCATTTGTTCATTCACTGTAACCAAACTGGAGTTTGTAAATAACCTTATTAGTTAAGGAAGAGAGGAGCCTCCAAACACAGGCAATATTTGCTTAAATGGAGACTCCAATCGATCATTTTGTTAAGAAGGCTATTGTAAAGGAAAATAAATTATTATATTATTATTACATTATTTTTGAAGTTATACTTCTTTAGCCGAGTTATGAAAAAATTATGAGAGTGAAATTTTAAGATGCGCGCGCATCACTGTAACACAAAAGTAACATAATGAAGTTAGCCGCGGGCGCGTTATGAAAAAATGATGAGAGTGAAATTTTAAGATGCGCGCGCAACACTGTAACAGAAAAATAACACCATGAAGTCGGCCGCTAAACCGCACATTACTCGTAAGTCTCGAAAAAAAGCTTCCAACAAAATAGTAATAGGATCTCTTAGTCGCACATGTTGGGACGCTCGTCGCCTCTGATCACTGTTTTCATATTTATAATATTTATCCACATGTTTCTAGTTTCTATATTCTTAACACGTGTTATAATGTTATACAAATGCGAAATTTATATGTGCTAATAAATTTTATTCAGTAGTGATTTAAATTGAATATTTTGATTATTTATTAAATTTTTCAAATTGAAACTGAACTTTATTGACTGCGTTGACTATCATTTTCCAATCCTTTTATTATCTTATTGTAATTAATTATCTGCATGCAATTAAAAACTATTTTTTAATAATTCCAAAAAGAAGTATAACTTCTCACGCGCGTACTTAAGTACACGCACCCATATTTTCTTTTTATAAGCAGGACTACACCAGTCGGGTCTGGTACATAATTTTCGACACAACTGTGGGTGTAGGCCTGATCCACAACATGTCTGGACTGGTCCACTCCACTACAGCCCGATTCACAGTGACGTAGGCGCAGGTCGGAGTAACGGGTCGTTGGTTGTACAATTACGGTCAGGCTCAATGTTCCATTTGCTTAAATATGTATTTGAAATTTCTTTTAAATAAGTTTTTGTTTATTATATATAGCGGCCCGCCCTCGCTTCGCTTCGGTGTACAGCTGAAGTGTAGACTACAGTTTTTGTTCTCAGGCTTGTATTATACACAATGACATTCATCTATGATTCTTCGTATACCTGCATGCAAAGTCTCAGCCCGATTGGTTTAAAATTGACAAAGTTTCATACAAATTTTCATTCCCTATTTTATCCCCTTGGGGGTAGAATTGATCAAAATCCTTTCTTAGCGGATGCCTACGTCATAACATCTACCTGATGCCTCAGTCCGATCCGTCCAGTGGTTTGGGCTATGCGTTGATAGATCACTATATCAGTCAGTCAGTCACCATTGAGTTTTATTTAAATAGGTATAGATATTTTTATATATTTTTATAAACCAAGTACTAGGTACCAACTTTTACGCGTGTTCAAAGTAAATAGTACTTACTAGTTTAAGACTAGAAATTGTTTGAACGAAATTCGCTATTTTTGCCTTCTATTTGAACTTCGTTTCAACTGAGTGCTCCACGACATTCCGGTTTGCTTTTTTGTTATTATCATCACTGCTGGGGCACAGGCCTTCCCTATGGATGGAATAGGGAGATTGGGCCATGACCCACCGCGCGGGCCCAGTGCGGATTGGAGGGTGCTAACGACTGCAGATGCAGCCGGGACCAACGGCTTAACGCGCCTTCCGAAGCACGGAGGAACTCGAGATAGAAGATTTTTGGTCACCCATCCAATGACCGACCACTGCGAAAGTTGCTTAACTTTAACGATCGCAGCCGAACGCGCTAACCACCTGCGCCATCGAGCTCTCAGGTAAACACAGCGGGCGTCATAATGCTCATACCCCCAGCGGAAATCGAACTAGCGAATGGCCACTCGGCCAACGAAAAGAAAGTATACGTGACGTAGGGGAATGACAACCATTCGCACACAACGCAGCATACGAGCATTATTGAACACTAATACGAATAAAGGTCGCTGCATATTACACCGGACTTTGCCATGACAGTATAAGTCGCGGCACGAAACTGTAGCGCTGTACGTTATTGCGCAGAAGTAAAAATTAAGATGTGTTGGGGGGAAACGATGGGTAGCGTTCGGGAAGCTTAGGCACATCCTCACGGCCAAAATTCCCCAGTGCCTGAAAAGAAGGACCCATGACCAGTTTGTGTTACCAGTGATGACTTATGGGACTGAGACGTGGTCTCTGAATGTCGGCCTCATAACAAAACTCAGAGTCGCGCAGCGTGCTATGGAGAGGGCTATGCTCGGTGTTTCCCTACGTGATAAGATCCGAAATACGGAGATCCGTAGAAGGACCGGTGTGTACGACATAGCCCGAAGAGTTAGCACGCTGAAGTGCCAATGGGCAGGCCACATCGGTCGAGGATCTGACAACCGTTGGGTAAGAAAGGTCCTCGAGTGGCGACCGCGTACCGGACGACGCAGCGTGGGGCGGCCCCCAACAAGGTGGACTGACGACATCGTCAAATGTGCTGGGAGCCGCTGGGGGCGGGTAGCGCAGGACCGCGCATTGTGGCGTTCTATGGGGGAGGCCTATGTCCAGCAGTGGACGGAGAAAGGGCTGATGGATGGATGGATGGGGGGAAACGAGGTGCGCGGGTGGGCGTGCGTTGCGCCAATTGGCTCTCCAGTTGTGCCCATGCGCAGGTATCCTCTCCGCGTTTTGTTCAGCGCTAAAGTTAAGTACCGCGACCTGTAACAATACTGAGACCCTACTCTTTAGGCTATTATGAGTAACTGCTATTTTTGGGTGGCGGTTGCGTTATCAATCATGTAAATTTTTAATTTAAATGAATTTTTAGGCTGAAATAAAATGAATTGCTTCGTTTTTATTTTTCCATCGCTTTGCTTGCTGATTTATTATGTTTTTTGCTGTTTTGATTGACTTTTATTTATTTTTATTTTTTGTTACTTGAAAGCAAAGGATGCTTAGTCCATACATCCTTTGAAGTAATAAAAAAGAAATAACTAACATGTCTTTTTCTTTTTGTGTCACTAAAGAGGCTCTGCCAGAATAACAGCACTGGTGCGACACAATGTCGCATCAGCTTATGCTGAGGCAGAGTCCTGGTTAGCCCTGTGTTTTTAGAATTTGTATCTGTAAATGTGTAATAGCTGTAATATGAGGGTTAATAAAATATATTATATTCTATTCTATTCTCTAGGCTTACGATGTATTACTGTGATCGTCAGTATCGTCTATCCTACTCTAAAGTCATCATTATCAGCGTATTAATGTCCCCACGCGATGGAATGCGGACATTTAGGTTATGATCGACCACCGTACCTTACGAATCACGGAGGAACTTGAAAAAAATATTATTTAAATGTTTGATACTTGTAAAGATATTCCTTTGACATCGTGGGTTACTTACAATGCGAAGAGATGGCGCTGCCTTGCAGCCTTAAAAACACTAGAGAAAATTCGACAGGGCCATTAGGGCCGCGGTAGCATAATGGTCAGTGCATTCGCCCGGATAGCGGTTGGCGAGTTCGAGTCTGGTCTGCTGCTTGTTCCACGTGATTTTTTTTCTAGTAAAAATTTTCTTTTGATCGAAATATTACGGTTTTGGTCATCCATCTAACGATCAGCATTTGCGAAAGTTGCTTAAATTTTTTATACTCTTATCTATTCTATAATACTTTCTTTGATTTTTGTAGTCCCTGTATAGGGCATAGCAAATAGAGACTCTCTGACTTACCTAGTTTTTAGTGTTCTAGAGTGTGACGTCACACTCCAAAGTCCACAATTTATCGCATATTGATGGGCAACAAACCTAAAAAAATGAAGAATATTTAGAGGAAAGTGTTCTATCATCATCATTATCATCATCAGCCTATTAATGTCCCCACTGCTGGGGCACAGGCCTTCCCTATGGATGGAATAGGGAGATTGGGCCATGACCCACCACGCGGGCCCAGTGCGGATTGGTGCTAACTACTGCAGATACAGCCGGAAGCAACGGCTTAACGTGCCTTCCGAAGCACGGAGGAGCTCGAGATAGTAAATTTTTGGTCACCCATCCAATGACCGACCACTGCGAAAGTTGCTTAACTTCAACGAACGCAGCCGAACGCGCTAACCACTTGCGCCATCGAGCTCCTCAAAAATTGTTCTATAATAATTTCTATTTGGCTCAGGTTTTAAACGACATTGGAATCCGCCCGGATACCGGATGATGCGGGTTCGAATCCCGTCTGAAACCTGAACTTTTTTCTAGTACAACTTTCTTTAGATTCAAACATCTAAACAACGTTTTGCTCTATGAGACCAAGAATTTCTACACCATAGATCAGAACTGTATTTTTTGATCTAACCTAACATAAAGGGCATTAAACTCCGTCGTAATGTGCGGATACCTTAACAAGTAGACTGAAGGAAATACAAAACTTGTCCGCCTCAACAAGAATCTGAATAAGCATTTTTATAGAATTTACATTGTGTTAATAAAACATAGTACATTAGCCATGCATATTTAGTTGTCTTCAATTCTTTTTATTAATAATAAATAATTCCAACACTCTAGCCAATAAGGCTAGCCTCAAAGTAAGCACTGAAAAGCTTGTGTTATGGGATACTAGAGTAACGGATAGAATACATATACTATTATATACATAAATATATTTATATAGAAATACATATTAAACATCCATGACAAGAGTACAAATGATTTTATTTATTTTTTAAGCATTTAACTGCTAGATGTTTAAATCTAAAGAAAAGTTTACTAGAAAAAAAATGCTTGCTTAAAAAATAAATAAAATCATAACTATAATTGCTATTTCTTCTTTCAAATGTTTAATACTTGAAAAAGTATTCATTTGACATTGTGGGTTACCTACAATGCGAAGAGATGGCGCTGCCTTGCAGCTTAAGGCTAGGAAAAATTTCGACGCGGCTAATAGGGCCGTGGTAGCATAATGGTCAGTGTATTCGCCCGGATAGCGAAGGATGCGGGTTCGAGTCCCATCCGCTGCCTGGTCCGCGTGGATTTTTTTTCTAGTAAACTTTTCTTTAGATTTAAAGAGTACAAATGCTTGTATTCATTACACAAACACCTGCCTCCAACGTAACTCGAACCCAAGACCTCTCGAATAAGCGACACCTTGAAACACTCGGCCACGGTGATCGTCACGTCATCATAGCTGCGAGCGGCGTCTGCCAAAATATGATACGAATAACGGTAGTTGCGGATGCCGGCGAGATGACGCAGTCACAGTTGCACAACTTACCGTCATCACCCGAGACCAGCCATCTAGGCCACATTGGTTATACCTACACCTCGATACTGGGAAAACAAAAAAATCTTTGCTCGTTCTCTCACATAGAATAACATGATAAGGAAAAGGAAAGTATCTCTTATCTATTAGACAAGTCCGTCCGTCCGTCCGTCTGTCTGTGGTGCTGTTTCAGCGGCCAAACCGTAAGAGATAGATAAAGAGTATATTTAAGTTATAAGTTAAGACTAGTCTGATAAGACTACAAACCAGATTTGAGTAACGTAGCACTTCCGGTTTTCGAGAAATCACGAATTTCAAACGAAACCACACAAAATCTCCGAAGTTCTCAATTAATTAAATACATTTTTTTTTCTTAATCAGGTTTTGGTGAACATTTGGTTCACTGGTTTGCTAGTAATTATTAGTATGGGAGCCCAAGCGGGGATTTTTGGATTTACTCGAGCGCGGCAGAATAACATATGGGGAGCAACCTTGAACCTAGTTAAGTATTCCCGCCATACCTAAGCCCTCTATGTAGGGCCGAACATCTAGGGCAGCAAAAACAAAACTTCAAGGAACGGTCATGACTTTTGGTCGCCCCCAAATCGCCAGTCTTTTGAATATAAGCTACTAGAGGGTTCATGTAACGTTTCTAAGAACGAAAATATATTGATCTGCCGCGGTTTGCATGATAAGGGGGGGGGGGGGGGGCGTACGAAGGGGTAGAATATAGGAAAAAATAACCGAGCGCATCAGACATTGAGAAGGGATGTTATTTGATTATTTTTTTAAATATGTTATACAAGATTGATAATTTATTATGTTGGAACGTTTTATAATTATGACTGTAGATCTACCTATTTAGTATTAAGTTTAAAATTTTGACATTTGGATTATATTTTTGACAATTGAATAAATTTTTAAATGGTTGATTGAAAATTTGTTAATGTTGGAACGTTTTATAATTATGACTGTAGATCTACATACTTAGTATTAAGTTTAAAATATTGACATTTGCATTATATTTTGGACAATTGATTTAATTTTTACAATATGTTATACAGGATTAAAAATTTGTAATATTGGAACGTTTCATAATTGTGACTGTAGATTCTATCTATTTAGTTTAGGATTATTGCAATACCCTAACTGGGTTCTTGTTTGGAATGATGTATATATTTTTTTGTAACAGCATGTAAACAACAAGAATGCAATAAATGAATATGAATATGGATGTTACGTGAACCCTCCAGTAGCTCCTATTCAAAAGACTGACGATTTGGACCCGACCAAAAGTCATGGCCGTTTGTTGTTTTTTTTTTATTTTTGTGCTGCCCTAGACGTTCGGCCCTACATAGAGGGCTCAGGTATGGTAGGAGTACTTAACTAGGTGCAAGGTTGCTCCCCATATGTTATTCTGCCGCGCTCGAGTTAATCCAAAAATCCCCGCTTGGGCCCCCATACTATATATAATACTAGCTGTCCCAGCGAACTTCGTACCGCCATAAAAAAATAGGGGTTGGTGGTAGAAGGGTGAAAAGGAGAATGCCCATCGTATTATGGACTGTAGTATCGCTATGATTTTTTTTGTACAATGATGGTTTTTTACTTATTTTGTAGGGCCCTATGTGTAGATTCAATAATGAAATATACTTTTTCTCTAGCTCGACGGGTAATACGAATAACGATATAACAAATGTCAATGTATTAATAATTCTTCCCTTCACTTTTTCAAGTTTTCTATCTATAAAATGGTTAGATCAAATCAAAGATCAACTCAGCTTAAAGGAAATAGAAAGAAAATAATTATAAACACTGAAATATTTACCAAATAAACTGAACGAAATTAGATAGAAATATCAGTGAAAACAAATCAATTTGACAGACCCCACTGGAAATGATATTGCCAGTTTTCTAAAAAAAATATTAATGAATCGATATTCATCTTTTCCGATTTATCACTACTGGTACAATAGTTTAATTATTTATTACACTGTCATAGATTTATGATCATAGTAGAAGTATAAATGTAATATTTGCACGTATAGCTCATGTATAGCGTATAATATCAGATACATTATGTGTGTTAAATCTGTGGATGGTACTGCGGCATGAGATGCTTAGAAAAGCAAAAAATAATTTATTTTATTGATATCAAAACAAACAGCGTACAGGCAGTTGAATGAGGAGTCCCCACGGAGTTCCTTTTATTATCAGCATGCAAGCTATGAATTACTCGTATGGATGGATGATCGCCGGTCATGCACGTAGACATAAATGCATGTGATGCAGCATTTACGTTTAGGGCTGTATATGTATCATGTACTACCCTAAGGCCACTTGTCGACGGCCGTTTTTTAACAGACACCGAGCAGTCGCGATACTTTTTTTTCTGACTACCCCTCGATAATAAAGACAATTATCTGGTAAAAAAAATTGTTAACAGTCGATCTAAATGTGTATTATGAACTTTCGAGTCTATATCCATACTTAATAAGCTTAATATACAGATCAGACTACTTTTTTGAAAATAATGTGATATAATATGTTTTCTTTAGCTTTGAATTGTCATACACAATCTAACTCTTTATTTTGATGAAATAATACAAGTGCAACGATTATATTTTGATAAATCGATACGTTTTTACAAAATGGCAACACTGAGAAGACAAGTGTGTCAAAAAATACAAATGAAATGGAAGTGAATGAATTACTAATTTATTATAGAGATTTTTGTTCGGCGAAGTAAAAGCATATTATTTAACATGGTTTAGTGAAAATTAAAAACTTGATTTTTGATATAAATTTGGTGAATGTACAAGGCCGACCAAGGACGATACTACCAATGGGCATTCTCCTTTAGGGTTGTATGTATTTTTGTATGATGTCTCATAAAAAAAATATCTAAAATTAAAAAAAAAATGCGGGGGGGGGGGGTACCCTTAACATGGGATGAAAAATAGATTACATCCGATTCTCAGACCTACCCAACATGTACACAATATTTCATGAAAATCGGTCGAGCCGTTTCAGAGGAGTTTCACCACAAACTCCGCGACACGAGAATTTTATATATTAGATGTTGACGATCTCCGTGGCCGAGGGGTATGTACGCCGGGTTCAAGGTGTCGCTTATTCGAGAGGTCTCGGGTTCGAATCCCGGTGGTTCAGATGTTTGTGTGATGAATATGAGCATTGATACACCACTCATGGATGTTTAATATGTATTTCTATATAAGTATACTTGTATATATGTATGTATCAGTATATGTATTCTATCCGTTACCCTAGTATCCCATTACACAAGCCTACAGTGCTTACTTTGGAGCTAGGCAAATCTGGTGTGAATGTTGGAAATATTTATTATTTATGAATAACATGATTTTTTAATGGTTACTCACTGATTTTCAACTGGTCACGCAATATATACAGGTCCTTAAAGGAGAGTTAATATCACATAACGTTTGTCAGTTCGTCGGGCATAGAGTTCGACAAAGATCGCTTACCGCCCAGTCGCGCGCCGATCTGGACCGTTAGGGCGCAATATGCGTTCGACGAGGAGCTCGATGGCGCAGGTGGCTAGCGCGTTCGGCTGCGATGTTGAAGTTAACCAACTTTCGCAGTGGTCGGTCATTGGATGGGTGACCAAAAATTTACTATCTCGAGCTCCTCCGTGCTTCGGAAGGCACGTTAAGCCGTTGGTCCCGGCTGCATTTGCAGTCGTTAGCACCCACCAATCCGCACTGGACCCGCGTCCCTATTCCATCCATAGGGAAGGCCTGTGCCCCAGCAGTGGGGACATTCATAGGCTGATGATGATGATGCGTTCGATGATCTTGCGATTTCGCTTTCAAATGGCTATTTAAAAACCACTGTTTAAGGAGGTTTCCGAAACAGAATCCACCATTTTGCCGGTAACGCATTGAAACTCTAACGGACACACTAAAAAGATTTCCTTAGAATTTCCGCGAATATTTCTTTTGTGTGTTCTAAGTTTTAATTTGTTCTATTTTTGCTGCCATTTGTAAGGTGGAGGTTATTTCCCCAGATTGCGCTCCAATTCGAGAGGAAAAGCCCCTATGCCCTACCTGTGTTTACTTATTTACAAGAATAGATAGGGAACTCGAAAAATGCTTTTAAATTTATCATTTTTATCCATTGGTTTTATCCCTTTACATTATAATCGAAGAGCTGGCAGCTACCTCGGACAAAGAATTAGTCTAGCTATTCAAAGGGGGAACGCTGCCAGTATCTTCGGAACCTTGCCTAAAGGGACTCCTTTTAATAATGAATTTTAGTTATTATATATTTTAAGGTTTTTAGTTATAAATGTCTTACTATTTGTTCTTTAGTTAAATCATTAAAACAAATTACCTCCATTATTATTATTACATTGAATGAATGTACTAGCAGTTATAATGAATACAATTTTAAATTATTATTTTATTGCAAATATCAACCCAATTAATAAATAAAGGAGAAGCCTCGTAATTTATCATATTATTGATTAAGATATTAATTAAAAAGCCAGTAGTATATAAATCGTAAACCTTCAGACCTATTTCAACTCATTCACAAAGATTAACACCAAATATACGACACGTCATTAATGTTAAATTCTATTTTCATGCGAACACATTACCCGACTTAATCCCGACCAATTTGTCCGGCAACATATAACTGTCGGTGTTTATTAGAAGCGGTGGTCTCCGCCTGTACAGTTAATTAATATACTAACCAGCCGTAACTCAGTTATAGGCGGACAAATTAATGAGTGTTGAGACAATGTGGGAACGTATAAGCATGTCAGTGTGCCGCCCGGCCGATGCGATGGAGCGGACGCACCGAATTCTGCCTCTTAAGCTAAACTTGGTGATAGCCGGCAGCGGGAGCGACTAGAATTGCCTTTTAAAGAACATCAGAAACTATTATAAATGCTTTTACACCATAGATGAATACTTTGCAACAAAATAATATTAATGAGGCGATCTTTAAAATACAAACCTAGATTATTATAATCATGTTTATTGACATATTGTTTTATTTTTATTGACATATTTATTAATTTTAATTATTGACAAATTTTATTTTATAAACGAATTTCCATAATAATAATTACAAAATTAAACTACTACTGTAAATAAGATCAATTGAGTAAGTAATAAAATTAATGAAATCAGATGACATTTATGCACGCTTTGAGAAAAAAAAAAAGTTGTTTAATAAAAATTAGGTTCTTCATATCGATAATTGTTTATTTGTTGAATTTATTCTCTTTTATAATTTTTATCTATATTGCGATACCCTGACAGGGTTCATGTTGGGTACTTTATGCATTTTGTAACTTGTAACCATCCATGTAACCACATGAGTGCAATAAATTGAATTGAATTGAATATTTTCTGTACACCTTTTAAAGGTGCAAATAAATCATTAAGTACCTATATTATTTAGACTCTCCCAGCCCTGCATTTATTAATTTGTACTATTTAGTCAAAGACCCCGAGTTCTATTTCCAATGTTAGCCCTAGTATATTAATTTTGTGAACAAAGTTCATGCATTCATGACTACGACTTATTTATTTTATCTTGCATATTTATTATTATGTTTATATATTTATGAATACAATGATGATGCAACAAAAAGCTACACTGAATACAGCATTTAGTGTTGTGATGAAAACCATAGTTTAAAGACTTCCGATTGGGACCAAGCTATCATCTGGAAAAAAACCAAAACTAGCTCGCGATAGTTGTTGAAACAACTCTGCTTATTCAGAGCTTTTAGTATAATGTGTGGTTAAAAGCAAACATCTTTCTCCCATCACATGCTTGGTTTTTGCCCGCTTTTCCGCACACCGAGCGACCGGCCTAATCCCCTATTATAGGAAAACGATTTGAGATCCATCCATCTCGCTATAATGACCGCTACCACAAAGCTTGACGTTTAGGAGGCACACAACGGTGCCCCGCGCCATTATTCGCCAAATATTATAACCACAGCCTGTACTGACGTAGGTATACTTGATGTAATTATATTTGATGAACTGATACTTTTTTGCCTCATTGAAAAATACGAGTTTTTGATCGCTGAAAATATGGACTTGATCTAGTTCGGTAAAAACCCATCTTTATCCAATCTTAATCGTATAGAAATAATTTAAGTACTCATGAAATAAAAAAAAAGCTATTTACTTTGGCTCGAATAAAGGCTGTTATTGTTTTTGGGCGGGACGAATAGCCCGAAAGCATAGCTCGTGGGGTTAGGCGGCCTTGGAATGGAGACCTTGGGCCGAGAAATGACCTAAAGGAAGACCACAGATGCGTTGGAAGGATGACGTCAGGAAAACTGCAGGGAAAAAGTGAAGAAGCAACATGCAGGCCGGCAGGGTGAGGATGGCTGGTGTGGCAGGTAGAACTGCTGTATCAGCTATCTTCGCGTCTGGACTTCACCTTCACTTAACATCAGGTGGGGTGGAGTCATTTATCGGACCTATGTTTGTTTTTATATTAAATTTACATTGATATTCTTGTTTAATCAATTCCTATTGCCTAGCTTCCAAATCTATACTTATAATAAATCTGTAGAGAGGTCAATTCTGTACATGAAATACATTTTCAAAATAACTATCAGGGGGTGATTAGTGATCGATACTGATGCCAAAAATGCAATCAGTAAAATTTTTGTCTGTCTGTCTGTCTGTCTGTCTGTGTGTATGTTCCTTATAGAAACAAAAACTACTCGACGGATTTTAACAAAACTTAGTACAATTATTCTTCATACTCCTGGGCAGGTTATAGTATACTTTTCATCACGCTACAATCAATAGCAGCAGAGTAGTGAAGGGAAATGTTGGGAAAACGGGAGAAGTTACTCCATTTTTTAAGCTTCCGTCGCGTGTGCAGCCTTAATGGTTAAAGTTACATAGAAATCATGTATAACGGAAATATTCTACATAAAATTGTCTAAAAATATTCCGCAACAGCATATGTGTATCTTTTATGGTTGACTCACAATAACACGTGTAATTATATAAATAAAGTCATTGTTTATAGCACAAGCCTGAGAACAAAAACTATAGTTTACACTACAGCTCTACACCGAAGCGAAGCGAGGGCGGGCCACTAGTAAGAACTATAAGGCTTGTGTTATGGTATGCAAAACTAGGGCAATAAATATAAACACACATAATATTTGTAGAAATATACCTACATAACCAGCCGTGACTTTAGTACAAATGTTCGTATTCATCATACAAAAATTTGTTCCTATCGGAAGTCGAACTCAGAACATTAGAGTAGGGCACACCTCGAAAACCGGTGTACATACCACTCCATCAGGATAAGAAAATCAGAATTGGTCATAAACCTTATTATCACGAAGAAGTTAGACATGCATTCAATACAAGTTTAAGACGAAAAAGTTCATACAAAATCTACCCTTCAAAAATAAACTGCTTTCTAAGCATGAAAGCATAACTTTAATGTAATGATAATTTATTTTAAAAATGGCTCGCAGATGAGAGATTTTTGCCGTCTTATATGACACTTACTGTTACATTTTGGCTAATTCACTCAATAACTACATACATTATTATATATGTATATGTTATTATCATATATGAGCTATATTACTGTTGAGTTTCATTAAAATCCATTGAGTATTTTTAGGTGAAAGAGTAACAAAGATCCATACAAACGTAAGATTGAAATTAAAAGCGCATGTGGTTAATATACAACTTTAAAGCGTTGTAGATCCTAAACAATCATATAAAATGAAAAATGATGTTACAAACCTAAACATGATTTTCGATTATCTAGACAATGATACCCAACTCGACATATTTTGTCAACTTATTTTTTTTTACTTCGTCACAATATGGCGCCTAATTTTCCCCATATTAAATTTTGATTACTATCATATACTTAGTAGCACTCCCATGATTGAGACGAATCGATTGATGTATGAATCATCAAAATCGGTCCAGGCGTTTGGTCTCTAGTGTGCCACAAAGGAACAAACATACATATATAGACTGTTAAATTCGCGCTCTTGCATTACGCAGTCGGGTACAAATACACATATGATAATTGCCTATTTTTATGCACGACTGTACCCTATTATCAAAATCAAATACACACATCAAAAGTGTCTAGGGATCAAGCATTTTTATGCGGATTTCTTGAGATTGAGATGTGGCTTTGTAATAAATTTATGATTTTATAAATTTATATGGATCCTTTTTGGTGCATTTCATAATTTGAATCAGGAACTGTGAATCAAATTCGAGTAAAAGATGAAAATCAGCTGTCAATATTTTCCCTATAAAAACATACAACGCATTGAAGACATTATTAGTGCTACTGTTTCCCTACTACTGATTAAAACCAACGTTATTATGGAGCGGCGACGTCATTTAAGCAGGGAAGAAATGCTCAGAGCCGTGGGAATGATAGAAGCTGGTTCCCGGCAACGTACTGTGGCTTTAGCTCTGAATACAAGTCAGTGTTATCAGTCGACTTTGGACACGATACCGAAGCACTGGTACCGTGGCTGAGCGCCATGGAGGACGGTATCGCTGCACCACACGGAGACAAGACCGATACATTCAAATCTTAACTCGAAGAGCTCCAACAATAACCGCCATGATGTTAGCCGTGAGGCTTCATCACTCTTCAGGGAACTTAATTAGCGACCAAACAGTCAGAAACCGCTTGCATGAAGTGAACCTTCATTCCCGAAGACCGCTACGGGTACCACCTATAGCAATGCACAATCGTAGGATTCGATATCAATGGGCTCTTGAACACAGAAATTGGGCAGAAGAACAATGGCGTTTCGTGTGCTTTTCTGATGAGTCTTGTTTTGGTATGAGACCGGATACAAGACGTATACGACACTGGAGAACCCCTGGACGCCAACAGCGATTAAAATCCTGCCAGGAAGTCCATCCTTATAGTGGTGGAACCATCATGGTATGGGCGGGTATTTGGATCGGCGGAAGAACTGAGTTGATTTGGATCAGAGGCAACCTCAACGCTCAAATTTATGCTGAGACGATTGTATCAGACGTCATCGTTCCTCTACAAGTGCAAATCGGTCCCTTATTTCAGTTAATGCATGATAATGCACGACCGCACACCGCAAGAGTTGTAAGACAGACTCTCGCCGCAGCTAACATCAATGTCCTGCCCTGGCCTGCTCAGTCGCCAGACTTGAACCCGATTGAGCATGCATGGGATATGCTACAGAGAAGAGCTCTGCCGAATATGGAGGGTATCCAGTCGCAAGAAGACCTTTTTTTGTTGTTGCAACGAACATGGGCGGCCATTCCACAGCGTGATTTGGATGAACTCATTTTGAGTATGCCAAACCGATGTTCTTGTGTTGTTAGTGTTCGCGGTAGAAATACGGATTATTAATTGTTTAAGTTACCCAATAAAATTTTAGAGAAAACTGTTATTTCAGTCTTTTTTTCGAACTTTTGTGTTAGTGGTTCAAATGTCAAAAATCCCTTTATTAGCAAAATGGCAAATTTCTTTATTAATGCAAAGGTGACTTGGTTTATCGTTACTGTGACAAACGAAAACACTTTATTTGATGAATCCTTAAAGAAAATTTTAATTAATATCAATCAGGAGAAAAGTTATTGCAAAAATATATGTTGATCCCTAGACACTTGATGTGTGTAGTTTGCGAGTCCGAAATGTCATCGTCAAATGTTGTATGAAAACTTGAACATTAGCGCCATAACTTACGTAACGAGAACTTAAAATCAGTACACATTTGACAATGACATTTCGTACTCGCAAACGATACGAATTCGATATTGGTTCGTGCTAAGAGAACTGAAATGGCTAAGCGTTCATTGCATAACTTGCAGCTTATAAAGATGATTAACATATAGGTAGGTCGCAAAGTTATAAGTTCATTTAAAGCATAATTTCATGTAAAAATAATCTTTAAGCATCCATCATTCATAAAAATTGATTAATGAGGATACTTCGTAATTATTAGCACCTTAATGTCATACAGGTTTTTGTTATCCATTAAACATCATTTGTGAGCAGTATCATGTAAAACATTGTACACCACAATGTCATTAAAAAAAATCATTAATTATTTGTTTCTTAGGTTTTCACGCACATCACTCATTAAATAAAACTAGTTTTTACGGGTTAATGCACGAAACTTTATTTATTTATTGACGTTTCGCAGCCTTTTCAGGTCTGCATCGTCAGATTATTCTGACGATGCAGACCTGTCAGATTATTCTGACGATGCAGACCTGAAAAGGCTGCGAAACGTCAATAAATAAATAAAGTTTCGTGCATTAACCCGTAAAAACTAGTTTTATTTAATCATTAATTACCTTTTAAAATGAACAAAACATTTATTAAATATACTATTATTTAATACTAGCTTAAAAAAATACTATGACAATGAACCTAAAGCTAAAAACTTTAACCAACAACAGAGCTGGTGCGGCTTGTGAAGCGGCTGAAAAAGTTAAGGCATGAAAATACAGGGGTCTAGGCTCCGAATATGATTTTGTCCCATTCGGTGTCGAGACCCTTGGTCCGTGGGGTCCTAGCGCTATAAGGCTTTTTAAAGAA
This sequence comes from Chilo suppressalis, assembly GCA_902850365.2. Taxonomy (NCBI): domain Eukaryota; kingdom Metazoa; phylum Arthropoda; class Insecta; order Lepidoptera; family Crambidae; genus Chilo; species Chilo suppressalis. The sequence goes on along the minus strand of OU963898.1, from coordinate 31,653,915 downwards.
ATAGCAAAAAGATTGGTCGACATCACTGGAGACCGAAGAGCTGGCAGCTACCTCGGACAAAGAATTAGTCTAGCTATTCAAAGGGGGAACGCTGCCAGTATCTTCGGAACCTTGCCTAAAGGGACTCCTTTTAATAATGTATTTTAGTTATTATATTTTACCTTTTAAAATTGTAGTTTTCATTTCTTATTAGCTAAGTATTTGTGTACATTAAGTGTAGGGTAAAACCGGGAGACTTGATCAGGTGAGTGTTGAACCATTTTTAAAAATCATACTTTTTAGCGCAACGCACAAACCGCTAATTCGTTCATTACATGCGAGACGCCGATCACAACAAAACAGTCTCGTATGTAACCAATGAACTAATTGGCGTTTATTAGCACTAAATCTTTATATGTATTTAAAACTCAAAGGTGACTGACTGACATAGTGATCTATCAACGCACAGCCCAAAACAACTGGACGGATCGGGCTGAAATTTGGCATACACGTAGATATAATTTTTATTATTTTTAAAGCATGTAACTGCTTGATGTTTAAATCTAAAGAAAATATAACTAGAAAAAATTCCACGCGGACCAGGCAGCAGACGGGACTCGAACCCGCACCCTTCGCAATCCGGGCGAATGCACTGACCAATTATGCTACCGCGGCCCTCACGCACCGCGTCGAAATTCTTTCTAGCTATTCTTAAGCTGCAAGGCAGCGCCATCTCTTCGCATTATAGGTAAACCCACAATGTCAAATGAATACTTTTACAAGTATTAAACATTTGAAAGAAGAAATAGCAATTATAGTTATAATTTTTATTATTTTTAAAGCATGTAACTGCTTGATGTTTAAATCTAAAGAAAATATAACTAGAAAAAATTCCACGCGGACCAGGCAGCAGACGGGACTCGAACCCGCACCCTTCGCAATCCGGGCGAATGCACTGACCAATTATGCTACCGCGGCCCTCACGGACCGCGTCGAAATTCTTTCTAGCTATTCTTAAGCTGCAAGGCAGCGCCATCTCTTCGCATTATAGGTAAACCCACAATGTCAAATGAATACTTTTACAAGTATTAAACATTTGAAAGAAGAAATAGCAATTATAGTTATAATTTTTATTATTTTTAAAGCATGTAACTGCTTGATGTTTAAATCTAAAGAAAATATAACTAGAAAAAATTCCACGCGGACCAGGCAGCAGACGGGACTCGAACCCGCACCCTTCGCAATCCGGGCGAATGCACTGACCAATTATGCTACCGCGGCCCTCACGGACCGCGTCGAAATTCTTTCTAGCTATTCTTAAGCTGCAAGGCAGCGCCATCTCTTCGCATTATAGGTAAACCCACAATGTCAAATGAATACTTTTACAAGTATTAAACATTTGAAAGAAGAAATAGCAATTATAGTTATAATTTTTATTATTTTTAAAGCATGTAACTGCTTGATGTTTAAATCTAAAGAAAATATAACTAGAAAAAATTCCACGCGGACCAGGCAGCAGACGGGACTCGAACCCGCACCCTTCGCAATCCGGGCGAATGCACTGACCAATTATGCTACCGCGGCCCTCACGGACCGCGTCGAAATTCTTTCTAGCTATTCTTAAGCTGCAAGGCAGCGCCATCTCCTCGCATTATAGGTAAACCCACAATGTCAAATGAATACTTTTACAAGTATTAAACATTTGAAAGAAGAAATAGCAATTATAGTTATAATTTTTATTATTTTTAAAGCATGTAACTGCTTGATGTTTAAATCTAAAGAAAATATAACTAGAAAAAATTCCACGCGGACCAGGCAGCAGACGGGACTCGAACCCGCACCCTTCGCAATCCGGGCGAATGCACTGACCAATTATGCTACCGCGGCCCTCACGGACCGCGTCGAAATTCTTTCTAGCTATTCTTAAGCTGCAAGGCAGCGCCATCTCTTCGCATTATAGGTAAACCCACAATGTCAAATGAATACTTTTACAAGTATTAAACATTTGAAAGAAGAAATAGCAATTATAGTTATAATTTTTATTATTTTTAAAGCATGTAACTGCTTGATGTTTAAATCTAAAGAAAATATAACTAGAAAAAATTCCACGCGGACCAGGCAGCAGACGGGACTCGAACCCGCACCCTTCGCAATCCGGGCGAATGCACTGACCAATTATGCTACCGCGGCCCTCACGGACCGCGTCGAAATTCTTTCTAGCTATTCTTAAGCTGCAAGGCAGCGCCATCTCTTCGCATTATAGGTAAACCCACAATGTCAAATGAATACTTTTACAAGTATTAAACATTTGAAAGAAGAAATAGCAATTATAGTTATAATTTTTATTATTTTTAAAGCATGTAACTGCTTGATGTTTAAATCTAAAGAAAATATAACTAGAAAAAATTCCACGCGGACCAGGCAGCAGACGGGACTCGAACCCGCACCCTTCGCAATCCGGGCGAATGCACTGACCAATTATGCTACCGCGGCCCTCACGGACCGCGTCGAAATTCTTTCTAGCTATTCTTAAGCTGCAAGGCAGCGCCATCTCTTCGCATTATAGGTAAACCCACAATGTCAAATGAATACTTTTACAAGTATTAAACATTTGAAAGAAGAAGTAGCAATTATAGTTATAATTTTTATTATTTTTAAAGCATGTAACTGCTTGATGTTTAAATCTAAAGAAAATATAACTAGAAAAAATTCCACGCGGACCAGGCAGCAGACGGGACTCGAACCCGCACCCTTCGCAATCCGGGCGAATGCACTGACCAATTATGCTACCGCGGCCCTCACGGACCGCGTCGAAATTCTTTCTAGCTATTCTTAAGCTGCAAGGCAGCGCCATCTCTTCGCATTATAGGTAAACCCACAATGTCAAATGAATACTTTTACAAGTATTAAACATTTGAAAGAAGAAATAGCAATTATAGTTATAATTTTTATTATTTTTAAAGCATGTAACTGCTTGATGTTTAAATCTAAAGAAAATATAACTAGAAAAAATTCCACGCGGACCAGGCAGCAGACGGGACTCGAACCCGCACCCTTCGCAATCCGGGCGAATGCACTATAATTGCTATTTCTTCTTTCAAATGTTTAATACTTGTAAAAGTATTCATTTGACATTGTGGGTTTACCTATAATGCGAAGAGATGGCGCTGCCTTGCAGCTTAAGAATAGCTAGAAAGAATTTCGACGCGGTCCGTGAGGGCCGCGGTAGCATAATTGGTCAGTGCATTCGCCCGGATTGCGAAGGGTGCGGGTTCGAGTCCCGTCTGCTGCCTGGTCCGCGTGGAATTTTTTCTAGTTATATTTTCTTTAGATTTAAACATCAAGCAGTTACATGCTTTAAAAATAATAAAAATTATAACTATAATTGCTATTTCTTCTTTCAAATGTTTAATACTTGTAAAAGTATTCATTTGACATTGTGGCTTTACCTATAATGCGAAGAGATGGCGCTGCCTTGCAGCTTAAGAATAGCTAGAAAGAATTTCGACGCGGTCCGTGAGGGCCGCGGTAGCATAATTGGTCAGTGCATTCGCCCGGATTGCGAAGGGTGCGGGTTCGAGTCCCGTCTGCTGCCTGGTCCGCGTGGAATTTTTTCTAGTTATATTTTCTTTAGATTTAAACATCAAGCAGTTACATGTTTTAAAAATAATAAAAATTATAACTATAATTGCTATTTCTTCTTTCAAATGTTTAATACTTGTAAAAGTATTCATTTGACATTGTGGGTTTACCTATAATGCGAAGAGATGGCGCTGCCTTGCAGCTTAAGAATAGCTAGAAAAAATTTCGACGCGGTCCGTGAGGGCCGCGGTAGCATAATTGGTCAGTGCATTCGCCCGGATTGCGAAGGGTGCGGGTTCGAGTCCCGTCTGCTGCCTGGTCCGCGTGGAATTTTTTCTAGTTATATTTTCTTTATACACGTAGATGTTATGACATAGGCATCCGCTAAGAAAGGATTTTGATCAATTCCATCCCCAATGGGATAAAATAGGGAATGAAAGTTTGTATGAAACCCGATCGGGCTGAGACTTTGCATGCAGGTATAAGAAGAATCATAGATGAATGTCATTTTGTATAATACAAGCCTGAGAACAAAAACTATAGTCTACACTTCAGCTGTACACCGAAGCGAAGCGAGGGCGGGCCGCTAGTTTTATATAAAGTTTTAAAAGATGGTTTTATTCTCCCACCTGGGCATATCCCCGGTTTCCCCCTAAGCGTATTTAAATGATGGAATGATCAACCATAGATTCTAGACTGGGTGAAAATAAAGAAAGAACAGATGCGCCAGCTTTAAAGTTGAGAAAATACCAAAGGATTATCTAAAACTCTTATTAATAGACGAAGAGTAAGCTTAGCCTAGTTACACTGTATTTTGTTCATATCACTCTAATGTTATTTTTTATTTAATAGACGGAGACATATTCCTCGTTTTTTGATAAGACAAAAAAATTTCAAACAAAGAAATCTTACCAAATTCAATTCTCCAAAACCGTATAGTTAATTTATACATCAGATGCGTACAACATAAACTTACAAAAGTTTTGCTAATGTTCAAACACTCTACAGACTTTGATTGACATTAATATTGCATAATCCTAAATGTAATTGGAATAAACAGTATAATCCTTATATTGTAATAGGGGTGATGACGGGGTACAGTAAACGAAATTCTATTTAGTCCATCAGTTAGATGATCAAAAAATAATGGACACGTATTTTTTCTTTGGGCAATCAACCAAAAAATGACAAAGTTATAGCGCGTCAAAGTTTGGGAGTACGGGCTCGTGACGTCAGTTTTAAGTGAAAATTGTACTAAAACATGTCGTCATGCGACTTTTCAAATCAATATATCTCTGCAATGTTTATATTATGTGAAAAAAGAAAAAATACGTGTCCAATACTTTTTGACAATCTACCTGATAAAAGAAGAAAAAAAATAGTCATCATCCCTAAATAGCGACGGTAGAATTAAGAACTTTGTAGAATAGAGTAGATTTCTATAGTATAGTTACATAAGTTATTATTTTACAAAAGTAAGGAATCGCTTAAGTATCTAACACATAAAAATGCTAATTAAGATTAATAAGGTACGGACCAACAGAATATTATATAAGAACTAGCTGACCCAGCGAACTTCGTATCGCCATAATATGTGGGTGGTAGAAGAGTGAAAATTCAGGGTTATATGTATTTACTAATGCTGTATCATAAAAAAATTAAAAAAATATATCTAAAATTGAAAAAAAAAAAAATTAGTGGTGGATTACCCTTAACATTTGGGGGGATGAAAAATAGATGTTGTCCCATTCTCAGACCTACCCAATATGCACACAAAATTCCATGAGAATCGGGAAAGCCGTTTCGGAGGAGTTTAACCACAAACACCGCGACACGAGAATTTTATATATTAGAGATATCAGTCTAATCCCTTTTTTTCTACATTTACACTGAAATCTTCTTTTTTTTCACGTACAACAAAACTATGAAATATTTTGTCGCCTTGAAGAGTAGTGCTCTCGGGACAATACGACCTGAAAATTTGCAAAAAAAAGAGTGAACTCCTTCGTTAAAGACCGGCAGCGCACTTGTGATGTTCCTGGTGTCTATAAGCGACGGTAACCACTAACTAACAGGTGAGTCGTCTGCTCATATGCCCTCTATGATATAAAAAATAATGATAATTAAGTATTAATCTAACACGAGCGCAAATTGTTTCTTACTTACGGTAAACCGAGTTGTATTATAATTTACGCATCAGTAATGAGTCGAGAATTATCATAACACGATGCGCAGACGGTGAGGCGCACACTCTATACGAGAACACAGTTATTAAACCAAATATTTCTTGAATATAACTTCGTGGACTGGGAGCTGAAGAAAATATAGGACGCGTCAGCTACTGAGATTTTCTTGCAGCATATGCTCCTGCCTCTCTTTTGTAAACAGGTGGAAAGTACTTAGCTATATAGCTGTTTTGTGAAAGTCGATGGTTTGGGCCACAACCCTGAAGTCTGAACAGTACTAGAACTGGCCTAAATAATTGGGGTGCAACTATGGTATTGTGAATAGAGGTAAATAAGGGATGACGGGGTAACGTAAAAGAAATTCAATTCGGTCCAACAGTAAAATCACCAAAAATTTGTGGACATTTTTTTTTCATTTTTCAATTAACCAAAAAGTACTAAGTACAGCTCTTCAAAGTTTGAGAGTCACAAGCCCCCGTCACGTCTTAGAAAAAATTGTACCAGTACATGGCGTCATGCAATATTTCAAATCGACATATCTCTGTTATGCTTTGGCTATGTGAAAAAAATACGTGTCCAATACTTTTTGATAATTTGTCCTAAATCCTGATAAACGAAAAAAAATGAATCAGTCATTCATCATCATTAATTAGTCATCTATTATATGAACTTACTGAATAACATGGTACTTACTCGATCATTGTACTAAGTAAAAAAAAATGGGTGCGTGTACTTATGTAGGCGCGTGAGAAGTTATCCTTCTTTGGCATCGTTTAAAATTAGTTTTTAATTGCATGCAAATAATTAATAACAATAAATTAATAAAAAGTCTGGAAAAGGACACAGTCAATAAAGTTCAGTTTTAATTTGAAAAAATAAATAAATAATCAAAATATTCAATTAAAATCGCTACTGAATATAATTTATTAGAACATATGTGATTTGCACTTGTATGAAACTCAAACACGTATTCCGAATATACAAACTAGAAACATGTGGATAAATATTATAAATATGAATACCTATAACTGTTACTTTATTACAAAAAATAAAGATGTGGTTTTTGGTTCTACTACACCAATGGTCAAGAGATGGCGCTGTAGTCTCCTGAATCGCGCTTTGGTTCCGTTGTTCCAGATTAATAAATACTTTTGATAGGCCTTCACAATGCAGTCGTTAGCACCCACTAAATAGAGATTCTATTTCTATTTTGTTGGTAGATTTTCTTAATGTGCGGTAAACACAAAAGTAACAGCATGAAGTTGGTTGCTTTAGCGACCAACTTCATGCTGTGCTGAAAATTTTGTGTTACAGTGATGCGCGCGCATCTTAAAATTTCACTCTCATAATTTTTTCATAACGCGCCTAAAGAAGTATAACTTCAAAAATTACGGGTTACCATACATGAATCGTTGCCATGGCGATTTACAAAAACCAGCATTTTCAACAAAAAAATGTTTTAAGACTTCTACGATGGTATGAAATCTTTCTTTGAGAAACTTATGTGCACTTGTCAGAGTTATTTATGTCATCTTCAAAACAAAATACCTCTTCAATTCTATAAAACTTCGATATTAGTATATAAGATGGAAAAATTGGGTCATCCAAAATAACTTTAGCTTGAAAAAAGTTGTTATAACTGAATAAATTTAGGTTGGTATGTATGAGATGTAAATGACTTCAACGAATATTGAATATGAATAAATATGCATCTCAGAAACACATTCTGCTACAAAACTTGATCGTTTCATGATTTATTCAACATTGATTAAAGCTTTATGTGTAAAACTTGCACGGATACAGCACAAGTACTTATATTTGTTTCTTAGATTTTCACGCACATCACTCATTAATAAAAACTAGTTTTTTTACGGGTTAATGCACGAAACTTTATTTATTTATTGACGTTTACAGGCTAAAGATAAAGTTTCGTGCATTAACCCATAAAAACTAGTTTTATTTACTAAGTAATAAGTTACGAACACTTAAAAATATAAAAGAAAAAATGGCAAGGCAATAACGTTTCGAATAGCATTAGACCCTGTCTTAAAAAAAGATCTCCAGTTGTCATGACAGAAGAAAGGCGTACTTACATCGAAGATTCCGTAGTTGGTCCAATCACAGTTCCACAACACTAAATCTTCATGTAGGTCAGTGGCCGTAACTCAACTTGAATGAGCCCTCTAACTACATTGACTGTGACCTTAGCATTATCGAGTATAACCTAAACAAGCCGCCAGGCGGTAGGGCCAATAAAGAAAATCATTGGGTGTCCTACTTACCAGCTTGTGGCAAATTCCGGCCGGCGGCCATGGTACAGTAAAATCGATCTAATGGTGGTCGTTGCAAGTGCTAGTTTGCGTGAAAGTACGTTTTGTAGGTCTCTAGGCTGCCATGGTTCGTATGTAGGCGACAGGCGTGCGCCTGTGGGTGTGTGCGTATACGCAGCGGAGATAGCAGACGTAGTGCAGGCGGGCTCAACTTCAGGAGAAATGCGTCGCAGATAATTTATATATTTATTAAAAGCAAGTCGCGTAGCGAATCTGGTCTTTATTTAATAAATTATTGTAGGAAATCATTATCTTTATCTGAACGAGAACTATTCTTTATCCGTGCAGAAATCTACTAAGTTAAGCTCTGTGTAGGTCACCTCATTCAACATTGAAGTAGTTAAAAAAAACTTCAAAAATTCAATTATCTTTACTCGTAAGGAGTAAGGTATCGTAAGGTCACCTTATTAAAATTTTAAAAATGACTTCTTACATTCAACACAACTTTTGATGATTAAAAACCTATGATTTGCCTTCGATAGCATGGTTTTGTTTTAAACGTAAAACGTAATTCCTGTCAAAAAAATCATTTGATCAAACTGGAAAGAGATGGTCAATCCGCCTAATATTAATATTATTTGTATTTTGTTTTATTATAGTATTCTTAAGTAAGTATAGTGGTATTTATTATTGTATATATTTAGATATTTATCGTATATATAACTATGTATGTATATATATATATATAGTTATGTAAGTATATTTATAAATGTTATGTATTCTAATTTTTATATTAAGTATCATGTTGTTTTATAAATTTTTATTTCTTTTCCTTTCACCTTTTGGTTTTATTTACTTTACCGCATAATGTCTCTGCTTAGCCCGATGGTTGACTGGTAGAGAATGCCATGTGGCATTAAGTCCGCCATTTGTTGTAAATGACAATAAAGAGTTAATAAATAAATAAAATAAAGAGATGGCAGAACATCGAACGTCGCCAACGGTACCTGATACTTTGGCAGCTAGCCGCGTGCGAGGCAGAGTTGGAGCGGGCCGCGCTTGAGTCGCTCTGCGTTGCGGTGGTGGTAGAAAATTTTTGGTGGGAAGTCAGTGAGTGGGGTGCGCGCACGCCGCAGTCAGTCTTCGACGCGCGCGGCGCCCGCCCGCATGTGTGAGTGCAGTGTTGTGACAACCCCATTCCCGTGCCACGGACTAAAGAGATCACAGTGACACTCAAACACCAGTGTACGTTCACAAAAAAAAAAAAAAAAAAAAAGAAAAAAAAAACAAAAAACACGGAGTCGGTTCCATTTTATCAAAATTCTCCTTTTTAACGAGAAAACGGGGGACACACGATGTGTTTTTGTTGGGAAATGTTTGTAATTGGCATTTAAAAGAGAAAAAAAAAGTGACGTGACAGTGCCGCGGATTTTTTGTGGACGCAGTGGAAGCACTTCGGAAGCCTGTTTTTTTTTTACTAATATTTTTTTTTATTGCTACTTCTACATATTTGTTGTTGCATTTCATTTTTCCATATACCTCTCCTTGTAAATATTCGCGAGAATATTTTAGTTACTATTGTTTGTTTGTTTCAGTAACCTTTTTTTTTTTATTTTATGCCAATCACATCTTTCCCTTTTTTTTCTTTTTAGTACTTTTCAATATTATTATTTTGTTTTTACTAACAAACCGATTCTATAGTATACTAATCGCATGTTCTGTATTTTGTAGGAAATACCGGTATTTAGAAATACCGATATGTTTATAGAGTAGTTAATCGGAAAAGTGGGTCTTTTCGGTATCCGAGCGCGTTCGGTTTTCGGCTGATAACCCGAAGGTCGACCAACTGGTTTTTTTACAGTTTTAACGGCGCGCGAGTGCCGCCTCGACACCGAATCATGTCCATCTCTCTTTGTTTTCACATTATTTTCTTTTCACTTTTGACATGTCTTAATTGAATACAAAATAGTTTTGTCAAACAAAAAAATACTCTATGATAAAAAAAGTAAATTACAATGTTCGAATTAGGCGGAAAAATAAAGTTACAGGCAGGTAAATTACAGATTTAAAACAAAGCGCTTTTTCGTCTTAAATTTTTAAATACATATTAAAATTAAATTATTTACAACCACTGCAATAATAAAAACAACACATTTTATTTATCGTGCAGAGTCTAAGCTAATTAATTAATTAAGTACAATTATAATTACAGTACTAGATTCTTAATTTATTGAATTCGGATATCACTGATTGTAAAATATTGATAGGTGAGTATGCAGGTAGTTACTAACAAGCCCGTAGTAAATCGACAGTATACTCAATAACTTGTATTCTAGTTCCCTGTTCCCGTATTATTTCTTGCTATACTTGAACCCCGGGTTCTCCCTCTGTGCACTGTTCAAGGGACCTCAGTGACAACAGTACATAGCTACTGGTACATTTAAAAACACTCCAAACTATATATTTAAGGACTTTGAAGTTGTCTTAAACATATAAACGGACTGTGAAGTTACAATGATACGGATTTGACAATACGCAACTCATCTCTTGCCACAGTGGTGTCCGCCCGGTGAGTATTGTAATTGTAAACTTTGGGACAGTTTTGTAATTTTTATTTTTGCAATTTGAGCATTCGCAACACGATTTGGGATAATTGGTTTTTGTTATTGGCATCTTGGAGTGTTGCCTGGCGCCCGTCGGCGTATGATTTTATTCGACATTACTTTTTTTATAGCTATCACAGTTAATTGTTGTTCTTTAGCAATGATTTCATTATATATTTTTTTAATTTCGCTAACCTAATTGTAATGGTCGTTTAACGACTGAGTGAATTTTGATAACAGCATTTGGATTAGTTATATTAAATTTATAATCTAATTAGATAAAAAAAAATATCAACACCTTTGATATTTTTATTATTATTTGGATATTATTAATCATTATTGCTTATTGGAAAATGAGAACAGCCTTAAACATATGAATAAAACAGCAGATTCAAGTTGCACGCCCAAAATTAACATCATACATTAAAGTTGACCTACTTGTCTCGTAAGTTCCGCACACCTACGCGTAACTTGAGAGCGATTCTATCACATGATTCATGAACGACGCACGCTCTTATCACTTCAGCTTTAAAGGTCAAAGTCGCGTGACTCATGGGTTAGGCTTTGGGTGTATCATTTGTTGACCTCTGCAGGCTTTTAGTTGAGTTACAGCAATTACAATATGTAAGGTCGAACAATAGTAATGGGATAAGTCACACTTAACGATATGTCACGTAGTGAGTATATTGAAAAAAATATATATGCTAAAATTTGTGTGCACCGACCAGACATCTGAAGTGAAACTTTGTTTTCTTAAATAACCTAACAATAGGATGTGCATAAGGCATAAAAGAATGGAGCGGCGAACGCATTACTCATATATATGTATATGAAATATATTTTATTGGAACAAAAACAGTGAATACAATACGCAATACACAATTCTTTATTGAAAACACCACAGTACAGTACATAAATGGGGTAAATACATTATGTTTAAACATAGTGATTCAATGGGCGGTCTTATCGCTAAAAGCGATTTTCTTCCAGACAACCTTTGGATGCAGAGGATTGAAAGAAACTGGAGTCGGTGGTGTTATAAAAAATTAGAGATTAGAATACAATAAATGTGTACGATAATAATCGCATTAGTTATAAAAACTGTGTCGCAACTATTATCGCCCACCTCTGAGAGTACATTGGAGTTTCTTACATACACAAATTTACAATAAATATTATGAATGATTTAAATTTAATTTAACGTACTTCAATCAACAAATCATTTAAATGCATTTTATGCGTGTGCGCATGGGTATGTGATGCAGTAGAGCAAAAACAGTAGATGCAGATCCTCCCCCCCCCCCCCCCTCCTCTAGAATTGGTAAATCAAATCAAGATAAAGACCAATAACGAATGTGTTTCTGTGGCTTCTGCCGCCCCTCAAAGCAATTTTTTTAGACAATTACATTTATTTTATAATTATTAAGGTTATCTACATTATTAATGACGGAAAATGCAATTTAAAAAAGAAAATCGTATACTAAAAAAACAGGAGATTCATGTAGAAAAACAGTAGAAGAGGAGATCTCCTGTAAAATCTGGAGACCTGGCAACACTGTGTGAGTGTGATTGTGTGTATTGTGGGTGTACACCCACAGCTTAATGGAGTAATATCTTTATATATATAATTCTTCTGTGAGTGTGTATGTCACTGAACTTCTCTTAAACGACTGGACCGATTTTGATGAAATTTTTTGTGTGTGTTCAAGGGGATCTGAGAATGGTTTAGATTCACAATTTTGTCCGCTGGACAACCCCTATTTTTTTAGGGCGGTACGAAGTTCGCTGGGTCAGCTAGTGTGTATATATAGTCGCGTGTGATGCTCGTGACGCTCATAGCGTTTTAGCCTTCGCCGAGTTACCCTCGCTACTTTCATGCTCGTCGGGAAGAGCTGCGCACGCATCTTACACTTTTTTTTTGAGTGTGTATGCTGTTAGTCGCAGATGACCTTTACAGCGTCACCGGGTCTGCGGACGGAGAGATCCTAAGGGTCCTCAAGCCGAGAATTGGCGAGTGCCTCTAGAGGTATTCCAGGCGGATGGCGTCTCCCCACGGGGGGAGTCTCCACTCCGTCTGGCGCCTCTAGACCACTCGAACCTGAGGGGTCGGCTCAACTAGAGGGCGTGTCTGAGACTCAGACCTCGGCTCTAGTTAGCCGTTGTCGTGGGGGGTCATCTTACACACACACATTTTCGTTTATATACAGTTGTTTGAAGCGCGTGACGCAGTTGCATATTTTCCATAGCATTTTCCCATTTACGCCCCGTCCCAAAATTAGTTTCACTTCAATAAAAGAGCACAACGGATTTTCAGCTCGAATTAGTGAGCCCGCTTTCGGACTAACCTCCCACCTTACAGAAGATTACTGTACAACTAGCAAACCAGTGAACCAAATGTTCACCAAAACCTGATTTCTCGAAAACCGGAAGTGCTACGTTACTCAAATCCGGTTTGTAGTCTTATCAGACTATTCTTAACTTATAACTTAAATATTCTCTTTATCTATGTCTTACGGTTTGGCCGCTGAAACAGCACCACAGACAGACGGACGGACGGACGGACTTGTCTAATAGATAAGAGATAACACTAGCTTTTGGTTTGTGTGTCCTCACGGGGTAGGGGATGGGGTCAGGGCTAACCAACGAGTGATATATTTTCGGTATCACAAGCGAGGAGCTCGATGGCGCAGGTCGTTAGCGCGTTCGGCTGCGATTGTTGTAGTTAAGCAACTTTCGCAGTGGTTGGTCTTTGGATGGGTGACCGAAAAATTCTATCTCGAGTTCCTCCGTGCTTCGGAAGGCACGTTAAGCCGTTGGTCTCGGTTGCACCCGCAGTCGTTAGCACTGGGCCCGCGTGGTGGATCATGGCCCAATCTCCCTATTCCATCCATAGGGAAGGCCTGTGCCCCAGCAGTGGGGACATTAAGAGGCTGATGATGATGATGATAATCACAAGCGTGTATGGGCGATGGTAATTATTTACCATAAGACGGGCCATACGCTAGTTTTGCACGCTTTTTACATAGAAAATACTAATATCTCTGAAGTCATTTTTCAACTTGACGACTCTGTAAATGATAAAACAGGGAGAAAAAAACAGCCCTTGCTGAGTTTCTTGCCGGTTCTTCTCAGTACAAGGTCTCCCGCCGTAGATTTACGAACCGATGGCGTAGCTTCTAGACATTCATATGTGCTTGTAACAGCCTAAACTGAATAAATGATTTTGATTATGATTATGAATAATAACGACTGAAAACGTATTAATTTAAAATATCTTTTTTTACAAAGAAGTCATTAATTAATCACCTTTACTTTGTTCAATGGTTAAGGCGTTCTTTTTCCTTATTACGCAATAAATTATGAATAAGAGTCCTTATAATTAATTATACAACATTAGATATAACATAATTAGTTAACTTGACTATTGACTTAATTGCCTTAAGCTTTTGCATTTTTTGCTCGAGTAAATTATTGTATTAAAGAAATAATGTGCAGTTTAACGTAGAAGAGACTATAATTCTAAATCACTTGAAGTAGAAACACAGGTAACCAAATACATATTATGATTTAGCCCAGCTAATGCCATAGGTTAATGAAGTCAAACCTATGTACTATTTACAAGTGTTTGTTAAGCTCTCTCAAGGTTTAGCGCTATTGAAGCTGTACCACAAATCCATCTTCAATTTCGAGTGGTCTCCAAATTGAGAGAAAACTCCCTCCGAGGGAAATACCATCCTCCTGGAATACCTCTAAAGGCATGTGGCCGACCGAAGACTGCTTCTCCAGTCACAAGTTTCACTTCCGGACGCCTTTCTTCTGGACTAACCTGGGTTGGCTAGAGTAAACGGGACTGTCTCGGGACATGCACAGTGGTCCAATAATTAGGACCAAATGCGGAAACCGCCCTGGAAAACTTACCAAAAGCTCTGGAGGCACTCGCCAATTCTCGGCTTCAGGTCCCTTTAGAATCTCGCCGTCCACAAACTCGTCAACGCCGTAAAGGTCATCAGAAACAAACATCATACACACTTCAAAAAAATTGCCAGAAATGTCAAGTTTATAATCACATCAAACTTTATGTTACCGCAGAAAAAATAACGTAGCACGCGAGTCACAAAAACCATAAAAAACCGCTTATACTGACGATGTGATACATTAAAGCAGAAGATCTCAATATCAGGCAAATGGCAAGAAATGTATCAATGATCCTTCCTTCATATTAAATATATTCAACTAGCGGCCCGCCCTCGCTTCGCTTCGGCGTAGAGCTGAAGTGTAGACTACAGTTTTCGTTCTCAGGCTTGTATTATACACAATGACATTCGTCTATGATTCTTCTTATACCTGCATGCAAAGTCTCAGTCCGATCGGTTTAAAATTGACAAAGTTTCATACAAACATTCATTCCTTATTTTATCCCCTTGGGGGTAGAATTGATCAAAATCCTTTCTTAGCGGATGCCTTCGTCATAACATCTACCTGCATGCCAAATTTCAGCCCGATTCGTCCAGTGGTTTGGGCTGTGCGTTGATAGATCACTATGTCAGTCAGTAACCTTTGAGTTTTATATATATAAGATAGGGTATGCGATACGTCAATCACAACAAAACAGTAACGCATGGGACCAATCAACGAATTGACGTTTGGTTTGCGCTAAATTAAATTCTAATTTGAATGATAGTTCAACGCAGCCACCTAGGCATTTATGAAAACTCCGAAGGTGAAAGCAAATAGGGAATAATAGTCCCCCTAAAAGCAGCATACATGGCACATTAATAGCGTAAAAGAGAATGATAAAATTATTACAATAATTTAAACAGTATGAAGAACCATAAATAATTACAGTAGTTCAGCATTTATCACGCAATCTATGGCAGGTGGTTACTGTAATTTTTCATAGTTTATATTTAAAATAAAGATGTCATTAATTTTCGACAGGATACTGTTCCTTCGCAAACATTACTTTCATTTTATATGGAGTTTAGTTGAGAAAATAGTGATAAACCGTATATGGCAAATCATTCATTCATATGCGTATCCTGAGTTTATGCCAATTAAAGGAAAAATTTATATGCTAAGCAATTTATTTATTACTACATATTTCCTTTTCGTTAAATGCATGTTAAAGTATCATATAGCCGTATATTTGATAACTAGCGGCCCGCCCTCGCTTCGCTTCGGTGTAGAGCTGAAGTGTAGACTACAGTTTTTGTTCCCAGGCTTGTATTATACACAATGACATTCATCTATGATTCTTCTTATACCTGCATGCAAAGTTTCAGCCCGATCGGTTTAACATTGGCAAAGTTTCATACAAAATTGATCAAAATCCTTGCTTAGCGGATACCTACGTCATAACATCTACCTGCATGCCAAATTTCAGCCCGATCCGTCCAGTGGTTTGGGCTGTGTGTTGATAGATCACTATGTCAGTCAGTCAGTCACCTTTGAGTTTTATATACATAGATTATAACTCTACCGACTCCGCCAACGATATGAGGCGTGGAATTATGTGAAAAACCGAGCTGCTAGCTTTTGCAAATTCCACCATCATATATTTTTTTCTATTTCCGAGCAAAACCAGATCAGTTTCATAATGATAATGAGTGACATATCATTATTCTCTCATATTGTGATGAGCTATCTTTAACACAGATCATGGGAAGCGTGCGCGCACGCGAACAAAAGGCAAGGAGATATCGGAGCCTTGACTTTGGGAAAATGTCGTCATTGTTGTCAGAGTGAAAACTGGGGCAGTGGAGCGCCCTGGTCTACCTGATGTCTTTTACACCTGACAAAGTCATTATTTTATAAAAAAAATGGGTGCGTGTACTTATGTAGGCGCGTGAGAAGTTATCCTTCTTTGGCATCGTTTAAAATTAGTTTTTAATTGCATGCAAATAATTAATTACAATAAATTAATAAAAAGTCTGGAAAAGGACACAGTCAATAAAGTTCAGTTTTAATTTGAAAAAATAAATAAATAAACAAAATATTCAATTAAAATCGCTACTGAATATAATTTATCAGAACATATGTGATTTGCACTTGTATGAAACTCAAACACGTATTCCGAATATACAAACTAGAAACATGTGGATAAATATTATAAATATGAATACCTATAACTGTTACTTTATTACAAAAAATAAAGATGTGGTTTTTGGTTCTACTACACCAATGGTCAAGAGATGGCGCTGTAGTCTCCTGAATCGCGCTTTGGTTCCGTTGTTCCAGATTAATAAATACTTTTGATAGGCCTTCACAATGCAGTCGTTAGCACCCACTAAATAGAGATTCTATTTCTATTTTGTTGATAGATTTTCTTAATGTGCGGTAAACACAAAAGTAACAGCATGAAGTTGGTCGCTTTAGTCGTTAATTTTTTGTGTTACAGTGATGCGCGCGCATCTTAAAATTTCACTCTCATCATTTTTTCATAACGCGCCTAAAGAAGTATAACTTCAAAAATTGTATTCTAAGCATAGAGCAATGGCTGAAGCCGCCAGGAGAGGAGTAGGCAAACACAGCTTTCCCCTCTGTCGGGCATACAAATGATACACAATGTATGTAGGATTTGGCCATTTTTAGCCATATTTTTGGCAATATTTTGACGACCTCCGTGGCCGAGTGGTTTGTACGCCGGATTTCATGGTGTCACCGACTCGAGAGGTCCTGGGTTCGTATCCTGGTGGGGGCAGATGTTTGTGTGATGAATACGAGCATTTGTACAGTATATGTATTCTATCCGTTGCCTTAGCATCCCATAACACAAGCCTTACAGTGCTTACTTTGGGGCTAGGCTAATTGGTGTGAGTGTTGAAATATTTATTTATTTATTTGTTATTTATTTATTGTTATAATTTGGGTGTGAGTGTCATAATTACAATTTTGTTTTTTACGTATGCACGTTTAGATGCATTTGAATGATTTCAATAGTGTTATGTCGCTAATGTTTTAACCTTCCGTGTCCTATATGTTTATGTCTTTTGGATCCTTGGAAATTATGTAAATTGACATTTGTCGAGTAATATAGCTTAACTATAGCATCGGTTTTTATTAGAAAATGTTCAGTTGGTTCACGTTTGTCAAATTTATGTAATTGATATGAAATAACCTTATTTATTAAGCTGTTTTCACAGTTCTAAAAGGCAAAAGAATAGTTATGTAGCAAAATTAAACTGAATAAAAAGCTGTTAACTGGCAGACAATTCATTATACCATAAACATCATTTATACGTTTAAAAATATTATAGTGCGTAGCAGACAGTTATGTAGCTCTCTATATTAAAAATATGGGTACATATAATGGAGGCTGTCTTGTCGGGTTGGCAGAACATCAAAGGATAAGAATAGACAAACCAAAAACATCACTTACGTACATAGCGCGCCCTGAAACGACGTAACGTGTAGAATCAGTAGAATCTAAATTGGTGGTTTGAAAATCAATTTCCTAATACCTTATCCGTTGACAGTATTTAACTATCCACATTGAAATGTTAGGAGCTGCGGCATCCTATGATTTTCTCCATATCCCAGTCCAGCATGGATGATTTCTGGGTGATCACTTAGTGTACTTATGAATCTGTGTTGCATATTTACTGTATTGAATATAATTAAAATTTAATTGACATTGACTTCTTTTTCTGAAATATTGTCATTTTCAATGTTTTTTTTAACAGAGCATATTGTTTGATGTCGTGTTTTAATTGTACAATGAAAAATCAATGAAAATCCTTGTTAAAGTCAAACCAGAAATATATTTTAAGATCTTTCATAAATATTTCAACTAATGTAATAATAAGTAGAAACTGCTTTTGTTTAACAATGAAACAGTTGGTATATATGTATAAGAATAAGCAGTTGATTTTATTATTACAAAGAAAATGAAATAAAAATCTTTAACATTGGTTCATAATACAAAAGTATTATTTTTCTTTAACGATACTATAGTGTCTTCACTTTTTAGAATTCGTAAAAATATCTACGTAAATAAGAAATGCACTAAGAATTGGTTTAAAGAAAACTTTAAAATCATTTGAATAACAACAAAGTATGATTCACGAAGTATTCCGAAAAAAGCCAAAGAGAAAAGCAATTATATTTCACAGGGCGAGCCTCTATTATATACTATCAGAAGGATTTCAATTAGGTTCCGAAAAAGTCTTAAGAACAAAAAAAATCTTGAATTAATATATTTTCAAAAAACAAAGTGTGTTGTTTCACATAGTATTTCATGCAAAAGCCACAGAGCAGCCGTATACCGTTCCCGCCACACTCCATCAAATCTAAAATGAAAGTCGGCACGGATCTAGAACGGCAAAGGTCTAAGTGACACATATACGGGCTGCACCAGTGGGGGACCGGGGGGGGGGGGGGCAACTTTCACTCGGAGATGAGCGCGGCTCCGACGCGGCAATGACCAACAACCACACGCGGCGCAATGTCAAGTGCACCGCGAATTTCTATTTTACTATAGCGAGGTTCACACTATATGTCGGCCGTGAAGTTAGCAACGAGCGCAACATTAATAAATCACACTAATATTATATATGCGAAAGTTTGTGTGTATGTTTGTTACTTCTTCACGTCTAAACGGCTGGAGCGATTTTAATAAAATTTCGTATGGAGTTAGCTGACACCTTAGATTCACACATAGGCTACTTTTATCCCGAAAAATGTTAGGTTCCATAGGGATTTTCAGGAAACTAAGTCAACGCAGACGAAGTAGCGGGCGACCTCTAGTACTTCAATATTTCTAACACACCAATTAGCCTAGCTCCAAAGTAAGCACTGTAAAGCTTAAGCTATAGAATATTAATAATAATAATAATAATAATAATATTTATTTAACAATAGTAAAATAATACATGAACATTAATTTTACAATAAGCACCTTACCAATGACATTTTTAAAACAGTGTGAGTCTCAAACTCCCAAACTAGGACATGTCCTGTATCTCAGGAGTCAGTGGCTCATCCCAGATAAGTAAACTCAATCTCAATAGCGTACATCTTAAGAACTTAATATTATGAATTTAATGCAAATGGATCTGTATGTGTTTGTGTGCGTGTGTGTGTATGTGTGTGTGCGTGTGTGAGTGTCTGCGTTTGTGCGTGTGGGTGTGTGTTCGTGTGTGTGTGAGTGTATGCGTTTGTGCGTGAGGGTGTGTGTTCATGCGCGTGGGTCCGTGTACAATAATGGGTAGTTTACCTAATAAGATCTTCAGTTTCCTCATAATTGTATTTTAGAAGTAGATCACTTACAGTTTTTTTTACATTATGTAGTGTCAATGAAAAAATGGGTTTTATTTTATGAATTTTATTATATAATTTTGTGCTGAGAGCGTTATATTGTTTACTAGCCCATGCTGTGCGACACATGATCTGGGGACAAACAGGAGCACAGTGACGTCTTGATGATGTGTCGAGCTCCAGAGGAAGGGAAGAGTGTTTGCGTAGAAGCATACGAAGGATGGATAGCTGCCTAACCGTAAGAACCTCGCACTCCGAATACAGTTTCGCCGTTGGATATGTCCTACGTTTACACAATAAAACCTTAAGGACTGCTCGCTGGGCTCGTTCCAGTTTCAACAAGAAAGTTTTATTAGCCCCTCCCCACACAGAGATGCAGTAGGACAATATTGACTGGCACAATCCAAAGTAAACCGTAAAAAGCGTTGACCGTTCAGCCGAGTGGCGCAGGTTTTTAAAGATGTAAATGAGTCTCCGGATTCGTCCTGTAAGGGCTTCAATTTGGACATGCCAGTCAAGCCTGTCATCGAGATGGACACCCAGATACTTAAGGCTTCTTACAGTATTAAGTGGTTTGCAGCGACATGAGTTTAAGTCTGTATTCCGACAATGGTGCAATTTAATATCGGCTGGGGGCATGTTTACTTGAGATTTTGCAATGTCGAATATTAGAACCTGGGTTTTTTCGAAGTTTAGTGTGAGAAGGTTGATGGATAGCCATTCCCTGACCAGAACAAGAGCATTCTCTGCGTTATGCTTAGCAGAGACCCAACTATCACCATAAACTAGAAGTGCCGTATCGTCGGCATAGGAAAAGATGTTGCAATTTTCAAGAGATAGACGGCAAAGCTGATCTATATATATGAGAAATAGCGTCGGGCCCAGAATACTGCCCTGCGGCACACCATAGCATATTGATACCTGATCGCTGACAAAACTACCTATTTTGACACATTGTGAGCGGCTAGTAAGATAGCTACTAAGTATTTGCAGGCCAGGACCCCGAATTCCAATACGCTCCAACTTGTCGAGAAGAATTGGGATGGAGACGGTGTCAAAAGCCTTGGACAGGTCAAGGAAGACACCATAACATTTAAGCCTTTTGTCCATTTTAGTAACAAGTGCTTCAACAAGGCTTGAGACCCCGTCTTCCGTGGATAAACTGCTTCGAAAACCAAATTGATTATTAGATAATATTTTATATTTATTCAGATACGAAACCAGTAAATTATTAAGATACCTCTCCAACACTTTAGAAAGAGCTGAGAGAACAGAGATGGGTCTATAATTGGTGACGCAATCTCTACTCCCGGCCTTGTGGATAGGATGGACTATAGCCCTTTTAAAAGAGCTGGGAAAGACACCGTTTTCTATACAACGATTGAAAATATGGGTAAGTGGAGCGGCTAGAGTAGAAGAAGACTGTTTAATTACCCGAGCTGGAATACCGTCACATCCCGTTGCGCAATCACTTCGTAGGCTGAGAATGAGCTTTTCTACCTCTGCCTCCGCAACAGGGAGGATCACGAACGAATTACTAATTGGGTAAGTATGTCTAACCAAATTACTCCGTTGCGGAGACGGCGAGGATGATATTCTCTTAGCAAGATCACTACCCAAATTAGCAAAATAGTCATTAACGAAATTCACAGATGAGTGACTGTCACCTGCAATATTCAAAAGTTCTTCTGGGGGCCTGTGAATTCGTTTACTGTTCGTTATTGTTTTGATAACATTCCACAATTCCTTTGTATTATTTTTTGCTCTTTCAAATTCTAGCTTCTCATACTCCTGTTTTACTTTTTTTAAAATGACGTTACAGAAATTGCGATATCTATAATAAGTCGTTTTTAAGATTACATTGTCAGGGGAGTACTTTAATTTGAGGTGCATAGAGTCGCGATTTCGCAAACAGCGAAGCAAACCAGGAGTGATCCACGGTTTTAAGATTTTGTTTCTTCGTGACACTTTAACAATTGTTTTATTTTTGTCAATAACAGATTTAAGGCAAGCAATAAAAGTATCTGTGGCTACTTCGGGATTTGATTGTTCTAATATCGGTGTGAAGTTTGTTATATCTATCTCTTTTTTAATCGTTTCAAAATTATATTTAATTGCAATAGTATGTTTTACTTTGAAGTTCACGGAATTGTTTACTTTTAGAGACAATACAATAGGATAATGATCCGTGATCTCAGTTTGAACGACAGCCACTGTAGCAACGTGGTCCGTCTTCACAAAAAAATGATCCAAGCAATTTTCCATTCTTGTTGGAAGAAGATGCGCTGGCAATAGGCCCAGGGAGGACATAAAGGTAAGGTATTCATTACTATGACGATTGTTATTATTTTCCTTTATGTCCACGTTTATGTCACCTGTCAGCACAATATTTTTAAAGTTTAGAGGAGAAATAATATTGTCCAAACTATCTAAAAATTTGTCAAGATTATTGTATGATGGAGATCGATAAACTGCAACAATGGCAGTATTGCCAATGCAACACAGCAGGCAATTCCCCTCCTGAAAGGCAGGCTCACTAATTGCACATTTCAGATCTTCTTTGATATATAAAACAACACCGTCATTTTGAAGAGGATTTATACAGGTTGAGTAGCCAGTATAGCCATCAAGATAAGGAAGTTGGCTAGTCACTCTAAGCCAACATTCGGACAATACAATGACATCGTATTTTATTTCTGTCATGGCTACTGTTGCGATGAAGTTATTGAAATTTTTTTGAATACTTCTTATATTTGCGTGAATTATTTTTAGTGAAGAGTCATTAGGGATATAATTATTACAATTTTCTGGGGTGCAGTAATATGATTGTCCAACTTGTATGTCATCAATCTCGGATACTATATTTACTAAATTAGTCATTTTTATTATTTATAACAAACATGCAAGCGACACAGTAAAAAACTATGTCCACTAAAGAAATGGGTTGGACTTCGTAGGGTTTGTTTTTTATTACTATATTCGCGCAACAGTGAAGCACTCGTGTAAAGCTGGATGGCGTGTGATATCTTTGAGAGGAAAGTTCTGAGAGGATGCTGGTTGAGTTATATGATAGAGAATCGAACAATAGAATAAATTGAATATAAGAAGTAAGTGGATGGTAAAACAATATGACGATTAATATTATTTCAATATGATCCATGAAGGTTTGTAGTGTGATTGTGTATATGTCGATATTATGATGAATGTGAGTATACCTGAAAGGAAATTGAGATAGTGTATGGATTACAGAATGGTTTTTGTGTGTATGTATTATACTATATCTAGCATTGAAAGATTCACTGTGGTATAAGTGAGCTATTAAGACATAATTCTGTTTTAACATGGATAAACTTAGAGTTCGAAGCTCTGCGAAGGAGCACTCTGCCATTAGAAGTCCAACAATATTTAAAATCATGTTTTTTAGCGAATTCTCGAGCAAGAAAAAGTAACTTACGGACAGAATATGGCAGATGCTCATCCACATAGACTGGTCGCTTGTCGTCGACCATACCAAAGTGTTCACAACTGAGTCTCGACGAGTTCGAACGGTCCTTATTGAAGCGTCGTGATGAAGCAAGTAAATTATTTTTAACTTGAACAGACTTGAATTCAGTCACAATCGCTTTAACTGTTCCAGGTTTTCCAGGGCGCCTATAAATATCACGAATGTCATTGTCTTGGATAGTAATATCCAGAGTGGTACCAAGCTTTTTTACTAAGGATATTAGGTCACCTTCTGATTCTTTGTCTTTTTCAGGAACATTTCGTATTTCAATAGACGAAGGTCTAGAGAGTTGGTGTAATTCCTCAAACTGTTTCTGCAACCCAATCATAAAAGCTCTATTTTCGCGTTTTTCAATCTCCAATCTAGCGATTTTTTCTTTGAATTCTTCATGTTGGGCATTCATGAATGAAATTGAGTTTTCGATATCAGAATTAGACTTTTGTATTTCAGCACATTGGGACTTGAGGTACGCTATATCCGTCACAAGTTTAGATAGTGTTTCATCTTGTTCAGCTTTCCAAGCGCGAAGCATCACCATCAAATCGTTTTTAAATTCCTGCAATACACCTTGGTCGTCAAATTTTGTTTGGGGAGACCCTTCGACCCGAAGACGCTTTGATCTAATTGGTACTTTACGTGTTTCCACAACCTTATCAACAGCAGATGAGTCCGATTCCGATTGTGCCCTTGGAGGAGACGCAGGTGGTGTGCGTTGTACTTTAGGCATTTTGTTGCTAACACGGCGGTCGTTAGTCGCGATATGATTGCTGGAACTGACCGGTACCGTTGATGCCGTATACTGGACACTCGCGATCAAAAGAGAGCACCAGAGGAAGGAGCAGAGAGAGGATACAGCACCGGTTACAATTATCAGCTCTTTACCTCAAAACCAGTAGTAGACAACTGTATGTGGCAACACTATGATCGTGTCAAATTCAAAAATCCAGCTGTCAATTGAAGTTGACAGAGAATAATGTGATTTCCGAGGGTATACAAATCACAAGTTATGACAGGTGTGCATCATTGCCAAAAGGGGGTAGAAAAACAGGCACTTATCTTGATTAATTCCTCTGGTTCTAGCTGCGGAACAATCTTGTCTACACTGTTGCAGATAAATCCAATGTCGAACTTCACTTTGCAATGAGTTTTTGTACAAAACAGCTGATAATTTCAAAAGTTTTAAGTTTATTATGCAGAGAGATGTACGCTTAGTTAGGGCAGAGTTGCCAGCCATATTACAGTAACAGATAAAACTAAGCACATATAAATGTTAGTAATTTACCCCGTTTAATTTATATATCGATGGCCCGGGTGGTTAGCGCGTTCGGCTGTGATCGCTGAAGTTAAGCAACTTTCGTTGTGGTCGGTCATTGGATGGGTGACCAATAATCTTATATCTCCAGTTTATCCGTGCTTCGGAATGCATTTAAGCCGTTGATCCCGTCTGCATCTGCCGTCGTTAGCATCCGCCAATCCGCACTGGGGGTGGGTCATGGCCCAATCTCCATATTCCATCCATAGGGAAGGCTCGTGCCCCAGCAGTGGGGACATTAATAGTAATGCTGATGATGGTGATGTTGATGAAATTATATCTTCTCAAAACAAAATTGAGTCGCCTATAATCCCATAGTTTCTAAGGTTTCAGTTTAGTGACATCCCATCGCACCTACGTCACGCTATATTTTTATTACTTCAACTAACTTCACAGCAGTCTTGAATGAATCGGCGAATTTTCGTATGTCGCCTACTAGATTTTGTGATAAAATCTTTGCGGGATAACTGGAATGGTGACCTCGTACTAACAGGTTAAACCACGGAATCATGTTCGCTTTAATGTTTCGGTTGTATACTGAGTGAAACTTGCATTAAAGCAAAGAATTACAGAAATGTCGAGTGTAAACGAGTTAGTTTAAAATCACGATGGAGAATAGCACTTACTATATTAAATTACTGCAGGGGCCAGCAAAAGAGGCATTGATGGGCGAACGCGTAAATACTTAAGTCTATCAATGCCTGGTTGTGGCCAAGACTTTTAAAGTATTTTCTCAAATATTACGCGACAATTAAAACGTGGAACTTTCTTCTATTTATGACGAACAACAGTGTTTTTTTTTTTGGTCAATTTGTCCCTTTTGGGACGGGCAAAGGATTCTGAGTCCATACAGCCCTGTCTGTTAACTTATCTTTCTTAAAGTGTTTTGATTGTAGCTTTTACAAATTTGTATAAAGGAATGTAAGTTTGGTTTTTTTTTTCTATACACAGTTTTCTATTTCCAAGTCGGTTCGAAATAAAACCTTTGATAAGTTGCCTCCTTGGTTGCCGTGAGAGTAAATATAATCATACCATTTTTAAATTACACAACAGATATGAGTTTACTATGCAGTTAATTAGGCCTTAAACACGACAGTTACGGATTTTCATAAAATTTTTGTTCGCAACACTGCTCGCATGTATTTGACGAATACAGAAATTTCGTATCATCTCTAAGAAGGTTGTCAAAATATAACTCAAATTTCCAAGCATGTTTGAGAAATAAAGTACTCGTGAATTCCTTTTCTTTAAGATTTAAGTTACATTCGTATTAAACCTTCAAATTATTCAAAGTATTCTTACAATTTATAAAATACAGCCGATACTTCCTTAAAATGGGAATGGATATCATAAAAATGCTGCAGGAATAGGCCACCAGAAAATAAATAAAAAGTGAAATTTGCTAATATCACTTAACAAAACTTACAATATCCAAAAGAACCTTCACAGTACATAATGACTGAAAGAACCTGGCTTTTCCGAAGGCTCTTCTACTCAGAGTTTCAACATGGTAGCAGGAATCTATGAATCATGATATTATCGTCAACTTTTACGTAACTTAGTCTACGTTTGGAGATGCAAATAACATAGATAAGCTCCTTTTAAGCGATGTGCAAAATCGTAATAAGTAACAATACATTATGACTATTATTAAGTCCAATTACAATATCTAGAAAGAAAGAAAGAAAGAAAGAAAGAAAGAAAGAAAGAAAGAAATTTTATTTGTAACAACATGTGTAAGTAAGATTGTCAGTGATAATTAGCTAAGTACATAACATGCTGTGCCAATATCGGCATACAAATTAATTATTATTTATATTCATTATTATCATTCTAAGATTCAAATTACAAAAATGAAAAGGTCAATAATGTCAATACAATAAAAAATGACAATAAATTGGGCAAACACTTTAAATAATATGTCAATACTTTCAAAACAAACATAATCAAATATCAGTAAATTGGGTAGAAACTGTTAATACATGTCAGAACTCTCAATTCAATAATTAAATGTCAATAAAATTGGGCAACTAAACAAAATACTAATAAATTCAAATTTAAATTGAGTAATAGTTGCATTTCAAATGTCAATTTAATAATCAAATGTCAATAAAATTGGTCAAATCTATATATAACATGTCAATATGTACTTGCAATTCAAATAGTAGAATAAAAATAAAATAAAATCACAATTTGTCAGTTAAAAAATCTGATACAGCATAATAACATTTATCAGTTAATAGTTTCTTAATTTTCTGTTTAAACACATTATAATTTAAATCTTTCAAAGATGTTGGGAGTTTATTATATATTCTAGGAGCCATACAGAATACATTATTTCCCATTAGGGCTGTTCTGGAGTTGGGCATGCAAAGTCTACTGTTATCACGTCTGTGGCGATCTAGTACATCTGCCATTTTTACAAATAGGTGCATGTTCTCTTTTACAAATAAGAGGATTTCAAAAATATACAAAGACGGAAGTGTCAGAATCTTATATTTTAAGAAGTAAGGTTTACAACTATCCTAATTTTAAAAAAGGTGATCTTTGGAACTAGTCTAGTACAAGTATACGCTGCTGTTACAGATTTCTTAAATGATAAGGCACTTTAAGGCTTAATATAATAACTTTGCTAATTAGGTTGAAAATAAAATTTTATCTTACTGTTACAGATATTATTATTGTGATGAAAGTTGACATAAATAGGTACATGTTTGCAAGTTTTGATGTCATCTTTCCATTAACGACACTGTATGAAACACAAGAAGGGAAATAACGCTAGTTGAGTTTCTTGCCGGTTCTTCTCAGTACAAGGTGTTATGCCGTAGATGACGAAGCAATGGCATAGCGTTCGATTTTGAATTAAAAAAAAAATATAGTCACTAAGTTTTTTACAAAAAATATGTTAAGATGAATGAAAGCATTGACGTTGAACACTGCCATTCAAATTCGAACCTTCTCCAGAACTTATTTTTTTCAAATTTAAGATATAAAAACGAAAACCCACGAACTCTTCAACATAACACATTGATTCAGAAAAACACATCACTTTGTAATAGTTATACTATTTGCGTGTACAACTTTCATGGGTACAGTGGAGACAATAAGCTGTCATTTTCCTTCATTAGGAATGGCTGCAGTTCTGCGAATTACCTACAAATGTATGCGTGAAGGCTCAGAAGCATAGCTTCGTGCAATGCGCGTGAGTGAGTGGTCACTGGCGGCCTGTCACAGCCAATGGAATCGTTTCTCTGGTTGCGTTCTCGTACGCGGCAGGTCACTACGCGGTTCCCAACTTAGGGATTTTGCCCCCAGATTTAGGGGCTAGAAGGGTTAAAACGGTCTTTTTTAGGGGCTGGAATTTTCTGGACGTTTTAGGGGCTTTTAGAAAAACTTGCAATTAAATCGAAAAACAAAGCGTGTGTTTTCTTTCAGTTTTTGCGAAGAATGGAACGCACCACGATATGAAACGACTGAACTGACTGTGTGGCAGATTGTTTCCTAAGGCTGTATGGACTAAAGTTCTTTGCCTTCCACCAATCAAAACTGCTAACAGCCTGTCAGCTCATTTTCGTTTGATTTTCCATTCAAATGTATTTATTCAATAAAATAATTTACTGTAACTAAATATGTAACGTTTTAATTTATAAGTAACGAAAGAATTTAGGTAATAATATAAGTAGGTACATATAAATTTCTATATTTAGGGAATTTTAGGGGAATTTAAAAAATACTTAGGGTAAAATTTTGGTAAGGGTTGGTAACACTACCGTGTTCCTCACACACGCGCGATCGTATGAAGCCTTTCCTCTGACCGTCTGCGCCTTGTTTACTCTTGTACTACAAGTATACGTAAGTGCAGTGCGCACACGCATGCGTCGCGTAGAATTGCTAACTAGCGGCGGACGTTGGCCACTCGGAGAAAGCGATGGGATCAGCTGATCGATGCCGTATGCCATCTATGCTCCCATGCTTCCTGCGGGAGTAAACATTTTGAAATAAATCTTAATCCTTACTCCCTTATCAATAAACGATAAATTCTCTCCCCTAATTCGCTTGTTAGAGACAGAACATAAAAAGTTATTTCTTTCTTAGGTTTTCACGCACATCACTTATTAAATAAAACTAGGTTTTCACGGGTTAATGCACGAAACTTTATTTATTTATTGAAGTTTCTTAATAAAATTAAATAAAAAATTGATTCCAGCGAAGCAGCCTGTAAAGGCTGCGAAACGTCAATAAATAAATAAAGTTTCGTGCATTAACCCGTGAAAAACTAGTTTCATTTATAAAAAGTTATTCTAAGTTATTGTTGGTGTTCAACATCAATAAGGTAGTCAAATAATAAGAGCTTTACATTTTTTTTTTATAAATAACCTACCTTAAGTTAAATACTTTAAATAAAATAAGTAATAATTGTTGGACTGATAATTAAGACACTTTGTGTATGTTTATTTTATTATTTATAAAACTTTATTGACCACTTAAAGCTGTACTAAAGGCTTAATGCTAAAGCATTCTCAGCCAGACAACCTTTGGGAAAAATTAAAGACGCGAAGGCGGTAAACGCTAACGGATAAAGTTTAAATGGGACTTTTTGGCGGGATCGGGAAGCGGTCACTTTAGCAGTTTTGTTTTTCTTGTTAAAAATTGTGTTGTGGCGGATGTTAGTGTCTAATAATGGTGGATTATTAACCACTAAGTGTTCGGGAACATGCACAAGTGTTGGCAAGTGAAACAAAATAGCGGAAAGTGTCTTTCGACGTTCCCTCAAGAAGTCCACGGGGAGGTTCCAATATATCCCCACACATTTACTGAAACATAGGGAAAGGGGGTTTGACTTGACTGCCACTTACTTTGACTTGATTTATTACTTTCACTACGAGTGCTATAGAATTTAAAACACTTTAACACTTGACATTGGCTAAATGCACAAGCAGTGCCAAGCCATTTAGAAAAAAAAAGTTTAAATGTAGAAGAAAAATGACACACATAATTTGGCTTACAGCCTAACCTTTTTTGTTAATATTATTACCTATAACATTTCAACAGTTCGAAGAGTATTCACAAACATCTGTATTGTCAAGATTAGCATTGAAATAATAAAGAAGCTGTAGTGACTAGGTGTTGTTGTATCTCGTCGCGTCGGCGTCGTCGGCGGCGGCGGCGGAGAAAGCGGCATGTGCCGAGAGACCGGCTCGCCCCACCCGCTACTGCCGCCGGTCTAGACCAGACTAGCTAGCGGCTTTGACCTATATTCGAGCTACGGCCTTACTTATGTACTTGGAAATAGGACACCGATTTTTGTCTATGAATCTATGGCGCATGAGATTTTGTTTTTAATTTCTTTACCCATTCTGGGAAGGCAAAGGGCACTGTGGCCATACAGCCAATTCTTAAGTTTTATTATTCTGTTTTGTTCTTTCTTAAGGCTGGAGCCAAGTCTTCTTTAAGGTGTCTTCTATTTCTTTCTTAGTGTTTTTCTTTTCATAATTTTCTAATTAGTAGTCTCCTTATGTTTTCAGTAATAAGGCCGAAGCCACGTCGTTTGTTCATGAGATTAAATAGTACGAACATAAAGGTCTAAATATATGTATATTGTATGATCACTGAACTCATAAAAAAATATACCTGTTTGCAGTTAATTACTTATGCTAATTGTTTAATATAAAAGTATCCCAAAGGCGTCGAAGACTCCTACAGAGGTTCCCGTCAAATATATTTCTAAATCTATGCGAACTACTGCTTAAAACCTCTGGTTTATTAATGTTTCAATAGAGAAAAACTATTAAAAGTAAATATAAGATCTTAGTATAAATTTTTCACGTAAAATCGCAAGCAGACTTTGCGAACCAGTTGCACTTCAATCGTGATGCAGAACAAAACATCCTTCTCATTATTAAGGTTATCGGTTACCTCAAACAAAATCTCTTCTAGTCTATTGACAATACTTTCTCTTAAGTCTGAGATAAATATCTTATTCGTTACAAGATAATGTCAAATACTGTACAAAAGCCAAAAGGACTATTCTATAAATCCAAATGTGTTTACCTTTCTTCGAAAGATCTACTCTAGTTGATTATGATATTATCCTACTCATTAATTACCTCAAACAAAATCTTCCCTCACGACAACGGCTAACTAGAGCCGAGGTCCGAGTCACAGAGACCCTGTAAAGGTCATCTGCGACCAACAGCATACACACCCAAAAAAAAAAATGGTTGCCTGTAAAGTCGGTTTTACGGGCGAAGATTTTACGTGACAACGTCTTTTTCTCGGTAGAATATTTATTGATATGAATATAATTAAATTGCACAATAGGAACAAGGAATTGAATGAAAATAAGAATTGCACAAATTTTAACTATAGAAATATATTTTGTTTACTAAAACATTGTACATGTAAACTTAAACTTAACACGAGAGACTCATCGTAACGTTACCGAGCGTTACACTTTTTCATAAGTTTCATAATTTTACTTGTCAAAGTCTGAAATAAATATCTTATTCGTTACAAGATAATGTCAAATCTATGACTGACTGACTGACATAGTGATCTATCAACGCACAGCCCAAACCACTGGACGGATCGGCCTGAAATTTGGCATGCAGGTAGATGTTATGACGTAGGCATCCGCTAAGAAAGGATTTTGATCAATTCTACCCCCAAGGGGATAAAATAGGGAATGAAAGTTTGTATGAAACTTTGTCAATTTTAAACCGATCGGGCTGAGACTTTGCATGCAGGTATAAGAAGAATCATAGATGAATGTCATTGTGTATAATACAAGCCTGAGAACAAAAACTGTAGTCTACACTTCAGCTCTACACCGAACCGAAGCGAGGGCGGGCCGCTAGTACTATACAAAAGTCAAAAGAACTATTCTGTAAATCCAAATAAATGTGTTAACCTTTCTTCGAAAGATCTCCTCAAGTTGATTATGCAGAAAGCAGACCTGGAAAGAGAAAACACCTGCTATCTAGAATATAAAGCATCAATGACATTTCTTAAAATGTTCAACATAATAATTCCTTACAAATGAATTTATAATAACGCATTCATTCTATTCAACATAAAAAAATTGTGTGTGTCAGCTCCGACGCACGACTGGAGTGTACTCCTTTTTTTTCATCAATGGTTGTACCATACCTCGTTGTCCCCATTGCTCTTATCAGAAACAATATCTTAATTCAGTTCAGATTTTAAAATTTTTATTAATGTCAATCCGACATCTTTGTTTGTCAAAGTTGCGCGACATAGGATGCGCACCAAAAACGTACAAAGGTCATTCATCGATAGATTTCACTCCTCACATTTTTCTCATACCGGGCCCCTTATATATGCAAATCGATTCTAAAGGAGTCAACTCCAATATCTTTTGTGACAGCAATCATAGAAAGGAGGTTTTATCAGAGATTGATAATGTCTTCAACCCTTTCATCCCAATAACCCAGGCAGGTTGTGTTCCCACGGAGAATCCAAATATTGATTGAAGGGAGCGCATCTGTCGTTGTTCCAGAGAAAGTCCCACCTAAAGATACTTTTCGGTAACATGTGCTCCATTGTGCGCATATGTTTTGGGTACTCCGCGTAATGTGTTATTAGTTATTTTTCGGGTACGCAGCCTTTTGTACGTGGACCCTTTCTGTTTGTACCGAAGATTGTCATTAAGGAAATGAGAGTTATATGTTGAGTCGAGTTGTCTGTTAATTGCTTTTGTTCAAAAGACATCAACGCGCCCGCTGTCTTAACAATTGGTTGTAAAGAAATTATGTACTTTCGAATTGTTTTAACTTCAACGAAGTCGGTTTGAAGTGTCGACGACCTACTAGGCCGAGTGGTTTGTATGCTGGGTTTCATGGTGACGCTGAATCGTGAGATCTCGGGTTCAAATCCCGGTGGGGGCAGATGTTTGTGTGATGAATACGAGCATTTGTGCTCCAGTCATGAATGTTTAATATGTATTTCTAGGAGCTCGATGGCGCAAGTGGATAGCGCATTCGGCTGCGATCGTTAAGGTTAAGCAACTTTCGCAGTGGTCGGTCATTGGATGGGTGACCAAAAATTTTCTATCTCGGGCTTTCCGTGCTTCGGAAGGCACGTGAAGTCGTTAGTCCCGGCTGCATCTGCAGTCGTTAGCACCCACTAATCCGCACTGAGCCCGCGTGGTGGGTCATGGCCCAATATCCCTATTCCATCTTTAGGGAAGGCTTGTGCCCCAGCAGTGGGGACATTTATAGGATGATGATGATGATGATATAAATATACTTATATATGTATCAGTATATGTATTCTATCCGTTACCCTAGCATCCCATAACACAAGCCTACAGTGCTCACTTTGTGGTAAGGCTAATTGGTGTGTTGGTTTAAAAAAAAGAGTTAAATTTTGTGAAAGAAATTATATCAAATAAATTTGATCCGAACAAATGTTTATTACATACGAGTACAAAAAACTTGTATTATAAAGTAGTCTTAGGGATGAATAGAAATCTTTGTAACATAAAAAAACTATAGCCCAATATACCCGATGCACGATTTCATTGAAAAACTGAAGAACTACTTTTTACTTAACCAAATTAAACCCTTTCTTGATCAAATGATAGGTTGTATTTTTTCAAAGAATGCGAAGGGTAGTATTTTTTCTAAGATACAGAAAAACTTTGATCCCCTAACCCATTAAAAGATGCGAGGCGTCAGGTTACACGTGACGTCACTTCCTTTTTATTAAAACGATATCCGGTGCAGTCCGGAATCGAACCTGTGTAAATAGGGCTGTTTACTTTTGTACTGTCGAGACGTAATGATAGGTTTCGATGGGGCTGCATTCATTATTATTATAAGAGTTTTTAAATTTTTAAAGTTTCTGATCGATCTGTTCCTAATAATAATAGTTAAAATAATAAAAAAGACGATCAAAAATTTATTTAGTTATAATTTCTATTATTTTTAAAGCATGTAACTGCTTGATGTTTAAATCTAAAGAAAATATAACTAGAAAAAAATCCACGCGGACCAGGCAGCAGACGGGACTCGAACCCTTCGCAATCCGGGCGAATGCACTGACCAATTATGCTACCGCGGCCCTCACGGACCGCGTCGAAATTCTTCTAGCCATTCTTAAGCTGCAAGGCAGCGCCATCTCTTCGCATTATAGGTAACCCACAATGTCAAATGAATACTTTTACAAGTATTAAACATTTGAAAGAAGAAATAGCAATTATTTATTTAGTTTCTTATGAAACCATCAGCTTATTTGCAAGAAAAAATCAGTAAATTATTCTCACTCATATACTAAGTCCTTTCAAATATTTGTTTACTTAAGAGATTATTTTGATATATTGCCTAATCTAATGGGGATGATTACTATTTTTTTTCTTCGTTTATCAGGTAGATTATCAAAAGATATTGGACACGTATTTTTTCTTTTTTCACATAATATAAACATTGCAGAGATATATTCATTTGAAAAGTCGTATGACGTCACGTTTTAGTATACTCTTAAGTGAAAATTCACTAAAACGATACGTCAAGAGCCCCTACTCCCAAACTTTGACGCGCTATAACTTTGTCATTTTTTGGCTGATTGCCCAAAGAAAAAATACGTGTCCATTATTTTTTGATCATCTAACTGACGGACTAAATAGAATTTCGTTTACTGTACCCCGTCATCACCCCTATTCGTTGAGCAAATAAGAACTTCCTTCGTTTGGTTACAACTATCTATAACTTTAATTAATTTTATTCTACTCGTCAATCACGTGTATTACGAAGGCTTCGAACCTGCGGCTACGGTTTCGCATTCAAAGGTCATTGACCACGCGGCCAATTATAAACAGCTCAGTCCTTCGACAATGTCAGTTAATGCCGAACTGACTGACTTTTAAGTTACGACCACCCGAGCCGAGTCCTACAGCCTCCGAGTGGAGGGCCCGTGAGAGAGACGCCGCTATAGGGAAGAAAGAGAGGGCGCACGGGCAACGTCCTGATTTGTCAATAAACTTGACCCACATTTCATTGAGTGCGCCTGCCAGGAATCTTTGTAAGGAGTACTTCACACCGAAATCCACAGAATCCAAAATTATACAAATCTCATTTAACGCGAAACTGGAAATTTCCAAAACTAGGAAAATATTTACTAGTGGGTTACCTACAATGCGAAGAGATGGCGCTGCCTTGCAGCTTAAGGCCAGGAAAATTTCGACGCGGCCCTCAGGGCTGTGGTAGCATAATTGGTCAGCGCATTCGCCCGGATTGCGAAGGGTGCGGGTTCGAGTCCCGCCCGCTGCCTGGTCCGCGTGGATTTTTTTCTAGTAAAACTTTTCTTTAGATTTAAACATCTAGCAGTTAAATGCTTAAAAAAACAAAAACATAAATATTTACTATTTTTAATAACTACTACCAAATTTTGGTATTACATTCAATTGCAGATTCTCAGATCTGTTTTGGGGTGTTTAAACTCATAACTCATTTATTGCTGTCCATAATGTTACAACAGGTGTTCAAAATATTTACAGATCAAATTATGGACCCTGTCGGGCACAGCAAATAACAATTATTATAATAATGCCAATTTCTAACATATCAATGTGAAATATTTATAAAAAGATTAAAAAAACAAAAGAAAATGGGATCAGGTTTCATGACCTTGTTTTATTAGTTTATTATTTTTTTACCAATTACATAATTTATCTAGTTGCATCATTTAACATACATATAATAAAAGTTCCTGGAGTAGGATATGGTCCAGATAGGCAACAATCTTTAAGAGAGGTAGCGCATGAAGGATTTCTCGCACAAAAATAAGGAAACAATAACATAATGTGGGCA
Source organism: Chilo suppressalis (assembly GCA_902850365.2). Lineage (NCBI taxonomy): Eukaryota > Metazoa > Arthropoda > Insecta > Lepidoptera > Crambidae > Chilo > Chilo suppressalis. The sequence goes on along the minus strand of OU963898.1, from coordinate 31,618,394 downwards.
AAGGCAGCCTTATCGCTTTAAGCGATCTCTTCCAGACAACCTTTTCGGTAAAGGATAACTAAACGAAGAGGTAGTTGCAGTATGCCAGCAAGATAAAATAAAGAAATGTACATATTTTCTTAAACATATAAAGATTATATACAAATAAATAACACATACCTACACAAATATACATACTATATATACCTACACAAATAAACATATTATGCAATATATATTTATAGATACAGCAGACTAGGATTTAAGTAAAAGAAAATCATGTAGTATATTTTTGAACATGTTAATTGATTTAGCGTGACGGATCTCAGGCGGAAGCTTAGGAGTCAGACTTAGGAATCTGACAGCCCAGACAGAATCTGAATCTGATCTCCAGACATGAATTATAGAAACTTATTTATAAATTATATTGTGCAATTGTTTAATAATGAATTTTAAATAGATAATGGTGTCAATTCTGGCGTGATTCTCTATACTTAAAACTAAATTTAACATCAGTCTCTCCTTTTCATTCTGTATAGAGAATGACAGGGATGCACTGTTGTCAAATTTAAGTTTAGCTTTAGAGAATTATGCCAGAATCGACATCAATAACCATCTAATGTTGCTGTGCCCTTGCAGGGCGACACGTGGTTACTGTATTTGTTATGTACCACTTTATTTTTGTGAATGTGATATGCAATAAATAATTAAAAAGTATATATAAATAAAAAAAGTGTGTGATCGTCATTATGAACGCGGGTCTAGCGAGGTCCTTGTCCGACGTAACGGTGCAGGGTTGGCTCCAATGTCTCGCGTGGTGCCCACCGCTCCGTGAACTGTATTCTTTTATCACCCGTTTTTAGTACCGCAATTAAATACGTTACGACCGAAATTCTTAAAGCACTTAGTGTTTTTTTTTTATAAATAGGATAGGTACTAAATGTACCTGTTTTTTTATGGTAGTAAAATGTTGGTGGTAACCGTAGGAAAGGCTAATCTCAGCGCTTTGTTGTTTAACGGGAATGTTTTATGTAGAAGCTGTGCCCGTGGACACGTTTATGAGAAATTTGAATCCCCGCGGAATATATTCGTTCTATATTAGAAATAAACTCTAAATATCAGGTGAATAAAGTGCTTTTTCAAGTGCCAAAGCTCTTTCACATAAGTGTTCCGTGTGTTTTTTACAAACACTAAAAAATATATAAATAAACATTTTTTAAGAAATTTAGTAAATAAAATATTCTCTTTCTCTTGTAAGGACAAAACGATTAATAAGACTTTCATGTCTTAATCACTAAAGTTGACTTATCAACATCTTTGAATATTTAAAATTATAAATGTATACTCAATACTCACTAGCAAATTATTCCGTCGTTAAAGTCACAAACCACTCAGCCAGTGCCCATCAACTTTAAAAACTTTAAGTTTAACTTCTAAGCTTACCTCAAACATGTCATTTTAGTGACATGCACCAATTTCTATAGTTATGATTATGAGTAATGTTGCTCGAAATAAATGAATTTTGTTTTTATTTTATTTACATTGGAAAAATGGACTAAAATGGACGATACATTGGTCAATTTGAGAAAGGCACCTGTCGTATGTCTGAACCGTGAACTGCAGCAGTACTGCTATTCTGGCATTCTCTCACTACAAATGGACAACACAAATAATTCGTGAACTTAAAAAAATAGATAAATAAATAAATAGATATAGAAAAAATAATACAGCATTTATAAAATAACTATTATTATTATTTAATATATAATAATAGTACTATTATATTATTACTATTGTGCGTAAATTAAGGATTATTTCCTCAAGCTGGACTCTGACTGATCTTTTTATATGTTCATTACTTTGTATTGTATTTATAGCTTTTATATAGTTTCTATATTTTATTTTCCTATATTTACGTTTATTTATTAATTTTTACAATGTACAGCTCTCTGTTTCTACTATTCTTATGGTATCGTTTCATTTAGACAAAGGTTGCCTGGTAGAGATTGCTATCTTAGCAATAAGGCCGCCTTTTGTGTTTGCGTCCCTGTTTTATGTTTATTGTTTTTTTTTTGTAACAGTGCAATAAAGAGTATTCATTCATTCATACAGCAAAATTGGTATATCTACACTTTAACGACGCCTCATGTGCTAATTTTATTCTATTTATATCTACTTTAACTACAATTTTCCTAGAACACGTCCAGAGCACCTCCTGACGTGTGTCCGACAGTACACACGCGAGGTACAGTTATCGCCGCGTCGCCGTTGGTCGGTGACGCGCGCGCAAGGACGTTCGGCGCCCGCGCAGCCACGTGCTCGGCTTATATTATGTAGGTACCATACGACTCGACTCGAGACATTGTGAGTCAGAGCTCGCTTACTACGTTTTTAGATCCTTGTCCCATGAACGCTGGTTTCGCAAGCACGCGAGAAACTATAAATCTACCCGCTACTGAACTGCTTACTGAATTTAGACCTTATTTGTATGAAGGTTCGTCTCGGAAGCCGCACGCGTGAAACTATGCATCGATGCGGTACTTCGTCTGCGGAGGAGATATCGATGTAAACAAACTTTATTAGGCATTAAATGTCTCAACTACTCATCTTCACAAGGTAATAAGAACCTCAACCAGGGAAACCAAAAATTTGCATAAATATTGAGAAAGCTTTTAATGCACAATGGCGACTCTAAGCTTTCTGTATGCACAGAATCTGAGAGAAAGAAAAAGGAGGATCAACATTAAAAGGGATGTCGGGACTAAAAGATTTGAACACTTGAATTGGAGTGTTCGCCTGAAAAAGTTACCTTTTTGATGCTAATGTATTTCGTACAAGTTCAGTTTGATGCTAATGTATTTCGTACAAGTTCTGTTTGATGCTGATGTATTTCGTACAAGTTCTGTTTGATGCTGATGTGTTTCTGCTGGTCAATAAACCATCTGAGCTCCGGCCGTTTTTCCACCGCAGCTGTCATCGGCACACCAAGGAGAATGAGATTATTTCTGAATGAGATTAAAATAACTTGACGGACAACCGGCCCACTCTGCAGAGCTCTGGCTTATAAGCACTCCTGCAGCTATCGTCTTTTCTGCCGCTCTTTTCTAGCTTCAGATGGGATGAGGTAATTAGTTGCACCTTGTAAAACAACATATAAACAGCAAGAAGGTATATGAGGTATAGCGTAGATCTAACGGCATAGGCAACGTGGCCAGTCCGCTGGTCCGCCACGGTCCGCCGCGCGCGCCGGCGTGACGTGACGTATGCTGCCTAACTGAACTCGGCACAGAAGCGTATACAGTCCATACACAACAGGTTTTTTTTACGCTTGACGCTATGGGAATGGACATCCTCCAGGAAAGAGATGGAAAATGATCAAAGCATATTACACAGCCGGCTGGAGGGTCATGACTTCAACTGACTAAAGAGTATAGAGGAAACCTCTAGTCAATAAGGTTTTTGGGGCGACATCGGAAGAGATCTTCCCTTGAAGCTCCGAAAGGGGTAATTCAAGAGCCTTCTTAGATTATACTTAGACAGTCATATCAGCTAAAGATGCTGGCGGCTCAAGCGCGAAAGTGCATACAAGGTACGATGGATGTGTACCTCGGTCTTTTTCGCTTATTCCACGACAACGGCCAATCAAAGCCTCGAGTGGTCTAGTGTATTTATGACCAAGAAGAGATGACTATTCCAACCTGACCTAAGACATTAGAGCCCGTATTACAGAGTGACAAATAAGTGTTGATCTTCACTTGAGTACAGTTAGAAAGAGATGTCGCTATGTGCTATAGATAGTATATTTCTAACTATGCTCAAGACTAGATCAATCACTGAGAATCTTTCTTTAATACGGGCCTTAGTGACTCATTTCTTTGTAGCTGTATCAGTTATTGGAATGCTTTGCCCGCTACAACCCCTGTCCTTCGCAAGAAGAAGATGCTTAAAGGAGCAACTTGCCAGTTGTGGTGGATAGAACTGCACCTTCTTCGCGTCTGGACTCTTCCGGCACTTAACATCAGATGGGATGGAATTTTGCTCGTAACTAAGTGTATATAAAAGAATCCCTCCGCCTTAAATACTTCAAGAGCCACTCACTATATCTCTCGGATCTTGCTGCCTCTAAACTGGTACGCTTTTATAGTATACTAGCTGACCCAGCGAACTTCGTATCGCCATAAAAATATGGGTGGTAGAGGGGTGAAAATTAAGGGTTGTTTGTGTTTTCAATATTACGATACATATTTAACGTAGTTTTTTTTTTCTTCAGACGATTTAATAATTATTTTGAACACAAAATCGGTTATTGTGGTTAAACCATGATAGCTAGATATATGTTCTCGCAGACTTTTTTGTAGGTCTTAATGGGATCTACAAACTCGTAGTACATTATTTTGTTCTATTGTCAATAGTTTTTGCAGCGCACGCAAAAATAGATATTCGATTTTACACCTTGTGTTACAAAATAGCAATTTTATTACGGATTCCTAATTTTGAAAAAAAAAATAAAGCTTATATAGCCTTCCTCGATAAATGGACTACCCAACACTGAAAGAATCATTCAAATCGGACCAGTAGTTTCAGAGATTAGCGCGTTCAAACAAACAAACAAACTCTGCAGCTTTATAATATTAGTATAGATTTATGATATTAGTGCAGTAAGTTGGGTATGAATGAATGATCACTTTATTGTACACCATGACATTTTAAATTACAATTAATTAAAACTATTACATAATAGTACAAACGGCGGCCTTATCGCTTAGAAGCAATTTCTTCCAGGCAACCGTATTACAAACGAGTAGATGAATGTAAGCCCGAGACGAAGTCGAGGCCTTACCATAGTCACCAGTGTGTAAATACCAATTCCGCACGAATATCATACAACGTTTTTCAATAAATTTGCGAGAAAACAGAATAATATTGAAGTAACGAAGCAAACTTTTTCTAAGACGAAAATGGCGCGCATTTCCACGTGGAGCCACGTGCCAGTGATGAAAATTAGAACTGCATGTTTCGGCTATTTTTTATTTATTTTTTATTTCCAACACTCACACCAATTAGCCTAGCCCCAAAGTAAGCACTGTAAAGGCTTGTGTTATGCGATACTAGGGTAACGGATAGAATACATATATTGTACATATATAAGTATATTTATATGAAATACATATTAAACATCCATGACTGGAGTACAAATGCTCGTATTCATCACACAAATATCTGCCCCCACCGGGATTCGAACCCGGGACCTCTCGAGTCGGCGACACCATGAAACCCGGCGTATAAACCACTCTGCCACGGAGGTCGTCAAAAAGTTTTAGTCGTTTTAGTTAAAGTGAGCCAAACTTATAGATCAAAAGCTCTTCCAAGGAGGTTCGACCGAAATAAAAGAAACCATAAATGATACGCCGAGTGCCATAAACTGGCGCGTGCGGTAAAATTTTTACCGCACGCTCTGTTGTATGAAGGTTGTACGGTGCGTAATTTTAAACTTTTAATCAACGAGTACAACCTCTGTAAATGCATTTTTTTGAGCAAATGTGTTGAAAAGGTTATTAACGATCAATACCTCCTCCTACTCCCAAGTATAATCACTACAGGTCTCACAGCACCGTCCGGCATGAACGCGAGCACGCTTCACCCGTTTACGAGGTTACATTTGGAAATATACCTTATCATTAAAAGTATTAACACAGCTTGAAAAATAGAATATTATACTTTTTGCTTGGACGAGCGGTTTGTACGCGGGGTTTCAAGATGTCGCCTACTCGAGAGATCCAGGGTACGAATCTCAGTGGGGCCAGAGGTTAGTGTGATAAATACGAGCATTTGTACTCCATACATATATTAAACGTCCGTGTGTTTAATGTATATTTCTATATAAAACTAGCTGACCCAGCGAACTTCGTACCGCCATAAATAAATAGGGGTTGGTGGTAGAAAGTTGTAAATTTAGGGATGTATGTATTTTTATATGCTATATCATAAAAAAAATTAAAAAAAAAATTATCTAAAATTGAAAAAAAAAATTTAGGGGTGGATTACCCTTAAAATTCAGGGGGATGAAAAATAGATTACATCCGATTCTCAGACCTACTGAATATGCATATAAAATTTGACGAAAATCGGTCGAGCTGTTTCGGAGGAGTTTAACCACAAACACCGCGACACGAGAATTTTATATATTAGATAGGTTATATGTTACAGTATATAATGTTTTCTATCTGTTACCCTAGTATCCCATATCACAAGCCTGCTTCTGGATTTTTTTCTAGCAAATTTTTTTGTATCTATAATTTATTCAAAGTTTAAATCTAAAACTTTGAATAAATCATAGATACATGTCATACCAATAAAAAAAAATATCAAGTGATAAAACTTGCAGTTTGCATAAAAAGATGTTGAGTTGATGTTGTATATTTGCAACCTCATCCTCTGGAGAAAACTGTTCAAAATGGCCGTGAAAGCGGGGGGCGTCTGCCTCGCTAAACATAGTATCGAAGTATGCGCAGGCGCAGCCACCGCTCCATTGAGCTGCGGAGAATGAACCGTTGCCAGCGAAAGTCGTGGCAGTTAATAGGAGTAATTTATACAGCTTACATACAACCAGATAAATCTTACTAGATAACAAGGATGCACCCGCCATTAGAAACTCTGAGATTATAGAGACTACTGTCAAATATGTTAAGATACCTTTTGTCATAATCATAATCAAAATAATTTATTCAGTTTAGGCTGTCAAAAGCACATATGAATATCTAGAAGCTAGGCCATCGGTTCGTAAATCTACGGCGGGAGACCTTGTACTGAGAAGAACCGGCAAGAAACTCAGCAAGGGCTGTTTTTTTCTCCCAGTTTTATCATTTACAGAGTTGTCAAGTTGAATAATGACTTCAGAGATGATTCATGAAGCCACCTTTCATTGCATAATGTGAAATTATACGTTAATTGTTCACCTGCATTTTGATTGTTGTGTCACACAGTATAAATCAATATTATTAATGTTATTATAAATGTCAATGTTATAAATATGATAAAGAATTCGAGTTCTAAGTCTTAAGTCTTATTTGTTTATCAACAAACGCAAATTTTCCATAAATAGTTTATAATGGAATCTTTACATATAAAAGTTACTGTCTTTAGCAATAAAAGCAACACTCGAGCTATAAATAAACAGATTTAACTGTTAAACCAAAGCGAGTAAACAAATATATGTGTCTATTTGTGGCGCAAATAAACTTTCCTGTACCACCAAAAATTCTAGAGCAACCGTAAAAGGAGGGCAAGCTATAAATAAAACTAGCAAGCTTAACGCGGCTGAACATTTTGGCAAGCCAACAAATAAGTAACAAAGAGTAAAGTCTAGCTGTTTTTTGTGTCGCAAAAAATGATGTGCCCGTAGCGAAGTGGCGTTTGGTAGCTCGGATGACCTAACTTTGTTGGACAACTGAGGGCTTTTTGCAAATCAAACCGTAAACATCCGTGACCATTGATAATTTAGGAAACTTTGAGCGGGTCATTGTGTAAGGATAATGCAATTTTTGTATGCATTCCATTTTGAACACTGAGCTGATCAGTGTTGCCAGGTCCGATTTTCAAAAATCGGGAGGCGTTATAGAAAAAAACAGTAGATGTATGCAAACATTATTAATGACGGAAAATGCAACTCAACATGAAATTTAAAAAAGAAAATCGAAATCTAAAAAAAACAGGAGATTCATGTAGAAAAACAGTAGAACAGGAGAAATTTCAGAAAAACAGGAGATCTCCTGTAAAATCTGGAGACCTGGCAACACTGGAGCTGGTGTATTTTATATTTAAAAATGTTTGTATTATTTATTCTTTTAGCATTTAACTGCTAGATATTTAAATCTTAAGTAAATATTACTAGAAAGAATTCCACGCGGACCAGGCAGCAGACAGGACTCGAACCTGCACCCTTCGCTATCCAGGCTAATGTACTGACTATCGTACTACCGCGGCCCTGATGGCCGTGTCGAATTTTTACTAGCCTTAGGCTGCAAGCTTCGCATTGTAGATAACCCACAATCCCTAAATGATTTTGTATTTTTTGGACCGGATGAGGGATCTGAATTTTTGGATTAAAAAATCTGTCAAACAACGACCAAGTTTGTGAATCTTGAAAATGTACTCACAGGAATCCATATCATTTTATAACCCTTACCTAGTTTATACCCATGTTTTTTTTAAAAACTTTTCATCCAATAAAATGACACTAATCTATTTTATCAAACTTTTATCGATACAAAATGTTAGGGAACAGGTTACACTCAGATTACAGAACTAAACGCAGTTGGAGCGCATGGTACACAGAATTCGTACCACCAAAACAAATATCAAATCAAAAGTGAATATCAACTCGTATCAGTAAATTACCAGTAACAACGCATTGCGTTATGAAAAAGTGCCGTGAGTGTTTTTAATTATCAAAACTGTGTCGCCTTGTTCAAACATTGTAAAAACTGTTCGCAAAGACAAAATAGATCTTTACTGGTCTGGTCCGCGTGGATGTTTTTCTAGTAAACTTTTCTTAAGATTTAAACATCTAGCAGTTAAATTCTTAAAAAAAATAAAAAAAATTCATAAGATCTTTACTTTTAACTTCGTATTTGCTTTGGTGGCCGCAACTTCGTGTTCCGTGCGTTATATTTGACTTTTATTCTGTAACCTGAGATAACATATATGTCGAGAAAATTTCAACATTCTAATACATTTTGATGCACAGCCCTCTTATCAAAATAGTTTTCCAATGACATCATAGTACATAAGAAAATAAGAAAATCTTCATCTATCGATAGATAGAGTCTGTGTGGAAAGAGAATAGGATTTAGATTGGAGGCCGCTGTAGTGCTTTTCTACCGTATTTGTAAGGTTTTACCCCTTTTAGACATGATTTAATACAAAAAACCGCAAGAAATCACAACAACAAACAAATCCGTATCAATACAAAACTTTGACGTTTTACAGATTGCTGGGTTTTGATTGCCAAATAAAAATCTTAATGTTAGTTCCGTTTTTCGCCACGCCCATTCTGTTTCCGCACAGACTCTAGGCTCACTCTTGCCTAGTACCTAATCCATCACTGTTATATCTTTCTTCTATAAAAAAAAAACAAAATTCAATATCGTTTATTCAGTCTAGGCTGTTACAAGCACTTGTGAATGTCGAAAAGCTACGCCATCGGTTCGCAAAACTACGGCGGGAGACCATGTACTGAGAAGAACCGGCAAGAAACTCAGCAAGGGCTGTTTTTTTCTCCCTGTATTGTATACAGAGTCGTCAAATTGAAAAATGACTTCAATATGAGGTAACTCATAAAGTCACTTTCCATTACAAATGCAAATACTATAAAAATTATGACTATATAAAAAACTGGTTTAACAAAGTTTAGGAATGCCGTGTCCTGCTGTTTAGGCAAAAAAAATGAATGAAAAAATTATGATATCTGAATATATGAATATCCTCTTATCCTTTAATATTTTACACCCATATAGTGATCAAAGCAAGCCCGCCTATGATGATTTAACGACATTGGTAAAGCAAACGAAAAATTGACAATTTGTATTAAGCCACCATGACTTAACACGTAATTTGAATAATCCCAAATCTCTATTTTATATCGTCTGCGTATGGAGTTTATTGTTTAAGTCAACTTCAAGTAAGTTGCTTTATCTCCTTTTCAAGTTCCGTAACAGTTATAAGTGTTATAAATAAGGATTAACTTCTCTCATATCGTAAAGTCGTAAAGAATTCTGTTGGAACTTGTTTAACAGTTCCTAGTTAACGGTTTTTCGGTGATGATCAGTTTTTCTATAATATACAAGTAGGAGCTTAACTTATACCCATGTTTTGAGATACTCTTCACTGACAACAAAAATATAAATTTTTTCAACGCAGTGAAATTTTGTTGCTGAAATATTTGAGAGTTTTTTGTGATAGTTATAGCCTACTTTTGTATTAAAAAGTTTAACCATAGGTTAACTTGGCGAAATGACCTATATATAGAGCCGTAAAGTTTAAATGGACGACCTCCGTGGCCGAGTGGTTTGTACGCCGGGTTTCATGGCTGTCGCCGACTCGAGAGGTCCCGGGTTCGAATCCCGGTGGGGGCAGATGTTTGTGTGATGAATACGAGCATTTGTACTCCAGTCATGGATGTTTAATATGTATTTATATAAATATACTTATATATGTACAGTATATGTATTCTATCCGTTACCCTAGCATCCCATAACACAAGCCTTATAGTGCTTACTTTGGGGCTAGGCTAATTGGTGTGAGTGTCGGAAATATTTATTATTATTATTATTATAAATAGCCCGCATGAATACTGCTTATGCGTACCCCAAGCAGTTAATAGGAATTATGATTCTTTAAAAACTTTGAGAAGTAAGCAATTGTAAAATGTAATCTCATTTTTAATTATTTTCAATTACAATATAGGCATATAATATAACATATAATAAAAGCTATAAAATAATAAGATACAAATTCTTAGACAACACAGAAATCAATGTTACCAGGGAAGATCCCTGGTGCTGATTTGGTGCTTAAGTTCTGTGACTATTCCAGTGATAATAGTCACTCACACAATTTATTCAAGTACACGAAAATCACACCAATTCAACAAAGACACAATAAACAGTCTATGTTAGACCAAAAGTATTTTTTAACCGGCCAAAACAACAAAGCTAATCAAATATCAAAAGTCATGTAGTTTCAAGTTCATAATGCGAACGTCTCGACAAACAGCAACACTCGAGACCCAATCGAGGTTTCGCGGTCAACCGCGGATTTGGGGCTTAAAGGGGGTGAGGGGGGAAGGGGGTCTCGAAAAGTGAAACGAGATAGCTGTAACCGGTGACGCTGAACATCTCTCCCTCCGTATGCCTCAAACAAGAAGGTTCAGATTCGTGTAAAACTTCTCGGATTCTGACGTATAAGTTAGTCAGGTTCACGAATCTTAATGGCCATTATTAATCCTCGGACTACCATGAGACTCGGAAGATTTATAACAATTGGTCTGTCAATTTGAACTTTATGGTTTAATGTAGCTGTTTGTTGAGTGATTGATTGGTATTCAACGGTGTTGATGGTAGCGAAATGCTTCTCCTAACGATATTGGATGTCCATTGGCTTACATAGAGTTATGATACTAAACTAGAAAAAAATATGTTACTAACGGGGCTTGCTATATACAGTTGCGGATCGACTTTTAATAACTAACACTTTAACACAAATTTTAAATTAAGTCTAACGACAGCACTCAATTTTAATTTCAACAAACTTACCTGTTGATTTGATTCTTCGAGAATAGAGATGATGGCAAATTTTTTTTTTCGTTTATCATGTAGATTATCAAAAAGTATTGGACACGTATTTTTTCTTTTTTCACATAATATAAACATTGCAGAGATGTAGCGATTTGAAAAGTCGCATGACGTCACGTTTTTGTACAATTTTAAGTGAAAATTCACTAAAAAGTGACATCACGAGCCCCTACTCCCAAACTTTGACGCGCTATAACTTTGTCACTTTTTGGTCGATTGCCCAAAAAAAAAATACGTGTCCATTATTTTTTGATCATCCAACTGACCCTATTGTTGTAAGATTTATCCCTCAATCGCAAATCAAAACCTTATGTTTAAGCAGGCAAACAAGGTGACAATCCACCTGATGGAAAGTGGTTCTGTCTTCCATGGCAGCAGTACTAAGGGTACTCAAGCATTACTGTATCTGAAGGAATAGATTTATCCGTCTTTTAAAGACCGCCATATTATAACTGCTATGGGAAGTTCGTATCAGATCTTTAAAATTAGCCTGATTTGTTTATCGTTTTTTAAATATAATCTGTTTGTTACTAACCCACTATCGATCGATTGTTATCCGAAATAAACGATTATTATTATTGACATTTCTATGCCACATATCATGGTAGAATATGTGAACAAAAAAAATACAACCTTGTCATCATATTATGTACTAGCGGCCCGCCCTCGCTCCGCTCCGGTGTAGAGCTGAAGTGTAGACCACAGTTTTTGTTCTCAGGCTTGTATTATACACAATGACATTCATCTATGATTCTTCTTATACCTGCATGCAAAGTCTCAGCCCGATCGGTTTAAAATTGACAAAGTTTCATACAACTTTCATTCCCTATTTTATCCGCTTGGGGGTAGAATTGACCAAAATCCTTTCTTAGCGGATGCCTACGCCATAACATCTACCTGCATGCCAAATTTCAGGCCGATCCGTCCAGTGGTTTGGGCTGTGCGTTGATAGATCACTATGTCAGTCAGTCACCTTTGAGTTTTATATATATAGATAGATAGATACCATATTCTATGAAATAAATGTTGAACTTTTTTTATTTTATCTTGATGGAACAATCATAGGATAAAAAGGACAGCGCGTATCGCATGCTGCTAGAACGCAAAGTGTCCAAATTGATGCCTCAGACCATCAACAGGTTAATTATGATGATGATTAATACAGTGTGCTTTCTGTTGTATCCAGGTAGTGCCGTCATCGCGGCGTTATTGTCCCTTCTCACCGCATACAGCCTCCGCAATACTGGCAAGCAGACTTCAAGGAGGGGCGCACAACTATGATATACCGTGGCTGACACAAACAAAACATCATCGTAACAGGTATGTATCACATATAAGATGACACATCAATGTGGCTTTTATTCACCCCGCTTAAAAATAAAAACCATTCGGATGTTCCATGCTTACTCAAAGCCTCCCTGATAAGGTCAGATGCGTTATTGCGTATATCTGTTTTAGTATATTTTGTACTAGTGGCCCGCCCTCGCTTCGCTTCGGTGTAGAGCTGTAGTGTAAACTATAGTTTTTGTTCTCAGACTTCTGCTATAAAGAATGACTTTATTTATATAATTACACGTGTTATTGTGAGTCAACCATAAAAGATAGACATATGCTGTTGCGGGATATTTTTTAGACAATTTTATGTAGAATATTTCCGTCATACATGATTTCTATGTAACTTTAACCATTAAAGCTACATACGCGACGGAAGCTTAAAAAATGGAGTAACTTCTCCCGTTTTTCCAATATTTCCCTTCACTACTCTGCTCCTTTTGATTGTAGCGTGATGAAAAGTATACTTTAACCTGCCCAGGAGTGTGAAGAATAATTGTACCAAGTTTCGTTAAAATCTGTCGAGTAGTTTTTGTTTCTATAAGGAACATACACACAGACAGACAGAGAGACAAAAATTTTACTGATTGCATTTTTGGCATCAGTATCGATCACTAATCATCCCCTGATAGTTATTTTGAAAATATATTTCATGTACAGAATTGACCTCTCTACAGATTTATTATAAGTATAGATATATACAATACATACATCTAAATATGTATGCTATATCTACAATACATACATAAACATACACATAATTATGACAGTCAAATATGAGAACGCAGATTAATTATATTAAGATAATGCTCACGAACCAATCCCTGAAATACAAGTTTGTTAGCAGCTTTACGTATATTAGGGGGCAAGTCATTCCAGAGTCGTACAGCCGTGATGGTAAAAGAATATGAGACGGGTTTGGAGACAGTGAGATCCTAAGGGGACTTCAAGCCGAGAATCAGCGAGTGCCTCTAGAGGTATTCTAGGCGGGTGGCATCTCCCCACGGGGGGAGTCTCCTCTCCGTCTGAAGACATTAGTTTAAGTTGTATCCTTCCATCTGTGCGTGGATAAAAATACTATTAGCAATGAAAGTAGAGAGACACTAAGCAAAGAATATCCAAAATCGACTTATAAAATTGGTTTTGGAGGCCTTTGATCAAAAACGGGCCGAGCTTCATAAACGAGTTGCATGCCTTATTTTGAAAAGCAGCTTCTTAAAAAGACCTAGGCTTGTTGAAAATATATCGATGTATCGATATATCGATATTTTTTGCCGATATATTTTGATTCGATATATCAATACATCGATACAAAATAACCAATATCGAAATTCATATCAAAAACGATATTTTTTTAATTATTAGCGGCATATCACGATCTAACTAAATTCGTATCTGGAAAAATCGTAACTGGATCTTAGATTAATGATATACAACATATCTATGATCTGTGCGGTATTTAGTATTGTCTATGTCATCATTCGAAAATAGGGTCTATTTTTAGGGAGATAATTTTCGTTCCATTATTTTTCCGCGTGTCATATTTCGTGAGCGATATTTTTGGGAAAATTGGTCCGATATATCGATATATCGATGTTTTTTTCGCGATATATCGAAGCCGATATTCATATTTTTTAAAATATCGATGTATCGATATATCGATATTTTTTTCAACTTTCGACATCCGTAAAAAGACCTAAATAATGTAATTCACACAATAAGGAGAATTTTCTCCGCATAGTGACGTCATCACGGACCTCCGAATGACTAACAGGATGCAAATAAACTGCTTCTCAGAGCCTCGGAGTAACCAAATTCCTTTGGCACTTACAAGGAATCACATGAGAATTTTGGAAATCGGCTTATTAAACCCAATAAGTTTAAAAAACTTTAAACTGCAAAAATTCACTAAAATTTTTTTTTTTTTTTTTTAAGAAAAGAAAAAAAAAACTAAAAGTGATAAGGCTTTTGTTCTACCACTGCTGTCCTTCTTGAATTAACTTATAATAATCAAGATAAACAAATATGGGGAAAAAACACAGCCATTCCAAGCTAAACTGTGATATTGAAATTAAAAATAGCAAAGATACCAATCGTAAAATATAATGAGAATTTCAAGATGTTAACAGATAGTCATAGTCATTTATTCCATAAACAATTTTCATCGTATTGGAAATCACAAACAATTTACAATAAAATTATTAGATAAAATTAAAATCCATTTAAATATGATTAGCATAAAATTACAAAAATTCTTATATAATAACATTTCAAAATTATTAAAACAATTTACAATTAAATTATTACTTCATGCAATATTAATAAAATTAAATATTATTAAAATGACAGCATACAATTTGAAATAAACCGACTATAATTTAAACATGTCAAAGAAATTTCATATTAGATTTAAATTTCTGTCATCTAAATATTCTCCTATGGAATAGTAACACTTCTTCAACAAGAACATTTTAAGTTTGTCTTGGAATTTATATGGACTGTAAATGGTTTTCAATTCTATAGGGAGAACATTAAATAGCTAGATAGCTTGGAATCTCACGCAGTGACTGAAAACGTTAAGCTTAGGTCTGAAGGCACTTTTCAAATCTTTTCGACGAGGTTTTTTACTAGATGTAAAGTATCAAAGACAACAGTGGTACCACAAACATCCAAACTCATATTATTAAGTAAAAGAAGAACTATCTCTTCAATATTTCTTCTTCTTCTCTTCTATTCTCTTCTTCTTCTTGTTTTGTAACCCAAAATGTAAACCAAACTCAGGTCTAGCGACAGCACCAAATTTTCTGTTCCTATTTGACTTTAACTTTGCAGCAGTGCAGCGCAACAATTTAAGCACTAGGATTTAATATCGAAGCCAATTGTCACCTTTTTAACTACGGAAATTGGGTCACGTAGCGTTCCCAAAATCACGAGCTAAATAGGGAGGCATGTTCCCTAGGCACAGGGTGTCAATTCCGCTAAGCTAACGTAAAAATCGTGTAAACATATAACCACAAATAACGTACAAGTGATTACGCAAATCAAAAAAGTCTAAGCAATATGCATAATTTACACAAACTGGAAGTTTCATCAGTTGATATTAATCCAATAGTTATTTCGCTTTTAAATAAAATAATTAAAAATATTGAAAATCGGTCGAAAGCTTATAAAACTCATGTTGCCTTGACCCTTTTGATGATTATATATTTGCGGGTATTGTGTTTTAGTATGAACTAGCGGCCCGCCCTCGCTTCGCTTCGGTGTAGAGCTGAAGTGTAGACTACAGTTTTTGTTCTCAGGCTTGTATTATACACAATGACATTCATCTATGATTCTTCTTATATCTGCATGCAAAGTCTCAGCCCGATCGGTTTCATACAAACTTTCATTCCCTATTTTATCCCCATGGGGGTAGAATTAATCAAAATCCTTTCTTAGCGGATGCCTACGTCATAACATATACCTGCACGCCAAATTTCAGGCCGATCCATCAAGTGGTTTGGGCTGTGCATTGATAGATCACTATGTCAGTCAGTCACCTTTGAATTTTATATATATAGATAACAGTGGCACGTCAGAACTACTGAAACACCATTGGAACACGATTATCACTTTGACTTAGCTCAATCGTCACCCTGCTCTGCGCCTGAGTCGAGTCGCAGGCTTCCAAAAACCTCGTGCGTATTGGGGTCACGCGGTCATCCCGTTACCCACCAAGCAGCCAACCTGTTCGGACGACGCCGCCGCCTGCGCGCATGCACGCATTTTGGGAACGAAACGACGGACCAAACACACTTGAAGGATCATTTACCTGTCCTTTACGAAGCTAAACTTTAGAAGCTTACGAAGGCCAGAGTGAACAGGCATTGAGGAGTTCTAGCCAGAGTGGATAGAACTCAGGTGACGCAGTTACTAATTAAAAGATACTGGATTATTAATGTTGTTTATTTGATTCAAACGAATATAATTATTTTTATCTAAGCTACGCAAGGGTTGGTGCCTGAAGATTGTCTCTTGTATGGAACCTTCTATCAAAAGACAGATGATTCCTTATTTTTAATCTTAAAATCATGACATTAACTTTTTAATATAACTGCCAACCGTAGGCATTGCAAGAGTAAAGAGTTTACCTAAACAAGGAGGCAGTAACGTCACGGACGTCTTCTAGGCAGGCGTGTACCATCCTAGGCCTCATCATCGCTTTCCATCAGGTGAGATTGTGGTCAAACGCATTGCCTATTTTGCATAAAAAAAAAATGGGTGCGTGTACTTATGTAGGCGCGTGAGAAGTTATCCTTCTTTGGCATCGTTTAAAATTAGTTTTTAATTGCATGCAAATAATTAATTACAATAAATTAATAAAAAGTCTGGAAAAGGACACAGTCAATAAAGTTCAGTTTTAATTTGAAAAAATAAATAAATAATCAAAATATTCAATTAAAATCGCTACTGAATATAATTTATTAGAACATATGTGATTTGCACTTGTATGAAACTCAAACACGTATTCCGAATATACAAACTAGAAACATGTGGATAAATATTATAAATATGAATACCTATAACTGTTACTTTATTACAAAAAATAAAGATGTGGTTTTTGGTTCTACTACACCAATGGTCAAGAGATGGCGCTGTAGTCTCCTGAATCGCGCTTTGGTTCCGTTGTTCCAGATTAATAAATACTTTTGATAGGCCTTCACAATGCAGTCGTTAGCACCCACTAAATAGAGATTCTATTTCTATTTTGTTGGTAGATTTTCTTAATGTGCGGTAAACACAAAAGTAACGCATGAAGTTTGTCGCTAAAGCGACCAACTTCATGCTGTTAAAATTTTGTGTTACAGTGATGCGCGCGCATCTTAAAATTTCACTCTCATAATTTTTTCATAACGCGGCTAAAGAAGTATAACTTCAAAAAAAAAGCTGGGAAGCTTGTTATATCATCTGTTAACCAAGGCTTCACAAAACGTGTCATAGTTGCCGTGGCAGATGTAACAACTGCGTTTGATTAGATCCATATCCATAGAGAATGGACAGGATGAAAAACCTCTCTTAAAAGGAGAGCAATATGGCCATTGCGTGGACTCTAGGTGGTCCGATAGCTTGCTCTCTCTCATACTTATCTATCCAGTTATAATATACTACAGTTGGTTCGGTATACTAATTCGAGCTATCAGATGCAATAATAAGTTTTAAAAGTACTTGCTACTTTTAGGTCTTTGTGTTCGCTTATACAATAAAGTGTCAAGCCACATCCAAGTGTTACCCATAAATAAATTGAAAGATAATATAAAAAAAGCACTTATTAAAAAAGCTTATTACAAAGTGTCTGATTATATTACAGACAAAAATGCTTGGGTTTGAACTGTTCAAATCATTCCAACAGGTTTTCTATATTAAATAAATCATGATTGTATTGACGTTTTAACAACATAATGATTTGTAAATGTTATTACATTATATTTTTAATGTTGTGGAGATTTTTTCGTTCGTTTTTCTCGAGGGGCAGGGGGAAAAAATGGACAATTCAAAAGTGTTGTACTATACATCCAATTTGAAAAAAAAAGATATATTGATTTCTGATTTGTGAAGTAAAAAAACCGGCCAAGTGCGAGTCGGACTCGCGTACCGAGGGTTCCGTACAAAAATATTCAAAAATATTTTTTATTTTATGATGTAACTAAAAATTTACGGTTTTCGCAATTTTTCCTTTATCTGTACTATAAGACGTTACTTCGTACCAAATTTCAAGATTCTAAGTTCACGGGAAGTACCCTGTAGGTTTTGATTCCCGTGCGAGTTTCGAAAATTTGCGGCATAAATGGCTGTATCTTTTGATTGCTTTGGCTTAGAAGTTTGATTTTTTCATAGCTCCAAGGGACAGTAGACCTGAGTATAAGGTATGAATTTCAGTTTGATACCTCCACGCGTTCCTGAGAAAAACGGTCTTGACAGACGGACGGACGGACAGACGGACAACAAAGTGATCCTATAAGGGTTCCGTTTTTTCCTTTTGAGTTACGGAACCCTAAAAACCAGCTTTTGCCTTATTTAGAGGTGACTGTAACTCAATTAGTAATAGTTAGTTTAATTATATATGGTACAGGATATTTACAAAAGCAGATGCATGAAATGTGCCTTCATTACAATGAAGGCGGTTGAGAAAATTAACTAGCCTTACGAGTTTCGTAAATATGATCAGATTAGATAATTGGTTCCGTTGAACATCTATTTTCGTGGTATTCTTATGAACTTTGTATTATTATAATTGTTGAAAAAGTTAAATACATTAAATAATGAAACATCCAGTGTTGCGAGATCGTACCGCTTATCCGCTTTTTCTACTGACTATTAAACAATGGATCCGCGTACCGCTTTTAAACTACGCAGTTCCGCTTTTTTGGAATCCATTAGCACAATATCTATTTCGTTCATATACGTTTTGATTAAGGAAATAAAAAATTTACTTTCTCAGGTGCGGTGCAAGTAATCCGCGTTTTTTTACCCACCATAAGGTGTTTTTGATTTCCTTACCTTGCAACACTGGCAATATCGCAAATAGTTTTTTAAACTTGTAAAACCCTATGTTTTTATTTATTTTTAAGCATTTAACTGCTAGATGTTTAAATCTAAATAAAAGTTTACTAGAAAAAAATCCACGCGGACTAGGCGGCGGACGGGACTCGAACCCGCACCCTTCGCAATCCGGGCGAATGCACTGACTATTATGCTACCACAGCCCTATTGGACGTGTCGAAATTTTCCTAGCCTTAAGCTGCAGGCAGCGCCATCTCTTCGCATTGTAGGTAACCCACAATGTCAAATGAATACTTTTCCAAGTATTAAACATTAAAAACCTTATTCTAACTTTCAAATTGATGCAATTACAATACATTCGGTCGTGAGCCCGTATTCCGGATGCACGAAAGTCATTACTCGAATTCGAGCACCCGAAGCAAAATTTACACTGGAATACAGGCTAGAAAACGTTGCCGGGTAAACAAAAGGAAATCTAGAAAGAAAGAAAAGAAAGAAAAATAAATTTATTTGAGACAAAACAACAGTAAATATATATATATTTATATATATAGATATATAATTTTTTATTATTTTTAAAGCATGTAACTGCTTGATGTTTAAATCTAAAGAAAATATAACTAGAAAAAACGCGGACCAAAGAAAAATTATAACTATAATTGCTATTTCTTCTTTCAAATGTTTAATACTTGTAGAAGTATTCATTTGACATTGTGGGTTGCCTATAATGCGAAGAGATGGCGCTGTCTTACAGCTTAAGAATGGCTAAAAGAATTTCGACGCGGTCCGTGAGGGCCGCGGTAGCATAATTGGTCAGTGCATTCGCCCGGATTGCGAAGGGTGCGGGCATCGTATGTGTGTTTTGTTTATATATATATATATATATATATATATATATATATAAATATATATATATATATATATTTAACAAAACACACACAATTTTTTGTCTCAAATCGGTCCCAACTCAGCATGTGCTGATGTTGCCATTAGCGCTGCTCTTGCGTTGCCCGAATCTACCCGGATACGGGCGTAAATATACATTTACATTCATTCGTTTACCCGAATTCCATTGGCACTCGTATTCCGGCTAACGACCAAGTCTAATCGCTCCATTAGTCATTATTAATTTTCAAGGATTAACATTTTACCAGGTCAACTTTTGTTATACTTTGACCGTATTCAAATACAACCAGTTGTTAGCATGGTGGGACCAACGGCTTAACGAGCCTTCCGAAGCACGGAGGAGCTCGAGATAGTAAATTTTCGCTCACCCATCCAATGACTGACCACTGCGAAAGTTGCTTAAATTCAACGATCGCAGCGGAACGCGCTAACCACTTGCGCCATCGAGCTCCCGTCTTTTATTTAAGTCAATATCCTACTGGTAAAATTATTCAAGTATCAATCATTCGCTTTTATATAAAAGAAGAAAATTGTATTGTATTGTATTCAATCGTTTACCCGAATTCCATTGGCACTAGTATTCGGGCTAACGACCAAGTCTAACCGCTCCATTAGTCATTATTAATTTTCATGGATTAACATTTTACCAGGTCAACTTTTGATATACTTTGACCGTGTTCAAATACAACCAGTTGTTAGCGTGATGATCCGACGTCAAAGTACGTAGGTGCTATACAAAAAGTAATAATGAAGTTCTAACTTTTTTGCACAGCACAAACAATCAGCCGCGATTCATATTCAACCTACCGCCCGGGCGACCATTTACGAGTATACTCAATAGCGAATTTACGGTACACACAATTACAATAAGCGGTGTTTGTTAATAATATATTACATTGTAGCGATCCAATGACAGGTGTAACGGGGATATTCCGATCATTATGCGGTATCGTATCTTTTAGATTAACTATGTAAGTATTTGCTTTTTTATGTACAGATTGTTGTGACAGTGAGGAGTTGGATGGCGCGGGTGGTTAGCGCGTTAGGCTGCGATCGTTGTAGTTAAGCAACTTTCGCAGTGGTCGGTCATTGGATGGGTGACCATATTACGTATTAATGTCCCCACTGCTGGAGCACAGGCCTTCCCTATGGATGGAATAGGGAGATTGGGTCACCCACCTCGCGGGCCCAGTGCGGGTTGGTGGGTGCTAACGACTGCAGATGCAGCCGGGACCAACGGCTTAACGTGCCTTCCAAAGCACGGAGGAGCTCGAGATAGTAAATTTTCGGTCACCCATCCAATGACCGACCACTGCGAAAGTTGCTTAACTTCAACGATCGCAGCCGAACGCGCTAACCACTGGCGCCATCGAGCTCTACAGCTTTTATATAAAAGAAGAAAATTGTAATTTCATCAATATTTTATTTATCTCTTTGATCCCATTACAATGTATAATTTCTTTTCGAAGATTTGAAATTTAAAATCTAACACTCCAGGTGCTGATCAAATTCTTTCAAAATTTATCCTGTTTAAATGAACTTTCAATATTGGAAACAAAATAGCAAAACGAATAAATAATTTAAAGGAAAGTAATAGCTTATGCCAACTTCATAAAACCTAGACTTTAAAATTTATCCGAACACGTTTTCTCAGTAATGCAGCTGCTAATAACGCAAATACAAAAGGAGAGAATGAAATGAAGGACAAGTGGTTTTTTAATAATAAATGAAGTATCTTTCCATCGTCAAAATTCCAAGAGATCCTTTCTAAATTGTCAAAAGATTATAATGACTTCATTCATTCGATGTTTAAAAAAGAGGCAATATTTCAAAAAGGCAAATGCAATAAACCCAATTAAGTTGGTCCATTCCTATTAAGATTATTCATGAAAACAGCTCACACAACTGGAAAGAATTGAAAGGATATCGTTTTAAACATTCCAGGAGACAATTACTTATCATTTCGTATAACTTCAGTCACTTTATTCATACTTATTATACTTATAAGCATTTTGAATTATATTACTTTGCTGCTTTCACTGTACAAACTCTGTTAAGCTTGGAATCTATCTATCTGTATATATTCCAGTAAAACTCAAAGGGGACTGACTGACTGACATAGTGATCTATCAACGCACAGCCCAAACCACTAGACGGATCGGGCTGAAATTTGGTATGCAGGTAGATGTTATGACGTAGGCATCCGCTAAGAAAGGATTTTGATCAGTTCTACCCCCAATGAGATAAATAGGGATTGAAAGTTTGTATGAAACTTTGTCAATTTGAAAATTAAATAAATAAATATTTCCAACACTCACACCAATTAGCCTAGCCCAAAGTAAGCACTGTAAGGCTTGTGTTATGGGATGCTAGGGTAACGGATAGAATACATATACAGTACATATATAAGTATATTTATAAATACATATTAAACGTCCATGACCGGAGTACAAATGTTCGTGTTCATCACACAAACATCTGCCCCCACCGGGATTTGAACACGGGACCTCTCGAGTCAGCGACACAATGAAACCCGGCGTACAAACCACTCGGTCACGGAGGTCGTCGGTCGTTTTTATAACAGAAATATTTGGAACATATTTAATTTGTTGTAAAAATGCAAATGATACGTTCATGGAGTCAAAACAAGGCGCATGCGGCGATTCGTACGGCGAATCACGCAAACACTACCATAAAAATAACTTGATAAACCAATATCTATAGACAAAGCAATAAGGTTTATTTATCCATAGCAAAACACTTAAGCACTTGGAACTGTATTCGTTAAAGAGGTGTACATGATAGGTCGTAATAAGTACCAATACTTTGTTAACGTTCTTTTAATTTCTACCAGTGCCACAATGAATAACTTCGTATTATAAGTCACGAACCTCATGAAAAATATAGTCCATTTGAAAAAAAAAAATGGTTGCCTGTAAAGTCGGTTTTACGGGCGAAGATTTTACGTGACAACGTCTTTTTCTCGGTAGAATATTTATTGATATGAATATAATTAAATTGCACAATAGGAACAAGGAATTGAATGAAAATAAGAATTGCACAAATTTTAACTATAGAAATATATTTTGTTTACTAAAACATTGTACATGTAAACTTAAACTCATCGTAACGTTACCGAGCGTTACACTTTTTCATAAGTGACTCCCAGCCGCAACCTAATTTAAGACGTTGTCACGTCAACAGATGATAAACTACTTTTGTACGTTTCATATTAATAGTACTTACTGTAAAAACAATAGTATTATTCATGAACTATAGAAACATAAGAATAAAACAGTGAAATGTTGCTTGTATTGTTTTTAGAAGTCGTCAAAGTCGACTTATGCAGATTAGATTTGAAATTATCTATCATTCGATGATGTGTATATACTTAAGTGTATGATGTTATTGATGGCATGAACCAATTATCCCATAATTAGCTAGGCTTTAGGGTACAATTAATTACATAGTTGCATTGTATTAAAAAGCCTTATTGATAAAGTTTTCACCGCAGAATGATTACGTGAAAAACATAAAAAATGTCTTAGATCCGTTCTGTTTTAAGCAAAGATCACTAGTTTATCATAATAAAGATTTATTATTCTTAAAAACGAACTATTAACTTGTTAGAAATGCAATAAAAATACAAAAATCTTAGGAGTCTGTCATACGTTTTAGGTATACTAACAGAATACAGTTAATATAGAAATCAATATATCTTTATTCAAATTGGAGGTATAGTACTCTTTTGAATCGTCCATCATATTTATATATAAATTTGGTGACTCATTTCTCTGTCGTACTATCCGTAAATGGAATGCTCTGCCCGCTCACGTGTTCCCTCCCTCTTACAACCTGGGATCCTTTAAAAGAGGCGTGAAGAAGCAACATGCAGGCCGGCAGGGTGAGGATGGCTGGTGTGGCAGGTAGAACTGCTGTTTCAGCTATCTTCGCGTCTGGACTTCACCTTCACTTAACATCAGGTGTGGTGGAGTCATTTGTCGGACCTATCTATAAAAAAAAAACTCCATCAATCACTCGATACTTCTCGATAACTCAAACGAAAAGCGTAATTTCGAAACAGCAAACTGACTTAGCGTGAAAACAAGCAAAACCGCAAACGCTCGGTCCGAAAATATTCGCTAACAGTAATCTCGCCCAATTACTGCTGTCGGGCCGTTACACGTTTGTTATTCGGTGGGTGACCGCCACGACTGGTGTGTAAGAACCACTAAAACGTACGTCACCGACCACGGAACAGATAAGTTTTTGAAGTAAACTTCTTTTCTGACGGGGTGTAACTGGAAAAAACCTATGGAAATGAAGCGTCAAACGACTATATACACATATATTTTATTTATTAAGGACAGCCAACAAAACAAACACCAAATAAAAGTACAAACTGAGAAAGAAATAAAGAAAACAATTCTTAGTGCTGCCTTACTTAAAGGCTGCCACTGCATGCGTAAAAAAAAATTACTTACGAAGTAGACTTACGATAAACAAAATAAGGGAATCTAGAGCAAACACTTCAAAAATACAAAACTAAATTTTAGGTACATATTCATATCCATTCTGACATCATTCTCCAGGCCCAAAAACTCACTTGCACTCTGTATTGAGAATGACAAGGATACACTGCCGCCTAAGGGTACGGCCAGAGTGCACTCAGATTCAGATTCCGAAAACAAGCGCGAGAAATAAACAGTGTAGTTAAAGCAGGGTGGCCATAGTGGCCGCAGGCAACCTGTTTAAAATACACTGTATATTTCTGGCGCATGTTTTCTGAGTCTGAATCTGAATCTGAATGCACTCTGGCCGTACCCTTATCCAAGTCTAGGCCTAGAGAACGCTGCCAGAATCGACGCCGTTGTGGTGGTATGCTTTACAATAATATGAATTGATCTATGTGGGTACAAAGGAGTCTAAAAGAGCAGACTTAAATTTGGGACGAGAAGAAGACATGTCTATATCACTGTGTTTGAGTGAAGCGGCCAGCGTACGAGATAGTGTATTATATTGTGACTGAAGCCTATTAGGGTGAGGCCAAACGAGCGTAACTTTGTGAGTGGTGAGTCGCAGAATTTCGGTCGCAGAAATTCTGCTGCATTCGGTTTCATACAAAAAGGCAGTTGGTGCCACACGACAACACAAAATGAGTTGTCTGCCGACTCAATGCGCATAAGCTCGTCCGAATTTCGGTTGGGGTGATGGTAGAGCAAGGAAGGGGAGTGGGGAAGCAAAAGTTACAAGTTGCGTGGTGTAATAATTCTTGAAAAACACGTAATAGCATATGATAGTACTTTTCAAACATATCTGGATTTGCACATAAACGTTCATATAAAGTATGGAACTGTCCACATATCAGCCTCTGACTATTCAGTGGGTTTACCCAGTTTCTTTCTCTGGCCTCATCTTCTGAATATGCTTCGTAAATACACAATATTTTTAATGGATCCATTGCACTCGACGACACGAACACCCCGTACTAACGCTCAATAGTAACTGAATAAATTACGTTCGTATGGCAGCTCAACAGAAATTCAGTTGGACGTAAAATAAGTGACCGAAAATAAGCGACTCACAACTCACAAAATTACGCTCGTTTGGCTTCACCCTTAATGGTACAAAAATGAACAAAATATATGTGTATGTCATATCAATGGCTGTTACCATATCTAGTACTCATATGGTACTGCCAATTTAATTTAAGCAATCTGTTTTTATTCCAGTGTGCGATTTTCTGCTCTGTTGAAGTGAAGTTTAGAGGCGAAAATAAACGAAAATGAATGAATAAATGGTGCAGTAGCTTTATCTGCTATGCCAGCTGTCCTCATGCTGCTTGTAAAACACCCTGGTTTCTACTAGAGAAAAAACGCGCGAATAATATGACAAAGATATGAGCCTTGCTTAAAGAGTCAGTTCCCGAGATGTTGATTATCCAAAAGTCAGTATAAACAATAACACTTTTGGTTCATTCAACAGAAGAGTATTATATTGAAACATTTTTTTAAAGGAATATTTCATTTAATATTTATGCTCCTTATTCAACTTTTTTTTGTAATTCAAACAAACTCAGTTGTATCATTTTCATACATCAAATCAAATACACAGTTAAGTAATTTGGCTATTTTATCAAATATTCCATCTGATCAGCAGCTTAGCTTTTAGTAAAGTACTTGCCTCCTGCGTGATATCGATAACCCAAATGATATGTTTGCAGCAGCATGGCCACTACAAGAATGGAATATAAATTGGAGCGCGCGATAATTTCTCTATCGCCGAGGGGGTCGCGTTATCTCAATGACGCATCATCGGCGCAGATCTAAAGATCCGCCGTACCATCGACAGCCTCCAATTAATCTGTGACACAGTTTGTCACCGCCGGCTAATGATAATGACAACTCAATCTAGTAAAGTGGTTTTGTTGACGCTAGCGAATCGTGTCACAAAAAAAGAACTTATCGATCGATGACGTTTCGTTTGAATCGATCGAAAGTTCTGCTTGACAATCTATACCAATTGTTCTCTATATGGGACGAGTCAAATTGAGAAATTGTAACGTACTTATTTATGGCGGTTTGGTCAATCGATTTGTTACATTTTTTTTTTTTATAATCAGGTAGGCAAATGACTCTACCCCGCCTGATATTAAGTGGTAATAGAGTCCAAACACTGATACAGCAGTTATAAACTGCTACACCAACCATCCTCACCTTACCGGCCTGCATAAATGCTTCTTCACGCCTCTCTTAAAGGACCCCGATTGTAGGAAAGAGGGAACACGTGCACGAGCAAAGACTTCCACTTGCGAATAGTACGACAAAGAAATGAGTCCAATGTTTGCGGCGATTAAAGGATGTTGAATCAGCGAAAGAGAGGTCAGGACCATGAACGCAGGTGGAGGTTGTTTATATATTTTGCTCACAAAAGACATAACCTTTTTTTACGCAGGGACAACCTCTATATAGAGACGTTGGCGCCCTTAAGTGGCACACCAACGAACGGACCTCACACCTAGCCCCTCTCAAGTCTCACGGGTGCGAAACAGAGAAGCCATTAAGCAGTCCGAGTGGCTTACGTGGCTTTGAAAACCCTTTGAGGACCGCGAGGTCCACGTTAAGGGACTTCACCGCGTCCGACAAAAGACATAACCTAACCTAACCTAACCTAACCTAACCTAACCCCTGTGGAACCTAACTCATTGACAAAAACACAATGCCACTATAAGCTAGTATTATTTTACTGTATTCTTCTGTAAGGTTACATGCCCAGGCGAGGGCTTCAATTCAAAGAAGTTATAATTATTGAATTGTAACTTGAAATCACGATATTAAAAATGAACTTCAATAATATTTTGTGCTAAAGTCATAAAGATTGATTGTCTCTATCTCTTGTAAAAGTAAAACAACATAAATACATACATATCCCATCAACTAAATGTTTGACCAGGTGTCGCCATGAAAAATTGTTTTAGCACTTTACATGACGATTAAGAATAAATTAAAAATATATTAACCAATGGACAAACCTACAAAACGACATCCAACGTACCTATATAATTAATTTCGAAATGCCAACACAGTTCAAATATACGAGATTCCGTTAAAACGACAGCAAAATTACAGCTTCATCATGTTACGAAATATTACGGCAGTTGAACTTATCCTAAATATTGTAATATAGTTATTTATTTATTTAAAAGATAATTATGCTAATTATCATGTGCTTACATTTCTGAAGTTATACTTCTTTAGGCGCGTTATGAAAAAATGATGAGAGTGAAATTTTTAGATGCGCGCGCATCACTGTAACCCAAAAGTAACAGCATGAAGTTGGCCGCGGGCGCGTTATGAAAAAATCATGTGAGTGAAATTTCGAGATGCGCGCGCATCACTGTAACACAATAGTAACACCATGAAGTTGGCCGCGGGCGCGTTATGAATGTTAGTGTCTAATAATGGTGGATTATTAACCACTTAGTGGTTAATAATCCACCATTATTAGACATCTGTTCGAAAGGTACTTTGAACGATCCACGGAGCTCCATAAGATGATCGCGTTGTCAAAAACAATGTTGGCACGCTCGTCGCCTCTGATCACTGTTTTCATATTTATAATATTTATCCACATGTTTCTAGTTTCTATATAGACACAACGTGTTTTAGTTACTTACAAGTGCTAATTATATATGGACTAATAACTTAAATTCAGTAGTGATTTTAATTGAATATTTTGAATATTTATTTAATTTTTCAAATTAAAACTGAACTTAATTGACTGTGTTAACTATCCTTTTCCAGTCCTTTTATTATTTTATTGTAAAAATATTTTTAATGATGCTAAAGAAGTATAACTTCTCACGCGCGTACATAAGTTACACGCATCCATTTTTTCATTAATTGTATTCAGGAAATTTATATAGTATGATGAAATTGATCGATGTTTGAAGAAGTTGAAGCGCGGATGATTTCAACGTCGTAATCACCATCACCAACGCGCCTCCGACTCCTCCCACACAGGTCACAAACCAACACTACACAGCTAGCATACTTGCACACTAGCTTAGCATTAGGCAGACACCGCACCCGTAGGATAAGAGTGCGAAGACCCGGTCTACACACGACACGCTATACCAGGTACAGGTACGCACCTGGGCGTTTATCCCCGCCCCCCACGACAACGGCTAACTAGAGCCAAGATCCGAGTCTCAGAGACGCCCTCTAGTTGAGCCGACCCCCCCAGGTTCGAGTGGTCTAGAGGCTCCAGACGGAGAGGAGACTCCCCCCGTGGGGAGATGCCATCCGCCTGGAATACCTCTAGAGGTCTTCTTAGGATCTCGCCGTCCCTAAACCAGGAGACGCTGTAAAGGTCATCTGCGACCAACAGTATACACACTCAAAGAAAAGAAAACACCGAAAGGTAGTCTTATTTACTGCATTCCTCTGTAAGGTGGAGGTTCCTTCTGCACATACTCGCTCCAATTGGACCTAAAAATCCAGAATTGTCTGCCTTAAAATCAAGCATTTTCTTTTTTAAAAACAAAACTGCAGAAGTATTTTTAAGGCATGCACTTAACTAGATATAGCACTATGAAAAAGACTTCAACGCGCGATGTTCTTCAAACGATTTCAAGAAATCTTATTGGTTTACCCAAACCTATTTATCCAAAGAAAATATAACTAGAAAAAATTCCACGCGGACCAGGCAGCAGACGGGACTCGAACCCTCACCCTTCGCAATCCGGGCGAATCCACTGACCAATTATGCTACCGCGGCCCTGATGGCCGCGTCGAAATTCTCCTAGCCATTCTTAAGCTGCAAGGCAGCGCCATCTCTTCGCATTATAGGTAACCCACAATGTCAATATTTATCCAGTTAAGGCTTTCAAAATATACACGCAAATATATATATCAATATATGTATATAAATAAAATTTGCACACCGTGTGCAGTAAGGATAGATTACATCTCAATTTATAGTCGCAATATTATTTTATTGCAAACTAGCGGCCCGCCCTCGCTTCGCTTCGTTGTAGAGCTGAAGTGTAGACTACAGTTTTTGTTCTCAGACTTGTATTATACACAATGACATTCAACTATGATTCTTCTTATACCTGCATGCAAAGTCTCAGCCCGATCGGTTTAAAATTGACAAAGTTTCATACAAACTTTCATTCCCTATTTTATCCCCTTGGGGGTAGAATTGATCAAAATCCTTTCTTAGCGTATGCCTACGTCTTAACAACTACCTGCATGCCAAATTTCAGGCCGATCCGTCCAGTGGTCTGGGCTGTGCGTTGATAGATCACTATGTCAGTCAGTCACCTTTGAGTTTCATATATATAGATTATTACTTTTGGGCGGTACGAGGTTCGCCGTATGAGTTAGATATATATAATAGTGGTTATGGCGTAGCATTAATAAATGTATTATTAAAATATAAAAAAACTACGCCATTGATTCTATAGTATAAAGCTTGTTGCATTAAAACAACAACTTAATAAATTACCAACATACGCATTGTGCAATTCGAATGATGCATTAGTTTATGAATCAAAGGAAAACGTATTTGATTTGTATCTATTACCATTCAATGCTTACACCTCCATATTGTGTTAGTGAAAACTTTCACTCGCTCACTACCGAAATTGATAATATTGACATTGACAAACATTCGCAAACAGAGGCGGGCAGACGCGACTAGGGTTACCATATTAACAGATACTAATTGTTGCAACCAACGCATAAGCAGCACGTAAAACACTCGGAGGTCTCAAGTTCGAATCTCTTCCACACAGAGATTTTTTTATTATCTTTATTTAATAGAAAAATTAATTTCTTCGACAATATTTCGTCGGCAAATACCACTATCTAAATCGGAAACAACTTTGGACGACACAATTGAAAATACAACCAACAATACTTGCAATATGACGATAGATAACACTAACAATAGCCTTCCAAATCTAAGCTCGCAGAGTGTAAATGAAGATGTGATGAAATTAAGAAAACAAATAGCACAGTTATTAGACTTAAAAATAGCAAATCAAGAAATAAACAATCTTTCCCTGAGAAAATACACAGTTACAACGAACAATAGAAGAATTGGATAAAAAAAAAATATGTAAAATATGTAATGGATTTTTGGACTCTTCTAAGGATTGCGGCCGGATTTTGGAAATCTCTTGAAACCTCAGGATTTTTGATGAATTTTCAATAAAACACAGCTAACGTTTTAAAGATCTGTTTAATAAAAACTTACACAAACTGAAAATAATCTTCCTTTGATAATAATTGCATAGTTAAAATCAGTACTTATTTATCCAAGTAGGTACTTGTTCAGTTTTATCATACTTAAAATGTGATGATACATATTTAAGTAAGGTTTTTTCTTTAATTATGTATTTACAAAATGCCCCACATGCTAAGCTCTTCAAATTATATTGAGATAAAAGTATAAGCAGCATGTATATAAACGATAATGTTACGGCTTTTTTAAATTGTTGTAGGTTCGAGAGAAAATTCTCAAAATGTAAAAATCTCAGGATTTTTCAATGGAAAACAAGCCTTTTGACGACCTCCGTGGCCGGGTTTCATGGTGTCGCCGACTCGAGAGGTCCCGGGTTCGAATCCCGGTGGGGGCAGATGTTTGTGTGATGAATACTAGCATTTGTACTCCAGTCATGAATGTTTAATATGTATTTCTATATAAATATACTTATATATGTACAGTATATGTATTCTATCCGTTACCCTAGTATCCCATAACACAAGCCTTAACAGTGCTTACTTTGGAGCTAGGCTAATTGGTGTGAGTGTTAGCAATATTTATTTAATATTTTTTTATTTATATTTATTTTCTCCGGACTTTTGATTTTTTCTTCTGGTAACCCTAGACGCGTCGCTTCTGCGCAGGAAAAGTGGACGCATGATAATGTTATCGTATGTACGCGAAATGTAAAAGTTGTCAACTCGTGACAGCAAGATATGTTTACGACGAGCGGATTTGAACTCTACACGAATGGGAATAAGAACTGGCGCGGATTTTGATAGGTTTCTATTTGCAAAGTAAAAGTTGTGTTACACATTTGATAAGTGTAAGGAAATTTCAATGTACTAGACTGGTCTGGCTGTCATCTTGAGGTTAAATAGATAATGGCAGAAAATTTTGAAAAATTATATTTTTTTCTAGTAAAACTTTTCTTTAGATTTAAACATCTAGCAATGAAATGCTTAAAAAAGTAAAAAAAAACATAACTGTAATTGCTATTTCTTCTTTCAAATGTTTAATACTTGAAAAAGTATTCATTTGACATTGTGGGTTACCTACAATGCGAAGAGATGGCGCTGCCTTGCAGCTTAAGGCTATTTTTTCTAGTAAAACTTTTCTTTAGATTTAAACATCTAGCAGTTAAATGCTTAACTAAGAGAAGTTAAAACGCTGTTTTTAATCCCAAAACGAGCATCTTGGTTGTAATTATTTTTTTTCAAATATAAATTGTTACTGCTTATTCAACATGATGTTACAAACGTTAATTCATAATATGTATTATTTATTTGACAAAAGTGTTTTAGTAACATTTTAATTACTTCTTGTAATACTACCTGCATATATACCCACCTTGGTTTTATTTACTGTTACTTGTAAGCAAAGGATGTCAGGCCCATACATCCTTTCAAGTAATGTAAAAAAAATACATGTTTTTTTATTTTATTTGCTAAGGCAGGGTCCTGGTTAGCCCTGAGATTTTGATCTATAAATTCTATTTCAAAATTGAATTTGTATCTATAAATGTTTAAATGAGGGTTTATAAATTATATTCTATTCTATACTATTCATATATATGTATTTGATTTTCAGTTAATCATATCTATTCTTTTATTATATTGTTTCGAAAAAAGCTATTAATTAAGTCAAACCTGTCACACGGGTCCGGTTCGAGACGCCGTCGAGGCGAAAGGTTAAACCTTCGAACATTTTATTATTTGAGTAAATAAATGTTTTGTGCGCCCGACATCGAATCCGCACCTGCTTTTTAGACAATGATATATCAAGCGCGATAACTATATAAACTCACCCTTATTCCCAGAGCAATAAGAAAGTGATACCGCGGAATTACACAAAAAAGTATGACTCGCGGTCGATGAACCCGCGAAGGGGTGCTTAAAGTTATGGCCTAATTAACTACTTAATGAGGGGCCAGTGACCATAGTTCTTGTATTACTATTGTCGTTTTGCAATAGCACCGACTTAATTGGCCAATAATTTGTTTTAAATGGCTTTGATAAGCCGATAAATAGTAGAGGGGGTGCTAAAAAAAACTGCATAGCGAACATGCAAAGTAGAAAATTAAAACATAGTAGATAAAGTAACTTGCCACTCAGCTATCATAAATTTTCGTGACTAGACTCCGCTCACACTGAATATAAAGATAAGGAGCTTAATTTAAACCAGTGTTGCCAGGTCTCCAGATTTTACAGGAGACCTCCTGTTTTTCTTTAGAATACGATTTTCTTTTGTAAATTGCATGTTGAGTTGCAATTTCGGCCATTAATAATGTAAGCAAACTTATTAATTTTAAAATAAATAAATGTTTTTGTCTAAAAAAACAAGCTTTAAGGGGCGGTAGAGCCACAAAAACACATTCGTTACTGGTATCTTGATTTGATTTACCAATTCTAAGGGGGGGGGGGGGGGGTGCAAATCAAATCGAAAAAAGTACGCCTCTGCATCTACTGTTTTTCTTGTAGCTCCTGTCCACACATCTACTGGTTTTTTATCTATAACATCCGATTTTTAAAAATCGGACCTGGCAACACTGATTTAAACTTATTAAAGAAACATAATGTTCTACTTTTTTTAATTCAAAATTAAAATTAATAGTAATAAATATTTCCAATTACCCTAGCTCCAAAATAAGCACTGTAGGCTTGTGTTATGGGATACTAGGGTAACTAACGGATATAATACATATACTGATACATTTTAAAGTATATTTATATAGGAAAACATATTAAACATCCATGAC
Organism: Chilo suppressalis; assembly: GCA_902850365.2. Taxonomy (NCBI): domain Eukaryota; kingdom Metazoa; phylum Arthropoda; class Insecta; order Lepidoptera; family Crambidae; genus Chilo; species Chilo suppressalis. The sequence continues at coordinate 31,584,755 of OU963898.1, read as the reverse complement.
TGGAGTACAAATATGCTCGTATTCATCACACAAACATTTGCCCCCACGGAACCCGGGACCTCTCGAGTAGGCGAAACCTTAAAACCAGACTTTCAAACCATTCGGCAAGGGGGGTCGTCTGTTGTAGTAATTTATCCTTTCTTACTCTTGTGAAGTCAACTCTATGCCATCGATACGTAAATCTACACCCCACCTCAGGTTCGAGTGGTCTAGAGGCTCCAGACGGAGAGGAGACACCCCCGCGTGGGGAGATGCCATCCGCCTGGAATACCACTAGAGGCACTCGCCAATTCTCGGTTTGAGATCCATTAGGATCTCGCCGTCCCCAAACCAAACGCTGTAAAGGTCATCAGCAACCAGCATACACACCAAAAAGTAAATCTACAACGCGAGACATTTTAAGTTCGATTCGGTAACGCAAGATACCTTCTTCCTACAGTCACACGACATCCTTTCATTATAGCCTGGGTTCCGAACCTGGGGGTAAGTACCCCTGGGGGGGTAAATCAGCCATACTTCGGGGGTAACAAAGAAGCTAATTATTTGGTCAAATCTAAATAATAAGAAAATGTTATATAATAATACTTCTAAATAGAGCATGCGCTCCTTCTTGCTAGCGAGCCCGCGGGGTGCTGAGTGTGGGAAGCGGGGCGAGAATTTCTCCTGGTGATGACATTATTAGAGACGAAGATGTAGCGACCAAATTGGAATTTCTTGGACTGATGATAACATTTTAAAGTCGGGGTAAAATCTGTTTTCCTAATAGGTTACAGGGGTAGCAGTATTGGAGTTAGAAAACACTGCATTATAGCCAGTGGTATGGGCAGCCCCGGAGAACACAATAGCTAACTGTACCTCGCGGGCGCCCTGTACGCGCCGGATCAGATTACCTCCTGTTTGACTAGGACAAACGCCGGTTCTGTGGAATGGATAGAATCCAATATTTGTCCATTAAACTTGTCTACCTAATCGAAAGCACACGTTTTGGGTAACGGCAGTTCCTCTTCTACTGCAAAGATTGTGGGATTCAATCACGATAGAAACATTTATTTGCGTGTTTTAAACGTTTTTGTTATGCAGTGATGGTTGCTAAATATTTACATAATAAGCATTTTTTTTTAAATATTTAGTTATTTCATTATCATTCATTAAAAGTAGAAATTTACTATAATTCGTAGTTAATAATAAATTATAATTATTTTTCAATACATTTGCTCAAAAAATGCATTTAGGAGGAGGTTGTATACATTGTTCGACAGTTCAAAAAGACGGGCCATACAACGGAGCGTGCAGTCAAATATTTTACCGCACGCGCCTATACATGGCGCCGTGCGTATCTTGTACAGTTTTTTTTTAAATTACGGTTGAACCTCCTTCGAAGCTCTTTCTATCTAACTTATGTTATCTTTGTCTCACTTTAATAATACAAAGATAAAGAGACGAAAGATGTAGTTGTAATATTTACCACCCGCACTTGGCGCCTTTTGGAAATGCACTCCATTTACTTTTTAGAAAAAGTTTACTCCATTACTTAAATAATATAAAGGTACTTCTAATGTGTCGGAAAGCGTTGTGTGACATTCATGCGGAATTGGCATTTACAAACGAGACTGGGCCATAACCCAACACGTGGGCCCAGTGCGGATTGATAGCTGTTAACAACTGCACTTGCAGCCGCGTTCAACAGCTTAACTTGCTTTCCGAAGCATGGAGGAGCTCAAGATAGGTAATAAGTTATTGGTCACCCATCCCATGACTTGCAAAAGTTGCTTAACTTACATGATCGCAAGCCATACGCCATCCAAACCATCTACGCCGTCGAACTCACCATACAAGTTAAATTCGCAAAACACAAATTTGCATTACACTTCGATAGGTGAATAATAATCATAATCAAAATCATTTTTCATTCATGAATGTCTAGAAGCTACGCCATCGGTTCGTAAATCTACGGCGGGAGACCTTGTACTGAGAAGAACCGGCAAGAAACTCAGCAAGGGCTGTTTTTTTCTCCCTGTTTTATCATTTGCAGAGTCGTCAAGTTGAAAAATGACTTCAGGGATGATTCATGAAGTCACCTTGCATTACATAATGTGAAATTATACATTAATTGTTATACTGAATAGTAAGAATGTGACCAATGGTAGGGGTACCGAGCGCAGTAAAAGACGACGTCAGAGGGTAGACCGATATGTCTGCCAATAACATCTACCCGCAATTACTCCAGTTACTCCGTGATCATGGCGCTTGCAACAGTGCCGAAATATCGGAGACTCATAAAAAACAAGGAACATAGTAACAATCCCGTTAATAGCTATTAAATTAATTGTTCACCAGCATTTTGATTGCTGTATAATAGTTGATAGTTGAAATTAAACATTTAAAGAATACAGTTAATACCGCTTATTTGTGTCCTTACTACACGTGTTGTTTGTAAACAAGTCGATCAGCCGTTGCAATCCCATTCATCCAGAGCACACCCCGCGAGTGTGGGTGGGAACAATGGGTCGTTGACCCACCGACCGGGTGGTTTGTCACAGACTCCGGATCAAGCGGGAATGGTGCTACGTCACTGAGCCGTGCGTCACCCACACATGGGACGCTGCGTAAACGTAAGCAGTAAGCTTGATAGATGCTTGCCACAGTCAAGTGTCCGAACAGTGTGCTAAAATTGAAAAATGAAACGGCTGCGATCGTTGAAGTTAAGCAACTTTCGCAGTGGTCGGTCATTGGGTGGGTGACCATTTTTTTGGGTGTAGATATTGGTTTATCAAGTTGTTTTTATGGTAGTGTTTGCGTGATTCGCCATACGAATCGCCGTTTGCGCCTTGTTTTGACTCCATGAACGTATCATTTGCATTTTTATAACAGAAATATTTGGAACATCTTTAATTTAATTTTAATCTTTTCTTTATAAAATATGTTGTTGCTAGATTGATTGAAGAACTCTATGGCGCAAATGGTTAGCGCGTTTGGCTGCGATCGTGGCAGTGAGGCAACTTTTGCAGTGGACTGATTCATTCATTCATCACGGATGGGTGACCAAAAATTTACTATCTCGAGCTCCCCCGTGCTTCGGAAGGCACGTTAAGCCGTTGATCCCGGCTGCATCTGCAATCGTTAGCTACCACCAATCTACACTAGGCCCGCGTGGTGGGTCATGGCCGTCTCCCTATTCCATTCATAGGGAAGGCCTGTGCCCCAACAGTGAAGACATGAAATAAAATGAAATTATCTTTATTTAAAAAATCACCAATTTACAAATCCATATCACCCTGACTAAAATTTATTTATACTAACCGCAACGAACGTGCCCCGTATATTTGTGTGTGCGTGTGCGTGTGTGTGTATGCTTGTTTGCTTGCAGGAAAATCAAGATTATGGAGAACAACTCCTCTACCTAATAGGTACTACAATCCTCTCAGTACTTGATATTTGTATTTTATGAAATTAATATATGAAGGAAAAGCTTTAGTATCCCCTAAAAAGCTGAGTTTGCTCATGGAGAAATGTGAGACTGGTAAATAATAGTTTATATCGAGAAGGAGTGCAGAAACCTAATAATTTTAAATAATAATGCATTTGACGACCTCCGTGGCCGAGTGGTTTGTACGCCGGGTTTCATGGCTGTCGCCGACTCGAGAGGTCCCGGGTTCGAATCCCGGTGGGGGCAGATGTTTGTGTGATGAATACGAGCATTTGTACTCCAGTCATGGATGTTTAATATGTATTTATATAAATATACTTATATATGTACAGTATATGTATTCTATCCGTTACCCTAGCATCCCATAACACAAGCCTTATAGTGCTTACTTTGGGGCTAGGCTAATTGGTGTGAGTGTCGGAAATATTTATTTATTTTATTTATTTATTAAAAATACATCTACTTAATAATATAACCATTATATACACTACCATGCATTTGAAACATACACACGGACTCTTTAAAGAAGCTGCTTTAAAACAATTTTTTGATTCCACTTTTCTAGACGCCACCCCGTAATAGGTAACTATCATTATTATTTATTCAATTTAATTCATTTATTTCGGCCATTTGGCCATATAAATTACATAAAATCCAAATAATAATAATAATGGCAGCATACAAATTCAAAATTAAAAAACGAAATTATTAAAATAAATACTCACAAGATTATAAATGTCAACAATAAATAATAATAATAAAAATTACAAAATTAAATTAATAAAATTACAAATTAAAAATAATTACATTAATAAGTTATGACATTTTATTAAATTCTATTAGATTTATACTAGTCTGGTTATTATACTACTGTCAACTATACTGTGCGTATACACACACGCACACACAGCCATCCTTCAAGTTCACACACACTAACATAAAGCACGTATGCATGCGCGCACGCGTCAGGTGTTTTACAAGACAGGATCAGTAATTTATTACCACGTTCGGAAACCTTGTTTCAAGCCAAGTTAATTGGTGAAGAACTTTTTGTTAAATATTACTTTTACCTACAATAGCGTTGACTCTTCGCAAATGAGCAATTAAGAGAGGTAGAGTATAACGGATTTCCCGCTGGAATTGGAGCGCCCGAAGTAACCTTCATCTTACAGAAAAACACAGTAACATAACACTTTTTGCTACCCCGACACAGGCCACAAACACCAACACTACACAGCTAGCTTACTTGCATACTAGCTTAGCATTAGGCAGACACTGCACCCATAGGATAAGTGTGCGAAGACCCGGTCTACACTCGACACGCTATACCAGGTACAGGTACTTACCTGGGCGTTATTCCCCGCCCCCCCACGACAACGGCTAACTAGAGCCGAGATCCCCTCAGGTTCGAGTGGTCGAGAGGCTCCAGACGGTGAGGACTCTCCCCACGGGGAGATGCCATCCGTTTAACATAAAAAAATAGTCCAGCAAGAGTATGAAGTCGAAAAGTAAAGTCTCCTTTTGTTTGCGTGTAGACTAATAAGTATATCTTGTATATATATATGCAATTAAACTCTTTCGAACTGTCATAGCCTTTTTCTCGATCCAATTAACTTATGTTTCAAAGTTGAACCCTATTTGTACCTGTCGGCAGCTCTGACAACTTCATTTCTCTTGACAAAACTTTTAGAGGTACTTCTTTTTTGATCTTTTTAAATTTCGATTAATCTTAAAAAAAAAGTTATGCCCTTTACAACACTAACGTGTAACTAACTTTTTATCGCCTTTCCGAACATGAATCTACATTATTTTTTAACATTATGCAACTTTTCGCCAGGTCATACTCGTAAGTCTTGTGACACCTTAATAGAAGACAAGTATATTCAAGTGTGTGTACAATATATACATGTATGTACAATATGTACATATACATATTTCATTTACTAGCTATAAAAGAAAGAGAGAAAGAAAATGTGCGCGCGCACTGCTTTCTCATGCTTATATCCCCCACTCAACTCCCGTTCGCCTCGACCGAACACACTTTTCGTAACACGTAACGCATTCGCCAGCTTACAAGTCAAGCGTGCGTAAAGTTTCACTCCAACAAGAATTGTTATTTGATGTTAACCACTGCTACGAGACTACTTATCTTTAGTTTCCTATCCAAAAACCATTTCGATTCGCCTTTTAATTTGTACTAGCGGCCCGCCCTCGCTTCGCTTCGGTGTAAAGCTGAAGTGTAGACTACAGTTTTTGTTCTCAGGCTTGTATTATACACAATGACATTCATCTATGATTCTTCTTATACATGCATGCAAAGCCTCAGCCCGATCGGTTTAAAATTGACAAAGTTACATACAAACTTTCATTCCCTATTTTATCCCCTTGGTGGTAGAATTGATCAAAATCCTTTCTTAGCAGATGCCTACGTCATAACATCTACCTGCATGCCAAATTTCAGCCCGATCCGTCCAGTGGTTTGGGCTGTGCGTTGATAGATCACTATGTCAGTCAGTCACCTTTGAGTTTTATATATAAAGATATAGCTCTGTTCAAGTTTGAATAAAGAATACCCGCTACCGATCGACCAAAAGTTTACGCAAATGTTTTAGCCTGTGAGACTATTTCTTTTTTTCGTGCGAGCCAAAGAGTTCGTAGTGGCAGCGCGGGTAACCCGTGACGTCACGTTGCGTTCGTATGCCGCGCGGGCGACCCAAGGCCGCGCGAGGTCGGTCGCCCGCGCATCGTACACCGCTCCCGGCCGCTAACTGTAAACCGAATCATCCTGAATGCGGTCGACGACCCCGCCCTTTCTACTTTTCGGATTCTATTTTTGAAATGTCCTTGTCTTTTTTTTAATATTTTTTTCTGCCTACTAATTGAGTGGTAAAATTGTGTCTCGAATGTCATTTTCGAGGACTATGTCTGAGTGGTATGTGCGCCTGTTTTCAGGCTGTCATCTTCTTCGTGACAGTGTGATGATTAATACAAGATGTATATGTATGTACTTACATGTGTTATGGCTGTTTAATGTTCACACATACATATTTATAGAAAAGTATACAAGTACAGAAAAGTTTAAAAGTAGACATGTTTCAATATTTTTTCTCGTGATAAAAATAACTTGCGGAGTAGGTGCTTGGCGCGTCGACCAGAGAAGACCAGCATCGTGCTTGAGGGCGTGGAGTTGGTCGCTGGACGTGCTTGCACAAATTAATGCTCTTTTGCTACTGAAAACGGTCAGCGATGTTCAAGCTCTACGTAGCTGTGCAGCACACTGCTGTCCACTAACCGAATGCAGCATCTGTGCATGATGTGGCATTCATAATGCATTATTTCTCTTCGTCGTCGAAAAAAAGGGGGAGGATTCGCAAGGATCAGGGTAGCCAACGAGCGAGTGTTTCCTTACACTAACTGCTAGCGTTAATATCGACATAGGCTATTCGTGGGTGTTTGTTCATTCGTCACAAAGTTAATTTTTCACGAAAAAAAGGATGTGTAAATTCGCCATAGTAATTACCAGCTTACCATCTTGTGGACCAAATGTTTGAAACCCTTTTCAGAAAAATAATATAAAATATCTTTTACAATATAAGTTCTTTCTAAGAATTGTTACTACGAGAAAAGTATGAAATGTTATTTATTCTGATCGAAGAAGAAGAGTGTAAAGTGATATAATGGCTCACGAATATTTGAAGTAAATAATATACAATAACTGCAGTATAAATTTTTAAGGACGTAATGTCAATTACTCCTTGGTGGGCGGTGAATGTATGACTTAATTTATATTTTCTTTAATAGATGGCGTTACATTGTTGTGAATCGCGTTAGTGTTTCATATCAGCAATTTGCGGTATATTTGAATTTTGAACTTTCCAATAAAAATCTGTCATGTGACCTGCAACGTTGGAGTATGCACCAACCCCAACTGGGTTGGTGAAGAACCCAAAATCTAAATTTAAAAGCGTTCATATAAATATGCATAGGCTTTCCTTAAACTTTTGAAGTTATACTTCTTTAGGCGCGTTATGAAAAAATGATGAGAGTGAAATTTTAAGATGCGCGCGCATCACTGTAACACAAAAATTAACAGCATGAAGTTGGTCGCTTTAGCGTTACTTTTGTGCTTACCGCACATTAAGAAAATCTACCAACAAAATAGAAATAGAATCTCTATTTAGTGGGTGCTAACGACTGCATTGTGAAGGCCTATCAAAAGTATTTATTAATCTGGAACAACGGAACCAAAGCGCGATTCAGGAGACTACAGCGCCATATCTTGACCATTGGCGTAGTAGAACCAAAAACCACATCTTTATTTTTTATAATAAAGTAACAGTTATAGGTATTCATATTTATAATATTTATCCACTTGTTTCTAGTTTGTATATTCGGAATACGTGTTTGAGTTTCATACAATTGCAAATCACATATGTTCTAATAAATTATATTCAGTAGCGATTTTAATTGAATATTTTGATTATTTATTTATTTTTTCAAATTAAAACTGAACTTTATTGACTGTGTCCTTTTCCAGACTTTTTATTAATTTATTGTAATTAATTATTTGCATGCAATTAAAAACTAATTTTAAACGATGCCAAAGAAGGATAACTTCTCACGCGCCTACATAAGTACACGCACCCATTTTTTTTAAACTCTCGACGGGTAGGAATAGATGAAACTCTTTTATTTTATTATTTCGTTTCGTTCGGTGCAATACTAAATACGAGCTTAACAATACAACAACATTGTTATGTTAATACGAGCAGATGACCAATAAAATTGCTCATAGCATTTGACAAAGGTGCTGTACAAACATTTGAATTTATGTTTAAAACTTAACTTCACCGAAAAGGTTTAAATTTGAATTTATTATGTCCTTATGTTTAGATACATTTGGGATCCACCTTTGGTTTGAAAGCAATGTTTTTTTTCAAATTTAGGATTGCAAACAATAACATGGAATTTAACAAAAATATTTAAATCTAAAGAAAATTCTACTTGAAAAAATCTACCCGATCCAGGTTTCAGTCTAAGAACTAGAGGAAATTCGTCACGGCCATAAAGGTCTCGGTAGCATAATGGTTTGGGCGTCTACACGGATAACCAAAGATGCGGGTCCGAATCCAGTCGAAAAGCTAGCTTTTTTTCTAGTAAAATTTTCCGTGATTAATAAAACAAAAAAAAGTTTTACTTTTCCAAGTTATATATCTTGTATTATCCCTTATAATTTTTGTTATTGTAAGATGATTCTACAGTCTACTTATTAGGGTTTAGTAGAGAGTTGAAATTATTTGTTTCTTAGGTTTTCACGCACATCACTCATTAAATAAAACTAGTTTTTACGGGTTAATGCACGAAACTTTATTTATTTATTGACGTTTCGCAGCCTTTTCAGGTCTGCATCGTCAGAATAATGATTTTTTATTTCAAATTGTCGAGCTACCTTCGAAAGACTTATATTGAGCGTTCGGTTAAATAACCGAATTTCATTGGAAGATTTTTAAAATTTTATTGTCTATTTATGAATTTATTATTTAATTTACTTAATAAAGTATTTTATTCAAAATTCTTCTTTGTAATTTTGAGTTTATTTATTTGACCCTAACTACCGTAAACTACCACCGGTTCCAAAATTGGGAGACCTTCCTGAGAAGAACCGGCGAAACAAACTCAAGAGAGGCTTTCCATCTCCTTCTTATGTTAAAAATTTAATGAGTTGAAATTATCACAGAATGTGCACTTTGTAACTAACGTACTTGACAGCAGACGCGTACATAGTCATAGTTATTTTGATAAAGCCGCGCATAATCCGAAGTTATAACACGTTCGCCCTCCCGTCCTCCAATCGTAGGTCCCTCCGATTCCGTCGGCCTATGCACGTCTTTGAGTACCCCGACGACAAAAACACTCTCACACAGGCCTCAAACAAACACTACACAGCTAGCAAATTTGCACACTAGCTTAGCATTAGGCAGTAGCTTATAATTAAGTAATTTTGTATCCAGAACTCTACTTATGAAAACGGAGTTTGCCAATTAACGAGAGAGAGAGAACCATTTTATTGACCAATAAAACACAAACATATAACGTATGCGAAGATATAGCGCTGCCTTGCAGCTTAAGAATTTCGACGCGGTCCGTGAGGGCCGCGGTAGCATAATTGGTCAGTGCATTCGCCCGGATTGCGAAGGGTGCGGGTTCGAGTCCCGTCTGCTGCCTGGTCCGCGTGGATTTTTTTCTAGTTATATTTTCTTTAGATTTAAACATCAAGCAGTTACATGCTTTAAAATAATGAAAATTATAACAAACATATAAATTATAAACTGCTAAAATAAAAAAGCATGTATAAAAAGTAAACATTACACACATTTCTAAACCTAACAGCCATCATATTGGTCAATGAGGACCCTGCCTCAGCATAATGCTGCCGTGACATGTAACTAAACGTGTCACGACAACGCTGGTATTCTGATAGGGCCTGTATGGTGCACGGTTTTTCGGTATACAAATAACAATATAAAAATGGATGAGTGTAACTTATGTACGCGCGTGAGAAGTCATACTTCTTTAGCATCATTAAAAATATTTTTTAATTGCATGCAAATAATTAATAATTACAATAAAATAATAAAAGGACTGGAAAAGGATAGTTAACACAGTCAATTAAGTTCAGTTTTAATTTGAAAATTTAAATAAATATTCAAAATATTCAATTAAAATCACTACTGAATTTAAGTTATTAGTCCATATGTAATTAGCACTTGTAAGTAACTAAAACACGTTGTGTCTATATAGAAACTAGAAACATGTGGATAAATATTATAAATATGAAAACAGTGATCAGAGGCGACGAGCGTGCCAACATTGTTTTTGACAACGCGATCATCTTATGGAGCTCCGTGGATCGTTCAAAGTGCCTTTCGAACAGATGTCTAATAATGGTGGATTATTAACCACTTAGTGGTTAATAATCCACCATTATTAGACACTAACATTCATAACGCGCCCGCGGCCAACTTCATGGTGTTACTATTGTGTTACAGTGATGCGCGCGCATCTCGAAATTTCACTCACATGATTTTTTCATAACGCGCCCGCGGCCAACTTCATGCTGTTACTTTTGGGTTACAGAGATGCGCGCGCATCTAAAAATTTCACTCTCATCATTTTTTCATAACGTGCCTAAAGAAGTATAACTTCAATAAATTTAATAAAGGATATGAATAGATTTATAATTAGATAAATAGTGCTAAGTGCAAAAATGAACAGAATCTAAAAAATTAATAAATATATATGTAAGCCAGTATTATAAGCTGTGTTATGTTATTGTGTGGTTAATCTGTGACTTGGCTTGTCACTTTTTGTGATATAAATAATTAGGTAGGTAATCAAAATGAGATTTCCCTCAAAATATTCATTAATGATTATCTTTTAAACTTCAGATCTGTTTAGAGAACTGCTCACTAAACCTCAACCGTTAAGATTAGATAGGTAGCCGAGTAGAATATTAATTAGCAGCTAATCTGACAGAAATCACTAATAAGCAACAACATACATTTGAAAACGAGATATCTCCATTACTGTACCCGAATTCTTGTTTGTAGGTACGTGGTAAAGAATTAGGCTAGTAAAATTTAGAATGAAACAAAAACTTATATTGCTTCGTGCTAAATAAGGCTTTTTTGCTTTATATGTTGTTACTTAAACTTATCTAAAGTAAGGGAAAGTATCTAAGGAAAGGATTGAGGAAAAATTAAAAAGCTTCTATTAAGCAAATGTTATTACACGGTTAAGGAATTTCTAGAAGATGATAATTTAAAGTAATGATTTAAACTGACATTTTATTTAATTTAATTTAATTTGTGTATAATAAAATTGAATATAAATATAACATAATATACTATAGACTATGACATAGATAATAATTCAAATAATATAATATAATAACTAAAATGAATAAATCATGTTGATATTAATATATTTTTATTTGTTGGGTAAAAAATTATCGTATTTACTAAATTACAATTACGTACTAACTAAATTACAATTAGTGAATGCGCCCTCTTCTCTATTTGCTGTGCCCTGTTCAGGGTCTACAATGTACCTACAAAGATCTAAGAAAACATTGTAGAACGCAATAAAGTATTAATTGATTGATTGACTTTTTTTTGTGCCAAGATGCCAACTATCAAATCAATAAGTAAGTAATTTTGAAACGGTATCATTGGGATAAAACTAATTTTATTATTAGTGGCCCGCCTTCACTTCGCTTCGGTATAGAGCTGTAGTGTGGACTAAAATGACTCTTCATATATGTAATTATAAAAGAATCTGAAAATGGTATATTTGCCTTTACCAAACTTCTATTGACATCACGTCACTCAATTGTTTTGCCATCCTGGAACCTCTCCACTAACATTTGAAATTTGTTGTATGGTATTAAAGTTCAAATTGACTTGTAAGAATTATTACGAATCGTTTGTATGGGAGTATAGGAAAGTGTTGTTTTTGGACTTTTTCAGGCAATTTCCTTAATTTTTCTCTGCGTAAGAACCATTCTAAAAAGAAATGGGTGCGTGTACTTATGTAGGCGCGTGAGAAGTTATCCTTCTTTCGCATCGTTTAAAATTAGTTTTTAATTGCATGCAAATAATTAATTACAATAAATTAATAAAAAGTCTGGAAAAGGACACAGTCAATAAAGTTCAGTTTTAATTTGAAAAAATAAATAAATAATCAAAATATTCAATTAAAATCGCTACTGAATATAATTTATTAGAACATATGTGATTTGCACTTGTATGAAACTCAAACACGTATTCCGAATAAACAAACTAGAAACATGTGGATAAATATTGTAAATATGAATACCTATAACTGTTACTTTATTACAAAAAATAAAGATGTGGTTTTTGGTTCTACTACACCAATGGTCAAGAGATGGCGCTGTAGTCTCCTGAATCGCGCTTTAGTTCCGTTGTTCCAGATTAATAAATACTTTTGATAGGCCTTCACAATGCAGTCGTTAGCACCCACTAAATAGAGATTCTATTTCTATTTTGTTGGTAGATTTTCCTAATGTGCGGTAAACACAAAAGTAACAGCATGAAGTAGGTCGCTAAAGCGACCAACTTCATGCTGTTAATTTTTGTGTTACAGTGATGCGCGCGCATCTTAAAATTTCACCCTCATCATTTTTTCATAACGCGCCTAAAGAAGTATAACTTCAAAAAATTATCGAAATCAGTTCAGCTGTTCTCGAGATTTGCGCCTAGCAACACATTCAGCTATTCATTTTTATATTATAGATAAAGTAGCTGTTCTTGATCAAAAATTTCCGTTAAGCAGTACTATCATCCCATTTGCGATAAAAAAACATTGACATTATTTTGTAAATACCAATGCAAGATCACCCTTTTTTTCGTTCGTTAAGAACACGCAAAATTAACTTCTTCAAATTGTTCTTAAATACCGCCCGATTGTTTTCCCACAGCACAGACACAGCATACCATACTCCACTCCCAAAAAAAACCCGTTGCGCCCGTAACGGTACCGAATGGACCGACAAACAGTTTTATATTAGGCAATTAGGCGCAAGGACCAACGCCGCCAAACAATACTAGTCAAATATTAAGGATTACTCTACAAGATACAGTTAGGGACGCGTATTTAAAAGCTGTCTTTACAGATATACCTGCCAGATGTGTTCTTACTTTCAATTAGCTATTGAGATAAAAGAGACTGTGACAAAATATTTTAAAATGTGTTTGTTCGTCAAAGTGATGGCTTGTTATCACGCCAACTTTAGTCAAACTTAAAATTGATACCGTGTATACATCTAAGTTAATTTTATCGATAGAAAAAAATACTAGATATATTTAGATTTTGATTAATCAGTTAAATCTAAAAAAAAGTTTTACTAGAAAAAAATCCACGCGGACCAGGCAGAGGACGGGACTCGAACCCGCACCCTTCGCAATCCGGGCGAATGCACTGACCACCACTGCACCACGGCGCTGATGGCCGCGTCGAAATTTCCCTAGCCTTAAGCTGCAAAGCAGCGCCATCTCTTCGCATTGTAGGCAACCCAGATTTAAACATCTAGCAGTTAAATGCTTAAAAAAATAAAAACAGTTAAAGTTTGTGAGTTTATTTGCAGGGAGTAATCTCTGGAAGTCATGTATCAATTTTGGAAAATCTTTCACCTGTAAGAAGCTTCATAGTTTAAGACTGTATTTTATCGTTAAAATAAACTTCACGCAAAACCGGGCAGATCGCTAGTTTAAATAAATAAATATTTCCGAAACTCACACTAATTAGCCTAGTCCCAAAGTAAGCACTGTAAGGCTTGTGTTATGGGATGCTAGAGTTACGGATAGAATACATATACTGTACATATATAAGTATATTTATATAGAAATACATATTTAAACATCCATGACTGGAGTACAAATGCTCGTATTCATCACACAAACATTTGCCCCCACCGGGACTTTTGGATCGGAGTCGGCAACATCATGAAACCCGGCGTATAAACCACTCGGCCACGGAGGTCGTCCATAAGTATACCATTAAAAAGCACGAATCTTCATTCACTGAAGACGTAGCACAAATTAGAGACCTTTCCTTTTCCGTCCGACTGTTTCTAATCCATAAAATTATTAATTCGTACACTTCTAATATTTTCAAATCGAGTTCAGAGCCGTTTCTATAAATTCTAGATCGAAATGCCGCAGTTACACTTCATAAGTTACGATGACTCGTCGTTTACCCTTGACCTTACGGTGAAAATGAAAACAGCAAAGATTAAAATCTCTGGACAAACATCATAAACAAACCAGCGAGAGACGCCTAGTGAAATGTTGGCTGAACTATCGCATCGCCATAAAGTACGACCCACTGACCTAAAACAACCCCAGAAAAAAAAACATACTATCATGCATTTAATTTTTAGGCCAGCCCACACACACAAACGATGGTTGCCGACTTCTGCTTGCATTCATTTGCATGCATGAATAGCTTAAAGATACATGTGACCGTTAAATTTTATTTTGGCCAATCTTATCATTAAATGCTATTTATTAGTTTAGAATTGATTGAGATTAGGCCATGACGCACCTAGCGGGCCCAGTGCGGATTGGCGGGTGCTAACGACTGCAGCCGGGACCAACGGCTTAACGTGCCTTCCGAAGCACGCAGGAGCTCGAGTTAGTAAATTTTCGGTCATCTATCCATTGACCGACCACTGCGAAATTTGCTTAACTTTAGCCGAACGCGCTTACCACTTGCGCCATTGAGCACCTCAGTCAGTTAATTTTGAATAATATGCAAGTATATATTTTTTTTGTATAAGGCTTTTATTAAATTACAAAATAATAAGACTGTCATTCTAAACCGCATCACTTTAGTATTTAAATATTAAAGCGTCAATCGTTAAGTAAATAGAGTAAATAAGGAAAATTCACTACAATTAGACGTGAAGAGAGATTGGCAACCCTAAATAGAGCCCGCATCGAAATTTTGTCGCGCACAGAACGAGATGGCGATACGATCCCAACGAGAGTGAAAGAGACAGCGACAAGCGAAACAGGGCCGGCTAACGGTACACACACGGAAGTGTGTTAGTGGCGTACGGAGGAGTCGACCGTAGGAAGGTCGTAACAGTCGCCGCGTGCGCAACGGAATTCCAACCTTGACCGAGTGTCGCACGGCCGAGTGTCGTGTGGCGCCCGATCTGGTTTTCGATTTTCACGGTGCCGATTCACGACAATAGCGATGTCCGCTTCTGTTGGAAGATCACTTAGACAGTCCAGTTTCAAACCTACCTCAAGGCTGGGCGTTTTAATTCAATTCGCACCGTTACCCATTGAAGCTCCGTCGAGCTTTTTACACGCTTCCGAGAAATCCAATTTATATTTAAAACCAAACAAAAGAGATTAGATTTTCGCGAAAATATAATTTTGTTTGCGTGGGGGAAAAAGGCTTCGGTTTTTTGCCGGTAAAAGTTTGAAGCCACATCTAAATTAGTTACTATTAAAGATTGGAAAAAGGAGCAGTACGATGCTCAACTCAGGCAAATTCATTATTTAACGGTACGGCATTTAGATTTTTCGTTTTGATATTTTGTAAATTTAAATTTACCGCAAAGTTTCATTTTCTCTCGATCGATCCATTGTGAAACTTGATATAGCCAAAATATAACTCGCTTAGTATATCTCCTGAGTATGCAGGTTTTGAAGACAAAAACGCAAATTTTCTTAATAAATTTCTATCTTAATTTTTATTTAATTTAAAGCTTAATACTTGATTTTTAAGAACACCTTATAAAATAATCAGCTTGTCTCTCAATAAGAATGTTCTGCCTTATTATAGTTTCTGAGTTAATGAAAATTAAATAATGTATAAGAAAGTTGTTCGGCATAATGATGCTTCGGGATAGAAAACTTTATAACTTCACTTTAATAATGACCTTTGACCTAATAACGTATAATTAGTATATTATACTGTTAATGTTTTCTTATCGCAAAGCATATGTCATAAATATCACTTTCTTTAAGTAAAAAAAAACTTTAAATATAAAAATCTGTCACTCAAAGTTTTCTTAAATCTATATATATAAAACTCAAAGGTGACTGACTGACTGACATAGTGATCTATCAACGCACAGCCCAAACCACTGGACGGATCGGGCTTAAATTTGGCATGCAGGTAGATGTTATGACGTAGGCATCCGCTAAGAAAGGATTTTGATCAATTCTACCCCGAAGCGAAGCGAGGGCGGGCCACTAGTAAAGATATGAAATACTATACGAACTACTTAAGTAAGTAACTAAGTACTTTTACTAAGTACGAAACACATAAGCTTAGAGACAGTATTAACGATAATAAGAACAATAACATTAAATTTAATAAACTCCTGTGACCAAAATATCTGAAAATGGTTGATTGATTTAATTTTTGCTGCTTGAGAAAATATGACAGTAAAAATTATGTATGGGACGACATTTTATTTATACTAATAATGGCGGGGGTACCCCTGACTTCTTCATATGCTTGGTTTAATAAGTCCCCCATACAAAACTCTACCCCCCTTTACGCCCCCTTCAAGTTAAGAGATAATAACTGACCTACCCAGGGACAAAAAAAAATCTACACCAAATTTCATCCCCAGATTTAAGAGCGGAGAGGTGACAGACACGTTCGCATTTATAACATACTAGCGGCCCGCCCTCGCTTCGCTTCGGTGTAGAGCTGAAGTGTAGACCACAGTTTTTGTTCTCAGGCTTGTATTATACACAATGACATTCATTTATGATTCTTCTTATACCTGCATGCAAAGTCTCAGCCCGATCGGTTTAAAATTGGCAAAGTTTCATACAAACTTTCATTCCCTATTTTATCCACCTTGGGGGTAGAATTGATCAAAATCCTTTATTAGCGGATGCCTACCTCATAACATCTATTTGCATGCCAAATTTCAGCCCGATCCGTCCAGTGGTTCGGGCTGTGCGTTGATAGATCATCAGTCACTATGTCAGTCAGTCAGTCGCCTTTGAGTTTTATATATATAGATAGATAGAAGTATGGATGTAACCTGACGCATCACAAAAAAAAGAAAACTGGTCTCGTCAAAACAACAAAGCAGCTACAATAACCGATCAATTAAACACTGGGTGATAAGAGGCGCGTGCGCCCTTGAACGCGCGCCGCGATGTCATTACCCCCGCCCGCCACGTGTGTAGACGGCCTTATCTCACGCCGCGCAGCCTGCCCCCAACCTTCATCCGAGATTATCGAGACTGAACATAAATACACGACGTGTTAGCTTACTGATAACACTATCTTGAAACAATTTCGACTACTGAGGAGAAGATAGGAAAATACTTGAACAGTTTTCGCGAAAGATAACAATGCTTAAGCGACTAGGTAGAGAAATGCATTTATATATTGAAGAAGTTGCAGGCCGGCAAGTTAGTAGTCTATAAGTGCTGTACCAGCTATCTTCGCGTTTGGACTTTATCACCACTTAACATCAGGTGGGGAAGAGTCATTTACCTCGTTATAATAAAAAAAAATGGGTGCGTGTACTTATGTAGGCGCGTGAGAAGTTATCCTTCTTTGGCATCGTTTAAAATTAGTTTTTAATTGCATGCAAATAATTAATTACAATAAATTAATAAAAAGTCTGGAAAAGGACACAGTCAATAAAGCTCAGTTTTAATTTGAAAACATAAATAAATAATCAAAATATTCAATTAAAATCGCTACTGAATATAATTTATTAGAACATATGTGATTTGCACTTGTATGAAACTCAAACACGTATTCCGAATATACAAACTAGAAACATGTGGATAAATATTATAAATATGAATACCTATAACTGTTACTTTATTACAAAAAATAAAGATGTGGTTTTTGGTTCTACTACACCAATGGTCAAGAGATGGTGCTGTAGTCTCCTGAATCGCGCTTTGGTTCCGTTGTTCCAGATTAATAAATACTTTTGATAGGCCTTCACAATGCAGTCGTTAGCACCCACTAAATAGAGATTCTATTTCTATTTTGTTGGTAGATTTTCTTAATGTGCGGTAAACACAAAAGTAACAGCATGAAGCTAAAGCGACCAACTTCATGCTGTTAAAATTATGTGTTACAGTGATGCGCGCGCATCTTAAAATTTCACTCTCATCATTTTTTCATAACGCGCCTAAAGAAGTATAACTTCAAAAATAAGGAAAGCATAGGATGCTAGCCCCATACATCTTCAAGTAATGAACAATATTTACATGTCTTTTTTTTGTGTCACTAAACAGGCCCTGCCAGAATAACAGCGATGGTGCGACACAATGTCGCATCAGCTAATGCTGAGGTAGCCCTGGTTAGCCCTGAGATTTTTAAATTTGTATCTTTTTTTATTAGTAAATGAAAAGGTAGGAAAATAGTTATGTTTTTATTTTTTAAGCATTTAACTGCTAGATGTTTGAATCTAAAGAAAAGTTTTACTAGAAAATTGTGGATTGCGAAGGGTGCGGGTTCGAGTCCCGTCCGCTGCCTGGTCCGCGTGGATTTTTTTTCTAGTAAAACTTTTCTTTAGGTAGGAAAAAACTTGAAAATTTTTCCCGAAGATAACGGTGGACTGGTAGCTGCAGAAATGTGTTTATTTATAAAATTGACAGAGATATAAGTATAACAATTAACCTGAATATGAATTTAGAATGATTTGTTTTTGTCATTATAGTCAAATATTCTAGAGCCGCAAGACCTTACTTACTTATTAGTGTGTAAAATTACCGTAACCAGTCTTGCTAACTTATGCTGTGGCGCCGTCAGATGGCACAGATACTTTAAAATTTACTAATTTTACATACAGTCTGAAGATATTCTCTTGTATGTTGTAACGAATATTAATTTGAAATCAATACTGCCACCGAATCAGCAGATGACGACTTCTCGAAAATCAAGAGAGAAAGAGAGAAAACTCCATAGATTAAAACAAAAAGGGTAGGTTTCGTGCATTAACCCGTAAAAACTAGTTTTATTTAAAAAGGGTAGATACGGCACTAGCCTCACAAAAGTGATCCGCATAAATTGTGGTCCACGACCCTAATCGCTTTAGTCACAACTTGACATGCAAACGACGTACATGTGAACGCCAAAAAGGAATATTGCTAATATTTTGTGTTTATATGATAAAACAATGCCTAAGTGTGTTTTTAAAAAATGCTCAAATTGCTCAAGAACTAAAAATAAAACCCACGGCATCACTTATCATTCGTAAGTACTATAAAATATATTTTTTCATAAAAATTGCTGTTTGTTTTGAATCTTCGGTAGTGTCGTCGAATACTGGTCGCGTGATTGGTCGGTAGTGCAGTGACGCGGATCTCGCCATCTCGTTCGCGCTGCCGTTGAAATTTAACGTGCTGTTTCGTTCGGGTCGGTAATGCAGTGACGCGGATCTCGCCGTCCCGTTCGCGCTGCCGTGGGATCAGTTTTTGTTTGATGCAAGTATGAGCGTACCGTATCTACCCTTTTTATTTTAACCTAAGGAAAACTCACAAAAATATGCTTCTGTCATAACCATAACAAACTTTCACTGACCACGGCATCCATCGGAGCGTATAATGACGGCTGTGACAATTTCACGAAAACTCGAAGAAATGCTAATTTCGGCTCAGTTATTATGTACTTTGGCAATTTTTAGAGCGAAACAAATGAATCCGACAATGGCTTCCAATGTTGCGATCATGCCATTTGACTTCGCCAAATTTGACTCTAGAATCCTACTTTACAAAAGTAGGTTAACACAGTTAGATTCGGCTATTTAAAATTTATACACGAAAGTTTTTAGATCACAATACAAAACCAAAATTAAATAGTTTCAATATTATTGAGAAATATTGTGAACTTCCTATTGAAATCGGTTCTTATAGGAAAACAATATGAGGAATGAGAAAAATATATGTGTCTTATCAATCATATATTTATTTGTGGCACATAGGTTAATACATTATGTAATTATGCTAAGTAAGACAGTCCAACTATGTCCATCAGGCATACAAACATAAAATTAACTTAAAATTATACTGTTTTATCAATTAGAAAATAAACAAGTACAATTCAAAATTTCAAATAAAATCTCATAACATTAATTGTCATTCATCATAATAAGAGCTATTTATTACTTCATCAAGTCCTTATATAAAAGATATTCATATTTGTTTCTTAGGTTTTCACGCACATCACTCATTAAATAAAACTAGTTTTAACGGGTTAATGCACGAAACTTTATTTATTTATTAACGTTTCGCAGAAAGCCGCCCTGAGTTTGTTTCGCCGGTTCTTCTCAGAGAGGTCACCCAATTTTGGAACCTACCACGTTTACGGTAGTAAGGGTCAAATAAATAAACTCAAAATTACAAAAAAGGATTTTAAATAAAGTACTTTATTAACTAAATTACCTAATAAATTCATACATAGACAATAAAATTTTAAAAATCTTCCAATGAAATAACCGAACGCTCAATAAAAGTCTTTCAAAGGTAGCTCGACAAAATTAAATAAAAAAATGGGTGCGTGTACTTATGTAGGCGCGTGAGAAGTTATCCTTCTTTGGCATCGTTTAAAATTAGTTTTTAATTGCATGCAAATAATTAATTACAATAAATTAATAAAAAGTCTGGAAAAGGACACAGTCAATAAAGTTCAGTTTTAATTTGAAAAAATAAATAAATAATCAAAATATTCAATTAAAATCGCTACTGAATATAATTTATTAGAATATATGTGATTTGCACTTGTATGAAACTCAAACACGTATTCCGAATATACAAACTAGAAACATGTGGATAAATATTATAAATATGAATACCTATAACTGTTACTTTATTACAAAAAATAAAGATGTGGTTTTTGGTTCTACTACACCAATGGTCAAGAGATAGCGCTGTAGTCTCCTGAATCGCGCTTTGGTTGCGTTGTTCCAGATTCATAAATACTTTTGATAGGCCTTCACAATGCAGTCGTTAGCACCCACTAAATAGAGATTCTATTTCTATTTTGTTGGTAGATTTTCTTAATGTCCGGTAAACACAAAAGTAACGCATGAAGTTGGTCGCTAAAGCGACCAACTTCATGCTGTTAAAATTTTGTGTTACAGTGATGCGCGCGCATCTTAAAATTTCACTCTCATCATTTTTTCATAACGCGCCTAAAGAAGTATAACTTCAAAAAAATATTATTCTGACGATGCCGACCTGAAAAGGCTGCGAAACGTCAATAAATAAATAAAGTTTCCTGCATTAACCCGTTAAAACTAGTTTTATTTAAAAGATATTCGTTTAAACATTAATAAGATGTCTCAGTCTTTTTTTTTATATGAATTCGATCAATGCACCAGATTGTAAACGGAATTTATGATAATGACATCACATAAGTTATTCGATATTTCTGATACACCCTAAATCTGAAAAGAGGAAAATCAAGCCACGAAAAAGACTTAAAAGTATTATAACTGTTCAGTGGACCGTTGTTTAAATTAATCATTAAACGGTGAATTGTCTTTTTTTTATTTGTACCAAATATAACGATAATGTATATTTCCATTCTTCCTGTTTCATTCTCAACAATAAATCGACAACTCGATACGTACAAGTGCAACTACCAAGTTTTTTTCTACCGCCAAACGGAGGTTTGAAAAGTCTATTACATACATGAGATTACCTCCTGTACCAGCTATTTTGTGGCTATGAATGGAGGGAGCTTCTAACTTAGAAATAATTAGTATATAAGTTGTAAGGAAAAAGTGTTAAGTTTCATAACACAACTAAATGTTTTAATCTAAAGAAAATTTTACAACAGCAACAGCTTTCAAATGTTTAGTACTTGTGAAGGTATTCATTTGACATTGTGGGTTACCTACAATGCGAATAGATGGCGCTGACTTGCAGCCTAAGAAATACTAGAGAAAATTCGACACGGCCATCAGGACTGCGGTAGCATAATGGTCAGTGCATTCGCCCGGATAGCGAAACTCAAGTCCCGTGTGCTGCCTGGACCGCGTGATTTTTTTTCTAATACAATTTTCTTTAGTATTTAAATATTGTGCAGTTAAATAACATAACCTAATAAATATCCCTGCCAGGATTATAACCCACTATCTGTGATGTCTGCTGTTAGAATAGCTTCCATTAAACGAACCGCTCAAAAAAAATATAACAATTTCATGTTACCATGAAAAAGAACAGTATTTTATCTAGCGCTCAATAATGGTCTCGACATGTTACTGTTATAATCGCGTATAAAACAATTTCCTCGATAACTAATAGGTACCTATTTAACTAAGAAAATTGGAAGTTATGCTAATTTCGGAGCAAACTTGCTTAGTAGAGCGGTACAAATGAGCTGTGGAGCGCCCGCAGTAGGTTAGCACCACGAGTTCATATATTTTTTGCTTTGTTGCATTCATAGTCTATTTGGTGCTGTGGTTTTATGTTTTGCTCCCATTAAACTCACTTATAGTAATATTGGGCATGTTGTCATTTATTGGGCGTTTGTGATTTGTCGCAATATTCGGCATGTTGCCATTTATTGGGCGTTTGTGTTATGTCGTAATATTCTGCCATACATTTTATTGGATAACTGCTATGTAGGTTTTCTTTCTAAATGACCAGCCATGGTACTCTAAGACTTTTATGTCTTCGCCAAACATAAATCAAACCGAAGCGAATCGAAAGCTCATCTTTTAAATGATGTCGCTAGGTGCGCTTTTGTTGTTTGTTTTTGCTGAGAGATAAACTTTTTAATGTAATATAAATTGTCATGTTTGTGTACGAAAGCGCAAAACAGCTCGATGGCGCGGATGGTTAGCGCGTTCGGCTGCGTTCGTTAAAGCTAAGCAACTTCCGCAGTGGTCAGTCATTGGATGGGTGACCAAAATTTTCGATCTCGAGTTCCTCCGTGCTTCGGAAGGCACGTTAAGCCGTTGGTCCCGGCTGCATCTGCAGTCGTTAGCACCCGCCCAATGCGTACTGGGCCCGCGTGGTGGGTCATGGCCCAATCTCCCTATTCCATCCATAGGAAAGGCCTGTACCCCAGCAGTGGGGACATTAATAGGCTGATGATTCTGATGAATCTACCTGATAGATGAAGAAAAAAGGTCCGTTAGTCCTCATCCCAATTGTGGCTGACGCTCAGCTTGGGCCCAGCACGGTCTAGCGTAAGTCATCCCTGTGATAAAAAATAAACTAATTATTATTAACTCTATCCGGCAAATAATGAAATGAAATGAAAAGTCATTTATTCAGTCTAGGCTGTTACAAGCACTTGTGAAGATCAGAAGCTACGCCATCGGTTCGCAAA
This sequence comes from Chilo suppressalis, assembly GCA_902850365.2. Taxonomy (NCBI): domain Eukaryota; kingdom Metazoa; phylum Arthropoda; class Insecta; order Lepidoptera; family Crambidae; genus Chilo; species Chilo suppressalis. The sequence goes on along the minus strand of OU963898.1, from coordinate 31,561,459 downwards.
ACTACGACGGGAGACCTTGTACTGAGAAGAACCGGCAAGAAACTCAGCAAGGGCTGCTTTTTTCTCCCTGTAATGATATATACAGAGTCGTCAAGTTGAAAAATGACTTCAGAGATACTTCTGAAGTCACCTTCCATTACATCATTTAGGATATAGATATATACAGTTACAATAATAATTTTATATTTAGTTTATAGGAAGCGGCATTAGATAGGTACCATATTACTGTTACAAAAACTGACTAATACCCATCAAATAACAAATTACAAAAAACACTATGTCCATGCATTGATGCCCTTATTGATAAGAGAATTCTTGATCTGAGATTTAAATTTGGTTAGTGGAAGCTCAATCAGATCTTGGGGAACTTTGTTAAACAATGCAATACTACAACCCAGAAATGAACCTCTTGATTTTTGGAGTCTGAAACATCGAACGGCAAGCTTGTTCTTAAATCTCGTGTTAAAGTTATGGGTTTGACTTTTTTTTTGCAAATGCGTCATAGTGTTTTTCTTACATATATTATATTTTCATAAATGTATTGCGATGCCAGTGTTAAAATATGAATTTCTTTAAAATTTTCTCTAAAAAAATAAATATATTGTAGTTAGTAAATAAAAAATATATTGTAGTTAGAAGTAGATTGACTTCGGCTTTCGTGTTAAAGAACTATACGTTAGAAAATATAAGGAAAAAGAATATGTATGATTCATTCAACTGCACGATATGATTGTAACGCATGCTATTTGTAGACACAAATTTGTATAGAGATATATATTTATGTTTTAATTTATTTTTAAGCATTTAACTGCTAGATGTTTAAATCTAAAGAAAAGTTTACTAGAAAAAAAAACACGCGGACCAGGCAGCGGAGGGACTCGAACCCGCACCCTTCGCAATCCGGGCGAATGCACTGCTGCTACCATTATGCTACCACGGCCCTATTGACCGCGTCGAAATTTTCCTAGCCTTAAGCTGTAAGGCAGCGCCATCTTTTCGCATTGTAGGTAACCCACAATGTCAAATGAATACTTTTTCAAGTATTGAACATTTGAAAGAAGAAATAGCAATTAAAGTTATGTTTTTATTTATTTTTAAGCATTTAACTGCTAGATGTTTAAATGTAAAGAAAAGTTTACTAGAAAAATCCACGCGGACCAGGCAGCGGACGGGACTCGAACCCGCACCCTTCGCAATCCGGGCGAATGCACTGACCGTTATGCTACCACGGCCCTCTTGGTCGCGTAGATATATATTTTTCAATGTTTTAGTTACAATTAAATTATTAAGAGACTACAAGTCAGTCAATAAATCTTTAATACAACATGAACCATTAAAATCATAAAAATGTTATTCAATTCATTACGGTTGTCATTCAGATGATGTGATACATGGAGGAACTCGATGGCGCAAGTGGTTAGCGCGTTCGGCTGCGATCGTTGGAGTTAAGCTACTTTCGCAGTGGTCGGTCATTGGATGGGTGACCAAAAATTTACTATCTCGAGCTCCTCCGTGCTTCGGAAGGCACGTTAACCCGTTGGTCCCGGCTGCTTCTGTAGTCGTTTGCACCCGCCAATCCGCACTGAGCCCGCGTGGTGGGTCATGGCCTAATCCCCCTATAACATCCATAGGAAAGGCCTGAGCCCCAGCAATGAGGACATTAATTGCCTGATGATAATGATGATACATGTGTACATAGAAGATCTTGGCATGATACTGATAAGCTGACAAGCATTACACTTTAATTTTAAGTTGATTTAAAAACTGTTGCATGCTGTTTAACAGTAAAATATGTGAGACATGAGAATAATCAAACACCTTTTATACCATATTTTTATGCAATAAATTATTATTATTATTATTGGGAGTAATCAATTATAAACAAAGCTTAATTTATCTGCTATGACCGCATTAGTGAAGTGTGAATTATTTACAGTAAAACGTACACAAACAATTTAGTCAGTTGAAAACAAAATTAAAAAATTCCCGCTCCATATCGTCCGACTATGAATAAGTTTATTTCAATAACTGAAGCAAATACTAAAAAAAAACGCAATCAAAAATCCACTTGCAAAATTTAACCAACAATATAACTTTTGCCTAATATATTTGCCGGCAAAAAGGCACAAACAAAAGACATCGGTTTTTGCTCGCCGGCGCCGAGTCACGTTCGGAACGAAATCAGGAGTCTTGTAATTTATTATATTTTTTAAAGTGCATTGCGCCACGCGGCCGAGCTGCGACCGCCACGGGCCGTCGACCCGAGCAATCAACCTTTTATTCACACCATTTGCGAAAATCTCAGCCAAGGCCGCGCTCTTGGCAGCCGAATCAAATCTATATTTTAAAAGTGATTTTTTTTATAGCAATATTGCGAGGCGTTGCGTGCCCGAGTTGACCAATAGGGTGCGTGTTGCAGTTCGCGCCTTTTTAACACAAAATGTCGAAACTAACCGCGAACAATGTTTGTCGGCGGTCATGTGTACTTGGCTACCGATAATCGGCTATTAGACACCCTGACCATGTCACAACTACTAAAATATCTCTGTCTGTATATATCTCTATTAGACCACCCTAACCATGTCACAACTACTAAAATATCTCTCTCTATCTCTATTAGACACCCTATCTCTCTCAAAGTCAAAATATATCTATACTAATTATATATATCAAAATATCTCTCTCTATCTCTATAAGACACCCTAACCATGTCACAACTACTAAAATATCTCTCTCTATCTCTATAAGACACCCTAACCATGTCACAACTACTAAAATATCTCTCTCTATCTCTATAAGACACCCTAACCATGTCACAACTACTAAAATATCTCTCTCTATCTCTATTAGACACCCTAACCATGTCACAACTACTAAAATATCTCTCTCTATCTCTATAAGACACCCTAACCATATTGTCACAACTACTAAAATATCTCTCTCTATCTCTATAAGACACCCTAACCATGTCACAACTACTAAAATATCTCTCTCTATCTCTATAAGACACCCTAACCATGTCACAACTACTAAAATATCTCTCTCTATCTCTATAAGACACCCTAACCATGTCACAACTACTAAAATATCTCTCTCTATCTCTATAAGACACCCTAACCATGTCACAACTACTAAAATATCTCTGTCTATCTCTATAAGACACCCTAACCATGTCACAACTACTAAAATATCTCTCTCTATCTCTATAAGACACCCTAACCATGTCACAACTACCAAAATATCTCTCTCTATTTCTATTAGACACCCTAACAATGTCACAACTACTAAAATATCTCTCTCTCTATCTCTATTAGTCACCCTAACCATGTCACAACTACTAAAATACCTCTCTGTCTATCTCTATTAGACACCCTAACCATGTCACAACTACTAAAATATCTCTCTGTCTATCTCTATTAGACACCCTAACCAAGTCACAACTACTAAAATATCTCTCTCTATATCTATTAGACACCCTAACAATGTCACAACTACTAAAATACTTGTAAAGGTATTCATTTGACATTGTGGGTTACCTACTGTCTGGTCGTTGGAGTCGTCGTTTTGCTAAAGTCGTTGGGACGAAACTTGGCAATCTCCGCCGTCTTGTCTCGTAGTCCGTTGTCATCTTTTTTTTCTGTCTCTACTGTGATAATGTCTGTCTGTCATCTGTAGGCTAGGTGGTCAGTCTAAGGAGGCTGGACGCCGCGACACCTACAATACGAAAAGATAGCGCTGCCTTGCAGACTAAGAAGTAATAGATAGAATTCGACACGGCCATCAGGGCCGCGGTAACATAATGTTTGGTGCACGGATTGCGAAGGGTGCGGGTTCGAGTCTCGTCTCCTCCCGCGTGGAGTTTTGTCTAGAAATATTTTCATTATATTTAAACATCTAGCAGTTAAATGCTTAAAAAATTTAATAAATTGGGTTACAATTGTGTAAAGTGAAATAAGTTGGTGCTTTTTATGTGCATTGCTTGAACATGATATTGAAAATTTAAAACTTGTAAAGTTTTAAATTTCTATCTGTATTTTTAAATTTCGATCTGTGAGATCGATCGTAAGTGATTTTCGCCTTTAGTTGACAGATCGCTCACATCTCAAACTTACTGATCTAGAATGATGAAATAAGAGGTAACAAGTAACAACTGTATACTTTACAGATCAAACGCGCAATTGATTGTCCCATTTAGGAAAATCACTAACTCCTTGAGTCAACCTCAACTCGTTATTTACAACATGTTTGTCAAAATAATATTTGAAATAATACAAAGCAAGGAAACAATATTTATTATAGGACATTGGGCAAAAATGTATGGACGCTGCACCCACGTTCGCCACGGCTTAAACTATATTTGTTTGAAAGGTATTAAAGGTCATATCTTTTGACTAGCAGGATATTTTTTACGGTGTCATATCTTTTGACTACCGGGATATTTTTTTACGGTGTCATAATAAAAAAGGCTAGTTTTTCATAGATCTATCGATTCATACTTATTACATTGTTGGCGGAGCTGGGTATGTTTTGCCCATTGTCCTTTAAGAGTTTTCATTGCTAAAAGATGATATTATTTTAAATGAAAAAATGCGACTCAATCTAACGCCATCGAAGCAGCAGCATTTAATGACACGATTTCATCGCATTGCATTGAGCCCGCGCAGTATTTACTGCTTATAAGCCTGACAACAGTCTGTCCTTATCATGGCTTACAAGAAATGAAAAGGACAGACTGATGTCAAGTTTACAAATAGCGAACACGAATAGCCGAGTGAAGTGGCGGCATTAGAAACAACACGGTCAGCTGGCTCGAGTAACTCGGTTAATTGCATATGTACATACATAAGTAGATCATTGAATGCGGCGCACGAGCTATCTATCTAAGTATCGGCAATTTCCTTTGTTATGGCCTGTTCTATCATAAACCATAAACCTATATTTATGATTAATTTATTTTTAAGCATTTGACTGCTAGATGTTTAAATCTAAAGAAAAGTTTTACTAGAAAAAAATCCCTTCGCAATCCGGGCGAATGCACTGACCAATTATGCTACCACGGCCCTCATGGCCGCGTCGAAATTTTCCTAGCCAAGAAATAGTAATAATAAGAAATAGCAATTATAGTTATGATTAATTTATTTTTAAGCATTTGACTGCTAGATGTTTAAATCTAAAGAAAAGTTTTAATCAAGAATAAACTTTACTTTTTTTTTCTAGTAAAACTTTTCTTTAGTTTTAAACATCTAGCAGTCAAATGCTTAAAAATAAATTAGTCATAACTATAATTGCTATTTCTTCATTCAAATGTTTAATACTTGAAAAAGTATTCATTTGACATTGTGGGTTACCTACCTTGCAGCTTAAGGCTAGGAAAATTTCGACGCGGCCATGAGGGCCGTGGTAGCATAATTGGTCAGTGCATTCGCCCGGATTGCGAAGGGTGCGGGTCCGTAAACCTATATATTTATTTATGTTTTTATTAAACAAAGTTGTGGAAAACGCTAAGTCAAGAGCGGACGCGAGTCTGAGAGACATTTGAGAAATAGGTATGTGAAAAAACTATCGCTGTCGCGTATTGGCAAATACCGTGTGATAGGGACAACAGTAGCTAACGCTGAAAATTGCGAATAAAAATGGCAGAACTCGGGGTTTGGCCCTCAACGATTACCTCCTCGAAAATTGGATACATACGTAAAGGAAATTTTACTCATAGAATAATAATTAGTTGTACTATGCCTCTATGTTTTGCTTTTTCTGTAAATGCTTATTAAAGCTCCACACTAGACATCTTTAGTGGTGTTTTTTTTTTTAATTTGGGCATTTTTAGGGGGTTGTAGTTTCTTTGAAACGTGAGTAATCGAATAAAAGAAGACATAGGAGCATAGAATGAGTAAAATTTTATTTTATGTATGAAAATCTTTTTTTTTGTGATAAAAATCAAGGAGGAATCATTCGAGAGTAGGGCATCGGAACCGGTTCTACCCGAAAGAACCGGGAAAACCCGGTTCTGGGAGTATCTAAAAGAACCGGCTCTCAGATGTGAAACCCCGGTTCTAACGATTCTAACGGTTCTTTCGGTTATGATTTTAAAACATTTTGTTTACCCACGCAAGCTCAAAAGTCTCGTATCCAAATAATAATAAATAGAAATAGCGTTAATTATGCGAAGAGGAGAAATTAGTAACAAAATTTATAATAGCGACAATGACATAGAAGAAAATGATAGTGAAGATAGCGCCGGTTTCAACAACGAGTCGCTTATTCCAGAATCCAGACCTCAACAGTCATTCAGTTATCATGATCTTCATATCTAAAGTTCGAAAAGTGGTCAAAACCTTTAAAAAATCCCCCACAAAAAATGAAATTCTTAAAAAACATCCAATCTGATTTGATTGATGAAAACTGTGAACTGAATTAATTGTTATTAATTTCAGAATTTAAGAATCGATGGTTATGTTTACATTGCAATTTTTAAAGATTCTTGTGTTTCTAATAAATAAATCATTATTATTGATGAAAAATATTCATTGATTTTGAATAAAAACCTCATTATTTGATCAACTACCCTTTAAATATATTACTTACCTCAAAAGAACCGAAAGAACCGGGTACCCGGTTCTGTGTTTTGAAGGGAACCGAAAGAACCGGTTCCGAAAATGTAATCGGTTTTCGATGGCCTAGTCGAGAGCGTTTCTATGGAAAAAACATTGCCCGCCTCTTAAGTAATAAACAAGGCGAATTTTCCGAACGCTCTTTAAATGTATCCCACGATATAGATATATATTATCGTTCAATAAGATTTTTTTAGTTTACTAATGTGCATAGGCCTTGTAATAGTCAGTCAGAAATAATGATACTAAAATGTTGGTATATCAGGCACCGTTGTCTATTCAAGCATTTCGGCGCAAGCGCATGCCGGCAAAATGGAAGCAATTATTGAGAACTATATCTTTGATTGCGTCAGTTACTAACTCAAATAGTTTGGCGTTCCAACGGTAACGTTAGCTAATGCAAATTTGTTACAAAAGTCCAACAAAAGATGCCTGTTTTTTTAAACTTTTGAGTTGGAAGTTGCAATAACGTTCATACAATACAAAGTATCAATACGACATTATCGAACATAATTATGGCACATTTTATATATTTGTTATTAAGTGTTTATTGTGCTATCATTTTACAAAAAAAAACTTCAAAATCAATGTCGTTTATACAGTCTAGGCTGTAACAAGCGCTTGTGAATGTCGAAAAGCTACGCCATCGGTTCGCAAATCTACGCCGGGAGACCTTGTACTGGGAAGAATCGGCAAGGAATTTAGCAAGGGCTGTTTTTTTCTCCCTGTATTATATACAGAGTCGTCAAATTGAAAAATGACTTCAATATGAGATAACTCATGAAGTCACAAATGTAAATGATATAAAATTTACGACTATAAAATAAAAAAAATGAAATAACAGATTTAACAAAGCTGAAGTTTAGGAATGCCGTGTCCTACTGTTTAAGGCATAAGGCATTTTTTTTTTCAAAGGTACCTTTTCATTTTTATTTAATACAATATTTTCAAATTAGAACGTCAATATTTTTAAAGTATAATATTAAGTATGAATTATAATTATCAATTTTTTTATGTAACATCATATATTTATTTTCCTAAAATGAGTCTAGCCCCTGACATGTACAATAACGTCGCTGCAAACCTCTATTTTATAATGCAACTAGCGGCCCGCCCTCGCTTCGCTTCGGTGTAGAGCTGAAGTGTAGACTACAGTTTTTGTTCTCAGGCTTGTATTTTACACAATGACATTCATTTATGATTCATCTTATACCTGCATGTTAAGTCTCAGCCCGATCGGTTTAAAATTGACGAAGTTTCATACACACTTTCATTCCCTATTTTATCCCTTGGGGGTAGAATTGATCAAAATCCTTTCTTAGCGGATGCCTACGTCATAACATCTACCTGCATGCCAAATTTCAGCCTGATCCGTCCAGTGGTTTGGGCTGTGCGTTGAAAGATCACTATGTTAGTCAGACAGTCACCTTTGAGTTTTATATATATAGATAAAAATACTCTGTTCAAGCACCTACAGGCCTCCGAACATATACTGTGTTTTACAGGTTATGATCCTATTTGATGAGAAGTAAATAATAAAAAATAATGTTCAATCACTCACTGATTTTCCTCTGTAGAGTCTCCTTCGGTGGTAGCCCGGGTGGCGCCTGTGTATGGCCAGGATATATATATATATTTTATATATTTTTACGGCCTTGGAGTTTTCCATATTGGCCAGTCATTAGTGGTATGTCATCTATATCTCGCCGAAAGTATTTATAATGAACTCAAGTAGTATTTCATAACACTCTTGGTTTCTAATGATAGATGGCAAATGATTGGGGATATCGTTGTTTTTGTAGGTCTTAAGTAAGCCATCTATTAAAACTAGTCTTTGTAAACTGAAAGCTCCGCATTCCAGGATGAGATGTATGATAGGAAAATAGGGAGTAGAGATAGATAGATACATGTAGGCCTGATCGGCCGCCCGCTTCACAAGCACTCACAATCACTCCACCAACACTGTATACACTTATTCTCTATACTCACTCTCACAAAGCAACAAAATTATAAGTACATTCAACTAATCCGTAAATCTTATTACAATTTTCACTCTAAGCAATTAACAAAACTTCTAACCTCTGAACATTTCAAAAGCACATGACAGCGCAATGACAACGCAGTGACAAATACTCTTTTTTTTAATTGCCATGGATGATCATAGACGTGTGTAAACGTACTCACTACTGTTTATGGAGATAAATAAATAAAAGAGTTACCAATGCGTTAGACCAATCAACTTCGTCTTTATAACAAGAGAACTTCCGTTAATTTATTTCAAATATTTTTCTTATTTAAGACTTCATTTCCGCCACGAGGCAGCTAGTAGCTTGCGATTTGTATTTTTCTTTTATTTTCCAAAACAGCATGAGGTCTCAAAATTTACTCTTAATTTTATTGTTTCTTGTTCAATTCCTAAGCGAAAGTGTCTAGTTTTCTAGATTAATTATCTAAGTTAAATTACTTAATAATTATAAACGAGTAACTGGGCAGGTAATTAACGCATTCACTCTGCGATCGTGGAAGTTAAGCAACTTTCGCAATGTCCAGTCATTGGATGGGTGGCCGAAAACTTATTACCTCGAGCTCCTCCGTCCTTGGAAAGGCACGTAAAACCGTTGGTCCCGGCTGCATCTGCAGGCGTTAACACCCTCTAATCTGCACTGGGCAGGCGTGTGGGTCATATCATAGCCCTACATCCCTATACAATTCAAAGGGAAGACCTGTGCCCCAGAAGGAGGGACATTAATAGACTGATGATTATGAGTAAATGGTTAACAGTTAGTGTTTCTATTGTTGCAGATAGCTTGGCAGGGTGGCGGCGTCCAAGTATGGCGGCGGCGGGCTGTCGCTGGGCGGCGGCGTGCAGCGCGCCATGAAGTGCGCTGGCGACGAGCTGCTACTGGGGGCGTGCTGGCTCGACCCCAAGCTCGACGCCTCGCCCCCTGCGCCCTGCCACGACCTGCTCGACTCCCTCCTCTCCCCGCCCCCGCTCGCCGAACTCAAACCTCTCCCCCCCTTCACCGGCTACACCAGGCACCTCTCAATCAATGGCATCTCCGGACACCACTTCCATGCCATCGCTCAGCGCCTCCCCGAAGAGAACAACAACTACCCCACCCAGAGCGGTTATGGCGCCGATCACGACGTCGTCTCCTCGAGCACTTGTGCCGCTGATGTCGAACCACCGGATTTGGAGGACGTCAAACCGTTTCTCGACACTGACACTAAACCTTTCACTGATGCTTCTGCTGCTGACTCCTGCGCTGCATCCTGCTCGCCCCCAGCTAAACTCTTCGACGAAGGTCAGAAACAGGGAATGTATGACGACATCAGCTCGATAGAAGACATCGCCGCCATCATCGGCTCCGCCATCGCGGACACGACGGTCCCATCGCAGCCCGAGGACCCAGATCGGAATGACTCGCGCGACAGTTGGATGGACATAGACGCGTGGATCGCGGGGGCTTGCAACCAACACGGCGACAAGATAGTACCCCATGAAATGAATGAATTCGTTTTGCCGACGTCGCCGCCGCCTCAGAGCCAACAGAACCATCACTTGGAGTTCAGTTGCAAGCAGAGTCAAGATTTTGCTAAAAGTCAAGAATTCATCCAAAAGAACTTGGGTCAGGCTGGGTCTACGCTACAGACGTTACTGACTCACGGGTACATGCCTCTACTTCAGAATCGGTTACAGAACGGTCCGCCTGTGAAGCAAGAGGCGCCGAGTTCCACCAGCTACGGTATGGACGTGATATCGACGTCGTCTCCGCCCGGTAACGCCGTGTCGACGACAGACGGTGTCAGTGGCATCCTGAACGGCCGGTACGCGTCGCACTATGCGCTTGGCTTGAAGCCAGACGGGTTGTGTAGCCCGGAGAGACTGCTGGGCTACCCGCACGCACATACCACCACTGCCACTCCTGCCAGCAAGAGCAAAAGGAGTAGGGTGAAAGCGAAACAAGGCAGCGGGAACATGCACGGCGGCTCCCTCAACTTCCCTTCAGCTACGGCCGCCGAACTCAGCGGTCTTTTGGGCAAAGAGAAGCCGGTCCATCGCTGCGGCATCTGCAATAGAGGATTCCTCAACAAATCAAATATTAAAGTGCATCTCCGCACGCACACCGGGGAGAAGCCCTTCAGGTGTGACGTGTGCGCGAAGGCTTTTAGACAAAAAGCGCATCTCATCAAACACCAACAGATCCACAAAAGGATCGGGAGGGACTAAAGTAGTTATTACTTAGATAAGTCGGCACTAGCTCAAAATGAAAGCATTTTAATAGTTAATAGGTTGTGCGTATGTGATTGGCGCGTGAATACCTCGGCCCGAGAATCTCATTGTAGGATATTTTGTGTGCGTGAGTTTCATTGTCTTCTAACTTAGTTAAGAGCGATGTTCATAATGATATTATTATTATTTTATATTAATAACCCTTAGTATAACATTCCTAAGGACAAGTGCAATGTTGACTAGTTTTAAGTTTTTAATTGTAGATAATTGTTTATATTTTGTTGCGTGGCGAGAGATCTTCCTGTATCCTCCATTCCACTTTCGAGCTCTGTTGTATAGTATAAATCCGTCTTGTTAGTTAAGTGTCTTCTATTCGGTTAAGTGTCGCGGTCCTCGGATACCAACTGATGTGTTCTCAAAGGCAAGTTTTAAAGTGGATTGAACGGACAAAACATGAACGAACTGTTTCAAATCTATTATTTATATAAATGCGTTTTTTTTTGTTGTTGTATGTAAATGGTTACTCCGATTACCTACTTATAGTCAAATTATTGCGTAGTTTTTGTAATGTATATTGGTTAGTACTTAAATAAATTAAGAGGAATAAAGATGACAAAGCTAACGAGGCTACATTATTATGTTAACTGACTTTAGCTACTACGAAAGTCTCGCTTTAACTCTATCCTATCTGAGGATATCATCTACATATCTAATTTTCATTCTTCCATTTCATTATTAACACTAGCATGGTATTTACATATTATATAGTAACAATAATATTTTACATACATGAATACATTATGTAGGGTAATCTTATTAAAATCATGGTTTTACGTTTAGTTCCCTCATATACAAACAGGACACCATTTCATTTCGTTGTATCATTTATTATTATGTATTTAATGAAATAATAAAATACATAAGGTCATAATATTGTTGTCACACCTGAGTTATTCCTTTTTGGTCACAGTCAACTTATCACAAGAAGATTACTGGTATAATTAAAGCTAATGAGACACTACAAAGAGCTTTACTTATTGCCAAGAGTCAAGGTATTCGCTTACTGACAAATCATAGTGCTTACTTAATAATCGCAATTGGGTACACTAAAAGGATGTCATAGCTTAAACTTAGCTCTAAGCTTGTGATGTACCTAACATAAGGTACGAACTTTTCAATTTTCATCTTCAAATGTTTAAACTCAGACAAGGATCTAACGTGTTATTGACAGTGAATATTCAACAATGCATTCCACATTGGACTGGTATTTTGCACAGAAATAGTTTTAATTATATGAGTCGTATAGTATCAAAGGCGGCAAAGTAGGGCGAACCAAATATTAGGCAAATCAAAAAAAAACTGTTTAGTCTCGTCTTTAAGGGAGGATAAAATATTGACATTTCACTACGATTATAAATATGGTGCAATATGAATAAATTTAAGAATAATTAAAACAAAAAATATACTATAACAATGAACCTAAAACTAAAAACCTTAAAAAATAAAATATAATAACTAAAATACATTATTAAAAGGAGTCCCTTTAGGCAAGGTTCCGAAGATACTGGCAGCGTTCCCCCTTTGGATAGCTAGACTTATTCTTTGTCCGAGGTAGCTGCCAGCTCTTAGGTCTCCTGTGATGTCGACTAATCTTTTCGCTATTTCTTTAAAAAGCCTTATAGCGCTAGGACCCCACGGACCAAGGGTCTCGACACCGAATGGGACAAAATCATATTCGGAGCCTAGACCCCTGTATTTGCCTGCCTTAACTTTTTCAGCCGCTTCACAAGCCGCACCAGCTCTGTTGTTGGTTCCATGTAGATGGGAAGGGGCCAGCGTGTCTGAACAGGTTGCATCCCATACTAGCACCCGACCCATCTTCCATGGAATCAAACTCATACCGTCCGGTCTCTTGCCATCGTCTCTTGCAATACCAGTTGGCTCAAGTAGACTTGGCACGTTGACGGTGGCAAGGGACCGGCGTATGATATCGTTAAGTGCGGCGTGTCTCGAGAAGCGGCCTGCACTTTTTTGGCAAGACAGTCCATGATGTCCTAGCTTGTCGACATCACTGCCGCAGGGACATTTATGAGGAGCGCAGACCGGGACCCCAAGCCGTAGACAGGTTGCCATTCGGAGTGTGTCAGGCTCAAGAAATGTGCCTGTATTTGTCGAAGGGTACGCGTGAAGCCAGTAGCCGGTCTCATGGCCCACGGCCAAAAGCCTAGCACGCGCCGAACCTGTACTGCAGCTCAAAAGGTTATTATAAGTTAATTTTTTTTTTGATTTGCCAAATATTTGGTTCGCCCTATTTTGCCGCCTTTGATACTATACGACTCATATTATAAATTTTTCGTGCGATCCTTGGGTTAGTGCGGGCGCACGCGAGCAGCGGAACCGCCGCGTCCGGGAAGCCGCGGCAAAAAAACGACGCACTAAATAGTACCGATCCGCTGTTACACAACAATGCCCGCCAATTAGGACCGTCCATCGATGAGTTATGATTGATATTATCCCGAACAGAACTTCGTATTATACCGATCGTATAGAAGTGATCGACGCGATTGAACATTTTTACGTTCTCATAATTTACTGCTCAATTCTAGCGGTACATAAGAAATGATTTTCTTGAAATACTTTCAAGAAAATAAACTGAAATCAGATTGTTTTAAAATTCACTTTTTCAAATCGTTCTACAAACATTGATCGTTAAATGCGTGCGTTAACTATAGTTTTATTCAGATAGACATGAGTTATCATATTCATAAATCAACATTTTACATATACTAAACAAACATTTAGATATTTAAACCATCAAAAAAATCACTTTCATCATATTAGTTCATTCACAATCATGGAAATGCACAATTCTTTCATTTTCAAATTCATCTCATGTTGATTGAATTTTATCATTATTTCACGAGTAGTTAATTAGACAATGAGTGTGAAAACGCTCGTCTGTATAGCCCTGGGGTAAGAGCGGTTGACATGCACGCTGTGAGAGAAACGCGCAGTTTTAAAAAAATATTAACGTGTTATTCTCTAATATAACTCAACGTTGAAGTCGACTGCGAGATCACAATTGCATGAAAGTTAAATAAACTCGCATCGGCGAAAGTAGTTTTATATGAATTAATGAAATTGAACTTTGTATTTTAAATGATACTGCAGTATCGTAGCAGTTATCTTAGAGAATAGCACTGCTGAAGTCCCTGTTTTAAGGGTGTTTTCTGAATTACTCCGAATAAAAATATCCGTAAGACTATGGCCCTTGATCTTTCATTTCTTTGGTACAGGCTACACATAAAGTTAACACAAACTGTAAAATTCTCCAATAGATTTTGAGACTTATCTTAAGCATATAAAGCTCAAAAATTTTGAAAGAAATCAAAAGTTTTGGGTAACTGTGCCTTTGTAAAGTGGTCATCCGTATGTGGAGCGCTATGAAGACAAGCTCTGCATGCAAATGAAAACCATATCAGTCAGACGACATCAATTATTTATAACTTTTTTTAAATATTTAGTGTTTGTATATTAATCTAAAAATAAACACTTAAAAGACTGGTGTTTGGTGCTTATTATAAAGATAAAGTTTAAATGTGTTATCTAAAGCCTAATGAATAAATTGAGCGTGTATAAAATGAGAGGTGTTTTAAACTCAGCGTTTCTCACTCGTGTATAGTTACACCTAAAAAGTACCTTTGCTAGCTATTAGGCGTTTAGAAATTAAGTATTTATTTTATATTGTAATATTACTGTAATTATTTTATGTAATGTAAAAAATTCTGGTGCGCGATGCCCGCGCGATCTAATGACTTCTGAACACAATTAGTATTAAGCAGAGAACGTTATATTTTTAAAAGAGGTATTGTCCATTCGTTTCGTAAGTAAAATGTAAATTAATGTAAAAATAAACAAGATTTTTTTTTGTTAACGATAAAGCTTTCGTTTTATTTGTTCATTCAGTGGCTGATATGATACTCCGTGTGTATGTAAGTATGAGGTATATATTTTACTTACTATCCTCAAGAGATGGCGTTACCTGCACTGCGATCATAATAGTATGGAAGCCTACATCGCGCAAATGAAATTCGGAGGCTAACTCTTCATATATACGATGCCCGACCAACATCAGTCGGGCCGCGGCCCCCGAGCTATCTGATTATTTATAATCAAACGAACTCAAAATCTAACACTAACAATGCAACCGTAACCAAATTAAAAAAAGGGTTTGTATAAGAAAATTTAGCTCATGGTTACTTAAACTAACATAGGACGAAACTGAGAATCTATTTATTGCTCACCACAGGATTTTATACCGCAAAAAATATCATCTGTCTGTCTTACACATACCATTTTATTTATACACATACATAATCCTTCACGCCCACTTTTACACACGTGTCTACTATAGCGCCTACACCAAATACAAACACATACTAATAATAATGATGGATTATTAACCACTTAGTGGTTAATAATCCATCATTATTAGACATCTGTTCGAAAGGTACTTTGAACGATCCACGGAGCTCCATAAGATGATCGCGTTGTCAAAAACAATGTTGGCACGCTCGTCGCCTCTGATCACTGTTTTCATATTTATAATATTTATCCACATGTTTCTAGTTTCTATATAGACACAACGTGTTTTAGTTACTTACAAGTGCTAATTACATATGGACTAATAACTTAAATTCAGTAGTGATTTTAATTGAATATTTTGAATATTTATTTAATTTTTACAAATTAAAACTGAACTTAATTGACTGTGTTAACTATCCTTTTCCAGTCCTTTTATTATTTTATTGTAATTATTAATTATTTGCATCCAATTAAAAAATATTTTTAATGATGCTAAAGAAGTATAACTTCTCACGCGCGTACATAAGTTACACGCATCCATTTTTTTTAGTGTTTATTGTTACTAGTTATCATGTTCGAGGTGGGGCGCTAATAACTGCGACACAGTCTCTGACTAATGTAGTTATTAACGTTTTACATTGTTATGTACAAACTATTTAATTGCAAATAAAGATTTTTATTATTATTATACGTTTGTGTCGATGGAAGTTTTCTTAAAATGCATCTTCTTTTTAATGATAAAGTTAAAAGCGTCCAAGAATAACTTTTAAATTTCATAATTTACAAGTTATTCTTGTTTAATCACATATTTATTTACATTCGTCGATCACATGACATGAAACACACGCAAGCTGATCACAAGCTGTCTCCAACTCAGTGCTGCCATTTTAGCGCTTTGGGCGCTAGATCTAGCGCTATTTTGGTGTGGTTAGCGCCTATTTCTAAATTTTTGCGCCTAGCGGATAATCTGGCGCTTTTTCATTTATATCATTGTAACTCTCTATTACCGATAATATATTCATTTATCGCCTCGGGAAGCCCCGACAGATTAGGATTGGGACATTTGAAAAATAATGTAAGACAAAGAATACATGAATGGCCAGAATGAAGCTGGCCCAATTTAAGCTATGGACGATAAATTTTGGATTGACGAAATTTTGACGTTTTGGTTAATTCTTGTCTGTTTTTTATTTGATAAAAAAACTGAAATTAATTTAGCGCGTAATCTAGCGCTTTTTTAAATCGCGTTTTTCTTGTAATCTAGCGCTTTTTATATCATTTTAGCGCTCAATCGGAATTTTGATCTGGCAGCTCTGCTCCAACTATAAAAACGTGCCGCAACAACAACAATGCTATAGGAAATAGAAAACGATCGATCGCGAAGCACTATGGGGTTCCCATGGCAAAATGAGTAGATTCTCTAAATATAAATACGCGGGTACACATGTGGGTCACGCTAGACATCGACGCAAACAAAGGTGTGAACACTCGCGAGAGATCCGCCGTTCACAGCAACGATGAAAGTCGGATGTGAAAATTGACACCGCACAAACATATGTACTTACTTAAGTACAACCAAGAAAATCGCCTTTTGTCACCGCCGATGTGGAAGCTTCGCTATATTTTCTATTCGTATATTACGATAGAGTGTACGATACAGTCAACCCCTTCAGATTCGAGTGGTCTAGAGGCTCCAGACGGATAGGAGACTCGCCCCGTGGGGAGATGCCATTCGCCTGGAACACCTCTAGAGGCACTCGCCAATTCTCGGCTTGAGGTCTACTTAGGATATCGCCGTCCCCAAACCCGGTGACATTGTAAAGGTCACCGGCGACTTACAGCATACACACTCAAAAAAACAACGGTACAGTCGAGTAAAGTTAAAGTAAATGCAAAAGTCCATGTTAAATTAATCAATATTTCCAACACACACCAATTCGCCTAGCCCCAAAGTAAGCTCTGTAAGGCTTGTGTTATGGGATACTAGGGTAACGGATAGAGGACTTAAACTAATACATATATAAGTAAAATTCAAAATTAAAAAAAATCAAAATTCAATATCGTTTATTCAGTCTAGGCTGTTACAAGCACTTGTGAATGTCGAAAAGCTACGCCATTGGTTCGCAAATCTACGGCGGGAGACCATGTACTGAGAAGAACCGGCAAGAAACTCAGCAAGGGTATTATATACAGAGTCGTTAAATAGAAAAATGACTTCAATATGAGATAACTCATGAAGTCACTATACAATAAAAAAAAAAATGGGTGCGTTATGTAGGCGCGTGAGAAGTTATCCTTCTTTGGCATCGTTTAAAATTAGTTTTTAAATGCATGCAAATAATTAATTACAATAAATTAATAAAAAGTCTGGAAAAGGACGAAGTCAATAAAGTTCAGTTTTAATTTGAAAAAATAAATAAATAATCAAAATATTCAATTAAAATCGCTACTGAATATAATTTATTAGAATATATGTGATTTGCACTTGTATGAAACTCAAACACGTATTCCGAATATACAAACTAGAAACATGTGGATAAATATTATAAATATGAATACCTATAACTGTTACTTTATTACAAAAAATAAAGATGTGGTTTTTGGTTCTACTACACCAATGGTCAAGAGATGGCGCTGTAGTCTCCTGAATCGCGCTTTGGTTCCGTTGTTCCAGATTAATAAATACTTTTGATAGGCCTTCACAATGCACCCACAAAATAGAGATCCTATTTCTATCTTGTTGGTAGATTTTCTTAATGTGCGGTAAACACAAAAGTAACGCATGAAGTTGGTCGCTAAACTTCATGCTGTTACAATTTTGTGTTACAGTGATGCGCGCGCATCTTAAAATTTCACTCTCATCATTTTTTCATAACGCGCCTTATGAAGTATAACTTCAAAAAAAAACAAAAATAATGATTTAACAAAGTTTAGGAATACCTAGTCCTTTTTTTATATAACGCAGGTAAAACATGTTGTTTATAGACGACGGCGCCTGTAAGAGGCACACCGGAGAACTAACTTCACACCTGGCTCCCCCAAGTCTTACGGACTGTGGCTGCCCACCGAGGACCCCGCTACTCTTACGGGCGCTTTACGGCATGATGTCCGCTAAAAAAGTCCTGCGAATACCCTCAACAATGCTTGATGTGGAGCCGCGGTATCCGCTTGGTGAGGGATTTCTCCGCATGCCCGTACCCAGCAGCTTCCCGGCCTCGCCGCGGCTGCAGGGGTCTCCCGAGGTATTGCGGGTATGCCGCAGACGTACTCAGCCCCCGCGTACTCAACCCCCGCGTACTCAGCCCCCGCGTACTCAGCCCCCGCGTACTCAGCCCCCGCGTACTCAGCCTCCGCGTACTCAGCCCCCGCGTACTCAGCCTCCGCGTACTCAGCCCCCGCGTACTCAGCCCCCGCGTACTCAGCCCCCGCGTACTCAGCCCCCGCGTACTGAGTACGCGGCCTAGTGCCCACCGTACCGCCCCCCGTCCGCTGCGGATGGCTATATGGGCGTACCCGTGTAGCTCACCGCCAACCCCCTTTGCAGGACAGATCTACAAGAGGGGGCCGCCGTTCCTGGAGGAGCGGGAGGGGGAGCAACATTCTCTCCATCCTCTCCTCTCCCGGTCGCCCACGTTTCCTCACTCCTTCTCCTAGGACAGGGTAGGCGAACCTTTATGAATCAACGTGCCATTTTTTCTAAAAAATCTTTAATTGGGTCATTGGCATGCCATCAAATAATTTTGACTTTATGATTATTTAGAAGATAATAATATAAATACTATCAGAACTCTTTATGAAATAAAGTAAACCAAAGAGGCACATTCTGGAATGTTTTTATTACACGCATAAATTAAATTACTGTAAAATTAGTGTGACTTCTGTTGCTGCAGGTTTGATAACAAATAATTTATGTTAGGGTTGTAAGATGCTACTTTTAGCAAAATGCATGCTGAACTGGATTCATCTGTCAAACGGTTTCTAAACGAGTTTTTAATGTTATTCATCTCTGAAAACAATGACTCGCAGGCATAGGTAGATGAAAACATTGTTAAATAAAATAGCATGTGCTAACTTCTTCAAACAGTTACTTCGTAGCGTAGGATCACTCGCGTTCGATCGTCATAAAATACCTACTTAAAACATTTTTTACACATGTTTTATGATTGGCGAGGTGCCCAAAATATTGTGTCGCGTGCCATCAATGGCACGCGTGCCATTGGTTCGCCTACCCTGTCCTAGGAGAAGAGAGGGGAGATGCGGGCGACAGGAATACCTAGCCCTACTGTTTAGGGTACGATTAAAGTTACTAGATTTTTTTTCTAGTAACTTAACTGGGGATGTGACGATTTTAATAGTACTAATATTAATCGGATAAAGTTTCGCAACGTACTTCACAAGGTCGTTCAACTAAAGTTTGGGTAAAGTTAAGTAAGAGAAAAAATTTCAAAATATCAATCAATTATCTTTGTAATAAAGTTATTCCGAATCTGTTAATTAGTCACTTAGTCACGGATACCTAGTTCAACGAGAAATATTTTGTTCGCTTATATAATGAGCCGAACAGAAATCGTTAACGACCTTTGTATTCAGGTTAGACCAAAACAAAAGGATTTTGGGTCTTAATTATTTCTAGCTGGATAATAATTATAATTACCTTTAAACTATATTAAACAGTAGAGATATTACTATACGATTTTAATCATTTATATTTTGAGCGAAACTATCATATATTTTTCAACACAATAGGGATGATGACTAATTTTTTTTTCTTCGTTTATCAGGTAGATTATCAAAAAGTATTGGACACGTATTTTTTCTTTTTTCACATAATATAATCATTGCAGAGATATATTGATTTGAAAAGTCGCATGACGTCACGTTTGAGTACACTTATAAGTGAAAATTCACTCAAAAGTGACGTCACAAACCCCTACTCCCAGACTTTGTCATTTTTTGGTTGATTACCCAAAGAAAAAATACGTGTCCATTATTTTTTGATCATCTAACTGACGGACTAAATAGAATTTCGTTTACTGTACCCCGTCATCACCCCTATTCTAAAATGCAATTACGGAGGTTTTATACATTGTTCAAAAGTTCAAAATTACAAGCCATATAACGGAGCGTGCAGTAAAACATTTTACCGCACGCAGTAATATTATAAATAACTATTAATAGAGAGGTAAGGCACAGTGGAGATTATGTTAGAGCCAGCAAGGTGACACTTTCTGCCGCATAATCTATCTTCGCAGCTCAACTTAAGCTGGGTCTCCAGCATTTGTTTTAGAAAACATTCAACAAAAACACGTACACAAAACTTTGTTTCTGAAACATGTTTCTCTACACACACCGTCTACTGTTCACATGGCTGTCGTACACATAATCTACGTTAACTACGTTCAAAAATCCAGACGCTTAAGAATCCCTAAACGGGGATCCCGCGGTTTCGCACTAAGCAGCTTAGAGGGTATTCGCAGGACTTTTTTAGCGGATATTATACCGTAAAGCGCCCGTAAGAGTTGCGGGGTCCTCGGTGGGCAGCCACTGTGGGGTTCGTAAAACTTGCGGGAGCCAGGTGTGAGGTCCGTTCGGCGGTGTGCCTCTTAAAGGCGCCGTCGTCTGTAAATAGATTTTTTACCTGCGTATTAAAAAAAAAAAAAAGGTTCAACTAATGTCAAAGTTTCGTACATTTAATGTCTAAAATTAAAACATCAGAGTGAAAAGTTATACTCGGAGCGTAGGTTTGGAACGGGGCTCCCACTAGTGAGATGTCAAAAAAAAGCGTTATTACAAAGCTTATCAAAAATACCCAGGTTCAATTCAGTAAATATAACAAGGTTCAATAAGATATTTGTTTCTTAGGTTTTCACGCACATCACTCATTAAATAAAACAGGTTTCAACTGGTTAGATGCACTGATTTTATTTATTTATTGACGTTTCGCATCCTTTGCAGGAATGCGTCGCCAGAAAAATGATTTTTTACTTTGTCGACCTACCTTAAAAGGTATCAGTGCATCTAACCTTTTTGTTCGCAACTAACATTTTTGTTGAATCTTGTTTTATTTACACTTAGTGTCGCCGCACACGGGTTACACGCCTCAGCCACAAACGCCGCCACAAGAAGCTAGAAGCGGCTACTAAAGGTGGCTGAAGCGCGCGACAGCGGCCGACTAAGGTAAGGGAGAGAGGGGTAATGAATCGCGCGAGTGACGTGTGGTGGCGTTTCGTATCGGCGCATTAAGTGGCCGGTGCGGGCCACAAAAAGCGAGCAACGACGATTTGCAGCGTCTGGCGGCCACCGGCGTACCGTGTTTGGCGAGTCCATATTAATGAAAAGTACAAGAAATATGCCGGTGGCGGCGTTTTGTGGTTGTGTTTGGTGGCCCGTTTGATTATGATTATAAACTCATCATAATCAAAATCATTTATTCAGTTTAGGCTGTTACAAGCACTCATGAATGTCTAGAAGCTACGCCATCGGTTCGTAAATCTACGGCGGGAGACCTTGTACTGCGAAGAACCGGCAAGAAACTCAGCAAGGGCTGTTTTTTTCTCCCTGTTTTATCATTTACAGAGTTGAAAAATGACTTCAGAGATGATTCCTATGATGAGAAGAAGTCACCTTTCATTACATAATGTGAAATTATACTAGTGTATAATAATAATAATAAATAATAATAATAATATTATATCCATAAATATATATACCTAAGCCGAGTTGAATTATTTCGCATGAAATAATTTTATTTTTCTATTTATTTTAACTTAGACTAGATATATATCTAGCATTATAATACTTAAAAAAACATGAGAACTATAAACTTAAGATATGTTTATGTAGGCAAGTATTTGCATTAACTTCATCTTGATAAAAGATTAGAACTGCAAGAAAACATAATGACGAAGCGAATACTAATCTAAACAGGAGCAATTTAAATGTGCACCAGCACAATAGCTGGTCAAAAAGACATAAACGCGTCTACGCCGGCGCAGGCGCACGGCCGCTAGGGATGTCGAAAGTTGAAAAAAATATCAATATATCGATACATCGATCTTTTAAAAAATATCAATGTCGGCTTCGATATATCGAGAAAAAAACATCGATACATCGGACCAATTTTCCCAAAAATATCGTACAGTAGCTCACGAAATATGACACTCGGAATAATAATGGAACGAAAATTATCTCCCTAAAAATAGACCCTATTTTCGAATGATGACATAGACAATACTAAATACAGCACAGATCATAGATATGTTGAATATCATTAATCTGAGATCCAGTTTCGATTTATCCAGAGACGAATTTAGTTAGATCGTGATATGCCGCTAATAATTAAAAAAATATCGTTTTTGATACGAATTTCGATATTGGTTATTTTGTATCGATGTATCGATATATCGAATCAAAATATATCGGCAAAAAATATCGATATATCGACCAAAAAATATCGATATATCGATACATCGATATATTTTCAACAAGCCTAACGGCCGCGGTGACAAGTTGTATTGCGCGCGAGTCGAGGCGCGAGTGGATTCTTTCACCAACCCACTTACATGCACGGAGGTTTGATTTCACCGCGGCACTGGCTGGCTGCTATGTATGCGCTGCTGTGGACATTTCACATTTATTTAAAAAAAATATTCAATACTGACATTAACATCAATTTACATCCTTGAATCATGCAAGTTTGTAAGGAAATATGAATATTTATTCCCCCCTGTAATATCTAAAAAGGAAAAGAGAAATAACCGCGATGAAAACAAAAAAAAACTGGTTCTGTATAACTTGAAAATTGGTGCGACAAGTCCCCATGCAATGACAATCAAGATATATAACCATATACTCAATAGGATAAGGCAGATACAGGAAACTAAACAATTTAATGGATGTTTAAAGAAGTTTCTAAGTGAAAAATATTTTTACAGTCTAGACGAATACTTTAAAGATAAATATATTTAGATATTTAATATAATATGTAAAAGTACAACTAAAATTAAAAAAAAAAAAGACATTTAATTTTGATGTTAATATTATTTTTATTATGTCCTATTTATTTACGAAATATATTTTAATGAAATGAAATTTTAATTTAATATTTGACATGTGAATTGTTTTTTTTATTAATCTAATCATTAATCTACAATTAAAAATATTTTTTACATTGCATGCTACCATAAAATTGCTATGCCCTTGTAGGGCGTCACATGTAATAAAACCTTTTGTACCCCAAATACCATGTACACACTTGTGATATGAAATAAAGTTTATTATTATTATTATTCACTGATGGTTTGTATGACAGAAGAAAGGTTAGTTTTGGTTGAAAATACATTAATGGCTAAAAATTCAGAGTAAGCACTGTAGGCTTGTGTTATAGGATACTAGAGCAATGGATAGATGTACTGATCGAGATATAGATAAATATCTAATACATAAAATTCTCGTGGCACGGTGTGCGTAATTGAACTACTCCGAAACGGCTCGACCGATTTTTTTTTCTTTGTACTTTTGTTTTGTTTTTGTTTTTTTATGATACATCATACAAAAATACATACAACCCTAAATTTTCACCCTTCTACCACCAACCCCTATTTTTTTATGGCGGAACGAAGTTCGCTGGAACAGACAGTATTTATATAGAAATACATAGTAAACATCCATGACTGGAGTACAAATGATCGTATTCATCATACGAACATCTGTCCCCACCGGGATTCGAACCCGAGACCTCTTGAATACTCGGCCAAGGAGGTCGTCAACCAATATTGTACCAATAATCTTTAGATATATGTATTTTGTAAGATGCAGTCTCACTTACGACCTCATTTATTCGGATTTCTGACAAATGGCAAATTTCTAATACTGGCTGCTTCTATAGACATAGCGACATTTTGCCGTGTAATGGCGTCATCCATATCGAACTACAACTACGCCGCGATATGGCATCATTAAACGCATTTTACCGACTATACCACGGCGAGTGTTCTGAGGAGTTATTCTCCCTTATCCCTCCATCACCTTTTCTTCAGAGGACCCCGCGCGCTGGCCTACGTTGCCACCGACTTACTGTGGCCACTATTCCTACACGAACAAAGAAACTTGGTGACTCATTTCTTTGTCGTACTATTCGTAAGTGGAATTCTTTACCCGCGCAAGTGTTCCCTCCTTCCTATAACCTGGGGTCCTTTAAGAGAGGCGTGAAGAAGCATTTTTGCAGGCCGGCAAGGTGAGGATGATTGGTGCAGCAGTTTATAACTGCTGTACCAGCTATCTTCGCGTTTGGACTTTATTACCACTAAACATCAGGTGGGGTAGAGTCATTTGCCTACCTTAATATAAAAAAAAAGAACTAATGTCTTAAAAAGCAGCTACCGAAATCAGAAGTGAGATATTATTTTCCAGAATCGCCCTACACATATTAAGCAATGATGTGGTCAACACTGGAGCACGCTGGCTCAAATAATACCTATTTGCTCTTGCCTTAAAGCTCCCTATATTATGTATCGGGGAGTAAATAAGGCAGAAAGGATTGGAACCAAAGGGTAGTGGTAATTCGTCTATGATTAATAGCCAATATGACAACTAACAAATGCTGTCAGCAGTCTTAAGATCTCATCAAAACTTGTCATTTATCAAGCGTTATTTATCATTTCGTTTGTTACAGTCATACGTATTTACATTTAAATATTAAACTAAAACTATACTAAAACTAGACAAAACTTAAAACTATGTTAGGTTAAAAAAATAGCTGCCCTAAGTCTACCCCGTCGGCAAAAGTTCCCAGGATGCTAGCGGCATTTCCACGCTGAATGGCGTAGCTTATGCGCTGGGCGAAATAGCCGCCCGTTGGACGTAATTTTTTTGTGGTAGATAGAAGGATTTAGGACTTTCATTTTCATCTGGATAACTTTTACAAATACGGTGGATTATCTGAAAAATAAAATAAAAGCGAAAATCTGAAAAAAAAATCTCCTCTTCTATGGCAGTTACGAGGTCGCTAATAGCTCTTAAAGATGAAGCTTGTGAAGTGATTTCAAATCACTTATGACATATATTTAAAATATATTTGCTTTAGGAAGAAGGAATTTTTCTAAAAAAAAATATGCGGAAAAATAAACAATTTCCAAAATTTTTTTTCCAAAATATCAGAATTAAGTCGCTCCAGAATATCAGCGTTGCAGCGGCAATCCATTTAACGTTGCAACATTATGCTGTGGTGGGGCCTAGTTGACGATGTACCTTTTGTTTTATGTATGTTGTGTATTTATTGTAATTGTTAATGTATGTCGTCAATAAATGTTTTTCTTTCTTCTTTCTTTCTTTCCAAAACTAAGAGTTTTTGCCACTCTGCAGTGCTATTCTAGTGTTTTAAATGATTGAAACTTCAGGATTTTGTAATAAAAAGCAAACGTAAGAAAAATGGGTTTCATAATACACTGTGCTGCGGTCTCTCTGTTGTTTTAGTTTAATACTAGCAAACCAGTGAACCAAATGTTCACCAAAACCTGAATTTAAAAAAAAAATGTATTTAATTAATTGAGAACTTCGGAGATTTTGTGTGGTTTCGTTTGAAATAGAAATCACGTGATTTCTCGAAAACCGGAAGTGCTACGCTACTCAAATCCGGTTTGTAGTCTTATCAGACTATTCTTAACTGATAACTTAAATATTCTCTTTATCTATCTCTTACGGTTTGGCCGCTGAAACAGCACCACAGACAGACGGACGGACGGACGGACTTGTCTAATAGATAAGAGATTTAAATGTAAATACGTATGACTGTCAAAAAAATATTACGTTTATTCAGTAGCATTTATCACCTACTTAAACGTAATCGGAAGATTGATTTTAAGCTTTATGCGCCACATTTAATAACAACTAGAGTCAAAGAAGCACAGGGAAGCAAACCATATTTTGTGATACTCAGGCTAGATTGAAAATGACCCAATTTATAAAACAAATATATACATAAAACAAAATTCATTCTAGAAAAAAATCCACGCGGACCAAGCAGCAGATGGGACTCGAACCCGCACCCTTCGCAATCCGGCCAAATGCACTGACCAACTATGCTTTAAAATAATGAAAATAATAAAAATTCATTCTATTAAACAATAAATTCTCGTTTAAGTGTATCCTTCTTTTGATAAGCAAACTCAGGAATAGGTAAGTCAATCTCATTATAAAGGACATTGCTCGTTCCCCATACATTGAATGCCCTAGAACGCCCAGCAATGAGAAAATGCTAGTTGTGTTCGGAATCATTCATAAACTCTAATTAGGCATTTGTTGAGATACGGACAACGTGAGGAACCGTGGCCTACTACAGAATGTATTAGATTTTGAGGTTATAATTATTATACTTAATCGTAAAAGATGTACACTTTATATATTCTGAATAGATTTAGTGTTTACCTCTATGTAAGCACTTAAATAATATGCATTAAATGAACATAAAATGCAATTAATAATAAAAATAATAAATGCTTATATTCATATTGATTAATGAGTGTTATCAGTTGGCACCTACGATACCTATACCTTACCTGTAGTAATAATAGATTTCTTTTCAAATGAAATGTTCAGTCTTTCCATTTACCTGTTTCTATATTTTACTATCGGTAATTAGGTATGTACCTGATTATCATTATGATTTTCATAAAAATAAACAGATATTACATGGGATGGGAGTATAAACTATCTTTACATAATTTCACAAATAATCTTTTTATAAATATAATACTAGTAATAAGTATTATTAACTAAGGTTTCTCTATTTTTCTTTTGATAAATACCTATGGTCGCCTCTAATGCATTTATTAAAGTAAACAATCTTGGCACAACTTTTTAACAGAATCGCCCATTTAATAATAAAATATTAACGAAGCCAATAAACTATTAAAATAAATCGTTATTATAGACTGAAACCTTTTGAATCCAGTTATCACATGATTTTTAATGCTGTTTTTACAATAAAAAGGAGTGCCAAGTTGGATGAATAGACTGTAGTATCTAGTAACAGAACTTTATTTTTTTATTTTTTTTAACAGATTGTCCGTTTACTATGATTAATTGCTAATATATTAAAAAAATAATAGAAAGATAATAGTGAAGGACATTCTTTTGGGCATGCTAGGGCCGATTTCGTCGATGTCCTTTCACCAATTTCGTTTATTTTTCGGAGACACCTCTTGACATTTCAGTTTGATTTAGGATCACCTCAGGGTCGCTCCTCCCCGAGTCGAGTGCAAGGAGAAAGGTTGCGGTGACCTTTACTCGCGGATCAAGTGAAATGCGACTGATGTGTATGCGCCGACGCGCCCTTCATACTTGAACTTGGCGGGGCATTTAACTTACACACACGTTCTCACTGTCTTACTTGTAGCGGTTGTGAGCGGTAGCGAGCGAGGGATTTTCATAACAATTTTAGGTGAACGGATGTTGCCTCAATTTTTTTTCTTTTACAAATAAGCAAATATCTGTCCCCATCGGGATACAAACCCAGGACCTCTCGAGTAGGCGACAAGTTGAAAACCTGCGTAGAAACGACTCGGCCGCGGAGGTCATCAAAGATTAATAAGTTTTTGGTCACCCATCCAATGACCGACCTAGTTGCTTAACTCCAACAATCGCAGCCGAAAGCGCTAACCACTTGCGCCATCAGGCTCCGCATTTCACACAACTACCCCCTTATTAATAAACGAAGACTACGCTTGGATTAGTTACTCCATGTTTTCTCTTTTTCTATTGAATGACAAATGTCATTTTTTTATTAATAAGGAGGCTAATCTCTTATCTATTAGACAAGTCGGTCCGTCCGTCTGTGGTGCTGTTTCAGCGGCCAAACCGTAAGAGATAGATAAAGAGAATATTTAAATTATAAGTTAAGAATAGTCTGATAAGACTACAAACCGGATTTGAATAACGTAGCACTTCCGGTTTTCGAGAAATCATAAATTTCAAATGAAACCACACAAAATCTCCGAAGTTCTCAATTAATTAAATACATTTTTTTTTAAATCAGGTTTTGGTGAACATTTGGTTCACTGGTTTGCTAGTATTTAATATAAGAGAGCAACGAACCCGCCACCGCCGGTCCCTCGTCCCTTGTACGCAGCCCGCTTTCGTCCCAGATTTGGGCCCGTCATTAATTGCCGAGATCCGCGAAGGGCCCGCCGCCCCATCAGACAAGTTTGCAGGTCAGGTTGCCCACGCATTTCACAGTTTACTTAATACAGAATCAAAATAAGTAACCATACTAAATAAAACTAGTTTTTACGGGTTAATGCACGAAACTTTATTTATTTATTGACGTTTCGTAGCCTTTACAATCTACGTCGTCGAAATTAATTTTTTATAGATCAAAATTTATTTGTTTATAGATAAAAATTTAATTCCGACGGCGTAGCCTGTAAAGGCTACGAAACGTCAATAAATAAATAAAGTTTCGTGCATTAACCCGTTAAAAACTAGTTTTATTTAATGAGCGATGTGCGTGAAAACCTAAGAAACAAATAAGTAACCATACTCTTGAACTTTGTCAGACTTGTAAATGACAACTGTGAACAAAATAATTCTCTATTAGACTGATGAAAAGACAAAATTTTTTCATCAGTCTAATAGAGACGCCTTCGGAGGTCCCAGTTCGAATCCTAATGAGGCAAATGTTAGTATAATTAGTATCTAAGTCATGGCTATTTACGATACGAAGGAATGAATACGAAATATAAAAAAAATACATGTGTTTGTATGTACCAGTATATGTATTCTATCCGTTACCCTAGTACCCCATAACACAAGCCTTACAGTGCTTACTTTGGGGCTAAGCTAATTGGTGTGAGTGTTGGAAATATTTATTTATACATTGCTATTTCTCACCTCTTTGGCATTAAAGTGTTTAAGTTCTACCAGAAAAGCAACTAAAAGCCGGTGACAAGCTCGTTCTGTTCCCTCACTAATACTTTAGGCATATAGGCTGATAAATTTGATGTCACTATTAACTTTGTTGAGAAATTCATTTAAATCTACTTTAATGTTTAAATTTTATTTTTGTCACTCATTTTGTCGTCTTGGAGTCTCTGCCCGTCACTTCAATTGCAACTTCATACAATTCACAAAAACGACTTCCTATATATTACAGATCCTACCTAGTAAGTGGTTCAGAGAATCATTATACTGTATGTTAACTACATATATTCAAAAATGACAATTCCAGTTTGTATTTGTAACACAAATTGAAAAAAAAAAATATCATATGCGAAAAAGACAGATGATGATCTGTTACAGTATAAAAACCGCAGCAAGTAACAAAACCGAAAAGCTTCAGTAATAAAAAAAACCGATGCGCACACGCAGCCTTGACCATAACCTCCGCTTCGGAAGCTGCGCGAGCGAGAGGCGCGCGTGCGAGCGAGACGGCAACAGTGGAAAGTGTGTTAGTGACACAGTTCGCGCGCCCGCGCCACATCCGTAAACATGCCGTACACTATCTCAGACCTAGTGGCGGACATTGAAATTTATTTCGATTCGAAGCTGTCTTCGCAACTGGAGCTCTACTCTCTTTCTCCGAAACGAAATTTCGGTAACGAACGAATTTCAAACGAAATTTCGCCAGTGTCTCTACTCTATTTCATTTTCGAACAGGCACATTAACTTCGGAACCATAAACAGTTTTCGTGAACGAATGGAATGAGTCATGTTTGTGAGTTCTTTTTATCTCTACTTTTAAGAAAACGTTTTTTTTACTTGGAAACAATATACACACATCAAAAGTGTCTAGGGATCAAGCATTTTTATGCGGATTTCTTGAGATTGAGATGTGGCTTTGTAATAAATTTATGATTTTATAAATTTATATGGATCCTTTTTGGTGCATTTCATAATTTGAATCAGGAACTGTGAATCAAATTCGAGTAAAAGATGAAAATCAGCTGTCAATATTTTCCCTATAAAAACATACAACGCATTGAAGACATTATTAGTGCTACTGTTTCCCTACTACTGATTAAAACCAACGTTATTATGGAGCGGCGACGTCATTTAAGCAAGGAAGAAATGCTCAGAGCCGTGGGAATG
The DNA here is from genome assembly GCA_902850365.2 of Chilo suppressalis. Taxonomy (NCBI): domain Eukaryota; kingdom Metazoa; phylum Arthropoda; class Insecta; order Lepidoptera; family Crambidae; genus Chilo; species Chilo suppressalis. The sequence continues at coordinate 31,531,165 of OU963898.1, read as the reverse complement.
ATAGAAGCTGGTTCCCGGCAACGTACTGTGGCTTTAGCTCTGAATACAAGTCAGAGTGTTATCAGTCGACTTTGGACACGATACCGAAGCACTGGTACCGTGGCTGAGCGCCATGGAGGACGGTATCGCTGCACCACACGGAGACAAGACCGATACATTCAAATCTTAACTCGAAGAGCTCCAACAATAACCGCCATGATGTTAGCCGTGAGGCTTCATCACTCTTCAGGGAACTTAATTAGCGACCAAACAGTCAGAAACCGCTTGCATGAAGTGAACCTTCATTCCCGAAGACCGCTACGGGTACCACCTATAGCAATGCACAATCGTAGGATTCGATATCAATAGGCTCTTGAACACAGAAATTGGGCAGAAGAACAATGGCGTTTCGTGTGCTTTTCTGATGAGTCTCGTTTTGGTATGAGACCGGATACAAGACGTATACGACACTGGAGAACCCCTGGACGCCAACAGCGATTAAAATCCTGCCAGGAAGTCCATCCTTATAGTGGTGGAACCATCATGGTATGGGCGGGTATTTGGATCGGCGGAAGAACTGAGTTGATTTGGATCAGAGGCAACCTCAACGCTCAAATTTATGCTGAGACGATTGTATCAGACGTCATCGTTCCTCTACAAGTGCAAATCGGTCCCTTATTTCAGTTAATGCATGATAATGCACGACCGCACACCGCAAGAGTTGTAAGACAGACTCTCGCCGCAGCTAACATCAATGTCCTGCCCTGGCCTGCTCAGTCGCCAGACTTGAACCCGATTGAGCATGCATGGGATATGCTACAGAGAAGAGCTCTGCCGAATATGGAGGGTATCCAGTCGCAAGAAGACCTTTTTTTGTTGTTGCAACGAACATGGGCGGCCATTCCACAGCGTGATTTGGATGAACTCATTTTGAGTATGCCAAACCGATGTTCTTGTGTTGTTAGTGTTCGCGGTAGAAATACGGATTATTAATTGTTTAAGTTACCCAATAAAATTTTAGAGAAAACTGTTATTTCAGTCTTTTTTTCGAACTTTTGTGTTAGTGGTTCAAATGTCAAAAATCCCTTTATTAGGAAAATGGCAAATTTCTTTATTAATGCAAAGGTGCCTTGGTTTATCGTTACTGTGACAAACGAAAACACTTTATTTGATGAATCCTTAAAGAAAATTTTAATTAATATCAATCAGGAGAAAAGTTATTGCAAAAATATATGTTGATCCCTAGACACTTTTGATGTGTGTAGGTAGTTTACGGCAAATTTTTTGATGACATTAAAAGAACCTTCTTTGACAGTGTTAGCCGACTAATTTGTAGAGTCGATACAATCTACTGTATGTCAACCTCAATTTGTCGTTTAATACTTTGAAGTATCGAATTTACAAAAAATAATAAAAAAATGGTTTATTTGTTAATTTTACATGCTAAAAATGTTACTCGAGCTAAGCAGCTATTATTAAAAATACTCTTGCAAGTATTTTAGGCTTCATTAAAACAAAAATCTAAAAAGGAAAATGAAAAGGTAACACTTTTCATTTCGTCGATTTGAGGTTAAAATTTCGAACAATTATCTGTCAAATTCAACTTTTCCTTCGAAAGTTTTGTGAATTAGAGTAGGCTTGGAGAATTTAATTGTCAAAATATTTCGGACGAACGAATTTTCGAAATGAAAAGGAAACAGAGTAGGGAACGTGCGAAATTTCGATCGAAATTTCGTTTTTCGTTGAAATAGAGTAGGCCTCCTGGACTTTTTATTGCACAAGCCCCAGCAATCCTAACAGTCCACCCTAATTAATTAGTTAACTTGAAAACGTCTGATTCTCTAGATTTTAACCTTTTTTTCATACGAGGCTTAAATGGAATAATCCCATGGGAAAGATGAAACGGAAATGCGTGACGAGCCTCACACGCTATCTATATATATAAAACTCAAAGGTGACTGACTGACTGACATAGTGATCTATCAACGCACAGCCCAAACCACTGGACGGATCGGGCTGAAATTTGGCATGCAGGTAGATGTTATGACGTAGACATCCGCTAAGAAAGGATTTTGATCAATTCTACCCCCAAGGGGATAAAATAGGGAATGAAAGTTTGTATGAAACTTTGTCAATTTTAAACCGATCGAGCTAAGACTTTACATGCAGCTATAAGAAGAATCATAGATGAATGTCATTGTGCATAATACAAGCGATGAGAACAAAAACTGTAGTCTACACTTCAGCTCTACACTGAAGCGAAGCGAGGGCGGGCCTCTAGTTATATACACATATATGAGTGATGCGTGCGCACTATTATTATTACACTTATTCACCGCATAATGTTAGGTTATTTAAGAAAAAAAATTTCACCACAGATGTGCGGTCCGTGCACACTACATTTTTTTTAACAAGTTGCAGCAAATTACCCCACCCTACCTGATGTTAAGTGTAGGTGGATTCCAGTCACTAAGATAGATGACGCGGCAGAAACTGTGCCACTCCAGTCATCCACACAGCCTGATCCCAATCCCCTACTCCGCAGAACCTTGGAACCCTACTCACCATAGACAGAACACCACCAAAAGTCCCTCCGATTCCATCGGCCTAGGCACGTCTTAGACTACCCCGACGACGAAATCACCCACGCCAACGCGCCTCCGATTCCTCCCACACAGGCCACAATCACCAACACTACACAGCTAGCAAACGTGCACACTAGCTTAGCATTAGGCAGAAACCGCACCCGTAGGATAAGAGTGCGAAGACCCGGTCTACACACGACACGCTATACCAGGTACAGGTACGTATCTGGGCGTTTTTCCCCGCCTCCCACGACAACGGCTAACTAGAGCCGAGGTCCGAGTCTCAGAGACGCCCTCTAGTTGAGCCGACACCCTCAGGTTCGAGTGGTCTAGAGGCTCCAGACGGAGAGGAGACTCCCCCCGTGGGGAGATGCTATCCGCCTGGAATACTTCTAGAGGCACTCGCCAATTCTCGGCTTGAGGTCCCCTTAGGATCTCGCCGTCCCCAAACCCAATGACGCTGTAAAAAAAACACCAAAAGGTAGTTTCATTTGACTGTGATTTACTGCCTTCTGTAAGGTGAGGTTTCCCAAAACAGGTGCTCCGATTCGAGCGGAAATTCCACTACGCCCTACCTCTCTTCACTATCTTTTGTGTAGTGTGTATGCTGTTGTTCGCAAATGACCTTTACAGCGTCACCGGGTGTGGGGACGACGAGATCCTAAGGGGACCTCAAGCCGAGAATTGGCGAGATCCTAAGGGGACCCCAAACTGAGAATTGGCGAGATCCTAAAGGGACCTCAAGCCGAGAATTGGCGAGATCCTAAGGGGACCTCAAGCCGAGAATTGGCGAGTGCCTCTAGAGGGATTCCGGGTGGATGGTATCTCCCCACGTGGAAGTCTCCTCTCCGTCTGGAGCCTCTAGACCACTCGAATCTGGGAAGTGGGCTAAACTGGAGGGCGTCTCTGTGACTCGGACCTCGGCTCTAGTTAGCCGTTGTCGTGGGGGGACTTCACTATCTTGCTAAAGGAACATATATCTTTATATATAAAACTCAAAGGTGACTGACTGACTGACATAGTGATCTATCAGCGCACAGCCCGAATCACTGGACGGATCGGACTGAAATTTGGCATGAAGGTAGATGTTATGACGTAGGCATCCGCTAAGAAAGGATTTAGATCAATTCTACCCCGAAGCCAAGCGATGGCGGGCCACTAGTTGGTTATAAGATAATCCAAGCTTTTAAGAATATGTACTTTCATAAATATTACTACAATAACTGTACCAAAATCGTCGCCATATTTAACATTGTTTTCCAAAGCTTAAGCCCGCAAACAATAGTGACAGGTGGCCAGCCCATTGCCCACAATGTCATGTAAGTATAACCTATTCCAGCACATAATAATAAATTACAATGTATTTGAATGGAATAAGAACAACTTTATTGTGCTGTGCAAACCATACGAGTATAGTGAAAGTATGATTTTTGTTACTTGCAGTTTCATGATATAATTATGAGTCATATTTATTATTCATAAACCAAATTCAGTAAATAACTGATTTATTTATTTTATATTGAAAGAGTGGTATACAAACGAATGGCCCGCCGTAAGCGGCTACCATAGCCCATGGTTCTAGAGCTCCATGGGCAGGGTATATTTTTACTTACCGACAGAAACATAATACCACCAAAAGGTAGAGTTATTTCAACATAATATAATGTTATGTATCGTCTGTAAGATGGAGGTCACTTCCCCAGACTGACGTTCCAATTCGAGCGGTAAATCGGCTTCCTCATTTTCATTACACTATTCCTTCTAACAACAAAAAGCCTTCTTTAGTAAATCCTTTACAAAAAGTGGGAATTTCCAAAACCGTAGCTCGTAGCATGCTACGGCGTAGCAGAATAGCGGTGCTACAATATTTGGAGCACCAACCTATTTTAAATTCAATAACTTCATTAGAGTTGAAGATAATTTGTTACGCGAATTCTTGGTTAAGATTCAACATCATCATCATCAGCCTTTTAATGTCCCCACTGCTGGGGCACAGGCCTACCCTATGGATGGAATAGGGAGATTGAGCCATGACCCACGGGCACAGTGCGGATTGGCAGGATCAACGGCTTAACGTACCTTCCGAAGCACGGAAGAGCTCGAGTTAGTAAATTTTTAGCATGTGAAGTTAACTTGAAAGGAGCACTTTTCTGCAATTTCAGCTAACTTTGCGACTACCACTGAACTTAACGCGACGCGACGCGACTTGGAAGCGACCAAAAGTCATGGCCGTTCGTTGAATTTTATTTTAACATTGAAAATGTTTTTTTCGTTCACTGCAGTATTTCAGCTCGTTCAGCGAAAATGGGGGCCATTTTCGCTGAAAGTGCGACTCGCCTGTCATACCCCGTAGCTTAATACCACGAGGACGTATGAGAGCTCAAAAGACGCGGAATTCAGAGGGCTTTAAGATGATGTAAAAATATTTTGGAAAAGTTGGCTGAGAAAAATTTTTTTTTGTTTCGAAAAAAATATTGTTTTTTTGTGTTCTTTTTTTAATAGGTAGATTCATTTTCAATGCCTTTTCAAGTCGTGTAGATCACGAGATCTGTGAATGTCTGTCCTAGGCGTTCGGCCTCAAATAGAAGGCCTAGATATGGTGGAAGTACTTCATGACCTACAAGATACCCCCCCCCCCTGCCGCGCTTGTGTAAATCCAAAATCCCCGCATGGGTTCCCCTACGATTGTATTCGAAAATCGATTAGTATACTATTCATAATGATGGAAATGTCTAAATCTCCAAAAAGTGCACATAACATATATTTATTTGCCAACTCTGAATTGTTTTTTTTTTTAAATATGTTCGAGCAAATGATTCTCTCCCACCATATTTTAAGTGGCACTGGTGCTAGGGCACGAAGATAGCTGGTGGAGCAGTTACAGTATAACTGAAATGAAATGAAACTTCTTTTAGGACAGGGTATAAATGGAAAAATCCTATGGAAAAGATGAAACGGAAATGCGTCACGAGCGTCATATATATAAATATATATATATATGGTCAGGTGTGGGATGCGTGCGCAGCTCTTCCCGAAGAGCATGAAAGATGGAGGGTAACTCAGCGAAGGTTGAAACGCTACGAGTACAAGATGTATATACACATATATATGATAGAGACAATATGTATATTTACATGTTTATGAGTGATGCGTGCGCTGCTCCATTCCTCTATGCCTTATGCACCACCTCATTATCATCATCGACCCATGCTCGTCCACTGCTGGACATAGGTCTCCCCTAATGCACGCCAGCCAGCCTACGAATGTCATCATCCCATCTTGTCTCAGGGCGTCCCACACTACGTTTACCGAGTAGCGGTCTCCACTCAAGAACTTTCCGGCTCCAACGGCCGTCAGTTCTGCGGCTAATGTGACCAGCTCACTGCCACTTCAGTTTGCTAATTCGGTGGGCTATGTCGGTGACTCTGGTTCTCTGTCGGATTACATCATTTCTGATGCGGTCCTTCAAGGATACTCCGAGATTAGCCCTTTCCATAGCTCTCTGAGCGACTTTAAACTGGTGGATTAGTCCAGCCGTGAGTGTCCACGTCTCGGCGCTGTATGTCATAACTGGGAGGACGCACTGGTCGAAGACTTTCGACTTAAGATATTGAGGGATGGGTGACGAGAAGACTTGACGAAGCTTACGAAATGCTGCCCAGCCCAACTAAATTCTTCTATTGGCTTCTCCCTAAGTAGACATATTCCTGAACAACTTCGAGAGGTCATCCATTAACAGCAACCAGTCCCGGATCAACGAGCTCGTTGAATATGACCTTGGTTTTTTATCCAAGTTCATCCGGAGACCGATTCGTTTGGAAGATTCAGCCAGGCTACCCATCTCCTGTAGGTCTTGCAGGGTTTGCAAATGCACCACCTACTGTTAGGTTATTTAAGAAAAGTTTCAATTCAGATGTGTGGTCCTTGCACACTATTTTTTTTGTTTTAACAAGGCGTAGCAAATTACCCTGCTCTGCCTGATGTTAAGTGTAGGTGGAGTCTAGTCACTAAGATAGATGACGCGGCAGAAACTTTGCCACTCCAGCCATCCACACATTGCCGGCTGAACCTGCACCAGAAGAGGCAGAACTCCACCGTGCACGCTATTTTTTTCTCTTTATATTAAAAGGATGGCAAACAAATTATAACCCGCCTGATGGCAACCGGCCACACCCTATAGACGCTTGGGATACCAAAAATATCACTATCTACCCTGTGGTACATCAGCCATGCTCACCTAGCCAGAGCCAAAATTGTTTCATTACACCCCTTTTATGGGATTATATGGATTAGGGACTGTGAGCAGTGCGTATATTCTGCGAACTCACCGTTTCTAACCGAGCGAGAACACATTTTACTTATATAAAATCATTTTATTATACTGGGTATAAGTAGGGCTGCCATCTCTAAATTGTGGTAACCAGGATAAGACGCGTGATAACCCCGGATTTTGGAGCCCAGAACCCGGAAAGACCAATAAAAAAACAGTTAAAAATGTCACAAATCAACTTTTTTATATTGATCTAGGCAAAAGAGCTAGCAGTCTACCACATAATAAGTGGTCTCTGCTGCCCATGGACACTTGCAGCAACAAGGGCCACTCATGCGTTGCCGTAAATTTTTAAACCCGGACTACAAATGAAACCCCGCCCGGACGCTCCCCGGACGCCCCGTAAACTAGGACAAATCCGGGGAAACCCGGACGGATGGCAGCCCTAGGTATAAGGAGCGTTTAATAGAACTCTCTTCTTGTTAGTCGCTATCTTCTTTGCTGAAGGTCGAGTCTAATTTTAAATGTTGACTACTTGTTAATAGAATTACATTGTTATATTATTATTTTTTAAGCATTTATCTGCTAGATGTTTTAATCTAAAGAAAATATTATTAGAAAAAAATTAAAAATTCATTGCAGCTTAAAAAAAATGGAGAAAATTCGACACGGCCATCAGGGCCGCGGAAGCATAACAGCAGTGCATTCGCCCGGATAGCGAAGGGGTAATAACGGGTTCGAGTCCCGTCTACTGCCTGGTCCGCGTGGATTTTTTTTCTTGTAAAATTTACTTAAGATTTACATTAAGTTATTACCAAAATTTGTGGTCAATTCATAATTTTATTAGTGAATATAATATAATAAGTGAATTAAGGCACATTGTGCAAAATAATTTACTTAAATATTGTATAATAGCAATCCTTGTTTCAATATTGCTTCTGTTTTATAGCTAGCAATATTTAATGAACGCTTGCTTCTTCTAAGGTAAGAATAAATTAAAATGAAATTACTGAATCAACATAATTGTTAATGCCTTTATTAAAACTAAAGTAACTTGAAATTTAATAAATCCGTTAATGAACGTCATACTGGTTTTAGACAAATTTAGGTTTGTCTTTTAGCACCTGTCTTTGCAATCGTACAAAGCGACTGTCTTCAATATTGTCAGAACATCAATATAGTCATCTACCATTCACTTTTGATTTTATATTTACTCCATAAACCACCATTCTACTAAAGAATATATAACTAGAAAAAATTCCACGCGGGCCAGGCAGCATTATACTGTTTGGGAGATGCAATAAAAATACATTAATTTATACTAACAGTATTTGGAAATTTTAATGTTAATCAGTATTTATAGATTCGTATTAGAACCCGTTCAAAATTCATTTCATTTAATAAAACATGTTGTTTGAAATACGTTTTTTTAAATACTTTAATACAAATCTTTACGTTTCGGATTCTCAACATGCTCCTTTCTCAAGAGTATGATCTTATGTATATTGAAAAAAAAAATTATTTTAAACCCTTTGAAAAACAGTGTTTAATTTAACGTGCGGCGTGCGTGAAAACATAAAAAAATAATATTGCTTTCATTTGCATCGACGCAACAGATAACACCATCTTATGGCGTAGGAGGTATTGAACTTGGCATGGGCCGTCCGAATCTATCAGTTCTAAACAAAACAGTACAGCCGGCGCCAGTGTTGCCAGTGGAGCCATGTCAGAAATTACCTGAAATATAAAAAAATGTAACCTTTTTGTATAAAAAATAACCTTACATATTTTTTTACTGGAAAGGTATCATAAGTTGGTAGAATAGAGTATTAGTTGTATTCACTTACAGAAACATCGATGAATATTTGAGAACTTACTCAACTCTGACTATTTGTTAATACTCTGATAAATAAATTATTTTGCATATACATATTCTCAAATTAAAAGTTAATTCTACAAATTCCGAAAAATCTCCTATAAGTAACCTTTTCATTAGTGTAACCTAAAAGTAACCAATGCAGTTCAAAAATCACCTAAAAGGTTACAAAAGTAATCTTCTGGCAAGACTGGCCGGCGCAGCCAAGCAAATTCGCGGCACGCACGCTCGCCTGCAAGGGGGGGTGCATGAGGAGGTAACAGAGGGAGGGGGGGCGGGGAGGGGTAAAAGTAAAAGTCGCGTCTAACTGTACCCACATTCGCTCTCGAGTGGCACACTTATCGAGCGAGCAAGGCAGGTTGGCACCGGTCGCTTCGTAAGTAGAATGCGCGGACTTGGGGACACTGTGTCACCACATATTTTTTTAGTGTGTATGCTGTTGGTCGCAGATGACCTTTACACCGGGTTTAGGGACGGCGAGATCCTAAAGGGACTTCAAGCTGAGAATTGGCGAGTGCCTCTAGAGGTATTCCAGGAGGATGGCATCTCCCCACGGGGGAGTCTCCTCTCCGTCTGGAGCCTCTGAGCGGGTCAACTAGAGAGCGTCTCTGAAACTCGGATCTTGGCTCTAGTTAGCCGTTCTCGTGGGGGGCGGGGAAAAGCGCCCAGGTACGTACCTGTACCTGGTATAGCGTGTCGTGTGTAGACCAGGTCTTTGCACTCTTATCCTACGGGTGCGGTGTCTGCCTAATGCTAAACTAGTGTGCAAGTTTACTAGCTGTGTGGTGTTGGTGTTTGTGGCCTCTGTGGGGTACTCTAAGAAATGCCTAGGTCGACGGAATCGGAGGAATGTCACCACATGAGTACAGAAGCCAGAGGGATAGCTTCATGTAGTGCGCGTGTGTGAGTGAGCACTGGTGACCGGTCCCCGCCAATAGAAAACGTTTTCCTGCGTACGCGATAGGAGCCAGTGCTCCTTCACACACGCGCAAAACTCATGTGGTGTCACTAACTTTATACACTACCTCCACGATATGACACAAGGAGCTCGACGGTGCAATGTTTAGAAAAGGACATTGTTCTACGTCCATACATAGTTAGCCTAAGAACCAACAATCATGAAATATTATTTTCTAGGTTCGAAATCGCAAGTAAATGACTGTAAAAACAAAGATTATTGACGGACACTTCTGAGAACTTAAATTATTAGAAAAACTGTTTTTTTTTTGAGGTTATGTTTAATATTCAATAAAACATAGGTCAAGTATGAAGTGAATTAATATTACAACTAATTCATTTTATTCGGTGCGATTTTAAAGCATAACTATTAGGAAAAACTTGGTTAAAAAAAAAGATAGGAATCATGAATAAAATAAAAACTGTAGTTTTGCTTCTTATTATTTATTGAATATTTTTCACATAATTTTATCATATTGTATTTATTTCTTTAACACATGTATATTGTGTAAATATGCACCGTGAATGTGTATCAGGTGGTCTTGAATAATTTTTCAGTATGATCCTCTTAGGATGTTCTGGCACAGGTTCAATAGCACTTGGCATATTAGATAGCCGAAATAGTAATAGTTAAATTAAAGGAAAAACAATCGCAAATAAACACACACAACAGGTAATCCGAAACGAGAATTTTCCGTATATAACCAACATTTGCTATAACCAGTCAGCGTCAGGTCAGGTCCCAAAAAATTGGCATCTCAACACGTCACATCACAAGCCTATTAATGACCCCACTGTTGGGGCACAGGCCTTCCTTATGGATGGAATAGGGAGATTGGGCCATAACCCACCACGCGGGCCCTGTGCGGATTGTTAGGTGCTAACGACTGCAGATGCAGCCGGGACCAACCGCTTAACGTGCCTTTCGAAGCACGGAGGAGTTGGAGATAGTAAATTTTTGGTCACCCATCCAATGAGCGACCACTGCGAAAGTTGCTTAACTTCAACGATCGCAGCTGAAAGCGCTAAACACTAACGCCATCGAACTCCTCTGTTTGCATCTCAAGTCGTTGGTTTATTTGATGTTGCTCAAGAAGTCTACTGCTGCCTTTACTAGGATCGCGACTCATAGCCTTCATAGGGAAGGGAGAGGGAGGGAGAGAGAGGGAGAGGGAGGGAGAGGGAGGGAGAGGGACATTATCAGGATAATTAATTATAAGATGGAAATATTCTAGAATAGGGTGTTCTTTATTGGCACTACTTGGGAACTCTTATTGACATCTAATATATAAAATTCTCGTGTCACGGTGTGTGTAATTGAACTATTCCGAAACGGCTCGACCGATTTTCGTGTAATTTTATATGCATAATCAGTAGGTCTGAGAATCGGGCAATATCTTTTTTCATCCCTCTAAATGTTAAGGGTGGTCGTACCTTATTTTTTTTTTATACATCATACAAAAATACATACAACCCTAAATTTTCACCCTTCTACAACCAATCCCTATTTTGAATGGCGGTACGATGTTTCAGTTGTTTGCAGTTTGGCAGAAATATAGTTATTAAGTGTTTATCTTTATGGAAAATAAATTTAAAAACAAAATGTAGTAATATATAAATTATAGTTATTATAGCTTACATAGAATTCCCAATCATAGGTGGAGTGACTATGCACCGAATCCTTTTTCAATCTAAGAGCACATAATTTTTACTTTGGGCACTATTTGAGAACGTGTGTGTAAACTAAAATAATTTATTTCAGAGTCCTTCCGACTTAATTCAGAAAACTAATAAAATGTCATCCAATTTTGTAACTCCTCCTCAATAGTGATGTCAAATATAAAGATAACGCTAAATTTCTACATGGAAATATGGAGGGGACACAAATGACGCCATTGTTAAAAAAAATATCGAATAAACTAAATAACTGAACAAGCCGCAACAGTAACGAGTTCATTGATCCGAACAAAAAAAACACAATATCATGTAGGTGACAATTATGGTCAGACTTTGATGGAATCCACCTACTTTTACCAAAGAATACTGTAATCTTTTTCTTATATTTTTATTTAAACAATCAACTGTTATTATACAAAAAGTATAATGACAAAAATTCGCGCGTGGTGGGTCCTAGCCCATACAGTAGTTGTAGATATTCTAAGGCCATAAACATACCTTTTTTTTCCTTTCATGAACAAGACCGCGAAAAAATAGAACTCTTATATGACTAAGCGCAACAAAGCACACAGCCGACTTTGATCTTCTCTTGATTTTTAAAGTTCATGTTCATTATTATTATTACAACACAACGATACCTGAGAATATGTATGTGCTTCCATAACAGTTAAATTTTCGTGCAACAAATGCTCATGGACAATGGACAGTTTTTTCACGATTCAGAGACTTTGGTTCGCGGTATTTTTTGTCTAAATTTCAAAATTCAATATCGTTTATTCAGTTTAGGCTGTCACAAGCACTTGTGAATGTCGAAAAGCTACGAGTACGCCATCGGTTCGGAAATCTACGGCGGGAGACCTTGTAATGAGAAGAACCGGCAAGAAACTCAGCAAGGGCTGCTTTTTTCACCCTGTATTATATACCGAATCGTCAAATTGAAAAATGACTTCAATATGAGATAACTCATGAAGTCACTTTCCATTAGAAATGTAAATGATATTCAAATTATGACTGATTAATGATGAATTAGAGCGTTTACAACTACATCGAGTACGCACACGATGGATTAAAAATACCGCATATAAAAATTCCCTTGTACCAAAATTCCCAGGACACCGGGAAACCGCAAAGAGAAAAGGTACGCCAGAGCCCTCGAAAGAAATGGAACTCATGTTGACTACGCACTGCAACGCGCTCTACAACGAAATTTAGATCGCGTTATGCGCTCGATCTGATTGTAAAAAATTAGACCTTATTAGATTAAAACATCTTCTTCTTTTCCTAAACTCCATGTTTATAACAATACAAAGTAATCTGATAACATTTACTTATATAGCGTGCGCTTATTTTAAATATTCGGGGAACATATGTTCGCACATCGTGTGAGTTACGACTTTTGGGGGCGAATACTGGGCTGGACTTGCAGACTGCAGGCACGCCAGGGAGGCCATACCTAAAGTAGACATAAGGTAAGGCTAGCAAGTAAGTTTTGCAAGCTACCAAGACATGCTTTGAAACAAATAGTGAGCATTCTCACAGGACACGGACACTTTAATAAACATCTGTTTAAAATAGGTGTCTCGGACAGTCCTCTGTGCAGAGCCTGCATGGAGGAAGAGGAGATGAGCACTCACGTCCTCCTGCAGTGCAGAGGCGTGACTAGACACCGGATGACACACCTGGGCAGCCCGCAGACGCTACTACAGGCCTGCGGAGACACCAAGAGACTGCTGAACTTCTTGGGGGAGTTGGGATAGCACGACTAAGGCCATCCTCTCACGCAAAATAGGCACCTGGTGTCGAGTTGCGGAAAAACCCACCGTTAAGAAGAAGAAGAAGATCGTGTGAGTTGAGTCCGTGATTAGTGATAGCACGACCCAATATCGAATTCGTAACGTTTGCGAGTCCGCAATGTCATTGTCAAATGTGAACTGATTTTTAGGTCTCGTTATGTACTTTGTGGTTCAAGTTTCCATATAAAATTTGACATTGACATTTCGCACTCGCAAACTATTCGAATTCGATAATGGTACGTGCTAGGGGTAAAGTTCTAGGCGGACATTTTCTTCACGATTCAGGACTTTATCTGCGCAGGCCATTTGTATGACTTCCTTTGAGCAGGCCGCCCTGTCCGCCGGCCCCAGCCCAGCTTCAATGAACTCGCTCAGTGTACCCAGAATCCAATGTATTTCCTCTGTGCGTCCAGTATTCTAGTTTCGCTTATAATTCAGTTTGTGAATAAGTTTACTTGGATAGCCGCTGTGGCAGTGATCTTAACGGTACTTGTGATAGCAACTTCTATATTAAAGTATTGACGTTGTAACAACATAATTATTTGTAAATGTTGTTACATTAGACTTTTAATGTTGTGGAGCTTTTTTTCGCTCGTTTTTCTCCGCAGCTAAAAAATATGTCCATAACGAATGGTAGGGAAAAAATTTTTTTGGACAATTCAAAAGAGTTGTACTATACATCCAATTTGAATAAATATTTATTGATTTCTGATTTCTGAACGGATGTAGGCACAAAATTATGTGTCAATCTAAATTAAATAAGATAAGTACATGAGAAATAAGTACTTTAACTGTCTATGGTTTTAATGTAACAGATATTTCTTTGAAATATGTAACGTTACAGCTATGTAAAATGCAATGTAGAAAGCTATGTTACAGTAAAGAAAATACAAAAACAATGTTAGTAAATTGTTAGTTACATATTCTTATAAATACCGTGAAAATCATAATTGAGCTTTTTGGATCTTTGATAAAAATCGCTAGTAATACAAGTGGTTAAATACACACATCAAAAACGTTTAAGCAACATGCATAATTTACAGAAACTGTATGTTTTGTTATTAATTGATATTTAATTTTTTTCTTTGCAAAGTAGACTCGTATGCAATATTTGTTGTTCTCGAAAATATAATTGGTTGATTTTAAAAATATAAACTTTTCAATTGCTATTCTAATAGTATAGTATAAATATATTACAATAGTACAAAAACCGTTGAAAAGTTCAAAACCGCACATTGTATTCCTTAGACTTTTTTGATGAGTATATTTTGGCATCGAGCTGCAATATATCTCAATGTAAGCTGCCGTTCGAACATAGACAGAAAATTATCTATTATTACCCCAAAAGCAATCCCTTTGGAAAATGTACTTAAAACAGAAGATGTATTAATTTGGTTCTTAACAACTAAAAACGGATTCATTACTTTTGGTTCAGGAGAAATGATCTTTAATTATACTTCATTATACACTTAAGGAATACTCAAAAGTTTGCGACTTAATCACGAATCGCTTATCGAAACTTTTTGCGAAAACTTCACACGAAAGGTACAGTGAACATAAAAACTTGCAGTACGAATATAGCTCTTAGTGATTTGTAATAAAAGTCATATTTTACCAACGCCTGTGTCCGACGCACGGTCTCTCATTAAACGATATAGGTATTGAGCACAAGACGCTGCCATCATTAATATACACAATATAATGACATTTTGCCGGCAAGTGCTGACGAAAGTGGCTCACTGACGCGATTAACTCGGATTTGACTAGCGGAATTAATAAGAAGATCCGATGCTGTAGGTTTAATGAGTTTTTGAACCGTAGAATGAGTTAGGTTTCCTTTTGTGCGCAAGAGAAAAGGTTAGCTCTCAATTTTAGAGGAAATATTTGTTAGGAATCATTACTTGTGATGAGTTATATTTTTGAAGTGAAACTTCTTTATCGGCGTTGGAAAAAAAATTTTATTCGGTTACGCGCCATCTTTTTTTAAAAGAGCACTATTTACCTCGTACGTACGAACCTAAATATTCGTGTTTCACACAAGGTAAGGTAAGGTAAGGTAAGGTAAGGTAAGGTAAGGTAAGGTAGGTTGATATGAAATTAGCTTAAGAAGATGCTAATATACCGCGGGCGCTTACGGACTGCGCCTTTGGTATTAAGCTTGATTTCAGTTTTCGTTATATATGTGTTTTAGTAAATAGTATTAGTTATTAGTATTTAGGGTTTTACTAAGTGTGTTTTATGATTTTAATAGTATGAGTTTATGTTTTTCTGATATGGCTTAGTTTACGTGTTATTGAATTTTTTGAGGTTTTTAATAATGTGGAATAGGTGCTTTAAAAATAGTTCACTAGTGTCATTTTTTGTAGCTATGTCGTTGAGGTTTTTAATATTTAGATTGTGCATACTGCATAAAATATTAAGATCAGTCCTGGTGGACTGGAATCTCGGGCAAAGGTAAAGTAGGTGTTCAAAGGTTTGAGGGCTGGTATTGTCGCAAGGACAGAAAGGATCTGGTGTTATATGGAATCGGTGCAGGTACTGTTTATTATATCCGTGGCCGGTTAGAAGTTGGGTTGTTTGGAATGAGACGGGGATTTTGGCAAGGAAACAAGTTAGATTTGAGTAGGATGGGAAAAGCTTCTTTGTGTATATACAATTTTGCGGTTCTTCGTAGAGTTTTTGTTTTGCTATTGCAAGTTCTTTGTGTTTAATTTGTTTGATGTAACTGATTGGGAAATTTTTAAACGAAGGTTGCATATTTGAGAGGGCTGCTTCCTTAGCTGTTTGGTCGGCTAACTCGTTACCGAATATCCCTACATGAGCCTTAACCCATATAAAGCTTACGTGTCTGCCTCGGCTCTCAATATTGTGGATATGCTGAAAAGTTTGGACTGTTAATCTATTGTAACTAGATGGGTTCTGTAGTTCTATGAGTGATGATAAGCTGTCGGAGATGATAAAGGCGGATGAATCTTGAGTTTCAATGAATTCGCAGGCTTTAAGGATAGCTAGTTGCTCTGCCTGATAGACAGAACAGGAGTGGTGAAGTTTATATTTCATTTTACTCACATGGCCGTCAGTGCTTGAATGACAACGGCAGCGCCGACATCATCGTCCTGTTTGCTGCCATCGGTGTAAATATGTAAATCGATTGTGGCTGTGTTACATAGAATGCTGTCGAGTTCCTCCTGAGAATTCGCAGAGCTAAATGATATGGGGTTACGGAGAGAGGGGTGAAGTAGTGTAGAAGGGTTGGCTAATGTATCAAGCGTTATTTCTTCTGGGAGATATTGTGTGGTTGTACATGATTTAACTTTTTCGATTTCTGCTATTGAAAGTATTTTATCGGTTAGTGGTGGAAGGTCGGCAAGGACAATTGAAATCGCGGTGTTGGCGGTCTTGAAGCTACGATTAATATTTAAACAGAATGATCTTTGGAGCGATATTAATTTTTTGCATATGTATTTGTTTTTTAGTACTATGTGCCATACACTGCACCCGTAGGTTATAATAGGCTCGATGACTTGTAAGTATATGGTTCTTATATTTTCGGAGTGTACTCCCCAGGTAAGGTAAGGTAAGGTAAGGTAAGGTAAGGTAAGGTTGATATGAGATTAGCTTAAGAAGATGCTAATATACCGCGGGCGCTTACGGACTGCGCCTTTGGTATTAAGCTTGATTTCAGTTTTCGTTATATATGTGTTTTAGTAAATAGTATTAGTTATTAGTATTTAGGGTTTTACTAAGTGTGTTTTATGATTTTAATAATATGAGTTTATGTTTTTCTGATATGGCTTAGTTTACGTGTTATTGAATTTTTTGAGGTTTTTAATAATGTGGAATAGGTGCTTTAAAAATAGTTCACTAGTGTCATTTTTTGTCAACGTAAGGTAAGGTAAGGTAAGGTAAGGTAAGGTATAATTATGTGTTTGTTTTTCAGGTTGCAGGTTTGGTGTGCTGCGATTTGATACAGCAAAACCTTTGGTGTTCATGATGTTTAATTCGTGTTTCACTGTGGGTATGTATTTTTGATTATATATTTGATATTATATGATATTATATATATGTTCATATGTATAATGGTTATATATATATATATATACAATATTAATTACTAATAAAATATGTTATTTTATATATTTCTACCCAGCCAAGTATGGCTATGTTCCATTGAACTGCTTTAGTGTCCCAAATACTCCCTTAATGAATTCGAGCATTGCTACTAAGGTAAGGTAAGGTAAGGTGTAGTTATACCCCTTTAGTGGGTGAGTTTTTGAAAAATCTTAGCGCACGCCTACATATATTTTTTTAGAAAGTTGCATGTAGATCATTTTTCGAAAAAATAAGGCCATAAAGAAGTTTCACTTCTTACGTGTGTACACTAGTACACGCACACATTTTTTTTATTAAACTTAACACGTGCTTTCTAAACTTCTAATTTTTAAACTTTTTTTTTGTAAACTACGGGTAGCCGCATCCGAAATTTCAAGACATCCAAGTGTCGTTTTTAAGTTTGAATTATTAGTCTGAGCCCTTTATTAGATCGCTACAATTTTTTTCGTTCACCTTTAGCTAATTAATGATTTCAAAAGTTTTTCCTGTATTGTGGCTTCATTAACCTACACCCATATCTACGCTATCATTTTTTTGGATAACAATAAAATGACTTAATATAACATAGGATTTCATTGAAGTACCTGCATTAAAAGCTGGAAGAGAAATAGCTTCTTTTCTAACAAAATAATTAATTAAATTTTATCTTAAATATTCATATTACATTATATTTTTTTCAGATACACACTCACCTACATGAATACAACAAATAGTTTTATTTTCTCCTTAGATTTTCTTCCCTCAAACTTCAAGTTTCAAGTTTTATACTGAAGCAATCATATCGTTGAGCCATAACTGCCAATTGTAACTTCAGCCAACACATGGGTCGAGTCTAGCTTACTTAATACAAGTTGGTCTTTTCAACTGAGTAAAGTAGCTAGTATTCCAACAACTAGAGTTCCTTTCCAACCTAATGTACCTAACGATTGTAAAAATATTTATGATGCAAATAAAATTATTATTATTATAGTTAGTACAGACAGACAGACAGAGTGACAGAAATAGGGTCCCGTTTTTTGGATCTGGAATGCATTCAATGGCCTCCTTGTCCTATACGAATATAATAATATAGCTAGGAGAGAAATAGCATAAGTTATTTCGTTATGCAAACTAAATCTGATAATTATTCTTTGCAAAAACAAAGATAAGGTTATATAATAGACGACCTCCGGGGCCGAGTGGTTTGTACGCCGGGTTTCATGGTGTCGCCGACTCGAGCGGTCCCGGGTTCGAATCAAGGTGGAGGCAGATGTTTGTGTGATGAATACGAGCATTTGTACTCCAATCATGGATGTTTATTATGTATTTCTATATAAATATACTTATATATGTATTCTATCCGTTACCCTAGCATCCCATAACACAAGCCTTACAGTGCTTACTTTGGGGCTAATATATAATGAGAGCTTTTGCCGATTGTGCTTCGCTTTATATAGATTGTTAGTACAAGTATTTATCACATTTAGTCCGATTGGATAGTGTTATCGAATCACGAAAACCAACACGGAAAAGAGATAGAATGATAGATATATTATACATAATATGCCTTCCTTTTAGATTGTTATTGAATTCCATTGCTTTCTCTAAGTGTTTAATATGGTTTTTGGTAGCTTATTGCATATCTTTACTGTCATAGCTTGTATGCTCGATGAATGAAACTTAAGGCGCGAGTGTTTTTATCTCTTAATGTTTATCATCAGCAGCCTATTAATGTCCCCACTTCTGGGGCACAGGCCTTCATTATGGATAGAATAGGGTGATTGAGCCATGATCTACCACGCGGGCCCAGAGCGGATTAGAGGGTGCTTTCGACTGCAGATGCAGCCGGGACCAACGGCTTAACGTCACCCATCCAATTACTAAGATTTTTGGTCACCCATCCAATGACTGACCACTGCGAAAGTTGCTTAAGTTCAACGATCGCAGCCGAACGCACTAATCACCTGCGCCATCGAGCTCCTTTGTGTATGCTGAGTTACGCGTTTTATTTTGAAAAAATACATTTTTTTGGTGGTTTTATGAACACATACAGAAAGACAAAGTGTTTAGAGACACATGACAGTGTATTTTCATGTTTCTCGAAATGAGGTTTGCAGGAGTCTGTATTATCTATATTTAATAAGATTCTTATCAGTTTCTTTTTGTAAAGCAATTAAGCTAGGAGCGTCAGTACTGCTTCACCATAATAATGACTCTATAACCAAGCCATGCATAAACGAAAGCGTTATAGGTCACTAAGTTTACATAAGATTCTCTCAATTTCCGTTACGCAAACTAAATGTGATTTTAAACCTTGAAAACAATGTTAAGTTTGTAGGAAGGCCAAAGGGGAAGAAGAAGCTGGATGATAGTAGCGCGGGGGCCGCGGCCCAACTGATGTTGGTGGGGCATCGTATATATGAGAAGTTAGCCTCCGAATTTCATTTGCGCGATGTAGGCTTCCATACTATTATGATCGCAGTGCAGGTAACGCCATCTCTTGAGGATGGTGAGTAATGATTTCCTCCATCCGTTGTATATATGTGGGGCATATAGATGTCGCCGCCACAAGGTTATAAGAGGTGATGCCGATTGTCCTCGCGTTACATAAAATGTAAGGCCTAGTTGTTGGAGATAGCTAATGATGACTTATTAGCTCCAGATCAGCTCGGCTGCAGCGGTGCTCCATCTAATTCAGCGCCTACGCACGCCCGTCGCCTCCCCACTCCGCAGGCTCTGCACAGGGCTAGCAACTATTGCTTCTATAATAATAAAATTAACTGCAAGTGTAATCCTATCTATTTATTTATTTGATCACCAACGTAATAAACATTGACACAACAATCTAGCAGGTAATGATAAAATACTTAAGCTCAATGTCATTACAATTATAGGTGAAGACCGCATGCATTATGGAATAGAAGCAACAAATGCTGGTAAACTGTAAATGAAAAAGCCTTTAAAAGCTCTCTAAGATTAAAAAAAATACATACAATCAACAATGTCCCGGTTATATATCCCGGTAACTATCAAAAAAGTTAATTGTGTAAATTACCTAGGAGTAAAAATAGATACCTCTTTTTCCTGGGTATCTCACAGAGTATTACTGGAAAATTTTATCATTTAAGTTTTAAATTTCCATTGCCAATACTACTAAAATGTTTATATTTTGCACTAGTGGATTCCATAATTGGTTACGCTCTTACAATAGGAAGAATAAATCTACTGTTTACTTTTCTATTAGAAATAGTCAAAATCATATCCAAAGGGGTAAAAGGGGCGCTCAAAAATTACGGTTTTTTTGCAAAAAATGTGAATGGGCTCTTCTTAACTATAGATAGGATCTATTAAACAAAAACAATTGGAGTGTAGCAGCCCTGCGTGCGCGGCTGCAGCGCTGGCGGGCGCGGTGCAGAGAGAAATGGCGTGACCTTGTTTCTTGACCCACTGCCGATGTCGCGGCCGAGCACGGAGCGGGCCGAGCCGCCTCGTAGACGTCTCGCTGCCTCGCCATTGCCTCGTCCTCGCCTCGCCTCGAAGCGCGCAACTTACGAACTCCTCACGAGGAATTTGGCATAGATTCGAATTGGCATTTCGACGAGTTCCATGAGTTAACAAAGTAATGAAATGGTACAGTTCATCGATTTTCAATGTGTTGGTTACTCAGAAACCCTGGGTGTTTTCCCTGTCGTTGTTTAAAACTTTTGGGGTATTATTTGGCTGAAAATCAGACTGTTATTATTATCATTCGAGTGGAAATATTAAAATTGAAAATTAATAGAATCATATCTTGGTAATACGAATTTTTTTGCTAAATAGATATAGGTAAGTGGTCTACAATATTTATGAATGAATGAATATATTCTTTATTGCACTATTATACACAATACAGGGAGCATAAAACACAGAAACAAAAACACAAAAGGCTGCCTTATTGCTAAGGTAGCAATCTCTACCTGGCAACGCTGGCTAAATGAAACCATACCATAAGAATATTGGAAACAGCGGGCTAGTGCATTGAAAAAAATAAATAAATAAACATAAGTATAATAATATACAATATAAAGAAAAGTTTACTAGAAAAAAAATCCACGCGGACCAGGCAGCGGACGGGACTCGAACCCGCATCCTTCGCTATCCGGGCGAATGCACTGACCATTATGCTACCACGGCCCTATTAGCCGCGTCGAAATTTTCCTAGCCTTAAGCTGCAAGGCTGCGCCATCTCTTCGCATTGTAGGTAACCCACAATGCATTTTCGCATTGTAGGTAACAAGTTAAATGCTTAAAAAATAAATAAAATCATAAATATACAATATAGTAAGTATATATATTATTTTAAGCATTTAACTGTAAGATTTATAAATCTAAAGAAAATTTACTAGAGAAATTATCTAATCCGACCGGATAGCGGGTTTAAATCCCATCTGCTGCTTGGACCGCGTGGATTTTTCTACTCAAAAAACATCTTTTAATAGACATGCATATTAATGTTTAACAGACATACGTATCCAAGCTTTGTTATTCATTTTTATCTCCGTAGGCAGCATAGTGAGATCGTGGGCAGTTAATTAAACTATTGACCTGAAAATTAACCAGAGGAGCAGAGCGTGTCATGTCAACTCACCGGTTATGTTATGACGCCTCCGTTTCGGAACAAGGCTTCACAAACATTAGTGTCTACATACGAATGTTTTTAAAAAGAAAGAACCTCCACCGTGTTTTGAAGTTCATTAAAAATAAACTACTGCAGTCTGTGCGGAAAGAGAATGAGATTTAGATTGGAGGGCGCTGTAGTGCTTTTCTACCGTATTTGTAAGGTTTTACCCCATTTAGACATGATTAAATACAAAAAACCGCAAGAAATCACAACAACAACAAACAAATCTGTATCAATACAAAACTTTGACGTTTTACAGATTGCTGGGTTTGATTGGGAAATAAAAATCTTAATTTTAGCCATACCCATTTTCTTTCCGCACAGACTCTATAATATATTTTGCATAGATGAATGATTGGTCTCGTTTCAGAGAAGCGAGACCAATTTATCTATGGTATTTTGTATCTGAAATACACGAGTATGATGCCGTTATTTTTTTTTAAGTATTGGAAGCTGTCCCGCTAAAAGAGATACTTTAAGTTGGTGGCGAATCACAATAGATCTCAGTGACTACAGTCCCATTAGGACTGCATACCCCCAAAAAATCAAAATAATAATAAATTATGCCGTTTTAAGCTTACAACTAGTGTTGACGAACTATCGATATGAAAACTATCGACAGTTTACATCGAAACTCATGTAACCTATCGATAGGCCTATCGATATAACCGATACTATCGAAACTATCGATAGCTCAGAACAAGGCAATACTATCGAATGAGTGCAATACTATAGATACTATCGATACTATTGTAGTTCGTTAATAACAACCTATTGATAGTATCGATACTATCGATACTGTTGCTTTTATCTGCAACAATACTATCGAAAGTATCGATACTAGCGATTGTTTCAGACTAAAGTTTGTGATTGACTATAATACCTGAAAATTTTAATCAATACTATTGCAAATTGTTAAACTATCGATAGTATGTTTGCAAATAAAATCGACAGTATCGATACCATCGATAGTTTGTTATTAACGAACTACAATGCAAGCGATAGTATCGATACTATCGATAAGCCGATCGATTGTCATACGATTGGTTGGCTATCGATAGACTATCGATTAATCGTCGATAGTCGACTATCCATCGGCAACACTACTTACAACAGTGAGTAGGTTCATAGCTCACAACATTGAGCATAAAGGTAGTCTAAATTATATCCTGTTGCATTATTAATGCCTACGAGCTTTTAACGAGATAAATCGAAAATTTCATTTTATTTCTACAAGGAAACTTCAAATATTAAAGTCGCATCGCCAGTACATCATCATCAGCTTCTTAATGTCCCCACTGCTGGGGCACAGGCCTTCCCTATGAATGGAATAGGGAGATTGGGCCATGACCCACCACGTGGGCCCAGTGCGGATTGGCGGGTGCTAACGACTGCAGGTGCAACCGGGACCAACGGCTTAACGTGCCTTCCGAAGCACGGAGGAACTCGAGATAGAATATTTTTGGTCACCCATCCAATGACCCACAACTGCGAAAGTTGCTTAACTACAACGATCGCAGCCGAACGCGCTAACCACAAAAGTAAAAGTTTTAAAAATTGAATTATATATACTCATTATTTGGCGCTAATTTTGACATTCTTTGTTTGCTCAAAAGTTTGGAAATAAATGTTATACCAACATTTATTTCGGTATGTAAGTGCAATGTGTGAGCCATTCATTGCTGTGTTAATGGAAAAAGGTTGTGTGAAATGGCAAAATAGTAAACATTCTTGGGTTTTTAGTCGTCAGCTAGTTTCTTCATTAATGAAACTTTATAAAGAGCTCAGCAATGTCCAGGGTGGATGACTTAAGGGGTTAATAGTCTTCTAAGAACCGAAATATTATCTATATATATAAAACTCAAAGGTGACTGACTGACATAGTGATCTATCAACGCACAGCTTAAACCACTGGACAGATCGGCCTGAAATTTGGCATGCAGGTAGATGTTATGACGTAGGCATCCGCTAAGAAAGGATTTTGATCAATTCTACCCCCAAGGGGATAAAATAGGGAATGAAGCTTTGTATGAAACTTTGTCAATTTTAAACCGATCGGGCTGAGACTTTACATGCACGTATAAGAAGAATCATAGATGAATGTCATTGCGTATAATACAAGCCTGAGAACTAAAACTGTAGTCTACACTTCAGCTCTACACCGAAACGAAGCGAGGGCGGGCCACTAGTCAAATATAGATTAGTTCGTAATCCACACAGCAGTGTGAAGAAAATAGTGCAAGACCTAGTCAAAACCCAAACGGTCTCATAGGACAACTCTCATAGGCACTTCCTGGGCTCCACCGGTTTAGAAGTGACGCTGCCTTGCAGCCCATGGTATATATGAACGAACTTGTAATAAAATCTCTTTGGCTATATACCATCAGGGCCGTGCCTGGGTATATGGCCGCCTGCGTGCCAGTCTGTATGGCCGCCCCCAGGATAACATTAAAAAAAACTACTTTAATTTTTAATGTTTATTATTATACACAGGGCATCAAACCGGGAAAAAAATCAGTTTTTGGTTAACCGAAATCAAGAACGAAAAAAAATATTGGTTTTGTTCCCAAAACCGGTTTCTGAAAAGAAAAACCGGCAAAAAACCGGTTTTATGAGATTTATATGTTTGGATGAAATTTAAGAAAAAAAAATGCACAAAATAAACATTTTTTTATTTAAAATTTAAACAAAAATAATAACATGAAAAAAATTATGGTATTGGTTTTATAATCACAGACAAAATTATCAAACATAAAGAACAAGGATTAATGAAAACAAACCGATTGTATTTTTGCCCAGTAAACAACTTGTAACGATTTGGCCGCCTCTTAATTTCGGCCGCCTGCGTGCGGTGCACGCAATGAACGCCCGTCAGGCACGGCCCTGTATACCATTTGTATCTGGCTGGTTTTGATATCATGAAAAAGTTTAATTTTTAAAGAAGACCATTTCAAAATTCAAATTAGTAAAATGTGTGATTTTCATTTGGTTTTCTTACTGTCAAGATGAGTGAAGATAATGAAGAATGAGTGAACTTAATAAAGATATTGGATGCATTTTTAAATTTTACCACAAAACAGGTAGAAACACAAAGCAAGCCGCGAAAAAATTTGTGATGTTTATATACCTAGTGCAGTTTCTGTGAGAGAAGCATTTTGGTTTAAGCGTTTTCAATCCGAAAAATTCGATGTCAAAGATGCACGTCGTTCTGGTCGCCCTGTTAAGGATTAAATGGACGCCATTTTTTTAAAACTGGTAAAATAATCGTCATAGCAGTAGTTACGGCGTAGCTGTAGAACTGGGAATTGACCATATTTTTTTTTATCACGATTACGCTAAACCTCACACATCTTTAGCCACTCAGCAAAAATTAAGAGAGTTTGACTGGAAGGTGTTATTGCATCCGCCGTATAGTCCTGACTGTAGAGTTATCAAACGGAACGTGTCTGAATATGACAGCTGTCATATAATTAGTTTTTAGCGCTCTTTTTACTTGTCATCCAGGAGTGAATAATAAAGCAAGTGTTTCATTAAATTCGTGTTTAATTTAATATGATACAACCGTGATGTAACGAAGTAGACACTGACCTTGCACCTTCAGATTTCCACCTGTTTCGATCTCTTCAGATTTTTTTAGGCAGTGTTAGATTAACATCACGAGAGGACTGCGAAAACCACAGGTCGCGATTTTTTGATCAGTAGCCCCAAAATTTATATAGTAATAGGATCATGTTTTTACCCACAAGATGGCAAAAAATTGTCGAACATAATGGCACCTACATACTTTAGTTAAATGTAAAAGATCTTTATTAAAAAAAAACTTTTGAATTTTCATATAAAATGCGAAGAAATTTTTCCCCCAACCTAATATAATTTTCTCTTTTGTATACATGTCATGTCATTGCACCATATTTTTGCAATAAAGAAATCTAATCTAATCTTATAGTTAACTACTTGCTTGCCAAACGTAAAAGCATTGTCAACGCAGTGTTTTCATTCGAGTGTTGTAGTTTTGATTAATTCGGACATGTTTACAATAAACGTAGCATTTAGCACTTGGCTAGTTACCACGGAGATCCACAGATAGTAAAAGTAAGCGGAACTATGTCAAACAGCCATCGTCCCGCGCCTCCAAACGCATACAAACAAATGCGAACAATTAAAAAAAAATCGCACGGCGCCATCGATTCTATATTCAAAGTCCACCGTGACATACTCGCGACGAAAAATAACAAACAAATTTAACTTACTACACCCCACGTTTAAAGCTCAATTTTCGCTAACCGAATACTGAAGAAGCCTTTTTTAAATTCGTCCGAATTCAAAACTCACGCATCGAGCGAGACGCCCGCATACCGTTTTGAATTCATTGAAGAAGAAGACCAATCGTTATTCGATAAGCTACCTTAAAGCTAACGGAACAAAGCTTGCTTTTAAAATTTTGATGGTTTTTAAGAAATAGTAAGCTCTGTTGCTAGTTGGTAAGGTCGATTTTGAGTCAAACTTTTAGTTCCATAATAAGTAGAGCATAATCCGGTTGATTTGGGAATGTATGTCGCGGAAGTAGGTCTCAAGAGGATGAAAGGGGGGGAGGTGCGGTTAAGATTATGCCAATCTCTGTAATGTACCTATCATAATAAGATATTAAATAGCCACTTTCATGGTATGCCGATTTAGTGAAAAATTGAACCTAAATTTTTAAATTACGGTAGATACAGTTTTGACTTGCCAATTTAATTTGCGTGTGTTCGTTCGGTACACAGTAGGCATACTTAAGTTTTATAGTTTGATGCTAAAGTTAAAATATTCGTAATTGTGTTGTTTGGATTAACTTAAAATAAACATAAAATTGCCTTATATTTAATTTTTTTTTTAGCCGTTAACTGCTAGATGTTTAAATCTAAGGAAAAATTTACTAGAAAAAAAAATCTTTGTAAAACTGCTTTCCTGAATGAGTGAAAAAGAAAATTATTGATGTTCCGTTATAATTTATAGTATTGTACTATATTTCGGGTCTGCGTACTATATAATATACTGTTGAAGAAACACATAGTTAGTATGCAAAAATACTATATTTTCAACACCGAAATCTAACAAACATTTTTTTCATCTTTTGACTGATGCAATTCCGAACTTGTTAAAGTCAAACTGAGGGAGTCAAAACTGGATTGCGTTCAGAACCTACGCAGCAAATGTCAAAATTGCCATAACTTTCATGTCAAAATTGAAACGTCAGAGCAAAAAGTTTTTTTTTTTTGGTTTCTGTGGCTTTCTCCGTTTTAAAGCAAAAACTTGCACTCAGGTTCTCTTGCGCAGGTTCAGAACGCAACCTTGTCAAACGCATGTTTTGTCATTGGTCGGCGTTGTTTTGGTTTTGGGATTTTGTTAATACACCATTTAGCAAAAAGGAGAAGCATACAATTATTTTCAATTAGATACTTATTATTATTTATTTTGAGAAGTCTGAATAAACTAGTTATGGAAAGTGGTGATTTTTATAAAAATAAATAAGTAACAGATTATTTTTGTCTTCTTTTTAAGTTTTCCGTAAAACACTATTTTTTATGTGTACTTTATTTTTTTATAGCATCGCTTGAAAAATACTTTATTTCGCTGAAAAAATGTGGCAATCCTTGTACCAACAAAATTTAACTTTATCAATACTTTGGTATGTGTGGTTTGAGCATTTAACTGTTGACTTCCTTTATTGGATATATAAACGATAACTATTTAAGAGCAATCATCATCAGCCTATGAATGTCCCCACTGCTGGGGCACAGGCCTTCCCTATGGATGGAATAGGGAGATTGGGCCATGACCCACCACGCGGGCCCAGTGCGGATTGGCGGGTGCTAACGACTGCAGATGCAGCCAGGACCAACGGCTTAACGTGCCTTAAGATTTTTGGTCACCCATCCAATGACCGACCACTGCGAAAGTTGCTTAACGATCGCAGCCTAACGCACTCACCACCCGTGCCATCGAGCTCCTTATCGGATCGATTTAGAGCAATATATCCATTCTATTAAGAATTGTGATTTATACAAGGCGCAGCAAATTACCTTACCATACCTAATGTTAAGTGTGAGTAGAGTCTAGTCGTGAATACCGCTGCGGTGAAAAAAATGCGTGATTTTCGTGGAACACCCGATTGGAAAGTAGTTAAAAAAAATACCACCCACCAATCCGCACTGGGGCCGCGTGGTGGTCGAGCAATCCGCAATGGGCCCGCGTGGTTAGTCATGGCCCAATGTCCCTATTCCATCCAAAACCTACCCGTTAATCATGTACGGCAAGATGACGAGACCCCGGCCTGGCCAGATTTTTTAAATATAATACGATTAGGATTTTATGCAGAATTTCTGCTATTTATAAAAATATTTTCACAGAAAAATGCTGCACTCAAATATTCAACTAACACAGTGGTCCCGCTATTTTGATATCAAAATGACGGGACCACTACTTAATTAATGAAAAACACAGCGTAATCTTAAACTAAACACACCTAATTTTAATGAGATTAATTACTATACTTAATAAAGTGTTATTTCAATACAAAAAATACGCCTGAAAAAAAAAGTATCATTTTAAGCTTAGTAACTCTTTATTGCTCTTACAATTGATTAAGGCGCTGTCAATAATAATTATTTTTTGCTACCTTCAGTCTACAAGTTGTCATGGCAATGAACAGAACAGCTTAGTATCACATCTTTGTTTACTGAATAAATAATGAATGATAATGAAAAGTGGCCCAATTAAATAGTCAAAATGAAATCTGTAATATTTTTGAAAATATTCATTTAAATTACAGGGCCAAATTGGTCTATATTAAATGCACAATGTATTTAAGGTACTTAATTGGATAAGGACGAATGTTATATTGCTGTAAATCGCTTCGCAAATAATCTATTATTTCTCGTAAAAAGTATACGATTAAAAATGGTTCTTGTGGATTATCCCTAAAAGATAGACATATACCATTGTGCATGTATTATACATATAAAACTTGCTCTTGAATCACTCTATCTATTAAAAAAAACGCATCAAAATCCGTTGTGTACTTTCGAGGTTCTAAGCATACATAGGGACATAGGGACAGCCAGCGGAAAGCGACTTTGCTTTATACTATGTAGTGAAGTAAAACGCAACATTAGATTAATATTTTTATTGAGACCCAAAAGATACCAAAAACCCAAAAAAGTAATACAAACTTTTAATCACCTTTACAATCATACAGACAAACTTGAGATACATGAGGACTTACAAAATATAAATTACTCAATAATAGATAGCACACAAAATATTATTTCTATCTTATAACGATGGCAGACTTTATGTAACACGATATTTATTATTATTGTTATTTAATTAATAATTGTTATTACAAAAAAAATTAGAGAAGAAATTGTCATTTTATTATTATTTCTTCAGAATGACATGCGGATATTAAATAAGGTGTCTAATTGATTGTTTAAAACACTGAAAATTAAAATAAGTTCCATAATTTTTCAAAATTATAAACTCATTTTATTATTATATAAATAGATTCTTAGATAGTGGTGACATCTGTGAAATTTATTTGACGGATAGGTAGTATTTTCTTCAGAAAAAAAAAATACTGACATACACACAGCTTATTGATAATCCATAAAACATTTAATAATTTCAATGAACTCAGCATTGACATTACAAAATGCTTCAATATAAATTAAGTTAAAAAGCTGAATTAAACCTATTTCATTTTATGTAGTAAAAATCCGCTAATGCCATAATAATTATCTAATAAGAAGTAAAACTTTCATAATATTGATTTTATTCAAGTGTTTAGTATAATAGCTACTAAACAATGTACTGATTTGTGGTATAATGCAAAATATTGATAGTCTGCAAATAAATGTCTTATCGTCTTATTTGATTACGATATAATGTATAAGTCTTATTTTAAAAATAATCAACAATAACTTAGCAATTTTGCTCGTATATTAAGTTTCTAATATAAATCGAGCAAAGTACTTGCTAATGTATAATAATATGATATCAAAATAACACGATTCTATAAATTCCAGTCAAAACAATAAATGTGAAGTCGTCAAATTCTTAACAATTACAATTAATATCTACATTGTAAGGAAAATAATAATGCTTAATCATTATTAGCGCCATCTTGTGTAGGTAATCAACACTACAACAATCATTATCTTAAAGTCTGAAGCATAGAGGCCAAGTCCAAGTTGCGCGTAATTTCGCTAGATGGCGTTAATAGAAGACTTAAGAAATATTGAACAAGGCGTTTATCTTTGCTTCTTTTGACATGAATTGTCTTGCTACAGCATGAGTTTTTGCTCAAGCGCTGCCCATTGTGGTTCCAAAGGAGCAGCCACTCCTTCTGTGCCATAGTTGTAGAGGTAGTCTTGCATCGCGGGCGGGGTCTCCCCGAACATGACGTACTCGTGGGGCGAAGCCCTACGCCGTCCCGACGCGAGGCGGACGCTGCGCATCATAGCCGCTGACTTCATACGCTCTAAAAGTTGATAAAGGGAATTAAAATTTATGGGAACTAAAAATAATACAGACAGCTATCTAGTTAACGCCTGTGAGGAAATTACCAGCAATTTCTGTTTCTCGTAAATCACCTTCGTTGGTGGAACGGCGTAGGGGCAATTCCACATTATTGTTGATTGATGGTTTACGGATTACGTACGGCTGACACAAAATGGAGATTTTTCGTTCGATAATTGTCATAGGGTGTTGGTATTAAGTATATCAATTATAGGACAAAGGATGGAATTAGTTTTCTTGGGTTTCATGATATCAAGAATTATGAATATAATAATAAGAATTATGAATTCTTTGAATAAAGAAAACAACAAATGATTAATAAATATTATTACGCACTCGTACTAAGGGTACTGATTTTATTGTTTTCGTTTCAATACAAATAAACAGTTTTTAAATTCTATCATTAAATCATTTGTGTCTTCTTAAATTTTGAGTATATATTTGGTCACTTTTCATCAAAATGGACATTGAAACATAATTTATATGATTGGATGAAACTATGATAGTTTTCGTGAGATCAAACCCGTACTAAGGGTACTGTACCCCTAGCACGAACCAATATCGAATTCGAATAACTTGCGAGTGCGAAATGTCAATGTCAAATTTTGTATGGAAACTTGAACAGCAGCGCCACAAAGTACGTAACGAGAACTAAAAATCAGTACACATTTGACAATGACATTTCGAACTCGCAAACTATTCCAATTCGATAATGGTCCGACCTAAGCAACTAACTTATAAGTGATAGGTAGACTTCTTCCCATGGACTGTCTCGACGACGATTATGCCCGAAGAACAAAGAAAACGGTATCTCTTTCCTTGTCTATAGATCTCTTTCTATGTATTTTGATTAAGAGCGGACGTGAGCTGAGAGACATTTGAGAAATAGGTATTTGAATGAAAAAACAATTATTATTGATGTCGTGCAATAAGGGCTACCGTTTTTTGTCTCACCAGATGGCGCCACTGTTGAATGAGGTCCTGAAGTGTAGCTTTTAAAGTTTGTTAATACGCGCGTGAAATCAAAGTTTACATTTAAATCATGTTTTAATACAAAAGAACCGTATCGTAAACGCAATCGGCTATGCCACAGTGTTGCTTAATTCCGTTTTGTTCGGAAAAAAGGACATAACAATTTCTCTTAGCTCTGCTTTTAAATAACTGGCATTCATTGGCACGTAACTCGTATTTGACATAATTAATCTGAGTAATTACGAAATATTCACAACATTATTTTAATTAGAAATAAACCCGCGTAGTCAACCAACAAGCAATAACATTTAACATTTCGGAGACCTCACGCTACACTAGCGCCTCTAGCGGCGGATTCATACGCGATAGCCCTCATTGGCAAATACATTGCGATAGGGACGAGAGTAGATAACGCTGAAAATTGCGTTTTAAAATTGCAAAACTCGAGGTGTGGCTCACGACGATTTCCTTCTCAAAAATTAGATATTATGTGAAAGAAATTTTAACCATAGAATTATAAGTAAGTAAGTAAGTGCTTATTGAATCTCCACACTACACGTCTTGAGTGGTGATATTTTTTGAAGTGAAATTTCTTTAGCGGCGTTGTACACGTTTTTTGAAATTGAATGACATTCCGCACTCGCAAACTATTCGAATTCGATATTGGTTCGTGCTAGGGGTACTGATACAGATGGATGCGAAATGTTTTAAACTTGACAGTGGGACCAAGGTCTTTGGCACTTTTAAGACACTGACAGGAGGGCGCTGTTGGAGAATAAGTTGCAAAATGAGGATTAGCTATTAATTACGAAAATCTCACAATCACTAAAGAGTACGTTATGATTTGCAAAGAAGATTGCTCAGCTTCCATACATGTTTGGCCTAAAGACCAATAATCATGAAAATTTGTTTCCTAGATTCGAAATTATATATAAAATACTGTAGCAACGAATATTATTGACGGACACCCCCTGAGAACTTCTATAAACCATATATACAGTGAACATATTAAAATAATAAAAAACAAATAAGTTTTATAGTAAACTAGGGAAATCAAGCCAAGTACCGAAATTATGGATTAGATTCAGGTATATAGAGCATGTAGATTAACAGATAGTTGCCTGTTTTTAAAGTTAATGCATAAGAGTAACTTTTAAAATCAGGTGTCATTTTCGGTTATAATATGGTACTCTGTGACAGAAACTGTGTGATGATTGTGAATGAGCCACAGATTAGAGAGAATTTTTAAACTCTCGTTAACCAAAGAAAGCTAAGAGATTTAGGTTATATAGCCATATATTCAGTAGCTTCATTATTTTTGTTATGTTTTAAATATAACCATATTTTTGATTTTTAGTGTATCACACCTTATAATTTTATTTATTTATTAATTTATAGTAAGGCAACGTAGGCCCATAGATACCTTAAAGTCTAACACATATACAGATTATAATGTGTTTATGGAGGTATTTGGCGAATAATGTATGGCAATAGACTTTATGATGTCGCCTAACATCTATAATAATGAGGGCTATCGCGCCTGAAACCGTCGCTAGAGGCGCTTGTGTTGCGTGAGGTCTCCGAAATGTCAAATGTTATAGCTTGCGGGTTGACTACGCGGTTTTTTTCTAATTAAAATAATAGTTGTGAATATTTGGTAATAAATCAGACTTATTATGGCAAATATGAGTTACGTGTCAATGATTGTCAGTTATTTAAAAGCGGAGCTAAGAAAAAATATTGTCCTTCTTTTTACCGAACAAAACGGGACTGCGCAACACTGTGGCATGGGCGATTATGTTTAAGATACAATTCTTTTGTATTAAAATATAAACTTTGACATTGACTTGGACACATACCCTCGCTGGTGGCGAGCGGGCAGTACTTGATGGTGTGGGCGCGGTCCCCGCTGGCGCCGCACCGCCGGCACAGTAGTGTGTGTGTATACGTATAGTGCGGGGGGGGAGGGGGGGGGGACACATACCCTCGCTGGTGGCGAGCGGGCAGTACTTGATGGTGTGGGCGCGGTCCCCGCTGGCGCCGCACCGCCGGCATACGAAGGCTCGCAGCACGGGGCACGACACCCTCCCATCCGCGCCCTTCAGCGAGTGCGACCGGTAGTAAGACTCGCGTTCGCCGTTGTTCTTGCAGAACCGGCACTCCTACGCAACACAGAGCAGAGTTTGTAACCTGAATGTGAGGTACCAATACCCTATTTAACTTCCGAGACAAAAGGTCAACCAATGTTCTAATAGGGATGTCGAAAGTTGAAAAAAATATTTTAAAAAATATCGATATCGGCTTCGATATATCGCGAAAAAAATATCGATATATCGGACCAATTTTCCCAAAAATATATTTAGGTCAGCCTAGCACAGTAATGATAGGTCAATACAAATTATAATTAAAGAAAGAATTACCAAAGTAACAAATTGCCGCTACACTACATGACAGTACAGTATCTCACGAAATATGACACGCGGAATAATAATGGAACGAAAATTATCTTCCTAAAAAATAAACCCTATTTTCGAATGATGAAAATGATTGCAGGGCCTCTCAGGTGCCATCTTTCGTAAACAAGACTAGACAGTCACACAATTCCACAGAATATAATGGAAATCAGCACAACCAATTCACCAGCGAAACAGATTTACAAATAATTAGACAATACTAAATACAGCACAGATCATAGATATGTTGAATATCATTAATCTAAGATCCAGTTACGATTTTTCCAGATACGAATTTAGTTAGATCGTGATATGCCGCTAATAATTAAAAAAATGTCGTTTTTGATACGAATTTCGATATTTGTTATTTTGTATCGATGTTTCGATGTATCGAACAAAAAATATCGATATATCGATACATCGATATATTTTCAACAAGCCTATGTTCTAAAACTTTTATAGCGAGAGCAAAGATGACTGGTGTAACCAAACCGATTCAAAATTTCACATTTCCACGTTAATTATTTGCATTATCACTACTCTTCGAATTAGTAACATTGTCTTTTCAATGTCACTTAAATCGTAACGACGAACATTTTTATGTCATTCCATCTTGCTCATGTTTATCATCACGCAAACTACCACTGTGCATACATCTCCTTCGGCGTTAATTGCATCACGCAATTATATATTATACTCTCCAAACGCAGTCTAGCTTAGTTCAACCGAATGAAAGTTAGATGTTCCGTTTCGATTTAGACGCAAGCGACGAAACGAAATGAAATACGTAAGAGTCGCCGCACACGGGCCACACCACACGCCACAGCCACAAACGCCGCTACGAGAAGTTAGAAGCGGCTACTAAAGTGGCTAAAGCGCGCGACAGCGGCCGACTAAGGTAAGTGTCGCCGCATACGGGCCACACGCCACAGCCACAAACGCCGCTACGAGAAGCTAGAAGCGGCTACTAAAGTGGGTGAACGCGCTTCAGCGACAGCGGCCGACTAAGGCACGGTAATATTAACTATTATTACCGTGACTAAGGTAAGGGAGAGAAGGTGGGGAATCGCGCGAGTGACGTGTGGCGGCGTTTTGTATCGGCGCATTAAGTGGCCGGTGCGGGCCACAAGAAGCGAGCAACGACGATTTGTAGCGTGTGGTGGTCACCGGCGTACCGTGTGTGACGAGTCCATATAAAATGTACGAAAACTACAAGAAATATGCTGGTGGCGGCGTTTTGTGGTTGTGGTCGGTGGCCCGTGAGCGGCGACACTAAGTTGTTATTTGCGTTTTGACAAATGGACGTAGTTACGCGAAAACGTTCCAACCCACAGCGACCCCATTTTGAGATAAACGCAATTTTGTGTTTTAGCGGTACACTTTTTCCCTGTAATTATTTCAGGCAAATACTATTGGTGTTACTGTGGAATGCCAAACTGGTTATTGAATGATATGCATATTTTTTGTAAATACATAATACAAGGGGCATATAAATAGGTAAAACGAGTTTGAAACGTTTTCGCTAAATTTAATTTTGTATGAACCTTGTTAAATAGCAATTATGCATAAACGTTCCAGAACGAATTTAAGTGTATTATTTTATAAATATATCTAAAATAAATATGTAAAATAATAAATAACAATGAAGAACATACAAAAACAACAAAAAAAAATTGAAAATGTATTACAAAAAAAATAGAACGTGATCTTTTGAGCTTAGAACCTATGCCAATTTGCTGATATGGTTCCAAAAGTTATCAAAAACTTATATTATAAACATTCAATTTTCATCATCGTATTCTATGATCTCGAAGTCCGGAACTCCACCAAACCCATCAACATCATCAGTGCTTCTTCAGAACTTTGAAGCGTTCTATAAAATTGAAGGCAATCCACTTCCTGTGCACCTCTTCTACCTCTCCTTCTACCAATACATAACAATGCCCAGTATCATTAAATGCACTATGGATACCACTATTGTAGAACTAAGTAAAAAAGTTAAACCTCTTCAAGTTTACAAAATGACAAAGACTGATTTTTTTAGTACAACTAAACTGGAAAAGAAGATTATCAATAGGAAGAAGTTTACAGACTCATCTAAAGTTAGTTGGCTACATACAAAAGAAATTAAGTTGGATAAAGATAAAATGTTTTCTATTTTTATGCGGTCTACGATGGAAGACGATTTCAATGAGTTGAAAATTGATAAAAGAATAAAACGAGAACTGCAATACATAAAAGAATCTCATTTTTGCTTATTGTGGCCTAACGACAAACCGATTGCTCCAGCGAAATTAGTGGACTTACAATCCATGTACCACTACATACCCGAGGATTGCCTTCAATTTTATAGAACGCTTCAAAGTTCTGAAGAAGCACTGATGATGTTGATGGGTTTGGTGGAGTTCCGGACTTCGAGATCATAGAATACGATGATGAAAATTGAATGTTTATAATATAAGTTTTTGATAACTTTTGGAACCATATCAACAAATTTTTGGCATAGGTTCTAAGCTCAAAAGATCACGTTCTATTTTTTTGTAATACATTTTCAAATATATTTTTTTGTTGTTTTTGTATGTTCCTCATTGTTATTTATTATTTTACATATTTCTTTTTAATACACTTAAATTCGTTTTGGAAAGTTTATGCATAATTGCTATTTAACAAGGTTCATACAAAATTAATTTAGCAAAAACATTTCAAACTCGTTTTACCTATTTATATGCCCCTTGTATTATGTATTTACAAAAAATATGCATATCATTCAATAATCAGTTTGGCATTCCATAGTTAAACCAATAGTATTTGCCTGAAATAATTACAGGGAAAAAGTGTGTAAATTGCAAATTGGGGTTGCTGTGGGTTGGAACATTTTCGCGTTACTACGTCCAAATATACCATAGTTATTTATTTTGGTAAAAAATATCTTTTTCTCTAGAACATATTTAATAGCAAAAATGGATCAAGTATATGTGGATTGTTTATAGCTAAAAATTTTAAAATAATATATTATAATAATAGGTTTCAATTTATTTAGAACAGTGTTCGCAGCTTAAAAAAACAGTATGGATTAATCTAAAAGGTTTCAAATTACATGGAACATTTTTGCAGAAATAAAAAATGTATAAAGATTTTGCAAAAACGTTCCAACCCACATGGATCATTTAAGAAACCATTAAATGTGCGTTTTATGAATTTAGTATAATGTTCCAAGACAAGTGGAACATTATAACGATATGTTATTCTATTAAGAGTTTTTAACAATATGTTTCAGTATGCATGTAATGTTTTTACTTTATTTTGAGTACACGTCCTTGGCATAATGGTGGGTTGGAACATTTGGGTTAAACTTTATTGATGAAACTAACTTAAAAATACTAGCATCTTTGTGTGCACATGATGTAATATGGCAAAAATAGTACCCTGGTTATGGTAACTCATTTTCGAGTGACTTGTGGGTTGGAACGTTTTCGCGTAACTACGTCCAAATTATCAATGAGTACTATTCTCACCTGAAGTAAAGGCATTAAAAATTTGTATGTTAGAAGGAAAATTCAAGTCCGTATTGCCCGACAGACTGGAAGAAACTGTGTGATTACTACTAAATCGACGAAGATTACTTTAGCATATTAAAAAGGGGTTAAAGTTGTTTTCCGGGTCTTTGCTCAATATTCTCCAAACCACGGTAATATTATTACCGTGTCCAAACACAGTCTTCCGTGTCCAGTAATTAGACCTTATTGTCCCGGATTCCGATAATGTGCTAGTTTCGTAACAAAATAAACTAATAACGAATGACGCTGGCCTGCTTGATGTTTTAATTCTGAGGGATGATGATGGGGAGTTGGATTTGATGCTTTTTTTTTTCATGGAGGGGGGGGGGGGGCATATGTCCCGGAGTTGATAAGCCAGCATCTGGCAACCTTTTTTTTGTGTCTGGAAAATGCTTTATGCGTCCTCCAACCACCGGGGGAGCGAAAGGAAGGTATGTGGGACTCCTGCCTGCTCATTTCAGCCAGCCCTCGGCCTCAATGACACCTGATTTCCAATGAGGGCTATAGTGTATGAATCCGCCGCTAGAGGCGCTACTGTAGCGTGAGGTCTCCGAAATGTCAAATGTTATTGCTTGTTGGTTGACTACGCGGGTTTATTTCTTATTAAAATAATGTTGTGAATAATTGGCAACAATTCGGCTTAATTATGGCAAATATGAGTTATGTGGCAATGAATGTCAGTTATTACAAATTCGAGCTTAGAAAAATGATTATGTTCCCATTTTTTCCGAATAAAACGGAACTGCGCGTCACTGTGGCATGGCCTATTATGTTTAGGATATGGTTCTTTTGTGTTAAAATACGATCTAAATGTAACCTTTGATTTCATGTGCGTATTAATAAACTTTAAAAGTTACAATTTAGGACCTCACTCAACAGTGGCGCCATCTGGTAAGACAGAAAACGGTAGCCCTCATTGGATACGCATCCACCGGTGTCTGTCCATTGCTTTGGATGACCCCACCCCTATGAAGATGTCCCGGAGTATCAGGGGCATCAGCATCCAGAGAGCTTGTGCAATGCGAGCCCCGTCCTCCCCCTGGGGCATCTGGCAACCCTAACGCGAACCGATGTCACTGGCTCGGCCCCACTGATGCTCTGCTTAATAGATAATAGTCAATCAAACGACAAGACATCAAATAATCGAACCAATAAGCGCTCACACCCGAGAACAACGACGCAATCAGTATCAAGTTTTGCTCAAGTTATGAGCATTTGTTCACACATAACTGTGGCGCCCACAAGGCCCTTCTAACCTCTTCCTGTGCACTGTGGCGCTAACCACCTGCGCCGTCAAAATCATCATACTAAATATAATCGTTGTATTGATAATGTGCTGAAACCATGTACTAAAACTTTGGTGAAGACGTCATCCTCAACTAAAAAGGCCTTATACCATACCTTATACATAGAAGGTATTTAAAGACGAGCAATCGTAATTATCACCAAAATGGCGGCCCTAGCAGTTTGCAAAGGGGAAACAATCTTTTATTAAACGCAAAATAAAAACTAAATATAATAATTCACACATTCGATGTTATATTATCGCGATCGTAGCGATGCTGTACGTAATCAATATAAGATTATGTATTTGTGTAGGGTAAAATCACCAATGAATGTCACAACAACGTGTGACAAATAACATTTTTGGATTTTAATATATTTTAAATTGGAAAATTAAAGCGATTAAAAACTATTTACTTTTGATGAATATAAGTACATTAATACTTGATTTTTCTTTGTTTTTCAAATCGAGAATGATATGGACACTTTATGCTAGGGAATATCAATGAATTCGAAAATATTTTCACTTATAGCACCAGACTGTATTTAAGAATGTAAAATTGCAAGTTAACATAATTACTAGTGTAACAACTTATCGAAATACAATGTCTCATTATGGGCTGAGGCAATAAAAAATTCGTTCGTGTAATGCAGTAAAAATGTACTTACAGCCCTACTTAGAGACGTCAATGAACTTTGAAGTTTGAATACCATCATATTATAGCTGACTGGAAAAACAGCTGAAGGAATGCCCGATCTTGCTGGAACGCAAGGGAAAGAAACGCACGTATCGCATGGAGCTAGATCGTCGACACGCTATACCAGGTATAGATTTGGGCATTTTTCCCCGCCCCCCACGACAACGGCTAACTAGAGCCGAGGTCCGAGTCTCAGAGACGCCCTCTAGTTGAGCCGACCCCCTCAGGTTCGAGTGGTCTATAGGCTTCAGACGAAGAGGAGACTCCCCTCGTAGGGAGATGCCATCCGTCTAGAATACCTCTAGAGGCACTCGCCAATTCTCGGCTTGAGGTTCCCTTAGGAACCCTCAAGCAATTTTTAAAACGCGAGGATAAGACCTCACTCTGATAGCATCTGTACATCTCAATGGAAAGCCATTAAATAGGGTATCTCATTTCAAATATCTGGGTCACTAGCTCACTGAGGACTCATGTGACAATATGGACGTGGAGAGGGAAAGGAGGCCACTGGCAGTCCGATGTAACATGTTGGCTCGGAGATTTGCGCGAAGTACTTTAGAGTGAAATTGACTTTATTTAAATCATAATGCCAATCATTCTACTCGTGCGGTCTCTGGGTTGACTACACGCAGAGGGCTTACAACGCTTTACGTGTACAGTACAACAACGCGTTCCGGGTGCTGA
This sequence comes from Chilo suppressalis, assembly GCA_902850365.2. NCBI lineage: Eukaryota > Metazoa > Arthropoda > Insecta > Lepidoptera > Crambidae > Chilo > Chilo suppressalis. Next base: position 31,491,069 of record OU963898.1, on the reverse strand, counting down.
TGGGGCTGCCGCGTCGCAGTAGTGCTTCTGGCATATTCGCCGAGGCAAGGATCGATGGATTCCATGCCATTATCCGAAAGCGATGTGCCTCGCTACTGAGTCGGGTGCGCGCCAGCCCCAACAGCATCCTGTGCGTGTTGTCGGACAGGTGGGAGTCGCCTTTACTCCAACATTGGGTGGGCCTCCATATAAGACAATAGATAATTAAATTGAAATGTGTACTAACATAGATTAAGGAAAAATGTTACTAACGAAACAAAACTATGAACACTTTAGTCTGAAATAAAATTTTATTATTATTATTAGGATCTCGCCATCCCCAAACCCGGTGACGCTGTAAAGGTCATCTGCGACCAACAGCATACACACTCAAAAAGAAAAGTGCTGCTAGTGCGAACGCTAAGCGTCCATATGGTGTTGAAACTTCGCTCTATGGCATGTGGTGCGGTGAAGGAACTTGGCCACTGGCACCAGATAAAATAATTACTCGGAACACACTTCATTGTATAGGCGGTAGAACACGAACAAGGACGCAACGTTTCTGCGCAAGATGTGAAATTTATTCAACGTTTTTTTTTGCTTTCGAAGGAGACAAACAGACGGGTCAACTTATGTTATATATCGTTTATGGATAGTAATGCTTGTGGCACAGTCATGTCACCGTCTATTGTGGAATACTATTTAATCTTCGTTTGTAAAAGTTCATGCTATAGCACTAGGCTGGGATTACATAGTCTGAATCAGAATCTGAATTCGTATTAATAAATCAGAGCGCACGGAATTCCATATAATTTGACTACTATCGATACACAGTGTGACAAATTCATAATCTGAAATAAATCAGTATGTGTGTGGATGGTAGTAAAATTGTATGCAATTCAATTCCGTGAGCTCTGAATTCATATTATGCATCCAGATTCTAATTCAGTCAGACTGTGTAAGGCCAGTCTAAGAGAACATCATTCAAGGGAGCTCGTTAACTTTATTGTCCATGGAAGAAAGGTCTCTGCTAATGTAAAATTATCGTTCGTTAATTTGAGGTTGAGCAAAAGAAGTAAGTTCTTTCTAGGCCTTAGTGTTAGTTTCTATAGTAAAACCTGACGGTGTCGATGTCGTCGCACTGACAGACACTAAATTTAAAAATTACGTTAAAACATTATGGATAAGCAAAGCTTATTATAAAATTGAGGATTATATTTCAGATAAATATTCTTGGGATTAGTCTGCGCAACTATTAACTAATTGTTAACTAATTTTATATAGGCATTGGTGTCAATTCTGACACGATTCTCTAAACCTAAACTTAAATTTGACAACAGTGTATCTTTGTCATTCTCTATACGGAATGAAAAGGAGGGATTGATATTAAATTTAGTTTTAAGTTTAGAGAATCACGCCAGAATCGACACCATTATGTTTCTTTTTGTTTCATTTCGTGCCTTGTAATGTAAATGTTTGTTCGTATATGTACACATGACGTCAATGAGTGCCTGTGCCTGTAAAGGTTTATGTTGAAAAAAGTTATTTTAATTTATTGAAAATGAACAGTTGTGGAGTCTCTGAGTAAAGCTGTCGTTGGTATAGATAGATATCCATAAATATCCATAAAGATTTACAATAAGTTGCCTGACCAAATAAAAAACGAATCTACAGAAGGAATATTTTTGAAACGTTTAAAGACTCTATTGATTAACAAATGTTATTACAGTGTTAATGAATATTTAAATGATAAAATGGTTTGAAGTTATTTATACTATTGAAAATATATAATTTGTTGATTTTATTTTGCTTTTAATAAATGCTATTATTATTTATCAAATGAATTTGAAATGTAAAAATGTAATTATAGTGTAAATTAGGGGTGGGGGTAAGCTTAACACCAGTAAAACTTTCCTTTAGTCAGGGTTGGTTTAAGCGTGCCCCTTTTTCACACACCCTTCTGGCGTGTGATTAGGCGAAGGGCTTTAGGGGAGAGCGCAACAGTCGTGTAGATCCCTAAGGCAAGCCAGGTAGTCATCCTTCCCGTGGTTGCCACCCCGTTAAGCATTGCTCATCCTTTTGATGAGCAATGCAACCGAAACTACCTGACGCATTCTTCATAACATTATCGACGTTTGTGGTCACGCCGACATGGGCCGGTCATCCAAAAAACCAGGATGGCAGGTTTCAACTGACCACCCGCGTGTTTGCCGTGCGTGGAGACCCGTGCGGAGGGATGAAGGGAACCTGGAGGTTGAGCTGTAGGTAACCACCACAGTAACACACCTCTTTGGCCCTGATTTCTTCCTAAACGGGAGGCCTTGGAACTAGCCAACCAGGGTCAATCGGCTATGACCTTCCCGTTAAAAGGAAGTCAGGCGAGGTCTCTGAACCGCTGGGAGCGTTTGGCCCGGTCGCGGATCCATACGACAGTGTGGACAACCAAGACTGGTCACCGGATGTCAACCCACGGGGCTGGAGACCTATATTCCCAGGGTATCTCTGGCGTCTGCACACGACATTGTGTGCAACGTCCCCACTTTGCGGGCTCCAGGGAGGGTGGAGAGCCGCTGGGAATGAAGACGAACAACCAACACATATGGATATCTTAAACTCTAAACATGTGAACAAAACCACCAAGCCCGCTGCATCTTCGGAAGCGCAGGCTACACACCCAAACACGGCAGCGTCCTCGGATGCGCCAAAGCCCGCTGCATCTTCGGAAGCGCAGGCTAAACACCAACACCCACACATGGTCGCATCTTCGGATGCGCCTAAGCCCGCTGCATCTTCAGATGCGCAGGCTATACACAGTGACACAAACACCGTCACGAGGCGGGAGGTCATGGACCTGTCTGCTATCGGTGCCGCAATCCCTGATGTTGCCCCGAAAGGGGTTGCATCCTGGAACGTGGAGGTCCGAAGTAGAAAGGACTCTGGCAAACCGCCCGTGAAAACCACCAACAGATCACTGCCACCGCCGAGGGCGCCCTTGGCTGATGTACCATCGGCAAAGGAAGCCCGCAATAAACGCCGCGCGAAAGCGCGCTTTATGGCGAGACAGATGCGCGCGTCAGGGGTTGGAGGGAGTAAGCAGCCAGAGGCCGCTGAAGAGCCCACAAGGACTCACGCTGCCGGAGTAGATAAGGAACCCGCTAGTGCGACTGGTGCAAACCGGCCCGCTGGTGCGGAACCTGTTGAAAAAGCACTTCCGACTCCGGACGATGCGCTCTCGAGCAGCGAACTGACACGACCCCGTGGCAAACGGTCGGGACAGGCCAGAAACAATCGGCCAAAGAAGTCCAGCTCTAAACCAGCAAAGCGAGGACGTCCCGACGACACCATATCACCCAGAGGGGACACCAAAAGGCCCAGAACAGTGCCGAAAAGCTCCGCCGTGAATTACGCAGACGCATTGAAGGCCAATGACCTCTGCGTCGCCGTAATGATGGAGCCTTTCCAGGACCTAACCGAGGCACAGGCTACCAAAATCGAGGAGAACATCGAAGACGCCCTGGACGAGCAGATCTACAAGCCATCCACCACGGCGACTCGTTCACCTGCTTTCCGTGGCAAAGCCTTCTGGTCGGAAGGCGTCCTCAAACTATGGTGCGAGGACGACTTTTCGCTGGAATGGCTGCGCCAAACAGTCCAGAACATCCGGCCTCCCCTCTCGGGAACCGTGTTGACGGTTAAACGTCAATCCGAAATCCCTAAGAGGATGAAGGCCTCAATCATCGTACCACGCTATAAGGGCGAAAGCCTTGACCAACTAAGGCTAAGGCTGGCCGCCCAAAACCCGTGGTACAACGTAAACCAGTGGGCCCTGTACCATGCCGTGAAGACGGAGGAGAAAGAGGAGCTATTCATACTGGTGGGTATTCCCCAGGATGATGTAGCCAAACTCCTGGCAAGAGACCGACGCGTAGCATACAAGCTCGGGTCGATCTACGTCCGTTTCTCGACGGGATCCGCCGACAAACTCACCACGACACCGAGTGAGCCACATCCACCAGCCACTACGTCGAACCTACCGAAAGTGACGGCGACGACGACAACAACAACACCGGCCTATAACTCGCCACCGGCCCGACAGTCCAGTACGGAGGAGGAGGGTACTGGACGTATGGACTGGTGGATTGAAGGGGAGAAGGCGAAAGAAGAGGAAGAGAGAGCGGGATGTTCGAGTCGTCAAAATGACGAACGACAACCCAGCCCCCCTCTTTAAAATCATCCAAACGAATCTCCAGCACAGCCAAACAGCCACGTCAAATCTTCGGCGTGTGCTGGAGACCAACACCGAGACCATAGCCCTCATCCAGGAACCGTGGATAAGAGGTGAGAGGATATGTGGTCTGTCAAACATCGGAGGCAAATTACTTCTAAACACCACCGTAAGTAAACCACGTACATGCATTTTTACTCCTAAACATGTTAAAACCGTATTAATTACCGAGTTCTGTTCCAGAGACCTGACTGTAATCAGGCTCCTCAGTGACACACCTAGCCTTCCCGAGGTGATTATAGCGTCCGCCTACTGTCCGGGCGACGCTGACATCCCTATGCCGGAGCTCGAAAGGCTGGTGACACACTGCGAGCAAGAAGGACTGGAGATAATCATCGCTGCTGACTCCAACGCACATCACACACTATGGGGCAGCAACGACACCAACACCAGAGGTGAGGAGTTTTCAACCTACTTATTCTCGACAAATCTAAAAATTATCAACAGAGGCTCTGAACCCACTTTTGTAACATCAAGGGCCCAGACAATTATCGACCTAACCCTCACTAGTGAGAGTTGCCCAATTCATCACTAATTGGCATGTATCCGACGAAGCATCTTGCTCGGATCATAGATGGATTAGGTTCCACCTTCACATGAACACTAAACCACCAGACCCACGACGAATTCCACGTAAGACTGACCGCAAAAATTTTAGCTTACTAGCTACGGCCAGCCTGAAGTGTCTCCATTTACCAGAGGTTTATAATAACCCTATGGAAATAGACACACACGTGAATAATCTAACATCAAGCTTAATCGTCTGTTATGAACAATCCTGCCCACTCACACAGCAACGCTCAACAGCTAAAAGTAAACACAACTGGTGGGGTCCTGAACTAACTAAATTGCGACACAAGGTAAGGAAAATGTTCAACAGAGCTAAAAACACCAGACTAGAACACGATTGGATTCGCTACAAGGAGGCACAGTCGCAGTACAAGAAGTGCATCCGATTCAGGAAAGCTGAATGCTGGAAGCGCTTCTGTAGCGACATCCAAGACAACAATCAAGCTGCAAGAGTGAAGAAAATCCTAAGCAGCGACCCTGAACGCAACTTAGGTTCACTCAAAAAAGCCGATAACACCTATACAAAAACCGACGCTGAAACCTGTGAAGTACTAATGCAGACTCACTTCCCAGGCTGTAACACAAAAGACAACCAAGAATGGGAAGATGAAACATTTGCAAATCCGGAATCAGCTGACTGGGCAACTGCACACAAAATCATAAAACCCAACACATTAACATGGGCCATCAAAAGCTTTCTCCCATTTAAAGCAGCAGGACTGGATGGCGTTTTTCCAGGCCTACTGCAATGGTGTGGTGAGTCGATACTCGACCATCTTCTACGTATCTATACGGGATGCCTGGCTTATCGGTACATACCCACCAAATGGAGAGAGGTGAAAGTCATCTTCATACCAAAACCAGGCAAAAGTGACTACACGCAACCTAAGGCATACAGACCAATAAGTCTCACATCGTTTCTCCTAAAGGTACTGGAGAGGATGTGTGACAGAGATCTGAGGGATGATGCCTTACAGCGAGTACCACTACATGCAAATCAACATGCCTACAGCATGGGCAAATCCACTGACTCCGCTCTACATAACGTAGTCAAGCAAATAGAAAGCGGACTATTACCAAAACAATCAACGTTGGGAGTCTTCATAGATATTGAAGGCGCCTTCGACAAAACTAACTTTACCAGCATTAGCCAAGCACTTGTGAGACATGGCGTTGACTCCACAACTGCGGGATGGATCAACAACATGCTCAAATATAGGGCAGTACAAGTGACTGTGAACACTACGAAGAGAGCCGTAGTGGCTCGGGGTTGCCCACAGGGAGGAGTCCTGTCTCCTCTCTTGTGGAACATTGTGGTGGATGAATTAATCTGCCAGCTCAATCAACGCAACTACCACACAGTAGGCTATGCAGACGACATAGTGATTCTCATAAGCGGGCCATTCCAGAATGTGCTGTGCAACTTAATGAGCAATGCTCTCAAACTAGTCGAAAACTGGTGTATTAAACACCAACTATCGGTGAATCCGACCAAAACAGAGATGGTCATGTTCACAAAGAAACGTAATTTGGATACTGTTAAATTACCCAAGTTATTCAACACGGAACTGTCACTGTCTAACGAGGTCAAATATCTAGGCATAATCCTTGACCATAAGTTGACATGGAACAGTCACCTAGACCATAAGATAAACAAAGCCTGCATCACATTTTGGCAGTGCAAACGACTACTCCGTAAAATCTGGGGTCTAGCACCAAAAATCACAAAATGGCTTTACACAACCATAATCAGACCACTCATCACCTACGGTGCAATAGTTTGGTGGCCTAGAACCGAACTAGCCACCGTTAAAAACAAACTGCAGCGTTTTCAAAGACTTGCATGTTCAGCAATTACAGGCTGCATGAAATCCACACCGACAAACGCCCTAGAAATAGCGCTAGACCTATTGCCACTTGATCTGTTCATACAGCAAGAGGCAACAATGGCAGCGCTAAGAATGTACCATCTGGGCCTATGGACGGGATACCAGGGACCTCACTCCAAGATTTTGGTAAGGGCTATACAACACCAACCCCTTGTAATAGCCCGCTGTGACAAAATCCCGACTATACACACATTTGATAAGAAATATCAAATAGAATTACAGGAAGCCAACAAGGACTGGTCCGGCACAGACGAAATGCGCATATACACTGACGGATCCAAAATACCAGGATCCGGATCAGGCGCTGGAGTATTCTCCCTAGACCTTAACATCCATATATCAACGGCACTGGGTACTCACAGCTCAATATTCCAATGTGAATGTATAGCTATTACTCAGGCCGCCACCGCCGTCATCAACAGGAAAGTCACGAACTATAAGATACGCATAATATCTGATAGTATGGCTGTCCTAAGAGCCCTAGACAGTAACAGCAAAACGTCTGGGCTAGTATACGAATGTCACCTAACATTGGAGCGAATAGCAAGAGAGAACAAGGTTATCCTCCAATGGATCAAGGGACACAGCGGCTCTATGGGGAATGACGCAGCCGATGTACTGGCTAAAAGGGGATCAGCACATATAGTGGAAGGCCCTGAGCCGCTCCTGCCGTTGCCCTTTAACCAAATTCGTGCATGGGTGCGCCAGCAAACCATACAGAGCCATAACACCCGCTGGGCCAACACCGAGGGCTGCAGGCAATCTAAGGCTATCTTCCCTAGCCTCAACCCAAGACTAACTAGAAAACTACTAAATCTCAACCGAACTGATCTCCGAGTAATGCTGGGCACTATAACAGGGCATTGCCTGCTAAATAAGCATTTACTAACCATACGTGTTACAGATAGTTCTCTGTGCAGAGGATGTCTAGAAGCAGATGAAACGGCCGCTCATGTGATCCTGGAGTGCATGAGTGTGGCAGAACACCGGGCATCAATCCTTGGGACGCCGAGGACGCTCCTAGAAGCCTGTGAGAGTCCCAGGAGACTACTGCGCTTCTGGAAGGAGCTGGGCTGGCTGAGCTAGCTAGCCCAATCAACCCTGCACGCACAATGGACCAATTATGAGTCTACGTGCGGAAACGGGGGCCCACAACAAGTAACAAGTAACAAGTAGTGTAAATTAATATTCAAATGATTTAATTATTTACATAATTGAGAATACTATATTCTCAATTGTGTAAATAATTGTGTTTTGTTTTTATATCACTTTAAATATTTTTTTTGCGTATATTTCATATATTTTGTTAGTATTATTAATGAATTAGTATACACATTATTATTATTATTATTCGTGATTTTATAGAATCAAATAAAATTCAATACCTATTTTAATTTATTATAGATAGATATTATATAAATTCTAAATTGTAATAGTCAGCTATGGTACTTATTAGCGTTTTTATGTAATCAAAGGTGTCTCTCTCCTTCTGTAATTAATCGATTGCTGTGCCCGACGGGGTCCATGATTGTGCATATTATTTTGTAACAAAGCAATAAAAAATTGAGTATTGAGTATAGATATTGAAAACGGTGACGCACCCGCATCTCTAGTCGCTGTGGTCGCGCGCGCTGCATGGCTTGGAGCAGGGCGCGCAGCACGCGGTCGGGCAGCGAGCCCAGCACGCGCAGCTGCTCGCTAGACAGCTCCGCGCCCGCGCTGCTCAGGGGACTCGACGTGCCGGCCACAGGGGCTGCAACCACACATCCATCACAATCCTAAGGCGCTTTGCAGACGGCGGGGCGGAGCGGGCCGGTCAATTTCGCCGCGAACGATAGCACAAAGTGAATCCTATACTACAAACGCACACAGAGGGCAAAAAGACCGCATGTCCGCGGCTGCCCGCCGTGGATCATACAAACCAGTTTATATGCGGTAACGCAGACGGTGGCGCGGGGCGGCTAGCTCAGTCCGCGCCACGCGCTTTTTACTGATGGACTATTCACTAGAACGAACGTTCTGAACTGACCGCCTCTGCCCATCGTGTGCTTTGTGTACGCGGCGAGGGCAGCCGCAGACATCGACGGGCAGATGCGGTCTTTATTGCTTCGCGGACAAAAAGCCCGCCCCGCCCCGTCGTCTGCAAAGCGCCTTAAAGTTTAAAGATGTTACCAGGTGAAATAGCAGTGGGTATCGGTTCGATCCAGCGCGGGGGCAGGCGCACGGCCGGCGTGCGCTCGGGCTCCGGCCAAGACTTCTGGCGGAGGTACGCGCTCCCAGGACCCATGCCCGACACTCCTGACGCTTCTTCTGTACAACACAATCTAAATTATAGCACAGCATTCATATAAAAACAACAAACAGAGGACAAAGTGTTGTTGATAATCATCACACTAATATTTTAAAGGCGAAAGTTTGTGAGTGTGTGAGTATGTGAGTGTGTATGTTTGTTACTTCTTCACGTCTAAACGGCTGAAGCGATTTTAATAAAAGGTATGGAGTTAGCTGACACCCTAGATCAGTGTTTCCTAACCTTTCCAATACTGCTACCCCCGTAACCTATTAGGAAAACAGATTTTAGCCTGACTTTAAAATGTTATCATCAGTCCAAGAAATTCCAATTTGGCCGCTACATCTTTGTCTCTAATAATGTCATCATCAGGAGGAAATCTCGCCCCGCTTTCCACACTCAGCACCCCGCGGGCTCGCTAGCAAGAAGGAGCGCATGCACTATTTAGTAGTATTATTATATAGTATTTTCTTATTATTTAGATTTGACCAAATAATTAGGCTCTTTGTTACCCACGAAGTATGGCTGATTTACGCCCGGAGGGGTAATTACCCCCAGGTTTGGAACCCAGGCCCTAGATAGGATAGACATAGGCTACTTTTATCCCGAAACAATTTTAGGTTCCAGAGGGATTTTTAAGAAACTAAGTTACCGCAGACGAAGTCGCGGGCGACCTTTAGTTACTATATAATTACACATCTTTGCACGGTGCAGTGGTTTGATAGAATCAAAGCAACGAAGTCGGTAATCAGAGGTATAAAAATGATTTTTTGGCTTTACTATAAAGTTTCAGAAGATGAGACGTGCCCATACGTAAAGTTGGCAACTGTTTTTGAAATCATCTGACCTGCGCGGCGATGCGTCCAGGGTGCGTCGTCTTCAGGCGTGTATGGAGAGTCGGAGCCGTTCATCTTGAACTCTTGCATCACGTCGTCGATGGTGCAGCGGCCCATCATCACTATCCAACACCAAGAAAGCAAATTGAGTGCTATAATGTAGTGGTTGACTTATTTTAAATTTGAATTTTATTAAGCATCTTAAATAAAATATAGCTCCATCTGGCGACACTTACTCTCATACCGGAGCTTTTAGGTAACTTTCGCACCAAACGTCCCAAATAAATTATTATAATTTCTAAAAAGAGATTAATACATATTTTTAATATGTACCTACAACGACAACGACAATACAACCACAGATATATATTTTTTTACTTTTTTGTGTTTATGCTAGTATTGCTAGCAATACAGTACTGTGTAGGGAGTGGGAGTTAATAATAGTCAACCTATAGCCAGCAGCTTCATGGTACCTCTAATATTATTGTATCTACCACAACACTATCACTATCAGCCACCACATCAGTTGGTAGACCCTGAAATGTGTTCCAAACACAAACACTTTGGCAACCTTAGTAAAGCATCATTAAATGGGTTAAAATAAAAAAAAAACCGAATGTGTATAGGGAAGGACAGAAATCTAAAATTACTTTTGATAGCCAATATTTAATGGTGACTTTGAACTTTGAATATACCTCTCAAAAGTATATATAAATATATTATTTGCGGGCTAAATAACAGTATAAGTATAAAACAAAGATACAGAGGCTTAGCTCGAATTTGGACAGCTTTGTAATTGAATCGCAACGTCAAAGTTTTTATAAAAAAAAACTAAGCGGCGCTCCTACTGGGGGCGCCTAACGGGGTTGCTATGGCTTTCGCTATCGCTTACGATTTCATTTTGATATTTCTGACCACCGAAGGTTTTCACATACCTCACGCTCATTTTCTTTAATATTGTTATTACCAATGCAAAAGTATAAAAAAAAGCGCGAAGTATTTGATAACCTCAAGCGGCCAGGAATAACAAAATAAAATCGTAAGCGATAACGATAGCCATAGCAATCCCTAGATCTAAGAACAAACTGGTTCCTTCCATAAAAGAAATAGACGAAGTCGATACGATTACGGATCTATCGAAATTCGTGCTTGAGCTTCTGATGTTCTTCAACTTACAGTCAGCGTAGCTGGACGACTTCTGTTTGTTCTGCCTCATGACACCATAAGTGTCCAGCTGTGACCACTTCTCAGGACCGCCCCAAGACATCGTGGACTGAAACAATGTCATTATCTACTTTCGAATGGGCTGGATAAACAACGATATAAAAGTTCCTAACTGGAAATAAGTCTTAATTGTTGTACCAATCAGACTTAATATTTAACTACAGTTATCTAGACACTCATACCAGACAGTGTACCATATACACGGACTAATTAAGAAAAGTTTGCCGTCCAGTTACTGAAGTATTATGGATCTGGCTTTCAATTCGACAGACGTTTATATCTATTTTTTTATATAATAATAAATATTTCTCACACTCATAACAATTAGCCTAGCTCCAAAGTAAGCACTGAAGGCTTGTGTTATGGGATGCTGGGGTAACGGATAAAATACATATACCTAAGTACTGTAAGTTTATTTTATCTAGAAATATATATTAATATCCATGACTAAGGTACAAATGCTTGTATTCATCATACAAACATTTGCCCCACCGGGAGTCGAATCTCTGATTAGGCGACGCCATGAAAACCAGCGTTAGGTATATACCACTCGGCCATAGCCGTCGTCAAAATATAATAATAATTCAATGATTATTAGAAATATTAAAAAAAATCAATTATTCAATGTTAAATTCAATTCAATAAAAACAAAGTAATTAAATTAAAAAAGTTTAAAAAAACATTAATTACTTATATTTAAACAAAGAAGTAATTATTTTTAATGAGTAATTTTGGGGATTATGTCATCATGACGCTTGACAATACTGTTTTAAACTAGGAATCGATATGAAAGAAGAAGAATGAAAGCTTTGTGCAATCTTGTTGCTAGCCATTATAATGCCACCATTTGGAATTAATAACTATATTTTTGAGAGCGGCACGCCCATGACAAATACACTTTTATCACATCATGAGGTAGCTTATTATTACGACTTTGTACAGAACAAACAATCATCATTAAAATGACCTTAGTATTTATTGCAAAGCAATTAGGTACTTTGATCTCAAACAAACAATACTCAAACATACTTAAGTGTTAACTGTTTATGCCTACTTTTTGGAAATCAGAAAACCACTAACCCAGTAATGTTTTGTTTCTGTAATGTCAGTATAATTTTTTCACCAACAAAATATTTAGTGTAATATAAAATAGAAAGAATGATAAAAATACATTACCGATATCTATTATTTGCGTTTTATTATATACTAGTGGGTGCCCGAGACTTTGTCTGTGTGGTTCAATTAATTACCTAATCGATCTTTCACCCTAATTTTTAACCTTTTAAAGATGTTTTCTGAAATAAAAACTATCCTATATCCTTTACCGGGACCCAAACTCTATCTATTGGTACTAAATTTTGATCAAAATCGATTCAGCAGTTTATACGTGAAGAGCTAACAAACAGACATTTTGACACACTCGCGAAAAAGCTAGTATTGGCTGGTATTCGGGGCTTTTACCCTATTTATTTGGTATAATATAATATTTTGTACTAGATAATTATTATAAGGGTAGCGTTTTTCCGTAGAAAAAAAGCAAGTATATTTTTTGTTTTTTGGATTTTTATTTTGCCGCAGTATGAGCGGTGCACTACTAGGTACGGTAATTCATCCAGTACTTTAGTCCCGCTTCACAGCAATCTTCGTTGACTTTGTTCGTTCGTGAATACGTCACGTTAGTAATAATAACAAAATACATGACTGTTTACGGTTTGGTACAAGAGCAAAATCATAACCCAACGAAACACTAAATATTGTAAATACAAGTGGTCCTTGTTCTTTATCGCCTTCAAAGGCTGAATGGCGGACGGGCCACCTGATTTTAAGTGGTCGGTCACCGTCGCCCTACAGCTACAGATGACAAACTATTCCTCTAACATATATTTATAAAACCAGGTCTCTTCTTAAAAAAAATGGTTGCCTGTAAAGTCGGTTTTACGGGCGAAGATTTTACGTGACAACGTCTTTTTCTCGGTAGAATATTTATTGATATGAATATAATTAAATTGCACAATAGGAACAAGGAATTGAATGAAAATAAGAATTGCACAAATTTTAACTATAGAAATATATTTTGTTTACTAAAACATTGTACATGTAAACTTAAACTTAACACGAGAGATTCATCGTAACGTTACCGAGTGTTACACTTTTTCATAAGTGACTCCCAGCCGCAACCTAATTTAAGACGTTGTCACGTCAAAAATATTCAGGGCAGGTGGCCATTCGCATAACGGTTATGCTTTGGAAAACGCTAACGCTTACGATTTCATTTTGTTATTTCTAGCCGCCTGAGGTTTTCAAATGCCTCGCGCTCTTTTTTTTTCTTTTGCATTGGTAATAACAATATTAAAAAAATGAGCGTAAGGTAGGTATTTGAAAACCTTCGGCGCCGCGGCGGTCAGAAATAACAAAATATAATCGAAAGCGTTAGCGTTTTCCAAAGCATTTCCGTTGGGCGAATGGCCCGCAGGGCGGTAGGACGACAGGACTCTAATGTAGGTACACCTAAACACACTCATGTACCTATGTACTAATTGAATTTTTCGACTTTATGTAAAAAGGTCCAGTTACCAAAACAGTAAAATTTCTCAAACTGATTTAGAGCTTTATTATTATTAACTAAGGATTTATATTTGATTATAATATTTCGACATTTTGTTGTAATCTTAGATTAAAACAAAAAGGTTGTAGTTGTAAAATTCTAAGAATACATATTACAAGCCTCGGAAAAAAATATTTTGTTTAATCTATGATTTCATTTATCTTATATTTATTACTAGGTACCTATACCTACCTACCTCTTTACAAAAAATAGCTATGCAGAGTACCTTCAATAAAGTAATTAATAAAATATATCACTTACAGAATCGGAAGTGTTCCCACTGCCGTAATCACTATATTCGTTATTATAATTTTGTCCCATTTTTATTACGAATTCTTAAAAAATTATCAAAGGAAATTAATTGCGCTTAAATTATAACAACGTCAACGTGAGTCGACGCGTCCTAGCCGGCCGGCGTACTACAAAACCCATAGATTCCCTAATACTATGCCATTGGTTCGAATTTTAAATCCATTGCGCTGATTGGTCGAATAATGACGAACGAAATTTAAATACAATACTCGCCGATAAACAAACCGGTAGGCGTCGTATTTCAAACAAAATACGGCGGTAAGCATAAAATAAAAAGGGACACTAGGGATGGCGATTCTTTCCAAAAAAGATCGATTTTTAAATCGATTCGAATCGTGACCTACTGAATCGATCCACAAAATAATCGGGGCCAATAAGATCGATTTCTGAAAAATCGATCTTATCGTTTCTTAGGTTTTCACGCACATTTCTGAAAAATCGATCTTGTTTTAAGTTTTTGTTTATAATGTAATATAAGTCTATTTTATTAAAAACAAGATACATATTACAATTTAACGATCTCTTATCAGTAAAATCAGGTGATTTGATGATAAAAAATATTTTTATTCAAAGATTACAAACAAACGTGTCTTTTTTTATTAAAAAGAGATCCAAACATATAGCCATTAGCGATTTTTTTTTAAAATAACCCCGTTACCGACAGCACTCTTATAACGGGTATATTCAAATAATTGTAAATACTTTTTTGGTTTATCTCAAACAAATAAAATAAAATCGAATGTCGATTTTCAAGGGCGAAATATCGATTCAGTGAATCGATTCTGTACTACATATCGATTAATAAAATCGATCTTTTTGGCTCAAAAAATCGATTCTTCGATTAATCGATCTCAGATCGCCATCCCTAAGGGACACCGAAATTAAACAATGATCCGTTTGTTATCAGCACCGTACAAAGTGCTTCAAATGTAACTTAGAGGTAAAAATGTATATTGATGATAAATTGAATTACCTTTATAGAAGGCTTTCGTTATGTTTTATAAATAGTTTGTTAGACGCACGAAAAGATTGCTAAGCCACTTTTTGCGTAACAACATTGCTAATAGCCAACTATTGTATGTCTTCGTAAAGACACCATCTAACTATTCATTTTCGAAAGTGTTGTCATAATTCAAATAATTCATGAAGGAACTTCTTTATTATTTACATAACCATATTATTTTAAAGATTTAGAATCTTTCCGCAAGGGGCGCTTCGAATGCCTAATATAGAAATTCGGGTTTAATTTCAAAATTATTATTAGCTTCATAATTAAAGTAATATCTAATTACAATTCTAAACATATCTCGGATATTTGTTTCTTAGGTTTTCACGCACATCACTCATTAAATAAAACTAGTTTTTACGGGTTAATGCACGAAACTTTATTTATTTAGTGACGTTTCACAGAAATTTATTTATATCTCGGATAATCAAAAAATATTAAACTATATTAACCTCTTGGCAGGTAATTCTGACTTGAGCGTTACTACAGATTTTTCGTTACAGTTTCCTACAGGGCATGCAGTGGCGTGGTATTAGTAAATTTCAAATAAAAATATAGATCAGTAATGAATAATTGATATCCTCGCAGCAGCTCAGCAGTCCCTCTACGACTTTTCCCAGGGGGCAGTCATTCAGGAATTAAAAACTGTATGAAACTCAAATTCTAGCTATGCCAAGCGCCAATGAATTCAATGGTGTCGATTCTAGGATGATTCTCTAAACCTAAACTTAAATTTGACAGCAGTACTTATATCCATGTCATTCTCTATACAGAATGAAAAGGAGAGACTGATGTTAAATTTAGTTTTAAGTTTAGAGAATCACGCCAGAATTGGCACCAATATCTTTCCCCATAGATAAATGATTGGTCTCGCTTCGAGTGAAGCGAGCGAGACCAATCATTTGTCTATGATCTTTTCCCTACTCCCAGTGTCAGATCTTTTTGATCAACTAACCCCACAATAAAGTACAAGTATACAAGCACTCACAAATACAAATAGTATAGATGTCTTTGCCAACAGCAGAGTGACTGATACTGAGGTTTTTGAACCTGATTGCCTGATAAAAATGTTTAGCAATCCTACAGAGTTAAAGTTTATACATGGTAAGTTTAATAGGCGTAGTCAAAGTCGTAATACCTATTTCCTTTAAAGCGCCTACAGACATGCCTGCCGCAGGGACAATCTAGGTTGTAAGAATGGGGTTGACCCTCAATTGCCTCCTGAATTGTGATTTGTGTTGGCAAGTTGGGGCAACTTTCTAAATCGGGCCTGCGGCAGGGCGGCAGGAGCGCGAGACCACCCTTGGTCATATAACTTTCATTGCTATTTCTTCTTTCCAATGTTTAATACTTCTAAAGGTATTAATTTGACATTGTGGGTTACTTATAATGCGAAGAGATTGCGCTGCCTTGCAGCTTAAGAAAGGCTAGATAGAATTCGATACAGCCGTCAGGGCTGTTGATCAGTGCATTCGCCCGGATAGCGAAGGGTGCGGGTTCGAATCTCGTCTGCTGCCTGGTCCGTGTGGATTTTTTTCTAGTAATATAAACATAACTTATTTACAATACATTTCTTTCTGTTGCCAATTCTTCACCCAGTATTTCCTTTTTACGGTAATACGATAGAAAAAGCCAAGGTCCTGCCTTCTTCTGTTTTTTTGATAACACTGGGACCATCATCAACGCGTGTGTTTAGCTCAACATACCCCCGAACACTGAATAGCAGGCATGTTGTGTGTAGAGAGACAGCCCATATTGCCCCGACCGCCGCGCACCCTCGACTGTCCCTGCGGCAGGCATGTCAGTAGGCGCTTTTAGTCATGCACGTGCGCATGCCATAAGTTGAGACGATTTTATACATCTGATCTTTTATTTGAGTTTTCTAATCTATATATACAGAGGGTTCTTAAAGATAGTTGCTCAAAATGTTTAAGAATACTCACATCTCTACCCGTTAGGTGGCGCTGCAGTCCAGTTTTTGGTCTGTCTGATCGCTCACGATGATCTGAAACCTATTTACCAGGAACCTACGCAGGCAGGAATCTATTTCATTGCTGTTTTCACGATCAGTTAATTTGTAACATGCTGTTTAAACATGGTGGTATTTGCGGTGTCAATTATTATGCCGGCTCTACACTAGTGCCGTGAAGATCCACGAACAGCGTGGACGTAGATGGTTTTCACGACTTAAAGTTCGGAGTCATCACCACTGATGTTTACTCACGATCACTTGTTAATATGTCGAAAACTTTATTTGAATGATGTAGTAATAAGAAAGAGGCAGATTCAGTTTGTCTCATCGTTTCGTTCTCCACAATGCAAAAGCGAAGCGTTACGGTTTGGTGGGACAGTCGGGAACTGATGAAATGGGGGCAATGACTTCCCAGTCGACACCGGCGGCAACTGGGAATTTTATTCCCATTGGCCTCCGGTGGCAATCCAGATGGGGGCTACTGGGAATAACCACGGCACTATTTCATGTGCATGTTTAGGTTGACCTGATAATCGTAGGTGATGACACTGCTGAGCTGACATACAAGACTGGATGAGAATGGCATGTGCGTGTCCTGCGATAGGCCAGTAGGCCACTGAGGAAAATATAGGTTCTGTTTAAATAAAAATTTGCAGGACATTTAAAAAAATGTAGCCAGAAGGATAAATAATTATTAATAATAATAAATATTTCCAACACTCACAAAAATTAGCCTAGCCCCAAAGTAAGCACTGTAAGGCTTGTGTTAAGGGATGCTATGCTAGGGTAACGGATAGAATAATATACTGTACATATATAAGTATATTTTTATAGAAATACATATTAAACATCCGTGACTGAAGTACAAATGCTCGTATTCATCACACAAATATCTGCCCCCACCGGGATTCGAACCCGAGACCTCTCGAGTCGGCGACACCATGAAACTCGGGCGTATAAACCACACGGCCACGATCGTCAAGAATTATGTAGTTGTTGTAAGTCAAACGCTATTATGACTCGCCGAATGTGGGCTCTAAGACGAAACGCTCCAATTTTCATATTTCTGTAGTATCTGACCAATTTAAATAATTTTAATGAATATTTGTTTCTTAGGTTTTCACGCACATCAGCTCAGCATCATCATCATCAGCTACCTTCGGTAGCTCGACAAATTAAATAAAAGTTTAGTAATTCTGACGACGTAGCCTGTAAAGGCTACGAAACGTCAATAAATAAATAAAGTTTCGTGCATTATAACCCGTAAAAACTAGTTTTATTTAATTTTAATGAATAATAATATTTACAAAATAATTTGTAGTACTACGTACAAAAATTTGAGCTCTGTTGATTGACTACAAATAAAGAAAATCCAATCAGTTGGTGGGCCCTCAGTTATTACGTATTCAATAATTATTCTACTGCTACTTATAATAATTTGATGTTTCTTTGGCAAGTTTTAAAATTTAGCAGGTGTCAAAATGTTACCCAGTGAATACGAGTTTTATATATTCTACAAGTACAGAATAATAGACTCTAGTAGGATTTACATATCTATTTAGTAGTTAAATGTTTAAATATTGCTTCGGGTGCCCGAATTCGTGTTATGTGTTTCGTGCACCCGAATACAGGCTAGGGGTGGGCGTTTTTAGAATAACGATGCGCGATAACGGTGCCAGGTTTGGATGCGCGCATCCGATGCGACTGGATGCCGATGCCATCTAGTTTTTGTCAACGTTACTATAGCAATAATGCCACAAACTTATCTGTGCCGGGGGAGATGTCGCTAGCGGTGAACAAAACTGTCAAAATGCTATGGATAAATTGTAGCTCAAATTTTTGTGAGCGTCAGAATGGCCGGTCACTACACATATTTTACATCGAAATAATTATAGAAAGTTGCTACTAATCGTTAAATAGTTGCTACCCCCGATTAAAACCAAATAAACTACTTTTTAGGGTGACCAGCCATTCTGACGTCAGAATGGCTGGTCACCTATCCAGTCAGAGCAAACTGCGTAACTAAATGGAGATTTTGTTAAAGCAATAGTTGCTACTAGGTTGCTACCTTTATATATATCGTTTTGGACCTCCCAGCTTTTAAGGATAAAGAGTTATAATCAATTGAGCGTTCAGACATTATTAAAACTGTACGCCTGTAGAATTATACGAGCAAATACGAAATCAACTGCATAATGGGTATTGGTTGAACAGGCGCCACTTCCTGCTTATGCAATACCCAAACTTATTTAAAGTGATTAATGCAATAAATAAAACAAATATTGACTAATAATAATAATTTAATAAAAAAAAAGTTGTGTTTCTTGTCTTTAAATATATTATACAATGTGCTATTACTTTCGTATTACTTTTTGTAATTCTATTAGTTTAACTTTTACCGGCACAGAAAAGTTTGTGGCACTGTTGCTATAGTAACGTTGACAAAAAACTAGATGGCATAGGTATCCAATAACGGCATCCAGTCGCATCGGATGCCCGCATCCAAACCTGGCAACCTGCCTACGTTCAAAACCTATGCTCCGAGTGTTTTTTTTTTGTAATAATTTTAGAAAAGTAAATAAATGGTTTTTGATTACATTTTCAAGCCACGATTCATGGAATCGAAGAGACACACCCACACAAAACACGCATCTGTCGTAATTCATATTGCATCGTATCCTGTGATACTACGATACCGACGTTCAGTTGGCATCGATGCGATTTATCTGATAATTGGTATCAGATAAATCGCATCGATGCGCACGCATCAAAAATATCTAATAACGCCCATCTCTAATACAGGCTAACGACCAAATGTATAGGCGGCATGAGAACAAGGATTTACAGGGCCAAATCGTAAAAATAAAAAGACAGCTCTTATTATTAAAAAACACAGCATTTATTACAGCCTCCATACAAGGTTATTTCTTGAATACTGATAATTTGCGAGAGATATTGTCACGCACGCATCGTCCATTTCATAAAGACTGTATTATTTGCGTTGAGATTCGCAAAACTTGTACGCCATGTCATGATATGAAGCTTAGAATTTTTATAAGTAACAATGAGTTTAACGAAATAATCATTCCGATCTACAGAATGTTCTGACAAAAACAAAGTAATAACTGTTTTAAAGATGAGTTTGCAGTCATAATAACTTGATAAATTACAATTTTAAAGAATGTAGATAAGTATATAATTAGTCATACATCATTATCACATTGTTCGGTTACTATACAAGATAATATGACTGCAGAAATTAACTTCAATTATACAAATAATCAATGGGCTGATTAATTTTGCTCGATCGATAAAATTACCAACACATACAAACTGATTTACCGTTTAACAATCATTATATAAGGCAATATAGTTAAGGTGTATATCACACGAATCAAACTCAATTATGTTTTTCATCCCATTGTAAATCTTATTTTTGTTATTAGAACTTGGATACAAGAACCGTAGGTTAGTATATTTTGAAATGCCGATTCAACTAGATTCTTGTGTGATATCTTTAAACAGTGCAAGGATAATTGAATACAATAATCGAAATTGATAAAATCTTCTTCTTTTTGGAAAATGGCGGTGCACTTTTGTGAATTTCGCCAGACTTGGTTGTTCAGTAGGAATTGACTTGGCTTTTTTTTAAGTATGTTGTGAAACCACAATAAGTATATGATGGAAACAATGTACTTGAATTTTTGTAATTGGATATCTGTTGTTTTATCTGAAAGCTAGAGACAAACAATAGGCTAGTTGACTCATGTCGAATTGTATTAAATAAATGTTTATTTCTTAAAGTATTTGGTCTAAGGAACCTAAATATATCGATTTCACTTCATAAAAGCAGAAGATTGCCGTAGAAATTTAATTTTAAAAAAATATTTTTAGTCTATATATTTTAAACACTAAAAACGCTGTTCGCCACATCCGCCATGATTGTGACGTCTCTTTTAGTAAACAACTAAATGTCATTCATACATAACTTTAAAACTTGTATTATTAAAACTGATAATAAATGAAGAGACTTAAAATATTATTCAATGAGTACTTACATCAAAGTGATCTTCGCAAAAATAAATTTTACTATGAGTCGATAAAGTTGCAGGATCACTTTTAGCAAGTTCTAACCAGGTATTTTTTTCGGCACTTTAATCCACAACTTTCCTGGAGTCTTCAAGGTTCTTACATTCTCGTACAATACAATAATGATAATTACTATATTTTTCGTGGTATCTATTAGAAATCATGTTTATTTTATTATTATAAACTCAGATAGGTTATTTTCTACGTGCTTACGAGTTTTTGTTTACTACCGTCAACGTCATAGCATAGATAATCTATAGACTAAAATGGCCGACAGCGTTTTTGTATGTCCATGAAAAGTCTATTTTAAAATTAAAGATTTGTAACTTTCTAGGTCTCAAAAAAATACAATACATTTTTTTTCGGTCTAATAGAACATTTATTAACCATTTAAAACCTTTTTCCAAAAAGGGTCAACTAGCCTATTGAAATTAGTATTGTCGGTTAGTCTTGAGACAAACTTATATTATTTTTGGATATACATATATTCATTTCCTTTGTTTCCCGTGGTCCACCTCGTAGTCCACCCAGGTGGACCATGGGGATTATTTATTTCCCGTAGTTCACCTGGTTGAACCACGGGAAATATTTTTTATCCGTGGTCCACCTGACTCTTCCTCAATTTATTACGGCTCTTGAGTGTCTTGAGAACAATAATAATTGCAAAATCAAAAAGGCGCAAATTAATTGAAAACAATGATTATATAAAAGATGTTCAGAACTTCAGATGCAGTTAATTAACAACAATATTTCTTTAGGCATCGCTTTAGAAAAACTACGCTAGTTAAATGATTTTAAAATATACGCGATTTTTAAAAATTGTAAATGCTTTTTTGTTCATAAGAACATCCATAATTTACTGTTAGAAACATGTGGCTATACGGGTAGACCACGGGAAAAAAATAATCCCCGTGGTCCACTTCGGTGGACTACGATTCATTTGGATAAATATTCAAAAATAATTTAATAATTGGAGAGGTAACATTTGTTTTTTAAGAGGATTTTATAATTCATAGGTTTGGGAATTTACGGTGGAAATTGATAAAATCACCAATATCATTTAGAAATAGATTGAACAAAATGAGTTGGATTCGTGCGAATGGCTCCCTAAAAACTTGTGTTGAAGTGTTTAACGAGTGTTGGCGTGTGATTGTATTCTTTTGTTTTGTGTCTGGGTGTTTAGTTGGCGTCTCCGAAGTACTCTTGGGCGGCCTTAGTGTCGGGCTTGATGGTCTTAGAGCCTGGCTTCCAGTTGGCCGGGCAAACTTCCCCGTATTTGTCAGTGTATTGGAATGCTTGAACTAATCTGAGGGCCTCTTCAACCGACCTGTTGGTGATAAAAAAAATATATATATATATATTATCATTTATGATTTCATTTATTTTTTAAGCATTTAACTGCTAGATGTTTAAATCTAAAGAAAAGTTTACTAGAAAAAAAATCCACGCGGACCAGGCAGCGGACGGGACTCGAACCCGCATCCTTCGCTATCCGGGCGAATGCACTGACCATTATGCTACCACGGCCCTATTAGCCGCCCTATATGGTCCGCGTGGATTTTCAAGATAAAGATAGAGCTCTCGCCGTACGCCCAACATCACACCACCTCCAGTTTTTTTGTTAGTTACCTGCCGATCTCGATCACAACGAAATACTTGATACCTACCATCACACAATTCGTTATTCATAATATCATCTTGTAGCCATGTTTCTGTGAATGATAATATGTCATAATTATTAATAAGAATATTATTGTATAGTTTCAAACACTTAGTCCGTAAGCCACGTACATTCTGGTAGTAAATACTTAAGTTTCTATCTTGAATACGGTTATTAGCCATTGAAAATGATCAGAGACAAATATGTCGTAAAATTGTATTTCGAGGCTGTTGAAGAGTTAATGTTGTTAGGTAAAAAAATTATGTATATTATAAAATATACTAAAATGTCTAGTTTAAGTGAGAAACGGACTTTGATCAAAGTTAGTTCAAACATGCTAATTTTTATTATTATATACACATAAATTCTCAACAACACCTTGCTTAGCATTGTCTTAGGGGTACTTTGAAGATAATTATATAGTTTAGTAGGGAAATTTAATAAACTTTGTCCAACATATTTTATTAGTCGGAATGATAGTTGTGCTGAAAAATTGTAACAAACTATTAAACAATTAGCAGACATGCAGTAAATAAACAATTTTATTATAATCTGACCAAAATATTGTTCCGTAAATGACTTAGTCTTATGTCGTAGGATTATTTTACAATATATTTTTGTCGTACATAAACACGGCAAAAAAAAGGATCTCGTAATAATATTTGTATTGATATATATAATATAAAAAAAGTTATTAAAAAATGTATAAAAAGATAAATATAAATGGTATGTTAAGGATAAGTGATAAACACGGCTTATTTCCTTGAGCATTACAGTTTTTGCTACACTATAAAATAAAAATAGCTTAATTATTTCATTTTTTCTAAATCCTTGTAGTCCATGACGTTGAATGAAGGTGTCTTGTCGTTTTTTCGAACGAAAATTTTGCCGTTTCGTACCCAAACGTATCTATAAGTGGCAACAGCAGCAGTTTCTCGAGTTTTTTTATATAATAATTTATAAAATGGAGTTAAATGTTCATTGATATATATCTTCTGATCACTGGAAGTTGTAAGTCCGAGCTCGTGGGTAGTAAGTCCTTTCTTTTTTCGGATGGCGGAAATAATGGTGTCCTTAATGAGTTGTGTACTCATTGTTGCCACTATATTTTTGGGCATCTTCAAGTTAGATGATCTCGAATGCACACGATAAATAGTTTTGATATCCTGTTTTGATACTTCAACGTCTAGAGCCTTACATATAGATACCAGGCACAGAGATAGGTCTTCATTTTTATATTCTGGGATTCCAGTAATTTCCAAATTGAGTAAACGGTCGCGCTGCAGTTGGACGTTAACATCTCGTTCTATAGATATAAAACGACGATTACACTTGTCAAGCTCCATTTCAATGTTTTTAAGATGATTGACTTCCTTACTCAAGACCTGCATATTTGTTTGGAGTTCGTCGAATGACTTGGAATGAAAATCCAAGGATTTAGCTAAATCCGTGAGCTCAAGTTTGAACTGTCCTTGCTGCTGTGATAAATTCTCCATGGTTTTAGACACAGAACTCACTTGGCTTTTTATTTCGTATATTTCCGACTTGATGTTGTTCATAAAATCGTCATTGGTTTTTTTGATATCTTGTAAAAAGCACATTATTTCGTTTTTAAACTCCTGAAAATCGTTTTTTAGTATGTGATCAGAGTCAGGCTGCTTACGTTTACGAGTTAAGATTTGGGAGTCCGAGGCGGTGGAGTCATAGTCTGTAAGGTCCGCCTGTGAACCAGTGTGAGTAGATCCCTTCCGTGATTTAATAGGCGAACGCTTAACGCTCATTTTTGAGAATGGATCGGCAGATATCTACTGGTAATCTGCGGGATGAAACGGAGTGAGGTAGCGGTAGGTATTCACTTTTTATCTTCACTATAATAGTTAATAAATCACAGAAACGGATTTCACAAATTTCGACTCACTTGCACTAATTATAAAGTTAATATTTGCTGAACTTAAGATTTAGTATAGGTTTAAAATTATACGAGACTTAAACACACGTCCACTCGGTGAACGGGTCGCGGCCGAAAAATGCGTTGCCGACAATGTATCATGTAGGGATGTTAACATAAATAATTTTGCCGATTCGATACCTATGGCTTTATAGATAATTAATCAAATTTATTTTTAAGCAGCAGAAAAAATAGGATTAAAAATGCTTTTCATTGGCCTTCAGCAGTAAACATCTCAAATACTTAAACTGTCTTTCATTTGGGCACCGATTTTTTCATTATTAAATCACGAAAAAACTACTGAACTGATTTGGATGAAACTTGGTACGCATATGGTTTATAAATATTTCCAACAGACACCAATTAGCCTATCCCCAAAGTTAGCACTGTATAAGGTTTGTGTTATGGAATGCTAGGGTAATAGTCCAGTCGGAATAGCCATAATTTGGACCGACTTCTATTCTAAGACACCAGCGCTTAGCCAATTTTTTCCTAGGTAGTATAGACCCCCACGAATATGCCCTCCATTTGTCCCCGCTAGAACCCGTGTTTTGTAGCCAGGAAAATTGTTTAAACAAAGAAAAACCGTTTTTTTTGAGTTTTTTTGCTTGTAAACGGGGATTTTGAAATTTTTTTTAATCAAAGTTGTTCATTTACTTGCCCTCTACAAAATCAGTTCTATGAAAAAATAACGTGAGATTGTTAGTTTAGCAGTAAATTGCAATTATGTCGGTTTTACGTTTGCAACAATTCAACATGTTATAATAAACATTTTGATTTCTAAAGTAGTTTATCATG
This sequence comes from Chilo suppressalis, assembly GCA_902850365.2. Taxonomy (NCBI): domain Eukaryota; kingdom Metazoa; phylum Arthropoda; class Insecta; order Lepidoptera; family Crambidae; genus Chilo; species Chilo suppressalis. The sequence continues at coordinate 31,465,606 of OU963898.1, read as the reverse complement.
TGGGTAACGCCACTCCCAAGAGAGTCATGTAAAATTTATCGACCTGTGTCGCAAACTTTAGCAACAATTCTCAATCTCCGAAAAAAAAGTACTTGCCTGTCCCGTCTTTCCCAGAAGGCGCACAGCGGGGAAAAAAATTCAGGTGATTCGATTCACCAAGAATTTTGAGGATCGAAGAAAAAAGGACGAAATTAATTTAATTAGAAATATAGAATACAACGCAGTCTTGTAATCGAATTTTAGTTAATAGTTTTGTAAATAATTTCTGTACATAAATAAACTGAATTTTTTAAATTTTCAATCGTATATTCGAGTTGAGGAGAGAAAAATACATTAGTTTAAAAAAAAAATATTCTACGTCAATTTTTAAAAAAATTTTAGATCGTCCAAAAACGAACATTTTCATTAACGATTTTTTTCTACTCGATCGATTCCTCAAAATTCTTGGTGAATCGAATCACCTGAATTTTTTTCCCCGCTGTGCGCCTTCTGGGAAAGACGGGACAGGCAAGTACTTTTTTTTCGGAGATTGAGAATTGTTGCTAAAGTTTGCGACACAGGTCGATAAATTTTACATGACTCTCTTGGGAGTGGCGTTACCCACATGATAAACTACTTTAGAAATCAAAATGTTTATTATAACATGTTGAATTGTTGCAAACGTAAAACCGACATAATTGCAATTTACTGCTAAACTAACAATCTCACGTTATTTTTTCATAGAACTGATTTTGTAGAGGGCAAGTAAATGAACAACTTTGATTAAAAAAAATTTCAAAATCCCCGTTTACAAGCAAAAAAACTCAAAAAAAAACGGTTTTTCTTTGTTTAAACAATTTTCCTGGCTACAAAACACGGGTTCTAGCGGGGACAAATGGAGGGCATATTCGTGGGGGTCTATACTATCTAGGAAAAAATTGGCTAAGCGCTGGTGTCTTAGAATAGGTCTCATGTTTATTCCGACTGGACTATAACGGCGGATATAATACATATATAGGTAAGCATATTTATATAGAAATACATATTAAACATCCATGACTGGAGTATAAATAAAACTAGTATTCATACATAGACAATAAAGTTTTGAAAATCTCCAATGAAATATCCGAACGCTCAATACAAGGCTTTCGAAGGTAGCTCGACAAAGTAAATCAAAAATGATTATTCTGACGCAGACCTGAAAAGGCTGCGAAACGTCAATAAATAAATAAAGTTCACGAACTTAATGCACGATTTGCCCTAAAATTAGTTTTATTTAATGAGTGATGTGCGTGAAAACCTAAGAAACAAATAAGAAGTACAAATGCTCGTATTCATCACAAAAACATCTGCCCACACCGGGATTCGAACCCTACTGATCCTCCGATACTGTAAGACTTACAGTAGAGGAAACACTAATGGTAGCCATACACACTACGAGAAATCGTTACGATCAGACTGTACAGTTCGAACGGAACAGTTTATCGTAAGTGGCGTACGTATCTCTTCGCATTGTAGGTAACCCACAATCATAACTATAATTGCTATTTCTTCTTTCAAATGTTTAATACTTGTAAAAGTATTCATTTGACATTGTGGGTTACCTACAATGCGAAGAGATGGCGCTGCCTTGCAGCTTAAGGCTAGGAAAATTTCGACGCGGCTAATAGGGCCGTAGTAGCATAATGGTCAGTGCATTCGCCCGGATAACGAAGGATGCGGATTCGAGTCCCGTCCGCTGCCTGGTCCGCGTGGATTTTTTTCTAGTAGACTTTTCTTTAGATTTAAACATCTAGCAGTTAAATGCTTAAAAAATAAATGAAATCATAACTTATATTACTAGTTATATTTCTTATTTACTAAGCATTTAACTGCTAGATGTTAGAAAAGTTTTAATAGAAAAAAATCAGCAGACGGGACTCGAACCCTCACCCTTTGCAATCCGGGCACTACCAATTATGCTACCGCGGCCCTGACGGCCGCGTCGAAATTTTCCTATCCTTAACCCGTCACACGTCCTACGGACATACGTCTGTCTATAAGCGAGTGAATCGAGACGCGTCCTGCGGACAGACGTCTGTCCGTAAGCGAATACGTTGTCTTTGGTGCCTAAGTTCACACATATTTTGTGATTGGATGGGCGTATAAAGGAGAATGGGCATTTTACTTTGGGAGTTGGGCTAAGTTTTTTTCATTGCGTCTTATTGGAATAAGTGTACAACAATAGGGAATCAGGTGTATATTGCGTAGGAAAAATATCATTAGAAACTTAAGTAGTGGTTTAAAGAAAATATTAAATTACGTAAGCATTTTAAGGTTATGTCATATTTAGATTCGATTAAATTCGATACTTATACCATACTTAATTATTACTAGGTATACTACTTTAAACTGTATTTAATTAGGTTGTGACCTTTTGTCTTCTATTTTGGACTGGGAGTGAAACAAAAATTGAATGCACTTCGTAAAATCTTATCAACGAGCAGCGTATATTTGTAAACTGTTGCGTTGGTGAGCTGCTATCTATCTCTATTTATTCCAAACATCTCAGATTCAATAAATGTGGCGTTGTTGAGGTGCGGTTATATTAGTGCTATTTATACTTATTCTCTTTACGCTCAAGCTGCACCTTTGATGCTCTGTTAACCCAACAATGGATATAGTATTATTTAAGGTTTAGGAATCAAAAATAAATAAGACAAAATATTTTAATAATGATAATCATTTATTGATAACACATTTATCCAAATCGACATTATTAATGTGATATTTTTATTTTATATTTTTGGGGTTATGCCGTATCCAGTGGAACTGTAGTGACTTCGCCTAAAATATCTTTTGTAACTCGCCACCATGTCCTGTTGAGTTTGAAATATCCAGTTAAAGCTCTGCTAAGTTCAATTAACACAGCAGTTTATACATTAAGCGTGCTCTAACCCTGGTTTATATATTGCCTTTTTTAAAAAAAGAATTGACTTATATACCTTCTTCAAATACCTCATCTAAAAATGTAGCTGGAGCATGCGTATCGTTAAATCGCCCCCAGCTAAGGTACCAAACTACCGTCATTACGTGTGCGCAACATCCTACTGTCCTTTTGCCTACAATACAACTGCAGCAATAGCCAACTAAACAACTTAGTGTATTGGCTATATTGGTGTTACGGCTGACTAAAATGTAAACAAAATAGGTGCGTCCACCAACGTGTCTAGACTTAATACGTCCTCTAAGCAGATAATTGTTTAAACCTAATACAAGGGGAACATCTTCATCTATTTCTGTATTTATTTCTATGGAATATATCCCAGACGATCGAATATGTTCCCCATAATATGATCGCGCCTGCTTTAACTGATAAGTGCCTAATGCAAAGCGTTTTAAATCAGTGATGCTTAAACTGGGAAAGGTTTCCAAGTGAGGATGATTGCCATCAATTGCAGAAAACATTGCACGTCTTCTGTTAAGATTTTGAGTTTCTACAAACTCGGCCAAATGATTGGACTCATTAAGCCGATTTCTTGCTTCTGGAGGATCCTGTATTAAGGGTGAAACTTATTTAACAGAGCACATGCAATTCTTAAATCATCTTTTAAATGAGTTGCAGCTCTGTTATTAAATACATGCCTGAACAATCTAAAATCTCGTTTTATACGTCCATTTACTATTTCAACCACCCAGTGACACATTGTTACAAATCTAGATTTGTTAGCCTGAAGGGTAGTGAGTTGATGTTCACCATCTAATAATGATTCAGGCATGTAAGCTTTAAAACCAAGATCCTCCATAAATTCAATTACGTCCTGAAACCCCCTATCCAGAATAAAAACATCATCGTGCCGGAAAAATGAAATAAAATAGTCCCTCCGGGATTATTTAATCCCTCCGGGATTATTTAATCCCTCCGGGATTATTTTATTTCTGCTGGCCACTTGCTCCACATTTACATGACCAAAGCCCAAATGTCTTGACACAAAATCTTCAACTAAACAACTTCTAGTTATATTCTTTTTTCTCTCCAAGGTCCTACGAGACATTTGAAAGAGGGAACTTAATCGTTCATTGCTGTCCCCAGTTCTTAACTTGACTATGTAAATACAGAGTGCTAAACGGGGATACTGTACTCTGTAATAAGCTTGGTACACATGCCAAGAGTTCATCAAACTGTTCAGCATTCATTCCCAGCCAATAATGGCATAAGAAAGGAGCCATTGCAGAAATATTTTCAAAGTCGAAACAATGGGAAACTGCTCTCTGCATTATATTCAAAACGGCATCAAACTGTACACCAGTAAAATCTTGCAGATTTGATGTTAAATCACTCCAACGCCCATTATTCAAGTGATGTTGACATATTCTACAACATGTGGGAACATAGAATTTATTATGTATTAATAACATTTCTCTTATTACTCTGGGTACTAATAAACATTGTTGTTCCCGGCATCCTGAAAACAGACAACTCGATGAAGTGGCTACAGCACGCTTATATACTGATGACTGTATCTTAGGTATAACAGGTCTTGAAGGCTGAACAGGTAATAGACCAGCGGGAAATGGTGGTGGTACTGGGATCACTGGTACAGACTCTGTTGGTTCTACATCAATTTGTTCAATTGATGACCGATTCGCATCATGTAACTGTTGCCTTTGCACTTCCCTATTAGCTGCTCGCCAACAGGCAGCACAAACTCTTGAAATTCTTGACACCTATAAAAAAAAGATAAGTGAACTTGAATTTAATGAAAAACCATCTACAACTATTTTATGCAATAGAAATATATTTCTTATAATAATAATAATAAATCATTTATCTGACAAGATATGGTAAATTATACAGATCTCAAAAATATAACCAACATGACCTGTCGCTTTTATCAACGTGCAAATATTTATAGGTAGTTGCAGTATTATCCAGAACTCAATCTTTAAAAACTATATATATTATTTATATACCATAGTCATGATTGGGTTAGTTATTATATAATCAATTTCATTAATACACTACATGACAATTGTGCAATGTAAAAAATAAATGTCAAAGTCATGTTTCAGTTAGTATTGAAATCAATTTAAATAAATTATTATTAATATAACATTTCAATCATGCAATGCAAAAATAATAATAATGTCACAGTCATGTTTTAATTAGCATTGAAATCAATTTGTATAATTTATTATTGATAATAATATCTTATACCATACCTGATGTGCTGGAGTCCATCTAAGAATAATATTTCTTTCTGGACAGTGTAGTGAAACCCTGTACGATCGACTTCTTACTATGGATTTTCCACAACCAAAACAGACTTGTTGATGGCCATATTGTGGTGCAGGTACTTCTTCGGTGGTGTCACTAGCTTGTAGTAGCATAAAGCATTCGTTGCACACTATGCCCCATGGCTGTAGCTAGAGTCGAATTTGAGGTAGGGCAGCATTGGTTACAAGTAGGGCGGAAGTAAAAAAAATATCATAATTGATCTGCCCTCGGAGCACGGGCCTCCTAAATCAATCGCCATGTATATTATTGACCTCTAGGTCAATGATGCACCTATTGCTACTATTTTTTTTATCTTAACCCATATACAAACAATTTAATTATAAAAAATTATCTTAGTTTTTGGTATTTTTAAGGTAGGGCATTGTGATTTCAAGGTAGGGCATTGCCCCACAATGCCCCACCCTAGCTACGGCCGTGCTATGCCCCCATTCAATATCTATAACAAGTCAAAAATATTTATATTTATTTGAACATGTGAATAAAATTAAAACATTATCTCACGGTTGCGATTGTATAACAATATATTTTTAGTAATATAAGTAAATAATTACTTACAGAATCAGGTGCGATCCATGAGCTTAAAACATTAAGCATTGAATTGGATAGCATGTCCAAAGAATGTACTGGCTGTCGTCGTGGCACTGATATACAACAGTTAATACAACGTCGTTGCATACTGCCTGCGTTTTCTTGTGTAACACCAGATGCCATTGTAAACAAAAATAATTACAATAAACTAAGAGTCCAAATATCTCTGTCAGAATCACTAAAGGTAACTTAACACTAAATCAACGAGTCCAATGCTCTCTTTCCCAAAAAACAGTTATTAACGGAGGATTACTCAACTTAACATTAAAACTATTCTGCCACAATAGACCACTGAAAACACAAATTCAATTCAAAATTGAAAACTGTACTTAGTAGTTAGTCACTCGGAACAAACAACAAACACGTTGACAACAAGTTGACAGCTACCTACTTCACTTGCCTATGGTATATATTTCGATTTGATTCTATAGGAATCGATTCCTACACAATCGATTAATAAATGTTTTATTTTTCAATGCAAATGCTTAAAATGTTCAAACCATGAGTTAATTTATATATGATTAAGTAATTATATATAACATAACTGATAATTTCAACAAAAATATATTCCCTTTTTTAATCTAAGATGTGAATATGTAGTACACATATAAAAGTTTTTGTATGCGATCTACTGTTTGATGAACAAAATAGTCCGCAGACAAAAAATCCTCTTTTGCGCAGCCCATTAAGTTCCTTTTAGTTTTTAGATGCAATGAAAGAGAGCAATCCCTGGTAGGTACAGTGAGATAGTCACAACACAGGTCTTACAAATGATAACTTTATGAATTTAGTGTTATTTATCATGATATAATATTGGTAAAAATGCTCGTATCCATCATACAAATATTTGCCTCACCGGAATTCGAAACCAGGCCCTCTGAATAGGCGATTTGGGGAAAATAATCTATCCATCGATCCTTACAAAAATCAAACAACTCGCATCGAAGACCTCAAAATAAAAAATGACTACGAATTAACGAATGATCATTATTTCGTAGTCATTTACGGTGTTTGGTAAAAATGTTTCAGGCTATTTACAATTGTTCTATGCTTTCAATTATAATAAACGTTTTATTTTTTCTTTTTGAAGTGAAACTTCTTTACGCACTCTTGACTTGGGGAGTAAGCTAGCGAACGTAAGCGTTAAGAAAAGTGTGATCGGGCGAGGCGAACGGGAGTTGAGTGGGGATGTAAGCATGAGAAAGCAGTGCGCGTGCACATTTTCTTTCTCTCTTCCTCTCATAGCCAAATACGTTCCGTATATCTAAGCACAGTGCAAGCCTATTGTCTGTATCACAGTGTAGGAGCAAGAGCGCGCGCACGCATTTTCTTTCTCTTTTTCTCTTACAGCTAGTAAATGAAAGAAGTTTCACTTCAGTTGTCTAGTCATAAGCACACTCGTTTTTTTATGTTAAGAATATTTAAATAAAGAAATATAATCGATTTTTTTTCCTACGATAGTATCGACCAGATGATACAACTTTTATCTATGGTTATTGGTTATTTACTCAGTTTAATAGCCATTTATTTATTATTTTAAATATCCGCATAATATTTACATAATAAACACACATATGAAATGATAATTCAGAAGAAGATTTTTGATACATAAATGCGTCAAGCGCTATCTAGGCGGATTTGCCCATTCTCCTTTGTACAGCCAATCAGGGCTTCCTTTTACCCAAAATATCAACTTCTAACCAATTGAAAAGAAGTGTCATCAAGTGTAATGAAGACATTTTTTCACCTAGAAAAAAAAATAAACGCCATTGTTTGTTTTGGTGCGAAAGTCGTGTTCTTGTGTAAAGTTAATTATGTCTCAAGCATTTAAACGGTAAGTGTTTATTACATGAATCATACATCAAATTACTGGGCGAGAAATATAGAATGTGCCTTGAATATTTGTTTGAGCCGTTTTAAGAGATAGGTTGGCGAAAAAACCTGCCAAACTTTTCCGCGGGCCTATATTCGCAAGTCAAGTGTGTCGTATTTAGCATTAGTGTAGCGTTCATTTGCTGGCAAATGTTATGAAAAGTGATAAGTCTGTTGCAAATTTATCTAAGAATTTAGTGTTGTTATTAGATTTGCATAAATTTACACATATTTTGTGAAAACATCAAGTTTCTGCAAAAAAGTGTCTGTGTACAGCAAAAATGGCGTAAAAGTACTAGGTGCAAAAAAATTCTTTTACTATTTTTTTATTTCATAACAATAATTTCACTGTATAGGTATTTGGTTTGTAACGTTTAATGCTCTTGGTTTCGTTTCCGCGTTTAAGGTTCAGGGTTCGATGGATTCCATATTAATCATATAAAAATATATTTTTAAATTAGTTTAATGTACTTTGTGCTAATAAATTAGGTAATTCGATTTGAAACAAAATAAAGAGTATAGATAAGAATGTTTCCAATCAAGTTGTATTATTTTTTTTAGTAAAAGCAGAGCTATGAGTCGCGTACGATCACGTTCTCGGTCCATAACGCCTATGAGGACTGAAGAAGCTACCGAGGCGGGCAGGATTAATGCGGCTGCCCATTCACGCCGTCGTCTTATTATGAGTAGAGCAACGGCAAGTAACACGGACCCATTTGTTGAACCTGAGCCCAAATTATGGAAACCTTCATTGTAAGTACTTTTAAAATTTTTGAAATGATTGGTTTGTCGTCCGCCAGCACAAATTTATTAATCCTGGTTTCTTTTTTGTCATTAGACAAGCGTTCAATGTCGACCGCACACCAGGGGGATCTCTGCATATGCAGACGCAATCCATCGATCTGATGCTCACTCCACAGGGCTCACTACGACGTAAAAAGGAGTTAGAGCAGTCTATCCAGTGAGTGTACTTATTAAATATATGTTTACCATCGTTACTAGCCAACTCACTGGTAATTGTAGTTGTACTGGTATCTGTAAACGATAACTAATAATGTAATACTATTGCAGTATTGCAACGCTGGAGAGGGCTGCTGACATGGCCATCGACGAAGAAGAAGCAGATGACTATCTCGACCATGTGAGGAAATGGCTAGATTCTTCAAGAGCTCCGCCAAAGTCACCCGAGCCAATGCCGTCGTGTAGCAACCCAGTGTTTGAAGAAAACGTGAATACCAATGTTGCCTATGAGGTGTCCACCTTTTCGCCTAAGGACTCAATGCCTGTTGCACGTGACAAAACCAAGGAAGGCAGTGAATTGGATTCTGATTTTGACGATGAATTTAATTTAGATGAACTCACTGCTTCCCTTGGTCAGGAACGAAACATCCCGGACGAGCAAGATCTAGACGAGTGTCAACTTCAGCTTGTGAATAATGTAACTGAAGCTATTGATGACGCCTTTGAAGATCTTGTCAAAGTTTCGACAGACTTTGTGTGGGATGCGGACTTTACCACACTAAAGTCCGCCCCTGAAACGTTTACAGGCCCAGCTCCAGGTCCTGTAGACGATTTTAACACCCCACTCGAAGCTTTTGAGAGTATCTGGGACCGCGGTATTATGGAGCTTATCGTCAAGGAGACCAATAGGTACGCGAGCCAGAAAATAACTAACCTTAGGCAAAACGATACATTAAAAACATCATCTCGTCTTCATAGGTGGACTGAATCTTCTGTAGATGAAATGTATCTATTTTTTGGGACCTATGTCCTTATGGGCTTTGACCCACGAACGTCCCAACATGAATACTGGAAGACGACTGGCTTCTTAGAAATGCCAAAGTTTAGGGGTTTATTATCATATAATAGATTTATTTTACTGGGGAAGTTCCTACATTTTGTGGACAATTCCGATTCCAATCTGAATTCGCCACAAAATGAAGGGGCTATTCCAGCAAAATTAAAAAAAAATAGCTCCTATTATCCAACACCTGAATACAAAGTTTTCATCTCTCTATAACCTGTATCCCGACATTGCCATTGACGAGTCCTTAACGCTTTTCAAAGGGCGATTGTCGTGGGTACAGGCTATTAGGACAAAGGCCGCACGGTTCGGAATAAAATCCTATGAATTGTGCGAGTCAAGGACCGGTTATTTATATAAGTTTGATATATATACCGGAAAAAATTCAGAGCGAGATGTGGTAGCTCCGAGCGCTGATTTGGCAGGCAAAAGTGCTCAAGTAGTCTTAGACCTTTTGAAAGGTCTTGAACACCGAGGGCACTGTGTGACCATGGACAATTTTTACAATTGTCCAGCGTTAGCACGGTACCTGAAGGGATCTTTAGGATTTGACTGTCTGGGGACTTTGCGCCCAAATAGGAAGCACGTTCCTACTGAAATTGCTAAAGCGCCAAAAAATTTAGCAAAAGGGACCATCATTGCACGTCATTCTGGAGATGTTTCGTGTATTGCGTGGAAAGATACCAAGATGGTATGCATGATCTCCACATACCATAATGCGGACACATATGTAGGCAGGAAGGCAGGAAAGGAGTTAATCAAACCGATTGTTGTGCGCGACTACAACAACACCATGGGGGGAGTCGATCTCAAAGACCAAAAACTGTCTATGTACCTTGTGGAGCGAAAACGGTGCGTAAAATGGTATGCAAAAATTTTTAAAAGACTCCTCAATTGCAGCGTGCTGAACGCTTTTGTTATGCTCACGGGGTCTTTAAGACGCCGCAATATGCCGGTTTTGACCCACCGTGATTTCCGCGAACAACTTGCTAATTGTCTTGTGTAAGCAAATTTAATTCTTCTATTCAGACAATTAGCAGGCCTGTTGGGGAAATCACTCGGCTCAAACGAGACATACTGCACGTTCCACAATTAATGGGCACCAAAAACCGTGCAATGTGTCTCATATGCAACCGGAACGGTATTTCTAAAAAGGTGCAATTAAAATGTGACACATGCGACGAGTTTTTGTGTCCTGGAGAATGTTGGTCAGACTGGTACTCTCTCCGAAACCTCCCGGGTCGTGACATCAAAGTGCGAAAAGGTGCGCGTCGCAATTAGATAGTTATAAATTTAATTTATTTCATTATCATAAGATTTATTTCGTAAGTCTAATAGATAGTGGACGGCAGCATATTTGTGTCATTGCCTGCGTGCTGTCGTCCGATCCCAAGAGTCATACTCGTAGGGCTACCGCTAGACACAAACACATGTACTCTTAACATACACACTCGCACTATTCATATCTTCAAAAAAGCTAAAGGTACTGGTAATGTCATATTACCTTTTGCTACGGATTTACCATTGAAATTAACGTAATACTTACTTATTTGAAGTTATTTAGTTAAAAGCCGCATTGCCTTTTTGGTTCCCATAAAACAGACTCAATCTATTGTGTATCTTAGGTAACTAAAGTTTTTATTATTATTACTATTAATGACAAACATACATACATATATCTTTAAAATTTGTATATTTGTTTCTGGAACAGAATGTCATAAAATATAATATGTGGATATATTGCAACAAAATTACATACACATTTGTCGAAAAAATCACCTTTTTATGAGTTTCTTACTATATATACAAATATAATAAAATATAAATAAATAGGTATATGTAGAATACATGCATGGGCAAAACCTAACATTAAACGTGTATTACTATGTCTATTGCGCATTGTACTATTTTTTGTATAAATATAATATCCAGTAGTTTTAAGATAAAATTTGTAATATACTTATGCAACGAAAAGATTTTTTTTACTATTATGTAAATAATAACCATATACTTCTTTCCGTCTTTGTTTTATTTCTACACAATTAAAATTAGTTCCATGATGAATTACGACTACAACAGTCAAGTTAAACCCCTCCAATAAGGTAATAAGTGTATACGCAAACACAGTGCCAGCATCAAACAGGTAAGGCAATATAGGTAGTATTGAATATATATGTATAGATAAAATAAAACATTTAATAAAATTGGAGTGTCTGTTTGTAATATTGGAATAACCGTTTTTTACTACTTGCTTATGAATATATATACGGTACATACCTACACCAAAATAACAACTAATCTCTGAAACGGCTTGACCAATTATGACGGGACTTTTATTGGCAGGTAGCTGATGTAATAAGGAATAACTTAGGGTACTTTTATTTTAGAAAAAATCTTTTATTTTAGAAAATTAAAGTAATGTTGCAATATTCAAGTACTGTTCAGTACCGCGCGCAGCTCACGCGCATGCCACCACTGTGCTATCACGTCGGGCGCCTCCCACCAACGGATCAATATCACAAAAGTTGCGCGCGCGGGCAGTAGCTGACGGTTGTGTCTCAACGACTTCATTTACAAATTGATTTCCAGTGCTTATTAGCCCAGTCACTTTAGGGGAAAAATGTCCCAATCTCGGAATTGGAGATAATAAGCTGGAAACTCGTCCACAGCTTCATTTTGGCGTTCTAAAAGTTGTCTCAAAAGTCTCATATTATTATTCACCGAGATTCACGGCTGACCTTGTATTACAGTATATTATTATATGCCTGAGCGCTGAGTGCTCTCCGCCCTTATCTCGAAAAGGGTTGAGCGTATAGAAAAAAAGTTGAGACAAAAGTTGTGGCAAATTCTTTAATCTTTAATTTTTATAATAGACGTTGAAGTGATTGGAACCATAGAAACGGAGATAATTCCAAAAAAACGATTTTCGTGACCTCGAATAACTTACGACGCAGATACGAGATAATATGAGACTTTTGAGACAACTTTTAGAACGCCAAAATGAATCTGTACACGAGTTTTCAGCTTATTATCTCAAATTCCGAGGTGAAACCCTAAAGTGACTGGACTATATAGCATACTTTTGATTGATAGTTTGATTTGATTGATAGGTATTTTTTATAATTTCACTGATCCAGGTTCTTGAGAGATTAAAAATTACTGAAGTTAACGCGGACGAAGTCGCGGACGACCGCTAGTTAACCATATAAATTATTTGTTACCATATGTGTACAAACTATGAGTAAATATTTTGGTAGATAAACTCATTGATCAAAAATAAGGTGTACTTATATAGAAAAGATTACAATATTTTATACTTCATTTTCAAAGAACACGACCTAACAATAGCTATCTTAAAATAATAATAACATTTCAAAAACGTTAATTAAATTACTACTTTTTTTACGCTTTTATCAAGTCTATACATGGTAAATGTTTTTTTATCTTTTCTATGTTTCTGTGCTGACGGTACTTATTGCACGTATCGGAACGTTAGTCCGCCATTGCAAATTCGTGGTCATTGTCACTGTGTAATTTATTGTTGTTTATGTAGTAATTTGTTTAATTAGAAAAAACTTTTTTGTGAGAAATAATGGTGAATATATCCTCTTTAGAATGGTGTAGTGATAATGTGCCAATACCTTTGGAAATTAATGTTTGGAACTCTGGAATGTTAGTGACGAAAACAAAACAACAAAGTGGAAATAAATTAATGAAAAACCTTATTATGTAAGTTTTCAAACGCCTTTTTACTATATTCATAATACAGGCAATTTTATCTACTTTATAACGGTGTATAATTCTTAGCGCTTAACCTTAATTAAAACATAATATTTTAATAAATTACAATAACGGTCATAAAAAATCTCGGCGCTCAAATGAGCCCGGACATTACACGCATTTTTTATTTGAGGGGGCTGAACGCGGGACGGGTTAAGCTGCAAGGCTACTATAAAAAACTTATATTACTATTATGTCTAGACTGAACTTGTACTATTTATAGAAATAGTGCTTAATGATAAACGTCACTTTAATCTTTGAGCAATTTGAAATGATCAATGGTATTATATATCTTATCACTTATCGGAGTCTGGCTGCTAATGTCTACACTAAAGTATAGATTGGCGACATTGATTGGTAGACATGATTCAATGCAATCATAAACCTAATTAATAATAAATATTGTTACATTATACTTTGAATGTTGTGGAGTTTTTTTTTAGCTCGTTTTCTCCGCAGCTAAAAAATATGTCCAATAACGAGTGGTAGGGAAAAAAATTGGACGATTCAAAAGAGTTGTACTATACATCCAATTTGAATAAAGATATATTGATTTCTGAATAATTGGATCATACATACACAGCATCACCTCCATTTGACGACCTCCGTGGGAGACTGGTTTGTACACCGGGTTTAATGGTGTCGCCGATTCGAGAGGTCCCGGGTTCGAATCCCGGTGGGGGTAGATGTTTGTGTGATGAATACTAGCATTTGTACTCCAGTCATGGATGTTTAATATGTATTTCTATATAAATATACTTATATATATACAGTATATGTATTCTGTCCGTTACCCTAGTATCCCATAACACAAGCCCTTATAGTGCTTACTTTGGGGCTAGGCTAAGTGGTGTGAGTGTTGGAAATATTTATTTATTTATTATTATTTATCACGCCATGGATTCCTTGCTAGTATACACAGTATCTATCAAAAGGTACTTCTAACAATAACAGAAATAATGTTTTTATAACAAATGTTCAGGAATGACGGACACTAGGCTAAGCTAATATTTATTATAATGTGACTGACTTTCATTTAGCCGAAACTGTTAGAAGTGATTATTTGCAGCTTAAAAAAGGCTAGAAATAATTCGACACGGCCGTCAGAGCCGCGGTAGCGTAACGGTCAGTGCATTCGCCCGGATAGCGAAGGGTGCGCGTTCGAGTCCCGTCTGCTGCCTGGTCCGCGTGGAATTTGTTCTAGTAATATTTTCCTTAGATTTAAACATCTAGCAGTTACATGATTAAAAAAATTATATAGTGATTTCTTTAATTAAGTTTGATAAGAAATATTTTTGCAACAAGACATTCTCACATACGAATGTATATCCGATTCCAAAAGTACATGGAAAATTCAATTACAGACATGCAGACATCAATTACAACTGATAACAGTAATATTGCTTATCAAATCCGTGCACGATAAGGTAACGTGAAAGTGATTTATGCGTGTTTATCATTATCATGCAACAAGTACAACATAAATGCATGTTGCCATGAACTTTGGAAGTACTTAGTTGAAAAAATTAAGGTAAAAAAAAAACATATTTGTGACTTAGGTTTTCACGCACATCACTCATTAAATAAAACTAGTTTTTTACGGGTTAATGCACGAAACTTTATTTATTTATTGACGTTTTGTAGCCTTTACAGGCTACGTCGTCAGAAACAAACTTTTATTTTGTTTTTACTTTTTAATAAAAGTTTTATTCTGACGACGTAGCCTGTAAAGGCTACGAAACGTCAATAAATAAATAAAGTTTCGTGCATTAACCCGTAAAAACTAGATTTATATAAAAAAATCCTCTTTAAAAACAAGCTTTTATTTAAATGCGCTCAAAAGAAATAAAAGGTATCTATCTATCTGTTTCAAAATTGATATTTGAGTTTTAGTAGTCTGCCATATTGCATTAAGAGTGAGGTCACATTATTTTTCGCGTTATCCTCAGCAAGCCCTTTAATTTGATACCCATATTGTAGGTATGCATTAAAAATGATTGGTCCGCCATTTTGGATATGCCGCCATGTTGGATTTAGAATGATGTCACACTGTAATCATGCATTGTCATCCGAACTGAACGTGCATACCAAAGGACATCGACGAAATCGGCCCTAGCATGCCCAAAAGAATGTCCTTCACTATTATTTTTATATTATTTTTTTAACTTATTAGCAATTAATCATTGTAAACGGACAATCTGTTTAAGAAAATAAAAAATTAAAGTTCTGTTACTAGATACTACAGTCTGTTCATCCAACTTGGCACTCCTTTTTTTGAAAATACAGCATTAAAAATAAACTGATAACTAGATTCAATAGGTTTCAGTCTATAATAACGATTTATTTTAATAGTTTATTGGCTTCGTTAGTATTTTATTTTTAAATGGGTGATTCTGTTAAAAAGTTGTGTCAAGATTGTTTACCTTAATGAATGCAATATAGGCGACCATAGGTATTTATCAACATAAAAATAGAACTAGGTACCTTAATCAATAATAGTTATTACTAGTATTTATATTATATTTATAAAAAGATTATTTCTGAAATTATGTAAATATAGTTTATACTCCCATCCCATGTAATATCTGTTTATTTTTATGAAAATCATATTGATAACCAGGTACATACCTAATTACCGATACTAAAATATAGAAACAGGTAAATGGAAAGACTGAACATTTCATTTGAAAAGAAATCTATTATTACCTACTACAGGTAGGTATAGGTATCATAGGTGCCAACTGACAACACTCATAAATCAATATGAATATAAGCATTTATTATTTTTATTATTAATTGCATTTTATGTTCATTTAATGCATATTATTTCAGTGCTTACATAGAGGTAAAAACTAAATCTATTCAGAATATATAAAGTGTACATCTTTTACGATTAAGTATAATAATTATAACCTCAAAATCTAATACATTCTGTAGTAGGCCACTGTTCCTCAAGTTGTCCGTATCTCAACAAATGCTTAATTAGAGTTTATGAATGATTCCGAACACAACTAGTATTTTCTCATTGCTGGGCGTTATAGGGCATTCAATGCATGGGCAACGAGCAATGTCCTTTCAGCTCAATCGGTTGAGGGCAAGTGCCTTAAAATTGAGTTGTAAGATTCCACCCAAACATACATAGTCCAGTCAATAAAGGCTTAACTTTGCCATTTTGAGTTGATCATTGGTTGCACCAACGCGAAAATTTCCGCAAGGGTTCGTAGATTAATATACTAAAATTGCAGGGTGCTGCATTGACGGCAAAGGGTGAAAAAAAATGCGAAATGGTGCAAAAACGAGTTTTTCGCCAATATCTGGCGACTGGCTGGAAAAATAGAAAAAGTTCCTAGTAAAAAGTTGTAGAAAAATTAATTTCCTACAAAAAAGGTATCAACATATTTTCGCGTATCTCCGATAGTTTTTGCACAAAATGCAATTAAATTGGTATTTAATATCGTTGGATACATCATACAAAAATACATGAAACCATAAATTTTCACCATTCTACCACCCATATTTTTATGGCTACCTATACGAAGTTTGCTGGCCCAGCTAGTAATATAATTATAAGATTACATACCTTCCGACGGGCAGATCGTTGATGGTGATCTGGCGCAGATTCTGCTTGTCGTCAATAATGAAAAGGCCCCGGTAAGGGATGCCCGTCTCCTCGTTGAGGACTCCGTAATCGCGCGAGATGCGGTGAGACTTGTCGCTGATTATGGGAATGTTCATGGGGCCCAGACCGCCTGGAAAGGACAACAGGAGTAATGTTTCATTACAGTTATAATATTTGGAGTTTACTCCTTAAGAATCGATTTGCATATATAAGGGGTCCGGTATGAGAAGAATGTGAGGAGTAAAATCTACTGAACAAATGACCTCGTTACGTTTTTGTGCGCAACCTCATCTGCGCACCTTTCACTTTCAGCCATGGCAACGGATAAAAAACATTAAGTTGTCACAAATATCAATAAAATAAATAAACTAAAAATAGATAAAATCGGAGCAAAATTAATAAATACAAATAAATAACAGAATATAGAGAAATGCCGGTAAGTGTCCAGCACTCTGGAATAGTGATTTTCAGTACAGATGGAATTATAATACATATTTACAAAATGATGACTAGTGTGTGATATTTTTGAAATTGTGTGTTTCCAGAAATATATAATAAAATATATGATGAATATCGATGATGTTACATGATAAAATGTGTGACATGGAACCTATGATAGCCGAAACCATGGGACGATTCCTGAGGTATCTCTACTTGTAACCGACTTCTTCGGACTTGATTTTGCTTTGTGTCTGTTCAAAGACAATCGTTTTTAGAGTGTAAACTCCGGTCGTGCGTCGGAGCTGACACACACATTTTTTTTAAAGCATGTAACTGCTTGATGTTTAAATCTAAAGAAATTATAACTAGAAAAAATCCACGCGGACCAGGCAGCAGACGGGACTCGAACCCGCACCCTTCGCAATCTGGGCGAATGCACTGACCAATTATGCTACCGCGGCCCTCATTTTCAATTTCTTCTTTCAAATGTTAAATACTTGTAAAAGTATTCATTTGACATTGCGGGTTACCTATAATGCGAAGAGATGGCGCTGCCTTGCAGCTTAAGAATGGCTAGAAAAATTGCGGACCGTGAGGGCCGCGGTAGCATAATTGGTCAGTGCATTCGCCCGGATTGCGAAGGGTGCGGGTTCGAGTCCCGTCTGCAGCCTGGTCCGCGTTGAATTTTTTCTAGTTATATTTTATTTATATTTCATTATATTGTTTTTATATATATACTAGCTGTGCCCCGCAGTGTTGCCCGCGGTTTTTTAGGGATATTTTCCCACAGTAAAACATAGCCTATACGTTGATCCAGGGAGTCAGCTAACTCCATGCCAAATTTTATTAAAATCGCTCCAGCCGTTAAGACGTGAAGAAGTAACAAAAATACTTATTCACACGCTCATAAACTTTCGCCTTTATAATATAAGCGTAATATATTTATGTTTCCAACACACACCGATTGGCCTAGACCCAAAGTAAGTAAGACTTGAGTTATGGGATACTAGCAAACCAGTGAACCAAATGTTCACCAAAAAAAAAATGTATTTAATTAATTGAGAACTTCGGAGATTTTGTGTGGTTTCGTTTGAAATAGAAATCACGTGATTTCTCGAAAACCGGAAGTGCTACGTTACTCACATCCGGTTTGTAGTCTTATCAGACTATTCTTAACTTATAACTTAAACATTCTCTATATCTATCTCTTACGGTTTGGCCGCTGAAATAGCACCACGGATGGACGGACGAACGGACTTGTCTAATAGATAAGAGATACTAGGGTAACAGATAGAATGCATATACTGTTTAATATGTATAAGCATACTAGCAAACCCGGCGAACTCCGTTTCTCCACCAGATGGCTTCGTTTTATGTAACATTTCGTTTGGTGATTAAAAGAAGTTTTTTTTTTTAATTTTTCCTAAATTTTCTTTGCTATAAACCTCACGGAGCCCGAGACCTTTCCAACGAATGCAAAACCGTGGAAATCAGTTCGTGCGTTCTGGAGTTATAGCGTCAGGAAGGAAAACCCGACTTATTTTTATATAGTAGATTTATATAGAAATACATATTATACATCCATGACTGGAGTACAAATGGATTCGAACCCGGCACCTCACGAGTAGGCGACATCATGAAACCTGGAGGTCGTCGAAATAAATCATCAGTTTAAAGTCAGTTTTAATCTAAAGATTTCTTTTTCTAGTAAAATTTTCTTTAGATTTCGTTCGCCAGCGTTGTTTATTCAACACACTTCATATAATCAACATCCGATTCATTCGCTTTTGAACTGCCTGCCGCAAACACTTCTCCTGTATCTTTTCGTATAAACTTTGCAACAAAATAAAAAAAAATGCAATTAATTGGGAAGAAAATCCCAATATATTCATACACATTTTTTTGTGTGACTCATATTTAAATATACCTTTTTAATGCATGTGTACACAAGTTCAAGGAGGAGCTCGATGGCGCGGATGGTTAGCGCGTTCGGCTGCGATCGTTGAAGTTAAGCAACTTTCGCAGGGGTCGGTCATTGGATGGGTGACCAAAAATCATCTATCTCGAGTTCCTCCGTGCTTCGGAAGGCACGTTAGCCGTTGTGCCCGGTTGCACATGCAGTCGTTAGCACCCACCAATCCGCACTGGGCCCGCGTGGTGGGTCATGGCCCAATCTCCCTATTCCATCCATAGGGAAGGCCTGTGCCCCAGCAGTGGGGACATTAATAGGCTGATGATGATGTACACAAGTATATGAACTAAGAAGAAGATCACACTACTGTAGCTAATAATAAGAATCTCAAATAATCAATTCTTTATTATAAATAAATCATCATTAGAGCAACATCTAAAGAGTCTCTCACTAGATGGTTGGGTTAGGGGTAAGGGGTAGATACAAAAGGCAGTAACCCCTAGCACGAACCATTATCGAATTCGAATAGTTTGCAAACCGAAATGTCAATGTCAAATTTTGTATGGAAACTTGAACAGCAGCGGCACAAAGTACGTAACGAGAACTAAAAATCAGTACACTTGACATTTCGGATTCGCAAACGATTCGAATTCGATATTGGTTCGTGCTAGGGGTACAGTACTACTGGACACAGCGCGCATCGTCAGGCGGTTTCTTTCTCTGTGGCCCTAAGCTTGGGCCTAGCCCCGCTACTGGTGGCCCTCTAGGTTAGATTTTTTATACTATATTTATTTATATATTTACGTTTCTGTATTTGAAATATCTATTTTATAAAAAACCTAACTATGATATAAAATAAATGAGATATTTATAATTTTTATTTCTTTAAAGCATGTAACTGCTTGATGTTTAAATCTAAAGAAAATATAACTAGAAAAAATTCCACGCGGACCAGGCAGCAGACGGGACTCGAACCCGCACCCTTCGCAATCCGGGCGAATGCACTGACCAATTATGCTACCGCGGCCCTCACGGACCGCGTCGAAATTCCTCTAGCCATTCTTAAGCTGCAAGGCAGCGCCATCTCTTCGCATTATAGGTAACCCACAATGTGAAATGAATACTTTTACAAGTATTAAACATTTGAAAGAAGAAATAGCAATAATAGTTATAATTTAAAGTTAAATGAGATATTAATAAAATTTGTCAAAGTGGCAATTTTTAAGTCGATTCAAACGACAGCTGGCTCTCATTCATTATGTTACAAGCATAAAAACTTTACAGCTAAAAATGATGTCATCAACGATTAATTAAAAATCATCATTTATTATATTAATAAATAAACCTTGAGACAATGTCAGGCAGAAAGCATTTTAAACGAATAGGTCAAAGATTTATTTAACTTGCTATTAGCCGAGGCTAATTATGTATTCAACTTTAGACAAATAAAAGCTATATGTTTATATAGCTTTTATCACCTTATGTCTGTCTAGACATAAGGTAAGCAATTCGTAAGTATAAATATAATTTTATTCGTCGTACTAGCAAGTGAGTACTTCGCCTGCGTGGAATAAACGGTTTCCCATACAAAATTCCATCTCCTTAAAATATGATTTCTGGGATAATAGATATTATTGTGTTATGTATTTATGTATATATTTACGTTTGTATTTAAGTATGTATGTTATATCAGTCTTCTCTTATAATTTAATATTCTATTTATTATGTTTTTAGTAGAGATGGGCCGACTAGCCGCCGACTAGTCGGGAAAGACGACTATTCGGCATCGTTTATAGTCGGCGATTAGTCGGCAACTATTCGGCAAAACCTGCCGATTATCATCGTCACATAACAATGAAATAAAATTCAAAACATACTTGTTGAGAATATTTAAACAGTACCAAGAGTATGTATGCAAAGTTATAACAATAAGAATTAGGAACTTAAGAATCTGTCAGTAATTCAGATAACTTAACACAATGAATATCGCATAAAACAAAACAGCAGTGGGAAGTACGTATGTATTAATGTTAAAGTGAAATCTTACGTGCGAGCGAGTCTTAAAGAATTCCATAGGTAATTTTTGTTTCTTAGAGGCAAATTGTGATGTTGGAACGTGAATATTTCGGCTCAATTTGGGAGGCTCGTGTCGTGCGTGAGCAATCAGAGTAGTGACGAAGAATGATCGGCATTGCAGAATAGTCGGCCGACTAGTCGGCAATTCGAAAACCGATTAGTCGGCAAATATTATAGATGGCCCATCTCTAGTTTTTAGCTGTATGCCGCCGTTCGAGTTTTTCTTTTTTACTAAAGGTTGACTGATAGAAAATGCTTTTAGCATAAAGTCCGCCTCTTGTACCATTTTAATGTGATCAATAAAGTTATTTAAATAAATAAAATAAAAACTATCCTATGTATCAGATTTCATCTCAGTCGGCTCAGTATGGTTAGACAAACTAACAGATAGACAGACGCACTTTTGAATTTATAATATTAGTATAGTATGGATTTCAGAGGCACAACAAATATATAAGTTTGACTTAGAAGGTACTAAGTGCTCATTATAATGCATGCTTGCATATTAAGTAGGCAAGTAAAAAATAAATATATTATCTGTCTGGAATTAAAATGTTAGCTTTTTGACAGCAGTATTATTATTCTCATAAAGAGGTAAGGAAACCTGCTTACAAAGTGACCAACAGCAAAATACCAATTGCCATGAGAAGTGGCAAAGGGTCACTTGTACCAACAATCCAAAATCAAATTGTGATTTAGACATCTTTGTACATAGAATTATTATCTTTTAAATTTGAAACAAGAGCTTTAGGTCCTATTTTACAACCGATAATTTACGCTATATTGAATGGCTAAATACAAGTAGCTACGATGAAATTGAATGTTTACTAAAATCCGTAATATAATACTCATATATACACACATACACAAATAACCTATACATAAAACTCAAAAGTGACTGACTGACTGACATAGTGATCTATCAACGCAAAGCCCAAACCACTGGACGGATCGGGCTGAAATTTGGCATGCAGGTAGGTGTTATGACGTAGGCATCCGCTAAGAAAGGATTTGATCAATTCTACCCCCCAAGGGGATAAAATAGGGGATGAAAGTTTGCATGAAACTTTGTCAATTTTAAACCGACCGGGCTGAGACTTTGCATGCAGGTATAAGAAGAATCATAGATGTATGTCATTGTATATAATACAGGCCTGAGAACAAAAACTGTAGTCTACACTTCAGCTCAACACCGAAGCGGAGCGAGGGCGGGCCGGTAGTATTATTATATAATTTATTTCAATACTTTTAGATGAATGCAATGATAATAAAATAAAAGTATGTTAAGTATGACGACCTCCGTGGCCGAGTGGTGTGTACGCCGGGTTTCATGGCTGTCGCCAACTCGAGAGGTCCTGGGTTCGAATCCCGGTGGGGGCAGATGTTTGTGTGATGAATACGAGCATTTGTACTCCAGTCATGGATGTTTAATATGTATTTATATAAATATATTTATATATGTACAGTATATGTATTCTATCCGTTACCCTAGCATCCCATAACACAAGCATTATAGTGCTTACTTTGGGGCTAGGCTAATTGGTGTGAGTGTCGGAAATATTTATTTATTTATTTATTATTTATTATTATAACAGATAACAAATATTAAAAACATTGCAAACCAATTTTCTTTGCAAATCGTGTACGAGGTTCGATAGCAAGATTACGAGATTTATTTAACTATGGGTCAACTTTTAGCCTTAGGCCCGCGTGGTGGGTCACGGCCCAACCTCCCTATTCCAGCCATAGGGAAGGCCTGTGCCCTAGCATTGGGGACATTAATAGGCTGATGATTAAATTAAATATAGTATCCTACTATATAAGGAGATCAAATACTATATTCCTAATAAAAATATATAGTAGGCGAAACTACTATTATTTGCTTAAAACAGATTTTTGGCAATAAAAGCGTTCTTAGAACTAAAAATTATTTATTATTAAGGCATGGAAGGGCAAAAATATATTCATTTGAAAAATAAAGTAGATAGGTATTTTAACCACATACTTTTTTCTATGTTTTTGCCATCTTTTTTTTTCAATTCAATTTATTTATTATTTAATTTTCATACAATAAAAACATCATTACAGCGCAAAAACCTTACAGATTTATCTGTGCTGCAGAGTCGCTCCACAGCCAGTCACGCCAAACAGCCTGTCTGGTTGTCTAAATAATACTTTTTTATCATTTAACAAAGGGTCTAGAACATTTGATTTTATTTTGCCTAGCCTCTGGTAGTTCATTGGTGAATAAAGGTAACAAATACTTGGAAGTTCTGGTACCATAAATATTGGTGTCGATTCTGGCAGGATTCTCTAAACTTAAAACTAAATTTAACATCAGTCTGCCCTTTTCATTCTGTATAGAGAATGACAAAGATAAACTGTTGACAAATTTAAGTTTAGCTTTAGAGAATCATGCCAGAATCGACATCATTGTTGTACTTTGTAGTAATAAATCCGCCTCTTGTCTATCTATAATATATTTTTAGAGGTGACAGTTTCGAAAATACTATATTTGTTAGAAAAAAAACCGGCCAAGTGCGAGTCGGACTCGCGTACCGAGGGTTCCGTACAAAAATATTCAAAAATATTTTTTATTTTATGATGTAACTAAAAATCTACGGTTTTCGCAATTTTTCCTTTATCTGTACTATAAGACGTTACTTCGTACCAAAATTCAAGATTCTAAGTTCACGGGAAGTACCCTGTAGGTTTTGATTCCCGTGCGAGTTTCGAAAATTTGCGGCATAAATGGCTGTATCTTTTGATTGCTTTGGCTTAGAAGTTTGATTTTTTCATAGCTCCAAGGGACAGTAGACCTGAGTATAAGGTATGAATTTCAGTTTGATACCTCCACGCGTTCCTGAGAAAAACGGTCTTGACAGACGGACGGACGGACAGACGGACAACAAAGTGATCCTTTAAGGGTTCCGTTTTTTCCTTTTGAGGTACGGAACCCTAAAAAGGTGATAAACCTATTGGTGACTCACCCTGTTTCCTGGGCGTGTTGATCCAGGCGAGATGCGTGAAGTGTGAGTCAGTAGAGGCGGCGATCACCTCGCAGCCGATCTTCCTGAAGTCGTCCGCGCGCTCCGAGAACGATATGATCTCCGTGGGGCACACGAATGTGCTGCGTGCGACAGACAAACATTACGATAAACATCTACCAGTTATATGCTTAAAAAAATACAATTAAACTAGCAAACCAGTGAACCAAATGTTCACCAAATAAAAAAAATGTATTTAATTAATTGAGAACTTCGGAGATTTTGTGTGGTTTCGTTTGAAATAGAAATCACGTGATTTCTCGAAAACCGGAAGTGCTACGTTACTCACATCCGGTTTGTAGTCTTATCAGACTATTCTTAACTTATAACTTAAACATTCTCTATATCTATCTCTTACGGTTTGGCCGCTGAAACAGCACCACGGACGGACGGACGGACGGACTTGTCTAATAGATAAGAGATATATAAATAAACCTTACTCTGAAGAGTTTTCAAATATTGTGTTTTTGTATTATGTAGATAATTTGTAGCGAGGAGCCCGATGCCGCAGGTGGTTAGCGCGCTTGGCTACGATCGTTGTAGTTAAGCAACTTTCTTAGTGGTCGGTCATTGGATGGGTGACCAAAAATTTCTATCTCGAGTTCCTCCGTGCTTCGGAAGGCACGTTAAGCCGTTGGTCCCGGTTGCATCTGCAATCATTAGCACCCGCCAGTCCTATCTCCCTATTCCATCCATAGGGAAGGCCTTAGCCCCAGCAGTGGGGATAATTTGATGTCAGGTTCACAAAATTATGAATTTTCTGGCGTCTATTCTGTAACAGCCTTTGCAAAGAAAGAACTTGATTATGTATTTAACAATTGAATCGTTGTCAATACTTGATAGAATAGCAAGCAATAGGTACACAGTAACATAAATAATACAAAACTAAATTACGTGGTTTATGTGTTCAGTAATGGCCTTAGCAGTAAATATTAAGTAGTTTAGTATGAAGGTCATTGCAATAGGTAATTGCTAACGGCTGCATTCAAGAATCAAAGAAATTTAGAATCAGACAACTTGACAAGCATTAAATTTAATTGAGGCCCTAAAGTGCGGCTGCTAGTCACAAACTGACATTTAAATTGTTCCAATTGGATTAAAACAAAATGATACTAAAACTAATTATTTATACCTATAAATAATTTTAATTTATTTTTTTAAGAATGAAAACAATGAGCATGTTTAAATGTAAGGAAAATATTACTAGAAAAAAATCCACGCGGACCAGACAGCAGACGGGAGTCGAACCCGCACCCTTCGCTATCCGGGCGAATGCACTACCGCGGCCCTGATGGCCGTGTCGAATTCATTCTAGCCTTTCTTAAGCTGCAAGACAGCGCCATCTCTCCGCATTGTAGGTAACCCACAATGTCAGGTTTAAATAATTTGAACCATAATAGGGATGATGACGGGGTACAGCAAACGAAATTCTATTTAGTCCGTCAGTTAGATGATCAAAAAATAATGGACACGTATTTTTTCTTTGGGCAATCAACCAAAAAATGACAAAGTTACAGCGCGTCAAAGTTTGGGAGTAGGGGCTCGTGACGTCACTTTTGAGTGAATTTTCACTTAAAAGTGTACTCAAACGTGACGTCATGCGACTTTTTAAATCAATATATCTCTGCAATGTTTATATATTATGTGAAAAAAGAAAAAATACGTGTCCAATACTTTTTGATAATCTACCTGATAAACGAAGAAAAAAAAATAGTCATCATCCCTATTCCATATATTTTTCATGAACTGACTGAGTTTACTTTTTATTAGGGTAAAATACCCAGTGATCAGCCCATTTGTAAAAATAATAACTTTAGAAGTATATTATTATACTTATTCTTACAAAATGCTTTAATCCAGTTACAATAATAGGAACAAGCTGTTGTTAAACTATTGAAGTGAAGCCGGTATTTGTTAAATAATTCCGTGTGTTATTGCCCTGTGTATGCAAATATCAGATAAGGACGCACTTACAACTGTCACACGTAGCATTTATCAGTATTTTTTTGTAAAGCATCTAGTAATTTTAAGCATTTCCTACCTACATTTTATAACTTTATTTACATATCATTATTATTATTTACACCACAAACATTTCTAAGACAAAGTTAGGCTAAATCCAGTTTCTAATTCACCTGTTTAATTAAAACAGATAGAATGAGGTTAGTTAACAGTTAGATGTTGAATTTTTGATTTATTTGAAAATATTGATATTTGAGCTTTGACAACGTTAAGGCTTATTTATGCCGAAGCAACAACGTGCGACAGTGTCGCATGCTTTATATTGTTGCATGGGCCATTTGGTGGCCTGCCACAAATAAAAACATCTTGCGGCACTTGCGACATGCGGCAGTCTATTTTACGCTGAGGCAATATCTTACATAGATCATTTCAGAGAACTGCGGTATAAAACAATAAATTATTGTATCCTCAATAAAGTCTAAATATTTTTCGTTACACCACACCATGACCGATAATTACCGCCTTACTTATAAAAAAAACCATAAAAATAACCTACAAACTAGGCTACGTTCCAAATCTACGCTCTAGGCGTAACAAATGCCTTTGACATAAGTTACATTCATTTTATGTCAAATGTAGACGTCAGGGCAAAAAGTTGCATTCAGAACGAAGGTTTAGAACATAGCCCTGTTTTGCCGCACCAAAAATGTCGCACGTAATCCATAGGCTTCGGATACACGTTGCTACAATGCGCCACATGACGCAATATGTTGCCATGTCGCACGATTCCTGCCACAATGTGCGACATTATTAAATATTGTAGCATGCGGCCTCGTGGCATGCCGCAATGACGCACAGTCTTGCCCCGGCGTAAATCAGCCTTTAGATTCCAATATTTGAATTTACTTTATTGACACTTGACAGACATATTTAATATATACAGGTTGGTTAAACACTGGTATATTTTGCCTTGATAGTAAACCAAGAAAAACCTTGTACTAGTCACGCAGTATTTTTTTATAGCGAGGTAGGCAAATGACTCTATCCCACTTGATGTAAAGTGGTGATAAAGTCCAAACTCGAAGATAGCTGGTACAGCAGTTATAAACTGCTACACCAACCATCCTCACCTTGCCGGCCTGCAAAAATGCTTCTTCATTCATTCTTGTTTTGTTGCTGTTCTTCGAAGTACAAATATACAAATGATGTGAATAAATCCTATCTAGTTTCCCCGTAAATTATAATTAACTTACGAACTAGGAACGCCACAGATTACTATATAGCCAGCAGGATTGTAGTATAAATCTTACAATACATCAGATACTTACAAGTCGAGCGGGTAGAAGAACAGCACCACATATTTGCCCTTGTAGTCTGCCAGCGAGACGTCCTTAAACTCGCCGTTCACTACGGCTGTGGTCTTGAACTGCGGCGCGGGTTTGGTGAGCTGCAGAGGCATCTTGTTGAAACTGCAACCAAAACAATATGAACTTTATTGCTATAGCAAAAGAATGTAATATAACGTTGAGTGATAGAATGATATTATTGATGAATAATAATAAGTACAAATAAGACTAATGATTGAAATAATATTAATGAGATACGTACTATACTACCTACCTGCCGATATTAATAAAATATATATTTTACATTGAAAGCAAAGCCGACGATAGTATTCCCATTTCTATTTATAAGAAATTATGAGAAGTACTTGGTTAAATGATACCATACCCTAACACGGAACAAATAACCTATCCCATTTTATAATAACACTAGCTATCCCAGCGAACTTCGTCCCGCCATAATAAAATAGGGGCTGGTGGTAGAAGGGTGAAAATTTAGGTTTGTATGTATTTACTAATGCTGTATCATAAAAAAATTTAAAAGAAAAACTAAAATTGAAAAAAAAATTAGGGGTGGATTACCCTTAACATTTAGGGGGATGAAAAATAGATGATGTCCGATTCTCAGACCTACCCAATATGCACACAACATTTCATGAGAATCGGGAAAGCCGTTTCGGAGGAGTTTAACCACAAACACCGTGACACGAGAATTTTATATATTAGATTGATAACAACGACTCATATTTTTTGAGTAATACATTGCCATACGCACCCTTATAATCGAACTGCTGTTGAGCACCTTGCAATACAATCTTGTCAGTTGTTACTCACAGTGTTGATAATGAAATTATAATTTTAAAAACTTATTCAATTAAGGTAAAGCTACTAAAATTTATTAATTTTTTTTTATTGAAAGCATAAAAAATTTACCGTTCCCTAATGGCCCATGAGCCATAGCACAGCCCATCATAACCTAATAGGTGCCTAACCTATATAAAATAGACTTTATGAATTATACCTATGAGATTAGGGTTTATTAGGGATGTTTAATTAATTAATTAACGTAATAAGTACCTACTTACAAGTTAAGCGTCAAGAGATTTTTATAAAGAGTTGATTACCAACGTTCTATTTATCAGTGCCCAACAACAACACAAATAAAAACAGCAGATTTAAATGTCTTATGAATTTTTCTGTGCAAATTAAGTTACATAACGCAGAATGATGAAACATTCACATAATATGTAGGTATTTCTGATTAACAATGATTTCATTCGATGCTTGTACAATACCCCTTATCTAAATCTTCGACTATCTGAGCTCTAGAATAATCATCGGGCTTATCCTTTGGCGGAACGACGGGCCGCTTCTGCAAGGTTATCTCGTTATCAGACACTTTCCTCTCACGCCCAGAATCGCAACAAATCCATCTCGACATATCCTCACACTCCTGAAAATGTCATTAGATTAGAGATTGACTGTTTTAGCTGCACCATGTTTACGGCCATCCGCTTGCTAATTTCGGATTTGTGTAACCGTTATTTTATGAATATCATTTTCTTTCAGTTTTATTTGAACTATTCCTTTGCCTTAACTATATTTATTTACTACATCTATACGCCCAAAATAATTATTTGATTTTAACATTAACAACGCAAAAAAAGGAAATACGTATCACAGAAATTATTATTTAAAGAAACTACTTAGCAGTCGGCTCCTCTAATAGAGGCAAAAACAAATTATTTCTGCGGTGAGAGCGGTATACCAATAATTTGATTTGTTTATAGAACCATTTCGAATGACTTTTCCTTATAATGACCTTGTAGAATATTGCCGTATCGCATTGATTGCAAGTTTAATTAAGATTAAAATAATAAGAGATAAATCCATGTCATTTTAGAATCGAAAAAAATGGAACTGAAAAGTAAAAATTAATATCTGATTCATGATTTAGAAGTCGGGATGATTCACAAGATTGGAACATGGAATAAATTTGCATTTCTAATATGTGTTCTAATCTTGACCCCGCCCGACTTCTAAATCATGAACCAGATATACTTTTTACTTCCCTTTTTACATAAACGCTATGTTTGGTAAATACTTAGTACACATACACAGTAAGTGAAGTGTTAAGTATAACCAGAAACCCCAATTCGTAAGTAGTTTGAAAACTTCATACCTACTTTGTAATGCGTAGGTTATTTTAAAGTTAATAGCATAATAAGTTGCTTCAAGTTAGTTTTATTGTTATTTTGTTGAAGTGCTATTGATATTTTGTTATAAAACATAATACATACTAAGTAAGGTATATTTTTCTTTTTTATTATAGTACTGTACTGTCGATTTACCGGTTGTGCATGTATATTAAGAAAGAATAAAGATTATTATTATGTACGATATTGAATTCAGTTTTCATTTTTTGTTTAAATAAAATTTTATAGCATGTCATCGATTCTAGTGAAAATTAAAAATAAAATCAGAATAGATTTGCGGTCGCCTGCTATCTTACCATCGGTGTACAGGATGCAGTGCATTTACCCTTAAATTTTAAAAGAATATTTCTAGTATCATATATGAACTACGAATTTTATTAATACCATTACATTACGTACCTGCAGTGCAAAACAGCAATCCTACCTACCAACAATCTCTATGAAATTTATCAACATGATTATTCTCGAACATTCCACAGCATGACAATAATGTTCTGTGAAATCCGTCGAACAATCACTTAACTAAGCAAACAGTATCCGAGGGTTAAATGTCAGATGTAAACTACGAAACTATAAGATAAATTATAAATCAAATACATGTTTTATCTACAACATACATTACTTGCCCTATCATCATCCTACAGACAGACCTAATGAAATCGGCCATTGAAGGGAAGTATCGGGCATCAATATTGTACACGCTGTGAGAGATTCTCCCGGTAGTCTTCCATATGGAGACCAGAAGATTGCCCTTACCGTGGTACAGGTATGAGGAGAGTAGTCCACATGCCAACATGTTCTTAAGAGTGGTCTCCAAGTTAACGACCCTGCGAACAACCTGCTTTTTAGCAGACCGACTGACAATGCCTGGTGTAATAAGACGAAGCTATTGTTCACATAAATAAAAGAAATTTCTCATTGTACTTGATGTAATCTAGGAGGTTACATTTCACACGCTTTTAAAACTTATTTATTATTTTAATTTAACTGTACTAAATAAAAGTTTGACCTACACGGATGGCCGTAAAAAATAAGCATGTATAAATTATATGAGAATATAATTAAAATGATAAAAAATATCTTGCGATGCGCATTTTTTTCATACTTACAGGTCTTTCCCAACACGCGCACAGTGCAAAATGATTTTCGTTAATGAAATTTTAATCTAATCTAATATTTGCGCTTAATGTAGATATTATTCAATTTAATCTTGCTCAGTCTAGACACGATAAAAGCTGATGTAAGTAAAAAAATATTATTGTTTTAGCGCCGACAATATCTCGCAAAATGAAGTTACGCCTGAATTTTTCCCTATAATTAGGTACTTTACCTAATTTAATTAATGACACAGGTATCTAGTGTTTTGTTAATTTTCCATTATCACGCTCTGCCCTTGGGGTCTAAAATAGCATTATCTGTATGAAACATCTGAAATATTATAGTTTTATAGGGTTCCGTGTCGCAATCGGCAAAAAAGTTTGCCTTATCTACATGCCAAAATTCATCAAAATCAATTTATTACCAGATAATTACAATTTACACTTTACTAGCGGCCCGCCCTCGCTTCGCTTCGGTGTAGAGCTAAGTGTAGACTACAGTTTTTGTTCTCAGGCTTGTATTATACACAATGACAATTATCTATGATTCTTGTTATACCTGCATGCAAAGTCTCAGTCCGATCGGTTTAAAATTGACAAAGCTTCATACAAACTTTTATTCCCTATTTTATCCCCTTGGTGGTAGAATTGATCAAAATCCTTTCTTAGCGGATGCCTACTTCATAACATCTACCTGCATGCTAAATTTCAGCCCGATCCGTCCAGTCACGGTAATAATATCATAATATTACCGTGGTCCAGTGGTTTGGGCTGTGCGTTGATAGATCACTATGTCAGTCAGTCAGTCACCTTTCGAGTTTTATATATATAGATAGTACGGCTAAATTAATTTTAATATTTAAATAATTTATCCATTCATCAAGTTATTATTATTTATTATAAAAAATCTTTACAGGTTTTAAAGGTGAAAGATTCATTCATGCAAGTATTTGCAATGTCAACTTTACAGAACAATTTAAAGCTAATATGAATTAACCGTCTGTCCCATCTTGAAATCTTCTAATAGTGGAAAAATGCTACTGCAATGACAAAAGTATTCTAAAAATATAACTTCTTTCGTCAACTGAACTAAATATGACTTGATCCTTGGTCATGGTGACAAAGCGAGTCGTTATCAACATACTAAAATACTTTTAATTATAAAATTTTATGACAGTTTTTGTAATATTTAACTAAGATTACCTAAAACAAAAAGGGAAGATTCGGCACTCGCGGCACAATAGTGATCCGCTTAAATTGTGGTACAGGACCACCATTTCACAATAGGGATGATTACTATTTTATTTTCTTCGTTTATCAGGTAGATTATCAAAAAGTATTGGACACGTATTTTTTCTTTTTTCACATAATATAAACATTGCAGAGATATATTGATTTGAAAAGTCGCATGACGTCACGTTTGAGTACACTTTTAAGCGAATATTTACTATAAAGTGACGTCACGAGCCCCTACTCCCAAACTTTGACGCGCTATAACTTTGTCATTTTTTGGTTGATTGCCCAAAGAAAAAATACGTGTCCATTATTTTTTGATCATCTAACTGACGGACTAAATAGAATTTCGTTTACTGTACCCCGGCATCACCCCTCTGCATGTGCACTCAATATAACAATATTGCGTATATTCTGTGTTTCTGTGTAAATAAAACAATGCCATTGATGCTTTTTAAAGAACACAAATAGTTCAAGATCAAATAGCAAATGCCACGGCATCATCATTTTCATTCGTAAAACTGTAAAGTCATTTTTAGGGTGCCGTATCTCAAAAGGAAAAAACGGAAC
This sequence comes from Chilo suppressalis, assembly GCA_902850365.2. Classification (NCBI taxonomy): domain Eukaryota; kingdom Metazoa; phylum Arthropoda; class Insecta; order Lepidoptera; family Crambidae; genus Chilo; species Chilo suppressalis. The sequence continues at coordinate 31,432,789 of OU963898.1, read as the reverse complement.
CCTTATAGGATCACTTTGTTGTCCGTCCGTCCGTCTGTCAAGACCGTCTTTCTCAGGAACTCGTGAAGGTATCAAACTAAAATCTCTTATCTATTAGACAAGTCCGCCCGTCTGTCTGTGGTGCTGTTTCAGCGGCCAAACCGTAAGAGATAGATAAAGAGAATATTTAAGTTATAAGTTAAGAATAGTCTGATAAGACTACAAACCGGATTTGAGTAACGTAGCACTTTCGGTTTTCGAGAAATCAGGTTTTGGTGAACATTTGGTTCACTGGTTTGCTAGTTTATATCTAATACTCAGGTCTACTGTCCCTTGGAGCTGTGGAAAAATCAAACTTCTAAGCCAAAGCAATCAAAAGATACAGCCGTTTATGCCGCAAATTTTCGAAACACGCACGGGAATCAAAACCTACAGGGTGCTTCCCGTGAACTTAGAATCTTGAAATTTGTTACGAAGACATTACGTCTTATAGTACAGATAAAGGAAAAATTGCGAAAACCGTAAATTTTTAGTTTTATCATATCCATAAAACTGTAGTCATTTTTAGGGTGCCGTACCTCAAAAGGAAAAAACGGAACCCTTATAGGATCACTTTGTTGTCCGTCCGTCCGTCTGTCAAGACCGTCTTTCTCAGGAACTCGTGAAGGTATCAAACTAAAATCATTAGTCACTAAAATTTTTAGTTTTATCATAAACCATATAATAAAAAATATTTTTGAAAATTTTAAAGTACTACCTCTTTTCTCATGAACGCGTAGAGGTATTAAATTGAGTTTGTACGGAACCTTCGGTGCGCGAGTCCGGCTTGGTTTTTTATTAAGAAAAGGACAACAATATAACTTTGCAGTCGGCTCGCGCTGTTTTGAAGCGTTCAGTACCCCTAGCACGAACCATTATCGAATTCGAATAGTTTGCAAACAGAAATGTCAATGTCAAATTTTGTATGGAAACTTGGAACAGCTACGGCACAAAGTACGTAACGAGAACTAAAAATCAGTACACATTTGACAATGGCGCTTTTTCTAATTTCGGACTCGCAAACGATACGAATTCGATATTGGTTCGTGCTAGGGGTACTCTCTCACTCGATTGATGAATATTTACAGAAGTATGAATGTGTGAGAGTTGCATATCGAGCCGTTACCGCCAAATTATCGTAAGCGACACTTTTGTCGAAATGCGTTTTTTGTGGAAACTAATATTTTTATAGTACTAATATTAATATAGTTTCCACAAAAAACGCATTTCGACAAAAGTGTCGCTTACGATAATTTGGCGGTAACGGCTCGATATGTAGTTGAGTCGGATCATATTTTATTTGATGCTAGTATCTTCCCTTGTTTTAATGTAAGCCTATAAATGCAGTGCAGAATAAGGTACAAGCACGAAATATCGACATTTTACTGTTTTTAATTTTCCATGCATTGACGATGCTACTGACGATGCAAGTAAGGTATGAAGGTTGAAAAAAATCGATTCGAGTAATTCCCCCCCTATAATTATGATTATTTATTAGGACCTTCGACGTTGACGTTCGAACGATTTAAAGAATGCAGTACTACCTATAAATCACCCACAGGTTTTTATTTTTTTTAAACTACGATGTTTTATAGTTATAAAATGGCAATACGAAAGTCGGGTAATTGCCCGACTCTTAGTTTCAGACGAATGGACCGACGGACGCGCCGTATTCCGTTGTCGGCTTTGGGTACAGAACCCTAAAAAATTGTATCAATATACATTTATATGTTCAATGCGAATCGAATGTATTTTGTCTCTGACAAAAGAACGAGTTAGTCGCTATTAACATTTTAAATTACTCAAATATTCACATAAATTAAAACCTGTTAAAAAGTGTTTTATTCAATGAACCTTGTGCGTGAAAACACAAGAAAGAAATAAATTAATATAGTTAAACTAGCTGACCCAGCGAACTTCGTACCGCCCTAAAAAAATAGGGGTTGTCCAGCGGACAAAATTGTGAATCTAAACCATTCTCAGATCCCCTTGAACACACACAAAAAATTTCATCAAAATCGGTCCAGTCGTTTAAGAGAAGTTCAGTGGCATACACACTCACAGAAGAATTATATATATATAAAGATTAGTCGATTACTTACCTACAAGTCAAACGAAAATGTTTTAATTTTTAATTGTGCTTATTTAATGTATGATTTTAAATGAGTACTTTGTTAAATTAAAATAAAAAAAGAATACATATATGTGGTTCAACTAGTTTGAGTAAATCCTACTAAAAACTAAAGATCCAACTTTCAAGCCTTTTTTGAGTAACTTTAAGTAATTGAGTTGAGTTATTTTTTTATTAAAACAACAATCAAGACAATTATGTCACAAAAAAAAGACTGCAAAATACCTACTACGAAAAAAGATAAGAATTTTTGAAACCTCGCTGGCAGAAATCATTAATAATACACAAAAAAATATATAACTCGAAAACTAAGAAAAATCGCGGAACATGGGGTATTTTCGGATACCACCAGGTGCGAGGAATCTAAAAAAAATTTGTTGACGTCACTAGTTGGATCACCCTGTACAAACTTGTACCCTGTAAATTTGTTGACGTCACTAGTTGGACCACCCTATTTTTTCATACAACCCAGAGACAAATATCTAGCTACTAGTTGTATAATTGATATTGTAATAAATAAATTTGTTCTGTTTGATTTACTGTCTGGAATGACCTCTGATATGCATTCAGGGGAGATTGTAGGTAGTTAATGAATCATACACAATGTTCAGTAAGAAACTATCGATTAGGTAAATAAATTAAGTGAAAATTCCTCTATAAACTATGCTGACCTTAATTCCAATAAAAAACTATAATAGAACTAATTGTTGATCTAACCACACTCAACACATTATCTAAAAATGCATATTTAAATATTTGAAATAGGTTCCATTCTCATAAACCATAATAATCTTGACATTGTTTGATTGTTTATATTAGCTGCATTTTGGTATTTGCATCGCGGAGGCAAGATGGATTTTTGGTCACGTGATCATAGATTAATCTGAGCAATTTGCTAATACCGATCAGCCCAACCAACCGTCGATTCATTTCTAACCTCATAACATGACAGAGACAGATTAATTTTTATCGTCAGTCAAACTACTCAGAGCAAACAGATTTAGATCAGACTGAACTTAGCAGAATTACCGAACACTTCAGATTTAAGCTAGATGTACTTAATAAACAAGTGATTCAGACTTAAAAGAATGATCAGGTGCAAATAATGAATGCAGCTAGTTTTAATAAAATGTAAGTTACTATTATCTCCAATAAATAACAAAGAAATGATATTTAGAACTTTTACTTCTATAATTATGGTGAAGAAAAAACTTTTATAGTAATGAATGACACATCTAAGAAACTATCTACATAAAGATATACAGTATTACTCAATATTATTCTATGGTTGAAATAGTCTCAGGGATAACTACAGAATTAAAAGCAAATAAACCTCATAGAGAACGGTCTCATCATTGGCAAAAGATGTTCGGGCTTTTCCAAGTCCAGAGTAGTGGCCTCGTCCCCACGACAATAACATTTGTATTCCATGGACATCTTTGTAGCTAGGCTCTTGCAAATTTAAATCTAAGTGACACAAAGTAGGTAATCATGAGATCAACGGTACTCATATAGCAACAACCTTCATGGAACACACCAGTTTTTATGGTTGTCTCTGGAGTCCTAGGTGGTACAAATAGAAATTAAGAAAAAACGTTTATGAGATAGCAGATCTTCCACTTGGATTTAAATCTTTTTGGATAAGTAATCTATACCTTACAAAAGACACAGTAAAATAAGTCTTAAATAAAACTAGTTTTAACGGGTTAATGCACAAACTTTATTTATTTATTGACATTTCCCAAAACCCCAAATCAGAATTATTTACTTTGTCGAACTACCTTCGAAAGGTAGGTCGTCTTTCGAAGGTAACTCGAAAAAGTAAATAAAAAATCATTATTCTGAATTCAGACCTGAAAAGGCTGTGAAACGTCAATAAATAAATTTCGTGCATTAACCTGTTAAAACTAGTTTTATGTACTGAGTGATGTGTGTGAAAACCTAAGAAACAAATAAAATAAGTCTTCTTAATGGTGGTAAATATTGTGTTTTTGTCTGTTGGTAAGGTTTTGGGGTCCCCTGGGGTAGGGGATTGGGTTCAGGCCTCTGAGAAGATGATGGTGGTTAGAGTTGCACATTTTTGTGGATTTGGTAAATTTGCAGCATTTACTCTTTAAAAATATTTATTTGTATTCATGTATTGTTATGTTAACATACATATTGTTAACAATTTAAATCAGCGACAAATATGTTGTGGATATAAAAATATTATTCCCACAGTAACATCTTATTAATTGACAATTAACTAATTTAACTTTATAATGTTATACAAAATATTGGGTACACTATGATGATGATGAACATAGTCATTTATTTTTTCTAATAAATTATAAGTAAATAAAAAGATCTAATTAGAAAAATATTCATCTTACATGCGCAAACATGCTAAATAAAGATGTTTGATAAAATTGAGAGAAAATTTTACAGCATTCATTGGATATGAATGATTTGACAAGAATAGTTTTGATGATAAATATTGGTTGCATGCATTGCTATTTAGATATATAACAAGAACTTATTATTGTTTATAGTTAATGTTCATTGCCTATTCATTAAAATCTTCCAAGTTGGAATATAAATAAATAACAGATATAAAGGCTACTATTATACAATTTGGCCCCTCACTTCCTTGAATATGTTTAATAGACAAGAATTCATATTTATTAATTAAGCATGATCATATTATTATATTTTCTTTTGTTGGATTTATCCTGAACTAAATTTCACATGCTATTATTCCCTGCACCAATCCATACCTTTCTGGCATTGGTTTTTTCTCAATATTTCCATTGATTTCACCATGTGATTCACTGCGGGGTCTTTTCCTACTTGCCTGATCTTGCATCATTATAACCTTTTGGTTGGAATCAAATAATTTAAATTTAGTGTTTGTTAAATTGTAAATCATAGCAATTGCTGTAGTTACTTTTATTTGCAGTACAGTATTTTATGCATTTCTGAAGAGCAAAATTTAACAAAACGTTTCTACTTTTTGACATTGTTTCAAAATCAGATTATAGAAAACATCTGAGGTTTCAAATCTCTGGAGCAGTTGTCTACAACAAAACTTCGGGTGTTCTGAGAATAACTTAATTGCAAATGTCTTTTAACAATTTCTAGATGTATCCATCTATTCACCAAGACAATGAGCAACGCAGACCTACTTTCGTGATGCTCTCGAAGAATATTTATTGATGCAGTAATTAAAACATACCGTAAAAACTTTGGACAAAGCGTAATATTTACCGAGATAAGTTAATAAAATTTGCACTTACTTATTAATTGGTAGGTAGTACGGCTAAATATGTGAACACCCCACGATTAACCTCGAGGAACTTTAGCGTGAGAATGACAGCCGGCCGGAAAAATATGGCGCAAGCGCGCTACGTCCGAGTCTGACGTTTTATAGTGACGTAACGTTCGTATACGTCATTAAAATGTTCTAATTACAAAGGCAAACGATATAGCTTTTGATAAATCCAAATCTAGAAAATATTTAGAAATATAAAACAAAATGTAAGCCATAAGAATAAATATATAGACTGTTAAACACATAACCCTGTCTGCGCGTCGCGCTTCGCGCTCTTGCATTGCGCAGCCGGGTAAAAAAGCTGTGCTGTATTTTAATTTCCTTCTGTAGGTAGTTCAAAATTAAACTTAAATGCTTTCTTGTGAATGCTTGATTTTATACGAATACTTACAATATTAGTTTAAAATAATAGTACAATTTTCTTTTAGTGTCATCTATCGCAATAGTGAGGAACTAAAATCAGCTCCTAAAAGCAGAGACAAGCAAACTTTTCAGCAAAGTAATGAGGATATAGTTCGATAGATGGAGTTAATTTAAGATTTGTAATGTTAAATATTTTTTTGATAAACTAAACTAGGTATATAGTACAACCATTTGTAATATTTCCGTACTGGAGTTTGATTTTAGTTTTAATAAATAGAAAAAAACCACAGAAAAACAAGTTAATTTTTTTTTGAAGTGAAAACTTCTTTAGCATCGTTGTACACTTTTTTTTTGTATGGATAAAAAATGTTAAACTCGCGTCAAAATAGTTTTCGGGAGCTCGCAATCGTACTAAGGTATGTACTAAATCAGTACGATTTTATTGTTTTCGTTTCAATACAAATAAACAGTGTTTAAATTCGTCATTAAATCATTTGCGTCTTCTTAAATTTTAAGTGACATAAAAACATGATATAGAATTACGAAAACTATGATAGTTTTCGTGAGCTCAAATTAGTACTAAGGGTACTGATCGAAAATTCGTAAGACAAAAACAATAAAATTGGAAAGGTTGTTGACTTTCAATATATTGGACGAAATAAAGTAATATTTTATTTTAGTGTATTATAATATTAAGTCTTTATCTAGGACGAGGTGGCAGTTTTATTGCGAAGAAAATGTATTTTTTTACAATAGATGTCGCTAGATGCGCTTAAATGTGATTTATGTAAGTTGATTTTTCTGAGAGATAAACTTTTTAATGTAATATAAATTGTCATGTTTGTGTACGATAGCGCAATAAATAAATATTGTATGCTGAGTTGGGACCGTTTTGAGACTTTTCATGGTTTTATTTTATTGAAGTTATACTTCTTTAGGCGCGTTATGAAAAATTGATGAGAGTGAAATTTTAAGATGCGCGCGCATCACTGTAACACAAAATTTTAACAGCATGAAGTTGGTCGCTTTAGCGACCTTCTTCGTGCGTTACTTTTGTGTTTACCGCACATTAAGAAAATCTACCAACAAAATAGAAATAGAATCTCTATTTAGTGGGTGCCAACGACTGCATTTTGAAGGCCTATCAAAAGTATTTATTAATCTGGAACAACGGAACCAAAGCGCGATTCAGGAGACTACAACGCCATCTCTTGACCATTGGTGTAGTAGAACCAAAAACCACATCTTTATTTTTTGTAATAAAGTAACAGTTATAGGTATTCATATTTATAATATTTATCCACATGTTTCTAGTTTGTATATTCGGAATACGTGTTTGAGTTTCATACAAGTGCAAATCACATATGTTCTAATAAATTATATTCAGTAGCGATTTTAATTGAATATTTTGATTATTTATTTATTTTTTCAAATTAAAACTGAACTTTATTGACTGTGTCCTTTTCCAGACTTTTTATTAATTTATTGTAATTAATTATTTGCATGCAATTAAAAACTAATTTTAAACGATGCCAAAGAAGGATAACTTCTCACGCGCCTACATAAGTACACGTACCCATTTTTTTTTATATTATTATTTTTTTTGTTGTCTCAAATAAAATTATTTCTTTCTTCTTTCTATTCTACCACATAAATGATAGTACTTTTATACAGATAATTAAAGCAATTCGTGCAAAATTATTCCCTAACCATTCCAAAATATCAAAAATGCACAACGTTAATATTCAAGTTTTCATTTTTGCCGGCACTGCTGCAGCCCGTCGTTTTTTGAAGTTATACTTCTTTAGGCGCGTTATGAAAAAATGATGAGAGTGAAATTTTTAGATGCGGGGGTATCACTGTAACCCAAAAGTAACAGCATGTAGTTGGCCGCGGGCGCGTTATGAAAAAATCATGTGAGTGAAATTTCGAGATGCGCGCACATCACTGTAACACAATAGTAACACCATGAAGTTGGCCGCGGGCGCGTTATGAATGTTAGTGTCTAATAATTACCATTATTAGACATCTGTTCGAAAGGTACTTTGAACGATCCACGGAGCTCCATAAGATGATCGCGTTGTCAAAAACAATGTTGGCACGCTCGTCGCCTCTGATCACTGTTTTCATATTTTTAATATTTATCCACATGTTTCTAGTTTCTATATAGACACAACGTGTTTTAGTTACTTACAAGTGATAATTACATATGGACTAATAACTTAAATTCAGTAGTGATTTTAATTGAATATTTTGAATATTTATTTAATTTTTCAAATTAAAACTGAACTTAATTGACTGTGTTAACTATCCTTTTCCAGTCCTTTTATTATTTTATTGTAATTATTAATTATTTGCATGCAATTAAAAAATATTTTGAATGATGCTAAAGAAGTATAACTTCTCACGCGCGTACATAAGTTACACGCATCCATTTTTTGAGTGGTGTTATGTTGTTATGTTTCAGAGAAAGGTTCTAGGCTGTGGTTATAGGACTCCACGTCCTGTGGGAGGATGGGGCTATGGGTGCGGCCAGAGTGCACTCAGATTCAGATTCAGATTCAGATTTCGAAAACAAGCGCGAGAAATAAACAGTGTAGTCGAAGGGTACGGCCAGATTGCACTCCTGATTTAGATTCAGATTCAGACTCAGAAAACAAAGCGCGAGAAAAAGCAGGCAACCTGCTTAGACTACACTGTTTATTTCTCTGTCTGAATCTGACTCTGAATCTGAGTGCACTCTGGCCGCACCCTATGACGAGACGCGAGTGATAATTGTGTTGAAACTGGCATGCTTCTCTAAACTTAAAACCTACTTTAACACCAGTCTCTCCTTTTCATTCTGTATAGAAGAGAATGACAAGGATACACTGTCGTCAAATTTAATTTTAGGTTTAGGAAATCTTGTCAGTATCAACACTATAATCGATACGCAATTATATGATACCTATCTGCTAACCACCATAGAGAAAGTAAATATTTACTTACACTGCTGGGGCAATAATATATCCAGGCAGATTAACAAAAGGATTCAATGAAAAGAATATCTCAAGTATTCAGCCAAGAAATCTCCATTTAATAATACTGGAAACTCGATCTCGTTACAATTACTTTCCCGTACAACTTGGCATCTTACTGCTATAGCTCTTTTCTTTTCTCTCTTCAAAATTGTCTTTTCTTTCTTTTAAGCGCTTCTCTTCCACTGCATTCTTCTACCTGCTGCAGCTCTGCATCGTACTCCTACTCGTATTCGCACGCAGTTTGAAGCGAATAAAATTAAAAGGCTGCTGCACACAATAAAAAAGGTTCGCAGCTCGCACAGACAATAAAACTGGAATGAGCGCTTCCGGCGCGCTATTACACCGCTTCCGTCCGACAGACGGCACAATAGCCGACCCGACCGGCAGCCGCACGGTATATTATACCGCTAATTTATCACTACTTACTTAAACGCGAATAATTTAAAGATTTACCTAGTGTACCTACGGCTGATTTATAGCTGAGGGTGAACGAAAGGTTTTGGTGCCTATTTAGCTGCCGAAAATGATTGAAACGGTTATGATGATAAAAATTACAGATTTTACGTTTGATTTGGAGCGCTTGCCTAGGGAACTAACCTTTACCTTAGAGAATATCACAAAAAAATATCACTAGAACACTACCTATTGGTGGCTTTGTGTTTCAGACCCGTCTTTCCCAGTGGGCACTTTGGGCAAGTGCCCAGAGTCCCGCGATCGATAGGGGGCCCCCTCTGATCAAATACGAAGTCCCCAGTTCCTGTTAAATCACCAAACGGAAGTCATAGGGGCCCCATTATCCTAATATACCCAGGGCCTCCAATAGGTCAAAGGCACTGTTTGTGTTTATTCAGTGATATTGTTGGTATCTCAAGCGTCTTTACGCTATGGTGGTCGCTTACCATCAGGAGGGCCATACGCTAGTTTGCCACCCTTTCAAAATCAAGTGGTCATCAAAATACAAAGCAGTGTTTTGCTGTCATCACAATTTTTTGAATACCTCAATACTTGTTGATCGATGCAGCAGAAGAACTGGCTAAGAAAGGAGCAGATACAGAAGTCTACCCATCTCTCAATGCCATATCTCTTCTGCCCATACCTCAGGCCCAAATTAAAACGTGGCTGCGTGATAGAACTTAAAAATTACACTTGACAGAGTGGAAAATAGGTGAAGGATGCTGGCAAACGAAAAACGCAGTTCCGGCGGCAAACAAGAGACTTGCCCGCACCCTTACCAGACTTAATAGGGACAAACTTTTTAGAACTATGTTTTAAATGGTTAATAATTGTTCAATTAGACCGAAAAAAATGTGTTGTATTTTTTTTTACCTAGAAAGCTACAAAACTTTAATTTTAAAATAGATTTTTCATGGACATACAAAAACGCTGTCGGCCATTTTAGTCTATAGATTATCTATGGTATGACGGGAACAAAATAGTAAACAAACACTCGCAAGCACGTAGGATATAACCTATCTGAATTAACATTACAAAACCATGATTTCTAATAGATTTCATGATAAACACATCTTTAAAGTCTCCAGAAATTTTGTGGTTTAAATTTTCAAGGTTATGTATGTACCTGCTAAGTCAAAGACTTTTGTGGTTCCTGCTTTCACAAATCCGGCGTCCAGCATTAATTTAGTCAAGAAAACCAGTAAACGGAAACTTTTCTTCAAGATATAAGAGTTTTTAGATATATTTTAGTCGGACGAAAGAAACCACAGTAACTCGACAATGACGTTTAGTTGTTTGCTAATAAGTTGACGTCACAATCACGGTGGATAGCGTTTTTAGTGTTTAAAAAGCATAGACTAAAAAACTATTTTTCAAATAAAATTACTAAAGCCATTTTCTAATTTTATGAAGTGAAATCGATGTATTTAGGTTCCTCATACCAAAAATTATAAGAAATAAACATTTGTATAGTGCAATTTGACATGAGTCAAGTAGCCTATTCTAGGAACCCTAACTGGTCATTGTCCCCTAAACAAACACATTAAACAATAGGAGTAACAGACAGCCCCCTATGCAGAGGATGTATGGAGACAGAAGAACGCCACAGCATGTCATCATGGAATGCAGGAGTGTGGCCGACCAACGGGCACGACTTCTCCAGTCGCCAGCATCGCTTCCGGAAGCTTGCAGCGGTCTGCCAAGGCTGCTTTCCTTTTGGACTAACCTAGGCTGGCTGGTAAACGGGAATGTTTCAAGACACGCACAATGGTCCAATGATTAGGACTAAGTGTGGAAACCGCCCTGAAAAACTGAATGCTTGTTGTTCGGGTACTATTGGACCATTTACAGTGTCAAACATCGTTTTAATAGGAAAGCTTTTATATAGATATATCAAATAGTAGTGATAGGAAGTGTGTGAGTCAACGATATTAAATAAATCAAAAAAAAAAAAAACGAAAAAAATTATTAAACACGAACAAAATCGTGGCCGAAACGTGTCCTAAAGATACATTGTACAATAACGGAGCTCCGTAAGATGATCGCGTGATCAAAAACGATATAAGGCATTATTTAAACATTGAAAGTCACCCTTAATGCATACTGTATAAGGTCCTCATTAAAACGCATGCGTCAAAGACTTCTGACAGTCCGAAATGCGAGCTCGTAAAATTTTACGACTTATTGCTATATGCGGAAGAATATAGACCTTATAAGGCTATACGGCGACGTATAACCGACCACGCATTTGAATATCACAAATATTTAATATTAAATCAGTTTATAGTAAGTATTAGAACAAAATTAGCTTCAAATGCGTTAAATTAACAAACGTTGATTAGATACCTATCGAAAAAACGACACTTTTCGTACTCTACGTATTATTTTCGCATTATTTCCACGGAGCTTTGTGGCATCTTGACTTTATAACGGTCCGCGCGTGACTGTGAACCTAGAAGTGCTTGAGTGGAGTTCAAGCACTTCTTGATTGGGACACATTTTGAGTGATGTTTAATATCGTTGGTGTGAGTACTTTGATTGCCAGCCATATCATCGGCTCACACAATATTATCCTAGGGTGGTGCATGTAAGACCCATTTGATAAAATTTTGAAAGGGTACAAAGAGCAGTATTAAAAGTTTGTATCTTCAAGCCTCACCGCTTTCCTGCGAAGGATCTTTAATTATGAGTGAAGATCTGACGGTACGACAAAATTTTTATCTTGCAAATCATTCTTAAACAGCACTGGGATGTAAATCTCAATAGCCTCGCCAAAAGTTACGAATCGAGACGTAAAATTATAATTCCACTTACTAAATCGTTCAGAACTTCTCTCGGTCGTAAATTGTATTACTTTTTGGGATGAATATACTTCACAAAAGTAAAGATGCGTGTAAAACAATGGTTGAATATTGGCTCTTGAAATTAAATTATGAAGAAACAGAGCAACTTCTGAAACCAACCGGTGCATATATGACTCTTGTATTACACAGCAACAAAAACACACACACATATATTCAATTCAATTCAATTCATTTATTGCAGACCATAATGGAGATACAAAGGTGGTAATATGAACAGATAAAAAGTTGGAAGAGGAGAGGACCTCTTATTCATAATTCTTTATTGTGATATAATTTGTTATATACTTAAAATGGTGTCAATTCTAACACGATTCTTTAAACCTAAACTTAAATTTGATAACAATGTATTCTTGGCATTCTCTATACATAATGAAAAGGAGAGACTGATATTAAATTTAGTTTTAAGTTTTGAGAATCATGCCAGAATCGACACCAATATCAAATAGTCTTATACAGGTGTCGATTCTGGCATGATTCTCTAAGTCTAAACTTAAATTTGATAACAGCGTATCCTTGTCATTCTCTATACATAATGAAAAGGAGAAACTGATATTTTAGTTTTAAGTTTAGAGAATCATGCCAGAATCGACGCCTGTCTAAGATTAAAATGTCTAAATTAATGAAATACTAAATTTTTGAGTTAAAATCAATATTATATACATTTGGAAAAAGGCTGGTACTTATAGCATAGACTATTCTTTATTTAGTACCAGCAGCTATAATATTAAGTCATAGTTGTGTCATACCTGTGTGACAGTATAATAAGCTTCTATTATTATTAGAAATTCGATAAAAGGAGATGATGACACTGAACTGAGTAAAGTCATTACTGTTATCTCCATACCTTTCAATTAATTTTAGTATTCTAAAGGACTTTACGCTAATAAGCTTAATGAGAGCTCCTTTTTAAAAATAATACCAGAGAGGTACAGTTGTGCATTTAAAAAATGCATAAAGTAAATTGAGTTGCTTACTTGAGCTAAATGAAAGTTGCAGGTGCGGCAAACAAGACGAGTACTTTAAGCAAGGTGTACTTGTTACTAGCTTCAAGTTTAGTAAAAGTTACGTCTGGCGTATCCAGGCTAGGAGGAACAGAATACCAAGACTTCCGAGTTAAGAAGCAGGGAAATTGAGGCATCATGTTATTATTTATGTTCAACTTAGTTTATTGTAGGTAGGTAGCACGTAATCCCCCCCCCCCCCCCCTCTTGTAGTTTTGCCCTACAAAGGGGGGGAGGGCGGAGGGTTCTTGGACGGGTACGCCCGTAGCGGATGGGGGGCGGTATGGTGGGCACTAGGCCGCGTACCCAGCCCCCACGCGCGGGCCTACCTGCGCACGTCTGCGGGGTCCCCGCAATACCTCGAGAGACCCCTGCTGTGGAGCCCCGGCGAGGCCGCGAAGCTGCTGGGTGCGGAGTCATGGTAGAATCCCTAACGAGGACCCCAGGGCCTTTTTTAGCGGATATTATGCTGTAAAGCGCCCGTAAGAGTTAGTAGTGTGAGGTCCGTTCGGCGGTGTGCCTCTTAAAGGCGCCGTCGTCTGTAAAAAGATTTTTTAGCTGCGTTATAAAAAAAAGGTAGGTAGCACGTAGCCTTTGAAGTGGAAATGGTTTGCTTTGCTCCTGTACTCCTCTTCTGCTCTCCCTCACATCCGCGCGACGTAGTTTTGGTACTAAAATGCGCTCAAATTAGAGTTTGGAATTTAATAATAAATCAAATGAATGAATGAATAGTATTCTTTGTTGCACTATTACACAAAATATATAGAACATAAAACTCAGGAACACAACCACAAAAGGAGCCCTTATTGCTAAGGTAGCAATCTTTACCAGGCAACCCAAATAAATATTTACAACACCAGCCTAGCCCCGAAGTAAGCACTGTAAGGCTTGTGTTATGGGGATACTAGGGTAACGGATAGAATACTGTACATATATGAGTGTATTTACAATCTGCCATTTATATATATTGAGGAGCTACGGCGCAGGTGGTTAGCGCGTTCGGCTGCGATCGTTAAAGTTAAGCAACTTTCGCAGTGGTCGGTCATTGGATGGGTGACCAAAAATCTTCTATGTCGAGTTCCTTCGTGCTTCGGAAGGCACGTTAAGCCGTTGGTCCCGGCTGCATCTGCAGTCGCCGCGTGGTGGGCCATGGCCCAATCTCCCTATTCCATCCATAAGGAAGGTCGTCCCAGCGGTTTGAACATTAATAGGCTGATGATGATGATAAGTATATTTATATAGAAATACATAATTAAATATACATTACTGAAGTACAAATGCTTGTATACACACATCTGCCGCCACCGGAATTCGAAACCGGGACCTCTCGAGTAGGCGACACCAAGAAACACGGCGTACAAACCACTCGGCCACGGAGCTCGTCTTATTTAAATTTTATTAAAGGAAGGAGGCTTTTTATTATATTAATGATTTTAAGTTTTACTTACATTGTGATTTTTTTTAACCACACCAATTTTTTGAAGTGAAAACTTCTTTAGCGGCGTTGTACACTTTTTTTTTGTGTATGGGTTAAAAATGTTAAACTCGCGTCAGGTCAAACACGTGGCCTGATCGCATCATGACACACAATAAAATTGGAAAGGTTGTTGACTATCAATTTATTGCACGAAACATAGTAATATTTTATTTTATCGTATTATAATAATAAATCTATATCTAGGACATCCCCGTGGCAGCTTAATTGCGAAGAAAATGCATTTTTTGTACAATAGATGTCGCTAGGTGCGCTTAAATGTGATTCATGTAAGTTGATTTCTTTACAATAGATGTCGCTAAGTGCGCTTAAACGTGATTCATGTAAGTTGATTTTTCTGGATGATAAACTTTTTAATATAAATTGTCATGTTTGTGTACGATAGCGCTATTAATAAATATTGTATTCTACCACATACATGATAGTACTTTTATACTGATAAATTAAAGCAATTCGTGAAAAATTATTCCCTAACCATTCCAAAATATCAAAAATGCACAACGTTAATATTCAAGCTTTCACTTCTGCCGAGTGCAACCTGTCGTTTTCTTATTGCTAGAAAGAAAGCGACAGCATCTGCTTTAATCAAACTTAAAAATTATTGAACACAGAGACGTCACTGAGTATAGACGTAAGCTTAATTCAAAAGTCTCATCTCGAACTTGGAACAAACAAAGGACTTCCGCTTTCCTCCATACATATTAATGGTTAAAACAAAAACGGAAATAAATAAAGTAATCCGGAGAGGCGCGTTTCCGCCATGTTTTATTGAATAGCTGAAGATTTATCGAGGTCAAGTGAGGTACTTAAAGTTACTCGCGAGTTTTTGCACCTGAACAAGTTATGAAAGAGTCTCAAAATAGCATTATCGAATAAATACGGCCTTTTGTTTAAAGGGGATCTCCTTGGTGCAGTGGTATGCCAGTTTTAGAGGTTATTGCAAACTTTAGAAGAGTTAGGCCAAAGGATTATACAGTCAGGTCATAAGTATTGTCACACAGTAAAAACTTTTCTTTTAGAATGCTGGCCACAAAAAAGTTTATTGAATTCGAATTTTGAATTGTTCATGAAAATAAAAGTATACTTTTTAGAATTTTACTCATTTTTAAATATGGAGTGGACGCTTATAGAAGACCGTGTTGCAGTTATTGCGGTGCATCGTTGCGGTTACGCGCCAATTCAAATATTTGACAACGCAGATTGAAGGACTGTATTCAAAATCACGGAGGTCATTTTGAATAAACTTTATTGTCATAAGAATCTATGTTTTGTTAAGTTCATTTTGGTATATAAATGGTAACATAAATGAATGAACTTGTTTCAATTATTTTATATTAAACATGTGACAGAATTTATGACCTGACTAGGTATATAGGATTTTTCGTTCACCTTACAGAAGATATCACAATCTTTTGGCGGTTGTTTTTTTTATAGCTAGGTAGGCAATTCACTCTACCCCACCTGATGTTAAGTGATGATAAATTCCTGACGCAGCACATACAGCAGTTATAAACTGCCTCACCATTCTCACCTTGCCGGCCTGCTGAAATGCTTTTTCACGCCTCTCTTAAAGGACCCCAGATTGTAGGAAGGAGGGAACACGTGCGCGGGTAAAGAATTCCACTTACGAATAGTACGACAAAGAAATGAGTCACCAAATTCCTTCGTTCGAATAGTGATAACGTAGGCCAGCGCGCGGGGTCCTCTGAAGAAAAGGTGATAGAGGGATAAGGGAGAATAACTCTTCAGAACACTCGCCGTGGTATCTGTAGAATGCGCTTAATGGTGTAGGCATGTTGAAAATATATCGATGTATCGATATATCGATATATTTTGATTCGATATATCGATACATCGATACAAAATAACCAATATCGAAATTCGTATCAAAAACGATATTTTTTTAATTATTAACGGCATATCACGATTTAACTAAATTCGTATCTGGAAAAATCGTAACTGGATCTCAGATTAATGATATTCAACATATCTATGATCTGTGCTGTAGTATTGTCTATGTCATAATTCGAAAATAGGGTCTATTTTTAGGGCGATAATTTTCGTTCCATTATTATTCCGCGTGTCATATTTCGTGAGCTACTGTACGATATTTTTGGGAAAATTCGTCCGATATATCGATGTTTTTTTCGCGATATATCGAGGCCGATATTGATATTTTTTAAAAGATCGATGTATCGATATATCGATATTTTTTTCAACTTTCGACATCCCTATAATGGTGCCACATTTCGGCGTAATTGTAAAGAGATTGTTGTGGTTCTATTCGGTGAGTCAGGTTCTAGGGTTCCACGGGATAGGGGATTGGGTCAACGTAGGCCACAGAATATAGAAAGAGGTTAGAAGGACCCTGTGGGCGGGGCAGACGCGCACACAGTTATGTGTGAGCAAATACTTCTAACTTGACCAAAACTTGGTTCTGATTGCGTCGTTGTTCTCGGGTGTGAGCGCTCATTGGTTCGAATGTTTGATGTCGCGTCTTTTGATTCGCTGTTATTTGTTAGGTGGAAGTGTAGTGGGGATGAGTCGGGACATTGGTTACCGTACAAACGGTCTATGATAACCCTTCTTTCCGTGTTCTGTGGGCTAGGCTACGGTGCGAGTAATATTTTTGGTTTTTCACCTTGTTCACATAAAAATCGGCATTTTGTTTATTGAAAAACTCCATGGTGGAGTGGTTTATACACCAGTTTTCGAGTTGTTGCAAACTCAGGGTTATCCTGGGTTCGATTCCCGGTGGGGCAAATGTTTGTTTTTAATGAATTAAGTTTGCATTACATGTGCGAGCATATGAACCTGAGCCATGGCACATTATTTACTTAAATTATTATTCAATAATATTATTACTGTATCTGAATGAATCCGCAAAATCAGGATTATTTGACGACCTCCGTGGCCGAGTGGTTTGTACGCCGGGTTTCATGGTGTCGCCGACTCGAGAGGTCCCGGTTTCGAATCCCGGTGGGAGCAGATGTTTGTGTGATGAATACGAGCATTTGTACTCCAGTCATGGATGTTTAATACGTATTTCTATATAAATATATTTATATATGTACTGTACATGTATTCTATCTGTTACCCTAGCATTCCTTAACACATGCCTTACAGTGCTTACTTTGGGGCTAGGCTAATTAGTGTGAGTGTTTGAAAATATTTATTTATTTATTTATGCTAATGTTTTAAAGAGTTAAAGTTTGTGAGGTAATATTGGAAAGTACTAAACCGATTTTGTTTTTTTATTCCCAATAGAAAGCCTAGCTATTTTTGAGAGTCATAGACTATATATTAGAACAAAAAGTATAGTCTACAGCAGTGTTTCCTAACCTTTCCAATACTGCTACCCCTGTAACCTATTAGGGAAACAGATTTTACCCCGACTTTAAAATGTAATCATCAGTCCAAGAAATTCCAATTTGGCCGTTACATCTTCGTCTCTAATAATGTCATCATCAGGAGATAATCTCGCCCCGCTCCCCACACTCAGCACCCTGCGGGCTCGCTAGCAAGAAGGAGCGCATGCTCTATTTAGTAGTATTATTATATAACATTTTGTTATTAAAGTTTACTAGAAAAAAATCCACGCGGACCAGGCAGCGAACGGGACCCGCATCCTTCGCTATCCGGGCGAATGCACTGACCATTATGCTACCACGGCCCTATTTGCCGCGTCGAAATTTTCCTAGCTGCAAGGCAGCGCCATCTCTTCGCATTGTAGGTAACCCACAATTTTTTCTAGTAAACTTTTCTTTACATTTAAACATCTAGCAATTAAATGCTTAAAAAATAAATAAAATCATAACTATAATTGCAATTTCTTCTTTCAGATGTTTAATACTTGAAAAAGTATTCATTTGACATTGTGGGTTACCTATAATGCGAAGAGATGGTGCTGCCTTGCAGCTTAAGACTAGGAAAATTTCGACGCGGCAAATAGGGCCGTGGCATCATAATGGTCAGTGCATTCGCTCGGATAGCGAAGGATGCGGGTTCGAGTCCCGTCCGCTGCCTGGTCCGCGTGGATTTTTTTCTAGTAAACTTTTCTTTAGATTTAAACATCTAGCAGTTAAATGCTTAAAAATAAATAAAATCATATTTTCTTATTATTTAGATTTGACCAAATAATTAGCTTCTATGTTACCCCCGAAGTATGGCTGATTTACCCCCGTAGGGGTAATTACCCCCAGGTTCGGAACCCAGGGTCTACACTGAAGTAAAGCGAGGGCGGGCCGCTAGTGAAAAAATAAACGCGTAGAATAAAATATGATAAGTATAATATAAAATGAATGGTGTACTCGGAAACACTATCAATATAGGTAAGTAACTATTAAGAATTCATGTAATTTATAAATAATAAATATTTCCAACACTCACACCAATTAGCCTAGCTCCGAAGTAAGCACTGTAGGCTTGTCTAGTGGGATACTAGGGTAACGGATAGAATACATATACTGATACATATAAAAGTATATTTATATAGAAATACATATTTATAGTTTTTGAAGTTATACTTCTTTAGGCGCGTTATGAAAAAATGATGAGAGTGAAATTTTTAGATGCGCGCGCATCACTGTACTACAAAAGTAACAGCATGAAGTTGGCCGCGGGCGCGTTATGAAAAAATCATGTGAGTGAAATTTCGAGATGCGCGCGCATCACTGTAACACAATAGTAACACCATGAAGTTGGCCGCGGGCGCGTTATGAATGGTAGTGATTAGACATCTGTTCGAAAGGTACTTTGAACGATCCACGGAGCTCCTTAAGATGATCGCGTTGTCAAAAACAATGTTGGCACGCTCGTCGCCTCTGATCACTGTTTTCATATTTATAATATTTATCCACATGTTTCTAGTTTCTATATAGACACAACGTGTTTTAGTTACTTACAAGTGCTAATTACATATGGACTAATAACTTAAATTCAGTAGTGATTTTAATTGAATATTTTGAATATTTATTTAATTTGTCAAATTAAAACTGAACTTAATTGACTGTGTTAACTATCCTTTTCCAGCCCTTTTATTATTTTATTGTAATTATTAATTATTTGCATGCAATTAAAAAATATTTTGAATGATGCTAAAGAAGTATAACTTCTCACGCGCGTACATAAGTTACACGCATCCATTTTTATTATTTTAAAGCATGTAACTGCTTGATATTTAAATCTAAAGAAAATATAACTAAAAAAAAACTAGAAAAAATTCCACGCGAACCAGGCAGCAGACGGGACTCGAATCGCAATCGCAATCCGGGTGAATGCACTGACCAATTATGCTACCGCGGCCCTCACAACTTAGCTTAACATCCATGACTGGAGTACAAATGTTCGTATTCATCACACAAACATCTGCCCCCACCGGGATTCGAACCCGGCACCTCTCGAGTAAGCGACACCTTGAAACTTAGCGTACATACCACTCGGTCACGGAGGTCGTCATTATGTTAGTTTACCACTAGTTAAGTAGAACAACCTTAAGTTTGATGACGTGTAAATTGTATAAGTTACGAGACTATCAAAGTTGGTCGATTTCATTACCCGTGCCTGCGGTTATATGTATCTAAAGTCTGGGCATAGCTCGACAGAACTGCACCTTGTCTTGTCCACCGTAGCTTCCATTAACCGCCATTTCGTTGTAACTAGTAATAATAAATCCCACCAAAAACATTCTGTAAAAAACTAGCCAAGTCTCGATGGAGCTGCTTGTTTATCTCTAAAAAGTAATGAAATCTAGACAAAGTCGTGCCAAGTCTAAGGTTCCTTATAAAAAAATAAAAAATAAAAACCCGACTGCTAAAATATTACTTCATATAAAAACTCAAAATAAAAAAAAACAAGTCCAGTAGTCTATAATTCTGTTAAGTAAGGAACGAAGCTAACTTAACAGTCGGGACCCACTAGATATTCAAGAATGGATAACATTTTTCAATGTTGGGTCCCGACTGTTAAAGTAGCTTCGTTCCTTAACAGAATTATATTATAGACTACTAGACTTGTTTTTTTTTCATTTTGAGTTTTTATATGAAGTAATATAAATGCGGTGCCGTAACTGGCTCTCTACAGAGCTATAGCCTGGCGTGCGTGTAATAAAAAAAAATGGGTGCGTGTACTTATGTAGGCGCGTGAGAAGTTATCCTTCTTTGGCATCGTTTAAAATTAGTTTTTAATTGCATGCAAATAATAAATTACAATAAATTAATAAAAAGTCAGGAAAAGGACACAGGCAATAAAGTTAAGTTTTAATTTGAAAAAATAAATAAATAATCAAAATATTCAATTAAAATCGCTACTGAATATAATTTATTAGAACATATATGATTTGCACTTGTATGAAACTCAAACACGTATTCCGAATATACAAACTAGAAATATGTGGATAAATATTATAAATATGAATACCTATAACTGTTATTTTATTACAAAAAATAAAGATGTGGTTTTTGGTTCTACTACACCAATGGTCAAGAGATGGCGCTGTAGTCTCCTGAATCGCGCTTTGGTTCCGTTGTTCCAGATTAATAAATACTTTTGATAGGCCTTCACAATGCAGTCGTTAGCACCCACTAAATAGAGATTCTATTTCTATTTTGTTGGTAGATTTTCTTAATGTGCGGTAAACACGAGTAAAATTTTGTGTTACAGTGATGCGCGCGCATCTTTAAATTTCACTCTCATCATTTTTTCATAACGCGCCTAAAGAAGTATAACTTCAAAAAATTTTGTTTTGAAACGAAGTTCCTTTTCGGACGCCATGGCGGATGGGGTCTAGGCGAAAATTTTCCGTCACATCGTAGCGAGGCAGCCAGCTAAGCAAACTAGCTAACTAACTAGGTACAAATAGTTTTAGTTGGGCGGGTAGCTTGATGGACAGCGAGGTGACCACTGACGGCGGTGGTTGTGGACTTGTGGTCTAAAGTTTTGTTTTGAGTGATGGACCTGGAGCATCTGCATTGGGCCAGGGCGCTAGGCTCATTCCGCACTGGGACCAATCGATACTGGGCCAAATGCGGATTATAATCAGCCTATTAATGTCCCTACTGCTGGGACACAGGCCTTCCCTATGGATGGAATAGGGAGATTGGTCCATAACCCACCACGCGGGCCCAGTGCGGATTGGTGGGTGCTAACGACTGCAGATGCAGCCGAGACCAACGGCTTAACGTGCCTTCCGAAGCACGGAGGAGCTCGAGATAGTAATTTTTGGTCACCCATCCAATGACCGACCACTGCGAAAGTTGCTTAAGATCAACGATCGCAGCCGAACGTGCTAACCACTTGCGCCATCGAGCTCCTCTATTGCGGATGAATGCGGATTGGCGGGTAAGATTTTATTTAATGGAATCGAGAGATCATGCCATGTCTCTTAATATGGGCCCAGTGAGGATTGGTGGGTGATATATGAATATTTTTAGCTTCTTTCCAACCGAGTATTCCACGACACTCACGCATTTTATTCGATTAAGCTCTAATCTGCCTAGTATGCGATAAAAAAATTTAGGCTTTTTCAATCTTTAAAAATAATAAATTATGTTCTGTACCGAACATACTTATTGATCGACCATCTAGATATGCTATCGTCAACAAAATATATTGCAAAGCAATAATTCAAACCGGAGGGAAGTATTTTAAAAAAGTTGCTCCTCAAATCGGTCGCGTTTTAATAGACGTCGCGGTTATCTCCCTCGTATGAAGGATGTCATATAAAGCGGAGGATACACTATTGAGGCTTAATATTTTTAATTTTATTATTGTAATGCTCATAATAGGGATGATGACTATTTTTTTTTCTTCGTTTATCAGGTAGATTATCAAAAAGTATTGGACACGTATTTTTTCTTTTTTCACATAATATAAACATTGCAGAGATATATAGATTTGAAAAGTCGCATGACGTCACGTTTGAGTACACTTATAAGCGAAAATTCACTCAAAAGTGACGTCACGAGCCCCTACTCCCAAACTTTGACGCGCTATAACTTTGTCATTTTTTGGTTGATTGCCCAAAGAAAAAATACGTGTCCATTATTTTTTGATCATGTAACTGACGGACTAAATAGAATTTCGTTTACTGTACCCGTCATCACCCCTATTGTAATAAAGTATTTTATTATTATTTATTTATTATTACCTAATATTTGTAGAAATTTTTAATTTTATGTTTATAAGCAATGTTGTTATTGTGGTAAAAAAACCTATTCGTATTTATGAAATACGAGAAGAATGATATTAGTAAGAGAACTTGTTTACGCGAGCATACTATAATTTATACATCTACTGTGAGGTTAAATGTTAAATAAGAAAGATATAGTTATCTAAAGAAAAGTTTACTAGAAAAAATCCACGCGGACCAGGCAGCGGACGGGACTGGTCCGCGTGGATTTTTTTTCTAGTAAACTTTTCTTTAGATTTAAACATCTAGCAGTAAAATGCTTAAAAAATAAATAAAATCATAAAGATATAGTTATATTTTTATTTTTTTAAGCATTTAACTGCTAGATGATAATAATAATGATTTGTAAATGTTGTTACATTATTCTTTTAATGTTGTGGAGTTTTTTTCGCTCGTTTTTCTCCGCAGCTAAAAAATATGTCCAATAACGAGTGGTAGGGAAAAAAATGTTTGGACGATTCAAAAGTGTTGTACTATACATCCAATTTGAATAAAGATATATTGATTTCTGATTTCTGATGCTTAAATCTAAAGAAAAGTTTTACTAGATAGGGAGACCGCGCCCGGTCCGCGTGGATTCTTTTTCAAGTAAAACTTTTCTTTAGATAAGAAAGATATTATAATTTCAATTAAAAGTAATTTTATTATTATCAAAAAATAGTATTATGTTAGAAACATTACTCCAGTTTTGGGAACTTATGTGGTGAAGATAGATTGAGATATTGACTTCAGTTTTCATAAATCTTACTTATTATTATTATCATAATGCTAAAATAACACAAACTTAAAAACTATATAGGTTAACCTACTTAACAACACAAATAAATAATTTACAAAATAAAAAAATATATTACCCCCAGCGCCACCGTCAGGAATGGTGCTCAATAGGCTGGCATCATTGACGAGTTGGATGGCTGTTAGCTGCGCGGAGGAGCTTCAGATGGATTTGGTACTAAATGCGGAAAAATTTAAAACTTTATAGTTATTAACGGGATTACCATGTACCTTGTTTTTTATGAGTCTCCGATATTTCGGCACTGTTGTGTGTACGGTTGACTGGACTTAGCTGGATTGTCCAGCTATTTCACAAGTTGTCCAGTGTCCCGGTTTTAGGCAAAATGTCCAGCTAAAATGAAGCTGAAAATTAAAAACCACCAGTATTAGTGGTTTTTCCACCGATTTGGCAACACTGGCTTCGCTGCGGCCTCTCGCTATCTGTGCCCAGGATTGAATTCAATGATTCGATTGAACTTTGACGAAACTTGTACTAAATTCAAATCTTTTCTAAATACAGGTAAATGTTCTAAAATGATAAATGCGGCTAAAGGAAATGCTAAATATATGTGGCAAAAAAGTTATTTCATATTAATTTTGTTTAATTAAGGTTCCTCTGTTTTGTAATAATAAGAAATTTTTATAGTCATGCTGTTTCAGCTAAATATCCTAATATTTTATAATATTGTCCAGAAATTTTGATTTCTCAATCTGGTAACCCTAGTTGTGTGTCGGAAACAAGTGCGAGTGAATAGTGAGAATGTGACCAGTAGTAAAAGATGACGTCAGAGGGTAGACCGATATGTCTGCCAATAACATCTACCCGCAATTACTTCAGTTACTCCGTGATCATGGCGCTTGCAACAGTGCCGAAATATCGGAGACTCATAAAAAACAAGGTACATGGTAACAATCCCGTTAATAGCTATAATGTTAGTGACCATGAAAGTTCAAAACAATATATAATTTAAATCATATTTTATTTGCTTTCTTCCTTTCAAAAATTTACGTTAAATTGAATTAGTTTTGTCGTTATTAATTCACGGGCTGCGTTTCAATAGACACTAGATGATAGGTTGACTGGCGATAATTTGACACGAATAATAGTTGAATTAAATTAAGTCGTTAGCCTATATTGGGGTGCACGAAAGACATTCCTCGAATTTTGGCACCCGAAGCAATATTTACACTGTAAAACGGGCTCGTAGACAGTGTCGGGTAACCGAAACGAAACCTATGAATACGGGCATACTCGACTCAGTTACTCCGTGTGTAAATATACTTAGTCGTGTACCCCAATGAGGGCTACCGTTTTCTGCCTCACCAGATGGCGCCACTGTTGAGTGAGGTCCTAAATTGTAACTTTTAAAGTTTATTAATACGCACATGAAATCAAAGGTTACATTTAGATCGTATTTTAACACAAAAGAACCATATCCTAAACATAATAGGCCATGCCACAGTGACGCGCAGTTCCGTTTTATTCGGAAAAAATGGGAACGTAATCATTTTTCCAAGCTCAAATTTTTAATAACTGACATTCATTGCCACATAACTCATATTTGCCATAATTAAGCCGAATTGTTCCCAATTATTCACAACATTATTTTAATTAGAAATAAACCCGCGTAGTCAACCAACAAGCAATAACATTTGACATTTAGGAGACCTCACGCTACACTAGCGCCTCTAGCGGCGGATTCATACGCGATAGCCCTCATTCCATTGGCACTCGAATTCGGGCTAACGCCCAAAATTTAATCGCGCCATAAAAAAGGTTGCACTGAAAAAAGTTCTGAGTTACTTGTAACATTTTTGAAGTTATACTTCTTTAGGCGCGTTATGAAAGAATGATGAGAGTGAAATTTTTAGATGCGCGCGCATCACTGTAACCCAAAAGTAACAACATGAAGTTGGCCGCGGGCGCGTTATGAAAAAATCATGTGAGTGAAATTTCGAGATGCGCGCGCATCACTGTAACACAATAGTAACACCATGAAGTTGGCCGCGGGCGCGTTATGAATGTTAGTGTCTAATAATGGTGGATTATTAGACATCTGTTCGAAAGGTACTTTGAACGATCCACGGAGCTCCATAAGATGATCGCGTTGTCAAAAACAATATTGGCACGCTCGTCGCCTCTGATCACTGTTTTCATATTTATAATATTTATCCACATGTTTCTAGTTTCTATATAGACACAACGTGTTTTAGTTACTTACAAGTGCTAATTACATATGGACTAATAACTTAAATTCAGTAGTGATTTTAATTGAATATTTTGAATATTTATTTAATTTTCCAAATTAAAACTGAACTTAATTGACTGTGTTAACTATCCTTTTATTATTTTATTGTAATTATTAATTATTTGCATGCAATTAAAAAATATTTTTAATGATGCTAAAGAAGTATAACTTCTCACGCGCGTACATAAGTTACACGCATCCATTTTTTTTGTTATCTATTACATAAAAATAGTGACTACATAACTATAGTTAATAGTAGAAAAACTCACTTTTGTTAACAGTTTTGTAATAGTAAAACAGTTATGTAAAATTTACAAAACTTTTTTGTTAATACTTACACTTGTTTAATAGTACCAGTAATAGGTGGTTACAAAATTACTGCTTCAGTATACCTTCACAATACTATTATTTGTAACCGAACTATTTTGTTATCTATAAAATCATTTTCTGATGAATTATAGCTGTATATTATTATCTTACTTGCAAAAGTACTCATCTGCTTATGCTGTTCGTCGCAAATGACCTTTACAGCGTCACCGGGCTTGGGGACAGCGAGATCCTAAGGGGACCTCAAGCCGAGAATTGGCGAGTGCCTCTAGAGGTATTCCAGGCGGTTGGAATCTCCCCACGGGGGGAGTCTCCACTCCGTCTTGAGTCTCTAGACCACTCGAACCTGAGGGGGTTGGCTCAACTAGAGGGCGTCTCTGAGATTCGGACCTTGGCTCTAGTTAGCCGTTGTCTTGGGGGCGGGAAAAAACGCTCAGGTACATACTGGGGCACAAGCCTTTCCTTTGTGTTAGCATTTTTTTATTATTAGCATTTTTTTACAGATCGGTCAATAGTACAGTTATTATTTTTATCTCAGTTTGTCTACGCTAAAGTGACGTGTCACCTCACCTGACCTCCCCTCTACCTTATCACGTGACGTGAAGGGGGGATGGACTAGCGAGTGGAGCACTCAAAAATACGGCATTAAGTCGAGAGCCTTCGTCGTGAATAGTGGTCCAAAAATTTAACGTGGTGTTGCTTCTAAATAAGTTTGTTTTAATAATTTTAGTTTATAAAATTCTCGTGTCGCGGTGTTTGTGGTTAAACTCCTCCGAAACGGCTTCCTCAATTCTCATGAAATTTTGTGTGCCTATTGGGTAGGTCTTAGAATCGGACAACATCTATTTTTCATCCCCCTAAATGTTAAGGGTAATCCACCCCCTAATTTTTTTTTTTCAAATTTAGTTTTTTTTTTTCAAATTTAGTTTTTTTTTTTATGATACAGCATTAGTAAACACAAATAACCCTGAATTTTCAACCCTCTACCACCAACCCTTATTTTTATGGCGGTACGAAGTTCGCTGGTCAGCTAGTATTATGTACAAGTTGAATAAAGCAAGTGGAGAATTACCATTGTGTTTTCCCTTCTGGAACTAACCTAATATTGCTGGATTGATGTTAATGACTGTAGATGCAGGTAAGACCAACGGACAAACATGCCTTCCGAAGCACGGAGGAGCTCGAGATATTGAATTTTTGGTCACCCATCCATTGACCGGCCATTGCTAAGATTAGTTAGAAAATATAGATGACAGCCAAGTTAGTGGTTTAGTGCCCTAAGATAGTAAAGTTTATATCAGTAAGGTAAGTTAATAAAAGGACTGTATTCATTTCCAGTAAGTAGGATATAATAAGTTGTTAGACAGTAAAGGTATTAGAACTTATTTTAATAATTACCTAATAACAGCAATATAATAATTAATGAAAAAATTGATTGAAAGAAACCCAAATCATTTTATTAAAAGAAAACAAAATATTAAATAAGAAAACAGTTGAATAGCACTTCCTAAATTTATTACAGGATATATTTATTGTGAAGTGGAGTTGAAAAATCTATTTTTTAACATTGATTGAAAAGTCTAATTTTAGACGGCTCTCGAAACAGTCTGCCAAAACAACCAGTCTTAATTGCAACAGGGCCGGCACGTTCATCAGTAAACGAAAAAAAAAAATTTTAGACTTGGCTGTATTAGCCAGATTTCTTTGCCTTCCAATTAACAATAATATAATTCTGGGGAATCTGAAAAACTATATTTGGCAGCACTATCACCTTCAGGTAGTCTGATTTGATATCACCACCCGGGAACCCGATTGGAAAACCAGAATAATCCTCCAAATTTCATGCTCGTCGGAAAGAGTTGCATACGCATCCCACACACACACATACATATATACCTACAGGGCGTCCCACGGCTACCTCACACGGAGGGAAAGTATATTAAATATTGAAGATTGGCTATTTTTTTGTTTTTCTAATGTCACGAGTTTGATTCCCAGTTGTACCAGGCGATTTAAAAAAAAACTGTGAAAGCAGTTCTAGTTATTATTAAAAATAAAATGATGTCTTCTTTCAGTGAAATATCCTATCTTCAACATTTAATATACTTTCCCTCCGTGTGAGGTAGCCGTGGGACGCCCTGTATATATATAGCCGTGTGACGCTCGTGACGCATTTCCGTTTCATCGTTTCCATAGGATTTTTCCATTTACACACCGTCCGAAGAGAAGTTTCACTTCAAAATACTATAAAATCACACTAATATTATAAAGGCGAAAGTTTGTGAGTGTGTATGTTTGTTACTTCTTCACGTCTAAACGACTGGGGCGATTTCAATAAAATTTGGTATAGAGTTAGCTGACACCCTGGATTAAAACAAAGGCTACGTTTTACATTACATTTAAAGAGTGGAGGGCTGATAACCTGAGACACGGGTTATTTCCTAGTTTAGGTGTCAGCCCGCCATAATTAGATAAATGACCTTTTTACTTAGTGTTTTTAATGGAATAAGAACTTATTTTACTGAGGCAAAATATCCCTAATAAACCGCGGGTAACACCGTGGGCCACAGTTAGTATATAATAAAACAGATGACAGTGTATCCTCTGCTTTAGGGCGCGATAAGTCCAATTTGCTCATATCACGCGCGCCGTTGCGTAAGGGGACTTTTAAAAACTCAAAGTTCTTCTTAAAAAAATGCGAGGGAATTTTCCACGTGGTGTGCGGAGTTTCAATGGAATATTTTATTCCTCTTCCGTTTATTGTGTTAGGCCGTATACAGAAAGAAAGCTGAAAGCCGATCGGCGCTTATCGGCGCTTATCGGCTCCGATCCTTACTACATAAAGGAAGCCGATTAAAATAGATCAAGCAAAATGTCCGACTCATCGGACGATGATTTGGTTTTGTTAGAAAATGTATATTTAAAAATGCGAAAAAAGCTATACATCCTATAAAAAGAAAAAGGAAACGTTTCGGAGAATACCATCATTTATTTGTAAAAAAAAAAAGAAATTTGATGATCAAAGATTTTATACATATTTTATACAAGAATGACTCAAGAAACATTTTATTACATTTTGGATTTAGTGAAAAACCGTTTGATGAAAAATTGGTGCAATTGGCATAAACAACCAGTCCTTCCAGAAGAAAGACTTGTTGTCACCATTCGGTAAGTATGAAACAAATAATTTTAGCGCTTAGTTAAAAAAACTTAAAGTTATTAGATTTATAAAAAGATTTTAACTTAGATTGATTTAATCTAGGGATAATAATTCAAATACAAATTATTTATTATTCGGACAACATAGATCATAATGACCAGCTGACCAGTGCGTGTCGGCGCTTATCGGCGCCGATCGGCGCCGATCGGCTTTCGGTTTTCTTTCTGTATACGGCCTTAGTGATGGTCGCTTTTAAGCTTCCTGCTTGGTACGAAGGATATAAAAAAAAAAAAAAAAAAAAAATTTTTTAAATTTTACTGTATCAATTTTTTACATGTCAAGTACATGACTGTTCTAAGGCCCAAGCACCTACTCTGGCAGCTCTGTCATCGTCTCGCTGTTATCAAATATATGGAAGGAGCCAGTTTGTTCTTTTGTCCGGTACGCGCTGCTCAGTTTCCATATAGAAACTTTGACGGTGGCGATACGACTACGGATCTGACAAAGTTTGGGCTTGTGGCTCTGGTTTATAGATTACGGTCACATCAAGCATCAATACCTTTATCATCATCATCATTAGCGTCATCGTTATCATCAGCCTATTAATGTCCCCACTGCTGGGGCACAGGCTTTCACTATGGATGAAATAGGGAGATTAGGCCACGTCCCACCACGCGGGCCAAGTGCGGATTGGTGGGTGCTAACCAATCGATCAAGATGGCGGCAGATCATGAGCATGAAGTTTGGTCTCTAGTGACAGAACAATACAAGGACCGGCCCCACATGTGGGATAAAAAAACACAAACATTATTTATTTACAATACATTTCTATCTGTTACCAATTCTTCACCCAATATTTCCTTCTTTGCGTTTTTACCATAGAAAGAGCTAACGCCCTACCTAAAGCAAGCCATACACGCTAGGGTTTACCTGACAGGTTTACCTGTACTGTTTAACTGTACAGGTAAACCGGATCGTGTATGTCACTTAACAGCGCAGGTTTCCACGCCTGTAATATTACTTACTAGCGGATAAAATAGCATTTGTACACACATACTCACGTACACTCGTCATACTCACGCACATGCACACACACGAACACGCACATACACATACCCACGCATACAGACACACTCTCAACCGCTTATATAAATTATTTTTTTTTTACAATGTATTAAAAATCCAATGAAAAGACCTTACCATAAGATATAATAATGATGCTATGAAAGAGTGGTTCCTTCTGGTACAAGTGTTAAACACTTAATAGAAGGAACCCACCCTGGTTTGGTGTACAAAAAGTGTGGTATAGTAATAACCTTTTTTGATTTGATTTGTACAGGCAACTCGAAAACATATGAATTTTGATATTTTCTACCTGTGCAGTTTAACTGTGCAGGTAAAACTGAGCGTGTGTGGTGATCGTCAGCGCAGGCGTCAGTTGTCCGGTGATTGTTAGAGCGATCGGGGTCATGGTTTCAACTGAAATTTTGTGCAGATTTACCACTACGTGTATGGTCTCTACTAAACTCAAGTTTACCTGTGCAGTTGAACTGAACAGGCAAACCTGTCAGGTATACCCTAGCGTGTATGGCTTGCTTAATGCAATCAATATAAATGTATAAAAATACGCATTAGCTTCGTTCGCCCTTATCAGTCTCAAACTCCCCCAAAGGATCTGATCTCGATGAAGTTATGTCGTAATACCAATTACACAGCACAAATACGGCGCACAGTCGGCGCTGGACAGCGAAAGATCCATTCGCTCAGTTTAGTGGTACCTACTGCGTCTAACTTCGCAATGGCCGCGAACTTTCTTCATATGCCTCCCGCAGCCGTTTCTGCAATGTGTGGTGTAAGTAGAGAGAGCTTGGCGTGTTTCGGTAATAGGGATGATGACTAATTTTTTTTTCTTCGTTTATCCGGTAGATTTAGCAAAAACGTATTTTTTCTTTTTTCACTTAATATAAACATTGCAGAGATTATATTGATTTGAAAAGTCGCATGACGTCACGTTTGAGTACACTTTTAAGTGAAAATTCACTCAAAAGTGACGTCACGAGCCCCTACTCCCAAACTTTGACGCGCTTTAACTTTGACATTTTTTGGTTGATTGCCCAAAGAAAAAATACGTGTCCATTATTTTTTGATCATCTAACTGACGGACTTAATAAAATTTCGTTTACTGTACCCCGTCATCACCCCTATTCATAACGTAACAGAGATGGCAATATATTTGGTTACTACATGTTTATAAAACCGTCACGACAACTCTGTGATACAAGTGAATAGTCGAAATTCGTAATGAACATAAGTGCTTTAACTGAACTTAAATCATCATCATCAGCCTATTAATGTTCCCACTGCTGGGGCACAGGCCTTCGCTATGGATGAAATAGGGAAACTGGACCATGACCATGGCCTTGTTCGTTTTGGTGGATGCTAACGACTGCAGATGCAGCCGGGACCAACGGCTTAACGTGCCTTCTGAAGCACGGAGGAGCTCGTGATACTATATTTTAGGTCACTCATCTAATGACCGACCACTGCGAAAGTTGCGTAACTTCGCATCCGAACGCGCTAACCACTTGCGCCATCGAGCTCCTTCTTTCAGATCGAATTTAAATTATTACCGTCTTACTACATAAAAATAAGACACGGTTTCAAACATTGTTTATTTTAGGAAAATTTTGTTTTTATTTTTTGCTCTAAAACTCGTTTCGAAAGTATGTACTACTTTTTTATGCTAATAAAATTATAGTTTTTCATTGTTAACTATGAAAATACAAACCGCAACGAGTTGGCCTACGGCATAACTTTATTAGATTAGATTATTTTATTGCAAAAAATATGATACAATGAGGTGAAATGTATGCAAAACAGATTCTACAAAATTTACCATAAATGGCATGCAATTTATACATAAGACAAATAGTTAAATTAAAATAAGGGTCTTTACTATACAATTACAAGAAACAATACATATACTACAAATAATTCCATGAAGTAACTTTTTAAACTTAAATACTATCCTATCTCAACAATTATGTTAAATTTTTACTTCATCCTCTCTTTCCTTCCTTAGATATATCTGTTTTTCCTGTCATTGATATCATTATGTTTTTTCTATAACACCCCTCCTTATCTCCTTCATATTTATTTATCTTTCTTTTATGGGTTGCCTGGAAGAGATTGCTGCCTAGCAATAAGGCCGCCTATATTGTGTACGTTTTATTTATCATGTTTTAATTTACTTGTGTGTTTTTCTATGGTGTATAACAATAAAGAATATTATTATTATTATTATATTCATACAGAAACTTCAATCACATTCATTTCATTAAAATAAACGATGCAACACCAAGGCCATTACAGAATGACAACTATGTAAGTGTTGATCTTTGCTTGAGTACAGTTAGAGAGGGATGTCGCTATGTGCTATATATAGCGACATCCCTTTCTAACTATGCTCAAGACTAGATCAATCACTGAGAATCTTTCTATAATACGGGCCTAAATAAACAGCTAATTTGGATTATTGGATTGTCAAATTTGTCATTACTACGAATGAACTACGAATTATACTACGAATTTAAGCGTCAGCGAGTAATATGCAAGTCTGTTGTCTGCGTGGGGGGCGGGAGAGGGACGGAGAGAACTACGCTCTCCCTCCCACTCCTGTGAGAGCCGCGGGTCTGCCCTGGGGGGGGACCGGCCTGCATTGCACAAGCTCTCTTGATGCTGGTGCCCCTGATACTCCGGGGCACCTTCATCGGGGTGGGTCCGTTCGCGGACAATCACCTTGCGGGTGCGCGGACAGTCGGCAACGGTTGCCGCGACCACACCCGCACTCCCGGCGTGCATTGGGGGGGACTGCGGTCCTCAGAATGTACGCCGGGTGACCGGTGCAGGAGTATTGTCTGGTATTTAGTGGCCCCTCTTCAGGGCGTTAGGTAGGGCCCTGCTCATTTCACTCGGCCTAAGGGCTGGCTGAAATGAGCAGGGAGGAGTCCAACATACCTTCTTCTCGCTCCCCCGGTGGTTGAAGGATGCGTAAAGCATTTCCCAGACAAAAAAAAAATTTTGTCTGTTGTCTGCGTTATGCTCCTCATCCGCTTGTTCCCATGACTTGCACCAGAGGCGCTCATATTGTAGTAGTTTTGTGCAGACTCGGGCGGGTTACGCTAATAATTTCTTGCTCGCTACGAATTTTTCTCGCAGCCCGTTGACAATGGCCCGACAAATATTTTGTTTGCTCACGAAAATATGGGGCGAGCTTCTGGTGACTTTATTTCTTCTTCATTTTGAACTGTTTCGGTGTAACATTGCTCTTATTCGATTTTTACGTAAGTTTGTGGGTACTTTTATGTAAGTTTGCGAGCACTTTTATGGAGATACCGAGTTGCTGAATGCAGTCTGTATTAAGAGAGGACGCGAGCTAAGAGATATTTGAGTAAAAGGTATTTGATAAAAATGTAGCTGTCACGCTTTGGCAAATACCGTGTGATAGGGACATCATTAGTAATTAAGGCTGAAAATTGCGTTTAAAAATGTGCAAGATTCGAGATTTGGCTCTCGACGATTTCCTCCACGAAAATTTTATATATGTATTAGCTATTTAATAAGTATTGTATGGTTTATTTTGATGAAATGAATATGATTGAAGTTTCTGTATAGATATAATTTAAGTTTAAAAAGTAACTTCATGGAATTATTTGTAGTATGTATTGTTTCTTATAATTGTATAGTAAAGACCCTTATTTTAATATAACTATTTGTGTTTTGTATAGATTGCATGCCATTTATGGTAAAATATGTAGAATCTGCTTTGCATACATGTCACCTCATTGTACCATATTTTTTGCAATAAAGAAATCTATTCTAATCTAATAAAGTAATGCCGTTGGCCAAATCAATGCCGTTTCTATTTACACAGCTAACACTGAAAAACTATAATATTATTAGCACAAAAAAGTTGGACATGCTTTCAATACGAGTTTTAGAATAAAAAATAAAAAGAAAATTTTCCGAAACAATGTTTGAAACCGTGTCTTATTTTTATGTAGTAACACGGTTATAATTACGCTCAACTGGAAAAGACGCGGAATAAATATTAATGGCGAATACATCTCACACCTTCGTTTCGTCGACGATATCGTCATCCTGGCTGAAACCCTGCAAGACCTACAGGAGATGGTGAGTAGCCTAGCTGAACCTTCCAAACGCATCGGTCTCCGGATGAACTTGGATAAAACCAAGGTCATGTTCAACGAGCTCGTTGATCCGGGACTGGTTGCTGTTAATGGGTACTCCAGTTGTTCAGGAATATGTCTATCTAGGACAAACGCTCCGATTAGGCAAAAACAACTTTGAGAGAGAAGCCAATAGAAGAATTCGGTTGGGCTGGGCAGCATTTCGTAGCCTTCGTCAAGTCTTCTCGTCACCTATCCCTCAATGTCTCAAGTCGAAAGTCTTCGATCAGTGCGTCCTCCCAGTTATGACATACGGCGCCGAGACGTGGACACTCACGGCTGGACTGGTCCACCAGTTTAAAGTCGCTCAGAGAGCTATGGAAAGGGCTATGCTCGGAGTATCCTTGAAGGGCCGCATCAGAAATGATGTAATCCGACAGAGAACCAGAGTCACCGACATAGCCCACCGAATTAGCAAACTGAAGTGGCAGTGGGCTGGTCACATTAGCCGCAGAACTGACGGCCGATGGAGCCGTAAAGTTCTTGAGTTGAGACCGCGACTCGGTAAACGTAGTGTGGGACGCCCTGAGACAAGATGGGATCATGACATTCGTAGGCTGGCTGGAGTGGGCTGGATGAGAGTGGCAGAAAATCGGGAGCAGTGGCGTGCATTAGGAGAGACCTATGTCCAGCAGTGGACGAGCATGGGTCGATGATAATGATGATGATGATGACGGTTATAATTTAAATTTGATCTGAAAGAAGGAGCTCGATGGCGCAAGTGGTTAGTCATTGGAACTTTTACAAACATAATAAACTCTCTGTTTGACTTTTTGTAAATGATTATTAAATCACCACACTGTACGTCTTTAGTGCTGATAAAATATTGTTTGTTTTTGGCCTTTTTCGAGAGCTTCTAGTTTCTTTGGAACACAAGTAATCGAAAAAAGGTAGACGTAGGAGCATAGAATGAGTAAATTTATATTTTATGTATGAAAATCAATTCTTTAGTGATCAAAATCAAGAGGGAATCCGTAGAGAATGTTTGTATGGAAAAACGAGATTGGTTTCCAAATTAAGATTGGTTTCGGATAGCCCTCATGCTATGACAATAAAAATCTATAATCATGTACACTTATAATATAAAGAACGTAGAAATATCTGCCAAATTGAACAATCAATTAAAATCATATTTAATCCAAAAATATTTTGATACATTTAAAAAAATTTTTTGACGACAAATTTAATTAATTTTGAAGTTGACATTTTCATTATTGTTATTGCTTATTGACATAGTTAAATATATTTTATAAAATTTAATTGTTTGTTGGTTAAAAATTAAATTATTATTGTTATTGTTGTTTATTGAAATTGTTAAATCTATTTTATAAAATTTAATTGTTGTGTAAAAAAGAAATGTGAACAAAGTATCTCTTATCTATTAGACAAGTCCGTCCGTCCGTCCGTCCGTGGTGCTGTTTCAGCGGCCAAACCGTAAGAGATAGATAAAGAGAATGTTTAAGTTATAAGTTAAGAATAGTCTGATAAGACTACAAACCGGATTTGAGTAACGTAGCACTTCCGGTTTTCGAGAAATCACGAATTTCAAACGAAACCACACAAAATCTCCGAAGTTCTCAATTAATTAAATACAGTTATGATTTTATTTATTTTTTAAGCATTAAACTGCTAGATGTTAAAATCTAAAGAAAAGTTTACTAGAAAAAAATCCACGCCGTCCCGTCCGCTGTCTGGTCCGCGTGGATTTTTTTTCTAGTAAACTTTTCTTTAATTAAATACAATTTTTGTTTTTTTTAATTTTAGTTTAAAGTTTTGGTGAACATTTGTTCACTGGTTTGCTAGATAAAACATAATTATTTAACAAGCCCTCTGGCTTGATATTTGCTATGCCCATGCAGGGTGTCACATATTTACCTTACATAAATTAATGTACCATCATGAATGTAATGTGACATGCAATAAATAAATAAAAAATGGATGCGTGTACTTATGTAGGCGCGTGAGAAGTTATCCTTCTTTGGCATCGTTTAAAATTAGTTTTTAATTGCATGCAAATAATTAATTACAATAAATTAATAAAAAGTCTGGAAAAGGACACAGTCAATAAAGTTCAGTTTTAATTTGAAAAAATAAATAAATAATCAAAATATTCAATTAAAATCGCTACTGAATATAATTTATTAGAACATATGTGATTTGCACTTGTATGAAACTCAAACGCGTATTCCGAATATACAAACTAGAAACATGTGGATAAATATTATAAATATGAATACCTATAACTGTTACTTTATTACAAAAAATAAAGATGTGGTTTTTGGTTCTACTACACCAATGGTCAAGAGATGGCGCTGTAGTCTCCTGAATCGCGCTTTGGTTCCGTTGTTCCAGATTAATAAATACTTTTGATAGGCCTTCTCAATGCAGTCGTTAGCACCCACTAAATAGAGATTCTATTTCTATTTAATGTGCGGTAAACACAAAAGTGTTACAGTGATGCGCGCGCATCTTAAAATTTCACTCTCATCATTTTTTCATAACGCGCCTAAAGAAGTATAACTTCAATAAATAAATAAACATTGTCCGCTTCTCACTCTTAACTGGGTGCTTCGTGAAAAGTTTGTGTCTACCGTTGTTCTGAACTTTAATTTGTAATTTTTGCTCAGTTCTGAAGACTACTTGAGCCATTGTAAGTGTGTGCATACGGAGTGCTCTAGAAAAGCTGTTTATTATATATTTTAAAATCCTTGGATATCTTTTGAACATTGTAACTTTACGCTGCAAGGCCTGCACGTAGTGTTTGAGCGGGAATAAAACGGTTTGATGTGATCTCATATTTTCTTGTTTCTCATAGAGACTTTTCATCGTGAGTCGTAAAAACATATTTAGGTATCAGGTATAGCGTCTCAATAAACATAAGATGGCTAGTGCATTTAAACTCCATTTAAAATATTTTCATAATTGTTTCTTAGGTTTTCACGCACATCACTCATTAAATAAAACTAGTTTTTACGGGTTAATGCACGAAACTTTATTTATTTATGCAGACGATGCAGACCTGAAAAGGCTGCGAAACGTCAATAAATAAATAAAGTTTCGTGCATTAACCCGTAAAAACTAGTTTTATTTATATTTTCATAACTTTATTTGTTTTAGATATATTTTTTATTTTTTAAGCATGTAACTGCTTGATGTTTAAATCTAAAGAAAATATAACTAGAAAAAAATCCACTCGGACCGGGCGAATGCACTATAACCAATTATGCTACGGCGGCCCTGATTGCCGCGTCGAATTGCAGCTTAAGAATGGCTAGAAGAATTTCGACGCGGCAATCAGGGCCGCCGTAGCATAATTGGTTAGTGCATTCGCCCGGATTGCGAAGGGTGCGGGTTCGAGTCCCGTCTGCTGCCTGGTCCGAGTGGAATTTTTTCTAGTTATATTTTCTTTATTTCTTTTAATTAGTTTAAACCGTATCTGTTATTTATACAGACAAATCGCAAAGCATTAATTTATTGGCAGAGAATGAGGCAATTTCCAAATTAATAGATAATGTACAGAATAGAACAGAATCTTTAAAGCGATCAGTAAAGAGTGCCACGCCAATACACATGCCGATTTTTCTTTTCAAATGACTTTCTTTCGTACTGGGTGTAATTACTTCAAGTCATATTTGTTTCTTAGGTTTTCACGCACATCACTCATTAAATAAAACTAGTTTTAACGGGTTAATGCACGAAACTTTATTTATTTATTGACGTTTCGCAGCCTTTCGCAGCAGACCTGCTGCTTCGTCAGAATGATATATGACAATCTAACAATGAAATACCGAACGCTCAATAAAAGTCTTTCGAAGGTAGCTCGACAAAATTAAATTAAAAAAAAAAAACATTCTGACGAAGCAGACCTGAAAAGGCTGCGAAATGTCAATAAATAAATAAAGTTTCGTGCATGAACCCGTTAAAACTAATTTTATTTACTTCAAGTCACTTTTGAATCTGTATCTGTGTAAGGAAAGATTTTCCTGCTTTGGTTGAGTTTTTTTCCATTGGCTCAGTGTATTTGAAGAGTCACGGTCGTGAAACACAGTTTCCATGGTGGACGAAAGGAATCAAATTAACTCTCTTTTTCTTGAGACGATTGAGGATTATTTATTTACAAATAGGTAATTAAAAACAAGGAGAACATTTGACTCGACTTGTCAATCGATTCATATTCGTTCGATGTAGTAGGGAGACGAACATTTTTTTTTATAGATAGGTCTGACAAATGACTCCACCCCACCTGATGTTAAGTGAAGGTGAAGTCCAGAAGCGAAGATAGCTGATACAGCAGTTTTACCCGCCACACCAGCCATCCTCACCCTGCCGGCCTGCATGTTGCTTCTTCACGCCTCTTTTAAAAGATCCCAGGTTGTAAGAGGGAGGGAACACGTGAGCGGGCAGAGCATTCCATTTTACATTTCTAATTTAAACGTGTCGCCTGAAGTTGATAACTGAATTTCTGTAGAATAGACTATGTCGTATTGTTGATATTAAACAACTTTTATTTTTATTTATTTACTATCATGTACAAAAGTAAACAGATGTTACATATATTCTTAGTTATAATATATGACCCTGTAGGTAAGGATATCGCAAAATCAAGTTGATAAAATTATATAATAATAAATAAGTTTAATAATTAATAGATTTTGAGTAGCTCGATGGCGCCAGTGGTTAGCGCTTTCCGCTGCGATCGTTGAATTTAAGCAACTTTCGCAGTGGTCGGTCATTGGATGGGTGACCGAAAATTTAATATCGCGAGCTCCTCCGTGCTTCGGAAGGCACGTTAAGCCGTTGGTCCCGGCTACATCTGCAGTCTTTAGCACCCACGCACTGGGCCCGCGTGGTGGGTTATGGCCCAATCTCCCTATTTCATCCATAGGGAAGGCCTGTGCCCCAGCAGTGGGGACATTAATAGGCTGATGATGATGAAATAAGTTTGCATAAGTATAATATTCAATTTAATGCATATTTCATTATTATTAACATTTCTATAAGAATCTCGGTCATTGCATTATGTCAATATATTCAATTATAATAATTAAATAGTGCATAGTACTTTAAATTGTTATCTTTGTTCAACGGTGAATTTAATTTTCGGTTGCCTGGGCCTTTGCAAATAGAGGAACAATACAAATATTCCGGATCTAACAAATAAACTAATGCACGCGTGCAATCCACTCGCCAAGTTTTTGCGCGCCAAGCAAAACGTAACGAATTACAAAATGGCGTCGCGTTTCACCTGTCAACCGACGCAATCCATCATGGCGGCTCCGCCAAAATGAAACGCTTTGTCCACGTAAAATGGCGGGTGTCTTTAATAAATGCATGTAAGCCCGGTCCCGAGCTCGAGAAATAAATGTGTTTTCTATCTAAATACGAGTCTGTGGACATGGATAGTGCTTTTTTAAAATATAATAAGTTTTATATAATAAAACAAGTTTCAACGGTATCATCATCATCATCATCAGCCTATTTATGCCCCCACTGCTGGGGCACAGGCCTTCCCTATGGATGGAATAGGGAGATTGGGCCATGACCCACCACACGGGCCCAGTGCGGATTGGCGGGTGCGAACGACTGCAGATGCAGCCGGGACCAACGGCTTAACGTGCCTTCCGAAGCACGAAGGAGCTCGAGACAGTAAATTTTTGGTCACCCATCCAATGACCGACTACTGCGAAAGTTGCGTAACTTCAACGATCGCAGCCGAATGCGCTAACCACTTGCGCCATTAAGCTACTAAACGGTATAGATACGCTGATTTAAAAGGCAGGCCATTAAAAATCATAATTCTGACGACGTACCCCGAAAAGAATGCGAAATTCCATTATTTAATGAGTGCTGTGCGTGAAAACCTAAGAATAAAATAGTTTTATAAAAGTTGCAACTTTCCGTGTCATTTATTTTTAAAACATATACCTATAATCCAATAAGTTCGGTAAGTCTAAAGTGATGGGTTTGGGGTTTAAAGCGATTTGAAGAAAAAGCTTTTTGCATTCGCCATAGAAAAGAACTGTCAAAAGCACGATAGGCTGTAACGTCTAATTTACACAGTGAAACGTCTAAAAAGGCAATGTGTTGCTTTGTCCGGACATTTGGCAAAACCAGAAAAAAAACATAGAATGTTAAACCACCTCTAATAGGAGTGCTGACTTTTTGGCGGGATCGGGAAGCGTCATATTAGCCGTTTTGTTTTTCTTGTTAAAAATTGTGTTGTTGCGGATGTTAGTGTGTAATAATGGTGGATTATTAACCAGTAAGTGTTCGAGAACATGCACAAGTGTTGGCAAGTGAAACAAAATAGCGGAAAGTGTCTTTCGAGGTTCCCTCAAGAAGTCCACGGGGAGGTTCCAGTAAATCCCCACACTTTTACTGAAACGTAGGGAAGGGGGGTTTGACTTGACTGCCACTTACTTTGACTTGATTTATTACTTTGACCGCGAGTGCTATAGTATTTGTAAACTTTTTAACACTTGACATTGGCTAAATGAACCAGCCGTGCGAAGCCATTTAGAAAAAAAATAGGAGTGCTTTTATTTAGATTATTTTTTCTATGACAACGGTTAACGTGAGTTTCCTTAAAATTTAATTGAATTCTTTATCAAGTAATGAACTAATCTTTAAAAGCCCCCTAAGAACCCTGTATGATTTATATTCAGCATTTCACACAACACTTTCTGAGCACAATAACGCTGTGTTTACAATACAGACAGACAGAAGGAGGCACCGGAGAGCAGTTTCATTTATCAAAGCTTGCGGAGAGATGGCGGCCCAGATATCTCGCCTCAGGTTACACTAGTGTTGCCGAACTATCGATATTAAAACTATCGACAGTTTACATCGAAAATCATGTACCCTATCGATAGGCCTATCGATAGAATCGATACAACCGATAGTATCGATAGCTCAGAATAAGGCAATACTATCGAATGAGTGCAATACTATAGATACTATCGATACTATTGTAGTTCGATAATAACAAAATATTGATAGTATCGATACTATCGATAGTGTTGATTTTATCTGCAACAAAACTATTGATAGTATCGATACTAGCGATTGTTTTAGACTAAAGTTTATCCATAGTATCGATAGAATTTAACTCATCCGATAGTATTGGCTTTTTCTGTGCTATCGGTAATATCGATACTATTGATAGTATCGATACTATCGATAAGCCGATCGATTGTCATACGATTGGTTGGCTATCGATAGACTATCGATTAATCATCGATAGTTGACTATCGATCGGCAACACTAGGTTACACTGGCTGCATCCACTTACAATTGTGGCAGTTTAACTTGAATGGGTATGTGATCGTTACATTAGACATTGGGACTGTTTCGGCGTTATAGAACGTGGAAACTTAGGTTTGACGGGAGTTATATGAATACTAGCAAACCAGTGAACCAAATGTTCACCAAAACCTGATTTAAAAAATGTATTTAATTAATTGAGAACTTCGGAGATTTTGTGTGGTTTCGTTTGAAATTATTTAGTTAAAAAAAAAAATAACCTTTAAATAGTTAATTAAAATTGTGATAATTACAAAATAGAAATCACGTGATTTCTCGAAAACCGGAAGTGCTACGTTACTCAAATCCGGTTTGTAGTCTTATCAGACTATTCTTAACTTATAACTTAAATATTCTCTTTATCTATCTCTTACGGTTTGGCCGCTGAAACAGCACCACAGACAGACGGACGGACGGACTTGTCTAATAGATAAGAGATTCAGATTTCCAAATATTTGACAGAAGTAGAAGTTTCGTCAACAACAAATTATGTTAGCACAAAGCGTAAAATTTTCATGTGCATCTGAATTGAGTGATTCTTGTTTAGTTTTCAATAAAACCAAAACGTACGTTTAGTGTAAAATTGTCAAAACTCATAACCGAAATCAAAAAATTTGACACTCTCAGGCGATCGAAGATATTGCCCAACATTATGGATCGCTCAATTCAGACATTAGGCAAAATAGTATACGCTGAATGTCAGAAAACTTTAACGCTGTTGACGAAATGACACCCGGCATTTAGTGCCAAAGTTGTATACTTTTTTAATTTTTTTATCTGTGTTTCATAATTGGGTAACGTAGTCTGGCAATATTTGTCATCAGCAGCTAGCTGTCAATGTCTGTTAACGCCATCTATCGTAAGCTTGCGAAAACACATTTACCTTATCCCTTCCTCTAAACTCACCTGTTGTCGACTTCGTCCGCGGCGCTGCCATCGCTGCAATTCGAACCAACGGACGAAAAAAGGGCAACGGCCTGTGTGTGCTCTGATCGCCGAGAGGAGACACCAAGAAACTCCCACGACGAGAAAAAACCGCGCTCCGGAGACGCTTTTCGCCTACACATATTTCCGCCCCGGGGCCCGCGAACATCCCGCGAACATTAGTGTAAAAAAGAAATAGTGGCGCGCCACAGGCGAACATTTCCAGGACAGGAAGAACAGGCGTCAAGGAACCAGCCCAACAAACCAACAGGTACCCCCTTTCCCACAGTTTCCCTCTAGTTTTTGTGTTTTCTTCTTGTATATAATCGCACATCCGCGCCGGGAATTTGTTTTGTTTTATGGCGTGACCATTATTTAGTGGTCCTTTAGCCGCATTCATCCACCCGCCCTTACTGGTATTTACCCAGTAAGAGTATTTATCCGCTCCAATATTGTACATATTATATATATTTTCGCTTATTTTTCGTATTATAAGCCCGCAACGCATTTTCGTTCTCATAAAACGAAAGCACGGTGTCGTGGCTCGCTCATATATATATCTACCGCCCCATTAGAATAAAATTATTCATCTAATAGGAGAACAATACAAATTATTATAACACCCATATGTATTTATATAATTAATTAAAGGTTCCAGTAAATACTTAACCAGTATAAGTATACCTACATTTCAAAGTACCTACATATTTGATATTTGTCACATTTATTTACCCGTGATTGGATATTTTATAAAGGTGCATAGAATAAAAACAACAACGCTTACATATTTAATTACTTACGCATTTGTCATTTGTTTGCATTCATAATGGACCCGAAAAAGGATTCGCCTAGTACGCAAAATCAAAAATTACTTATGTTGGAAGCTAAGCGTAATGCCTTATTTGAATGCATGCAAGAGATTTATGACTTGTCAAATACACTAGGATCCGGTAATCAAGGCGTGGAAATTTTCCTCGATGCTAGTAGTAACATTGACACATTACGTTCTGAATTTAAAAACTTATTAGATGAGTACAACAGGTGTTTACTAAAAGAGAAACCGAACTTTGCAATAGATTACAAAAGCTTTGTCGCATTCGAACGACTATACGGCCGGGTTAAGAGATTGGTGACCATTCATAGCCGCGATCTGCTTGCCGAGAAGAAGAGTGAAGATGCACCGCGTAAAACGCGTCCCTCCTTACCACCGTTAGAACTCGTGTCGTTTGACGGAGACATACGCAAGTGGCCTCTGTTCTTCGCTAGTTATAAGTCTACTGTTCACGAAAACCCATCGCTTTCAGACGCTGAGAAACTTTATTATTTGTTAGGTAAAATTTCGGGTAAAGCTCAAACCGCTTGCGCCGGGATTACCCCCTGCGCAGAAAATTATGATTTAATTATTCAAACGCTAGTAGAAAAGTATGAGGACAAGCGTACTTTAGTCAGTTCACATATAAACAATTTATTAGATTTTAAACCCATACAAAGCGCATCGGTTGTAAATTACGATGCCTTTCTTGAAAATTTCGTAAATTCAGTCCGCGCACTCCAAAATATCAAGGTAAACGACCTTAGCGATATTATTGTTTTGCAGTTGGCGTTGAGAAAATTAGACACTGAGACAGTACGTAATTTCGAACAAAAAACCGATTCTTCC
This sequence comes from Chilo suppressalis, assembly GCA_902850365.2. NCBI lineage: Eukaryota > Metazoa > Arthropoda > Insecta > Lepidoptera > Crambidae > Chilo > Chilo suppressalis. Next base: position 31,388,301 of record OU963898.1, on the reverse strand, counting down.
AAACTACCTACATTCAATGATTTAGTAAATTTTATGCAAAATCAGTCAAAAATATTAACTCGTACGGCAGTAGCCACCTACACCGCCACCTGTTCGAAACAAACAATTGGAAATATTCGCTCGCGCTCTAATATTAAGAATAATAATAATTCGCCGCCAAACTATCAATCATATATTGTTAATTCTGTTGTGAACAGCGCCCGCGGTTCTCCGGCCTCCAAATGCATGTGTAGTAATTTCACACATCAACATTTATTTAAATGTTCAAACTTTAATAAATTATCTCCTTTGGAACGTTTTAAAGTGGCTAAAGATTTAAACGCATGTATAAACTGTCTTAGTACAGTACACAAAGTTTCGGCTTGTAATTCAAGTATGTGTTGCCGTGTGTGCAAATCGAAACATCACACACTATTGCATTTTTCCAACATAACAACGAATCCAGGCGCACCGGTGACGTCAGCCGACACAGCTGCATCGCTCACGCGCACACAGCCTACGTCGTTGACTAATACAGACGTAACGCTATGCGCTACGTCTAGTGATTCATTACATCGCTCCAGTAAGACACCGCGTGACTGTTTCGCTGATACTACGCAATGCACACCGCACACAACTATATTATTAGCGACCGCGCAAGTTTATTCTTATGACTTGTCTCATAACAAACACACCGTTCGTGTTCTGTTGGACACCGCTTCGCAAAGCCATTTTATAACTAAGCAATGTTGCGAGCGTTTAGGTATACAAACTAACGAAATAAAGCGAACGTTAATCAAAGGTTTTGGAGGTTCCGAGAATATCGTAAATAATTCCGCTAACTTTAAATTTTCTTCTCGGTTTAATGCAAATATAAATTTTAATGTAAATTGTTTAATTGTTGAGAAAATCACTGAAAATTTACCTTCCGCTGTGGTTGACAAATCTTCGTTGCCACATTTTCTCAACTTGCCATTGGCAGACGAATCATTTTCGATACCTGACAAAATAGATGTTTTGATAGGCGCCTCGTTGTTTCCGCATTTATTATTAGCCGATGTACTCCACCACAACGGCTCGGCGCCCCCCGCGATTAATACAGTGTTGGGTTATATTATTATGGGTTCCGTACCCACCGCTTACCACCGCGCCGACGCGTCGTCACCGCTCACCTCGTGTTGTGCTATCACCGCTCCCGAATCTATAGAAATGACTTTAAAAAGGTTCTGGGAATTAGAAGAAGTACCTTCGCCGTCCATTCAACGTCCGGATGACGTTGAATGTGAAGAATTTTATTGTTCCACCACTGTAAGGGATCCTACCAGTGGCCGATACGTCGTGGCGTTACCTTTTCGTGAGGACGCTTATTCCCTCGGGAATTCCGAGTTCATCGCTCGCAAGCGATTTTTGTGTTTAGAGCGCAAGTTAGAAGCGTCTCCCAAATTGCGCACCGCTTATGATGCCGCTATCAATGAGTATATTGATAAACAATATTTATCTCCCGCTCGCGCGGAAGACCCCACTCTTCCGTCGTATATTATTCCGCACCACGGCGTAGCCCGTGATGACAAACCGCTGCGACCCGTGTTAGACGCGAGCTGTAAAACGTCGACTAATATTTCGCTCAACGATATTCTGCACGGTGGCCCTAATCTACAGGGCGAACTATTTCAAATTATTTTAAATTTTCGTCTACATGCTATAGCTATGAGTGCGGACTGTCGACAAATGTTTTTACAAATAATAATACGCGATTGCGATCGTCGCTTTCTAAAAATATTTTATCGATTTAATCCGCAAGAGCCTCTGATGCTTTATGAATTTAATCGAGTTTGTTTTGGTCTCAAGTCAAGCCCGTTTCACGCATTACGCTGCGTTCGTCAGTTAATTAGCGACCATGGGGATAAGTACCCCCTCGCGCGAGATATAGCTTCTCGGTCGTTGTATATGGACGACTTGGCCTACTCAAGCCCCAGTAGCGAACAAGCCATTGCGGCCAGTAAACAGCTGATCGATATGTTCAAGGAAGCTCAATGGGACTTAGTAAAATGGAACAGCAATTCAAATGCTGTACTAGACACCATTCCTGATACTCACAAGCTCACCATCGCCGTTGAGTTTGACAAGCACGCGCCTTCTAAAATACTTGGTCTATATTGGTGTAGGGACTCTGATGAATTCTATTTTAATGTATCGGTCCCCACCGATAACACTTGTACCAAAAGATCAATTTTATCCACCGTGGCGAGGTTGTGGGATATCACCGGTTTTATCGCACCGACTGTGTTGTGCGCGAAACTTATCATAAAGCGCTTATGGCAACTAGGAGTCGATTGGGACGAAGCTCCCCCTTCGGAATTGGTCAAACAGTGGTTACAGTTCCGTTCCGAGCTTCTAGCTTTAAACGATATTCGCATCCCGCGTCACGTCGGCGTCGCTGGCAATTGCGTCATTTCCTTAATAGGATTTTCAGACGCAAGTGAAAGCGCGTATGGTGGTGTAGTGTACCTACGCGTAGAAACTAACAGAGGTGTCACAGTACGGTTGGTCTGCGCGAAGTCTAAGGTCGCACCAACTACCCCTCATACTATCGCTAGATTGGAGCTCTGTGGGATTGTGCTTCTCGCAAAATTAATGCGTACGGTCTTAAATAATTATGCCGCCACATTAAATATAAATATTTTCGCTTTCACCGATTCTAAGGTAGCGCTTTACTGGATAAAGAGTTTACCCCATCGTTGGCAGACATTCGTCGCAAATCGTGTCGTCAAAGTGACCGAAAATATTCCTGCCGAAAATTTCCATCACGTCGCCGGGTCCGAAAACCCCGCCGATTGTTTATCGCGTGGCCTAACGCCACAGAAACTAGTGAAGCATCCCCTCTGGTTTCATGGTCCACCGTGGCTATTGTCCGATTGTTCACTTTGGCCATTCAACGATGGAGATTTTCTAACTTCCGTCTCCGAAGTGCCGGAACAGAAGTTATGTGTTTATACCGCTACCGCCCTCGCTAGGGAGTCTGTAATTTACGCTCTTGCTCTTCGCAAATCATCATGGAGCAAACTCCTCCGTATAACAGTTTATATTTTTCGATTCGCGAGAAAGTTGCAACGCCGCGCATCCGCAACTATTACGGCGGCCGATTTGAGTTTCGCCGAAGTTCAAATTATTAAAGTGTTACAGCACGTGTATTTCGCTGACGAGATTTCAAAGCTTAAGAGTGCTGAACCTTGTTCACCCGCATTTAATAAACTTCACCCGTTCATTGAGAACGATGTAATTCGAGTAGGTGGTCGGCTTTCAAATTCTGCCCTTAAGTACGCTCAAAAATATCCATTTATATTACCGCGACACGATCATATAGTGCATTTAATCGTAGATTATTATCATCGTACATACCTGCATGCTGGGCCCGAACTGCTTATGTCTTTGCTCAGACAAAGATATTGGATCATGTCCGCCCGCCGCATTGTACGCCAGCGCATACATAAATGTAATCTTTGCTTCCGCGCCAAACCACGACCTACCCTTCCATTAATGGCAGATTTGCCCGATTTCCGCGTTCGTCCCGTTATAAAGCCGTTCACGCATACGGGATGTGACTACGCCGGCCCCATCTCGTATACGCCAATCCGCCGTAGAGGTGTTCGATCCGAAAAGACATATATATGCGTGTTCACTTGCCTCACGACTCGCGCTGTTCATATTGAATTGGTAACCGACCTAAGCACTCCTACCTTTCTCGCAGCTTTTAAAAGGTTTTTATCTCGTCGCGGTCCCGTGAAATGCATGTACTCTGATAATGGTACGAATTTTGTCGGCGCGAATTCATATTTGAGAGATTTTTATCGATTTTTACGCAATCAAACCTCATATTTCGAAGATTTCTTTTCGAGGAATCAAATAGAATGGAGGTTCAACCCCCCTTCCGCTAGTCATTTTGGTGGATGTTGGGAGAGCATGGTGAAAGTGATAAAGAATCACCTTTATAAGGTAATAGGACAGCAACTCCTTTCTTATGAGGAATTGCTTACGGTTTTAACACAGATAGAATGTTTACTAAATTCGCGTCCACTTACCGTGTTAAGCTCGGATCCTTCGGAGCCTACGGCTTTGACTCCCAGCCATTTTTTAAATAATTTCCCTTTACCGTCACTACCCGCACCTGAGGTTACAGATAACGTTTCTCTACTTCAGAGACATTCTTTATTAGACAAGTTGGTACAGTCGTTCTGGAAGCGATGGAGTGTAGAATATCTCCACAGCCTTCAAGTTAGACAGAAGTGGAATACGCTCTCCGCTCCTATCACCCTCGGCGTGATAGTGGTCATAATAGTAGATAATGCGCCACCTCTCTCTTGGCCTCTGGCAGTAGTAGAAAAAATTCACCCTTCTAAGGATGGTATCGTGCGCGTAGCTACTGTCAGAACCCCTCGAGGAACGTATACACGCCCGGTTGTTCGTTTATGTCCTTTACCAACTCAATAACATATTTATCACAACTATACTTTACACTAAAATTAGAATAATAATTTAAGATTAAGTATAATGTGTAGTTTAATGTATGTAAGTATATATATTTTAGTCAATTAGTAAATTCCGCTTAATTCGCTATAACACAAGTAAGTGTTTGGATTATTGTTATTCTCGCCTTTATTATGATTGTTTTAAAGGTGACCCTTTAAGGGGGGGTGGATATGTTAACGCCATCTATCGTAAGCTTGCGAAAACACATTTACCTTATCCCTTCCTCTAAACTCACCTGTTGTCGACTTCGTCCGCGGCGCTGCCATCGCTGCAATTCGAACCAACGGACGAAAAAAGGGCAACGGCCTGTGTGTGCTCTGATCGCCGAGAGGAGACACCAAGAAACTCCCACGACGAGAAAAAACCGCGCTCCGGAGACGCTTTTCGCCTACACATATTTCCGCCCCGGGGCCCGCGAACATCCCGCGAACATTAGTGTAAAAAAGAAATAGTGGCGCGCCACAGGCGAACATTTCCAGGACAGGAAGAACAGGCGTCAAGGAACCAGCCCAACAAACCAACAGGTACCCCCTTTCCCACAGTTTCCCTCTAGTTTTTGTGTTTTCTTCTTGTATATAATCGCACATCCGCGCCGGGAATTTGTTTTGTTTTATGGCGTGACCAATGTCAAATACGTAGGTTTGTCATCAAAAGGGTTTCTATATCAAAAAATATTAATCATTAAATAACTTCTTTCCACGATTTACTAAAAATAAGGCAAAAGTAGTTTTATGTAGCAAATAATTTTGGCTTTATTTTGAGACCAAATTCAACTGTATACAAGTTTAGCATTTTTTCTATGAAAAGTGCCGGGTCTCCTTTTGATATTAAAAAAATAATGTTATGTACATAACTTTTTAACTATAAGCATTTGTGGTGTGTTATAAATTTGTACAGATATTTCCAAAAGTTACCTTCAAGGTGACAAACAAATATTATGCACTTCGTAAACATAACGCCGTATTTCTAGGATCACTCAATCTATTATAGATATTAACGGGATTGTTACCATGTACCTTGTTTTTTATGAGTCTCCGATATTTCGGCACTGTTGCAAGCGCCATGATCACGGAGTAACTGAAGTAATTGCGGGTAGATGTTATTGGCAGACATATCGGTCTACCCTCTGACGTCGTCTTTTACTGCGCTCGATACTACCACTATATATAATGTTAATATCTATAATGTTAGTGACCATGAAAGTTTAAAACAATATATCACTCAATCTAAATGCGTCAGGATTGAATGATCCAATGAAACTATCATAGATTCCTGGATTTACGTTGATGTAACTTGATTTTTTGTAAAATTATGTGACAAATTCTGTACTTTTTTTTAGTATCAAAATTTCGTTCAGAGCTTTAAAGTTTTCTGAGATTCAGCACATTTTAGGCAATATCTTCGATCGCCTTTGAGTGACATTTTTTTTGATTTCGGTTATGAGTTTTGACAATTTTACACTAAGCGTACGTCCTGGTTTTATTGAAAACTAAAAAAGGATCACTCAATTCACATGCACATAAAATTTTCTCAATCGCTTATGATTTTTTAGCATTTCATTAGTTATGAAGCTTACCTACATTAAGCACGATTAATCTTATAACTTTTTTGAGAAATTTGTTAGTTTATACTAATATTATAAAGCTCGATGGCGCAAGTGGTTAGCGCGTTCCGCAGCGATCGTTGAATTTAAGCAACTTTCGCAGTGGTCGGTCATTGGATGGGTGACCATAATTTACTATCTCGAGCTCCTCCGTGCTTCGGAAGGCACGTTAAGCCGTTGGTCCCGGCTGCATCTGCAGTCGTTAGCACCCACCAACCCGCACTGGGCCCGCGTGGTGGGTCATAGCCCAATCTCCCTATTCCATCCATAGGGAAGCCTGTGCCCCAGCAGTGGGGACATTAATAGGCTGATGATGACTAATATTATAAAGAGTTTTTTTTGAAGTTATACTTCTTTAGGCGCGTTATGAAAAAATGATGAGAGTGAAATTTTTAGATGCGCGCGCATTACTGTAACCCAAAAGTAACAGCATGAAGTTGGCCGCGGGCGCGTTATGAATGTTAGTGTCTAACTTAGTGGTTTATTAACCACTTAGTGGCTAATAATCCACCATTATTAGACATCTGTTCGAAAGGTACTTTGAACGATCCACGGAGCTCCATAAGATGATCGCGTTGTCAAAAACAATGTTGGCACGCTCGTCGCCTCTGATCACTGTTTTCATATTCATAATATTTATCCACATGTTTCTAGTTTCTATATAGACACAACATGTTTTAGTTACTTACAAGTGCTAATTACATATGGACTAATAACTTAAATTCAGTAGTGATTTTAATTGAATATTTATTTAATTTTTCAAATTAAAACTGAACTTAATTGACTGTGTTAACTATCCTTTTCCAGTCCTTTTATTATTTTATTGTAATTATTAATTATTTGCATGCAATTAAAAAATATTTTTAATGATGCTAAAGAAGTATAACTTCTCACGCGCATACATAAGTTCACGCATCCATTTTTGAAGTTATACTTCTTTAGGCGCGTTATGAAAAAATGATGAGAGTGAAATTTTAAGATGCGCGCGCATCACTGTAACACAAAATTTCGCTTTAGCGACCAACTTCATGCTGTTACTTTTGTGTTTACCGCACATTAAGAAAATCTACCAACAAAATAGAAATAGAATCTCTATTTAGTTTTTTTTTTAAATCAGGTTTTGGTGAACATTTGGTTCACTGGTTTGCTAGTTTAGTGTATAATTGTCAAAACTCATAACCGAAATCAAGAAATTTGTCACTCTCAGGCGATCGAAGATATTGCCCAACATATGGATCACTCAATTCAGACATTAGGCAAAATAGTATACGCTGAATCTCAGAAAACTTTAACGCTGTGAACGAAATTTTGATATTAAAAAAATAATGTAACACAACATAACTTTTTAACTATAAGCATTTGTGGTGTGTCATTAATTTGTACAGATATTTCCAAAAGTTACCTTCAAGGTGGCAAACAAACATTATGCACTTTGTAAACATAACGCCGTATTTCTAGGATCACTCAATCTATTATAGATATTAACGGGATTGTTACCATGTACCTTGTTTTTTATGAGTCTCCGATATTTCGGCACTGTTGCAAGCGCCATGATCACGGAGTAACTGAAGTAATTGCGGGTAGATGTTATTGGCAGACATATCGGTCTACCCTCTGACGTCGTCTTTTACTGCGTTCGATACTACCACTATATATAATGTTAATATCTATAATGTTAGTGACCATGAAAGTTTAAAACAATATATCACTCAATCTAAATGCGTCAGGATTGAGTGATCCAATGAAACTATCATAGAGTCCTAGATTTACGTTGATGTAACTTGATTTTTTGTAAAATTATGTGACAAATTCTGTACTTTTTTTTTAGTATCAAAATTTCGTTCAGAGCTTTAAAGTTTTCTGAGATTCAGCACATTTTAGGCAATATCTTCGATCGCCTTTGAGTGACAAATTTTTTGATTTCGGTTATGAGTTTAGACAATTTTACACTAAACGTACGTCTTGGTTTTATTGAAAACTAAAAAAGGATCACTCGATTCACATGCACATAAAATTTTCTCAATCGCTTATGATTTTTTAGCATTTCATTAGTTATGAAGCTTACCTACATTAAGCACGATTAATCTTATAACTATTTTGAGAAATTTGTTAGTCTATACTAATATTATAAAGAGTTTTTTTTTGAAGTTATACTTCTTTAGGCGCGTTATGAAAAAATGATGAGAGTGAAATTTTTAGATGCGCGCGCATTACTGTAACACAATAGTAACACCATGAAGTTGGCCGCGGGCGCGTTATGAATGTTAGTGTCTAACTTAGTGGTTTATTAACCACTTAGTGGTTAATAAACCACTAAGTGGTTAATAAAGCTTTAGCGACCAACTTCATGCTGTTACTTTTGTGTTTACCGCACATTAAGAAAATCTACCAACAAAATAGAAATAGAATCTCTATTTAGTGGGTGCTAACGACTGCATTGTGTAGGCCTATCAAAAGTATTTATTTATCTGGAACAACGGAACCAAAGCGCGATTCAGGAGACTACAGCGCCATCTCTTGACCATTGGTGTAGTAGAACCAAAAACCACATCTTTATTTTTTGTAATAAAGTAACAGTTATAGGTATTCATATTTATAATATTTATCCACATGTTTCTAGTTTGTATATTCGGAATAGGTACGTGTTTGAGTTTCATACAAGTGCAAATCACATATGTTCTAATAAATTATATTCAGTAGCGATTTTAATTGAATATTTTGATTATTTATTATTTTTTTCAAATTAAAACTGAACTTTATTGACTGTGTCCTTTTCCAGACTTTTTATTAATTTATTGTAATTAATTATTTGCATGCAATTAAAAACTAATTTTAAACGATGCCAAAGAAGGATAACTTCTCACGCGCCTACATAAGTACACGCACCCATTTTTTTTTTCAAATTAAAACTGAACTTTATTGACTGTGCCCTTTTTCAGACTTTTTATTAATTTATTGTAATTAATTATTTGCATGCAATTAAAAACTAATTTTAAACGATGCGAAAGAAGGATAACTTCTCACGCGCCTACATAAGTACACGCACCCATTTTTTTTATTTAAAATTGTTTGTTTATTTGTATTGAATAGACTCCGAAACTACTGGACCGATTTGATAAGTTCTTTCACATTTAGAATTCTACATTATCCCCTATGAACATAGGCTATAGAGTATTTTCAGAAAGTTAGGTTTCCGTACGAAAACTTGATAATTTAACCCAATGTGTAAAAAAAAAACATCTTAAAAATAACCTTATATCGCGTACGTTGCGGAAGACATTGCCAATAGAGCAAAGTGATGTACTAAAGTTTTATAGAGGACATCAATATCTACAAAAAAGTTCGCAATACCATAATTATCTTATACTATAATTATTAGCTTCCTCGCTACTGCAGTGCCTCAGGCATTTTTGCCGATGCAGGAGTCGACGACTTCTATGCGGTTATTCGCAAAAAAGTTGGCTCATTAGTAAGAAGAGTGAGAGAGAGCACGAACAGCGTCCTGAGGATGGTAGGGGACCGGCTGGACTCCGTGCTGCTGGGCCGGTTCACTGAGCTGCACGTGCTGCGTTCACGTGTGTGGTGAATCCGCCCCGCTGTATGGGGCTCCACGCCAATATTTGTTAAATTTTATTTTATTGTATTGTCTTATTGTTACTAACATAGCATTTAAGTCAATTATACTAACATACCTATGGACTCTGTCTGAAAATAAATGATTTTTATTTATTTATTATTTATAATTATGTCTAACTATTACAGTTATGTCACAACTAGAGATCCCCTGCGGTTTCACCCGCGTTAATTGGAAGAAAAAGGTCATAGTGAGGCATTTTAAATAACTTGATTGCTGGCTGCCCTTTTAGTTTATCTATCCGGTCAAATCGGGGTGTTTCCGGTTTCTGGGTGATCAAACTGCATCCACTGATAATAAAAGGTCTTCTTGAAACCGACTGCAGCATAATCGTTTTTGTAATAGCATTTTTATATCATAACTAGCGGCCCGCCCTCTCTTCGCTTCGGTGTAGAGCTGAAGTGTAGACTACAGTTTTTGTTCTCAGGCTTGTATTATACAGAATGACATTCATCTATGATTCTTCTTATACCTGCATGCAAAGTCTCAGCCTGATCGGTTTAAAATTGACAAAGTTTCATACAAACTTTCATTGCCTTGGGGGTAGAATTGATCAAAATCCTTTCTTAGCGGATGCCTACGTCATAACATCTACCTGCATGCCAAATTTCAGCCCGATCCGTCCAGTGGTTTGGGCTGTGCGTTGATAGATCACTAAGTCAGTCAGTCACCTTTGAGTTTTATATATAAAAGATAGATAGATAAAACTCCTGTCAATCCATACTTCTTTACTTCTCACGACTGAATAACAAATGCCAATTTATTATAACAAAGACAACGCGTCTTTTGTTTTTTTCGCAATCTAATATTCGGATGTGAACATATCCCATCTCATCCCATCCCATCCAATACGGGATGTTATAATGATCGTCCCAAAATAAAGCCAGCGCACACGGTATCGTTAATTCTGCATCACGCGCGCCCGTGCATGATAAATTGGTATCTGTATATTGGCGCTTCGCAATTATATCTCTTTGTTCGAATCTGCGGTGATTGATGAGTTGAATATTGAGCTTCTTTGGTTGGGTTCGGTCCGGAGCCGTAGGGACTCTGGAATCGGACGCGCTTGTAGATGTTATATATCTAAGTATCTAACCGTTGTGCTAGGGTTTTTGTTGATACGTGTGCTTTGATCTTGTGGCAAGTACGACCTATGTATTTATAGGTCTAAGCAAAAATTATGTCACAACTATAAAGCAATATATACAAATATGTGAGGTATTTATGTTTTTGAAGTGTAAACTTCTTTAGCTGCGTTGTACATTTGTTCTTGTAAGGGTAAAAATGTAAAACTCGCGTCATTACACGTGGGCTGATCGCATCACAGACCACGTGTCCTGATCGTAAGACGAAAATAATAAAATTGGAAAGGTTGACTTTTAATATATTGGACGAAACATACTAATATTTTATTTTATCGTATCATAATAAAAAGTCTCTATCTAGAACGTTCAGGTGGCAGCTTTATTGCGAAGAAAATGCATTTTTTTTACAATAGATGTCGCTAGGTGCGCTTAAATGTGATTCATGCAAGTTGATTTTTCCGAGAGATAAACTTTTTAATGTAATATAAATTGTCATGTTTGTGTACGATAGCGCAATAAATAAATATTGTATTCTACCACATACACGATGGTACTTTTATACTGATAATTAAAGAAATTCGTGCAAAATTATTCCCTAACCATTTCAAAATATCAAAAATGCTCAACGTTAATATTCAAGTTTTCACTTCTGCCGGCACTCCCGGAGTGCAACCCGTTGTTCTTATTTATGTCGAAAGGGTGACAAACTACCGTATGACCTACCTGATGGTAAGCTCCCAACATAGCCTGTAGACGCTTCATCATCATCATCATCAGCCTATTAATGTCCCCACTGCTGGGGCACAGGCCTTCCCTACGGATGGAATAGGGAGATTGGGCCATGACCCACCACGCGGGCCCAGTGCGGATTGGCGGGTGCTAATGACTGCAGATGCAGCCGGGACCAACGGCTTAACGTGCCTTCCGAAGCACGGAGGAACTCAAGATAGTAAATTTTTGGTCACCCATCCAATGACCGACCACTGCGAAAGTTGCTTAACTTCAACGATCGCAGCCGAACGCGCTTACCACTTGCGCCATCGAGCTCCTCGATATTTAATATACCACGACTATATGACCCCCCCCTGACGCCAAAGCTGGCTATATGACCCCCTCCCCCCTGGCGCCAAAGCTGGATCTGCCTGGCGCTGGAGCTGAAGGATTGCTGCAGCGCTGCTCCTCCTCCTACTCCTCTTCGGGCGGCTGCTGCACATATAGATGGAGCATTGTTTCCTCGAACCCTGATTCTGCAAGTAACATCCTGGTGGAAGAGGGTAAGACAGGATGAGGGTCTGCCATAAAGGTGGAGGAGTTTGTGTAGATTTTATAGGTCAGAGGAGCTGAATAAAATACGGAATCACAGTGACGAATGATACTTATATTCTGTGAAATATATTTTTACTAGGAAGCTGATACGACTGACTCCTAGCACAGCGGAATACAAAGTGAAGCAAGTTTATAAGTGAACTGGATGCGAGAATGATTGAATGAGTGGGGGTTGAACGAACGAATGAAGTATTTGAGTTAAGACTGAATGAACAAGTATACTTTGGCATTACCTAGTCATGTTACTTTCTTTTTATTACAAAAGGAATACTAATTATAATATACTATATTTATAATATATATATAGATTAATTTTTGCCAATTTAAGTTCAATATAAATTCAACAGTTTGATGCCGGTGCAGCGAGGTGCAGAGTGTGCGCCTGGTAGGTAGGCTCGCCCGGTGGAGTCTTAGATTAAAACAAAAAGGGTAGATACGGCACTAACCTCACAAAAGTGATCCGCACCAATTGTGGTCCACGACCCTAATCGCTTTAGTCACAACTTGACATGCAAACGACGTACATGTGAACGCCAAAAAGAAATATTGCTAATATTTTGTGTTTAAAACAATCCCTAAGTGTGTTTCTAAAAAGTGCTCAAATTGCTCAATAACTAAAAATAAAACCCACGGCATCACTTTTCATTCGTAAGTACTATAAAATATATTTTTTCATAAAAATTGTTGTTTGTTTTGAATCTTATTCGGTAGTGACGTCGAGTACTGGTCGCCTGATTGGTCGGTAGTGCAGTGACGCGGATCTCGCCGTCTCGTTTGCGCTGCCGTTCAAACTTAACGTGCTGTTTCGTTCGAGTCGGTAATGCAGTGACGCGGATCTTGCGATCCCGTTCGCGCTGTCGTGGGATCAGTTTTTGTTTGATGCAAGTATGAGCGTACCGTATCTACCCTTTTTGTATTAATCTAAGGGTGGAGTCGCTTAGTTCGCTCCCAAGTCTGGGTGGCCACGCGGTTTTCCGTCACTACTGTTCCCGTCGCAGTTGGGCCCATCCCAATCTCTGGTAGTAAGGTGGAGATCAATTGACCAGACGAGGGCGCTCCAATTCAAGCGGGAAATTCTTTAATTTCTCAAAAACCCAAGGTTAAATGACATCTGTTGGAGTAACCTCCACATTGCAGAAGTAAGGTAACATATAACTCTAAAGAAAATATTATTAGAAAATTTCTACACGGAACAGGCAACAGAGGGGATTCAAACCCACACCCTTCGCTATCCGGGCGAATGCACTGACCATTATGCTACCGTGGCCCTGATGACCGCGTCGAATTATTTCTAGCCTTTCTTAAGCTGCAAGGCAGCGCCATCTCTTCGCATTGTAGGTAACCCGAAACCTACCGTTGTCTTATATTAGTCTTTTTCTATTATATTCAACTAGCGGCCCGCCCTCGCTTCGCTTCGGTGTAGAGCTGAAGTGTAAACTACAGTTTTTGTTCTCAGGCTTGTATTATACACAATGACATTCATCTATGATTCTTCTTATACCTGCATGCAAAGTCTCAGCCCGATCGGTTTAAAATTGACAAAGTTTCACACAAACTTTCGTTCCCTATTTTATCCCCTTGGGGGTAGAATTGATCAAAATCCTTTCTTAGTGGATGCCTACGTCATAACATCTACCTGCATGCCAAATTTCAGCCCGATTCGTCCAGTGGTTTGGGCTGTGCGTTGATAGATCACTGTCAGTCAATCACCTTTGAGTTTTTACGTTTTACGTTTATACGAGTATATATATATATATATAGATTAATGCAGTGTTTTCATTAACTTAGTTTAATTTTCTTTTTAAAACACACGGCTGCACATAATTTGTCCTAGTCTGTTAGTGGAAACTTTCTTAAAGATAGCTAAGTACATTTAAACAGCTAAAGTTCTGCACAACTTCTTCAACCTTTTATTGCAAGAAAAAATATAAGAGACTTTCCGACTCGGCAAAGTCAAAAGTCTTGTACATATAACTCGGGAACAGCAGCAACGTCCGAACATCTCTGCTAAAAGTTTTAATACATCCCAAACAGCCGCGGCTTATACCGGAAGTTTATTATGAGAATAGACAGACCCGCCGAGTGTTTGTCACGTCGAACCTCCGGCTCAACTTCAGCAAGATCGCTAATAGGAAACGAATAAGGAAGGCACAGTTGGTACAGTGACAAAGCATCATACAATACACATGATAACTAAAATAAGATTTTTCTTCATCTATCAGGTAAATTGACGACCTCCGTGGCCGAGTTGTTTGTACGCCGGGTTTCATGGTGTCGCCGACTCGAGAGGTCCCGGGTTCGAATCCCGGTGGGGGCAGATGTTTGTGTGATGAATACGAGCATTTGTACTCCAGTCATGGATGTTTAATATGTATTTCTATATAAATATACTTATATATTTACAATATATGTATTCTATCCGTTACCCTAGTATCCCATAACACAAGCCTTACAGTGCTTACTTTGGGGCATTTGACATTGTGGGTTACCTACAATGCGAAAAGATGGCGCTGCCTTGCAGCTTAAGGCTAGGAAAATTTCGACGCGGCGAATAGGGCCGTGGTAGCATAATGTTCCGTGCATTCGCCCGGATTGCGAAGGGTGCGGGTTCAGTCTATTTGACATTGTGGGTTACCTACAAGGCGAAGAGATGGCGCTGCCTTGCAGCTTAAGGCTAGGAAAATTTCGACGCGGCGAATAGGGCCGTGGTAGCATAATGTTCCGTGCATTCGCCCGGATTGCGAAGGGTGCGGGTTCGAGTCCCGTCCGCTGCCTGGTCCGCGTGGATTTCTTTTTCTAGTAAACTTTTCTTTAGATTTAAACATCTAGCAGTTAAATGCTTAAAATAACATAACTACATTTAATTTTAAAAATTCTATATAAATCATATAATTTACTAACATAAATAATGAAATGAAATTAAGATTGGACAGAACGAAACATACCAAAAAGACAAAAAAAAAGAAAAACAATTACTAAATACCCATACAAAAGGGTTTTCAAAGAATTTGTCACATGATAACCTTATGAAGTGTGTGTGTGTGTGTGCGTGTGTATGTATGTGTGCATATGTGAATGTGTGTGTGTGTGTGTGTCCATGCAGCTGCAATGCTATGCCTCGTAAAGAGATGGCGGGCGCCGCGCCCCGGGCACTACATCATTAATTAAAGTACTTTAAAATTCAATAGTAAAATTGTCACATGGCTACGTACTTTTTAGTATGTAATGGGATGTTTTAATAATTAATGCTGACTCTCTTGAGAATTAATTTAACTCTGGTGACGTTCTGATAAGAGAGCAAAATGGGCAACGGTGAGTTCCGTTATGAAAAGTTAATAGTAAGGTCCAATGGGCACCAAAAAAGAGGTCCAATGGGCACATCGATAATAAATTTTTTAAGAAGGTCCAATGGGCACCAAAAAAGAGGTCCAATGGGCACATTGATAATAAAATTTTTAAGAAGGTCCAATGGGCACCAATAAAGAGGTCCAATGGGCACATTCAATATAATACTGTTTAAGAAGGTCCAATGGGCACCAATAAAGAGGTCTAATGGGCACCAATAAAGAGGTCCAATGGGCACATTGAATATAAAACTTTTTAAGAAGGTCGATTGAAGTGTTGTTTGACTATCAACTTGATTCAACTTTGAATTTGAGTTTTCTCAAAATGGAAAAGGATTATGTAAATAATTAGTGAATTCCGGGCTCGATGTACTCGGATTCCAACACCGATCAGACACATCTAAAACACAGCCTTGTTAACTATGATTTAGTAAAAGATACCTATTTGAAAAGTCTCGGTAAAAACAAACGGTTCTAACCATCGTATATCACAAAAGACTTGATTTTTTTTCAATATTTCTTTTGAGCGTTTCCATAGTGTTCGTGACAGCATTATTGTACAATTATATATTGCAGTGAACAATTGAAATTATATGTAAAATAGAATAGAATATGTTTTATTAACCCTCATATTACAGATATTACACATTTACAGATACAAAAAAAAAATGGGTGCGTGTACTTATGTAGGCGCGTGAGAAGTTATCCTTCTTTGGCATCGTTTAAAATTAGTTTTTAATTGCATGCAAATAATTAATTACAATAAATTAATAAGAAGTCTGGAAAAGGACACAGTCAATAAAGTTCAGTTTTAATTTGAAAAAATAAATAAATAATCAAAATAAGCGCTTTGGTTCCGTTGTTCCAGATTAATAAATACTTTTTGTTACTTTATTACAAAAAATAAAGATGTGGTTTTTGGCTCTACTACACCAATGGTCAAGAGATGGCGCTGTAGTCTCCTGAATCGCGCTTTGGTTCCGTTGTTCCAGATTAATAAATACTTTTGATAGGCCTTCACAATGCAGTCGTTAGCACCCACAAAATAGAGATTCTATTTCTATTTTGTTGGTAGATTTTCTTAATGTGCGGTAAACACAATTTTTTGTGTTACAGTGATGCGCGCGCATCTAAAAATTTCACTCTCTCATTGAAGTCATTTTTCAATTTGACGACTCTGTATATAATACAGGGAGAAAAAAACAGCCCTTGCTGAGTTTCTTGCCGGTTCTTCTCAGTACAAGGAAGGTCTCCCGCCGTAGATTTGCGAACCGATGGCGTAGCTTTTCGACATTCACAAGTGCTTGTTTTTTGGAGTTTACTCCTTAAGAATCGATTTGCAAATATAAGGGGCCCGGTATGAGAAAAATGTGGGGAGTAAAATCTATCGATGAATGACATTAATGACCTCGTTACGTTTTTGTGCGCAACCTCATCTGCGCACCTTTCACTTTTAGCTATGGCAACGGGTAAAAAACATTAAGTTGTCACAAATGTCAATAAAATAAATAAACTAAAAATAGATAAAATCGGAGCAAAATTAATGAAAACAAATAAATAATAGAATATAGAGAAATGCCGGTAAGTGTCCAGCACTCTGGAATAGTGACTAGATAGAAATACATAATAAAATATATGATGAATATCGCTGATGTTAGATGATAAAATGTGTGACATGGAACCTATGATAGTCGAAACCATGGGACGATTCCTGAGGTATCTCTACTTGTAACCGACTTCTTCGGACTTGAGTTTGTTTTGTGTCTGTTCAAAGATAATCGTTTTTAGAGTGTAAGCTCCGGTCGTGCGTCGGAGCTGATACACACAATTTTTTTTTGTGGGCAGGGCATCCGCGCCACATTTATATGTGAGAAAATGCTCATAACTTGACCAAACCTTGGTTCTGATTGCGTCGTTGCTCTCAACTGTGAGCGCTGATTGGTTCGATTGTTTGCAGTCGCGTCGTTTTATTGGATAGTATCTATTACATGGAAATCTGGTGGGGGCATATCGGTTCCCGAACTAACGGTATATGAGCACCTTTCTAATCTCTTTCTGTGTTCTGTGGTGGAGTCATCAATCATCATTAATCATCAACAGCCTATCTTAGTCCACTGCTGGACAAAGGCCTTTTCAAATGCACGCCACTCAGATCGATCTTGGGCTACTAGCATCCAGCTCCTGCCAGCCACCTTGCGCAAATCGTCACTCCATCGTGCCTGAGGACGTCCTACACTACGTTTGCCTAGACGCGGTCTCCACTCCAGAACTCGTCTACCCCAACGGTTATCGGTTCTTTGACAAATATGGCCAGACCACTGCCACTTCAGCTTGCTAAACCGGTGGGCTATGTCGATAACTCTGGTTCTCTGATGGATTACCTCATTTCTGATGCGATCAGAAATATGAAATAAATATTTTATGTTCTCTGGTCACAAGTTCTTTGCATGTTCTGCTGTCTCGAAAAGTATGAATATCTGTACAAAGGTATCTTTAATGCTGTAAGTGAGAATTTAGAATGTTAACTATTTATAGAAATTAATGAGGTGTTTTTAAAATAGGATAAATATTTTATTTTAATTCTTTATTCTTGGAGAATGAATGCTATCCTATTTTTCTACTTACATTATAAATGTGACTGTTTGTATGTTTGTTACCCAATCACGCAAAAATGGCTGCATGAATTTTGGACGAAATTTGGCACACAAATTTTAGTTTGTTACCTGTATTGAGACATAGAATACTTTTTATTTAATCTCAAAAAACTTAAGCAAACTAAAACATTTATGTGATACAATAAATTTAGTTTATTATAGTAATATAAGTTATTTACGGGATTGTTACCATGTACCTTGTTTTTAGCGAGTTTCCGATATTTCGGTACTGTTGCAAGCGCCATGATATCGGAAACTCGCTAAAAACAAGGTACATGGTAACAATCCCGTAAATAACTTATATTACTATAATTTATTTATTTATTTATTAGAAAACACATACAGCTATTTTTACAAAAATAATAGTGTAGTTCTTAAAATTACAATTAATAAAATAAACATATTGTATTAAAAAAGGCAATAAAAAATTATTCCATTTTGTTACATATAAATTAACATAACATAGTATACACACATATTTTAAAAAATTAATTAAATTATACTATTATTATAATGTTAATGACCATGAAAGTTTAAAACAATTTAGTTTATTTCTGAAATAGACTATACCACACACAGAAAGCTAATTGGTATTATTATTAACAAAACATTAAGTGTGTCGTATCAAATTAGAGTAAGGTGCTTATTAGGTTAGTTAACAGTTCTGTTATTAATGCTCCAATGTCACGATTAATATCCTTGTGTGTAGACATATTTATATACTTACTGTGGAGCTTACTAGGTGCTTACAAATGCTAAGTTATTAATACTGAAGTTGCGAGGTGAATGGAGCCTAAAGGGGCGTTCAGACTATCTTTATATATATAATTCTTCTGTGAGTGTGCATGTCACTGAACTTCTCTTAAACGACTGGACCGATTTTGATGAATTTTTTTGTGTGTGTTCAAGGGGATCTGAGAATGGTTTAGATTCACAATTTTGTCCGCTGGACAACCCCTATTTTTTTTAGGGCGGTACGAAGTTCGCTGGGTCAGCTAGTTCTATATGATATAAGTAGCTCATAGAACGATATTGTGCACCATATACAATACAATACAATACAAAACACTTTATTGTACACCACAGATAACATAAAATTTAGTACATAACTATTTAAAACTAGTGTAACAATGGGCGGCCTTATCGCTGAGAGCGATCTCTTCTGGACAACCTTTCGATGGACAGGACTAGAAGGAAGTTGGAGAGACGGCGGCGTAAATCACTTGAGTGATATAGGTGATAATATATACATATATTTATATATCACACGTTCACACCACGCTATACTATATTGAAGTTAATGTTTAGTCACACTTAATATAAATAACACTATTTGTATTTATACTGTATGACACAGCAATCAAAATGCAGGTAAACAATTAATGTATATTTAATAATTTATTATGTAATGAAAGGTGACTACATGAATCATCTCTGAAGTCATTTTTCAATTTGACGACTCTGTAAATAATAAAACAGGGAGAAAAAAAACAGCCCTTGCTCAGTTTCTTGCCGGTTCTTCTCAGTACAAGGTCTCCCGCCGTAGATTTGCGAACCGGGGGCACAGCATTTCGTCATTCACAAATACTTGTAACGTAACAGCCTAGACTGAATAAATGATTTTGATTATTGATTATTATATTGTATGGGCTTGCTTTAAATGCGTTATACTATGGCTTAGTCTAAATGCACTTTTAGGCTGCGTTTCCACCAGCAATGTGCGAGGATCGTACGGATAATCGTTTTTTTTTCATAAGTAAAATCTTACTTGTCGAGCAGAATGACGTATGGGATTATTTCGAGAAAAATCCCACTTGTCACCGGAGGGGACAAGGCTGGGGGTGACGAGTAGGAATGGCTAGCACAGCTCTAGAGGAAACTGTTTATAATGCGATTCAAATAAGAATAGGAAAGCCAATGACCTCTATCTGTCAAATGTAGCTTGAAAAGTACGGTTTGCAAAAAAAATCTTGGAACCTTTTTTTAGCACTCCGCTAATTCAAGAATAAAAACCAAACGTTTGTAAACAAACAATAACAAATATTGATAATTATTATCGTTTGATATTTTATTTTTCACTTATTGAGCTTTGGCCATTGTTGATAACCTAAATCGTCAACCAAATGTCACTTTAAGTTGCGTTCAGAAACTCAATTTCAAACTTTCGTTTACGTAAAGGATGCATGTTCGTATGTGACCTAGTAATAGTGCATGATTATTCATAACTACTCCGGCGGTAATGCAGAGATGAGCGGAATAGAAGAGCTAGATTCTGATTAATGTTCTTTCTCACAGTCTTAATAAATAAATATTATTATAAATCGGTGTTTTTTTTCTCTCAATATTAGTAATTAAATGTTATTAAAAAATCTGATGCTTTTTCTCACTTAATCTTAGTAAATAAGTTTTATTAAATAAAAACTTTTATTTGCTCACTCTACCTATTTGGATTGAATTGACAGCTATGACATCAGAATATGGCGCCCAGTCGGTCCTATTCTTAGTAGAATCGCATTATAGCAGAGCGAGGTTCTTATACATGCGAGAGAGAAACTGCTGAAAGTCTCGCGAAAAGAGTCCGCTACACTTTCTCGCACCGCTCATCGGTGTACCGTTAACAGCTTATCAATATCTTCGCACCATTAATATTTATAGCATATCTCTCTTGCAATCACCCACACCGTTTCACAGCTTCGCTACACAACCTCGCTCCGCTCATCTTCTTAGCACATCTCTGGTGAAAACACCCGCACCGTTTCACAGCTTCGGTTCACATCATCATCTTCCTAGCACATCTCTGGTGGAAACACCCGCACTGTTTCACAGCTTCAGTTCACATCATCATCTTCCTAGCACATCTCTGGTGGAAACACCCGCACTGTTTCACAGCTTCGGTTCACATTATTATCTTCCTAGCACATCTCTGGTGGAAACACCCGCACTGTTTCACAACTGCGGTTTACATCATCATTTTCCTAGCACATCTCTGATGGGAACACCCGCACCGTTTCACAGCTTCGGTTCACATTATTATCTTCCTAGCACATCTCTGGTGGAAACACCCGCACCGTTTCACAGCTTCAGTTCACATTATTATCTTCCTAGCACATCTCTGGTGGAAACACCCGCACTGTTTCACAGCTTCGGTTCACATTATCATCTTCCTAGCACATCTCTGGTGGAAACACCCGCACTGTTTCACAGCTTCGGTACACATTATTATCTTCCTAGTACATCTCTGGTAGAAACACCCGCACTGTTTCACAGCTTCGGTTCACATTATCATCTTCCTAGCACATCTCTGGTAGAAACACCCGCACTGTTTCACAGCTTCGGTTCGCATTATCATCTTCCTAGCACATCTCTGATGGAAACACCCGCACTGTTTCACAGCTTCGGTTCACATTATCATCTTCCTAGCAAATCTCTGGTGGAAACGGAGCCTTATTCATAGCAGCGCGTGTCACGTGGAGTGCGTCAAGATTATTAATGCTTCGCTGTCACGTGTTACGGTTAATGTATTTTGTGTTACGTCGAGTAATAATGTTATTATAAAAAATTATCATCACGCCATCCGTGAGACCTTTTTCGAGCATGCTAAAAGGTCTGTGTACTTATTATTACGTTGATGGGAGATGTAATATTTCACGACTGAGCAACTGTATTGATGATATTTTGAGTTGGATGCGAATGCTATCCTGTGTGACATACATAGGTGATAGATTCTATCACCTATGTATGTCACATAAAACATGAAACTTATTCATAAACATTACTATGAGGTCTCACAGGGTGCGTTAACGCACAGGGTCCGAAAAACCTATTCATAGACAATACTTGAGTGGCGACCGGCACTATGCGTCCCTTATAATGAACGCACAGCCAAGGTAGCCTGCTAGCTGTATTACGCACTTCGTCAAAAATTTTAGGTTATTTGCGTTGATTGTTATTTGCTGTTCGAGGTTTTGTTTTATCTTTGTTTGCGGCTGTATTCGAAAATAATAGCGTCCTTTTACAATGGATTACAGTAGTGAAAGAGAATTTGATAATTATATCAATAAGCAAAACAGAATAAGTACTAGAAAAGTAATACGAGATTTCCAAAATCCTTTTGATTAATACACTTCAGAAGAATTTAGACGACGCTACAATCTAATTAATTATAATTGCCACGAAACACAAAATAGCTCTCAAGCACTGTTTGGTTTTAAAAAGGTTATGAATTATGACAATTGACAAATGATAGACATGTCATTCAGAGCGGTGTGAACTACGTAACATAAATGAACCAATCACAGAGCTCTATTCAACGCTGTGCGTTCTCATAGCGAAGAGTCATTTGAGTATTGTTTATGAATTGAAAGGCTTGCCAAGTAAAACGCACTGAGAAATGTCTTACTTCGCACAGTGTTGCTGTTACGGGTGTTAGGAGCTTCCTCCTTGACGACCTCCGTGGCCGAGTGGTTTGTACGCCGGGTTTCATGGCTGTCGCCAACTCCAGAGGTCCCGGGTTCGAATCCCGGTGGGGGCAGATGTTTGTGTGATGAATACGAGCATTTGTACTCCAGTCATGGATGTTTAATATGTATTTATATAAATATACTTATATATGTACAGTGTATGTATTCTATCCGTTACCCTGGCATCCCATAACACAAGCCTTATAGTGCTTACTTTGGGGCTAGGCTAATTGGTGTGAGTGTCGGAAATATTTATTTATTTATTTATTAAAGTAATTTTTAAATATTTTGATGACTTCTTACTGTCAAGTTGGATCAGGCAATCAAGATCAGGATCAAGTATTCTAAACAAAGATTTAAATCTTTGATTCTAAATCGCTAACTTGCTGTTTTTGCCGGTTGTCGGTTTTTGCTTTTATTGAATATGGAGCGCGTAATTTAAGCAAACTTCTAAATAATATTCTCAAAAAAGACGATTTTGCGTACAATACTTAAAAAGTTACCTGTTTAATAACTTTAACAGAATCATTTAGTTTTAAACTTTCATGGTCACTAACATTATAGTGACCATGAAAGATTACTTACGGGATTGTTACCATGTACCTTATTTTAAATATCGGAAACTCGCTAAAAACAAGGTACATGGTAACAATCCCGTAAATAACTTATATTACTAGAATCATGTAGGTACTTGCTGAAGGTTTCTTCATCTATTCATTAACATTTTCTAAGTTAGGAACATCTTCCGTCTTTTATGTTGGCGCAAAACAAATTTAATTTTCGGTGTAGCTTTTATAGACAGATCATTGCAAGGCGTGTCGGCGTCGCCTATTTACGAGCATAAGTGTCACTAGATCTACATTTTTTGGACGACAAAACAAGTGGTTTCCAACTACACAACTGTTGAGGCATTCGTAGGTTCCGGCGGCGACTGTTGACAGCTAGTGCTCGGCCTTTTTGCCTTTCCCTGCCGATTGATTGACGCAATGGACGCAAAGGTTGCCACGAACGGCCAACAATTCCGGCGTGATTGAGTTAGCGCGGACTCGATTGATCAATAACTTTTGCCGGCTCGTTACAAAGTGTTAAGCTGTCAGTGCAATGTCTGTGAGGTTTTAATTTCACAGTTGAAAGCTGAATTGGCATAGCTTTGTTACGTGTTAGGATGGAGTTCGAAATTATATCACCACCAGTTCATGCTTGACAGTTCTTAATTCAGCACACAGTTCCCACAGTAATGACAATGTTAATCACAAAGTCGATAATGAAAAGAGAGATAAATTCGGAAATGCTTTGGAAAACGCTAACGCTTTCGATTTTATTTTGTTATTTCTGACCGCCGAAGGTTTTCAAATACCTCACGTTAATTTTTTTTAATATTGTTATTACCCATGCAAAAGAAAAAAAAATCGCGCGGGCATTTGAAAACCTCAGGCGGCTGGAAATAACAAAATGAAATCGTAAGCGTTAGCGTTTTCCAAAGCATTTCTGTTAGGCGAATGGCCCCCTGATTTGTGGTAAAGATTGTGCAAAATGATTCTTCACTACACATTACTAAAGACCACGGTTTGTAGGTCATTCGGTATTTTGTCATAACAATCACTTTGTGCCATCATCACCATCAGCCTATTAATGTCCCCACTGCTAAGTCACAGGCCTTCCCTAGGGATAGAATAGGGAGATTGGGCCACTCACCACGCGGCCCTAGTGCGGATTGGTGAGCGCTAACGACTACCCATACAGCCGGGACTAACGGCTTAACGTGCTTTCCGACGCACGGAGGAACTCGAGATAGAATATTTTTTGGTCACCCATCCAATGACCGACCACTGCGAAAGCTGCTTAGCTTCAACGATCGCAGCCGAACTCCTCAATTTTCTGCCATATAAAAACACAAAATATACAAATACAATTTCTTTATTTCCATACCTTACTAAATATTACATTATATATAAGTATTAAATATGAATCGGAAAAAGGAGTAGGCACAGCGCAGCTGGTTTTAAGCCTACCCATCGTCAAATTTTGTGGTACAACTTAATTCAATTATAAATAGCCAATTACATGTCAAATATATTAATTACAATGACAATTCATTTAGATGTCATTCAAAGCTTAGTTATTCTTTGTTTGTTATTCTTACACACAATAAATGTTAAATATATCAATTACAATGTCATTTTTTTTACTTGTCACTTAATTACAATTATATAATTCTTACACACAATAAATAATAATATACAATCCAGGTAAAATAATTAATTTAGTACATCTACAATTAATGACTCACATTACTGACCAATAGTTTGCGAGTTTAGCGTATTTAACTTTGCTCTCATAGGGACAGACAATATTTTCAAATTGCTTTTGAATATTCAGCAGATACTTCTTTAATTTAGACTTGAATGAACTATGTGAATCGATCAGTCTTAGGGGTGGCGGTATATCGTTCGGTATATAATATAAGCCAAACTGTTGAACAAAATGAAACAAACGTGCGAACTAAAGCGAAATCATTAAAGGCCCGGCCGGGGTGGACAGGGCCAAATGAAATTACAGTATTAGATTTACCTAGCCGCATTTATTTCTTATTGCGGCCGTGGCTTCCCGGAATTACCTTTTGAGGGGATCAGTTAAGGGCTGTCTCCTTCATTTATAGTCAAAAAGAGTAGTGGCCTAGTCAATTTCAAATTCGTTGGGCCCAAATTGCTAATTAAAAATATATAAAATGATTCCAATTCTTCTTTGCTTACGCCGTCACGAGAAGTTTTTTAATACCCTGTAGAAAGTTCTTACGAGAGAGACGAACTTCTTAGCAATCATAATAATCATAATCATAATCAAAATCATTTATTCAGTTTAGGCTGTTACAAGCACATATGAATGTCTAGAAGCTACGCCATCGGTTCGTAAATCTACGGCGGGAGACCTTGTACTGAGAAGAACCGGCAAGAAACTCAGCAAGGGCTGTTTTTTTCTCCCTGTTTTATTATTTACCGAGTCGTTAAATTGAAAAATGACTTCAGAGATGATTCATGAAGTCACCTTTCATTACATAATTATTAAATATGCATTAATTGTTTACCTGCATTTTGATTGCTGTGTCATACATTGTCATCCATTGATTCACAGTGCGGGTGCCGGGTCCATCGTGTGGGAGTGAGTCTTTTTTGGTTTTTGAGTGTGTATGCTGTTGGACGCAGATGACCTTTACAGCGTCACCGGGTTTGGGGACGGCGAGATCCTAAGGGGACCTCAAGCCGAGAATTGGCGAGTGCCTCTAGAGGTATTCCAGGCGGATGGCGTCTCCCCACGGGGTTCTCCTCTCCGTCTGGAGCCTCTACACCACTCGAACCTGAGGGGATGGGGAGAGAGAAACTCTGAGCAGTTCCCGGGACTTGAGACCCAGGTGTAGGAAAAATAGTTCAGAAAAATTCGCGTAAATTCAGAAAAAATATGAATAGTAAGTTTAAACTAACATACAGTGGCGGACTAAACTCGTCAGAGGCCCGGGGCGGCAATGCTGAATGAGGCCCCTGAGCAAATTATTTCGGCTAAATAAACATACATTACCTACAATAAGGTGCATATTGACTAGAAACTACGGATTATAATTTCTGGGCGAAATTATACGAGGAATTACATACTTACTTTTTCCAAACACTCGAAAATGCACTAACTCAATTCCTCTTATACTAACTCAATTCCATTTACTTTTATACCACAACAAAAATGAAAAACACTTTTACATTTTTTAATGAAATTACTTTGAACGGATAAGATCGCGTTTATTACTTTACAATTTGAAAAATGGCTTATCCTTCATTTAAAATATCGGAACACAGTATTATATGTATATTAACGTAATGAAATTTAATACCTATATTTTAAATGAGGCCAATGTTTATATTTCGACTTAAATTTTATGAATGTTAATAAATGTAGTCGTACAAGAGTGAATTATATGCACTTCATTCATTCAGGGATTCCTGAGGAAGTACCCGCTACAAAGACGGGAATTCCCACAACATATTGGACGCGTTCAGCAAAGTTAATAGAATATTATCAATCAATCAATCAATCAAAATCATTTATTCAGTTTAGGCTGTTACAAGCACATATGAATGTCTAGAAGCTACGCCATCAGTTCGTAAATCTACGGCGGGAGACCTTGTACTGAGAAGAACCGGCAAGAAACTCAGCAAGGGCTGTTATTTTCTCCCTGTTTTATCATTTACAGAGTCGTCAAGTTGAAAAATGACTTCAGAGATGATTCATGAAGTCACCTTTCATTACATAATGTGAAATTATACATTAATTGTACACCTGCATTTTGATTGCTGTGTCATACAGTATAAATACAAACAGAGTTATTTATAATAGGTGTAATTAAACATTTACATCTTAAATATCAAAGTAGTTAGGGCAGACTCATCTCCGCTGGCAGCACCCGTTCACGAGCATGACGCATGAACCAGCCATCGCTTCGCTCAACCATATTTTAGGGAACGTAACGACCCGCCTCACACGACACCACCGAAGAGAATAAGTTAGTAGCGCGTAATAAGTCTAGATGGCTGTAGTGTTTTGATCTTGATGAAATTATTTAGGTACTAAGCATATTTTTAAAGTCTTGTTTAGAATTTGATCAGGGGAACGCGGAGACATTTGGGGGCCCCATAAGACTGGAGCCCCGGAGCGGGCCGCCCCTTACGTCCCCTGTTAGTCCGCCACTGCTAACATTCAAATCAAATATCTATAATTCGACTGTGGAAAATCAAAATCGCCTAAATGTCACTTTAGTAATGAGAAGTAGATGAGAATAAAAAAATATTCTGCTACTAGGCTTCACAAAATCAATAATTCATTTAAAGGTCTTTACGTTCGCTTATACAATAAAGTCCCAAGTAATATTCAAGAGTTAGTCATCTATAAAACTCAAAGGTGACTGACTGACATAGTGATCTATCAACGCACTACCCAAACCACTGAACGGATCGGGCTGAAATTTGGCATGCAGGTAGATGTTATGACGTAGGCATCCGCTAAGAAAGGATTTTGATCAACTCTACCCCCAAGAGGATAAAATAGGGAATGAAAGTTTGTATGAAACTTTGTCAATTTGAAACCGATCGGGCTGAGACTTTGCATGCAGGTATAAGAAGAATCATAGATGAATGTCATTTTGTATAATACAAGCCTGAGAACAAAAACTGTAGTCTACACTTCAGCTCTATACCGAAGCGAAGCGAGGGCCGGCCGCTAGTATATTATATGTATGTGCATTAAATGCATTGTGCAGCCGCGGCATGTCGCCGCGCTCGGAATCAATTTCATAGAGATTCATACAAACTAGCAGTGTCGCCTGCAGTCTGCAGCTGCGGCCTGTGGTCTGCGGTTCAGTTCGGACTAGTACCTGAAAGCTTAAATGTTGATAAATA
Source organism: Chilo suppressalis (assembly GCA_902850365.2). NCBI lineage: Eukaryota > Metazoa > Arthropoda > Insecta > Lepidoptera > Crambidae > Chilo > Chilo suppressalis. The sequence goes on along the minus strand of OU963898.1, from coordinate 31,360,248 downwards.
GTTATTTATTATACAAGAGTGGAAAGTTCCTTTTTAACCGCGTGCTCGATTTGGATGACCGAGCAAGCGAAGGATTCTAAAGTTGAATCACGAGCGCAGCGAGTGATTCTAAATTAGAATCCTGAGCGTCAGCGAGGGAAACAAACGAGCACAAGGTGAAAAATCTTTCCACTCGAGTGCAATACGTAACTTTTCATCCCACCTCAGCGAGGAAATGACAAAATGAAAAAGAAAACAATTTATAATGACAAAATATTTTTATTTCAATTAAAACACATTAAGATAATCTATAAATTGAAGAAAATAATAAGAAGTAGAAAATAATTAAGAAATATTAAATGTAACGTTGCTACAGTTACTTATGTTAAGTTTAATATTTTTGTTAGGTAATGTTATGTTGGTGTTTGTGAATTGTGCGCTGTTTTGTGGTAAACTACTCGTATCAGTAATTTTAAATAGTTGTGCCGATTCATTGGATTCTATTGGCGTAAATGTTGGCGAGAGAGGGCTATTGTTTCCAATCTTATGGGGGCTCATTTTAGATGTAGAAGGGCGAGACCAAGAATCTGACAGAGGTTCTTTCAGCGTTATGGCCTCCACGATACTATTACAAATTTTTGATTTACTTTGGATTGAATCCTCTATGTATCCCTCTACAACCGAATTAGACTTCCAGCCTCCATGGCGCTTAAGCGATAGAAGATCAGCCCCTGATTCGGCCAAAAGTGTGGCTGAGGTTCTTCTAAAACAGTGACCGGTGTATAACGGGGGTTCTAAAAGTCCGAGAAAAGTTGCTATTTCTCGTGGAATACTGCCAATTTTATTCTGACCCATAGGTTGTCGGATACACTTTCCGTTGCGATATTGTAGAAAAAATCGTTCAATTGGGGTGTTAGAAGGACGTAAAGCTTGATATTTCTGAACAATGTTTACATATTCCTTGCGAATAACGAAGTTGCGGTCTTTTTTTGTCTTGGTATTTAGTACATTAATTAATAGCAATTCATCAGAATTATGAGAATATTTTGATACGTTATTGACATTAAGTAGTGTAAGTTCATTTGTTCGACATGCTCCGGTTATACCAATAATAAGAACAACCTGTAACAAAAGAAGTATTTATAATCGTAAATAAATTAATCAAATTAAAAATATTGTAAGTACTATGTACAATTTTATCAACAACAAAAAATTACACGTATTGACTTACTTTTGCCGCTAAATATACGGAATCAGGTGCTTCATTAATAAACTTTGCAATTTCAGATGCTGTGAAAACCTTCGATTTTTTTGGTTTATAACCAGATGAGGCTCTTTTTAAAAATGCCACTAATTTATGATAGGTGTCGATATGAACGTCTTTCTTCATCTTAATTGTTAATTTTAGCATTGAATACGTACTCCATAGCGTGCTTGCTTTCTTGTTCTCAGATAATTCTATAAAATATGCCAGCAAAACGTTTTCGGAGAAAGTTTTTGCTCCTTTAGCTAGTCGCCACATGTTAAATATATCGTACTGTTTCAAATACTTCTCTCGTGATTGCTGAGGGAGAAGGCTCATTTGCGCATTATTAACTGTTTCAGTTAACTCAGTTGGCGTTAGATAAACTTCATCGTCGCTAATGTCACTCATTTTAGTTGATTTTTTTGTACAGTTTTTAGGTTATGTTAATTATATTAAGCAATAAAACGTGAAAAACTAGAATGGCGCGAAGCACGCAAATAAAACAAAGAAACCAAGAAGGTTCCAAATTTAAATTTTTTCACAATTTAAAAAGTTCTAATCATAAATTTGGCACCATAGAGGTTACATTAAATAGGTTTAATGACGTTTTGAATTTACAATTATATTGAGTACTCATTATATGTGATGTTCTAAATTCAAATCTACTTTGCCGCTCAAGCGAATAAAATAGAATTTTCCAGCCAGATTTCGAAGCGCAAAATTACACTTTCCGAGGTGGTGGGATGAAAAAAAAATTGTGTGTGTCAGCTCCGACGCACGACTGGAGTTTACTCCTTAAGTTCGATAGTCTAACCAGACGCAAAAAGAGTTTATTTAACTTAAAAAAGATTGATACTGTATGAAAGGGTAAATTAACAAATTAATGAAAATAATATACATATATAAATATATATTTATTCATTTCATATACATTTATTATAACTAATCGACGAAATATTTTACATTAAACTTTTTACAATAGTCAATTTCAGATGTGCATAAATAAAGGTACGCTACGATACTGTGCTACGGTGTAGCACTACGGCTCCTACAGCGTAGACAGTAAAAACGTAACGAGGTCATTCATCGATAGATTTCACTCCTCACATTTTTCTCATACCGGGCCCCTTATATATGCAAATCGATTCTTAAGGAGTAAACTCCAAAAACTGGCTGAAATGGTCAAATTGATTTTTCAAATGACATTTTTAATAAAACGAAACAGCACGCATTGTTCTCACCGGAACCGCGGTTTGGAATCTAACCTCTTTAGTGTACATTTATACGCTCGCCGCTGAGTCATTTCATTAACATAATACAGTTCATCTTTTCAACCGTAAACAGTGGTTGCATTTCCGGCACGCCGCAATCTAAAAATTTCCGCATTTTATTATGTTTTAATATACCTAAGGGGCCGTCCATAAATTACGTCATCGTTTTTTCAGATTTTAGACCCCCCCCCCCCCCCTACAATCATCCTATCGTCACTTCTTAATGACCCCCCCCCCCTTCTCCCAAAATTGAGGTCATTACCAGTTTGACACAATTAAAACATTGCAGATTTGAGAAAAGCTAGTATTATATGTAATATTATTGTTAGAGTATTTTATCTGTAGTTATTACTGTATTTGTGTACATCTATGTTGCATTATGTATGTTTATAATGAGTTATTTTAGTATTGTACGCGCCTTAGCCGCCTCTCACATTTGCAGTCTCACTTACTAGGTGTGCTGGAAGAAATTTCTTTTTAGAAATAATCTTTTTGTACGTGAACATTAAACTATAAACACCCCCCCCCCCCCCCTATCTATCATTTACCGTCATCGGCAGACCAACCCCCCCCCCCCCCCCCTAATTTAGAATGACGTAATATATGGACGGCCCCTAAGCTGGAGGTGCAGAGGAGCTCAATGGCGCAGGTGGTTAGCGCATTCGGCCTGCGATCGGGAAAGTTCAGCAACTTTCGTAATGGTCGGTCATGGGATGGGTGACCACAAACTTATTATCTATTATCTCTGTGCTTCAGAAGGCATGTTAAGCCGTTGGCCCCGGCTGCATCTGCAGTCGTTGGCACCCATGAATCGGCACTGGGTCCACCTGGTGGGTCACGGCCCCGTCTCCCTTTTCCATCCGTAGGGAAGGCCTGTGTAGGTGGTAGCATGAGATATGAGTGCCGCATTCGGCCTGCGATCGGGAAAGTTCAGCAACTTTCGTAATGGTCGGTCATGGGATGGGTGACCACAAACTTATTATCTATTATCTCTGTGCTTCAGAAGGCATGTTAAGCCGTTGGCCCCGGCTGCATCTGCAGTCGTTGGCACCCATGAATCGGCACTGGGTCCGCCTGGTGGGTCACGGCCCCGTCTCCCTTTTCCATCCGTAGGGAAGGCCTGTGTAGGTGGTAGCATGAGATATGAGTGCCGCATTCGGCCTGCGATCGGGAAAGTTCAGCAACTTTCGTAATGGTCAGTCATGGGATGGGTGACCACAAACTTATTATCTATTATCTCTGTGCTTCAGAAGGCATGTTAAGCCGTTGGCCCCGGCTGCATCTGCAGTCGTTGGCACCCATGAATCGGCACTGGGTCCGCCTGGTGGGTCACGGCCCCGTCTCCCTTTTCCATCCGTAGGGAAGGCCTGTGTAGGTGGTAGCATGAGATATGAGTGCCGCATTCGGCCTGCGATCGGGAAAGTTCAGCAACTTTCGTAATGGTCGGTCATGGGATGGGTGACCACAAACTTATCATCTCTGTGCTTCGGAAGGCATGTTAAGCCGTTGGCCCCGGCTGCATCTGCAGTCGTTGGCACCCATGAATCGGAACTGGGTCCGCCTGGTGGGTCACGGCCCAGTCTCCCTTTTCCATCCGTAGGGAAGGCCTGTGTAGGTGGTAGTCTGAGATATGAGTGGCTACCAAAAGAAATACGACACATCCTTTAAGAGACCGGTGGCAAAATGGATCAGTGTATAAGTCTGTTCCAAAAGAATTTAGACCAAAGGTAAACAAATACTTACCTATGATTTTATTTATTTTTTTAAGCATTTAACTGCTAGATGTATAAATCTAAAGAAAAGTTTACTAGAAAAAAATCCACGCGGACCAGGCAGCGGACGGGGCTCGAACCCGCATCCTTCGCTATCCGGGCGAATGCACTGACCATTATGCTACCACGGCCCTATTAGGCGCGTCGAATTTTTCCTAGCCTTAAGCTGCAAGGCAGCGCCATCTCTTCGCATTGTAGGTAACCCATAATGTCAACCCACAAGTTTTTTTTTCTAGTAAACTTTTCTTTAAATACTTACCTCTCAATAAATCAATTAATGGATTTCTCAACACATTAATTTGCATTCCTAGGGGTTTGACATATTAATTCACTATCTTTTATAGCACTAATTTCTTTATTTATTTAGGAAAAAATCATAAATAAATACTTGAGTTGAAAAGTAAAGTTATTTTGGCAGACGGGAATTGTCTGTTCACTGTGGTTGAACAGTGTTGCACCGAAAAGTCTATTTCAAATTATTTCAACTGACGTTAATAATTGTTATATGCTCTAAATTAATAATCGAATAGTGAATCTAAATAAATGGTTATGGTATATGTTTCGTAGGTTTCATAATTCAACATAAGAAGGAGATAGAAAGCCTCTCTGAGTTTGTTTCGCGGGTTCTTCTCAGAAAGGTCTTCCAATTTTGGAACCGGTGGTAGTTTATGGTAGCTAGGTTCAAATAAATAAACTCAAAATTACAAAAAGGAATTTTAAATAAAGTACTTTATTAACTAAATTAACTAATAAATACATACATAGATAATAAAGTTTTGAAAATCTTCCAATGAAATATCCGAACGCTAAATAAAAGTCTTTCGAAGGTAGCTAGACAAAGTAAATACATAAATATCATTATTCTGACGATACAGACCTGAAAAGGCTGTGAAACGTCAATAAATAAAAAAAGTTCGTGCATTAACCCGTTAAAACTAGTTTTATTTTAAATGGTTATGGGTTAAAAATCATCTCACTTTTATCAGTAATCCAACATATGCAAAAATTATTTGTTTGATATACTTAGGTTATTTTTTTTGTTTAATAATAAATACAATTATTCACATTTGTATAAGGGGTCATCCATAAACTACGTCACACGAATTTCATGATTTTTTGCCCCTCCCCCCGTCCTTGTCACAGCTGGTCACATTTATGAGACTCCCCCCCTCCCTAGTGTGACGTCACATATTTTACAAAATTTAGAAATTATTGAATGTAAACAGCGGATCTGAAATTAGTTTAATTTTCATTCAAATTTGTTTTTTAATAATATTAACATCAAATCCAACAATTTAACAAAACAAATATGAATAGCATTATGATTACATTAAAGATACAAACTTAATAATCTTGAGTCCATAGACATTGAGCCCGCTTCTTTAAATTATTTATAACAGGCATAGCACCACTTTGTTCTCGTTTGGGTTCTTTATGTTTTCGTAAAGTTATAGTTTCAACATTTCGATTATAATAGATTTTTAAATGTGACGTCACGAAATTTAGGACCCCTCCCAGCCCCTTGTCACACAATGTCACACTTCTTCGACCCCCTCCCTCCACCTTAACGTGTGACGTAATTTATGGATGGCCCCTAATAAACGTAAAAGTTGAGTACTATTGAACGAAGTAACTAAACTGAGTACAGGACGTTCAACAGACAATGCTGCGAGCTCGCTAGCCGACGAACCTTGGTATTTAATATACCACGTTAAATAATCGTTTAAAAAGAGTTTTATTAAGTAACGAAATACAGTTAACTATATTGCCAAAAACAGTTAACAGGCAGTGCCCGTTTTTTAGTAATTACAATAAAAAAATATTAATTTTACTTAATAAACCTTAATGTCGCCGCACACGGGCCACACGCCACAGCCACAAACGCCGCCACGAGAAGCTAAAAGCGGCTACTATAGTGGCTGAAGCGCGCGCAGCGGCCGACTAAGGTAATGGAGAGAGGGGTGGGGAATCGCGCGAGTGACGTGTGGCGGCGTTTTGTATCGGCGCATTAAGTGGCCGGTGCGGGCCACAAGAAGCGAGCAAAGACGATTTGTAGCGTGTGGCGGCCACCGGCGTACCGTGTGTGGCGAGTCCATATAAAATGTATGAAAACTATAAGAAATGTTGTGTGTGCGGTAGTGCGGTAAAACTTATAGATTTTTAACAATTGTGCAATTGATTTTGATAAGTCTCTATGAATCCCCAACACTTAGCTGTCTATCGTTAGACTTACCTGCCTGTTTCTTTACTTTCGATCTAAATTCGTTTGAAACAGACTATAATTGCCTAAATACAGAAGGCTGCTAGTTTGATTTAAGCCTCTAAGTATTTCAATGTGTTAATCTTTAAAGTATTACTAAAGTATCTCATATTTATTCACTACTAGCGGTCCACTCTCGCTTCGGTGTAGAGCTGAAGTGTAGACTACAGTTTTTGTTCTCAGGCTTGTATTATACACAATAACATTCATCTAACGTGTTATTGTGAGTCAATCATAAAAGATAGACATATGCTGTAGCGGGATATTTTTTAGACAATTTTATGTAGAATATTTCCGTCATACATGATTTCTATGTAACTTTAACCATTAAGGCTGCACACGCGACGGAAGCTTAAAAAATGTAGTAACCTCTCCCGTTTTCCCAACATTTCCCTTCACTACTCTGCTCCTATTTATTGTAGCGTGATGAAAAGTATACTATAACCTGCCCAGGAGTATGAAGAATAATTGTACCAAGTTTCGTTAAAATCCGTCGAGTAGTTTTTGTTTCTATAAGGAACATACAGACAGACAGACAGACAGACAGACAAAAATTTTACTGATTGCATTTTTAGCATCAGTATCGATCACTAATCACCCCCTTATAGTTATTTTGAAAATATATTTCATGTACAGAATTCACCTCTCTACAGATTTATTATAAGTATAGATTGTAACTTTAACACAATAATATGATAAAGTTTCAAATAAGGGAAACAAATAACCTTTTGAACAATTGTATAGAGTTACTTAGTTGTTTTCGGGTATTTGAATTTGCATATTAATGTTGTGGTGTACGTACAAGTGTAAAATTCCTTGACTTGAGGGACTCAAGGAAAAATATCAATGACAGGTCTTGTTCAGTAGCTCCGGAAAGTTCTCCCAGCTCGGGATGAAAATTGGAGTTGTTATGTGTCAAACAACAAACAATGTCAAGCGCCATTTAATTTTGGGCGTAATTTTCGGTGTGTTAAGATCTTTGTGGTGTCGTTACAGTTCATACGAAAGTACGAAACGACCCTACATAAATGAAATAAAGTGTAAATTTATAAGGTAATATGTAAACTTGACTTGTGTACGTTGACGAAAACGGGAACCAAATATCCAATTGAATTAGCCAAAATTCGGCGTCCCAATAACTAGTTCAGTGACCACAGTTTTCCATCTAGTTGTTTGCACTTTGTCCAAATATGTTTTTGCCATGTAAGTTTCCTATCTAGGTACATGCCCAAGTTGACGAAGAAGAGCGGGCAGAAGAGGACGAGTGCGTGCCCTGGCTACGCCCGTCCCATGACCCTGCCCGCGGGGATCCCTAGCTGGCCGGTACGGCGCATTGTGCCGTGCCGGCCACCGAGGGATCCCCTGACGGCAGCCCCCATCTTGTAGTTCTGTCCTGCAAAGAGGGGGGCGGCGGAGGGAGCTACACGGGCATGCCCAAGTAGTCCTCCGCAGCGGACGGGGGGCGGTACGGTGGGCACTAGGCCGCGTATTTTGCCCCCACGCGCGGGCCATCCTGCGCACGTCTGCGGGGTCCCCGCAATGCCTCGGGAGACCCCTGCCGTGGAGCCCCGGCTAGGCCGGGAGGCTGCTGGGTGCGGAGACGCGGAAGAATCCCTAAACGGGGATCCCGCGGTTTCGCACTAAGCAGCTTAGAGGGTATTCGCAGGACTTTTTTAGCGGATATTATACCGTAAAGCGCCCGTAAGAGTTGCGGGGTCCTCGGTGGGCAGCCACTGTGGGGTTCGTAAGACTTGCGGGAGCCAGGTGTGAGGTCCGTTCGGCGGTGTGCCTCTTAAAGGCGCCGTCGTCTGTAAATAGATTTTTTACCTGCGTATTAAAAAATAAATAAATAAAAAAAAAAAGGTACATGCCCAAGTATTTAGCGTTATTATCTTGAGGGATAACTTTGCATTTAGTGTTACCGGTGGACACGTTTCTCTCCTAAGTGTAAATGTTTCATGTACCGATTTGCTCTCATTGGCATTTCTTCTCCAATGCTTCAGCCACATCTCAACTTCTGTCAGCAGTGCCGTATCATCAGCGTATGTCGCAGTCGTGGTGTTGTCAGTTGTTGGGATATCTGCTATAAAAACGAGGTATAGTAAAGGGCTCAAGATACTCCCCTGAGGGACACCTGATTTTATTTCGTGCACTTGTGAGAGATCATCGTCGTACTTCACTTGGTAGCACCTTTTATCTAAGTAGGCTTTGGAAAAAGTGCAACTTTTGTGGTTTTTATTCGCGCTGAACTAAATTCAACAAATGGTTGCTCGCTCAGAACTGTTCGGAGCACTAGGTGAAAACGCAGCATAAGTTACGACCAATTCAATTTGTCATTACAATGGGCACTTCGTACGAGTCTCAAACACACAGTCTGCTCTGAGTTTTCAGTTCTCCTCAACAGTGTTCGGCTTACGCGTTGCCGATCCGCTGTCAGTGCGTATAAATGGAAATTAATGACGGCGGGCCGACCTCTTGCAAACAGTGCGCCTAATATGTTCGTAAAACAGTAACTCAAGTTTGCAGTACAACTCTTTGTATGTCAAAAGTTTATGCTGTCACATTGAAATGAAATGAAATGAAAAGTCATTTATTCAGTCTAGGCTGTTACAAGCATTTGAGAAGGTCAAGAAGCTACGCAATCGGTTCGCAAAACTACGGCGGGAGACCTTGTACTGAGAAGAACCGGCAAGAGACTCAGCAAGGGCTGCTTTTTTCTCCCTGTATTGATATATACAGAGTCGTCAAGTTGAAAAATGACTTCATAGATACGTCTGAAGTCACCTTCCATTACATCATTTAGGATATAGATATGTAGTCACAATAAATTTTATATTGAGTATATAGGAAGCGGCATTAGATAGGTACTATATTACTATTACAAAAACTGACTAATACCCATCGAATAACAAATTACAAGAAACACTATGTCCATGCATTACGATCAATTAGATAATCATTAACTTTATTATAGCCCTTATTCATAAGAGTATTCTTGATCTGAGATTTTAATTTGGTTAGTGGAAGCTCAATCAGATCTTGGGGAACTTTGTTAAACAATACAATACTACATCCCAGAAATGAACCTCTTATTTTTTGTAGTCTGGAACATGGTACGGCAAGCTTGTTCTTAAATCTCGTGTTAAAGTTATGGGTTTGATTTTTTCTTTGCGATAGTAATATAAAAATACTATAAGACTATATTATGTTACTATGATGAGCAATTAATTAAATTGACGTCTCTGAGTGTGGACGTTAGTGAAGTAAAGCGTTAATGGACTTTTTCCGAAAGTAACTTTGTCTGTCTATCTGTATGTTTCTCTTGTTTTTTGTGGGCCCCATTGAAGCTTAGAATCTAAAGTTATCCGTAAGAATACTGTGGTGTCTTCAAGGCTCACATTCCTATCCTTTACATTCACACTGGTTTTTACCTGTTTTACATTAGGTAATACAAATTTCATACATTTCGTTTTTTCTTCATTAAGTAATAAATTGTTAATATTGAACCAGCGGACTAAACTAAAAGGGTTAAAGATAAAAAAAAAACATTTTATGCATCTACGTTGTTTAATGGAGATAAAAATGATGGGTTTCCCTAGCATTTCATTAATATCGCTTTCACAGTCAAAAAATCAGCCAAGTGCGTGTCATGCCACGCGCAGTGTAGGTTTCCCTAATTGCCTATCTATGTCACTATTAATGTTTTCTTCTAAGGGATTTTCAATAGGTAAGAAATTTTCTTTAAACAAAGTTGAATGACTTTTACTCTTAACTTTTAATCTTAACCGTTACACTTTTCCTTGGCTCCTCCAGCCAATAGTTTAGCTTTTAAGGGGGGGGGGGGGGGGCTACTTGAACAAAAACTAGCACTTAAAGTTCAATATTTCGCAAACGGATCCTAAATAGAAAAATAGTCTTAACAACCTCTAAGTTATTTTAAAGGACATCTTTAACGATACTTCATACGATATAGTAGACGATCCCCAGGTTACATGTAGGGTAGTTACCCTAAAAAAATATATTTTTATAATTTTATTCTACCATTTTGTCGACGTGATTGATATATATATCTCAGCTCTCTAGTGCTAACAGTCGGCAAGCAAGACCGAGGACGGACATGATGAAACTATAAAGGATTCTTTTCAGAACTACGGAACCTTAGACGCACATACATATTATTTAAAAAATTTAGTATGTAAGATGTAAACAGAAATAAATATAGCTCATAGTTATCAAGCGACAAATTGGCTGTTTGATTTCTCATCTCCCGTCTCTAGGAGCCAAAACGCTATAAAATAAAACCTTCAAAAAATCTTTATTCCACCCAGCCAGCTACTGGACATTTATGCGCTACTGTGGTCAACTTGTACCCTTGTCAGAAGCGGCCCAGAGCAGCTGAGAGCTAATATAACGTCACTAGTGTTTTGCAGAATTAGCACAAAAATACGAAACAATCGTTTGACATAGGTGAGCTCAACTCCTGACGTGGCCCTCACTCTAGTCCCACTGGTGGGCCAGCGTGGGTGTTCTCTGTGACATCACCCTCGAGAAAAGAGTTTTTAACTGAGCATTATTATGTTACTGTACAAAATACGAGAAATGTTCACAGAATTTGTTTTTTTAAGTTGAAAATCACTTGAGAGATCGGACTCTTTAAGAGATATTTCTAGTTATTTGTGGTCTTTTTAAGTAGGGTTTAGGAAACCTTTATTTGCCATCTTAAAATAATCAAACAATCACTTTCTATATGACAGACATTGTAGTCGTGTGATAATGAAAGTTGCAAATAAATATATTTTTAATACTTGCCTTTTTTGTGTCAGGTAAAGGGCATAACGTTTATTCAGCCTTGTCATATATTTTTGGAGTTTACTCCTTAAGAATCGATTTGCATATATAAGGGTCCCGGTATGAGAAAAATATGAGGAGTAAAATCTATCGATGAATGACCTCGTTACGTTTTTGGTGCGCATCCTATGTCGTGCAACTTTGACAAACAAAGATGACGGATTGACATTAATAACCATAAACCACTTGTCACTGTAATTAATAATGCAGACAATGTTGATTTAATTAATATTTAAAAAAATGATAATAGTATGATAATAATAATTATATAATTTATCAACATTCCTAATGATATATTTATGCATATTTGAAATTGACTATAGTAAAAAGTTTAATGTAAAATATTTCGTCGATTAGTTATAATAAATGTATATGAAATGAATAAATATATATCTATATATTATTTTCATTAATTTGATAATTTAGCCTTTCATACAGTATCAATCTTTTTTAAGTTAAATAAACTCTTTTTGCGTCTGGTTAGACTATCGAACTTAAGGAGTAAACTCCAGTCGTGCGTCAGAGCTGACACACACAATTTTTTTTATGTATTTTGTTGTTGGGATCGTGCACTAGGTCTTTATATAACGATATTATTTTATTGTTAAAATTAGTGTATTGTAAACACTTAACTATAGGGATTGACTAAAAATTTACAATGGCGTGAAAATATGTGCATATTATGTTTCTAACTAACAAGTTATTAATACCGAAAAGTAAGCCTAATTCCTCTATACCGGCAGCCAGAATGTTCGCCACGATACTCGATAATGGCCGGTCGCATTTAGGGTGAGGCCAAACGAGCGTCATTTTGTGAGTGGTGAGTCGCAGAATTTCGGTCGCAGAAATTCTGCTGCATTCGGTTTCATACGAAAAGGCAGTTGGTGCCACACGACAACGCAAAATGAGTTGTCTGCCGACTCAATGCGCATAAGCTCGTCCGAATTTCGGTCGGGGCGAGGGTAGGGCAAGGAATGGGAGTGGGGAAGCAACAGTTTGTTACAAGTTGCGTGGTGTAATAATTCTTGAAAAACACGTAATGGCAGATGATAGTACTTTTCAAACATATCTGGATTTACACATAAACGTTCATATAAAGTATGGAACTGTCCACATATCAGCCTCTGGCTATTCAGTGGGTTTACCCAGTTTCTTTTTCTGGCCTCATCTTCTGAATATGCTTCGTAAATACACAATATTTTTAATGGATCCATTGCACTCGACGACACGAACACCCCGTACTAACGCTCAATAGTAACTGAATAAATTACGTTCGTATGGCAGCTCAACAGAAATTCAGTTGAACGTAAAATAAGTGACCGAAAATAAGCGACTCATAACTCACAAAATTACGCTCGTTTGGCTTCACCCTTAATGTGTCCACGTTTGTTGTATAAGTCGCGGCACGAAACTCTAGCGCAGACCATTATTGCGCAGAAGTAAAAATTAAGATGTGTTGGGGGGAAACGAGGTGCGCGGGTGAGCGTGCGTTGCGCTGATTGGCTCTCCAGTCGTAGCTATCCATGCACAGCTATCCCCTCCGCGTTTGCTGCCAACATTTCTGTTGCCATATATCTGTAATGAGGTGACAAAACTGTGTAACAGCAGAGCACTCACCACGAAACAGTCAAAGCGCACTGTCACCTCGAGACAATAGTCCATACTTACATGCGAACCGAGAAGCTGGTTATACGAATGGAATAACAAAACCCGAAATCCTTGTCTCTCACTGTCCTACATACAAACAGACAAACGCGCACACACACACCCCTTAATAGGGATGATGACGGGGTACAGTAAATGAAATTCTATTTAGTCCGTCAGTTAGATGATCAAAAAATAATGGACACGTATTTTTTCTTTGGGCAATCAACCAAAAAATGACAAAGTTATAGCGCGTCAAAGTTTGGGAGTAGGGGCTCGTGACGTCACTTTTGAGTGAATTTTCACTAATAAGTGTACTCAAACGTGACGTCACGAGCCCCTACTCCCAAACTTTGGCGCGCTATAACTTTGTCATTTTTTGGTTGTTTGCCCAAAGAAAAAATACGTGTCCATTATTTTTTGATAATCTACCTGATAAACGAAGAAAAAAAAATTAGTCATCATCCCTATTGCTTAATAACAAAGTTCCTAAGATAATTTTCTGTATTCCGTAACTTTATTATTTCATCTGTCGCAAACTTGTTTAAATTCATTGGGTGTCCAAGATACAGGATCTCCTACAGGACCCATGGTTAGTAGCTGATTGTATGATGGTAATATGAATAAATATATTTGTAATTGTACATATGACAATACACGCAGGTGCGGCCCCAGCATAAGGCACTGCGTAGTCCTCTTCTCAGGGGACGAAGGCATCAACTGAATAGAATGAGCCAACGCGTCTCTTAAAGGCTCATTAAATTAATATGAAGTGTCTGTTAGAGTCTAACATAAGCTTACAGATAACTGTAGGGTGTTCCCATGAGGATTTCTCAACCGCTCCTTAAAAGAAATACAATAAACTTTAAACACTTAAATTTAGAGATGGGCGTTTTTGATGTCGATGCGCATAAATACCAGATAAATCGCATCCGATGCGCGCTTCGATACCAAGTGAATGTCAGTCTAACTAGTATCGTAGCATCACAGGATGCAATACAAATTAACACAGATATTTTGTGCGGGTGTGTCTCTTCGATTCATTGATCAACCGTAATTTTAGCTCTAGCAACACGGTGACACGGTATATTTTTCTATTTTCCTAGGGAAACACTGGGCTATGTACCCGACGAGATATAGTGCCACAAACATTTCTGTGGCGGTGACACAAATTGGAACTACAATTTATCCACAGCAGTTTTGAAATTTTATGACATAATGGTTCTCCGCTAGCGACACCTACGCCAGCACAAATAAGTAAGTAAGCACTATGGCTATAGTTATAATTTTTATTATTTTAAAGCATGTAACTGCTTGATGTTTAAATCTAAAGAAAATATAACTAGAAAAAATTCCACGCAGACCAGGCAGCAGACGGGACTCGAACCCGCACCCTTCGCAATCCGGGCGAATTCACTGACCAATTATGCTACCGCGGCCCTCACGACCGCGTCGAAATCCTTCTAGCCATTCTTAAGCTGCAAGGCAGCGCCATCTCTTCGCATTATTATAGCTATAGTTACGTTGACAAAAACTAGATGGTATCGGCATCCAATAACGGTACCCAGTCGCATCGGATGCGTGCATCCATACCTGGCATCGTTATCGCGCAACGTTATTCTAACAACGCCCACCCCTACTTAAATTTTCGTTGATCAGCGACAGATGTATTTGCAGCTATTCTCAGTATTTTTTTTATGTTAAATGGGTGGTAAACAATCTTATGTCCCGTCTAATGGCCATAGCCTATAGACGCTTACAATATTATTAAAAATATTACTCGATACATACAATATTACTCTCGCTTTGCCTACCCTGACCTTTTTTTTACCGGGGAGAATGCGTTTAAGCACCGTCCCGCCCACTGGGCTAGTGAGCGGGAGTGTGTGGGTCTCTCCTGGCTAAAGGGATAGCCGGGAATACTCCACTAAACTCCCCGGGAACTTCGCCTCGCCATAATTGAGCGGGCCACGAGCATGCGCAGGGCGCTGGCTCGTAACCTAACCTAACCAAATATATATAGATACTAGCTGACCCAGCGAACTTCGTACCGCCCTAAAAAAATAGGGGTTATCTAGCGGACAAAATTGTGAATCTAAACCATTCTCAGATCCCCTTGAACACACACAAAAAATTTCATCAAAATCGGTCCAGTCGTTTAAGAGAAGTTCAGTGACATACACACTCACAGAAGAATTATATATATAAAGATATATCAAGCCTCAAAAACTTTAATAACACTTAATACAATACAATTTTTTACCACACTTATATTCTATTTTTACAAAACATTATAATATTTACAAAGGAGATTGCTCAGCTTCCATACATGTTTGGCCTAAAGACCAATAATCATGAAAAATTGTTTCCTAGATTCGAAATTATAAATAAATTACTGTAGAAACGAATATTATTGACGGACACCCCTCAGAAATTTTATAAACCATATACACCGAACATATTAAAATAATAAAAAATAAATAAGTTATAAACTAGGGAAATAAAGCCAAGTACCGAAATTATGGATTAGATTCAGGTATATAGAACATGTAGATTAACAGATAGTTGCCTGTTTTTAAAGTTAATGCATAAGAGTAACTTTTAAAATCAGGTGTCATTTCCGGTTATAATAAGGTAGGTACTCTGTGACAGAAACTGTGTGATGATTGTGAATGAGCCACAGATTAGAGAGAATTTTTAAACTCTCGTTAACCAAAGAAAGCTAAGAGATTTAGGTTCTATAGCCATATATTCAATAGCTTCATTATATTTGTAATGTTTCTAAGATAACCATATTTTAGATTTTTAGTGTATCACACCTTATAATTTTATTTATTTATTAATTTATAGTCAGGGAACGTAGGCCCATAGATAGATACCTTAAAGTCTAACATATATACAGATTATAATGTGTTTGGCGAAAAATGTATGGCAATAGACTTTATGATGTCGCCTACCATCTATAATAATTGTCTGAGCATATTTGCATCTAGTGAAAATGATAATATAGTTGTGGATATTAATACCACAGTCTAATAAAAAAATTGATTTATTTTATCGATCTTTACAAGATAGATTTTTTTTATGTTATATAAACAACTTCGATCAGTCTTTGGCTGAATGTTACTACACCCATAGCCATTAAAAATGATACGTATGTTTTCCAAACCAGTAAAATTAAAAGTCCTTTTTAAAGTAAATATATTATACAAAGGTGTCCGTTGAAATCTAGTGACTGTAAATCAAAATATAAATTACGCCAAGAATTACCGTGTATGTCAATATTTTTTGTGCATTTAGGCCAATTTGAGCAATCTCCTTTACAATTTTACCACTTATACACATGACATATTATTTGCATTCATTTACATATCAAGTTATACTAATATGAAAATACTGTTCTACCCAAAACCCCCTTATCATATATAATTTTACTTCTCATTATAATAATTATTTTCAAATATTTCAATATGCATCTTGTTAAATTTTGATGTAGTCAATAACGTCGAAATTTAATAAAAGTAGTATCTATTTGCTTTTATTTTCATAAAAAAAAAACCTAACCTAACCTAACCCAATTTCCTACCTCGAGGAGCATTGTAACCTTACTCATCAACAAAAACACTGTACGGTACACCTAGAGTTGATATGATAAGTAAAAGATGATATAAGAATTTAAACTATTTATTACTATAAAAAACTGATACTATGCTATGATACTCGTAAATGATTGATAAATGAGTGCGCGCCCGCCGCGATCGGTAAGGAAACGTGAACTGTTACAATTTTGTAATTATTAACACAATTATGAAAAGTGATGACTTCGCAAGATGTACGCTTGAACCGTACATGCTCCCGGCCTAAGAAGAGTAGCTATAAAAGATGATGGTTAATTGAAATGGTATTACGCTAAAACAAGATGATAAACAATTTGTACTTATTACTAGGTTAATTTAAATTTATAGTAATAAGGCAGAGTTATAAAATATTGTCTTTTGCAAATTTAAATTTGATTATCGGAGACGACGCTCTATCCACACGCACACTTGATACTGACACCTTTGGTTTCACCACCGAAACGAAGTGTCATTTTACTGTGGTCTTCAGTAAAATAGTGGTTACTTCCTCCGACGGACGCACTCTCTTAATATTCATTACCGATTCCCTTTTCCGTTTTAATTACGCGACAGATTTTCTCGTCGGCTCATATTCTTGGGCGTGACATGCCGAACCTCGCAGCAAATCCACTGTCAACCCTCCGTCGACCGCGCGGAGCCCCGGCTTAAATGCCGGCCAACCAGGACTCACCCACCAACAACTAGTTGGTGATTACACTGCCACGCAACTGAGAAACTTAACATTTGTGTGAATAATAAATGTGTAACAGTAACAGGTAATTATTGCTTTGGGTATGATGTTTTTTGTTGTTCAACAAAACAGGGAGAAAAAGACAGCCCTTGCTGAGTTTGTTACCGGTTCTTCTCAGTACAAGGTCTCCCGCCGTAGTTTTGTAAACCGATGGCGTAGCTTCTTGACCTTTACAAGTGCTTGTAAGAGCCTAGACTGAATAAATGATTTTTGATTTTGTTCTACAGCGCGTGTTTTACGCTAAACAATCAACAAAAACATATATCATTTTTCAACAAAACTGTCTAGACAAAACTTTGTTTCACAACACATTTTTGTTTGCATCAGTGTTGGCTGACGAGGACTTTAAAAACGCGGCAGCTTTACACTCTGACGTTTAATTTTTGTCCTACAAAATGTATGAAACTTTTGTCAAATTTGGCATTTGTTGCTCTTGGATCATTAGTTTGGAACGCAGCACTTTGTATTTTGTGTACGGCAGCCACGTGAACAGTAGACAGCGTATGTAGAGAAACCCGTAACCGTAACTGTGATGAAGAGGGTTTCATCACGGTGAAGAGGAAGAATAGGAAGCCCCTGCTGCGTCCAGCGAAACTTGTGACGCTACTGTGTTTCCCGCTTGCATTACACCGCGAAGGCGGAGGAGATCGCAGAATACTTTCGTACGAAGACCAATTTCTCCCTGAGGGTCGCGCGGACAAATACTTCACGGTGTTTCGTATTCAGCGATGGATTTTAAAATCGCAGTAACAGTATGGCCATATCTACAAATATTCCACAGGCCATTACTACTTCTAGTTTCTCGCTCTTCTCCACCGGGCGGCGACATACCGAAACACGTGTATGGCACCGCACAAGTTGTGATGGCCTGGCGCAATGAAGGAGTGGAGGCCTTAACCAGGCTTTACTTTTAAATCTGGCGCACTGGACTGGCGCCTCCCTGATGACCCGCCGAAATTTGGTTACTTTTTATCTTTGTTTAGAAGGTTCCTCTCTTGTGGGGGGCTCATGGGCCACAGCCACGTCTGCCCTAATTTAAATCGACACTCGCTAGTGTAGTTTATATACATGAGGGAACTTGATACCTGATGATACAGTCCCCACCTTCTTCAGCTAGAGTCGAATACCCGAAAGATTAATTATGACGAGTCGTGTAATAGAAACTACGCATGCTTACACAAAATGACACGTAGGTATTTAATTTAAAATATATGGTTCTGATCTGATTTTTCTTTATGTGAAAAATTAGGTCTTTTTCCATGTTGCCGTGGTAAAAATACGAAAGGATTACAGATATTCGCGTTCTAGTAAACATGTGATTCCCCATCGGCACAAGAGTGCCGACTGAACATCTGGCGACCTTTTTGAAAGAGGAGCTTTGGCCGAAAGGTGTGGTGTTCCGGTATTTCAAAGGCAGGCTACCTGACACCACTACGCGCCACACGTCGCCGACTAAACGTGTTATTTAGAATTTGTTATTATTTTATATCTCATATTATCTATGTTAGACTATAAGGTATATATTTCTATGGGCCTATCTGATGCCTGAATACAAATAAAAAAAAAATGAAACATGTTTCAGAAACAAAGCTTTGAGTATTTGTTTTGTTGAATGTTTTCAAAAAACTTATGCCGAAGATCCGACTTACTATGTACATTATAAAATTACTGGCGTCAATCTCACAGCTACCGCTAGTTCGTATTATTTCACTGCCACGCAAATAAGAAATTGAAACCTTAGTCCCGTCAGCTGCCTGGAACGCGTGAAATTGTTTCTAGTAAAATTTTTTTCAGATAAACTTAACGCTACACGAATTGGTAACAACGATGTTACCTACAATGCGAAGAGATGGCGCTGCCTTGCAGCTTAAGAATGGCTAGAAGAATTTCGACGTGTTCTGTGAGGGCCGTGGTAGCATAATTGGTCAGTGTATGCGCCCGGATTGCGAAGGGTGCGGGTTCGAGTCCCGTCTGCTGCCTGGTCCGCGTGGATTTCTTTTCTAGTTACATTTTCTTTAGATTTAAACATCAAGCAGTTACAAGTTTTAAAAAAATAAAAATTATAATTATAATTGCTATTTCTGCTTTCAAATGTTTGATACTTGTAAAAGTATTCATTTGACATTGTGGGTTACCTATAATGCGAAGAGATGGCGCTGCCTTGCAGCTTAAGAATGCCTAGAAGAATTTCGACGTGGTCTGTGAGGGCCGTGGAGCATAATTGGTCAGTGCATTCGCCCGGACTACGAAGGGTGCGGGTTCGAGTCCCGTCTGCTGCCTAGGCGCGTGGATTTATTTTCTAGTTATATTTTCTTTAGATTTAAACATCAAGCAGTGACATGCTTTAAAAAAATACAAATTATAATAACAACAATGTTGATTTGTAGTGAATACCTGAGTAGGGGATTGGATTCAGGCAGCAAGGTGAGCATGGCTGGAGAGGCACACTTTCTTCATCAACCTATCTTCGCGACTGGACTCCAGCATAGGTGTTCTGTTAGCTGCAATCTCACTTAGTGTCGCCGCATACGGGCCACACGCCACAACCACAAACGCCGCCACGAGAAGCTAGAAGCGGCTACTAAAGTGGCTGAAGCGTGCGACAGCGGCCGACTAAGGTAAGGGAGAGAGAGGTGGGGAATCACGCGAGTGACGTAAGGCGGCGTTTTGTATCGACGCATTAAGTGGACGGTGCAGGCCACAAGAAGCGTGCAACGATTTGTACCGTGTGGCCGGCCACCGGCGTACCGTGTGTGGTGAGTCCATATGAAATGTATGAAAACTACAAAAAATATACCGGTGGCGGCGTTTTGTGGTTGTGGTAGGTGGCCCGTGTGCGGCGACACTTACGATGTCATTTATTCGGAATTCTGACAAATGTCAATTTTCTAATACTTTTACAAACATAGCGACATTTTGCCATGCGTAATGCATATGAAACTAATATCTAAAATGACAGCTACCGAAATCTATACTTATAATAAATCTGTAGAGATGTCAATTCTGTACATGAAATATATTTTTAAAATAACTATCAGGGGGTCATTAGTGATCGATACTGATGCCAAAAATGCAATCAATAAAATTTTTGTCTGTCTGTCTGTCTGTGTGTATGTGCCTTATAGAAACAAAAACTACTAAACGGATTTTAACGAAACTTGGTACAATTATTCTTCATACTCTTGGGCAGGTTATACTTTTCATCACGCTACAATCAATAGCAGCAGAGTAGTGAAGGGCAATGTTGGAAAAACGGGAGAAGTTACTCCATTTTTTAAGCTTCCGTCGCGGGTGCAGCCTTAATGGTTAAAGTTACACAGAAATCATGTATGACGGAAATATTCTACATAAAATTGTCTAAAACATATCCTGCAACAGCATATGTCTATCTTTTATGGTTGACTTACAATAACACGTGTAATTATATAAATAAAGTCATTCTTTATAGCACAAACCTGAGAACAAAAACTATAGTTTACACTACAGCTCTACACCGAAGCGAAGCGAGGGCGGACCACTAGTAGGAAGTAAGATTTTGTTTAACGGAATCGCTCTCAATTATCTAGTTACACTTAACATCAGGTGGGGAGGGTTAATTTGTTGCCTCGTATATAAGAAAAGCTTTATGTCACATTTGGCTCAAGTTGCACCTATACTTCTATCCCCTTGTTAATAAATCTATATATATAAAACTCAAAGGTGACTGACTGACACAGTGATCTATCAACGCACAGCCCAAACCACTGGACTGATCGGGCTAAAATTGGGCATGCAGGTAGATGTTATGACGTAGGCATCCGCTAAGAAAGGATTTTGATATATTCTTCCCCCAAGGGGATAAAATAGGGAATGAAAGTTAGTATGAAACTTTATCAATTTTAAACTGATCGGGCTGAGACTTTGCATGCAGGTTTATGACGAATCATAGATGAATGTCATTGTGTATAATACAAGCCTGAGAACAAAAACTGTAGTCTACACTTCAGCTCTACACCGAAGCGAAGCGAGGGCGAGCCGCTAGTGAAGAATAAACTTGGATAAGTTTCTCCATGTTTTATCCCTATTCAACGAATAACAAATAGCATTTGAGTGATATGAAAAAAAACACGATGTAACTAGCCTAAGCTTCATCATCATCATCATCAGGCTATTAATGTCCCCACTGCTGGGGCACAGGCCTTCCCTATGGATGGAATAGGGAGATTGGGCCATGACCCACCACGCGGGCCCAGTGCGGATTGGTGGGTGCTTAACGACTGCAGATGCAGCCGGGACCGACGGCTTAACGTGCCTTCCGAAGCACGGAGGAACTCGATACAGTAATTTTTGGTCACCCATCCAATGACCAACCACTGTGAAAGTTGCACATAATGTACATAAATTAGCTAACTAGCTACAATAAAATTTAAGATTTTTTTAACACACCTATTATCCTAGCCCCAATGTAAGCACTGTAAGGCTTGTGTTATGGGATACTAGCGTAACGGATAGAATACATATACTGTACAGAAATATGTATATTCATATAGAAATACATGTTAAACATCCTTCCGTCGTGCCTTCCGAAGCACAGAGGAGCTCGATATAGTAATTTTTGGCCACCCATCCAATGACCGACCACTGCGAAAGTTGCTTAAGTTCAACGATCGCAGCCGAACGCGCTAAACACTTGCGCCATCGAGCTCCTCTAAGCTTTTTCCTAGTCTTTTAATAGAGTACTAGCAAACCAGTGAACCAAATGTTCAACAAAAAAAAAAAAATATTGAGAACTTCGGAGATTTTGTGTTATTTCGTTTGAAATAGAAATCACGTGATTTCTCTAAAACCGGAAGTGCTACGTTACTCACATCCGGTTTGTAGTCTTATCAGACTATTCTTAACCTATAACTTAAACATTCTCTATATCTATCTCTTACGGTTTGGCCGCTGAAACAGCACCACGGACGGACGGACGGACTTGTCTATTAGATAAGAGATAAATAGTGAACGCGAACCATTGATGGCGATGTCAGGCATGGCAATCTCACCTCTCCGTTACGGCAGTAAAGTTATCGCCTATTCGCGCGTGACGCCGGCTATAACCATAAATATCTACAAGTCATTCTGCACGGTCCATTAAACGAACGCTTAAAAATATACACATACATATATCTAACTATAGACAGCTATAATGTAACACACCATCCGGAACTGAGTGAGAGAACATAGGACTCGCCAGATGTAAATATACCGCTGATGAGAGAGGCCGTCGCGCTAAAGCCCGTTGGCGGCGTTTTTAACCTTGCTGCCGTGCTACACGAGGCTTCCTCTAGTTATCACATGTCCGCTCTCCGGTCCCTCCGATTCCGTCGGCCTAGGCACGTCTTAAGCTGCGTATCCACTAGAGGCAGCCTCGCGTCGAGCGGCCTCGACTTGAAGCAAATAGTCTCAGTTTGAGGCTGCTCGCTCTGAGGCAACGGCTACGGATCAGCTCGAGGCGTGTCGCCTCAGCTTGATCCGCCGGCGGCGCACTGCGCTGTAAAAGCCAAAACGTCTCCATTAAACACACGGCTCGGACTGAAGCGCCTTTGAGCACGGCACAGAAACCGACAAAATATGGCTCGGCTCGCGGCGACGAATTTGCCTCGCGTCGCGGCGTGCCTCAGGTTGAGGCAGCGTCTCCACTTGCGCAGCCTCGGAGTGAGGCAGCCACTCGACCCGAGGCTGCCTCTAGTGGATACGCGGCTTAAGCCGTTTTGCAGACGACGGGGCGGGGCGGGCATTTTGTACGCGAAGCAATAAAAACCGCGTCTGCCCGTCGATGTCTGCGGCTGCCCGCGCCGCGTACACAAAGCACACGACGGGCAGAGGCAGTCAGTTCAGGACGTTCGTTCTAGTGAATAGTCCATCACTAAAAAGCGCGTGGCGCGGACTGAGCTGACCGCCCCGCGCCGCCGTCTGCGTTACTGCATATAAACTGGTTTGTATGATCCACGGCGGGCAGCCGCGGACATGCCGCGCCGCCACTGCCGCTCTTTTTGCCCTCTGTGTGCGTTTGTAATATAGGATTCACCTTGTGCTATCGTTCGCGGCGAAATTGACCGGCCCGCCCCGCCCCGTCGTCTGCAAAGCGCCTTAGAGTACCCCGACGACGAAATCACCCGCACCAAAGCGCCTCCGACTCCTCCCACACAGGCCACAAACACCAACACTACACAGCTAGCAAACTTGCACATAAGTTTAGCATTAGGCAGATACCGCACCCGTAGGATAAGAGTGCGAAGACCCGGTCTATACACGGCACGCTTTACCAGGTACAGGCACGTACCTAGAGCCGAGGTCCGAGTCTCAGAGCCGACCCCCTCAGGTTCGAGTGGTTTAGAGGCTCCAGACGGAGAGAAGACTCCCCCCATGGGAAGATGGCGTCCGCTTGGAATACCTCTAGAGGCACTCGCCAATTCACGGCTTGAGCTAACCTTAGGATCTTGCCGTCCCCAAACCCGGTGACGCTGTAAAGGTCATCTGCGACCAACAGCATACACACTTAAAACATTGATTTCACATTGACATTGTCGATGTGAGCCTTTCATATATTTAATACTTGTAAAGGTATTAATTTGAAATTGTGGGTTATCTACAATACCAAGAGATGGAGCTGCCTTGCAGCTTAAGAAAGGCTAGAAAGAATTTGACACGGCCATCGGTAGCATAATGGTCAGTGCATTCGCCCGGATAGCGGAGTCCCGTCTGCTGTCTGGTTCGCGTGGAATTTTCCAAGTAAAATTTACTTTAAAATTTAAACATGATTTAAAGAGCACTTGAATTCCTAAAATATATGATTAATATTGTCTTCAATTCAAAGAATTAGTCTAGCCATTCAAAGGGGTAACGCTGCCAGTACTTCGGATCCTTGCCTAAAGGGACTCCTTTTAATAATGTATTTTAGTTATTAATTTTATTTTTTAAGGTTTTAGTTTTATTGTTCTAGTATTTATATATAGAGTAAGTATGTAATTAGATAGAGACTTATTTGTGTACTTATTAATATCTTATTTTTCTTTCCGATTTATGTTTATAATGAAAACTTAATACTTTTTACGTTTAGGTACAATTATAATAATAAATATTTAAATATTAATTACATTCTCCGTTGTAATTCAATTTCTTGTTTTTAAAAAAGGTATAGATTGGATTTCTTTGGTTTCATAGTGAATCCCCATTCTGGGGGCCAATCGCCTAACGGAAATGCTTTGGAAAACTCTAACGCTTACGATTTTATTTTGTTATTTCTAGCCGCCTGAGGTATTCAAATGCCTCGCGCTCTTTCTTTTTCTTTTGCATTGGTAATAACAATATTAAAAAAAATGAGCGTGAGGTATTCGAAAACCTCAGGCGGCTAGAAATAACAATATAAAATCGTAAGCGTTAGCGTTTCCCAAAGCATTTCCGTTAGGCGATTGGCCCCCTGGTCTGCCTTTCTGGAGTTTCAATGCAATGCAAAATTTGTAAAGCGAAACGCAATAGGCTACGTTTACTTTGGATTGCTTTTTTTGTAAATTCAATATACATGTATATCTGAAAATCAAATATATCAGTGGTAAATTCTAGTTTTGACTAGTTACTTCTAGTTTTAACAAAGGCATTTAGTAAAAAACAACTTTAAATAGGGAAAACGAGTTCTATCTAAAAACGGGGTTTAACTGTAACATATACATTTACTAGCTGACTCGGCGAACTTCGTACCGCCCAAAAGTAATAATTTGCAATAAATTAAAATTGCGACTATAATTTTAGATTTAAACTATCCTATCTCTCAAGTTGGATCGAACTGCACATGGTGTGCGAATTTTATTATAATCGGTTCAGTGGTTTAGGAGTCCATTGAGGACAAACATTGTGACACGAGATTTATATATATTAAGATACACCATTTTCGACCACTTCTTGGTATACAATTCGGCATACTTTGGCATACTTATGTAATTTTAGCGACCTTGCAATAATATGGTGTCATGTAGCATTGTAGCTGATCTGATGATAGAGCTGGAAGCTGGCCAAAGGAACTATGTAATGAAGCGACGTTACCTCATCAAGTTTGGGCCCGTTTGACTTAACGAGTACTTTGTGGTGAGATAATATCATGGTGGAGCTGTAAGGTGGCCGTAGGATGTCCGTAATAAAACGACACGTCTTTACGAGAACTTTGGTTCTAATATCACAACCAGGGTTTGAGGATGAACCTGGAAGGTGGCTATAAGATCTTTGTAATAAAACGACGTAACAGCATCTAGTTTGGGCTAGTTTGTTTCGTCTTTACGAGCAATTTGGTCCTAATATAGCAACCAGGGTTTGAGGATGAAACTGGAAGTTGGCCTTAGGATGTTCGTAATAAAACGACGTAACAGAATCTAGTTTGGGCTAGTTTGTTTCGTCTTTACGAGCAATTTGGTCCTAATATAGCAACTGGTGTTTGAGGATGAAACTGGAAGTTGGCCTAAGGATGTTCGTAATAAAACGACGTAACAGCATCTAGTTTGAGCTAGTTTGTTTCGTCTTTACGAGAACTTTGGTCCTAATATAGCAACCAGGGTTTGAGGATGAAACTGGAAGGTGGCTATAAGATCTTAGTAATAAAACGACGTAACAGCATCTAGTTTGAGCTAGTTTGTTTCGTCTTTACGAGCATTTTGGTCCTAATATAGCAACTAGTCTTTGAGGATGAAACAGGAAGTTGGCCTTAGGATGTTCGTAATAAAACGGCTAATTGGTGTGAGTGTTTGAAAATATTATATAATTGATCTATTCTGTAAGTTGTTGAACGCGGGATAATAAAATAAAATTGCACAAGAAATGAGAAACAGAAAAAGAAAGAAATGAGCTTACCATATTTACTTTTTATTTATTCGCAAAAAAGTCGTGCGACATGAAGATGTTATGTTAAATCATGATTCAAATCAAGTGTTGCCAATCCTATGTAAGTACTAGCAAATTTTTCTTGGAATTCAGCGACGCGCCGCCGCCGCCCGGTAACAAAGTTAGTAATATACCTAATACGGTATAAAAACAGACGATATTAATTCATTGCCGGCTCTCCCACTTGCCCGGGGGCTTCCGAAACTTGCCTTTGATATATATCTTCTATTTTTATTACTTCTCCGAAGTTCGGATACCTGTTTTTACACGTTGCGGGGACGACACGATCACGATTTTATTATATAAGCCGTGCCAATAAAGAAACGAATCTAAAATGGCGACGGCGATCATGCGCTCTCACTCTAACGATTGTAAAGACTGTCTTTAGTCGCACACGGCGCGTACTGCATGCAAAAATATCAGATAAATAAATAATAAATATTTCCAACACTCACACCAATTAGCCTAGCCCCAAAGTAAGCACTGTAAGGCTTGTGTTATGGGATACTAGAGTAACGTATAGAATACATATACTGTACATATATAAGTATATTTATATTGAAATAAATATAAAATGATATGCATGACTGGAGTACAAATGCTCGTATTCATCACACAAACATCTGCCCCCCACCGGGATTCGAACCCGGGACCTCTCGAGTCGGAAACCCGGCGTACAAACCACTCGGCCACGGAGGTCGTCTGAGTTCTGACTTTGTTCTTGCACTGTCTCGACATTACTTATTAAACAACTTTTTCTTTCAATCTTTCATTTTATTTGTTGACCCTACCATCTGTTTGTGCAGGTTGTACATAGACGCCATTATCGATTCGTTTCTTTATTGGCGCGGTTTATACGAAAGGTATTATGTTGGATCGAATTTCCTTTTACTGACCACGGGACACATAAAGAGGAACACAGTTATGTGTGAGCAAATGCT
Organism: Chilo suppressalis; assembly: GCA_902850365.2. Taxonomy (NCBI): domain Eukaryota; kingdom Metazoa; phylum Arthropoda; class Insecta; order Lepidoptera; family Crambidae; genus Chilo; species Chilo suppressalis. The sequence goes on along the minus strand of OU963898.1, from coordinate 31,333,027 downwards.
CATAACTTGACCAAAACTTGGTTCTGGTTCCGTCATTTCTCTCGGGTGAGCGCTGATTGGTTCGACTGTTTGATGTTGCGTCGTTTGATTGGCTAATATGTATTAGGTGGAAGGTTAGTGGGGGGTACCGGGGACATCGATTCCTGTACGAATATCTAGGTCTATGATCACCCTTCTTACCTCTTTTTGTGTTCTGTGGTAAAGGACTCGTCTGATCCGTTATGACGAGTACTTTTTGTCTCTTTAAGGTATCCAGGGTTTGATGATGATGACAATTTTTTTTTATTTGGCTCACAAAACTGGTTACAAAGAATATCCATGTAAATATATGCATACAAAAAAAATCATCAACTACTTTGCATCCTACTAGATGCAAGCACAACATGCATTTCTAAAACTACCTAACTACTAAAGATATATACTAAAGGATAAATATAGCACATATAGGTTAAACTCTTTAACTAAAAAAATTAAGTGAAAGTTAAAACTAAAAACTAATAAAACCTAATCAGAGAATATTTAATTTAAACATTTTCTGGTTGAGGTTTTAGAACCTTTAAATATGTCGAAATCATTTCGAATAGCATTATAGGCTGACAACATTCTATTAAGAGAACAGTGATTCCCGAATCTTGTCTTACAGGGGGGCAGTATAAAAGTCTTTCGATTTTGCAGCCGGCTACTAACTCAAGGAACTGAAAATCTGAGAATCACTCGAATAATAATTATTATGTGGTACCTAACCAAATTAATACATCAAATTGACGTTGTCGTCATTGTTTTGTTCTGTTAAAATTCATTTTGTAAATTGTAAAGTAAACCTTTAATTAAATTAAAAATTAAAATCGTACATAATAAATACAGGGATTACCGGAACCTGTAAAGGAGTGAATTTAACAGTTAGGCTGTTAAAAAAATATCTCTTTCCTGCCTAGATCTGAAATTTAATTCCAGGTTTACTAAGTAGGTATACAAGCTCTACGTCAAAGCGAAAGCTTGCCTGGAAAGTATTTACACCTGGTTTATTTTTCTTTCATCTCTTAAGATCTTAAAATTCTATTAATCTTTAATTACTAAAAAGAGCTTTAAGCTTTTAGGATTTCGTATTACGCAATTACAAGGAATTCAAACATGCCTCAAGCAAAATAGCAGTGTGGCGGCGACATCTACATGCCTCACATATAATATATCATAGAAGAAATAGTCACTCGCCTCCTTAAGAGATGGCGCTACCGGCGCTGCGTTCACAACGTATGGTAGCCTACAACGCGCAAGAGAAATTCGGAGCCTAACACTCCATATATACGACGCCCGACCAACATTAGTCGGGACGCGGCCCCCGAGCTAACATCACCCAGCTCGGAGGAAGATCTTCCCCTTTGGCCTTCCTACAGCAGTATTCGACTCTTTGGTTACATCCGGCTTAGAATACTGTAGTGTGATTTGGACATCGTGTTATGAGGTTCGTAAACAACGTATTGAATCCATATTGAACATGTTCTTGGGGCACTCAACTTATAAACACTATTTGTCAAAATATCTACCCACATACAGATCGCGTCTGATGCACTTAAGAGCCCTTTTACAAAATTGCGCTGGTGCCGTACTGATCGGCGCGTAGGTAGATTTGCACTAGTAATATTGCATTTTACGGGTGATGTTTCGAGTCTTATAAAATAATTATGAATGAACTAATTATGAAAATATATACATATTTCAGTAGTTCAATGATGTTAGATTAGTTTTATGAAAGTTTTTGATAGTAATTCTATTAAATTCAATATCAAAATACGAGGTAAACCTGCATTACTTTTTGGGAAAACTCACGGAGGTTAGATGTCTTTTTTGATAATTAATGAGATGGAAAATCAAAATTCTAATACATTATGTTACAACAAACACATACTTTTAATGTCGTAGTAATTCATTTGATCTAATATATTGAACATTATTTAGAGATTCTGGCATTGGAAGTTGTGCATATTATCGTTTTTTCCGTAAAGTAGCTGCGGTAGAACGATCAGTACAAAAAAAGGAAAATATTATTTGCAAATATTCTAGATTAACTTACAATAGAAAGAATAAATCTACTGTTTAATTATATTTGAAATAGTCAAAATATTTTCAAAGAGGGTAAATGAGGCGCTCAAAAATTACGATTTTTTGCAAAAAATGTGAAAGGGCTCTTAAGCTGAGTCTTGAAAATCGACGAAAAGTGCATTATCACATTTTCCACTTCAAATTACTTAACGGTCACTTATATTGCCGAAACTTGGAATCAGATTGATTGTAATTAATTGTATACTAGATGGCAGGAAAACATAAGTATTTTATGTAGAAGAAATTTTTACTGAAGCCTTACTTAAGGCAGCACTAAGAACTGTTTTTTTTTGCATTCTCAGTTTGTACTGTTATTTGTTGTAGTGTTGGGTAGGACACGACTTGAAAAAGAGTTTGTAAGAGTAGTAGCCTCTTTTTTGTACTGAACCAGTACAATGTCCCACTTCAAATGAGGCGAGGCGTACTGAAGCTCGGCAATACATTTGAAGTGACGAGTACAAATATGACATTGAGGCGTACAGAAGCTCGACATTACGTTTGTGTGCACGAGTAGCACCTCCTCTACGCACTATCAATCTTGCTGGATCCAGCATGCAGGACAACGCTATACACGTAGAAGAGATAGAGATACAGATGGATAGTGCGTAGAGGACTTAAATGAAATGTCATGCCTCGCTCTCTCTCTCAGACTTACGAAGAGTGAGTGAGTAACGAGACGCGACTATCGCGACATTTAATGTGAAGTAGTACATTTTAAAATTTTGAGCCGCTCTTACAACATGGGACAAATGTACCGCCTCTTGTAAGTCCTACTCAACACTAATTTGTTGTTTGTCTTGTTGGCTATCTTTAATTAAAGAAATCAAAAATAAATCTTTATACACCGTTCTGTAAATTAACTTGTGATCGTAATGCAAGCAACACAAACCGGTGAAAAATCGGAAAAAAATCATAAACTCCCAATTCGCAGTCTAACTAGGCATCGTCGAATCATTACTGGGCCATCAACGTCCATTTGGCGGAGAGATCTCTGCCGATAGTAATTCACAGTTCTTTCTCGGCGCGCGGATGGAGGTACGCCGGACGGTCCATCAATTAACAATCTGCTTTGTCACTCCCGCTGTCGAATGTTCCGGGGGTTTTTCGATAATTACTGGCCTGGATGGAGTGATTTATGGAGTGCTGACCCTCCGAGCGGGAGGCAGTCGACCAATTGACAACCAGAAACTATGATTTAGAACCAAACGTCGATCATTGACTGACCTAAGGATATGTAAACGACCTATTCGTAATTAATGCTTTACCAGTAAAATGAAGAAGAGAAATTTTGGTCACCAATCAAATGAATCGAACAGAAGAAAACTTCATGGGTTTAATTAGATACCTACTGATAATAAAGGCAGGGCAAGGAGGAGCTCGATCGTTGAAGTTAAGCAAGCTTCGCAGTGGTCGGTCATTGGATGGGTGACCAAAAATTTACTATCTCGAGCTCCTCCGTGCTTCGGAAGGCACGTTAAGCCGTTGGTCCCGGCTGCATTTGCAGTCGTTAGCACCCACCAATCCGCACTGGGCCCGCGTGGTGGGTCATGGCCCAATCTCCCTATTCCATCCATAGGGAAGGCCTGTGCCCCAGCAGTGGGGACATTAATAGGCTGATGATGATGATGATGATGATGACCTACTGATGATAAAGGCATGAGGAGCTTAATGGAGCGGGATCGTTGAAGTTAAGCAAGCTTCGCAGTGGTCGGTCATTGGATGGGTGACTAAAAATCTTCCATCTCGCTTTCATCCGTGCTTCGGAAGGTACGTGAAGGCGTTGGTCCCGGCTGAATCTGTAGTCTTTAGCACCCGCTAATCCGCACTGGACCCGCGTGTTGGGTCATGTCCCAATCTCCCTATTCCATCCATAGGGAAGGCCTGTACCCCAGCAGTGGGGTTAATGATAGGCTGATGATGATAAAAAAGTCAATTTTAAAATCTTTGAAACAATTCTAATTTATGCTCTTAATGATGAAGAACATGACGCAGGGGTGATGAGCAAGGCAATAGGAAGAGAACAAATTATAGTAATCTTAATAATATTCAATCGACTGTTATGAGAAGAAATGTTAATAATAAACTACTCACAGCCATATTTAGAAATAACAATTTAGTTATGCTTTTATTTATTTTTAAGCATTTAACTGCTAGATGTTGAAATCTAAAGAAAATAACAATTTAATTAAATACAAATCAATAAACAAATCCAATAAATCATGTGGTTTCTGATTCTATTGTTATTTAACGCACAAAAAGTGACAACAACTTTTTCAGAAGTTTATTGACTTCAAAAAGTCTTCTCTCACGTGTCTCTCTCACTACGATATTGGCGAAATTTCTGTGTAAAACGGAAACAGCCACAGACGAAAAAAAAATTCTTCTCAATAATATTTGTAAATGAAATCAACAAATCTATATTACATTTTCACCGTTCAAATTAATTCGATATGTGCTTTTATTTCGACGAACAACGGAGATCGTTATATGACTATGCAATGATCGTATCTAATCGAGAATCGAATCGTGTGCTGTAAAATTATTTAGCAAGCAGTAGAGTAATATATGACAAGTGGCTGTAAAGCAGCGACGGGCCACTCCAACATAAATTGAAGCTGTTCGAAACGAAATAATGGCGTCGGCGTTTGCGTTCAGCTGAAAATTTTGCAGTCATTTCTTCCATATTTAACGGGTGATTGATGACGGCTGCTTATTGGACGAGTAACAGTTTGCTTACGAGCAACAACTGTGTAATAGTTGAAAGTTCTTGACCAGTGAAATGTTTTCGGAGTAAATTACTTACGCACGATTCACATTACGACAAAGAAATGAATTTTTTGATTAATTGTCAATCAAGAAACTCATTTCTTTGTCGCACTATCCGTAAATGGAATGCTCTGCCCGCTCACGTGTTCCCTCCCTCTTACAACCTGGGATCCTTTAAAAGAGGCGTGAAGAAGCAACATGCAGGCCGGCAGGGTGAGGATGGCTGGTGTGGCAGGTAGAACTGCTGTATCAGCTATCTTCGCGTCTGGACTTCACCTTCACTTAACATCAGGTGGGGTGAAGTCATTTGCCGGAATTATCTATAAAAAAAAACCCAGTCCGTACTTGACTAGATTATACAGTTCATTCCAGTCTTTTAAAATGTTTGAAGAACTGACAAGACTATAGTGATAATGGTTACAAGATAACAGTTCTACAATTTTGACTATCAAAAATCAAATCCAGTACTGGAATAGCAGTCGACACTATTCCAGTGGTGCTGAAATGGGTGAGCTAGAATGAACTGGTCTGAACTCCCTGTCAGTAAGTGGACTTCCAGCACATACCATCAAGTTGAAGGTCGGTGTCCCGATTATGCTTCTTCGGAACCTATCTCCACCGAATTTGTGTAACGGGACCCGCCTTAAAATCAATCTGTCCCGATTATGCTTCTTCGGAACCTATCTCCACCGAATTTGTGTAACGGGACCCGCCTTAAAATCAATCTGTCCCGATTATGCTTCTTCGGAACCTATCTCCACCGAATTTGTGTAACGGGACCCGCCTTAAAATCAATCTGTCCCGATTATGCTTCTTCGGAACCTATCTCCACCGAATTTGTGTAACGGGACCCGCCTTAAAATCAATCTGTCCCGATTATGCTTCTTCGGAACCTATATCCACCGAATTTGTGTAAGGGGACCCGCCTTAAAATCAATCTGTCCCGATTATGCTTCTTCGGAACCTATCTCCACCGAATTTGCGTAACAGGACCCGCCTTAAAATCAATCGCTCCACAGACTCACCATTGAGGCGGAAATTCTTACGGGTTGCGGCATCGGCGAGGCAGTATTTATACCACGCGTTCCCCTCATACCTCACCGCATCATCCTCCTCTCGGGGGATGATCGCTTCAGATGAAGCTTGTAAGGCCCTTCTGGCCATAAGCATGAATAAAGGGTGTTTTTTAGTCAGTAAGAGTCTGACATAACCTTACAGCCGGCTGTAGGGTATCCATGAGGATTTCTCACCATCTCCCCCGCCTGGGAAGAAACAAAAAAATAAATAAAAAAAAAACCTACCTTTAACCCCCATAACTTCCCGTTGCAGTTCAAGCGCGTACAGTTCCCCGTGAGTGTTTGCCTCGCGATGACCACCAATAAGTCGCAGGGGCAGACACTGAGGCACGGTAATATTATCTATACAGTATTGTGACTCCGCCCTGTCCTTGAAAATAAATGCCTACACCGAGCGCTGTGTTGGCACGCGGTAGGGCCGCCAGCCTACAGTATTTTATGTAGTTTTGTTTTTAACGCGAGTGTAGGTAGATTACTCGTTTGTCTCTTTTTTCATCCTAACTGCTTATTTATATATTATTCCAGATATTTTGCCCGATGGAAAAACCGAAATACCTAAATATTAGAAACAAATAACGTACTAGTAGATAGGTATATAAAAAAAATTCTTTAAAGGTAAGACACCTTTCCAATATTTCAGGTAATTTAAAAAATGATATCTCTGTGTGTGTCATTGAAGAGTTCAAGCAACCAAAAACAGAAATGTGCTGTTGTACGATATTGATCGTTGTTTGTTCTTTTCCATACTAAATTATGTAGGTATCTACTTAATTAAATTAAATATTTACAATACAAAACGCATGTTTCAGCACGGCTAACTGCATAAAAAACAATTCAGACCGTTCAGTCGTCGTTGCGGCGCGGCGGCGCATTCGCGACTGGGTGCACGCCGAGCGCACATCGAACTCGAGTGGCGTAAGTAATCCTCGCTTTCCGACCGTTTGTATGAAGATAGAATACTGTATGATATTATTACCGTGACTGAGGGCAGCGGGTGTCGATCTCAGGCTGCTTCTCACACGGGCAGCTGTACGTCGCTTGCTGCCACGTCACCAGTCCTGACTCTCTTTACATTTTGGCTGTGGAGAGCCAAACCACTAATGTTGTTTATCGAGAAGTCCTTTAAGTATGTTTTTTACCCTATTCTGTATTATTTTCTCTATCATTATTTTCTCCATCTGCTTCAGTCAGAACTTATGACTTAATTCAGCAGAATAACCATAAAGTCATTTATTCAAAGCAGGCTGAAAATCAGCACTTTTTGAAGGTTAATTTTACAAAAGACAATCTCCGTCTGTTACTGCACTTCATGTAGATATGAAATGTAAAGAAGAAACGGGTACACGAATGTTATTTTAAAATATATAATCGTAGGTATTTTCGGGGCTGTATAGCGTTCGCGCAGACGACATCGCAGCGAAATACCACTCACTGGTTCATCACGAAATTTCAGAAATAGGGATGTCGAAAGTTGAAAAAAATATCGATATATCGATACATTAATATTTTAAAAAATAACAATATCGGCTTCGATATATCGCGAAAAAAACATCGATATATCGATATATCGGACCAATTTTCCCAAAAATATATTTAGGTCAGCAATAATAACAATACAAATTATAATTAAAGAAAGAATTATCAAAGTACCAAATTGCCGCTACACTACATGACAGTACAATATCTCACAAAAGATGACACGCGGAATAATAATGGAACGAAAATTATCTCCCTAAAAATAGACCCTATTTTCGAATGATGAAAATTATTGCAGGGCCTCCTTACGTGGCATCTTTCGTAAACAACACTGGACAGTCACACACTTCCACAGAATATACTGGAATTCAGCACAACCAATTCACCAGCGAAACAGATTTACAAATCATAGAAAATACTAAATACAGCACAAATCATAGATATGTTGAATATCATTAATCTCAGCTTCAGTTACGATTTTTCCAGATACGAATTTAGTTAGATCGTGATATGCCGCTAATAATTAAAAAAATATCGTTTTTGATACGAATTTCGATATTGGTTATTTTGTATCGATGTATCGATATATCGATTCAAAATATATCGGCTAAAAATATCGATATATCGAACAAAATATATCGATATATCGATACATCGATATATTTTCAGCGAGCCTATTCAGAAACTATAACATCTACAAACTTAAAATTTGGCAGGTAGGCTCCTTATAGGGTAGGGGTGGAGTTTCATTTCATACGGGGGTTGGAAGTTTGTATGAAAGTCGTATGTTTTTGAAGTAAGAGACTTGAAATTCAACATGTATGCTCTATAAATGGTGTAGAGTAGCGATGGGCGTTGAATTAACGAACGGTTTAAATAGACGGTCTACGTTCAATCGACGCTTCGACGGTCTACAGTTAATTCGTTAACTAGTTGAATTCATAGACGGCTAAACTGAGAGTCCACAGCGTTCATATCTACTGACAAAGCGTCGACGACGCGTAAACGTATCCGGTTTACCCGTTACAAGTCCATACGTTCGTTCATTTGTTGAAATAAAGCAATTTGAAACTTAAGTATATGGCGTGGGAGTTGATATTTGTTCATTTTTTAAACTAGAGTTGTTAAAGTGAAAAGGTAAGAGTATTTTTATATTGCGTGAAAGAGTACGTCGATGGATCTGGCTAAACGATGCAGTGCAGGATGAACGGGTTTATAATAATGGTTTTCCTCAAGTAGTTGCAGTTTTGTTTATTGAAATTTGAAATTAGTGTGTCGCGAGGTCAAGGTCAAGGGACACGTGAATGCGAATTTAGTGCAAAGTTCGTTTAAATTCAATGTTTATATTATGAGTTTAATTTGTAATTTATTTTGTAATCATTTAAATGACTATAATCTAAAGCGAATACTAAATAAAGACCCCGTCGTCGTCGTTGCGTCGCGCCTGCAGACCAGTCACCGCGTAGTTGATATAAACCCTTTAAAGCCTGCCGTTATCACGTCAACTAGTCGAAGAATTCAACTAGTTGATCGACTAGTCGATGGACGGTAGTGGACGGTTTCGTAAAAATACGTCGACGACCCACCTCTAGTGTAGAGGCACCTCTACACCATCTATAGGCATACATGTTGAATTTCAAGGACATTATTAGTACACACTAACAATGTATCTTTAGAAACAAACCCCCTTTTGGCGTCAAAAAGTACTAAACTTCCCAATCGTTAAAACTGTAAATTTCCTTTTTCATTACAATATTAAAACACGTACGTATTTTTCATGACTCGTCACTGAAACCCTTGCTACATTCGTTTTATCACGACCCGACACAGAGCGCAGCGTTTTTAAACCATCGTAAAAAACATAGATATGTGTATCTAAAAGGTTGCCATTACGGTCGTTTAATTATAAGTACAGTTTCAATGTTATCAAAACTCATAGCCGACATATGCTGACACAGGTTTAGTATCATTTCACCAAAGACTAAGTTTACAGAGTGGTAGAACTTTTCAATGTTGGAAAATGAGTAAAACCTTCTGTATTTGTTATTATGCTTGGGTAAGGATGCCAATAAATGAACCACTAAGCCATTTTGGAACTTTAAAAATTATAAGCAGTTACTTTAAGTTAGCTGGGTCATATATATAAGTGCTTCTCGTTTATATCTATCTATATATATATAAAACTCAAAGGTGACTGACTGACATAGTGATCTATCAACGCACAGCCCAAACCACTGGACGGATCGGGCTGAAATTTGGCATGCAGATAGATGTTATGACGTAGACATCCGCTAAGAAATAATTTTCATCAATTCTACCCCCAAGGGGATAAAATAGGGAATGAAAATTTGTACGAAACTTTGTCAATTTTAAACCGATCAGGCTGAGACTTTGCATGCAGGTATAAGAAGAATCATAGATGAATGTCATTGTGTATAATACAAGCCTGAGAACAAAAACTGTAGTCTACACTTCAGTTCTACACCGAAAATAATTTATGAAATAATACAGATTTAATGCGAAACTACCCAAAATCTTCTTTTAAATGAACACCAAAATCGAGAGTATAAACACTTCGTACTACAGTGAATGAACGTTTAGCGATGCATTTCTCATTTAGCTAGATATAAAAAAAAATTGATATTCAAACGCCCCCGTATTTATATATAACTAGCGGCACGCCCTCGCTTCGCTTCGGTGTAGAGCTGAAGTGTAGACTACAGTTTTTGTTCTCAGGCTTGTATTATACACAATGACATTCATCTATGATTCTTCTTATACCTGCATGTAAAGTCTCAGCCCGATCGGCTTAAAATTGACAAAGTTTCATACAAACTTTCATTCCCTATTTTATCCGCTTGGGGGTAGAATTGATCAAAATCCTTTCTTAGCAGATGCCTACATCATAACATCTACCTGCATGCCAAATTTCAGCCCGATCCGTCCAGTGGTTTGGGCTGTGCGTTGATAGATCACTATGTCAGTCAGTCAATCACCTTTGAGTTTTATATATATATACTAGCGGCCCGCCCTCGCTTCGCTTCGGTGTACAGCTGAAGTGTAGACTACAGTTTTTGTTCTCAGGCTTGTATTATACACAATGACATTCATCTATGATTCTTCTTATACCTGCATGCAAAGTCTCAGCCCGATCGGTTTAAAATTGACAAAGTTTCATACAAACTTTCATTCCCTATTTTATCCCCTTGGGGGTAGAATTGATCAAAATCCTTTCTTAGCGGATGCCTACGTCATAACATCTACCTGCATGCCAAATTTCAGCCCGAACCGACCAGTAGTTTGGGCTGTGCGTTGATAGATCACTATGTCAGTCAGTCACCTTTGAGTTTTATATATATATAGATAGATTCTCACTTACCGGCACGTGCCGAAGCGCAGCGCTTAATACAATTGCTGAATACAATATTGAAACATCTACAAAATAGTTCGTTCTTTATTTGCATGCAATTGTAACAGCTATCAAGCCGACCGGTTGCTCTCGGACTCTGTTACAGCTAGGGTTACCATCCACCCGGAATTTTCAGGACTTTTTGCCTTCTATCCGGACTTTTTCCGGCTTTTTAATTTAATATAAGAATATGAGTAAAACTACTTATTAAGTAATATCAAATAAGTAATTAATCTTTATTAAATTCTCATTAATTTAAAACAATTTAAAACTAGTTTTCACGGGTTAATGCACGAAACTTTATTTATTTATTGACGTTTCGCAGCGTTTGAAAATACTAACGAGTATTAAAACTAGTTTTATTTCATTTATATCTTGTTTTAAATTTCGATAAAAGTCCGGACATTTTAGTTACAAAATGCAAATATCACCTACTTAGATATAGTGATATTATACGGGGGGTCTCGTTATTGATTTTTAAAGATTATTTATATTTTTGTTTCTTAGCTTTTCACGCACATCACTCATTAAATTAAACTAGTTTTAACGGGTATATACTGACGAGTATTCTGACGATGCAGACCTGAAAAGGCTGCGAAACGTCAATAAATAAATAAAGTTTCGTGCATTAACCCGTTAAAACTAGTTTTATTTAATGAGTGATGTGCGTGAAAACCTAAGAAACAAAAATATAAATTATCTTTCTAAATCAACAACGAGACCCCCCTTCGCGATGCGAGCGTCTGCTAGCACGCGTATAATATCACTGTTACTAAGTGGGTGATGTTTGCATTTTGTAACTAAAATGTCCGGAATTTTATCGAAATGTCCGGCTTTTTGTCAGGACTTTTTTTTTAAATAGTTAACCTAGCTACAGCCGCTCAGTTCCGCATGCAAAAAAGGAACTTAACTAGTTTGTGGACGTTTCAATTTTCTTCAGCAAACTGTTATATATATGATGCTGCGGCTAAGCGTGCCGGCGAAGTTAGTGAGTATCGTACATTAGTGGATCCACTCACTTGAAGTAGGTCAGCAACCGAAGCTCCAGGATCGAATGTCGACCTGGCTTGATACGCCAATGTCCAGTTGGCTGCGAGTCAGCTGTTTGAGGGTGAAGCCTCTGCGAGCCTTAAGGCATATGGCATACTAGACAGCCATGACCACGATTACTGGCTCCAAAGACAAGAAATCATAAAATTAACGTCGCATCCCACGCCAGAGGAGCTCGATGGCGCAGGTGGCTAGCGCGTTCGGCTGCGATCGTTGAAGTTAAGCAACTTTCGCAATGGTCGGTCATTGGATGGGTGACCAAGAATCTTCTATTTCGAGTTCTTCCGTCCTTTGGAAGGCACGTTAAGCCGTTGGTCCCGGCTGCATCTGCAGTCGTTAGCACCCGCCTATCCGCACTGGGCCCGCGTGGTGGGTCATGGCCAAATCTTTCTATTCCATCCATAGGGAAGGGGTGTGCCCCAGCAGTGGGTACATTAATAGGCTGATGATGATGATGATGATCCATGGTCGGCACCGCCGGTGAATGCGGCCAGGGTGCCAATCGCCTAACGTGCTTGCTATGACTATCGCTATCGCTTAGGATATTTTTTTTTCTGATCGCCGAAGGTTTTCAAATACCTCACGCTCATTTTTCTATTATAGTTTTCACCAATGCGAAAGAAAAAAAAGAGCGCGAGGCATTTGAAAACGGCGGTCAGAAATTTCATAATAAAAACGTAAGCGATAGCAATCCCGTCAGGCGATTGGCCCCGTAGCCGCGAGCGGCCATCATGACTATCAGGCTGACAGTTTTTGAGTGAACACGCTTCGTATGGTACACACACACACACACACACACACACATACATACACACATACACACACACACACACACACACACACACATATAAATACATATGATACAAATATTTCATCATACAATTGTGTACTGTGACGGTTTAGTTTGGATTTTCATTACCTGACTACTTTCTAACTTCAGGTCTGTTTTCATATTGTGTTTAGGCACAGGCCTATTTCATAAAAAATATTTAACATAAGCTACTTTCGTAAAATATATGGCTGTTATTTGCTAAAATTAAAGAAAAAAAACGACGGGTTGCACTCCGGGAGTGCCGGCAGAAGTGAAAACTTGAATATTAACGTTGTGCATTTTAGATATTTTGGAATGGTTAGGGAATAATTTTGCACGAATTGCTTTAATTATCAGTATAAAAGTACTATCATATAAGCAGTACCATACAATATTTATTTATTGCGCTATCGTACACAAACATGCCAATTTATATTACATTAAAAAGTTTATCTCTCAGAAAAATCAACTTACATGAATCACATTTAAGCGCACCTAGCGACATCTATTGTAAAAAGAATGCATTTTCTTCGCAATAAAGCTGCCACTTGGACGTCCAAACTAGAGACTAATTATTATAATACGATAAAATAAAATATTACTATGTTTATCCAATATATTGCAAGGCAACAACCTTTCCAATTTTATTGTTTTCGTCTTACGAATTTTCGATTAGGTCACGTGGGCGGACGCGAGTTTAACAGTTTATACCTATTACAAAAAAGTGTACAACGCCGCTAAAGAAGTTTTCACTTCAAAACAACAGTCTCACCTGCCACAATGTTTTTTTTTGCATTCTTAAGGTATATGACATCAGAAGCCGCTAAAACCGGAGGGAGTGAATGAATGTGAATGAAACGAAAAGCGCGTGTATTGACCGAACCTTATGGCGCTCTGTGGACCAAGTACGAACATTGATAGATTCGTAATCGCGTTTCCATCGTTAAATATTCTAGGAAAGGAACTAGTTTCACTTTGACGATATAATTATGTATTTGTCAAAGTTTTTCGGACTCGCCTATCTTTACGCCATGCAGCGCGTCAAAAATGTTTGCGAAGGCGCATACGGACGACTTCTATGCTATTATAAGAAAGAGGTCTGCTTCCATGCTCACTAGGCTCCGCTCTAAATAAAAAATGGGTGCGTGTACTTCAGTAGGCGCGTGAGAAGTTATTCTTCTTTGGCATCGTTTAAAATTAGTTTTTAATTGCATGCAAATAATTAATTACAATAAATTAATAAAAAGTCTGGAAAAGGACACAGTCAATAAAGTTCAGTTTTAATTTGAAAAAATAAATAAATAATCAAAATATTCAATTAAAATCGCTACTGAATATAATTTATTAGAACATATGTGATTTGCACTTGTATGAAACTTAAACACGTATTCCGAATATACAAACTAGAAACATGTGGATAAATATTATAAATATGAATACCTATAACTGTTACTTTATTACAAAAAATAAAGATGTGGTTTTTGGTTCTACTACACCAATGGTCAAGAGATGGCGCTGTAGTCTCCTGAATCGCGCTTTGGTTCCGTTGTTCCAGATTAATAAATACTTTTGATAGGCCTTCACAACTTTTTGTGTTACAGTGATGCGCGCGTATCTTAAAATTTCACTCTCATCATTTTTTCATAACGCGCCTAAAGAAGTATAACTTCAATAAATTTACGTAATAATATCCGACGACCTCCGTGGCCGAGTGGTTTGTACGCCGGGTTTCATGGTGTCGCCGACTCGAGAAGTCCCAGGTTCGAATCCCGGTGGGGGCAGATGTTCGTGTGATGAACACGAGCATTTGTACTCCAGTCATGGATGTTTAATATGTATTTCTATCTAAATATACTTATATATGTATTCTAACCGTTACCCTAGTATACCATCACACAAGCCTTACAGTGCTTACTTTGGGCCAAGGCTAATTGGTGTGAGTGTTGGAAATATTTATTTATTTATTTATATAAGTAAATCAAATGTAACTAACACTATGGAACCTAGTTCTGTAATAAATTATTTGAATTGTATTGAATTGAATTAACGTAATAATTTTAACTTAGCGACACTGTAAATATTTGAGCTCCTAGCTTCAACCGCAGTTTTGTCTACCTTTAATAAAAAATAACATGCTATTATGTTTTTATTTTGTTTTAATCATTTAACTGCTAGATGTTTAAATCTAAAGAAAAGTTTTACTAGAAAAAAATCCACGCGGGCCAGGCAGCGGACGGGACTCGAACCCGCACCCTTCGCAATCCGGGCGAATGCACTGATCGTCAGTGCATTCGCCCGGATTGCGAAGGGCGAATTCTAGTAAAACTTTCCTTTAGATTTAACATGCTATTCTTTGTCACGGTGTGTTTTCGGCTGTAAGTTTTAATATAAAAAAAAAATAAAGCGTACACATTAACGGAAATGTGTAGTTGTGTTGCCAAAAGAGTGAAAAGTCCGCTCCGTGTGCCTTCATTGTCTCTGAAATGAAGAGGATTTCATTACGGCACTGTATAAAGAAAGAAAAAACGCGATATTCCGCCTCGTCTGCCCTAGATAGATTTAAACGTAGAGCGTCTACGAGCTATTCTGGAAAAGCTTTCTTTACCCCTAATTTGGCGAGAGTGTTTTAACGGGATTTCTTAAATCTGAATTTATAATTCTCGAGGAGCTAATTGGCGCGGGTGGTCAGCCCGTTCGTCTGCGATCGTAAATATACAAAGAAAATAAAATATACAAATAAAAATATACAAAAAAATATGGGTGCGTGTACTTAAGTACGCGCGTGAGAAGTTATACTTCTTTTTGGAATTATTAAAAAATAGTTTTTAATTGCATGCAGATAATTAATTACAATAAGATAATAAAAGGATTGGAAAAGGATAGTCAACGCAGTCAATAAAGTTCAGTTTTAATTTGAAATATTTAATAAATGATCAAAATATTCAATTTAAATCACTACTGAATTTAAGTTATTAGTCCATATGTAATTAGCACTTGTAAGTAACTAAAACACGTTGTGTCTATATAGAAACTAGAAACATGTGGATAAATATTATAAATATGAAAACAGTGATCAGAGGCGACGAGCGTGCCAACATTGTTTTTGACAACGCGATCATCTTATGGAGCTCCGTGGATCGTTCAAAGTACCTTTCGAACAGGTTAATAATCCACCATTATTAGACACTAACATTCATAACGCGCCCGCGGCCAACTTCATGGTGTTACTATTGTGTTACAGTGATGCGTGCGCATCTCGAAATTTCACTCACATGATTTTTTCATAACGCGCCCACGGCTAACTTCATTATGTTACTTTTGTGTTACAGTGATGCGCGCGCATCTTAAAATTTCACTCTCATAATTTTTTCATAACGCGGCTACAGAAGTATAACTTTCTAAAAATATAAAATGAAAATATACAAAACTTGAAAAAGTATCAAAATCGCTTGGTCGTAGGTTCAATACAGTATTGTCAACTCGTGACCTACAATGAGTTGTCGGGAACGCTTCAAATACCCATTCTCGCAGAGTGCAGATTTTTATAGGGCTCTTAAGGTTAAGCAATATTCGCAGCGATCGGTCATTCGACGGGTGTCCAAAAATCTTCTATCTACAGTTCCTCCGTGCTTCGGAAGGCACGTTAAGCCGTTGGTCTCGGCTGCATCTGCAGTCGTTAGGACCCACCAATCCACACTGGGCCCGCATGGTGGAGCATTCATACGTATAAGGGCTCTTATGAATAAGGGCTATTATAAAGTTGATGATTATCTAAATGATCGTAATGCATGGACATAGTGTTTCTTGTAATTTGTTATTTGATGGGTATTAGTCATTTTTCATAACAGTAATATTGTACCTATCTAATGCCGCTTCCTATATACTAAATATAATGTAAACTATAAAATTTATTGTAACTGTATATTTATATTCTAAATGATGTAATGGAAGGTGATTTCAGACGTACCTCTGAAGTCATTTTCAACTTGGATATAACAATACAGGGAGAAAAAAACAGCCCTTGCTAAGTTTCTTGCCGGTTCTTCTCAGTACAAGGTCTCCCGCCGTAGTTTTGCGAACCGATGGCGTAGCTTTTTGACCTTCACAAGTGCTTGTAACAGCCTAGTCTGAATAAATGATTTTTCATTTCATTTAATTTCATTTAATTTCATTTAATTTCATTTAATTTCATTTAATTTCATTTAATTTCATTTAATTTCATTTAATTTCATTTAATTTCATTTAATTTCATTTAATTTCATTTAATTTCATTTAATTTCATTTAATTTCATTTAATTTCATTTAATTTCATTTAATTTCATTTAATTTCATTTAATTTCATTTAATTTCATTTAATTTCATTTAATTTCATTTAATTTCATTTAATTTCATTTAATTTCATTTAATTTCATTTAATTTCATTTAATTTCATTTAATTTCATTTAATTTCATTTAATTTCATTTAATTTCATTTAATTTCATTTAATTTAATTTCACACAGAAGGCCTGTGCCCCAGCAGTGGGGACATTAATAGGCAGATGATGATGAATTTATAATTCAAACATTTAAGAATACATGTTACGAGACAGTACAGATTAAGTAATTCATTCTTGTTGGAATTCTGGTGCAATGCAATATATTCCAGTAAGAAATGAATTTGTATAATTGGACACTGTAGCGGGCCAAAGTATCACAGATTTTCATAGAGTTGTAAACTTTATACAGAATACGATGAAGACTAAATTCGGTTGAAGAAAAACAGGTATGGCTAGGAACGCCTGTTGTCATTTGTACTCTTTGAAGATTGCCCTTAAAATAAATATATTAGAGCCCAACAAAACCTCAGTCAATTTTCCGTTCAGTTGGCTACGCGGGTCCCGCGCAATTTCTGAGCGGGATCAACGACAACCCAATAAAATCGAATAGGCATTTAACCTGATGGGAACACCGCTTCTGTACGTAGCTGCGCCGTTCTGTGGGCGTTCGTTTTGGGCCCTCATTTTCATGTAAACAAGCATAGCGTTATTAAGGGCTCCGGCCGGAGTTAATTTGAATTTCACGCCTGCACGACAGTCTCGATTAATAAAATTAATTAAATGTCGCACAGTCACGTAGTGCCAACTAATAGAGTAAAGGCAATGTTATTATTAGCGGGATATATAATCGATAAGGGAATTCACCTCCCTTCCGAATCTGAAGTTATGTATTTGGATAATTCGACTATGTAATGTTAGTAAGGTACCCTTGGTAAATTTATTACTAGTTTTCGATAAAACAATAGATACATTTAAATAACATAAATTAAAAACTACTTGATGTCTGAGACATCTAGTCCAAATTACCTTAACCTATTTAGCTATTAAAATAATATACTATTTACAAAATAAAAAATATGTACCCATAGCGCGGCCGTCAGGAATAGTGTCCAAATAGACAGAGGAGCCAGTGCCAGCCTAACCCGAGTAGTAAATGGGAACTCGGATCTATCAGAACTGCGTGGCACCGACTCCAAATATTAATTTTACTAAAGATAAAAAAGGCTTAATAATTTTTACTTTTTACCTGCGGGAATACCCTTTTGTAAAGAAAAAAAGAATTGTTTTTTTTAAAGCATTTAACTGCTGGATGTTTAAATGTAAAGAAAAGTTTTACTAGAAAAAAAACCACGCGGACCAGGCAGCGGACGGGACTTGAAACCGCACCCTTCGCAATCCGGGCGAATGTTCTGACCAATTATGCTACCACAGCCCTGATGGCCGCGTCGAAATTTTCCTAGCCTTAAGCTGCAAGGCAGCGCCATCTCTTCGCATTGTAGGTAACCCACAATGTCAAATGAATACTTTTTCAAGTATTAAACATTTGAAAGAAAAAATAACAATTATAGTTTTTTTCTTTTTTTAAGCATTTAACTGCTAGATGTTTAAATGTAAAGAAAAGTTTAACTAGAAAAAAAATGGAGATGGCGCTGCCTTGCAGCTTAAGGCTAGGAAAATTTCGACGCGTCCATCAGGGCCGTGGTAGCATAATTGGTCAGTGCATTCGCCCGGATTGCGAAGGGTGCGGGTTCGAGTCCCCTCCGCTGCCTGGTCCGCGTGAATTTTTTTTTTAGTAAAACTTTTCTTTAGATTTAAAAAAAATATTGTCAAAATCGGACTTATCTGTTAAAGGTTATCCGTGGTCATACATTAAAAAAAAACCTTGAAACTTTTTTCGTCGGTAACAAAATATTCGTGCACATCACACAAATGTATGACCCTACCGCTAACCATATTATGCTCGGTCGTCTCCCTTGTTACAAAAAAATACAGACGTTAGTTCTTTTAATATTCATGTTACAAATTTCCATTATACCCACTCAAACAAAACAATTCCTCTACTTGTAATTAAGATAAAACTTGAGATTAACATTAAAATCGAGGTCGTAAAGTTTTCACGAAAGCATATTATTTACAACAACAATACCTCACAAACATTGCCAATTACGAGGAATCTCCCTAATTTTAGGGGAACCTAAAGTAGGGATAACCCGAATATTCACATCAATTCGGGCCCGATAAGTTAATAAACGAATTTAAGCTTAGAATAAATTAACATATATTAATAAATTTAGGCCGTGTGTGTTCATTATCATTTTAATGATAATTTGTGATAGTTAAAGCACTAATAAACAGTACGAATAAGGACTTGTTCGGTCACAGATCAGGTGATTACGGATACGCGACCCTGACTTCTGAAGTCACCTGTGCCTAAGGTTACCAGATGAAAAAATCAAAAATCCGGAGAAAAGGCTTGATTGCCATTGAAAAATCCTGAGTTTTTTTTTACAGTTTGAGAATTATCTCTCAAACGTACTTCAATTTAAAAAAGTCGTAATATTACGAGTATTAGTCCAGGAATTTTAGCACCAAAAATCGGTCCGCTCTGCATAAAATCCTTCTACGTGATTTTTTGATTGGATTATATCAGAGGGTGCCCCCTAAGTATAAAACCGAGTTTCTGTCGCCCGAAACCGCGAGCGTTAGCCGCCATCTTGGAAATCGTTTTTTTGCATATATCTCGGAAACGGTATATATGCACTGCGGACGTCGCTCACGCGTTGAAAATAGCACTCGAAGCGCGGGGGTGGACGGGGTGGCAGAGGTACTGATTTTAAGATATGTCTAAGATTTTAATTGTACAATTATTACCAAAGCAACATTATTTTTAGTTTGTTAAACTTTTTATTAAAGAGATCTTTAAAACGTTAGCTGTATTTTATTGATAATTCAAAAAATCCTGAGATTTCACGAGATTTGCAAAATCCAACCGCAGTCCTGAGAAGAGTCAGAAAATCCTGAAATCTCAGGACAAATCCTGAGATATAGTAACCCTACCTGTGCCAAATCTGTCCTGCCTGTCGTATTGGTGTCCACATTCCTTACCCTTTCTTAGTGTTTTTTTTTTGATTTTTATTGATGATGCACGTATAATATATATTACCTCATTTCAAATTCTCTTTCATTTCGTTGTATTTTATTTTTTGTTTTGATTTATAAAATGAGTAATGCAGGTCCTAGTGACTTTCAAGCCATTCAACAGAACCCACGCCGAAATCGTGGTCTAAATTTTGATAAAGCGCTGTTGATATACCTATTATAAAAGAAAATACCAAAACAAACTCACATATTCGGAATATCGGAAATATTTATTTATTTATTATTTATATAATTAAATTAGAAAAAGACAAGAATGAATGATGATATTCGTAGGCTAGCTGGAGTGGGCTGGATGAGATTAGCACAAAATCGGTAGCAGAGGCGTGCATTAGGAGAGACCTATGTCCAGCAGTGGACGAACATGGGTCGATGATGATGATGATGATCATCATGAAATTAGAAAAAAAATATCATTTTTAATATTTACAAATATATGAAAGAAACTTGACCAAAGGGTTCAGTCTTATACAAAAATAGAATAAGTGAAATTTCACAAAAAAAAAACAGCAGAAGCCATAGATACATTTTACTGAATAATTGATTTACCTCAATATGTTTTACGTCGTCTTACCAAGAAAAAAAGGATTGGATTGTCAGATGGATAATGTCATCGATAATATGGTGGAGCAATTTGTGATTAATATAGATAGAGCAATTGTCATCGTCTTCGCTGTCCTCATCTGGTAAAGAGTGATTAATTAAAAATTAATCTACATATAAGTTTGTGCTTGTATTTGATAAAGTAATAAATATTTGATAAAGAAAGAGTAGTTTATGTTGGAAATAATAATGAAAAAATAATATTTTTATTATGTTGTATAATTTGATCCAATACCAATTCGTAGAAATTTACACAAATAGATATAATAAATAAATAACATTACAATCCAGAGTATCTGATAATACATAATATAATCTAAGCAATATCAAAGATGATTATCATATTTCATCATTATACATGACATGAAAAGCTTTCGTAACTCTGCTTCTTTCAGCTTCTTTTTTTCTCATATTATCTGGAATAAAGTCTAGTGAGATCTCGGAATATCTGTGCGGAAGATTAAATTTTGGATCACATATTTGTAGTAAAATTTACTATCTCGAGCTCCTCCGTGCTTCGGAAGGCATGTTAAGCCGTTGGTACCGGCTGCATCTGTAGTCGTTAGCACCCACCAATCCTCACTGGGCCCGCGTGGTGGGTCATGGTCCAATCTCCTTATTCCAACTACAGGGAAAGCCTGTGCCCCATTAATAGGCTGATGATGATGATGATTTGTAGTAAGAGCGCTTGGTATCTTCGCGTGATTTAGGCACAATTTAACTGGAAATTTAGAAATGTATACTGGCAACCCTGAAAAAATTGTCCAATCCAACTAAACTGCGTCGCATGAAATCCAGATAACGCTCCGTCTAGACACATTTTTATGACGCGCAGAAGGCACTATTCTTGATGTCGTACCAAATGTTTGCTTAACTCAATTGAATTCGAATATTATTTTTGCATATTTTTGTACGCGAGAATTACTTTTTACAGCGTTCTCTATAAGACGAAAGAGATTTTACGATGAGTGGGACCTGAATTTAAGCAAACGCTTGGGAAAGTAACGACTTAAGGTGATCGCACATATGTCAGCACCGTACGTGCTGCATTTCGTAAAGTCTGTATGGAAATGCAGCACATCCGGCGCTTGCGGCCCGTACGGTACGGGTATATGTGGAAGAATACTTTATGAACTTAAAATGAACGAAACCGTAACACTTAATGAAATTTAAAAAAAATAAAGAGCATTTTCGTAACTATTCCAAATTTTTTTCGTAATAAACTTTGTGGTTGAAATAAATGTATTATTATTATTATTATTACCTATTTTTAAAATGTTTAAAAAAGTATGCCGTTTAGAGATAGGTACCAAATTATTTAAGTTCAAAGATTAAGAACAGTTATGACTAAATCAAAACGAGATGGAATATTATAAACAACTAGCTGACTCGGCGAACTTCGTACCGCCCAAAAGTAATAATTTGCAATAAATTAAAATTGCGACTATAATTTGAGATTTAAACTATCCTATCTCTCAAGTTGGATCGAACTGCACATGGTGTGCGAATTTTATTATGATCGGTTCAGTGGTTTAGGAGTCCATTGAGGACAAACATTGTGACACGAGATTTATATATATTAAGATGATAATGAAAAATCAAAAAACTCGCAATAATAATTATAACTTAAATATTGATAATAAAAAGGTTACATCAGATATTGAATTTGCTACAGCAGTCGAAAATTTCTTTACTGATATTACAGTTTCAACTATTAAATCTTTGAAGTTTTCCTCCATTGCTGCCGAATCAATCTTAAGAGAAAACGTGAAACCGTGTACTAGTCATTTTCATTTTAAAAATGTTGACTTTAAAGATGTAATAGAACCGTTTAACCAATTAAAAAAACGTGTGGCACTCGGGGACTGCCGCGGTAAAGCTATTGGATAGCATTATATAACAACATATGCAATTAAAATCATTTATTTATTTTATTTATGCAGTATATTTTTTTTCTTTGATATTAATTCAAGTTTTTTCTTTGATATTAATGAATGACAAGGCAGGCCTTAAGATATTTTATTGGGCAAGCACAGCAAACAACAGTATTGCCCGGCGCCAAAATACTTCCACAAGCTCCACAGTTTACTATCTTTAGTCCAAAAATTTAACTAATAATTATAAAGTCTAAATAAAAGGGAGACAAATTAAAATAAGAACAGGTGCTGCTGGGGTCTAAAACAAATATATATAAAAAAATAAAAAAAATGGTTGCCTGTAAAGTCGGTTTTACGGGCGAAGATTTTACGTGACAACGTCTTTTTCTCGGTAGAATATGAATATAATTAAATTGCACAATAGGAACAAGGAATTGAATGAAAATAAGAATTGCTGAAATTTTAACTATAGAAATATATTTTGTTTACTAAAACATTGTACATGTAAGCGGGCCTCTCTCTCGTTCGGTGACTCATCGTAACGTTACCGAGCGTTACACTTTTTCATAAGTGACTCCCAGCCGCAACCTAATTTAAGACGTTGTCACGTCAAAATACGAGTGCGGGATTTGAACCGACGACCGCGGTGATGCGTCGTACGTTGGTCCCGTGGTAAAAATTTAACACACTGCGCCGTTTTGATCGATAAGTAATCGAGAAAATTGTGCTCTTATGCACTGTTGTCAGGTTATTGTCTTTACGGAATTTCTTGATTCAGTCGCCGCGCTCAAAGACCGCGATAAAATCTATGCAATAGCTTAATGGAAAGAAAACTACGGATCTGTGGGGTAATTCCGTTGAGGTTTCTTAATCGGTAATTGAGACAATAGCTCCTATACTGCTTGCTTATTTAATGATTGTGTTGACTATGGTGTTTTTCCTGATCTCATGAATTACAGTAAAATAATAGGTAGAGAAATTTTTTTGGACGATTCAAAAGAGTTCTACTTTACATCCAATTTGAATAAAGATATATTGATTTCTGATATGTGCGATCACCTTTACTTTCTTTCTGTGGCAATGAATATGGGTTCGAATCGCGGTAGGAGTACCAATATTTGTTTCCGAGTCATAGTTGTTCATATAGGTACTTATATATATTATAAATTATATATATATTTATGTAACTTACCTAACTTCTAAAGCTCGATAAATTGTTGTGAGGATTCTTTATTAATATGTGAAAGAAAATCTTTTGTACCCATTTTTAAGCACATTTTGTAGAGTTTGTATTGTGTGAGCTTTTAGTTAAAACGGGTGTTTAAAGTAACATTTCTATGTGGTAATAATGCATTGAAATAAAATAAAATAAACCTCTATTCAAATTGACTTATTGTAAGTTCTTCTGAATCGTCTATAACATTGAAGCTCATAGTAATAATGAGTTCTGCACGCAGGCAAAAGACAGCCAAAGCCTAGAAAGCATAAATAATTTGGTCCCTCAAAAGACAATTTCTTATATTATGTAAAGAAAAGTTTTACTAGAGAAACATCCACGCGGACCAAGCAGCGGACGGGACTCGAACCCGCACCCTTCGCAATCCGGGCGAATGCACTGACCAATTATGCTACCACGGCCCTCAAGGCCGCGTCTAAATTTTCCTAGCCTTAAGCTGCAAGGCAGCGCCATCTCTTCGCATTGTAGGTAACCCACAATCTCAAATGAATACTTTTTCAAGTATTAAACATTTGAAAGAATCAACATCTAGCAGTTAAATGCTTAAAAAAAATAGGTGCGTGTACTTATGTAGGCGCGTGAGAAGTTATCCTTCTTTGGCATCGTTTAAAATTAGTTTTTAATTGCATGCAAATAATTTATTACAATAAATTAATAAAAAGTCTGGAAAAGGACACAGTCAATAAAGTTCAGTTTTAATTTGAAAAAATAAATAAATAATCAAAATATTCAATTAAAATCGCTACTGAATATAATTTATTAGAACATATGTGATTTGCACTTGTATGAAACTCAAACACGTATTCCGAATATACAAACTAGAAACATGTGGATAAATATTATAAATATGAATACCTATAACTGTTACTTTATTAGAAAAAATAAAGATGTGGTTTTTGGTTCTGCTACACCAATGGTCAAGAGATGGCGCTGTAGTCTCCTGAATCGCGCTTTGGTTCCGTTGTTCCAGATTAATAAATACTTTTGATAGGCCTTCACAATGCAGTCGTTAGCACCCACTAAATAGAGATTCTATTTCTATTTTGTTGGTAGATTTTCTTAATGTGCGGTAAACACAAATTAATTTTTTGTGTTACAGTGATGCGCGCGCATCTTAAAATTTCACTCTCATCATTTTTTCATAACGCGCCTAAAGAAGTATAACTTCAAAAACATAATTATATTATGTAGTTATTTAAGAGTTCATCATCATCATCATCATCATCAACAGCGTATCCTAGTCCACTGCTGGACATAGGCCTCTCCAATTTCACGCCACTCAGACCGATCTTGGGCTAAGATTTTAAGAGTTATTTGCGTTAAAATTTTCTGATTACATACGATCCGTTTGATCAACTTTTCCGACGAGGCTATTATAAATGAACATCATACTTTAAGTAATTACACACGATAACCGCATATTAACCTCTATCCAAACGTGAAGAGCGTAAACAAGCTTTTGAACGTAAATAAAAAATAAACAAGTTTATCGGAGCGTCCGACGGCCAAAGGTTGAGCGAATAAATACATATATCGGGCGGTGCCCAATGCCACAAATGTGAGAACATCAAAAATAAACCAAGAGCTAATAAAGTGAGCATTACTCACCAACCGGCTAATCTATATCTATACTTATAATAAATCTGTAGAGATGTCAATTCTGTACATGAAATATATTTTCAAAATAACTATCAGGGGGTGATTAGTGATCGATACTGATGCCAAAAATGCAATCAGTAAAATTTTTGTCTGTCTGTCTGTCTGTCTGTCTGTGTGTATGTTCCTTATAGAAACAAAAACTACTCAACGGATTTTAACGAAACTTGGTACAATTATTCTTCATACTCCTGGGCAGGTTATAGTATACTTTTCATCACGCTGCAATTAAAAGCAGCAGATTAGTGAAGGGAAATGTTGGGAAAACGGGAGAAGTTACTCCATTTTTTAAGCTTCCGTCGCGGGTGCAGCCTTAATGGTTAAAGTTACATAGAAATCATGTATGACGGAAATATTCTACATAAAATTGTCTAAAAAATATGCCGCAACAGCATATGCCTATCTTTTATGGTTGACTCACAATAACACGTATAATTATATAAATAAAGTCATTCTTTATAGCACAAGCCTGAGAACAAAAACTATAATTTACACTACAGCTCTACACCGAAGCGAAGAGAGGGCGGGCCACTAGTGTAACATATAAATTTGTGGACGACAAAGAGAGTAAAAATATATATTTTGCTTTTATTGCTATTTTGTAGGGTTCCGTGGCCAAATGGCAAAAAACGGAACGGATAAGGGTTTTCGTTTCATAAGGATTCGTCATGTCTGTCTGTCTGTCTGTCCACCATTATCATCATCAGCCTATTAATGGCCCCCACTGCTGGGGAACAGGCCTTCCCTATGTATGCAATAGGGAGATTGGGCCATTGGCAGATGCAGGCGGGACCAACGGCTTAACGTGCCTTCCGAAGCACGGAGGAACTCGAGATAGTAAATTTTTGGTCACCCATCCAATGACCGACCATTGCGAAAGTTGCTTAACTTCAACGATCGCAGCCGAACGCGCTAACCACTTGCGCCATCGAGCTCCTATAGATTTTACTTTTATTGCTATTTTTTAGGGTTCCGCAGTCAAATGGCAAAAAACGCTAAAGCGACCAACTTCATGCTGTTACTTTTGTGTTTACCGCACATTAAGAAAATCTACCAACAAAATAGAAATAGAATCTCTATTTTGTGGGTGCTAACGACTGCATTGTGAAGGCCTATCAAAAGTATTTATTAATCTGGAACAACGGAACCAAAGCGCGATTCAGGAGACTAAAGCGCCATCTCTTGACCATTGGTGTAGTAGAACCAAAAACCACATCTTTATTTTTAATATGTCACAAATTAATAGGCGATTTGAGACTTTTCGGAAATATGTTTTAAATGGTTAATAATTGTTCTATTAGAAAGAAAAAAAATGTATTGTATTTTTTCTTGACCTAGAAAGCTACAAAACTTTAATTTTAAAAAAGATCTTTCATGGACATACAAAAACGCTGTCGGCCATTTTAGTCTAAAGATTTATCTATGCTATAACGTCAACAAAATCGTAAACAAACATTCGGAAGCACGTAGGAAATAACCTGAATCTAAATTTATATTATAAAACCATGATTTCTAATAGATTTCATGATAAATATAATAATTATCATGATTGTATTATACGAGAATGTAGAAACACATCGTTAAAGACTGCAGAAAAGTGTGGTTTAAAGTTTGTCTAGAGAAATACACTTACATGGACACAGTCATGTTTAAAACTTGCTAAATCCTGTAATTTTACCGTCTGAAAGTCTTTTCTTTTAGCAAATATCAGTTTAATGTGAGCACTCATTGAATAATATTTAAAGTTTAAAAATATAATTCTTGTGGTTATGAATGTACCTACTAAGTCAAAAAGTTCTGTTGTTTCTGGTATAAACTACAATAACTAACAATAAAGAGTAAGAGATTTTAGATATATTATTTTAGTCCGACGAAAGACACCACAGTAACCCGACAATGCCGTTTAGTTGTTTACTAACACATTTACTAACTTGTTGACGTCACAATCATGGTGGATAGCGTTTCGAGCATAGACTAAAAAAACATTTTTCAAATTAAATTACTACAGCCATCTTCTAATTTTATGAAGTGAAATCGATGTATTTAGGTTCCTCATACCAAACATTATAAGAAATAAACATTTGTAGTCTGCAATTTGACATGAAACAACTAGCCTATTTAAAAAAAAATCACTATTATGTTTTTATTTATTTTTAAGCATTTAACTGCTAGATGTTTTAAATCTAAAGAAAAGTTTACTAGAAAAAAATCCACGCGGACCAGGCAGCGGACGGGACTCGAACCCGCACCCTTCGCAATCCGGGCGAATGCACTGACCATTATGCTACCACGGCCCTATTAGCCGCGTCGAAATTTTCCTAGCCTTAAGCTGCAAGGCAGCGCCATCTCTTCGCATTGTAGGTAACCAACAATGTCAAATGAATACTTTTTCAAGTATTAAACATTTGAAAGAAGAAATAACAATTATAGTTATGATTTTTTTGATGATGTTTTTTTTTTCTAGTAAACTTTTCTTTAAATGCACTATTATTAAGAAATCGATCAGAGTTACAACGGACAACAAGAACTTTTATATTATGGTACTTGCTGCTACGGAACCCTTCATGGTCGAGACCGATTCGCACTTTGTCGCTTTTTATCCTACTTCCTGCGAACTTCGGTACTATTCAATTCGATCAATGATTCATTTGTGCCTATAGGGATACGTTGTGTGGGACAATACAACGGGTAAAGGAGACCCGGCACTTTTCATAGAAAAAATGCTAAACTTGTATACAGTTGGATTTGGTCTCAAAATAAAGCCAAAATTATTTGCTACATAAAACTACTTTTGCCTTATTTTTAGTGAATCGTGGAAAAAAGTTATATAATGATTAATATTTTTTGATATGGAAACCCTAAATCTTCAAGGAACAGAATTTTAATTCAAAATATTACTGAAGTGACTGTAAAAACCATGATTCCTTTGCTTTTTCTAAATAAAAAAACCAAATGTCAATTTGACAATCCTAAAATACAAACAAGGTATTTAGAGGTTATATTGACAAACCTACGTATTTGACATTGACAGCTAGCTGCTGATGACAAATATTGCCAGACTACGTTACCCAATTATGAAGCACAGATAAAAAAATATTATTTATAATATAATTATATATAATACAATTTTGGCACAAAATGCCGGGTGTCCTTTGTTTTCTAAAAAAAGGGGGCGCTGCATTTGGATTTTCGGATTTTTTAATTATTTTTATAGGGCATGACAGCGTCTGTCAGGATCGCTTGTACAGAGTAAATCTATGCTAATATTATAAAATTACTAGTTGACCCAGCAAACTTCGTACCGCCATAAAAATAGGGGCTGGTGGTAGAAGAATGAAAATTTAGGGTGGTATCTTCGTACCGCCATACAAATAAGGGCTGAAGAATGAAAATTTAGGGTGGTATGTATTTTTTAATGCCACATTATAAAAAAAACAACAAAATATAAAAATGTTAGGGTTTCACCACCCCTATCACTTAGGGGTATGAAAAATAAATAGTAGCCGATTCTCAGACCCACTAAATCTTATATATAAAATTCTCGTGTCGCGGTGTTTGTGGTTAAACTCCTCCGAAACGGCTTTCCCGATTCTCATAAAATTTTGTGCGCATATTGGGTAGGTCTGAGAATCGGACTACATCTATTTTTCATCCCCCTAAATGTGAAGGGTAATCCACCCCTAATTTTTTTTTCAATTTTAGATAAAAAATTTTTTTTTCGATTTTTTTTATGATACAGCATTAGTAAATACATAAAACCCAGAATTTTTGAATGTTCATCCTTCTACCACCAACCCCTATTTTTTATGGCGGTACAAAATTCGCTGGGGCAGCTAGTATGCATATAAAAATCAGTCAAGTCGTTTCGGAGGAGTATAGTTACTAACATTGACATTAACACGAGATTTTTATATATAAGATCTTCTCCAGCATTTCTGTTAGTGTTCCCCGATTACTAAAATTCTTTTGGATTTAGAATAGTTCATTGATCTATATAAGCTATATATAACAACGATACGACCAATCAAACAATAGGTGCGCTGCGTAAATGGTGATATTTACACAAAAATCCTGTTTGAACGAGTTGGATTTGTAAAAAAATGGGTGCGTGTACTCATGTAGGCGCGTGAGAAGTTATCCTTCTTTGGCATCGTTTAAAATTAGTTTTTAATTGCATGCAAATAATTAATTACAATAAATTAATAAAAAGTCTGGAAAAGGACACAGTCAATAAAGTTCAGTTTTAATTTGAAAAAATAAATAAATAATCAAAATATTCAATTAAAATCGCTACTGAATATAATTTATTAGAACAAATGTGATTTGCACTTGTTTGAAACTCAAACACGTATTCCGAATATACAAACAAGAAACATGTGGATAAATATTATAAATATGAATACATTTAACTGTTACTTTATTACAAAAAATAAAGATGTGGTTTTTGGTTCTACTACACCAATGGTCAAGAGATGGCGCTGTAGTCTCCTGAATCGCGCTTTGGTTCCGTTGTTCCAGATTAATAAATACTTTTTGTTACTTTATTACAAAAAATAAAGATGTGGTTTTTGGTTCTACTACACCAATGGTCAAGAGATGGCGCTGTAGTCTCCTGAATCGCGCTTTGGTTCCGTTGTTCCAGATTAATAAATACTTTTGATAGGCCTTCACAATGCAGTCATTAGCACCCACTAAATAGAGATTCTATTTCTATTTTGTTGGTAGATTTTCTTAGTGTGCGGTAAACACAAAAGTGACGCATGAAGTTGGTCGCTAAAGCGACCAACTTCGTAAAGTAAAGGCTCATAACTTTTTAATTGGAGGATACTTAGATAATACTATTTTATGAATACGTTTTTATTTTTTATGGCGATACTTCTCATTTACAATAAGTTATGTCTTTTTTGTAGAAAAAAACTTTGATCCTCGTGTCTGTAAAGTTACTAAAATGGCGTTTAGGCGATTTTTTTTATTATTTATTCTTTATTGCATGCCACAGATAGAACAAAAAACAACAATATCATAACAATGTACAAATATGTGACACCCTGCAAGGGCGTTACAATTTTACTTAAATTATTATTATTATTTAAATAAACTATCAAATATATTATAAAAAAAATCAATTCAATTCAATTATCATACATACATCTTACCAAAATTTAAATTAAATAATACATATACATATTTTACAATTTTAAAACTATAGATATTAATATACAATTTTCACACTCAGAATTTAACTTTTCCAATGTCAATGTAATTTCGATCTTTTGAGAGCGGCCGACTTTAACCGTTTTCCGCAAATTGCTGTGCGTGAAACAGCGGGGCACCTCTAGTAACTGAATGAAACCGATGTAAGGTATGAGTTTAAAAAATGTTAGATTAAAAAAAATATTACTGGAAAAAATTGCACGCGGACCAGGCAGCAGACGGGACTCGAACCCGCGCCCTTCGCTATCCGGACGAATGCACTGATTGTGGGTTAATACAATGCGAACAGATGGCGCTGCCTTGCAGCTTAAGAAAGACTAGAAAGAATTCGATACGGCCATCAGGGCCGCGGTAGCATAACAATAATCTAACATTCATAAAAATTATATATTTTTTTTTATTTTTTTTTTCCAGTAAACTTTTCTTTAGATTTAAACATCTAGCATTTAAATGCTTAAAAATAAATAAAAACATAAAATTATAAATGTTAGATTATATTACAAAATTTAATAAAGGCAAAACTAACACGCCCGTTGGATGGCGTAAAATAAAATTTAACCACACGGAACACACACATTTTCCGGAATATATTAACATGCTAATGTATATACACGAAATAATTTCTATGAGAGTGTAGGTACCATGAATTTTCATAGGGAATTATTTCAGGTGTGCAAATCTGCATGATTGGCCGATCCAGCCCATGTTTGAGCCAATTTCGGTTAGTCAGTGTTATTGTAGGGTTATTATTGCTGTCGCCGACGGACCGGGTGATGTTATAGGACAGGGCCTGAGGGACCACAAGCATTACCAAAACGGAAATTTGTGTTACTAATTCGTTTATTTATTACTAGTGGCCCGCCCTCGCTTCGCTTCGGTGTAGAGCTGTAGTGTAGACTATAGTTTTTGTTCTCAGGCTTGTATTATACACAGTGTTGCCAGGTCCGATTTTTAAAGATCGGGAGGCGTTATAGAAAAAACAGTAGATGTATGGAAACAGCTACAAGAAAAACAGTAGATGCAGAGGTGTACTTTTTCCGGTTTGCCCCCCCCCCCCCCCCCCAGATCAAGATAACAAGATAAAGGCCAGTAACGAATGTGTTTCTGTGGCTTCTGCCGCCCCTCAAAGCTATTTTTTCTTTAGACAATTACATTCATTTTATAATTATTAAGGTTATCTACATTATTAATGACGAAAAATGCAACTCAACATGCAATTTAAAAAAGAAAAAAGTAGTCTAAAAAAACAGGAGATTCATGTAGAAAAACAGTAGAACAGGAGAAATTTCAGAAAAACAGGAGATCTCCTGTAAAATCTGGAGACCTGGCAACACTGATTATACACAATGACATTCTTCTTATACCTGATTACACTTTTGTAATCAATCAGGCACGCGCCGCCAAGCCCCCCGCCCGGTAGCGTCGGAACCGCTATGTCCCTGCATATTAAATCTGTAATATCTTCGAAAATATTCATTTAAATTACATGCGTTAAAGAGCCAAATTGGTCTATATTAAATGCACAATGTATTTAAGGTACTTAATAGGATAAGGATGAATGTTATATTGCTGAAAATCGCTTCGTAAATAATCTATTATTTCTCGTAAAAAGTATAGGATAAAAAGTGGTTATTGTGGGTTATCCCTAAGAAATAGACATATACCATCGCGGACTCTTTTGTAGACCTTTTTAAGGTGTACAATACTGTAGTACATTATTTTGATCTATCTCGTAGGGTTCAGCCAGCGTTTGCAATGTAAGCGCAATACAATGTGTTTATTTACGACCTTACATTAAAAACCTCTAAAATTATCAGTGTATCTCTACTATATTATGCATATACATATAAACCCTTCTCTTGAATCTATCTATAAAAAAACCGCATCAAAATCCGTTACCTAGTTTTAAAGATCTATAAGCATACATAGGGACATAGGTACCTAGGGACAGACAGCAGGAAGCGACTTTGCTTTATACTATGTAGTGATAATATGAAATTTTACTCGGATTAAAATATGCTCTGAATGGGTGACAGAAAAAAATATTGGTCAATTTAAATCAAGTATGATTTCTTTTCAAAGGGTGAAAATGGAACTCTTAAACACACAGACAGACGACACTATGACTTGCAGTATCTCTATCGTTTACTCTTGCCCCGAAGATCCATAATATACTTACTTTATGAATCGGAAAATAATGTCGCAGGAAGGGAATAGGCTAGTTGACACTTTTTGGAAATATGTTTTAAATGGTTAATAATTGTTCAATTAGACCGAAAAAAAATGTATTGTAATTTTTTTTACCTAGAAAGCTACAAAACTTTAATTTTAAAATAGATTTTTCATGGACATACAAAAACGCTGTCGGCCATTTTAGTCTATAGATTATTTATGGTATGACGGGAACTATTAGTAAACAAACACTACTCAAGAGTTAAAAACTCAAGAGTCAAAAAGTTTTGTTGTTACTGCTTTCACAAATCCGGCGTCCAGCATTAATTTACTTAAGAAAACCAATAAACGGAAACTTTTCTTCAAGATATAAGAGTTTTTAGATATATTTTAGTCGGACGAAAGAAAACACAGTAACATGACAATGACGTTTAGTTGTTTTGCTATTATGTTGACGCCACAATCATGGTGGACAGCGTTTTTAGTGTTTAAAAAGCATAGACTAAAAAACTATTCTTCAAATTAAATTACTACAGCCATCTTCTAATTTTATGAAGTGAAATCGATGTATTTAGGTTCCTCATACCAAAGATTATAAGAAATAAACATTTGTATAGTGCAATTTGACATGAGTCAAGTAGCCTATTCCATTCCATAGCGGTTCGCATGATGAAAGATAATGCGAATCGTGAGATACACAGTGGAGAAATATTAACCAAATACGGATGCAGTCATTGTCTTGGTCTCGTCATCTGACTACGTACATAACGGACGCCTAGATCTAGGCAAGGACTGTACGTAATTTCAATACCAGAAATAAAAATAAACTTAAATTTCCACTATTTAGACTCCAAATGGTTCTTGCTTCATTTTTGGGTCAAGGTATATTACCTATAATATATAACTTAATAATTATATAAAAAGAATTTCATAAAGTAGCAGAAGAAAGAATTAATTTACCTTTAAATTATTATAATTTTTATTTTTTAATCATGTAACTAGAAAAAAATTCCGCGCGGACCAGACAGCAGATGGGACTCAAACCCACACCATTCGCTATCCGAACATAATTATTAAAATATTAAGATGAGTAACCAAAAACACTAATCAGAATCTAGCTCTTTAATTCCGCTCATATCTGCACTACCACGGTAATATTATCTATACAGTATTCTATATTCATACAAACGGTCGGAAAGCGTGTCATACCTACGCCACTCGAGTTCGCGCGGCACCCGGTGGGCATCCAGTCGCGAATGCGCCGCAGCGACGACCGAACGGTGTGAACTGTTTTTTAAGCAGTTAGCCGTGTTTAAACGTTTGTATTGTGAATATTTGATTGAATTAAGTAGATACCTACATAATTTAATACGGCAAAGAGCAATAGTCGATACTGTGCTGTTTTTGGTTGCTTGAACTCTTCAATAATAAACTTTTTATACGAATGCGTATTTATTATACTATTAAATTTAATAATAAAACTTTTCGTACGTCTCAGTCGAGGCGTAAATATTTTTCTGTCTCAAATCTATATTTTTTTATTATTAAATATTACACTTAAAATAACATGTATTTTATGTAACACTTCCTAATTCATTCATAACATTTTTTTACATATGAAATTAAAATACTGTAGTGTAGGCTGGCAGCCCTACCGCGTGGATACGCCCCGCTCGGCCGTAGGCAGTTATTTCAAGGACAGGGCCGAGTCACAATACTGTATAGATAATATTACCGTGGCACTACCGTCGGAGTAGTCATCATCATCACTGTTGCTGTCGGCTATAAAATAAAATATCGATTATTTTAGGATATAAAACGACAAATTTATTTTAAATAAAAACAGTATTTTTATTACCTGTACTTATAATAAAACTAAAGTTCTTATATTTCTCTTTTCCAGTAATCACTTTTTATACATTTATAAGTAATCATGCAACCAATGTGCGCACACCTAAATTGGCTACAGTATTTACGTATATAGAGGGGACCCTGTTGCCTGTAATACAGGTTATCCTACCACTGGCAACAGAAGTCACCTTTAACAATATTTAAGCTCCAATGTGCCTCTTGTCACCAATTTTTGTATTATTAATTTAAAATATTGTAACTTGCTTTAAGTCAATAAACGTTTATTATTATTATTATATACGTTTCGTATGATCTATTCCCTTGTTTTGTTTACAAATGTTTGATATTTATTTTAAGATTAGCTCAGTGCCCAAGGTTTAAAGGTTTTTCATATCATTTCAGTGCTAAAAAAAATTTAATAGGATTTTTTGCAAACCGTACTTTTCAAGCGACATTTGACAGATGCAGGTACGTTGGCTTTCCTATTCTTATTTGAATAGTATAGTACGAGTTGCGTCTGTCGAGAATGAACACAGACTGAATGGCCTGCAGACGTCGTCAGACGTGTGGTCTGCTTGTGGTGATCCATCCGCTGATGAATCTGTTGATGTCTCTGGACGCATCTGTTGACCTGTGGAGGAGGCATAATAGAAACGTTAGGCCGTATACAGAAAGAAAGCCGAAAGCCGATCAGCGCCGATAAGCGCCGACACGCGCAGGTTAGCTGGTCATTATGTTCTATGTTGTCCGAATAATAAATAATTTGTATTTGAATTATTATCCTTAGATTAAATAACTTCATCTTTTATTAACTAAGCACTAAAATTATTTGTTAGGTACTTACCGAATGGTGACAACAAGTCTTTCTTCTGGAAGGATTGGTTGTTTATGCCAATTGCACCAATTTTTCATCAAACGGTTTTTCACTAAATCCAAAATGTAATAAAATGTTTATTAAGTCATTCTTGTATACGTATAAAATCATTGATCATCAAATTTCAATTTTTTTACAAATAAATGATGGT
This sequence comes from Chilo suppressalis, assembly GCA_902850365.2. NCBI lineage: Eukaryota > Metazoa > Arthropoda > Insecta > Lepidoptera > Crambidae > Chilo > Chilo suppressalis. Next base: position 31,297,231 of record OU963898.1, on the reverse strand, counting down.
ATTCTCCGAAACGTTTCCTTTCTCTATTTATAGGATGTATAGCTTTTTTTCGCATTTTTAAATACACATTTTCTAACAAAACCAAATCATTGTCCGATGAGTCCGACATTTTGCATGCTCTGCTTTAATCGTCTTCCTTTATGTAGTAAGGATCGGCGCCGATAAGCGCCGATCGGCTTTCGGCTTTCTTTCTGTATACGGCCTTACGCGACAGGCTGCTCTTTGCCCATTTTACTCATGTGGTCGTAAATGCGAAACGCGAGAAATCACATACCCGCCAATAAACTGGCTCTCTTTACGCCGCCGAAAACAAGCTCGGATCTCGATTAAATTTGCATCGGTCGATTTTACGCGAGTTTTTTCTGCCGATACGACCGTGAGTGAGCCGTGAAAATGTTGTAACCGCCAAAAGGCAGGTCCCCTTACATACAGTGCCTACTTGATGGCTTTGATGGTAGTTCTGCCGTTTTTACGAACGATCGTGGTTATATATATATTGTTACGTGTCGGGATGGGGTTCGAAATTATATGACAGTTCACGCTTGACAGTAGGTACTTTATTCACCACACAATTAACACACAATGTTAATCACCGAACACTTACTTAAACACTGTATTTCACTATACAAGTCTCTAAACAATCGCACTTGAACACTTTTGTTGCACTTTGATCGCCTTTGGATTCGCTCCGAAATCGCTGTTGAAACTCAACTGTCTCTGCGCGGCGCCAATCGCGCTTATATACGCCGATCGACGCATTCCAGAAAGTACCTGTTAAATTGAGAATTATCTAGCACCCGCGAGTACGAAGTACCTACTTATACCTACGCAGGTAACGCGCATAACTTTTAAACAAGTGCAGATGTCGTTGCACTTTCACCCTTACACCACACTGCATCAGGCTCATTTTAGAATGAGCCGCTTTACTCGACCTCTATCGCTACCCGCGGTGATCTGACAAATTCGATCTCTAGCACTTTCGCGGTTACTTTTCGAGAGCATTTGTGACAATATGTATATATCAATAAATTTCCATGAGATTATATAATAAACGCGATAGAACTAGATACGCGACTTCGCTTGCGTGAAAAGATTGGTTTCCTATACATGTGTATAGGAAACCAATCTGCCCCACATTAAGAATGATTTCTAGGATAGCAAATAACGTATATCATAGTTATATTTTTATTTATTTTAAAGCATTTAACTGCTAGATGTTTAAATCTAAAGAAAAGATTACTTGACATTGTGGGTTACCTACCACATGATATAAGATATGGCGCTGCCTTGCAGCTTAAGGCTAGGAAAATTTCGACGCGGCCAATAGGGCCGTGGTAGCATAATGGTCAGTGCATTTGAATTGCAAAGGGTGCGGGTTCGAGTCCCGTCCGCTGCCTGGTCCGCGTGGATTTTTTAAAGTATGTCATTTCTAGGGACAGACAGATGAATACGAAACACTAACCGCATTTATATAACTAGAGTCAACGACCTCCGTGGCTTTCTTAGCGGCGTTCTACACTTTTTTTGTATGGTTTAAAAATGTTAAACTCAGGTTAAACACGTGGGCTGATCGCATCATGACACACAATAAAATTGAAAAGGTTGTTGACTTTCAATATATTGGACTAAATATAGTAATATTTTATTTTATCGTATTATAATAATAAGTCTCTATCTAGGACGTCCATGCGGCAGCTTTATTGCAAAGATAATGTATCTTTTTTAAAATAGATGTCGCTAGGTGCGCTTAAATGTGATTCATGTAAGTTGATTTCTTTACAATTGATGTCGCTAAGTGCGCTTAAACGTGATTCATGTAAGTTGTTTTTCTTTGAGAGATAAACTTTTTTAATGTAATATAAATTTACATGTTTGTGTACGATAGCGCAATAAATAAATATTGTATTCCACCACATACATGATAGTACTTTTATACTGATAATTAAAGCAATTCGTGCAAAATTATTCTCTAACCATTCCAAAATATCAAAAATGCACAACGTTAATATTCAAGTTTTCACTTCTGCCGGCACTCCCGGAGTGCAACTCGTCGTTTTTTTTCGAGGTGTGTGTATGCTGTTGATCGCGGATGACCTTTACAGCGTCACCGGGTTTGGGGACAGCGAGGTCCTGAGAGGACCTATTTAACGATAAGAGCTGTTTTAAATTGGAACAGTGCTTTGATTCATTTAGTTAGTTCCATCATCTTTTCTATGAAAGCTAAGCAGCGCCTACTGAACGTAAGAACAAACTGGTTTTTACAAGCTGTTATTTAACTTGCAATGTATGTTTGTTCAGGTGAAATCTTACAACTCAATTTTAAGTCACTTGCCCTCAACCGATTGAGCTGAAATTTGGTATGCACGTTCAGTTCGGATGACAATGCATGATTAACAGTGTGACGTCATTCTAAATCCAACATGGCTGCATACCCAAAATGGCGGACCAATAATTTTTAATGCATTCCTACAATATGGGTATCAAAGGGCTTGCTGAGAGTAACTCGAAAAAAATGTGACGTCACTCTTAATCCAATATTCTTCTAAAACTTGTAAATCAATTTTGAAACAGATATTTGTAACCGATTGAGCTGAAATTATGCATACACGTTCAGTTAAGATGACAATGCATGGTTATTTTTTTTTTCTTTTTAGCGCATTTATATAAAAGCTTGTTTTTAAAAAAAATTTGGAGTTTACTCCTTAAGAATCGATTTCTAAGGGGCCCGGTATGAGAAAAATGTGAGGAGTGAAATCTATCGATGAATGACATCGTTACGTTTTTACTGTCTACGCTGTAGCAGCCGTAGTGCTACACCGTAGCACAGTATCGTAGCGTACCTTTATTTATGCACATCTGAAATTGTCTATTGTAAAAGGTTTAATGTAAAATATTTCGTCGATTAGTTTTAATAAATGTATATGAAATGAATAAATATATATTTATATATGTATATTATTTTCATTAATTTGTTAATTTACCCTTTCATACAGTATCAATCTTTTTTAAGTTAAATAAACTCTTTTTGCGTCTAGTTAGACTATCGAACTTAAGAAGTAAACTCCAGTCGTGCGTCGGAGCTGACACACACAAGTTTTTTTACCTTTATTTCCATAGAAACTTTAACATGACGATACGAACAATTTCTCGCTAGTTGTTCGTGCTTGGGGTACAAAATCCTTAACTAATATTAAACAAGCGTAGCAGTAAAACTACTGTGTAGTTTTGAATAAAACTCTCGTTATCTACGTCAAGTGTTGCTCCTCAGGGCGGCTTATCGTATTACGGGGGGCCTCTTTCCTTCGTTAACTTTTGAGGAGGCTTTTTTTCCTTTAATGAGGGATGAGTCCCGAGTGTCAACACGGGAAGGATTAACGCGCCTCCCGGAATGTTATTATCAGAGGGATTTGTCTCGCGCCATTTGCTTTTTATATAAGAGAAATAATGAACGGTTGTCAATAAAATCATCCCTGGAAAAATACCTATATCTATATCTATACTAATATTGAGGAGCTCGATGGCACAAGTAGTTAGCGCGTTCGGCTACGATCGTTGAAGTTAAGCAACTTTCGCAGTGGTTGGTCATTGGATGGGTGACCAAAAATTTACTATCTCGAGCTCCTCCGTGCTTCGTACGGCACGTTAAGCCGTTGGTCCCGGCTGCATCTGCAGTCGTTAGCACCCACCAATCCGCACTAAGCCTGCGTGGTGGGTCATAGCCCAATCTCCCTATTCCATTCATACGGAAGGCCTGTGCCCTAGCAGTGGGGACATTAATAGGCTGATGATGATACTAATATTATAAAGAGGAAAGGTTTGTATGTAAGTATGTTTGTAACGAATTGGCTCAAAAAGTAATGGACCGATTTTAAATAATCTTTTACCATTTGAATGCTACATTATCACGGCGTAATATAGGCTATAGTGTATTTTCAAAAAAGTTAGGGTTCCGTATGTAAACTTCGATAATGTAACCCAACGTGTGTAAAAAATACCAAAAAATAGCCTTATATCGCGTACGCTGCGGAAGTCATTGACAATAGAGCAAAGTGATGTACTAAAGTTTTATAGAGGATACCAATATCTACAAAAAAGTCTGTGATACCATATGTCTAACTATTACAGTTTGGTCACAACTAGAGGTCCCCTGCGGTTTCACTCGCGTTGATTTGAAGAAAAAGGTTTATAGTGAGTCAAACTTAAAATATAGACATAGGCTGTCGTGGGCTTTTTTACAGAACTTTTAAAGGGAAAGAATTCTGTCATACATGATTTTTGTGTAACTTTAACCGTTCACCCAGCGCACGCAACGGAATCTCACAAATGCAATATTTTTCACCCGTTTTGGCAACATTTTTCATCGATGCTCCAATGCACTGTCCATTACAAAAAGATTTTTTCTAATCGGAACAGCAGAGCAATGTTGCATTCGGTACAACGGGTCCTAAACTACGAAACGATTTTTGAAGTTATACTTCTTTAGGCGCGTTATGAAAAAATGATGAGAGTGAAATTTTAAGATGCGCGCGCATCACTGTAACACATAAATTTGTGTTTACCGCACATTAAGATAATCTACCAACAAAATAGATATAGAATCTCTATTTAGTGGGTGCTAACGACTGCATTGTGAAAGCCTATCAAAAGTATTTATTAATCTGGAACAACGGAACCAAAGCGCGATTCAGGAGACTACAGCGCCATCTCTTGACCATTGGTGTAGTAGAAACAAAAACCACATCTTTATTTTTTGTAATAAAGTAACAGTTATAGGTATTCATATTTATAATATTTATCCACATGTTTCTAGTTTGTATATTCGGAATACGTGTTTGAGTTTCATACAAGTGCAAATCACATATTATTATGTTCTAATAAATTATATTCAGTAGCGATTTTAATTGAATATTTTTATTATTTATTTATTTTTTCAAATTAAAACTGAACTTTATTGACTGTGTCCTTTTCCAGACTTTTTATTGATTTATTGTAATTAATTATTTGCATGCAATTAAAAACTAATTTTAAATGATGCCAAAGAAGGATAACTTCTCACGCGCCTACATAAGTACACGCACCCATTTTTTTAGTTGGAATGGAAGGTTTATAATTATTATGAAGAAGGTCATTGTGGATAAAACAAGCCTTTGAAAAAAATCTATAGTCTACACTACAGCTCTACACCGAAGCGAAGCGAGGGCGGGCCACTAGTGAATAGATAAGGACCGTTACAGATTTTCTTCCTGAATAGAGCACCCTTTTGGGGATGCTTCGTGTTACACAATCTAATGTTCTATTTGCTCAAGTTATAAACAGATACCTAACTAAAACTTTTTTAGTTAGACAGAAGTCATACTTGGTTGTTCAACAACACTCGAGTTAGGCTAGCTTTATGAAAACGTCATCTTACTAGGCCAACTAATATTGTAAATGTGACAGTTTGTATGTTCGTCACTTAATTACGCAAACACTACTGAACGGATTTGGATAAAATTCGGCAGGTATTTAGTTTATGAACTGAATTGAGACTTAGGATACTTTTACATCGGAAAAGAGTTAAGTTCCTGTGGGATTCCAAAAAACTTCAGTAAACGCGGACAAATTCGCGTGTGGCCGCTAGTTCTCCATATCTTATAATAATATATATATAAAACTCAAAGGTGACTGACTGACTGACATAGTGATCTATCAACGCACAGCCCAAACTACTGGACGGATCGGGCTGAAAATTGGCATGCAGGTAGATGTTATGACGTAGGCATCCGCTAAGAAAGGATTTTGATCAATGCTACCCCCAAGGGGATAAAATAGGGAATGAAAGTTTTTATGAAACTTTGTCAATTTTAAACCGATCGGGCTGAGACTTTACATGCAGGTATAAGAAGAATCATAAATGAATGTCATTGTGTATAATACAAGCCTGAGAACAAAATCTGTATTCCACACTTCAGCTCTACACCGAAGCGAAGCGAGGACGGGCCGCTAGTTCATTATAATTTCTACACTTTCTGACTATAGGATTATAATAATAGATTGTTCAGATCTAAGAAATTACTTGTAACGCCATTGTACTCAGAATGACAGTAAAACTTTCTATTTAAATTTAATCTTAAACAAAACAGCAATTCATTCATTTGCCATATTATTCGAGACTATTTTGTTGTTATTCGCGTCTCGTATGCGACCAATGAACGAATTGACGTATTCTTCTTCTTCCAGTGCCTCTTCAATCCTGAAGGTTGGCCGTTAGCTCCCTGTATGTATCTCTATCAGCAGCCAGCCGGAACAGCTGTTAGACGGAGGCAATACCGGTCCACTCCCGGATATTCCGGAGCCATGACTTCTTTCTTCGCCCAGCATGTCTACTTCCGTCCATTTTGCCCATCATTATCTACTGCAGCAGCATATATCTATCGTTCCTGGGCACGTGGCCATGATATTCTTGCGCTTTTTGATAGAAGGCAACATTTTACGGGACATATGAACGCGCTGAAGCACGGTTTCGTTCCTGACCCTCTGCGTCCAACAGACACAAATACACTCGCACATACACACACACGTACACTCACACACTCATACACCCACATACAAGCATGCATAAGCACAGACAAACAAATCGACTAAAAGAAATATTGTAAAAAAAAAAATTTTTTTGCTACTTTTTAGATTTTATATCATTATTATTAAAATATTAAGGTGATCAATAATTCAATGTACCATGTCTTTTAGCACGTAGAGCGGGAATTTCTAATACAAGTATATATTTACTTAAAAGAAATTCCCAATCGTAAGACTGTATCGGAAATTATTGTATCAAATAAAGAATTTGTAATTTGTAGTTGTAACTAATGCGTAACATACGACGGTAGCACCACATCTGGAATGCCTGTAGGCGTCTTGTAGTGTCTTCTTTCAGGGTCCACGTTTCGCAACCGTACATGACGATAGGCCATCCCATTCGTCCTATTAAAAAGTTACATAACACCTTTACTTTACGATTTAGATGTCGCTTAAGTGAAATTCACTCGGCCCGCCATGCATTTTCTGCAAGCAAACATCAAATCATACGCCAAATAGTAAGTGCCATTGGTTCTAAAAAAAAACAAAATTTAAGTCACGTCAGTGTTATGAACAACAAAAATATTAAAAAAAAATAGTTGCTTAAGCTATTTTACTGCTTAAAAGGATGTACCATACTCATACATTGTAGTAGGCTAAGTTACTGAAATAAACTAATTTTGTATTTGTATTAAGCGCCAAAAATTACTCAAATCCTTAGATTAAAACAAAAAGGGTAGATACGGTACGCTCATACTTGCATCAAACAAAAACTGATCCCACGACAGCGAGAACGGGACGGCGAGGTCCGCGTCACTGCATTACCGACCCGAACGAAACAGCACGTTAAGTTTCAACGGCAGCGAGAACGAGACGGCGAGATCCGAGTCACTGCACTACCGACCAATCACGCGACCAGAACTCGACGTCACTACCGAATAAGTTTCAAAAACAAACAGCAATTTTTATGAAAAAATATATTTTATAGTACTTACGAATGAAAAGTGATGCCGTGGGTTTTATTTTTAGTTCTTGAGCAATTTGAGCACTTTTTAAAAACACACTTAGGCATTGTTTTATCATATAAACACAAAATATTAGCAATATTTATTTTTGGCGTTTACATATATGTACGTCGTTTGCATGTCAAGTTGTGACTAAAGCGATTAGGGTCGTGGACCACAATTGGTGCGGATCACTTTTGTGAGGTTAGTGCCGTATCTACCCTTTTTGTTTTAATCTAAGCTCAAATCATACATATCGACGTAGAAAAAAAATCTGAATCTAATGTTATTTAAAACTCATTTTGAACCAAAGCGGCGTATAAGCGATTTCGCCTTTCCAACATCGATATACTTTTGCTAGTCGTAACAATTATTTAGTTACAAAGTTAGAACAGTAAATGCAATAACACTAAATTAAACAGTAGGCTACGTAGGTACATAATTAAGAGAACCGCTCTTATTTCTACGCATAAAAGTCGAGCATTATTCACCAAATGTGTTGCGTTGTAAGTCGAAACAAATTTAACAAAGCTCTTCCGCCCACACATACGATTATATTAAGATGGGGATTCAATGCGCTACCCCGGAAAGGTTCCATATAAGGCGCTTTGCAGACGACGGGGCGGGGCGGGCATTTTGTCCGCGAAGCAATAAAGACCGCGTCTGCCCGTCGATGTCTGCGGCTGCCCGCGCCGCGTACACAAAGCACACGACGGGCAGAGGCAGTCAGTTCAGGACGTTCATTCTAGTGAATAGTCCATCACTAAAAAGCGCGTGGCGCGGACTGCGTTACTGCATATAAACTGGTTTGTATGATCCACGGCGGGCAGCCGCGGACATGCCGCGCCGCCACTGCCCGCCGGGCACCCGCGGCGCGGTCTTTTTGCCCTCTGTGTGCGTTTGAAGTATAGGATTCACTTAGTGCTATTATTCGCGGCGAAATTGACCGGCCCGCCCCGCCCCGTCATCTGCAAAGCGCCTAAATCTGCGGGCTATCTTTCCCATATTTTTGCGCAGGAATCAGGTCGTACCTATGGGTCGGACTGGTGATTACCGATCCGTGTCACTGGAGCCGCGCATGCACATGACTGACCCTATCGCGCACCAACACGTAGCCTGTCCAAAGCGAAAATTGGATCATTCATTATTTATAGTGTTTTTTAAGGGTTCAGGGCCTCAATCGGCAAAAACGGAACCCTTCTTTCACTCGGTTGTCTGTCTCTCTGTTTGTCACAGTCCAATTTGGTCTATTACCAAAACACGGACGAATATAGTATATAAAAAAAATATCCGGTCAAGCGTGAGTAAAGAAGTTTCAATTCAATAAATTTTTAGTTACCCATCCATAGACCGCGTAGTCATAAAAGCATTTACCTAAATATTTTTTTAGGAGAGAGAATTATGTCATCTTTCAATTTTTATCGCAAACAATACGTCAATTCGTTCATTGGTCGCATACGGGACGTAAATAACAACAAAATAGTCTCGAATAATATGACAAATGAATGAATTGCTGTTTTGTTTAAGTTTAAATTTAAATAGAAATAGAAAGCTTTATTTTTGAGTACAATGGCGTTACAAGTAATTTCTTAGATCTGAACAATCCATTGTTATAATCCTATAGTCAGAAAGTGTAGAAATTATAATGAACTAGCGGCCCGCTCTCGCTTCGCTTCGGTGTAGAGCTGAAGTGTAGACTACAGTTTTTGTTCTCAGGCTTGTATTATACACAATGACATTCATTTATGATTCTTCTTATACCTGCATGCAAAGTCTCAGCCCGATCGGTTTAAAATGGACAAAGTTTCATATAAACTTTCATTCCCTATTTTATCCCCTTGGGGGTAGAATTGATCAAAATCCTTTCTTAGCGAAAATCTACGTCATAACATCTACTTGCATGCCAAATTTCAGCCCGATCCGCCCAGTGGTTTGGGCTGTGCGTTGATAGATCACTATGTAAGTCAGTCAGTCACCTTTGAGTTTTATATATATAGATTTTCAAGGCACAACCAAGGTATTGATGTGTTCAATTCGCGTTTCTCAGTTTTCAAAAGAAGCATCTCGTTTTTTCGTCTCTGGTACTCAAGATTCGTCGTCGTATTGTCGTTTTTTTAACTGTGTTAAACGGTTTAGCTTTGGGCTAAACTGTACTTTCAGGGCCCAAGTAGTGATACTTCACACTAGGTTGGGTTAGTAAAGTGTTGTGATCATAACGCGCGAGCCGAGCGAGCAAAGCGCCAGAAAAAAAATCTGTACAATCAAAAAGACCTTTTCTACAAAAAATGGGTGCGTGTACTTATGTAGGCGCGTGAGAAGTTATCCTTCTTTGGCATCGTTTAAAATTAGTTTTTAATTGCATGCAAATAATTAATTACAATAAATTAATAAAAAGTCTGGAAAAGGACACAGTCAATAAAGTTCAGTTTTAATTTGAAAAAATAAATAAATAATCAAAATATTCAATTAAAATCGCTACTGAATATAATTTATTAGAACATATGTGATTTGCATTTGTATGAAACTCAAACACGTATTCCGAATATACAAACTAGAAACATGTGGATAAATATTATAAATATGAATACCTATAACTGTTACTTTATTACAAAAAATAAAGACGTGGTTTTTGGTTCTACTACACCAATGGTCAAGAGATGGCGCTGTAGTCTCCTGAATCGCGCTTTGGTTCCGTTGTTCCAGATTAATAAATACTTTTGATAGGCCTTCACAATGCAGTCGTTAGCACCCACTAAATAGAGATTCTATTTCTATTTTGTTGGTAGATTTTCTTATTGTGCGGTAAACACAAAAGTAACGCATGAAGTTGGTTGCTGCTGCTGTTAAAACAACTGCTGCTGTTAAAACAACTTCATGCTGTTAAAATTTTGTGTTATAGTGATGCGCGCGCATCTTAAAATTTCACTCTCATCATTTTTTCATAACGCGCCTAAAGAAGTATAACTTCAAAAAAAAACAAGTATCACATTTTGGACCCTGGAAGTACAGTTTTACCTAGCTTTGTTTTAAGGTTTTGTTTTGCTTTGGTTTTGCCATAATTTTACTTATGCTGTGAACACTGTTTTGGATGGCAGTTTAGATTTTTACCAGATTTTTGTTTTTAACCATGTAATAAATGCACTCTGTTTGTGTACTAATTAAATAAAACTAAAAAAAACAGCTGCCCGTTTCGAACGTACAATTCAAAGTCAAACGAACTTACCTGTAAGTGACGTTCGATTTATATTATACGATGTGATTCGCCCTTCGAGATTACACTGAATTCACTTGTAGTAGCACGCATTATGTGCTGCCATCGTACACAAGTGAATTCAGTGTAATCTCGAAGGGCGAATCACAGAAGTATAATATTCACTGTAGGCGGTAAATGCTATTAAAAATGTCGAAAATACTCTTTTAAATTGTAAAACATTTTTTCTCTTTAAATTCCAATAAATTTAAATTTAAATGTCGTTGGGCAAATTGAGGTTTCCACTCGCCTTTAAAGATCTCCTAAAGATTACTTTAACTACGTACTAACTGTTACCTATGATCCTTGCTGAAGTCATTAATGTAAATTTAAGTACATACAAACGAGAGCTGTACTCGAATTTAGTTGAAGCACCGAAGCAACTACTTCCCAATATCCATCAATAACCGGTAAGAAACCTCTAACAGCTGTTATTAAAGTTAGACTAAGTCATGACTTCGGAACTGCACTCAATACTTAGGTATGCACTGGAATCATGTAGCGTGTAACGAGGCTGCTTAATGTTCCATAAGCCGTTACAGCAAACCGCTAACGATCGCCTGATGACTTTGCTTATTGTAATAGGCCTAAAATTATGTGGCTTAGTGTCGCCGCACACGGGCCACACGCCACAGCCACAAACACACGGTTCCCAACTTAGGGGTTTTGCCCCCAGATTTAGGGGCTAGAAGGGTTAAAACGGACTTTTTTAGGGGCTGGAATTTTTTGGGGGTTCTTTTAGGGACTTTTAACAAAACTTGCAATTAAAACGAAAAACAAAGCGCGTGTTTTCTTTCAGTTTTTGCGTAAAATGGAACGCACAACGACATGAAACGACTGAACTGACTGTGTGGCAGATTGTTTAATAAGGCTCTATGGACTAAAATTCTTTCCCTTCCACCAATCAAAACAAGATTTAACAGCCTGTCAGCTCATTTTCGTTTGATTTTCCATTCCGTAAATGTATTTATTCAATAAAATAATTTACTGTAACTAAATATGTAACGTTTTAATTTATGAGTAACGAAAGAATTTTGGTAATAAGATAAGTAGGTTCACATAAATTTCTATAAATAGGGGATTTTAGGGGAATTTAAAAAATACTTAGGGTAAAATTTTGGTAAGGGTTGGTAACACTGCACAAACACCGCCACGAGAAGCTAGAAGCGGCTACTAAAGTGGCTGAAGCGCGCGACAGCGGCCTACTAAGGTAAGGGAGAGGGGTGGGGAACCACGCGAGTGACGTGTGGCGGCATTTTGTATCGGCGCATTAAGTGGCCGGTGCGGGCCACAAGAAGCGAGCAACGACGATTTGTAACGTGTGGCGGCCACCGGCGTACCGTGTGTGGCGAGTCCGTATAAAATGTATGAAAACTACAAGAAATATGCCGGTGGCGGCGTTTTGTGGTTGTGGTCGGTGGCCCGTGTGCGGCGACACGTAAAGACATTTCCTCTCATACCATTCCTACACTTAATATTCTTAACACTCGACAATTGGTCTAGCTTAAAGGTAAGCACTTAATTTTATAAATGTTCACTTTTTTGTAGGTTTCATCGCATTTTTCTATCGCATGTGAACAGCACATGCCTGTTTTTTGAGCATGTAACTGCTAGATGTTTAATTCTGCTGTCCAGTCTGCTGCATGGTGGAATTTTTTCTAGTAAGTTTCTTGACATTTATATTTTTTTTAAAATGTTCATATACATGTAGATAGGTATAATGTAATGTTAGGGGCTCGGCTAATAGGGATGATGACTATTTTTTTTCTTCGTTTATCAGGTAGATTATCAAAAAGTATTGGACACGTATTTTTTCTTTGTTCACATAATATAAACATTGCAGAGATATATTGATTTGAAAAGTCGCATGACGTCACGTTTGAGTACACTTATAAGTGAAAATTCACTCAAAAGTGACGTCACGAGCCCCTACTCCCAAACTTTGATGCGCTATAACTTTGTCATTTTTTGGTTGATTGCCCAAAGAAAAAATACGTGCTCATTATTTTTGGATCATTTAACTGACGGATTAAATAGAATTTCGTTTACTGTACCCCGTCATCACCCCTATTGGTGTGTGTGGGAAATAATTATTTATTAATATTTATACCTACTAGATAAAACCACATTGCTCGACTCTCGATTTCCAACTAAAATGTAGACTTTTAAAACTTCTTCGGAAATTCAGAGTAGATTAAAAACTTACAAGAACTAAAGATCTTTTTTTCTCTCTTTAATTACGCTTGATTGATTGGTGTTTTCGACTGGAGATGATTGATTCTTTATCAAACTTTAAGTATCAGCTAATCAAATTAAACTTGCCGATATCACTTACAATATAATAATTGGTTCCATTTTTGTTCCATCGATGGCTGCATCAGTATTTCAATTTCTACTAATGAATAAAATTTTAGTAAGTGACTATTGGAATAATCAAATAAGAAGTTATCGCTCAAAAAGTTTTAATTGAAAAATGCCTTCAAACTTTAACCATAAATAGAAATCATAGATTAGTTATGTTTTTATTTATTTTTAAGCATTTAACTGCTAGATGTTTAAATCTAAAGAAAAGTTTACTAGAAAAAAAAACTCATAGATTAATTCGATTTTTATTTATGATAAAGTTTCAGCATTATTAGTTTATTTTGACCTTAATTTTTTATATACTAACTAGTGGCCCACCCTCGCTTTGCTTCGGTATTTTATCCCCTTGGAGGTAGAATTGATCAAAATCCTTTCTTAGCGGATGCCTACGTCATAACATCTACCTGCATGCCAAATTTCAGCCCGATCCGTCCAGTGGTTTGGGCTGTGCGTTCATAGATCACTATGTCAGTCAGTCACCTTTGAGTTTTATATATATATATATATATATATATATATATATATATAGATATAATATATCTACTTTTACATAATATTAAGAACACATCAGTTTAAAAACACAATAGCTGCTGAACCGCTGCTCCCCTAAACAGCCAGTTGCTGAACAAGGCTATAAATAAGGATTTACAACTTTTAAACGCGAAAGCACTAAACACTGATAAAATAAAACAAACTTTAAGCAAACAATTGCCGAGTGCGATGTCGGGCGAGTAGATTTATGAGGGCGTTATATAAATGTATAATCGACAGCACAGCTGCAATAAAAGCAGGATATATAATCACTACATAGTATAAAACAAAGTCGCTTTCTCTGTCCCTATGTCTCTTTGTATGCTTAAATCTTTGAAACTACGCAACGGATTTTGATGCGGTTTTTTTAATAGATAGAGTGATTCAAGAGGAAGGTTTATATGTATAATACATGCATAATATAGTAGAGAAACACTGATAATTTTAGAGGTTTTTAATATAAGGTCGTAAATAAACACATTTTTTGCGCTTACATTGCAAACGCTGGCTGAACCCAACGAGATAGATCAAAATAATGTACTACAGTATTGTACACCTTAAAATGGTCTACAAAAAAGTCCGCGATGGTATATGCCTATCTCTTTGGTATAACCCACAATAACCATTTTTTAATTACTTATTACGAGAAAATAATGGCTTATTTACGAACAAGCGATTTTAAGCATTAATCCTTATCCAATTAAGTACCTTAAATACATTGTGCGTGTAATATAGATCAATATAACACTCTACAGCATGTAATTTAAATGAATATTTTCGAAGATATTACAGATTTAAAATGCGGGAACATACCGGTTCGGGCGGTACTGGCCGGGGGGCCGGCGGCGGCGCGTGTCTTTAGTAATGAGGTATTTAAAGAAAGTCATTGTGTTTAATAGAAACCTGAGAACAAAAATATAATCTAAACTACAGCTCTACACTTGAAGCGAGGGCGGGCCACTAGTGTGTTATATAAGGAGGAGCTCGATGGCGCAATTGGTTAGCGCGTTCGGCTGCGATCGTTGAAAAGCAACTTTCGCAGTGGTCGGTCATTGGATGGGTGACCGAAACTTACTATCTCAAGCTCCTCCGTGCTTCGGAAGGCACGTTAAGCCGTTGGTCCTGGCTGTATCTGCAGTCGTTAGCACCTACCAATCCGCCCTGGTCCGCGTGGTGGGTCATGGCCCAATCTCCCTATTCCATCCATAGGGAAGGCCTGTAAGGCCCCAGCAGTGGGGACATCAATAGGCTGATGATGATGATGAAAAGTTCTTGGCATGGCTTCTGTGACATTCACCCCCCCCCCCCGCGCTCTGCACCCGATGAAGCCATGCCCCGCGCGAATTATAATTATTATTTACTTAGGCACCTATTACAGATTTATTATTAGAAAATAATTGTTCACGGTTTATGCATAAGGTTTATGTGGACTGTATAAATTATACTCTTCGACGTTTTCAATGGTTTATTCCTTGCTTCATCATCATCATCATCAGCCTATTAATGTCCCCACTGCTGGGGCACAGGCCTTCCCTATGGATGGAATAGGGAGATTGGGCCATGACCCACCACACGGGCCCAGTGCGGATTGGTGGGTGCTAACGACTGCATATGCAGCCGGGACCAACTGCTTAACGTGCCTTCCGAAGCACGGAGGAACTCAAGATAGTAAATTTTTGGTCATCCATCCAATGACCGACCACTGCGAAAGTTGCTTAACTTCAATGATCGCAGCGGAAAGTGCTATCCACCTGCGCCATCGAGCTCTTCATTGTTTCCTTGTTTTTTAGCTGAGTACATCCGTCGACGGTTGACTGACCCAGACCATCAAAAACCGGCGTCTTATATAGGTTAGGTTAGGTTAGTCGCCGAATATTGATTACTCAATTAAACCGCATAATTTAATCGATTTTCCAATAAAACAATTGATTTTTTCTCCTCTGTTAATCATATACATTTTTTGTCTCATGTTTATTGCCCACTCTTTTATATTCTATATTTCGTCCCTTACTTTTCTGTTTTTCGCTCAGTTCTCGATGGTCAGTTTTACAATGATGTTCTTATCATAACTTATACCTAAATTTACAATATTTCACTAATAAATTACAAATTATCCTATTTTTTAACTATCCGGCTTTTCTTACGGTATAGCCCGAGTATTCGCCGGTACTACCGGCGGCCTCTTTACGGTTTGGCCCGAGTATTCTCCGGTAGTACCTAACATTCTTGTTTAGTGGGGAAAATAGTGTTCCCTTTTTCTCCATCATTTAATCAATTTTAGCTTATTTCTACTTATCTTTTAATATAATATCGATTCTTAGCCTAGGGGAAATAAATAGACTTTGTATTTATGTTTTATTTATACATGTTTTACTTCAATCTTTATACCTTCACAATCAAAACGCGCTGTTCTCAACAATGAAATCAAATTTTCTTTTATTTTTATATTTGAGTGGATTGATGAATGAAAGGTACTTAAATTGCGGTTTACGAAAAAAAAAACTATTTACTAGATCTCCTTCATACCAATTTTCGTTGGAAGTTTGCATGGTAATGTACATCATTTATAGGTATATTTTTTTGTTTTATCATTCACTTATTTAAGAAATCTCACTCGCCAATTCTCGGCTTGAGGTCCCCTTAGGATCTCGCCGTCCCCAAACTCGGTGAAGCTGTAATAGTACAGTCAATCTGTAGGTTGAGTGGTGAAAAAAAAACCTAAAGGGTAAGGCTTGTTTTTTCTGTTGCTAAATGACGTCAGTAAGCCACCTTGGCGATGGGCATGTTCAACTCGTAGGCGTTTTTTAAAAAACTCAAAAAAACTGTCAAAAATTATTTGAAACGCAGTTTTCTTGTTTTGTATGCATTTTAGAAACTTTTTTTTCGACCATAATTGTAGAGGGCGTTGAGTGCTACAATTTATGTCATTGTTGCAATCTCGTACAACAAAAAATGCGCATTGTAGGTGGCGCTAAAGTCTCAAAAAAAGTGTTTTTTTTTCACTGAAACGATATTTTTTTCGACAGATTGACTGTACTATAAAGATCATCTGCGACCAACAGCATACACACTCACATGGTTACAGAACCATACCACGGTAATATTATCTATACAGTATTGTGACTCGGACCTGTCCTTGAAATAACTGCCTACGGCCGAGCGGGGCGTATCCACGCGGTAGGGTTACAGTATTTTAATTTCATCTACGTAATCAGTTTCTTTCTAGTTTTGTGATTGTAAATATTTTATATCTTAAGTAAAAAAAATGTTGTGAATGATAATTTATTCACAACATTTTTTTTTACATATGAAATAAAATATTTACTTCCTAATGGAAGTGTTACATAAAATACATGTTAATAAAAGTGTAATATTTAATAAAAAAAAAATATAGATTTGAGACCGAAAAACCTCGACTGAGACGTAAGAAAAGCTTAAATTTAATAGTATAATATATACGCATTCGTATAAAAATTTCAATTATTGAAGAGTTCAAGCAACCAAAAACAGCACAATATCGACTATTGCTCTTTGCCATATTAAATGTAGGTATCTACTTAATTCAATCAAATATTCACAATACAAACGTTTAAGCACGGCTAACTGCTTAAAAAACAATTCACACGTTCGGTCGTCGCTGCGGCGCTTTCGCGACTGGATGCCCACCGGGTACCGCGCGAACTCGAGTGGCGTAGGTATGACATGCTTTCCGACCATTTGTATGAAGATAGAATACTGTATGGATAATATTACCGTGATCATACCACCATACCACGGCTATAACGACTCAGCTACAGGCATGCCCGTAACTGTCGCGTTCGTTCACACGGCAGCCCCCCGCGACCCCTCCCTCAACTTGCATGCCAGTAAATCAAATGTTGTGCTAGCTATTTGCTTGCCAGGTACAGGCATGCCAGTTACCGAATACACATGCCAGTAGATGGTACGTGCAAGGAGCTGGTATGCAAGTATGCAAGCTACAGGCATGTGTATCTCCGTCTTTAAGGAGAGTGCAATTTATCTGTTTGTATAATCATCTCATCATATGAGGAGCTCGATGGCGCGGGTGGTTAGCGCGTTCGGCTGCGATCGTTGAAATTAAGCAGCTTTCGCAGTGGTCGGTCATTAGATGGGTGAAGAAGTAATCTTCTATCTCGAGTTCCTCCGTGCTTCGGAAGGCACGTTAAGCCTTTGGTCCCGGATGTATCTGCAATTAGCACCTACCAATCCGCACTAAGCCCGCGTGGTGGGTCATGGCCCAATCTCCCTATACCATCCATAGGGAAGACCTGTGCCCCAGCAGTGGGGACATTAATAGGCTGATAATGATGATGATGATAATCATACAGTGAAAATATATTGCCTAATTGTCTAGCCCCTAACAGCTAGTTGGTAATAAAGTTGGGAAACGGGTGACGTCAGCCAACTTCTCGGCTAAGGTGTCGAAAGGATAACCAAGCTTCCACACTAATTGATTTGGGTCTGCGTTGGGCAAATATCGTGGAGCGGCCGCGGTGTAACGCCAGCCATAAGCTGAAGCGATCACCTTAAGAGCAGACGCGAGCGATGTAGGTATTAGAAACGACTGTTGTTGTCTCGCTCATACGCAGATACTGTGCGATAGAGACAGCAGTAGTTACCCCCCGCAGCATTACCATTATTTTTGCTTGTCTACAACAGCTGGCGTTCAAGAGAATTACCTCGGTAATATTATCTATACAGTATTCTATTTTCATACAAACGGTCGAAAAGCATGTCCTACCTACGCCAATCGTGTTCGCGCGACACTCGGTGGGCATCCAGTCGCGAATGCGCCGCCAGCGCCGCAGCGACGACCGAACGGTGTGAATTGTTTTTTATGTAGTTAGCCGTGCTTAATCGTGCTATTTGTATTGTGAATATTTGATTGAATTAAGTAGATACCTACACTATAGTAAGGATAATTTATAAACTTTTTTAATAGTACCTAGTAATGATTTCTTAGAATATGTAGAAAAAATGGAGGTAATATTCCTGACATCATTTAAAAAAAACATATCAATTGAAAAGTAGCTGCAGGTATATATAACCAAGTTAAAGATATTCCCTTTTCTGCTCCTTGCCAATGTTTCCCTAAAGTATTTTTTATTAAACTTTTTATACGAATGCGTATTTATTATACTATTAAATTTAATAATAAAGCTTTCCGTACGTCTCAGTCCAGGTGTAAATATTTTTCTGTCTCAAATCTACATATTTTTTTTATTAAATATTACCTAAAAATAACATGTTTTTTTAATAAACACTTCCTAATACATTCACAACATTTTTGTTACATATAACATAGAATATTTACAGTCACAAAACTAGAAAAAAACTCAATAAAGTAGATGAAATTAATATACTGTAGGCGGGCACCCTACCGCGTGTCCACGCCCCGCTCGGCCGTAGGCATTTATTTCAAGGACTGGGCTGAGTCACAATACTGTAAAGATAATATTACCGTGGAATTACATAAAAAAAGTAATATATCAACTAAAAGAACACGATTGCATTTTGTCTCTATTTAGGAAAAAGGTATACTGTACGTAGAAGTAAAAACATAGTATATTATCATCAAGAATATATAATATCATATATGTCCTGTGTTTATTTGCACAAGAGTGCCTCCGGCCATCTGACTGCGAACCCCGGGCTCCCCTCTGGAGTTCTTACAGTACCTAGTTGTACTAGGCCTCTACATTTGATTGTGTGGCGCCTAAGAGCAAGAAAATAAATTATGTATTTTCTAGTTTTTCTTTATTCTATTTAATTTGCGTAGATTTGAGTATGTACCTATTGATTTGAAGTATTCAATTATGTATGTAGTGATTATTTAATGTATTAAAATTAAGCCTATTTTGCCTGAAACACAGGATGTCCTAGTTCAGGCACAGTGAGTAATAGCACTGATGAAGTAAATTATGACCTGTATTGTTAATTTAATTTAAATAAGTATCTCTATGTGTAACGTTAAGTAACATATTTCTTAAGTGACAATTGTAACTAACAAAGATTGATCAATGTAATGTTTTAATAAATTTGATTTGATTTTTTTAAATAAGAAGAAGAAGAAGAAAGAAGAAAAATCATTTATTGGCCTTAACACACAATGTAACAATAAGAAATTATATAAGCACCGATAAAAATAAAAACAAACAGACAACAACAATATGCAGAAAGAAGAAAGGCCAATTAGGACCCTACCTCAGCTTAATGCTGTTACAATGGGACGGGAATATTCCCACCGTAACAGCGCTGGTTTTCTGGCAGGGCCTGTACGGGATTGCTAGAGTATAGAAGCTAAGATTACAAAATGGTATTAAAATATATATTGTTATAATAGAATACATGAACTGAGTTAAATAAATAAATATAGTTTATTAAATTCGTAATGAATTAATATTCAGGCCGCAAGTGTTACCCACGCGCCCACACAGCGAGATATAAATAAGGATTTAATAAAAAAAAAATAGAAAATACCGATTGAAAAATTTAAACACCAAAAGACGTCTAGTGTGGAGATTTAATCCTTATGAATATTTCTAGTATCTTTGAAAAAGGAGTTATCGAAAAAGGAACACAGCATAGATAATCAGTAAATTTATATTCTATGTACGAAAGCAATATCTTCACTACATAGTATAAAACAAAGTCGCTTTCTCTGTCCCTATGTCCCTATGTATGCTTAAATCTTTGAAACTACGCAACGGATTTTGATGCAGTTTTTTTAATAGATAGAGTGATTCAAGAGGAAGGTTTATATGTATAATACATGCATAATATAGTAGAGAAACACTGATAATTTTAGAGGTTTTTAATATAAGGTCGTAAATAAACACATTTTTTTGCGCTTCCATTGCAAACGCTGGCTGAACCCAACGAGATAGATCAAAATAATGTACTACAGTATTGTACACCTTAAAAAGGTCTACAAAAAACTCCGCGATGGTATATGCCTATCTCTTTGGTATAACCCACAATAACCATTTCTTAATTACTTATTACGAGAAAATAATGGCTTATTTACGAACAAGCGATTTTAAGCAATACAGCATTAATCCTTATCCAATTAAGTACCTTAAATACACTGTGCGTGTAATATAGATCAATATAACCCTCTACAGTATGTAATTTAAATGAATATTTTCGAAGATATTACAGATTTAAAATGCAGGAACATACCGGTTCGGGCAGTACTGGCCGGGGGCCGGCGGCGGCGCGTGTCTTTAGTAATTAGGTATTTAAAGAAAGTCATTGTGTTTAATAGAAACCTGAGAACAAAAATATATTTGTTTCTTAGGTTTTCACGCACATCACTCATTAAATAAAACTAGTTTTTACGGGTTAATGCACGAAACTTTATTTATTTATGACGTTTCGCAGCCTTTTCAGGTCTGCATCGTCAGAATAAAATGAGAAAATTATTCTGACGATGCAGACCTGAAAAGGCTGCGAAACGTCATAAATAAATAAAGTTTCGTGCATTAAACCGTAAAAACTAGTTTTATTTACCAAAAATATAATCTAAACTACAGCTCTACACCCAAGCGAAGCGAGGGCGGGCCACTAGCTAATAATAAAAATCAATGAGGGATTCGTCGAGAACGTTTGTATTGCCCGCATTGCTCACCGTCTTTAAACCGCTTACTCTCTTAGTACGCGCCACACGCCGCCAGTACCGTAATTAACGTTAGACAACTATCCGGCAATTCGCTCTGACGGATGTTTCCAAGTCGATTACAAATGGACGTAGTTACGCGAAAACGTTCCAACCCACAGCGACCCCATTTTGAGATAAACGCAATTTTGTGTTTTAGCGGTACACTTTTTCCCTGTAATTATTTCAGGCAAATACTATTGGTGTTACTGTGGAATGCCAAACTGGTTATTGAATGATATGCATATTTTTTGTAAATACATAATACAAGGGGCATATAAATAGGTAAAACGAGTTTGAAACGTTTTCGCTAAATTTAATTTTGTATGAACCTTGTTAAATAGCAATTGTGCATAAACGTTCCAGAACGAATTTAAGTGTATTATTTTATAAATATATCTAAAATAAATATGTAAAATAATAAATAACAATGAAGAACATACAAAAACAACAAAAAAAAATTGAAAATGTATTACAAAAAAAATAGAACGTGATCTTTTGAGCTTAGAACCTATGCCAATTTGCTGATATGGTTCCAAAAGTTATCAAAAACTTATATTATAAACATTCAATTTTCATCATCGTATTCTATGATCTCGAAGTCCGGAACTCCACCAAACCCATCAACATCATCAGTGCTTCTTCAGAACTTTGAAGCGTTCTATAAAATTGAAGGCAATCCACTTCCTGTGCACCTCTTCTACCTCTCCTTCTACCAATACATAACAATGCCCAGTATCATTAAATGCACTATGGATACCACTATTGTAGAACTAAGTAAAAAAGTTAAACCTCTTCAAGTTTACAAAATGACAAAGACTGATTTTTTTAGTACAACTAAACTGGAAAAGAAGATTATCAATAGGAAGAAGTTTACAGACTCATCTAAAGTTAGTTGGCTACATACAAAAGAAATTAAGTTGGATAAAGATAAAATGTTTTCTATTTTTATGCGGTCTACGATGGAAGACGATTTCAATGAGTTGAAAATTGATAAAAGAATAAAACGAGAACTGCAATACATAAAAGAATCTGATTTTTGCTTATTGTGGCCTAACGACAAACCGATTGCTCCAGCGAAATTAGTGGACTTACAATCCATGTACCACTACATACCCGAGGATTGCCTTCAATTTTATAGAACGCTTCAAAGTTCTGAAGAAGCACTGATGATGTTGATGGGTTTGGTGGAGTTCCGGACTTCGAGATCATAGAATACGATGATGAAAATTGAATGTTTATAATATAAGTTTTTGATAACTTTTGGAACCATATCAACAAATTTTTGGCATAGGTTCTAAGCTCAAAAGATCACGTTCTATTTTTTTGTAATACATTTTCAAATATATTTTTTTGTTGTTTTTGTATGTTCCTCATTGTTATTTATTATTTTACATATTTCTTTTTGGTTTATTTTTATAAAATAATACACTTAAATTCGTTTTGGAAAGTTTATGCATAATTGCTATTTAACAAGGTTCATACAAAATTAATTTAGCAAAAACATTTCAAACTCGTTTTACCTATTTATATGCCCCTTGTATTATGTATTTACAAAAAATATGCATATCATTCAATAATCAGTTTGGCATTCCATAGTTAAACCAATAGTATTTGCCTGAAATAATTACAGGGAAAAAGTGTGTAAATTGCAAATTGGGGTTGCTGTGGGTTGGAACATTTTCGCGTTACTACGTCCAAATATATGGTATATTTTAGTTATTAATTTTGGTAAAAAATATCTTTTTCTCTAGAACATATTTAATAGCAAAAATGGATCAAGTATATGTGGATTGTTTATAGCAAAAAATATGAAAATAATATATTATAATAAAAGGTTTCAATTTATTTAGAACAGTGTTCGCAGCTTAAAAAAACAGTATGGATTAATCTAAAGGGTTTCAAATTACATGGAACATTTTTGCAGAAATAAAAAATGTATAAAGCTTTGCAAAAACGTTCCAACCCACATGGATCATTTAAGAAACCATTAAATGTGCGTTTTATGAATTTAGTATAATGTTCCAAGACAAGTGGAACATTATAACGATATGTTATTCTATTAAGAGTTTTTAACAATATGTTTCAGTATGCATGTAATGTTTTTACTTTATTTTGAGTACACGTCCTTGGCATAATGGTGGGTTGGAACATTTGGGTTAAACTTTATTGATGAAACTAACTTAAAAATACTAGCATCTTTGTGTGCACATGATGTAATATGGCAAAAATAGTACCCTGGTTATGGTAACTCATTTTCGAGTGACTTGTGGGTTGGAACGTTTTCGCGTAACTACGTCCAAATGTAGTTTAGCCGGAATTAAACACAAATTATCCGGGCCGAACAGCTAGGCAATCTGTTAGGTCACCCGATCATTTTTAAGTACCCATTCCTGCTAATAAGTCTTTGTGTATTTAATGCACGAGCTAACTGTTCCTAGGGATGCAACGATACGAGTAAATACAAGTAACTAATCGATACTTTTCTTTCGATACCAAGTACTTTTGGCATCGATACTTTAGAACTGAATAACAAGTATAGATAGATCCGATAAATGACTCCACCCCACCTGATGGTAAGTGAAGGTGAAGTCCAGACGCGAAGATAGCTGATACAGCAGTTCTAACTGCCACACCAGCCATCCTCACCCTGTCGGCCTGCAAGTTGCTTCTTCACGCCTCTTTTAAAGGGAATTCTATTTACGGATAGTACGACAAAGAAATGAGTCACCAAATTTCTTTGTACGCGTTGGAATTGTAGCCACAGTTAGACGGTGACAACGTAAGCCAGCGCGCGTGGTCCTCTGAAGGAAAGGGGAAGGTGGAATAAGAGAGAATAACTCCTCAGAACACTCGCCGTGGTACAGACGATAGAACGCGCTTAGTGACGCCACGTCACGGCGTAATTGAAGAGGCTCGAGGTGTTTAGTCACCTCTTCATCGCCTATGATGCGGATTGCGCGCCGCTGTAACCTATCCAAAGCATCGAGCAAGTACTTAGCGGAGCCATCCCAGAGGTGCGAGCAATATTCCACGCAAGACCGCACCAAAGTAGTATCGTGAAGTAAGTACTTGTATCGGTACTCGTTCGGTCACTCACTGAGAAGTATCAAAAACACTCATAGGCAGATTATTTACTCTGTGGTAAGGTGTCTAGTTGGCATTTTTTTTTCTACTGCTCAATTGGCATTGGGTATAATTTATATTTAATCCAATTTATTAAATCAGTCTAACATTTATCGCGTGGCGTGAGCCGTTATTTTGTTTTCATTAAATTAAATCTGTGACTGAATTTGTAATTGTAATATCGTTCGTCAAAATTTTATCGATACAAGTAAGTATCGATACTTTTCATTCGATACTGAGTAGGCATCGATACTTTATCACCGATACAGTATCGAGTAAAAGTATCGATACCTAGATGGTATCGTTTCATCTCTAACTGTTCCCTTAGTTAATAAAGTTATATTCCTTTACCCCTTAGAAACTTAATTCTAGGAAAGTAGCAATTTTAATATTCCCCTAGAATTGCGTTACAAACAAGAATTCTTTCTTGGAACTGGAAAGACTGGTCTCATTTGAGCTTTGTATCAGCTCATCCTTACAAAGTATTATTAATTATGAAGTAATTAATAAAGAGAAACAAGCAACTGTTTTACGCTGCTGCTTTTCATTATATTTTAGAAAAAATTGAACAGTATTTAATTTTATTGTAGCGTAAAACAAAGGATTAAACACTCAGAGCAAGATTTGATTCCTATGACCAAACCAGAATTTCGAGGTAGTGTTAATCTCCTCTCATCAAATATAACTCTCAGAGATAACATTTAAGATAATAAAATATTGTCTTAAGCGTAAGAAGCGGTTAGGCAATCAAATATAATAATAAATGTCACAGAAGCCATGCCAAGAACTTTTATTACTGTTGAAATTAATACCTAGATGTTCAGCCTCTTATTTTTTTATAACGCAGGTAAAAATCTTTTTACAGACGACGGCGTCTTTAAGAGGCACACCGCCGAACGGACCTCAGACCTGGCTCCCGCAAGGCTTACGGACCCCGTAACTTACGGGCGCTTTACGGCATAATATCCGCTGAAAAGTCCTGCGAATACCTACACTGCTTTATGCGAAGCCGCGGGGTCCCCGTTTAGGTATTCTTCCGCGACTCCGCACCCAGCAGCTTCCCGGCCTCGCCGGGGCTCCACGGCAGGGGCTCCCGATGTATTATGGGGACCCCGCAGACGTGCGCAGGATGGCCCGCGCTGAGTACGAGGCCTAGTGCCCACCGTACCGCCCCCCGTCCGCTGCGGAGGGCTACTCGGGCGCACCCATGTAGCTCCCTTCGCCGTCCCCCCATTGCAGGACAGAACTACAAGGGGGAGCACGCCGTCCGGAGGGGGGGGGGGGGGAGCGGGAGGGGGAGAATAGTTTTCCCCGGTCTCTCTCCCCCCCTCCCGGTCGGCCACGTCTCCTTGCCCCTACTCATGTGAGAAGAGGGGGGGAAGCGCGGCTGAGGGCTAGGGCGCCGACGCCTCAGAGGGCACTTTCTCGGGAGGCTTGACGTGGTCGGCAAGCCACTGTCCGCGCACACAGCGCACCTAGATGTTCCGCCTAGATAAATATTGATTTTAATGGGTACCGTTACATCACATTCACATTCACTCTTCTTAAACTATAACGATACGATATAGACGTGGTCTGTGAATGTGGGCCTCATAACAAAACTCAGAGTCGCGCAGCGTGCTATGGAGAGGCTATGCTCGGTGTTTCCCTACGTGATAAGATCCGAAATACGGAGATCCGGAGAAGGACCGGTGTGTACGACATAGCCTGAAGTGTTAGCACACTGAAGTGGCAATGGGCAGGCCACATCGCTCGAGGATCTGACAACCGTTGGGTAAGAAAGGTCCTCGAGTGGCGACCACGTACCGGACGACGCAGCGTGGGGCGGCCCCCAACAAGGTGGACTGACCTCATCGTCAAATGTGCTGGGAGCCGCTGGGGGCGGGTAGCGCAGGACCGCGGATTGTGGCGTTCTATGGGGGAGGCCTATGTTCAGCAGTGGACGGAGAAAGGCTGATGGATGGATGGATGGATGGATGGGTGGATGAAACTATTATAACGTACCAGAGTTGCCCTGCGGTTTGACTCGCATTAAATTGAGAAAAAATCGGTGTCGTGCCGCGCACAGTGTTGTGTTCCGTAGTTGCCTGTCGTTACCACAATATATTTAATATAATAATAATAGTCCATTTATAAACAGATTTGCAAAATGATATAACAGTCACCCATACTAGGCGAAGCCTACTACTTTACGGTATAAAAATACAAACAAATGAAAACTAAAAAGAATGGATACATTGGTGATACCCGCGTATGTATGTGAGTGTTTTGTGTGTGTGTGTGTGTGTAACTGTGTGTTGTGTGTGTATGTGTATATTCAACTCATTATCCTTAAAAAATTCTCTGCTCTGTCATACTGATTTGAGCAAGAGTTTATATTTTCTTTATCGGAAAGATAAGGGGATTGGTGTGTGATAATAAGGGATTGGTGGGTGATAGTGGTGATTGATGGGTGAGGGAGTGGGAGTGGGTCTGGGGACACCCCTTTGATACCTGCTGTAGCGTCTATCTCCTCGCGGCGAAGGGAAGCAAACAGTCTGGCGTCGTAACGCGTAACGTGAAGAAGCCGTTTATACTAACACTAGCGGCCCGCCCTCGCTTCGCTTCGGTGTAGAGCTGAAGTGTAGACTACAGTTTTTGTTCTCAGGCTTGTATTATACACAATGACATTCATCTATGATTCTTCTTATACCTGCATGCAAAGTCTCAGCTCGATCGGTTTAAAATTGACAAAGTTTCATACAAACTTTCATTCCCTATTTTATCCCCTTGGTCGTAGAACTGATCAAAATCCTTTCTTAGCGGATGCCTACGTCATAACATCTACCTGCATGCCAAATTTCAGCCCGATCCGTCCAGTGGTTTGGGCTGTGCGTTGATAGATCACTATGTCAGTCAGTCAGTCACCTTTGAGTTTTATTTAAATAGATATATAGACAAGAACCTTCATCACTTAAAATATAAAATTCGTCATTAAATATCAGTATAACGCCGTGGTTTGCTAAGATTAAGTCGAGTTAACCGAGCTTCAGTTATATTCAGCTCTCATCGCGTGAGATCTCGGTAATTCCTCAGATCGTACTTATAAACCGGCCCGGGTTGCTACAGTCTTAAACATTATCGTTAGACTAATCCTGTTGTTGGTGGACTGCATTTCAATTAATCCGGGGTTGTGACCGTTTTATAAACAGATTTAAGGCCAGCATTAATAGATTGCTCTCAACTCTGAGTAAGATCTTGGGTATGATTTTGAGATGATGTTTTGTATGGAAAGAGTATCTTAAGGTTGTTGTCTCAGATTTGAGAGGGACCTATTGACACGGACCTAAGAGCTTGCACGCACTAAGTGTCGCCGCACACGGGCCACACGCCACAGCCACAAACGCCGCCACCGGCATATTTCTTGTAGTTTTCATAGATTTTATATGGACTCGCCACACACGGTACGCCGGTGGCCGCCACACGCTACAAATCGTCGTTGCTCGCTTTTTGTGGCCCGCACCGGCCACTTAATGCGTCGATACAAAACGCCGCCACACGTCACTCGCGCGATTCCCCACCCCTCTCTCCCTTACCTTAGTTGGCCGCTGTCGCGCGCTTCAGCCACTTTAGTAGCCGCTTCTAGCTTCTCGTGGCGGCGTTTGTGGCTTTGGCGTGTCGCTCGTGTGCGGCGACACTAAGAGTTCTTGTTTTGTGACACCATCTTAAAATCGCGCTCAGGAATGGAATAGGAAGATTGGGCTATGACCCACCACGCGGGCTCTGTGTGGATTGGTAGATAGATCGTTAGTTTATAATAGCCCTTATTCATAATAGTATTCTTGATCTGAGATTCAAATTTGGTCAATGGAAGCTCAAACAGACCTTGGGGAACTTTATTAAACAGTGCAATACTACAACCCAGAAATGACCCTCTAGATTTTTGGAGTCTGAAACATGGAACGGCAAGCTTGTTCTTAAATCTCGTCTTAAAGTTATGGGGTTGACTTTTCCTGAAAATGCGTCATACTGTTTTCTTACATATATTATATTTTCATGAATGTATCATGTATGATGCCAGTGTTAAAATATTAATTTCTTAAATTGTTTCTCTAAGATTTTCTTGCCTTTTAGTTCTATATGGCGCGAACAGCTCTCTTTTGCAGTATGAAAATATTATCGATGTTAGCAACTGAGCCCCACAACAAAAGGCATATGACATAATGCTATGAAAGTAACCAAAGTAAACCAATCTTGCCGTTTCCACATCAGTTAACAGTCTTATTTTTTAACAGCCAAAGCCGCTGACCTCAGTCATTGTCAAGTGATGAAGGTCATTAATATAAATTAGGAAAAGCAATGGGCCCATATTGAACCCTGGGGCACGCCCATAGAAATGGGCGCTTCAGTAGACTTAGCATCATTTATAACTACTTTCTGAATCCTGGCAGAAAGATAAGACTGTATGAGTCTTAGTGAAGTATTTGATACACCACAATGCTTCATTTTAGTTAACCATATTCTATGGCTAACGCAGTCAAACGCCCTTGATAAGTCGCATAAAATGT
Source organism: Chilo suppressalis (assembly GCA_902850365.2). NCBI lineage: Eukaryota > Metazoa > Arthropoda > Insecta > Lepidoptera > Crambidae > Chilo > Chilo suppressalis. The sequence continues at coordinate 31,268,173 of OU963898.1, read as the reverse complement.
CAATAGCGTCGTACTTACTCTCCCATTCATCAAAAATGTGTTTGAGAAGAATGGAAATTGGTATTCCTTTTTGCTTAAAAATATCATGTTTTGTAACTAAACAATTACTTAAATCACTCCCTCATTCCCTGGGTGTATCAATTAATCCCGCTGAATTGTTTCGAGCCGAACTGCTAAATAAATAATTCACTACAAAACGCGTAAGCCGAGATTAATACGGTTTAAGCCTATAATGTATTTCGGCTAGTTTTACTCTCATCGAATGTTATTCATGCGGTCCCATAGAAAGGTTTTCTGTAATCAGCTTGTTGGAAATAGACCAAATTGCTTCAATCTTCTAAAGAAAACATACGTGTTAAAGTAAATTATGTTTTAATCGATAAAAAAATGTTGTTTAACAGACTCAAATGCCGCTCTCAATTCGGTGGGTATTTTGAATTATATGTGTTAATCAGCATCATTTATATTTTGGAATTTGTAGGCCGGCTAAGTGACTATTTTTATCGGACAAAGCATATCTGACTATTTCAATACCTAATAATTTATATGAGAAATATTTATGATATTAGTGCTGTAAGTTGGTTTACTACAAACGAATTTGTAAATAGCAATACGCACGAATGTCATACACCGTTTTTTAACACATTTGCTAGAAAACAGTACCTATACCTTATTTATGTAATGAAGCAAACTGTTTTCTAATAATAAAATGGCGCGCATTTCCAAACGGCGCCACGTGCGGGTGGTGAAAATTAGAACTACATCTCGTACTATAGTGAAACGAAGGTACAGGGGGCCATTCGCCTAACGGAAATGCTTTGGAATACGCTTTCGATTTTATTTTGTTATTTCTGACCGCCGAAGGATTTCAAATACCTCACGCTCATTTTTGACGTGACAACGTCTTAAATTAGGTTGCGGCTGGGAGTCACTTATGAAAAAGTGTAACGCTCGGTAACGTTACGATGAGTCTCTCGTGTTAAGTTTAAGTTTACATGTACAATGTTTTAGTAAACAAAATATATTTCTATAGTTAAAATTTGTGCAATTCTTATTTTCATTCAATTCCTTGTTCCTATTGTGCAATTTAATTATATTCATATCAATAAATATTCTACCGAGAAAAAGACGTTGTCACGTAAAATCTTCGCCCGTAAAACCGACTTTACAGGCAACCATTTTTTTTAATATTGTTATTACCAATGCAAAAGAAAAAAAGAGCGCGAGGCATTTGAAAACCTCAGGTGGCTAGAAATAACAAAATGAAATCGTAAGCGTTAGCGTTTTCCAAATCATTTCCGTTAGGCGAATGGCCCCCAGATTAACAGCGCTTCTAAGGAGGTTCGACCGAAATTTAAAAAAAGTAAAGGATACACACGGCGCCTTGTATGGGAGCTCGTTGCTCGCTACGCTCCGTTGTATAAACCGTAATTTTAGACTTTCGAACAATGTATACAACCTCGGTAAATGGATTTTTTGAGGAAATGTGTTGAAAAGCTTATTTTCGTTGTTGAATTGTTCAAAAGCTTAGCAGTTTTTGCGTGAAAGAGTTACAAAAAAACATTTTTTTGAGTGTGAATGCTGTTGGTCGCAGATGACCTTTACAGTGTCACCTTGTATGGGGACGGTGAGATCCTAAGGGATTCTCAAGCCGAGAATTGGCGAGTGCCTCTAGAAGTATTCCAGGTGGATGGCATCTCTCCACGGGGGGAGTCTCCTCTCCGTCTTGAACCTCTAGACCACTCGAACCTGAGGAGCCAAAATCCATACAAACTTTTACGTTTATAACATAAGTAGGAGTACGAAATTTAAAATTGTAATAGCGATTCAGGATTAAGTCAGTGCTAATAAAATTCACAGTGTATATTTTCTATGCAAGCGTCAGTGTGGCTTTAGTTTGGTTACTCTCGAAGTTAGCTTTTCCAGCTGGTTAAGTAACGAAATTTCAGATGCAGCAGTACCCCATAATTTAACTTAAATGCTGAAGGATTTAAAGGCTGACTTTTAACAAGATATATAACAGGCTATGCAGTTAAAAACTTCAGAAAAGACTGACGTTGATATAATAGACTTGGTTTAAGGTGCTGTGTTTGTCAAATTTTATAGTATTTTTGAAGCTGTTATTAGAATGCCTAGTATACATGTGGTTCTTTTATATGTATATATATCTTCAGTTACTTAACTACAATTTTATAAGCGCATAAACGGTTGATTTTATATTTGAAATATGTTAGATTTTTTAAAAGATAAATAAAATCTAAAGAAAATTTTACTAGAAAATGTTCCACGCGGACCAGGCAACAGACGGGACTCGAACCCGCACCTTCGCTATCCGGCCTTGCAGCCTAAGGCTAGAGAAAACTCGACACTACTATCAGGGCCGCGGTAGTATAATGGGCAGTGCATTTACCGTGAAAAGCGAAGGTTCGAGTCCCGTCTGCTGCCTGCTGCGTGGAATTCTTTCTAGTAAAATTTTCTTTAGATTTAAATGCTTAAAACATCTCTTATCTATTAGACAAGTCCGTCCGTCCGTCTGTGGTGCTGTTTCAGCGGCCAAACCGTAAGAGATAGATAAAGAGAATATTTAAGTTATAATAATAATTTGAGTAACGTAGTACTTCCGGTTTTCGAGAAATCACGAATTTCAAACGAAACCACACAAAATCTCCGAAGTTCTCAATTAATGAAATACATTTTTTTTAAATCAGGTTTTGGTGAACATTTGGTTCACTGGTTTGCTAGTAAATAATATTAAGATAAATAAAATCTAAATAAGGTCAAAACTACCAACTGGAAAAAAGTAATCTAAAAATCCCGAATAAGTCTGTTAGCCACGGCGCAAGGCAAGCGGGCGAAGAAACTTATACTGAGGAAAATTGCGAAACGAGCACATTCCGGACACAATGCCGCCTAAATAGCAATGCACTAGGGCTGTAGCCGTACATATCGAGTGTTTGTTTCATAGTTTTGTGGTTCTACCTTAGCAAACTACAGTAATATAATTTATTTACGGGATTGTTACCATGTACCTTGTTTTTAGCGAGTTTCCGATATTTTCAATTCATTCCATTATATTACTTTATTGTTAGTGACCATGAAAGTTTAAAACAATATATTAGAAAACTACTCTTCCACACCACGTAAAGTGGTATACCTTAGTACGAACCAATATTTAATTCGAATAGTTGAATTAAATCTCGGTACGCCATAAATGTTAAAAGGTTTTATATGGAAATTTAAACAGCGCCACAATGGACGTAACGAGAATTAAATAAATATCCTTTCAAAACTTCTTGACATTTGATGCGTGGCGAGATCGAATTCATCTATTCGAATTCGGTGTTGGTTCATGCCAAAGGCAATATTACCAACCCTTACCAAAATTTTACCCTAAGTATTTTTTAAATTCCCGTAAAATCCCCTAAATATAGAAATTTATATGTACCTACTTATCTTATTACCTAAATTCTTTCGTTGCTCATAAATTAAAACGTTACATATTTAGTTACAGTAAATTATTTTATTGAATAAATACATTTTCCGAAAGAAAAATCAAAAGAAAATTAGCTGACAGGCTCTTAAATCTTATTTAGCTGTTCTGATTGGTGGAAGGCAAAGAACTTTAGTTCATACAGCCTTAGAAAACAACCTGCCACACAGTGAGTTCAGTCGTTTCATATCGTGGTGCGTTCCATTCTACGCACAAAACTGAAAGAAAACACACGCTTTGTTTTTCGATTTAATTACAAGTTTTGTTAAAAGCCCCTAAAAGAACCCCCAAAAAATTCCAGCTACTAAAAAGTCCATTTTAACCCTTCTAGCCCCTAAATCTGGGGGCAAAACCCCTAAGTTGGGAACCGTGGCCAAGGGTACAGTAAGTTTAGCTGATCCAGTAGAGAAATGTGTCCTTTAGCTTCAACTCCACGGAGCCTTAGGCGCTTTCTAACAGCAACAGAACACTCTTCATCAGTATTGTTTTATCGTAGTCTGATGTAAGGTGAAGGTTGCTTTTCACGACGGGCGATTCCATTCGAGGCGAAAACTTATTGTTAATTGATTTGTTTTTGTCGTTGTTGTTAATATTGATGATAAAAAAAATCAACGTTATCTTAATAACTTTGGCAATGCTTAGGGCTTAGGTTTTTTGTTTTGTTTTAATCAACACAGGATTATCAATTAATTTTATTATTAGTTTAGATTCGGAATTTCTTTTGCTAAATTAGGATAAAGCTTAGATTATAGCCCCAGAATCCTTAGTAGAACGAGAGCCTTAGTAGTAACAGTTTTCAACCTGAGGCAGGGACCTAATTGGCCAAAAAAATTTTTCTTTGTTTTTATTTAGGTTAACAATACTGTTTATGGTCAATAAAATTTATTTATTTATTTCTTTCTAACAGGTTACATCAAACTGTCAAAAAAATTAAATGAAAATGAGGAATCAATATAAATGGTAGGTAGCTTTAAATTTTCACGCGGACCAGCACTGACCATTATGCTACCGCGGCCGTGTCAAATTCTTTCTAGCCTTAAGCTGCAACGCAGCGCCATCTCTTCGCATTGTAGGTTAAGATTTAAAGATCGAGCGGTTACAAGCTTCAAAAATAAAAATTATAGCTTTAAACTTGTTTTCGCTCGTACAGTAGCGGGTTGTCTTTGTGCTCGATATCGATACTCAGTCGATTGACTGAGTATCGATATCGGTATCAGGTTCCCGCCCACCCTAACGCCTCGTTGAAGTCTCGCTTTACCCCGTTATTTTTATTGCACGTAATCTCGTTCTTATCTTACTTACAAGTTATTCGGTGTATTTTTTTGCGGATTTATGGGAGTGAATGAGAAATAGAATAGAAGTTGTTTTGTGTGAATGTTACTGTTTTAAGAATCTCGCCACCAGCAAAGTCTTGATTTGATTAAATAAATTTGAGAATGTCGACGATGACGTTTAAATAAATGTCAATGCGAATGTCGTTCTTATTGCCATCTAATAAAGGTGCTGTGAAAGCCGATTTCTTTATACTACTAAGAGGGCAGCGTCAGTACAAATTCCAATAAAAAGTGTCTCACTGGAATTATTTCGAAGGAAAGTCTTCAAAATTATGTTTTAAATGAATATCTACTCTGCATAATTATAATGTTTATTATTTATTTATTATAATATTAATGTAAATATGAGGAGCTCGATGGCGCAAGTGGTTAGCGCGTTCGGCTGCGATCAAGAAGCAACTTTCGCAGTGGTCGGCATTGGATGGGTGCCCAAAAATCTTCTATTTCGAGTTCCTCCGTGCTTCGGAAGGCACGGTAAGCCGTTGGTTCCGGCTGCATCTGCATTCGTTAGCATCCGCCAATCTGATCTGGGCTCGCGTGGTGGGTCATAAACCAATCTCCCTATTCCATCCATTGGGAAGGCCTGTGCCCCAGCAGTGGGGACATTAATGAGCTGACGATGATGACACTAACTGCCCGGCCAAGCTTTATATTGTCACAAACGCTCTGGAAACGTAACCGCGAAAGTGCTAGAGATCGAATTTGCCAGATCACCGCGGGTCGCGATAGAGGTCGAGTAATGCGGCTCATTCTAAAATGAGCCTTATGCAGTGCGGCGTAAAGGTGAAAGTGCAACGACACCTGCACTTGTATAAGTAGGTATTTCGTACTCGCGGGTGCTAGGTAATTCTCAATTTAACAGGTACTTTCCAGAATTCGTCGATCGGCGTATATAAGCGCGATTGGCGCCGCGCAGAGACAGTTGAGTTTCAACAGCGATTTCGGAGCGAATCCAAAGGCGATCAAAGTGCAACAAAAGTGTTCAAGTGCGATTGTTTAGAGACTTGTATAGTGAAATACAGTGTTTAGTGAGTGTTTTGTAATTAACATTGTGTGTTAATTGTGTGAACTGTGTGGTGAATAAAGAACTGTCAAGCGTGAACTGGCATATAATTTCGAACTCCATCCCGACACGTAACAATATACTTATCTAGAAGAGAGATAGGTCATAATGGATTTTCCGTTCGAGTTGGAGCGTATACCACCACCGTGTAAACAACGGTAAACTCACATTACCGTTTGGTGGCCTTGTGTTTCTGTCGATGAGTAGGGTTCCAGGAGTCGACTTAGTAGGGAATGAGGGCTATCGCGTATGAATCCGCCGCTAGAGGCGCTAGTGTAGCGTGAGGTCTCCGAAATGTCAAATGTTATCGCTTGTTGATTGACTACACGGGTTTATTTCTAATTAAAATAATGTTGTGAATAATTGGTAACAATTCGGCTTAATTATGGCAAATATGAGTTATGTGGCAATGAATGTCAGTTATTAAAAATTTGAGCTTAGAAAAATGATTATGTTCCCATTTTTTCCGAATAAAACGGAACTGCGCGTCACTGTGGCATGGCCTATTATGTTTAGGATATGGTTCTTTGGTGTTAAATTACGATCTAAATGTAACTTTTGATTTCATGTGCGTATTAATAAACTTTAAAAGTTACAATTTAGGACCTCACTCAACAGTGGCGCCATCTGGTGAGGCAGAAAACGGTAGCCCTCATTGGCGGCGATCCACGGCGGTGCTATTGTTTGTATCATTTCATATTTGGATTGTCTTAAGTGTAGTGGATTAGTAGTCTTTGAGATAGTCGAGGACAAACATACATACATGCAAACAGCCAGGTCTAACTGAGAATGCGCGACCATTCGGAGACGGGTTCCGCGACCACACCCGCCCTCTCGGCACGCACTAGGGGGACCGCGGTCCTCATAGTGCGTGTCGGGTGACGGTGCAGGAGTATTGTCTGGTTTTAGTGGCCCTGTTCAGGGCGTAGGGAGGGCCCTGTTCACATCAGCGAGCTCCAGGGCTGGCTGAAAGGGACAGGGAGGAGTCCCACATACCTTCTTCACGCTCCCCCAGTGGTTGAAGGATGCGTAATGCATTTTCCAGACACAAAAAAAAGGTCTAACTGAGAATATCCTCAAAGAAAGGAAATTACTCAAATTGGCCCAAATGTACAAAAAGTATTGACATACACGGTAATTCTTGGCGTAATTTATACTTTATTTTACAGTCATTACATTTTAACGGACACCTTTGTATAATATATTCATTTTAAAAAGGACTTTTAATTTTACCGTTTTGGAAAACGTACAAATCATTTTTAATCGCTATGGGTGTAACATTCAGCCAAAAACTAATCGAATTTGTTTATATAACATCAAAACAAATCTATTTTCCAAAGATCGATAAAATAAAACATATTTTTTTATTACACTGTGGTATTAATATCCAGTACTAAATTATCATTTTCACTACAAGCAAATGTGCTAAGACAATTATTATAGATGTTAGACGACATCATCAAGTCTATTGCCATACATTTTTCGCCAAACACCTCCTAAACACATTATAAGGTGTGATATATTAAAAATCTAAAATATGATTATAATATACATAATTATAACAAAAATAATGAAGCTACTGAAGATATGGCTGTATAACCTAAGTCTTTTAGCTTTGATTGGTTAACGAGAGTTTATAAATTCCCTCTAATCTGTGGCTCATTCACAATCATCACACAGTTTCTGTCACTGAGTACCTTATTATAACCGGAAATGCATAGATGTTACCTGATTTTTAAAAGTTACTCTTGTGCATTAACTTTAAAAACAGGCAACTATCTGTTAATCTGCATGCTCTATATACCTGAATCTAATACATAATTTCGGTACTTGGCTTGATTTACCTAGTTAACTATAAAACTTATTTGTTTTTTATTATTTTAATACATATGTGCCTATTTGCAAACATAACCTCATCAAATTATTCAGTGTATATGGTTTCTTGAAGTTCTCAGGGGTGTCCGTCAATAACATTCGTATCTGTAGTAATTTGTATATAATTTCTAATGTAGGAAACAATTTTTCATGATTATTGGTCTTTAGGCCAAACATATATGGAAGCTGAGCAATCTCCTTTAAGAATAAGACTACCCACTCCAAAACGTCTTTAATAGTCCGACGCGAAATAAAGCCTTCAGAAATATCGGCCGAGTGAAATTTCCGGTAAGGCAGATATTGGGGCGAAATTCATGACATTCTAAACTTAGAATCCCGTAGCAGCCCCGCGGTAGGTAGGGAAATGCAAAAAATACCTTTATCAGGTAAATTTTAAGGCTGGCTGGATGAACGCTCGCTTCCTTAGGGAAATTCCGGAGCATTATCCGGGGAGGCCGGCTCAAGTTGTGCTAGGCACCGTTAAAGTTCCGTATATGACGCCATCTCATGGGATTCAGATTAAAGTTGCCTGTATTACTTAGTTTGATTTGCTATATTACTGGGGATTTGTATTTCTCAATATATTGTTTTAAACTTTCATGATCACTAACATTATAGCTATTAACGGGATTGTTACCATGTACCTTGTTTTTTATGAGTGTCCGATATTTCGGCACTGTTGCAAGCGCCATGATCACGGAGTAACTGAAGTAATTGCGGGTAGATGTTATTGGCAGACATATCGGTCTACCTTCTGACGTCGTCTTTTACTACGCTCGATACCCCTACCATTCACAAGTGCTTGTAACAGCCTAGACTGAATAAACGATATTGAATTTTGAATTTCGAATGACGCATCGCAAGCAAGAATGAGAAGAGTGATTTATTTTATTATTTCAGATTTTTGGGGATATGCTATCTCAATGGAACTGCAGTAGCTGCGACCTAAAAGATCTACTGTGCTTCGCCACCAAGTTAAAATATCTATTTTAAGCCCGAGAGCTTCCAAGAAGCTAAGAAGATTTCTAGGTTTCATTGATTTGATTTCCTCTAGGCGTATTAAATGTCGTCCCAGATGAATACTACGTTTGTGGATAAGAGGCCACTTTCATATAGAATGTGTTTTGGTGTTTCACACTCCTGATTGCATCATCATCATCATCATGTCAGCCATATGACGCCCACTGCTGAGCATAGGCCTCCCCCAAGGATTTCCACACCGATCGGTCCTGCCCACTGAGCGTCGTCCGGTGTGTGGTCGCCATTCCAGAACCTTTCCGCCCCCGCCCCGGCCATCGGTTCTTCTTGCTACGTGTCCCGCCCACTGCCACTTCAGCAGAGCAGAGCTTGGTTCTCCTACGGATTTCCTCATTTCTGATTCTATCGCGTAGGGAAACACCAAGCATCGCTCTCTCCATTGCTCGCTGTGTGACCTTGAGCCTTCTTATGAGACCCGCAGTAAAGGACCACGTCTCGCTTCCGTAGGTCATCACTGGCAACACACACTGGTCAAAGACTTTTGTCTTGAGACACTGAGGTAATTTGGACGCGAATATTTGCGTAGTATGATAATAATCAAAATCATTTATTCAATTTAGGCTGTTGCAAGCAGTCATGAATGTCTTGAAGCTACGCCATCGTTTTGTAAATCTATGGCGAGGCGGGAGACCTTGTACTAAGAAGAACCGGCAAGAAACTCAGCAAGGGCTGTTTTTTTCTCCCTGTTTTATAATTTATAGAGTCGTCATGTTCAAAAATGACATCAGAGATGATTCATGAAGTCACCTTTCATTACATAATGTGAAATATACATTAATTGTTTACCTGCATTTTGATTGATGGGTCATACAGTATAAAAATAAATAGTGTTATCTATATATTATTATATAAAACTCAATGGTGACTGACTGACATAGTGATCTATCAACGCACATCCCAAACCACTATTATTACCGTGACTAGACGGATCGGACTGAAATTTTTCATGCAGGTAGATGTTATGACGTCGGCATCCGCTAAGAAAGGATTTTGATCAATTCTACCCGCAAGGGGATAAAATAGGGAATGAAAGTTTGTATGAAACTTTGTCAATTTTAAACCGATTGGGCTGAGACTTTGCATGCAGGTAGAGGTATAAGAAGAATCATAGATGAATGTCATTGTGTATAATACAAGCCTGAAAAAAAAAACTGTAGTCTACACTTCAGCTCTACACCGAAGCGAAGTGAGGGCGGGCCGCTAGTGTGTCTATATAACTTCTTTTAGACTTATTTTTCAGTTATTAATTATATGACGGTCTTTGGCAATTTATGACCTTAATCAAGATCAAACATGGCTGGGGGCGAAAGAAAATAATTTATTAATAAGTAATCCTTTCACTCATTATTGAACTTGAGTGAATGGCATTCAGACTTAGGAATTCTGATGTTTGGCTTAGTTAATCATATGCACAGTATTGTTTGAATCTTCTTAGTCGCTATCTTCATTGCTGAAGGTCGTGTTTAACTCGAAATGTTGACCACCTGAAGTACTATGCCTCTCCACGTATTCCTGTCCTCGGCAGTTTTTATAGCCTTGGTTATTGATAGACCAGTGAGCGACTTTAGTAGGTCTGACCAGCGGGTAGGCGACCGCGTGATCTTCTTCCGTCGACCTGGCCAACCACCATCAGCTTCTCTAGGCTGTCAGGGTTTCTGCGAGCGATGTGTCCGAAATATTTAAGTATGCGCTGGTAACAGATAGTGAATCGTCCAAAAAATTTTTTTCCCTACCACTCGTTATGTACATATTTTTTAGCTGCCGAGAAAAACGAGTGAAAAAAACTCCACAACATTAAAAGTCTAATGTAACAACATTTACAAATCATTATGTTGTTACAACGTCAGTACAATTATGATTTATTTAATATAGAAAACCTGTTGGAATGATTGGAACAGTTCAAACCCAAGCATTTTTGTCTGTAATATAATCAGACACTTTGTAATAAGCTTTTTTAATAAGTGATTTTTTTATAATATCTTTAAATTTATTTATGGCTAACTCTTGGATATTGCTTGGGACTTTATTGTATAAGCGAACACAAAGACCTTCAAATGAATTATTAATTTTGTGAAGCCTAGTAGCAGGTAAAGTTAGTTTATTTTTGTTTCTTGTATTAATTGTGTGAACATCACTGTTTTTAAGAAACAAATTAATATTTTTTCTTACAAGTAATAAATTTTCGTATATGTATTGTGATGCGACCGTCATTATTCCAAATTCTTTAAACTTATCTCTTAATGATTCTTTAACTTTAAGATTATAAATTGATCGAATAGCCCTCTTCTGCAGCACAAAAATAGTTTGAATGGAATCCTTAGCATCCGCCTCCAACAACACATCTCAAAAGCGTCGATCCTTGCCCTTTCGCTCTGTCTTATCGTCCAGGATTCAGCGCCATAAAAGAAGATCGAGAAGACCAACGTGCGCACCAGCCTCACTTTGGTTTTGCGGGATATGTTTCGGTCTTTCCATATCCTAGTGAGTTTAGTCATCGCTGCTTTGGACATTTGGATTCTTCTAGATATCTCTCCCTCGCTGCCACCCACGCTGCTGATAAGAAAGACCAGGTATACGAAATGGTCAACAAATACCAGGTCTCGGAGTTCATTGGAGCGAATAAGTGTACCAGGTCTGTCTACCACCAACACCTTGGTCTTCGCCTTGTTAATGGTGAGGCCAACCAATTCACTCTCTCTTTCCACTCTGGAAATGAGTTCAGTCATTTCTTTCTCGGACATTGCGAACAGTGTGGTGTCATCTGCATATCTGCGTATTGTTTGAATACTGTCAGCAGTATGGGCACGCAGCCAAAACATGTGGAGAAGAGAACAACAACTTCGTCACTGCGGTGAATTAGGTCACGCCGTTAAAAAGTGCTCGAAGAATGCCGAACCATCAAAATGTGCAACATGTCTGCATTTTAGAAAGCCGTGCAACCATAAAACTGGCGATGCTGACTGTCCTGTCAAAAAGATGGCCGAAAAACGCCATGTTAACTCCTAAGATTATGAAGGAGCCTGAAAGCGTCACCTGTTATTTATATTTTAGAACTTTTGATAAATTTTTGTTTTAATATTACAGAATCGTAATTTAAACCTAATTATTAATACGGACACCAATATGTATCTATACTTATAATAAATCTGTACAGAGGTCAATTCTGTACATGAAATATATTTTCAAAATTACTATCAGGGGATGATTAGTGATCGATACTGATGCCAAAAATGCAATCAGTAAAATTTTTGTCTGTCTGTCTGTCTGTCTGTGTGTTTGTTCCTTATAGAAACAAAAACTACTCGACAGATTTTAACGAAACTTGGTACAATTATTCTTCATACTCCTGGGCAGGTTATAGTATACTTTTCATCACGCTACAATCAATAGGAGCAGAGTAGTGAAGGGAAATGTTGGGAAAACGGGAGAAGTTACTCCATTTTTTAAGCTTCCGTCGCGTGTGCAGCTTTAATGGTTAAAGTTACATAGAAATCATGTATGACGGAAATATTCTACATAAAATTGTCTAAAAAATATCCCGCAACAGCATATGTCTATCTTTTATGGTTGACTCACAATAACACGTGTAATTATATAAATAAAGTTATTCTTTATAACACAAGCCTGAGAACAAAAACTATAGTTTACACTACAGCTCTACACCGAAGCGAAGCGAGGGCGGGCCACTAGTATTAAATAAATACGAATAAACAGAAAGAGCAAATGACCGATATAGACCCAGTTTACAACTCTGCTATAAGTTAAGTAGATTTTTTGTTTGTTATTGTTTTATTGTGCTTTTGATTATTTAAAGTAGTTAAGATCTTTTTGCCTGAAACACAGGATATTCCTAGTTCGGGTTATGTATTTTTCTTTACCTTTTGTGTTTTTTGCTTAGATCTAACTCACTTATAATATGTTACATTAATTCTGTTTTTTTTTTATTATTACTGTACGTACTGTAATTACAGTACAGTAATGTGTTTGCAACTCATATAACAGACTAAGGGTCTGTTTCACAATCGATAAGTAAAGTTCTAAGCAAGCTAATTCGAAGAGTTGGGTATTAAGTGGCCCACCTTAAAACTGGTCTTCGGGCCAGTTAATAACATTTTTAAAACATAGTCTTCATCTGGTCCAAGATAAAATTGTCAGCGAGCCAGTTAATTACTTTTATAAATACAAGGGTTCAATTGGCCCAAAAGATTTATTTTTCATCAAAGTCCTATTTTTAAAGACCCGATTATTTCTTGACTGTTGTCAATAAAAAACTTGTTCATAGTTTTATTTGTAACAAATATAAAAATATAATGCATTTCCTGAAACCTTATAAGTCCTACATTGTCAACTTGTCTTAAACATTCATTAGTCTATTAATATCTCTTTCAGTTACCATGTAAATAATAATTACTCAATACACAAAAATCACAATAGGTAATACTTACTTCTACAAGTCTGTCATCGAATGTTTCATTTTCTATTTCTCACAAATTTACAATCGTCTATTGTAAATTTGTGTGTACTATAAAGTTTTACAAACAAAAAAATATCCTTAAATTAACGTTATATGCTTAATAGTGTATAAAAATTTAAAAAAAAATAGATTTCCTTGTAATTGAATTAAAGAGGAAAAGTCATAAATGGCACACTCAACAAATTCTCTAACAATTCCATCAGTTGGTATTGATAATAAATTGTATTGAAAACATGTGATTATTTATGATTTATTCAATTAGGTCAAAATGTCAGGACAATACTGCTGACTTTTTTGTGTATTGAGTAATTATTATTTACATGGTAACTGAAAGAGATATTAATAGACTAATGAATGTTTAAGACAAGTTGACAATGTAGGACTTATAAGGTTTCAGGAAATGCATTATATTTTTATATTTGTTACAAATAAAACTATGAACAAGATTTTTATTGACAACAGTCAAGAAATAATCGGGTCTTTAAAAATAGGACTTTGATGAAAAATAAATCTTTTGGGCCAATTGAACCCTTGTATTTATAAAAGTAATTAACTGGCCCGCTGACAATTTTATATTGGACCAGATGAAGACTATGTTTTAAAAATATTATTAACTGGCCCGAAGACCAGTTTTAAGGTGGGCCACTACATACCCATTACAATTCGAAAGCGATTCGAGCGCAGTAAAAGACGACGTCAGAGGGTAGACCGATATGTCTGCCAATAACATCTACCCGCAATTACTTCAGTTACTCCGTGATCATGGCGCTTGCGTCAGTGCCGAAATATCGGAGACTCATAAAAAACAAGGTACATGGTAACAATCCCGGAAATAGCTATAATATAAAACTAATTCGAGTATTCATGTCATTTATTTATTACTAGCTTTTGCCCGCGACTTCGTCCGCGTTATCGTCGTTTTTCGTAAAAAAGTAGCATATGTCCTTCCTCAGGGTTCCGTGGTTTTGATGTGACAGACAGATTAACTTTCGTATTTTAGTAGGGAAATATAATACTGTTAAAAATATCGCAATAAGGAACCGCAGAATATTATTATTATCACTGTGCCCCGAGACCATCAGCGTGTAACTCCTTGTATGTTATTATGTTAATGTATTGGTAATATTGTTTAGATCGCTTTCACATGAGTCTTAAGTACATATAGAATGAAAATACTTCAGCGCAAAGCTTCCGGGTAGACTACGTTGAAATTTGACCCGTCCGGAACGTGAACATAAAAAATTCTAGGACTGCTAACCCGGGAAAGACCGACATAACTGATCATGTGAAAAACAACTGACACCGAGATCTACTCCAACAACACGAAAGGTCTGCCCTTGAGCCTTATTTATTGTCATTGCATAACACACCGATACTGGGAATTGCGTTCTTTTAAATTGGAATGGAAAATTATTTGGTATTATGGGAATTCTGGGAATAAAGATGGTTTCTCCTGCACCGCAACCTATTAAAATTTGAGCCTCGATTACATTTTTATGCAGCTGGGTTACTTTAAGCCGAGTTCCATTGCAAAGGACAATGTTAAAATTGGCCTAAGAACAAACACCAATTTGGAATTTTTGATAATTCTTAGTATATTTTTTGCGATAATTGTCAGTATTTAGATTCTGACGGACACTTCCAGTTAAGTAAGCTAAATTAAAAAGTTAAAAAATAATCTGAGACAATAAATGTGTGGCATTCGTGCATTCCAAAGAGTAGTTTATTATACCGGAAAGTGCATTCTCGTTTCGGATTATCTGTTGTGTGTGTTTATTTGCGATTGTTTTTCCTTTAATTTAACTATTTCGGCTATCTAATATGCCATCGATGTTACCAAAAAGCAGAGCCCTTATTACCAAGTGCTATTGAACCTGTGTCACAACATCCTGAGAGGATCATACTGCCAAATTATTCAAGAACACCTGATACACATTCACGCTGCATATTTACACAATATACATGTGATAACCAAATAAATACAATAAACAATATGATACAATTATGTGAAAAATTGTCAATATATAAGAAGCAAAACTACAGTTTTTATTTTATTCATGATTCCTACCTAACCAAGTTTTTCCTAATAGTTATTCTTTAAAATCGCACCGAATAAAATGAATTAGTTGTAATATTAATTCACTTCATACTGAGTTCACACTAAATTCATAGGTTGACCTATGTTTCATTGAATATTAAACATAACCTCAAAAAATTTTAGTTTTCCTAATAATTTAAGTTCTCAGAAGTGTCCGTCAATAATCTTTGTTTTTACAGTCATTTACTTACGATTTTGAACCTAGAAAATAATATTTCATGATTGTTGGTTCTTAGGCTAACTATGTATGGACGCTGAACAATGTCCTTTGTGGTGGTCTTAAATTTCGGAGCAGAATAATCGGAATGCCAATTTTTAAACAAATTTCATGAGAAGGAAGTACGGGCATATTTAAAGAATTTAAAAATTCTATCGGGTAATTAATGGCTTCTTGTTCATCGGCCATTCTATTTATTGAACTATAAACTTTGCTTTCCCCCTGGATATTCGACAGTATTTTATTATTAATCTCAGATGCCTGGTCATTGCGAGGAGTTAAAATGGACCTTTCGCATAGCCAAGAATTGTTCTTATTTAATATATTTGTTACGTCACCGTAAACTGACGATGTAAGATGTTGTTGGGATTGCACTATACAACATAACTCAGGCGTCAGAATAAGTGTTCCTTGGTGTAGCAGTGGATAGGTATCTTTGGTGAAGGTATTTTCTTTAATAATATATCAGAAAATTCACGATCATCCGGGTTATCTACAGTTCCCACTCGCATGTTTATAGTCAAATTAATAGTCAAATGCACCGATTGTATATCACGCCACAAATAAGAGCTTTTCAGGCAAGCCCTAACCTCAGCAGCTCGGGTTCCCCGTGGTATTACCGTTAAGGTTTGTCGGAAATCACTACAAAATAAAACTGTGATACCGCCCATGGGTCGATCATTTTGTCTTATATCTCTTAAAGTTCTGTCTACCGCTTCTACTCCTTTTCGATGGGCCATCGTACATTCATCCTATATGATTAAATTACACTTTGAACGAATATTTAAACACTACCAAAACAACTAATACGTGGTCCTAACTTTAGCTACCTTACACATAAAATCTAAGTGACTATTTGAATTAAAATATTCTTATAGAATTATAATCAGAAATATATACAACTCACAACAAAAAAGAAATGAAAATAAAGCTGAAACGCCTGTGCAATACTATCTACCTATACCTCCTTCACTTAAAAATAAATACTTATAACTACTTTAATTAATAAAAGTACCTACGCTTAATAATTTTTAATTTGAACGAATATTTAAACACTACCAAAACAACTAATACCTGTTTTACAAAATAACAACAAAAGAAATTCAAATAAACTATTTAAAGACTAAAAGTCGCGCTGATAAGCACGGTTTCGGTCTCCCAGGCGGGGGAGCAGATGAGAAATCCTCATGGATACCCTACAGCCGGCTGCAAGGTTATGTCAGACTCGTACTGACTAAAAAACACCCGTAGGGGCTGCCTCTGGCCGGGAAGGCCTCTAAGGCTTCATCGGAAGCGATCGTCCCCCAGGGGGGGAGCGACGCAGAAAACAGATTTAGACAGCCGCTCTCGGACCTTTGATACCCTACCGCTGCCGCGACCCGTGTCGAGCGCGGCAACCGTTACACAAAAATAATCCTTATAGCATGATTCAGTATTCACGTGCGACGGTGTGATGGCTTATTTCATGTATAAGTTTGGTGTTTCTATACCGAGTATTATAAACGTAAGAGTAAACAAATATGATCAGAATGCTCCGAACTGCTAAGCTATCAGGAGTTACACGTGTTATTGTGAGTCAACCATAAAAGATAGACATATGCTGTTGCGGGATATTTTTTAGACAATTTTATGTAGAATATTTCCGTCATACATGATTTCTATGTAACTTTAACCATTAAGGCTGCACACGCCACGGAAGCTTAAAAAATGGAGTAACTTCTCCCGTTTTCCCAACATTTCCCTTCACTACTCTGCTCCTATTGATTGTAGCGTGATGAAAAGTATACTATAACCTGCCCAGGAGTATGAAGAATAATTGTACCAAGTTTCGTTAAAATCCGTCGAGTAGTTTTTGTTTCTATAAGGAACAAACACACAGACAGACAGACAGACAGACAAAAATTTTACTGATTGCATTTTTGGCATCAGTATCGATCACTAATCACCCCCTGATAGTTATTTTGAAAATATATTTCATGTACAGAATTGACCTCTCTACAGATTTATTATAAGTATAGATTGTTATATTACCTATAACATAATGAAAAGGAGAGCGATGTTAAATTTAGTTTTAAGTTTAGAGAATCTCGCCAGAATCGAGCTTAACATAAATTGTGTGTACTAATAAATGAAATACCCACTAAATTACGCTTAATGAAGAAAATAAGTCAATTTCGTATGACAACAATGCTCTTAATAGCTACTTATCTTCAAACACAAAGTACAGGAAATTAAAATCATAGACAGACAATACCAGAGATATGTTAAAACATCCTCAAAAGATATCATCCTTGTGTTCAGTTCATGTTGTTACGATTACAAAGAAAATCATGTTTGTTCAAAGAGTTTGATGATGTTATGATTGTTTTACGTTTATTTGTATAATGTTTCATAAACTGCCTTCCTCTTAGCGACGTGTTTTTGTTATAATTTAGGTCTGAATACTATAAATTTAATAGTATTGAGTCATGAAATGGGGCATGCGAGTTAGAGGTTACGTTGTATAAAATATAATGTAATTGTTACAGAGATAAAAGATTCGATTATGCGACAATCGCTATATAGTGCGATTCAAATAAGAATAGGAAAGCCAATGACCTCCATCTGTCAAATGTCGCTTGAAAAGTACGGTTTGCAAAAAAAAAATTTGGAACACTTTTTTTAACACTCGGTTAAATCCAAACATATGTAAACAAACAATAACAAATATTGATAATTTATATTGTTTGATATTTTTTTTCATTTATTGAGCATCGGCTATGACTGTTTGATGACCTAAATCGCCAACAAAACGTCACTTTTAGTTGCGTTCATAAACTCGATTTAAAAGTTTCGTTTACCTAAAAGATGCATGTTCGTATGTGACCTAATAATAGTGCATGATTATTTATAACTACTCCGGCAGATATGAACGGAATTCAAGAGCTAGATTGTGATTAATGTTCTTTCTCACTTTATAAATAAGTTTTATTTAATAAAAACATGTTTTTGCGCACTCTACCTATTTGGTTTGAATTGACAGCTATGACGTCAAAATATGGCGCCATGTCGGTCCTATTCTTAGTTTATAGCATTATAGCATAGGCTACGAACGCACTACAAGTGCTACGGTACTCGACTCATCATTATTATCATCATCAGCCGATGGACGTCCATTGCTGGACATAGGCCTCCTCAAGGGATTTCCATATGCAACGATCCTGCGCTCTCCGCATCCAGTGGGTCCCCCCGACTCACTTCCCAGTGCAATGTCGCCATTTTTTGAAGTGAAAACTTCTTTAGCGGCGTTGTACATATTTTTGTAATTGGTAAAAACTGTTTAACTCGCGTCATGACACGAAAATTCGTAAGGCGAAAACAATAAAATTGGAAAGGTTGGTTGTTGACTTTCAATATATTGGACGAATCATAGTAATATTTTATTTTATCGTATTATAATTGTAAGTCTGTATCTAGGACGTCCAGGTGGCAGCTTTATTGCGAAGAAAATGCATGTTTTTTACAATAGATGTCGCTAGGTGTGCTTGAATGAGAAATTCTGAGAGATAAACTTTTTAATGTAATATAAATTGTCATGCTACCGTACGTAGCGCAATAAATAAATATTGTATTCTACCACATAAATGATAGCACTTTTATACTGATAATTAAAGAAATTCGTGCAAAATTATTCCTTAACCATTCCAAAATATCAAAAATGCACAACGTTAATATTCAAGTTTTCACTTCTACCGGCACTCCCGGAGTGCAACCGGTCATTTTTTTTTTGAGTGTGTATGTTGTTTTTCGCAGATAACCTTTGCAGCGTCACCGGGTTTGGTGACGGCGAGATCCTAAAGGGACCTCAAGTCGAGAATTGGCGAGTGCCTCTAGAGGGATACCAGGCGGTTGGCATCCCCCCAAGAGGGAAGGCTGGAACCTCTAGACCACTCGAACCTGAGGGGATCGGCTCAACTAGAGGGCGTCTCTGAGACTCGGACCTCGGCTCTAGTTAGCCGTTGTCGCAGGGGGCAAGGTCGCCATTGAAGCTCCTTGGGATTATCGTTCATCGGTTCGCCGAACTATGTGCCACTTCAGCTAGGCGATCCGTTGAGCTATGTCGGTTGATACACGACTACAACACATTAATGGTGTGATGGAACAGTAAGCGATCCAGCATGAATAAACAATTGAATTTCAACCTTAAAGAATGAAGTCACTAGGACGACAAATAAAAAATCGCAAGACTTCATTTAGACGCAGCGGCGTAGCGTGGGTGTCGGCCGCCCGGGGCGAACGACAATTTTGCCGACCTCTTATTTAAATCGTTGAAATATTTTTATTATTTATTGTAAAGTTTTGCCGCCCCCTAAGACGCCCGGGGCGGGCCGCCTCTGCCGCCGCCACTACGCTATGCCACTGTCTGGACGCTAGGCGTTCTAGCACCAAGCTAGACTTGAGACTTTGTGACGAGAAATAAATAAATCTAAAGAAAAGTTTACTAGAAAAATGTTTAAATGTAGTTGTAGAAGTTAAATGCTTAAAAAATAAATAGAATATAAATAAATCATTCATTCATTCATTCATTCGTTCATTCGTTCATTCATTCAAGCGTTATCCGTATACAAAAAAAAATACATTATACGACTAATTATAATTTTCTTTATCTTTATATATATTATTCTTCTGTGAGTGTGTATGTCACTGAACTTCTCTTAAACGACTGGACCAATTTTGATGAAATTTTTTGTGTGTGTTCAAGGGGATCTGAGAATGGTTTAGATTCACAATTTTGTCCGCTGGACAACCTCTATTTTTTTAGGGCGGTACGAAGTTCGCTGGGTCAACTAGTATTAATATATATTACTAGCTGTTATATATATATATATATATATAACAGCTGTAATATATATACTATGTTTATGATGGCCAATAAATATTTTTTCATTTCATTTCATTTCATTCGCGTTTCTTTTTCTTGCGTACCAGCAAGATCTGGAATGAATTTACCTCAGCGGTTTTTCCTCTTAGCTATGATATGACGGTCTCAGATTACAGAACAAAAGGCAGATGGAGTACACGGTACACGTAATGCGTGCCACCAAAGCAAATACGAAGTCGAAAGTAAATTCACTTTTTTTGTCAACAGATTTTACGATGAATGAACAAGGCACAGTTTTGATAAAAACTCAATATTCACGGGACATATTCGCGGGACTTATTCACAACACGACGCGTTGTGGTGTACTGACGCGAACTGATAGTCGCTTTTGACTTCGTATTAGCTATGGTGCCACGCATTGCGTATTCCTTGCGCTCCATCTGCCTATTTTCTGTAATCTGAGATGACAATCTTCAAAAGGCTGGTAAACCAATTTCTTCAGAGCCCATAGCAACGACCCTTGGTGCTGCAAGTTATCATGGCGGACAGCAGTGACCACTTACGATCAGGTGGACTGCTAGCTCATTTGACTGCATCATCATCATCATCATCATCAGCCTATTAATGTCCCCACTGCTGGGGCACAGGCCTTCCTTATGGATGGGTTAGGGAGATTGGCCCATAACCCACCACGCGGGCCCAGTGCGGGTTGGTGGGTGTTAAACCACTGCAGGTGTTTGACTGCATTAAACATATAAAATAAAGCGTGGGTGTCTGCAGAAGTGATAACTTAAACTGTCCTTTGTTGAGCACAGGAGATTTGTATGCGATAAGGGGATTGGAGGGTGAAAGGGGATTGGAGGATGAAAAGGGGATTGGAGGGTGAAAGGGATTCGAAAGTGATAATGGTATTGGTGGGTGATAATAAGGGATTGGTGGGTGAACTATCACCCACTAGGGGATTGGTGGGTGAAAGCGTGGATTGATGGGTGAGGTTGGTCTGTGGACTTCTCTGGTACCTGGGCAAGCTGAGGCATCTATCTCCTTTCGCAGCGAAGGGAATCCAGATAAACTGGAGCCGTAACGCGTTACGTAACGAAGCGGTTTACCCTCCCATAAGAAGTTATCACTAAAAAAGCTTTTTATATAAAAATCAAATAAAACCGTCGCTAACAGCAGTTACAGAGCGAGACTTTGCTACACTGCACTTCGCTTCGAGCACATTAATTTAACGGCAGTCACCCACAGGTGTAAATGTACAGAGTTATTTATCACTGCCAACATGTACCATTCCGCTTGAATATTGCTACTGGCAACATAGATGGATAAATTAATTTAATTTCCGTCAGCAGTACCTACGTAGAGATTTTAAACTCCTTAATGGAAATAGGAGCAAAAAAAGGCATACACAGTAGGGTGGTCCTTATTTTGGGTAAGTCGGAATTTCAAACCTCTCACCCCTTGCATATCTCCCATTTGCCAAAAAAAAAATGTGTGCAAAGTTTAAGCCCAATCGGACAACGTTTACCCGTGGCCCAAGAGGGTCAAAGTTCAATATTCGTGCCAATATGTAAAAACTAATTTTTGGGCTCGTTTTCGTGTAGAGCTGCGACGAAAAATTGCAATGCGCTATAATCCACAGCGTTTCTAACTACATTAATAAATAATGGATGTATAGACGCTGAGTTCAACCAAAAACTAATTTTTTTTTGAAGTTATACTTCTTTAGGCGCGTTATAAAAAAATTATGAGAGTGAAATTTTAAGATGCGCGCGCATCTGTAACACAAAAAATTAACACCATGAAGTTGGTCGAGTCTGCCACGAGTTTCCTTTGTATTTATATTCAATTATTTTCATTTAATTAATTATCTACGTCAATGCGACTAGAATCGAACAGCGACAGAATGTATAACAGAATACATGATTTATATCTAAAACAGAATAATAATTTCATATTCAAAAACACGATTGTTAACCATCAATTTTATTCATCATCCTTTTTATTTCTGCGCACCTGAAATGCTAACATTACATCGCGAAATTTCTGAGGATCCGTTTCGTATACGCTTTTCGTTTCTTATCGATATCACAGTCGCAAGTATTCACGAGTTTCGTTCAGAAATATTAATGAAACAAAATCAAAGGCGATAATGAAACCAAAAAACCATTTTGGTGGTTTTTACCAATGGTTTTTACCATTTGGCTACAATATTAAACTTTGACCCTCTTGGGCCACGGGTAAACGTTGTCCGATTGGGCTTAAACTTTGCACACATTTTTTTTTTGGCAAATGGGAGATATGCAAGGGGTGAGAGGTTTGAAATTCCGACTTACCCAAAATAAGGACCACCCTAATACACAGTCGTGATACAAAGCGTTAATTAAAGTTTAAGTGAGGTTGAGGAGCTCGATGGCGCAGGTGGCTAGCGCGTTCGGCTGCGATCGTTGAAGTTAAGCAACTTTCGCAGTGGTCAGTCATTGGATGGGTGACCAAAAATTTACTATCTCGAGCTCCTCCGTGCTTCGGAAGGCACGTTAAGCCGTTGGTCCCGGCTGCATCTGCAGTCGTTAGCACCCACCAATCCGCACTGGGCCCGCGTGGTGGGTCATGGCCCAATCTCCCTATTCCATCCATAGGGAAGGCCTGTGCCCCAGCAGTGGGGACATTAATAGGCTGATGATGATGATGATGATGAAAGTTTAAGTTGTTCTAAAATGATGCTGTCAGCTCCATTTTCCATAAAGAAGACAGAGACAGCATTCGGTTCAGAGTAAGTCTAAATATAGTCCAGGTTTTGAAATATGGCGGAGAATGTTTGTAATTCTGGTGTTTGTGTAAAGTCACTCAGGATACAACATACTTAACTGTTTAAATCTAAAGAAAATATAACTAGAAAAAATTCAACGTGGAACAGGCAGCAGACGGGACTCGAACCCGCACCCTTCGCAATCCCAGCGAATGCACTGACCAATTATGCTACCGCGGCCCTCACAGACACGCATTATAGGCAACTCACAATGTCAAATGAATACTTTTACAAGTATTAAACATTTAAAAGAAGAAATAGCAATTATAGTTATAATTTTTATTATTTTAAAGCATGTAACTGCTTGATGTTTAAATCTAAAGAAAATATAACTGGAAAAAATTCAACGCGACCCAGGCAATAATGCGAAGAGATGGCGCTGCCTTGCAGCTTAAGAATGGCTAGAAGAATTTCGAAACGGTCCGTGAGGGCCGCGGTAGCATAATTGGTTAGTGCATTCGCCCGGATTGCTAAGAGTGCGGGTTCGAGTCCCGTCTGCTGCCTGGTCCGCGTTGAATTTTTTCTAGTTATCTTTTCCTTAGATTTAAACATCAAGCAGTTACATGCTTTAAAATAATAATATACTAAACTGTTTTTCTTCCATTCCAGAAATAAGAAAACCATACTTTGTAGTTACGGGCGATATGCCTGTTTGGCGCCCTTTTGACATACAAAAACTTTATTACTACGTAACATATTTAAACGTCATAGTAATCCAATAAAATATCACTTTCACAATTCAATTGAACTACACCCTCATATATATACGATAAAATCTACGCACAAATTTATGTACGCACATACACAAACTCACACCCACCTACCCTTTTTTATTTTTCGTCATAAAATTGCATGACGCATACCCCGCCAAATTTTTTTTATAACGCAGGTAAAAAATCTTTTTACAGACGACGGCGCCTTTAAGAGGCACACCGCCGAACGGACCTCACACCTGGCTCCCGCAAGCTCCCCTTACGGACCCTCCAGTGGCTGACCCCCGAGGACCCTCTAGAAACTCGAGTCTCTACAATTACGCCGTGATGTGGCATCATTAAGCGCATTCTACCGACTATACCACGGCGAGTGTTCTGAGGAGCTATTCTCGCTTATCCCTCCATCACCTTTTCTTCAGAGCGCTGGCCTACGTTGCCACCGACTTACTGTGGCCACTATTCCTACACGAACAAAGAAATTTGGCGACTCATTTCTTTGTCGTACTATTCGTAAGTGGAATTCTATGCCCGCGCACGTGTTCCCTCCTTCCTATAATCTGGGGTCCTTTAAGAGAGGCGTGAAGAAGCATTTTTGCGGGCCGGCAAGGTGAGGATGGTTGGTGTAACAGTTTATAACTGCTGTACCAGCTATCTTCGCGTTTGGACTTTATCACCGCTTAACATCAGGTGGGGTAGAGTCATTTGCCTTCCTAATCATATAAAAAAAAAAAACCCCGCAACTCTTACGGGTGCTTTTCGGCATAAAGTCCTGCGAATACCTTATACACTACTTTATGCGAAGCCGCGGGGTCCCCGTTTAGGCATTCTTCCGCGACTCCGCATCCAGCAGCTTCACGGCCTCGCCGGGGCTCCACGGCAGGAGTCTCCCGAGGTATTCTGGGGACCCCGCAGACGTGCGCAGGATGGCCCGCGCTTGGGGGCTGAGTACGCGGCCTAGTGCCCACCGTACCGCCCCCCGATACCCCGCCTGGGAGTGGCAACGGGGTTATATGGGACTCCTCCCAACCCGTCCTGCCCGTCCGCTCAGCCAGTCCTGGGACTAGCTCAGCGACCGCCCAGGAGGGGGGGGGGAGGCTCTACCCACTAAAAACCTGACGATGCCCTTCACCTCACTTGGTGCACGGCCCCAATCAGCGTGGTCGAGACAACGGCACTGGATGAGGCCACGGGAACCCTTATGGAATCTTCCGTGACCTCCAGTGAGACTACACACACACACACACACGCACGCAAGCACGCACGCACGCACGCACGCACGCACGCACGCACGCACGCACGCACGCACGCACGCACGCACACACACACACACACAAAAGTTTATTATCTTTCACTAAATAAACGTATTGTAATTTTGAATAACGTAAGGTGATTTTTATTTCTTCTGGAAATAAGGAAAGGGCGCTGAAGCCTAAATACAGGATGAAATTCCTAGTTTGGCGGAAGATGTCATTTAATATAGCCTTAGTGTGAGTGTCGCGGTGTTTGTGGTTAAACTCCTCCGAAACGGTTTTCCCGATTCTCATGAAATTTTGTGTGCATATTGGGTAGGTCTGAGAATCAGACAACATCTATTTTTCATCCCCCTAAATGTTAAGGGTAATCCACACCTAAATTTTTTTTTTCAATTTTAGATATTTTTTTTGGAATTTTTTTATGATACATCATATAAAAATACATACAACCCTAAATTTTCAGTCTTCTACCACCAACTCCTATTTTTTATGGCGGTACGAAGTTCGCTGGGTCAGCTAGTAGTCTTATAAGATTATTACCATCTAAGTACGTGTAATTTAATGGAAAAAAAAAACATTATTATTATTATTACCTACTTACGTTAACGTAACATTCACTAGAATCTCATTATGCATCACAAGCGACACTTTATATACTACATAGTTACTCCAGTAGGTACTAAAACGACGAAGTCTACAATGGCTCACCCGCTCTCTCAAGAATTCATTCCGTCGAGTTCTTAGCGTAAAATTATTCAATGTTTCCGTGCAAAATGCCTGAGCCCGTTTTGCGGGCAAATGCATGTGACCAGAGATTTAAAGATGGCTGGAAACGCCCACGCGAGACGACTTTTTTTTTATTGTCGCCGAAGGCAGACAATCGACAGGCCACTCGATGTTAAGTGGTCACTGTCGCCCATGGCCATTAGCCATGCCGCTGCTTTTCGTGGAACAGTCTATTCAAGCCTCTGACTGCCGTATAATCCCACTATCTGTATATATATATATATATACTAGCCGACCCAGCGGACTTCGTACCGCCCTAAAAAAATAGGGGTTGTCCAGCGGACAAAATTGTGAATCTAAACCATTCTCAGATCCCCTTGAACACACACAAAAAATTTCATCAAAATCGGTCCAGTCGTTTAAGAGAAGTTCAGTGACATACACACTCACAGAAGAATTATATATATAAAGATACTAGCTGACCCAGCGATCTTCGTACCGCCCTAAAAAAATAGGGTTGTCCAGCGGACAAAATTGTGAATCTAAACCATTTTCAGATCCCCTTGAACACACACAAAAGATTTCATCAAAATCGGTCCAGTCGTTTAAGAGAAGTTCAGTGACATACACACTCACAGAAGAATTATATATATAAAGATGTGTGCGTGTGTGTAAAATATATACATGCATGTATGAAATATACATATTTCGACCTATGCATAGAATAAAGTTACATATGAAAATGTTACCAAATTGCTTTTATTGTACTTTTAAGCGAAACGGACGCATATGTTTTCCTGGTAAAAACATTTATTCTAAAACTTATATATCTTTGAAGATAGCAATTGAATAATGGTACATCTGATTTTTGTTTCCGAAGAATATAGAGCCAAGAGCAGAAGAACCTTTTGGATAGGCAAGAACGCAGCCTGCACGGCTTCAATTTTGTTATAAACTGAGAATTTTTACTAAATGTTTGATTCTATTTTTCTTGTTTGATCGATTTTGCCCAATCTTTGCCATATTATCATAATGTGATACGACAGAAAATATAAATTACGTAAAAGTTATATCTACTCTATTTCATCGTTCTATGATAAGCTGAAAAGGATGAATGCCGATAGAGAAACACGGAAGGGAGTATTCGTGGCGACATAATACTTTTCCAGTCATTCTGCATTTTTTTGCACATGCAGGGGGGCAATTAAACGTACATGAGTCAGAAACAAAACTGTAATGACTACACTCACACATAAAAAAAAAACACTATACACCGCCCAATACTGCACACCTAATACCGTTTGTATGCCCAATTCGACAGTTTGGGTGAAGCCAAACGAGCGTAATTTTGTGAGTTGTCAGTCGCTTATTTTCGGTCACTTATTTTACGTCCAACTGAATTACTATTGAGCGTTAGTACGGGGTGTTCGTGTCGTCGAATGCAATGGATCCATTAAAAATATTGTGTATTTACGAAGCATATTCAGAAGATGAGGCCAGAAAAAGAAACTGGGTAAACCCACTGTCAGAGTAGAATAGTCAGAGGCTGATATGTGGACAGTTCCATACTTTATATGAACGTTTATGTGCAAATCCAGATATGTTTGAAAAGTACTATCATATGCCATTACGTGTTTTTCAAGAATTATTACACCACGCAACTTGTAACAATCTTTTGCTTCCCCACTCCCCTTCCTTGCCCTACCATCACCCCGACCGAAATTCGGACGAGCTTATGCGCATTGAGTCGGCAGACAACTCATTTTGCGTTGTCGTGTGGCACCAACTGCCTTTTTGTATGAAACCGAATGCAGCAGAATTTCTGCGACCGAAATTCTGCGACTCACCACTCACAAAATTACGCTCGTTTGGCCTCACCCTTTGGAAAGCTGTGTATGCCGACTCCCCTCCTGCTTCGCATTAATAATAATAATAATCTTTATTTTTGAATCATGACGTATACAATATAACAATTTAGCGTTAACAACCCGTAGTAGTCTCAGACTGTGTTACAGATATTAGCGCCCACCTCAAAAGACAGGCACATTACAGACATGATTTGAAACAAAGTATTTATAATACATTACACTGTGTGTGTGTGTGTGATAGAGAGATGTGTGTGCATGTACATATTTTACTTGATCAATAACTCCACAGTGTCATATTCCAAGTCAAGTAACCACTCGCTCAATTTGATCTTACATTCATTCTTTGAAAGAGGGTAAGGCGTTGAGCAGACGACGGGGCGGGCATTTTGTCCGCGAAGCAATAAAGACCGCGTCTGCCCGTCGATGTCTGCGGCTGCCCGCGCCGCGTACACAAAGCACACGACGGGCAGAGGCGGTCAGTTCAGGGCGTTCGTTCTAGTGAATAGTTCATCACTAATAAGCGCGTGGCGCGGACTGAGCTGACCGCCCCGCGCGGCCGTCTGCGTTACTGCATATAAACTGGTTTGTATGATCCACGGCGGGCAGCCGTGGACATGCCGCGCCGCCACTGCCCACCGGGCACCCAAGGCGCGGTCTTTTTGACCGCTGTGTGCGTTTGAAGTATAGGATTCACTTTGTGCTATTATTCGCGGCCAAATTGACCGGCCCGCCCCGCCCCGTCGTCTGCAAAGCGCCTTAAATGTTAAGCCTTTTATTTAATTTGTTTTAGAGAAGGGGAGAAATTGCAATCGCATTATGCGAATACCACATCTAGTCGTTTCGCTATCTGTCATGAAAGCGTCACTCCTCCGCCGTTCGAGCTATGCGTCTGGCTGTGGAATTATTCCACAAACAACTATGCTGGCAGTTCATACGATGCGCGGGTGCGCGACCCGCCCGGTGCATTCTCATTAGAGCCATTCTTTTAATGGATTTAAAAAGATTGTTGGTGTGTGCTTATTGACGACCTCCGACCACAACATCGCAATACTTATAGGTGATGAAAGGAGTGATTTACCTATAAAAATCTATATTATTTTCTTTGAATATTGCAGAATTATCGTTTATAATTACAAAACCAATATTATCGCGAGCTGATTAATAAATACAGGGATTCCAATAAGTATGTACCTACTAGCGAAAAATGGGATTTTTGTCATTATATTAAGTAAACCTTTTTTGTAACATTAAGTAATATCGACGACCTCCGTGGCCGAGTGGTTTGTACGCCGGGTTTCATGGTGTCGCCGACTCGAGAGGTCCCGGGTTCGAATCCCGGTGGGGGCAGATGTTTGTGTGATGAATACTAGCATTTGTACTCCAGTCATGGATGTTTAATATGTATTTCTATATAAATATACTTATATATGTCCAGTATATGTATTCTATCCGTTACCCTAGCATCCCATAACACAAGCCTTACAGTGCTTACTTTGGGGCTAGGCTAATTGGTGTGAGTGTTGGAAATATTAATTTATATTTATTTATTTATTTATCGTAAAGAAAGAAGTGAAGGTCTTATATTTTCAACCAAACTGAACTCTTTATTGATTGGGTGGGACTATGTAGTTTTTGGGTTCCGTAGTCTAATGGCAAAAAACGAAACCCTTATGTTTTCGTCATGTCTGTCTGTCTACAACCATGCTGGCAGTTCATACGATGCGCGGGTGCGCGACCCGCCCGGTGCATTCTCATTAGAGCCATTCTTTTAATGGATTTAAAAAGATTGTTGGTGTGTGCTTATCGTAAAGAAAGAAGTGAAAAGTCTTATATTTCAACCAAACTGAACTCTTTATTGATTGGGTGGGACTATGTAGTTTTTGGGTTCCGTAGCCAAATGGCAAAAAACGAAACCCTTATGGATTCGTCATGTCTGTCTGACCGTCAGTATGTCACAGCCACTTTTTACCGAAACTATAAGAACTATACTGTTGAAACTTAGTAAGTAGATGTATTCTGTGAACCGCATTAAGATTTTCACACAAAAATATAAAAAATAATAAATATTGGGGGT
Organism: Chilo suppressalis; assembly: GCA_902850365.2. Classification (NCBI taxonomy): domain Eukaryota; kingdom Metazoa; phylum Arthropoda; class Insecta; order Lepidoptera; family Crambidae; genus Chilo; species Chilo suppressalis. The sequence goes on along the minus strand of OU963898.1, from coordinate 31,238,280 downwards.
TTCCCAAACAAAAACTGAAACTCCAAATTTTCTTTTTTCATCAAACCCATTCGTGTAGGGTGTCTATGGATAGTGTCACAGACAGACCTCCGTCACATACACACTTTTTATGTATATGTATTTTTATGATTTTTTTTAAGCATTTAACTGCTAGATGTTTAAATCTAAAGAAAAGTTAACTACAAAAAAATCCACGCGGGCCAAGCAGCGGACGGGACTCGAACCCGCATCCTTCGCTATCCGGGCGAATGCACTGACCATTATGCTACCACGGCCCTATTAGCCGCGTCGAAATTTTCCTAGCCTTAAGCTGCAAGGCAGCGCCATCTCTTCGCATTGTAGGTAACCCACAATGTCAAATGAATACTTTTTCAAGTATTAAACATTTGAAAGAAGAAATAGTAATTATATGTATTTTTCTATGAATCTGTGAGTTAACTCTTTAGTCTATTAATGTCAAGTATTCAGCTATTTTTTTATTGCAATCCTTTTTTATACAGTTTCGGTGTTACATTTTATAGTCAAAATTCCAAAATAAACCTGTTTTCCCATCCCATCCGCCTTTTCCTTTGCTGTCCACGACAGATAGGTCTTCAAAAATTATATCTAATACCAGTTTTTTCTAAACTGAATAGTTTCCGCCAGTGATAGTGTATACAGGGCGTCCCACGGCTACCTCACACGGAGAGAAAGTATATTAAATATTGAAGATAGGATATTTTACTGAAAGAAGACATTATTTTATTTTTAATAATAACTAGAATTTGCATACAACAAAATGGATCACATATTGAACATTTGATAATTTTTTTTTTACCATTTCGTTTTTATATTAGTTTGTGTTAAATAATTTTAAATAAATAATAAAAAATGTTAAAATTAATGACTTTTCTTTAAAAAAATAATTTTAAAAAGACCTTTCGATTGTTATCATAAAATATGTCGTGTTTTTTTTTCGAAATTTCACGTGTTTGATTCCCAGTTGTAGCAGGCGATTAAAAAAAATCTGTGAATGTAGTTCTATTTATTATTAAAAATAAAATGATGTTTTCTTTCAGTGAAATATCCTATCTTCAACATTTAATATACTTTCCCTCCGTGTGAGGTAACCGTGGGACACCCTGTATAGTGCCAGTGATGCAGTATATGGTGATACCAAAGTGGTAAAATGTGTAACATCTAAAATAAGAGAATGATAAAACTAAAAAATATTTAAGATGTACATTACCATGCAGACTTCCACCGGCAATTGGTTTGAACGAGATCCAGTCAGTAGTTTTTTAAAAATACCTTTCATGCAATCAACTCAACTTTACTTATTAATAATTTAATTTAAAAAATACACTATTATTAAAACATCGATCAAAGTTACAACGAACTACAAGAACTTTTATATTATGTTACAAATGATTTTATTTATTTTTAAGCATTTAACTGCTAGATGTTTAAATCTAAAGAAAAGTTTACTAGAAAAAAATCCACGCGGACCAGGCAGCGGACGGGACTCGAACCCGCACCCTTCGCAATCCGGGCGAATGCACTGACCATTATGCTACCACGGCCCTATTGGTCGCGTCGAAATTTTCCTATCCTTAAGCTGCAAGGCAGCGCCATCTCCTCGCATTGTAGGTAACCCACAATATCAAATGAATACTTTTTCAAGTATTAAACATTTGAAAGAAGAAATAGCAATAATAAATAATTGCTGTTTGAAAGAAGAAATAGCAATTATAGTTATGTACAATGTTTAATACATACAATACGTCGTCAGAATTAAACTTTTATTTAATTAAATACGTAGCCTGTAAAGGCTACGAAAGGTCAATAAATAAATAAAGTTTCCTGCATTAACCCGTAAAAACTAGTTTTATTTAAAGAGTGATGTGCGTGAAAACCTAAGAAACAAATACGTTAACTGGTAACATAGTCTTTAGATTATATTACTTGCTGCTACGGAACCGTTCATGGGTGAGCCCGACTCGCACTTGGCCGCTTTTTTTAATATAACTGTGACAGGTTGCTAGCTTATCGCTAGAAGAAGTTGCGTTTACTCGCAGTTAGATATTCGCATCGCTATCGTATTGTGAAAATGTTCTTGTCATGTTGAAAAAAGTTTTACTGAACCACGAGAAATGAACAAGTAATTGGTTTGTATTACTTAGTTTTGAAATTTCTTTATTATCACTGTATAATTATTATTTCAAATATTTATTTATTTATTCATTTATTGCATTCTTGCTGTTTACATGCTGTTACAAATATATATATATATATATCATTCCAAAGAAGAACCCAGTTAGGGTATTGCAATAATCCTAAACTAAATAGATCTCAAATTAATCTCAAATTATGCATAAATGTCATCTGATTCCATTTGTTTAACAATATAACTTACTCAATTGATCTTATTAACAGTAGAAATATAATAGAAATGGAAATTCATTTATAAAATTAAATTAAATTTGTCAGTAATTAAAATTAATAAATATGTCAATAAAATAAAATTAAAATAAAATAATATGTCAATTAACATGATTATTACATACTAGGTTTGTAGTTCAAAAAAAAAATCGCCGCATTAGTATTATTTTGTTGTAAAGTGTTCATTATATATATTAAAAAGTATATTTAAAAATATTAAAAATATAACCTTTAATATTCATCACTAAAAGCCTGCTTGTCATTTTTCCATACAATTTATCTCTTAGTAAATTGACGTAATTTTAAGTAAATTGCCAACTTACTGGAACACTTAATTTATTAAATTTCACTTTAAAAACGAGACAGAAATAAAATATTTTAGCAGCTATTAGAACGAACATTTTGAAAAGATGTGTTCTTTGGAAATAACAGCATTAATTTTCACACAAAAAATATAACATTAAGCTTAAAGAATTAATAATTTCCACCATTATTTATCTCACATAGTGTCTAATAAACATGAGAGAAAAAAGAATCAATTTTTGACATCATAATGAACATAAAAAAAAATGTTGTTCCTAAAACCAGTTACAAATTAGTTTTTTGAATTTCAAAGAATTAAGATTAAATATATCAATGTGAAGAAAATATAACTAGACCAGGCAACAGACGGGACTCGAACCCGCACCCTTCGCAACCCGGGCGAATGCACTGACCATAATTATAATTTATAACTATAATTGCTATTTCTTCTTTCAAATGTTTAATACTTGTAAAAGTATTCATTTGACATTGTGGGTTACCTATAATGCGAAGAGATGGCGCTGCCTTGCAGCTTAAGAATGGCTTAAGAATAGAATTTCGACGCGGTCCGTGAGGGCCGCGGTAGCATAATTGATCAGTGCATTCGCCCGGATTGCGAAGGGTGCTGGTTCGAGTCCCGTCTGCTGCCTGGTCCGCGTGGAATTTTTTCTAGTTATATTTTCTATAGATTTAAACATCAAGCAGTTACATGCTTTAAAAATAATAAAATTTATATCAATGTGACTTTATTAAGAGTTGTATGATTTCATAGCTCGCACCTATGATTACCATGTGGCATAAAATAAGCTAACCTAAAGTCGGTGGATAAAATTTCGCAAATTAATTCAGCAAGCAGCTAGCAAAGAGTTAATTTCAGAAACTAGCCCTCATTATGGCGACATTGCATGCTTAATCCTGCGGGAACAGGTAGGGTCCTGCCGCAAAAGTAATTAAAGCTTTGGTTTTTGCTGGAAGTAAGGATGTCGAAAGTTGAAAAAAATATCGATATATCGATACATCGATATTTAAAAAAATATCAATATCGGCTTCGATATATCGCGAAAAAAACATCGATATATCGATATATCGGACCAATTTTCCCAAAAATATATTTAGGTCAGCAATAATAACAATACAAATTATAATTAAAGAAAGAATTATCAAAGTACCAAATTGCCGCTACACTACATGACAGTACAATATCTCACGAAAGATGACACGCGGAATAATAATGGAACGAAAATTATCTCCCTAAAAATAGACTCTATTTTCGAATGATGAAAATTATTGCAGGGCCTCCTTACGTGGCATCTTTCGTAAAGAACACTAGACAGTCACACACTTCCACAGAATATAATTGAATTCAGCACAACCAATTCACCAGCGAAACAGATTTACAAATCATAGAAAATACTAAATACAGCACAAATCATAGATATGTTGAATATCATTAATCTGAGCTTCAGTTACGATTTTTCCAGATACGAATTTAGTTAGATCGTGATATGCCGCTAATAATTAAAAAAAAATCGTTTTTGATACGAATTTCGATATTGGTTATTTTGTATCGATGTATCGATATATCGAATCAAAATATATCGGCTAAAAATATCGATATATCGAACAAAAAATATCGATATATCGATACATCGATATATATTCAGCAAGCCTAGCTGGAAGCCCCTTTGTTGGAGACAAATTAGCGCCAGGATTAGCAAGTGTAATGATGCACTCTGTGATACTTTTGCGCTCTACGGCTGCGTCCTTATAAAATGACGTTAGCTTCTGTAAGTCTATAATCTCTTATCTATTAGAAAGTCCGTCCGTCTGTGTTGCTGTTTCAGCGGCCAAACCGTAAGAGATAGATAAAGAGAATATTTAAGTTATAAGTTAAGAATAGTCTGATAAGACTACACACCGGATTTGAGTAACGTAGCACTTCCGGTTTTCGAGAAATCACGAATTTCAAACGAAACCACACAAAATCTCCGAAGTTCTCAATTAATTAAATACATTTTTTTTAAATCAGGTTTTGGTGAACATTTGGTTCACTGGTTTGCTAGTTATCTAAAAGTCCGAGATAAATCCCTTTTTTCCCTAAAGTGACTGTACTAAAAACATATTACTATTTCCTGATAGAACTCTATAAATGTCTCGAGTTTAACCATTTCACTAGTTTTAAAGATTATTTCTTGCACATAACGATTTTATAAATTATTATATTTTAAAGCATTTTACAGTTAGATAGTTAAATCTAGATCCAAATTTCATTTTACAAGCGAAATTATTCGTTGGTCCGTACTTGGCTAGCGGCCATGCACGTTTGTATCTTATGGTCGACCGATATGTTTATCGCTTTTGCTTTAATTGTAATATTTTGTCGTAAAAGTAGGTATTTCGTTGGTCTAGAATCTACTATTAACTGCTTGGATTCCTACAAGTGAACTGAGTTGGAAGCGACTATTAAACGTCATGGCTTAGCTTAGAGTCAAATTTGGAATCGCATAAGAAGAGTTCTCTTGCATTGTATAGTTATTTATGCAACTGTTGTATAATGAGGGATATTAAAAATATAAAATATTGTATGCAACTGATAATATTAGGTATTAAAAAAATGTGATACTATTATCATATGAGTGTTTTTAGTAAGCTATTGTAAGCTGTGCGGCGTATTAAACTCCCGTAATATGTGTGAAGTTAAAGGGAGTGGTAGAGCGACGAGGGTGCATCACTGAAATATTGTGATATTACACCAACACTGAATATGTGTGAAGTTATAGGGGGCGGTAGAGCGACAAGGGTGCATCACTGAAATATTGTGATATTACACCAACAGTGAATATGTGTGAAGTTATAGGGGGCGGTAGAGCGACAAGGGTGCATCACTGAAATATTGTGATATTACACCAACACTGAATATGTGTGAAGTTATAGGGGGTGGTAGAGCGACGAGGGTGCATCACTGAAATATTGTGAATTTACACCAACACTGGATATTTGTGAAGTTATATCAAGCTGTGGACCAGTAACGCCTGTGAGACATGATTATGATTACAAGGTGAGTACTTATCAGGAGGTGGCAGAGCGACGGGGGTGCATCACTGAAATATTGTGATATTGCAACTGATAATATTAGGTATTAAAAAAATGTGATACTATTATCATATGAGTGTTTTTGGAACGAAGTTCCTTACCGCGCGTTGTGAAAGGGGGCTAGACGGAAAAAATTCTTACGAAAAGTTGTCACGACACTTTTTGCTATAGTAAGCTATTGTAAGCTGTGCGGCGTATTAAACTCCCGTAATATGTGTGAAGTTAAAGGGAGTGGTAGAGCGACGAGGGTGCATCACTGAAATATTGTGATACTACACCAACAGTGAATATGTGTGAAGTTATAGGGGGTGGTAGAGCGACAAGGGTGCATCACTGAAATATTGTGATATTACACCAACACTGGATATTTGTGAAGTTATATCAAGCTGTGGACCAGTAACGCCTGTGAGACATGATTATGATTACAAGGTGAGTACTTATCAGGAGGTGGCAGAGCGACGGGGGTGCATCACTGGATTATTGTGACATTATAGTTTATTCTAAACTGTGGGCCAGTCCTGCCCAGCATCCTTTACGAACGCTAGCGGGACATGATAATAAGGTGCGTATGTAGGGTGTGGCACAGGTACAAGGGTGCAGCACTGGAATATTGTGACATTACACGAAATCTGGATATTTGTGGCGTTATACCGAGCTGTGGACCAGGAACGCCTGTCATCTGCTGTAAACTTAAGCTAGACATGATAACAAGGTCAGTACTTAACAGGGGGTGACAGAGCGACGGGGGTGTAACCCCAAATTATTGTGGCATTATACCACACTGCATTATTGTCGTATATTATACTAAACTGTGGTTTAGTCCAGGGGGGTGGTAGAGCGACGGGGCTGCATTACTGGATTATTGTGACATTGTAGTTTATTATAAACTGTGGGCCAGTCCTGCCTAGCAATCTTTACGAACACTAGCTGACCGAACTGAAAAAAATGTGATAGTAAAACCGTAAGAAAAAATCCGTGGAAAAAAGTGCGTGGAATAAAACCGTTAAATGCGCATTAGCCGAAGGAACTTCGTCCCTACCTGGTGTCCCACGACACCTCTCAAGTTTTTTTTTTATTATCTATCGATTAATTAAACCGTCGAAGCAGTGACTGTCGACTGTGAGCGCCACCCTAATTAAGACTGGCGAAATAATTATTTTCTTATATGGGAGTCATTCAAAAAATCCATAATCAATATTCACGAGGCGAAGCCGAGTGTGAGTACCACACAAGTGTTTTAATACCTAATTATAACAGTTGCATAAAAGACTTTATCTACACCCATGATATGATTCCTCTATTAGTCGTTAGAAGTCTTGTTTGCATCTGTTATAATTAGGCATTAAAACACTCATGTGATAATAGTACCAGCAAAATATAACAAAAAAAAAGACTTTGGTTATTGTACTGTCGATATAGTAAGTGTACTGTCCATAAAGCATACCATCGATTTGGGGTACTGAAGATTCATTATAGCCCGTCGATTGTTGTTCACACAATTAACTGTCGCTATTATGAACCAGACCCTATATACTCGGTCTTAACAATGTTTTTATCTACACCTCATGCTTCAAAACCGCTATTAAAGTTTCGGAAACTGTTAGCTTATTGTCAACATTAAAACATCTAATGTTTTTATATATTTTATTTTTTAAGCATGTAACTGCTTGATGTTTAAATCTAAAGAAAATATAACTAGAATAAAAAATCCACGCGGACCAGGCAGCAGACGGAATTCGTACCCGCACCCTTCGCTATACGGGCGAATGCACTAACCAATTATGCTACCGCAGCCCTAACGGACGGAAGGGTGCGGGTTCGAGTCCCATCTGCTGCCTGGTCCGTGTGGAATTTTTTCTAGTTATATTTTCTTTAGATTTAATCTAATGTTTTTTTTAAATAATAGGCATTTATACTCCTGTTGTATAATGAGGGTATTAATTATATAAAGTCTTGTATGCAACTGATAAGATTAGGTATTAAAACACTCATGTGATACTATTATCACATGAGTGTTTTTTATTATCTATCGATTAATTAACCCGTCGCAGCAGTGACTGTCGACTGTGAGCGCCACCCTAATTTCTTCTTCCTAGTCGTGCACTCTTGACAGAGTGGTCGTGGTCGTGTCTCGGTCGATTTCTGTGCCACTGAAGCAATCGCGATGCGTCGCCATGCAAGTCGATGTTTTGCAGAGCGAGAACAATCATTTCGTCGCCGATTTAATAAGGTCTGTCCACCTTGTAGGAGAGCGCCCGCGAGACCTTTTGCCCTCAATTTTCCGTTGCACCACCAACCGTTTCATGGAGTTCACATGAGTATTTTTATTATCTATCGATTAATTAATCCGTCGAAGCAGTGACTGTCGACTGTGAGCGCCACCCTAATTTCTTCTTCCTAGTCGTGCACTCTTGCCAGAGTGGTCGTGGTCATGTCTCGGTTGATTTCTGTGCCACTGATGCAATCACGATGCGTCGCCATGCAGGTCGATGTTTTGCAGAGCGAGAACAATCATTTACGCTAGAGTGCGTCGCTGATTTAATAAGATGTGTCCAGCTTGTTGGAGTGCGCCCGCGAGACCTTTTGCCCTCAATTTTCCCTTGCACCACCAACCGTTCCATGAGTGTTTTTATTATCTATCGATTAATTAACCCGTTGAAGCAGTGACTGTCGACTGTGAGCGCCACCCTAATTTCTTCTTCCTAGTCGTGCACTCTTGACAGAGTGGTCGTGGTCATGTCTCGGTCGATTTCTGTGCCACTGAAGCAATCGCGATGCGTCGCCATGCAGCTCGATGTTTTTCAGAGCGAGAACAATCATTTCGTCGGCGATTTAATAAGGTCTGTCCACCTTGTAGGAGAGCGCCCGCGAGACCTTTTGCCCTCTACTTTCCCTTGCACCACCAACCGTTAATTAAGACTGGCGAAATTATTATTTTCTTATCTATATGGGAGTCATTCATAAAGTCCATAATCAAAGTCGAAAGTTTATCTCAGAATGCGAATATTTTATAGGAAAAAGCATAGCTTTTTATTAAAAGGTGTATTCGCGTGGCTTATCAAGTTGCACCATTTTTCCATTAAATCTGTATTTTTAATTAACGTTCTCCATTCGAGCAGGATCTCTGCATGGAATAATATTGAGGATTCGAGCTTAAAAGGAATCTCTCTGTTTCATATTCGAGATTTGATCCATTACATGCTTTTTTTATTTTGTATATTTTTGTTGCGAACCAATCGCATTATTCGGACTTCAAAGGAGTTTCGAAGGGAATGGATACCTCCTTGGATGTCCTTTCATTACTAAAATTGCATAGAGCTTTTTGTATGAAAAGAACGTAATATCATGAGTCATGCCAGTTTTAACAATTTTTCAGTGATTTTGTTTTGTTTCTGAGCGACATGTAAGATCAAAATTCACTAGGATTAAAAAGTGTATTTATAGCTCTAGCCAAAACTGATTCAGTCAAATACAAAAATAATGATGACTAACCTTTTTTCTTTGCTATCAATTATCAAGTAGATTTTCAAAAATTAAAAAAGTATTGGACTAGTATTTTTTTTTTAATTTTTCTACATTTTTAAAACATTTTAGAGATAGTGATATTTTTATTTTTAGCAATTAACTTCTAGATGTTTTTACATCTAAAGAAAATTTTATTAGAAATAATTCTAGGATTCCATTTCTAAAAATTGGTAGCATAATGGTCCGTGCTTTCGCCTATACTAGACTTTTATTTATCTTAATTTTTTGTTACTTGAAAGCAAAGGATGTTATGTCCATACATCCTTTCAAGTAATATTTTTTTTTACATGCCTTTTTTTCTTTGTGTCACTAAACAAGACCTGCCAGAATAACAGCGCTCGTGCGACACAATGTCGCATCAGCTAATGCTTATGAGGCAGGATCCTGTTTAGCCCTGAGTTTTTTTAAATTTGTATCTGTAAATGTGTAATATCTGTAATATGAGAGTTAATAAAATTATATTCTATTCTATTCCTAGATAGCGAAGGGTGAGGGTTCCAATCCTGTCTGATGCCTGGTCCCCGTAGATTTTTTTCTAGTAAAATATTATTTAGGAAGTCGATTGTTTCGCCGGCTATTCTCACTGCAGCCCCTGGTTCTAACGCTAGAGTAAATTGATTCGACGAACTTCACAGTGTTTTAAGGCCGCTGCATACGTGACGAGTTTTTATCCGGACGTCACGGGTACATTGACGGGGCGGGAACGCGGACGGGAAAAATATCGTCGCAGACGATGTTTAGCACGTCCCCGTCCTATCACGCCCTGCGCGTGTCCCGTCCCGCTCGTGGTTTCGCTACGTATGCATAGCACAGTCACGGTAATATTATCTATACAGTATTGTGACTCCGCCCTGTCCTTGAAATAAATGCCTACGGCCGAGCGCTGCGTTAGCACGCGGTAGGGCCGCCCGCCTACAGTATTTTATGTAGTTTTGTTTTTAACGCGAGTGTAGGTAGATTACTCGTTTGTCTCTTTTTTCATCCTAACCACTTATTTATATATTATTCCAGATATTTTGCCTGATGGAAAAATCGAAATACCTAAATATTAGAAACAAATTACGTACTAGTAGAGAGGTATATAAAAAATATTCTTTATAAGTAAGACACCTTTCCAATATTTCAGGTAATTTAAAAAATGATATCTCTGGGTGTGTTATTGAAGAGTTCAAGCAACCAAAAACAGCAATTGTGCTGTTGTACGATATTGATCGTCGTTTGTTCTTTTCCATACTAAATTATGTAGGTATCTACTTAATTCAATCAAATATTTACAATACAAAACGCACGTTTAAGCACGGCTTACTGCATAAAAAACAATTCACACCGTTCTGTCGTCGTTGGCGGCGCATTCGCGACTGGGTGCACGCCGAGAGTGCCTCGAAGTCGAGTGGCGTAGGTATGACTCGCTTTCCGACCGTTTGTATGAAGATAGACTACTGTATGATATTATTACCGTGGCACAGTCGCTCTGTTCTGCTCATTCCGAACAGATATGTAATGACGCGTTGATCCAAAAATATAAAATTACATTTTCAATCATTATAAAATCAACACTAGCACGTTAGATCCGAATCACTGTATTATTATGTATCTTATTAGTAGTATTATTATGCAATGTATGACCTTATTTGAATAAAGATATATTTATTATTATTATTATTACTGTCACGGTGCGTATGCGTTTGCACCACGTTCCCGTTTTGAACGAGATAATCACGTGCCCGTCCCGCTAACGTCCCGTCCGAAGTATTTACTCGTCACGTATGCAGCGGCCTTTAGTTAGCACGGCTCTCCCGGATCGTCTAATTCTTACTAACATCAGAAAGGCGGTGCGGCAAGAAATCAATGTTCGGTCTGCTGTTTCACAGCGCTGTGTACTAAAGGACAGCAAAGTGCACATGAATATCGACCTTCTAATTGGTGCGTGAGGAGCTCGGCGGCGCAAGTGGTTAGCGCGTTCGGTTGCGATCGTTGAAGTTAAGCAACTTTCGCAGTGGTCGGTCATTGGATGGGTGACCAAAAATTTACTATCTTGAGTTCCTCCGTTCTTTGGAAGGCACGTTAAACCGTTGGGCCCGGCTGCATCTGCAGACGTTAGCACCCGCCAATCCGCACTGGGCCCGCGTGGTGGGTCATGGCCCAATATCCCTATTTCATCCATAGGCAAGGCCTGTGCCCCAGCAGTGGGGACATTAATAGGCTGACGATGATGATGATGATGCTGAATAGGTGCGTAGTAAAAAGAAATTGTTTTCTTTTAGTAAGGAATATTTTGTGACACTTTTTTTTTATTTATTTTTAAGCATTTACCTGCTAGATGTATAAATCTAAAGAAAAGTTTACTAGAAAAAAATCCACACGGACCAGGCAGCGGATGGGATTATGCTACCACGGCCCTAATGGTCAGTGCCTTCGCCCGGATTGCGAAGGGTGCGGGTTCGAGTCCCATCCGCTGCCTGGTCCGCGTGGATTTTTTTCTAGTAAACATTTCTTTAGACTCACTTAACTTGTCAATTCTTTTAAATAAGAAACCGAGAAGTCGGGGACAATTTCGATCTAAATTAAATACTTGTGATGAATAGTGTGTTAATTTTGTTAAGGAATAATTTATCATGTTTACAGAAACACCTTCGCGGATTATGCATTATTTTAGAAGAACTTTTATCCGTGCGGTGACGGAGAAAGAATACAACTCACCGCCCCTTTTCTTCCCGTGGGTGTCGTAAGAAGCGACTAAGGGATGTCGGAGCTTCCATCCGCTCTTCTGGTGGTAGGGTGCCTAACACCCGCCTGGTTTGTTACCACCGTGCGCATGGTGAAAAACCCGTGAAGTGCTTCTCGCGCGTTTCGGGGTCAGCCAGCGTACAACCAGAGCTCGAGTGGAAGTTGTCGCGAAGGATTCGGTCCAGGGGAGGCATCCGTGGAACCGATGCCGGGAGGACTGCATCGACCCGTCGGCCAGGGAGACCCGTAGAAACGGCTGTCCCGCTGGCCGCCCGTGGCACAGTACAGGGGCCCAAGCGTTCCTAACCAGTTCGCGAGGCTGCCCCATCATGTCACGCATAATCTCGGGGTGGACCATCGTGCCGGTTGGTGACCGGGGCGTGGGGTCCCGGCGGCCACTTCCGGGGGGGTGCGGGGGCCCTTCCGCCCGGCGGGTCGGCGAATCTCCACTGCAGGCAGTCAATCGGGAAGACAAACCCCCCTTATTTGCCCGGACTCTTCGCGACGGCGTCCGCTCGTTTTCGCGTCTCTTTTTTTTTCACTTCCACCATGGCAGCCTCAATAACAAAGTTTGGACGTACAGCGGTGCACACCCCCACGCCTTCAACGCTGTTTGAGGTCGAGTTCTGCAACATACGCGGACTCCACTCTAACCTCAACGCTGTCCACCACCATCTCGAGACAGCACGGCCAGCATTGTTGTTCCTGACGGAGACACAAATACTTCCGCCTGCTGACACAGGCTACCTTAATTATCCCGGCTACGTGCTTGAAGAGTCCTTCAAAGCGAAAGCCGGTGTATGCCTGTATGTTCGGGCGGATGTTTGTTGTCGCCGTCTCCGCTGCTTGGAAGATCCCTCCTTCTCCATGCTGGGGGTACACGTCGACTCTGGCCCCCGGGCCAGAGTCTACGTGTGCCTCTACAGATCCCACACTGGCGATGTTGAGACAACTCGACTTTTTGAACACCTTAGTCGGCCAGCAGATGACGCGCAGGAGCGATTTCCCAATGCAGAATTGGTGTTTTTGGGGGACTTTAATGCTCACCACAATTTGTGGTTAAGTTCTTCCAAAACTGACCATGCAGGGATCTCTGCTCACACATTCGCTCTCACGCATGACTTGAAGCAACTGGTTGATCAGCCCACCAGGATCCCAGATATTCCAAGTCAAGCGCCTTCTTTACTGGACCTTCTGCTCACGACCCATCCACAGGGCTATCAGGTTGTGGTAAGAGCCCCCCTGGGCTCGTCCGACCACTGCCTGATATCTGCCAAAGCACCACAGGCCAAGCCTCCGCGTCCAGCAGTGGTCAAGCGCCGTATCTGGCATTATGGGTCGGCAGATTGGGACGGTATGCGTGATTACTTTGCGTCCGTCCCTTGGAAGCAGCGCTGCTTCAGTGACAGGGACCTATCGGGCAGTGCCGTTGCCATTACTGAGGAGATCATAATGGGTATGGAATACTATATTCCTCATTCTGATCTCATCAGTAAGGGCACACGTAACCTCTGGTTCAATCACGACTGTGCTGAAGCTGCTTCGCGTAAGCAAGCGGCATATCGTGCTTGGATCAGAGGCCGCGCTCTCAAGGATCCCGGGGTCGATTCACTCAAAGCAGCCTACAATTCTGCTTCCAAGGCCTGTAAGAAGGCTTACATCAGAGCGGATGCCCAGCGTGTTGCACGTGTTGGTCAGGAACTTATAACGCATCCTGCGGGCTCCCGTAGCTACTGGCGTTTGGCCAAGGCCGTGCAAAAAAACTTCTTCCAGCCCTTGCTGCCACCTCTGAGATGCCCAGACGGAACACTAGCTCATAAGCCGCAGGAGAAAGCCGATTTACTGGCAAAACTCTTTGCGGCTAACTCCCGAATCGATGATTGCAATGCACTGCCACCATCATTACCTCACTGTGGCACAACGATGCCTGATATTAAAATCAGGCAGCGTGAGGTTCGTGCCGAGTTGCAATCACTCGACGGCCGGAAAGCTAGTGGACCTGGTGGCATCCCAGCAGTAGTACTTAAAAAATGTGCAGCGGAGTTGTCTCCCGTACTCACGCGCTTGTACCAATGCTCGTATTCTTTGGGGCGTGTGCCGGAGACTTGGAGAGATGCTAACGTGCAACCGGTGCCCAAAAAAGGGGATCGCTCGGACCCGGCAAACTATCGGCCAATAGCAGTCACCTCAGTTTTATGTAAAGTTCTAGAAAAGGTCCTTAATAACCATCTGACCCGCTACCTAGAGGATCACTCCTTGATTAATGATCGTCAATATGGATTTAGACCGAAACGATCGACGGATGATCTTCTAGCGTACTTAACTCATATCTGGGGTGAGGCTATCGACAAGCGTGGCGAGTCGTTGGCTATCAGCCTTGACATTGCCAAGGCGTTCGACAGGGTCTGGCACAAAAGCCTTCTCTCCAAGCTTCCGGCATACGGTCTGCCAGCCCAGTTCTGTTCTTGGGTAGCTGACTTCCTGCATGAGCGTAGAATTCGTGTCCTTACGGATGGTAGCAGTTCGCGGTTCATGTCAGTGAATGCCGGCGTTCCCCAGGGCTCCGTCCTATCCCCCACTCTCTTTCTGCTGCATATCAATGACCTGATTCCTCTTGGGAATATTCATTGCTATGCAGACGATAGTACAGTGCATGCGGGGTATCTCGGACAAGCAGCGGCTGGGCATGCAGTAACCAGGGAGAAACGGGAAAATCTTGTCATTGAACTCAACCAGGCTTTGGAACACATTTCCGAATGGGGTACCAGGAACTTGGTTGGGTTCAATGCCAAGAAAACTCAGGCTTGCGCTTTCACGGCAAAAACATCGCCATTCCTTCCCCTTCCATCTCTTCAGGGCACAACACTACCGCTGCAGAGCAACATTTCCATGCTCGGTATGGAAGTTCGCTCAGACCTGAATCCAAAGGACTACATCGAAACCGTGATCAAAACAGCTTCACGCAAACTCGGAGTCCTGAACAAGGTGCGGCGTTTTTTCACGCCCGATCAACTGTGCTTGTTGTACAAAACGCAAGTGCGGTCCTGCGTGGAATATTGCTCGCACCTCTGGGATGGCTCCGCCAAGTACTTGCTCGATGCTTTGGATAGGTTACAGCGGCGCGCGATCCGCATCATAGGCGATGAGGAGGTGACTAAACACCTTGAGCCTCTTCAATTACGCCGTGACGTGGCGTCACTAAGCGCGTTCTATCGTTTGTACCACGGCGAGTGTTCTGAGGAGTTATTCTCTCTTATCCCACCTTCCCCTTTCCTTCAGAGGACCACGCGCGCTGGCCTACGTTGTCACCGTTTTACTGTGGCCACAATTCCAACGCGTACAAAGAAATTTGGTGACTCATTTCTTTGTCGCACTATCCGTAAATGGAATGCTCTGCCCGCTCACGTGTTCCCTCCCTCTTACAACCTGGGATCCTTTAAAAGAGGCGTGAAGAAGCAACATGCAGGCCGGCAGGGTGAGGATGGCTGGTGTGGCAGGTAGAACTGCTGTATCAGCTATCTTCGCGTCTGGACTTCACCTTCACTTAACATCAGGTGGGGTGGAGTCATTTGTCGGACCTAACTATAAAAAAAAAAAAAAAAAAAAAAAAGAACTCGTTACCAAAAAAGGTTATAAGTGAGTCAACCTAAGATAGACATTTGCTATTGCGGACTTTTTTTTAGAACTTTTGAAGAAAAACAATTTTTTAGTACGTGTCTTTTGTGTAACTTTAATCGTTTAAGCAGCACACGTAACGAAAGCTCAGTACCCTTAGCACGAACCAATATCGAATTCGTATCATTTGCGAGTCCGAAATGTCATTGTCAAATGTGTACTGATTTTTAGTTCTCGTTACGTACTTTGTGCCGCTGCTGTTCAAGTTTCCATACAAAATTTGACATTGACATTACGGTTTGCAAACTATTCGAATTCGATAATGGTTCGTGCTAGGGGTATACTGAAAAGGAAAAAAGAAACCGTTTTCGCAAAATATTTTATTGATTCTCCGCTCTTATTAGTCTTATCATGAAGTTATGTAGTAGGGATGTCGAAAGTTGAAAAAAATATCGATATATCGATACATCGATATTTAAAAAAATCAATATCGGCTTCGATATATCGCGAAAAAAACATCGATATATCGATATATCGGACCAATTTTCCCAAAAATATATTTAGGTCAGCCTAGCACAGTAATAATAGTTCAATACAAATTATAATTAAAGAAAGAATTATCAAAGTACCAAATTGCCGCTACACTACATGACAGTACAGTATCTCACGAAATATGACACGCGGAATAATAATGGAACGAAAATTATCTCCCTAAAAATAGACCCTATTTTCGAATTATGAAAATGATTGCAGGGCCTCTCAGGTTTGTAAACAAGACTAGACAGTCACATACTTCCACAGAATATAATGGAAATCAGCACAATTAATTCACCAGCGAAACAAATTTACAAATAATAGACAATACTAAATACAGCACAGATCATAGATATGTTGAATATCATTAATCTGAGATCCAGTTACGATTTTTCCAGATACGAATTTAGTTAGATAGTGATATGCCGCTAATAATTAAAAAAATATCGTTTTTGATACGAATTTCGATATTGGTTATTTTGTATCGATGTATCGATATATCGAATCAAAATATATCGGCAAAAAATATCGATATATCGAACAAAAATATCGATATATCGATACATCGATATTTTCAACAAGCCTATTATGTAGCCTACAACCTTCCTCGATGAATGGGCTATCTATCACAAATAATTCTTCAATTTGATTCAGTAGTTCCTGAGATTAGCGTGTTCAACCAAACCATCAAACGTTTCAGCTTTATAATATTAGTATAGATGTTTAGTACAGAACTTTCATTAGAGTAAACCCTAATTTTATTCACATTTTTTAGTGATTAGGGATAATGATTAACTTCTTTTCTTCGTCTATTAGATAGATTAATGAAAAGCATTGCATATTTTTTCTTTACTCGCATAATCTATACATATAAAAAACTCACAAGGTTGGACTGACTGACTGACATAGTGATCTATCAACGCACAGCCCAAACCACTGGACGGATCGGGCTGAAATTTGACATGCAGGTAGATGTTATAACGTAGGCATCTGCTCACAAAGGATTTTGATCAATTCTACCCCCAAGGGGATAAAATAGGGAATGAAAGTTTGTATGAAACTTTGTCAATTTTAAACCGATCGGGCTGAGACTTTGCATGCAGGTATAAGAAGAATCATAGATGAATGTCATTGTGTATAATACAAGCCTGAGAACAAAAACTGTAGTCTACACTTCAGCTCTACACCGAAGCGAAGCAAGGGCGGGCCGCTTGTCAAAAAATAAAATAGGTAATTTTTAATTTACCCATTCACCATGCCTACTAGCTAAGCTAAAATATTATTTCTTTTGTTTCGCTCTCTTTACAAGGTAAGTTTTTATCTCTTCTCTCAGTCAGGATATCTAATTTTTGTTTCCTCGCTCTCTTTTATCACTTTTATCAAATTTTATGCGGCCTACATCTACCTACCTACATACACACATGTGACATTTCGTTATACCGTCAACATAAGTTAGTTTTGTAGCGAGCCAGCTCCGGCGGATACGTAGTTTAGCCACTTTGCGCTGGCCGAACGATGTTCCGACGGTGTTACGTGTTACGTGCCGTGGTGCAAGTTTTAAGTGTAGTTTTTTAAACTCGTTACCGCGGCTAGTATGAATTAGGCTGGAGGTAGGAAGTCCTCTAACACTGCATTTGCGTTAGGATGACTTAATAGAATTCATACATTAAACCACCAAATCAATAGAATAAATAAATCCCTTTATTGTTTTAAATCATCGTACAATTAAAGTGAAAACCAAGGCAATTACTTAATGATTAAATCTTATAAAGTTACTACATGATATAATTTCTAAACTAATTAATTTTACCCTTAATTCGTTACTAAGCAATATTTCTACAAAATAGTAGCAGATATACTAAACTCTACGATACAGCAATACAACAAGATGTCTTACCGCTAGCTCGTCGTCAACAAGAATGTCCAGTTGGCGCGCATCGCCATTTTTAATGTCACCTTATTGAACCATAGAGCATACAAAATACAAAGTGTCACAGACTGTTATTCGAAACAACCACAGACTGTTACTTGAAAAAGTCTATGGAATCACTAGGAGGCGCTGCGATGCAACTCCAGCGACAACATCCTTGTCCTCAAATTGTTATATGGAAGAGGACTATATTGTTCTTTATGTTTTTTATAGGTGGTTATGGGTAATCATGGTCTCTTAAGTCTTTTCGGTGGTGTCGTGTGAGGCGGGTCGTTACATTCCCTTAAATATGGTTGAGCGAAGCGATGGCTGGTTCACCCACGACAGCGGCTAACTAGAGCCGAGGTCCGAGTCTAAGAGATGCCCTCTAGTTGAGCCGACCCCTCAGGTTCGAGTGGTCTAGAGGCTCCAGATGGAGAGGAGACTACCCCGTGGGGAGACGCCATCCGTCTGGAATACCTCTAGAGGCACTCGCCAATTCTCGGCTTGAGGTCCCCTTAGGATCTCGCCGACCCCAAACCCGGTGACGCTGTAAAGGTCATCTGCGGTTCATGCGTCATGCGAACGGGTGCTGCCAGCGGAGATGAGTCTGTCCCAACTACTTTGATATTTAAGATGTTAATGTTTAGTTACACCTAATACACTTCTGGACACATCTATTGGCCCACCTTAGAGTTTAGGTTTCGATGGCCCCTACCGAAATATGATTGCTAGATTGAACAAAAACTGTTGATGCAGTTTTAAACCTGATACATTTTACCATCTTTTTCGATCGTATTGTTTTAAATTTGAATTCAGAATACCATACGACATGGAGCTACGCCTAACAAGTCGGATATGCGCCTTGTTAAAGGCAATTGATTTTTGAATAAAAAACATGTTTTATCAAATAAAGGTTTAATTTAATAACGCGTGTTGCCTCCATGGGCATCTACCACAGCTGTCATACGATTAGGCATAGAGTTTATCAACCGCTCTATGAAATTTTGAGGGATAATCTCCCATTCCTCTTCTATGGCAGTTTTCAACCCCTGCATCGTCTGGGCAACTGGCTGACGAGCCCTAACACGTCTTTTTAGCTCATCCCACATGTGCTCAATGGGGTTCATGTCTGGGCTTCTGGCTGGCCAGTCCATAACTGTGATGTTCACATCCCGAAGATATTCCCTGACGATGCCGGCCGCATGGGCTCTTGCATTATCATGCATAAAAAGGAAATTTGGGCCCACATAGTCCGCGTATGGTATCACGTGAGGTTCTAAGCACTCACGAATGTACCTTTCAGCATTTAATGTTGGCAGCCGTGGTCCTGTAACAACCTCAAGTTGAGTTTTGGCGCTCGCGGATATACCACCCCAGACAGTCCATGAGCCACCGCCATAAGCAACCCTCTCTTCAAAGCAGCATTGTGCGAAATGCTCTCCCTTACGTCAGTAGACCTTCTTCCTTCCATCATTGCCGTGTAACACAATTTTAGACTCATCAGAAAAGAGTACACGGCGCCAATCTTGCTGTGTCCAATTTAAATAACTGCGTGCGAAATGAGGGCGTGCTGTTCGGTTGGCTCGCGTTAGTTTGGGCCCATTAGCTGGCTTGTGTGGTACCATATCGCGTTCTTTTAACCTTCTCCGAACAGTTCGAGCGCTCACAGATACTCCGTGGAAGTCGCGAATTTGTTTTTGTATCTCAATGGAGGTAAGGTGACGATTTCTCAAGCTGGTCGTCACGATGAATCGATCCTGCCTTTCAGTTGTGACCCGAGATCGTGGCCTTTCTTGGCGACGAACAAAGCCGCCAGTCTCTAGGTACCTCCGATAAACATTTCGGACCGCAGATCGACTTAAATTAAGTTGAGCACTTATGTTTCTTTGGCTGTGTCCGGCCTGAATAAGTGCCACAGCTTGGGCGGCGACTTCAGGTGAAGTATCCATAGATTATTGATAGAACTTCACCTTAATGTTAAGAATAAGTAATGTTTGTTGCAAAACCAAAAATATCAATCACTTTTTCAAGAATTAAATCCAAGTAAACCAATAAAACCAAGTTTTCTTAGTATTCGATTGTTTGATATCAACAAACAGGCTCCAAATTGTCTTTTGTTTCTTTAAATTCTGTGTCCGTCATATAATTCACATTATTTATTGTCAAACATTTGATTCAGTACTGGAATGGTAGTCTTCACTATTCTAGTTTATCCCGATTTCCGACCCTTAAGAGGTGAGCAAAGTGTTTTCCATACACACGTTCTTGACTGATACCTCCTATATTTTTACCACTAAAGAATTTCATAGATAAAATATAATTTTACTTCTTCTTTTTCGATAACTTGTCTTTCAAAGAAACTACGAGTAGAAGCCCTCGAAAATGACGAAAATAAACAAATTTTTAAAACCAATAAAGACTTTGTGGCGGCGACATCTATATGCCCCACATATAACTAACATGGAGGAAATAATCACTCGCCTCCTCAAGAGATGGCGCTACCGGCATTGCGTTCGCAACGTAAGGAAGCCTACATCGCGCAAGTGAAATTCGGCAGGCAACAGTTCATATATACGATGCCCGACCAACATCAGTCGGGCCGCGGCCCCCGAGCTACCACCACCCAGCTCGCAGAAGGATCTTCCCCTTTAGCCTTCCTACAACTTCTAGTGTAGAGATTCAATAAGCATTTACAGAACAAGCAAAACATAGAGGCATTACTTATTATTCTATGGATAAAATATCTTAAACATATATCTGACTAGAGGTCGCCCGCGACTTTGTCTGCGTTAACTTAGTTTCTTGAAAATCCCTCTGGAACCTAACATTTTTCAGGATAAAAGTAGCCTATGTGTTAATCTAGGGTGTCAGCTAACTCAATACCAAATTTTATTAAAATCGCTCCAGCCGTTTAGACGTGAAGAAGTAACAAACATACACACTCACAAACTTTCGCCTTTATAATATTAGTGTGATTATATATTATTATATCGCCCAAGGTCGATCTAAGTGGCGTGCATTTGGAGAGGCCTATGTCCAGCAGTGGACTAAGATAGGCTGTTGATGATGATGATGATGATATCTGATTTTCTAGGATAAAATCGCAGAGAGCCAAACCTAGAATTCTGCCATTTTTATACTCAATTTTTAGTGTGAGCTTCTGTTGTTCCTATCGCACGGTATTTGCCAAAGCGTGACAGGGATTTTATTTTTAAATACCAACAAACCTCTTATATATGAATTATATTTAAGACTAGCGGCTCGCCCTCGCTTCTCTTCGGTGTAGAGCTGAAGTGTAGACTACAGTTTTTGTTCTCAGGCTTGTATTATACTCTTCTTATACCTGCATGCAAAGTCTCAGCCCGATCGGTTTAAAATTGACAAAGTTTCATACAAATATTCATTCCCTTATTTTATACATTATCAAAAACGAGCTATAAGAGCTATTTATTGCTTGGGATCTCGAACTTCTCTTAGGGATAAATTTAAAGAAATAGGTATAATTACTGTTGCCTCTCAATACATTTACAATTGTATATTGTTTGTGCGTCAGAACATAAATTTATATACGAGGCGCGATGATGTACATAATTTAAATACCAGAAATAAAGATAAACTCAAATTGCCACCATTGAGACTCCAAAAGGTTCTTGGTTCATTTGTGGGTCAAGGTATATGTTACTATAATAAAATACCAAAAGAAATAATTAATTTACCTTTTAATAAGTTTAAAGTGTGTATAAAAACATGTCTCCTTAAGAAAGGTTACTATACTGTAAAAGATTTCATAAATGATAAGTTACCTTGGGCTTAACATAATAAATAGACTGTCGTTTTACTTTGCTGATTTGGTTGAAAATTGTTTAATCGCCACTTCTAAATTTAAAAATAGTACCTAGCTATACTTAACTTTTGTTAATTAATAATATTAATGTGATGGAAGTTGACATCAACACATGTATTCAATTTTTGATGTCATCTTTCAATTGACGACACTGTATGAAACAAAACAGGGAGAAAAAAATAGTCCTTGCTGAGTTTCTTGCCGGTTCTTCTCAGTACAAGGTCTCCTGCCGTAGATTTACGAACCGATGGCGTAGCGTTTGACTTTCACAAGAGCCTAGACTGAATAAATGAGTTTGAATTTTTGAATTATCCTTTTGGGGGTAGAATTGATCAAAATCCTTTCTTAGCGGATGCCTACGTCATAACATCTACCTGCATGCCAAATTTCAGCCCGATCCGTCCAGTGGTTTGGGCTGTGCGTTGATAGATCACTATGTCAGTCAGTCACCTTTGAGTTTTATATATATAGATTTCATTCCTCTAATTAGTATATAAGAGCAATTGTAACTTTTAAGATACATAAACCATTATTATTATTTCTTAAATGTCTTTCAGCTCGCGTGCGCTAAAAAAAGAAGGTTTTGTAACAGTTGCAATCATTTTGCATTCCATAATATTTAATTAAAAGCAGTGAAATTTGTATGGTTGATGAGCCCTCTGGGATCTTCCCCCTCTGTCGTGGGAGCTGTGATTCGTAAAACGATTAATGTTTCCAGGGAACGGTAAATTACTTTGCCTTTTTTCCGCGAATTAACATTAAGCGCGATGCGATAAAGCCTTCCTTTGATCGATTCGGATACGCTTTTTAACTGAATATGTACTGTATTTTATTTACCGAGGATACTAGACGATTTTTTGATGTGTAACATCTTTCCTCTTCCTTTCCTGAAATTTGTGGGAGTGATTTACTGAAATGGGACGGAAGTGTGTAACAGGAAGTCGCGAAAGCGCGCGCTATTTGATTAGATTTAAGAACATAATGTTCAAAGGGCTTATTCCTTTTGTAGTAGGTTTATTTTCTTTTTTTACTAATGTAAGGTGAGGTTTCAAATGTTACACATCATACGCGACTACTGTAAGGCTCGCTCTTGTTTTTTTTATTAATGGTTCTTCATATATGTATCTTGTACCATTATAACATGATTCTGTTTTCAACCGAATTTAATTGAACGGTAACTCGTTACATGCACTTCTATTAATTTTGGAGTTTACTCCTTAAGAATCGATTTGCATATATAAGGGGCCCGGTATGAGAAAAATGTGAGGAGTGAAATCTTTTGATGAATGACCTCGTTACGTTTTTACTGTCTACGCTGTAGCAGCCGTAGTGCTACACCGTAGCACAGTATCGTAGCGTACCTTTATTTATGCACATCTGAAATTGACTATTGTAAAAAGTTTAATGTAAAATATTTCATCGATTAGTTATAATAAATGTATATGAAATGAATAAATATATATTTATATTATTTTCATTAATTTGTTAATTTACCCTTTCATACAGTATCAATCTTTTTTAAGTTAAATAAACTCTATTTGCGTCTGGTTAGACTATCGAACTTAAGAAGTAAACTCCAGTCGTGCGTCGGAGCTGACACACACATGTTTTTTTACTAATTTAACTAAGAATCAATTCGTCAGAAGCCAAAGCGACATATGGCTCTGTAAACAATAAAATTAACTCAAATGGTCCATTCGCCCGTCCATCGGTCGGTCCACTCTCCGTCGGCCGTATATTTCGATAGGTCCATAACGGTGCCAATAAATAAAACATGTCGGCTGGCACCCCATCGACAATGACAGATGGCACATATAACCTCTACAACGGATATGAGGGAAACAAAGGAGTCATTCGATTGATAGATGACTTACTTTTTGGAGAACTAGCCTCTCTGAAGGACACTTTTAATGTTACAAAGGATTTATGAAATAGAAAAGGCTATTTATTGCGAGTTCATTATGTATGACCAAAATGAATTCATTAGAAAATATTAAAGACCATGGCCCGCCCTCGCTTCGCTTCGGTGTAGAGCTGTAGTGTTAAGTATAGTTTTTGTTCTCAGGCTTGTGCTATAAACAATGACTTTATTCATATAATTACACGTGTTTTTGTGAGTCAACCATAAAAGATAGACATATGCTGTTGCAGGATATTTTTTAGACAATTTTATGTAGAATATTTCCGTCATACATGATTTCTGTTTAACTTTAACCATTAAGGCTGCACACGCGACGGAAGCTTAAAAAATGGAGTAACTTCTCCCGTTTTCCCAACATTTCCCTTCACTGCTCTGCTCCTATTGATTGTAGCGTGATGAAAAGTATACTATAACCTGCCCAGGAGTACGAATAATAATTGAACCAAGTTTCGTTAAAATCCGTCGAGTAGTTTTTGTTTCTATGAGTAACATACACACAGACAGACAGACAGACAAAAATTTTACTGATTGCATTTTTGGCATCAGTATCGATCACTAATCACCCCCTGATAGTTATTTTGAAAATATATTAAATGTACAGAATTGACCTGTCTACAGATTTATTATAAGTATATAGATAGTGAGGACTATGTGCCTGATAATACCCGACAGGGATTTTGATTTTCAGGTTATTTTCAAAACGCTGTGGAAATCAACGCTGGACAAACTGGTTATAAACATCGCAGTCGTTTATTTTATGCTTAACTGACTTTTCTATACGAACAAAATCTACAAAACAGTTTAGAAAAAACATTGGGGAAAATATAACACGATTCCAAGTTAACGATTGAAAATTCTCATTTTATAATATATTCACAGTTGAAATTTAAGGTGACACAAAATATAAATCATCTAAATTGCAGTTCTTAACATGAAATAAAAAGAAATGACATATCTGTTTCATACAATACATACGCGAGCCCAGTGCGGATTAGCGAGTGCTAACGATTGCAGATGCATTCGAGACCAACGGCTTAACGTGTCCAAAGCATGGAGGAACTCGAGATAGTAGATTTTTGAATAGAATAGAACAGAACAGAAAAGAACAGAACAGAACAGAACAGAGCAGAACAGAACAGAACAGAACAGAACAGAACAGAACAGAACAGAACAGCACAGCACAGAACAGAACAGAACAGAACAGAATAGAATAGAATAGAATAATTATTTATTTGCGTTTGAACAGGGTAATCAAGGTTATAAATAGTTACACATAGTTATGTGTACTGTAGGTTTCACCTATTCCTATTATCACCTACACCTATAGACCGTAGCATGCAAATTTACATAAGTTTTTTTCAAATTAATTAATACTATGTCACATAATTTAATAAAAATTACTCAACAGTTCAGAAAATAAATAGTCTAAAATATAAAAATTCGATTTAAATCAGGTCATATTAAAATTTGAATCAAAAATATATTTAAATCAGTATATGTCACTCAAAATCTCATCCACCAAAATTACTATTATTTATATATTAGCTATTATAATTCAAGAATTCCTGGACCGAGTAGAATTTACGTTCAATGAGCCATGTATGTAGTGTTATTTTAAATCTACTGAAAGGCAAATCTCTTATTGAATGTGGAACATTATTAAAATTTTGAATGCACATATAGTAACAGTTCTTTTTAAAACGTGTGCTTTTCGGGATTGTTTCAATGACTAACCTTTTACAAGGTCTTGTATTTGTAGGAAATATCTCACGGGCAGTTTTAATAGTTATTTATTATACAAGAGTGGAAAGTTCCTTTTTAACCGCGTGCTCGATTTGGATGACCGAGCAAGCGAAGGATTCTAAAGTTGAATCACGAGCGCAGCGAGTGATTCTAAATTAGAATCCTGAGCGTCAGCGAGGGAAACAAACGAGCACAAGGTGAAAAATCTTTCCACTCGAGTGCAATACGTAACTTTTCATCCCACCTCAGCGAGGAAATGACAAAATGAAAAAGAAAACAATTTATAATGACAAAATATTTAAGCAATAAAACGTGAAAAACTAGAATGGCGCGAAGCACGCAAATAAAACAAAGAAACCAAGAAGGTTCCAAATTTAAATTTTTTCACAATTTAAAAAGTTCTAATCATAAATTTGGCACCATAGAGGTTACATTAAATAGGTTTAATGACGTTTTGAATTTACAATTATATTGAGTACTCATTATATGTGATGTTCTAAATTCAAATCTACTTTGCCGCTCAAGCGAATAAAATAGAATTTTCCAGCCAGATTTCGAAGCGCAAAATTACACTTTCCGAGCTGGTGGGATGAAAAGTAATTTTTATTTAACTTTACGAACTTAGATATCTCCAGGATATAGAGGCATGGCAAAGGCAAAATATTATGGGGTTTGTAAAATGGTTTGCATGACATATCGGGTGCAATCCCGCATATTGCCATTATGCACTTTTTCTGTGCTACAAATACCCTATGCTTTGATCACCCATCCAAAGTTTTTGAAGTTATACTTCTTTAGGCGCGTTATGAAAAAATGATGAGAGTGAAATTTTAAGATGCGCGCGCATCACTGTAACACAAAAATTTACTTTTGTGTATACCGCACATTAAGAAAATCTAGCAACAAAATAGAAATAGAATCTCTATTTAGTGGGTGCTAACGACTGCATTGTGAAGGCCTATCAAAAGTATTTATTAATCTGGAACAACGGAACCATAGCGCGATTCAGGAGACTACAGCGCCATCTCTTGACCATTGGTGTAGTAGAACCAAAAACCACATCTTTATTTTTTGTAATAAAGTAACAGTTATAGGTATTCATATTTATAATATTTATCCACATGTTTCTAGTTTGTATATTCGGAATACGTGTTTGAGTTTCATACAAGTGCAAATCACATATGTTCTAATAAATTATATTCAGTAGCGATTTTAATTGAATATTTTGATTAATTATTTATTTTTTCAAATTAAATCTGAACTTTATTAACTGTGTCCTTTTCCAGACTTTTTATTAATTTATTGTAATTAATTATTTGCATGCAATTAAAAACTAATTTTAAACGATGCCAAAGAAGGATAACTTCTCACGCGCCTACATAAGTACACGCACCCATTTTTTTTTTATAGCGAGGTAGGCAAATGACTCATCCCCACCTGATGTTAAGTGGTGATAAAGTCCAAACGCGAAGATAGCTGGTACAGCAGTTATAAACTGCTACACTAACCATCCTCAGCTTGAAGGCCTTTTCTTTTTTTTTATACATAGGCAAAAAATATTACCTTGAAAGTCCTGCAAAAATGCAAATTTGCTTTACATCAACGATCGCAGCCGAACGCGCTAACCACCTGCGCCATCGAGCTCCACACATCACAAAAATAATATTACTTCGAAAAGAGAATAATCCATAACAGAATAGGCATTTTAATTACGCTTTACTCTCGTGCGCCCCCAATGCCGATGAATTGATCCGCTCTGGGACACAATGATTGATCCCCTCATAATGTGACACAGCGGCGAATGAAAGAACCCAGCCAATGGTAAAATGTCAGTCATTCGCGTTCCGTTTCTACGCCATTGAGGGCATCAGGTCGTTACCTGAATGGTGGACATTCAAAGACTCGCCAGACAGTGGTCGTGTGGGTCGAGTTTTGGCATTGACCGCGAATTTACAACGATGAGATATAGGTAAGTAGGTAGAACTTTTTTTTTATAACGCAGGTAAAAAATCTTTTTACAGACGACGGCGCCTTTAAGTGGCACACCGTAGAACGGACCTCACACCTGGCTCCCGCAAGTCTTACGGACCCCCCCCTGGCTACCCACCGAGGACCCCGTAACTCTTACGGGCGCTTTACGGCATAATATTCGCTAAAAAAGTCCTGCGAATACCTTCTACACTGCTTAATGCGAAGCCGCGGGGTCCCCATTAGGGATTCTACCACGACTCCGCACCCAGCAGCTTCCCGGCCTTGCCGGGGCTCCACGGCAGGGGTCTCCCGAGGTGTTGCGGAGACCACGCAGACGTGAGAGGCTAGGTACGCGACCTAGTGCCCACCGTACCGGCCCCCGTGAGGGCTTCTTGAGCGCACCCGCCTAAGCAGCCCTCCGCCGCCCCCCTTGTAGGACAAAACTACAAGAGGGGGCCTCCGTTCCTGGGAGGGGGGAATGGGGGGGGGATCGTAATACTTCCCGTCCCTCTCCCCTCTCCCGGTAAGTAGGTAGGCCTGAGAAAGGTAGGAAATTGAGTTAGGCTTTTTGTTTTGACCCGTAGAAATGCATGACGCATACCCCGTCGTTGCGTAAGGCGACGGGGTTATGTGGGACTCCTGCCTCCACTTCCCGAAGGGATGGCTCAGTGGCTGCTCGGGATGGGGGGCTACCCACTAAAACTCAGGGATGTACCCTCCTCTGCCGGACATGAAATGAAATGAAAAGTCATTTATTCAGTCTAGGCTGTTACAAGCACTTGAGAAGGTCAAGAAACTACGCCATCGGTTCGCAAATCTACGGCGGGAGACCTTGTACTGAGAAGAACCGGCAAGAAACTCAGCAAGGGCTTTTTTTAATTTTTGAAGTTATACTTCTTTAGCCGCTTTATGAAAAAATGATGAGAGTGAAATTTTAAGATGCCCGCGCATCACTATAACACAATAGTAACACCATGAAGTTGGCCGCGGGAGCGTTATGAATGTTAGTGGTAGTGACCATTATTAGACATCTGTTCGAAAGGTACTTTGAACGATCCACGGAGCTCCATAAGATGATCGCGTTGTCAAAAACAATGTTGGCACGCTCGTCGCCTCTGATCACTGTTTTCATATTTATAATATTTATCCACATGTTTCTAGTTTCTATATAGACACAACGTGTTTTAGTTACTTACAAGTGCTAATTACATATGGACTAATAACTTAAATTCAGTAGTGATTTTAATTGAATATTTTGAATATTTATTTAATTTTTCAAATTAAAACTGAACTTAATTGACTGTGTTAACTATCCTTTTCCAGTCCTTTTATTATTTTATTGTAATTATTAATTATTTGCATGCAATTAAAAAATATTTTTAATGATGCTAAAGAAGTATAACTTCTCACGCGCATACATAAGTTACACGCATCCATTTTTTTTTGTAATTCTGACGGTGATAAGATTCATAGAGGACTAAAATTTGTACACACTAAAGACCAATTGAATGTATTTGTGTCTTAGGTTTTCACGCACATCACTCATTAAATAAAACTAGTTTTTACGGGTTAATGCACGAAACTTTATTTATTTATTGACGTTTCGCAGCCTTTTCAGGTCTGCATCGTCAGAATGACGATTATTTGAATTGACGATTCAGAATGAATTCGGACGATGCAGACCTGAAAAGACTGCGAAACGTCAATAAATAAATAAAGTTTCGTGCATTAACCCGTAAAAACTAGTTTTATTTACCAATTGAATGGTTAGCGTTTTGTTTGATTCAAAGACTTGTTGATAACTCGGTATTCCCTGCATCCATTAAGGACATGTTTTAGTTCTGACAGCAAATAAATGCTCTTTCACACACGACAGAGGTGCGCAATTCATTTCTATATGAAATTTCCTGAAGCAGGAAATAGTATGTACTATTGAAACAATAACAATACGGATGATGACTAATTTTTTTTTTGCTCGTTTATCAGGTAGATATTGGACAAGTATTTTTTCTTTTTTCACATAATATAAACATTGCAGAGATATATTGACTTGAAAAGTCGCATGACGTCACGTTTTGGTACAGTTTTCACTTAAAAGTGACGTCACGAGCCCCTACTCCCAAACTTTGACGCGCTATAACTTTGTCATTTTTTGGTTGATTGCCCAAAGAAAAAATACGTGTCCATTATTTTTTGATCATCTAACTGACGGACAATTTTTTTTTATTACACACACCAATTAGCCTATCCCCAAAATAAGCACTGTAAGGCTTGTGTTATTCCCATAACACAAGCCTTACAGTGCTTATTTTTATATCCGTTACCCTAGTATCCCATACTAGGGTAACGGATAGAATACATACACTGTACATATATAAGTATATTTTTATAGAAATAATAATAATAATAATAATAATAACCTTTATTTCTCACCATAATCACAATGTTGGTATTAATGGCTACATAAAAACAATGATATAAAAAGCATGCATTTTTTTTTTTTACCAAAAATAAAAGGTACGTATTGATCAGATTATGGTGGGTTGACACCTGAACTAGGATGAATCCTGTGTCTCAGGTAATCAACCCTCCACCCTATTCATAAAGTTGTGTACCATTTAGTAAACAATTTATTAATCCAGATAACTGTTCTTAAGTTATTAATTCAATGGAATAGCCAAAGGAGTTTGTTATGTGTGTGAGTGTGTGTATGTGTATGTGTGTGTGGGTGTGAGTGTGTATGTGTGTGTGTGTGTGTGTGTGTGTGTGTGCATCTTATAATGTTTAACTTATTATTTTGAATATCGTTTCTGTATTTTTATAATCTAGCGTTTTTAAACTTTTTTGAAGTGCAGTTTTAAGATTATTTCTATTTAGTTTAATAATGCTGTTTAAATCATTGTAATATCTATATAAAAATGGACTTATGAAGTGTACTTGTCGTCTAGCAAACCCTGTTCTACAATTTGGGACAGGAGTACGAATGCGTCTTTTATTTAGGGGCAGCTGCGTAGGATCCATGGTTTTATGGTAGCGGAGAACCGAGTTGTATATAAACAACTGTCGAACAGTGAGAAGCCCAGTTTCCTCGTAGAGCTGTTTGGTTGGATATCTTCTAGGCTTACAGAACATAACTTTGATCACAGCTCTCTGAGCCCTTTCTAATTCCAGGAGAAAAGAGGCAGCTGCTCCACCCCACACCGTAACACAGTATGTCAGAAGCGATTGGCAGAGGGCAAAATAAATTTTACGAATTAACTTGTGGTCGGCGGCATCTCTGAGGCTCCTAAAAATGGGAAGGAGTTTCCTTATCCTTTTGCTTATCGCTGTTACTTGTGGGTGCCAATTTAGGTTCTTGTCAACTATTACACCTAGATATTTGTGGTCATCTGTTTGCGTTAGGAGTTCACAATTGCAGTTAATTTCTAGGTCACACAAGGATGAATGGGCTTTAATAGTGAAGTGGATTGGTGGCTTAGTAGCCTCAGAGATTCTAAAACATACATATTTTGTTTTTTGTATATTAATTGTCAGCAGATTGTTATCCAGCCACTTTATGACTTTCCTTAATCCATTTTCAGCAGACCTTTCAACTAATGCCCAAGTTCTATTTTTGCAAATTAGCGCAGTATCGTCCGCGAACGCCAGAATATTGCCATTATCAAGTTTAAGGTTGCAGAGCTCATTGACGTAGGCTAGAAACAGTGTAGGGCCAAGAGTGCTTCCCTGGGGTATACCATACATTACTGGTGACTCAGAGCTGGAAACACTCCCCACTCGAACAACTTGGCTTCTGCCTGTGAGGTAGTCACAAAGCCATTCCAATACGGGCCCACGAATGCCCAAGTTTTCAAGCTTCGACAAGAGTATCGGTATGGAAACGGTATCGAACGCTTTTTTGAGATCTAGGAAGATGCCTACACATCGCTCGCCGTCGTCAAGTGTTTTAGTGACTAACCCCGACAGTACAGATACTGCATCCTCAGTGCTTCTACCTGATCGGAAGCCGTATTGTGAGCCAGCTAATATGTTTTTATGTTCAAGAAATTTTACCAATCTGATGTTAAAGGTCTTTTCGATAATTTTGCTAATTGTGCTAAGTAGTGATATTGGTCTGTAGTTCGATACCGATTTCGCGTCACCGCCTTTATAAATCGGAACAACAACAGCTTTCTTAAATATGCTTGGAAAAATGCCTGTCGAGAAACTCAAATTACACAAGTGGGCTATCATTGTGCACAAGATGGCATGTGAGTTTTTGAGAATTTTTGTTGGTATAGAATCTATTCCGGGAGCACTGTTAGTTTTAAGATTGAGGATGATTTTGTCTATCTCCACAAAGTCTGTAGGAAGTAAGCACATTGAGCTAGCATTTATCGAAGATTTTTTTTGTATTAGTTTAGGGACACTCGTATTGGTTCTCGTTAATATTAAATACATATTAAACATCCGTGACTGGAGTACAAATGCTCGTATTCATCACACAAACATCTGCCCCCACCGGGATTCGAACCCGGGACCTCTCGAGTCGGCGACACCATGAAACCCGGCGTACAAACCACTCGGTCACGGAGGTCGTCGTCAAATAGAATTTCGTTTACTGTACCCCGTCATCACCCCTGTTGTACTCCTGAATAAACATACACAAATATTAAATATGTCATATTGTAGCGCCCGTGTGGGGAAGGAACTCATACTTTACAGAAGATCTTAGTAAAATAACACTACATTTTGGTGGTGTTGTGTTTCTGTCGGTGTGTAAGGTTCCAGGTCTCCCCGGGGTAGGGGATTACGTCAGGGTAGGCAACGGTGTGATGAACGGTGATCCTCGTGAAAATTTTTCTAGTAAAACTTTCTTTAGATTTAAACATGTATATATTAAATCTAAAGAAAAGTTTATTAGAAAATATTTCTCCATGCACTAAACATTATGCTACCGCGGCCCTGACGGCCGTGTCGAATTTTCTCTAGCCTTAAGCTGCAAGGCAGCGCCATCTCTTCGCATTGTAGGTAATCTACAATGCGAAGTAGCATAATGGTCAGTGCATTCGCCCGGATAGCGAAGGATGCGGGTTCAAGTCCCGTCTGCTGCCTGGTCCACGTGGTTTTTTTCTAGTAAACTTTTCTTTAGATTTAAATATCAAGCAGTTAAATGCTTAAAAAATAAAAACATCCCTATAATTGCTATTTCTTCTTTCAAATGTTTAATACTTGTGAAAGTATTCATTTGACATTGTAGATTACCTACAATGCGAAGAGATGGCGCTGCCTTGCAGCTTAATGCTAGAGAAATTCGACACGGCCGTCAGGGCCGCGGTAGCATAATGGTCAGTGCATCATTTTTTTTTAATATTAATTAAATCAACATTGTCTGCATTATTAATTACAGTGACAAGTGGTTTATGGTAACTAAAATAAGACACATGGACGTTCGTAGATACGTGGTTCACGAATCTTGAAAATACCGCATCAATGGTTGTACCATACTTCGTTGTCCCCATTGCTCTATCAGAAATAATATCTAAATTCAGTTCAGATTTTAAAATTTTTATTAATGTCAATCCGTTATCTTTGTTTGTCAAAGTTGCGCGACATAGGATGCGCACCAAAAACGTAACGAGGTCATTCATCGATAGATTTTACTCCTCACATTTTTCTCATACCAGGCCCCTTATATATGCAAATCTATTCTTAAGGAGTAAACTCCAAAAACATCCCTATGTATGTATTACTTCATACTGCAAAATATTATAGCATCTGACTAAGGCTAACTTATACTCTACTAACGATAATCGCCAACATGCTTAAGACAATGTAATCTACACATTATATCAGATGCGTACACACTTGCAAGCCTTGTAAGTAATCAAATTAAGCTTTAAAACAAACAGTAATTGCACACCAAACCGACAAAGCACAACTTGTGCACACAACAGAGAAGGAATTATATCTGTTGTTCAGTAATATACTACCTTGCTTGTGTGTTTAATAATAAACTAAAACGCTTAGATTACAGAACAAAAGGCAGCTGGACCGCATGGAACACGCAATGCGTGCCACCATAGCACTTAAATAATCTTCTTCTTCTTCTAGTGCCTCTCCGAACAGCGAAGGTTGGCAGTCAGCTTAGCATATGTCTCCTTATCGATACCGATAATTATTCTTATGTCTTTATCATCAAGGTCAATGCCAATAAATAATCTTAAGCGATATAAATTTTAGCTTGATACTAGAGAAAAAGGGGCTTGACAGACGGACTGAAATGAACGTCAGATGGCGCTAACATCGATATCATCATCATCATCATCAGCCTATTAATGTCCCGACTGCTGGGGCACAGGCCTTCCCTATGGATGGAATAGGGAGATTGGGCCATGACCCACCACGCGGGCCCAGTGCGGATTGGTGGGTGCTAACGACTGCAGATGCAGCCGGGACCAACGGCTTAACGTGCCTTCCGAAGCACGGAGGAGCTCGGCATAGTAATTTTTAGTCACCCATCTAATGACCAACCACTGCGAAAGTTGCTAAACTACAACGATCGCAGCCGAACGCGCTAACCACTTGCGCCATCGAGCTCCTCTGATTAAATAATCATAATCGATATTAATTTTAGATTGATAACTCCACGCGTTCCTGAGAAAAAGGGGCTTGACAGACGGACTGAAATATAGCGCGCGCTCCCGCGACTTCCTGTTACACACTTCCGTCCCATTTCACGAAATCACTCCCACAAATTGCAGGAAAGCGAGAGGAAAGATGTTACAGATCAAAAAAAAAAAACCGTCAGTACGTCCACACAAAATTACTTGCCTTTTGAAGTGAAAACTTCTTTAGTGTCGTTGTGACTTGAGATTCGATGAAACGGAAATAGAGCATTTGACACAAGGTAAGTAGGTATCCGTAATTTTGTAACACGCTGCAAGAGACGGATAGCCGAACGAAATCTACCTTAGGGTCGATACCAAAAGATCGGTGATTCGATCCTGAGCTCGGCCACGGTAATATTATCTATACAGTATTGTAACTCGGCCCTGTCCTTGAAATAACTGCCTACGGCCGAGCGAGGCGTATCCACGCGAGGGCTGCCCGCCTACAGTATTTTAATTTCATCTACATAATTGAGTTTTATTCTAGTTTTGTGACTGTAAATATTTTATTTCATATGTAAAAAAATATGTTGTGAATGGATTAAGAAGTGTTACACAAAATATATGTTATTTTAAGTGTAACATTTAATAAAAAAAAATATAGATTTGAGACAGAAAAATATTTACGCCTCCACTGAGACGAACGAAAACATTAATTATTAAATTTAATAGTATAATAAATACGCATTCGTATAAACAGTTTAATTTTTGAAGAGTTCAAGCAACCAAAACAGCATAATACCGACTATTGCTCTTTGCCATATTAAATCATGTAGGTATCTACTTAATTCAATCAAATATTCACAATACAAACGTTTAATCACGGCTAACTGCTTAAAAACAATTGAAACCGTTCGGTCGGTCGTCGTCGCTGCGGCGCATTCGCGACTGGATGCCCGCCGGGTGTCGCGCGAACTCTAGTGGCGTAGGTATGGCACGCTTTCCGACCGTTTGTTTGCAGATAGAATACTGTATAGATAATATTACCGTGGCTCGGCCATTGTTATTTTACCAGCGCTATTATTAATTTTTGGGTTTATTCTGATTTAATATAGCAGTCAGACTAGTGTTATTTTGCTGTAGTTTTCTGTAAGGTGGAGGCTTCGATCAACAATACAGCAACAGTGAGTAAAATCCGTCTCGCTAAATAATAATATAGCCTCACTTGAGGCGTGGGATCTTATTTCAAATTAGTTCGGTTAATACAAAGCCAATGTAAACATGCGTCACGATGATACAAAGTGCATTCAAAAGTTGCAAAAATAAAGAAACTTTGGACACAAACACCGGATATTAGCCAACTCCTGAGGGAGCCATCGCTGAAGAAATCTAACCTAATCTACCAAATAAGCAATGTTTCTATCGGAGTATCTTACTTTCAGTAAGTACATGTAAAACACCCTGTATTTTATGCTTTACACTAATAAGTAATGTCATATTTCTAATAAAATCACATTATTCAAAACATCCGCTAAGAATATTTGACAACATTAGTCCAATATTTTGTCCAACCTTTTTCCAACAACCATAGCGCAATGACTAAAAGAATCGATGCAAAAACGAAATATTTGACAACATTAGTTGATGAATAAAATATTGGAATTTTGTCCAACCTTTTTCCAACAACCATTTCGCAATGACTAAAAGAATCGATGCAAAAACGAAATAACTCGCGGGAAATACTTGAAAAAGTATTCATTTGACATTGCGGGTTACCTACAATGCGAAGAGATGGCGCTGCCTTGCAGCTTAAGGCTAGGAAAATTTCGACGCGGCCAATAGGGCCGTGGTAGCATAATGGTCAGTGCATTCGCCCGGATTGCGAAGGGTGCGGGTTCGAGTCCCGTCCGCTGCCTGGTGATTTTTTCTAGTAAACTTTTCTTTAGATTTAAACAATTAAAATTGTAATGGTGTCATCATTGCAGAATTACAGACTTTACTGTTATTATTATATTAATTTAAACTTTTCTTAAAAAATAATCTAGAAAAAATATTTATTGCGGTAATGTTATCTGATTCGTTGTCTGAATTAGCTAGTAAAGTTTCTCATGTAACTCAAAATTTACAATGTGTTGTGCGCTGTCTATTCAGATTCTTAGGCCCGTATTACAGAAAGACACTTGCACAAAGCGCAGCACCTTGTTCAGGCCTGCGAGTTTGCGTGAGGCTGTTTTTATGACGCTTTCGATGTAGTTCTTTGGATTTATTCCATAAATGGGTCTGTCGTACACGGGCAGGTAACATTGCAGCTTCGTAGTGGGCGATATCAGGAATCTTCGTTAGATTATCACGTGTTCGCAGTAGACCCTCTCATTATGCGATAAATTCGCGACTAATTAGTCGCTTTCGGCTGTGATTAATGTGGCAGCTGCCAGCGACGTCCCAACCAAAGTGTTTATTGTTAGAATCGTGCGCAAACCCTCGCCTGAAATACGACTACGGATACAATGGCCCGGCTTAAACGCTTAGACATTTTGAATGACAATGTTAGTATAATACTGACAACTCTTGGCGGGCGCGGCGTGGGTTGCCGTTTTCCGTGGGTTTTTGTTTCCGGATGTTCGCTTTTGCTGTATATTTCAACAAAAATGTATACCTAAAATTAAAAAAAAACATTTATTTAATAAAGGCTTACCAACTAAACACATACTCGGTGTTTGCACGTTACAGCGACAAAGTGTCGGTTTTAAAGTTAATGCAAATGGACTATAAGGTCATCATATCAGCCGTATGACGCCCACTGCTGGACATAGGCCTCCCCCAAGGATCTCCACAACGATCGGTCCTGCGCTGCCCGCATCCAGTGTTTTCCCTCGACCTTCACCAGATCGTCGGTAGGGATGTCGAAAGTTGAAAAAAATATCGATACATCGATCTTTTAAAAAATATCAATATCGGCTTCGATATATCACCAAAAAACATCGATATATCGATATCTCGGACCAATTTTCCCACAAAAATCGTACAGTAGCTCACGAAATATGACACGCGGAATAATAATGGAACGAAAATTATCGCCCTAAAAATAGACCCTATTTTCGAATGATGACATAGACAATACTAAATACAGCACAGATCATAGATATGTTGAATATCATTAATCTGAGATCCAGTTACGATTTTTCCAGATACGAATTTAGTTAAATCGTGATATGCCGCTAATAATTAGAAAAAATATCGTTTTTGATACGAATTTCGATATTGGTTATTTTGTATCGATGTATCGATATATCGAATCAAAATATATCGGCAAAAAATATCGATATTTCGAACAAAAAATATCGATATATCGATACATCGATATATTTTCAACAAGCCTAATCGTCGGTCCACCTTGTAGCGGGCCTTCCCACTGAGCGTCGTCCGGCACACGGTCGCCA
Source organism: Chilo suppressalis (assembly GCA_902850365.2). Taxonomy (NCBI): domain Eukaryota; kingdom Metazoa; phylum Arthropoda; class Insecta; order Lepidoptera; family Crambidae; genus Chilo; species Chilo suppressalis. Next base: position 31,200,641 of record OU963898.1, on the reverse strand, counting down.
TTCGAGAACCTTTCCGCCCCAACGGCCATCGGCTCTCCTCGCTATGTGTCCCGCCCACTGCCACTTCAGCTGGGCTATTCATCGAGCTATGTCGGTGACTTTAGTATGCGGTTCAAAACACGAAATTAGAAATAGGATGCGGTGCTTGTGGTACAAAAGAGGGTTCAAGGTTACCTGGCTCTAAATGCTGCTGCGACTTTACAGTCGCATTCGATTGAGTTACCTCAATCCTGGCGACCAGGGGCTTGGGATAGTGGTCCGTTCCCCTTTTTCTTCGTACGCTCTTTGTAAACTTTGCTTTATAGTTACACACACAATTAATGCACTTATAAACAGTAGTTAGTTCCCTTTATATTAGGTAACTAGCGGCCCGCCCTCGCTTCGCTTCGGTGTAGAGCTGAAGTGTAGACTACAGTTTTTGTTCTCAGGCTTGTATTATACACAATGACATTCATCTATGATTCTTCTTATACCTGCATGCAAAGTCTCAGCCCGATCGGTTTAAAATTGATAAAGTTTCATACAAACTTTCATTCCTTATTTTATCCCCTTGGGATTTTCTTTATATTTTTTTCCGTAAGAACCTTGTACAGAGTATTAGAAAACTACAAAAAAAAAACCAACCAAATCGGTCAAGCCGTTTTCATGTTATGTCGTGACAACGGAAAACGGGTTTCATTTTTATATATATAGATTAGAACTTGACGGCCTTTCGAAATGAGCGCCGCGTCTGATCGCGGCGCTCGGCGGAGGAGGCTTCACGCTGCCAAGTATGGTAAGAGCCATGCTTGGTAGCGAGAAAGCCTGGAGGGCGGCCGCCTCCTTCTGCGAATCTGTGATGGCGCAGAAGGAGGCAGCGGAGAGGGAGCGGGAGGAGGACGCTCTAGCCCCCCCCCTCTCCGTTGTAGACGGGTGGGCTGAAGAAGGCAGGCAGCGGTGTCTGCCGGTCTTCGACGGCCCTAGGGTGGTCTGGGCGCGGCCTGACCAGCCGCGCGTCCTAGGTGCCGCTCCGGCATAGGCCACCACGTCTGGGGACTGCCTAGTACCCTAGCGCAGTCCCCCTGAGGCGCGTCGCCCGGTCAGCTCGTTGGGCCGGGCCTGCCCGGGGGCGTCCCAGTGAAGTGGCGCACGCTAAGGTGCGTCGATCCTGAGACGCCCCCATATGGGCGTAGGAGGGTACCGGGGGGTTTAAGTGGAGTAGGATCAGTGTGGCCTTCCGCACTGGTCCGAGTAGGGTCGGCACTGTTTCCCGTGCCGGCGAGTCCCACACACGCCGTGCGCCTAGTCAGCGTCACGGTATGGTGCGTAACTGCATTTCCCCTCGTCACAAAAAAAAAGGGTAATTAGAACTTGAAGCGATTTGCACGATTTTTCGGTGCGGGAGAAAAACTTATTCGTTGCGGTAGCTAGCTCGGTTCGCGAGACAGTGTCTTCCTCTTCGCCGATGATGCTATCCCTTTTTCTTGGTCGCGGCGTAGCGTGCGAGAGCGAGGTGGAACAATGGGAAGAAAAAGGTGTACCACACGCGAAATAATTAAATTATGAATATTAAATCAATGGTGCCAACACTCGGCATTTACATTGTGTCTAAATTGGTGTGTACAGCATTCAAAACTATAAACTTGATCAACAAATAAAATACTTTATACGTCTAGTAGGTAATATGAATAATTTCGATAAACAGATACTGTAAAACGCCACTTACAAGCTTTTTGTGTGATGAAGCTAAATGTTTCTTTTTAAAGCACCCAAACTATCGTTGAAAATATCAATAACACAGTTTTCTGACAATTCATTATAACACTTCATCATTGTACAGAGAGGAGAAATGTCGCCATATTTATTCTTTGTGAAATCGATTCAAATTCAAATTCAAATTCAAAAGATTTATTGTGAAATGTAGGTTAGTACAGCAATTTGGTGTTAGATAAAAAGTTTAGTGTCACTACATTTCGACCTTATTACAAGGTATACAATATTTTTTATGTAATAATCAGATTTACAATTTTTATTACACAATCCGCTAGATTGTGTAATTACTGCCCTAACCCTAAGTACTTTTAAATTAATTTGTGCTAGGAGGGATATCAGATAATTTATATCCGATGTTTTTTTTTGCCTGTGAAGCTTCTACTATTTGACGACCTTCATGGCTCGAGTGGTATGTACGCTGGTTTTAGGGCGTCGCCTACTCAGAGGTCCCGGGTTCGAATCCCGGTGTGGCAAATGTTTGTGTGATGACGGATGTTTATGTTTTTTTCAATCTATACATAAAATAAAATGGTAGGAACGTCTAAAATGTACTAAGATATTTTTTTAAAGAATACTTGGGGTGTGATCTACAAGCGATACCGATGCCAAAAATATAGTTTTTAGAATTTCTGTTTGTTTCTCTATATGTATGTCCGGGATAAACACAAATGTACTGCATGGGTTTACTTCAAATTTGGCACGAATATTATTAAAAGGTCGGGTCAACATATAGGCTACATATTATCTCGCTATCACCTACGGGGAACGAGCAGTGAACCTTTATTTCTAACTAACTCCACGCGTACGAAGTCTCGGGCGGCCGCTAGTAATAAATAAAAATAGATGTGTCATTATAATGTATTTTATCCGTTACCCTAGTATCCCATATCATAAGCCTCAGTACTGTGGGGCTAGGGTAAATGGTGTATGTGCTAGAATTATTGATTCATCATCATCATCAGCCTATTAATGTCCTCACTGCTGGCGCAGGCCTTCCCTATGGATGGAATAGGGAGATTGGGCCATGACCCACCACGCGGGCCCAGTGCGGATTGGCGGGTGCTAACGACTGCATATGCACCAGGGACCAACGGCTTAACCAACATTCGAGAGGAGGAGCTCGAGATATTAGATTTTCGGTCACCCATCCATTGACCGACCACTGCGAAAGTAGCTTCAACGATCGCCGCCCGCGCCATAGAGCTCCTCCCTTTTTTATTCATGTATCCACAATTCATACTTTTACGCCCTCGATTTATGAACTTGCCCTTGAGGTAGACACAGCGGATTTTCCGCTCGGTTGGAGCGCCCGTTTGGAGAATCAAGCTCCACCTTACAGTAGACCACAGTGAAATACACTGGTGTTGTGTTTCTGCTGCTGTTTCCGCAACTCGACACCCAGTGCCTATTTTGCGTGGAGATCGGCATCAGTCCTATCATCCCAGCTCCTCCAGAAAGCTCAGCAGTCCCCGAATGTTACTGCAGGCCTCTACTATTGTCTTCGGGCTTCCCATTAGAGAAGTCCTTTGTCTTGCAACGCCCCTGCACGCCAGCAGCACATGGGCGCTCGTCTCCTCCTCCAGGCAGGCTCTGCACAGAGGGCTGTCAGAAATACCTATATTACAAAGGTGTTTGTTGAAGTAGCCGTGACCCGTGAGTATACCCACGATTTGTATTAGGGTAAGGCTGGTGAGTAGGGCTCCAGGGCTCCACGGGGTTGGGGATTGAGTTCAAGTCAACAAAGTGAGAATGACCATTATGCTACCACGGCCCTATTAGCCGCGTCGAAATTTTCCTAGCCTTAAGCTGCAAGGCAGCGCCATCTCTTCGCATTAGGTAACCCACGTGGGTTACCTACAAATTTTAAAGGCTAGGAAAATTTCGACGCGCCTAATAGGGCCGTGGTAGCATAATGGTCAGTGCATTCGCCCGGATAGCGAAGGATGAGGGTTCGAGTCCCGTCCGCTGCCTGGTCCGCGTGGATTTTTTTCTAGTAAACTTTTCTTGAGATTTAAACATCTAGCAGTTAAATGCTTAAAAAAAAACATAAAAGTGAGAATGGCTGGAGCGGCACAATTTCCGTGCATCATCCATCTTCGCGACTGGACTTCACTTACACGTAACATCAGGTCTTCTTCTTCTTCATGTTCCTCTCCAATTACTGAAGGTTGGACATCAGCCTTGAAAACCTCGCTTTGTCCCTGGCGAGGTGAAACAATTCCGCGGCGCTCTTGCCACCGGTCCACTCGCGGATGTTTCGAAGCCACGACTTTTTCCGACGGCCTATTCGACGTTTCCCCGCAATTTTGCCCATCATAATGAGTTGCAGCAAATCTCGTGTCTGAAGACATGACCGAGATTGGCAACTTTTCTTGTTTTGATATTCTTCTTCCAGTGCCTCTTCGATCCTGAAGGTTGGCTGTTAGCTTCCTGTATTTAGTTCTATCAGCAGCCAGCCGGAACAGCTGTTCGACGGAGGCAATACCGGTCCACTCCCTGATATTCCGGAGCCATGACTTCTTTCTTCGCCCAGCACGTCTACTTCCGTCCACTTTGCCCATCATTATCAACTGCAGCGGCATGTATCTATCGTTCCTGAGCACGTGGCCAAGATATTCTATCTTGCGCTTTTTGATAGAAGGCAACATTTTCCGGGACATATGAACACGCTGAAGCACGGTTTCGTTCCTGACCCTCTGCGTCCATGCGTAACATGTTTTGATGGTCTGCATCAACGTCAGGTGGGGAGCGGTAATTTTTTGCACTTCGTATATAAAAAATAGAATTGAACATTCAAAAATAACCCAACATTACGACGTACGTTACGTACGTTGACGAACTCCGTGGCCGAGTGGTTTGTACGCCGGGTTTCATGGTGTCGCCGACTCGAGAGGTCCCGGGTTCGAATCCCGGTGGGGGCAGATGTTTGTGTGATGAATACGAGCATTTGTACTCCAGTCATGGATGTTTAATATGTATTTCTATATAAATATACTTATATATGTACAGTATATGTATTCTGTCCGTTACCCTAGCATCCCATAATACAAGCCTTACAGTGCTTACTTTGGGGCTAGGCTAATTGGTGTTAGTGTTGGAAATATTTATTTATTTTATTTATTTATTAGGCGGTGCATAAGGCATAGGGGAATGGAACAGCGTACGCATCACTCATATATACGTAGTATAGTATTGCCGCGTGTGACGCTTGTGACGCTCGTAGCGTATCAGCCTTTGCCGAGTTACCCTCCAACTTTCATGCTCGTCGGAAAGAACTGAGCGCGGATCCCAAACACACACACATATATACCCATATATCTAATATATAAAATTCTCGTGTCGCGGTGTTTGTGGTTAAACTCCTCCGAAACGGCTCGACCGATTTTCGTAAAATTTTATATGCATATTCAGTAGGTCTGAGAATCAGACAACCTCTATTTTTCATCCCCCTAAATGTTAAGGGTAATCCACCCCTAAATATTTTTTTTTAATTTTAGATTATTTTTTATTTTTTTTTATGATACATCATACAAAAATAAATAAAACATAAAATTTTCGCCCTTCTACCACCAACCCCTATTTTTTTATGGCGGTACGAAGTTAACTGGGTCAGCTAGTCTTATATATAAAGTTCTCGTATCACAATGTTAGTAACCATACTCCTCCGAAACGGCCTGACCGATTTTTATGAAATTTTATATGCATATTCCGTGGGTCTGAGAATCGACTACTATCTATTTTTCATATTCTTAATTGATAATGGTTGTCCACCTGTAACTTAGTGTTCTGAAACCTATAATGCCTCTTCGCGCCAAAATTCAAACTAATGGGTATTCTAACTTAGTGTTTTCATATGGGTTAGGAGGAATTTTATCCCAGGAAATTGATAGAACACTACGTTACACACCCCTAAATTTTTTTTTGACAATATTTTTTTTTTTATAATGTGGTATTAAAAAATACATATACCCTTAGATTAAAACAAAAAGGGTAGATACGGCACTAGCCTCACAAAAGTGATCCGCATGAATTGTGGTCCACGACCCTAATTGCTTTAGTCACAACTTGGCGTGCAAACGACATACATGTGAACGCCAAAAAGAAATATTGCTAATATTTTGTGTTTAAATGATAAAACAATGCCTGTAAGGTTTTGAAAAGTGCTCAAATTGCTCAAGAACTAAAAATAAAACCCGCGGCATCACTTTTCATTCGTAAGTACTATAAAATATAATTTTTCATAAAAATTGCTGTTTGTCTTGAATCTTATTCGGTAGTGACGTCGAGTACTGGTCGCGTAATTGGTCGGTAGTGCAGTGACGCGGATCTCGCCGTCCCGTTCGCGCTGCCGTGGGATCAGTTTTTGCATGATGCAAGTATGAGCGTTTCCAATCTACCCTTTTTGTTTTAATCTAAGCATACAACCCTAAATCTCTTCTACCACCTCCCCTATTTTTATGGCGCAGCGGTACGAAGTTCGCTGGGTTTATATAATAGTTTATATAATACTAGTGGCCCGCCCTCGCTTCGCTTCGGTGTAGATCTGAAGTGAAGACTATAGTTATTGTTCTCAGGCCTGTATTATATACAATGGCATTCTTCTTATACCTACCTCCGCCGCGACCCGTGTCGAGCGCGGAAACCGTTACACAAAAATAATCATTATAGCATTATTCAGTATTCACGTGCGACGGCGCGATGGCTTATTTCATGTATAAGTTTGGTGTTTCTTTACCGATTTCTATGATTCTTTTTTTATTGAATAGGTAATAATGTAAACTTTTTTAAATTAGGGATGAGTGAGAGTATAAACGTAAGAGTAAACAAATATAATCAGAATGCTCCGAACTGCTAAGCTATCAGGAGTTACACGTGTTATTGTGAGTCAACCATAAAAGATAGACATATGTTGTTGCGGGATATTTTTTAGACAATTTTATGTAGAATATTTCCGTCATAGATGATTTCTATGTAACTTTAACCATTAAGGCTGCACACGCAAAGGAAGCTAAAAAAATGGAGTAACTTCTCCCGTTTTCCCAACATTTCCCTTTACTACTCTGCTCCTATTGACTGTAGCGTGATGAAAAGTACACTATAACCTGCCCAGGAGTATGAAGAATAATTGTATTAAGTTTCGTTAAAATCCGTCGAGTAGTTTTTGTTTCTATAAGGAACATACACACAGACAGACAGACAGACAAAAATTTTACTGATTGCATTTTTGGCATCAGTATCGATCACTAATCACCCCCTGATAGTTATTTTGAAAATATATTTCATGTACAGAATTGACCTCTCTACAGATTTATTATAAGTAAAGTATATATATATAATCTTGTGACGCTCGTGACGAATTTCCGTTTCATCGTTTCCATAGGATTATCCCATTTATACCCCGTCCGAAGAGAAGTTTCACTTCATAATCCGAAGGCGTTGACCACTGCTCTATCGAGTTCCTTCTACTCATCTCAATTATGTATGTATAATACAGTGTATGGCAAACTAAGCAAATTTCGGGTGTGTAGCCACCAAAAGTCCCAGTTTAAATTCGTAATTAGTCGTGCGACGTAGATTAATGTTGGACGGGCTATGCTTGTATTTAGTACCTATGGGGCGTCGCTCATGTGACGCGGGCCGAGCAAGGTACCTACGTTTTGGAATTAAACCACAACAGATTACGTAAAATCTTTACTATGCAGCCGACAGTGTTTTAATTTTCGTTTCAGACATAATGCTTGAAAGTGTTTTGTATTTACATTTGAAAGATATATTTTTGGAGTTTACTCCTTAAGAATCGATTTGCATATATAAGGGGCCCGGTATGAGAAAAATGTTAGGAGTGAAATCTATCGATGAATGACCTCGTTACGTTTTTACTGTCTACGCTGTAGGAGCCGTAGTGCTACACCGTAGCACAGTATCGTAGCGTACCTTTATTTATGCACATCTGAAATTGACTATTGTAAAAAGTTTAATGAAATATATTTCGTCGATTAGTTATAATAAACGTATATGAAATGAATAAATATATATTTATATATGTATATTATTTTCATTGATTTGTTAATTTACCCTTTCATACAGTATCAATCTCTTTTAAGTTAAATAAACTCTTTTTGCGTCTGGTTAGACTATCGAATTTAAGAAGTAAACTCCAGTCGTGCGTCGGAGCTGACACACACATTTTTTTTTCTATTTACATTTGAAAAAACTTTTATGTACTCTAAGGTTTACGCTCACTAGAGATACGACAAAAAACTTTGAAAAAAAACATCAAAAAGTTTATTACGTTACCACATTTGTTGTACACCAAACCAGGGTGGGTTCCTTCTATTAAGTGTTTAACACCTGTACCAGAAGGAACCACTCTTCCATAGCATCATTAACGTATCTTGTGGTAAGGTCTTACTTTTATTTCATTGGATTTTTAAAACATTATAAAAAATTTAATTAGAATTTATGTAAGCGGTTGAGTGTGTGTCTGTATGCGTGTGTACGTGTGTGCGTGTTTTTGTGTGTGCATGTGCGTGAGTGTGACGAGTGTACGTGAGTATGTGTGTTCAAATGCTCTTTTTATCCGCTAGTAAGTAAGATTAAGAAGAAACAAACATATGTTGCACCTCATCAGGCGGAACATTTAATCATCATTAAACACCACCATAGCCTACAGACGGTACCTGAGTTCCGCTCACACTTTGCTTACCCTTTTTTTTTTATTACGCAGGTAAAAAATGCTATTTACAGACGACGGCGCCTTTAAGAGGCACACCGCCGAACGGACCTCACACCTGGCTTCCGCAAGTCTTACGGGCGCCCCAGTGGCTGTCCACCGAGGACCCCGCAACTCTTACGGGCGCTTTACGGCATAATATCCGCTAAAAAAGTCCTGCGAATACCCTCTAAGCTGCTTAGCGCGAAGCCGCGGGATCCCCGTTTAGGGATTCCTCCGCGTCTCCGCACCTAGCAGCCTCCCGGCCTAGCCGGGGCTCCATGGCAGGGGTCTCCCGGGGTACCGCCCCCCGTCCGCTGCGGAGGGCTACTTGGGCGTGCCTGTGTAGCTCGAGGTACACTTTGCTTACCCTGACCCCATCACAAAAATTTTTAGCTATACTCGAGGAAATTTTCTGCGGGTGATCACGTCCCATGCTCGTCCGCAGCGGAGCACCCACTCCCCTGCGGACGAGCATGGGACGCGATCACCCGCAGAAAATTTCCCCGTAGTATAACCAATCTGTATAAGGCCAGACTGGAGAAAATCCAGAGATCGATGTCGGGCAGCAGCGACACCGGTGCGATCAGTCTGGCTCTGCGAAAAGGCCAACCCGCATGCCCAGCGTGGCCATTCATTGGGACCTTCATGGGAACAAGGACACAGCGAGAACCCCCAGTCCCCAGCGGCCCCGCTTTCTCTGGCTTTGGCGGCGGCCAGAGTAATGGCGGGGCAGGGGGTGCTAAGAATCTCCGGAAGAGATTCCGCTGCCAAGCCCGACGACTAGACCCGGTAACATACAACGCGCCCGGCAACATATAGAAGATTATCGAGCTGCAAGACGCAGGGAGTAAATTGCGCTGGGATATTATTGGATTATCTGAAGTCCATAGAGTGGGAGAGGACTGGATAATCCTTCATTCCGGCAATTTATTCTACTACCGGGAAGGCGAACGTCAGTCCCAGGGTGGTGTCGGCTTTATCGTCCACAAGTCCCTCGTTAACAGCATTATCGAAATCGTCGTGTCGAGCAAGGTAGCGTATCTGATGCTCAGATTCATCATCATCATCAGCCTATTAATCTACCCACTGCTGGGGCACAGGCCTTCCCTATGGATGGAATAGGGAGATTGGGCCATTACCATGAACCGACACGCGGGCCCAGTGCGGATTGGTGGGTGCTAACGACTGCAGATACAGCCGGGACCAACGGCTTAATGTGCCTTCCGAAGCACGGAGGAACTCGAGATAGTAAATTTTTGGTCACCCATCCAATAACCGACCATTGCGAAAGTTGCTTAACTTCCCAACCACTTGCGCCATCGAGATACTCAGATTAACCGAACGGTATTCGTTGAAGGTCATACAGGTTAACGCACCGACCTCGGCACATCCTGACGAGGTGATTAAGGTTATGTATGAGGATATAACCAAAGCCAATGAAAACGCGATCGAATCTAAAATGAGGAAATCTGTGGAAGTACTCGAGTAACCGGCATAGCTAATAGGATCTCCATGCTGAAGTGGCAATGGGCAGGGCACATTGTTCGGGCGAACCGATGGACGTTGGGTTCTTAAGGTGATTCAATGGAGACCTCGCACCGGGAAACGCAGTAACAGTAGACCCCTTACCAGGTGGACAGACGACATCAAGCGAGTCGGGGGAACCCACTGGAAGCGGAAAGTTCAAAATCGTTGTATTTGGAGATCCCTAGTGGATGCCTATATCCAGTAGTGAACGTCCATCACCTGATTATGATGATATGATGATGATGACTGCTACCACTATACATACAAGAGCAGTACTCCGACTTCATACAAGCGCCCGAATCGACGCACGCACACATACAAACGTCATTTCCGCGGCCGCTAACCAATCTTGGCAAGACATATCTACGCAGTGCCACGTCGCGCGCGGCCGAGACTGGTCGTTGGCCGAGTTGAGTTAGCTGCGCCGTGCCGCCCGCGCCGTCTGCGTCCATTTTTTTTTTTTTTATAAATGAATACAATTACTCCATAGGCGTATGCCCATGTCATTATTTAGTTTGACTTTTATTTAAAGTTTTGTTATACATTTGTTTGTGCACTCAGTGCGGCCTTTTATATTTAATCATGCAAACATGCGGCATGCTCATTTATGTCTACTTAAGTAATATAAATTTGGACATATTGTCCATCCCCTTTTTAATGAATATTCTATTATATGTATACGCATTTTTTTTATTGGTTTTTTTTCTTTTTTTTTTCTTTATTTTTTTTTCCACTGCGTACATTTCGATTCCGTAAGGTGGCAATAGTAAGTACACATACAATAAAAATCTACACAAATATGTTTTACATTTTGTAGGTACCAACCCTAGCGCTCCGCTCAGTCGTAGGCAGGGCTTGTTTACCGGTTAATTTTCAAACCTAAAGCAGTGTCAAGTACATTAGGAGCGTTTTATTTAGGTTTGGCTCTACCTTAACCTTAAAAAACCGGTTTTCCTATTAGAGCGAAATCAAATAGGTTTTGAATCAATTTAGCGGTTTTTAAAGGGTTTCATTTCACTCATTATGACAGCATCGATAATAAGTGAATAACTTGACTCACTAGACGCTAGTAAACGTGTCAATATAGCCAGAAACATATTAACGTGTCGTGTCGTGTCGTGTCGTCGTGGCGCGCCAGAAGCACATCGGTTTCATACATTTACTATGGCTAGAGACATATTTACGTATCGTGTCGTGTCGACGCTTTAACCTCTCTATCTCTCTCTAACCCATAATAAATGTATGAAACCGATGCGCCACGTCACGCCACGACACGTTAATATGTTTCTGGCTTAAATGCATCAATCTCTGAGCATTAACAAGTTGTGGCTTGATTAGTTCAAACAAAACGAACTTCAAGCGATGCCGACGCGTGCACGTGTCGCTCTGAATTAAACCGGTTTATTAAGGTTTTAGGTACCGCTTTCATTACGGACGCGCTCCGAACGAACCCTTTACTAAAAACCGGTATTAACCTTTATTTACCGGTATTTTTGAAACCGGTTTCAAGCCCTGGTCGTAGGTATCTATTTTAAGAAAACGGCTGAGCTACGCTCCTGCTCTTTATGTATTGTGCTGCTACTATATGTCTGTTAGTCGGAATATAAAAGCTTATTTTATTCATAATCCAGAGCGTAATAATTTATACCTTACACTGATCTTCATTGTTTCTGATGATCCATTCGGATTACTTATTCAAAAACAATCAATTCTCTAAATTTGGACATCAACTTCTCTGTCGCCGTGACTGTGAAAGAGGAAAACTCTTCGGTGCCACACCGTCTCCGAGGAAACAAATATTCAAATTAAAACTTTTAAGAGTCGATTAAGCGATGGGATAGAATTGTACCGCTTTAATTAAAAGCTGGAAACGAAAAAACCGGTCATGGCAATAAAGATTCGCTCCAATGAAAATGTAAGTCTGTGGGGAGTGGTGTCGTTAATGGAATTGGTACATTCAGGAGTTTCACTTACCATTTAATATTGTGTTAAACGATGGTTTTCTATCGGTTTCCTATTATTGAAATTCTACGCGGTAAATACACAATTCGGATGTCTTTGTGCGAGTTCGCCGAATCGAAGGGTGAGAGAATTATAATTCTTATTTTTTTCGCTTTCGAAAGTTTGCTTGTTTTGATTGTTGACAAATTTTCTTGAAAATTCAATAACTATTGTTAATTCAGTCTAATCATTGTCTTTAATTTTAATATCTTAAGATTGTAAAAATTTGAGTTTCTTATTGTTAAATACGGTTTGTATTATTGATAGAAATAGAAGAAAATTTTTACAATTACAAAGAAATCGTTAGGCTAATGGATGTGAAAACAGTTCACCAAATTCACTTGCCTTTGATTATGTTCGTATGTAAATTATACAAAAAATTACCAAGTCCTTTGTAGGTGATTTACCTACAAAGGACTTGGTAATTTTTTGTATGAGCGACTGCCCTAGCAATGTATCAATATTGTACTTAGTAATATTTAATGCTGAATGGCTGAATATTTGTAATGTCTATGAAAAAATACTCAGGAAATTTTGATAACGTCACAATCTTAAAAATTATCAGAACTCCTACTATATCATTCATCATCAATTGCGATTTTTCTAACAATTTAGTGTTATTAAAGTGTTTTTAATGCAAAAATAAATACAAATAATTTGTTGTCATCAGCCTGACAGGAAGTTTGCGAAGTGTTATTTTGTTCATTTACAAAAATCAAAGGATTAATTATCATACAGCCTTGCTGAAGCATGATCAGAATAATAAAATCCACTATTTTAGGCCTTCAGTGATTTGTTATAATAAAAATTAAGGCCAAATATGTCATAGTTTTAAGGAGTTTGCAATTAATATATTTCGATGTACTTACACAAATATTTTTTGTGTACATTTATTGTAATTAATTTTATGTATTTCTATATAGATAAACTTATATATGTACAGTATATATATTCTATCCGTTACCCTAGCATCCCGTAACACAAGAAATATAGTGCTTCCTTTGGGGCTAGGCTAATGAGGGCTACCGTTTTGTACATTGTATCGTTTGACGTCTCAATAACAGTCGTGTCACGTCACACACTAGTAAGACGCCATATTGTCCAGAAAAACGTTTTCGCGGCAACTTCAAAATGGAGTATTTCGATTTGGTTATTTTTACTGAAATACAAAACAGAATGATGAATATCCACTTTTCACGGACTCCATAAACATTAGTCAATAACGTGAGATCGTTTTCTAAAACTTTTCAAATACCCTATTGAGCAGCAGGCTCGAGAAAACACTCACACTTGAACGTCGAAATATATATAGGTAAGTACCTACATACAAATGAAATAGTTTGCGTGTTCGAATGAAATGAAATGAAAAAAACCTTTATTGGCCATCTTACACAAAAAAATACTATAAATTTAAAGAATAAATAAAAGAGGAACTTAACCTAAAAACAAAAAATATCAACATAAAACTAAGACGGCCAATCAGGACCCTGCCTCAGCTTATGCTGACACAGTGGGAGAATACTCTCACACTGCATCAGCGCTGGTATTCTGGCAGGGCCTGTGCGAGGACGTCTTAGGCGCTAACAAGCAACAAAACAATACATTTGTAACAATACATACAACAATGCTTAACTAATCCTAATTGTATTGCGCATACATACATACATATAAATACATGATATAAATATATATATTAGGGTGGTCCTTATTTTTCAACTTTCGAATTATCCTCCGGGCACTTTCTTATTTGATTATATACCTCTAAATACGAAATAGGTGTTTTTTTGTTTTTGATTTTGTTAAGATTTAGATGTCGCTACCAGCTGTCAATTTTTTACAAAAAGTGTTCAAATACAGCTTAAATGGTGATTCCATTAATTTAAAATTTAGGTACATAACATGTTACGTGCGAGTGAAACTAGCATAGACTATACCTTCTAATCCCCCTCCCCCCTCTCCGTTCCTCGACCCCCTCATTTGTACTACGATCGCCCCGCACTTCAGTTCTGTTAAGCAACAAGAGCGCACGTGTTGTTTTTGTAAAAGTTACAGTGAAGTGTTTCAATTTGCAATGGCGTCTACTAGTAGCGGATTCAGTATAACTACTAGAAATCAAAGTGAGATTTGGCTTATCGGTCAATTATTATCTGAATTAAGCCAATCAACCTTACCATCCATTGGCGAAGTGTTGCGATATTTTTTCTACTACAAAAATGAAGAAAAGAAAAGTATTCGTGAATCTGCGACTTTGACGGCTTGTGGGGTTATTAATTTGTGGGAAAAAGCTGGCATACCTATTCAATTAAAAAAACATGTCATCAGCAAAATTGAAAAGCTGTTCAAAGAATGGCAGAATCTAAAAAAAAATAAAGAAAACAAGAAAAAACGTTCAGAAGCATTGAAAACAAAAGAACAAAACTGGCAACAAAAGTTAGAAGATTTATTTGACATCGCTCATCGTGATGCTTTAAATATTATGACTTTAGAAGAAGATAAACAGTTTTTGTTAGCAGTGCGGCAAAATCGACGCCAATTTTTGATTGGTTCAGTCGACAGAAAAAGTTTAAACAAATGTAAGAAAATAAAAGAGAAAAAAGAACGGCTTGATAAATTGCGCGAGCGTGAAAACAAAGATATCTCGTCTATAACAGAAAAATGCTCATTGTCTTCATTATCATTTATTTCGTCATCGTCTGCCACAACAAGTGGGGAAGTAACTCCATCTGACCCCGAATTTATATCAAAATTGACGAAGATGCAACCACCTCAAAAACGAGCTCGAAAAGATATTATTAACAGTCAATTAGCTTCCAGTCTTGATGTTTCTAAATTGAGTGACAGAAAAGCAACTATGGTCGTGACATCTACTTTGAAAAGCGCAGGCTGTGATCCATCAGAATTTAATGTCAATAGATCTTCTATTCGTCGGCAGCGTGTCAAAAATCGCAAAGCTGTTGCAGAGTCGCTCAAAAGCGAGTTTAAACCTAGTTCGTCTTTAACAATTCATTGGGACGGTAAACTTATAGAAGATATTACTGGACACAAAACTGTAGATCGGCTGCCAATTTTGGTATCAGGACATGGAGTCGATCAATTACTCGCCGTCCCAAAATTAGAACGTGGAACAAGCGAAGCTTGTGCGTCGGCTGTCTACGACGCTATAAATTCATGGAATTTGAGCGATAAAGTAAAATGTTTGTGTTTTGACACTACTGCTGTAAATACCGGCTTAAGAAGTGGAGTATGCGTTCTCTTGGAGCGCAAAATGGATAAAAATATGCTTTGGTTTGCTTGTCGTCACCACATAATGGAAATTATGTTGTCAGGTGTAGTGGATCAATCGCTTGCCCCATCTAGTGGTCCTGATATACAATTATTCAAAAGATTTAAGAACAGTTGGGACTCTATTGACCAAAGCGACTTCAAAACAATAACAGATGACGCTGAGGCAAATATTCTTGCAGAAGTGGCCGCAGACAGGATTTCTTTTGCCAAAAAGCAACTTCAAGTACATCAACATCGAGATGACTACAAAGAAATGTTAAATCTTACAATCATATTCTTAGGAGGTGTTCCTGAAAAAGGCGTTTCATTTCGGAGACCTGCTGGTCTACATCGAGCTAGATGGATGGCAAGAGCCTTGTACTGTTTAAAAATTTATTTATTTAAGCATCAGTTAAAGCTAACGAAAAAGGACGAAAAGGCTGTGAGAGAAATATGTATTTTCACGGTGATGATTTATATCAAATATTGGTTTCAAGCCTCTACCAGTCAGTCAGCACCAAGAAACGACTTACAATTATTAAAAGACCTTAAAGCTTTTGAAAGTGTTAACAAAAATCTAGCTACTATTGCGCTGAAAAAGATTTTAAATCACTTGTGGTATTTGTCGGAAGAGCTGGTTTCGCTTGCATTTTTCGATGACGAACTTTCAGTCCAAGAGAAGAAAAAAATGGTAGAAGCACTCAAAATTGAAGGCACACATGATTGCTTAAAACGAATAAACCTTGACATGGCGACCATCCACGAAAAAAATATAGAAAACTTTGTGAGCAGTAATTCTTTAAAATTCTTCCAGGTCCTAGGTATCTCATCAGATTTTTTTTATAAAGACGTTGAAACCTGGAACGAAGACCCTGATTATATAGCTGCCAAAAATATTGTTCATTCATTGCGTGTAGTGAATGATATAGCTGAGCGTGGTGTTGCTTTAATGGAAGAATACAATAAATTAATTACCACAAATGAAGAACAAAAGCAATATTTGCTTTTGTTGGTAAAAGAGTATAGAAAAAAGTATCCCAATACTAACAAGTCAACCCTTGCATCTTAAAAGTAAATCATTCAGATTATTTTATTTCATAGCATCAACAAAAATTGTGTAATATTTTTAAGACCTGGTTAAAAAAAATAAAGGATTCTGAGAAAAACAAATTTTGGCTTTTTATTTAAAATTTAAACCTTGGTAGCGACCTCTAAATGTTATTAAAAAAATTCAAAAAAATTACTGTAATATTTTCTTAAGGTATATAACCAAATTACGTGGTGCCCCCCGAAATTAAAGAAAAAAAATATTTTCCTTAAGAATAAGGACCACCCTAATATATATATATATATACAGGGTGGAAACCCCGAATAGTGATGCCGCGTTCGTACAACAATGGTTATATCCAAATATACCCGCGCTTCACGGCTCACCGGACTCGATTAAAATATTATTATAACTATCGGATAACCGCGGAATTGTTGACCGCTGATTTATCACTCGGATGCGGCTGTGTACACAGTTCTATACAAAAAGCTATTAAACAATCGTGGTAATATTGTTCGACTTACTATTTTAAAGGAATTTTCTACGCCATATCTAAAGCCAGTAAACCGTATACCGGTTGATCGGTGACAATGACAATAAATTTATGTACGTATATATGGGTAAAGGAAAAAAAAATAGGTTCTTAATGTACACCTATATTTTCCCCTGAGAACAGAACAGATAAGGTCTATATTATTATAATTTTGGAGTTTTGTTTCACTATGTTAGTAACTGTAAGCATCTCATATTTTCTTTTGTTATCACGTCTGTTCGTTTTAAAACCTTATAGTCGTAATTGGCTTTCAAATTATATATCATTGATTGTAATTCCAATATACATATAAGCTGTGTACTGTCCCTTAAATAAATAAAAAAAATGATGTGGTGTCGTGGGACACCAGGTAGGAACGAAGTTACTTCGGCTAATGTAGAATCGACACAAATTGCAAACTCGCTTGTGTATGCGACTGTCACGCCTGCGCACGTCTTATTTAACGGTTTTATTCCACGCACTTTTTTCCACGGTTTTTTTCTTACGGTTTTACCATCACATTTTTTTCAGTTCGGTCGCGCAGCAAAATCCTTATCGCTCCAAGCCTGCCGTAAGGAACTTCGTCGCGCCCGCGCATGTCTCATTTAACGGTTTTATTCCACGCACTTTTCTCCACGGATTTTTTCTTCAGTCCAGTAAATGTAATCCAGTAATGCAGCCCCGTCGCTCTGCCACCCCCCTGGACTTAACCGCAGTTTAGTATAATATACGACAATAATCCAGTGTTGGTATAATGCCACAATAGTTTGGGGTTGCAGCCCCGTCGCTCTGTCACCCCCTGTTAAGTACTGACCTTGTTGTCATGTCTAGCTTAAGTTTACAGCAGATGACAGGCGTTCCTGGTCCACAGCTCGGCATAACGTCACAAATATCCAGATTTCGTGTAATGTCACAATATTCCAGTGCTGCACCCTCGTAGCTGTGCCACCCCCTACATACGCACCTTATTATCATGTCCCGCTAGCGTTCGTAAAGGATGCTAGGCAGGACTGGCCCACAGTTTAGAATAAACTACAATGTCACAATAATCCAGTGATGCACCCTCTTCGCTCTGCCACCTCCTGATAAGTACTCACCTTGTAATCATAATCATGTCTCACAGGCGTTACTGGTCCACAGCTTGATATAACTTCACAAGTATCCAGTGTTGGTGTAATATCACAATATTTCAGTGATGCACCCTCGTCGCTCTACCACCCCCTATAACTTCACACATATTCAGTATCGGTGTAATTGCACAATATTTCAGTGATGCACCCTTGTCGCTCTACCACCCCCTATAAATTCACACATATTCAGTGTTGGTGTTATATCACAATATTTCAGTGATGCACCCTCGTCGCTCTACCACCCCCGATAACTTCACACATATTCAGTGTTGCTGTAATAAAACAATATTTCAGTGATGCACCCTCGTCGCTCTACCACTCCCTATAACTTCACACATATTCAGTGTTGGTGTAATATCACAATATTTCAGTGATGCACCCTCGTCGCTCTACCACCCCCTATAACTTGACACATATTCAGTGTTGGTGTAATATAACAATATTTCAGTGATGCACTCTCGTGGCTCTACCACCCCCTATAACTTCACACATATTCAGTGTTGGTGTAATATCACAATATTTCAGTGATGCACCCTTGTCGCTCTACCACCCCCGATAACTTCACACATATTCAGTGTTGGTGTTATATCACAATATTTCAGTGATTCACCCTCGTCGCTCTACCACCCCCGATAACTTCACACATATTCAGTGTTGCTGTAATATAACAATATTTCAGTGATGCACCCTCGTCGCTCTACCACTCCCTATAACTTCACACATATTCAGTGTTGGTGTAATATCACAATATTTCAGTGATGCACCCTCGTCGCTCTACCACTCCCTATAACTTCACACATATTCAGTGTTGGTGTAATATCACAATATTTCAGTGATGCACCCTCGTCGCTCTACCACCCCCTATAACTTGACACATATTCAGTGTTGGTGTAATATAACAATATTTCAGTGATGCACTCTCGTGGCTCTACCACCCCCTATAACTTCACACATATTCAGTGTTGGTGTAATATCACAATATTTCAGTGATGCACCCTTGTCGCTCTACCACCCCCTATAACTTCACACGTATTCAGTGTTGGTGTTATATCACAATATTTCAGTGATTCACCCTCGTCGCTCTACCACCCCCGATAACTTCACACATATTCAGTGTTGCTGTAATATAACAATATTTCAGTGATGCACCCTCGTCGCTCTACCACTCCCTATAACTTCACACATATTCAGTGTTGGTGTAATATCACAATATTTCAGTGATGCACCCTCGTCGCTCTACCACTCCCTATAACTTCACACATATTCAGTGTTGGTGTAATATCACAATATTTCAGTGATGCACCCTCGTCGCTCTACCACCCCTTATAACTTCACACATATTCAGTGTTGGTGTAATATCACAATATTTCAGTGATGCACCCTCGTCGCTCTACCACTCCCTATAACTTCACACATATTCAGTGTTGGTGTTATATCACAATATTTCAGTGATTCACCCTCGTCGCTCTACCACTCCCTATAACTTCACACATATTCAGTGTTGGTGTAATATCACAATATTTCAGTGATGCACCCTCGTCGCTCTACCACCCCCTATAACTTCACACATATTCAGTATTGGTGTAATATCACAATATTTCAGTGATGCACCCTCGTCGCTCTACCACCCCCTATAACTTCACACATATTCAGTGTTGGTGTAATATCACAATATTTCAGTGATGCACCCTCGTCGCTCTCTCTCCTGCTGTAAGGAACTTCGTCGCGCCTGCGCACGTCTCATTTAACGGTTTTATTCCACGCATTTTTTCTTACGGTTTTACTATCACATTTTTTTCAGTTCGGTCGCGCAGCAAAATCCCTGTCCCCTCCAAGCCTGCCGTAAGGAACTTTCGTTCCAATAAATAAACCGAAATCCTACGTTGGCACCGACTCACTGTGGCAACTATGCTTACACGAACAAAGAAAGGTGACTCATTTCGTAAATGGAATTCTTTGGCCGCGCACGTGCTCCCTCCTTCCTACATCTGGGATCTTTTAAGAGAGGCGTGAAGAAGCATTTTTGCAGGCCGGCAAGGTGAGGATGGTTGGTGTAGCATTTTATAACTGTTGTACGCTGTATCAGCTATCTTTGCGTTAGGACTTTATCACCACTTAACAACAGGTGGGGTACAGTCATTTGCCAACCTGGCTATAAAAAAACCCAATCTAAAGGCATGGCATATGATCGATTGAAAAATAATCGATAGATCAACAGCTCGTCATGCCAATAGATAAATTTTCTATTTAATATCCCAGCGATCTATTGAATATCGATTTTATGACGCAACGATCTATTGTAAATTTTATTGAAATTTCGATCAAATGGCAAATTATACGTGGTTTTCGGTTAATTGCCATCAATATGGTGTAGAAAACCATAACTATTTTTTTCATCATAAGCTTGTCACATTACATGTTTCATTGTTATTAAAATTCAGATCTTATTTACAGTTATCGGGGGTTTAGTGGTAGAAAGATTGCCTACTACGCGGGCGGCCCGGGTTCGATTCGCAGCCGTTTAATGATTTAAAAAGTTTCACTTGAAACGTGGTTTTTACTCTTTGGAATCATTTATTTTTAAATACGTATTTTTTTGTACTGTGGCGAGTAATACGTTTAAGATTAATGGATTTGGACCTAATATCCTTTGCATTAGAATATTTTCAAAAACATTAGTTTTCAACTCATGCACAGATAGATCAGTAGGTTAATAAAATGTGGTAATTTTTAATAACAAGCTTTATAATTTCACAAAATAAATGTTTTAATCTAAAGTTAGAACTTTCATTTAACGGAGTAGCCGTCCCATCAATATTTTGGGTGTTTCTGACAGTTAATTAATTCCAAATAATATTTTAATAGTAACGGTTTTGATAAGTGTACAGAATTTGTTATACAGCGCCAATACAGTGCGTGCTATGTTCCGTGATAAATGAGTTAATTAACACGCTGATAGGTTTAAAATTTAACAATGGCGGTTATAATTAAATGCCGCTGTAATTAGATATCTGATTGTACCAAATAGTTTATATTTCTGTGACAATGGAATAACATTTTACGGCGCCCAATAAATTACCTCAGCTTGAGGATTGTGATTTTTCGGCGTTCGCCCGGATAGCGAAGGATGCGGGTTCGAGTCCCGTCTGCTGCCTGGTCCGCGTGGAATTTTTTCTAGTTATATTTTCATTGGTACAGCTTGACGATGTTCTTTAGCTCGATGGGAACGATGCCTGCGATTGCGGAAGTTAAGCAACTTTCGCATTGGTCGGTCATTATATGGGTAACCAAATCTTATTATTTCGAACTTTTTCGTGCTTCGGAAGGCACGTTAAATAAAACTAGTTTTTACGGGTTAATGCACGAAACTTTATTTATTTATTGACGTTTCGTAGCCTTTACAGGCTTCGTCGTCAGAATAAAACTTTTATTTAATTTGTCGACCTACCTTCGAAAGACTTGGCACGTTAAGCTGTTGGTCCCGGCTGCATCTGCAGTCGTTAGCATCCGCCAATCCGTACTGGGCCCGTGTGGTGGATCACGGTCTATTGTCCCTATCCCATTCATAGGAAAGGCCTGTGCTTCAGCAGCACAGACATTAATACACTGATGATTGTACTCAGTGTTAGTAGATCCCAATCACGAAGAGAGCTGAAGTGGCAGAAGAATGTGCCATTTCAGGCATCATTGTCTTGGTTGCATAAACCCTGTAACATATTCTATGGAGTCTCCAAACCTCACTGACTATGTTGCTTTCATAGGGCAAGTTAGAGCAAAAATAAATACCATTTTTTACTACTCTGTCCAGGAGCCGGAAAGATAAATAAGGTTAAAGACGCTAAAGCTAAAGCTATGTGAATGCGGACTCGATGAAGGAACAACTGAGCATATTTTCTTTAGTTGCCCAAAATACCCTGTTTCACTCTATGACATCCTTTCACGATAAATTCCCAAACCTATGAATTTTAAAACCCTCTTTATCTATGTTAACTCTCCCTTTATTAACCTACTTTGTGAATATATATCCAAAAATAATATACTCTTGTAATTGTTTGTCTCTAGACTAACCAACTAATATTACTAACTTTTTATTGATTTTTTCTCTAGCTTTCAGATAAGATAACATATATCCAATTTCAAAATTTCAAGTTTTCATTTCGCCGCCATTTTGCAAAAAGAAGAAGATAAATAAGTCGTAGGATAATTCGTCAAATCGAATCCTCTAGAAAATCCGAGGATCGTCGATAATAAGGATAAGTTATAGGGATAATAAGGAACAAAGCTACTTTAACAGTCGGGACCCATTAGATATTCAAGAATACATAATATTTTTCAATAATGGGTCCCGACTGTTAAAGTAGCTTTGTTCCTTATTAACGGAATTATAGACTACTGGACTTGTTTTTTTCTTTTCAGTTTTTATTTGAAGTTATATAAATAAGTCGTAGGATAATTCGTCAAATCGAATCCTCTAGAAAATCCGAAGATCGCCGATAATTCGACAATGGCGATGAGATTTCTCGATACTCACTGAAAGAAGATAGGATTTTTTCGAAAACATGAGTCGCCTCAGTGAGATTGCGAAAAGAATCGTTGGCTTATTATTAATATTCGGTTCACAGTATGCCGTTAAGCTCCTCTAACTACACACATCAAAAGTGTCTAGGGATCAAGCATTTTTATGCGGATTTCTTGAGATTGAGATGTGGTTTTGTAATAAATTTATGATTTTATAAATTTATATGGATCCTTTTTGGTGCATTTCATAATTTGAATCAGGAACTGTGAATCAAATTCGAGTAAAAGATGAAAATCAGCTGTCAATATTTTCCCTATAAAAACATACAACGCATTGAAGACATTATTAGTGCTACTGTTTCCCTACTACTGATTAAAACCAACGTTATTATGGAGCGGCGACGTCATTTAAGCAGGGAAGAAATGCTCAGAGCCGTGGGAATGATAGAAGCTGGTTCCCGGCAACGTACTGTGGCTTTAGCTCTGAATACAAGTCAGAGTGTTATCAGTCGACTTTGGACACGATACCGAAGCACTGGTACCGTGGCTGAGCGCCATGGAGGACGGTATCGCTGCACCACACGGAGACAAGACCGATACATTCAAATCTTAACTCGAAGAGCTCCAACAATAACCGCCATGATGTTAGCCGTGAGGCTTCATCACTCTTCAGGGAACTTAATTAGCGACCAAACAGTCAGAAACCGCTTGCATGAAGTGAACCTTCATTCCCGAAGACCGCTACGGGTACCACCTATAGCAATGCACAATCGTAGGATTCGATATCAATGGGCTCTTGAACACAGAAATTGGGCAGAAGAACAATGGCGTTTCGTGTGCTTTTCTGATGAGTCTCGTTTTGGTATGAGACCGGATACAAGACGTATACGACACTGGAGAACCCCTGGACGCCAACAGCGATTAAAATCCTGCCAGGAAGTCCATCCTTATAGTGGTGGAACCATCATGGTATGGGCGGGTATTTGGATCGGCGGAAGAACTGAGTTGATTTGGATCAGAGGCAACCTCAACGCTCAAATTTATGCTGAGACGATTGTATCAGACGTCATCGTTCCTCTACAAGTGCAAATCGGTCCCTTATTTCAGTTAATGCATGATAATGCACGACCGCACACCGCAAGAGTTGTAAGACAGACTCTCGCCGCAGCTAACATCAATGTCCTGCCCTGGCCTGCTCAGTCGCCAGACTTGAACCCGATTGAGCATGCATGGGATATGCTACAGAGAAGAGCTCTGCCGAATATGGAGGGTATCCAGTCGCAAGAAGACCTTTTTTTGTTGTTGCAACGAACATGGGCGGCCATTCCACAGCGTGATTTGGATGAACTCATTTTGAGTATGCCAAACCGATGTTCTTGTGTTGTTAGTGTTCGCGGTAGAAATACGGATTATTAATTGTTTAAGTTACCCAATAAAATTTTAGAGAAAACTGTTATTTCAGTCTTTTTTTCGAACTTTTGTGTTAGTGGTTCAAATGTCAAAAATCCCTTTATTAGGAAAATGGCAAATTTCTTTATTAATGCAAAGGTGACTTGGTTTATCGTTACTGTGACAAACGAAAACACTTTATTTGATGAATCCTTAAAGAAAATTTTAATTAATATCAATCAGGAGAAAAGTTATTGCAAAAATATATGTTGATCCCTAGACACTTTTGATGTGTGTATATTGCCATGACTTGATCGAGACATTTCCCTTCAGTGCAACATCCGTTTGTGATACGCTTTCTTACATAAAATTAAAAAAAAAACAAATTCAATATCGTTTATTCAGTCTAGGCAGTCTATTGTAACAACAAGCACTTGTGAATGTCGAAAAGCTACGCCATGGGTTCGCAAATCTACGGCGGGAGACCAAGTACTGAGAAGAATCGGCAAGAAACTCAGCAAAGGGCTGTTTTTTCTCCCTGTATTATACATAGGGTCGTCAAATAGAAAAATGATTTCATTTTAGATATCTCATGAAGTCACCCTCCAATTGTTTTAAGTTATCATTAGCCAAAACAGCAGAGGAGACCATTGTATCGAATAGATATTTTGAAAGTGTATTCAAACCTAAAGTCAAATGATCGATTTGTGTTTATTTGTGTATTTCGTGTAAATTAGTATTCATGGTACAAGCTCAGCCTGATTTAGGGCTAATTGTTGGAGTCAGTTGCCCGGAATTTATTATTGCTAACTACGACAATAATGAATAGGAAGCTGAGAAATATTATAAGTACAGTGTTTTAGGATTATTTGTGTTAGTTTGATGTAAATTAAAGGGTTATACGCAGTTAAAAAGTATTTTTTTATACATTGCAGTTTCGGATTGTACGTATTGTATACGGTACGCTCATACTAACATCAAATAAAATATAATCCAATTCAACTACATAAGCAACTCTGACACACGCTCACGTCTGTAAATAACATTCAATCGAGCGAGCGAGACAGAACTGTATGCTTCAAAGCAGAGCGAGCGAAACGGCGAATCAGCTTCCGAGTGCGAACGGCTGAGCTGTATTGTTGTCCTTTTCTTGATATCAGGGGGTGATTAGTGATCGATACTGATGCCAAAAATGCAATCAGTAAATTTTTTGTCTGTCTGTCTGTCTGTGTGTATGTTCCTTATAGAAACAAAAACTACTCGACGGATTTTAACGAAACTTGGTACAATTATTCTTCATACTCATGGGCAGGTTATAGTATACTTTTCATCACGCTACAATCAATAGCAGCAGAGTAGTGAAGGGAAATGTTGGGAAAACGGGAGAAGTTACTCCATTTTTTAAGCTTCCGTCGCGTGTGCAGCCTTAATGGTTAAAGTTACATAGAAATCATGTATGACGGAAATATTCTACATAAAATTGTCTAAAAAATATCCCGGAACAGCATATGTCTATCTTTTATGGTTGACTCACAATAATACGTGTAATTCTATAAATAAAGCCATTGTTTATAGCATAAGCCTGAGAACAAAAACTATAGTTTACACTACAGCTCTACACCGAAGCGAAGCGAGGGCGGGCCACTAGTTATTATTATTATTAAAAATAATCTTTTCATTCATAAACATAAACCTTATGCATAAACCGTGAACCACTATTTTCTAACCCTAACAAGAACTTTTATATTAAGTTACTTTCTGCTACGGAACCCTTCATGGGCGCATCCGACTCCCACATGACCGCTTTTTTATATAACGCGCAATAAATTACCATACCCGATGTGATGTTTAGATATTAAGATTCCTCAGTTTGACACCCTTTTGACATCAAAAAACAAATTACCAAATTACTGAAACTACATGAAATAGAGTATTTGACAGTATTAAAAATAAAGTGCCAGTTGTTATCATCTGTGTTTAGAATGAATATTGGCAGGGGTTTTTACTATTTTTACAAAAAATATATTCATAATTTTACTAAAAACCCACGAAAAAGATAATATCTTATCTGGTGGAGCCTAAAATGACGTCACACGCAAGTAAACTTCCGGTTTAAGTGACATTACATTGTATCGTTTGACGTCTCAATAACAGGTGTGTGACGTCACATACTAGTAAGACGCCATATTGTCCAGAAAAACGTTTTCGCGGCAACTTGAAAATGGAGTATTTCGATTTGGTTATTTTTACTGAAATACACAACAGAATGATGAATATCCACTTTTTACGGACTCCATAAACATTAGTCAATAACGTGAAATCGTTTTCTAAAACTTTTTAAATACCCTATTGAGCAGCAGGCTCGAGAATGCACTCACACTTAAACGTCGAAATATAAGCATATATATATATATATATATATATATATATATATATAAGCCTTTATTGCTGTTTCTTTTTACAAAAAACTATGCCTACTTGCTAAAAACTAAATATACATTTTAATTTGTGTTAAAGTGATCGGCAACTGGTTGCTTATGTTGAACAGCTTGTCTGTCGACAAAGGCCTCCTCTAAAGATTTCCACGTATTCCTGTCTCTTGCTAATCGGCTCCATGCTGGGCCAGCTATTTTCCGCAAGTCGTCTTCCCATCTTTTGTTTTGTCTGCCTCTACTTCTTTTTCCATCCCATGGGTACCATTCTGTTACTAACCTACTCCATTTTTCTATACTTTCTCTCGACATATGTCCCGTCCAACGCCATTTGAGCTGTCTGTAGGCTGTGTGTGCATTTTTAAATTTGGTCTTTTTCTTAATTATTTGTAATTTTACTCTATCCCTCCTTTTTATACCCAAGATGCTTCTTTCCATCCATCCATCGAAATATAAGTACCTACATACAAATGAAATAGTTTGCGTGTTCGAATAGTGATGCCGCGTTCGTACAACAATGGTTATATCCAAATATACCCGCGCTTCACGGCTCACCGGACTCGATTAAAATATTATTATAACTATCGGATAACCGCGGAATTGTTGACCGCTGATTTATCACTCGGATGCGGCTGTGTACACAAAAAGTTATTAAACAATCGTGGTAATAGGTTTTGTTCGACTTACTATTTTAAAGGAATTTTCTACGCCATATCTAAAGCCAGTAAACCGTATACCGGTTGATCGGTGACAATGACAACAAAATGTATACATGTATGTATATATGGGTAAAAGAAAAAATTAGGTTCTTAATTAATTAAAGTCCTTAAAACCTTAATTAAGGTTGTGGCGGCGACATCTATATGCCCCACATATATACAACGGATGGAGGAAATCATTACTCACCATCCTCAAGAGATGGCGTTACCTGCACTGCGATCAATAATAGTATGGAAGCCTACAACGCGCAAATGAAATGCAGAAGCTTACTCTTCATATATACGATGCCCGACCAACATCAGAGGGCCGCGGCTCCCGAGCTACCATCATCCAGCTCGGAGGAAGATCTTCCCCTTTGGCCTTCCTACAAGGTCTATCTAATATATAAAATTCTCGTGTCGCGGTGTTTGTGGTTAAACACCTCCGAAACGGCTTTCCCGATTCTCATGAAATTTTGTGTGCATATTGGGTAGGTCTGGGAATCGGACAACATCTATTTTTCATCCCCCTAAATGTAAAGGGTAATCCACCCCTATTTTTTTTGTTTAATTTTAGATTTTTAAATTTTTTTTAATTATTTTTTTTATGATACATCGTACAAAAATACATTCAACCATAAATTTCACCCTTCTACCACCAACTCCTATTTTTTTAAGGCGGTACGAAGTTCGCTGGGACAGCTAGTATTATTATAATTTTGGTGTTTTGTTTCACTATGTTAGTAGCTGTCAGCATCTCATATTTTCTTTTGAAATCACGTCCGTTCGTTTTAAAACCTTATTGTAATCTGTGGATAGTCGTAATTGGCTTAAAAAATATACAGGGTGTTACAAAAATACAAATAAAGCTTGAAGGGCGTTGAAGTACATCATATAAGGAGTCTTCTCTAATTTTCTTAAAATATTTACATGAAGTTTTATTTTTTTATAAAAACAGTTATTTTTAACAATTAATAAAAACATCGATCATTATAAGACACGTCACTAGTTCGAGGATCATTAAAAATAACTGTTTTTATAAAAAGCTAAAACTTCATGCAAATATTTTAAGAAAATTAGAGAAGACTCCTTATATGATGTACTTCAACGCCCTTCAAATTTATTTGTATTTTTGTAACACCCTGTATATCATTGATTGTAATTCCAATATACATATAAGCTGTGTACTGTCCCTTAAATAAATAAATAAACCGAAATCCTACGTTGGCACCGACTTACTGTGGCCACTATGCCTACACGAACAAAGAAATTTGGTGACTCATTTCGTAAATGGAATTCTTTGGCCGCGCACGTGCTCCCTCCTTCCTACATCTGGGATCTTTTAAGAGAGGCGTGAAGAAGCATTTTTGCAGGCCGGCAAGGTGAGGATGGTTGGTGTAGCATTTTATAACTGTTGTACGCTGTATCAGCTATCTTTGCGTTAGGACTTTATCACCACTTAACAACAGGTGGGGTACAGTCATTTGCCAACCTGGCTATAAAAAAACCCAATCTAAAGGCATGGCATATGATCGATTGAAAAATAATCGATAGATCAACAGCTCGTCATGTCAATAGATAAATTTTCTATTTAATATCCCAGCGATCTATTGAATATCGATTTTATGACGCAACGATCTATTGTAAATTTTATTGAAATTTCGATCAAATGGCAAATTATACGTGGTTTTCGGTTAATTGCCATCAATATGGTGTAGAAAACCATAACTATTTTTTTCATCATAAGCTTGTCACATTACATGTTTCATTGTTATTAAAATTCAGACCTTATTTACAGTTATCGGGGGTTTAGTGGTAGAAAGATTGCCTACTACGCGGGCGGCCCGGGTTCGATTCGCAGCCGTTTAATGATTTAAAAAGTTTCACTTGAAACGTGGTTTTTACTCTTTGGAATCATTTATTTTTAAATACGTATTTTTTTGTACTGTGGCGAGTAATACGTTTAAGATTAATGGATTTGGACCTAATATCCTTTGCATTAGAATATTTTCAAAAACATTAGTTTTCAACTCATGCACAGATAGATCAGTAGGTTAATAAAATGTGGTAATTTTTAATAACAAGCTTTATAATTTCACAAAATAAATGTTTTAATCTAAAGTTAGAACTTTCATTTAACGGAGTAGCCGTCCCATCAATATTTTGGGTGTTTCTGACAGTTAATTAATTCCAAATAATATTTTAATAGTAACGGTTTTGATAAGTGTACAGAATTTGTTATACAGCGCCAATACAGTGCGTGCTATGTTCCGTGATAAATGAGTTAATTAACACGCTGATAGGTTTAAAATTTAACAATGGCGGTTATAATTAAATGCCGCTGTAATTAGATATCTGATTGTACCAAATAGTTTATATTTCTGTGACAATGGAATAACATTTTACCGCGCCCAATAAATTACCTCAGCTTGAGGATTGTGATTTTTCGGCGTTCGCCCGGATAGCGAAGGATGCGGGTTCGAGTCCCGTCTGCTGCCTGGTCCGCGTGGAATTTTTTCTAGTTATATTTTCATTGGTACAGCTTGACGATGTTCTTTAGCTCGATGGGAACGATGCCTGCGATTGCGGAAGTTAAGCAACTTTCGCATTGGTCGGTCATTATATGGGTAACCAAATCTTATTATTTCGAACTTTTTCGTGCTTCGGAAGGCACGTTAAATAAAACTAGTTTTTACGGGTTAATGCACGAAACTTTATTTATTTATTGACGTTTCGTAGCCTTTACAGGCTTCGTCGTCAGAATAAAACTTTTATCTAATTTGTCGACCTACCTTCGAAAGACTTGGCACGTTAAGCTGTTGGTCCCGGCTGCATCTACGTCTGTTAAGCTAGCATGGCAAAGTGAGCAGAATCGTTTAAAATAAAGTGCATCAATTAGTGCTTATTTAGTGCTAATTTAGTGCCAAAACCGGAAATTTAATGCTCTCATAGTTTAGCGAAAAATTAGAACACTGCCAGCTTTTAATTAAGCTAGCAGTGTATTCCCTGAAACGCCTATAATAACGCGGTTTAGAACTAAAGCAATGCATAGGGAATTTAGTGCTTAATGAATGCTGGCAGTATCTGATGATTTTTTTTTTAAATAAAAAATATTTTATTTTTTATCAATAAAAACTGCCAGTATGACAGTCTGAGCAAGTGACCGGTTCGAATACATCACTCTGGATCGAAGATCTATGATAATCAACGGTTAATAATTTAGTGCTCAATGAGTGCTGCCAGTATGTGATAAAAAATTAGGAAATTTTATTTTTTTAATTTTTTTATTAATAAAAACTGCTAGTTTGACAGTCTGAGCAAGTGACAGTGTTGAATACATCACTCTGGATCGAAGATTTATGATAGTCAACGGTTAATCATTTAGTGCTCAATGAGTGCTGCCAGTATGTGATAAAAAATTAGTAAATTTTATTTTCTTAAATTTTTTATCAATATAAACTGCTAGTATGACAGTCTGAGCAAGTGACCGGGTTGAATACATCACTCTGGATCGAAGATTTATGATAGTCAACGGTTAATAATTTAGTGCTCAATGAGTGCTGCAAGTATGTGATAAAAAATAACGAAATTTTAATTTTTAAAATTTTTTATCAATATAAACTGCTAGTATGACATCTGAGCAAGTGACCGGGTTGAATACATCACTCTGGATCGAAGATCTATGATAATCAACGGTTAATAATTTAGTGCTCAATGAGTGCTAACAGTATGTGATATAACATTTGGAGTTTTTTATTTTTTATTAATAAAAACTGCTAGTTTGACAGTCTGAGCAAGTGATCGGGTTGAATACATCACTCTTGATCGAAGATTTATGATAGTCAACGGTTAATAATTTAGTTCTCAATGAGTGCTGCCAGTATGTGATAAAAAATAACGAAATTTTAATATTTTAAATTTTTTTTCAATATAAACTGCTAGTATGACAGTCTGAGCAAGTGAAAGGGTTGAATACATCACTCTATACAGAGCACTCATTGAGCACTAAATTATTAACCGTTGATTATCATAGATCTTCGATCCAGAGTGATGTATTCAACCCGGCCACTTGCTCAGACTGTCATACTAGCAGTTTATATTGATAAAAAAATTAAAAAATTTAAATTTCGTAATTACATATCACATACTGGCAGCACTCATTGAGCACTAAATTATTAACCGTTGATTATCATAGATCTTCGATCCAGAGTGATGTATTCAACCCTGTCACTTGCTCAGACTGTCATACTAGCAGTTTATATTGATAAAAAATTTAAAAAATTAAAATTTCGTTATTTTTTATCACATACTGGCAGCACTCATTGAGCACTAAATTATTAACCGTTGACTATCATAAATCTTCGATCCAGAGTGATGTATTCAACCCTGTCACTTGCTCAGACTGTCATACTAGCAGTTTATATTAATAAAAAAATTAAAAAATTAAAATTTCGTTATTTTTTATCACATACTGGCAGCACTCATTGAGCACTAAATGATTAACCGTTGACTATCATAAATCTTCGATCCAGAGTGATGTATTCAACCCGGTCACTTGCTCAGACTGTCATACTAGCAGTTTATATTGATAAAAAATTTAAGAAAATAAAATTTCCTAATTTTTTACCACATACTGGCAGCACTCATTGAGCACTAAAATATTAACCGTTGATTATCATAGATCTTCGATCCAGAGTGATGTATTAAACCCGGCCACTTGCTCAGACTGTCATACTAGCAGTTTTTATTAATAAAAAATAAAAAAATCCGAATGTTTTATCACATACTGGCAGAACTCATTGAGCACTAAATTATTAACCGTTGATTATCATAGATCTTCGATCCAGAGTGATGTATTCAACCCGGCCACTTGCTCAGACTGTCATACTAGCAGTTTATATTGATAAAAAATTAAAAAAATTAAAATTTCGAAATATTTTATCATATACTGGCAGCACTCATTGAGCACTAAATTATTAACCGTTGACTATCATAAATTTTCGATCCAGAGTGATATATTCAACCCTGTCACTTGCTCAGACTGTCATACTAGCAGTTTATATTGATAAAAAATTTAAAAAATTAAAATTTCGTTATTTTTTATCACATACTGGCAGCACTCATTGAGCACTAAATTATTAACCGTTGATTATCATAGATCTTCGATCCAGAGTGATGTATTCAACCCTGTCACTTGCTCAGACTGTCATACTAGCAGTTTATATTGATAAAAAAATTAAAAAATTAAAATTTCGTTATTTATTATCACATACTGGCAGCACTCATTGAGCACTAAATTATTAACCGTTGACTATCATAAATCTTCGATCCAGAGTGATGTATTCAACCCGGTCACTTGCTCAGACTGTCATACTAGCAGTTTATATTGATAAAAAATTTAAAAAATTAAAATTTCGTTATTTTTTATCACATACTGGCAGCACTCATTGAGCACTAAATGATTAACCGTTGACTATCATAAATCTTCGATCCAGAGTGATGTATTCAACCCGGTCACTTGCTCAGACTGTCATACTAGCAGTTTATATTAATAAAAAATTTAAGAAAATAAAATTTACTAATTTTTTATCACATACTGGCAGCACTCATTGAGCACTAAATTATTAACCGTTGATTATCATAGATCTTCGATCCAGAGTGATGTATTCAACCCAGTCACTTGCTCAGACTGTCATACTAGCAGTTTATATTGATAAAAAATTAAAAAAATTAAAATTTCCTAATTTTTTATCACATACTGGCAGCACTCATTGAGCACTAAATTATTAACCGTTGATTATCATAGATCTTCGATCCAGAGTGATGTATTCGAACCGGTCACTTGCTCAGACTGTCATACTAGCAGTTTTTATTGATAAAAAATAAAATATTTTCTATTTTTCAAAATTTTCATCAGATACTGCTAGCACTCATTAAGCACTAAATTCCCTAGCATTGCTTTAGTTCTATACCGCGTTAATATAGGCGTTTCAGGGAATACACTGCTAGCTTAATTAAAAGCTGGCAGTGTTCTAATTTTTCGCTAAACTATGAGAGCATTAAATTTCCGGTTTTGGCACTAAATTAGCACTAAATAAGCACTAATTGATGCACTTTATTTTAAACGATTCTGCTCACTTTGCCATGCTAGCTTAACAGACGTGCTGCATCTGCAGTCGTTAGCATCCGCCAATCCGTACTGGGCCCGTGTGGTGGATCACGGTCTATTGTCCCTATCCCATTCATAGGAAAGGCCTGTGCTTCAGCAGCACAGACATTAATACACTGATGATTGTACTCAGTGTTAGTAGATCCCAATCACGAAGAGTGCTGAAGTGTCAGAAGAATGTGCCATTTCAGGCATCATTGTCTTGTATGCATAAACCCTGTAACATATTCTATGGAGTCTCCATACCTCACTGACTATGTTGCTTTCATAGGGCAAGTTAGAGCAAAAATAAATACCATTTTTTACTACTCTGTCCAGGAGCCGGAAAGATAAATAAGGTTAAAGACGCTGAAGCTAAAGCTATGTGAATGCGGACTCGATGAAGGAACAACTGAGCATATTTTCTTTAGTTGCCCAAAATACCCTGTTTCACTCTATGACATCCTTTCACGATAAATTCCCAAACCTATGAATTTTAAAACCCTCTTTATCTATGTTAACTCTCCCTTTATTAACCTACTTTGTGAATATATATCCAAAAATAATATACTCTTGTAATTGTTTGTCTCTAGACTAACCAACTAATATTACTAACTTTTTATTGATTTTTTCTCTAGCTTTCAGATAAGATAACATATAGCCAATTTCAATATTTCAAGTTTTCATTTCGCCGCCATTTTGCAAAAAGAAGAAGATAAATAAGTCGTAGGATAATTCGTCAAATCGAATCCTCTAGAAAATCCGAGGATCGCCGATAATAAGGATAAATTATAGGGATAATAAGGAACAAAGCTACTTTAACAGTCGGGACCCATTAGATATTCAAGAATACATAATATTTTTCAATAATGGGTCCCGACTGTTAAAGTAGCTTTGTTCCTTATTAACGGAATTATAGACTACTGGACTTGTTTTTTTCTTTTCAGTTTTTATTTGAAGTTATATAAATAAGTCGTAGGATAATTCGTCAAATCGAATCCTCTAGAAAATCCGAGGATCGCCGATAATTCGACAATGGCGATGAGATTTCTCGATACTCACTGAAAGAAGATAGGATTTTTTCGAAAACATGAGTCGCCTCAGTGAGATTGCGAAAAGAATCGTTGGCTTATTATTAATATTCGGTTCACAGTATGCCGTTAAGCTCCTCTAACTATATTGCCATGACTTGATCGAGACATTTCCCTTCAGTGCAACATCCGTTTGTGATACGCTTTCTTACATAAAATTAAAAAAAAAACAAATTCAATATCGTTTATTCAGTCTAGGCAGTCTATTGTAACAACAAGCACTTGTGAATGTCGAAAAGCTACGCCATCGGTTCGCAAATCTACGGCGGGAGACCAAGTACTGAGAAGAATCGGCAAGCTGTTTTTTCTCCCTGTATTATACATAGGGTCGTCAAATAGAAAAATGATTTCATTTTAGATATCTCATGAAGTCACCCTCCAATTGTTTTAAGTTATCATTAGCCAAAACAGCAGAGGAGACCATTGTATCGAATAGATATTTTGAAAGTGTATTCAAACCTAAAGTCAAATGATCGATTTGTGTTTATTTGTGTATTTCGTGTAAATTAGTATTCATGGTACAAGCTCAGCCTGATTTAGGGCTAATTGTTGGAGTCAGTTGCCCGGAATTTATTATTGCTAACTACGACAATAATGAATAGGAAGCTGAGAAATATTATAAGTACAGTGTTTTAGGATTATTTGTGTTAGTTTGATGTAAATTAAAGGGTTATACGCAGTTAAAAAGTATTTTTTTATACATTGCAGTTTCGGATTGTACGTATTGTATACGGTACGCTCATACTAGCATCAAATAAAATATAATCCAATTCAACTACATAAGCAACTCTGACACACGCTCACGTCTGTAAATAACATTCAATCGAGCGAGCGAGACAGAACTGTATGCTTCAAAGCAGAGTGACCGAAACGGCGAATCAGCTTCCGAGTGCGAACGGCTGAGCTGTATTGTTGTCCTTTTCTTGATAACAAAATGGCGATTACGTAAATAGCATTCACGAAAAAACCGTGATTTTTAGGGTAAAAAAGTTTTTACAGTTTTACGAATGAGAAGTGTTGCCGAGGCATTTGTTATTTGATTTTGAATTATTTGTGTTCTTTATAAAAGCACCGTGGGCATTGTTTTATCTTTATAACACAGAATATATAAGCAATATTGCACGCCTCAAAACGCGTAAGCGTGTGGGAGTGCTTTATTGTCGATAGGCCGCTATATGACGATTTTACAATATAAAATCGCTCTTATCTCCCAAGTTAGACACTAAATCAATAAAAAATAGGTAAATTTAAAAAATCAAAAAACCCGACTTCTTAATTATACATCAAATAAAAACTGAAAAGCAAAAAACAAGTCCAGTAGTCTATAATTCTGTTAATAAGGAACAAAGCTACTTTAACAGTCGGGACCCATTAGATATTCAAGAATACATAATATTTTTCAATAATGGGTCCCGACTGTTAAAGTAGCTTTGTTCCTTATTAACAGAATTATAGACTACTGAACTTGTTTTTTTCTTTTCAGTTTTTATTTGAAGTATAATTAAAGTAGTCGGGTTATTGATTTTTTAAATTTACCTTTTTTATTTCACACTTTTTAGTTACCTAGTTAGATCTTAAGACGGTATATACCGTAGTCTTGTTACTTCAGTAAGGGAATTAATATCGCGGGAATTATTAAGTAACTTGCGGTGGTCTAAAAGATTGATTTATTAAGACATATAGAGACTTTACCAGCGGGGTCAAGGCTACAGATGGGCCTTTTTCTGCCCTTTTTCACAAAAATGTGTGAAGTTAAATCAAGTCGTTACATAAATATTTAATGTATGTAAATTTTATAGAAAACTAGCCTTTATTCAAAAAGTCATCTTTTGTTTATGTTCTTTTTTTAGTAGTTTAGCAGTAAATAAATTTAATAAAAAAATAAACCATATTTTAAGGTTCACTTGTAGCAATTTTGCTAAATCTCAATTCAAATGCAACTAGATTAAAATGAAAAAAATTACATTGACGTTTTTACACTTTTCTACGGGTTAAATCTGGTTTTGGTTGAATCGAAACATAGCAAATTTTCTGCAACTGGGGCCAAAATTGCAATATTTCAATATGTAAAGCGCCATCATACCGATCGGATATAGCAATGCCGATTATATACAAATCCACTAGTGGACACATTTCCAGAGGTCGCGACATCTCATTAGTCATCCCAGTGGGCATATGAGAGAGGGATACAACTCATACAACGCCGTCCCACATAAGACTGTTACTCCACTACAGATGTGTCCGGGAAAGCGAAGCAGCAAACAGGGGTTTTTGGAGTTTACTCCTTAAGAATCGATTTGCATATATAAGGGGCCCGGTATGAGAAAAATGTGAGGAGTAAAATCTATCGATGAATGACCTCGTTACGTTTTTGGTGCGTATCCTATGTCGCGCAACTTTGACAAACAAAGATGACGGATTGACATTAACCACTTGTCACTGTAATTAATAATGCAGACAATGTAGATTTAATTAATATTTATAAAAATGATAATAGTCTGATAATAATAATTACATAATTTATCAACATTCCTAATGATATATTTATGCACATCTGAAATTGACTATTGTAAAAAGTTTAATGTAAAATATTTCGTCGATTAGTTATAATAAATGTATATCCCCACCTGATGTTAAGTGAAGGTGAAGTCCAGACGCGAAGATAGCTGATACAGCAGTTCTACCTGCCACACCAGCCATCCTCACTCTGCCGGCCTGCATGTTGCTTCTTCACGCCTCTTTTAAAGGATCCCAGGTTGTAAGAGGGAGGGAACACGTGAGCTGGCAGAGCATTCCATTTACTGATAGTGCGACAAAGAAATGAGTTACCAAATTTCTTTTATAATTTAACAAATAGGAATGCAGTGCGGATCAGAGCAATGCAATCCTATTGGCTGCCTAGCATAAATAACGTAATCCTATTAGAGGTATTTACCTAACCTTACCTGACAACGCTTGGTTATCCAGCATAGCTTTAGCTAAAAGACAGTGCAAGGCACTAGGTCCAGCGAGGAAACTATGAGCAACAGAAATCAGACATCAGGTTTCTTTGGTACTGGTGTCTCCCCTAGGTTGGTGAGGCATTGGGCAGCCATTCGGCAACGGATTACCGTAGCATATTTACCATTATCGGATGCGGTGCGGGTGCGTTCGGAGTGCTGCGCTGCGTTTCTTTATTTATTTATTTATATATACATATATATGTCGGAGAGCGACTATTCACTTTGTCATTAGCGTTCACGGGCTTAGTGGGCGTCATTGGGGCTTGATACAGGCACGAAACCAAACAATCACTCGATCACTGTCCGTACAATTTTAATTGCGTTCTTTTAACAAAAACAAAATAAAAATCCTTCACACACACTTTACACTAAGGAATACTTAAATAACGTAACAACCGAGCAGCTGGTTCAAGGTACCAATCTGACTTCACTGAACTACCGTATCACCTTTCTAGTAATGACCCGCAAAAATCAGTTCCTCGCCTTTATATACGCGCAAAAACTACCTCCCACCTGTGAAAATACAGATGGCGCCTCGACCCCACTCGAGGCACGCGCTCTGCTCTGATTGGACGCGACATAAGATGATTTATAAGAGACTTTTATTAAATTATTAAGTTACTGAACGATACAAAAATTCTAATTAATTAAATCAAATTAAATTAAGATTTTATAAAATTATTTAAAGTGTAAACAAAAGTCTTTTCGCAATTGGCATTCAACAAGAAACTCTACTCGTCACATCCTCCGACATATATATATGTATGTGTATGTATGTATGTGTGTATGCGCAATTCAATATGATTAGTTATTGTAATGTATTGTTTTGTTGCTTGTTAGCGCCTAACACGTCCTCTCGCACAGGCCCTGCCAGCAGTGGCGGTTTTAGGGGGTGGCGAACAGGGCAATCGCCCGGGGCCTCGCTCCTACAGGGGCCTCGCGCAACAACCCAAGCAAATTTTAAAAATATAAAAAAAAATACTATTTTTTCAATGACACAAGATCGGCTTTCAGCCCTCGCTATTCTTTCAATCGAAAATGACGTAGCTTATTCGTTAGATTATTGTGCTTTAATTAAAGATTTTAGTCTTAGGAAAAGCCGCAAACATCAATTTTAAAATTTATCATCTCTGTATTTGTTAATTTTGTGAATCTTTCAATGTAACATATTTTAAAATTCAAATTTGATTTATTTGTATAATTTAAGCATTTTTCCTTAAACATGACAAATACCTAAACCAAACAACCAGACCTACTTTCGCACCACATACTTTTCACGAAGGACAAAGGGCCTCGCAAAGACCTGCCGCCCGGAGCCTCGCAATCGGTAAGGCCGCCTCTGCCTGCCAGAATACCAGCGCTGATACAGTGAGAGATATTCTCCCACTGTGTCAGCATAAGCTGAGACAGGGTCGTGATTGGCCGTCTTAGTTTTATGTTGTTATTTTTTGTTTTTAGGTAAAGTTCCTCTTTTATTTTTTGTTTATATTTATAGCATTTTTATTGTTTAACATGGCCAATAAAGGTTTTTTCATTTTATTTTCATTTCATAGCATCACCCGCACACACGGTCCGCACTCTGGGGACTTCGGTCCTCACAGTGCGTTTCAAACGGTGCTGGAGCATTGTCTGGTTGTTAGTGGCCCTGTTCACGGAATTAGGTACCTGTGCATTTCACCCGGCCCAAGGGCTGGCCGAAATGAGCAGAGAGGAGTCTCGAATACCTTCTTCTCGCTTCCCCGGTGGTTGAAGGGAGCGTAAGGCATTTCCCAGATAAAAGAAAGGTTGGTGAGGCAATAGATCTTACTTTTAAAATTATATATCAAGTACTCGTTTATACCCTGTCACAGCTCTTTCATATTTAGCCATACTAGTAATTAGAAGGGGCCAGTTTTTTGATCACGTTTCTAAACTGTTAATGCCTTTGTCATAATAAATAAATAAATATTTCCAACACACACCAATTAGCCTAGCCCCAAAGTAAGCACTATAAGGCTTGTGTTATGGGATACTAGGGTAACGGATAGAATACATATACTGTACATATATAAGCATATTTATATAGAAATACATATTAAACATTCATGACTGGAGTACACATGCTCGTATTCATCACACAAAACATCTGCCCCCACCGGGATTCGAACCTGGGGATTCTCTAGTCGGCGACACCATGAAAAAACCCGGCGTACGAACCACTCGGCCACGGAGGTCGTCAATGTTGGCTGTGAACATTAAAGTGTTTACTAAACTAATTTGTTATTTCGGTTTTAGACTTTTAAAACCTATGTAGGGAGGCCAAAGGGGATGATCTATGTAGTGTTAGGCTCCGAATTTCTCTTGCGCGTTGTAGGCTTCCATACGTTGTGAAAGCAGCGCCGGTAGCGCCATCTCTTAAGTAGGCGAGTGACTATTACCTCTATGTTATATTATATGTGGGGCATGTAGATGTCGCCGCCACACCTACATCAAATTTAAAAATCAAACTCAAAATCATTAATTCAGTCTAGGCTGTTACAAACTCTTATGAAAGTTATTTCTTCGCCAGTCTATGGCGGGTTTACTAAACCTAGTACTGAGAAAAATCCGCAAGAAACTGAGCAAGTGTTCATAGTATGTTATACAAGCTTTTCGTAGCTTACATCTTTCTAGTTTCTGCTACACTTCACAAGTCTACGGGCGGGAGACCTTCTACTGACAAGAAAAGTCAAGAAACTTAGCAAGTATAAAATAAATATCTCTTCTTTCTAATATTTAATACTTGTAAAAGTATTCATTTCACATTGTGGGTTACCTATAATGTGAAGAGACGACGCTGCCTTGCAGCTTAAGAATGGCTAGAAGAATTTCCACGCGGCCATCAGGGCCGTGGTCAGTGCATTCGCCCGGATTGCGAAGGGTGTGAATTCGAGTCCCGTCTGCTGCCTGGTCCGCGTGGAATTTTTTCTAGTTATATTTTCTTTAGATTTGAACATCAAGCAGTTACATGCTTAAAAATAAAAATTATAAGTATAAAATACTTGTTAAGTAGTGTCGTCAATTAAAATATGGCACTAGCTCTTAGTCTTTTTTAGAGAGTTGCACAAATTTTTCGTAGCGAACAGGTTTCTAGTTTCTGTCTGTACTCGTTTATAGCTCACCCCCTGTTGTGGAACAAGTGCTTTAAGTAAGGGATCGTTCGATAACCACGAGAGGAAACCTTAAATAATTACGAACAAACAAAATCGTAGCGGCAGCGGACTAGACCGTCCCCGACCCTCGTCGACCATACACTGTTGTGTACCTCAAATGATCCATTCCATCCTCCAAGTAATTTCATACCGTTATCACTACACAATTATTTCGGATAATTATCCCAAAAACTTTCGTCAGCAAGTTATTAAAATTATATATATATATTTTTTTAAAGCATGTAACTGTTTGATGTTTAAATCAAAAGAAAATATAACTAGAAAAAAATCCACGCGGACCAGGCAGCAGACGGGACTCGAACCCGCACCCTTCGCAATCCGGGCGAATGCACTGACCAATTATGCTACCACGGCCCTCACGGACCGCGTCTGCTGCCTGGTCCGCGTGGATTTTTTTCTAGTTATATTTTTATAATTTTTATTATTTTTAAAGCATGTAACTGCTTGATGTTTAAATCTAAAGAAAATATAACTAGAAAAAATTCCACGCGGACCAGGCAGCAGACGGGACTCGAACCCGCACCCTTCGCAATCCGGGCGAATGCACTGACCAATTATGCTACCGCGGCCCTCACGGACCGCGTCGAAATTCTTTCTAGCTATTCTTAAGCTGCAAGGCAGCGCCATCTCTTCGCATTATAGGTAAACCCACAATGTCAAATGAATACTTTTACAAGTATTAAACATTTGAAAGAAGAAATAGCAATTATAGTTATAATTTTTATTATTTTTAAAGCATGTAACTGCTTGATGTTTAAATCTAAAGAAAATATAACTAGAAAAAATTCCACGCGGACCAGGCAGCAGACGGGACTCGAACCCGCACCCTTCGCAATCCGGGCGAATGCACTGACCAATTATGCTACCGCGGCCCTCACGGACCGCGTCGAAATTCTTTCTAGCTATTCTTAAGCTGCAAGGCAGCGCCATCTCTTCGCATTATAGGTAAACCCACAATGTCAAATGAATACTTTTACAAGTATTAAACATTTGAAAGAAGAAATAGCAATTATAGTTATAATTTTTATTATTTTTAAAGCATGTAACTGCTTGATGTTTAAATCTAAAGAAAATATAACTAGAAAAAATTCCACGCGGACCAGGCAGCAGACGGGACTCGAACCCGCACCCTTCGCAATCCGGGCGAATGCACTGACCAATTATGCTACCGCGGCCCTCACGGACCGCGTCGAAATTCTTTCTAGCTATTCTTAAGCTGCAAGGCACCGTGAGGGCCGCGGTAGCATAATTGGTCAGTGCATTCGCCCGGATTGCGAAGGGTGCGGGTTCGAGTCCCGTCTGCTGCCTGGTCCGCGTGGAATTTTTTCTAGTTATATTTTCTTTAGATTTAAACATCAAGCAGTTACATGCTTTAAAAATAATAAAAATTATAACTATAATTGCTATTTCTTCTTTCAAATGTTTAATACTTGTAAAAGTATTCATTTGACATTGTGGGTTTACCTATAATGCGAAGAGATGGCGCTGCCTTGCAGCTTAAGAATAGCTAGAAAGAATTTCGACGCGGTCCGTGAGGGCCGCGGTAGCATAATTGGTCAGTGCATTCGCCCGGATTGCGAAGGGTGCGGGTTCGAGTCCCGTCTGCTGCCTGGTCCGCGTGGAATTTTTTCTAGTTATATTTTCTTTAGATTTAAACATCAAGCAGTTACATGCTTTAAAAATAATAAAAATTATAACTATAATTGCTATTTCTTCTTTCAAATGTTTAATACTTGTAAAAGTATTCATTTGACATTGTGGGTTTACCTATAATGCGAAGAGATGGCGCTGCCTTGCAGCTTAAGAATAGCTAGAAAGAATTTCGACGCGGTCCGTGAGGGCCGCGGTAGCATAATTGGTCAGTGCATTCGCCCGGATTGCGAAGGGTGCGGGTTCGAGTCCCGTCTGCTGCCTGGTCCGCGTGGAATTTTTTCTAGTTATATTTTCTTTAGTTATATTTTCTTTAGAAGTTATTAAAACTCAAACTCATTTATTCAGTCTAAGCTGTTACAAGCACTTATGAAGGTCAAGAAGCTACGCATTCGGTCC
This sequence comes from Chilo suppressalis, assembly GCA_902850365.2. NCBI lineage: Eukaryota > Metazoa > Arthropoda > Insecta > Lepidoptera > Crambidae > Chilo > Chilo suppressalis. The sequence continues at coordinate 31,158,154 of OU963898.1, read as the reverse complement.
GCAAAACTACGGCGGCAGACCTTGTACTGAGAAGAACCGGCAAGAAACTCAGTAAGGGCTGTTTTTTCTCCCTGTATTGTTATATACAGAGTCGTCAAGTTTTAAAAGGACTTCTGAGATACTTCTGAAGTCACCTTTCTTTACATCATTTAGCATATAGATATATAGTTACAATAAATTGTATAGTAAACTCCCAGATGGTGGTCGATACACACATATTATGATCATTTCTTCAAGTTCCACATAACATAGTTCGATGTTACGTTCAACTGAAAGTGCCATAATATCTGCACGTTCTTTGTATTTAAGATCGTTCTGTAAGATTATGAGAGAGCCTCCCCTGATAGTCGATTTCCTACAAAAACTACTAGCAACTGTATAATTATCTAAACCCGTAAATAATTCATAATCTCTGAGCCAGTGCTCAGTCTGTATATATAAAACTCAAAGGTGACTGACTGACATAGTGATCTATCAACGCACAGCCCAAACCACTGAACGGATCGGGCTGAAGTTTGGCATGCAGGTAGATATTATGACGTACCCATCCGCTAAGAAAGGATTTTGATCAATTCTACCCCCAAGGGGATAAAATAGGGAATGAAAGTTTGTATGAGAAACTTTGTCAATTTTAAACCGATCGGGCTGAGACTTTGCATGCAGGTATAAGAAGAATCATAGATGAATGTCATTGTGTATAATACAAGCCTGAGAACAAAACCTGTAGTCTACACTTCAGGTCTACACCGAAGCGAAGCGAGGGCGGGCCGCTAGTAATACATAATATGCTAATATTCATTGCATTTAAAAATAAGCATAGTTCTAGGTCTTTACCAGAAAAGCCTTGTATATTTTGGTGAACAATATTTAGATATTTAGACTTTTCCTTGGTCATGACAAAACTAGAGAGCTGATCTGTTGTCTTACGAACTAATTTAAATTACGATTAATAGACCAGGGTCGATAATTTTTGAGACCAAAAAAAAATATAGTAGGATGAAACCCATTAGAAAAGGTAGAGAATATAACAAAAATGAAAGGAAAAATAAATTACGGGCGATCTGAGGTCGGAAAGGGGGAGGGGGTGAGTTTTTAAGGGTAAAAAATGGTTAATCTCCATTTCCGGTAAAACTGCAAGTCCTATGAAAAAAAGTTAAATGGCAAAGTTGTAGGTAATAAAAAGATCTACAACTTTTGTATCGATACTTTTTTCACATAACCTCAAAATTTATGTGAAAAATGCGAATAACCGAGTTTTTGGTTTTTGATTTTTATTTTTTGCAAAAAAAAAATATTTTTTCACGAAATTTGGTGAAAACTTACCTTTGTATGTCCCAAACTTACATAAATTATATATAAATTTCAAAATATGTAGCTACTGATTATTTCAGTTTCATTCATTCATTCGTGAACGGGGCCTTGAAGTCTGGGTCTCAAACTACATGGAAGTTCGCCATTCTTATGTTTTTATTTATTTTAAGCATTTAACTGCTAGATGTTTAAATCTAAAGAAAAGTTTTAATAGAAAAAAATCCACGTGGACCCGGATTGCGAAGTCACCCTTCGCAATCCGGATCCACGTGGATTTTTTTCAAGTAAACCTTTTTTTAGATTCGCCATTCTTCATTTCAAACTTTTTCTACCTTATCACCGTATTTTATGGCAGTACGTAGTTCATTGGATCAATTAGAATAATAATTATAAAGCAATACCGCTCTATCATAAACATAGACGAGGCGGTTCATAAAGGCCACTCGGAAAAGCAAATTTACAAGGGTTGTGCAATCCCACACCTGAGCGTCGTCGGACCGGGTTCGACGGAACTTGGTTATTTCACCGGGATTAATTCATATCACGTAATTTATCTATTATTGTGGGCGGTTACGAAACCGGTGATAATTCAATTACGATTCCGGAGAGGTTGCTATTGTTTAAGAAGTAAGGGTGGATGTTATAAACATTTTGTTCCGATGTTTCGTAGAATTTAACAAGTTTATGAACTATTTTGAGTTCGTAAACATTTTGATGAGAGATGATTGAAATGAAATGAAATGAAAAGTCATTTATTCAGTCTAGGCTGTTACAAGCACTTGTGAAGGTCAAGAAGCTGCGCCATCGGTTCGCAAAACTACGGCGGGAGACCTTGTACTGAGAAGAACCGGCAAGAAACTCAGCAAGGGCTGTTTTTTCTCTCTCTGTATTGTTATATACAGTGTCGTCAAGTTGAAAAATGACTTCAGAAATACGTCTGAAGTCACTTTCCATTAAATCATTTAGAATATAAATATATAGTTACAATTAATTTAATAGTTAACATTATATTTAGTATATAGGAAGCGGCATTAGATAGGTACAATATTATTGTTATAAAAAATGACTAATACCCATTTAATAACAAATTATAAGAAACACTATGTCCATGCATTACGATCATTTAGATAATCATCAACTTTATAATAGCCCTTATTCATAAGAGTATTTTTGATTTGAGATTTAAATTTAGTCAGTGGAAGCTCAATCAGATCTTTTCTTTTAAGATTATATTCATAACTACCACATAAATATTAGGCGAAAGTTTGTGAGTGTGTATGTTTGTTCCTTCTTCACGTCTAAATGGCTGGAGCGATTTTAATAAAATTTGGTATGGAGTTAGCTGACATCCTGGATTTACACATAGGCTACGTTTTACTGCAGGAAAATATGTCTAATATACTGCGGGTAACACCACGGGGCACAGCTAGTAATAACTTTATTGTATAAATTGAGGACTACTCACAACAATTCATAATCAAGGAACAGGCCTTCCCTATGGATGGACTAGGGATATTTGGCCATGACCCACTACGCGGGCCCAGTGTGGATTGGTGGGTGCTAACGACTGCAGATGCAGCCGGGATCAACTTCATAATATGCCTTCCGAAGCACGGAGAAACTCGAGGTAGTAAATTTTGGTCACCCATCCATTGACCGACCACTGCGAAAGTTGCTTGACTTCAGTAACAAATATTAAGAGTCCCAAACTAGGAAAAACGTGTACTATAGAAACTAAACTACATGGTTTTATGGTTTTCTATCTATTAACGGGATTGTTACCATGTACCTTATTTTTTATGAGTCTCCGAAATTTCGGCACTGTTGCAAGCGCCATGATCACGGAGGTCGTAAAGAGGTTCTCTTTGTATTTTAAAATATAAAAATATAATATTAACAACCATGTAGTTATATGGTTTTACACTTTCATGGTCACTAACATTATAGTTATTAACGGGATTCATAAACATACTCATAATAATCATAATCAAAATCATTTATTCAGTTTAAGCTGTTACAAGCACATATGAATGTCTAGAAGCTACGCCATCGGTTCGTAAATCTACGGCGGCGACCTTGTACTGAGAAGAACCGGCAAGAAAATCAGCAAGGGCTGTTTTTTTCTCCCTGTTTTATCATTTACAGAGTCGTCAAGTTGAAAAATGACTTCAGAGATGATTCATGAAGTCACCTTTCATTACATAATGTGAAATTATACATTAATTGTTCACCTGCATTTTGATTGCTGTGTCACACAGTATAAATACATTTATTATTTACAGATTGTTAGCATGTACCTTGTTTTTTATGAGTCTCCGATATGTCGTCGAGGAGCTCGATGGCGCAAGTGGTTAGCGCGTCCGGCTGCGATCGTTGAAGTTAAGCAACTTTCGCAGTGGTCGGTCATTGGATGGGTGACCAAAAATTTACTATCTCGAGCTCCTCCGTGCTTCGGAAGGCACGTTAAGCCGTTGGTCCCGGCTGCATCTGCAGTCGTTAGCACCCGCCAATCCGCACTGGGCCCGCGTGGTGGGTCATGGCCCAATCTCCCTATTCCATCCATAGGGAAGGCCTGTGCCCCAGCAGTGGGGACATTAATAGGCTGATGATGATATGTCGACACTGTTTCAAGTGTCATGATCACGGAGTAACAGTTAATACGTAATCTCGTTACATGAAAGTTTAAAACATACAACATATATAATTGATTTTACTTATATGTGTTGTTGTCAGTACATGGCAAGCTATCGCGGCAGGGGTAGCCTAAGTCGTAACAAGTACACCACAAGATGTCCGAAACTGGCCTCTTGTTCGATTATTAGTTTTCGACCGAACCCATAGAGCATTAAAGTTTGTTAACATTTAGAAATGGCAATCTTCTATAATAATAATAATAAGTTTATTTGGAACAAGTGCAATGTACATAAAATTTAGATTCGTTAAAACTGCTTTAGTTTTACAAAAACTGTGTTGCAGAATTAACGCCCATTCCCGTATATTATATGAAACGGTGTTCCTATCAATGTATAAAATTAATTAAAACAATCTGTATAGAGAGAAAATTAAAATGAGACAAAAATATCCACAATTTAAAATCCATCGAAGGTAATTTCAAAACAAAAAATATGTCCGAGTGCATTTTTATCAATATTATAACAAACCAATACTAAATTTTACCAAAAAATGAAAATAAGGACTGAAATATAACATTTGAATTTTTAAAGTAATATCACCCTAATGTTAGTAAAGGGGAAAGTTTGTGAGTGTGTGTGTGTATGTTTGTAACTTCTTCACGTCTAAACGGCTAGAGCGATTTCAATAAAATTTTGTATAATAATAAATAAATAAATATTTCCAACACTCACACTAATTAGCCCCAAAGTAAGCACTATAAGGCTTGTGTTATGTAATACTAGGGTAACGGATAGAATACATATACTGTACATATATAAGTATATACATATTTTTTAAGAAATACATATTAAACATCCATGACTGGAGTACAAATGCTCGTATTCATCACACAAACATTTGCCCCCACCGGGATTTGAACCCAGGACCTCTCGAGTCGGCGAAACCATGAAACCCGGCGTACAAACCACTCGGCCATGGAGTTAGCTGACACGCTGAATTAATACATAGGCTACATTTGACTAAACTATTTGGCCATGACCCACTACGCGGGCCCAGTGTGGATTGGTGGGTGCTAACGACTGCAGATGCAGCCGGGATCAACGGCTTAATATGCCTTCCGAAGCACGGAGAAACTGGAGGTAGTAAATTTTGGTCCTCCATCCATGGACCGACCACTGCGAAAGGTGCTTAACTTCAATAGCAAATAAATTTGACTGCGGGAAATTATCTCTAATAAACCGCGGGTATTACCGCGGTGCACAGCTAGTCAGCAATAAATTCAATTCGAAGCAAACACTTTCAATGCTCACTTTCCATGCCTGCTCATAAACGCTCATTTATTATTTATGTATTATTTTATTGTCTAACTAGCGGCCCGCCCTCGCTTCGCTTCGGTATAGAGCCGAAGTGTAGACTACAGTTTTTGTTCTCAGGCTTGTATTATACACAATGACATTCATGTATGATTCTTCTTATACCTGCACGCAAAGTCTCAGCCCGATCGGTTTAAAATTGTAAAAGTTTCATACAAACTTGTATTCTCTATTTCATCCCCTTGGGGATAGAATTGATCAAAATCCTTTCTTAGCGGATGCCTACGTCATAACATCTACCTGCATGCCAATTTTCAGCCCGATCCATCCAGTGGTTTGGGCTGTGCGTTGATAGATCACTATGTCAGTCAGTCAGTCACCTTTGAGTTTTATATATTTAGATTATATTTTTATATTAATATTGTTTGTCTCCCAAATAAAGTTAAAATAATTCAAATAAAAGCACAAAGCTAAGTAAAGACGATGACTGACACATTCAATTAATATATAATTACTTCAATTTGGGGTAATTCATGAAATCACCTTCCATTACATAATATGAAGTAATACAATAATTATTCACCTGCATTTGAATTGCTTTGCCATGCAGTATAAATATAAAGTTGTTATTTGCATTAATTATAACTAGACAATATTTTTATAGTAAAGTAGTAATACCCGTTCACGAGCATGACGTACGAACCAGCCATCACTTCGCTCAACCATATTTTAGAAAACGGAACGTAACACGCGACACCACCGTAGAGATGTTTCATAGTCACTCACAATACCATTACCATCATTAAGGCATTTCAGTGATGCTGCACTTAGTTATTAACTGGGCCTACACCCAGTCAATCCATCCTTAAGCTTCGATGACACGGGGCGAGTTTACAAGCTAGAAACCAGTGAGTTCGCTATTAGCTTATAAACTCACACCGTATCATCGAGTAGCAGATGGTATAAAAGCCGATGACACGGGGCGAGTTACAAGCTAGAAACCAGTGAGTTCGCTATTAGCTTATAAACTCACACCGTATCATCGAGTAGCAGATGGTATAAAGCCGATGACACGGGGCGAGTTACAAGCTAGAAACCAGTGAGTTCGCTATTAGCTTATAAACTCACACCGTATCATCGAGTAGCAGATGGTATAAAAGCCGATGACACGGGGCGAGTTACAAGCTAGAAACCAGTGAGTTCGCTATTAGCTTATAAACTCACACCGTATCATCGAGTAGCAGATGGTATAAAGCCGATGACACGGGGCGAGTTACAAGCTAGAAACCAGTGAGTTCGCTATTAGCTTATAAACTCACACCGTATCATCGAGTAGCAGATGGTATAAAAGCCGATGACACGGGGCGAGTTACAAGCTAGAAACCAGTGAGTTCGCTATTAGCTTATAAACTCACACCGTATCATCGAGTAGCAGATGGTATAAAAGCCGATGACACGGGGCGAGTTACAAGCTAGAAACCAGTGAGTTCGCTATTAGCTTATAAACTCACACCGTATCATCGAGTAGCAGATGGTATAAAAGCCGATGACACGGGGCGAGTTACAAGCTAGAAACCAGTGAGTTCGCTATTAGCTTATAAACTCACACCGTATCATCGAGTAGCAGATGGTATAAAAGCCGATGACACGGGGCGAGTTACAAGCTAGAAACCAGTGAGTTCGCTATTAGCTTATAAACTCACACCGTATCATCGAGTAGCAGATGGTATAAAAGCCGATGACACGGGGCGAGTTACAAGCTAGAAACCAGTGAGTTCGCTATTAGCTTATAAACTCACACCGTATCATCGAGTAGCAGATGGTATAAAAGCCGATGACACGGGGCGAGTTACAAGCTACAAGCCACTGAGTTCGCTATTAGCTTGTAAACTCATACCGTATCATCGAGTAGCAGATGGTAAAAATGCCGATGACACGGGGCGAGTTACAAGCTACAAGCCAGTGAGTTCACTATTAGCTTGTAAACTCACACTGTATTATCGAGTAGCCGATGGTAAAAATGCCGCGGCGGGCCATATGATTGTGTGACACCTTTTTAACATAGGAAGGCCGGCACAGAAGCAGCCGCGACGAGCCGCGAGTTTACAAGCTACAAGCCAGTGAGTTCGCTATTAGCTTGTTAACTCGCCCCGTATCATCGAGTAGCAGATGGCAAAAATGCCGATGACTAATATGATAAGATATATGGTACTAGATCCTTCCTTTTTGACTAAATTAATACCAAAAGGTTTCATCTATAATATTTTTAATTTTGTGCTTGTGGATTCTGCAAGAATTTCTGGTGATATTTTGTTTAAATTCAAACTAAACTAAAGAAGAATATAAACCAGAATTTATCTAACAATATGAAATAAATGTTCAACTTAATCATATGATAGTGATTTCAGCCAATCTGTAATTATGATTTTGCATTTATAGTAAATTAATGAGTAAATATTGACAATTTAATTTATCGTGTTATATAAGAAAGGTCCGAGAAAACATTGGAATTTAATAGACAAACTTGGTTCTAAAAACACTTTCTAGGCAGACTGTACTTTTTGCGCGTGGCTGCTATCACTAATTATGTTGTTACAACGTCAATACAATCATGATTTATTATAGGAAACCTGTTGGAATGATTGGAACAGTTCAAACCCAAGCATTTTTGTCTGTAATATAATCAGACACTTTGTATTAAGCTTTTTTAGTAATTTTTTTTTTTGTGTTTTTAATAAAGTTTAATTGTCCGTAGCATGATTTGGCCTTATACTTTTTGTCACTAGTATGTCCTGTTTTCTGAATAACAGTACTTAACTTATGCTTATTGCTATTATGAGTAACTGCTATTTTTGGGTGGCAGTTGAGGTTGCGTTATCAATCATGTATATTTTGAATTTAAATGATTTTTTTAGGCTGAAATGAATTGCTTCGCTTTGTTTTGCATGGCTTTGCTTACTGTTATTTATACTGTTGTGTTTTTTTTCTGTTTCTGATTGACTTTTATTTATCTTAATTTTTTGTTACCTGAAAGCAAAGGATGTTAAGTCCATACATCCATTCAAGTAATAAAAATTTTTTACATGTCTTTTTTTTGTGTCACTAAACAGGACCTGCCAGAATAACAGCGCTGGTGTCAATGTCGCATCAGCTAATGCTGAGGCAAGGTCCTGGTTAGCCCTGACTTTTTTTTAATTTGTATCTGTAATGTGTAATATCTGTAATATAAGGGTTAATGAAATTATATTCTATTCTATTCTAATAAGTGATTTTTTACTAAGCTTTTTTAATAAGTGCTTTTTATCTAATTTGAAGTACGATCGACAATGATGGCGGATGATATATCGATTTTAAGATTATGCGGTTTAGTTTCGCTCTCGGTGCAACTTTTGCTTAAAGATTTGACGTCGAAATCCCTCATAGTAATTGAATATTGCGAGCGAATTCTCAACAGCAGCGAGATTCAGCCGCGGCAAGTTTTGATCTAGGAGCAATCCCAGGCAAATTAGATCAGGCTGCGTCTGCACCTAGGCACGGTACCGGCGGAAGCCAGTACTACGTGGAAATAGCAAATGGAAAGCAAATTGGCTTGTCACGGCGTTATATATTGGTTGCGGTGATGTGGATGTTTTGCAATAAACTTGAAGATTATAGGAAGGTTAACCTGAGCATGTAATGCACAAGCGGGTATTTTTGGAGTTTACTCCTTAAGAATCGATTTGCTTATATAAGGGGCCCGGTATGAGAAAAATGTGAGGAGTAAAATCTATCGATGAATGACCTCGTTACGTTTTTGGTGCGCATCCTATGTCGCGCAACTTTGACAAACAAAGATGACGGATTGACATTAATATTTTTTTTTTAAATCGGAACTGAATTTGGATATTGTTTCTGATAGAGCAATGGTATTTACCCTTTCATACAGTATCAATCTTTTTTAAGTTAAATAAACTCTTTTTGCCTCTGGTTAGACTATCGAACTTAAGGAGTAAACTCCAGTCGTGCGTCGGAGCTGACACACACAATTTTTTTCTTCCACATAGAGAAATGCTTGCAGCTTTTTTACCGGATTAAGAATTTAAAGCCGGCATATACGTGTTCAATGGCGCAAGTGGTTAACGCGTTCGGCTGCGATCGTTGAAGTTAAGCAACTTTCGCAGTGGTCGGTCATTGGATGAGTGACCAAAAAAATGTACTGTCTCGAGCTCCTCCGTGCTTCGGAAGGCACGTTAAGCCGTTGGTCTCGGCCCGTTGGTCACCAATCCGCACTGGGCCCGCGTGGTGGGTCGCGGCCCAAACTCTCTATTCTCTATTATAGAGAAGGCCTGTGCCCCAGCAGTGGTGACATTAATAGGCTGATGATGATGATGATGATATACGTGTTGACCAAGTGAAGGCCAATATCAATGTACAGACAGTATATTTGTCATACCATGTCATCGCTCGGTATTTATTGGCGTCGCTTGTCGGCGCTCGCTGTTGCTCGCTTAACAATTGTCTCACGTCGTCCATAATAACTGACGAAAGACGTTGGGCAAGTTTTGTTTGATGTCCCGTCGTGTGATTGGCTATTGTCTATTAGGTTGAAGTGTAGTGGGGGCGAGCCGGCGTCATCGGTTTCCGTACAAACGGTAGTCGTAACTTTGTTTCGTTTGTTCTGACATTAAAATTAGGTCTTCGATGCACTGCTACTCAACTAAGCATAGAAAACAACAATGTAGGAATCTATTTTGTATGTACATCTGTTAACAGGTCAGCTAGCAACTTTGCTACGGCCGCTACATATTCAATTCGCATACAATAAAATGAGAATATTTCAAATGTCGCCCACAAATCACACGTTACATTGCACCAAAAGAGCGAGTGACCATTAAGTATCAGCATTAGGAATTCATTGGTCGTCGGATTGTAAAACGGCGGACTTATGGCTTTCTATATTGAAACTTTTACAACCACAACGCAGTACCTAATTTAAAATTGACTTTGTTTTCTTTAAGCTTCCATTGATTGACCAAGGCAATATCTTCTATAGGTCTCGTCACGAAAAATGGTCGCTGGCTTTATACCAATACGCGGTTTATTGACTATCGCGATTATTTCAATGTCAACATATAATTTTATAAATAAATGTGAATTGTGGTTATTACATAAACAGTATACTGCGGCCAAAACTGTATTTAATTTAGATATTGAATAATGGTTGTATTTTTTTTTTTTAATCGATTTTCAAAGTTTTACTTGTCTGCATCACAAAATGGAGCATGTTTTAGTTAAATGAAGTTGTGGCAGAATATCAGCGACTTCCGATAAAACGGCGGTCTAATGCTGAGTCACATTCCCTTTTTGTTCCCAAAAAGTTAGTATGTCAGATTTTAAGTTTTTGTATATTTTGTAATTATGTATTTTTTGGAGCAAATAAATACTTATTATTATTATTATTTCTCCCTTGTAATATAATAAAACCTAAGGTTACTCTACAATACTTCTACCTGACACTTATAATAAAAAAAAAAAAATGGTTGCCTGTAAAGTCGGTTTTACGGGCGAAGATTTTACGTGACAACGTCTTTTTCTCGGTAGAACATTTATTGATATGAATATAATTAAATTGCACAATAGGAACAAGGAATTGAATGAAAATAAGAATTGCACAAATTTTAACTATAGAAATATATTTTGTTTACTAAAACATTGTACATGTAAACTTAAACTTAACACGAGAGACTCATCGTAACGTTACCGAGCGTTACACTTTTTCATAAGTGACTCCCAGCCGCAACCTAATTTAAGACGTTGTCACGTCAAAAAACAAAGCCTAATACTTTCAGCCGTGTCTGTAACAATGCGCAAACACATCCCCTCCTCTGTCACTCAGCGGCGTATTTACGTGACGGGATCTATACGTGCGGGGGTGTAAGGGGTTCTAAATACACCTGCAAGAACCCAAGCCAACCTCACCTTCACGTGGTGCACCCTGTTGACCAACAGACGAGGCTCTGGCAAACCGACCGGTGGCGGTATAACCATCCAAATGACGTAGGGGAGGAAAATGTCACTGGTGACGGGCAGCAGCGTCATCAGTAAATAAACCTACGCTCTGCGATCGCCAACCCGCCTGCCCAGCGTGACGATTATGGGCAAAACCTTCATGAACAAGAAACTCAAGCCACGGCCCCCAGTTCCCGGCAGCCCCGCTATTCCTGGTCACGGTGGCGACCACGGTAACGGTGGGGCGGGGGGTGCCAAGAATCTCCGGGCTACGGGAGGCCACCACAAAAGACTGACCCTGGCGACGTACAACGGACGCACGCTACGGCTTGACTCGCATCTGGCGCAACTCGAGGTGGAACTTGGAAAGATTAGGTGGCACATTTTAGGGTTAAGTGAAGTCCGAAGAGAGGGGGAGGACACCATAACCCTCGAATCGGGCCACCTAATGTACTTCCGCGGGGGAGACCAACAGTCCCAAGGTGGCGTTGGGTTTTTGGTAAATAAGTCCCTTGCCGATAACGTTGTGGAAATGTCCAGCGTGTCGAACAGGGTAGTGTACCTTATTATAAAGCTCACCGAGAGGTATAGCCTCAAGGTGGTGCAAGTGTACGCACCGACCTCGACACACTCGGACGACGAAGTGGAGGATATGTTCGATGATATATCGAGGGCCCTCCACTCCACTACTAAGACCCACTACAACGTTGTTATGGGGGACTTCAACGCTAAAGTGGGAGTACAGAATTGCAGCGAATCGGTAGTAGGATCCCATGGATTTGGAAGCAGAAATCATAGGGGGCAAATGCTCGTCAACTTCCTCGAACAGCAGGGGCTCTTCTTGATGAACTCTTTTTTCAAGAAACAGCCCCAAAGGAAGTGGACATGGCAGAGCCCCGACACTATGACTAAAAATGAGATCGATTTCATCATGACGGACAAGAGGTACATATTCAGAGACGTCTCCGTGATCAACAGGTTCAATACCGGTAGTGATCACCGACTCGTCCGGGGCTCTCTGAATATCAACTTTAAGGCCGAGCGCGTCCGTTTAATGAAATCCAGGCTCCAACCTACTTTGCTCCAATCTATAACAGGATCTGAAACGTTCCAGTCAAATCTGGAGAACCGATTTGCTGCCGTGGAAACCACATCAGACGTAAACCAAAACCTCGAAAATGTGGTTCGGATTCTCAGGAAAGAGGGTACGAAATTATGTGCAACGCAGCGTAAGGGCAGGAAGTCAAAGCTTTCGGAAGAGACTTTAGGGCTAATGAAGGAACGACGTGAAAACCCACCCGTCACTTCGTCGGCAAAGCGGACTCTAAACCAAGAGATCAGTAAGCACGTACGACACGACCTCCGATGCTCCAATACTCTCTCGATCGAGAGAGCGATCGAGCAGAATCGAGGGTCCAAAGTGTTCGTACAATCTCTTGGAAGAAGCCATCTGACGAAGCTGACCGCAGCAAGTGGGGAAGTTGTTGCTTCAAAGCCGGCAGTCCTTTCGGAAGTGGAAGACTTCTACAGCCAGTTATACGCATCACATGCATCTCGACCTGATCCCGGAAATGAGGATTCTAGAGCCACATTAACACGCCACTTCACCGAAGACCTGCCAGAAGTCAGTATTGGCGAAATCGAGATTGCTCTTGGACAGCTTAAAAATGGAAAAGCCCCAGGAGAGGATGGTGTTACAACAGAACTCTTGAAGGCTGGAGGTAAACCCGTACTGAGGGAGCTCCAAAAGCTTTTTAACACTGTCCTGTTCGAAGGGAGAACTCCGGAGGCGTGGAGCAGGAGTGTGGTCGTCTTGTTCTTTAAAAAGGGGGACAAGACCCTACTTAAGAACTATCGACCCATATCCCTTCTAAGCCACGTCTATAAGCTGTTCTCAAGAGTGATCGCGAACCGTCTTGCGCGAAGATTTGATGACTTCCAACCACCGGAACAGGCTGGGTTTCGGAGCGGATACGGCACCATAGACCACATACACACAGTGCGGCAGATTATACAGAAGACTGAGGAGTACAATCAGCCCCTGTGCCTAGCATTTGTGGACTATGAGAAGGCCTTTGACTTGATTGATATCTGGTCTGTCCTGGAGTCCCTGCAGCGTTGCCAAGTCGACTGGCGATACATCCAAGTGATAAGATGTCTCTACGAAGCCGCCACCATGTCTGTCCAAGTACAGAATCAGCAAACAAGTCCCATACCGTTGCATCGTGGAGTGAGACAAGGGGACGTTATTTCCCCGAAATTGTTCACTAATGCAATGGAGGATATGTTCAAGACGCTGAACTGGAAACGACATGGCATCAACATAAATGGCGAACGCATCTCTCACTTGCGATTTGCAGACGACATCGTCATCATGGCAGAAACCCTGCAGGACCTACAACAGATGCTGAATGACCTGGCTGACTCTTCTATACGCATCGGCCTACGGATGAACTTGGATAAAACCAAGGTCATGTTCAATGAACATGTTCTACCGGAACCGATTGCAATACACGGTGCCGTTCTTGAAGTTGTTCAAAAATATGTATACCTCGGGCAGACATTGCAGTTAGGTAGAAACAACTTTGAGGACGAGGTGAATAGAAGAGTTCAGCTAGGTTGGGCAGCGTTTGGGAAGCTACGTCAAGTCCTGACATCGTCGATCCCACAGTGCCTAAAGACGAAAGTCTTTAATCAGTGCGTCCTACCTGTGATGACATACGGAGCCGAGACGTGGACACTGACGGCACGGCTGATCCACAGGTTCAAAGTCGCTCAACGCGCTATGGAAAGGGCTATGCTCGGCGTTTCTCTGAAAGATCGCATCAGAAATGAGGTAATCCGACAGAGAACCAGAGTTATCGACATAGCCCACCGGATTAGCAAGTTGAAGTGGCAGTGGGCTGGCCATATTTGCCGAAGAACCGATAACCGTTGGGGTAGACGAGTTCTGGAGTGGAGACCGCGTCTAGGCAAACGTAGTGTAGGACGTCCTCAGGCACGATGGAGTGACGATTTGCGCAAGGCGGCTGGCAGGAGCTGGATGCGAGTAGCCCAAGATCGATCTGAGTGGCGTGCATTTGGAGAGGCCTATGTCCAGCAGTGGACTATGATAGGCTGTTGATGATGATGATGATGATCTATACGTGGGTATGAAACTCTAACGCTGACCGTTGTTGCGCAGTAGTAAAAATTAAGATGTCTTGGGGGGAAACGAGGTGCGCGGGTGGGCGTGCGTTGCGCTGATTGGCTCTCCAGTCGTTCCTATGCGCACTATCCCCTCCGCGTTTTGTTCAGCACTGGAGTTACGTGCCGCGACCTGTATAATGCGATTCAAATAAGAATAGGAAAGCCAATGACCTCTATCTGTCAAATGTCTCTTGAAAAGTACGGTTTGCAAAAAAAAAAACTTGGAACCCTTTTTTAGCACTCCACTAATTCAAGAATAAAAACCAAACATTTGTAAACAAACAATAACAAATATTGATAATGAATATCGGTTGATATTTTTTTTCACTTATTGAGCTTTGGCCAGGAATGGTTGATAACCTAAATCGTCAACCAAATGTCACTTTAAGTTCCGTTCAGAAAATCGTTTTAAACTTTCGTTTACATAAAGGATGCATGTTCGTATGTGACCTCGTAATAGTGCATGATTATTCACGACTGCTCCGGCGATAATGCAGAGATAAGCGGAATAGAAGAGCTAGATTCTGATTAATGTTTATTCTCACAGTCTTAATAAATAAATATTATTAAAAATCGGTGGTTTTTTTTCTCAATCTTAGTAAATAAATGTTATTAAAAAAATCTGATGTTATTTCTCACCTAATCTTAGTAAATAGGTTTTATTAAATAAAAACTATTTTTGCTCACTACCTATTTGGTTTGATGACAGCTATGACATCACAATATGGCGCCCAGTCGGTCCTGTTCTTAGTTGAATCGCATTAATTGAAATAAGGATTCATAATGTTCGCTTTTATTTGCTTTTCTGTTTCTTACTCAATGGTAGGGCAGGGGGGAGCCCGAGCGGGGATTTTGGGGTTTACTCGCGCATCAAAATAACGGTTGCAATCTTGCATTTGTGCCTAAGTATTCCCACTGAACGCTTTGTACATACGATCGAATGTCTTTGGCAACAAAAAAAAGGCTTCTACAAATCTGAACGGTACGGCGCTGCAGGTTAAAGTGAGATAGGAGGAGCCTGCTAGTGTTGCCGATCGATAGTCGACTATCGATGCTTAATCGATAGTCTATCGATAGCCAACCAATCGTATGACAATCGATCGGCTTCGAATCTATCGATAGCACAGAAAAAGCCTATACTATCGGATGAGTGAAATTCTATGATACTATCAATATCATTGTAGTTCGTTAATAACAAACTATCGATAGTATCGATACTGTCGATTTTATTTGCAACCATAATATCGATAGTTTAATAAATTGCAATAGTATTGTTTACAATTTTCAGGAATTATATACATAAAATCAACAGTATCGAAAGCATCGATACTATCAGTAGTTTGTTATTAACGAACTACAATATATAGTATCGATAGTATATATAGTATTACACTCATTCGATAGTATTGCTTTGTTCTGAGCTATCGATAGTTTCGATAGTATCGATTGTATCGATTCTATCAATAGGCCTATCGATAGGGTACATAATTTTCGATGTAAACTGTCGATAGTTTTAATATCGATAGTTCGGCAACACTAGTCTGCCTACCACTGCCGTATGCGTGAGAGGAAGGGAATACTGGCGCCGTAACGCGTTACGTAACGAAGCAGATTACCCTCTAATAAGAAGTTATCACTTCAAAAGAATAACAAAAGGCCATGATTTTTGATCGCGTCCTAATCGTCAGTCTGTTGAACAGGCTCCTATTCATTGGAGGGCTCATGTAATGTTTTGATGACGGAAAAATATTAATCTGCCGGTTTGCATGTTAACATGGGTGGCTGTATGTAGGGGAAGAAATATAAAAAAAATATTCAATCGCTTCAGACATTGAGAAGGCATGTTATGTGAACCACCGAATAGCCCCATATTAAAAAAATGGGTGCGTGTACTTATGTAGGCGCGTGAGAAGTTATCCTTCTTTGGCATCGTTTAAAATTAGTTTTTAATTGCATGCAAATAATTAATTACAATAAATTAATAAAAAGTCTGGAAAAGGACACAGTCAATAAAGTTCAGTTTTAATTTGAAAAAATAAATAAATAATCAAAATATTCAATTAAAATCGCTACTGAATATAATTTATTAGAACATATGTGATTTGCACTTGTATGAAACTCAAACACGTATTCCGAATATACAAACTAGAAACATGTGGATAAATATTATAAATATGAATACCTATAACTGTTACTTTATTACAAAAAATAAAGATATGGTTTTGGGTTCTACTTCACCAATGGTCAAGAGATGGCGCTGTAGTCTCCTGAATCGCGCTTTGGTTCCGTTGTTCCAGATTAATAAATACTTTTGATAGGCCTTCACAATACAGTCGTTAGCACCCACTAAATAGAGATTTTATTTCTATTTTGTAGGTAGATTTTCTTAATGTGCGGTAAACACAAAAGTAACAGCATGAAAAGCGACCAACTTCATGCTGTTAATTTTTTTTGTTACACTGATGCGCGCGCATCTTCTTAAAATCTTAAAATTTCACTCTCATCATTTTTTCATAACGCGCCTAAATAAGTATAACTTCTAGCGGTGGGTCGTTCTCAAATTTTCTGACGACGAAACGAAACCGTTTTTTCTTAAACGAAAACTAGTCTTCGAAACGGTTCTCGTTCGCAACTGGTTTTGGTTGCGGCCGGGTGACGCAACGAAACGACACGCGACGGTCGAACGAACGTAACGCAACGAAACTGAACTAAATGAAATCTTGTTAACGTTCGTTTCGTTGCTGCGAACGAGACGACGAAGCATCGAAATAAATGTTGTGTTTTACGATAATCGACTTTAAATGTTCAATAATACAGATTATATTATTGTAAAATCAAAGCTTAATTATCATAGAACGAAACGGCCTTATATCATGGCGTTCTATTATAGACTGTATTTACTTCATCATAAAGTACATATTGGCGTGCAGACAGTCCGAGGACTAGTTGACGACGAAGACTGTTTTGATCCGAAACGTAAAACGGTTCTATCGTCGCGGAACACAAAACGGTCCTTGAAACCGGTTCGTCTTTAGAACGCTCACACCTAATAACTTCAAAAAAAAATTGTATGCTGTTGGTCTCAGGTGACCTTTACAGCGTCACCGGGTTTGGGGACTGCGAGATCCTAAGGGGACCTCAAGGAGAGAAATGGTTGGCGAGTGCCTCTAGAGGTATTCCAGGCGAATGGCACCTCCACACGGAGGGAGTCTCCTCTCCGTCTGGAGCCTCTAGACCAGCTATACTCTAAGTGTGTTCCGCGGAACCCTAGGGTTCCGTGATACCTCTGTCGGGGTTCCGCAAGAATTTAGAAATAAAAAAATCAAAACACCTCTCTCTGGTCGCTCCGCGGCTGTGCGGACTCCGCGGCCGCGCGGAGACAAAACGCTATGAATGTTATTTATTTATTTATTTGTATTTGTATAAGCTTGTGTTACATTAGCTGGTACAATATCTCATAAGTTTGGTCTCAACAATTTTATACTTGTACAACGCGTTCGCTCTAAGTTTGCCGGTCTGTGGAATGCGCGTACCCTCCCCCACGTGACAACAAAACTTATAATGTGTCATAGTTTTACCCAAATATCTAACGTACACAATTTTTATTGTTACAATTAAATAAAAAATTTCGAACGTCATACACTCATACCTATCGCCAGCGGCAAACTTAAAACGAGCGGGTAGTATACTTGTAAGCGCTCAGTCTCTTTGATAAAAGCCGCCTCTGAATTAGACGCTATAGTTGTCAACTAGCGACTTTCGTCTCTAACTTCAAAGGATAAAGTCGATATTGTTTACAACGCTATTTTTAAATTTCTGTTTTTATTTTTGCTTTTTGTTTATCAAAGGTGCCGACTGCCGACTCGAGTATTTTCGAGAATATTTGAGATCGAGTCTAGGACTAAGTATAAAAGCGGCGATCGCGCGTTGGCGTCGTCAGTTGATGATTAGCGTTCGGAGCGATAAGTTACTACCTACTTACAAGCTCGCTAGCGAGAAACTGGTGTTCATTGTTTTACTGCCTGCTGTATTCTGTTGTCTCAGTTTTATACATTTCTTCCCTGTAGGTTCTAAATTTAGTCTCTTATACGCAGTAACGATTGTGCATTATTTAAACCCCACTATCCTGACTTGTAACATTATAAATAAAGAAGAATGGAACGTTGGCTTAAAGGTGTTAAACGTGTTCCAACAACATCTTCTAATGACGCTGAATGTTCAAAAGCAATGCGCGCGGAGAATTTAGCAATCACCGATCCAGAAGATGATGCCACGAGTGCCACGACGTCAAGCTCGACGGTTTCAAAGACGAAAAAAAGGAAGTATGATGAATCTTATATCAGTTTCGGATTTGTTGATTCCAACGGCTCACCTCTCTGCATGCTCTGTAGTAAACTGCTTCCTAATAGTTCCATGGCACCTGCCAAATTGCGTCGACATTTAGAAACCGTACACCCCGAGACTAAAGACAAGAATAAAGAATTTTTTGTTCGCAAAAAAGATCAGTTATTAGAAAGTCAAAAAAATATGATGCATGTAACACAAACTACCAACGAAAAGGCCACGGAGGCATCATACTTAGTTAGCTATCGCATTGCACAAGCAGGTGAAGCGCACACTATCGCTGAGAAATTAATAAAACCATGTGTATTAGACATAACAAAATGTATGCTTGATGAAAAATCTGCAAAGCATCTTTCTACTGTTCCGCTATCAAACGATACTGTTTCACGACGAATCCATGATCTGGCAAGCTACGTCAAACAAGAACTAGTTACACGTCTACAAAATACACGATTCGCTTTGCAAATGGACGAGTCGACTGATGTCGCTGGTTTGGCTATCCTGCTGGTTATTGTGAGATATCCATATAAAAGTTCTTTTGAAGAAGACATGCTTATGTGTTCATCGCTGCTTACAAACACTACCGGGGAAGAAATTTTTAATAAAATAAATATATTTTTTGAAGAACATAATCTCAGTTGGAACAATTGCATTGACATTTGTACAGATGGGGCCAAGGCGATGACAGGTAAAACAGCAGGAGCAGTGTCACGAATGAAAAATAAAGCGCCTAATTGTAGTTCCAGTCATTGTATTCTGCATAGACAAGCACTTGCGATGAAGCAAATGCCGTCTAATCTAAAATTAGTTATGGATGAAGCGGTAAAAATAATTAATTTTATCAAATCACGACCACTACAATCCCGATTGTTCTCATTATTGTGTGAAGATTATGGCAGCAAACATAAAACACTGCTGCTCCATACAGAAGTGCGATGGCTGTCTCGGGGAAAAACTTTAACAAGGCTATTTGAACTTAGAGCCGAGTTACAAATGTTTCTTTCAGCAGATACTTCTTTTAATTTGAAGGACCGTTTGTATGATAAAACTTGGTTGTTCCGATTGTCTTTTATGGCGGATATCTTTCAAAAACTTAACGAATTAAATTTATCATTGCAAGGTAAACAGACAACAGTGTTTCAGGCCTATAATAAAATAACTACTTTTAAAAGAAAATTAGATTTTTGGATCATTTGCATTGGTAAGAAAGAAATAGAAAGTTTTACGTTACTCACTGAGTTTGTTAGCGAAAACGACTCAGAAATGTTTGAAGATAATGTGTTTGAAGAATTGGTCCAATATCTCAGTTCGATGCGCGCATCTTTTGAAAAGTATTTTCCCGAAGAACACAATACAAAAATTAAAGTGAACTCCTGGATTCATAATCCTTTTTTACCCAACTTGGAAAAGCCTGAAAACATGTCAAATGAGATATATGAATCTCTTTTAGAAATGTCATCAGACACAAGTATGGAGTCATTGTTCAAAACGACGCCTCTTAATGATTTTTGGTGCAGAATCCAAGATGAATATGCAATGCTTGGCCAAATGGCTCTGGATATTCTTCTCCCGTTCCCAACTACATATTTGTGCGAAACAGGATTCTCTACCTACGCAGCCACGAAAACAAAATATCGCAATAGACTGGACGCCGAAGCTGATATGAGACTCCAACTTTCTTCCATCAAACCTGATATCAAGCAATTGATGAAAAATAAAAAACAGTTTCATACCTCCCACTAGTTAGATTTTTTCTTTTTTAATGTTTTCTATTATTGTCCTTACCAAGTGGTGAAGTAAATAATAATTAGTAACGGATACATTGTACTTTTATTATGCTGATTAATATAGAATACACTTATAAAAATAATTGTTTTATTGTAGGGTTCCATCAAGTATTTTGCTTCCCAAAAGGGTTCCGTCATTTAAAAAGTTTGAGAACCACTGCTCTAGACCACTCGAACCTGAGGGGTCGGCTCAACTAGAGGGCGACTCAAGTTAGCCACTCTCTTTTATTTAAAAAACCATTGACGAAAGAACCTGTCATAACAGATTCCTCATAAAATTATTGAGATCCCAAGCGTAAGTATAGTGCACAATTTTAGACATGAATTTCTGGTGAATGTTTAGAAGAAGACTCAAAGGTGACTGACTCTATCAACGCACAGCCCAAACCACTGGACGGATCGGGCTGAAATTTGGCATGCAGGTAGATTTTATGACGTAGGCATACGCTAAGAAAGGATTTTGATCAATTCTACTCCCAAAGGGGATAAAATAGGGAATGAATGAAAGTTTGTATGAAACTTTGTCAATTTTAAACCGATCGGGCTGAGACTTTGCATGCAGGTATAAGAAAAATCATAGATGAATGTCATTGTGTATTATACAAGCCTGAGAACAAAAACTGTAGTCTACACTTCAGCTCTCCACCGAAGCGAAGCGAGAGCGGGCCGCTAGTTGCCAATAAAACAAATTCAATTTAAGAGTCACTTTTAGTTCACTATGTATAAATAAAGTTACTTACCTTTATTTGCATTGACACGAAAAAAACATTCGTAAGTTGCAACCTAATCTGTATCAAAACCATTTATTAAAGTATCAATAAACAGTATTACAAAATTATTTCATGAAATTTGCGTAATCTTCTTCTCAGCGAGAATCAAAGTTAATTCCAGACATCTGAAATATAATAAACAATTCGATTTACCTTTTGTAAATCTGTTGAAAGGTTGAACAAAATATTAGTAAATAAAACAAATTTCAACATAACAGGTTTGATTTAGATTTAGCTTAGACTGATTTTATTTATTTATTGACCTTTCGCGTGCTTTGCAGGAATGCGTTGTCGGAATAATTAAAGAATAAAAAAAGTATAAAATAATATCTGATACATGATTCGGAAGTCGGGCGGGTCAAGATTGTAAGACGTATTATTTTATTACTAATCAGAAACAAAAATCTACTTAATCTAAAGAAAAGTTTACCAGAAAAAATTAAGGTAAAAAGAACCTTTTTAAAAACAAGCTTTTATTCAAATGCGCTAAAAAGAAAAAAAGAAAATTTCAACTAAATTAGTTAAAGATATCTGTGTTTCTAAATAGATTTTCAAATTTTAGAAGTCCGCCATATTGGATTGAGAGTGACGTCACATTTTTTTCGAGTTACTCTCAGCAAGCCCTTTAATTTGATACCCATATTGTAGGAATGCATTAAAAATGATTGGTCCGCCATTTTGGGTATGCCGCCATATTGGATTTAGAATGACATCACATTGTTAATCATGCATTGTCATCCGAACTGAACGAGCATACCAAATTTCAGCTTAATCGGTTGAGGGCAAGTGCTTTAAAATAGAGGTGTAAGATTTGACCGTAACAAACATACATAGCAAGTTAAATAAAAGCTTGTAAAAAAAAACTAATAAATGTTTAAATTTTGACCCCGCCCTACTTCCAAATCATGAACCAGATATTATTTTTACTTTTTAGTTCCATTTTGAAGTCGGTTTTATAATACGATTATTTTATTCGTTTTTTTCCACATTAATTACATAAATCCTCATTTCTTTGTTACAAACGATCCGCAAATGGAATGCTTCGCACGCTCACGTGTTCCCTACCTCCATCAAGTCTAGACTCCACCGTCACTTAACATCAGTACCCTTAGTAGGAGTTTTACAATTACGAAAACAATGATAGTAGGGATGTCGAAAGTTGAAAAAAATATCGATATAACGATACATCGATCTTTTAAAAAGGATCAATATCGGCTTCGATATATCGCGAAAAAAACATCGATATATCGGACCAATTTTCCCAAAAATATCGTACAGTAGCTCACGAAATATGACTCACGGAATAATAATGGAACGAAAATTATCTCCCTAAAAATAGACCCTATTTTCGAATGATGAAAATGATTGCAGGACCTCTCAGGTAAATGATTGCAGGGTCTCTTTCGTTAACAAGACTAGACAGTCACACATTTCACAGAATATAATGAAAATTAGCACAACCAATTCACCAGCGAAACAGCTTTACAAATAATAGACAATACTAAATACAGCACAGATCATAGATATGTTGAATATCATTAATCTGAGATCCACTTACGATTTTTCCAGATTCGAATTTAGTTAGATCGTGATATGCCGCTAATAATTATAAAAATATCGTTTTGATACGAATTTCGATATTGGTTATTTTGTATCGATGTATCGATATATCGAATCATAATATATCGGCATAAAATATCGATATATCGAACAAAAAATATCGATACATCGATATATTTTCAACAAGCCTATATGATAGTTTTCGTGAGCTCGCATTCGTACTAAGGGTACTGATTTTATTGTTTTTGTTTCAATAACAAATAAATAGTGTTTAAATTCTATCATTAAATCATTTGCGTCTTCTTAAATTTTAAGTATATTTGGTTACTTTTCACCAAAATGGACAAAGAAACATAATTTACAATTTCGAAAACTATGATAGTTTTCTTGACCTCAAACTCGTACTAAGGGTACAGGTGGGGTAGACTCATTCGTCAGACCTCTAAAATTAACATTCGAACTCAGATTTCGAACCACCGACCACTTGCCTCGACCTCCAGAGACCGATTGCGTTCAGCCATCTGTCTCTTATAGTAACTGA
This sequence comes from Chilo suppressalis, assembly GCA_902850365.2. NCBI lineage: Eukaryota > Metazoa > Arthropoda > Insecta > Lepidoptera > Crambidae > Chilo > Chilo suppressalis. The sequence goes on along the minus strand of OU963898.1, from coordinate 31,134,717 downwards.
TAAATCAAGGATACCTATCTTGTGTCAAAAACTCAACTTCCGTTTCATCGAATCTCAAGTCACAACGATACTAAAAGTCTGTGCGGAAAGAGAATGGGCGTGTCGAAAAGCGGAACTTACATTAAGATTTTTATTTGGCAATCAAACTCAGCAATCTGTAAAACCTCAAAGTTTTGTATTGATACGGATTTGTTTGTTGTTGTGATTTCTTGCGGTTTTTTTGTATTAAATCATGTCTAAAAGGAGTAAAATCTTACAAATACGGTAGAATAGCACTACAGCGCCCTCCAATCTAAATCCCATTCTCTTTCCGCACAGACTCTAGTTTTCACTTCAAAAATATATACGCGTCGAGAACCCCCTCCGTGTTTTTCGTCGGTTAAAAACACAAAGACCCTAATCTATGATAACATCAAACGAAAATAGTGTCTTGAAACTGATAAATGCAATAAAATCCAATAAAATTATAATATAACAAAAACTCTCTCTTAAGGAGGCAAGTGGCTATTTCCTACTTTTTTTTTTGAATGTGTATGCTGTTCGTCGCAGATGACCTTTACAGCGTCACCGGGTTTGGGGACGGCGAGATCCTAAGGGGACCTCAAGCCGAGAATTGGCGAGTGCCTCTGGAGGTATTCCAGTCGGATGGCGTCTCCCCACGGGGGGAGTCTCCTCTCCGTCTGGAGCATCCAGACCACTCGAACCTGAGGGGGTCGGCTCAACTAGAGGGCGTCTCTGAGACTCAGACCTCGGCTCTAGCTAGCCGTTGTCGTGGGGGGCGGGGATAAACGCCCAGGTACGTACCTGTAGCTGGTATAGCGTGTCGTGTGTAGACCGGTTCTTCGCACTCTTATCCTACGGGTGCGGTGTCTGCCTAATGCTAAGCTAGTGTGGACGTTTGCTAGCTGTGTAGTGTTGGTGTTTGTGCCCTGTATCGGAGGAATCGGAGGCGGGCCCGACTGCTGTTGGTCGGGCATCGTATATATGGAGTGTTTGCTTCCGATTTTCTCTTGCGCGATGTAGGCTTCCTTACTTTGAGAACGCAGCGTCGGTAGCGCCGTCTCTTAAGGAGGCAAGTGGCTATTTCCTACTTTTTTTTTTGAGTGTGTATGCTGTTGGTCGCAGATGACCTTTACAGCGTCACCGGGTTTGGGGACGGCGAGATCCTAAGGGGACCCCAAGCCGAGAATTGGCGAGTGCCTCTAGAGGTATTCCACTCGGATGGCGTCTCCCCACGGGGGGAGTCTCCTCTCCGTCTGGAGCCTCCACACCACTCGAACCTGAGGGGGTCGGCTCAACTAGAGGGCGTCTCTGAGACTCGGACCTCGGCTCTAGTTAGCCGTTGTCGTGGGGGGCGGGGAAAAACGCCCAGGTATGTACCTGTACCTGGTATAGCGTGTCGTGTGTAGACCGGGTCTTCGCACTCTTATCCTACGGGTGCGGTGTCTGCCTAATGCTAAGCTAGTGTGCACGTTTGCTAGCTGTGTTGATGTTTGTGGCCTGTGTGGGAGGAATCGGAGGCGCGCTATTTCCTCCATTGATTGTATGTGGGGCATGTAGATGTCGCCGCCACACAAAACATAAAATAGTGATCATAATGACATTACCTAACTCAAATATAACTTTAAAAGAATCAAATACTAAATAAAATACCACTTAAGAACTGAATAAAGAGGGAATGTAAAAAAATACGTATTGAAGACTTTCTGTTGAGGGCGGGAGATAGACAGAATTTATTTAAATAAGCCTCAACAGGCTGCCTATTGAAACTGTGGCACTTAAAATGCTGCTGAGTGAAAAGATTACATTTTCTATTATAAACCTTGTTTTTGACGTTATAATTGAGTATTTTTTTACGCTCTGTACTGTACTCGGTGCGGGTTCGAGTCCCGTCTGCTGCCTGGTCTGCTTGTAATTTTCTTTAGATTTAAACATCTAGCAGTTAAATTCTTAAGAAATCAAAAAATGTTACTATAATTGCTATTTCTTCTTTCAAATGCTTAATACTTATAAAGGTATTCATTTGACATTGTGGGTTACCTACAATGCGAATAAATGGCGCTGCCTTGTAGCCTAACGCTAGAAAAAATTCGACACGGCCGTCAGGGTCGCAGTAGCATAACGGTCAGTGCATTCGCCCGGATAGTGAAGGGTTCGGGTTCGAATCCCGTCTGCTACTTGGTCCGCATTAAATTTTTCCGCATTAAAATTGCTTATCTTACTTAACAGATATAATAATAATAAATTATTTATTTGTTTCAATAAACAATTGGTACAACACACAAATAGAATGAAAGTAAATTTTAATTATATAACTTAAATACCTATTTTGAATCACGGCCATATAGGGTATATATCCATTCAGGATATTATAAATCTTTAACACCTAATTATGTACTTATATTTGAATAAATAAATTGTTAGATTACTCAAGGGACTTGATAGATAATTATCTGAAGAGACAAACTCAACTAGTTAATGAAAACTACAATTTTAAGCGGGTAATAAATACTACTACTACTTAGGTACTTAAAATTTATCCATGAAGAAATATCCAGCTGATGGTGAAAACCACATGAAAACTCTATCAGTACCATTCGGTACCATTTAAGATACATACACAGAATCAGACGGGGAAGTGTACCTTGTTCTTTGAGGTATAGTAATATGGTTGCGATTTAAAAATGAGGAGAGGTGTCGTTCGCAGTCCAGTAGGCCTATTCGCTAACGGATTTGGAAATGAAAGTGACAATCGCCTAGCTATTCACTGATCCATACTGCTTTCTTACAACGCCACTAACACACTTGTCTTAAAAAGCATCGATGGATATGCAATTTTCTCTTTAGTGATACACTTTAAATGAAAAAAAAAAAGTTTGCAAATAGGCCGGCTGACAGAAAACATCCGACATAAAACACTGTAAGTGTGTTACTCCATCAGACGCTTACTTCTATAAAATTGTTGGCATTTTCAGATCTAAAAGTTTAAATTAAATGTGTGAAATAAACGGTAAGTACCTTTTTTATTTTTTATTACTCAGGCAAAACCTCGTTTTACAGACGTTGGCGCCCTTAAGGGACCCACCAGCGATGGCGCTGCCTTGCAGCTTAAGGCTAGCAAAATTAGGACGCGGCCAATAGGGCCGTGGTAGCATAATTGGCCAGTGCATTTGCCCGGAAATGCGAAGAGATGGCGCTGCCTTGCAGCTTAAGGCTACAAAAATTTCGACGTGGCCAATAGGGCCGTGGTAGGTATAATTGGTCAGTGCATTCGCCTGGCTTGCGAAGGGTGCGGGTTCGTGTCCCGTCCGCTGCCTGGTCCGCGTGGATTTTTTCTAGTAAAACTTTTCTTTAGATTTAAACATCTAGCAGCTAAATGCTTAAAAATAAATAAAAACATAACTATAATTGCTATTTCTTCTTTCAAATGTTTAATACTTGAAAAAGTATTCATTTGACATTGTGGGTTACCTACAATGCGAAGAGATGGCGCTGTCTTGCAGCTTAAGGCTAGGAAAATTGCGACACGGCCAATAGGGCCTTGGCAGCATAATTGGTTAGTGCATTCGTCTGGATTGCGAAGGGTGCGGGTTCGAGTCCCGTCCGCTGCCTGGTCCGCGTGGTTTTTTTTTTCTAGTAAAGCTTTTCTTTATATTAAACATCTAGCAGTTAAATGCTTAAAAATAAATAAAAGGCGTACAATTACACAATAATATTAGATGTCTCAATTCAAAATATTATAAATGTCAATTAAGTTTATTTCCATATCTATTTATTCACTTCATATAACTTGTCAATACTAAGTCTATGTCAAAATACTATATATATATATATATATAATTTTGACTATATATATAAATATATATATATATATATTTGATGTCAAGTGGTACCCAGAATGTCATTGTTATTCTTTGTGCAAAACAGGAGATCTCCTGTAAAATCGGGAAAGCTGACAACCCTACGGTACGGTAAAAGCGTCAGTTTAGCGGCCCACTTTTGCATATTTATAGGCAAAGGCATACCGATGAGGCGGCCTCCTCGAGATTGCATTCTCTCGCGCTTACGTCTTTTTTCTTTTGCACATTCCGATTGCAACAACTTAACTTTGTTTGCTGATTGCTACGTAGCGAGCGTGGTTGATGAAGTTACGTATTACAAAATAAGACCTGATATTTAAATGAGTAAGGGTGTTGCAGATTTTTCCATAAAAAGTAGAAGCTTCCGAAGGAATTTCGACGTTACAGAAGAGCACGGTAAAGTAGTATTTTCGGTGGTGCTGTGTTTCTGAGTATGTTGGTTCAGTTCGGCATTGAAGAGTAGCGTGTGTACGGTTGGGGCTCCGATTTACCTTTTTTTTTCCTCAATGGCTTCGCACGGCTTGTGCATTTAGCCAATGTCAAGTGTTAAAAATGTTTACAAATTCTATAGTGGTCAAAGTATTATATCAAGTCAAAGTAAGTGGCAGTCGAGTCAATCCCCCTTTCCCTGTGTTTCAGTAAATGTGTGGGGATTTACTGAAACCTCCCCGTGGACTTCTTGAGGGAACCTCGAAAGACACTTTCCGCTATTTTGTTTCACTTGCCAACACTTGTGCATGTTCCCGAACACTTAGTGGTTAATAATCCACCATTATTAGATACTAACATCCACCACAACACAATTTTTAACAAGAAAAACAAAACTGCTAAAGTGACGCTTTCCGATCCCGCCAAAAAGTCCCGATTACACTTGGGTGCGACTTTTTTTTTATTTTTTTTTAATCCTAGATTACAAATATATTATTCACAGATATCTTTATCTGTATGACTATATATTCCAAGGGATGTTAGCAGAGAGCACCGAGGAGCCTCAAAATACAGTTCGTATACGTATCTTTTGATTCCTTTAACTTCCTATTTTTGATGTGTAACATCTTTCCTCTCGCGTTCCTGCAATTTGTGGGAGTGATTTCGTGAAATGGGACGGAAGTGTGTAACAGGAAGTCGCGAAAGCGCGCGCTATTTGATTTGATTTTAGAACATAGTGTTCAAGTGGCTTTTGCCTTTTGTAGTAGGTTTTATTTCTTTTTCTACTAATAAAAGGTGAGGTTTCAAATGTTACACATCATACGCGACTACTGTATTGCTTGCTCGTTTTTTTTTATTCATTTTCACTTGTTTTATTGATTCTGATTTTTGAAAGTACACCTTCAAAATGTGAAGTTTCATCGCGTTAGATGACTCTTCTTATTTTCCGATATATGCGTCCTTTCATGACTTCAAATATATTAAAATAATAACCTGAGACACAGGACAAGCCCTTATCTAATTTTTGACGACCTTCGCGGTTTTAGCGATTGGCTACTTGGTCTGTGAGTGTCGAAATCTATACTAATACTAGCTGACCCAGCGAACTTCATACCGCCAAAAAAATAGGAGCGGGTGGTAGAAGAGAAAATTTAGGGTTGTATGTATTTTATAATATGTACCACATTATAAAAATAAAATATTGTCCAAAAAAATTTTAGGAGTGTGTAACGTAGTGTTCTATGAATTTCCTGGGATAACATTGCTCCTAACCCATATGAGAACACTACGTTACAATACCCAATAGTTTGAATTTTGGCGCGAAGGCGCGTTGTAGGTTTCAGAACACTACGTTACAGGTGTACAACCATTATCACTTAAGGATATGAAAAATGGATAGTAGCCGATTCTCAGACCCACGGAATATGCATATAAAATTTTATGAAAATCGGTCAGGCCGTTTCGGAGGAGTATGGTAACTAACATTGGGACACGAGAATTTTATAAATAGGATTATAAAATGGTAAAGTTTGTGGGTCTGTGATATTGTAAGGAGTAAACTCTGATAATACTGAACAGATTATGAAAAATCTTTTACCAACAAAAAGCCACGTTATTTTTGAGTATCATAGGCTGCATATTAAAACAAAAACTATAGTCTACACTGAAGCGAAATGAGGGCGAGTCGCTAGTCTATATATATAAAACTCAAAGGTGTCTGACTGACTGACATAGTGATCTGTCAACGCACAGCCCAAACCACTGGACGGATCGTGCTGAAATTTGGCATGCAGGTTATGACGTAGGCATCCGCTATGAAAGGATTTTGATCAATTCTACCCCCAATGGGATAAAATAGGGAATGAAAGTTTGTATGAAACTTTGTCAATTTTAATCCGATCGGGCTGAGACTTTGCGTGCTGGTATAAGAAGAATCATAGATGAATGTCATTGTGTATAATACAAGCCTGAGAACAAAAACTGTAGTCTACACTTCAGCTCTACACCGAAGCGAGGGCGGGCCGCTAGTGTTTAATAAAGAGATCTGTAGCTAGAGCAACATGTGACTGTATGAAGGAAATTCAATCGTATTTCGAAGTACATTAGTATTAATATCGTATCCCGATGTTGCATACACGTTAGTCTATATAAAATTGTTGGAGTCTGGACTCAATAAGTCGCGTACGTCCAGTTAGGTCACGTAGGCGAGCAGATTCCGTTCCGGCTCCGGACTGCATCCCTAATGACTGTTTAACAAGTCTCTTGAATAACTTATCTGGGGGTGATTCAGAATAATGGTGTAACTCCAGATTTCAGGAGTGCTTAAATGCAACCTCGTTTGCTTATCGAAATACTTTTTAGTACCTAGTGAAATTTCATCGAGGAGCTAGATGGTGCCGAAGGTTAGCGCGTTCGGCTGCGATCGTTGGAGTTAAGCAACTTTCTCAGTGGTCAGTCATTGGATGGGTGACCAAAAATTTATTGTCACGTTAAGTCGTTGGTCCCGGCTGCATCTGCATACGCCAGTGGTTAGCGCGTTCGGTTGCGATCGTTGCAGTTAAGCAAATTTCTCAGTGGTCAGTCATTGGATGGGTGACCAAAACTTTACTGTCTCGAGCTCCACCGTCCTTCGGAAGACACGTTAAGTCGTTGGTCCCGGCTGCATCTGCAGACGCCAGTGGTTAGCGAGTTCGGCTGCGATCGTTGAAGTTAAGCAACTCTCTCAGTGGTCAGTCATTGGATGGGTGACCAAAACTTTATTGTCTCAAGCTCTTCCGTCCTTCGGAAGACACGTTAAGTCATTTGCCCCGGCTGCATCTGCATACGCCAGTGGTTAGCGCGTTCGGCTGCGATCGTTAAAGTTAAGCAAATTTTTCAGTGGTCAGTCATTTGATGGGTGACCAAAACTCTACTGTCTCAAGCTCCTCCGTCCTTCGGGAGACGCGTTAAGTCGTTGGTACCGGCTGCATCTGCATACGCCAGTGGTTAGCGCGTTCGGCTGCGATCGTTTAAGTTAAGCAACTTTCTCAGTGGTCAGTCATTGGATGGGTGACCAAAACTTTACTGTCTCAAACTCCTCCGTCCTTCGGAAGACAATTTAAGTCGTTGGTCCTGGCTGCATCTGCATACGCCAGTGGTTAGTGCGTTCGGCTGCGATCGTTGAAGTTAAGCAACTTTCTCAGTGATCAGTCACTGGATGGGTGACCAAAACTTTATTGTCTCAAGCTCCTCCGTGCTTCGGAAGACACGTTAAGTCATTGGTCTCGGCTGCATCTGCAGACGTTAGCGCCTACCAAACCACACTGGCCCACGTTGTGGGTCTTTTCCCTACTCCGTCCATAGGGAAGGCCTGTGATCCAGCAGTGAGGGCTGCTATCGTTAAATAAAAGATTGTTGAAGCAAATAAAAGTAAGTCAGTATATTAAATGCACAGAGATAGCGATACTATAATTAGTGACTTCAATTTTTTAATATAAAAAAATGTAAAGAAGACGTCTCTAATCTTCGAAACTAATAACGAGCCCACTCACCACAATATACCCAGTCAGGTCATGAATTCTGTCACATATTTAATATAAAATAATTGAAACAAGTTCATTCATTATGCCATCATTTATATACCAAAATGACCTTAACAAAACATAGATTCTTATGACGATAAAGTTTATTCAAAATGACCTCCGCGATTTTGAATACATAAAAGTTTTTTCATCCGAAAAAAGAATTTCCCGATATTTTTTTCCCGCGTACCGCTTCAACAAAGCGCGGCATCTCTTCAGTCTCAGGTCCATTAGACGAGCATTCAAACGATGTTCTGTTTTTCTTCGATATGCTCGAAGCCTCTCGTGACGTGGCGTCACTAAGCGCGTTCTATCGTCTGTACCACGGCGAGTGTTCTGAGGAGTTATTCTCTCTTATTCCACCTTCCCCTTTCCTTCAGAGGACCACGCGCGCTGGCTTACGTTGTCACCGTCTAACTGTGGCTACAATTCCAACGCGTGCAAAGAAATTTGGTGACTCATTTCTTTGTCGTACTATCCGTAAATGGAATGCTCTGCCCGCTCACGTGTTCCCTCCCTCTTACAACCTGGGATCCTTTAAAAGAGGCGTGAAGAAGCAACATGCAGGCCGGCAGGGTGAGGATGGCTGGTGTGGCAGGTAGAACTGCTGTATCAGCTATCTTCGCGTCTGGACTTCACCTCCACTTAACATCAGGTGGGGTGGAGTCATTTGTCAGACCTATCTATAAAAAAAAAAAAAAAAAAAAAGCCCTAAGTCTTCATTTAACACCCTTTTCACCGTGGTTCTGCTTAACCCCATCTGAAGGGCCAACAGTTTCTGCTTACGTTTGGGATTTCTTTGAATTCGCGCCTTCACAGCTTTTATCACTGCTGTAGTCCTAACAGACCGAGGGCGACCACTTCTTGACTTGTCATCTACACCAGAGTCTTCATTGTATCGTTTGATGGTACGATAAACGAATGTTCAAAATTTTCAGTATGTCAAAAATTTGAATTGGCGCGTAACCGCAACGATGCAACGCAATAACTGCATATTTAAAAATGAGTAAAATTCTAAAAAGTGTACATTTTTATTTTCATGAATAATCCGAAATTCGAATTCAATAAACTTTCTTGTGGCCAGCATTCTAAAAGAAAAGGTTTTACTGTTTGAAAATACTTATGACCTGACTGTGTATAGTATGTTTATGTACCATCTTCAAGTTTTCTTACTGAAACATTGCAACAAATAACGGGAGACATCAAGCGAAATCTCAGTTTAGCACAGCGCTAGAAAACCAGTCCATATGTCGAACGAGTATGGTTGCACCACTATCCAGTTGGAGTGTTTGATTGCTAAACGCAGGCGAGAAGATTGCAAAGCTAAGTCTCGAACTGCGGAACATTCCAGAAACCACGGCGCGTCATTAGTAACAACTGAAAACAATAAATAGTTGCCTTGCGGGGGCTGCAAGCCTCATGTATCTCGTTATAAGGTCGTGCACTCGATTGTGGTCCAGGTTTAAAGCTGATAGTGTTTCAATTTCACTATATTGACAAAGTAGTTTTAATCCGCTGGTCCCAACTGCATCTGCAGTCGTTAGCACCCACCAATGAGAGTCACTATTAAGCTCTACCCTTTGTTAACACCAAGGTATGTGGATAAAGCATTTTTTTAAATTAAATAAAAAAAATATCCTACACTCACACCAATTAGCCTAGGCCCAAAGTAAGCACTGTAAGGCTTGTGTTATGGGATACTAGGGTAAACGGGTAGAATATATGTACTGTAGCTCCTCCGTCCTTCGGAAGACACGTTAAGTCGTTGTTCCCGGCTGCATCTGCATACGCCAGTGGATAGCGCGTTCGGCTGCGGTCGTTGAAGTTAAGCAACTTTCGCAGTGGTCGGTCATTGGATGGGTGACCAAAAGTTTACTATCTCCAGCTCCTCCGTGCTTCGGAAGGCACGTCAAGCCGTTGGTCCCGGCTGCATCTACAGTCGTTAGCACCCGCCAATCCGCACTGGGCCGGCGTGGTGGGTCATGGCCCAATCTCCCTATTCCATCCATAGGGAAGGCCTGCGCCCCAGCAGTGGGAACATTAATAGGCTGATGATGATGATGATGATATAGCAATCAAAATGCAGGTAAACAATTAAAGGTAATGAAAGATGACTTCATGAATCATCTCCGAAGTCATTTTTCAACTTGACGACCGACTCTGTAAATAATAAAACAGGGAGAAAAAAATAGGCCTTGCTGAGTTTATTGCCGGTTCTTTTCAGTACAAGGTCTCCCGCGGTAAATTTACGAACCGATGGCGTAGCTTCTAGACATTCATGAGTGCTTGTAACAGCCTAAACTGTCTCATGACTGTTAATAGAAAGGCTCTAAGGTCCAGCGGCTGATTATGATAATTATAAATCCATAGGTCGCTGGTTCATATCCGGCTCGAAGGACCATATGGAGTTGATATTGATGATGAAAGGTAAAATAATAATGTCCTTAATATGAATACGCGCGGAGTCCACAGCGGTTGTGAGGCGAGTGGGAACTAGAAATTATTTTTTAACGGAGTGAATAAAAAGGTGAAAGTTTGTATGGCAAACTAATTTTTTCACCCAGGCAAAGTCACGGGCACCCACTTTTCTTAAAAAAAAATGGGGGCGTGTACTTATGTAGGCGCGTGAGAAGTTATCCTTCTTTGGCATCGTTTAAAATTAGTTTTTAATTGCATGCAAATAATTAATTACAATAAATTAATAAAAAGTCTGGAAAAGGACACAGTCAATAAAGTTCAGTTTTAATTTGAAAAAATAAATAAATAATCAAAATATTCAATTAAAATCGCTACTGAATATAATTTATTAGAACATATGTGATTTGCACTTGTATGAAACTCAAACACGTATTCCGAATATACAAACTAGAAACATGTGGATAAATATTATAAATATGAATACCTATAACTGTTACTTTATTACAAAAAAAAAAGATGTGGTTTTTGGTTCTACTACACCAATGGTCAAGAGATGGTGCTGTAGTCTCCTGAATCGCGCTTTGGTTCCGTTGTTCCAGATTAATAAATACTTTTGATAGGCCTTCACAATGCAGTCGTTAACACCCACTAAATAGAGATTCTATTTCTATTTTGTTGGAAGATTTTCTTAATGTGCGGTAAACACAAAAGTAACGCATGAAGTTGGTCGCTACAAAAACCGGAGAAGTGCATGTCACACTCCCAAATGAAGAGTTCCGTACTGTAGATACCTACATTAATGAAACGGTCGAAAAAGCACGGTTTTTTCTATGGAAACATGGAATATTATATTTTTTAAGCATTCGACGATTTTTAAATCTGAATAAAAGGAGATTGCTCAAATTGGCCCAAATGCACAAAAAATATTGACATAGGTACACGGTAATTCTTGGCGTAATTTATAATTTAATTTACAGTCTATTATCGTCGTCAACTATTAGATTTCAACGGACACCTTTGTATAATATATTTACTTTAAAAAGGACTTATATTTTAACCGGTTTGGAAAACATACGAATCATTTTTAATGGCTACGGGTGTAGTAACATTCAGCCAAATACTGATCGAAGTTGTTTATATACCATAAAAACAAATCTATTTTGTAAAGATCGATAAAATAAAACATTTTTTTTATTACGCTGTGGTATTAATATCCACAACTATATTATCATTTTCACTAGATGCAAATGTGCTCAGACAATTATTATAGATGGTAGGCGACATCATAAAGTCTATTGCCATACATTTTTCGCCATACACCTCCATAAACACATTATAATCTGTATATATGTTAGACTTTAAGGTATCTATCTATGGGCCTACGTTCCCTGACTATAAATTAATAAATAAATAAAATTATAAGGTGTTATACACTAAAAATCTAAAATATGGTTATCTTAGAAACATTACAAATATAATGAAGCTATTGAATATATGGCTATAGAACTTAAATCTCTTAGCTTTCTTTGGTTAACGAGAGTTTAAAAATTCTCTCTAATCTGTGGCTCATTCACAATCATCACACAGTTTCTGTCACAGAGTACCTTATTCTAACCGGAAATGACACCTGATTTTAAAAGTTACTCTTAAGCATTAACTTTAAAAACAGGCAACCATCTGTTAATCTACATGCTCTATATACCTGAATCTAATCCATAATTTCGGTACTTGGCTTGGTTTCCCTAGTTTACTATATAACTTATTTGTTTTTTATTATTTTAATATCTTCAATGTCTATGGTTTATACAAGTTCTCAGGGGTGTCCGTCAATAATATTCGTTTCTACAGTAATTTATATATAATTTCGAATCTAGGAAACAATTTTTCATGATTATTGGTATTTAGGCCAAACATGTATGGAAGCTGAACAATCTCCTTTTACTAGTTCTTTTTATCTCATGAAATCTTTGAGAAGGCTAGTGACGAGTGAATCGCTCGCTCTCCTACCATATGTTGCCGACGTAACGTAGTCGCGTTCTTAAATTGCCGGGTCCCGTGTCTGGTCGCAGTTAGTCGGTTGGCCGGCTGCCAGTCGCCGTGCGCCGCGGATTCCTTGCGGGACACATAAATCAACAGCTCGTTCCCACCATTAATATTGGGACAGCCGATTTTATGGAACCCCCCCTCCCACCCCTCTTTTTATATTTCTGTCGCTTCGGGTGGTGCAGGCGTCCGTTGGAATCTTGGAATGCGGTCGAGGGTCTGCCGAACATCTGCCCCCACCGGGATTCGAACCCGGGACATCTCGAGTCGGCGACAACATGAAACCCGGCGTACAAACCACTCGACCACGGAGGTCGTCAAATATAAATTACATAAAAATGTTCTGAAATATTAAGGTATTTTTTAAGAAAGAAAGAAAGAAAGAAAAACGTTTTAAGGAGGAGTATCGAGGAGTTCGATGGCGCCAGTGGTTAGCGCGTTCGGCTGCAGTCGTTGAAGTTGAGCAACTTTCGCAGTGGTCTGTCATTGGATGGGTGACCAAAAATTTACGATCTCGAGCTTCTCCGTGCTTCGGAAAGCACGTTAAGCCGTTGGTCCCGGCTGCATCTGCAGTCTTTAGCACCCACCAACCCGCACTGGGCCCGCGTGGTGGGTCATGGCCCCATCTCCCTAATCCATCCACAGGGAAGGCCTGTGCCCCAGCAGTGGGGACATTAATAGGCTGATGATGATGATGATTTTTTTAGGAGGAGCTCGATGACGCAAGTAGTTAGCGCGTTTAGCTGCGATCGTTGACATTAAGCAACTTTTACACATATTCATCATTCTGTTATGTATTTCAGTAAAAATAACCAAATCAAAAACTCCATTTTCATGTTGCCGCGAAAACGTTTCTCTGGACAATATGGCATCTTACTAGTGTGTGACGTCACACGACTGTTATTGAAACGTCAAACGATACAATGTAATGTCAATTTAACCGGAAGTTTACTTGCGTGTAGGCTTGCCAGGTGTCCGGCTTTAGCCGGATATGTTTGGCTTTTTGCGGTCGCGTCCGGCCAAATATGCACGTGTTTGGCCTATCCGGCTTTTGTCAGGCTTTTTGTCAGAGTGGCGATTCGTACGACGATGGGCGGACGAGCGTATAATAATATGCATATATCTGGAACACACTCCATCTTCGATCTCATTCTCACTTTACATCACGTATAGATACTTTTTTCAACAGCCCAGCTGTAAAAACATTATGTTTGGCAGTGAAAAAAATTATGTCCGGCTTTTAGGGCAAAATGTCAGGCTTAATGTAGTGCGCAGTCCGGCCTTTGCATTTTATGTCCTGGCAACCCTACTTGCGTGTGACGTCATTTTAGGCTCCGCCAATCCCACGCGTTTTAGGTCACGTGACAATAGATAAGAAAACTATTATCTTTTTCGTTAGTTTTTTGTACAATTATGAATATTTTTTTTTTGCAAAATAGTAAAAACCCCTGCCTATATTCATTCTAAACACAGATGCTAACAATTGGCACTTTATTTATAACACTTTCAAATACCCTATTCGATATTAGTTCGTGCTAAGGGTACTGTTTCAGTGGTCGATTCGCCTGGATGAATTTTCGACAGTACCACCTTGCCTTATTTCAGCCCGCCTATTTTATTCCAGTATAATACCCAATGGGAATAAAATTCATCTACCACAAATGGAGTAAGTTCGAAGTTGTAGTTTGCTAATTTCAACGTGCTCTGTTGAACATTGTGGCGTTCAAAGCTTTTAGTGAACATCGAATAATACGATTAGGATGCTTAGAGATACCTACCTACCTCAATCATTATTGTTCTATTTTGTTTATGGTATTTCATTAGCCTTTCTTCTCTTCTGTAATGAGAATGGAGAAGACGTAGTAGGCATCAAGGAGGAGCTCGATGGTACAGGTGGTTTGCGCGTTCGGCTGCGATCGTTGAAGATAAGCAACTTTCGTAGTGGTCGGTCATTGGATGGGTGACTAAAAATCTTCTATCTCGAGTTCTTCCATGCTCCGGCAGGCACGTTAATTCGGCAGCATCTGCAGTCGTTAGCACCCGTCAATGCGCTGGGCCCGCATGGTGGGTCATGGCCCAATCTCCCTATTCTATCCATAGGGAAGGCCTGTGCCCCAGCAGTGGGGGTATTAATAGGCTGATGATGATGATGGTGGGGGCTAGTCTCAATTTCGTCTAGGGAAATAGTTATGACTACGCCGCGTGGACGTGTTCCCACAGCGAATTGAAATTTGCCTCCATATAGTATAAGACCCCAAGACCTTACTTATTTTCTTATGGAGAAAATATGGATAATCTCCCTATTCTATCCATAGGGAAGGCCTGTGCCCCAGCAGTGGGGACATTAATAGGATGATGATGATGATGATGATAAAAGGCATAGGATACCATGAATAAAGATGAATGTTAACCGAATCTACAAGGAGAAGAATAGCAAAAATAAAAGATGATATTATGACAAAGAATGTTGAGCTGATGGCTGATCGCAAAGAAAGAGAAAAAAGAAATATGTGTGCACGAACCACACATCTGAAGTGAAACTTACAAAATAACCGAACATTAGGCAGTGCATAAGGCATAGGGGAATGTTACGCTCAAAGATCGAAAACGCTCAGTGAGCGGAAAAATAGCTCACAACCCGTTGTGGTCACAGTAAAACATCCACATAGCGAAATTCGTGTTATGGTTCTAATGAAAACGCGCACGACGCGTTATGGCAATCACAGGGAGACCAAATAGCGAAATTCGTGTCGTGGCTGACATGCTATTCGATCTTAACGCGTTGTAGCAATGAAGAAAAGGCATGACGCGTTCTGAGCATTCATTGTTTTAACCATATCACGACGGACAGGTTGTAACTTGTCGGTGTCGGCTCGGGTGCAAAGACGCATTAAAACATCAGTTTTATTCATTTCTTTTCTGTTTATGAGAGTGAATTTTAATGTCAGCGCTAATTATGACGAATAAAAAAGAAGTGTTTTACGATATTTTTTTGTTTCTATCAGTAACATTTCATATTTTTCTGTAGTCATGATAACACTGCGATCAGTGCTTGTTTTACTGTGACCACAACGCGTTGTGAGCTATTTTTCCGCTCACTGAGCGTTTTCGATCTTTGAGCGTAACATATATATACCTAATATACTGTCGCATGTAACGCTGGTGGCGCTCGTAGCGTTTCCAGCCGAGTTCGCCGAGTTACCCTCCAACTTAATGCTCGCCGGGAAGAGCTACGCACACATCCCACACATACACACATATATATAGTTGTGTGACGCGCGTGACGCATTTCCGTTTCATCTTTTCCATAGGAATTTTCCATTTACAATCCGTCCGAAACAGATGTTTTACTTCGAAAAGCGCCATCCGCCCTGGATAAATTGAACTGAAATTGCGCCAACCCTGCAGTTGAGGCAAATTATTTATCGTGTCGTCCGTGGAACTTCAGTTTCTTGAGAATGCCCCAGGAAGCTAAAAGTTTTTCGGGATTAAAACTAGAGTATGTTTGATGCAGGTAATAAATTATAATAATACTTTTGTTTCGAATTTTATTTAAACCTTCAAACATACTTTACAATATTAGTAGAATTGAATAGTTAAGGATATCATTCAATACCTATTACTACAGACAAAATAAACGTATGTGTATGATTAAAGGGCTCCGTGTACATGGCTCACGTGTCACTAAAAAAAATCGGTTGTCTGCAAAGTCGGTTTACTGCCGATAGTTGAATGTGACAAAGTTTTTACAATGTACATAGGTTTTACAAGTATGAATGTGCTTTAAGCAATTTATCCTGGATTCACTTTTCTCTGTACTTCATACTTGACGAAAACATGTAAATGTATTATTGTATAGCAGCTGTCCACGACGCATCGCTCACTCAAGTAGGAGAGAGACAGATGGCGAACGCTACCGAACGCGGAGGCCGATTGTGCCTCTTTGTCGCTCGTTGCGCTCTCGCTTGCACTTCAAGCCTTAAATGGAACGCCTCAGAGCGAAGTAACGCTAAAATGAGTCATGATTTTTCTTGCGTGCAGCCGGCTCCATCGAATTATAAGACGTTGTCACGTCAAAAGCTTTACGAGCAAGTCAGAGTGATATTGATGGAAAGAGACCAGTTTTTATCTTGTTTTTTTCATTGTGAGTAGGCGCGACGTATGTTTTTGTGCGGCGACACCAGAAGATCTACTCTATTCCAACGAAAATCGAAATTTCGATCAAATTTTGCACGTTTCTTACTCTGTTTCTCCTTCATTTCGAAAATTCGTACCTCCGAAAATATTTTGACAATTAAATTCTCCAAACTTACTCTAATTCATGAAACTTTCGAATGGAAAATTTAATTTTACAGATAATTTTTACGAAATTTTAACCTCAAATTGACGAAATGAAAAGTGTTACCTTATCATTTTCGTTTTGAGATTTTTGTTTTAACTAAGTCTAAAATTACTGCTACATCATTAAAAGCCTATTAATGTCCCCACTGCTAGGGGCACGAGTCTTCCTTATGAATGGAATAGGCGGATTGCGCCATTTCCCATCGTGTGGGCCCAATGCGCATTAATGACTTCTAACGACTGATGATGCAGCCGGAACCAAAATTTGTGAGTGAGAGATAATAAATCCAATGACCGACTATTTATTTTATTAATATTAATGGGTCTCCCCGTTTTGCTTAAAATTGTAGGTAGTTTTTTATAAAAATAAAGCTCGGGTATTTTGGGACTGGAGTCTTGCATTTGTTTAGTAGAGCATGCCAAATCATGGTTTAACCCGCTTAGCGACTGCATACATACAAGGGGTGGCACATTTCAAATAGTACGTATTAGGAAAACTCAGAAGTTTTTTGAGTGTGTAATGCTGTTGGTCGCAGATGACCTTTACAGCATCACCGGGTTTGGGGACGGCGAGATCCAAAGGGGAACTCAAGCCGAGAATTGGCGAGTGCCTCTAGAGGTATTCGAGGCAGATGGCATCTCCCCCCAGGGGGAGTTCCCTCCTCTGTCTGGAGCCTCTAGACCACTGGAATCCGTGAGGGTCAGCTCTAATAGAGGGCGTCTCTGAGACTCGGACCTCGGCTCTAGTCAGCCGTTGTCGTCGGGAGCGGGAAGAAGTTTATTAAAGGTTTTTTGTTTCAACACAGGCGGATGAGCGGGTATGAAATTCGCATGGATATCCCCCACAGCTGGCTGCAAGGTTATGTTGTTATACTATGACTAAAACACAAAGTGTTGAGTAGGACTTACAAGAGGCGGTACATATGTCCCGGACATGACGCCAAATTGTAAGAGCAGCTCAAAATTTTAAAATGTACTACTTCACATTAAATGTCGCGATAGTCGCGTCTCGTTACTCACTCACTCTTCGTAAGTCTGAGAGAGAGAGCGAGGCATAACATTTCATTTAAGTCCTCTACGCACTATCCATCTGTATCTCTATCTGTTTTACGTGTATAGCGCTGTCCTGCATGCTGGATCCAGCAAGATTGATAGTGCGTAGAGGAGGTGCTACTCGTGCACACAAACGTAATGTCGAGCTTCTGTACGCCTCAATGTCATATTTGTACTCGTCACTTCAAATGTATTGCCGAGCTTCAGTACGCCTCGCCTCATTTGAAGTGGGACATTGTACTGGTTCAGTACAAAAAAGAGGCTACTCTTACAAACTCTTTTTCAAGTCGTGTCCTACCCAACACTACACAAATGTAGTTTGATGCTTCAGGTCAGAAGGGCCTTACAGTACAAGTTGCATTTAAAGTCATTATCCCCTCAGAGCGGGTGCAGTTTTTTTACAAAGTCAAACGACATCCATATCAATGACACACAATAATAGGATAGCGCGAGTCACAATTGTACAGCGCCATCTATCGACATAAAAAGTAAACACTTAGGATACTTAAAATATTGATACACGCAACCAATAGTGCGGGTCACAGTGACACAACGCCATCTATTGATGCACGGAGTAAACGCATATCTTGACAGTACGAGTTTCGTAATGGTGAAAATTTAGTTAATTGCTATTTGTACTAAATCCATGTTCGCGCATTAAACGTGCTTATTAAATTTTCACACATTTTGACGTGTGTCACGTTATATGGAAAGGATGACTCACGCTAGGCCAATTAAACTCGGTATCTAAATTTGTGTTGTTGTAGTTGAGGTGTATTTTTAGAACCCATAGGTAGCCATCAGAATTAGTTGCAGTATAGCAAATTATAAAATCTAAATAAATAAATCTAATTCTTATAAAAATATCATCAATAGGGTTGACGACTAATTTTTTTTCTTCGTGTATCAGGTAGATTACCAAAAAGTATTGGACGCGTATTTTTCCTTTTTTCACATAATCAAAACATGACAGAGATATATTGATTTGAAAAGTCGCATGACGTCACGTTTTGGTACAATTTGTACTTAAAAGTGACGTCACGAACCACCACTCCCAAACTTTGACGTGCTTTATCTTTGTTATTTTTTGGTTGATTGACCAATGAAAAAATACGTGTCCATTATTTTTTATCATCTAACTGACGGACAAAATAGATTTTTTTTTTACTTTACCCCGTCGTCAAATATTTTGATGAATGTGGTTTGACTTAAAGCAAATTTATGTGAGTTTTATAGGTAAATCGCAAAACAGTAGTACCTAACATAAAACTGTTCTTAATTTATATTTGCGAAAATGTATGTTCAACCCTACGTTCGTGACAAATGAGGCGGATATATTTCCACCTTCCAACGTGCAATCTTAACGGTGTGAGATGACGTGGTACAGGGTCTTTCAGCTTTCCTTAATACGGTGTGTTGGACCGCCAAATAGCGAAGCAAAACGACGCTTCGATTCTTAGAAATTCTTTTCAGCTAAATATTGAACGACTGGTATAACCGACTTTTCTTTCTTACCTCATAGCAGCACCGCAAGCACGAACAGATAGCGAGAGAGTATTCGTATCGCCATCGTCAGAGTTTCTTTGGAAAGAGTTTGTTAGATTGTTCTCACGTCCGGTAGGGGAGATCTTTAGTTTCCATAGTGTAACGTTGTACGTGAATAAAGGTTGCAATATCAATAAGTTTTAAAATTTAAACTAACTATAATGCGATTGAAATAAGAATAGGAAAGCCAATGACCTCCATCGGTCAAATGTCGCTTGAAAAGTACGGTTTGCAAAAAAATCTTGAAACACTTTTTTAGCACTCAGCTGATTCTAGAATAAAAACCAAACATTTTTAAACAAACAATAACAAATATTAATGATTAATATTATTTGCTTATTTTTTTCCCTTATTGAGTATTGGCTATGAATGGTTGATAACCTATATCGTCAACCAAATGTCACTTTATGTTGCGTTCAGAAACTTGATTTAAAATTTTTGTTTACATATAGGATGCATGTTCGTATGTGACCTGCATGATTATTCATAACTTCTCCGGCGGTAATGCAGAGATGAGCGAAATTGAAGAGCTAGATTCTGATTAATGTTTTTTTTCACACAGTCTTAATAAATAAGTACTATTAAAAATCGGTTGTGTGCTTTCTCAACCTTAGTTAATTAATTTTATTAAACAGCAAATTTTTTTTGCTCACTCTACCCATTTGGGTTGAATTGACAGCTATGACGTCAAATAATGGCGCCCAGTCGGTCCTATTCTTAGTTGAATCGCATTATATTTTTATTTTTTTACTATGAACTAAGTCAAACGGGACATCTTAATACTATGATCTATTCAAAGATAATAAAAAAAGAGGAATTCAAATACATCCCATCCAAACGAAATACGAAAGCGCGGGCTTAGCTTATAAAAAATACCGGTGAACAGTCGGTCCTCGTCAGAAGCTTGCTTTTAGTCACAATCAAGCAATCTTTGAGGATACATCATCAGCCTCTTAATGTCCTAATGGGGCACAGGCCTTTCCTATGGATGGAATAGGGAGATGGATCCATGACCCACCACGCGGGCCCAGTGCGGATTGCCAGGTGCTAACGACTGCAGATACAACTCGAGATAGAAATTTTTGGTCACCCATCCAATGACCGACCAATGCGAAAGTTGCTTAACTACAACGATCGCAGCCGAACGCGCTAACCTCCTGCGCCATCGAGGTCCTTTTAGGATACCCATGTCCGTATTTACTTACTGTAACACGTTGCGTGTGATAGTATGGTGATAATTCTACATTAAGTCCCGCTGGGGTGAGTTTAAATACTGTCTAGGATTAATAACAATTGTTTTTTTTTTTATGTTATAGGTGACATACGAGCAGATGGCTCACCTGATGGTAAGTGATCACCGTCGCCCATGGACACTTGCAACACCAGGAGTATCACAAATGCGATGCCGGCCTTTAAGGAAGGAGTACGCTCTTTTTTTGAAGGTTTTTGGGTCGTATTGGTCCGGAAACACTGCTAATGCTAAGAAATTGTAATATGTTCTCTTCTCTAAAAAAGTTTACGTAAACATCTGTAATGCCGGTCTGTCAGCCTCTGTTAGCCTTTGGGACCGTCTCGACAGTCCAGGAGCCAATTATTAATCTGCTGCCCTTTGGGTTCTAGGTTCTAAGCCTACCGTACCGCAAGCGAAGACCGACTCCTGTTCCAAGACGCTGCCGGAGGATTTTCAGGGTCTAGTCAAGTCGGCCACCCTGCTATAGACTTAGTGTCGCCGCACACGGGCCACACGCCTCAGCCACAAACGCCGCCACGAGAAGCTAGAAGCTACTAAAGTGGCTGAAGCGCGCGACAGCGGCCGACTAAGGCAAGGAAGAGAGGGGTGGGGAATCGCGCAAGTGACGTGTGGCGGCGTTTTGTATCGGCGCATTAAGTGGCCGGTGCAAGCCACAAGAAGCGAGCAACGACGATTTGTAGAGTGTGGCGGCCACCGGCGTACCGTGTGTGGCGAGTCCATATGAAATGTATGAAACTACAAGAAATATGCCGGTGGCGGCGTTTAGTGATTGTGGTCGGTGGCCCGTGTGCGGCGAAACAAACTGTGGGCGCTTAGACACCATAGATCAAGGGGACATTTGGAAATGCAAGGTTGCCATCCTTTTCAGATTAAAAATAAACTAGCAAACCAGTGAACCAAATATTCACCAAAAAAAAAAGTATTTAATTAATTGAGAACTTCGGAGATTTTGTGTGGTTTCGTTTGAAATAGAACTCACGTGATTTCTCGAAAACCGGAAGTGCTACGTTACTCACATCCGGTTTGTAGTCTTATCAGACTATTCTCAACTTATAACTTAAACATTCTCTTTATCTATCTCTTACGCTTTGGCCGCTGAAACAGCACCACGGACGGACGGACGGACGGACTTGTCTAATAGATAAGAGATTGAGAGTTTGCGTAAAGCGAGAGTGTTTTGAAAGCGCAGCAATTCCTTTTACAAGCCGGATAGAAGTTAGATGCAGTACAGCAATATTTTGCGGTTCTAGCCACTGAAAAAATTTATACTCTCTCCATTCCTATATTTCTCCCCAGAGCGCTGAAAGCCATTATATAATCTTTTATGAGGCCTTAAATCATGAGCTAACATTAACGGTACCTACTCTGGGCTCATGCCAGGATGCTCAAATCATTCTCTGCGGGGCGCCTAAGCAACAAACATTAGTGATACTCTTAGAATCGTGTCGTAATGTATTACGCAGATATATAATGAAGCGAGCTCGTTGCTAGGATTAAATATTTTATTTTAGTCGTTTACGGATGAGTAAAGTTTTTAGGTCAAGATATTTCTCTGCGCAGCCCACTTAGCTACCTGTAAGTATAATGCGATTCAACTAAGAATAGGACCGACTGGGCGCCATATTGTGATGTCGCAGTTGTCAATTCAAACCAAATAGGTAGAGTGAGCAAAAAAGCTTTTATTTAAAAAACTTATTTACTAAGATTAAGTGAGAAAATGCATCAGTTTTTTTTCAGAATGCATCACCCACAAGTCCGGTTTTTCGGGTTGCTAACGACTGCAGATCCAGCCGGGACCAACGGCTTAACGTGCCTTCCGAAGCATGGAGGAGCTTGAGATACTAAATTTTTGGTCACCCATCCAATAACCGACCGCTGCGAAAGTTGCTTGACTTCAACGATCACAGCGGAACGCGCTAACCACCTGCGTCCACCTGCCTGGTAAATAGTATACACCATAACCTTTACAGACTGCAAGAAAAAGAAACAAATATCAGATTTATTTGGACCAAAGCCCATGTGGGAATAGTGGGAAATGAATTAGCAGACGCTGCAGCCAAAGAGGCGGCTGCCAAGAAAACAGCAGCACTTATGAACGTATTCCCGCTATCCCACACTAAGCGCTATCTGAAGGAAAGGACCCTGAGCGCGTGGCAGGAAGACTATGAAACGGCTCCGCAAGGAGCAGTCACAAAGTCGTTCTTCCAAACCATCGCCGAAATAACGGAATTTCGAACAGTTGTCAAACCTTCTTTTTCTGTCACACAAATTCTCTCGGGCCACGGTTACCACAAGGCCTATCTGCACAAATATAAAATAACACCTGATGATTGTTGCCCCTGTGATAACTACACTAAACAGGACATCACACACATCCTAAAAGACTGTCCTATATTTCACTCCACCAGATCTGAGTATGAAAATTACTGTGGACTATATAAAATCCAACCATACAATTTAATGGAAACAATAAAGAGTGAAACAGCCACTTGCAAATTCGTCAAGCATGTAAGCGCGTAAATGGTACTTATCTGCCACATCGACCAAAAGTATGAACACATAGCGGCGGCTTTGGATCTGTATCCAATTTCAGAACCAAAATCGACCATAAACACAATATGAATGTACAAAATATATATATTTGCTCCCTAATCAACATACAGATTACAGTATATATAATATTACACATAAACAAAAAACAAAAAAACCTGCGTCATCGAGCACCTCGATATAAGGGGTCCCCCTACCTACCTCAGTATAATGTCATTATTCTGTTAGGGCCTAAGGTTGACAAAACTCACTCTCACGAGCGATTGGACAGCATTTCACTTGGGTTGTGGTATTTTAAACAAAAAGATGGTAATTGATACCGGGATATCAGAGCTAATGACACCATCAAAATCGGGGTGCAAGTACTGATGTGCTACTGGAAATATTGAAATTTTCTATTTTTCCAGGTATAACGGGAATATTCCCGGGAAATGTTTTTTTAATATTACCGGAAAACATCTGAGGAGATTTACTGATAAATTCAATTTAATTTTATAAATAAATTTCCATTTCTATTATATTTCTACCGTTAATAAGAGTAATTTAGTAATTTATATTGTTAAACTAATGGAATCAGATGACATTTATGCATGATTTGAGATATAAAGTGGTTTAATACAAATTAGGTTCCTCATATACATAATAGGCTAGTTGACCCTTTTTGGAAAAAGGTTTTAAATGGTTAATAAATGTTCTATTAGACCGAAAAAAAATGTATTGTATTTTTTTGAGACCTAGAAATCTACAAATCTTTAATTTTAAAATATACTTTTCATGGACATACAAAAACGCTGTCGGCCATTTTAGTCTATAGATTATCTATGCTATGACGTTGACGGTAGTAAACAAAAACTCGTAAGCACGTAGAAAATAACCTATCTGAGTTTATAATAAAAAAAAACATGATTTCTAATAGATACCACAAAAAATATAGTAATTATCATTATTGTATTGTACGAGAATGTAAAAACATATCCTTGAAGACTCCAGGAAAGTTGTGTGGTTGTGTTGTGTGCCGAAAGAAATTAACCTACGCAATACCTGATTAGAACTTGCTAAAAGTGATCCTGCAACTTTATCGACTCATAGTAAAATTTATTTTTGCGAAGATCACTTTGATGTAAGTACTCATTGAATAATATTTTAGTATCTTCATTTATTATCAGTTTTAATAACACAAGTTTTATAGTTATGTATGAATGACATTTAGTTATTTACTCAAAGAGACGTCACAATCATGGCGGATGTGGCGAACAGCGTTTTTAGTGTTTAAAAAGTATAGACTAAAAATTATTTTCTTAAATAAAATTTCTACAGCAATCTTCTGCTTTTATGAAGTGAAATCGATATATTTAGGTTCCTTAGACCAAATACTTTAAGAAATAAACATTTATTTAATATAATTCGACATGAGTCCACTAGCCTATTGTTTATTAATTAAATTCTTTTCTAATTTTTATCTTTAAGACTTTATATTGCGATACCCTGACAGGGTTCATGTTAGGTACTATAAGCATTTTTTAACCATCTATGTAACCATATGAGAGCAATAAATTGAATTGAATTGAATTTCCAATAATCCAGGGCAAATAATAACAAATAAAAAAATATAATAATAATTAATATCTTAATCACTAGGTATAATAGAGTCTACAACTGAAGGCGTTATGTACACTGAAAATAGTAAACACTAAGATTGTAGACAATAATTAGGAGAATAAACACACCTTTGCCACAGAAATGCAACAATATTTTACATTTAATTAGTTGCATAAGCCAAAGTCTGTGGGACTTTCAGAGTTTCGAATTAGTTATTCAGATTATGAAAATGGCAAACGATATTCGTTTGCGCGGAAGCGTTAAATAAACAAAGGACTTTGAAAACAGCATTCAAATTAAAGTTTGAAACATGCTATGCTCCCGTAAATTATGCTCACTTACTCCTATTATAGACTACAAATGTCGAGTGTACATTTAGTAGGGAGCATTCATAAATCCCGCATATTATGCAGCGTCAAATTCAAATTTTATTGTCTGATTTTGAGGACTTAAAAAAGTTATGAGGATTAAAATCGATCTAATAACAATTAAAAATATGAAAAAAAAAATCCAAGGAAATCCGGTAAAGCGGTGTTGTCATATTATATAAGTAGTTATAGTTAGTACTTATTTCATTATAATCTTATATATAAAATTCTCGTGTCACAATGTTAGTTACCATACTCCTCCGAAACGGCCTGACCGATTTCTATTAAATTTTATATGCATATTCCGTGGGTCTGAGAATCGGCTACTATCTATTTTTCATATCCTTAAGTGATAATGGTTGTCCACCTGTAACGTAGTGTTCTGACACCTACAATGCGCCTTCGCTCCAAAATTCAGATTATTGGGTATTGTAACGTAGTGTTCTCATATGGTTTAGGAGGAATGTTATCCCAGGAAATTGATAGAACACTACGTTACACACCCTTAAAATATTGTTTGGACAATTTTACTTTTTTATAATCCATCCATCCATCCATCAGCCTTTCTCCGTCCACTGCTGGACATAGGCCTCCCCCATGGAACGCCACAATGCGCGGTCCTGCGCTATCCGCATCCAGCGGCTCCCAGCACATTTGACGATGAGGTCAGTCCACCTTGTTGGGGGCCGCCCCACGCTGCGTCGTCCGGTACGTGGTCGCCACTCGAGGACCTCTCTTACCCAACGGTTGTCAGATCCTCGAGCGATGTGGCCTGCCCATTGCCACTTCAACGTGCTAACTCTTCGGGCTATGTCGTCTTCGGGTATTTTTTATAAAATGGTATTAAAAATACATACAACCCTAAATTTTCTCTTTAATCACTGCCCCTATTTTTATGGCGGTACGAAGTTCGCTGGGTCAGCTAGTTCTATATATAATTTACAGACAACGGTAGTAGAATGCACTACTATCAGCTATGCATGTAAACAGAAAATAGTTACACTACAATCATGCATTGTAATGACCATTGTGATAAAACTAAGTGCAAAATGACTATTATGCTTCCGCAGCCCTAATGGCCAGTGCGGAAAGGGATTTAGTTAGCCATACTGAGCACCTTGTTGTTAGCACATACTACAAAGTTGAAAGTATCAACTACCCCATTATAAGCACTACGGAATATGACCGTATCCTGTAGGGCGATTATGTAAAATAGAATCTCACTTCCCATATCGGTAGCTGCCATTTAAGACATTAGTTTGATAAGCATTACGCCATTACACTGCAAAATGTCGCTAGAGTCTGTGCGGAAAGAGAATGGGATTTAGATTGGAGGGCGCTGTAGTGCTTTTCTACCGTATTTGTAAGGTTTTACCACTTTTAGACATGATTAAATACAAAAAAACGCAAGAAATCACAGCATTAAACAAATCCGTATCAATACAAAACTTTGACGTTTTACAGATTGCTGGGTTTGATTGCCAAATAAAAATCTTAATGTTAGTTCCGTTTTTCGCCACGCCCATTCTCTTTCCGCACAGATTCTATGTTTAAAGAAGCAGCCAGTATTAGATATTTGACATTTTTCAGAAAAACGAATAAATGAGACCATAATATAAGTGAGTTTGCTTCTTACAGAATACCTATGCCAAATGAACTCGTAAAATATTATAATTGCATTTATAATGCAATTCAAAAGTTTTAAAGTTTATTTAGTAAAGAAGAGTTACTTTGATTTAGAATATACGTTGTTATATTGTTTTAAACTTTCATGGTCACTAACATTATAATTATGTAGATGTATATATATTATAGATTAGAGTATCGAACGCAGTAAAAGACGACGTCGGAGGGTAGACCGATATGTCTGCAAATAACATCTGGTACTTAATTCCATTATATGTAATTGAATTTCGGGGTAATTTGTAGGGGGGGGGGGAGGGGGCTGCCCCCTGATCCCCCCCTCGCCATAAAAAATTTTTGGCGGAAATGCAGTTTTTTTTAACTAACCTAAAAATTCATTAAATCTGTTAAATGTAGTGGAATTTCAGGGGGATAGGTATTAGGGAAGACCCCTCAGAGGGAAGGGTAACCCCCCCCCCTCACGGCATTTTTATTACAGAAATGATAATTATAAAAAATTAGAGGGGTTTTAAAGGTAAAACTGTACTTCCAGGGCCTAGAGGTGATATTTGATTTTTTTGTAGAGAAAGTCTCTATTAACGGATATTTCTTTCTGGAGCTTCGCCGGCCGCTGCCGCGGCACGCTCGCTTCGCTCGCTCGGCTCGCGCGTTTAGGCCACAACACTAACCTAACCTAACCTAGTGTGAAGTATCACCACACAAGCGGCTCATTAGAGTTTCAAAACTCGCACTACACTCGACTCTTCAGGCGAAGGGACAGCAGAACTCGAGGCCGAAGGCTTTGAGGATGCCATTGTAGTCAGACGATGTTAATATCAACTGGAGTACGAAAAAGCTCTCAACTGCGACGAACACAAACACTGACTGACAGATCTCATTAATGGCTGTAAATTGTCACATTTTGACAATAGTACCAACATAATAAACTTATATTTACCATAGACAACGAGAAACATGTTATTTTTGCATAAAAAAATGCCAGCACTGATCAAAATTGACTCATAACATACAAAAATATTAATTTTCAATATTTTTTTTCTCGAGTTCTATTCGTTTCCGCCTAAAAAGATTTAGTGTACGTGTTTTTAATAGTTAATACTTTGCGTGACAAAAATTTCAGTTTGCAACTCAATTACATATAATGGAAA
Organism: Chilo suppressalis; assembly: GCA_902850365.2. Taxonomy (NCBI): domain Eukaryota; kingdom Metazoa; phylum Arthropoda; class Insecta; order Lepidoptera; family Crambidae; genus Chilo; species Chilo suppressalis. The sequence goes on along the minus strand of OU963898.1, from coordinate 31,106,907 downwards.
GCTGAGCCATAAATACGTTGTTGTTTTTAAACATAGTTTTCTGTAAGATGGAGGTTGAATTAATTATTAAACCAGCATACATTTGAACTTTGCTCTAGTTTCATTACGTATTTCTATTGCTGCGTTCGAGTTTAGACACGTTAGCAGTTTACAATGCGCTTGGCGACTAGACTAACCCCTACTGGAGCATTAGCTGTGTTAATGTTTTATAATGGTGTCAAGTTGTTTGGCCATCTGTGCATGCTGTGTGTTTCTGGCTAGCAGTGCCGAGAATACTCCATATAACTCGCCACATTGTAGTGGTAAGTTCAATGTTTGCTCAAGCGATTAAAACTCTGGAGGCTTAACTGTTGTATGTCGCTATTGACTTCATAAACAGTAATTACAGGGCTTATAAAACTATTATCGTAGGTTAATTAGAAGCCATGCTGCCATAGAAGACATTTTCAGCTGTAATGCTAGTAGGTGCGAGCGATTACGTCTGCGTGGATAAATTGGTTTCAAATACAAACTTCCACCACCGGGGTGAATTATAGGATTAAAAATATCCTATCTCGTTTCATAGAACTCATACAATCTCTATACCGAATTTTATCTAAATCAGTTCAACGGTTAGAGCGTGAAGAGGTAACAGACAGACACACTTTCGCATTTAAAATTTTAGTATGGAGTGTAGAAGTATGAATATTAAAATACCTTCCCGTGTGGCTGGTGCATATCCTGTCCTGTGACTTAGGCCTAGGGGACAGAAATGTGCTGGTCCGGTGTACTCTGGGCAACTACATGCGGAGGCTGATAGCTGGCAATCTCGTTACCACGTACGTGGTGCGGTGCTGAAGGCCACCATCCTTCGGGGTGGGGGCTGCGAGGAAGTAAACCTCTCTAAAAATCACCCTGGGTGGGGGGCATTGAGTGGCTCCGGTGTCGGAGGGTAGTGCGCTGCCTGGAGGAGCTCGTAATGCTGTACGCAGTGCGGGGCCGAGGGCCGCCGCCTTCTTCGGAGGGTGGGGGCTGCGAAAAAGAGAGTCGAATCCTGTCGCCCGCGTTACCCACCTCTTCTCCTAGGAGAAGGGGCGAGGAGACGTGACCGAGCGCCTGGGAGCGGGGAGAGGGACGGGGAGAACTACGCTCCCACTCCCGCTCCCCCGGGAACGCACCCCCCCCCCCCCCCCTGTAGTTCTCAGGGAGGCGGCCGCGTACTCATCCCCCTCGCGCGGGCCATCCTGCGCACGTCTGCGGGGTCCCCGCCATACCTCGGGAGACCCCTACCGTGGAGCCCCGGCGAGGCCGGGAAGCTGCTGGGTGCGAAGTCGTGGAAGAATCCCTAAATGGGGACCCCGCGGCTTCGCATTTAGCAGCATAGAAGGTATTCGCAGGTGTTTTTAGCGGATATTATGCCGTAAAGCGCCCGTAAGAGTCGGGGTCCTCGGTGGGCAGCTACTCGGGGGTTCGTAAGACTTGCGGGAGCCAGGTGGGAGGTCCGTTCGGCTGTGTGTCTTTTAAAGGCGCCGTCGGCGTCGTCTGTAAACAGTATTTTATGCCTGCGTTAAAAAAAAGGGTAAGCACCCGTACTTGGTGCTATGGTAACGCAAAAGTTAATAAGCTATGGATGCCTGTTACAAAATATTAACTTCGGAATTCTTTTTTTAAGATTACACTCAACAATAATTTTGATCTCTAAATTAACAAAAAAAAACTTTATACCTTCATTACGGATTAAACTTATAATGCGTTTCAAATAAGAATAGGAAAGCCATGATAGATGACCTCCATCTGTCAAATGTCCCTTGAAAAGTACGGTTTGCAAAAAAATCTCGGTACACTTTTTTAGCACTCAGCTGATTCTAGAATAAAAACCAAAAATTTTTAAATAAACAATAACAAATGTTGATAAATATTAGTTGTTTTTTTTTCATTTATTGAGCTTTTAGCTATGAATGGTTGATAACCTTAATCGTCAACCAAATGTCACTTTATGTTGCGTTCAAAAACTCGACTTAAACTTTCATTTACATGTAGGGTGCATGTCCGTATGTGACCTGCATGATTATTCATAATAACTTCTCCAGCGGTAATGCAGAGATGAGCGAAACTGCAGAGCTAGATTGTGATTTTTTTTTCACACAGTCTTAATAAAGAAATACTATTAAATTCGGTTGTGTTCTTTCTCAAACTTAGTAAATTAATTTTATTAAAAAATATGATGTTTTGTCTCACTTAATTTTAGTAAATAAGTTTTATTAAATAGCTACATTTTTTTGCTCACTCTACCTATATGGTTTGAATTGACAGCTATGACATCAAAATATGGCGCCTAGTCGGTCCTATTCTTAGTTGAATCGCATTATATTTAGTAACGTTATATTTTTTTATTTTTAAACACAAATCGTATTTACACATACCCACAATCTTTTATACAGTAATGCATATGCAATATGCCACAAATTACACGATAGAATTACACTTAACATCCTATATTTCACAAAAAAATCAGAATCTTCTTAAATCCTTTCCTTCAGAGGACCACGCGCGCTGGCCTACGTTGTCACCGTCTTACTGTGGCCACAATTCCAACGCGTACAAAGAAATTGAAAAAGGCAACCAATAGGATTGCATTGCCCTGATCCGCGCTGCTTTCCTATTTGTTAATTTATAAAAGAAATTTGGTGACTCATTTCTGTGTCGCACTATCCGTAAATGGAATGCTCAGCCCGCTCACGTGTTCCCTCCCTCTTACAACCTGGGATCCTTTAACTGAGGCGTGAAGAAGCAACATGCAGGCCGGCACGGTGAGGATGGCTGGTGTGGCAGGTAGAACTGCTGTATCAGCTATCTTCGCGTCTGGACTTCACCTTCACTTAACATCAGGTGGGGTGGAGACATTTGTCGGACCTATCTATAAAAAAAAAATTCGACAATGTAAAATCTTAAAAGAATCCAATTTATAATACGCTCATTTGTCTGACAGAAGCTAAAAAATTAATACCCTACACGACACAGTACATACCCGACACGACACAGTACACACACCACTTAGTCTCGTCTCGAGCGACGGCCGAATTGTCTCACTTTACCGAAATTCAGCACACGTTCGTGTTTCCGAGTATTAACAGCTAGTTGTCTTTGGGGGTATCTAGGACGTTCCCTAGGGACGTTTGTATAGGAAAAGGAAGACCAGATGTTTGAGGCCGGAATGGACACAGCTACTGTTGAATTCTAATTGTGACCAATGTCATTTTGTTTAGGTGTTTGCGTTGACTTGGGTCTGCATTTTGATAGCTGGGAGTTAAAATCACGATTACTTAAATAACCGCGAGTTTAATTGTAACATTTCTTCTGTTTAACGTAGGCAAAGTCTTAAAATATATAATAACTAAAATACATTATTAAAAGGAGTCCCTTTAGGCAAGGTTCCAAAGATACTGGCAGCGTTCCCCCTTTGAATAACTAGACTAATTCTTTGTCCGAGGTAGCTCTTCGGTGTCCTGTGATGTCGACCAACCTTTTTGCTATTTCCTTAAAAAGCCTTATAGCGCTGAGACTCCACGGACCAAGGGTCTCTACACCGAATGGGACAAAATCATATTCGGAGTCTAGACCCCTGTATTTGCATGCCTTAGCTTTTTCAGCCGCTTCGCAAGCCGCACCAGCTCTGTTGATGGTTTCATGTGGATGGGAAGGGGTCAATTCATTTTTAAATTATCAGTTAAATAATTACTAGTGCGTTTTTATAGGCTGCATGTCCGAAGTCATATTTTAAAATGGGCGACATTGTTCTCATAGTTCTCTCTATGGTGGTAGTTCTATATAGTTTTCGTGTGATAAAATCGTCTGCTTCCAGACAGGATTTCTACGAATACTTTCCTTTATTGCTTTGATCGCCTTTTTCGTACAAACACTGGGAGAAGGCCAATTTTTCTGTAACAAAGAGCGGAAGTTTCATTGTAGTTAATAATAGCCCGGTACACAAACATTCCACTAAATACCAAGTGTATGGAGACATCTCATCGCGAGAAAAAACCTCATTTGGCTCCATACCTACTTTGTTTAATGCTAACACAGCAATTCGGTTCCCTTTATCACCCCATTCTAAACCTAATGTTATCATAAAAATATTTATCAGTCTTAAAATAGAAGGCGCAAAAATGAGAAAAAAAAACCAAAATATATTTATTGAAAAGGATGACAGATTCCACATTCAAATGTAATATTAAGTTGTTTTTTGGAGTTATCTCCTTAAAAATCGATTTGCATATATAAGGGGCCCGGTATGCGAAAAATATGAGGAGTAAAATCTATCGATGAATGACCTCGTTACGTTTTTGGTGCGCATCCTATGTCGCGCAACTTTGACAAACAAAGATGACGGATTGACATTGATAAAATTTTTAAAATCTGCACTGAATTTAGATATTGTTTCTGATAGAGCAATGGGGACAACGAGGTATGGTACAACCATTGATGCGGTATTTTCAAGATTCGTGAACCACGTATCTACGAACGTCCATGTGTCTTATTTTAGTTACCATCAACCACTTGTCACTGTAATTAATAATGCAGACAATGTTGATTTAATTAATATTTAAAAAATGATAATAGTCTAATAATAATAATTACATAATTTATCAACATTCCTAATGATATATTTATGCACATGTGAAATTGACTATTGTAAAAAGTTTAATGTAAAATATTTCGTCGATTAGTTATAATAAATGTATATGAAATGAATAAATATATATTTATATAAGGATATTATTTTCATTAATTTGTTAATTTACCCTTTCATACAGTATCAATCTTTTTCAAGTTAAATAAACTCTTTTTGCGTCTGGTTAGACTATCGAACTTAAGGAGTAAACTCCAGTCGTGCGTCGGAGCTGACACACACAATCTTTTTTTTGAGTGTGTATGCTGTTGGTCGCAGATGACCTTTATAGCGTCACCGGGTTTAGGGACGGCGAGATCCTAAGGGGACCTCAAGCCGAGAATTGGCGAGTGCCTCTAGAAGCCTCCTCTCCGTCTGGAACCTCTAGACCACTCGGACCTGAGGGGATTGATTTTTATGTAGTTATAACAGTATTTATGGCCAGACTTAGTGTTTGTTTAACTTCTACATGATGATTACGATGTTTGTTTAAATTTTTTTCATATCATTGTCACACATTTGTATTTTCTTCATTGTAAAATTCTCATTGTTGCTAACAACTTGGACTCTTATTATTAATAAGTGAAGTATGCTTTAATTGAAAAACTTAATTAAGTGAAAAATCTGTTTTTGTTAATTACTTCTAAAGAATTTAAGCATCTTTTGTATCATGTTGCTTGGTTCATCATCATCAGCCTATTAATGTCCCCACTGCTGAGGCCAAGGCCTTCCCTATGGATGGAATAGGAAGATTGGGCCATGACCCACCACGCGGGTCCAATGCGGATTGGCGGGTTCTAACGACTGCAGATGCAGCCGGGACCAACGGCTTAACGTGCCTTCCGAAGCACGGAGGTGCTCGAGATAGTAAATTTTTGGTCACCCATCCAATGACCGACCACTGCGAAAGTTACTTAACTTCAACGATCGCAGCCGAACGCTCCAAACACTTGCGCCATCGAGCTCCTCTCCACATTCTCTCTAAATTCTGTCACATGTTTAATATAAAAAAATTGAAACAAGTTTATTCATTATGTAACCATTTGCTTGCTTGGTTATCTACCTCTAAAAAAATAGGACTATTTTTAAATAATGTAATACGACCTTTGTTTGATTTCCATTCAATAAACCTAAAACCGGTTTTAAATGTTTTATTGAATATGATGTGTATGTGTTCGCATATTATATATTAAAATGAAAACAAAAAGTAAAAATGATTCAACTACTGTAATGGACATAAAAAAGTTTTAAAAGAGGGTTGAAACCACAGAAACTTCTTGCGGTGTGAGCGGTGATTGGTTATTGTTTGATGTCGCGTTGTTTGATTGGCTATTGCCGATTACCTATAAGATGGAAGAATGGGGCGAGCCGGCGACATTCGGTTCCCGTACAAACGATCTCTGATCACTGTAACTAACTAACTCAAACTAACAAACTTTAATTCGCAGTAATGCATGTGATATTTATCACTAGCAGATGTGGTTTCTTTATGAAAGATATAACTAAAATTTCCCATCATCTTTATGACTAAGTGTTGGCCATATATAACTTTTATAACACTGACACTGGCCTATGAAATTCAATTCGCCCATACAAAGCCTTAATACTAGGTTAATGATGAAAATTATCCCTTGAAAAAGCCACTCATGGCCACTCTAATGGTCAGGTCATCTTTACTCGGCCTTTTCCGGGTATATCCGAGTTAATTACCGCGTCTTGAGTTGACAGTTGTGTTGACGAAAAACACCGTTCAACACTACGCATTAAGGTTCAAAATAAATATCTAGCACTAAAGAGTACTCGCTAATGACTGTCAGTTTAATATATAAGTAGAAAATTTAGTTGTCGAGCTGAGAAATCTCGGAGTGATTCCTGTAAAAAGTCTTAGCAGTGACTTCAAAGATCCTTTGTGGTTGTACCGAGATTTAATTAAAATATTGCTGTGTGAAAAAAAACCTTTGTATAATTTTGTACTTTTTCGTTGAAAATCGCCGAAGTATAGAGGAGCAAAAAGGGTACGCTTATGCCGTGCACTGCAAAATATTTATTTATAAATTTAAGGAAATTTTAGAAGATACATCACAGATTACAAAAATATGTAGTGCGGCCTTAATGAGCATCATTACTAGGTCAGCAAATCAACTCAAAATCAACAGTATAATGATTTAATAAGCTTTTTAATTAATATACTTTTTAAATCATCGAAATAGGTTCATTCGTTGAGATTTTATAACCAATTTTAATATTCACCGGCGGCTTAAATGACCAATTCTGGGTTAGGTTAGGTTAGGTTTGCGCGCTGCCTTGCAGCATAATTGGTCAGTGTAGTCGCCTGGATAGCGAAGCGGGTTCGAGTCCCGTCTGCTGCCTAGTCCGCGTAGAATTTTTTCTAGTAATAGTTTCCTTAGATTTTTCACTTATTTATATATTTTATGATTTCTTTGAAAGATTGTAAATACTTTCTCTTATTTTCCTTCAACAGTTACTACTTTTTGATACGTATCATGTAAATACAAAACCCTTTTTTATTTCTTCTGTATATTCTTTACTCACTTTTTTGTTTGGATGTAATCGACGTCAAGTGATAAGACCATCTGCTGTGCAATGATATTCATTGTATTCTTATCTGTATCCTGTAAATATCATGTCTATTTTCTAACTGTTATGCGTACTATTACTGACTGGCTCGCGTCATCGCGTCGTCAGCATTCTTGGAATCCAGTCGCCACAATGCAAAGGAGTTGTATTTTGCGTCTAATTCGAAAAAAGATATTTTGGTTTTCACTTTGAAATAATTGACCAATGACTTTCTTTAATATCCTTCGTATAATGTCGTTGGAATTGACGGTCTGTTGATTCGAACATTCGTCCACCTTGAATGTCACAAGCTCAAACATTTATATTTCTTTTTGAAATTTCCTTAAAAACCCCCATAGAGCTAGGACCCCGCGGACCAGGGTCTCGACACCGAATGGGACAAAATCATATTCGGAGCCTAGACCCCTGTATTTTTTTCGGTTAGTCGACATCACTGGAGACCGAAGAGCTGGCAGCTACCTCGGACAACGAATTAGTCTAGCTATTCAAAGGGGGAACGCTGCCAGTATCTTCGGAACCTTGCCTAAAGGGACTCCTTTTAGTATATAATTATTTTTTAAGGTTTTTAGTTTAAGGTTCATTGTTCTTGTATATATTAATGTACATATATTAATAAAATGTGATATTTCTTTTACATTCATTATAAATAAATAAATAAATATTTCCGACACTCACACCAATTAGCCTAGCCCCAAAGTAAGCACTATAAGGCTTGTGTTATGGGATGCTAGGGTAACGGATAGAATACATATACTATACATATATAAGAATATTTATATAAATACATATTAAACATCCATGACTGGAGTACAAATGCTCGTATTCATTACACAAACATCTGCCCCCACCGGATTCGAACCCGGGACCTCTCGAGTCGGCGACAGCCATGAAACCCGGCGTACAAACCACTCGGCCACGGAGGTCGTCGTTCATTGAAGTAGTAAAAGTGAACATTTCTCGTCGGCAGGTTGCTTCCACCGCTTTTTATTCCGATGATATATGTGTGGATGCTGCGGCACGTTCCATTGTTTTTGTTGTTCACATGATGCCAGTAGATGCCTCTAGGGATGTCGAAAGTAAAAAAAAATATCGATATATCGATATTTAAAAAAATATCAATATTGGCTTCGATATATCGTGAAAAAAACATCGATATATCGGACCAATTTTCTCAAAAATATATTTAGGTCATCCTAGCACAGTAATAATAACAATACAAATTATAATTAAGGAAAGAATTATCAAAGTACCAAATTGCCGCTACACTACATGACAGTACAGTATTTCACGAAAGATGACACGCGGAATAATAATGGAACGAAATTTATCTCCCTAAAAATAGACCCTATTTTCGAATAATGAAAATGATTGCAGGGCCTCTCAGGTGCCATCTTTAGTAAACAACACACTCACACACTTCCACAGAATATAATGGAATGCAGCACAACTAATTCACCAGCGAAACAGATTTACAAATCAGAGACAATACTAAATACAGCACAGATCGTAAATATGTTGAATATCATTAATCTGAGATCCAGTTACGATTTTTCCAGATACGAATTTAGTTAGATCGTAATATGCCGCTAATAATTAAAAAATATCGTTTTTGATACGAATTTCGATATTGGTTATTTTGTATCGACGCGGACGATCGATATATCGAATCAAAATATATCGGCTAAACATATCGATATATCGAACAAAAAATATAGTATCTAAAGAAAAGTTTACTAGAAAAAAATCCACGCGGACCATTGTTTTCTAGTAAACTTTTCTTTAGATTTAAACATCTAGCAGTTAAATGCTTAAAAAATAAATAAAATCATAACTATAATTGCTATTTCTTCTTTCAAATGTTAAATACTTGAAAAAGTATTCATTTGACATTGTGGATTACCTACAATGCTAAGAGATGGCGCTGCCTTGCAGCTTAAGGCTAGGACAATTTCGACGCGGCTAATAGGGCCGTGGTAGCATAATGGTCAGTGCATTCGCCCCGATAGCGAAGGATGCGGGTTCGTGTCCCGTCCGCTGCCTGGTCCGCGTGGATTTTTTTCTAGTAAACTTTTCTTTACATCGATATATTTTCAACAAGCCTAGATGCCTCTCCGTTCGCGATGAAACATTCCAGTTTCATGTTGCCGGGGCATTTTTCGGTGTTTCAAAACGCGATAGCTACTGTTATAGTATTGCTGCGAGGAGGCGCCGGTGGCTAGCGCGTTCGGCTGCGATCGTTGAAGTTAAGCAACTTTCGCAAAGGTCGGTCATTGGATGGGTGACCAAAAATCTTCTATCTCGAAGGCCTCCGTGCTTCGGAAGGCACGTTAAGCCGTTGGTCCGGCTGCATCTGCCAATCCGCACTGGGCCCACGTGGTGGGTCATGGGCCAATCTCCCTATTCCATCCTTAGGGAATTAGGTGGTAAATTAAGTTATGGTGCAGGTACTGACCGGGCACGGATGCTTCGGTCACTACCTGTACCGTGTCGCACGTCGGGAGGAAACGCTGCAGTGTCATCACTGCGGCGCCCCGGACGATACGGCCGAGTACACCTTGCTGGAGTGCTCGGCCTGGCGGCAGCAGCGCCGCGACCTGATTGCGGCGCTGGGAGGCGGAACCCTCTCAGGCATGGTAGAGGCCATGCTCCGTAGCGAGTCGGCATGGGAGGCGGCTGCCTCCTTCTGCGAGAACATTATCTCGCAGAAGGAGGCAGCCGAGAGGGAGCGGGAGGATGATCCCCTGGCCACTCCCTCCCGCCGAAGAAGAGCGGGCAGAAGAGGACGAGTGTGTGCCCTGGCTACGCCCGTCCCATGACCCTGCCCGCGGGGATCCCTAGCTGGCCGGTACGGCGCATTGTGCCGTGCCGGCCACCGAGGGATCCCCTGACGGAAGCCCCCATCATGTAGTTCTGTCCTGCAAAGAGGGGGGCGGCGGAGGGAGCTACACGGGCACGCCCAAGTAGTCCTCCGCAGCGGACGGGGGGCGGTACGGTGGGCACTAGGCCGCGTATTTCGCCCCCACGCGCGGTCCATCCTGCGCACGTCTGCGGGGTCAATACCTCGGGAGACCCCTGCCGTGGAGCCCCGGCTAGGCCGGGAGGCTGCTGGGTGCGGAGACGCGGAAGAATCCCTAAACGGGGATCCCGCGGTTTCGCACTAAGCAGCTTAGAGGGTATTCGCAGGACTTTTTTAAGCGGATATTATACCGTAAAGTGCCCGTAAGAGTTGCGGGGTCCTCGGTGGGCAGCCACTGTGGGGTTCGTAAGACTTGCGGGAGCCAGGTGTGAGGTCCGTTCGGCGGTGTGCCTCTTAAAGGCGCCGTCGTCTGTAAATAGATTTTTTACCTGCGCATTAAAAAAAAAAAGGTGGTAAATTAAATAAAGTGATTCTAAGAAAGCGTTTGATTAGAGAAAACTGGAATTATAAACGAGAAAGACTGGAATCAGTGGTTGGTTCGACTTCATCTGGTCGGACGTTACTTAAGGAGGCGCCTAGAAGCCGGGTGGGAAACTCTTTCTGTTATTGAGCATACGTAGGTAAATTTCCTCCAAATTACGTCTGTCTATGATTTTGTTAATGCGGTGCATCGTTATGGCAAACACTCTTGGTGAGAGGGAGCAAGGTTGAGGCTGGCATGTAATTTTTATGCATAAACTATCTTCCTGGGAGGCCTGTGACCCCAGCAGTGGGGGCATTTTTTTAATTAAAAACGCCAATTAGCCTAGCCCCAAAGTAAGCACTGTAAGGCTTGTGTTATGGGATACTAGGGTAACGCATACAATACTTAAACTGTACATATATAAGTATATTTTTATATAGAAATACATATTAAACATCCATGACTGGAGTACAGATGCTCGTATTCATCACACTAATATCTGCCCCCACCAGGATTCGAACCCGGGACCTCTCAAGTCGGCGACACCATGAAACCCGGCGTATAAACCACTCGGCCACGGAGGTCACATTAAAAGGCTGATGATAGTATTGCTTCATGTTCTTTCTAGCTATTTAAATTGGGACCAACTTCTTTTAAAATATCGTTAGACTGTGGTGGCGACATCTATATGCCCCACATATAACTAACATGGAAGAAATAAACACTCGCCTCCTCAAGAGATGGCGCTACCGGCGCTGCGTTCACAGCGTAAGGAAGCCTACATTGCGCAAGTGAAATTCGGAAGGCAATACTCCATATATACGATGCCCGACCAACATCAGTCGGGCCGCGGCCCCCGAGCTACCATCACCCAGTTCGGAGGAAGATCTTCCCCTTTGGCCTTCGTACTAGGGACACGATATCGAATAGGAAGTATCGATACTGTACTCATGAGTAATATCGGAAAAAAGTATCGTACTCGTAAAAGTATTGAAACAAAAGTATCGATACTTCGAAGTATCGAGTACATTTCCTAGGGCCATATGAGCACCCCCCCTGCCTCTTCTTCTTCTTCTTCTTGTTGCTACGGGCGTTTCCGCAACTCGACGTCCTTATGGCGCCTGTTTTGCGTGAGGAGGGTGTATGGCCGGAATCACTCCAGCCAGCCCAGCTCCCCCAGGAACGCCCCCAGGGCCTTCACATTGGTGACTGCCTCTTGAAGGTTTCCCGGTGAGCCGAGGTATTTCGCCCGGTATTCGGCCACTCCGTTGCATTCCAGCAGAACGTGAGTAGCTGTTTCTTCTGCCTCCATGCATCCTCTGCATAGGGGGCTGTCCGTGACACCTAAGTTGAAAAGATGTCTGTTAAAATGTGCATGTCCAGTGATAGCACCCGTTACCATGCGCAATGTAGGTTTGCTTAGCTGTAGGAGAGTTTTGGAGAAGGCAGCGTTCACCCGTGGCAAAGCGAGCTTGGTCTGCCTGCACGTCTCCAGGTCGAGCCAGTATTGCTGGTGTAGTTCGGCAGTGTGCTCGCGGATTTTATTGACGAGACAGCTTACCGGTATTGGGACGATTGGTTCAGGACCTGTTGGGGTCGTGTCAGATCCCTTCCGGGCCAGCTCATCCGCAGCGTCGTCTCCGCGTGATCCACTGTATCCCTTGATCCATTGGATGGTAATAGAATTGCTTGACCCTACCTTGTTTAAGGTTTGGTGGCATTCTTGTAGGAGGCTCGATCTGACTAAACAGGCATGTAGAGCTTGTACCCCCCCCCCCCCTGTCTCACCCCGGGTAAAACTTAAAAGAAAAACAATCAAATTTTATTATAGTACGTATAATCAAAAACAAAAAAAGGACATGTAAATTCACAAATTTCTATATTATGTAGATACTCTTAAAAATGTGTCATGTTAATATAATCAACTGCAAAACTAAACGTGCGTAATTCAAGTACGTAAGTCTCAGGACACACTAGATTGCTTGTGTTTCCAATTATATCAACGTTTTAGAAGGATTGCTATGATTCCACTAGATGGCGTTGCCATCAATATAAGGCTCTTATCCAAATTTTTAATGGTATGGATACTTGCCAAAAAGTACTCATTTAGTTGAAGTTTCGAAAACCAAGTATCGAGTACAAAAGTATCGGTATCGAAAGGAAAAGTACTCGATACTACAAAGTATCGATACTGTTTTCGTGTCCCTACTAGCGGCCCGCCCTCGCTTCGCTTGGGTGTAGAGCTGAAGTGTAGACTACAGTATTTGTTCTCATGCTTGTATTATACACAATTACATTCATCCATGATTCTTCTTATACCTGCATGCAAAGTCTCAGCCCGATCGGTTTAAAAGTGACAAAGTTTGCCCCTTTGGCCTTCCTACAAGCCAACTCACATGTAGTAAAGTAGAAAGCAGAATGTCGATGGCCATTAACAAAAAAATGGTTGCCTGTAAAGTCGGTTTTACGGGCGAAGATTTTACGTGACAACGTCTTTTTCTCGGTAGAATATTTATTGATATGAATATAATTAAATTGCACAATAGGAACAAGGAATTGAATGAAAATAAGAATTGCACAAATTTTAACTATAGAAATATATATAATACGTCAAAAAAACATATTACAATGCATTGTGCTTGTGAATACCATCGTAGCATGCAACCACGCTACGACGATTCGTAGCAAACTTGCTACACGGCTACGGGGTTCCAGCATGCTACGAGACTCATCGTAACGTTACCGAGCGTTACACTTTTTCATAAGTGACTCCCAGCCGCAACCTAATTTAAGACGTTGTCACGTCAAAAGAAAATGTGTTTAATACACCCTTACATACTTCAGTTTTAAGTAGAAATACTTAACAGAATAATTGATCTGCTTTGAATAGAAGCAAAGGCGCATAATAACAAGGAAACATCACGAGTGCCCCATAAATTACTCAAAGAAATAACAAAGTTATCAATACGATACATTTACAAGCGTCCCGTAATTGGGGCGAGTAATAAAAAACAGGACAAGTCCGAATCCGAATCGCCCACTAAGGGTTCCGTATGATAATAATATTTCATGATTGTTGGTTCTTCGGCTAACAACTTAAGGACGCAGAACAATGTCCTTTTAATCACATCTATTACTAGCTGTGCCCCGCGGTGTAACCCGCGATTTACATAGGCTGTCAACTAACTCCATTCCAAAGGAGACCCGACACTTTTCATAGAAAAAATGCTAAACTTGTATACAGTTGAATTTGGTCTCAAAGTAAAGCCAAAATTATTTGCTACATAAAACTACTTTTGCCTTATTTTTAGTGAATCGTGGAAAGAAGTTATATAATGATTAATATTTTTTGATATGGAAACCCTAAATCTTCAAGGGACAGAATTTTACTTCAAAATATTATTATACTCTATTATTTTAGGATTGCAAAGGAATCATGGTTTTTACAGTCACTTGACTGTAAAAACCATGATTCCTTTGCAATCCTAAAATACAAACAAAAAAATCATTCGCTTTTTGCATCCGCTCCCGCGTACTGTGATTGTCAATGTTCTCTGCTTTGATTGCCTTTTTATCCGTTATTTCTCTTGACGATCCGGCTACTTATAGAAGTTATATTGACAAACCTACGTATTTGACATTGACAGTTAGCTGCTGATGACAAATATTGCCAGACTACGTTATCCAATTATGAAACACAGATAAAAAAATTAAAAAAGTATACAACTTTGGCAAAAAATGCCGGGTGTCCATTTTATTAAAATCGCTCCAGCCGTAGACGTGAAGAAGTAACAAACATACACACTCACAAACTTTCGCTTTTATAATATTAGTGTGATCTCTGATATTGAACGTTTAATACCTTATTGGGTATTAATTTATTCTATTGAACACTGCTTGTACCTATTTAAACTGTATGAAAAAATGTGAGTGGACTCTTGTATTGGTAGCGACATGTGAATGTCGCTACTTCTGTTAAATATTGATGAGTTTCTTGCACCTATTCTTCTCATCAGCTAAAATATGTCTTGAATTGGTAGGAAAAAATGTTGGACGATTCAAAAGAACTTTCAATAAGTCAATTTAAATCTATATATATAAAACTCAAAGGTGACTGACAGACATAGTGATCTATCAACGCACAGCCCAAACCACTGAACGGATCGGGCTGAAATTTGGCATGCAGGTAGATGTTATGACGTAGGCATCCGCTAAGAAAGGATTTTGATCAATTCTACCCCCAAGGGGATAAAATAGGGAATGAAAGTTTGTATGAAACTTTGTCAATTTTAAACCGATCGGGCTGAGACTTTGCAAGCAGGTATAAGAAGAATCATAGATGAATGTCATTGTGAATAATATAAGCCTGAGAACAAAAACTGTAGTCTACACTGAAGCGAAGCGAGGGCGGGCCGCTAGTAAAGTATAATTTCATTTTGTTTAGGTACGCAACTTAAACAGGTGTTCTTTTTTTTAACTTAAACTTAGAATGCACTGACCATTATGCTACCGCGGCCGCCTGATGGCCGCGTCCAATTTTCTCTTACCTTTGTTAGGCTGTAAGGCAGCGCCATTTCTTCGCATTGTATTACTTTCAAGAAAAAATATTAAATTGTTTCTTAAAAACAGTGATGTGCACACACTTAATACAAGAAACAAAAATAAACTAACTTTACCTGCTACTAGGCTTCACAATATCAATTATTCATTTAAAGGTCTTTGTGTTCGCTTATACAATAAAGTCCCAAGCAATATCCAAGAGTTAAGCATAAATAAATTATACAAAGATACTATAAAAAAGCACTTATTAAAAAAAGCTTATTACAAAGTGTCTGATTATATTACAGACAAAAATGCTTGGGTTTGAACTGTTCCAATCATTCCAACAGGTTTTCTATATTAAATAAATCATTATTGTGTTGACGTTTGTAACAACATAATGATTTGTAAATGTTGTTACATTATGCTTTTAATGTTGTGGAGTTTTTTTCACTTGTTTTTCTCCGCAGCTAAATAATGTCCAATAACGAGTGGTAGGGAAAAAAATGTTTGGAAGATTCAAAAGTGTTGTACTATACATCCAATTTGAATAAAGATATATTGATTTCTGATTTCTGTAGGTAACCCACAATGTCAAATGAATACCTTTACAAGTATTAAACATTTGAAAGGAATAGCAATTATAGTTAAGTTTTTATAATATATAATAATATAATAGTGTCCATGGGCGACGGTGATCACTTATCATCAGGTGAGCCGTCTGCTCGTATGCCCCCTATAACATAAAAAAAACCAGGCTGTCTGTCCCGTCTGCTGCCTGATCCGCGTGGAATTTTTTCTAACAAAATATTCTTTAGATTCAAACATCTAGCAGTTAAATGCTTAAAAAAGTAAAAACATAACTTTAACTCAGGAGTGAGAATTTTTCACAACTTCAAGGGACCGTAGACTTGAGTATTTGGTTTAAATAACAACTCATTAACTCTACCTATCGTCTCGTCTTGACAGACAGACAGATAAACGGCCGTATTTTTTTTAACATTGTCTTAGAAGCTAAATTTTTCACATTTTCAAGGTGTGATCTGTGTTATTCTCCCTTATCCCTCCATCACCTTTTATTCAGATGACCACGCGCTTTAGCCTACGTTGCCACCGAATTACTGTGGCCACTATTCCTACACAAACAAATAAATTTGGTGACTCATTTCTTTTTCGTACTATTCGTAAGTGAAATTCTTTGCCCGCGCACGTGTTCCCTCCTTCCTACAATCTGGGGTCCTTTAAGAGAGGCGTGAAGAAGCATTTTTGCAGGCCGGCAAGATTAGGATTGTTGGTTTAGTATTTTAAGACAAACAGTTTTAATTTCAACGCGATACCGACCGCCACGCGTTCTCTAGATAGAGGGTATTCCATATACAGACGAACATTTATATATACTAGCTGACCCAGCGAACTTCGTACCGCCCTAAAAAAAATAGGGGTTGGTGGTAGAAGGGTGAAAATTTAGGGTTGTATGTATTTTTGTATGATGTATCATAAAAAAATAAAAAAAAATATCTAAAATTGAAAAAAAATAATTTAGGGTTGGATTATCCTTAACATTTAGGGGGATGAAAAATAGATGTCCGATTCTCAGACCTACCCAATATGCACACAAAATTTCATGAGAATCGGGAAAGCCGTTTCGGAGGAGTTTAACCACAAACACCGCGACACGAGAATTTTATATATTAGATATATACTACAACAACAAAGTTATCTTAGTAAGCGTTTAGTTATTCCTATATGTCGGATGGGCGAGCGGGATATAGGCGGTTGGCCACGTGGTTTTCTTGATCCGCCATCTTGGTTATTCAATGTTATTTTCCGAAAATGAAACTGTAGTCTAATAACTTAGCTAATGTTTAATTTAAATCTTTAAATCACTTTACAAAATATGATAAGATTACAAGGATACAAATGGATTGCTTTGTGAAGCGCGGAGAGTTCTGTGCTAACGTCCGTTCACTATCGCGGCTCACGTCTGAATGCCGAATGCCGAATGCCCCTTCCAATTTTTTTTTTTTTTTTTTTTTTTTTTTTTTTGTTTCCTCCCAGGCGGGGGAGAGGGTGAGAAATCCTCATGGATACCCTACAGCCGGCTGTAGGGTTATGTCAGACTCCTACTGACTAAAAAACACCCTTATTCATGCTTATGGCCAGAAGGGCCTTACAAGCTTCATCTGAAGCGGTCACCCCCCGAGAGGGGGATGATGCGGCGCTGCGTTAGTTTAAACTAGTGCATAGTTTAAAATAACGCAAAATGCGCTTAGAGGACAAGTGCACTCAGATGTGCACTTGAAACGGGAGGGGACTGAGAGGAATCGAACCTCTCTGTGTCGGGGGGGGGGGGGGGACTCACCGCGGGTGTTGGATCCTCAGCGGCCAAGAGGGCCGCGAGATCGCGCGTGAGTTTATTGTGTGTGGCTGTGAGTGCGTGTTTGGGCCTGCGGGGCCTGAATCGAGATGGAGTGTGTGGAGCGTATCCCGACGCCGATCTAATGAGTGTGTTAGAGTGCTCTTCTGCAGCTTTGAAGAACCGTTCCGAGCACTCTGTGAGGTGTGTTTGAATTGTGTCGAGTTGAAGGTCCCTGTGGAGGTCCGCGTTGCGGACGTACCACGGGGCCCCTGTGGCTATGCGGCAGAAGCGATTTTGAAGCACTTGAAGTTTGTTCAAAATCGCTTCGTCCGCGTGTGCGAACACTGGTGACGCGTAAGTGAGGACCGGGCGTATGCAAACTTTGTAAAGCGTTCGCTTGTTACGAAGTGACATTTTGCTGTATTTACCGAGCATCGGGTGGAGGCGGCTCATATAAAAGCGCGCGTTCGCGACTACGCGTGTGATGTGTGCACGGAAGGTGAGTTTTTTGTCTAGTGTGATCCCTAGGTATTTGACTGTGCGGTGCCACGGTATTGCTATGCCTTGCATTCGCAGAGACCGCGCACCGTGTTGTATGGTTTTGGTGCGGCGCTTGGGATCGAAGCAAATGGCCGAACTTTTGTCCGGATTTACGTCGATTCTCCAATCGCGGAACCAATTCCAAAGTGTTGTGATTGCCGGTTGGAGCTTGGCTATGATTTGATTGGTACTGGCTCCCCTAGAGTAGAGGGCCGTGTCGTCCGCGAAGAGAGCGAGCTCGACACCCTTGGTCTGAGGGATGTCGTTGGTGTACGCTGTGTATAGCAGGGGGGAGAGAGCGGACCCCTGCGGTACACCGGCTCGTAGTGGGCGGGGCGTTGATAGTGAACCTTCGTATCTATAGCGGAAGGTGCGGTTTGATAGAAAAGAGGCTACTAACCTAACTAGGCGGTCAGGTAACTCTAATTGATATAATTTAAAGATTAATCCGTCGTGCCAAACCTTGTCGAAGGCTTTGGCGACGTCGAAGAAGACTGCAATAGTTTTATATTTATTAAGTTGGAAGCCGCTTAGGGCGTGCTCCACTATGCGATGGATCTGTTGGGGGCAGGAGTGTTTGGCTCGGAAGCCGAATTGGTGGTCAATGATAATAGGATCGGATGGTGATAGGAGGTGCTCTCTTAGTCTGGTCAGTATGGTTTTTTCGAAAAGTTTCGCCATTGCCTTGAGGAGGCTAATAGGGCGATGGCTACTGGGGAGGTGCGCGGGTTTCCCGGGTTTGGGGATGCCTATCACTATTGCTTCTTTCCAGGCGGCTGGGAAGTAGCACAGATCAAAACATGCGTTAAAGAGAATTGCAAGCAAGGTTAGCATTTGGATGGGAAAATGCTTGAGCGCCTTGTTAGAGATGCCGTCGGCGCCCGGGGCCTTGCGTTGCTTAAAGTTTCTAATGGTCTGTCTGAGTTCGTCTGTCGTGACGGGGTCTAGGGGGTTGTCAATGAGTGGAAGGGCGGCCCGCCGGCGGACCTCCTCCTCCACTCCGCGAATATGTTGCGGGTTAGTTTCCTGCGTACTAGGCGTGCATTGCGCCGCTATGCTGTCTGCAAAACACTCAGATTTTTCGTCGTCTTCGAAGGCGACGGTGCCGTCGGGGCGAGTGAGCGGGGGGGTGTGAGTGGTGACGTCGCTACGGAGCGCTTTCGCGATTCTATAGTACGCAAGATGGGATGGGGTAATGTCCGCCATGAGTTCCTCCCAACGGGAGTGTCTCAGAGCGGCTAATTGGGACCTAACTTGTCGCTGAAGGCGATTAGCTGTAGCCCTATACTCGGGGGTGGGGTATAATTTGGCTCTCCGGAGAGCGGCGTTTTTGGTTTGGATTAGGTTCCGGATGGCCAGCGGGAGCTTGGGCTTTGGCAGCTCAACCTCCCGCGAGTTCTCCTTCGCCTTCTCGGTCACCAGTAAAGTTAAAGACTCTATAGTTTCGTCAATCTTGTCGGTGCTGTCGAGACTGTCCGGTGAGTTAGGGAACGGGGACTCGGGGGAGTCTAAAGCGGTCTCGAGAGCGGAGCGGTATCCGTCCCAGTTGGTGAATAGCCTCTTAGGGGGCGCGGGGGCGTCTAGTGGGTCTTGGGGACCTAGAACTAGAGACACCGGTCTGTGATCTGACCCCAGGTCGTCGAGCGTTTCGATCGAGCTGAGGCGAAGCGACACGTTTTTAAGGATCGCGAAGTCCAGGACGTCGGGTCGGTTTTGTACATTGTCTGGGTAGTGGGTGGGCGCGTAGGGACATATGACATCATAGCCAAGCTCCTCGGTTATGTGTAGTAATCTGCGGCCAGAGGTGGTGGTGGTCTCGCATGTCCAGTCGGTGTGTTTGGAGTTAAAGTCACCGAACATTATGACTGATGTACCTAATGAAGTGAGTGTTTCGAAGTCTGCGCGGTGAGGGTGTGTACCTGATCTAATGTAGACTGAGGCGATGATTAAGGACTGGTGTCCTGTCATCGCCAGCCTACAGATGGTGGCTTCCATGTTTGTGAGCGCGGGAGTGGGTATAGGTGTGCAGTGTAGGTTGCGTCTATAGTAAATTGCGGTGCCGCCGCGCGCGTTGGCACCGTCGTTCCGGATTAATTTATACTTAGGGATCGACAGCCCCTTCATTTGAGTTGGTTTGAGCCAAGTCTCCTGAAGGAGCAGAAAGTCGGGTTCCCTATCTTGCAAAAATAATTTAATTTCGTTGAGGTTGGATTTTAAGCTGCGCGTATTAAATGACACAAGCGAAGCGCCTTTCGGCTTGGTACGCCCGGGGTTCAGTTGTGTGATTGTTATGTTAGTGTTTTGCGCGGTCATAATTTAAACAACAGTGGTGTTTGTTTGAGTTATCACCGCGTGTTTTGTGTATAGTGTTTTTGTTTGTGTTCGGAGTCTGGTTATTTTCCAGTGTTATAATGAAAAAATTAATCGAACGCGGCAACGAGTTCGGGGTGTTCGGCTATAGCTATAGCCTTTTCAAGTGGTGTTTTAGCTAGCCGGAGCTTCGCGGCGAGAGTGTGGATCTCGGCGATATTCACCCTCTTGAGCGAGGAGCGAATAAGCGCCATGTCCTCGGCCAGAGAAACGTCTTGGGCTGGCTTAGCTTGTGTTGTTGGTGTGGTGTGTTGTGGTGGGTGTGGTTTTGGGCGGGCCCTGGCTGGTCCCCAGGCTGTCGGGGGCGCCGGGATGCGAGGGGCGGCCGCCTTGGGTAGCCCCGGGAAGTTTGTGGTGGTGTTGTTAGGTGGTGGTGGTGGGTGTGTTTTTGTAGCCGTGGTTGGCTTTGTGTGAGTGTGAGTGTTGGGCCTGGGGCGTGGGGCCCGCGGGCAACCCCTGTAATTGGCCGGGTGGCCTTCTTGGCCACACAGCACGCATGCGGGTGCCCCGGGTGCGTCACGAGTGCGGGTGCACTCCTTAGTGAGGTGGGGTACGAGGCACTTGACGCACCTCGGGGCCGCCGAGCAGTTGGCTGCTGCGTGGCCATATAATTGGCACCTGTGGCATTGCCCAGGGGTGCCTCGCCGGTGTGGGGCCTCGACTTTGATATTGTCGAGGCCACAGACTGTGATGGGACCTTTAAAAATGTCCCTAGCTGCCGGGACCGAGGTCAAAATGACAAGAGCCAACGGGTATTGCTTCCCAGTCCGGCTGTGCAACTTGTGCACTGCCTCGGCTGGGAAGCCTTTATCGGTTAAGTCGTTAAGAATGAGCTCGTTGGAGAGCTCGAAGGGGACTCCTCTGAGTACCGCGCGGACTTTGCGCTCCTCGGGGAGGGCGTATGTGTGGTAAGGGATTGTGTGAGTGGTTAGTAGCCTTGTGAGGCTCCTAAATGTGTCGATTGTGGGTGTGGTGATTTTAATGGCGTGACCAGTGTTCGACGCCTGTGTGTAATTTATGTTCTGAGCTTTGCAAAGGTCCGCGACCTTTGCCCATTGCGCCTTATCGCGCAGGAAGACGGGCGGCGGCGGCTTTGCCTTGATAGGTGCGGCGGTGCACCTAGTGTGTGGTTTTGTGGTGTTGTGTGTCTGTGTTTGGGTGGTCGGTTGGGCGACCGTGAGAGGGGTGAGAGGGCTGAGAGGGACAGAGGGCGCCGTTGGAGACGCGGTGTCTGCACGGCGCTTGGAGCGCCGCTTCTTCTTGCTCACCACAGTGGTGAACACGGAGTCATCGGACGCCGACACAATGGTTGAGTCGGAGTCGCACGTCGAGACCGGGCTCGAGGCGGGGCGCTTGCCCGCGCTCGAGGGCCCGGGGAGGCAGGGGGTGTCGGGGCGGGGGGGTTCGGGGGAGGGGCTGGCGGGAGAGTCGCGCAAGGGGCGCGCTCTCGCGACAAGCTCGCTGATGGCGGCCTCGTCCAGGGTGAGGCCTAGGGCGGAGAAGAAGGACATTACCTGACGAGTAATGTCCATTGTGATGTGTTTAGTGTGTGTAGGTGTGTGTGTAGGTTGTAGTAGTGTAGTGTGTGTAGGTGTGCCCTGACTGTGGCGTGAAGCCACAGGTCCTAACACCCTATGCGACACCGATGGACTCCCCTGCCCGCGGCAGGGGGTCGGTTGAAGCTGTAAGAGATGTGTTCCGATATTCCTAGCGAATATGGGAACAACCGTCACCCTTGGGAAGGCCCAAGTGCAAATGGGATCGGGTCTTCCGGTTTCCGAGCTCAGGAGAGCTCGAGACGTACCGGGGCTACGCCGACCAGTTTCGTTAACACCGCTAGGTATCCACTGGTCCAATCTTGAGTCTCACGAATGAGTGCAGGCGCGTCGAGTCGACTCGAAGCAGGCAGCTGTGCGGCGGGGCGCACGGAGCAGGAGGCGGCGGTGCGACGTGGCGCACGGTCCGCGGTCGGAGCGAGAATGCCCCTTCCAATGACGCATAGCCCCTTAAATACTACTCTTAGCATTGACCACTCCCAAGTGATGACAGCTGTCACTGTCATTACTTGACGTTTCACAAAGCAATGGTACAATGACATTTGTTGTCGGTTTTGCGTTTCGTAGGAGCGTAGGACATATGAACGGAACCCCAAAAATAAGTGTAGCATAAAATAATGCCTCCGCCGAGATTCCATTATAGAATGCGCACAATTCTTATACGGAATCCATAAAAAACGTCATAAAAATCAGAGGAAATTACTTTGAGAGTAAAAAACAGGCGCGCTTGTTTCCACGCTGGCTCCTGATGCCACTTACTGGATTATTGTGTACCTGGCGTTGTCTCTTTTAACGACCGACAGCACCGATTCTCACTTTGAATGAAATTTAAACAGCACACAATGGTGTCGATTCTGGCATGATTCTCTAAAGCCAAACTTAAATTTGACAATAGTGTATCCTTGTCATTCTCTATATAGAATAAAAGGATAGACTGATATTAAATTTAGTTTTAAGTTTAGAGAATGCTGCCAGAATTGACACCAATGTCTATATATATTATTATTGTGAAGCCAAGTCTAAAATTAGAAAATGGTTATTAACATTAGATTATATTAAAACTGAGATGTTTATTAAGTAAACATTTTAAAGTATTGTTTCAATTTACTATTTCAACATTACTATTATATTACGTTACATTTAGGTTCTGTTTCACTGAGATGTAAAAATCTATCTTAAAATAGCAAATTATGTGTTGGTTAAATTATTTATATATTTATATAACGTACTAGCTGACCCGGCGAACTTCGTACCGCCTTAGCGTAGCTTTGATGCACTACTTTATTTTGTATAGCTGACCTATCTTATGTATGAGTACCTATTCATTGTTAGCGCGGTTATGGATGTGTTGTCACAGATTACCACAGATTTTTTTGTTTTAAATTGAATGACGTTGACATTTGTCAGCGCGGTTATCGATGTGGTGTCACAGATTAACTTAAATCGAGTCTGGCGAAATCCACAAAAGTGCACCGCCATTTTCTAAAAAGAAGAAGAAGAAGAAGATTTTTTGTTTTAAATTGAATGACGTTGACATTCGTTACGTTATATTTTTCAATCTTTCTGAGAGATTTTCTTTATAATTTTTTCCGTAAGAACCTTGTACAGAGTATTAGAAAACTAGAAAAAAAAAATCAGCCAAATCGGTCAAGCCGTTTTCATGTTATGTCGTGACAACGGAAAACGGGTTTCATTTTTATATATATAGATAACTAGCTGACCCAGCGAACTTCGTACCGCCCTAAAAAAATAGGGGTTGTCCAGCGGACAAAATTGTGAATCTAAACCATTCTCAGATCCCCTTGAACACATACAAAAAATTTCATCAAAATCGGTCCAGTCGTTTAAGAGAAGTTCAGTGACATACACACTCACAGAAAAATTATATATATAAAGGTATGTATTAATTTTATATAACATTTTCTTAACGTAATACCCAGTAAAAATGTAGTAAACATACACACACACATTTAGGACACGAAACATTTAATTGTAAATTAAGTAGTTTTTAAAATATCTCTGGGAGAAGACACTGATTTCTGTAACACAGGGTTATTATCCTAGCATAGAAATCAGGGTATTCAATCTTTTCATGTACCTACTTTTGTTAGGCAATAAAATTATTATTATTTTTATATATATAATTCTTCTGTGAGTGTGTATGTCACTGAACTTCTCTTAAACGACTGGACCGATTTTGATGAAATTTTTTGTGTGTGTTCAAGGGGATCTGAGAATGGTTTAGATTCACAATTTTGTCCGCTGGACAACCCCTATTTTTTTAGGGCGGTACGAAGTTCGCTGGGTCAGCTAGTCTAATATATAAAATTCTCGTGTCGCGGTGTTTGTGGTTAAACTCCTCCGAAACGGCTCGACCGATTTTCGTGAAATTTTATATGCATATTCAATAGGTCTGAGAATCGTATGTAATCTATTTTTCATCCCCCTAAATGTTAAGGGTAATCCACCCCTAATTTTTTTTTTTCAATTTTAGATAATTTTATTTTTTTATTTTTTTTATGATACATTATACACAAATACATACAACCCTAAATTTTCACCCTTCTACCACCAACCCCTATTTTTTTATGGCGGTACGAAATTCGCTGTGTCAGCTAGTTATATATGCTCGTAAAACTCAAAGGTGACTGACTGACATAGTGATCTATCAACGCACAGCCCAAACCATTGGACGGATCGGGCTGAAATTTGGCATGCAGGTAGATATTATGACGTAGGCATCCGCTAAGAAAGGATTTTGATCAATTCTACCCTGAAGCGAAGCGAGGGCGGGCCACAAGTTTGCTTTATAAGAGAGACTACTAGATGCTTCCAGCTTTTCTTCATCATCCCCTTCTCAGGGGTTGATCGCATCAGATGAAGCCTGTAAGGCCCCTATGGCCATAGGCATCCTATGGGTGTGTTTTAGTCAGTAAGAGTCTGATATAACCCTACAGCCGGCTGTAAGGTATCAATGAGGATTTCACACCCGTTCCCCCGCCTGGGAGGAATAAAAAAAATGCTTCCAACTTTTTCTGCGTGAAAAGATTGGTTTCGCGTACAAATTTCCATGCCCCTTTTAACTCCCTTAGATTTCTGGAATAAACACGTTTCTATGTTCATTCCCTTTATTTTAGCATATCGGATTTCCCGCTTGAATTGGAACGCCCGTCTGGGGAAGGAATCTCCACCTTACAGAAGAACACAGTGAAATAACACTGCCTTTTGGTGGTCTTGGGTTTCTGTAACCATAGCACGAACCAATATCGAATTCGAATAGTTTGCGAGTTCAGAATGTCAGTGTCAAATGTGTACTGATTTTTAGTTCTGGTAACGTCGGTAATGGCACTGCTGTTCAAGTTTCTATACAAAATTTGACAATGACAATTCTTGCTCGCAAACTATTCGAATTCGATAATGGCCCAAGCATCTATAGGCTATGGTGGCGTATTGTTTGTCAACATCTCAACTTACATAAAAAAGCTAACATAAAAAAATATTTTACAAAATTATATTCTATCATTTTGGTCGGCGTGATCGATATACATATCTCTACAAGATAACAGCTCTCTAGTGCTAATAGTCTCCAAGCAAAACCGGGGACGGACAGACGGACATGACGAAACTATAAGGGTTCCTTGACAGGACTATGGAAACCTATACAGCAGCCCTTGCTGAGTTTCTAGCCGGTTCTTCAATATCTCCCGCCGTAGATTTGATAGATGGCGTAGCTTTCGAATTTCACATGTGCTTGTAACTTGAAACCTAAACTGAATACAGTGGATCCTCGGTAGTCCGACAAACATTTTGCAGGGCAGTAATAATAATAATAATAATAATTTATTTGCCAAAATATGGTTACAATAGTTGTTACATATTTCTTTAGTTACCAGCATATTTTGTTGAATGTCAACGTGCAAATATTTCAGGAAATTTACATCAATAAGGTCTACTACGTCTAAATAAATAAAATTAATTTAAAGGTAATAATAATATTCAATGTCACAAAAATTACAACTACCAATCTATTCATTATTAAAATAGTCAAGAAAAATTGCAATCTAATTGAATTAAAATGTCAAAAAATTACATATATTTATCATCTACATATTTTAAACTATTATATTAAATACACACGAATGTCAAACATACATTAAATTAGGCTATTTTATCATTTAAATCCGAATTACCGGGGCTCCACTGTAAATGAATATTAAATTAGATTGTGGATCAGTGTCATATCAGCGGTGTTACTTAAAAAGTTATTTACATAAATTTATATTGCGAAAAAGCAAAACTAATTTTAAAAACTCGGCTCCAAATAAGACAATTCGTTTTCTGAGCTGCCGTTGATTGCAATCGGGACTTCTTGCCGTCTCGAGCGGCTCAAGGCAAAAATAAACCAAACAACATCTACCTCAACTGTGGAACTTTAATCTGCGAAGCTGTCTAAAACAATAGTTGTCTAACTGAAGTGCAACTAGAAAAAGATGGCGCGACGATTCTGCCGCCGCCGCCATCGCCGCTGCTAGCACACAAAACGCTCCAATTACCGCGCTTCGCTTGTTCATCTTTCGCTGTAGTCGGAGATAAGATATAACAAAGCTATTTTAGTAACCGGACGAAAATTTCTTTAGAAAAATTTCATTTTAGCCCAGGGATCAGGGATCATCATCATCATCATCAGCCTATTAATGTCCCCACTGCTGGGGCACAGGCCTTCCCTATGGATGGAATAGGGAGATTGGGCCATGACCCACCACGCGGGCCCAGTGCGGATTGGTGGGTGCTAACGACTGCAAATGCAGCCGGGACCAACGGATTAACGTGCCT
The DNA here is from genome assembly GCA_902850365.2 of Chilo suppressalis. Classification (NCBI taxonomy): domain Eukaryota; kingdom Metazoa; phylum Arthropoda; class Insecta; order Lepidoptera; family Crambidae; genus Chilo; species Chilo suppressalis. Next base: position 31,080,084 of record OU963898.1, on the reverse strand, counting down.
TCCGAAGCACGGAGTAAATTTTTGGTCACCCATCCAATGACCGACCACTGCGAAGGTTGCTTAACTTCAACGATCGCAGCCGAACGCGCTAGCCACCTGCGCCATCGAGCTCCTCAATAGTCAGTAAAGTAGGATAAAGATAATAATAAATCATAATAAAGATGTCGAACACTCACACCAATTAGCCTAGCCCCAAAGTAAGCACTGTAAGGCTTGAGTTATGGGATGCTAGGGTAACGGATAGAATACATATACTGTACATATATAAGTATATTTTTATTGAAATACATATTAAACATCCATGACTGGAGTACAAATGCCCGTATTCATCGCACAAACATCTGCCCCCACCGGGATTCGAACCTGGGATCTCTCGAGTCGGCGATACCATGAAACCCGGCGTGCAAACCACTCGACCACGGAGGTCGTCAAAATGGAGTTATAGTCAACCACCAGGATATTATTAAGGTTAAATAATTCTTAGTTAAATTGTAAAATATTGCCGTTTAATATAATTAAATTGTCATACTAACCGTTCGTTTTTGATATTTACATTTTTTCTTACCTAAAATTTGTTTTAAATTATCCGTTTTGTCTAACATGAATCAGTAGTGATAGTGGCCACAATTCCAACGCATACAAAGAATTTTGGTGACTCTTTTCTTTGTCGCACTATCCGTAAATGGAATGCTCTGCCCGCTCACGTCTTTTTTTTTATGTTATAGGGGGCATACGAGCAGACGGCTCACCTGATGGTAAGTGATCACCGTCGCCCATGGACACTTGCAACACCAGGAGTATCACAAATGCGATGCCGGCCTTAAAGGAAGGAGTACGCTCTTTTTTTGAAGGTTTTTGGGTCGTATCGGTCCGGAAACACTTATGGCGACAACATATTCCACAGTTTTGTCGTACGTGGTAAAAAAATTCGACAAAAACGAACGGTTGTGGATAGCCGCGCATCAAGATGATGGGGATGAAATTTTTGCCGCGATGTACGATGGCGAAATGCAGCAGCTGGAATTAATCCGAACAATTCCTCAGAACACTCCCCGTGATAAATGCAATAGAAGATACAGAGCGAAGCTACATCCCTACGCAAAGCCAAAGGATCAAGCTGATCGGAAAGGTCCTGGTCGTCGACTATTCGAGCCGCTCGGCGCTGGATGCGATCCAAAGGGAGAAGCTGGTACTGGGATGCCCCCGCCCAAAGATGAGAGTGTCTTCCCTCTTTCTTACAACCTGAGATAGAAGAAGCAACATTCAGGCCAGAAAGGTGAGGATAACTTGTGTGGCAGGTATCAGCTATCTTCATAAATAGATTTAGAGACATAGATTCCACGGGGTCGCGGAAGAATCCCTAACGGGGAACCCGCGGTTCCCATGGAGCAGCGTTGATGGTATTCGCAGGGATTTTTAGCTTAGGCTTGTTGAAAATATATCGATGTATCGATTTTTTTGCCGATATATATTGACTCGATATATCGATACATCGATACAAAATAACCAATATCGAAATTCGTATCAAAAATGATATTTTTTTAATTATTAGCGGCATATCACGATCTAACTAAATATGGAATCTGGAAAATCGTCTCTGGAAAAATCGTAACTGGATCTCAGATTAATGTAATTCAACATATCTATGATCTGTGCTGTATTTAGTATTGTCTATGTCATCATTCGAAAACAGGGTCTATTTTTAGGGAGATAATTTTCGTTCCATTATTATTCCGCCGCGTGTCATATTTCGTGAGCTACTGTACGATATTTTTGGGAAAATTGGTCCGATATATCGATATATCGATGTTTTTTTCGCGATATATCGAAGCCGATATTGATATTTTTTAAAAGATCGATGTATCGATATATCGATATTTTTTTCAACTTTCGACATCCCTATTTTAGCTGATATTATACCGTAAAGCGCCCGTAAGAGTTACGGGGTCCTGAGTGGGCAGCCACTGTGGGGGTTCGTAAGGCTTGCGGGAACCAGGTGTGAGGTCCTTTGGGCGGTATGCCTCTCAAAAGCGCCGTCGTCTGTAAAAAGTTTTTTTGCCTGCGTATTAAAAAAAAAAGATCCACGGGGATCACAGGGGATTGGGTCGGAGTTCTAGTGATATTTTTGGTATCGCAAACGTAATAGGCTATGTTGGCTGCTTAACATCAGATGGGCCATACAGTTTGTGTTATAAGCACTGCCGGATTTAGGGGAGGGCAACCGGGGCGACAGCCCCGGGGCCTCAACAAACGGGGGGCCCCCACAATAGGGACTTCGGAAAAAAAATCTTTCAAATTCCAACTAGTAAACATCTTTTCCTTTGATATTTTTTTGCTCTTTTACCTTTACCTACAGCCTAAAGTACTTTGTACATCTAACATACATGATTATTTGATTATATTAATCTCAGGGCCGAATCAAAGGTTGGGCTGTGGCCCAGGGGCCTCCAGAACAGCTTAAGAAATAACAAAATTTCGATGGGTCAACAAGCATGAAAATCCTTAGAGGCCAGGAGCCTCCACAACAGGATAAAAGATAACAAAATTTCAATGGGTTAACAAGCATACAAATCCTAAGTGGCCCGGGGCCTCCACAATCCTTAATCCGGCCCTGGTTTTAAGTTTGAAAGTATCTAACGCTGCGTCAGAAGAAGCAGCCGGTGTGTATAGAAAAAGGGCATAGATAATGCCTTCTGTAATGTGAAGAGATAAAAATCAACCTTCCTGAGGAGCTCGATGGCGCAAGTGGTTAGCGCGTTGGTCGTTGAAGTTAAGCAACTTTCGCAGTGGTCGGTCATTGGATGGGTGACCAAAAATTTACTATCTCGAGCTCCTCCGTGCTTCGGAAGGCACGTTAAGCCGTTGGTCCCGGCTGCATCTGCAGTCGTTAGCACCCATCAATCCGCACTGGGCCCGCGTGGTGGGTCATGGCCCAATCTCCCTATTCCATCCATAGGGAAGGCCTGTGCCCCAGCAGATGATGATGATGAAGATGAAAAAATCAACTTACGATTTTCTTGAAAAATCAACTCAAAAAGCGCACCAGCGCGGGCAAATAAAGCATGCCAAAAATCTTTTCAAACAAAATTCAATTTGACATATTTTTGTTACCATATCTTCGTGGTCATACTAGCATGTCACATCAGCATGACTACAAGTATACAGACAGTCGCGGTCAGACAATCGAAAGTGTAATGTATGCTATGACATACATTATATTTTCGGTTCAAAGACTTTACTTTCTTCTGTGTATATAAAATGAAATACGAGTACTTACTCGTATTCAAACTGAAGAGAATAAAAGAATTGATTTATATTGTACTAGCGGCCCGCCCTCGCTTCGCATCGGTGTAGAGCTGAAGTGTAGACTACAGTTTTTGTTCTCAGGCTTGTATTATACACAATGACATTCATCTATGATTCTACTTATACCTGCATGCAAAGTCTTAGCCCGATCGGTTTAAAATTGACAAAGTTTTATACAAACTTTCATTCCCCATTTTAACCCTTTGGGGGTAGAATTGATCAAAATCCTTTCTTAGCGGTTGCCTACGTCATAACATCTACCTGCATGCCAAATTTCAGCCCGATCTGACCAGTGGTTTGGGTTGTGCGTTGATAGATCACTATGTTAGTCAGTCACCTTTGAGTTTTATATCTTTATATATATAATTCTTCTGTGAGTGTGTATGTCACTGAACTTCTCTTAAACGACTGGACCGATTTTGATGAAATTTTTTGTATGTGTTCAAGGGGATCTGAGAATGGTTTAGATTCACAATTTTGTCCGCTGGACAACCCCTATTTTTTTAGGGCGGTACGAAGTTCGCTGGGTCAGCTAGTATATGTATATAGATTCAGATCAAATTAAATTATTACCATCGCGCCTCTATCACTGTGAGCATTGCCTCAAACTATTTCTGTGTGCGATTTTAATTAACGACCATCGTCCGAGTGTTAAAGAGTGGGCTTAGTCTGGGATTGAAAGCAAAGCCGAAAGGCTATTAAAACAAGGTCGAAATTACAGTGTTCGTCCGGTCCACCTCTAATATTATTTGCAGTCGCAGCTTGGACATATTTCATATATTCAAGCTGATTAATATTGCTAGTCAATGTATTGGATTGGACTTGTTCACTTATTGATTTGTTCATTGGTTATTTACTTTTGAAGTTGGTAAACAGTTTTCTTTTTCATAATAGTTTTATTTAATTATTTACAATATGTCGCTTTAAGTAGGTTATTCTTATTCAAATTTCAACGTGTTTAATAATATACTGTCCGTGCTCGAAGCTGCTATTTGATACAGCCAGGGGCGCGGGCAGAAGTCTGGAGAAGTTAAAAAGGCTTATTACAAAGTGTCTGATTATATTACAGACAAAAATGCTTGGGTTTGAACTGTTCTAATCATTCCAACAGGTTTTCTATATTAAATAAATCATAATTGTATTGACGTTGTAACAACATAATGAATTGTAAATGTTGTTACATTAGACTTTTAATGTTGTGGAGTTTTTGTCGCTCGTTTTGCTCCGCAGCTAAAAAATATGTCCATAACGAGTGGTAGGAGAAAAAAATTTTTTGGACGATTCAAAAGAGTTGTACTATACATCCAATTTGAATAAAGATATATTGATTTCTGATTAAGTCTGAAAGAGGAAGCATAGAAGGATAGTAAAGATAAAAGTAGGTATACAAGAAAATACGGAGGTGAAAAACAAAGTAAAGAAAAGTTGAATCACATTAGTCCCGTTAAATACTACTCGTTTGCTTTGAGTTGGCCGTCGATAACCAATCACAGGCATATCAACTGGTACCATCATCCAATAAAGTCGACTAATAGGGACTGTCTAAAGCGCGGTGTTCTGAAGCTGTGAGGGTGGAAGGTGGAAGCAGCCAATTCGAAGCGAACGCGTAGTGCTTTGGTTTCTTCTTCACTCAACACATTTACGCAAACTCATGCACACACACACACAGATACACACACACACGATCATACTCAAATGAGTCCTAAGGTAATTATTATATACACTTTTAAACAATTATATAATATAATGTAATTATAACATTCACTTGGTAAACAGTTTATGCAGCATGCATCGCATATGTGATACTTCTGGTGTTGTAGATCACTTACCACATAGAGCAACACAGCCGACGCGGCTAGGAGGGGAGTAGCCATAATGACATAATACAACTTTTTGCGGGGGGAGGAATATTCACACAAATGCACCCAACATACTTTGTAATTGTAATTACGACACTCACACATAAAAATTGACAAAGCTAAATCGGGCAAAGATGAAACTTAAGATTTTTTTACTGACAAATCTGTAATTTGTACTGGCGAATTGGTTGTTTTGTCAAACAAGTCCGACGATTGAATTTTAACAAAATGTTATGAATTATGTGTTTAGAAGTGGTTAAATATGAATAATATGTTATTTATTCTACTTATATGTGAAATTTAATACCATCATTTTGTAATTTTAATATTCCAGATATGTTTTACAGAAAATTAAATTTCATTTTGGCATTTTTGATCTCTAACATACCCTCGCGCGACTTGACTCAGTCTAGTGAAATATCCATCTAGTTTTGTTTTTGAGCTGACCCAATAGCGCACAGTGTGGTATTTGACCTCAAAACCTGGACCAAAATATTTTTGGCTCCTATCAGCTATTAAAGGTGATATTAATGGATAAAAATGGTGAATACAAAGATTTATTTTAATTGCAAAAGATTTATTCGTCACCACTATGATCATCTTCCGATTCTATTTTTTTTTACATTGAGAATATCGCATTCTTCTTTGTTGTTGAACGACCGCTAACGATAGTGGCTTCTTTTTCTTACTGACTGATTAGGACGTCTTCGTTGTAGCTTACACGTGAAAACTTTCTTGAGTAACTGAGCTTGTATGTCCTAAAGTCTCAGTCACACCATGAATCTCGGCATAGCATTCTTTCTTCTCTTTTTGCAGCATAGAATAGCAGGGAAAGGAATTATTGCTTGTGTCTCTTATTATTTCATATTGGGCTTTAGTAAGGCCTGCTTCTTCGAACATATAATGCTTGTAAAGGTTGACGAGAAGGTTGTTATTGCTCTTTTAGAAATCTTTTGATAACATTCAGATATTTTGTTGCTCTTCGAGGACTTTTTATGAGATCTTATACGACCTTTAAAGCAGCAATTTTGCCCGAATCACGGAGTTTCATTGGTGTAGCGTACGTCAATTCATCAATATCTTTTGATCGGATATGCTCAGTTTTTCGTCTCTTACTCCTTTCACTTGAGTCTGAAAAAAACTTGATAGGGCCACCGGGGCTTTGACCTGTAAAATAAGAGGATTGTAATTCAAATAACTGTAGTTATAGCAATAATAATGGTTTGCCTTTAGAATGTAGGTACTTTTACGTACCTGCGGCAGATAGAAAAATGGTATGCTTAAGCCAATCACCATTTTTTCTCGTAACTGGCTTTTGTTTTATTTGCAGCTGTCCATTTTTGGTTGAAGTGGTGTTTTACAATGTATAATTTATGTTTTACATCCATTAAATCATGTAATTCTCTGCATACTGTTTTAGTATTTCCGACTCCATAAATTGAAGCTTGCCATCAAAAGATGCTTCGTCTGATCTTTGCATGATAGCATACAACTCATTTCGAGTCAAAGATCTCAACCGAGAAGGCCCTGTAAATATTTAAAAATTATTAAACAAATTTATTTAGTTTTTTTACTTTGGAGGTGAGGTCGAAAAGCGTGTCATACCTACGCCACTCAAGATCGCGTGGCACCCGGTGGGCATCCAGTCGCGAATGCGCCGCAGCGACGACCGAACGGTGTGAATTGCTTGCTTTTTTTACCAGGTAGCCGTGCTTAAACGTTTGTATTGTGAATATTTGATTGAATTGAGTATATACCTACATAATTTAATACGGCAAAGAGCAATAGTCGATATTGTGCTGTTTTTGGTTGCTTGAACTCTTCAATAATTAAACTTTTTATACTATTAAATTTCATAATTAAGCTTTTCGTAAGTCTCAGTCGAGGCGTAAATATTGTTGTCTGAAATCTATATTTTTTTATTAAATATTACACTTAAAATAACGTGTATTTTATTTAACACTTCCTTATTAATTCACAACATTTTTTTACATATAACATAAAATATTTACAATCGCAAAACTAGAAAGAAACTCAATTATGTAGATGAAATTAAAATACTGTAGGCGGGCAGCCCTACCGCGTGGATACGCCCCGCTCGGCCGTAGGCAGTTATTTCAAGGACAGTGCCGAGTCACAATACTGTATAGATAATATTACTGTGCCTAGTTCTACACAATCCGTCACTAAAACAAGTAATTCTTTAAATACAAAAAAAATAAGAGTTTGAAAATCACTGAAATTTGAGCACATCGACTAATCACACGACACTCTTAAGGCGAAGGGTAACTTTCAACTGATCATGCCGATGGACGATCGGTGATAGTGAAGCGCGGTTTTCACCCTACTACGATGCACGGTACTTTCATTGTAAAAAAAATGCATTATATCCACGACAATGACCAACGCCGAGTTAGTTTGCTGTCAACAAACTCTCGCGACGCAGGTAATTGCAGCCCGAGGGCCGCTAGTAAGTGCGGGTATACTTTGACGTGCACTCACATAAGCGTGGCATACGTGAAACCACCCCGCCTCCGACCAGCAGCCCGGTCCGCACCCGCTTTAGCCAATCCTGGGCTTCTCCGTTCACAGCATCATCTGACTAGTCTCACGGATCGCAGCCAGCTTTTGTATGAGCAACAATAATGGGAAATATCCATTTAAAAAAAAATTTTTGGTCAGCTTTTGAGGTGAAATACCACTCTGTGCAGCGGCGGAAAATCGACAGAAGGGAACGCTGTCAATGCCTACTCCCATCTTGGCCGCGTCGGCCGCCTTGATCTATGATTTAACATCAGGTGGCCACATATTTTGTAAGCCGCTTATGTCAATTTTTTTTACGGATTACATTTTTGAAGTGAAATCTTCTTTAGTGTCGTTGTGACTTGAGATTCGATGAAACGGAAGTAGATTATTAGACAAAATGTAGGTATATGTAATTTTGTAACACGCCGCAAGAGACGGATAGCCGAACGAAAATGACCTTGGGGTCGATACCACAAGATCGGTGATTCGATCCTGAGCTCGACAAAAAAAAAACAACAGAATGTGTTGCACTTATTCTTATCTACTAAATATATAATTATATATAAACTAGCTAAACTTTTTAGCTAGCTTCGTTTTTTGTGTAAGTATGTTTCTGAAAGACTGCTTAAATTATGTATATATACTAGCTGACCCAGCGAACTTCGTACCGCCCTAAAAAATAGGGGTTGTCCAGCGGACAAAATTGTGAATCTAAACCATTCTCAGATCCCCTTGAAAACACACAAAAAATTTCATCAAAATCGGTCCAGTCGTTTAAGAGAAGTTCAGTGACATACACACTCACAGAAGAATTATATATATAAAGATATTGTACAATTAAACATAAACAATATAAGTATTGCAGCTGATTTTATAGTCATACAGAGAACGGGAGCTGATTTGATTACAGTGGTGTATCGTACGATCCACCATACTGTGTTCTAAATACAGTTGTTGTCGTGGGGTGGCGGTCAGTCGTATTACCGATCTCCAAGAGTCAACAAGTTGTAACTAGCTCGGAGTATACGAGTATAAGTGCAGTGCAAGAATAAAGTAATAATAATATAAGACGTGATAGTGTTAATATTAAGACGTGCTAAGATAAGAGACTCCACAAACGGTTTAACTGCTTTTGCCTGCTGTCGATGTTTTGTCAATGTGTTGAAGATATCTCACAGTCTGCTGACTTATTCAATCAATCACTTCACTAAAAAAAAATCCACGCGGACCAGGCAGCAGACGGGACTCGAACCCGCACCCTTTGCAATCCGGGCGAATGCACTGACCAATTATGCTACCGCGGCCCTCACGGACCGCGTCGAAATTCTTCTAGCCATTCTTAAGCTGCAAGGCAGCGCCATGTCTTCGCATTATAGGTCACCCACAATTGAATTGACACGTGGATTTTTTTCCCTCACGGACCGCGGTAGCATAATTGGTCAGTGCATTCGCCCGGATTGCGAAGGGTGCGGGTTCGAGCGTGGAATTTTTTCTAGTTATATTTTCTTTAGATTTAAACATCAAGCAGTTACATGCTTTAAAAAATAATAAAAAATTATAACTGTAATTACTTTTATGTGTTCATGTTTTTGTAGGTTTTCACTTATATTACATGTGAACAGCACAAGTCTTTTTTTTTAATTTACTTATAATCCTTCGTATGCATACTTCCATCCTCTTGTTTAAAGGTTTGAGGGATAAAACTGACAAGTTTCACATATATTTTTTTGTCTTTTACTTACAAATTTCAGGACATTTAGAATTAATCTAAGAATTGTGATGAGCATCATTGAGTCAGTGGCGAAATCAGGGATTTTTAGATAACAAAAAAATCTACAGTAAATCATAACCCGAGAATTTTGTTTATCTGGTATAATCCAAACACAAGTTATAAAGGTGCAAAAACGACTCGAAATCAAGTAGGTAGTTCTCTTGCGTTTCACTTGATTCAACTTGTCGTCTTGGCGGGGGCAATACCGCACTCCCACATACACTGATTTCACTGTATGTACTCATACGAAGATAAAATATTGATGAACGTTAATGTATATTATTTATAAGAGTTTACCTTTGAGAATTGTGAAGATATATTCAGCTAATAATAAAAATGTAAGCTCAATATCAGCAGCATCCTCCCACACTATAATTCTAAACCAATATTACCTTTACAAAAGTCGCCATAGTTTCCAAGTATTGTAAGGGGCTTTATATGAGAAAACGCGAGCTGAGAGACATTCAAGAAATAGGTATTTGAAAAAACTAATATTGCTGTCGCGCATTAGCAAATACTATGCGATAGACCCAACAGGAGCTAAAATCTATGTATATACAACTCAAAGGTGACTGACTGAGTTAATGATCTATCAACGCACAGCCCAAAACACTGGACGGATCGGGCTGGAGGCATGCAGGTAGATGTTATGACGTAGGCATCTGCTAAGAAAGGATTTTGATCAATTCTACCCCCAAGGGGATAAAATAGGGAATGAAATTTTGTATGAAACTTTGTCAATTTTAAACCGATCGGGCTGAGACTTTGCATGCAGGTATAAGAAGAATCTTAGATGAATGTCATTGTGTATATATAATACAAGCCTGAGAACAAAAACTGTAGTCTACACTTCAGCTCTACACCGAAGCGAAGCGAGGGCGGACAACTAGTTACGTATAAAAACTGCCAAATTGAAGGTTGGGCTCTCGACGATTTTTTCCCCGAAAATTAAGTATATGAAAAATAATTTTACCCATACAGTAACAAGTAGTTATACTAAGCCTCTATGTTTTGCTTTTTTTTCTAAATGTTTATTGAATCTCCACACTAAACGTCTTTAGTGATGATAAAAAAAATGACTAGTTTTAGCATTTTTGAGGGCTTCTAGTTTCTTTGAAACACAAGTTATCGAAAAAAGGAAGACATAGTATGAGTGACGACATCCGTGGCCGAGTGGTTTGTACGCCGGGTTTCATGGTGTCGCCGACTCGAGAGGTCCCGGGTTTGAATCCCGATGAGGGTAGATGTTTGTGTGATGAATACGTGCATTTGTACTCCAGTCATGGATGTTTTATATGTATTTCTATATAAATATACTTATACATGTACAATATATGTATTCTATCCATTACCCTACAATCCCATAACACAAGCCTTATAGTGCTTACTTTGGGGCTAGGCTAATTGGTGTGTGTGTTAAAAAAAAGAATTGTATTTTATGTATGCAAATCATTTCTTTAGTTATAAAAATTAAGGAGGAATCAGTCGAGAAAGTTTGTATGGAAAAAACGTTGTCCGCCTCCCTTCTTAACGAGACGGTTTTCCGCTGGGTGTCGGTACTGTTTAAAGCCGTGCCTAAATCCGGTCGTCAGTTAGATATGGGTCCTTATGGATGTTTGTAACGACATCGGCACGTTTAAAGTCGTGCCTACGTCGTCAGTTAGATATGGATCAGTATGGATGTTTGTAACCACACCAGCGCGTTTAAAGCCGTGCCTACGTCGTCAGTTAGGTATGGCTCACTATTCCGCAGCGACAGGGCGTGGGAGGATGATCCTCTGGCCGCTCCCTCCCGCCAAAGGAGGACGGGCAGGAGAGGACGGCGGCGCGCCCCGGCTGCGCCCGTCCCATGACCCTACCCGAGGGGTCCCTCGCTGACCGGCATGGCGATGGCCGTGCCGGCCACCGACGGACCCCGTGACGGCAGCCCCCCCTTGTAGTTCTGCCCTGCAAAGAGGGGGGCGGCGGAGGGAGCTACACGGGCACGCCCAAGTAGCCCTCCGCAGCGGACGGGGGGGCGGTACGGTGGGCACTAGGCCGCGTACTCAACCCCCGCGCGCGGGCCTACCCGCGCACGTCTGCGGGGACCCCGCGATACCCCGGGAGACCCCTGCCGTGGAGCCCCGGCTTGGCCGGGAGGCTGCTAGGTGCGGAGACGCGGAGAATCCCTAAACGGGGATCGCGCGGCTTCGCGCTAAGCAGCTTAGAGGGTATTCGCAGGACTTTTTTAGCGGATATTATACCGTAAAGCGCCCGTAAGAGTTGCGGGGTCATCGGTGGGCAGCCACTGGGGGGTTCGTAAGACTTGCGGGAGCCAGATGTGAGGTCCGTTCGGCGGTGTGCCTCTTAAAGGCGCCGTCGTCTGTAAATAGATTTTTTACCTGCGTATTAAAAAAAAAAAAAAGGTATGGCTCACTATGGATGTTTGTAACGACATCGGCGCGTTTAAAGCCGAGCCTACGTCGTCAGTTAGGTATGGCTCACTATGGATGTTTGTAACAACACCGGCACGTTTGAAGCCGTGCCTACGTCGTAGATCACAATATTTAAAATATATTAGATCGAGAAATCCAAGTTCAAAAAATCACAATTTATGTATGAAGCCCATCTGTATTTATTGGTTTTTCTTTGTATAATGTACGTATTTATTTTATTAAATGTAATTTATTTTTTATTTATTTATTTAGAAACCAACTGCGTTACAAAGTATATATGCCTACCCACGTGAGTCTAAAGTATAATCTCTTTTTTTTAATTCGCTTATTTATTGTGATAGCGGTTCCGCGGTTCCCGTAAAACACATTTTGGGAAATATTTTCCTTTTGCGTCTGATTTATTTCAAGGCTCAATCATTTCTTATTTATTAAATAAATAAAAATGAAATGTATCGTGTCAATACAATGTAACGGTTACAGCTCATTAATATTTTTATACCTACCTACCCAACACAATTAGGCTCCACAACATTTAACAAATACGCAAAATATCAATTACAAGCGAAGGGCTGATTCACCGCGAGTCTAATTAAAAACGATTAACAATCTTCACATCCGACGGCCTCCGGGGGCGCGATTCTTCGGTAACCCTTAATGAGAGAAGCTGCTTCAAACACAGAATATTATATTTTTGTAGCCACTAAGGGTTCACATTAACATCCGCTCGTTTTCTCTCAAAACGCAACTTAACATAATTCGCCAGAGTTGATGTAATAATAATCCTTCGGTGAGCGGTATAAGAGCCCTAGTGGAGGTTTGTTCCCGTTGTACATTTATTAATCTGGAACAACGGAACCAAAGCGCGATTCAGGAGACTACAGCGCCATCTCTTGACCATTGGTGTAGTAGAACCAAAAACCGCATCTTTATTTTTTGTAATAAAGTAACAGTTATAGGTATTCATATTTATAATATTTATCCACATGTTTCTAGTTTGTATATTCGGAATACGTGTTTGAGTTTCATACAAGTGCAAATCACATAATATGTTCTAATAAATTATATTCAGTAGCGATTTTAATTGAATATTTTGATTATTTATTTATTTTTTCAAATTAAAACTGAACTTTATTGACTGTGTCCTTTTCCAGATTTTTTATTAATTTATTGTAATTAATTATTTGCATGCAATTAAAAATTAATTTTAAACGATGCCAAAGAAGGATAACTTCTCACGCGCCTACATAAGTACACGCACCCATTTTTTTTAATGTATGTTCACCGCTTTCTCCGTCAATTGTAGACCGATTTCCAAAATTCTTTTTTTATTCGAAAGAGTGCACGTCCGAGGTGGGCCAGCCCATTTGGAGAAATCTAGGGAAACCTTCAAATTTCAAAGGCACGCACGATGTGTTTTATGCGTGTTCACCGATTTCTCCGTCAATTGTCTTATTGTTTACTTGGACGATGTAATTTTCACTAGAATGGATGAAATAAAAAAAATTTAAACCAAAAACATAACTGACTTCAAAGTCGAAAATGGAACTTAAAAGTAAAAAATAATATCTGGTCCATGACTTGGAAGGCGGGCGGGGTCAAGATTGAAACATTAAATATATTTTCGTTTCTGATCGGTAATAATACGTCTTTCAATCTTAAGCTGCCCGACTTCCATCATCATGGACCAGATATTATTATTTACTTTTTAGTTCCATTTTCGATTTTGAAGTCGGTTATACTAGCACCCATCAATGGCACTGGGCCCGCGTGGTGGTTCATGGTCCAATCTCCCTATTTCCTTCCATTGGGAAGGCATGTGCCTCAGCAGTGGGAAAATTAATAAGCTGATAATAATAATGATATAAATGTTAAAGTATAAGCTATGTCTGTAAAGATTTGAAAGCATCAGGAAATAATGAAACTTATTTCCTCCCTATTAGGAATTATACTTTGTTTCTTTTTTTGTTGAAGTGACTAAACGTCATCAACATCATCATCATCAGGCTATTAATGTCCCCACAGGCCTTCCCTATGGATGGAATAGGGAGATCGGGCCATGACCTACCACGCGGGCCCAGTGCGGATAGGCGGGTGCTAACTACTGCAGATGCAGCTGGGACCAACGGCTTAACGTGCCTTCCGAAGCACGGAGGAACTCGAGATAGTAAATTTTTGTTCACCCATCCAATGACCGACCACTGCGAAAGTTGCTTAATTTCAACGATCGCAGCCTAACGCGCTAACCACTTGCGCCATCGAGCTCTTCCAACTAAACAAAATTCAATGAATATTATTTAATCAGGAATATTATCGCCAAACCGCGAATGTCCATTGGGAACAAACTCCGTACATAGGCTTAAATGGAGCGCAACCACACAGAAACTTGGCAAATGGCTTTGCATATTTGCTTTACAAATACACATTACCTATATTTGGAGCGTGAGCCATGCACGGTTTGTTTGTGAGGAGGTTTGTTTCCAGTCACCGTATTGTTGGTTTTTCACTAACTATCCATTTTTACGATTTATGTTAGGGATGTCGAAAGTTGAAAAAAATATCGATATATCGATACATCGATATTTTAAAAAATATCAATATCGGCTTCGATATATCGCGAAAAAAAATATCGATATATCGATATATCGGGCCATTTTTCCAAAAATATATTTAGGTCAGCCTAGCATAGTAATAATAGTTCAATACAAATTATAATTAAAGAAAGAATTATCAAAGTACCAAATTGCCGCTACACTACATGACAGTACAGTATCTCACGAAATATGACACGCGGAATAATAATGGATCGAAAATTATCTCCCTAAAAATAGACCCTATTTTCGAGTGATGAAAATGCCAATGCCAGGGCCTCTCAGGAGCCATCTTTCGTAAACAAGACTAGACAGTCACACACTTCCACAGAATATAATGGAAATCAGCACAACCATTTCACCAGCGAAACAGATTTACAAATAATAGACAATACTAAATACAGCACAGATCATAGATATGTTGAATATCATTAATCTGAGATCTAGTTACGATTTTTCCAGATACGAATTTAGTTAGATCGTTATATGCCGCTAATAATTAAAAAAATATCGTTTTTGATACGAATTTCGATATTGGTTATTTTGTATCGATATATCGATCAAAAAATATCGATATATCGATACATCGATATATTTTCAACAAGCCTAATTTATGTATGAGTTAAAATTTGAGATCAAGATTGGTATTCCAGAAACGCTTGCTTTATATTCAACATTGATTCAGAATTCTCGGAAATCAAACGATTTGTTCTTTTCATATTACGTTGACGTTGAAATTGTATTCAGAACAAATTTGGTGAATAAAATTGAAGTGAAACAGCTGAGATCTTATCAGATATTACTATTATTATATAAATACTAGCTATCCCAGCGAACTTCGTACCGCCATAAAAAATAGGGGTTGGTGAAAATTAAGGGTTAATACATACTATTTTTGTATGATAACAAAAATACATACTATTTTTGTATGATGTATCAAAAATAAAATATCTCAAATGAAAAAAAAAATTAGGGGTGGATTACCCTTAACATTTAGGGGGATGAAAAATAGATGTTGTCCGATTCTCAGACCTACCCAATATGCACACAAAATTTCATGAGAATCGGGAAAGCTGTTTTGGAGGAGTTTAACCACAAACACCGCGACACGAGAATTTTATATATTAGACTAGCTGACCCAGCGAACTTCGTGCCGCCATAAAAATAGGGGCAGGTGGTGGAAATAAAAATTAAGGATTGTATGTGTTTTTTAAAAACACATTATAAAAAATAAATATTGTTCAAAAATAATTT
Source organism: Chilo suppressalis (assembly GCA_902850365.2). Taxonomy (NCBI): domain Eukaryota; kingdom Metazoa; phylum Arthropoda; class Insecta; order Lepidoptera; family Crambidae; genus Chilo; species Chilo suppressalis. The sequence continues at coordinate 31,064,345 of OU963898.1, read as the reverse complement.
AAGGGGAGTGTAACGTAGTGTTATCTAGCCCATATGAGAACACTACGTTATAATACCCAATAGTTTAAATTTTGGCACGAAGGCGCGTTGTAGGTTTCAGAACACTACGTTACAGGTGTACAACCATTATCACTTAAGGATATGAAAAATAGATAGTAGCTGATTCTCAGACCCACGGAATATGCATTAAAAATTTCATAAAAATCGGTCAGGCCGGTACGGAGGAGTATGGTAACTAACATTGTGACACGAGAATTTTATATATAACATGAGAGTTTGTATGTTGGTATATGTGTATGCTTGTAACTCAATCACACAAAGTCAACTAAACGGATTTGGATGAAATCGTATGCACATATAGTTTTATGAGCTCGATTGAGACATAGGATATTAGTTGATGCGACATTGTGTCGCACCAGCGCTGTTGACATAAAAAAAGGAATGTAACAATTTTACATTACTTGAAAGGATGTATGGGCCTAGCATCCTTTGCTTTCAAGTAACAATAAATAAAAAAAAGTCAGTCTAAAACAGCAAAAATTTAATGCCTACTATTTTCTCCCAGTGATTTTGTTCTTACTTTAAAAGTGGTTTCAAAGCGAAATCATATTTAATATTATGAGAGTAAAGAAATAAGTGTACTTATTATGTAATAAATATATATATATTAAATATGATTATGATAAGCAATTTTAACTGTATAATTGAAAGACATCCTTTGTGTTACTTCCAGGAATAAACTACCACTTTATGAATTCTCAGCAGTTAGTTCTTATTTATTTTACAATAACAACAAACAACACATTTTCATTATTACAATTCTATCTCCGTCACATCGCCGGTAGACTCAGAGCTGTCTGCGTCTGCGTCTGCGTCTGCGTCTGCGTCTGCGTCTGCGTCTGCGTCTGCGTCTGCGTCTGCGTCTGCGTCTGCGTCTGCGTCTGCGTCTACGTCTTTGTCTATGTCTTTGTCTATGTCTGATTTCAGATCATATTTATAATCAGACACTTTATAGGCTTTATTAAATATATCACTGTCACCAATGTTTACCGTGACCCAATACCCTACCCCGGGGAGCCCTGGAACCTTACTCACTGACAGGAACACAACGTTACCAAATTACAAACATTACAATAACAACAAACAACACATTTTCATTATTACAATTCTATCTCCGTCACATCGCCGGTAGACTCAGAGCTGTCTACGTCTACGTCTGCGTCTACGTCTGCGTCTGCGTCTGCGTCTGCGTCTGCGTCTGCGTCTGCGTCTGCGTCTGCGTCTGCGTCTGCGTCTGCGTCTGCGTCTGCGTCTGCGTCTGCGTCTGCGTCTGCGTCTGCGTCTGCGTCTGCGTCTGCGTCTACGTCTATGTCTATGTCTTTGTCTATGTCTGATTTCAGATCATATTTATAATCAGACACTTTATAGGCTTTATTAAATATATCACTCTCACCAATGTTTACCGTGACCCAATACCCTACCCCGGGGAGCCCTGGAACCTTACTCACTGACAGGAACACAACGTTACCAAATTACAAACATTACAATAACAACAAACAACAAATTTTCATTATTACAATTCTATCTCCGTCACATCGCCGGTAGACTCAGAGCTGTCTACGTCTACGTCTGCGTCTACGTCTGCGTCTGCGTCTGCGTCTGCGTCTGCGTCTGCGTCTGCGTCTGCGTCTGCGTCTGCGTCTGCGTCTGCGTCTGCGTCTGCGTCTGCGTCTGCGTCTGCGTCTATGTCTATGTCTTTGTCTATGTCTGATTTCAGATCATATTTATAATCAGACACTTTATAGGCTTTATTAAATATATCACTCTCACCAATGTTTACCGTGACCCAATCCCCTACCCCGGGGAGCCCTGGAACCTTACTCACTGACAGGAACACAACGTTACCAAATTACAAACATTACAATAACAACAAACAACACATTTTCATTATTACAATTGTATCTCCGTCACATCGCCGGTAGACTCAGAGCTGTCTACGTCTACGTCCGCGTCTACGTCTGCGTCTGCGTCTGCGTCTGCGTCTGCGTCTGCGTCTGCGTCTGCGTCTGCGTCTGCGTCTGCGTCTGCGTCTGCGTCTGCGTCTGCGTCTGCGTCTGCGTCTGCGTCTGCGTCTGCGTCTACGTCTATGTCTATGTCTTTGTTCATGTCTGATTTCAGATCATATTTATAATCAGACACTTTATAGGCTTTATTAAATATATCACTCTCACCAATGTTTACCGTGACCCAATCCCCTACCCCGGGGAGCCCTGGAACCTTACTCACTGACAGGAACACAACGTTACCAAATTACAAACATTACAATAACAACAAACAACACATTTTCATTATTACAATTGTATCTCCGTCACATCGCCGGTAGACTCAGAGCTGTCTACGTCTACGTCTGCGTCTGCGTCTGCGTCTGCGTCTGCGTCTGCGTCTGCGTCTGCGTCTGCGTCTGCGTCTGCGTCTGCGTCTGCGTCTGCGTCTGCGTCTGCGTCTGCGTCTGCGTCTGCGTCTGCGTCTGCGTCTGCGTCTGCGTCTGCGTCTGCGTCTGCGTCTACGTCTATGTCTATGTCTTTGTTCATGTCTGATTTCAGATCATATTTATAATCAGACACTTTATAGGCTTTATTAAATATATCACTCTCACCAATGTTTACCGTGACCCAATCCCCTACCCCGGGGAGCCCTGGAACCTTACTCACTGACAGGAACACAACGTTACCAAATTACAAACATTACAATAACAACAAACAACACATTTTCATTATTACAATTGTATCTCCGTCACATCGCCGGTAGACTCAGAGCTGTCTACGTCTACGTCTGCGTCTGCGTCTGCGTCTGCGTCTGCGTCTGCGTCTGCGTCTGCGTCTGCGTCTGCGTCTGCGTCTGCGTCTGCGTCTGCGTCTATAGGCTTTATTAAATATATCACTCTCACCAATGTTTACCGTGACCCAATCCCCTACCCCGGGGAGCCCTGGAACCTTACTCACTGACAGGAACACAACGTTACCAAAAGTAGTGTTATTGTACTGTCATCTGCTACGTGGAGGTTCTTTCCCCAGACGAGTGGTCCAATTCGATCGAAAACGCTATGCCTCTCTTAAGTAACATAACTTCTAAATCTGAAGACAATTTTAGTAGTGTTATTTATTTATTTATTTATTATCTTAGGGCAGCTAACAGTTTATGAATATAAGGATAACAGCAAAAAATATTACTTAAAGCTATTGACAAGCTACCACATATAGAAATCTGTATTGATTAAAAACTGAACGAAAACACAGAAGCGTCAACCATACAGTAATAACAGTTTTACATGAAATGTTAGTAGTGAGAGAAAACATAAAATATTACAATAAGTACTTTACATAATAACTAATTAATCAGCTAAAACAAAACAATAATGAATATAACATCATCAGCATATTTTATCATATTTTAAATATCCCCACTTCTGGGGCACAGGCCTTCCCTATAGATGGAATAGGGAGATTTGGCCATGACCTACCACGCGGGCCCAATGCGGATTGCCGGATGATAATGACTGCAGATGCAGCCGGAACTAACGGCTTAACGTGCTTTCCGAAGCACGTAGGAACTCGAGGTAGAAGATTTTTGGTCACCCATCCAATGACCGACCACTGCGAAAGTTGCCGAATGCGCTAACCACCTGCGCCATCGAGCTCCTCTTATTAATAAACTACAATTGTTATTTCTTCTTTCAAATGTTTAATACTTGTAAAGGTATTCATTTGACATTGTGGGTTATCTCAAACTCAAACTCATTTATTCAGTCTAGGCTGTTACAAGCTCTTGTGAAAGTCGCTACGCCATCAGTTCGTAAATCTACGGCGGGAGACCTTGTGCTGAGAAGAATCGGCAAGAAACTCAGCAAGGGCTATTTTTTTCTCCCTGTTTTGTTTCATACGGTGTCGTCAATTGAAAGATGACATCAAAAACTGAAAACATGTGTTGATGTCAACTTCCATACCATTAATATTATTAATTAACAAAAGTTTAGTACAGCTAGGTACTATATTTTAATTTAGAAGTGGCGATTAAACAATTTTCAACCAAATTAGCAAATTAAAACGACTTAGTCTATTATATTGATCTACAATGCGAAGAGATGGCGCTGCCTTGTAGCCTAAGAAATACTAGAAGGAATTCGACACGGCCATCAGGGCCGCGGTAGCATAATGGTCAGTGCATCAGCCTGGGTAACGGAAGCTGCGGGTTTCAGTCCCATCTGCTGCCTGGTCCGCGTGGAATTATTTATAGTAAAATTTTCTTATTACCATCCGCTAAAAAAGGATTTTGATCAATTCTACCCCCATCATCATCATCATCAGCCTTTTAATGTCCCCACTGCTGGGGCACAGGCCTTCCCTATGGATGGGTTAGGGAGATTGGGCCATGACCCACCACGCGGGCCCAGTGCGGGTTGGTGGGTGCTAACGACTGCAGATGCAGCCGAGCTTGCAGGGTTTAACGTGCCTTTCGAAGCACGGAGGAGCTCGATTAATACTAAATTTTCGGTCACCCATCCAATGACCGACCACTGCGAAAGTTGCTCAACTTCAACGACCACAGCCGAACGCGCTAACCACTGGCGCCATCGAGCTCCTCTATTCTACCCCCAAGGGGATAAAAAAGCAGGTATAAGAAGAATCATAAATGAATGTCATTGTGTATAATACAAGCCTGAGAACAAAAGCTGTAGTCTACACTTCAGCTCTACACCGAAGCGAAGCGAGGGCGGGCCGCTAGTTATGAATAAAGCATTGTGTTCCCATTTGTGCGTAAAATATCGCGAGATACTTTCACGCTGTTGGCATCTTAAATAAATGATCGGAAGAACGATTCAACCTCTTTTAGCTGGTGTCATAGTTAAAGTTCAGAAGTAGTAGGTAAACTGAACTTCGCATAATAATAATTTGTTTTAAATTGTTTAGATCACTAGTGTTCCGTTATCACTTAATCGTGGTTACTTATTTATTATTTTAAATGTGGGTAGGTTCGCAACGAGAACGATGCATCTGCGAATGTGGTTTTTACTAGCCTAACGCATACAGTTAGGCTGCGTTTCCACCAGAGATGTGCGAGGATGCATAGCGAGGGATGTGTTTGTAAAGAACCAATAGAATCGCTTCATTTACCTCGCCTCGGTCAGCACAGCTCTGGTGGAAACGGCTCAGCGGAGCTAGATTTTTGCGCATACAAAACAAGCGAGGGATGTGTACGAGGGATGTGCGTTGAGAAGGATGTGTTGCGAGGTTTGCGCATACTGTACCCGCCAGTCCATAGACGGAGTTTGTTGGAAATAGAAGTGCACAAAATAGATATGGATAATTGGAAAAAGAAGATACTTTTATATTTAACAATTTGCGATAAAGAAATGGAAGCAGAAGATAAAGCAACGCATCCTCGCACCACACATTAATGCGCATTCTCACAGCTCCTCTACACATCCTCGTAGGCACATTTTCATTGCACAGCTTTGGTGGAAATCCCCATACATTTTCACAGCACAGCTGGACATCCTCGCACGACACATTTCCATCGCACATCTCTGGTGGAAACGCAGCCTTAGCCACTGATCACACGAGAAAACCTACGTCACTCCGTTCCGCGTCCGCGCACGCGCTAACATCGTATCATAATCTTTACGTGCGGAATACCAAACAAGTGGAATTCGTGAACAATAAACTATGAATTTCTTATATGACTGTGTGTGCTGTTCATGTGCCCCTCTAGCTAGATGAATACACGGACCACAAGCTTTTTTTATGTTATAGGGGGCATACGAGCAGACGGCTCACCTGATGGTAAGTGATCACCGTCGCCCATGGACACTTGCAACACCAGGAGTATCACAAATGCGATGCCGGCCTTTAAGGAAGGAGTACGCTCTTTTTTTGAAGGTTTTTGGGTCGTATCGGTCCGGAAACACTGCTGGCGACAACATATTCCACAGTTTTGTCGTACGTGGTAAAAAATTTCGACAAAAACGCACGGTTGTGGATAGCCACGCATCAAGATGATGGGGATGAAATTTTTGTCGCGATGTACGATGGCGACATGCAGCAGCTGGAATTAATCCGAACAATTCCTCAGAACACTCCCCGTGATAAATGCGATAGAAGATTCAGAGCGAAGCTACATCCCTACGCAAGCTTCCGACAAAGGTTTCAAACGTGAGTACGCTATTAGCAAACCAATTCGTAATTGTGTATTTATCGTTATCTCGTTGCAGTCCCTTTTTAATCGTTTTAATTACTTATATCGGCTGCCCCCAATATGTATTTGCAATAACAATACAACTAGCATATCTTGACGACCTCCGTGGACGAGTGATTTATACGACGGGTTACAAGGTATCGCTTACTCGAGAAGGCCCGGGTTCGAATCCCAAGAGGGGGGGGGGGGGGCAGATGTTTGTGTGATTAATACTAGAATTTGTACTCCAATCAAAAGGATGCTTAATATGTATTTCTTTATAAATATATCTGTACATGTTATCAGTATATGTATTCTATCCGTTATCCTAGCATCCCATAACACAAGCTTTACAGTGCTTACTTAGTGGCTAGGTTAGTTGGTGTGAGTGTTGGAAATATTTATTTATTTATATCAGTGAAATGCCATACTATGATCGGCCCTCACTTCGCTTCGATGAAGATTATAGTTTTTCGCCTCGGTCATATTAAAGAGTAATGTCAGATTCTGGCTTACAAAACTTTTAATTAGAAAACTTTTAAACTTTTAATTAGTCCAATGCACCTTTTGGACAGGTTTCGGGCATGATTTTGTTCGTGTTGGTGTATGTATTTAATATCGTTAATACACAAGCTCTACTCAGTTAAGAACCAAATATTGTTTGAGATGGCCAAAATTTATTTTTAGTACTAACTTATAAACAGAATAATAATAATAATTCATAACTTGCTGTGTTTACACTATGCCACCCAACTTACTAATAACTTGAGTGCATACTCGGCCCTACCGAGGCAGCGTTAGGTTTGCTGCGAACCGATTTGATTACGACACCGAAATTTGATTATACGTGAACTCCTAACTCGGCCAGATGTAATTATAGCTCATTTGGCGAATGAGCTTATTGGTAAATGGCTCCGAGGCGATTAAGCGACGGACGACCAAAAAATTTTGGACGTTGGTAAGCACTTTAGATATATTATAATAAAATAAAATATATCTTTATTCAAATAAGATCATACATTGCATAAGAATACTTATAATAATATAAAGTACAAAATAATGGATGCCTGAACTAGGTTACAGTTAAAATTGTACCTGTATTTCAGGCTTTTATGATCTAAAATAATACATTGAATGATTAATAAATTAACAAATTAATTTAAACAGAACTTAAAGTAATCATTGTATAAATGTTGGTAAATGTAAATTATGGAGTTACGTTCATTTATTAGTTATATATGTATTGTGTGCATATTTATATTATTTATTAGCTGATCTGGCAAAATAACCATCGGTAAATAAATTTGGATGAGTTATTGCGATTATTCTTTACTAGCAAACCAGTGAACCAAATGTTCACAAAAACCTGATTTAAAAAAAAAAATGTATTTAATTAATTGAGAACTTCGGAGATTTTGTGTGGTTTCGTTTGAAATTCGTGATTTCTCGGAAACCGGAAGTGCTACGTTACTCAAATCCGGTTTGTAGTCTTATCAGACTATTCTTAACTTATAACTTAAACATTCTCTTTATCTATCTCTTACGGTTTGGCCGCTGAAATAGCACCACAGACAGACGGACGGACGGACGGACGGACTTGTCTAATAGATAAGAGATACTTCTATTGCGTCGTTATTAGGCTAATCTAAAATCACATTTTTTTCGTGAACATATGAAATTTCCATAGTATCACAAATCTCACAGTCTTTTGTATAATAAAATCCCTTACTGTTAACTTTATACAAACCTTGTCCTCTCATTAAAGAATACTACAAAGAAAATACATCCAATTTAGTGCAGTCATTCGGAAGTTGGGCGCATAAATACAATTCGACGATTATAGTAATATAAGTTATTTACGGGATTGTTACCATGTACCTTGTTTTTAGCGAGTTTCCGATATTCCGGCACTGTTGCAAGCGCCATGATCACGGAGTAACTGAAATCTACCCTCCGAGAAAGTCTTTTATTGCGTTTGATACCCGTACCACTGTTCACATTCTCACTATTCACTCGAAACTGTTCTCGACACACAACACAGTATCAGATCGTGACACGACACTTTTTTGATTATTTCCGGTTTTACACATAGGAACCGCATGATTCCAGACACTCGACAATTTAAATCCGTCCTCACGATTGAAATTTTCATGTTTTGTATATCGGAAACTAAGGCAAGAGAAGTTGGACACCGCGGATTTTCCACTCGTATTGAATCTTAACATTACATTTTCGTGGTGTTGTGTTTCTGTCTGTGTGTAAGGTTCCAGGTCTCCAAGAGGAAGAAAGAAAAACCAACCCTTGATGAGTTTCTTGCCGGTTCTTCTCAGTTCAAGATCCCCCGCCGTAGATTTGCGAACTGATGGCGTAGCTTTTCGACATTCACAAGTACTTGTAACAGCGTAGACTGAATAAACGATATTGAATTTGTATTTGATGTAACATTATTGGGTAGATACATTCCCTTTTATACTGAACTATGAAGCTAATAAAGTTATATATAGTTCGTCGTCTTATTTATTTCCTTCGACTCGGTTTCTCAGTACATATTATGCTTTTCAAAGAAGTATATATATATAAATACACATATATATAATGATCAACATATTTACTTTTAATAGAAAAGATGTTGCTCAATGACGAATTTACTTATATGAATACCTGTATATATACAGTATTAGCATATATTAGTGACGTTGCGTCACTAAGCGCGTTCTATCTTCTGTACCACGGCGAGTGTTCTGAAGAGTTATTCTCTCTTATCCCACCTTCTCCTTTCCTTCAGAGGACCACGCGCGCTGGCCTTCGGTGTCACCGTCTAACTGTGGCCACAATTCCAACGCGTACAAAGAAATTCGCTGACTCATTTCTTTGTCGCACTATCCGTAAATGGAATGCTCTGCCCGCTCACGTGTTCCCTCCTTCTTACAACCTGGGATCCTTTAAAAGAGGCGGGAAGAAGCAACATGCATGTCGGTAAGGTGAGGATGGCTGGTGCTGTACCAGCTATCTTCACGTCTAGACTTCACCATCACTTAACCTCAGGTGGGGTGGGTGTCTGATCTATCTATAAAAAAAAATTTGATTCTCAAAGACCATCTTTGTACTTTTTGGCAAGTAATGTTTCTAGAGATTATTTGTTTTAAACCCAGACAGTGCAAACGAATTTAGAGGATTTGTAATGGACGACGACCCGTCATTAAACGAAGGCCCACGTACCGCTTCGACAAATATTATCCTCGAGAAAACTACTTAGTGCTTCAGGCGCGTTGCCATGATGAATTGTGACACTAAGACGGTGGGCAGGTGATAATAAATTGTAAAACGGGTGCTTTTAATGCACAAACTCTAGGGGTCTCAGCGTTTGCACCTGTTGGTTACGAGATGCCGTTGGAAATTTAACTAAAACAGGTCGTAATAAGAGCATTAATAATTAGTAGACGATGTCTTCAAAGTCGCTCTGCGCGCTATGGAAAGGGCTATACTCGGCGTTTCTCTGAAGGATCGCATCAGAAATGAGGTAATCCGACAGAGAACCAGAGTCATCGACATAGCCCACCGGATTAGTAAGTTTAAGTGGCAGTGGGCTGGCCATATTTGCCGAAGAACCGATAACCGTTGGGGTAGACGAGTTCTGGAGTGGAGACCGCGTCTAGGCAAACGTAGTGTAGGACGTCCTCAGGCACGATGGAGTGACGATTTGCGCAAGGTGGCTGGCAGGAGCTGGATGCGAGTAGCCCAAGATCGATCTGAGTGGCGTGCAATTGTAGAGGCCTATGTCCAGCAGTGGACTAGGATAGGCTGTTGATAATGATGATAATGTGTTCCAAATCTTAAACTAGTTTTCTGAACTAGTATCTACTTTCATTGTTATCATTTTCTTTTCATAAAGGAAGGCAAAGAAACACAATCGCTTTATGGAAAGGTCATCGTGGCCTATGAATGCCCGCAACATCAGGGGTATCACACAAGCATTGCAAGCAAAAGTTCACACTAGGCTCAAGCAAAGAGTTTGCTCAAACCAAAGCGTTATTTCTCTCACACACACATTGACGTTACGTTTGTTGGCTCAGGCAGTTTCAAACAGAATGTATTCGCCACTAACGACACGTTCTGTAAAAGGCAACAGCGGTAAAAAGTTAATTATTAATGAGGCTGGCGGGACTCGTCTGTTTGCCTATTTTTTTACTATCCTACTAATAAAAGTTTGTATGTTCGTTACTCAATCACGCAAAAACGGCTGTACGGATTTGTATGAAACGTGGCACACATATAGTTTATCACCAGGACTGAAACACAGGATACCCTTTATCCCGAAAAAAAATATAGGTCCCTGAGAGATTCTGAAAAAACTGAAATTAACATGGACGAAGTCGTGAGCAGCCGCTAGTTGAAATGAAATGAAAAATTCTTTATTGGCCATCATAAACATATTATATGACAAAAATAAAACTTAATCTATAGACGGCCAACCAGGCCCCTGCCTCAGCATAAGTTAACATAGTGAGAAAGAAAAACCTTCTCTCATCATGTCGGCGCTGTTATTCTGGCTGGGCCTGTGCAAGGTCGCTTTAATGGATTGTAAAACATTCAAAAACCCAGTAAACACTAAAAACAGAACTTAACTTAGTTAAATAATAATTTATCTTAAACACACCAGACATTTATCTTAAATACTATGTATTGTACGCTCTCCGTGCCATGCCACGAGTAAGTAAACAGTGCCAGTTTCGCGCTCACTAGCATATGCAAATATGCTTTTGTCTGCATGTCGTCTAGCGGAGGCTGGCTGCACGGCCGCGTCGTAAATCACCACGCTTGTCATCGCACTCTGTGACCGCATCAAGGAGTTAACTACGGTATAACGTAGTGGCCGTATAAAGGAGGTAACTGGTATATACGGACTAACTACAACAATGAAATTATGGAATGAGCTCCTCTTCACGTTGCTCCCTCAATACTACTTTCGCGGAACACTCTATTTGAAAGTGGACCATGTTATATTGTTTTAAACATTCATGGTCACTAACATTATAGTAATGTAAGTTATATACGGGATTGTTACCATGTACCATGTTTTTAGCGAGTTTCCGATATTTCGGCACTGTTGCAAGCGCCATGATCACGGAGTAACTGAAGTAATTGCGGGTAGGCTGTTATTGGCAGACATATAGGTCTACCCTCCGAGGAAGTCTTTTATTGCGTTCGATACCCGTACCACTGTTCACATTCTCACTATTCACTCGAAACTTTTCTCGACACACAAAACTTACAGTATCGGATCGCGCAACGGCACTTTTTTGATTATTTCCGGTTTTACACATACGAACCACAGGATTCCAGACACTCGACAATTTAAACCCATCCTCACGATTGATATTTTTATGTTTTGTTATTTCAATCGCTTCCCTGACCAATCTTGGTATGTAGTAGCGTTCTGTCGAGATAATCTGTGGGTTATGAAACTCAATCCAGTGGTTAGGACCAGAATCAATCAAATGTTCCGCGATGGCTGATTTCTGCGTATCGTTTTCTGCGATCGCAATAAAAGACTTCGTCGGAGGGTAGACCATATGTCTGCCAATAACAACCTACCCGCAATTACTTCAGTTACTCCGTGATCATGGCGCTTGCAACAGTGCCGAAATATCGGAAACTCGCTAAAAACATGGTACATGGTAACAATCCCGTAAATAACTTATATTATTATAGTGGACCATGTTGTTGTGAAGGTGTGTAATGACCATGTAGGCATGCACCTACCTTTTTTTTTTTAATACGCAGGTAAAAAATCTATTTACAGACGACGGCGCCTTTAAGAGGCACACCGCCGAACGGACCTCACACCTGGCTCCCGCAAGTCTTACGAACCCCACAGTGGCTGCCCACCGAGGACCCCGCAACTCTTACGGGCGCTTTACGGTATAATATCCGCTAAAAAAGCCCTGCGAATACCCTCTAAGCTGCTTAGTGCGAAACCGCGGGATCCCCGTTTAGGGATTCTTCCGCGTCTCCGCACCCAGCAGCCTCCCGGCCTAGCCGGGGCTCCACGGCAGGGGTCTCCCGAGGTATTGCGGGGACCCCGCAGACATGCGCAGGATGGCCCGCGGGTGGGGGCAAAATACGTGGCCTAGTGCCCACCGTACCGCCCCCCGTCCGCTGCGGAGGACTACTTGGGCGTGCCCGTGTAGCTCCCTCCGCCGCCCCCCGTACCGGCCAGCTAGGGATCCCCGCGGGCAGGGTCATGGGACGGGCGTAGCCAGGGCACACACTCGTCCTCTTCTGCCCGCTCTTCTTCGGCGGGAGGGAGCGGCCAGGGGATCATCCTCCCGCTCCCTCTCGGCTGCCTCCTTCTGCGAGATAACGTTCTCGCAGAAGGAGGCAGCCGCCTCCCATGCCGACTCGCTACGGAGCATGGCCTCTACCATGCTCCGCAGCGAGAGGGTTCCGCCTCCCAGCGCCGCAATCAGGTCGCGGCGCTGCTGCCGCCAGGCCGAGCACTCCAGCAAGGTGTGCTCGGCCGTATCGTCCGGGGCGCCGCAGTGATGACACTAGGCATGCACCTACCTGCTATCTTGCTTAGACGGCCAATTTTCAGGTATCAGGTAATCAAGGTACATAAAAATATTACTTACCCTACGTAAATACTCCGAGCTGATTTTTAATGTATATTTTAGGCAATATCCTTAAAAATAAGTCGCCAATACTCCCAGACATTTTCCATCGGCCGTAATGCTTTACAGACGCTTTAAAGCTCCCAAAATAATTTTTAAATTCACATAGATTCTGATGCTCCATTTTTATATATGTCCAACAGACAACTATATTAAAACCTTTTACAAGAAAACAGACCGATCCAAGGGGCCAGTCATTCCCTAAATTCAATTTTAATGCCTCTGTGGGTAGGAGCGCGAGGGCATTATCTACGTGCATAAGACTGAGGAGCTGATACTTGAGGAGCTCGATGGCGCAAGTGGTTAGCGCGTTCCGCAGCGATCGTTGAATTTAAGCAACTTTCGCAGTGGTCGGTCATTGGATGGGTGACCATAATTTACTATCTCGAGCTCCTCCGTGCTTCGGAAGGCACGTTAAGCCGTTGGTCCCGGCTGCATCTGCAGTCGTTAGCACCCACCAACCCGCACTGGGCCCGCGTGGTGGGTCATGGCCCAATCTCCCTATTCCATCCATAGGGAAGCCTGTGCCCCAGCAGTGGGGACATTAATAGGCTGATGATGATGATGATGATGATAAGACTGAGTGAAACATGTATAAGGATATATTGACTGGCCCCGTGGATAGTCTTTTTTGTAAAAGGTTTTAATATAGTTGTCTGCTGGACATATATAAAAATGGAGCATCAGAATTTACGTGAAGTTAAGTAATTATTTTAGGAGCTTCTGCAAAGCAATACGGCCGACGGAAAGTGTATGGGAGTATTGGCGACTTATTTTTAAGGATATTGCCTAAAATATACATAAAAATTAGCTTGGAGAATTACGTGAGGTAAGTAATGTTTTTGTGTACCTTAATTACCTGTGCAAGCTAGCAGTAAGGCATGCGTTATTAGTACATACTAACACTACACAATCGTCCACATTTCCTTCGTCAGAAAATACGTGACGCCTTGTAGCCCTGGGATCTTGGACTATTACGTCATTATACAGCAAGCCATTAAGCAGCCAGTATTAGATATTTGACATTTGTCAGAAATCCGAATAAATGAGATCGAAACTGAAATTGAATCTAACACAATAACTATGCTGCATTGAGATACACACATCAAAAGTGTCTAGGGATCAAGCATTTTTATGCGGATTTCTTGAGATTGAGATGTGGCTTTGTAATAAATTTATGATTTTATAAATTTATATGGATCCTTTTTGGTGCATTTCATAATTTGAATCAGGAACTGTGAATCAAATTCGAGTAAAAGATGAAAATCAGCTGTCAATATTTTCCCTATAAAAACATACAACGCATTGAAGACATTATTAGTGCTACTGTTTCCCTACTACTGATTAAAACCAACGTTATTATGGAGCGGCGACGTCATTTAAGCAGGGAAGAAATGCTCAGAGCCGTGGGAATGATAGAAGCTGGTTCCCGGCAACGTACTGTGGCTTTAGCTCTGAATACAAGTCAGAGTGTTATCAGTCGACTTTGGACACGATACCGAAGCACTGGTACCGTGGCTGAGCGCCATGGAGGACGGTATCGCTGCACCACACGGAGACAAGACCGATACATTCAAATCTTAACTCGAAGAGCTCCAACAATAACCGCCATGATGTTAGCCGTGAGGCTTCATCACTCTTCAGGGAACTTAATTAGCGACCAAACAGTCAGAAACCGCTTGCATGAAGTGAACCTTCATTCCCGAAGACCGCTACGGGTACCACCTATAGCAATGCACAATCGTAGGATTCGATATCAATGGGCTCTTGAACACAGAAATTGGGCAGAAGAACAATGGCGTTTCGTGTGCTTTTCTGATGAGTCTCGTTTTGGTATGAGACCGGATACAAGACGTATACGACACTGGAGAACCCCTGGGCGCCAACAGCGATTAAAATCCTGCCAGGAAGTCCATCCTTATAGTGGTGGAACCATCATGGTATGGGCGGGTATTTGGATCGGCGGAAGAACTGAGTTGATTTGGATCAGAGGCAACCTCAACGCTCAAATTTATGCTGAGACGATTGTATCAGACGTCATCGTTCCTCTACAAGTGCAAATCGGTCCCTTATTTCAGTTAATGCATGATAATGCACGACCGCACACCGCAAGAGTTGTAAGACAGACTCTCGCCGCAGCTAACATCAATGTCCTGCCCTGGCCTGCTCAGTCGCCAGACTTGAACCCGATTGAGCATGCATGGGATATGCTACAGAGAAGAGCTCTGCCGAATATGGAGGGTATCCAGTCGCAAGAAGACCTTTTTTTGTTGTTGCAACGAACATGGGCGGCCATTCCACAGCGTGATTTGGATGAACTCATTTTGAGTATGCCAAACCGATGTTCTTGTGTTGTTAGTGTTCGCGGTAGAAATACGGATTATTAATTGTTTAAGTTACCCAATAAAATTTTAGAGAAAACTGTTATTTCAGTCTTTTTTTCGAACTTTTGTGTTAGTGGTTCAAATGTCAAAAATCCCTTTATTAGGAAAATGGCAAATTTCTTTATTAATGCAAAGGTGACTTGGTTTATCGTTACTGTGACAAACGAAAACACTTTATTTGATGAATCCTTAAAGAAAATTTTAATTAATATCAATCAGGAGAAAAGTTATTGCAAAAATATATGTTGATCCCTAGACACTTTTGATGTGTGTATATTAATTTCTTCCTCTTGATGAACCTGTGTAGCCAAACTAATTTGTTTAACAGGAATAATTTTGAAAATATTAGGTAAATAATTCTCGTTTAGCGGACAGGGGGCGGTACGGTGGGCACTAGGCCGCGTACTCAGCCCCCACGCGCGGGCCATCCTGCGCACGTCTGACCGGGAGACCCCTGCCGTGGAGCCCCGGCTAGGCCGGGAGGCTGCTAGGTGCGGAGACGCGGAAGAATCCCTAAACGGGGATTCCGCGACTTCGCGCTAAGCAGCTTAGAGGGTGTTCGCAGGGTTTTTTAGCGGATATTATGCCGTAAAGCGCCCGTAAGGGTTACGGGGTCCTCAGTGGGCAGCCACTGCTGGGGCTCGTAAGGCTTGCGGGAGCCAGGTGTGAGGTCCGTTCGGCGGTGTGCCTCTTAAAGGCGCCGTTATAATAGTATTTTTTGCCTGCGTATAAAAAAAAGGTCAATAATTCTCGTTGCGCTCAGCGTAAAACATACCAAGTTTCTGTCACAGAGTACTTCGCAAATGGAAGCCGGTGAATGGGCAGCGTATTAATAAGCGCATGTGTGTGATTCATAGACTAACTCGCCGTGCTTATGTATGTTTGGATTGCAGGCTTAGAGCTGGGGCATTCAAAACGAGCGTTTTATAATGAGATTTATGTTTTTAAGGGTTCCGTAGCTCGAAAGGAAAAAAGGGAACCCTAACTTTGATTTCCGTTTGTCAGTCCATGTTCGGTGCAATTTACATTTTGCATATTTGCAATAATTCACACCGTCACGGCATTCGTACTTAAAAAAAAAGTGCATTCCGGGAGTGCCGGCAGAAGTGAAAACTTGAATATTTACGTTGTGCATTTTTGATATTTTGGAATGGTTAGGGAATAATTTTGCACGAATTGCTTTAATTATCAGTATAAAAGTACTATCACGTATGTGGTAGAATACAATATTTATTTATTGCGCTATCGTACACAAACATGACAATTTATATTACATTAAAAAAGTTTATCTCTCAGAAAAATCAACTTACATGAATCACGTTTAAACGCACTTAGCGACATCATTGTAAAGAAATCAACTTACATGAATCACATTTAAGCGTACCTAGCGACATCTATCGTAAAAAAATGCATTTTCTTCGCAATAAAGCTGCCACGTGGACGTCTTAGATAGAGACTTATTATTATAATACGGTAAAATAAAATATTACTATGTTTCGTCCAATATATTGAAAGTTAACAACCTTTCCAATGTTATTGTGTGTCATGATGCGATCAGCCCACGTGTTTAACCTGACGCGACTTTATCATTTTTAACCCATACAAAAAACAACGCCGAAAAAGAAGTTTTCACTTCAAAAATTATAATATTGAATTGATTTGGAGTTTGAGACGCAGTTCGAATTTGATTTAGATATTTTAGTTGAGATACATAGATTCATATTAATTGGTTTTTCTAATTTCCGTTACAGAAAATAAAGACTCCTGCTCAAATATATCGTGGTAACTACAGGCAACTACGGAACCCAACACTGCGCGTGGCACGACACACACTTGGCCGGTTTTCATATTTCAAGATGTTTTTTTTAAAGCTCCTTGCCCAAAGGGCGATAAGCAACCTTTTTGCTAAGCCTCTGCTGTTATAGGAAATTTTCACAGGAAAATAAAAGCTTGAAATGACAAGGAAGCTAATTTTCTTAGCATTTTTTCTCTGTACATATTGTTACGTGTCGGGATGGGGTTCGAAATTATATGCCAGTTCACGCTTGGCAGTTCTTTATTCACCACTCAGTTCACACAATTAACACCCAATGTTAATTACAAAACACTCACTAAACACTGCATTTCACTATACAAGTCTCTAAACAATCGCACTTGAACACTTTTGTTGCACTTTGATCGCCTTTGGATTCGCTCCGAAATCGCTGTTGAAACTCAACTGTCTCTGCGCGGCGCCAATCGCGCTTATATACGCCGATCGACGCATTCTAGAAAGTACCTGTTAAATTGAGAATTAGCTAGCACCCGCGAGTACGAAGTACCTACTTATACCTACGCAGGTAACGCGCATAACTTGTAAACAACAAGCGTAACATAACTTGTAAACAACAAGCGTAACGGCGAAAGTGCAACGACATCTTCATGTCGTTGCACTTTCGCCGTTACGCCGTACTGCATAAGGCATCATTTTAGAATGAGCCGCATTACTCGACCTCTATCGCGACCCGCGGTGCTCTGGCACATTCGATCTCCACATTCACGGTTCTGTTTCGAGAGCATTTGTGACAATATTTAAAGTGTAAAATTACACATCTGTCTTAAGATGAAGTTTTTTTTGTAAAAAAGTGGCAAAAAAATGGATGCGTGTAACTTATGTACGCGCGTGAGAAGTTATACTTAAAAAAAGCATATAGCATCATTAAAAATATTTATTAATTGCATGCAAATAATTAATAATTACAATAAAATAATAAAAGGACTGGAAAAGGATAGTTAACACAGTCAATTAAGTTCAGTTTTAATTTGAAAAATTAAATAAATACATATTCAAAATATTCAATTAAAATCACTACTGAATTTAAGTTATTAGTCCATATGTAATTAGCACTTGTAAGTAACTAAAACACGTTGTGTCTATATAGAAACTAGAAACATGTGGATAAATATTATAAATATGAAAACAGTGATCAGAGGCGACGAGCGTGCCAACATTGTTTTTGACAACGCGATCATCTTATGGAGCTCCGTGGATCGTTCAAAGTACCTTTCCAACAGATGTCTAATAATGGTGGATTATTAACCACTAAGTGGTTAATAATCCACCATTATTAGACACTAACATTCATAACGCGCCCGCGGCCAACTTCATGGTGTTACTATTGTGTTACAGTGATGCGCGCGCATCTTAAAATTTCACTCTCATCATTTTTTCATAACGCGCCCGCGGCTAACTTCATTATGTTACTTTTGTGCTACAGTGATGCGCGCGCATCTTAAAATTTCACTCTTATATTTTTTTCATAACGCGGCTAAAGAAGTATAACTTCAAAACAACATCGTACGGCAAGCAGTTGCCTGTAGCCTTTTTTTATTTAATATTTTGATTTTTGGGGCTATGCAGTCTTAATGGGACTGAAGTCACTGCGACCTATAAGATATATTGTGACTCGCCACCGAGTTAAAGAATCTCTTTCAGCCCGACAGCTTCCAAGAAGCTCAATATGTTTCTAGCTTATAGAGATTTGATTTCCTCCGGGCGTATTATATGTTGTCCCAAACGAATACTACGTTTGTGAAAAAAATGTTAAAATAAATGTAGTGTTATACGATAATCGACTTTAAGTGTTCAATAATAAAGATTAATTTATTGTAAAATCAAAGCTTAATTATCATAGAACGAAATGGCCTCTTAACATTGCGTTCCATTATAGACTGTATTTACTTAATCATAAAGAACATATTGGCTTGCAGACAATCCGAGGACTAGTTGTTCGACGAAGACTGTTTTGATCCGAAACGTAAAACGGTTCTATCGTCGCGGAACACAAAACGGTCCTTGAAACCGGTTCGTCTTTAGAACGCTCACACCTTCATAGAAGGTATTCTGGTGTTTTACGCTCCTGTTTGCAGTATCTGCAAACATCAGTATCACTCAATTTCATATGATTTTTTTGAGTGTGTATGCTGTTGGTCGCAGATGACCTTTACAGCGTCACCGGGTTTGGGGACGGCGAGATCCTAAGGGGACCTCAAGCCGAGAATTGGCGAGTGTCTCTAGAGGTATTCCAGGCGGATGGCATCTCCCCAAAGGGGGAGTCTCCTTCCGTTTCGACCACTGGAACCTGAGGGGGTTTTATATGTAATGGTGTCTTTTGAGTTTGCAATGTACAGTTAAGGCTCTTACGATGTTCAAGGATGTTCGGCCTGCTAATTTCTATTAACTCAACAGTCTGTTTTTCGTGTTAACCCTGTAGCCTTAGGCATTTGTGCTTTGATGATTTGTGTGTTGGTACTAAAATGTCGAACCCGCACCCTTCGCTATCCGGGCGAATGCACTGACCATTATGCTACCACGGCCTTTTTTTTCTAGTAAACCTTTCTTTAGATTTAAACATCTAGCAGTTAAATGCTTAAAAATAAATAAAAACATAAATAAATAGTAATCCCGGCCGTATGAATTACTTTCGCACTTACGATTATGCTGATCATCATTAGCCTATTAATGTCCCCACTGCTGGGGGACAGGCCTTCCCTATGGATGGAATAGGGAGATTGGGCCGTGACCAACCACGCGGGCCCAGTGCGGATTGATGGGTGCTAACGACTGCAGTTGCAACCGGGACCAACGGCTTAACGTGCCTTCCGAAGCACGGAGGAACTCGAGATAGAAATTTTTGGTCACCCATCCAATGACCGACCACTGCGAAAGTTGCTTAACTTCAACGATTGCAGCTGAACACGCTAACCACCCGCGCCATCGAGCTCCTCAGTCCTAAGTACATTGCTCGTGACCTAAATAAATGTGACTAAAACGGTGCTTAATATGACTGTAGAGTATTGAATTAGTAATTTTGAAATCACACTAATATTATAAAGGCGAAAGTTTGTGAGTTTGTGAGTGTGTATGTTTGTTACTTCTTCACGTCTAAACGGCTGGACTGATTTTAATAAAATTTGGTACAGAGTTAGCTGACATCCTGGATTAACACACAGGCTACGTTTTACTGCGGCAAAATATCCCTAATAAAGCGCGGGTAATACCGCGGGGCACAGCTAGTATTTAAATAACACAAACTTAGAAACTCATTTTAAGTGACACTTCTTTTCTTAAATAACCTAACCTTAGGCGGTGCATAAGGTATAGGGAAATGGAGCAGCGTACACATCTCATATATCTCTTATCTATTAGACAAGTCCGTCTGTCCGTCTGTCTGTGGTGCTGTTTCAGCGGCCAAACCGTAAGAGATAGATAAAGAGAATGTTCAAGTTATAAGTTAAGAATAGTCTGATAAGACTACAAACCGGATTTGAGTAACGTAGCACTTCCGGTTTTCGAGAAATCACGAATTTCAAACGAAACCACACAAAATCTCCGAAGTTCTCAACTAATTAAATACATTTTTTTTGAAGTTATACTTCTTTAGGCGCGTTATGAAAAAATGATGAGAGTGAAATTTTTAGATGCGCGCGCATCACTGTAACCCAAAAGTAACAGCATGAAGTTGGCCGCGGGCGCGTTATAAAAAATCATGTGAGTGAAATTTCGAGATGCGCGCGCATCACTGTAACACAATAGTAACACCATGAAGTTGGCCGCGGGCGCGTTATGAATGTTAGTGTCTAATAATGGTGGATGAACCACTAAGTGGTTAATAATCCACCATTATTAGACATCTGTTCGAAAGGTACTTTGAACGATCCACGGAGCTCCATAAGATGATCGCGTTGTCAAAAACAATGTTGGCACGCTCGTCGCAGAGGCGACGTTTCATATTTATAATATTTATCCACATGTTTCTAGTTTCTATATAGACACAACGAGTTTTAGTTACTTACAAGTGCTAATTACATATGGACTAATAACTTAAATTCAGTAGTGATTTTAATTGAATATTTTGAATATTTATTTAATTTTTCAAATTAAAACTGAACTTAATTGACTGTGTTAACTATCCTTTTCCAGTCCTTTTATTATTTTATTGTAATTATTAATTATTTGCATGCAATTAAAAAATATTTTTAATGATGCTAAAGAAGTATAACTTCTCACGCGCGTACATAAGTTACACGCATCCATTATTTTTTTTTTAAATCAGGTTTTGGTGAACATTTGATTCACTGGTTTGCTAGTATTATATATTTCAGCTCAGCATTTCAGCTTTCGCCGAGTAATCCTCCAACTTTCATTCGACGGGAAGAGCTGTACACACACGCATATATATATTTAGTGGTGTGACATTCGTGACGCATTTCCGTTTTATCTTTTCCATAGGATTTTTCCATTTACACCCTGTCCGAAAAGAAGTATAAATACAAAAAATGGGTGCGTGTACTTATGTAGGCGCGTGAGAAGTTATCCTTCTTTGGCATCGTTTAAAATTAGTTTTTAATTGCATGCAAATAATTAATTACAATAAATTAATAAAAAGTCTGGAAAAGGACACAGTCAATAAAGATCAGTTTTAATTTGAAAAAATAAATAAATAATCAAAATATTCAATTAAAATCGCTACTGAATATAATTTATTAGAACATATGTGATTTGCAGTTGTATGAAACTCAAACACGTATTCCGAATATACAAACTAGAAACATGTGGATAAATATTATAAATATGAATACCTATAACTGTTACTTTATTACAAAAAATAAAGATGTGGTTTTTGGTTCTACTACACCAATGGTCAAGAGATGGCGCTGTAGTCTCCTGAATCGCGCTTTGGTTCCGTTGTTCCAGATTAATAAATACTTTTGATAGGCCTTCACAATGCAGTCCATTTCTATTTTGTTGGTAGATTTTCTTAATGTGCGGTAAACACAAAAGTAACTTCATGCTGTTACTTTTGTGTGTTACAGTGATGCGTGCGCATCTGAAAATTTCACTCTCATCATTTTTTCATAACGCGCCTAAAGAAGTATAACTTAAAAAATATTACACAAACGCCACTTCAACTTTAATCGTATAATTCCACAAACGTAAATATCAGACACTTTGTACTTTGTACGTAGGTCAATTCATTATGACGACGGAAATCATAATAACATATTTATATTAAAACACAAACAACAAGGTGTCGACACTTTATAAAAGGCCGACAATCAAAATGAAATATTTCAAACGCCGTCAGACATTTTCAATTAACAGAAATGAAATTGCCATCAGCGTTTGTTGGTTAAACGTTGTAAATTGCCAAATAACGAGCCGTAACGAGCCAAATCATACTTCCGTTATGAACTGTGAATAATTCCCGAAATACAATGAATGTTGTTTAGCAATCGCAGAGACAGTACCAAAGCTGAAAAGGCAATGTATGACGTCAGGGTTGACGCTTATACAATAGGGGTGATGACGGGGTACAGTAAACGAAATTCTATTTAGTCCGTCAGTTAGACGATCAAAAAATAATGGACACGTATATTTTCTTTGGGCAATCAACCGAAAAATGACAAAGTTATAGCGCGTCAAAGTTTGGGAGTATGGGCTCGTGACGTCACTTTTTAGTGAATTTTCACTCAAAAGTGTACCAAAACGTGACGTCATGCGACTTTTCAAATCAATATATCTCTGCAATGTTTATATTATGTGGAAAAAGAAAAAATACGTGTCCAATAGTTTTTGATAATCTACCTGATAAACGAAGAAAAAAAAATAGTCATCATTCCTACAAAGAAAGGATGCTTCCTAAAAAGGTTACACTACACGAAACATTAATTATTATGGAGTGAAATTTAAAATATGCGTTCATTGTTGATTAAAAGTTCCAAATGTTCCAACTCTAAAGTTCTAAACACGACACGCTATACCAGGTACAAGTACGTACCTTGGCATTTTACCCCGCCCCCCACGACAACGGTTAACCGTTCTACCTCGGCTCTAGTTAACTAGAGCCGAGGTCCGAGTCTCTAGACGCCCTCTAGTTTGGGTGACCCCCTCATGTTTCCAGTACTTTGCTTTTAATCGTAGTAACTAACAGGGATCGTACAAATGTCAATTGGATAAAACATGTTGTTATAAGTCCAGACTTACATTTTAAAATGTACACATTTTGGCATTGAGCATAACTTGCTAAATAATAAATATGTCGTGGATTGTTGAACGGAACGTCAAGCCGGAACCGACTTGGGTGTATTCGGCGAATGGGTTGGCAACACTAGTTACTAAAAAAAGGACAAAGAAATCTGAATACTATGCTGTATCGGCATTGTCCCTTTGCCTTTCCTAAAAAGGGAGAACGTTACAAAAATAATCAACTCATCTGTCGTTTAACATATGTCACTGTGAGTGTATAAAAACGAGTGAAACATCACTCTTCGGGACACCCCCCACGACAACGGCTAACAAGAGCCGAGGTCCGAGTCTCAGAGACACCCCTTCAGGTTGAGCCGACCTCCTCAGGTTCGAGTGGTCTAGAGGCTCCAGACGGAGAGGAGACTCCCCCCGTGGGGAGATGCCATCCGCCTGGAATACCTCTAGAGGCACTCGCCAATTCTCGGCTTGAGGCTTTAAAGGTCAACTGCGACCTACAGCATACACACTCAAAAAAAAGGAGTTAATGGCCGCTTGGTACTATAATATTCGACTATTATATAGACGACCTCCGTGGCCGAATGGTTTGTACTCCGGGTTACATAGTGTCGCCGACTCGAGAGGTCCCGGGTTCAAATCCCGGTGGGGGCAGATGTTTGTTTGATGAATTCGAGCATTTGTACTCTAGTCATGGATGTTTAATATATATTACTATAAAAAATATATATACTTACTAGCTGACCGAGCGAACTTCGTATCGCCCTAAAAAAAATAGGGGTTGTCCAGCGGACAAAATTGTGAATCTAAACCATTCTCAGATCCCCTTGAACACACACAAAAAATTTCATCAAAATCGGTCCAGTCGTTTAAGAGAAGTTCAGAAGAATTATATATATAAAGATATATGTACAGTATATGTATTCTATCCGTTACCCTAGTATCCCATAACACAAGCCTTACAGTGCTTACTTTGGGGCTAGGCAAATTGGTGTGAGTGTTGGAAATATTTATTTATTTATTATTATTATTATTATATTTCACGTAATAAACTTAAGTCTTTTTTTAACCCTTGTACGTTTTTCCGAACTACCGGTTCATATGTAAATGTTGGCGAATGAGCTGTACATTTTTCATTAGCGGCCGTTTAAAATGAAATCTGTATCGAGATTATATCGCTTTGTGGCAGCCTTCACGCGCGTACTACGGCATTTGCATGACAAACACGTAGATAAATTCAGACTAAATGCTTTCTCTGTGTAAATTGAACTGGACTGCTGCACTTTTAGCGATCCTTTTGTTGTGTTGCATAACTAGGTTTGGATGCATACGCAAAATTTAAGTATTTAATTTGGCGTATGCAGATGCGGGCTTTTGAATTAATTCTTTCCGTATCGCTGTCTCTTGTGGCTGGGAAAAATGAAAATGTTGGGCGAAACAATTGATAACTTAAATAAAACTAGTTTTTACGGGTTAATGCACGAGACTTTATTTATTGACGTTTCGCAGCCTTTTCAGGCTGCTTCGTCAGAATTATTTTTTATTTAATTTTGTCGAACTACCTTCAAAAGACTTTTATTTAGCGTTCGGTTATTTAACCGAAATATAATAAAATAGATGCATACGAAAAATTTAAGTATTTAATTTGGCGTATGCGGATGCGGGCTTTTGAATTAATTCTTTCCGTATTGCTGTCTCTTATGGCTAGGGAAAAAATAAAATGTTAGGCGAAACAACTGATAACTTCTTTACCGAAATAACGAAAGTCAATATACAGACAGAATACGTAAATACTTAATTAAATGATATAAACATCCGTGCTTCGGAAGGCACGTTAAGCCGTTGGTCCCGGCTGCATCTGCAGTCGTTAGCCACCAATCCGCACTGGGCCCGCGTGGTGGGTCATGGCCTAATCTCCCTATTACATCCATAGGGAAGACCTGTGCCCCAGCAGTGGGGACAATAATAGGCTGATGATGATGATGAAATGATATAACGCTCACCTTGACACAGGATATAAAGTGACTTAATGAGAAAATATTCATTGCAATATTTTAAATGCGAAGGTGTGCCTGTCCGTTTGTAACCTCTTCACGCTGAAACTGCTGATCCGATTTAGATTAAATTTTCCAAAAAAGCTAGTTTGAATTCCGAGAAAGGTCACTGGAAAGTTTTAATGCCAAATCTCACCCTTAAAGAGGGTGATAAGGGGCTGGAAGTTAATATGGAAAACCAATTTTTTTCACTTAGGTGAAATCGCGGGTACCCCGACTTAAAAATAAATAACAAAATGTAATATTAAACTACTTTAAGTTGTAATTTGACATTGTGGGTTACCTAGAATGCGAAGAGATGGCGCTGTCTTGCAGCTTAAGAAATAATAGAGAAAATTCGACACGGTGATCAGGGCCGCGGTAGCCCTAGTGGTACTGGCCTGTACATTCGCCCGGATAGCGAAGGGTTCGAGTGCCAAGTAGATTTTTTTCTTGTATAATTTTCTTTAGATTTAAACATCTAGCAGTTAAATGCATAAATTATAAAAATAACTTATTTAAGTTTACAATCCATACAAATAAAACTTACAAATATTCCAACCATTTTTAGTTATGTAAGACCATTTTCCGAAACATTTGCTGATGTTATTGTAAAGATTCGTCATCATCAGCCTATTAATCTCCCCACTGCTGGGGCACAGGCCTTCCCTATGGATGGAATAGGGAGATTGGGCCATGACCCACCACGCGGGCCGAGTACGGAGTGGTGGGTGCTAATGACTGCAGATGCAGCCGGGACTAACGGCTTAACGTGCCTTCCGAAACACGGAGGAGCTCGAGATAGTAATTTTTGGTCACCCATCCAATGACCGACCACTGCGAAAGTTGCTGAAGTTCAACGATCGCAGCCGAACGCGCTGACCACTTGCGCCATCGAGCTCCTAATGAAGATAAAAAGAAAATATTTTTAAATATTTATATAATATATTATTAAGTTAAATATTCAACAAAACAATAACATTTAATTGCACTTAAAGCTTAAATGGAGGAGCTCGATGGCGCAAGTGGTTAGCGTGTTCGGCTGCGATCGTTGAACTTAAGCAACTTTCGCAGTGGTCGGTCATTGGATGGGTGACCAAAAATTACTATCTCGAGCTCCTCCGTGCTTCGGAAGGTACGTTAAGCCGTTGGTCCCGGCTGCATCTACAGTCGTTAGCACCCACCAATCTGCACTGGGCCCGCGTGGTGGGTCATGGCCCAATCTCCCTATTCCATCCATGGGGAAGGCCTGTGCCCCAGCAGTGGGGACATTAAGGCTGATGATGATGATGAAAGCTTAAATGTGCTATTATCAAACAGCTTGCGAGAACAAGGATAAAAATTAATAGGAACGCAAAAAGTTCGTGCAAGTTTAAAAGTGAAAATCTTTTAAGAAAATTGTGGCGCAAAATGCTGGCTGGCGGTCACAATTTTATGCTTCGTCAACGGAACAGGTTACCGTTTCCTTAACAACGCGTATGCGGCGAATATAGAAAATTTTAATGCATCGCAAAGTAACAAAAATGCAAAGTCTGCAGTTATTAAAGGCGGGATTCCACCGCGACGCGAGATATGGCAAACAATGTTAGCAACGGGCGCTTTTACAGCTTCCGATCATTGGAGTTTACTCCTGTGAAAAATATTCAGATATTTAATAGGTAAGAAATTTTCTTTAAGTTGAACGACTACTAATCTACATATTTACAGTTTAATATTGACAAGTGAATTACAACTACCTTATGTCTAAAGACGTAAAAACTAGAAATAACTAAGAACTTAAATATACAATTTACAAAATATAAAATATATCACCCCCAGCGCCGCCGTCAGGAATGGTGCCCAATAGGCTGGCAGCATTTCCACGTTGGATAGCGAGGCTAATCCGTTGGCCGAGGTAGCTGCCAGCCTTTTGATCACCGGTCACCTCGGTGAGTCTCTTAGACAATTCCTTAAAGAAGGAACGAGCCCTTGGACCCCATGGTCCCATGGTCTCCACACCAAATGGCACAAATATGTAGCTCTCATTGAGAGCTGAATATTTGCGCCGCTTGGAGCACTCGGCGGAGGCCGCCGCCGCGCCTGCAGCCAGGGAGGTACTTCTTGTTTACTCCTTAAGAATCGATTTGCATATATAAGGGGCCCGGTATGAGAAATATGTGAGTATTAAAATCTATCGATGAATGACATAAATGACTTGTTACGTTTTTGTGCGCAACCTCATCTGCGCATCTTTCACTTTTAGCCATGGCAACGGATAAAAAACATTAAGTTGTCACAAATGTCAATAAAATAAATAAACTAAAAATGGATAAAATCGGAGCAAAATTAATGAAAACAAATAAATAACAGAATATAGAGAAATGCCGGTAAGTATCCAGCACTCTGGAATTGTGATTTTCAGTACAGATGGAATTATAATACATATTTACAAAATGATAACTAGTGTGTGATATTTTTGAAATTGTGTGTTTCCAGAAATACATAATAAAATATATGATGAATATCGCTGATGTTAGATGATAAAATGTGTGACATGGAACCTATGATAGTCGAAACCATGGGACGATTCCTGAGGTATCTCTACTTGTAACCGACTTCTTCGGACTTGATTTTGTTATGTGTCTGTTCAAAGACAATCGTTTTTAGAGTGTAAACTCCAGTCGTGCGTCGGAGCTGACACACACAATTTTTTTTTCTTTCTGCACTTATATACATATTGTGAATGACACCTTATAAAATTCACGTAACGAGATAATAATGAATAACATTTTTGCATAATTAATTATTAACAAAATGTTGTTCAAAAAATGTGTGTCAAACAATGTAAAAAACAGAAAATAAACTCCACTCGGTGCCTGGTCCGTATCAACATTTTGTTAATAATTAATTATGCAAAAATGTTGTTCATTATTATCTCGTTACGTGAATTTTATAAGGTGTCATTCACAATATGTATATAAGTGCAGAAAGAAAAAAAAATTGTGTGTGTCAGCTCCGACGCACGACTGGAGTTTACACTCTAAAAACGATTGTCTTTGAACAGACACATAACAAAATCAAGTCCGAAGAAGTCGGTTACAAGTAGAGATACCTCAGGAATCGAACCGCAGACGGGATTCGAACCCGTACCCTTCGCTATCCGGGTGATTGCCAATATAAATAAATGAATATCCATTATGCTACCGCGGCTCTGACGGCCGTGTCGAATTTTTTCTAGCCTTTATTAAGCTGCAAGGCAGCGCCATCTCTTCGCATTGTAGGTAACCTATAATGTCAAATGAATACCTTTACAAGTATTGGGTTCGAGTCCCATCTGCTGCCTGGTCCGCGTGGATTTTTTTTCTTTAGATTTAAACATCTAGCAGTTACATTTTAAAAAAAAAATACAAATATAAAGAAAATAAACATTAAGGTTGGCAGTACAGACAGTTAAGCTGATAAGGGATTTAAGTTATCGATTATTTGTTATATGGAGTAGCTATTTAAGTTATATATTTAAACGTATACTCTTTGTACTCTCACTTCGAAGTAGGCTGTTATCATCTTCGATCGAAGATTGATGAAGAAGCAAGATGTTATTTTGCTGCTGCTAGCCCATCTTACACAGTTATTAATTTAATATGGTTTTTTCGTTGATAACTATTAATTATTGGCACGGGAAAGCTCTAAGCTTCCATGTCTTCTTTTAGACCCCACCAGGAAAAAAGTAATCATTATTTTTTGTTAGGGATGGTACCTACTAGGCGTAATATAATAATATACTTGTTTTTATAATGGATAAACTTTACCTAGGAAACTGCCGTTTTGCCGTACTGGCTATTTCAAAGCCATTATTTTCTTTTTTCTCGAAGAATTCAAAGTTCATTTATTTTTATTTTTTGAAAAGGAATCCTTTTTTTGAAAAGTCATTTGTGTAATGGTTAGTGTTCTGTTTTCAGCGCATTTTTACGATATTCGCCATCATGGATATGTTTGAATTCGAGTGATTATGGAGTATGAGTACCATCTTGGTAGCAAAGCGGCACGCAACATGAACGACTTATACGGAGCGAATACTTCTAACGATCGCACCACCCGTAATAAGTTTGCCCACTTCCGTTCTGGAAATTTCGTCCTAAGATATGAACCCCGTGGCCGACTGAAAACTTAAGTCAACAATGGTGTTGTATTGGCATTTTTCTCTAAACCTAAACTTAAATGAAAAAGGGACAATAAATAGTTTAGTTGCAGAATCCAGATCACCAGGATCGACACTAATGACGAATTAAAGACGATTAAGGAAACTGATGATTATCAGTCTACAGGTGAATTAGCAGTAGTTTTTGATCTAAGCATGAAAATAATATTAGTCCATTTATGTCAAATTAGCAAGGTAAAAAAGCTTGACAAATGGGTGTCCCACGAATTTAATGATCGCCAGCGAGAAGTAGCCTAGCACTTCTGAACAGGCACACAAACGAAGGCATATTGAATCGCATTGCTACTAGTGACCAATTGCAAGCGCTCAGTAAGTTGATTAGTTCCTGGTTCAGCACCTAAAACTGAACCTAAAAAGTGATTTTCACTGTTTGTTGGTCTAGCGCCGGTGTCATTAATCGGAGCTTCTCACCAAACGGTATGAGACACTGCAGATGTGTGTTACGTGTGTGAAGAACTAAACTCAATGATGGAGAAGCTCGCACATTTCCAACCAGCTTTGATTAATCGTTCGGCTCCGCTGTTCCTGTGCGAACTCATACTACATAGCAGACGATCTCCAAGTTCCAAGAGCTGGGGTCGGAAGTTCTCCG
Organism: Chilo suppressalis; assembly: GCA_902850365.2. NCBI lineage: Eukaryota > Metazoa > Arthropoda > Insecta > Lepidoptera > Crambidae > Chilo > Chilo suppressalis. The sequence goes on along the minus strand of OU963898.1, from coordinate 31,034,210 downwards.
TTATCTACTATAACTCTCCAGACCCTGCCCCTATAGACTTCAACTTTTTCTAGAATTTGGATAACATGTTAGCGGGGATTAAATTCAATAACCGAGTCCAGCAGACATTCAAAAAGCAGGGCATCAATATAAGCTACCGCTTAGTTTGCAAAAGTGCATTGATTGCATGGGTAATTACTTTGATTGATAAAAATAAAATATATGAAAAAAGGGAGTTAGCTTATTTCATAAAAACGGCAATTTCGTAGGTTAACACCTAATATCACAGCACTGTACACATAAAACAATAATAATAATAAATAAAAATTGCGAGAATAAAAAATAAAATAAAAAAAAAAAGTTGACCGTTGGCCAGTGTCTGTCACCAACAATCGTGATGTGCAAAAGGTAGTTTAGCTACGTACGCCAGTCGTAAAGGTATGCACAGACCGGCTCGCCCCAGTGTAGCCGCCTTGAGCCGTTCAGTTAACGCATGAGCGGGTACGATTTCATTCATGATCTACCGATTTTTCATTGTAACCACTTCTTAAAAGCGGGAGCGAGCTGACAGACATTTGAAAAATAAGTAGCGCTGAGCCACTTCTACCATTACCCTTCAATCAAGTTCGTACATGGGTGCGTCAAAGAACCATACAGAGCCATAACAGCCGATGGGCTAGTACCGAGGGCTGCAGGCAATCTGCCTAAAACCCCAGCCTAACTAAAAAACTATTAAATCTTAACCGAAATGAAATGAATGCTTAGTACCATAACAGGGCACTGCCTACTTAACAAGCATCTACTAACCATACGTGTTACAGATAGCTCTCTATGCAGAGGATGTCTGGAAGCAGATGAAACGGCCGCACATGTGATCCTGGAATTCATGAGCGTGGCAGAACACCGGGCATCAATCCTCAGGAAGCCGAGGACGCTCCTAGAAGCCTGTGAGAGTCCCAGGAGACTACTGCGCTTCTGGAAGGAGATGGGAGCCCACAACAAGTAACAAGTAATAGGTATTTGAAACAACTATTGCTGTCGTGCATTGGCAAATATCGTGCAATAGGACAACAACAGCTACAGCTGAAAATCTATACTTATAATAAATCTGTAGAGAGGTCAATTCTGTACATGAAATATATTTTCAAAATAACTATCAGGGGGTGATTAGTGATCGATACTGATGCCAAAAATGCAATCAGTAAAATTTTTGTCTGTCTGTCTGTATGTATGTTCCTTATAGAAACAAAAACTACTTGACGGATTTTAACGAAACTTGGTACAATTATTCTTCATACTCCTGGGCAGGTTATAGTATACTTTTCATCACGCTACAATCAAAAGGAGCAGAGTAGTGAAGGGAAATGTTGGGAAAACGGGAGAAGTTACTCCTAAAAATATCCCGCAACAGCATATGTCTATCTTTTATGGTTGACTCACAATAACAAGTGTAACTCCTGATAGCTTAGCAGTTCGGAGCATCCTGATTATATTTGTTTACTCTTACATTTATAATACTCTCACTCATCCCTAATTTAAAAAAGTTAACATTATTACCTATTCAATAAAAAAACAATCATAGAAAAAGAATTATATAAATAAATTCATTGTGTACAATACATGCCTGAGAACAAAAACTATAGTCTACACTACAGCTCTACACCGAAGCGAAGCGAGGGCGGGCCACTAGTTTCAAATAAAAATTGCAAAATACGAGGTGTGCCTCTCGACGATTTCCTCCTCGAATATAAGATACTAGCAAACCAGTGAACCAAATGTTCACCAAAACCTGGGGGCCAATCGCCTAACGGAAATGCTTTGGGAAACGCTAAAGCTTACGATTTTATATTGTTATTTCTACCCGCCTGAGGTTTTCGAATACCTCACGCTCATTTTTTTTAATATTGTTATTACCAATGCAAAAGAAAAAGAAAGAGCGCGAGGCATTTGAATACCTCAGGCGGCTAGAAATAGCAAAATAAAATCGTAAGCGTTAGCGTTTTCCAAAGCATTTCCGTTAGGCGATTGGCCCCCTGATCTAAAAAAAAATGTATTTAATTAATTGAGAACTTCGGAGATTTTGTGTGGTTTCGTTTGAAATTCATGATTTCTCGAAAACCGGAAGTGCTACGTTACTCAAATCCGGTTTGTAGTCTTATCAGACTATTCTTAACTTATAACTAAAATATTCTCTTTATCTATCTCTTACGGTTTGGCCGCTGAAACAGCACCACAGACGGACGGACTTGTCTAATAGATAAGAGATAGGTAAAAGAATTTTCACCCATAGAATAATGAGTAGTTGTACTAGGACTCTACGTTTTGTTTTTTTTTGGAAATGCTTATTGAATCTTCAGACCAGTCTTTCTTCTCTTTAGTGGTGATAAAAATTTCATGTTAAAAGTAAAAGAATATTACTTGACACTTTAGCAAATCGTCACATCATCCAAGGTATGATGATTAAAGTGTTAGTGTATTTATTTATATCTCTTATCTATTAGACAAGTTCGTCCGTCCGTCCGTCTGTGGTGCTGTTTCAGCGGCCAAACCGTAAGAGATAGATAAAGAGAATATTTAAGTTATAAGTTAAGAATAGTCTGATAAGACTACAAACCGGATTTGAGTAACGTAGCACTTCCGGTTTTCGAGAAATCACGTGATTTCTATTTCAAACGAAACCACACAAAATCTCCGAAGTTCTCAATTAATTAAATACATTTTTTTTATTTTTAAATCAGGTTTTGGTGAACATTTGGTTCACTGGTTTGCTAGTATAGCTATATTATGTTTATGTATTTGTATTTTATTTTATATTTTGTTGTACATAATTATTTATAAGTTTTTTTAATGGTAGTTTTACTTTAAATGTCATTATCTACTTCCCACTCTCTATGTAACAGTCCAGTTAACATACGGTTGCCTGGAAGAAATTGCTTCTTAGCGATAAGGCCGTCGTTTGTACTATTATGTAATAGTTTTAATTAATTGTAATTTGACATTTCACGGTGTACAATAAAGTGATCATTCATTAATTTTTTTTTTGTATTTTTGAGCGCTACTAGTTGCTTTGAAAAACAAGTTTTCGAAAGTTTTTTAGGGATAAAAATTAAACAGGATTCGGTGCATAACGTTTGTATGGAAAAAATATGCCTTCCCTCTTAACATCAAATCTTCACAATAAATAACAGAAATTAGATACAACAAAGAAAAGCCATCACCACTATTAAATTTTGACGACCTCCGTGGCCGAGTGGTTTCTACGCCGGGTTTCAAGGTGTCGCCGACTCGAGAGGTCCCAGGTTCGTATCCCGGTGGGGGCAGATGTTTGTGTAAAGAAAACAAGCATTTATACTCCAGTCATGGATGTTTTAATATATATTTCTATAGAAAATATATTTACATATGTATCAGTATATGTGTTCTGTCCGTTACCCTAGTATCCCATAACACAAGCCTACAGTGCTTACTTTGGAGCTAGGCTAATTGGTGTGAGTGTTGGAAATATTTATTTATTTGTACTCTATTTCCAATTTGACGACTTTTTATATAAATGATACAGGTATATACAAAATAAAACTTATTACAATTTGAATTGGAATTCAAATTAGTATTTTCTCTTCATCATCATCAGCCTATTAATGTCCCCACTGCTGGGGCACAGGCCTTCCCTATGGATGGAATAGGGAGATTGGGCCATGACACACTACGCGGGCACAGTGCGGATTGGTGGGTGCTAACGACTGCAGATGCAGCCGGGACCAACGGCTTAACGTGCCTTCCGAAGCACGGAGGAGCTCGAGATAGTAATTTTTGGTCACCCATCCAATGACCGACCACTGCTAAAGTTGCTTAAGTTCAACGATCGCAGCTGAAAGCGCTAACCACTTGCGCCATCTTTATAACACAGAATATACGCAATACTGTTATATTAAGTGCACATGCAGCGTGTTTGAATGTCCAATTGTAACTAAAGCGAATTGTGGTCATGCACCACAATTTAAGCGAAGCACTTTTGAGCCGCGAGTGCCGTATCTTCTCTTTTTGGTTTGAATCAAAGTTTATATTAAGTTTTCAAGATTTTGATAAGCTTGTAATGTGTATATTCTTTAAAAACGCCTGCAATTTGAATAAGCAATATTTTATTAGACGCGATAAAATGGTTTCAGTTCCAGCGTTTCAAGAGAATCACAACTGCTGAGTCTTTACACACACTAGCAGAAGCCATAAATTAAAAATACCTGTAAAAATTGAGTACATAAATTTCTTATTCAGACACTTGAATTGGAGTTCTAAGAATATTTTTGTGAGGTTTCAAAAATTGAAGAAAAACTACATATTGTTAGATAATACAAGAATTTGGTTTCTCCTATTCGATTTAACCAAAATATTCTTAGTAATGCTAAAGATGTTACTAAACGACGTTCCATTTGAATTAATTAATAAAATATACACATGTCTTTAAAAGGGATGATGACTAATTTCATTTTCTTCGTTTATCAGGTGGATTATCAAAAAGTATTGGACACGTATTTTTTCTTTTTTCACATTATATAAACATTGCACAGATATATTGATTTGAAAAGTCGCATGACGTCACGTTTAAGTACAATTTTTACTTAAAAGTGATGTCACGAGCCCCTACTCCCAAAGTTTGACGCGCTATATCTTTGTCATTTTTTGGTTGATTTCCCAAAGAAAAAATACGTGTCCATTATTTTTTGGTTATCTAACTGACAGACTAAATAGAATCCGCCATCACCCCTATTGTATAAGAATAAAACCTGTCCTAAAAAATAGGTAATGGATTTGAATTAGATATTTTTTTTCTAGTATTTTGTTAAATAAAGGCCATTTCGAGTTATTGCCTTTAGCATATGTAGCACGATAAAGTAAATTTTAAAATTTCCTTCACTTTGCATATTACTAGAAAAAGTATCCTATTAAATCCATAACCCGTCATGAGAATAAGTACATCAACAACATTTTTTTTTCTTTCCTCCCAGGCGGGGGAGCCGGTGTGAAATCCTCATGGACACCCTACAGCCGGCTGCAAGGTTATGTCAGACTCTTACTGACTAAAATACACCCGTGAGGGATGCCTTTGGCCTTAGGGGCCTTACAGGTTTCATCTGATGCGATCAACCCCTGACAAGGGGATGATGCAGCGCTACCTTAGTAAATACTACTGCATAGTGCGCTTAGAGGACGGATAGGACTTTTTGGCGGGATCGGGAAGCGTCACTTTAGCAGTTTTGTTTTTCTTGTTAAAAATTGAGTTGTGGTGAATGTTAGTGTCTAATAATGGTGGATTATTAACCACTAAGTGTTCAGGAACATGCACAAGTGTTGGCAAGTGAAACAAAATAGCGGAAAGTGTCTTTCGACGTTCCCACAAGAAGTCCACGGGGAGGTTCCAGTAAATCCCCACACTTTTACTGAAACATGGGGAAAGGGGGATTGACTTGACTGCCACTTACTTTGACTTGACTTATTACTTTGACCACGAGTGCTGTAGTATTTGTATACTTACATTTAACACTTGACATTGGCTAAATGCACAAGCCGTGCGAAGCCGTTTAGAAAAAAAAAAGATTACGTACACACTCTGATGTGCATCAGTATCGGTTTGGGACCATCAATAACTATCCTTCATCATCATCATCAGCCAATTAATGTCCCCACTGCTGGGGCACAGGCCTTCCCTATGGATGGAATAGGGAGATTGGGTCAAGACCCACCACGCGGGCCCAGTGCGGATTGGCGGGTGCTAACGACTGCAGATGCAGCCGGGACCAACGGCTTAACGTGCCTTCCGAAGCACGGAGGAGCTCAAGATAGTAAATTTTTGGTTACCCATCCAATGACCGACCACTGCGAAAGTTACCTAACATCAACGATCGCAGCCGAAGGTGCTATCCACTTGCGCCATCGAGCTCCTCAAATGTTTATGAAACTATTATATTAGTTTATGGTAATTAAGTGATTTGGTAAGAAAAAGTAATATATTCTCTAATTAGAAGAAATATAAATAATGAAAGGACATTGCTCGTTCCCCATACATTGAATGCCCTAGAACGCACAGCAATGAGAAAATGCTAGTTGTGTTCGGAATCCTTCATAAACTCTAATTAGGCATTTGTTGAGATACGGACAACTTGAGGAACCGTGGCCTATTACAGAATGAATTGGATTTTGAGGTTATAATTATTATACTTAATCGTAAAAGATGTACACTTTATATATTCTGAATAGATTAAGTGTTTACCTTTATGTAAGCACTTAAATAATATGCATTAAATGAACATAAAGGCAATTAATAATAAAAACAATAAAAGCTTATATTTATATTGATTTATGAGTTTTGGCAGTTGGCACCTATGATACCTATACCTACCTGTTGTAATAATAGATTTCTTTTCAAATGAAATGTTCAAAGTCTTTCCATTTACCTGTTTCTATATTTTACAATCGGTAATTTGGTATGTACCTGGTTATCATTATGATTTTCATAAAAATAAACAGATATTATATGGGATGGGAGTATAAACTATCTTTACATAATTTCAGAAATAATCTTTTTATAAATATAATATAAATACTAGTGATAAGTATTATTAACTAGGTACCTAGTTCTATTCTTATGTTGATAAATACCTATGGTCGCCTATATTGCATTTATTAAGGTAAACAATCTTGGCACAACCTTTTAACAAAATCACCCATTTAAGAATAAAATAACAACTTGGGGGGAGGGGCGGCTGATGTGAGCCCAAGTGTACGTTGTTGGGCAATTCACGTCTACTGTCAAGTGTCACTCTTACGTCCACGTCGTTCACCCCGGTAATACTTGGATCTGCTAACAGGCAACGTACACTAACACCTACCCTGGGATCCTCGTAGCTGAATTTAGTGATGCTATCCCACTGATGCACTCCAACATCAAGGGAGACATTTCCCGTGACCCGCACTCCCTTCTCTCCAACTCCAATTAATCGTTAACCCCTCCCTCATCCTGAATCCTGTCACTCCTTAAGGCCGACCCTAACAAAGGCCTTCGGCTGTACCGGGAAAATGGGAGGCGGCCCGGTAGACTATTAGCCTCTCCTGCGCTATGGCCTGCGCAGTTGAGCGCCGTAAGGGGGGATGAAGGAGTCCTGGAGGGTTGAGTGAAGCGAGGTCGGCGGTAGTACCTTCGCGACACAACACGCCCTCTTTGGTTCGGATTTCAACCGAAACGGTAGCCTCTTTGGGTAGCGCCAGAGAGGAAACGGTCACGCGTCCCGTCAGAGGGCCGCAGCGAGGAGTGGAGGGGTCCGGGGCGGCTTGCCGTTCTGGATGGTTAGGGTCATGCTGACGAGGCAAGGGTGTGTGGAACAACTGGGGTACTCTGAACCGGTAAACCAGCCACACATTTCGAGCTTCCGATGTCGCACCTGACACCAACTCTCTGCTCCTATATCCAGTCGGTAATCCTAGTGCACCACTATGGGCACTCCCAAATGTGCGGGCTCCAAGGAGGGTGGGAAGCTGACTGGATGAAGATTAAACACACGAACTATGGACACCAACAGGTTCAACGTTCCGCCAACACCCGATGGGAAACCAGAGGGCAATGCTACTCGCATGCAGACCGAGAAATCGGAATGCGTGCTTGAGAAAAGCACCACCACACCTCAAATTGAGGACACCTTACATCTGCTAGAGCAGAACTGGACGGTCGTGACCAGGAAAGGAGCTAGGAAGGTAGAGAAAACTCAGACCCCTGCACCATCCGGTCAGACCTCGAGGCGTTTGGAGAAGCAGAGGGAGCGGACGCGAAGGAGACGGCAGCTCAAACGGGCCGCCCGTTTGACGGCCTCTGCTAGCGACCGTATTGCCCAGTCAGAAGACAAGGGCTCTGGAACTCCAGGGGGAGCGAAAGGCAGCCAGCTGCCCAAGCAACCCCAGGTGATGCCGGGCCCGAGTCGGAAGCTGGACCGCCCAAAGCAGAAGGGGAAAGGACCCGCGAAGACGAAGTCTGGGGCCAAGCGGGCTAGGCTCGATGAGACAGTGTCTCCTCGAGGCGAATCCAAACGGCCTAAGACGACGGCGACCGAGACCGCCCCACAATCCTACGCAGCTGCAGCGGCCTCCTCGGCTCTCATCAGGTGCGCCGTTACGTCGAAGACCGGGTTTATCTCGAGACCGACGGCGGAGCAAATTGAGGAGAAGCTCGAGGAAGCCTTTTTACAGGCAGCGATGAGCACGGAGCGTCCGGCCTGTATGAGGGAGGGTCTTGCATTTAGCGGGAAACCCCTCTACGCGGACGGGTGCCTTCGCTTCACTTGCACCAACACCGCAACGTTTGGGTGGTTCCAACAGGTGGTACGAGACCTCCACGACTCGGACCTGGGAGAGCTTGTTGTCCTCCGGGACGACGAGATCCCCAAGAGAGTCAGGTGTGGTTTTGTGCTGCCTAAGCTCTGGAAACACGATTAGGCGTTGCTAGGCAAATGCCTACAGATCGGGAATCCAGACCTGACACCCGAACGTTGGCTGCTTAACGGCATCCAACAGCAGCCTTCCATCGGGGCCACATTCGTTGTGGTTTCGATCCCTGAGGACGTTGTGCCTGCGATCCTGGCTAGGGGACGCCGACTCAGCTTTATGTTTGGGTCGGTGTACCTGAAGTTCAGGGACGCCAAGGGGAAGTACGTCGACACTCTGCCGACGTCCAACCCCTCAGCACCACTCGGGGCTCAAACCACAGCGAAACCTACACCAGCGCCCCCAACACCATCCACATCCAGCGCTGGCCCCACGGACGCCGTTGTTCTACGTGCCTCGTCACCGGCTGTCGAAATTCCGGGACCCTCGCAGGTGGCGTCTTCGCCGCTCAGTGAGGAGTGTCTCCTGGAGCTCGACGGGCTGGGACTTGAGGACGTCGACTGCCAGGACGATGGCGTCCCTCTGCAGTAGTGCAAACATACTGCAAATAAATCTCCACCACAGCGTAACCGCTACGGCTCAGCTTCGGCGGTGGTTGGAGACCAACAACACAGCAGTCGCACTAATCCAGGAGCCGTGGATTAGGAGTGGCACGGTGCGAGGAATCTCCAGTATAGGAGGTAAGCTCGTTCAAGCCACTACTAGCGACGTAAGGTCCTGCATATACATTTCCAAAAACATCAGAACACAGCCCTTAATGAATTTCTGTTCCAGAGATCTCTGCGCTGTAAAACTGACCCTAAACCAAGATAATAACAGTTGTGACGTGATCATAGCCTCTGCATATATGCCTGACAGCGAGCGGGCCCCACCAGAAAACGTTGCGTCTCTGGTCCGCTTCTGTGCTCGGGAAAACATAGAACTGATCATCGCGACAGACTCCAATGCCCATCACCCTGTGTGGGGAATGGAACAAAGCAACAACAGAGGTAACCAATTATTTGAATTCCTTCTGACTACTAACCTAGAGTTAATCAACACAGGCAATGAACCTACCTTCGTAGGCAGACGGTGCAAGACCATCATAGACCTGACCCTCGCGACACCAAGAGCGGCAACAGCTATATCTGGCTGGCATGTCTCCAATGAGGCATCATGCTCAGATCACCGCTGGATCCGTTTTACACTACAGGTAGGAACTCTACCTCCTACACCCCAAAGGTACCCTCGGAAAACCGATAAACACCGCTACGCACAACTACTGGCGGACCTTCTAAGAAACAACTCCGGTAAGGGCAGAATTGAAACCACGGAGCAGCTAGAACAACAGGTAAAACACTTGACGGACAGCATAACGCGTTGCTACGAAGAGGCCTGCCCCCTTAGACTCCCGAACTCGAGAGTATCCGGAAAACACCACTGGTGGGGGCCGGAGCTCGAGAGATTGAGAGGAAAGGTGAGGAAGTGCCTTAACAGAGCAATGAATACATGCAGCGACACAGACTGGGACAACTACAAAGCTACCAAAGCTAAGTACAAAAAACGTATTAGATACTGGAGAACAGCCTCCTGGAGGAACTTCACGAGGAGATAAGCTCCACCAACCAGGCAAACCGGGTAAGGAAATTGCTGGCCAAGCAAGGCCCTGGCGTGCTGGGAAGCCTGCGTCGACCTGACGGCACATTGTCCCACAATCGTGCTGACTGCGACGCTATCCTCCTAGAAACCCACTTTCCGGACTGCCAGCTTACAGAGCAGGTGACTTGGCAAGATGAACCTCCAAGTACAACAGAAGGATGCTGGAGACTAGCAGAGACGGTAATTACGCCTGAGGGAGTAAAGTGGGCTATCAACTGCTTTGCGCCTTTCAAATCTGCTGGCTCTGACGGCATCTTTCCAGCACTACTACAATGGGGCGGACAGGACGTGGTCGATGCGGCTACTCGTATACTAAGATCATGTCTGGCTCATCGGTACACTCCACATCTGTGGAGGGAGGTCAAGGTAGTATTCATACCCAAACCGGGTAAAACCGACTATACTAACCCTAAATCCTTCAGGCCCATTAGCCTAACAACCTTCTTACATAAGACAATGGAAAGGCTATGTGACAGATACCTACGCAGTGGAGCATTAATCAATGCCCCACTACACAAACATCAACATGCCTACAGTTCAGGTAAATCTACTGAATCGGCTCTCCATCAGTTAGTCGGTAAGATAGAAGAAGCCCTTCAAAATAAACTTATCTGCCTCGGAACCTTCATCGATATAGAGGGTGCTTTCGATAAGACCAACTTCACCAGCATTGAATCTGCCCTCAGGAGACACGGAGTAGAGCAACAAATCATTGACTGGACAGTTAACATGCTTCGCAATAGAATAGTTCGGGTAAAAGGTGATGACAGCAGAGGAGCACTGGTGGCACGAGGATGTCCGCAAGGAGGGGTCCTTTCGCCACTTCTGTGGAACCTCGTAGTTGACGACCTGCTGACCAAGCTAAACTCGAACCACTACTACACCATAGGGTATGCAGATGACATTACTATACTTACCCTAGGCACCCACGCCAGCATTACCTGTAACACCATGCAAGGTGCTCTGAAAATGATTGAATGCTGGTGCAGGAAATACGACCTCGCAGTTAATCCAACAAAAACAGAGCTGGTAATGTTTACAACCAAACGTGACGTAGGTGCTTTCAACTTGCCGAAGCTGTTTGGTATCACACTACAACTGTCGACGGAGGTAAAGTATCGAGGCCTTATACTTGACAGTAAGCTAAACTGGAGTAACCATGTGGAACACAAAATCAAGACAGCCAGCGTAACACTTTGGCAATGTCGTCAAATGTTAGGGAAGCGCTGGGGTCTTGCACCAAAACTGTTCCTATGGTTATATTACACAGTCATACGACCAATGGTAAGTTATGGCGCCATCATATGGTGGCCGAGATCTATCCAGACTACTTGTGTCAACAAACTACAAAGCTTCCAGCGGCAGATATGCAGCGCGGTGACCGGGTGCATGAGTACAGCTCCAACGGCAGCACTGCAAGTTATTTTAAACATCATACCGCTCCATATCTACATAAGACAGGAAGCGGCTAAAACAGCGTTGAGACTACAAAATTTTGGACTGGTAAGGTTCGAAAGAGCAAAGCATCTCAACGGTATACTGAAGGAATGGGTAAACACTCCGCTCATAGATGCTGCATGTGACAAAATAATACCCGCCTTCATATTTGACAAAAAGTATAGAATACATCTACTGGATGACAACGATCCAAAGGTAACACACAAGGCTCTCATGATCTACACCGACGGCTCTAAAACCTCATCGAGCACGGGCGCGGGTGTTTTCTCTGAGGACCTCAACATACACATCGCGTTCCCCTTAAGCCCATACAACACAGTGTTCCAAGCTGAATGTATGGGCATCACACTGGCGGCAACAGCGATCCTTTCAAGAAAGGTAACAGGTCAGGAAATACGAATACTGTCCGACAGTAAATCAGTCCTACAAGCTAGATGCCTGCTTAGTCAGATCGAGCCTCCTACAGGAATGCCACCAAACCTTAAACAAGGTAGGGTCAAGCAATTCCATCACCATCCAATGGATCAAGGGACACAGTGGATCACGCGGAAACGACGCTGCGGATGAGCTGGCCCGGAAGGGATCTGACACGACCCCAACAGGTCCTGAACCAATCGTCCCAACACCGGTAAGCTGTCTCGTCAATAAAATCCGCGAGCACACTGCCGAACTACACCAACAATACTGGCTCGACCTGGAGACGTGCAGGCAGACCAAGCTCGCTTTGCCACGGGTGAACGCTGCCTTCTCCAAAACTCTCCTACAGCTAAGCAAACCTACATTGCGCATGGTAACGGGTGCTATCACTGGACATGCACATTTTAACAGACATCTTTTTAACTTAGGTGTCACGGACAGCCCCCTATGCAGAGGATGCTACTCACGTTCTGCTGGAATGCAACGGAGTGGCCGAATACCGGGCGAAATACCTCGGCTCACCGGGAAACCTTCAAGAGGCAGTCACCAATGTGAAGGCCCTGGGGGCGTTCCTGGGGGAGCTGGGCTGGCTGGAGTGATTCCGGCCATACACCCTCCTCACGCAAAACAGGCGCCATAAGGACGTCGAGTTGCGGAAACGCCCGTAGCAACAAGAAGAAGAAGAAGAAAATAACAACGAAGCCAATAAACTATTAAAATAAATCGTTATTATAGACTGAAACCTATTGAATCCAGTTATCAGTTGATTTTTAATGCTGTATTTTCAATAAAAAAGAGTGCCAAGATTGTTTACCTAATAGGACAAGTTAGGATGAACAGACTGTAGTATCTAGTAACAAAACTTTTATTTCTTTAAACAGATTGTCCGTTTGCTATGATTAATTGCTAATAAATAAAAAAAATTAAAAAAAGTGAAGGACATTCTTTTGGGCATGCTGTGGCCAATTTCGTCGATGTCCTTTATACACAACTTAATCTAATATGAATAGCTACCATTGTCTGGCCGACTGTTATCACGTCTGTTAAGCTAGCATGGCAAAGTGAGCAGAATCGATTAAAATAAAGTGCATCAATTAGTGCTTATTTAGTGCTAATTTAGTGCCAAAACCGGAAATTTAATGCTCTCATAGTTTAGCGAAAAATTAGAACACTGCCAGCTTTTGATTAAGCTAGCAGTGTATTCCCTGAAACGCCTATATTAACGCGGTATAGAACTAAAGCAATGCATAGGGAATTTAGTGCTTAATGAGTGCTGGCAGTATCTGATGACAATTTTGGAAAATAATAATATTTTATTTTTTATCAATAAAAACTGCTAGGATGACAGTCTGAGCAAGTGACTGGGTTGAATACATCACTCTGGATCGAAGATCTATGATAATCAACGGTTAATAATTTAGTGCTCAATGAGTGCTGCCAGTATGTGATAAAAAATTAGGAACATTATTTTTTTTATTTTTTTATCAATATAAACTGCTAGTACGACAGTCTGAGCAAGTGACTGGGTTGAATACATCACTCTGGATCGAAGATCTATGATAATCAACGGTTAATAATTTAGTGCTCAATGAGTGCTGCCAGTATGTGATAAAAAATTAGGAATATTATTTATTTTTATTTTTTATTAATAAAAACTGCTAGTTTGACAGTCTGCGCAAGTGACAGGGTTGAATACATCACTCTCGATCGAAGATCTATGATAATCATAGGTTAATAATTTAGTGCTCAATGAGTGCTGCCAGTATGTGATAAAAAATTAGGAATATTATTTATTTTTATTTTTTTATTAATAAAAACTGCTAGTTTGACAGTCTGCGCAAGTGACAGGGTTGAATACATCACTCTCGATCGAAGATCTATGATAATCAAAGGTTAATAATTTAGTGCTCAATGAGTGCTGGCAGTATGTGATAAAAAAATAGGAATATTATTTATTTTTATTTTTTAATTAATAAAAACTGCTAGTTTGACAGTCTGAGCAAGTGACTGGGTTGAATACATCACTCTGGATCGAAGATCTATGATAATCAACGGTTAATAATTTAGTGCTCAATGAGTGCTGCCAGTATGTGATAAAAAATTAAGAAATTTTATTTTTTTTAATTTTTTATCAATATAAACTGCTAGTACGACAGTCTGAGCAAGTGACTGGGTTGAATACATCACTCTGGATCGAAGATCTATGATAATCAACGGTTAATAATTTAGTGCTCAATGAGTGCTGCCAGTATGTGATAAAAAATTAGGAATATTATTTATTTTTATTTTTTATTAATAAAAACTGCTAGTTTGACAGTCTGCGCAAGTGACAGGGTTGAATACATCACTCTCGATCGAAGATCTATGATAATCAACGGTTAATAATTTAGTGCTCAATGAGTGCTGCCAGTATGTGATAAAAAATTAGGAATATTATTTATTTTTATTTTTATTAATAAAAACTGCTAGTTTGACAGTCTGCGCAAGTGACAGGGTTGAATACATCACTCTCGATCGAAGATCTATGATAATCAACGGTTAATAATTTAGTGCTCAATGAGTGCTGCCAGTATGTGATAAAAAAATTAGGAATATCATTTATTTTTATTTTTTTATTAATAAAAACTGCTAGTTTGACAGTCTGCGCAAGTGACAGGGTTGAATACATCACTCTCGATCGAAGATCTATGATAATCAAAGGTTAATAATTTAGTGCTCAATGAGTGCTGCCAGTATGTGATAAAACAATAGGAATATTATTTATTTTTATTTTTTTATTAATAAGAACTGCTAGTTTGACAGTCTGAGCAAGTGACTGGGTTGAATACATCACTCTGGATCGAAGATCTATGATAATCAACGGTTAATAATTTAGTGCTCAATGAGTGCTGCCAGTATGTGATAAAAAATTAAGAAATTTTATTTTTTTTAATTTTTTATCAATATAAACTGCTAGTACGACAGTCTGAGCAAGTGACTGGGTTGAATACATCACTCTGGATCGAAGATCTATGATAATCAACGGTTAATAATTTAGTGCTCAATGAGTGCTGCTAGTATGTGATAAAACATTTGGATTTTTTTATTTTTTATTAATAAAAACTGCTAGTTTGACAGTCTGCGCAAGTGACAGGGTTGAATACATCACTCTCGATCGAAGATCTATGATAATCATAGGTTAATAATTTAGTGCTCAATGAGTGCTGCCAGTATGTGATAAAAAATTAGGAATATTATTTATTTTTATTTTTTTATTAATAAAAACTGCTAGTTTGACAGTCTGCGCAAGTGACAGGGTTGAATATATCACTCTCGATCGAAGATCTATGATAATCAAAGGTTAATAATTTAGTGCTCAATGAGTGCTGCCAGTATGTGATAAAACAATAGGAATATTATTTATTTTTATTTTTTTATTAATAAGAACTGCTAGTTTGACAGTCTGAGCAAGTGACTGGGTTGAATACATCACTCTGGATCGAAGATCTATGATAATCAACGGTTAATAATTTAGTGCTCAATGAGTGCTGCCAGTATGTGATAAAAAATTAAGAAATTTTATTTTTTTTAATTTTTTATCAATATAAACTGCTAGTACGACAGTCTGAGCAAGTGACTGGGTTGAATACATCACTCTGGATCGAAGATCTATGATAATCAACGGTTAATAATTTAGTGCTCAATGAGTGCTGCCAGTATGTGATAAAAAAATAGGAATATTATTTATTTTTATTTTTTTATTAATAAAAACTGCTAGTTTGACAGTCTGAGCAAGTGAATGGGTTGAATACATCACTCTGGATCGAAGATCTATGATAATCAACGGTTAATAATTTAGTGCTCAATGAGTGCTGCCAGTATGTGATAAAAAATTAGGAATATTATTTATTTTTATTTTTTATTAATAAAAACTGCTAGTACGACTGTCTGAGCAAGTGACTGGGTTGAATACATCACTCTCGATCGAAGATCTATGATAATCAACGGTTAATAATTTAGTGCTCAATGAGTGCTGCCAGTATGTGATAAAAAAATTAGGAATATTATTTATTTTTATTTTTTTATTAATAAAAACTGCTAGTTTGACAGTCTGCGCAAATGACAGGGTTGAATACATCACTCTCGATCGAAGATCTATGATAATCAAAGGTTAATAATTTAGTGCTCAATGAGTGCTGCCAGTATGTGATAAAAAAATAGGAATATTATTTATTTTTATTTTTTTATTAATAAAAACTGCTAGTTTGACAGTCTGAGCAAGTGACTGGGTTGAATACATCACTCTGGATCGAAGATCTATGATAATCAACGGTTAATAATTTAGTGCTCAATGAGTGCTGCCAGTATGTGATAAAAAATTAGGAATATTATTTATTTTTATTTTTTTATTAATAAAAACTGCTAGTTTGACAGTCTGAGCAAGTGACTGGGTTGAATACATCACTCTGGATCGAAGATCTATGATAATCAACGGTTAATAATTTAGTGCTCAATGAGTGCTGCCAGTATGTGATAAAAAATTAGGAATATTATTTATTTTTATTTTTATTAATAAAAACTGCTAGTTTGACAGTCTGCGCAAGTGACAGGGTTGAATACATCACTCTCGATCGAAGATCTATGATAATCAACGGTTAATAATTTAGTGCTCAATGAGTGCTGCCAGTATGTGATAAAAAATTAAGAAATTTTATTTTTTTTAATTTTTTTATCAATATAAACTGCTAGTACGACAGTCTGAGCAAGTGACTGGGTTGAATACATCACTCTGGATCGAAGATCTATGATAATCAACGGTTAATAATTTAGTGCTCAATGAGTGCTGCCAGTATGTGATAAAAAATTAGGAATATTATTTATTTTTATTTTTTATTAATAAAAACTGCTAGTTTGACAGTCTGCGCAAGTGACAGGGTTGAATACATCACTCTCGATCGAAGATCTATGATAATCAACGGTTAATAATTTAGTGCTCAATGAGTGCTGCCAGTATGTGATAAAAAATTAGGAATATTATTTATTTTTATTTTTATTAATAAAAACTGCTAGTTTGACAGTCTGCGCAAGTGACAGGGTTGAATACATCACTTTCGATTTAAGATCTATGATAATCAACGGTTAATAATTTAGTGCTCAATGAGTGCTACCAGTATGTGATAAAAAAATTAGGAATATCATTTATTTTTATTTTTTTATTAATAAAAACTGCTAGTTTGACAGTCTGCGCAAGTGACAGGGTTGAATACATCACTCTCGATCGAAGATCTATGATAATCAAAGGTTAATAATTCAGTGCTCAATGAGTGCTGCCAGTATGTGATAAAACAATAGGAATATTATTTATTTTTATTTTTTTATTAATAAAAACTGCTAGTTTGACAGTCTGAGCAAGTGACTGGGTTGAATACATCACTCTGGATCGAAGATCTATGATAATCAACGGTTAATAATTTAGTGCTCAATGAGTGCTGCCAGTATGTGATAAAAAATTAAGAAATTTTATTTTTTTTAATTTTTTATCAATATAAACTGCTAGTACGACAGTCTGAGCAAGTGACTGGGTTGAATACATCACTCTGGATCGAAGATCTATGATAATCAACGGTTAATAATTTAGTGCTCAATGAGTGCTGCTAGTATGTGATAAAACATTTGGATTTTTTTATTTTTTATTAATAAAAACTGCTAGTTTGACAGTCTGCGCAAGTGACAGGGTTGAATACATCACTCTCGATCGAAGATCTATGATAATCATAGGTTAATAATTTAGTGCTCAATGAGTGCTGCCAGTATGTGATAAAAAATTAGGAATATTATTTATTTTTATTTTTTTATTAATAAAAACTGCTAGTTTGACAGTCTGCGCAAGTGACAGGGTTGAATATATCACTCTCGATCGAAGATCTATGATAATCAAAGGTTAATAATTTAGTGCTCAATGAGTGCTGCCAGTATGTGATAAAACAATAGGAATATTATTTATTTTTATTTTTTTATTAATAAGAACTGCTAGTTTGACAGTCTGAGCAAGTGACTGGGTTGAATACATCACTCTGGATCGAAGATCTATGATAATCAACGGTTAATAATTTAGTGCTCAATGAGTGCTGCCAGTATGTGATAAAAAATTAAGAAATTTTATTTTTTTTAATTTTTTATCAATATAAACTGCTAGTACGACAGTCTGAGCAAGTGACTGGGTTGAATACATCACTCTGGATCGAAGATCTATGATAATCAACGGTTAATAATTTAGTGCTCAATGAGTGCTGCCAGTATGTGATAAAAAAATAGGAATATTATTTATTTTTATTTTTTTATTAATAAAAACTGCTAGTTTGACAGTCTGAGCAAGTGAATGGGTTGAATACATCACTCTGGATCGAAGATCTATGATAATCAACGGTTAATAATTTAGTGCTCAATGAGTGCTGCCAGTATGTGATAAAAAATTAGGAATATTATTTATTTTTATTTTTTATTAATAAAAACTGCTAGTACGACTGTCTGAGCAAGTGACTGGGTTGAATACATCACTCTCGATCGAAGATCTATGATAATCAACGGTTAATAATTTAGTGCTCAATGAGTGCTGCCAGTATGTGCTAAAAAAATTAGGAATATTATTTATTTTTATTTTTTTATTAATAAAAACTGCTAGTTTGACAGTCTGCGCAAATGACAGGGTTGAATACATCACTCTCGATCGAAGATCTATGATAATCAAAGGTTAATAATTTAGTGCTCAATGAGTGCTGCCAGTATGTGATAAAAAAATAGGAATATTATTTATTTTTATTTTTTTATTAATAAAAACTGCTAGTTTGACAGTCTGAGCAAGTGACTGGGTTGAATACATCACTCTGGATCGAAGATCTATGATAATCAACGGTTAATAATTTAGTGCTCAATGAGTGCTGCCAGTATGTGATAAAAAATTAGGAATATTATTTATTTTTATTTTTTTATTAATAAAAACTGCTAGTTTGACAGTCTGCGCAAGTGACAGGGTTGAATACATCACTCTCGATCGAAGATCTATGATAATCAAAGGTTAATAATTTAGTGCTCAATGAGTGCTGCCAGTATGTGATAAAAAAATAGGAATGTTATTTATTTTTATTTTTTTATTAATAAAAACTGCTAGTTTGACAGTCTGAGCAAGTGACTGGGTTGAATACATCACTCTGGATCGAAGATCTATGATAATCAACGGTTAATAATTTAGTGCTCAATGAGTGCTGCCAGTATGTGATAAAAAAATTAGGAATATTATTTATTTTTATTTTTTTATTAATAAAAACTGCTAGTTTGACAGTCTGCGCAAGTGACAGGGTTGAATACATCACTCTCGATCGAAGATCTATGATAATCAAAGGTTAATAATTTAGTGCTCAATGAGTGCTGCCAGTATGTGATAAAAAAATAGGAATATTATTTATTTTTATTTTTTTATTAATAAAAACTGCTAGTTTGACAGTCTGAGCAAGTGACTGGGTTGAATACATCACTCTGGATCGAAGATCTATGATAATCAACGGTTAATAATTTAGTGCTCAATGAGTGCTGCCAGTATGTGATAAAAAATTAGGAATATTATTTATTTTTATTTTTTTATTAATAAAAACTGCTAGTTTGACAGTCTGCGCAAGTGACAGGGTTGAATACATCACTCTCGATCGAAGATCTATGATAATCAAAGGTTAATAATTTAGTGCTCAATGAGTGCTGCCAGTATGTGATAAAAAAATAGGAATATTATTTATTTTTATTTTTTATTAATAAAAACTGCTAGTTTGACAGTCTGAGCAAGTGACTGGGTTGAATACATCACTCTGGATCGAAGATCTATGATAATCAACGGTTAATAATTTAGTGCTCAATGAGTGCTGCTAGTATGTGATAAAACATTTGGATTTTTTTATTTTTTATTAATAAAAACTGCTAGTTTGACAGTCTGAGCAAGTGACAGGGTTGAATACATCACTCTCGATCGAAGATCTATGATAATCAAAGGTTAATAATTTAGTGCTCAATGAGTGCTGCCAGTATGTGATAAATAATTAGGATTTTTTTTTATCAATATAAACTGCTAGGATGACAGTCTGAGCAAGTGACTGGGTTGAATACATCACTCTGGATCGAAGATCTATGATAATCAACGGTTAATAATTTAGTGCTCAATGAGTGCTGCTAGTATGTGACAAAACATTTGGATTTTTTTATTTTTTATTAATAAAAACTGCTAGTTTGACAGTCTGAACAAGTGACAGGTTGAAAATTGTTTTACTACACTCTTTGACACACTATTTATACATATAGGTAGCATTGATAGCGAGAAAAGTTCATTTTCTATGAGAACTATTATGGGTACGTACGCCAGGTTGACACCAGCTAAGAATATTTAGTTCAATAACTTTGGTCCTTTATTATAGAGTATATATTATGAAATTTTGTAAAGCCAGGGAACTATTTGCGAACTATTTTTGTCTGTCAATTTCGTGTTGGCGAAAGGTGCGGGTTCGAGTGGAATTTTTTCTAGTTATATTTTCTTTAGATTAAAATGTATATAACTATTGTAATACTAGTATTAATAGAAATGGTAACACTTGTAATTAAAATAGTTTTAATAATAATAATAATTATAATGATAACAATAATAGTAACTATAATTGGCATAATATCTGTTAAAATTATAATCACAGCTTTGATCATAGTAACAGTATTAATAAAGGTTGTAATAATCCCAAATAACACTCCCAACAATATTTTTTCTATTTTTCAACAACATATAACATTAATGCTACTTGCGCTTCAAAGCTTTCTCTTACTTCTCTTTCTTTAATTTTTTGGTCATCATACATCACCCACGAACCGTTTTTTCTCCTACAGATTGCAACATAATGTCCAACAGGCTTCCAATCTACTTTTCCTGCTATGTTTTCTTTATTAGCATCATCCATTTTAACTTTTTTTTCATTTTTATTCAATTTCATGTTTCTAATCCTATCTGTCCTAGTTTTAGAAGTTGTCGGAGGATAGTAATTTACTATACCGACCAGTTTCATCGCCTTTGAATCAGTAGGTCGAGTAAATCTAATTGGGATTGTTCTCAGCCGTTTTCTGACCTCTACGCCATTTTCCGCATAAGGTTCGAAGAACACCAAATCACCTGTAAATATTTTGTGTATTTATGCAAATCAATTTCATAATCGTGGGAGCGTTCAAATATTACGTAACGCTATTTGGGGGGGGGGGGGGGGGAGGTCTTATAAAAAGTTAGGATGCATTACAGGGGCAGGAGGGGGGTTCGATCAACGCGTTACGTAACATTGTTTTTTATTTAAATAAAAACAAAATCGTTTATTGTTTGCCAAAGTTTAAAGTAAACATGTTATTTTATTGAAAGACATTATAAGTTTTTAAAAAAAGCTAAAATAGAAAAATGCATGAGAAGTGCAATGGCGGATGAATCAAAAAAAAAATACAGAGCCAAGTCAGGAAAACTGCGTAATTAAATGATAGATTCTACTAATCTTAAAAAAACTTTTTATTAGGACTATGAGCACATTTAATATATTTGAAACTGATGCAAATGTTTATTAAATTATGTGTGATTATTTATTAATCATTGTACTTACCTATTTTCATGTTTTCTTTTTTAGTATATTGAGTACATCCGATATCATTACATCGGTATTCTCTCAATATATGATCTTCAAAAACATGATCGAAGTCATTGAAAGCATCTTCTCTTACCGGAATTACGGCCTGAGTTATGACTCGTGACATACATTCCTTAGAACAGGTCAAAGTTTCCTCGAAACTTGGTATCTTTAAAAAGTTTACAAGCAAAACTTGCAACTTGAGCTTCGCACGATATCTCATCAATGTTTTGGATTGATTTTAAAACATTAAAATGTTTTAACATTATCTGTGTTCTTTTACGATAAGTCCCACTGGTTAAGCCCTTCAAAGATTTGTGCACTAGTTTAAACATCTCATTTTCCTCTTCTTCAGCCATCTATCGATTATAAGTAATTATAATTTGGTAAAATAATTGATTCAATCACTGTACCGAACTTACATCAGTGGAGCGCCGTAAGGCATAATAACTGTAAAACCTCGGAACCCAGGGCCAGTCAATGAATCTGTAATACGAGTATTTGACTGCATTATTAAATGCTTAGATAAAAAAGTAAAAAAAAAATGCTAGATCTCGATTACAACAATTTACTGAAAAATAAGAGGCGGAAGGGGGAACAAAATGTTTATATAGTCCAGTCAATGAAGGTTTTCATCTCCGATTTCGTTGAATCTTCATCGATTTTCATGAAAAATCGTGAGTAGCTGGAGGATACCTTAAGAAACAAAAGTGACATAGTGAAAAAATTGAGATCGCACAAAATATTTTTTTTTACATTTTTTTATATACTTATAAAAACACATTTTCAAAGTTTATATAAATATTCATTGACTGGCCCTGGATTCAGAGGTATAAATCTTACGGCGCTCCACTACATGTAATAAAACATAAATCATATTTACCTTTTGGTTAATTACGGGAAAATCACACGCCGCGACTAACAGTAATTGAAATAAACTGTCGAAAGGACAAGTGTTATATAAACTTATTGTACGATTATTGATAGCAACAGCTGTTAAATCTTTAGAATTGCCATTCTTTAGAATGGGTAAACCCCGAGCTTTTTCATATTGTAACATTTCGACAATATTTTTGCATTTATTCCCGAGGTATAATGATCGCGACTTCTTTTGGGGTACTGGTGCACCTTGTCCTCGCCAATTTTCAAAAGTTCTCTTTCCCAGCATTTCTATTGTGGACTGTTTATCAATTTTATTGCACTGAGAACAGACTTTATCTTCAGAGTAGGTATCATTACTGTCATCAATGAAGTGTGATTCTCCGTTCTTCAAATTTTTACCGCAACGAACACATTCTTCATGTCTGTGACAGTCCCTGTCATCTTTACCTTCATAATTGTCTTTTTCATTGTTATTATCATTATAATGATCATAATCATTGTCATAATGATCAATATCAGGTTTTACATTCTTTTCGACGTTGACTTCTGTTTTACGCGTTTTAGAGTGGTATTCTGATGTAAAGCTACATGTCCGGCACAATCTTTTTTGGCTGAATCCTTCCTCTTCTCCATGCACAGGAAGTGAACATTGTTCTAGAGTATGAACTGCTTTGTAACATTTGATGCAACTATGGTTTCCTGACGGTAAATTACCATCTTTACAAGCGGGACAGGCATCATAAGTTTGATCTTCATCACGCGCATTATCAGAAACTTCATCTTTATAAGTTTCATTTTTTGTGGCCAGCTGTTCTTCAATATTGGCATCAACCACGCTCGTTCTTCCTAATAGATATTTTATGTGCTCTTCTACAGCAGCGTCGACCCTCAATCCTTTCTTTATTTTGAAGATACCTCGTTTGAGGCGGGCAATTTCACTTTCAACGGGAGCGCTGGAAGGTGGTATCCGTCCTGTTTGAAATTTGTTGTAACTAATACACGACCATAATGGGATTTTCTTAATATCTCGCAATAGCTTTTTGGTCAATTCTTTATTATGAAGAGCATTTTCTTCGAGACCATTATCATCCAAAGTACTAACTACATTTTCGTATAATTTTTTTCCGAGCTCTGACCACTCCGTATCATTATTGTCTTCATCATCCTCATTGATACTATTGAGATCTTTGTATTTCTCATCATTCTCAACATTATCGAAATTTTCCGTATTGCCTAGAAAAATTAAAAATAAATTCAGTAAATAAAAATAGCACGCAAAAAATACTGACAAAAATTCATCAGTCAAATAATCAAAAAGTCAATAGTGTAAGATTGGAAAAATACAGTAATTATAAATTAAGTTGATTTATACCTATAATTGAATTCCTCAACGTATCTTTTGCAATTTGACAAGCTGAGTCACGCCCTGATGGTAATTTTCCTGCTCGTTCACTTAACGCCACAGTCATAATTAGTTTTATATAACTCCAAATTTCCCTTTCGTTTGTCATGCACAGTAATTGTCCTAAACATGCTAGGTAGAAAGATTTCACAAGTTTCGGAGATGTACTCAATTGCTTTGCATATAAGTGCATAAAATGTGCAACATCAACTCTTATATAGCAACTGGGTACAACATCTCGTCGACATGCGTTAGCATACTCTGCGACCGTTTTAAATCCTGTAAAGGATGAAATCGTTGCTATTAATTGGGCTTCGTTATTATCCATAACAACTTCACGTGGTTTAGGGAATCCATAACTTAGCCATTTATTCCAGAAGTGAGTTATAACGGTAGCGTCCTGGGCTTCCGAAATCATTTGACCCACAGTCATTTGTTGTCCGCAGTAATTAATAGCTACTAAATATAGCAACAATTGTGATGTCTTCACTTCATTTTGCTTAATGAATTTCGGACTAATTCCACCAGTGGCATCAATATATACGCAACTCTTCTCGTTGGTCGCGTATTTAATAAATACATCACGTTGGTGATGAGTCCAATAGAAAACAGTAAATGGAACAACGGACAAAAAATGGATCGTTCCTGGATAAACCCTATCATGCATGATGGAAATGGCAGTGATTGGATCGGGGTGATAATGTTCTGAGCGAATCAGCTCAGCTTTCGCTGATCGAAGTACAGAAGCTTTCGGCATATGCGGAGGGAGTGGATCATTCTTTTTGCATTTTTCCCGGGCAAATTCTGCTTCATATTGATCGGTTGTCAGAGTTTTCATTTTTTCAGCAGCAGTTTTTCTATGAATATTGCGTAAATATATCTTACTGCACTGTCCAGTACCACGTGTAGCGTCACAAGTAAAAACGGCTTCGTTGTTAGCAACTCGGAATCTGCCATGCAATAAGCTTCCGCAATCACAATGACCTACATAGAAAAGGAGATTTCAATATTATGGAATACAACATATAACTAGTTTTGTGTTTTTTAAAAATTTGTAACATGTGGAAAATAATTTGATTATTTACGGTTATCATAATATTTTAAAAAGTTTGAAAAATCCAAAATTGCATGTTTAATAATGCTTTTATGATTTTTCCAAAATTAATATAAATAAAATAAAATAATTAAAAATAGGAATAAGAATAATCACTCTTTATGGAACAAATAAATATATATTACTAGCTGTTACCCGCGGCTACGCTCGCGTGGTTTTCCTATTTGAGGCTATCATCCTCTTTTGACATAGTGAGTAAAAAAGTAGCTTATAGCAACCCAAAGCTTCAACCTCCAACCAGTATTCAAGAATTATATATGAAAGATAATTGTAAACATAAACTTAAAAAATATTTGTTAGAGCGAATCGCTGTAGACAGATAAACCCATGTTTAAGGGTTTTTTAGATACAGCCATTGTATATCAAAAATGTAATTGATTTGATTGAATAAATGAATAATAATAAAAATAAAACCTATTAGTGCAGTCATTGAAGCAAAAAATACGGTCTTACCTCCGAATTTTTTTATTGTGAACCGGTTTGCATGAAATTTTGGAATTAGGCTCACCTTACCCTTAACTTCAAAAGTGAAAATGATCTGAACTCCGCCTATTATTTTTAAGGGGTGTAAACAACCCCTTAATGGGAAAATTGACATTGAGCCATTTCAGCAGGTAAGCAACAGCAAGCAGTAGGTACCTACCTACCTTGATTGATTTTAAAGAAATACGATTTACTAAGGTACCATATCTGTTTTTGTTTTCCTTTGTGATTTGGTTTTGTTGTGCATTAAATGAATTAGGTAGGTATTTTGGTAGTTTCTTCGAATGTATAAAATTGACTCACTGATAAAAATTATGGAAAAACACATAACATCGTGTACAGTAGCGTACTTAAATAGTACTGCTATGTGTTTAAAATAATTAAACCCTTTATTCTAATAATACTAATGCTTTTACATTTTGAAGTTTTATTACGTACTATCCATAGTAGTATTAGGTATTATTATGAGAGTGTTTGTTTTGTTTATCCTTCCTCGAAGCCTAAACCACTTTGAAATTTGGTAAGTATATATAGTGCAGTCATTGAAGCATTATTACTCCGAATTTTTTTACTGTGAACCGAATTGCATACAATTTTGGAATTAGGTTCATCTTACCCTTAACTTCAAAAGTGAAAATGATGGTTGCCACCCCTTCTCGGGGGTGATTTTTTTTTCAAAATAAGTATTGTAATAAATTTTAAGCAAAAAATCATCTATAAAGTTTTTCAAAAAATCCAATACTTTTCAAGTTATTGGCAATTGAAAATTCGAAAATTTTTCCCGTTTTTCATCGGTTTTTTGCAAATATCTCCAAAAATGTAAGTTTTATCGAAAATTTTATAAAGAACAAAATTGTAGCAGGTAAAACAATGAACAATTTGGTTTTTTTATAGAGTATTCTAAGTGCAATATTAAGCTAGATATCAAAGATCAAAGCCGTTTTTTATTTTGTCTGAAATTTAATCGATGTGGTCAATGCCATCTAGCGGCGAGCAGATGCATTTTATGCATTCTAATACAAAATCTTTTTATGTCATACCAAAGTATTTTTTTGTGACTTTTTAAATTTAGGGGTTGTTTGCAAGGGTTGTAAGATTTTCAAAGGGTTGCAAATGATTTTAATATGGGGTAATTATGTTAAAAAATACTTTAAAATTTCATCACTTACTATTAGACATGTTTTCTAGCTATAAAATGGCTCAATGTCAATTTTTCCGTTAAGGGGTTGTTTACACCCCTTAAAAATAATAGGCGGAGTTCAGATCATTTTCACTTTTGAAGTTAAGGGTAAGGTGAGCCTAATTCCAAAATTTCATGCAAAACGGTTCACAGTAGAAAAATTCGGAGGTAAGACCGTATTTTTCGCTTCAATGACTGCACTAATAGGTTGAAGCTTTGGGTTGCTATAAGCTACTTTTTTACTCACTATGTCAAAAGAGGATGATAGCCTCAAATAGGAAAACCACGCGAGCGTAGCCGCGGGTAACAGCTAGTTAAAAACAATAAATATAAAAAAGTAATGTTCATGAATAGCGCCATCCGAAAAACCTCAGATTTTTAGTGCAAGTAAACTCGACTCGGGTAGCGACATCTCTTCAGTTTCACACGCAACAGCTTGGTTTTCGAATTGTTATTCGAGTTGGTAGCGCCTACCTCTACTCAACATCCAGGTTCATCTCCACTTGAAAATTATTGGCTAATACTCGATTAAGGGACTAAAATAAATCATAACAGCTGTTTATTTAATATCTGTCTACTGTAAACAGCTGATTATTTAATATCTATTTGATGTTTATAAGATTTTCTGGTAAGATTTTAGGACACTGAAGGAAGTCAGTCAGTTCTTATTTTATTTACTAATATTGTTTTAATTAAAATATCTACCTACATGACGTTAAAATTAACAATAAATATTAAAAAGTCATGTTCATAAATAGCGCGATCTGAAAAAACGCAATATCACAACTCACATTTTTAGCAATTAAAAATTCTCGATATTAAAGACGGGTGGTGCCATCTGATAAGTTACTCAGAAAATATTATTTCAAGAGAGACGACTCGGTTGAGTTGGTATTCGAGATGGTAGCGCCATCTCTATCTATAATCACTCGAAAATGATATTTTTATATTATAAATTTGGAGTCGTATTATAACTCGTATTATTAAGTTAAGATAGCAACTTCCACATTTCAAATTTAATCTGTCTTCGTGACAGTAGCACCATCTCTATCGGGACCAACCATGAAAATGATTAATTTAGTTGAAAATTATGTAAATTCGAATATATAAATTAAAAAAAAGTAGACTATAGCAGGCTCATAAGTTCAAGCTATACATTTACCAAATTTCAACACAATCGGTTCAGCGGTTTAGGCGTGAAGAGAAGACAAACAAACAAACAAACAAACACACTTTCCCATTTATAATATTAGTATGGATTTGCTTATTTCCTTTGTTTTTTTGGTTTCTATTTATAAATTTATAACTATCATCATAAATAAAATAATTTTATACTTTACCGTTTATTGATCCAGACATTTTATCGATGGTAATATAATGATTTTTGAAGTTATATCCACACTTTCTATGTGTAGCATGCCAAATTTTATCAACTATTACTCTTTCCCACTCAAAACGTTTAAAAACCCGCTTATTTAACGTTTTAGCATCACCTTTACGTTTGGGATATGATACAGTAGTGATCAGACTATCAAGCTCTTCAAATGTCATGCTAAACTCGAAGTGGTATTGGCCATCTTCACCAAGCTGAGCATCTTTCGATGTATTCAATTCTTTTGATAAATCTAATGTCATGTTCCCAGATATTCTACTGTCAGTTAATGTTGAGTGTAAACTTTGATTAACATTGGAAGTAATTTTTGTCCTTATATCATATTTGTTGTTTGTAACAATAGTATATAATGTTTTAGGTGATAGTTTATGGTCCAAATCAGCAGCAATTAGATTCCAAACATCATGTCGTTTGTTCACAACTTTAATTTTATCTGTAATCACAACACTACCGTGACGACTTATAGCTTCTAACAACTGCTCTTTAGAAACAGATGGTTTCCGCCCTGGCTTAGATTCCATCATTATTTATTACACAATATTGGTGTGACCTGACATAAAAAAAAAAGTTTTCAGCAATATAAAAAAAAAACTTCGCAATACAGTTATGATGAAGAGATGTACTACACGTACACGATAAGTTGAGACCTGAGTGTATGCAAAAAATACTTTTTTGTATTATTCTATATTATAAATATACATTATTCTATATTATGTAATGTACTAAATTTAATATTATAGGATAATGTATATTTATATTTATAACATAGAACAATACAAAAAAACATTTTTTTTGCACACACTCAGGTCTCAACTTATCGTGCGCGTGTAGTACTCAATAAAATATTAATATTTTTTGATAAAAAAAATTATTACTCTACATGACATTGAACCTATTGGGAATAGTTTACATTAAATGTCAATTATAGGTATAATTATTACATCCATTATAGAAACCATTCCTTTAATTATAGGTGCTATTCCTATAATGAGGGCTATCGCGTATGAATCCGCCGCTAGAGGCGCTAGTGTAGCGTGAGGTCTCCGAAATGTCAAATGTTATTGCTTGTTGGTTGACTACGCGGGTTTATTTCTAATTAAAATAATTTTGTGAATAATTGGTAACAATTCGGCTTAATTATGGCAAATGAGTTATGTGGCAATGAATGTCTTTATTAAAAATTTGAGCTTAGAAAAATGATTATGTTCCCATTTTTTCCGAATACAACGGAACTGCGCGTCACTGTGGCATGGCCTATTATGTTTAGTTCTTTTGTGTTAAAATACGATCTAAAGGTAACCTTTGATTTCATGTGCGTATTAATAAACTTTAAAAGTTACAATTTAGGACCTCACTCAACAGTGGCGCCATCTGATGAGGCAGAAAACGGTAGCCCTCATTATGGTAATGGTTCCTATATGAGAACCATTCCTATGTTGTCATAGAAATGGCTTCTATATAATTATGGGAACTATTCCGATAATATTATAAGAATAACCATTTTTCATTTAAATTTACTAATTACTAACACAGATTCCCAACGCGACGGGTATGAACCAGTTCGTAACGGTCGACGCAGGCTACCGTCGCTATTTGCTATGCTTCGACCTCCGATTAAAACCTCCGATTTAAAAGTATCGGAACCGAAATCGGAACCGAAGGTGTGATAATAATCGGAAGTTCCGGCTTATCGGAATCGGAGTCGAAGCTCCGTAACATCCCTGAAGCAAACCTTTCCAAATAAAATAGAAACAATATATATTAAAGTAATAACTTACTACTTAAAACCAACTTTACACACAAACTCTTGAGGTAAGTATTAATTGACTAGAAATAAACTGCAAACTTTTTTAACAATAATCGGTCACGTCATAGAACCTCAACGTCTCGGATAACTGCCTAGTACCTACTAACTGAACTGGTATGGTTCCAGTCGCTCACTCTGTAAACGAACGAAAACCACCACCTCTCCGCACCTCTCACCCGCTTACGCCTGCGGCTCTTTCGTTTCAGCCCGGTGCGCAAAATTTTCAATGGTATAAAATACCAATGGATTTATTCTTAGTTTATTTAGGTAGCCGTCGGTAAAAAAAGTGTTTTATAGCATTTGAAAACACTTATAGAGTGATATCTAGGAGCGTCACGAGATGACAACAGCGCCAACTTAGCTAGTGAGGTAAATAAAAAGCAAGTTGCCAATGAGCTTTATGGACGCATACAAAAGTTTTGCTATTCTTCACAAGATGGCGTATGCGCTCATCATAATAATAAAAGTAATTTTCTTTCGATTTATAAATCTAGTAGTTCAGCTTAAAATATAAAATAAAATTGCTATTTCTTCTTTTAAATGCTTAATACTTGTTATCCTTTCGTTTTACTTTAGTAACTTACAATGTGAAGCTAGTAGCAATAGTTGCTCTTCGATGCGAAGAGATGGCGCTGCCTAAGAACTGACCAACCGTGAGGAACGTTCTCTAGAAAAAAACATCTTTACATTTCCCAAATAGGTACTTCAAAAATACGTAACTTCACTTAAATTCGTAGTCAGGATATTTTAACAAATAATTAGAGAGAGAGTCCGGAGCTTATTTATGGTATCATCTCTTGAACATGACCATTCGTAAACTCTGCATGCTTAATATTATCATTAATATAATAAAACTAAGTTGATAAAATGTGCGTGCCGATAAAACTTAAAAAGGAGTCCCAGCACGTTATAGGGACTTAAATAGTGTGATAGCCCTTTATCCCCCCTCGAACAAGAAAGTTCCCGTTTTAACCTAAAGGGAGTGTTTTTAAAGATATAAGGGCTTTTCCAATCCTTCAACTTGGAAATTTAGTGAAGTGGCGCCATCTGTTGTCAAGTATTTGAACTTCAAGAAGGTGTGAGAACGAAAATTCTCCAACTTTCTCGAATATTCAAGAGCCTAGCTCTCTGAATATATAGGATCCCGGTGTCGCCCGCCAGAGTTAGTTCAATTTGACCAGCGAAACCAGGGATTTCTAAACGAAAAGGAAAGAAGTTATCTGTGAGCCTTTATTTTGAAGTGTCACATACTGGCAGCACTCATTGAGCACTAAATTATTAACCGTTGATTATCATAGATCTTCGATCCAGAGTGATGTATTTAACCCTGTCACTTGCGCAGACTGTCAAACTAGCAGTTTTTTTTTAATAAAAATAAAAATAAATAATATTCCTAATTTTTTATCACATACTGGCAGCACTCATTGAGCACTAAATTATTAACCTATGATTATCATAGATCTTCGATCGAGAGTGATGTATTCAACCCTGTCACTTGCGCAGACTGTCAAACTAGCAGTTTTTATTTATAAAAAATAAAAATAAATAATATTCCTAATTTTTTATCACATACTGGCAGCACTCATTGAGCACTAAATTATTAACCGTTGATTATCATAGATCTTCGATCCAGAGTGATGTATTCAACCCAGTCACTTGCTTAGACTGTCGTACTAGCAGTTTATATTGATAAAAAATTAAAAAAAATAAAATTTCTTAATTTTTTATCACATACTGGCAGCACTCATTGAGCACTAAATTATTAACCGTTGATTATCATAGATCTTCGATCCAGAGTGATGTATTCAACCCAGTCACTTGCTCAGACTGTCAAACTAGCAGTTTTTATTAATAAAAAAATTAAAATAAATAATATTCCTATTTTTTTATCACATACTGGCAGCACTCATTGAGCACTAAATTATTAACCTTTGATTATCATAGATCTTCGATCGAGAGTGATGTATTCAACCCTGTCACTTGCGCAGACTGTCAAACTAGCAGTTTTTATTAATAAAAAAATAAAAATAAATAATATTCCTAATTTTTTATCACATACTGGCAGCACTCATTGAGCACTAAATTATTAACCTTTGATTATCATAGATCTTCGATCGAGAGTGATGTATTCAACCCTGTCACTTGCGCAGACTGTCAAACTAGCAGTTTTTATTAATAAAAAATAAAAATAAATAATATTCCTAATTTTTTATCACATACTGGCAGCACTCATTGAGCACTAAATTATTAACCGTTGATTATCATAGATCTTCGATCCAGAGTGATGTATTCAACCCAGTCACTTGCTCAGACTGTCGTACTAGCAGTTTATATTGATAAAAAATTAAAAAAAATAAAATTTCTTAATTTTTTATCACATACTGGCAGCACTCATTGAGCACTAAATTATTAAACGTTGATTATCATAGATCTTCGATCCAGAGTGATGTATTTAACCCTGTCACTTGCGCAGACTGTCAAACTAGCAGTTTTTTTTTAATAAAAATAAAAATAAATAATATTCCTAATTTTTTATCACATACTGGCAGCACTCATTGAGCACTAAATTATTAACCTATGATTATCATAGATCTTCGATCGAGAGTGATGTATTCAACCCTGTCACTTGCGCAGACTGTCAAACTAGCAGTTTTTATTTATAAAAAATAAAAATAAATAATATTCCTAATTTTTTATCACATACTGGCAGCACTCATTGAGCACTAAATTATTAACCGTTGATTATCATAGATCTTCGATCCAGAGTGATGTATTCAACCCAGTCACTTGCTTAGACTGTCGTACTAGCAGTTTATATTGATAAAAAATTAAAAAAAATAAAATTTCTTAATTTTTTATCACATACTGGCAGCACTCATTGAGCACTAAATTATTAACCGTTGATTATCATAGATCTTCGATCCAGAGTGATGTATTCAACCCAGTCACTTGCTCAGACTGTCAAACTAGCAGTTTTTATTAATAAAAAAATTAAAATAAATAATATTCCTATTTTTTTATCACATACTGGCAGCACTCATTGAGCACTAAATTATTAACCTTTGATTATCATAGATCTTCGATCGAGAGTGATGTATTCAACCCTGTCACTTGCGCAGACTGTCAAACTAGCAGTTTTTATTAATAAAAAAATAAAAATAAATAATATTCCTAATTTTTTATCACATACTGGCAGCACTCATTGAGCACTAAATTATTAACCGTTGATTATCATAGATCTTCGATCCAGAGTGATGTATTCAACCCAGTCACTTGCTCAGACTGTCGTACTAGCAGTTTATATTGATAAAAAATTAAAAAAAAAAAAAATTTCTTAATTTTTTATAACATACTGGCAGCACTCATTGAGCACTAAATTATTAACCGTTGATTATCATAGATCTTCGATCCAGAGTGATGTATTCAACCCAGTCACTTGCTCAGACTGTCGTACTAGCAGTTGATATTGATAAAAATTAAAAAAAATAAAATATCCTAATTTTTTATCACATACTGGCAGCACTCATTGAGCACTAAATTATTAAGCGTTGATTATCATAGATCTTCGATCCAGAGTGATGTATTCAACCCAGTCACTTGCTCAGACTGTCAAACTAGCAGTTCTTATTAATAAAAAAATAAAAATAAATAATATTCCTATTGTTTTATCACATACTGGCAGCACTCATTGAGCACTAAATTATTAACCTTTGATTATCATAGATCTTCGATCGAGAGTGATATATTCAACCCTGTCACTTGCGCAGACTGTCAAACTAGCAGTTTTTATTAATAAAAAAATAAAAATAAATAATATTCCTAATTTTTTATCACATACTGGCAGCACTCATTGAGCACTAAATTATTAACCTATGATTATCATAGATCTTCGATCGAGAGTGATGTATTCAACCCTGTCACTTGCGCAGACTGTCAAACTAGCAGTTTTTATTAATAAAAAATAAAAAAATCCAAATGTTTTATCACATACTAGCAGCACTCATTGAGCACTAAATTATTAACCGTTGATTATCATAGATATTCGATCGAGAGTGATGTATTCAACCCTGTCACTTGCTCAGACTGTCAAACTAGCAGTTTATATTGATAAAAAATTAAAAAAAATCAAATTTCCTAATTTCTTATCACATAATGGCATCACTCATTGAGCACTAAATTATTAACCGTTGATTATCATAGATCTTCGATCTAGAGCGATGTATTTAAGCCGGTGACTTGCTCAGACTATCATACTAGCAGTTTTTAATGTTAAAAAATTTAAAAAAATAAAATTTCGTTACTTTTTTATCACATACTGGCAGCACTCATTGAGCACTAAATTATTAACCGTTGATTATCATAGATCTTCGATCCAGAGAGATGTATTCAACCCAGTCACTTGCTCAGACTGTCGTACTAGCAGTTTATATTGATAAAAAATAAAAAATCCAAATTTTTTATCACATACTGGCAGCACTCATTGAGCACTAAATTATTAACCGTTGATTATCATAGATCTTCGATCGAGAGTGATGTATTCAACCCTGTTACTTGCTCAGACTGTCAAACTAGCAGTTTTTATTAATAAAAAATAAAAAAATCCAAATGTTTTATCACATACTAGCAGCACTCATTGAGCACTAAATTATTAACCGTTGATTATCATAGATCTTCGATCCAGAGTGATGTATTCAACCCAGTCACTTGCTCAGACTGTCGTACTAGCAGTTTATATTGATAAAAAATTAAAAAAAACTAAATTTCCTAATTTTTTATCACATACTGGCAGCACTCATTGAGCACTAAATTATTAACCGTTGATTATCATAGATCTTCGATCCAGAGTGATGTATTTAACCCAGTCACTTGCTCAGACTGTCATACTAGCAGTTTATATTGATAAAAAAATAAAAAAATAAAATGTTCCTAATTTTTTATCACATACTGGCAGCACTCATTGAGCACTAAATTATTAACCGTTGATTATCATAGATCTTCGATCCAGAGTGATGTATTCAACCCAGTCACTTGCTCAGACTGTCATCCTAGCAGTTTTTATTGATAAAAAATAAAATATTATTATTTTCCAAAATTGTCATCAGATACTGCCAGCACTCATTAAGCACTAAATTCCCTATGCATTGCTTTAGTTCTATACCGCGTTAATATAGGCGTTTCAGGGAATACACTGCTAGCTTAATTAAAAGCTGGCAGTGTTCTAATTTTTCGCTAAACTATGAGAGCATTAAATTTCCGGTTTTGGCACTAAATTAGCACTAAATAAGCACTAATTGATGCACTTTATTTTAATCGATTCTGCTCACTTTGCCATGCTAGCTTAACAGACGTGAGAAAACTTGTCTGTTTTGATGTTTCTACGCGAATTATCTAACAAGTGTGCCATGAGTCGATTTGTTTAGTAGTACTACTACGACCTCTATATAAATTTGTTTTAAAAAGCAAGTTTACTTGCTTTAATTTGTGGGTAAGTAAAATAACCGTACCTATTTTTTACGTAACTTGTAAGTGTGACATTTTGACACCTGTTTTTTCACCCTGTATTAGATACAGAGTCGTCAAATTGAAAAATGACTTCAATATAAGACAGCTCATGAAGTCACTTTCCCAAGACACAGGGGTATTGACAGACAGACAGGCAGACGTACAGACGGACAACGAAGTGATCCTTAATGGGTTCTGTTTTTTTCCATTTGAGTTAAGAAACTTTATAAAGTAGAACGAAGATAAGATTGCAACTATAGAGTCTATCTAAATTAAAATGGTTCTTTAACGGTTTCTTTTAAAGGTTTTGTATTTCATTCGCCTTGTATAAATGGCTGTTATGAAAGCATCTTCTGGGAATCGCTCTGAGCGTACCAGACTCTGAAACAATTATGACTGAGCTCCCAAGCCCGTCTTCAACCCAAGCACTAGTTTATTTCTGTTTGGAATCCATAATAATGTAAGTGATTCTTAGTGTAGCAGCCAGGCCACAGTAGACTACGAAGTGCAGTAGCTTACAGCTTTATTAAGTCGCCGCTATAAGTAATTATTCTTAGCAGTTAGATAAAATGTTAGATGAGTTCGTCGATCTCTGACGAGTTTTGTACCTTGGTACAAATTATTTAAAAAAAACATCTACAATTTCAATATTTATCGACATTTTTATGTGGTACAAGTGGATAATATATTCTATTCACATATTTACTGAACTCGGCTTATTTTTCTAAACATAAACGCATAATCTATATACCTTTTTTTTATCACGCAGGTAAAAAATCTTTTTAAAGACAACGGCGCCTTTAAGAGCCACACCGCCGAACGGACCTCACACCTGGCTCCCGCAAGTCTTACGGACCCCCCAGTGGCTGACCATCGAGGACCCCGCAACTCTTACGGGCGCTTTACAGCATAATATCCGCTAAAAAGTCCTGCGAATACCTTCTACGCTGCTTAATGCGAAGCTGCGGGGTCCCCGTTAGGGATTCTACCACGGCATGATAGTCTATATACCTGCAATAAATTCGTTAATATTTATGACAACATAATAATCTGATGATTATTTTCTCTACCCTTAATATTTTACTTGTAATAACCAACCTACTGTCTAACAATTGCACTGTTCGCAAATACTACTCTCATTTGTTTGCAGGGCACGTATGAAAAAGTGAATGCGACAAAAAATGTTATTACGCTCTGTTGATTTATGTTAGAGGGTTATAAATAGTATTTTTTCTTCGAATTTTAACAACTTTTTTAGTACTAATAGTTGACAATTAGAAGAGATTCTGATTGGGTGATTAATATGTGAAATTGTCTTGTAAATACAATGCTGCTGCAGGACTTTTTTGTTAAAGCGAAATCTGACTCTTTATTTTATTTATCTACTAGTGGCCCGCCCTCGCTTTGCTTCGGTGTAGAGCTGAAGTGTAGACTACAGTTTTTGTTCTCAGGCTTGTATTATATATAATGACATTCATCTATGATTCTTCTTATACCTGCATGTAAAGTCTCAGCCCGATCGGTTTAAAATTGACAAAGTTTCATACTAACTATCATTTCCTATTTTATCCCCTTGGGGGTAGAATTGATCAAAATCCTGTCTTAGCGGATGCCTACGTCATAACATCTACTTGCATGCCAAATTTCAGCTCGATCCGTCTAGTAGTTTGGGCTGTGCGTTGATAGATCACTATGTCAGTCAGTCACCTTTGAGTTTTATATATATTAAGAACCTTCTCTTTTCCTTTCTGAAGTCGGTAAAAACGATTCAAACAAAACCAAGATTTACTTAATAGTTAAGAGTTATTACTAAAGTATTCGAGCGAAGCCTCAGTCGAGTTATATTTCCCGAAAGTTTAAGCTGTGTCTTAAATGAAACCATTCCACTTGTAATGAGGCAAGATATTTTATAACTTGTTACTTATTCAAAGTGAAACTTGGGCTAGCTCATTTAGCGTTGAAAACTTTAAGTTTTTTAAGCCCTATCAACTTTGTTAACGAACAGTCTGAAAAAGCATTTTGGTTGGGCGTCATAATCTTACTGGTATGTCTACCAATAAAGTTGAGTCTGCTCTTTATTACATTACTATTCATTAACTGTATATAGCATACGCGCATGGATGGTGTTACATTGCATATGTTAGTAGAATTATTAACATATTATTTTATGGGCTTATTTGAGAAAACAATCGACTCGCCAGTATAAATTTCAAAACCCGTCCTCACGATTGAAATTTTTATGTTTTGTTATTTCAATTGCTTCCCTGACCAATCTTGGTATGTAGTCTAACAATCCCGTAAATAACTTATATTACTATAATGTTAGTGACCATGAAAGTTTAAAACAATATAAAGTCATTATTTTCGAGGAGTGCGTTATCCCTTCTTCCGACTGTTTTCAATTCTGTGTGTACATATCCAGTAAAATTATTGTGTACTCTGACATCACGTTTATTACTCATATAATATTACATTATGTAAATTAATCTCGCTTTCGTTTGTCACTGTAATCTGAATCAAAACTTATTACCTTTGTAATTGGATACAAATTTAATTAGCAAAAACAAACGTAGGCACATTTCTTTACATAACACAGATTTGTGAATTGTTCTCTTCATTTTCAATACGCAACGATTCACACGAATTAGGTAGGCAGCGCTAATGTGTTATACAATATTTAATTAACGACACCTCTTATTCAAACTTAGGGGAAAGCTCACAAATTATTATTTGAACAAGGGCTTTAAAGTGATTGCGAAAGGGAGTAAAAGCTTTCAGTCTTAACTTTGGAGATATATGGCATAATGGATGCCTTGCTATCATTCGCACTTAAAACCAGTGGGCATGAAATTATTTGCTAATAACATTAATAAAACGTTAAATATTTTAAAGCTGAATTTCGAGTTGAAAAAGGCGATTAAAGCAGTTAGGCAAGCAAAGAATAAATAGATACACACAGTGAAATGACATTGTCTCATTAGTCCAGTCAATGAAGGTTTTCACCTCTGCTTTCGTTGAATCTTCATCGATTTTCATGCAAATTGGTGAGTAGGTGCGAGATATCTTAAGAAACAAAAGTGACATATTGCCAACTTGCGCTTTTGTCCTGGGGGTAGATGCCACCCCTTCTCGAGGGTGAAAATTATTTTAATAAAAACAACTCCAGTAATCGATAGTGAGACAGATTCTAAGCATAATTTGTTATAAATACCTTTCTAATGAGCACTGTAAAAAGTTAATAGCATCAAAATTGAGCATGTAATGATAAAAATAAGATCACACTTTCGATTTCTTTTTGGAAAAAACAAAAATCCTTCACCGTTTCCAAAAAAAAACAAATTTACGGTTATCCCTAAAAGCCTTTTTTTATTCTAGCATAAGTGATGACCTCAAAAAATTTGCCCGGTTTAAAGGCCTTATTTTTTAAAAGATAATACGTTAAAGGGTCCCGGTTACATGGTTCTCGCAGTAAAAGTTAGGCTTTAAACGTCTCTATCTCGGTTATTTTACATTCTATAAAAATAAAATGAGGCTCACATCTTAACACACATACGCACACGCCCACACATATACACACGCACGCACACACAAAGACACGCACGCGCACACACATACACATGCACGCAACCATATACACATGCACGCAACCACATACACATGCACGCACACACACATATACACATGCACGCACACACACATACACCGGCTACATGAACATTCTTAAATATTGTTTAAAATTAAAAAAAAATCGAACTCATTTTTTCAGTCTAGGCTGTTACAAGCTCTTGTGAAAGTCAAACGCTACGCCATCGGTTCGTAAATCTACGACGGGAGACCTTGTACTGAGAAGAACCGGCAAGAAACTCAGCAAGGGCTATTTTTTTCTCCCTGTTTTGTTTCATACAGTGTCGTCAATTGAAAGATGACATCAAAAATTGAATACATGTGTTGATTTCAACTTCCATCACATTAATATTATTAATTAATTGTTTAATTAGAAAATAAAAATAAACTACTTATGGAAGAGCGGCGTCCCGAAAAGACTGAACTAGGGATACTAGGGTAACGGATAGAATACATATACCGATACAAATATAAGTATAATGCTCTAGAAATATATGTAAACATCCCTGACTTTGTACAAATGCTCGTATTCATCAAGATTTTCTTCCATATCGACTATTTTCGTCTATTCTATTTCGACTATTTAGTTTAAATCTAAAGAAATTTTTACTAGAAAAAATTCAATCTGCTGCCTGGTCCGCCTAGAATTTTTCTAGTTTTTGCAGTACATCAAGCAGTTAAATGCTTAGAAAATGAAACTATTTAGACTCAGTAAAAACAGTGGGATATTTGCGGCATATTATACAGGGTGTAAAAAATCCTATGACAAAGACTCAAACTAAGCATTCTGTACACCCAAACAAGTAATTTTACAAAATATTATAATACGTGGGAAAATTTTGTGTTTTTAAGTAAAAAAAAATACTTTTTTTTTCCAGTACGCAATATATAGCGCGGCGCGCTACTGTGGCGCTACGCAAAGAATGTGCCTGTGTGTATGTGTGTGCGTGTGTGTAAGTGCGCCGATCAAAAAGTTTCTAAATAACGTTTTGAAAATATTAATGTAAAAAATCTTGAAAATAAATTGTGACTTTGTCCTTCAATATCTCCATAACCAAAAATTTCCCAGGTATGGTCCAGAAGAAAAAAAATATCGTCATGATGTGGAAAATACGTGGCCTTCGACTTCGTTAAAGGTTTTTTTACACCCTGTATAGAAAAAATGTATTATTATCTTTGCTCCACTAAGTAAAATCAGGTATTAAGTAGTTTCCACTGGAAAAAAATCCAAAACGTATCAGTACCCTTAGCACGAACTGATATCGAATTCGTATCGTTTGCGAGTAAGAAATGCCATTGTCAAATGTGTACTGATTTTTAGTTCTCGTTACGTACTTTGTGCCACTGCTGTTCAAGTTGCCATACAAAATTTGACATTGACATTTCGGTTTGCAAACTATTCGAATTCGATAATGATTCGTGCTAGGGGTGCAGTACCTTACTCGAGAGGCTAATATCTACACGCAAACTCATTTACTCAAACTTTCAATCTAGATCTTTTGGCAAATGTATTTTTTGTATTAAACTCGATTAAACAGTATTTCATTAAATTTTGTAAGAAATAATTAATACCATTACTGACGGAGGCGCTGGGGGTGACATGTTTTTTATTTTGCAAATTAAATATTATTTAGGTATTTAAATAGTTTTAAGTAATATGGATTGTAAATTTTATACGTTATGTAGTCTTTTAGATTTTGTAATTTAAGTGTATATATTATTAATATACTCTCAGACAAACATACGAGGAGCTCGATGGCGTGGATGGTTAGCACGTTCGGCTGCGATTGTTGAAGTTAAGCAACTTTCGCAGTGGTCGGTCATTGGATGGGTGACCAAAAATCTTCTGTCTCGATTGCCTCCGTACTTCGGAAGGCACGTTAAGTCGTTGGTGCCGGCTGCATCTGCGGTTGCTAGCACCCACCCATCCGCACTGGGCCAGCGTGGTGGGTCATGTCCTAATCTCCCAGTTCCATCCATAGGGAAGGCTTGTGCCTCAGTAGTGGGGACATTAATAGACTGATGATGATGAAACTCCTAGACACATCTTTCGGCCCACCAAGTATTTCAAGGTTTGATTTGACAAGACAAAATTTAAGTACATTGACCACAAAGTTTTAACGCAGTTTTAAGCTCATTTAGTAACCATGTATTACGTGTGTGTGTGTGTGTGTTTTTTTTGTATATTATTATTGCTCAGCCTAACATATATTTTTGCTACAGACCGATGAAACTTAGATAGGCCGATAGATGTGTCTGTGGAGTGTATATACATAAATAATCTTCTTCTTCTTCATCATCGTCGTTTCGTCATGGCTGAGGGTCGTGACCTTTCAGGACAACACATTTGACCAACGATCTCCAGACCGTTCTGTGTTCTGCAAGGCGGATGGAGGCCTGCAAGTTGCCATTCTTAGTTTCTTTACCTATGTCCAACCACCGGGATGGAGACCTGCCCCTACTCCTCTTGCCTACTTACTTCTCCTCCTCCTTCCTTCTTCTTCCTTCTTCTTCCTTCTTCTTCTCTTGCTTCTTCTCCTCTTACTTTCCCACGACCAGAAGCTTTTCAAAATTATCTGGGCGTCTCCTTGCTACGTGAACGAAGTATTTTAGGAGGCGCTGCATGCAGACAGATGATAGACGTGTCTTGATACCCAGCTCCTTCAAG
Source organism: Chilo suppressalis (assembly GCA_902850365.2). Lineage (NCBI taxonomy): Eukaryota > Metazoa > Arthropoda > Insecta > Lepidoptera > Crambidae > Chilo > Chilo suppressalis. The sequence continues at coordinate 30,992,571 of OU963898.1, read as the reverse complement.
ATAGATGCATTAGTTCTTCGTGCGGTCCAAGGTATGTGTAGCATTCTGCGCCAATACCACATTTCAAATGCATCAATCCTGGAGACGCGTGCTTTCAAAGTCCAGCTCTCGGAAGCGTACAAGAAAATCGAGAAGACCAGGGCACGCATCAGCCGCACTTTAGTGGATTTCGTAATACATAAATAATAGGGGCATGGAGAGAAGTATTCTTGGATACAGAAGGAGTGACAAGAAGAGAGCTACCGACATCAGAAAACGCACAAAAATTGAGGATGTCATTCAAAAAAGTAGGCAACTCAAATGGAAGTGGGCAGGTCACGTCACAAGAGACGAAATAGGGAAGTGGACAAGGAAGACCACGGAAAGGATCCCCAGAATGAACACTTACCGTAAACGTGGACGACAGCTGAAAAGATGGTCAGATGACATAAGAAGGGTAGCTGGCCCGCTATGGCTGAGGTTAGCAAGGGATAGATCGGGGTGGAAAAGGCTGGAGGAGGCCTATGTGTCTGCAGGACACGCTGAATTATAAGTGAAGGTTAATGATGTGTATTTTACGAAATTATCAGCAATAAAGGCTTTTGTATTTGTATAAATAATAGGTACCCTATTTATATTAAAAACTTATCAAAGTTCGATAATAGCAAGTATTTTCCATGAACTATTTAAATAGATTATAAAAATTCAAGGCGCGATTCTAATTAATACCAACCAAGGTTATCGAATTAAATTTATTATTCAGACCGTATCGCCGCAGAATAAAGAACTAAGAGACATTTCGGAATACATTTACATTTATCTCAATTTATTTTCAGTAGCTATTGAAATAAGTTTCCTTGCGTATTGCTTTTTTGAATAAAGAAAGGATTTTCCGTTTACGCGTGTCACAATATCCTATCAACTAGCAAACCAGTGAACAAAATGGTCACCAAAAAAAAAAAAAAATTTGAGAACTTCGGAGATTTTGTGTGGTTTGGTTTGAAATAGAAATCACGTGATTTCTCGGAAACCGGAAGTGCTACGTTACTCACATCCGGTTTGTAGTCTTATCAGACTATTGTCAACTTATAACTTAAACATTCTCTTTATCTATCTCTTACGGTTTGGCCGCTGAAATAGCACCACGGACGGACGGACGGACGGGTTTGTCTAATAGATAGGAGATATAAGCCCGCATTGTAATCACATGAGTAAAAAAACCTACAGTGGTGTAAGTGGTGAAAAAAAGTTACAATAGGGATGATGATTATTTTTTTTTTTTCGTTTATCAGGTAGATTATCAAAAAGTGTTAGACAAGTAGTTTTTCTTTTTTCACATAATATAAACATTGCAGAGATATATTCATTTGAAAAGTCGCATGACGTCACGTTTGAGTACACTTTTTAGTCAAAATTCACTAAAAAGTGACGTCACCAGCCCCTACTCCCCAACTTTGACGCGCTATAACTTTGTCATTTTTTTGGTTGATTGCCCAAATAAAATATACGTGTCCATTATTTTTTGATCATCTAACTGACGGACTTAATAGAATTTCGTTTACTGTACCTCGTCATCACCCCTATTCAATTGATAGTAGATAATAATAATAATAATCTTTATTAAGACCAGCATATAAGTAACATTACGTCTTATAAACTTTAGACACCATATATGGGCTTAAGAATATGAAAGACAAACTTTAGCATCTGCTGCCGAACTAGGATTTTCATCCTGTATTTCAGCATACAGAGTGCCTCAATCCTCAGGTTAGATAGGTGGACCAGGGCTTGTAACCGGTTTCGAAAATACCGGTAAATAAAGGTTAATACTGGTTTTTAGTAAAGGTTTCGTTCGGAGCGTATCCGAAATGAAAGCGGTACCTAAAACCTTAATAAACCGGTTTAATCCAGAGCGACACGTGCACGCGTCGGTATCGCTTGAAGTTTGTTTTGTTTCAACTAATCAAGTCACAACTTGTTAATTCTCAGTGATTGATGCATTTATTGACACGTTTGCTACCGTCTAGTGAGTCAAGTTATTCATTTTGTAGTTGTGTACTGACACACTTCTTCACTCACTTGCTCTGTAGTTGGAAATTAAATGACATAAAATCATTATAAATTTGAATTGAAACGGGGAAGGCGATGCCGTCAGTAAGAGCGAAATGAAACCCTTTAAAAACCGCTAATTTGATTCAAAACCTATTTGATTTCGCTTTTTAGGAAAACCGGTTTTTTTAAGGTTAAGGTAGAGCCAAACCTAAATAAAACACTCCTAATGTACTTGATACTGATTTAGGTTTGAAAATTAACCGGTAAACAAGCCCTGCTCTATAACACAGAATTCAATATTGTTATATTGAGTGCAAATGCAGCGTGTTTGAATGTCCAACTGTAATCAATAAAAAGCTAATTATTGTCATGTACCACAATTTAAGCGGATCACTCTTTGCCCTCGAGTGCCGTATCTTCTGCTATATAAATATACTCATATAGTAATATTATATTTATAAAAAACTAGTGGCCCGGCCTCGCTTCGCTTCGGTGTAGAGCTAAGGTGTAGACTACAGTCTTTTTTCTCAGGCTTGTATTATACATAATGACATTCATCTATGATTCTTCTTATACCTGCATGCAAAGTCTCAGCCGGATCGGTTTAAAATTGACAAAGTTTCGTACAAACTTTCATTCCCTATTTTATCTTCTTGTAGGTAGAATTGATCAAAATCCTTTCTTAGCGGATGCCTACATCATAACATCTACCTGCAGCCCAAATTTCAGCCCGATCCGTCCAGTGGTTTGGGCTGTGCGTTGATAGATCACTATGTCAGTCAGTCACCTTTGAGTTTTATATATATAACTAGCTGACCCAGCGAACTTCGTACCGCCCTAAAATAATAGGGGTTGCCCAGCGGACAAAATTGTGAATCTAAACCATTCTCAGATCCCCTTGAACACACACAAAAAATTTCATCAAAATCGGTCCAGTCGCTTAAGAGAAGTTCAGTGACATACACACTCACAGAAGAATTATATATATAAAGATATATATATATATATATAGAAGATATATCTGGCTGATAGTTTGTCATATTAAAAGTCAAATAAACTAAGTAAGTTTGGACGGAATGTACTGCATCATCAAAATATTTTTTTAATTTCTTCACAAAGTAACTGAGAAAATTTTAACAAAGTGACAATTTTAACAAGAAAAAACTAACAAAGTGCGTTACTCCATTCAGTGTCAGACAATATGAAACAACGTATACACAAAGTGGTAGCAAATATAGGGGATTTCCACAGAGTAATTGAAGTTTCCACAGTTGCTCTTGCATGTTTAATGCCTGCAGCCTCTCAGAGGCCATTTGACGGACGTTTGAAGCGGCTACGGTCAAGAAACCAGCGAAATTAGAGAACGAAAGTATAATATTTTTTATTTCTTCTACAATAATAAAATGTTAAATATGCCCTGCGAGGAGCTCGATGGCGCAGGTGGTAAGCGCGTTTGGCTGCGATCGATGAAGTTAAGCAACTTTCGCAGTGGTCGGTCATTGGATGGGTGACCAAAAATTACTATCTCGAGCTCCTCCGTGCTTTGGAAGGCACGTTAAGCCGTTGGTCCCGGCTGCATCTGCAGTCGTTAGCACCGGCCAATCCGCACTGGGCCCGCGTGGTGGCTCATGGCCCAATCTCCCTATTCCATCCATAGGGAAGGCCTGTGCCCCAGCAGTGGGGACATTAATAGGCTGATGATGATGATGAAATATGCCCTGAACTATGGCAGGAACTAGCACCCAGTCGCGAATGCGCCGCCGCGCCGCAACGACGACCGAACGGTGTGAATTGTTTTCTATGCAGTTAGCCGTGCTTAAACGTGCGTTTTGTATTGTAAATATTTGATTTAATTAAGTAGATACCTACATAATTTAGTATGGAAAAGAACAAACGACGATCAATATCGTACAACAGCACAATTGCTGTTTTTGGTTGCTTGAACTCTTCAATAACACACCCAGAGATATCATTTTTTAAATTACCTGAAATATTGGAAAGGTGTCTTACCTTTATAGAATATTTTTATATACCTATGTACTAGTACGTTATTTTTTTCTTATAATATTTAGGTATTTCGGTTTTTCCATCGGGCAAAATATCTGGAATAATATATAAATAAGTGGTTAGGATGAAAAAAGAGACAAACGAGTAATCTACCTACACTCGCGTTAAAAACAAAACTACATAAAATACTGTAGGCTGGCGGCCCTACCGCGTGCCAACGCAGCGCTCGGTGTAGGCATTTATTTTCAAGGACAGGGCGGAGTCACAATACTGTATAGATAATATTACCGTGCTTATACCGTGTTATATTTACTGTACGGAAGCGGCCCAAAAATATCTACTACATATTGTCACAAACGCTCGAAAGAGAACCGCGAAAGTGCTAGAGATCGAATGTGCCAGAGCACCGTGGGTCGCGATAGAGGTCATGTAATGCAGCTGATTCTTAAATGCGCCTTATGCAGTGCGGCGTGAGGGAGAAAGTGCAACGACATCAGCACTTGTTTACAAGTTATGCGCGTTACCTGCGTAGGTATAAGTAGGTACTTCGTACTCGCGGGTGCTAGGTAATAAAATTCTCAATTTAACAGGTACTTTCTAGAATGCGTCGATCGGCGTATTGTATAAGCGCGATTGACGCCGCGCAGAGACAGTTGAGTTTCAACAGCGATTTCGGAGCGAAATCAAAGGCGATCAAAGTGCAACAAAAGTGTTCAAGTGAGATTGTTTAGAGACCTGTATAGTGAAATACAGTGTTTAGTGAGTGTTTTGTAATTAACATTGTGTGTTAATTGTGTGAACTGTGTGGTGAATAAAGAACTGTCAAGCGTGAACTGGCATACAATTTCGAACCCCATGCCGACATGTAACAATATGGTAGATATGCTCATCGCTACACACACACATTGACTGCTTTAATGCAATCTGACATTAGAGTTAAACATTACGCGTCATGTTACATATTCTTTGCGTGGTCTATTTGGATTGCTCCATTTAGGCGTTAAAATTAAAGATACGTCAAAATCAAAGATTATGACGTTTCTAATCCGGAACCAATGGAAGAACGACATCCTTCGCAACATCAGTGTCAACAATACAATAAATTGGGACTGTGGGTTTACCTATAATGCGAAGAGATGGCGCTGCCTTGCAGCTTAAGAATAGCTGGAAGGAATTTCGACGCGGTCCGTGAGGGCCGCGGTAGCATAATTGGTCAGTGCATTCGCCCGGATTGCGAAGGGTGCGGGTTCGAGTCCCGTCTGCTGCCTGGTCCGCGTGGAATTTTTTCTAGTTATATTTTCTTTAGATTTAAACATCAAGCAGTTACATGCTTTAAAAATAATAAAAATTATAAATTGGGACTGTTTTGAATAAAACTTAGATTTTTAACCGACCCAAAGATCAAAGGCGAGGTCTAAATTGAAACATTAAATAGATTTTCGTTTCTGATCGGTAATAATACGTATTTTAATATTGACCCGCCTGACTTCTAAATCATGAACCATATATAATTTTTTACTTTTTAGTTCTATTTTCGATTTTGAAGTCGGTTTTTTTTTTGTTTAATTTTCTTTAAGTATATATATTTCCAATACTTACAACAATTAACCTAGCCCCAAAGTAAGCACTGTAAGGCTGGGATACTAGGGATAGAATACATATACTGTACATATCTTTATATATATAATTCTTCTGTGAGTGTGTATGTCACTGAACTTCTCTTAAACGACTGGACCGATTCTGATGAAATTTTTTGTGTGTGTTCAAGGGGATCTGAGAATGGTTTAGATTCACAATTTTGTCCGCTGGACAACCCCTATTTTTTTAGGGCGGTACGAAGTTCTCTGGGTCAGCTAGTATGAGTATATTTATATAGCAATAAATATTAAACATCCATGACTGGAGTACAAATGCTCGTATTCTGCCCCCACCGGGATTCGAACCCGGGACCTCTCGAGTCGGCGACACCATGAAACCCGGCGTACAAACCACTCGGCCACGGTGGTCGTCATATTGTGTTTTGTTTTCATAACTTTGCAGTACAAATGTTTTCCTATTTCACACAATTTACGTCTGAATTTAAATATTTTTCTTTCCTTCATTAATAAACACTCACTTTGATTATGTTTTTATTTATTTTTAAGCATTTAACTGCTAGATGTTTAAATCTAAAGAAAAGTTTACTAGAAAAAAAATCCACGAGGACCAGGCAGCGGACGGGACTCGAACCCGCACCCTTCGCAATCCGGGCGAATGCATTGACCATTATGCTACCACGGTCCTATTCGCCGCGTCGAAATTTTCCTAGCCTTAAGCTGCAAGGCAGCGCCATCTTTTCGCATTGTAGGTAACCCACAATCTTTTTCTAGTTAAATGCTTAAAAATAAATAAAAACATAACTATAATTGCTATTTCTTCTTTCAAATGTTTAATACTTGAAAAAGTATTCATTTGACATTGTGGGTTACCTACAATGCGAAGAGATGGCTCTGCCTTGCAGCTTAAGGCTAGGAAAATTTCGACCCGGCGAATAGGGCCGCGGTAGCATAATGGTCAGTGCATTCGCCCGAATTGCGAAGGGTGCGGGTTCGAGTCCCGTCCGCTGCCTGGACCGCGTGGATTTTTTTTCTAGTAAACTCACTTTGTCTTTAATTTAAAACTAAAAAGGAAATCAGCGTATATTGAATAATAACATTTGCTTCAACAGAAATTACTGCCATCGTTTTTATATTCGAAATAGGCAGGGCTGCCATCCGTCCGGATTTCCCCGGATTTGTCCTAGTTTACGGGGCGTCCGGGGAGCGTCCGGGCGGGGTTTTATTTGTAGTCCGGGTTAAAAAATTACGGCAACGCATGAGTGGCCCTTGGTGCTGCAAGTTCCATGGGCAGCAGTGACCACTTATTATGAGGTAGACTGCTAGCTCTTTTGCCTAGATCAATATAAGAAAGTTGATTTGTGACATTTTTAACTGTTTTTTTTTTGGTCTGTCCGGGTTCTGGGCTCCAAAATCCGGGGTTATCAGGCGTCTTATCCTGGTTGCCACATTTTAGAGATGGCAGCCCTAGAAATAGGCAATTTAGACTTGTTGATTTAGTTACACAAACAACATTTATTTTCAATGATGATAGGTACGCAAATATTATGTTCAAATAAAAATCAACTAATGGCTAGTCAGATTTGGATACGTATAGGGTTCGAACACTTGTTTATGATTTAAACATTTATTACGTCGAGCAAGAAAACCTCGTGAAATTCTTTGCCTTGTATATTTTTATCATTTGTCGTGGTAGCGGTACAAATATACCGTATATAACAATATATTGCTGTCTACCTGTTATACGTATTATAACGTACCTGTATAGGCCCAAACAAGACCTTCATCAGGCGTTTCCTATACATGGAATGGGGAGATTGGGCCATGACCCACCACGCGGGCCCAGTGCGGATTGGCAGGTGCTGACGACTGCAGATGCAGCCGGGACCAACAGCTAAACGCGCCTACCGAAGCTCAGAAGAACTCCAGAAAGACGATTTTTGGTCATCCATCCAATGACCGACCATTGCCAAAGGTGCTTCACTTCAACGATCGCAGCCGAACGCGCTAACCACCTGTGCCAACGAGCATAATCTTGACAGCCCCATAATCCTAACTTATCCTCAAAGTCTCTTTGAGTATTAAGAAGCGCCCTCTACCGGACGTATTTTTTAATTTTAATTTTTTTATAGAGAGGTCCGACAAATGACTCCACCCCACCTGATGTTAAGTGAAGGTGAAGTCCAGACGTGAAGATAGCTGATACAGCAGTTCTACCTGCCACACCAGCCATCTTCATGCCACGTATGAACACATTGGCTCCTTCCATACAAGATTTGACAACGATACGATTAAGAATCTGTCAAAGTTCATGCTTGGGTCTTGTTCCTGATATAACAGATTGCTGACAGACGCTAGCAGCAAAAAAAAATAGTGTGCACGGACAACACATCTGAAGTGAAACTTCTTTTCTTAAACAGCCTAACATTAGGCGGTGCAAAAGGCATAGGGCAGTGTTTCCTAACCAAAAGGCATAGGGCAGTGTTTCAAAAGGCAAAAGGCATAGGGCAGTGTTTCCTAACCAAAAGGCATAGGGCAGTGTTTCAAAAGGCAAAAGGCATAGGGCAGTGTTTCCTAACCAAAAGGCATAGGGCAGTGTTTCAAAAGGCAAAAGGCATAGGGCAGTGTTTCCTAACCAAAAGGCATAGGGCAGTGTTTCAAAAGGCAAAAGGCATAGGGCAGTGTTTCCTAACCAAAAGGCATAGGGCAGTGTTTCAAAAGGCAAAAGGCATAGGGCAGTGTTTCCTAACCAAAAGGCATAGGGCAGTGTTTCAAAAGTCAAAAGGCATAGGGCAGTGTTTCCTAACCAAAAGGCATAGGGCAGTGTTTCAAAAGGCAAAAGGCATAGGGCAGTGTTTCCTAACCAAAAGGCATAGGGCAGTGTTTCAAAAGGCAAAAGGCATAGGGCAGTGTTTCCTAACCAAAAGGCATAGGGCAGTGTTTCAAAAGGCAAAAGGCATAGGGCAGTGTTTCCTAACCAAAAGGCATAGGGCAGTGTTTCAAAAGGCAAAAGGCATAGGGCAGTGTTTCCTAACCAAAAGGCATAGGGCAGTGTTTCAAAAGGCAAAAGGCATAGGGCAGTGTTTCCTAACCAAAAGGCATAGGGCAGTGTTTCAAAAGGCAAAAGGCATAGGGCAGTGTTTCCTAACCAAAAGGCATAGGGCAGTGTTTCAAAAGGCAAAAGGCATAGGGCAGTGTTTCCTAACCAAAAGGCATAGGGCAGTGTTTCAAAAGGCAAAAGGCATAGGGCAGTGTTTCCTAACCAAAAGGCATAGGGCAGTGTTTCAAAAGGCAAAAGGCATAGGGCAGTGTTTCCTAACCAAAAGGCATAGGGCAGTGTTTCAAAAGGCAAAAGGCATAGGGCAGTGTTTCCTAACCAAAAGGCATAGGGCAGTGTTTCAAAAGGCAAAAGGCATAGGGCAGTGTTTCCTAACCAAAAGGCATAGGGCAGTGTTTCAAAAGGCAAAAGGCATAGGGCAGTGTTTCCTAACCAAAAGGCATAGGGCAGTGTTTCAAAAGGCAAAAGGCATAGGGCAGTGTTTCCTAACCAAAAGGCATAGGGCAGTGTTTCAAAAGGCAAAAGGCATAGGGCAGTGTTTCCTAACCAAAAGGCATAGGGCAGTGTTTCCTAACCTTTCCAATACTGCTACCCCTGTAACCTATTAGGGAAACAGATTTTACCCCGACTTTAAAATGTTATCATCAGTCCAAGAAATTCCAATTTGGCCGCTACATCTTCGTCTCTACTATGTCATTATCAGGAAATAATCTCGCCCCTCTTCCCACTATTATAGTGTCTGGCATCCACAAATCAGGAAGGGAACCAGTTGAAAACCAGCGTCAGTGCAAACTGACTCATGCTGAACTGGATCCTTTGCGGTCCAGCTGTGGATATATGTAATATATGTAATTTAGTGTATATATATATATATATATATATATATGTATATATGTGTATGTGTATACATATATGTACATATATGTATGTGTGTGTGTATAAATTTAACCTTTTGTATGTATCCGCGTCTGTTCCGAATAAATGTTTTTCATTTCATTTCATTTCATTTCACTATTGCATTCTCTACTTATTAGTATTATTTAGATTTGACCAAATAATTAGGTTCTTTGTTACCCCCGAAGTATGGCTGATTTACCCCCGGAGGGGTAATTACCCCCAGGTTCGAAACCCAGGGCATAGGGTAATGGAGCAGTGCACGCATCACTCATATAATATACGTGTGTGTGTGTGATGCGCGCGCAGCTCTTCTTTTTTTCCCCCCTCTTCTTTTTGTGTATACGAAGGCAAAGAGCTAAGCCTACACAGCCTCTTAGATTAAGTTTTTTGTTTTAATATTAATAAAATGTTAATAACTTATCTTATTTGTATATTAAGCGATTGCCTTGTGTCTCCGTCCTTTGATGTCCAAATTAGGTCCCTCCAGAATATCAGCGTTGCAGCGGCAATACATTTTTGCCGTTGCAACATTATGCTGAGGTGGGGCCTAGTTGACGATGGACCTTTTGTTTTATGTGTATTTATTGTAATTGTTAATGTATGTCGTCAAAAAATGTTTTTCTTTTCTTTCTTTTTTTCTTTCTTCCCTACGAGATATATATATATATATATATATATATATATATATACGTGTGGTGTGTGTGTTAGGCTCGTGACGCATTCCCGTTGGATATTTTTACACTCCGACCGAAAAGAAGTTTCATTAAATAAAATCGTTCATGCACGGAACCCTTTAAGGAGAGAGAGCTTTAACTCTTTACGGTTTTATTTGCTTCGATACGATGATATTGATAAATATTTAATCATGTGAGTTCTTATCTGGAAATAAAATGTTTGCTGAAGCCACGTAACATATTATATATATAGCTATATTATTATGTTCTGTATATTTACTCTCCAAGTTTCAGTAACAGTAATTGATGTTGATTTTCGGCTTTCTAATGTTTACCAATTTATTTGATTTATAATTGAAAAGCCCCCTCATGTTGGCCAAGCGCAGACCGATACCAACGTATAGACATTATATTTGTCTTGCCGTGTGATCGCTAGGTGTTGCTTGCCTAATTTGCCGAGTAAAGGGAAGCGCCAACGTGTAAAGACTTCATTTAGTGTCGCTCGGCAACATTTTCCTCATGGCCTCTATAATAATTGATAACGCACCAACGTATAGGCATTTTTTTTGAGTGTATATGCTGTTGGTCGCAGATGACCTTTACAGCGTCACCGGGTTTGGGGACGGCGAGATCCTAAGGGGACCTCAAGCCGAGAATTGGCGAGTGTGTCTAGAGATATTCCAGGCGGATGGCATCTCCCCACGGAGGGAGTCTCCTCTCCGTCTGGAGCCTCTAGACCACTATCTATGAGGAGGTCGGCTCAACTAGAGGGCGTCTCTGAGACTCGGACCTCGGCTCTAGTTAGCTGTTGTCGTGGGGGTCGTATGGGCAGCTTCACAAAGCTCGTTTACATTGGCCACTTGCATTGGCGACCTCCGTGGTCGAGTGGTTCGTGCGCCGAGTTTCATGGTGTCGCCGACTCGAGAGATCCCGGGTTCGAATCCCGGTGGGGGGCAGATGTTTGTGTGATGAATACGAGCATTTGTACTCCAGTCATGGATGTTTAATATGTATTTCTATATAAATATACTTATATATGTACATCATTAATGTATTCTATCCGTTACCCTAGCATCCCATAACACAAGCCTTATAGTGCTTACTTTGGGGCTAGGCTAATTGGTGTGAATGTTGGAAATATTTATTGAAGTTATACTTCTTTAGCCGCGTTATGAAAAAATTATGAGAGTGAAATTTTAAGATGCTCGCGCATCACTGTAACACAAAAGTAACATAATGATGTTAGCCGCGGGCGCGTTATGAAAAAATGATGAGAGTGAAATTTTAAGATGCGCGCGCAACACTGTAACAGAAAAGTAACACCATGAAGTCGGCCGCTAAACCGCACATTACTCGTAAGTCTCGAAAAAAAGCTTCCAACAAAATAGTAATAGGATCTCTTAGTCGCACATGTTGGGACGCTCGTCGCCTCTGATCACTGTTTTCATATTTATAATATTTATCCACATGTTTCTAGTTTCTATATTCTTAACACGTGTTATAATGTTATACAAATGCGAAATTTATATGTGCTAATAAATTTTATTCAGTAGTGATTTAAATTGAATATTTTGATTATTTATTAAATTTTTCAAATTAAAACTGAACTTTATTTACTGCGTTGACTATCCTTTTCCAATCCTTTTATTATCTTATTGTAATTAATTATCTGCATGCAATTAAAAACTATTTTTTAATAATTAAGTACACGCACCCATATTTATTATTATTATTTATTTATTGGTCTTCTTCGAACTTGCCCAACGTATAGACACTTGCCTTGTATCAGTTTGTCTACGGTCGCGTTGGGTTGAGCTCGGCCAACATGTAAATGTGTATCATGATCACCAGCCATTTTTTTTTTTTGTGACGAGGGGAAATGCAGTTACGCACCATACCGTGACGCTGACTAGGCGCACGGCGTGTGTGGGACTCGCCGGCACGGAAAACAGTGCCGACCCTACTCAAGCAGGACCAGTGCGTAAGGCCACACTGATCCTACTCCACTAAAACCCCCCGGTACCCTCCTACGCCCATTTGGGGGCGTCTCGGGGCCGACGCACCTGCGTGCGCCACAACTCCGAGCCCGCCCCCGGGCAGGCCCGGCCCAACGAGTGGACCGGGCGACGCGCCTCAGGGGGACTGCGCTAGGGTACTAGGCAGTCCCCAGACGTGGTGGCCTATGCCAGAGCGGCACCTAGGGCGCGCGGCTGGTCAGGCCGCGCCCAGGCCACCTTAGGGCCGTCGAAGACCGGCAGTCACAGCTGCCTGCCTTCTTCGGCCCACCCGTCTACGCCGGAGAGGGGCGGCTAGAGCGTCCTCCTCCCGCTCCCTCTCCGCTGCCTCCTTCTGCGCCATCACAGATTCGCAGAAGGAGGCGGCAGCCCTCCAGGCTCTCTCGCTACCAAGCATGGCTCTTACCATGCTTATCAACGTGTGCCTCCACCCATCGGCGCAGAGCCTCCCCCTGCGCCTCGGTGCGAACCCGTTCTACCTCCTCTAGAACGGGTCGCTCGCCCCGCTCTCTCGCCGCGACCCGGTGTTGATGCACCTGGGACAAAACCAGGGCATCAACCTCCCACGGGAGCGTACCTGCTAGGACGCAGGCAGCCCCGTGGCTGACGGTGCGGTAAGCCCGCACGGCCCGGGTCGCGATGACCCTCTGCGGTCTTCGCAAGAGGGCCCTCGTGCGGGACGAGAGGCACTCCGCCCAGACCGGGGCCCCGTACAGCGCCATCGACTTTATCACGGAGTGATAAAGCCGACGGCACTTCGCCTTTGGCCCGCCCACATTGGGGAGGAGGCGACCGAGTCCGGCTGCGACGCCGCACAGCCGGGGAGCGAGGAGCCTTAAATGCTCCTCCCAGCTCCATCGGGGGTCTAGGGTCAGGCCGAGATACTTAAGATGCATCTCGACCGGAACTCACACCCCCTCTACCCGGGCACGGAGCCCCGGCGGGGTCCTGCGTCTGGGACCGTGGAAGGCCATGGCCCTCGTCTTTTCGAGGGCCACTTCCAGTCCCAGGAGGCGGATGCGTCGGACGACCATGGAGGTGCCGACCGACGCAAGGCGGACCGCCTCCTCCCACCCCCTCGCTCTCGCCGCTACAAGGGTGTCGTCCGCAAAGCAGACGACATCCATGCGCGGCAAGAGCTCACCCCGCAGGACCCAGTTGTACCCCAGGTTCCATAGGAATCCATAGTTCCTAATACGGAACCCTGGGGTACGCCTGCCTTCACTGGCCACGATTGGACTCGGCCCTCCGCATCCTCGTACAGGACTGACCTGTCTCGCAGGTAGTCCCGGACGAGGGTGCGGAGGTAGAGGGGCACTCGGTGGAACTCGAGCGCCGCCTCTATGCACTCGTGGGGGATGGTGTTGAAGGCATTCGCGATGTCCAAGGACACCGCGATCACCACCTCCCCCCGAGCTGTGGCCGCCTCAGTCCACCTCTTGAGACGGCCAACCGCGTCCATCGTGGACCGGCTGGTTCGGAAGCCGTACTGGCATTCCGCCAGGTCCGGCCCCTCACCCTCGATGTGCTCGATAATCCGGGAGGCGAGAATCTTCTCAAAAGCCTTCCCGGACTCATCGAGCAACACCACCGGCCGGTAGCCCGCTGGGGAGTCTGCCGGGCGGCCTTCCTTGCGGAGAAGGCAGAGCCGCCCCACTCTCCAGCGCCTGGGAAAGCGACCCGTCGCGATGCATGTGTCTAACACCGCGCGGAATCGCTCTCTCAGGGGGCCCAAGGCAATGGCCATTACCTTGGCCGGGGCCCCGTCCGGCCCCGGAGCTTTATTGCGGCTCCGGAGCCGGTCCCTCACCGTGTCTAGTTCTCCATCAGACACGGGGGGGCCAGCTGCCCACGCCCCCGGAGCAGAACCGGGGGGCAGCATCCTGGGGGGTTCGAAGGGCCCGGGGTCTGGGAAAAGTGTCCCCAGCACCCTCCTCACCAGCGCGGGCTCCATACCGGACGTGGAGGGGGCCGCCGAAGCGAACTTCCCCCTCACCGTCCGGTACGGCCTCCCCCAGGGGTCGCTGTCCAGGATGGCCAGAAACTCATTCCAGGCAGCGACCTTGGCCCTGCATATGGCGATACGCAGGGCCGTGTGGGCCTCGTTGTACGCCCGGCGGAGGACCTCTTCTTCACCGGGCGCTCGTCTGGCGCGCCTACGACATCGTTGGTAGGCGCGCCTGGCCCCCATACTGGCGGCACGCAGGATCGTGAGCTCCTGCGTCCACCAGTATGCCTGCCCACTCCTCCGTGGGCCAACCCGCGCCCTCGGCATGGCGGCGCTGCAGACGACGTTGATGTCGTCCGCGAAAAGGTCCGCTATGCCGTCGGCATCCCCCGCGACGGCGTCGGGGACCCCTGCCCAGGCCCGCACCGTCGCCGCCTCCTCCGCCACATCCGGCTGGAGGCGTGCGAGCGCCCATCGTTTGAACGACGAGCCACCCGCACGTGGGCCCACTTGGGCCCTTGGGGATGCCGTGGAGACCTCGTATCGGACGTAACGGTGGTCCGATAGGGTCTCCACATCCGCCTCCACCCGCCAGCCCCGGATACGGGCCGCGAGCGGCGGGGTGGCGAAGGACACGTCAATGAGTGACGTGCCCTGCCACCGGACGCAGGTAGGGGTGGTTCCTCGGTTGAGGATCTGGAGACCCAGGGCGAACACCCAGGCCTCCAGAATACCACCCCTGACGTCAGTGCGGGGGGACCCCCACGCGGTCGCTTTCGCGTTGAGGTCCCCGGCCACCAGCACCTGACGAGCAGCTTCAACCGCAGCGAGGAACCGTTCGAAATCGGCCCTGCTGCAGTTGGGGGAAAAGTAGGTGGAGACCACCACCACCTCTCCCCATCGTGCCGCCACATAACCCTCCCCCCTCTCCACCAGCAGGGGGGGAGGGCCCGTACTCGCCGCCACGATGGCAGCGGAGCCATCCGCAGCCCCCATCCACTTGTCGGACGGGGGGATACGGTGCGGCTCTGAGACCACCGCAAGGTCGACCCCCCACTCCGCCATCGTCTGGCACAGGAGATCCTGTGCCCCGGCGGAGTGGTTGAGGTTGGCCTGGAGCAGTTTCCCCAATGTCCTACTGGACATCGTTGACGGACATTGGGGTCACTGCTGGGGTCGCCTCTGGCGTGGCGCGGGGGGCCGCCTCTGGTGCGGCACGAGGAGCCGCTGCCGGTTTCGGCAGGCGGCCCTTGACGGGAGGGGGCTTGCAACTAGCCCCCACCATTCGGTGCCCGGCTGGCAGGCCCCTGTCAGCGCACACCGCACAGTGCGGTGGGGCCTTGCAGGCCTTGGCTACGTGCCCCTCTTTACCGCAGCGATAGCAAAGGTTGCTGCGGTCTTTGCTAGAGGGGCACTTGGCCGCTGGATGCCCCAGTGCCAAGCACCTATGGCACCTCATGGGCCGTGGCTCCAGTAGCCGGACAGTGGCTGCACTCCAGCCTACCTTCAGTTTGCCGTCCTTGACCAAGCTGGCCACGGCCTCAACGGGGCAGGAGGCAATTGCCGAGCTAGCCCCCCTGGCGCCGGAGGATATTGCCCCCACCCTGATAGTATTGGGGGGGCAACCGGCTTTGTCAGCCAGAGCCGCCCGCACTTCTTCGGGCGTTGCGGTGTCATCAAGGCCCGACACCCTGACGTCTGCCGATTTTGTTGGGCGGGTCACCTTGGCGGTATCGCCCAAGGCCTCGCCCACCTTTGCCGCCAGAGTGTCGGCCTGGGCCACCGTTGTTCCGGACGGGAGCTCGATAATTCTCGCTCCCGTCACCGTAGTCCGGAACTTCGACGGGCCGATGCCCAGTTCGTCCATGTCTATGGACGCCTTGGCCTTGGTCAGGGCGTCCTTGTAAGTGGCCCCCTGAGCCACCGCCTCCGGCTTGAGAGCCACTACCACCGCCAGGGTCTTGGGCGCCTTTGGCACCTTGGGGCCCTTTGGCCCTTGTGGACCCTTGGCAGTCTTTTTGCCCTTCTGGGTTGCTGCCGGTGCTGGCTCTGCCTTTTTGGGCTTTTTGCCTTTTAGGCAACGGTCACCCAGGCGCCCTCAACCACCGGGGGTGTTGCCTTCTTAGGCAGCGGTGCTGCCACCTGTTTCTGCCTTGACTTTTGCCGCCTTCGCCGCCTTCGCCCGGGCCTTTTTGGGCATGTTTGCGGCCGGGGCAAGCGTGGTTGGGGCTACCTTACCGTCCCCAACCGTCTGCGCCGTCTTAGGTGGCTTTGAGCCCGCGGCCTTGGCATCAGCTGCCAATGGCGGCCGGCGGGGTCTCTCCGCTGCAGGGAGGAGCCGCCCATCCACCTCCAGGCCCTCCAACCTTGCCTGGAGCATGTTGGACATCTGCTGGGCAAGAGAGTCCCCTTTAAATTCTTGGCCTTTTTCGCGACCTCTGCCACTTCGCCAACCCTCTTCGAGGCCTCCGCCACCAAGTCCTCCACTGTCATATTACGAGGCTCGGCCTCTCCGTCACTGGCGGCGGATGTGTATCCCTGGCCTCTCTCCGCGCCTGGGATATCCCGACGCTATGCGTCAGAGCGCTACCTCTGCCTCCTCTGCCCCCCTTGGCTCTGGGCACTTTGGGCGCAGGTGCCACCACGCCACCGACCGCCGGCCGTTGATTCGGCCGCCGACTCCGCCTCCGACTCAGCCCGTAGGCTGGACATTGACCCAGCTAAGGACTGACAGTCGGGACCGAACGTCAGGGTCACTGAGCTCCTGCGTGAACCCTCCGGCTGCACCTGACCAGACCTGGTCTAGTTTATCTACAACACTGATTGTGAGATCAAGAACCGCATCACTGGTTGAAATGCTGCCACGGAAGTCATATTGTGAAAGTGATAGTAACTGGTGAGTACGCAAAAAGGTGATAAGTCGGGTATTGATCAGTTTCTCCATGATCTTAGATAAGGCAGGGAAGATAGAGATCGGTCTGTAATTGCTTACAAGATCCTTGGGGCCGCTTTTGTGTATTGGGTGTACAACTGCCAGCTTCATCGGATCAGGAAAGGTGCTTGTTTTGAATGCCAGATTACAGATGAAGGTTATTGGACCGGCTAAGATATTTTTGTATGTTTTAAGAAAAGCACCAGAGATACCGTCGTACCCCACTACGAAACTACAGCCATTACGAAGTTTATCAATTACACGTCTTTCTTCCTCTTTATCTGTATCTTGCTTACGCACAAAAGAATTTGGGATATTGTTTTGGGGAGTATGAGCGGCAGGCCTAGAATGGTCTTGGTTTACTTTTTCCTCGAGGGAGGAGCCTCCATTAGCAACAAAGTTATTGACTTCGTTCACCGAACGCAAAGGGTCTGTAGAGGATAATAACTCATTAGGTGATGTTTTTTTGTCGGCGTATTAGTGATGTCTTTTATAGCGGCCCAGAGGTTTTTGCTATTATGTTGTGTATTTTGTATTACACTTTTGTCATATTCCATTTTAGCATGCATTAAATTTTTTTACAGTATGTTCTGTATCTTATGTAGGTGGTTTTCATCATATCATTATTAGGATTTCTTTTAACCATCAGGTGCATCTGATCTCGGTTTCTTAAGCATTTAAGAAGGCCTGGGCTCATCCTTGATTTCAGCAACGTTTTTCGGTTTGATTTTTTTTTCAAAATTGTATTTGCACTAATTTCGCGATTCAGTACTGTAATGGTCGTTCGCCTCTCCTCCGGCGGTGCAGCACTCACTCCTCTCTCTCCTGCTTTCTCCTGATCCGGCCTCTCTAGGCCCTCTCCAATCCTCTCCTTTCTCTTCTCCTCCTCACTCTTCACTTCTTGGTTTGGTTTTTTATTATTTAAGACATCCATTGTTGTTCTTACGAGTATGGGGGATATAAATGGTCCACCCAGGCAGTGCCCCCTGTACCTGGGTAACCCTAATACTCCCGGGGCGGCGGGTAGTGCCCCGGGGTGGAAGCGCTAGTTGGTGGACTTCCCCAGCCCACCACCATAAGGCGCCTGGTACCACGCTTGCACTTTAATACCAGTTAACGGGTAAACCCGACACTTTGGGGTTTTTTTAACGAGGTATGCTCCTCTCAGGGACGGCCAACTAAGGCAGTCCCCACTGGTCCTGTGTGGTGCCGCTAGACGTGACAACGACACACACACACAGGTCTCCAGCTCGCCCGACGGTAGGCCGAAACCCATCCCCAGTGACCACACTCGTGGCCACGGGGCCGCCGCGCACGTGGACCTTGGAGGTCCGCAAACCACGCCGTCGAAACGGCCGCTGGGCCAGCCAATTAAGGCAAGCCCCGCCAACCGAGCAGTTACGCCCGGGTGTGGCATCGCCACGTGGGACCGGAGTCCCCGCGGAACACTGTCCGCCATCCACCGCCGACAAGTCGGCCACTGATCGGCTGCCGCTACCCAGGAGTAAGGGCACACGTAACCGCTGGTTCAATCGCGATTGTGCCGATGCTGTTTCTCGTAAGCAGGCGGCATATCGCGCTTGGATCAGAGGCCGCGCTCTTAAGGATCCCGGGGTTAACTCATTGAAAGCTGCCTATAATAGTGCTTCCAAGTCTTGTAAGAAGGCTTACATCAGAGCGGATGCCCAACGTGTAGCACGTACTGGCCACGAATTGTTAACGCACCCTACGGGCTCCCGTAGTTTTTGGCGTTTGGCTAAGGCCGTGCAACACAACTTTTGCCAGCCCTCGCTGCCACCTCTGCGATGTCCAGATGGGTCACTAGCTCATGAGCCGCAAGAGAAAGACGATTTGTTGGCAAAGCTCTTTGCGGCTAACTCCCGAATCAGTGATTGCAATGCACTGCCACCTACACTACCTCATTGTGGCACTACGATGCCTGACATTAAAATCAGGCAGCGTGATGTTCGTGCGGAATTGCAAGCACTCGACGTCCGGAAAGCTAGTGGACCCGATGGCATCCCAGCAGTTGTTCTAAAACATTGTGCAGCGGAGTTGTCTCCCGTGCTTACGCGACTGTACCAACTCTCTTACTCTTTGGGGCGTGTGCCGGAAGCTTGGAGAGACGCCAATGTGCAACCAGTGCCCAAAAAAGGGGACCGCTCAGACCCGGCCAACTATCGGCCGATAGCTGTCACCTCAGTGTTGTGTAAAGTCTTAGAAAGGGTCCTTAACAACCATCTGACCCGCTACCTAGAAGATTACTCTCTAATTCACGATCGTCAATACGGATTTAGGCCGAATCGATCGACGGGTGACCTTCTAGCGTACGTGACACACATCTGGGGTGAAGCTATAGACAAGCGGGGAGAGTCTCTGGCTATTAGCCTTGACATCGCCAAGGCTTTTGACAGGGTCTGGCACAAGAGCCTTCTCTCCAAGCTTCCTGCATACGGTCTGCCTGCTCAGCTCTGCGCCTGGGTAGTGGCTTGTGGCTTTAGACCACATTTCCGAATGGGGTACTAGGAGCTTGGTTGAGTTCAATGCCAAGAAAACTCAGGCTTGCGCTTTCACGGCAAAAACATCGCCATTCCTTCCCCTTCCCTCTTTTCAGGGCACAACACTGGCGCTACAGAGCAATATTACCATGCTCGGTATGGAAGTTCGCTCAGACCTGAATCCAAAGGACTACATCGAAACGTTGATCAAAACAGCTTCACGCAAACTCGGAGTCCTGAACAAGGTGCGGCGTTTTTTCACGCCCGATCAACTGTGCTTGTTGTACAAAACACAAGTGCGGTCCTGCGTGGAATATTGCTCGCACCTCTGGGATGGCTCCGCAAAGTACTTACTCGATGCCTTGGATAGGTTGCAGCGGCGCGCTGCCCGCATCATTGGCGATGAAGAGGCAACTAAGAAACTCGAGTCTCTACAATTACGCCGTGATGTGGCATCATTAAGCGCATTCTACCGAATATACCACGGCGAGTGTTCTGAGGAGCTATTCTTGCTTATCCCTCCATCACCTTTTCTTCAGAGGACCACGCGCGCTGGCCTACGTTGCCATCGACTTACTGTGGCCACTATTCCTACACGAACAAAGAAATTTGGCGACTCATTTCTTTGTCGTACTATTCGTAAGTGGAATTCTTTACCCGCGCACGTGTTCCCTCCTTCCTATAATCTGGGGTCCTTTAAGAGAGGCGTGAAGAAGCATTTTTGCGGGCCGGCAAGGTGAGGATGGTTGGTGTAGCAGTTAATAACTGCTGTACCAGCTATCTTCGCGTTTGGACTTTATCACCACTTAACATCAGGTGGGGTAGAGTCATTTGCCTACCTAGTAATATAAAAAAAAAAAAAAAAAAAAAAAAAAAAAAAGGATCCCCAGGACGCCAGCCGATCCCCTCAGGGTGATTTTTTATAGAGGTTTTCTTCCTCGCGACCACTGCCCTCCGAAGAGAGTGGCAGCCCTCGGCCCCGCACAAGTGCGGGGTTGCGAGCTCTCCCCCAACTCGGCTGCCGCTACCCGGGATGCCCAGGACGCCAGCCGAGATCCCCAACGGGTAATTTTTTAGAGAGGTTTTCTTCCTCGCGGCCCCCACGCTCCGAAGAGACTAGCGGCCCTCGGCCCCGCACCACGTACGGGGTTACGAGATTGTCGGCTATTAGACACCTCCGTAACAGCACCCTCAGTGGGAGACATTACGCAGGCGCCCGGGATGCACCGTCCCGGAACCATTTCCGTTCCCCTATTATAACTGACCAGGGACAGGAAATGGACCGGGCACACGAGGAGGTTTCCGACGTAGCACCCCATCATGATCACCAGCCTATGAAATATACAGTACCACTGCTGAGCCCCAAGTAATGGTGGAATGAAGAAACGAATCAATATAAACGTTCTAAAAATAAGTATTAGGCAATGTTTGGCATTTCTGTGCAAGACGGAACGCACCAAGTTAAAGTTCGACTCGGTCACCAATCCGTATGGTGCTACATGACGCGATATCAAAATCGACGCTGCCATTGGTCGCAAAATATTGTCCCCAACCCCTCTACCTCGAATTATGTAACAGCATTTTTTTTAATACAATATGCGCTTTACGACTTTCAAAGATATCACATCTTTTATGTAAATATCCAAAATATCATTCTCAAAAACTCTGTAGCTAAGCTATACGAAAACCAAGTACCGGTGGTCGTTACCCAGCACAGGCAACGACGGATGTCTATATATTATAGACAGGTTATACGCCAACATTATTGCATTTTAAAATTGCACAAGTAGTCCCCGCCACAACTACTCTTGGCAACAGCCGCTAGAACTACAGTTGTCTCTTTCACTCTCATGCATAAAGCAGGTTACATCTCGCTCTTTAGCTTCCACGTGTCAACGATGTCAGCAACTGTCAAAATAAGTAACCACTATTTGTTTCTTAGGTTTTCACGCACATCACTCATTATATAAAATTAGTTTTAACGGGCACGAAACTTTATTTATTTATTGACGTTTCGCTCTCGATCGACGATAATTTAATATAAGAAGATAGAAAGCCTCACTTAAGTTTGTTTTGCCGATTCTTCTCAGGAAGGTCTGCCAATTTTGGAACCGGTGGTAGTTTACGGTAGTTAGGATCAAATAAATAAACTCAAAATTACAAACAAGAATTTTAAATAAAATACTTTATTAAGTAAATTAAATAATAAATTCATACATAGACAATAAAACTTAAAAATCGAACAATGATATAACCAAACGCTCAATAAAAGTCTTTCGAAGGTAGCTCGACAAATTAAATAAAAGTTTTATTCTGACTACGTAGCCTGTAAAGGCTACGAAACGTCAATAAATAAATAAAGTTTTCGTGCATTAACCCGTAAAAACTAGTTTTATTTAGTTTTATTTAAGTAATCACTAAATATTTTTACATTAATTTCTTGAAAACTGTACATACGAATGAAATAACACGTTTACTACTACGCGTGTGTACTATCTAAAACATTTTTAAGACTTTTAGTCTCGAAAAATATTTACACTTTGAAGCCAAGTGTAGCCGCGGTGAGAGAGCGTGCCCGACTGAATGCAAGTCAGGCAATTACCTGACTTTCGTATTGCCAAATTAGAAGAGTGTATGACGTATTGTAACGTACCTCAGGGATCGTCCCAACGGATAAAAAACATTAAGTTGTCACAAATGTCAATAAAATAAATCAAAAATAGATAAAATCGGAGCAAAATTAATGAAAACAAGTAAATAACAGAATATAGAGAAATGCCGGTAAGTGTCCAGCACTGTGGAATAGTGATTTTCAGTACAGATGGAATTATAATACATATTTACAAAATGATGAATAGTGTGTGATATTTTTTGAAATTGTGTGTTTCTAGAAATACATAATAAAATATATCATGAATATCAATGATTTTAAATGATAAAATGTGTGACATGGAACCTATGATAGTCGAAACCATGGGACGATTCCTGAGGTACGTACGTTACAGTAACTATAACTTAGTGTTTTAAAATTGTATCGAGGCCTAGCTCTAAAATATAGGTAGACTACTACCTAGTTTAGACTCTAGTCTCCCACAGACACGTTAATGTATGTATATTAATAACCTATGTTTACTATAATCCCTTTGATGTTTGTGGAGAGCAATATTATTATTATTATAATTGAGTATTTGTTATAACTTTTTGAAGTTATACTTCTTTAGGCGCGTTATGAAAAAATGATGAGAGTGAAATTTTAAGATGCGCGCGCATCACTGTAACACAAAATTTTAACAGCATGCATGCATGCAAAAATTTTAATGCTGTTAAAATTAAATGCTGTTAAAGCATGCGTTACTTTTGTGTTTACCGCACATTAAGAAAATCTACCAACAAAATAGAAATAGAATCTCTATTTAGTGGGCGCTAACGACTGCATTGTGAAGACCTATCAAAAGTATTTATTAATCTGGAACAACGGAACCAAAGCGCGATTCAGGAGACTACAGCGCCATCTCTTGACCATTGGTGTAGTAGAACCAAAAACCACATCTTTATTTTTTGTAATAAAGTAACAGTTATAGGTATTCATATTTATAATATTTATCCACATGTTTCTAGTTTGTATATTCGGAATACGTGTTTGAGTTTCATACAAGTGCAAATCACATATGTTCTAATAAATTATATTGAGTAGCGATTTTAATTGAATATTATGATTATTTATTTATTTTTTCAAATTAAAACTGAACTTTATTGACTGTGTCCTTTTCCAGACTTTTTATTAATTTATTGTAATTAATTATTTGCATGCAATTAAAAACTAATTTTAAACGATGCCAAAAAAGGATAACTTCTCACGCGCCTACATAAGTACACGCACCCATTTTTTTATTTTTTTTTACTTAGCAGTCGCTTAACACTCGCGTTTCGTGGCCTCGAAATCAAGTTGCCGTGTGAATGAATCTACGTCGCGAACTTCGACGTCTTTCACACAAACTTAATTTAAAGTGTATCTCCTAAATCCGGGGCCTGCTCGAAAATTCCCGGTGTAATTTAAAATTTGATAAGTTCGAGGGAAGTTTCTTCTGTCGGAGCGTCCGTCCGATTCGACAGTTCGAGACTTGCAAAGCGTCACAAATAATAATAATAATAACTTTATTGCTTAAAAAACTGTGTACAATGGACACCCGGCATTTTGTGCCAAAGTTGTATACTTTTTTAATTTTTTTATCTGTGTTTCATAATTGGGTAACGTAGTCTGGCAATATTTGTCATCAGCAGCTAGCTGTCAATGTCAAATACGTAGGTTTGTCATCAAAAGGGTTTCTATATCAAAAAATATTAATCATTAAATAACTTCTTTCCACGATTCACTAAAAATAAGGCAAAAGTAGTTTTATGTAGCAAATAATTTTGGCTTTATTTTGAGACCAAATTCAACTGTATACAAGTTTAGCATTTTTTCTATGAAAAGTGCCGGGTCTCCTTTGCAGTTGGAATTGCAATATTAACAAAGTTACAACAGTGTGTCCAAAACGGGCATGCAATGGTAAAATTTATAATTTAAAACTATCCTAATTTGAAAAGTACATTTTAGAGCCTAAATTATATTAAGTTTTACAAGTATAATATTCATCAAGATTACAGAAAACATTATTGGAACGAAGTTCCTTAAGGCAGGCTTGGAGGGGATAGGGATTTTGCTGCACGACCGAACTAAAAAAAATGTGATAGTAAAACCGTAAGAAAAAATCCGTGGAAAAAAGTGTGTGGAATAAAACCGTTAAATGAGACGCGACGAAGTTCCTTACGGCAGGCTTGGAGGGGATAGGGATTTTGCTGCACGACCGAACTAAAAAAATGTGATAGTAAAACCGTAAGAAAAAATCCGTGGAAAAAAGTGCGTGGAATAAAACCATTAAATGAGACGTGCACAGGCGCGACGAAGTTCCTTACGGCAGGCTTGGAGGGGATAGGGATTTTGCGGCGTGACCGAACTGAAAAAAATGTGATAGTAAAACCGTAAGAAAAAATCCGTGGAAAAAAGTGCGTGGAATAAAACCGTTAAATGAGACGTGCGCAGGCGCGACAGTCGCATACACAAGCGAGTTTGCAATTTGTGTCGATTCTACATTAGCCGAAGGAACTTCGTTCCTACCTGGTGTCCCACGACACCACATCATTTTTATTTAATAACCAGCTTTTTAACTTAAATTTAAACAGTGGCAAATTGTGTGCTTTAATTTCTGCAGACAAATGATTGAAGATCCTTATGCTAGTACTAGTACTGTTAATGTACTAGTAATGTTTATGAAGGTTTCAGGGATTTTTTTACGATTGATTTACAGCGGTATGGATTACAGCGTTGCGTGTATAAAAAACCAGTGTGATTATGACCACAAGACTGAGGTGAAACTTCTTTAGCTCCATCTGTATGTACCTAGTCAGATCATAAATTCTGTCACATGTTTAATATAAAATAATTGAAACATTTTTCATTATGTAACCATTTATATACCAAAATGAACTTAACAAAACATAGATTCTTATAACAATAAAGTTTATTCAATATGACCTCCGTGATTTTGAATACAGGCCTTCAATCTGCGCGGCCAGTCGTCTATCGCAGCATGAACGAAGTCCATGTCAATATCGGCGGCTGCCTTAATCAAGGATGTCTTGAGTGTCTCCAAATTGGGATGAGGCTTTGAGCACGCCTTTTCCTCCAAGAGTTGCCATATCTTGCAATGTAACGGACTCAAATCTGGACTGGAGGAGGGCCAGTCTTCGTGCCGGATGAACTCGATTTCACAGTCGATTTTCTGTCTTGTGTGCTCTTCGCTCTATGAGCTGGCGCCGAATCTTGTTGGAATACCCAGTGCCTGTTATTGAACATGGTATGAGAAACAGGTTCCACAAGGTTCGTCAGGACTGTATTTTGATACACAACTGCATTCGTTTTTACACCTTTCTCACAAAAATGTACCTCTGTTTTTATTAGGGCTTTAATAAGAAACTCCCAACCATACCATGAGCGAGGATGGAAAATGACCTTGTTGGACACGCGAAATACGGTTCCTCGCTTCTTCACTACTGTGTGCGTACACCTTATCATTTTGTTTGTTGTAGCTTTCTTCTACGGTAAAAATTTTTTCATCCGAAATTTTTTTCCCGCGTACCGCTTTAACAAAGCGCGGCATCTCTTCAGTCTCAGGTCCATTAGAGCGGCATTCAAACGAAGTCCTGTTTTTCTTCGATATGCCCGGAGCCGTAACTCTTCATTTAACATCCTTTTTACCGTGGTTCTGCTTAACTCCATCTGAAGAGCCAACAGTTTCTGCTTATGTTTGGGATTTCTTTGAATTCGCGCCTTCACAGATTTTATCACTGCTGGAGTCCTAATAGACCGAGGGCGACCACTTCTTGACCTATCATCTACACTTGAGTCTTCATTGCGTCGTTTGATGGTACGATAAACGAATCTTTTGGTTATATTCAAAATTTTCAGTATGTCAAAAATTTTAATTGGCGCGTAACCGCAACGATGCAACGCAATAACTGCAACATGGTCTTCTTTAAGCGTCCACTCCATATTTAAAAATGAGTAAAATTCTAAAAAGTATACATTTTTATTTTCATGAACGATTCGAATTCCGAAACTCGAATTCAGTAAACTTTTTTGTGGCCAGCATTCTAAAAGAAAAGTTTTTACTGTGTGACAATATTTATGACCAGACTGTGTATATGTGTACAATATACGTATATGTACGTATACATATTTCATTTACTAGCTATAAGAGAAAGAGAGAAAGAACATGTGCGCGCGTACTTCTTTCTGTTGCTTATATCCCCCACTCAACTCCCGTTCGCCTCACCCGAACACACTTTTCGTAACGCGTAACACATTCGCCAGCTTACTTCTCAAGTTAAGCGTGCGTAAAGAAGTTCTTTAAAAAATTAAGATGCACCCGAGCACTTGCTTGTTAGAATCGAAAATGATTTTTTTATAATCATTTAGACTGGTTTTGTACAACTAGTCTTTTACGTTCTTAAGATTCAGATACTCCTACCGATACTAATACCAATTCCTTTATCGGCCGAACTATGCTTGGTAGTCATCGGTCGAATGAATAAATCGTTAAAATGTATGAGCTCGGGCGGGCGTCATCAGACGATGGCGCTTTTTTTTTTGAAGTTATACTTCTTTAGGCGCGTTATGAAAAAATGATGAGAGTGAAATTTTAAGATGCGCGCGCATCACTGTAACACAAAATTTTAACAGCATGAAGTTGGTCGCTTTAGCGCGTCCAACGTCGCTTTAGCGACCAACTTCATGCTGTTACTTTTGTGTTTACCGCACATTAAGAAAATCTACCAACAAAATAGAAATAGAATCTCTGTTTAGTGGGTGCTAACGACTGCATTGTGAAGGCCTATCAAAAGTATTTATTAATCTGGAACAGCGGAACCAAAGCGCGATTCAGGAGGCTACAGCGCCATCTCTTGACCATTGGTGTAGTAGAACCAAAAACCACATCTTTATTTTTTGTAATAAAGTAACAGTTATAGGTATTCATATTTATAATATCAAAAGTATTTATTAATCTGGAACAACGGAACCAAAGCGCGATTCAGGAGACTACAGCGCCATCTCTTGACCATTGGTGTAGTAGAACCAAAAACCACATCTTTATTTTTTGTAATAAAGTAACAGTTATAGGTATTCATATTTATAATATTTATCCACATGTTTCTAGTTTGTATATTCGGAATACGTATTAGAGTTTCATACAAGTGCAAATCACATATGTTCTAATAAATTATATTCAGTAGCGATTTTAATTGAATATTTTGATAATTTATTTATTTTTTCAAATTAAAACTGAACTTTTTTGACTGTGTCCTTTCCCAGACTTTTTATTAATTTATTGTAATTAATTATTTGCATGCAATTAAAAACTAATTTTAAACGATGCCAAAGAAGGATAACTTCTCACGCGTCTACATAAGTACACGCACCCATTTTTTATGTTATAGGGTGCATACGAGCAGACGGCTCAGCTGATGGCAAGTGATCACCGTCGCCCATGGACACTGGGGGGGGGGGGGGGGGGGGGGGGTCGAAATAGTGATTACGTCGAAAGAAGTTTGTTTTGTTCGTAATAGTACATATTAAGATTATAAAGTTTGTATGAATGAATTTTGTGTGCGTTAAAGTCCTCTATCCTAAGCCTATTTAAGTACTGCTGCTCATGAAGCTCATGAATCAATAAAAAAACTAATAAATAAATACTTACACAACTCACACCAATTAGCCTAGCCCCAAAGTAAGCACTGTAGGCTTGTGTTATGGAATACTAGGGTAACGGTTAGAATATATATACTGATATATATATCGCAGTCATCTGGTTGATTCTGCTATTTGATTGAATAACTAGCGCGTTCATTGAATGACGATATTTAGGGTGTATTTCGTAATATATACCAGTATACTGGCCAGTGCTAATGACGTCATGAATCGATGCTATACTGGTGAATTGTTCCGAAATATATTGGCCAGTGCACTGACGTCATAAATCGACGAAATATTAAAAATTCAAAATTCACCTCATCAATTATAAGGAATTATTTTTGTTCGGATGCCATTATTGTTCTTTAAATAAAAAAGAAATAAAAATCGAATGTATCACACGCACGCTCGGTCATAAGTCATATTTGTTTTCCCGGTAAAAATATGGTAGCATACGAGTACAATATGGCGTCGGATTAGTGACGTCATTAGCACTGGCCGTATACTACTGGCTGGCACTAGTATACTGGTATACATTACGGATTACACCCTTGATTGAATGACTAAAGGAAGGACAACTCGTCATGTTGTTTAATGTAATACCTCGTTAAGACTATGCCCATGCCGCTGCCCCTCGCGTTGCCGGCAATAATTCAATAAATATTGCTGCGGCATGATTGAGAGAAGTATGTGTTTACATACTGCCCTACCTCTCACATCGCTTCAGAGTTTCGGCAATGGCAGACGTCAAAGTAATCACAGCAGCCGAGCTGTGTCTTTTTGCAATCCATAATTATGTTCGAAATTTAAATAATTTTAATATAAATAAATTAATAAATGTTTATTAATAATTAATATTTAATTATTTTTTTATAATTTCACGTCTTTCTCCACCAAGCGCGTGGCGCGAACTAAGCGACGCGTAGAGTGTGAACACGCATTGCCACTCGCGCTGCCGCTCCTTTGACTACCGCACAAAAAACCGCTCTTTTGGGGAGCGCCGAGGAGCGCGAGTGGCAATGGCAGTGGCATGATGAGTATCGTGTTTACATACTCATAATGCCCACTTCCCTCCTTACTCGCGCTGCATGTAAACGAGGTATAACGTTCAACGTTTTGACTGAACGTCATTTAGCATAGTCATTGAATGGGATATATGAAAAGAAAAATACCATATTATTTACGACAGATTCATGATGTGGTGTAGCAATTAAATTTAATAACGTTAAAAACTTAGCAATATAATTCTCAAATATTAAGTCGTAGAAATATTATTATTTATTCAGCGCCATCTATCATCATGCATATAAATTATTCAATATCGAAGTCCACTTTGAAAAGCAACGGACAAATACAATATATGTGTGAACCTAGTAGTTGCATTTGGAATGTAAGTTAGAGGGAGCTAGTGTGTAAATTTTTTTTTATGAGATGCAAAATTGGATGTGACGTCACATTAATGTTCTGGAAACATTGAGAGGCGGAGTCAGCAAAACCGGTCCGTTTGATTCCTCACACCAAATATGGTAATATGAGAGAAATTTGCAATGACGCTGTCACGTGTTGTAGTAGCCTATAAATAGCAGTGCACAACCAAATTCGCTCTCTTTTGGCTGATAGAACCTTGAAGACCATACTTAGAAAATAGCATTAAGACTAGCAGTGGTAGTCAGTGCACTATATATTTGATATCTCTCCCCGGATTAACGGGTAAGTTCAATACATTTGATTCGTTAGGCTGTAGGTCCAGTTAGTTTTTTTATTGAATTATAGAAATATGTGTAATTGCTTCTAGGTCCATTAATTTAGCTAATTAATAACAGTAATAATCACAATTACTTGATCCTGATTGGAATCTCCTTGGAAATATATATATATATGAGCCTGTGAAGCTTTCTTGAGCAAAAAAGTGACGGGTTCACGTGATGACAGCAAGTCCTGCTTCATCCCTGAGGACACTTGAGTCATCCTGATGCTCCCATGATCTTGCCAAGCTAAGTAAAACTTATAACTTCTTGATATTTAACCAGTGCATACTCCGGAGAACCATTTCTGTTTAACGTGATAAAGGATTTTCTATTGGTAAACTGTAAAGCCATTATAAGAACATAACAAATTTTTATTGTTAAATTTGCAAAACTTAATATTTTATAACTTGTTTAATAATTTGTTTATATAAGAAACTTAAATTGAGTATTACTGTATTAGCACATGATCTTGAATGTATGAATATCTTTAAATCAAAAGAAAAATCTTTGAGGAAATATAACTATGTATTTATTAACTTGAATGTGACTAGTATTAAGTTTTAACCATGATGAAATAAGATCTGAATTTTTTTTACAATATAATATATCTTGTTCACTGCGGTTTTAGACATTTTCATTTATCTCCCTCAAATCACAGTAGTACG
The DNA here is from genome assembly GCA_902850365.2 of Chilo suppressalis. Classification (NCBI taxonomy): domain Eukaryota; kingdom Metazoa; phylum Arthropoda; class Insecta; order Lepidoptera; family Crambidae; genus Chilo; species Chilo suppressalis. The sequence goes on along the minus strand of OU963898.1, from coordinate 30,962,213 downwards.
GCGCCCTGATTATAAATTAAATAAGTTTCGAGTCTCATGTAAGCCCTGAAATAGCCGGTGGTAACAAAAATTGTTACAAAATGGCGACCAACTTTAGGGCCGAGCAATAAAATACTGTATTTGAGGGAAATACTAGTGTGTCTAAATGATGATAAAAAAGGTTGGTGGAAACATAGATGCTTAAATCCCCAACCAGTCTGAAAAACACACTAGCATTAATTAACTTAGCACATTAGAATTAATCAACTTATACTACAATAACACTTTCGTATTGATTGGATGCGTAAAAAATTGACCTTGAACAGTGAACAAGATAGTCTTTAAGAATTGAAACTTGTAATAATAAAAGTACCCTCCTTCAAAAAAAAAAAAAAAAATTTTATAAATTTCCTTTGTATTTAACTTTCTTAGATTAAATAACTTGAATAAGTAGCTTGATTTAAAAACTTGATTAAACGTAATTTAATAATTAACTTAATAATTAACTTAGTAACAGAAATAACTGACTTTAACTTAAAAAAAAAATCTGAGAAAATGCTCTCTATACAAAAATATGTAAACTACTTAAGAAAGGATGAAATCATATATGAAATGGATATTCTTGGCATTTCCACAGCTCCTGACACATCGGTGGATGCACTGAGAAAGCAGCTTCGCCAAATTTTTAAGCTGAAGAGACGTGGCAGCATCAAGTGTGCTCCAGTGATCACACCACTCCCGGCAAGCGAGCTCAAGGCATGTACGCCGAAAATTGCTGAGCTCGAGGATCTGCTGTCATCAGGTGACCTCGGAAAGGACAGTAATCTTCACTTACGTGTGTCAGTTAGGGCTAATTATCTAATCGATAGACTTGCTCGATTGGAGGTTGACAATGCTTCTCTTGTGGATTTGCGCCACAGGCTCATACGTATCTTAGCTCAAGTAGAACAGGAAGATGAAAGTAGTTCAGACGAATTAAGTAGTAAAGAGGCAACTCCCGAGTGTGAGAGAACGAGCGAGATGAACGAAAGGAGGAAGGTGTACTTAATTAAAGATAGAAGCATTAATTTAAACTCATTTAACTTAAAATATGATGGTTCTACTTGCGTTAGGAATTTTATAGAAAGATTGGAAGAAATTAGACACGCCCGCGAGATTCCGCAATCTCGTATGCTAACGGCATTTTCCGATCTGTTAGAGGACTCTGCTTTAATTTGGTACAGAAGTAATAAAGATAATTTTAACTCATATTCTGACCTATTAATTAACTTGAGAGAAGACTTTGATATTCCTGATTTTGAAATAGATTTAAAAAACAAATTATGACGATTAGTTCTCTATTAAAGTAAATTTTTTTTAATTCTTAAATGTTTAAAATATGCAATTCATAAATTAATTATGTCATTGATTATTTAATTATCTCTGTTTAGTTTAGTGTTCACAAAGTACCTTGACTTTTATTTAAATACATATAATAAGACACTATTAAGTATGTCGTTAATTATTAATTATTATTTTTTGATAAATACTTAAAAATTAATCTTGATACATAACGTTAATTTCCAATGGAACCTTTTAGTGTTGCGCTTAACCTTAACATTTTTTGATACCTCCAATTACTTTCCCAGGTTACAATATATTTATGTACCTGCTTCCGTGATATTGGTAAGGTACTTGTAATTTTTTTACTTGCAGAAAGTTACAGGAACTTACTGATATTTTCCACAAGGTGAGGAAATTTTAATCGTTTCTCACCAAAGGAAGGAAGGATGGTTGGTATATACATATGTGTAATTTGTTAGAAAAAATATTAACATGTCAATAAGGCAAGCCCATGTCTAAAACCCCTTGAACTAGTAGTTGAGATTTATTTGAACCTTTTCCACACTCTTGAAATAAGTAGACGTATTTAATCATTACGTAATAGTACTTCAGAAACTATGTTGTGTTGCACCCTATACGGTCAGCAACAGGCATAGCTGTAGCTAATTTGACTTCATAATCATTTCCCGAGAGGTGAGGAGACAGTTAATCGCTGCTTACCCAAGGAATGATAAACCTATAATTTAAACTTGACGATTTTTCCGAACAGTGAGGAAATATTTAATTGTTCCCCGCCCGAGGAATAAAAAGTTTAAACTTGAAAATAATTTCTTCCAAAACGTGAGGAGACCCTTAATTGCTGCTCACCAGAGGAATCAAAATTATTGAAACTTAATGATATTTTTCCAAAAGATGAGAAAATATTTAATTGTTTCTCACAAAAGGAATAAATATTTATTAAATGTGTGGTAACTACTTAATTGTCACCACCAGTTGATACTTTGTCCAATCTTGATGGCAAATGTTTTAATAATTAACTTCTTAAAGATAGCTTAAACATTTTGATAATATTATTAACAACAAACTTAAAAATTAACAAACCTTTGAATCCCTTATAAGATACGTATTTTAGTCACTTACAGTATTATCCGCTTGGCTAAGGAGACTTCAAGTGTGGGAAACATGTATATGGAAATCTGTGGGCTACGGTTCGAAACCTGCCAGAAAATTAAAATCTTTTTTTAACTTTTAACTAAATAAATATTTATTGACAACCCTTTTAACTTAAATCCTCACTTTTAAAAGAACATTTAAAAAATATTTCGATGAATTTTAATATTTTAACTCAAAAAAATAAATAATTTTAATAATAAAATATTTTCGGAAAGTTGTGTTCACTGATATGCATATGAGTATGAAAGTAGTATGTGATGCGAGAAGTATGAAAAGCATTTTCCAAAGTTAACGCGTGCAATTTATTTTAAAAAACTGAATAGAAAAATAGGTCTTGATGTAAGAAAGGCATAAGCATAAGGAAGTGGACATATACTTTAGACTTGATAATTAAAGATAGGAAGATTGTTGGAAAATAATCTTAATCTTTTGAGTTTGAAAACATACAAACTTCTTTAATCTTGAGTTGTTTTCTTAACTACCTTAAGTTCATAAGATGAACAGAAAAGTCATGTTATACCACTGGATATTAGATCCAAGAAAGGTATTTACATGAAACTAAAAGAAAAATCATTAAACAGCAAATATTTAATTGTTGCTATTGACTTAGAGTTTAGAACATTACGTGGAGTAAATAAATGGATACTCACGTATATAAGTTTAAATTTTTTTATCTTGGCTAATACTTAGTATTGTTGATTTGTCTGTAAGTCAGTTGCAGGTTAATTAATTAAAAAAAAAAATTTTTTTGGGAAAAATTTTTTGAGATAAGGGGGATGTTGTGTAGCAATTAAATTTAATAACGTTAAAAACTTAGCAATATAATTCTCAAATATTAAGTCGTAGAAATATTATTATTTATTCAGCGCCATCTATCATCATGCATATAAATTATTCAATATCGAAGTCCACTTTGAAAAGCAACGGACAAATACAATATATGTGTGAACCTAGTAGTTGCATTTGGAATGTAAGTTAGAGGGAGCTAGTGTGTAAATTTTTTTTTATGAGATGCAAAATTGGATGTGACGTCACATTAATGTTCTGGAAACATTGAGAGGCGGAGTCAGCAAAACCGGTCCGTTTGATTCCTCACACCAAATATGGTAATATGAGAGAAATTTGCAATGACGCTGTCACGTGTTGTAGTAGCCTATAAATAGCAGTGCACAACCAAATTCGCTCTCTTTTGGCTGATAGAACCTTGAAGACCATACTTAGAAAATAGCATTAAGACTAGCAGTGGTAGTCAGTGCACTATATATTTGATATCTCTCCCCGGATTAACGGGTAAGTTCAATACATTTGATTCGTTAGGCTGTAGGTCCAGTTAGTTTTTTTATTGAATTATAGAAATATGTGTAATTGGTTCTAGGTCCATTAATTTAGCTAATTAATAACAGTAATAATCACAATTACTTGATCCTGATTGGAATCTCCTTGGAAATATATATATATATGAGCCTGTGAAGCTTTCTTGAGCAAAAAAGTGACGGGTTCACGTGATGACAGCAAGTCCTGCTTCATCCCTGAGGACACTTGAGTCATCCTGATGCTCCCATGATCTTGCCAAGCTAAGTAAAACTTATAACTTCTTGATATTTAACCAGTGCATACTCCGGAGAACCATTTCTGTTTAACGTGATAAAGGATTTTCTATTGGTAAACTGTAAAGCCATTATAAGAACATAACAAATTTTTATTGTTAAATTTGCAAAACTTAATATTTTATAACTTGTTTAATAATTTGTTTATATAAGAAACTTAAATTGAGTATTACTGTATTAGCACATGATCTTGAATGTATGAATATCTTTAAATCAAAAGAAAAATCTTTGAGGAAATATAACTATGTATTTATTAACTTGAATGTGACTAGTATTAAGTTTTAACCATGATGAAATAAGATCTGAATTTTTTTTACAATATAATATATCTTGTTCACTGCGGTTTTAGACATTTTCATTTATCTCCCTCAAATCACAGTAGTACGGCGCCCTGATTATAAATTAAATAAGTTTCGAGTCTCATGTAAGCCCTGAAATAGCCGGTGGTAACAAAAATTGTTACAGTGGGTTAGGTTAGGTTAGTGTTGTGACTTGAGCTTAGCGCGAGCCGAGCGAGCGAAGCAAGCGTGCAGCGGAGCGGCCGGCGAAGCGCCAGTCACCTGATAGATAGATAGTTAAATAAATAAATAGATATTTGTAGGTTTTTTTTTCTTTCTTCCTGCTGTTTGACGCAATATTTGTTTTGGCGACTACTAGCGCCGCAGTGGGAAAAAAATGAACTAAATTTCAATCACCTGACTGATTTTACGTCCGCTCTGTTCAAAGGACCATGTTACAATCTTCTAACTAGTTGGACGTTAAGTGATGCTTTTTCAATCAACGTTTGGCTTAGTCATTCAATTAAATGTCGTCATTGAATGAACGCGCTAGTCATTCAATCAAATAGCAGATTCAACCAGATGACGGCAACACATATATAAGCATATTTATATAGAAATAAAATATTAAACATTCATGACTAGAGTATAAATGCTTCTATTCATCACACAACCATCTGCCCGGGATTCGACCCCACGACCTTTCGCGTAGGCGACACCTTGGAAAAACCACTCGGCCACGGAGGTCGTCAAATAAATGTATATAAATCCGTTATAGGCTCGGTGGTGACGTGTGAGGCGTTATATTCCTTAAAATATGACTGAGCGAAGCGCAGGCTGGTTCATGCGTCATGCTCGTGAACGGGTGCTGCCAGCAGAGATGAGTATGCTCTAACTACTTCATATTACATAATGAAATCTCTTCTTTTACCCTCTTTCAAAGCATGAATGTAAAATCAAATAAATTAATTGAGCGGGTGGTTATTTGACTTGGAATATGACACTGTGGAGTCATTGATCAAGTAAAACACGCACATACACACACATCTCTCTATCACACACACACCACATATACACAGTCACTCATACACACACACACACACACACACACACACACACACACACACACACACACACACACACACACACACAGTGTAATGTATTATAAATATCTTTTTTGTTTCGAATCATGTCTGTAATGTGCCTGTCTTTTGAGGTGAGCGCTAATATCTGTAACACAGTCTTAGACTTACTACGGTTGTATGCGTCATGGTTCAGAAATAAAGATTATTATTATTATATATTATCTTCTGAAGTCATTCTTGACGACTTTGTATATAATGATACAGCGAAAAAGAAAGCGTATGCTTCTCGGGACGCATGACAGAAGTGATAACTTAAACTAGTCTAGGCAGCACTGTGGGTTAGAGTGAGAGAGAAGGAGCCTGGCTACCGCTGCCTTTTGCGTGAGAGGAAGAAAAACCAGACAGATTGGTGCCGTAACGCGTTACGTAACGAAGCGCTTTTTTATGCAAAATAGGCAATGCGTTTGACCACAATCTCACCTGATGGAAAGCGATGATGAGGCCTAGGATGGTACACGCCTGCTTAGAAGATGCCTGTTCACTCTGACCTTGAAGATGTCCAGATTATATTGGTCCGGGAAAACAGACCTCGGCAAGGAGTTCCACTCCCTAGCCGTTCGTAGAATGAAGGCCTAAGATAATCGCTTCGTGCGAATGGGAGGAACTTCGACAACATCAGGGTGGAAGCCCTCGCCGCGCCTGGTCGTCCGGTGGTGGAAAGGGGAAGGGGGGAACAAATTATGTAATACCTCCGCACACTCTCTGAAATGTAACCGATAAAACACCGAGAAGCAAGCTACACCGTCTACAATTTAATGAGCAAAAGTGTAGTATTATGATTTTCAGCAGATCCAGTAAGTTGATTGACTTTAGATACACGCTCAATGCTAATTTTCTACAGACTGTGAGTGAGATTCGGGACTTAGGGCTTAAACTAGATTCGCGGCTAGACTTCCGGAAACACATTGAGGAAATATGCAAAAATGCGAATAAAATTCTGGGATTTGTAATGAGATTAAGCTCACAATTCAGCGACGTAAGAATACCTCTAATTTTGTATAATGAATTTGTATAATTTTGTATTACGTCAGAAGCAAACTGGAATACAATACAATCGGAAAATCTCTTTGGCTTTGCATTGCCATGCGATCATCCATAATAAGGTTGACAATCCAGTGGTTCTTGCAAATATGAAACTGGTCGTTCCGAAAAGACACATGAGCGGAGCGTTGGGCAACGACGTAGGGGCGCCACGCAGACGAACAAAAGTTTTTGCGGAGCTTAAGGGAGTCCGTACGCGACGAGCTCAAAATGCACCGACTTCGAGAGCAATCTCTTTGCTTAACGCTTTACATGATCGAATTCCGGAGGCTGACATATTATCCCAAAAATTATGTGTGTTTTGTTATTATTTAATGTTATATTTAAGTTGTATGTATAGTGTTTAGCTGTTAGATATGTTTTTTTTTTTAACCAGTGTACGTTTTGGTCTAGCACTGTAAGTATACTGTGTAATAAATAAATAAATAAATAAATAAATAAATAAATAAATAAATAAATAAATAAATAAATAAATAAATAAATAAATAAATAAATAAATAAATAAATAAATAAATAAATAAATAAATAAATAAATAAATAAATAAATAAATAAATAAATAAATAAATAAATAAATAAATAAATAAATAAATAAATAAATAAATAAATAAATAAATAAATAAATAAATAAATAAATAAATAAATAAATAAATAAATAAATAAATAAATAAATAAATAAATAAATAAATAAATAAATAAATAAATAAATAAATAAATAAATAAATAAATAAATAAATAAATAAATAAATAAATAAATAAATAAATAAATAAATAAATAAATAAATAAATAAATAAATAAATAAATAAATAAATAAATAAATAAATAAATAAATAAATAAATAAATAAATAAATAAATAAATAAATAAATAAATAAATAAATAAATAAATAAATAAATAAATAAATAAATAAATAAATAAATAAATAAATAAATAAATAAATAAATAAATAAATAAATAAATAAATAAATAAATAAATAAATAAATAAATAAATAAATAAATAAATAAATAAATAAATAAATAAATAAATAAATAAATAAATAAATAAATAAATAAATAAATAAATAAATAAATAAATAAATAAATAAATAAATAAATAAATAAATAAATAAATAAATAAATAAATAAATAAATAAATAAATAAATAAATAAATAAATAAATAAATAAATAAATAAATAAATAAATAAATAAATAAATAAATAAATAAATAAATAAATAAATAAATAAATAAATAAATAAATAAATAAATAAATAAATAAATAAATAAATAAATAAATAAATAAATAAATAAATAAATAAATAAATAAATAAATAAATAAATAAATAAATAAATAAATAAATAAATAAATAAATAAATAAATAAATAAATAAATAAATAAATAAATAAATAAATAAATAAATAAATAAATAAATAAATAAATAAATAAATAAATAAATAAATAAATAAATAAATAAATAAATAAATAAATAAATAAATAAATAAATAAATAAATAAATAAATAAATAAATAAATAAATAAATAAATAAATAAATAAATAAATAAATAAATAAATAAATAAATAAATAAATAAATAAATAAATAAATAAATAAATAAATAAATAAATAAATAAATAAATAAATAAATAAATAAATAAATAAATAAATAAATAAATAAATAAATAAATAAATAAATAAATAAATAAATAAATAAATAAATAAATAAATAAATAAATAAATAAATAAATAAATAAATAAATAAATAAATAAATAAATAAATAAATAAATAAATAAATAAATAAATAAATAAATAAATAAATAAATAAATAAATAAATAAATAAATAAATAAATAAATAAATAAATAAATAAATAAATAAATAAATAAATAAATAAATAAATAAATAAATAAATAAATAAATAAATAAATAAATAAATAAATAAATAAATAAATAAATAAATAAATAAATAAATACACGTCTTCGGTGGTCAAGGCTCTGGAGACCTGAGGACTTAACCCTGCCATAAGAAGTTATCACTTCCAAAATAGTCATTGCTGAGTTTCTTGACGGTTCTCCTCGGTGCTAGGTCTCCCGCCGTAGATTTACGAAATGAGAGCTGGTAATAGCTTAAACTGAATAAATGGTTTTGAAATTTAACCACTGCGCCACCGGGCTCCTCGGGCAGCTTCTTATAATCAAACAAGGGATTGAATCGTTTTAAATTTTTGATCAAACATACCTTTTAGATGGGTCCGTTTCTCACCGTTTCGGCCGTGAACAAACAAAACGTCCATCCCCAAAACGCAGAGTGGATTGTTCCCTTAAGTAACAAAGTGAAATATTTAGAAATTTTCGCGTCAGAGACAGATGTCAGGGGCACCTTTGTTACGCCTGAAGAGTTGTAATTAATCGACGTTTAAACACCGACCCGAATGTTTGGAATAAGTTCCCCTTTTGTTATGGCTTTGAAGTTTCTCTTATTGTTCTGATAGTCGTTCTGTTGTTGGTTTGTTTGTCTTCTATTTAGCTCGTGCCGCGTGCCTGTAAATAAATATTTCAAAATCCCTTTCCTCAAAAAAAAAAATAAAACTCTAAATGACCCTTTATACGTCAGACAAGACGCGTGTGGAAAAAGCTCCCGTACGCACAGAAGTATCAAGATTTGAAAGCTGGACAACAATATGAAATACTAACAAGTTTCTAAGAATCCCTCTGTGCACCGACCTGAACGCAGTTTTTTGGTAATGTATTAATTAATATACATAATACTAGCTGACGCAGCGAACTTCGTACCGTCATAAAAATAGGGGCAGGTGGTAGTAATAGTAATACTAATAGTAATACCACATTATAAAAAAATCAATATTGTCCAAAAAAAAAATGACACTACGTTACAATACCCAATAGTTTGAATGCTGGCGCTAAGGCGCATAGGGTTTTGGGTCGTATTGTTCCGGAAACACTGCTGGCGACAATATATTCCACAGTTTTGTCGTACGTGGTAAAAAATTTCGACAAAAACGCACGGTTGTGGATAGCCACGCATCAAGATGATGGGGATGAAATTTTTGTCGCGATGTACGATGGCGAAATGCAGCAGCTGGAATTAATCCGAACAATTCCTCAGAACACTCTCCGTGATAAATGCGATAGAAAATGCAGAGCAAAGCTACATCCCTACACAAAGTCAAAGGATCAAGCTGATCGGAAAGGTCCTGGTCGTCGACGATTCGAGCCGCACGGCGCTGGATGCGATCCAAAGGGAGAAATTGGTACTGGGGTGCCCCCGCCCAAAGATGATAGCAGTACTCCATGTGAGGCCGAACCAGTGATTATAAAGTAGCAGTCGGTGGGCCGGTGTGAAGTACATTCTCGATCTATTGAGCACACCAAGCTTCTTGGAGGCCAATTTGGCCTTGCCACTGGACGTCGCTCGATATGTCAACGCCAAAAATTCTAATACTGGCTGAGGCAGTTAGAGGAGTGTTCTCAAAAAGAGTATTTTTTTTTTGCGGTGAACGCTCATACTTGTGTCTTCGTAGGGTTAAATTGGACTAGATTAAGTCGGCCCCAATTCGTTACTTGGTTTAACAATCTTTATCTATGATTTTATTTATTTTTACCCGGCTGCGCAATGCAAGAGCGCGAAGCGCGACGCGCAGACAGGGTTATGTGTTTAACAGTCTATATATGTATGTTTGTTCCTTTGTGGCACACTAGAGACCAAACGCCTGGACCGATTTTGATGATTCATACATCAATCGATTCGTCTCAATCATGGGAGTGCTACTAAAGATATGATAGTAATCAAAATTCAATATAGGCAAAATTAGGCGCCATATTGTGACGAAGTAAAAAAAAAAAGTTGACAAAATATGTCGAGTGGGGTAACACTGTCTAGATAATCAAAAATCATATTTAGGTTCCTAATACCATTATTCATTTTATATGATTGTTTAGGATCTACAACGCTTTAAAGTTGTATATTAACCACTTACGCTTTTAATTTCAATCTTACGTTTGTGTGGATCTTTGTTACTTTTCACCTAAAAAATACTGAATGGATTTTAATGAAACTTAACAGTAATATAGCTCATATTTGATAATTACATATATATAATAATTTATGTAGTTATTGAGTAAATTGGCCAATATATAGCAATAAGTGTCACATAAGACGGAAAAAAATGTCCCATCTGCGAGCCATTTTGGCCTGCACTGCAAAAACAATAAAAGTTACATTAATGTAATGTAGAGTGAAAATGTATCTCTTAAATAGTTCTAAAAAAAAGTCCGTGACACCATATATCTATTTTTAATGTGTAAGTCATTACCGCTAAAATAGTGAATCAAAACTAAAATATTATTTGATATCTATTTCCAAAATGCACATTTTGTATTAACAAATCATTTTTTATCAAAACAAATACTTTAATCGCTTTTTAAATTTGCTTTTTACACCATGTCATTTCGACAAATATTTAAAAAGTTACAACGATGACAAAGTGATAGCGCGGTGTACTATGTAAAAGAAAAAAAATGGGGTATTCGCAGTATCTGATCCTATACGAAGTACTAACATTAAAACTGTGATACAGTTCCTTCTTATTAAATGATGAAAAATATATTATCATAATAGGTATTTATGATTATTGAATTTTAATGAAAAACTCAGAATTTTACTGTTTTTTATTTTTTTTAACGATATTACTTAAGGTTACAAAAAAGGTTTACTTAATATAATGACAAATAACCCATTTTTCGCTAGTAAGTACATACTTATTGGAATCCCTGTATTTATTAATCAGCTCGCGATAATATTGGTTTTGTAATAATTCTGCAAAATTCAAAGTAAATAATGTAGATTTTTATAGGTAAATCACCCCTTTCATCACCCTACGCCTATAAGTATTGCGATGTTGTAGCTAAGAACCAAGTTCCCATCTACTTCTATATGGGAATTCATTATATTCGATTTAGCTATTACGGCACGGAAGCGCAACAAACAAACTCACTTTCGCATCTATAATATTATATTATACTTACTGGTGATCCACCCGGGCATTGTACGGGCGAAATTTATTTATCGGGATAAAATATAGCCTATGTCACTCGGACAAAATGTATTTAAATAAAGAAAAATGTTATAATAAATAATGTAGCTACCTTATGATGAATTAATATTTGAAACCGGTTCAGTAGTTTGACAGATTATTTGTTACAAACATACAAATCTTGCCTCTTTATAATATTAGTATAGATAGTTAGGATAAGATAAGTATTTAATTGATGAAAAAGATTTAAAAATAAAGTAAGTAATAGGTTTATTTGATTATATTTGTAAAAGTTACTTAGCATTTGTGCTTAATTTGATACGTTATTCGGTATTTTTATAACAAAAAAAAATTTGGAAAATAGTTGCCATGATTGCACTACTGGGAGTACTCTTCATTCGAGCTTTACACTACCAATAAAAAAGGGTCGAACACAAAGTCTTTGACCTGTTAAATGTGAATGCTTTAAAAGAAAACTACAAAGAGAACTATAAATTGATAATAAATGAGATTGCTATGGTGCTCTACCTAACGTTATGAAAATTTTATTATGCGCCTTTAGTTTAATCAAATATTATAAACTTGGCTTTGGTGATTGCATAATTATTTAATTTAGTGATCTAAGGCAGTTGCCACCATTGTCCAAAACAACAGACGGGAATTACTTCTTTCTTCAACCTGCGACATAAACGTCATTGATTGGTATTGTATATAGGGTGATTAAAAACATTTGAAGTTAACTTCTGGCATCTACATATTGGGTTTCTGTGAATTATGTAGGTATATCAAATTATGAGACTAGGGACTGACATTGAATTTGTGTATATCACAATCTTAGACGTCCGGCATTGACATGACAATGCAGCCACTGCCAATTTTAAATAGTCGACGAATAAAAGTAAATGAATTTTATGTTTACTGCTAAACTATTAAAAAAAACATAAACAAAAGATGACTTTTTGAGTAAGTGCTAGTTTAGTATAAAATTTACATACATTAGAGATATTTATGTAACGACTTGATTTAACTTCACACATTTTTGCGAAAATTGAGGCGCATCTGTAGCCTTGACCCCGCTGGTAAAGTCTTTATATGTCTTAATAAATTAATCCTTTAGACCGACGCAAAGTACTTAATAATTCCCGCGATATTAATTCCCTTACTGAAGTAACAAGACTACGGTATATACCGTCCTAAAATACTAACTAACTAAAAAGTGTGAAATAAAAAAGGTAAATTTAAAAAATAAAAAAACCCGACTGCTTAATTATTCTTCAAATAAAAACTGAAAAGAAAAAAACAAGTCCAGTACTAGTCTATAATTCTGTTAATAAGGAACAAAGCTACTTTAACAGTCGGGACCCACTGTTGAAAAATATTATGTATTCTTGAATATCTAATGGGTCCCGACTGTTAAAGTAGCTTTGTTCCTTATTAACAGAATTATAGACTGGTACTGGACTTGTTTTTTTCTTTTCAGTTTTTATTTGAAGAATAATTAAGCAGCCGGGTTTTTTTATTTTTTAAATTTACCTTTTTTTTTAATCATTTAACTGCTAGGTGTTTAAATCTAAAGAAAAGTTTACTAGAAAAAAATCCACGCGGACCATATAGGGCGGCTAATAGGGCCGTGGTAGCATAATGGTCAGTGCATTAGCCCGGATAGCGAAGGATGCGGGTCCGAGTCGCGTCCGCTGCCTGGTCCGCGTGGATTTTTTTCTAGTAAACTTTTCTTTAGATTTAAACATCTAGCAGTTAAATGCTTAAAAAATAAATAAAATCATAATTATAATTGCTATTTCTTCTTTCAAATGTTTAATACTTGAAAAAGTATTCATTTGACATTGTGGGTTACCTACAATGCGAAGAGATGGCGCTGCCTTGCAGCTTAAGGCTGGGAAAATTTCGACGCAGCCAATAGGGCCGTGGTAGCATAATGGTCAGTGCATTCGCCCGGATAGCGAAGGATGCGGGTCCGAGTCCCGTCCGCTGCCTGGTCCGCGTGGATTTTTTTCTTTAAACTTTTCTTTAGATTTAAATCTTTATATAATTTAGCTGGATTTTCTCGAAATTCGCAAGTAATCTCAGTGCAATTATTCGTATAAACCAATAATTTGTTGAGACCACCAGTTCTCATTCGCAATTACAAAACAACTTTTTTGTAATTTCTTCTAATACGTTCGGGCGGAGAAAATTCATCGCCTGACTTAAAATGAGTACAATAATATCACAGTCTTCAAGTCTAGCACAAATTGGCATTTAATGTGTAAACGCGCTCCAATGTAGACAGCGTGGATGTATACAAACAAAGCGCATTGCATACAAGCGCAAACATAATATTAAAGAAAATATTTTATGAGTGCAAATTTAATACGTACACAAAATTGAATACGTTAAGGTTTGGTTGTGTATGAACGCCCGCTGCCCGAAAAATATCATCATCATTGGTGTCGATTCTGCCATGATTCACTAAATCTAAACTTAAATTTGACAATATTATAATTTGACCTTTGACATTCTTTATACAGAATGAAAAGGAGAGGTTGATGTTAAATTTAGTTTTAAGTTTAGAGAATAATGCTAGAATCGACACCATTATCAGCCTATTAATGTCCCCACTGCTGGAGCACAGGCCTTCCCTATGGATGGAATACTGAGATTGGGTCATGACCCTACGCGGGCCTAGTGCGGATTGGCGGGTGTTAACGAATGCAGATGCAGCCGTGACCAACGGCTTAACGTGCCTTCCGAAGCGTGGAGGATCTCGAAATAGAAGATTTTTGGTCACACATCCAATGACCGACCACTGCGAAAGTTGCTTAACTTCAACGATTGCAGCCGAACGCGCTAACCACCCGCGCCATCGAGCTCCTAAAAATATATTTAGGTCTTTTTATGAACAATTAGGTAATTAAGCTTTTTTCGACACAGAAAAGGAAAAGGCGTTTAATGCGTCTGCTTCCAGCCCTATAAATAAATATTTCGCCCCTATTAATAAATTCAGTCGTATGACGTACACTGCTGAGCAGAGGCCTCCCCCAAGGATCTCCACACCGATCGGTCCTGCGCCACTCGCATCCATCGTCTTCCCGCGATCTTCACAAGATCGTCGGTCCACCTTGTAGGGGGCCTGCCCACTGAGCGTCGTCCGGTGCGTGGTCGCCATTCCAGAACCTTTCCATCTCAACGGCCATCGGTTCTTCTTGCTACGTGTCCCGCCCACTGCCACTTCAGCAGAGCAATCGTTCAAGCGATATCGGTAACTTTGGTTCTCCTACGGATTTCCTCATTTCTGATTCTATCGGAAACACCAAGCATCGCTCTCTCCAAAGGCCTATGCTCAGCAGAGGGCGTCATACGGCTGACATGATGATGATGATGATTATTAAATTAGGAATAAGTTTAGACCAGTTACGACGTGTTTTGTTCATATCACTTAAATGTCATTTGTCATTCAATGAAAAGGGTCAATACATGGAGTAACTCATCCTAAGTAATTGTTTGTTTAGTAATAAAGCAGTTACTGTTCAACACTTAGGTATTTAAAGTGTAAATTACAATTTAACTTGAAGTTCGATTCTCAAAATTAGAACAGAACCTTTAGCACGAACCATTATCCAATTCGAATAGTTTGCAAACCGAAATGTCAATGTCAAATTTTGTATGGAAACTTGAACAGCAGCGGTACAACGTACGTAAAGAGAACTTAAAATCAGTACAGATTTGTCAATGACATTTCGGACACGCAAACGATACGAATTCGATATTGGTTCGTGCTAGAGGTGCAGAACAGGCAAATAACACAAAAAATAAGATGTTTACGATACACTCGATAATTTTACAACAGAACAATAGCGCGCGCGCATTTCGCACATCTCGCCCTTGTTTGGTAGAGGGTTTTTTAAACTATTATGCTATAACTAAAAAATGAAAATCTGTAATTGGCATTAAGATAAACTATATTGCAAAACCTGTATTATATTAAGAAAATGCTGTGAATTTTGGTCTAGAATTAAATAAATAAAAAATGGGTGCGTGTACTTATGTAGGCGCGTGAGAAGTTATCCTTCTTTGGCATCGTTTAAAATTAGTTTTTAATTGCATGCAAATAATTAATTACAATAAAATAATAAAAAGTCTGGAAAAGGACACAGTCAATAAAGTTCAGTTTTAATTTGAAAAAATAAATAAATAATCAAAATATTCAATTAAAATCGCTACTGAATATAATTTATTAGAACATATGTGATTTGCACTTGTATGAAACTCAAACACGTATTCCGAATATACAAACTAGAAACATGTGGATAAATGTTATAAATATGAATACCTATAACTGTTACTTTATTACAAAAAATAAAGATGTGGTTTTTGGTAGAACCAAAAACCACATCAATGGTCAGGTCTACACCAATGGTCAAGAGATGGCGCTGTAGTCTCCTGAATCGCGCTTTGGTTCCGTTGTTCCAGATTAATAAATACTTTTGATAGGCCTTCACAATGCAGTCGTTAGCACCCACTAAATAGAGATTCTATTTCTATTTTGTTGGTAGATTTTCTTAATGTGCGGTAAACACAAAAATAACGCATGAAGTTGGTCGCTAAAGCGACCAACTTCATGCTGTTAAAATTTTGTGTTACAGTGATGCGCGCGCATCTTAAAATTTCACTCTCATCATTTTTTCATAACGCGCCTAAAGAAGTATAACTTCAAAAAATAAATAAATGAACTAAGAAAATAAGACAGTTCCAAAAAAAGGTAACAGGCAAATATTATTATCACAAAAAGCCAGGTCCGCTACACTCGAAATAATCAAATACGGGATTGGAGCACCCGAACGTACTCATACATAACATAACACAATCTATTCTCACGCACCTCCATTTGTAATTTGCACATACACATTTACATGCTACACAGAAACACCTGAAGCAAATCCCTCGCGAATCCTACATATATATCACGAGACAAAACGTCCACGGGAACATGTCACCTCATCCATTCCACTTTTCGTGAAATATGTCTTTGGGTCTCTCGGAATACTTTTGAAATGGTCATAAAAAATAATATATTGTTATTGCGCGATATAAATTCGATTATCGCGCGCCCGCTGCGGTCCGTCCGTGGTTCGACACGTCTCGTTTCGTTTTCATTGTCGACGTAATGGTGTTATAAAGGTGCTAATGCTGGCGGGCTCGCCACAGTAAGTATTTCATCATTCATGAGTTGCAACGATATTTTTTTTTCTTAATCTCATGAATAAATACTTCATAATGCATGAATTCTTAAGTACATTCTGCTGTTGATTCATCTCAATTTTACGAATCATTTTAAACTGGCTTGTGCCCCACATACAAAATTATATGCTGCCGCGGACATTTTTGAAGTAAAAACTTAGGTGCTAATGCTGGCGGGCTCGCCACAGTAAGTATTTCATCATTCATGAGGTGCAACGATATTTTTTTTCTTAATCTCATGAATAAGTACTTCATAATGCATGAATTCTTAAGTACATTCTACTGTTGATTCATCTCAATTTTACGAATCATTTTGAACTGGCTTGTGCCCCACATACATAATTAAATGCTGCCGCGGACATTTTTGAACAGAAAACTTAGGTGTTAATGCTGGCGGGCTCGCCACAGTAAGTATTTCATCATTCATGAGGTGCAACGACATTTTTTTTCTTAATCTCATGAATAAGTACTTCATAATGCATGAATTCTTAAGTACATTCTGCTGTTGATTCATCTCAATTTTACGAATCATTTTGAACTGGCTTGTGCCCCACATACATAATTAAATGCTGCCGCGGACATTTTTGAAGAGAAAACTTAGGTGTTAATGCTGGCGGGCTCGCCACAGTAAGTATTTCATCATTCATGAGGTGCAACGATATTTTTTTTCTTAATCTCATGAATAAGTACTTCATAATGCATGAATTCTTAAATACATTCTGCTGTTGATTCATCTCAATTTTCTGAATCATTTTAAAGTGGCTTGTGCCCCACATACATAATTATATGCTGCCGCGGACATTTTTGAAGAGAAAACTTAGGTGTTAATGCTGGCGGGCTCGCCACAGTACGTATTTAATCATTCATGAGGTGCAACAATATTTTTTTCTCAATCTTATGAATAAGTACTTCATAATGCATGAATTCTTAAATACATTCTGCTGTTGATTCATCTCAATTTTACGAATCATTTTAAACTGGCTTGTGCCTCACATACATAATTATATGCTGCTGCGGACATTTTTGAAGAGAAAACTTAGGTGCTAATGCTGGCGGACTCGCCACAGTAAGTATTTCATCATTCATGAGGTGCAGCGATATTTTTTTCGCAATCTTATGAATAAGTACTTCGTAATGCATGAATTCATAAGTACATTCTGCTGTTGATTCATCTCAATTTTACGAATCATTTTGAACTGGCTTATGCCCCACATACATAATTATATGCTGCCGCGGACATTTTTGAAGAAAAAACTTAGGTGCTAATGCTGGCGGGCTCGCCACAGTAAGTATTTCATCATTCATGAGGTGCAGCGATATTTTTTTCGCAATCTTATGAATAAGTATTTCGTAATGCATGAATTCATAAGTACATTCTGCTGTTGATTCATCTCAATTTTACGAATCATTTTAAACTGGCTTGTGCCCCACATGCCGCCGCGGATATTTTTGAAGAGAAAACTTCTTTAGCCGCGTTGTACACTTTTTTTTGTAATTGGTAAAAATTGTTGAACCCGCGTCAGGACACGTGACCTAATCGAAAATTCGTAAGACGAAAACAATAAAATTGGAAAGATTGTTGTCTACGGGATTGTTATCATGTACCTTGTTTTTAGCGAGTTTCCGATATTTCGGCCCTGTTGCAAGCGCCATGATCACGGAGTAACTGGTCAGTTACTCCGCAATCCCATAAATAACTTATATTACTATAATGTTAGTGACCATGAAAGTTTAAAACAAAAGGTTGTTGTCTTTCAATATATTGGACGAAATATAGTAATATTTTATTGTATCGTATTATAATAATAAGTCTCTAATTAGGATATCCAGGTGGCAGCTTTATTGCGAAGTAAATGCATTTTTTACAATAGATGTCGCTAGGTGCTCTTAAATGTGATTCATGTAAGTTGATTTTTCTGAGAGATAAACATTTTAATGTAGGTAATATAAATTTATTTCTTGACGTTTCGCAGCCTTTTCAGGTATGCATCGTCAGAATAATGATTTTTTATTTTGTTAAAAACTAGTTTTATTTAATGAGTGATGTGCGTGAAAACCTAAGAAACAAATATGTTATATAAATTGTCATGTTTGTGTACGATAGCGCAATAAATAAATATTGTATTCTACCACATAAATATAAGGACTTTTATACTGATAATTAAAGCAATTCGTGCAAAATTATTCCCTAACCATTCCAAAATATCAAAAATGCACAAAGTTAATATTCAAGTTTTCACTTCTGCCAGCACTCCCGGAGTGCAACACGTCGTTTTTTTTTAGAACTTTACTCTCATACATAATTTTGGCATACTTTGACTGTTTATGAAGCGCGTCGAATCGAAATATAACACGACTGAATACAATAAACAGCTAAATGTCAATTATAATAAATAAAAACCAAACCTATCTCCCAAAGAGGTAAACAGAGAGATCAAACTCAAACTCATTTATTCAGTCTAGGCTGTTACAAGCTCTTGTGAAAGTCAAACGCTACGCCATCGGTTCGTAAATCTACGGCGGGAGACCTTGTACTGAGAAGAAGATCTCGAGTTATAACATTCATTCATTGTTGGCACTATCGAACAAATTAATTCCATAAATAATACAATATAGCTGAATCTGTGGACATATTCCTTTTGTTTCACTTCTGGCAAAGTAAAACCTAATTTACATCATCACGATGCAAAGGGGTCAAAAACATTTTCCCACCCGTAAAATTCGCGTAGCGTAAGGCTCAGTTAAGATTTCGTTGTTCAAATATTCAGTAGCGTCAGTGAGTTTCTTAAAAAAAGGCGTTACACGTTTAATAAGGCAGATACAGACTATTGTGTCGTATTGTGTCGTGTCGTGTTGCGTCAAAAGCTTATCGATTGGAAATATTTTGGCACACTAGTCACCAAACACGTTATTATATAGCTATATAGAAGGCATTCTTATTTACGGGATTGCTACCCTGTATCTTGTTTTCAAGAATCTCCGACATTTATCCTATACATACAGGCCTGTGCCCCAGTAGTGGGGACATTATTAGGCTGGTGTTGCTGGTGGTTATTTACTATTTATTATTTCTGTGTTGTAATATTGCATTGTTTAACAAAGTTCCCCAAGATCTGATTGAGCTTCCACTAACCAAATGTAAATCTCAGATCAATAATTCTCTTATGAATAAGGGCTATTATAAAGTTAACGATTATCTAAAAGATCGTAATGCATGGACATAGTGTTTCTTGTAATTTGGTATTTGATGGGTATTAGTCAGTTTTTGTAACAGTAATATGGTACCTATCTAATGCCGCTTCCTATATACTAAATATAAAATTATTATTGTAACTGTATATATCTATATCCTAAATCATGTAATGGAAGGTGACTTCAGAAGTATCTCTTAAGTCATTTTTCAACGTGACGACTCTGTATATATCAATACAGGGAGAAAAAAGCAGCCCTTGCTGAGGTTCTTGCCAGTTCTTCTCAGTACAAGGTCTGCCGCCGTAGTTTTGCGAACCGATGGCGTAGCTTCTGACCTTCACAAGTGCTTGTAACAGCCTAGACTGAATAAATGACTTTTCATTTCATTTCAGAAAGGTTTTCGGGTGAGCGGGCAACCACTAGTACAGAATAAAGCCTTAATTTAGATTAAGTGTCTCGGTGCAAGTGGACCTAAGTAATTATGTATGCTTAAGAACATATTAGCACTGAAACCCAACACACTGTACTAATTTGTTTCTAACCATAAGCTGATACACTCCTGATATAACAAGAGCCACGACACAACACGACACAATAGTCTGTTTCGTCCTTTAAGAATATCCGTTTCGCTGAAAATATGGAAAACAACCCTTTTTAAGGGGAGATATAAAAAATTTACGCGCCAAGGCGGTCTCGGTGGACAATCACAAGTATCCGCAGGGATAACAGCTCATAAATATTGAGGTTGTCATTAGTGAGGCGATTTTGGTTTTTTGTTCTGGTCATCCATCAAGAAATCACCATTGTTTAAGCTGATAAAATGAAAATCTAAAATTACATACAGTCATTATAATTCCAAAGATTTTCTTACATAAAAGTTGATTTGTTGTATTTATTTTCTAAGCTGAAGTAAGCACTATAAATGTAAAAAATAAAACGACGGGTTGCACTCCGGGAGTGCCGGCAGAAGTGAAAACTTGAATATTAACGTTGTGCATTTTGGATATTTTGGAAGGGTTAGGAAATAATTCTGCACGAATTGCTTTAATTATCCGTATAAAGTACTATCATTTATGTGGTAGAATACAATATTTATTTATTGCGCTATCGTACACAAACATGACAATTTATATAACATATTTGTTTCTTAGGTTTTCCATCACAACACTCATTAAATAAAACTGGTTTTTAACAAAATAAAAAATCATTATTCTGACGATGCGTACCTGAAAAGTCTGCGAAACGTCAATAAATAAATTTATATTACCTACATTAAAAAGTTTATCTCTCAGAAAAATCAACTTACATGAGTAACATTTAAGCAACCTATAAAGAAAAATAATTAATTAATTTATATGTACTATCTGAAAAAATTGATTCCTGACCCACTTGCCCGATAATTCGCTTAAAATTTTCCAAATAGACGTATTGTTTTTAACGAATGCGTAAATGCACCAAAGACCTTTTAATCACAAGGGAACTGCATGTTAAGATTTGAAATTTATTTTTAAATATTTATAACAAAACTAGCTCCATTTCGTGACATTAAAAAAACTTTGATAAAATAGTATGAAAATCATATAACACGTCTATGGGTAAAACTCAAATAATTTTACGTCAGCATTATTATTAAGCCACAGGGAGGCAGCGAAATCTTTAACGTCAAATAGGATTGTTCTAAAAACAACAAGTTTGTTTCCAGAGATACGTTATATAGGCGAAAGTGTACCTTAACGTTTTGCAATGGTTGTAAGAAATTAAGCTTATTTTGGATCAAGAATCAAATTGGCTAATAGCACTATTTCGAAACAAAAGACTGTGTCGGAATATTTAATAGCTCAATTTTTCGTGTTACTAGCAAAGTTACGCTTTATTTTTAACCAACCGATGGAAATATTCGTAGAACTCTGTGGATCGGATTCATTGTTTGAAGTTTCACAATTGATGTTGCTGTTACATCGAATAGAGGTAATTTGTTTTATTTTAACGATGGCATTTTTTGTTATGGAATTTTGAATTGGGTCCAGCCATGTTGGTAACGCAGGAACAAAACCGTGGACAGATATAATTATACACCTATTATTGGCAATTTATATATTGCTGCGACACTTCATGAAATTACATACAGGGTGGTCCAAATCCTTCTAAAAACTAAAGTTCCAACTTTCAAGCCTTTTTTGAGTAACTTTAACTAATTATTAATTAGTGCATTCGCCCGGATCGCGAAGGGTGCGGGTTCGAGGCCCGTCTGCTGCCTGGTTCACGTGGATTTTTTCTAGTTATATTTTCTTTAGAATTAAACATCAAGCAGTTACATGCTTTAAAATAATAAAAAATATATTTTTTTTATTAAAACAACATTCAAGACAATTATGTCACAAAAAAAGACTGCAAAGTACCTACTACGAACAAAGATATGAATTTTTGAAACCTCGCTGGCAGAAATCATTAAAAATACACAAAAACAATATAACTCGAAAACTAAGAAATATGCTAACTAAGAATATAGGTGCGAGGAATCTAAAAAAATATGTTGACGTCACTAGTTGGATCATCCTGTATATGTTATTAAATGGCTAATTATGTGGGTTTAGTAACTTTTGGATTAATTCTTGGTCTTGTCTATATAGTAAATTTTATTCGGATTATATTTTATGGTGAAGAATATCTTTCTCTTTACCTACACTACTTCAAATTCACTACCCTTTATAATTATTTTCGTCAAATTTATCCCTTCTACCCTTTACTAACACCCGTTTTCAGAATTTGGAACAATTTATTTGTCCTAAAGCAGCAAGTTTTTATAAACTGACCTCTATTCTAAAGTAAAGACGTGCTTTTTTCTACAAAACTACAGGAAAGCGTTATGCTTCAGTCTTTATTAGGGCAGTGTTCATGTATGTGTTCCCTCCTTCCTACAATCTGAAGGCTTTGAAGAGAGGCGTGAAGAAGCATTTTTGTAGGACGGCAAGGTGAGGATGGTTGGTGTAGCAGCTTATAACTGCAGTACCAGCTGTCTTGGACTTTATTACCACTTAACATCAGATAGGGTAGAGTCATTTGCCTACCTGGAGCCCTATTTTTGAATCACTCGTGTGACATAGTATCGACGAATGCGACATAAGTCACCTTCGACTTTCAAGTCGCTTAATACTGATTTTCCGTATTTTTGAATCATTCGTCACCGGTGTTACCTGTTTAATACGAAATATGAAATTTTACTCATTTCACGCAGAAAAAATAAAATCCGGTAATTACCGCAATGAAAACCGAACAAAAAATTCTCGTTGTCGTTAAATATAAAGCATGACAATGATGGATTATCGTCGTGTAATAGCACAAAAAAAATTGACAATTATTCTATCATTCGCCTCCACCATTCGCCATGCAGCGAGTGGTCTCACCCATTCGTTGCACTCGAGCGATTCAAAAATACGGAATTAATTATGTCGAATGAAATTTAGTAGAAATCGAGCGTTCGACGCAAGACGAGTGATTCAAAAATAGAGCACCTGGCTTTACATATAAAAAAAAAGGTATACGTTTCCAGATCCCGGAACTCCATATCGACCAAATAATCAGTTAAATCAAATTTCTCTTTAATACACTTCCAGTTATCTGAATTATTTGAATTAAAATCTCAAAGTCATAAATCTAAGAGAGCAACATTCGCCCTGTCGATATTTTAAGATAAGCCAATCGGGCGTAACAGAAAACTCCAGTCGTTATCTCGAAGACTTCCCTTAATATAATCTCGTTAATTTCATTTAGCGAATGTTCAAAGTGAACCGTTATTCCCTCTTAGGTTTCTTCACTGAGCGGGCCTCGTCTAGTTAAAATGGCTCTGGAAAAATGCTGACCAGACTCAATACGGATTTATTGTGAAATCGTATTTTTTACAAGATGACTTTTGAAGTGCATTCTTTGAAAGTTTTTCATTATTAAATTCCATAACATCTACGGTTTTACTACGAAACAGTAAGACACGATCTCAAACCTTGTTTACTTAAAGGATATGGCTAAGAAACTGCCCTTAACGTGTATAATTATTTCGCACTAGCCCGTAACATTATAATATTTGTTTAGTGATTATTACGTGTTTATTATTCTCATACATTTATTTTTCATACATTTTCATAATAATAAAACAAGAGGTGAAACTCAGGTGTATATTCATTGAATTCCATAGGACACGGCATTCCGAAATATTCCAGAACTTTAACTTTGTTAAATCGGTTTTTTAAATATTTTTAATTTTATTTTTTATATCATTTACATTCGTAATGGAAAGTGACTTCATGAGTTATCCTCATATTGAAGTCATTTTTCGGGAGAGGGAATAAAAGAACAGCCCTTGCTGAGTTTCTTGCCGGTTCTTCTCAGTACAAGGTCTCCCGCCGTAGATTTACGAACCGATTTAGCTTCTAGACATTCATGAGTGCTTGTAACATACTAAACTGAATAAATGATTTTCATTATGATTATTATGATTATACAACTTTCGTGAAATAATCAAATATTTAAAAGTATAAAGATTATGTCTTCATGTCTGTATTAAAAAGAAAATGTTTCGTTTTGCAAAAATAAATGAACAATATATCTACCTAAACTCCTAAAATCTGTGACATATAATCATCATCATCATCAGCCTATTAATGTCCCCACTGCTCGGGCACAGGCCCTTTCTATGGATGGAATAGCGAGATTGGGCCATGACCCACCACGCGGGCCCAGTGCGGATTGGCAGGTGCTAACTAATGCAGATACAGCCGGGACCAACGGTTTGACGTGCCTTCCGACGCACGGAGGAAAATCGAGATAGAAGATTTTTGGTCACCCATCCAATGACCGACCACTGCGAAAGTTGCTTAACTTCAACGGTCGCAGCCGAACGCGCTAACCAAAAAAATTCAATATCGTTTATTCAGTCTAGGCTGTTACAAGCACTTGTGAATGTCGAAAAGCTACGCCATCGGTTCGCAAATCTACGGCGGTAGACCTTGTACTGAGAAGAACCGGCAAGAAACTCAGCAAGGGCTGTTTTTTTCTCCCTGTATTATATACAGAGTCGTCAAATTGAAAAATGACTTCAATATGAGGTAACTCATAAAGTCACTTTCCATTACAAATGCAAATAATATAAAAAATATGACTATATAAAAAACTGGTTTATCAAAGTTTAGAAATGCCGTGTCTTGCTGTTTCGGCAAAAAAAAAAAAAAAAACCACCTGAGCCATCGAGCTCCTCAAAGTGACATATAATTGAAGGCTTAACATAATAGATTTTATTTACTCTCTGACTCTGTATGATAATTAATTGTTTTATTTATCCAAATGAACAAAATAAAACTTCACAGATTTCTGTCAGGCCGACGACAAAAAACTATTTGTATTTATTTTTGCTTTAAGAAGACATTTTGTCAAATGTTTATAGAGAAATGGATGGAAAGATTCTAAGTAAATGCGAAACTGACGGCTCTGTAAATAATTGGCAACATCTTTTATCAAATGTACCAAGTAATGATGTAGTAGGTTTTTACATATTTTTAGTATTGTAACTTTATCAAAAGTTTCGGAAAAGATATTAATTCTCAGCGATTCAACATTAAATATCACTAAATACAATATTTGTACATTGCTAGGGCAGCCACTCATACTAAATTTTACCATGTTCTTTTGCTTATTTAGTATGGATTTTATTTATTTAAATCTTAGTCTATTTTTTTATTTCTAAGCATGTAACAGCTTGATATTTAATTCTAAAGAAAATATAACTAGAAAAAAAACCACGCGGGCCAGGCAGCACGGGACTCGAACCCGCACCCTTCGCAATCCGGGCGAATGCACTGACCAATTATGCTAGCACGGTCCTGATGGCCGCGTCGAAATTCTTCTAGCCATTCTTAAGCTGCAAGAGATCTTCGTGCGAAGAGATGGCGCTGCCTTGCAGCTTAAGGCTAGGAAAATTTCGACGCGGCGAATAGGGCCGTGGTAGCATAATTGGTCAGTGCATTCGCCCGGATTTCGAAGGGTGCGGGTTCGAGTCCCGTCTGCTGCCTGGTCCGCGTGGATGTTTTCCTAGTTATATTTTCTTTTTATTTAAATCTTCCTCGTTTCAATTGAACTCAGGTAACAAGCAACTAAACTAACAAGGTAACTGTAGCAAGGTAATGACGTAGCAGGAGTTTTCATTAGTTTTCAAGATTGTAACTTTATGAAAATTTCCTGAGCCTTTTTTCATAGAAATTATAAATATTCAGCCATTCAGCATTGAATATCTAGAGCAGTCGCTCATACAACATTTCACCATGTTCTTTTTATGTCATTATTTCTTAAACTCCTGTTGAACGCTAGTCTAACTTTTTGACGGTAATAAAGATAATCTGTTTAGCCAAACTGTACAACAGTTTGTGTTTGTTTGTAAATTATATTATTACTAAAATAATAAAACCAACAAACCGTGTTTTTTATAATAAATAAAATACCTTATAATCAAAAATAACGGTTATGATGAAGTAATCTTTGTTATCCCATCTATATAACTCTTTAATTAGGATTTTAAGATATTGCATAGCTTTTATCGCGGGCTTTGAGCGCCGCGACCGAATCAAGAAATTTCGAAACGAAAAAACCTTACGAGAGTGCATATACCAACAGAACACAATTTTCGTCAGTCCAGTATCGATCTAAATGGCGCAGTGTGTTGATCTTTTGCCACGGGACCAACGTTCGACGCATCACCGCGGTCGTTGGTTCGAATCCCGCACTCGTATTTTTTATTTTTATTATTTTGTTCATTCTTTTATATATTTGTTTTAGACCCCAGTGCCTGTTCTTATTTTAATTTGTCTCCCTTTTATTTAGACTTTATAATTATAATTTAAATTTTTGGACTAAAGATTGTAAACTGTGGAAGTTTTTTTGGTGCCGGGCAATGCTGTTGTTTGCTGTGCTTGCCCAATAAAATATCATAAGGCCTGCCTCGCCATCTATTAATATGAAAGAAAAAAAAACTACATAAATAAAATAAATAAATTATTAAAATTGCATAACTTGATAAAAAATGCTATGGAATAGCTTAACCGCGGCAGTCCCCGAGTGCCACACGTATTTTTTTAACGTAGACGAGGGTAGGCGAACCTTTATGAATCAACGTGCCATTTTTTCTAAAAAATCTTTAATTGGGTCATTGGCATGCCATCAAATAATTTTGACTTTATGATTATTTAGAAGATAATAATATAAATACTATCAGAACTCTTTATGAAATAAAGTAAACCAAAGAGGCACATTCTGGAATGTTTTTATTACACGTATAAATTAAATTACTGTAAAATTAGTGTGACTTCTGTTGCTGCAGGTTTGATAACAAATAATTTATGTTAGGGTTGTAAGATGCTACTTTTAGCAAAATGCATGCTGAACTGGATTCATCTGTCAAACGGTTTCTAAGCGAGTTTTTAACGTTATTCATCTCTGAAAACAATGACTCGCAGGCATAGGTAGATGAAAACATTGTTAAAATAGCATGTGCTAACTTCTTCAAACAGTTACTTCGTAGCGTA
Source organism: Chilo suppressalis (assembly GCA_902850365.2). Taxonomy (NCBI): domain Eukaryota; kingdom Metazoa; phylum Arthropoda; class Insecta; order Lepidoptera; family Crambidae; genus Chilo; species Chilo suppressalis. Next base: position 30,934,643 of record OU963898.1, on the reverse strand, counting down.
GGATCACTCGCGTTCGATCGTCATAAAATACCTACTTAAAACATTTTTACACATGTTTTATGATTGGCGACGTGCCCAAAATATTGTGTCGCGTGCATTCAATGGCACGCGTGCCATTGGTTCGCCTACCCTGACGTAGACAAAAGTATAATTCTGATAAATGTGAATCCTATTCTGATTCCTTAGCTACTTAATATTTCTTTCTAAATATTAATTTTCGCCGCGATCTAATCCGTTAATGGGTTTTGACTATAACCAAGTTCTTATAGGTATCATAATCTACCTGATGGCAAACGGCGACCATAACCTGTAGACGCTTGCGAAATATCAATCATATCACTCATAGCGTTGCCTACCCTGGCCCTATCTCCTGCCCCGTGGAGCTCTAGAACCTTATTCACCGACAGAAACACAACACCAAAAGGTATTGCTATTTACTACGATCTTCAGTAAGGTAGAGATTGCTTCCCCAGACAGGCGCTCCAATTCAAGCATTAAGTCCTCTATGCCCTTATACCTCTCTTCAATGCTACAATTGATGTCTTTAAAACTTCTTTCAGATGTATTCAATTCATGAGAACCCGTTAAAGTTTGCCCGGTGAGTGTTTGCTCTAGCCAAATTTGTGCAGCGCTGCAGAGCGCTCGCAACATTTTGTATGCCGGGGTGTTGCGCTATTAAAGAAAGGCATCTGGCGAAATTCGATACTTTCCTCGCAACGTCAATGACGAATTTCGCTTTGAACTACAAAGTGAGTAGCTAGAAGTTGGGGCAATGCTTTCGCTCCAATGACTTCACTTGTTAGTTTTTCAAAGTTTCTCTTGTACAATTTGAGATGTTTGCTTCTCTGCGAAAACTATGAAAATATTCAAATAATAAAGTTAATCAGTAACAGAACCGTGGAATGCGCCAGATGCGAGCTATAGTTTAATAAAAGCATTGATTTATAGAAAAGATCTATAAAAATATAACACTTCTAAATTGAATGTAACAGAAATCGCGAAATAAGTTGCGAATTCGTAGCTTTGTATTTGTGAAGAATACCGAACACTAAAACCTTAGATTAAAACAAAAAGGGTAAATACGGTACGCTTATACTAGGATCAAATAAAATATGATCCGACTCAACTACATAAGCAACTCTCGCCATGCATATGTCTGTTTAAAAACATCAATCGAGCGAGCGAGACAGAACAATACGATTCAACGCAGCGTATTGTTGTCCTTTTCTTGCTTACAAAATGGCGATTACGTAAATAATATTCACGACAAACCGTGATTTTTGAGAAAAAAATGTTTTCACAGTTTTACTAATGAAAAGTGTTGCCGGGGCATTTGATTTTGAACTATTTGTGTTCTTTATAAAAGCATCGAAGGCATTGTTATATCTTCATAACACATAATATACGCAATATAAAGTACATATTGAGTGTACATGCCGCGTGTTTGAATGTCAAATTGTGACTAAAGTGAATTATGGTCGTGGACCACAATTTAAGCGGATCACTTTTGAGCCGCGAATGCCGTATCTTCCCTTTTTGTTTTAATCTAAGACTAAAACATACTTACGACGTGATTCGAAGCAACTGTGCGGGTAATAATGTGTTGAGCCATGGAAAACAATCGAATTGAAATCAAAACAACGGAACAAACTCGTAACTTCAAAAGTATCTAAAGAATTCAGTCTTCTCTCTTGAACGTTACTTTCTAAAACTTTAAAAATACGCTTTTACCAAATGGTTAACTTAATAGTAGGTAATAAAAATAAAATAGAGGAGCTTCATGGCGCAAGTGGTTAGCGCGTTCGGCTGCGATCGTTGAAGTTAAGCAACTTTCGCAATGGTCGGTCATTGGATGGGTGACCAAAAAATTTACTATCTCGAGCTCCTCCGTGCTTCGGAAGGCACGTTAAGCCGTTAGTCCCGGCTGCATCTGCAGTCGTTAGCACCCACCAATCCGCACTGGGCCCGCGTGGTGGGTCATGGCCCAATCTCCCTATTCCATCCATAGGGAAGGCCTCCAGCAGTGGGGACATAAATAGGCTGATGATGATGATGAAATAAGTAAATTGTATTAATTTCAAGGTACCAATTGACAAGAAGGAAACATAACGAAACGAAAATAAACGAAAAGGAAATCATTTGTATCATAATATTCATAGAGCGAAGCTCGTCAAACTAAATATTTATTTGTTTGCTTTTCCCATCAATGTTAACAACATGATCAGTGATTTCATCAATAGATAATAATGAATAAATAATAATAATAATTGCGTGAGTCGTCGTGGACATAAAAAGTGTTTTTTTTTATGTTATAGGGGGCATACGAGCAGACGGCTCACCTGATGGTAAGTGATCACCGTCGCCCATGGACACTTGCAACACCAGGAGTATCACAAATGCGATGCCGGCCTTTGAGGAAGGAGTACGCTCTTTTTTTGAGGTTTTTGGGTCGTATTGGTCCGGAAACACTGCTGGCGACAATATATTCCACAGTTTTGTCGTACATAGTAAAAAAAAACCTAAATTCCTTAATAACGAAGATAAAAATGTTATTTTATTTAGGAAAAATATAAGTAAAGGAGGAGGTCCTTTACTTATTTAGTTTGGATTTACTTATTTAAATCTTCCTCGTTCCAATTGAACTCGGTGTATATAACTTACCTAAGAATACAATGTACACTAAACCATAGCCATAAGCGCAGCTTAAATTTCCTAGGCACTGGGTAGTTCTCGATCCTCTTAGTTGGGAAGTTAGCGTGGTTTAGCGCTACGTTCGTGGTTTCCGATCCACTGCGGCGGACGTTTGCGTTACAGTAAGAGCATGGGCATACGGTGCTTTGCGGACCGGAGTGGCGTCGCTGCGTCGTTTTGCATATAAGTGTCGCCGCACAGGGGCTACCGACCACAACCACAAAACGCCGCCACCGGCATATTTCTTGTAGTTTTCATACATTTTATATGGACTCGCCACACACGGTACGCCGGTGGTCGCCACACGCTACAAATCGTCGTTGCTCGCTTCTTGTGGTGTGTTCCTTAATGCGTCGATACAAAACGCCGCCACACGTCACTCGCGCGATTCCCCACCCCTCTCTCCCTTACCTTAGTCGGCCGCTGTCGTGCGCTTAAGCCACTTTAGTAGCTTCATTAAGTTAAGGCACATTAAGTGGCCGGTGCGGGCCACAAGAAGCGAGCAACGTCGATTTATGGCGTGGGACGGCCATCGGCGTATCGTGTGTGGCGAGTCCATATAAAATGTATGAAAACTACGAGAAATATGCCGGTGGCGGCGTTTTGTGGTTGTGGTCGGTGGTCCGTGTGCGACGACACTAAATATCTGCAGTATGCCACATGATGCGCTGCGAACCCCTTAGTAGTCAAAGCCTCTTGTTATCACACATCCGCCCTCGGGTCCTCCAATCGTAGGTCCCTCCAATTGCGTCGGCCTAGGCACATCTTAGAGTACTCCGACGACGAAATCACCCGCGCGCGCCTCCAACTCCTCCCACACAGGCCACAAACACCAACACTACACAGCTGACATACTCGCACACTAGCTTAGCATTAGGCAGACACCGCATCCGTAGGATAACGGTGCGAAGACCCGGTCTACACACGACACGCTATACCAGATACAGGTATGTACCTGGGCGTTTTTCCCCTGCCCCCCACGACAACGGCTAACTAGAGCCGAGATCCGAGTCTCAGAGACGCCCTCTAGTTCAGCCGACTCCCGTAGGTTCGATTGGTCCAGGTTTATTTGTTAGGATGGAGAGGAGATTCCCCCCGTGGGGAGATGCCATCCGCCTGGAATACCTCTAAACGCACTCGCCAATTCTCGGCTTGAGGTTCCCTTAGGATCTCGCTGTCCTCAAACCCGGTGACGCTGTAAAGGTCATCTGCGACCAACAGCATACACACTAAAAAAAAAATGTGTGTGTCAGCTCCGACGCACGACTGGAGTTTACTCCTTAAGTTCGATAGTCTAACCAGACGTAAAAAGAACTTATTTAACTTAAAAAAGATTGATACTGTATGAAAGGGTAAATTAACAAATTAATGAAAATAATATACATATATAAATATACATTTATTCATTTCATATACATTTATTATAACTAATCGACGAAATATTTTACATTAAACTTTTTACAATAGTCAATTTCAGATGTGCATAAATATATCATTAGGAATGTTGTTAAATTATGTAATTATTATTATCAGACTATTATATTTTTTTTAAATATTAATTAAATCAACATTGTCTGCATTATTAATTACAATGGCAAGTGGTTTATGGTAACTAAAATAAGACACATGGACGTTTAATGTCAATCCGTCATCTTTGTTTGTCAACGTTGCGCGACATAGGATGCGCACCAAAAACGTAACGAGGTCATTCATCGATAGATTTTACTCCTCACATTTTTCTCATACCGGGCCCCTTATATATGCAAATCGATTCTTAAGGAGTAAACTCCAAAAAAGCGATGCGCTGCGGTGCATCAGACTTGCAACCAACAGACTTGCAACCAACGAAACGACGCTGGGAACGGAGAATGCGTTGTGACATCGGAGCGGCAAAGCTCTGTTGTTTATGCGACATAGAGAATGTAACCTTTGTGGCGGCGTAATCTTTGTGGTGCGGCGCCGCCCGCAATGATCGTGTGTTCCTACACTAACAGACGCGAAAGTGTAAGCATATTTGCATTGCATGCATGGGTATCTGTGGAGATTTTGGTTTTGAAGCTGATATACATATATATGTATACTAGCAAACCAGTGAACCAAATGTTCACCAAAACCTGATTTAAAAAAAAAAATGTATTTAATTAATTGAGAACTTCGGAGATTTTGTGTGGTTTCTTTTGAAATTCGTGATTTCTCGAAAACCGGAAGTGCTACGTTACTCAAATCCGGTTTGTAGTCTTATCAGACTATTCTTAACCTAAATATTCTCTTTATCTATCTCTTACGGTTTGGCCGCTGAAACAGCACTACAGACAGGCAGACGGACGGACTTGTCTAATAGATAAGAGATGTCAGTTTATTCAGAATATCGTTATTGCAGCGATTACGGATGTCATCGTAGCCTCTTAAGCTCTTCTCGTTTGACATGTTATAATATAAAGAAAATATAACTAGAAAAAATTCCACGCGGACCAGGCAGCGGACGGGACTCGAACCCGCACCCTTCGCAATCCGGGCGAATGCACTGACCAATTATGCTACCACGGCCCTCATGGCCGCGTCGAAATTTTCCTAGCCTTAAGCTGCATCTCTTCGCATTATAGGTAACCCACAATGTCAAATGAATACTTTTACAAGTATTTAACATTACTACATTTTAAAGCATGTAACTGCTTATAGTTTAAATGTAAAGAAAATATAACTAGAAAAATAGAAGATTTTTTCTAGTTATATTTTCTTTAAATCTAAAGAAAATATAACTAGAAAAAATTCCACGCGGACCAGGCAGCAGACGGGACTCGAACCCGCACCCCTCGCAATCCGGGCGAATGCACTGACCAATTATGCTACCGCGGCCCTCACGGACCGCGTCGCTATTGTATAATAGCTAGAAAGAATTTCGACGCGGTCCGTGAGGGCCGCGGTAGCATAATTGGTCAGTGCATTCGCCCGGATTGCGAGGGGTGCGGGTTCGAGTCCCGTCTGCTGCCTGGTCCGCGTGGAATTTTTTCTAGTTATATTTTCTTTAGATAATAGCTAGAAAGAATTTCGACGCGGTCCGTGAGGGCCGCGGTAGCATAATTGGTCAGTGCATTCGCCCGGATTGCGAGGGGTGCGGGTTCGAGTCCCGTCTGCTGCCTGGTCCGCGTGGAATTTTTTCTAGTTATATTTTCTTTAGATTTAAACATCAAGCAGTTACATGCTTTAAAAATAATAAAAATTATAACTATATTTTCTTTAGTTTGAAATAGTTATTTATGATATTAGTGTGGTAAGTTGGATATTACACGAGTAGACGAATGTAAGCCATAGTCACAAGTATGTAAATAACAATCTACACAAATGTCATACAACGTTTTTCAACATACATATGTAATTAAGGTAATGAAATGAAGCAAACTTTTTCACGTAAGGCAATTAGCTTGCGTTTCCAAATGGCGACACATGCGGGTGGTCAAAATTAAGACTACATATTTTGTCTTTTTTAGGGTTCCGTAGCCAAATGGCAAAAAACGGAACCCTTATAGATTCGTCATGTCCGTCCGTATGTCACAGCCACTTTTTTCCGAAACTATAAGAACTACACTGTTGAAACTTTTCACACATTAAGTAAAAAAAAACACGAAATTTTGGGTGACTTAAACACATACTTAGAACAGAAACTAAAAAAAATGATTTTCTTTAAACCGATATGTGTATATACCCATATCTATGGATAGGTCTTCAAAAATTATATTGAGATTTCTAATGTCATTTTTTTCTAAACTGAATAGTTTGCGCGAGAGACACTTCCAAAGTGGTAAAATGTGTGGGGACACCCTGTAACTTCTAAAGTAAGAGACTGATAAAACTAAAAAGAAAAATATGGTGTACATTATTATGCAAACTTCCACTGAAAATTGGTTTGAACGAGATCTAGAAAGTAGTTTTTTTAGTAATCAATTAAAAAAATACCCTATTATTAAAACATCAATCAAAGTTACATCGAACTAAAATAACTTTTAAATTATGTTACTTGCTGCTACGGAACCCTTCATGGGCGAGACCAACTCGCACTTGGCCGCTTTTTTTTATTAGTGTAAAAGTGAGACAAAGGTATAGATTAAAAGTAAATTTCAGGGACGTTCAAGCTAAATTTAAAAAAAAAACGTACAGAATAAGCACGGTGCCATGTATGGGAGCGTGCGGTAAAAAAATACCGCACGCTTACGCTTAATTTTTGAACTTTTGAACAATGTATACAACCTCCGTAAATTCATTTTTTGAGAAAATGTGTTGAAATTTATTTATTTATTTATTCATTTATTTATGGACCATCAACACAGCTATATTAATACAAACAAACTTACACGCTATAATGCTTAATTATACTTCAATGTTACATCCTCAAGATTTAATATAACCATGTAGTTGTCCGTCAGCATACAGCATCATCACACCTGTTTAGAGACAGAAAATTAAACGATTAGTACACCTACTCTGTGGATATGAACTGCCATTGTTAATATTCCCGCTCCCTAATGTCATTCGTTCTTCGTGTGCGGCATCATCCACTTTCGTGTTAATTACATTGTTCTATAATTGTTTTAATTGTGATTGTGAAAAGTTATTTATTTGTGCAAAATGGGAAAAAGGAAGAGAGAGTTCAATGAAGAAAAAATAATCTCAAAAATAAAACGTTTGGAAAAGAAATTGCAATCAAAGAAAGGTTAGTTCCCACGCTCTAAGCACTTAGCAGTTTGTAAAAAATATCATGTATGCATTTTCTTTTAGGCTTTCTTTCACAGTATATGTTTTTTAACATAAACAAATTATTACGCCTCATATTTCCTTACCGCATTGTAAATATCTAACAACAATGACGCACAACATGGCGGCGCTCATTTTGTTCTTTAAAGTGGTGATTCTTGAAGTCATCCTAGAACAAAAGATATATTCCTTCTTAACGTGGCAGTACCAGATGCTGTCCTGAAGGTATAAATAATGCCCTTTGTTGCCTCTTTCAGAATCCCTATCTAAACAACGATCAACCACGCCATCTGAAGAGGTTATCGATGTTGCCTACTCACCTAATGATTGTGAGCCATTACCCATCTCTCAAACAAGTAGTCCAATAATAATGTCTCAAAATATTGAGGAATACCTCCCGAATGAAAACATAGAACCAATACAGGCAGAGACTGATATTCCAGTTGCCCAAGAGATATTAGAGTTTTTGGGGGAGGCAAGAAACCCTGAACAAGGTTGGGGTGATAAAATACCCACGGAAATAGCAGATCGCTGGAGCAAAATCTTAATAAACGGGCTGAAGAAAGATCAAAAAGAAAACTTAATAGGAAAAATCCTTATACCGGAAAATTTTTTGCTAATTCAAGCCCCAAAGTTGAACCCTGAAGTAGGGGCTCTATTAAATGAACGTACTAAAAAAAGAGACAAAAGATTAGAAATCTTCCAAAATCAGCTGGGATTTGGTATTATAGGCCTCGTAAATCTTACCAGAGAACTTATTAATAATAATAATATGGACAAAATGGAAATAATAAAAGAAATTGCTGGAGCAAGTCAGATTTTGCTAGACCTTCATTATGAAGAAACAGTAAATCGACGCAAATTATTGTTACCCTTGTTAGATAAAAAGTTTTGGATGGCTCTTCAAAGTTCTAAAAGGGACACATTTTTATTTGGAGAGAAACTTGGTGAGAGTGTAAGAAATACCAAAGAAATAGAAAAATCTAGCCAACAATTAAAAAAGGCAACACCGACTCAAACACCAACATTTCAGCAAAGACAGGCAAATCAGACGGGAAACTTGCGAGGTCCTCTTCGCCAACAGGGCAACATAAGAGCTGTGCCAGTGTATCGTCCGCAGTACGACGCGCAGTTTACATCAACGAGGAGGACCAACAATGCTCAGCGAGGCCGCCCTGCCCCACTCAACAGGAACCAAACCAGGAAACGCCAATAGAGGTACCACATGCTGGTCGTATTACACATTTTTTGCATAACTGGAAGCTATTGACTAATGACCCTGTAATTCTTTCATATGTTCAAGGATATAAAATACCTTTTAGTCACAGATTTTTACAAAGTACTGAGCCTAGTAATCCACCCACTTTTAATCAACATATGAAAACAGCCATAAACAAATTATTGGAACTTGGTGCCATTTCTGAGTGCCAAGAAGAAAACAATCAATTTATTTCCCCAATTTTCTTAGTTCCTAAGAGTAATGGTGGTTATAGATTTATCTTGAATTTAAAAGCACTTAATGAATACATTGATGTAAACCATTTTAAATTAGAAGATATGCGAACAGCATCTCAGTTAGTTTCTCTGGATTCATATATGATTACTATTGATCTGAAAGAATCATATTTTTTAGTGCCTATACATCCTTTACATAAAAAATATTTGAGATTTAGATTTAATAAATTATATGAATTTAATTGCTTACCTTATGGACTTAGCTCAGCTCCGTTGGTTTTCACAAAACTTTTAAAACCCTTGCTAACACTTTTAAGAAGCCAAGGTCACGTACTTGTTGTGTATTTAGACGATATATTAGTAATAAATAACAGTTTCTCATCTTGCCTAGATACAGCAAAAGTTGTTATAAATAACCTAGAAAAACTGGGCTTAGTTATAAATTATGAGAAAAGTCATCTGGTCCCCACACAAAAATGTAAATTTCTGGGTCTGGTTATCAACTCTCAGACTATGACTTTACAATTACCTCAACAAAAAATGGAAAAAATTATTAAAACTACCAAGACTATGATTAATAAAACTGAAACTAAAATACGTGACTTTGCACAATTCATTGGAGTTCTAACGGCTGCATGCCCGGCATTGGCATACGGTTGGGTATACACCAAAAACTTTGAGAGGGAAAAGTATTTGGCTCTACAACAATCTGGTGAAAATTATGACTCCAAAATGCAGCTCCATAGTTATCTTCAAAATGATTTTTCGTGGTGGCTTAATGTATGCTCACAAAAAACAAATAACATTAACAAACATTCATATAACTTAAAAATTTATACTGACTCTTCTCTCACAGGATGGGGAGCAGCATGTAATAATCAGGTGACTGGAGGGCACTGGTCGGCTGCAGAGTCTTCATACCACATTAATTATCTAGAATTATTAGCTGCCTACTTAGGCCTCAAGTCATTTTGTAGCAATTATGAAAATATTAATGTATTACTTAGGATTGATAACACCACTGCCATTGCTTACATTAATAAGATGGGAGGGATACAATATCCTCACTTAAACAAAATCAGTAAAGAAATATGGCAGTGGTGTGAGCAAAGAGGTATCTTTATTTTTGCATCCTACATCAAATCATGTGAAAATACAGATGCTGATCAAGCTTCAAGATGCACTAATATAGACACAGAGTGGGAACTTAATCATAATGAATATCAAAAAATTGTGAATATATTTAATCAACCCGATATAGACCTTTTTGCCTCACGGTTAAATAGAAAATGCCCACTATATATTTCATGGAAACCAGACCCAGATGCATGTAACATAGATGCTTTCACTATAAAATGGGATAATAGTTTTTTCTATGCTTTTCCACCATTTTCTCTAATATTAAAATGCATTAGAAAAATTATTCATGAAAAAGCTAGAGGTATTATGGTAGTGCCACATTGGCCAAGCCAGCCATGGTTCCCTTTATTTCATGCTCTGATAGATTCAGATATTATATATTTCAAACCCCATAAATATTTACTTTTATCTCCTTCCAGGGAACCCCATCCCAGATGGAAGACACTTACCCTGGCGTGCGCCATATTATCAGGCAAAAATACAGTAGGGAAAAATTATCAGAGGAGACAGTAACTATACTAATTAATTCATTAAGTATTAATACCTTGTCACAATATAATGTTGCACTCAAACAATGGTTCCTATTTTGCAAAAAAGAAAATATTAATATGTACCAGGGATCTAAAACATCTGTGTTAAATTTTCTGACTGAACAATTCCATAAAGGAGCTAGTCATGGCACTCTGAATTCCTTTAGATCTGCTCTATCACTCGTAGTGGTGGAGAAAAGTGCTTGTAATAATGAGATTATCACAAGATTTTTAAAAGGGGTGTTCAGAACCAAACCTTGTTTTCGCAAATACCATTCAATTTGGGATCCCAATCTTGTACTTGACTATCTGAATGAAAAATGTCCTAATGAAGATATAGGCTTAGACATACTTACTAAGAAACTCGTTATGCTATTGGCGTTATGCACAGGACAGCGCGTTCAGACACTATCTCTTATTGAATATAAAAATATTGAAATACATGAAACTCATATTATAATAATAATAAATGATCTCATTAAAACATCTGCCCCGAATAAAAATAATCCTAGACTCATTTTACCATTTTTCAGGGAAAAACCATCTATTTGCCCAGCAGTGGCATTAATTTCTTATTTAAATAAGACTGTAACATTTAGGAACTTACCACAATGTAATAAACTTATATTAACAACTAAAAAACCTATCCACAATGCCAATCCTCAGACAATAAGTAGGTGGATAAAAGAGATTTTAAATTATAGTGGCGTTGACACTAATGTTTTTACTGCCCATAGTACACGACATGCGTCTACCTCTGCTGCGCAGAGGTCGGGTCTCTCCCTTAACATAATTAAGAGAACAGCGGGCTGGACTGGAAGTTCTTTATGCTTCGCAAAATATTATAACTTGCCTTTAGCCCACCAAAAAGATGAAGGCTCCTTTGCTGATGTTATAATAAATAACACTAGTTAAGACTAAATAAAAATAAGTTGATTGTTTATAATTGCTTTTCCTGACTATAACGGAAATGTTTTATAATGGTGTTTTTTTATTTTATGATTAAGGAATGTTGATTATGCTTAATTGTTAATTTTATAATTAGTCAATTAAAAGAATGTTAAATATTTAAAGTCCAAATCTCATTATAAATGATGATTCATTGTACTAGAAAAAATAAAAATAAATAAATGTGATCTCAATTTTGTTAAGAAAAATAATTATGATTGTACGAAGACTGATACATTAATAAATGAATGTTATATGATTGATAACTTCTGTACATTTTTTCTTCTGCAACAACTCTAAACAACTACATGGTTATATTAAATCTTGAGGATGTAACATTGAAGTATAATTTATGGTTAAAAGAACTTACCTTAAGTGAAGTTCAACCAAAATTATACGAAATGTTACATCCGAAAAGATTTAATTTCCCCCCCAACCCAACCCGGATGTGCAATTAGCACATGGGTTGCAGAAGGTAGGTAGGTACAGAAGAAAGCTCTGAAATAATGACATTAGGGAGCGGGAATATTAACAATGGCAGTTCATATCCACAGAGTAGGTGTACTAATCGTTTAATTTTCTGTCTCTAAACAGGTGTGATGATGCTGTATGCTGACGGACAACTACATGGTTATATTAAATCTTTTCGGATGTAACATTTCGTATAATTTTGGTTGAACTTCACTTAAGGTAAGTTCTTTTAACCATAAAGTATTAGGATATAATATAACTGTAATTAAAGATGACCTCATCATGCGCTAAGCAGTAAACAGTTTTTTTTTACAGTCTATCATGCTCTATAATTATTTAAAAGGGAAGAACATTGCCAAATATGGTCGTAAGTTCAGAGAACCCCTTACGTACCAGACCCATTATTGGCAAACTAATTTTATTAACAATAATATTAAACAGTTAAGTATATTTATTAACACGTTCAATGCGTTTACTGAAGGACAACACTTGCCGTGGGTGTGTCATCACCTCTATACTTCCATACTCATATTTGCTGCATTTCACTGTCATCTTCGTCTTTTAAAAGGTAATAATTTTGTGTAATTTTTGCTCGTTGATTATAACCAAAGCATAGAGACAAAGATGTATACAAATGCGCGTGTGTGAGTGACCACTGAGACAGACAGAGAAACGTTTGGCTTTGGCTGTGACAGGCTGTCAGTGGTCACTCACACATGAGCACTGCATGAAGATTTTCCACTGTATCTTCTTTATTCATGTTTCATAACTAAGTGTATTCGAAGGAACTCTGTCAGGTGACAGAGCGGGTGCTCGCTGTGCAAATTATAGGTAACTAGCAGACCAGTGAACCAAATGTTCACCAAAACCTGATTTAAAAAAAATGTATTTAATTAATTGAGAACTTCGGAGATTTTGTGTGGTTTCGTTTGAAATTCGTGATTTCTCGAAAACCGGAAGTGCTACGTTACTCAAATCCGGTTTGTAGTCTTATCAGACTATTCTTAACTTATAACTTAAATATTCTCTTTATCTATCTCTTACGGTTTGGCCGCTGAAACAGCACCACAGACAGACGGACGGACTTGTCTAACAGATAAGAGATGCCATAATCGCTTGCATTAGCGGCGTAGTAAAAATTCATTCATATACATGTAATTATCGCTGTCTTACTTTTTCGTATAGCGCTGTCGCGATCACGATGCGGATGACAAATTGCAACTAAAACAAATGCAATTCAATTCATATTCAACCAATGAAATGCTCTCTGTCTTACTTTTGTGCGGCGGCCCGGATCGGCGCGTCCGACGCGAAAGCGGGGCGTAGTAAAAACTACTGTAGAAAACCGTTCAAAGCATTTTGTTCGCCAAGTGACACAGCGCAAAATTCCGCGATAGTACCTAAGGCACGGTAATATTATCTATACAGTATTGTGACTCCGCCCTGTCCTTGAAAATAAATGCCTACACCGAGCGCTGTGTTGGCACGCGGTAGGGCCGCCAGCCTACAGTATTTTATGTAGTTTTGTTTTGTCTCTTTTTTCATCCTAACCACTTATTTGTATATTATTCCAGATATTTTTCCCGCTGGAAAAACCGAAATACTAGTAGATAGGTATATAAAAAATATTCTATAAAGGTAAGACACCTTTCCAATATTTCAGGTAATTTAAAAAATGATATCTCTGGGTGTGTTATTGAAGAGTTCAAGCAACCAAAAACAGCAATTGTGCTGTTGTACGATATTGATCGTCGTTTTTTCTTTTCCATACTAAATTATGTAGGTATCTACTTAATTAAATCAAATATTTACAATACAAAACGCATGTTTAAGCACGGCTAACTGCATAAAAAACAATTCAGACCGTTCGGTCGTCGTTGCGGCGCGGCGGCGCATTCGCGACTGGGTGCACGCCGAGAGCACATCGAACTCGAGTGGCGTAGGTATGACTCGCTTTCCGACCGTTTGTATGAAGATAGAATACTGTATGATATTATTACCGTGCCTAAGGTTCGTTTTCGCTCGCCTGGCTTGGACAAGGTATTCCTTTCCGGTGAAAAACAATTTTGATGGCACTTATATTGGGTTTTCGGTCTCCCGCTGTGCTAAATAATTTTGTGGCACGGAAAAGTATTTTTTTTAGACACGCGTATAAAGTATTCATAGTGATAATACATCATTTTTTGGCATTGAAGTATGTCACTGTGAGAGAGGAAAAAAAGTTTTTTTTTTTATATATAAAAACGGGTGTCAAACAACTATATGGCCCGCCTGATCCTAAGCGGTCACCAAATGCTATTGACGCTTGCCATACAAAAAAAAATGGGTGCGTGTACTTATGTAGGCGCGTGAGAAGTTATCCTTCTTTGGCATCGTTTAAAATTAGTTTTTAATTGCATGCAAATAATTAATTACAATAAATTAATAATAAGTCTGGAAAAGGACACAGTCAATAAAGTTCAGTTTTAATTTGAAAAAATAAATAAATAATCAAAATATTCAATTAAAATCGCTACTGAATATAATTTATTAGAACATATGTGATTTGCACATCTATGAAACTCAAACACGTATTCCGAATATACAAACTAGAAACATGTGGATAAATATTATAAATATGAATACCTATAACTGTTACTTTATTACAAAAAATAAAGATGTGGTTTTTGGTTCTACTACACCAATGGTCAAGAGATGGCGCTGTAGTCTCCTGAATCGCGCTTTGGTTCCGTTGTTCCAGATTAATAAATACTTTTGATAGGCCTTCACAATGCAGTCGTTAGCACCCACTAAATAGAGATTCTATTTCTATTTTGTTGGTAGATTTTCTTAATGTGCGGTAAACACACGCTAAAGCGACCAACTTCATGCTGTTAAAATTTTGTGTTACAGTGATGCGCGCGCATCTTAAAATTTCGCTCTCATCATTTTTTCAAAACGCGCCTAAAGAAGTATAACTTCAAAAATGTGTGCACAGACCACACCTCTTTTCATAAATAACATTACATAAAGGTACCTAAAACTAAAAACCTTAAAAAATAAAATATAATAACTAAAATACATTATTAAAAGGAGTCCCTTTAGGCAAGGTTCCGAAGATACTGGCAGCGTTCCCACTTTGGATAGCTAGACTAATTCTTTGTCCAAGGTAATAATTGCTTTTTAAAGAAATAGCAAAAAGATTAGTCGACATCACAGGAGACCGATGAGCTGGCAGCTACCTCAGACAAAGAATTAGTCTAGCTATCCAAAGGGGGAACGCTGCCAGTATCTTCGGAACCTTGCCTAAAGTTACTATATTTGATTTTTTAAGGTTTTTAGTTTTTGGTTCACTGTTATAGTTTATTTTTTGTGTTAGCAAGTTGGCCTACAGAATACGTCAACGTTGAATCCTCCATTCTTTTGTTTTTCATGCGATCGTGATAGGTTCTGATTAAGAATACTATTCCTTAACGAACGGTTCATAAAGGTACAAGTCCGAAATGAACCGCAAACCGCAAACCGCAGGTCGCAGCTGCAGACTGCAGGTGACACTACTAGTTTCTATGAATTTCTATGAAATTGATTCCGAGCGCGGCGATATGTTGCGGCTGCACAATGCATATAATGCACGGTCAGCCGCAGTGTCGCCTGCGGTTGTCGCCTGCAGCCCATTGCAGAATCGTACCTTAAGGCATACACACACACACACACACACACACACACACACACACACCCACACACACACACCCCCACACACCCCCACACACACACCCCCACACACCCCCACACACACCCACATACACACACACACACACACACACACACCCACACACACACACACACACACACACACACACACACACACACAGACAGACAGACAGACATACACACACACACACACACACACACACGCTGTGACACTCGTGACGTATTTCCGTTTCATCATTTCCATACGATTTTTCCATTTACACCCCATTCGAAAATAAGATTCATCATCAGCCTTTTAATGTCCCCACTGCTAGGGCACAGGCCTTCCCTATGGATGGAATAGTGAGATTGGACCATGACCCACCACGCTGGCCCAGTGCGGATTGGTGGTTGCTAACGACTGCAGACGCAGCCGGGACCAACGGCTTAACGTGCCTTCCGAAGCACGGAGGAGCTCGAGATGGTAAATTTTTGGTCACCCATCCAATGACCGACCACCGCGAAAGTTGCTTAACTTCAACGATCGCAACCACCTGCGCCATCGAGCACCTCATCGTTTCTCCTCAATAAGATTCACTTCAAAAATATCACTCGCATCGTTGCCTACCCTGACCCAATTCCCCTACCCCGTGGAGCCCTAGAATCTTACTTACCGACAGTAATACCACACCACAAAAAGATAACTTATCTATTCCCTACCTATATTTAATAATAATAATATTATTCTTTACTAGTGGCCCGCCCTCGCTTCGCTTCGGTGTAGAGCTGTAGTGTAAACTATAGTTTTTGTTCTCAGGCTTGTGCTATTAAGAATGACTTTATTTATATAATAACACGTGTTATTGTGAGTCAACCATAAAAGATAGACATATGCTGTTGCGGGATAGTTTTTAGACAATTTTATGTAGAATATTTCCGTCATACATGATTTCTATGTAACTTTAACCATTAAGGCTGCACCCGCGACGGAAGCTTAAAAAATGGAGTAACTTCTCCCGTTTTCCCAACATTTCCCTTCACTACTCTGCTGCTATTGATTGTAGCGTGATGAAAAGTATACTATAACCTGCCCAGGAGTATGAAGAATAATTGTACCAAGTTTCGTTAAAATCCGTTGAGTAGTTTTTGTTTCTATAAGGAACATACACACAGACAGACAAAAATTTTACTGATTGCATTTTTGGCATCAGTATCGATCACTAATCACCCCCTGATAGTTATTTTAAAAATATATTTCATGTACAGAATTGACATCTCTACAGATTTATTATAAGTATAGATTTCTAAAGAACATATAACTAGAAAAAAATCCACGCGGACCAGGCAGCAGACGGGACTCGAACACACCTTCGAACTCGAACCCTTCGCAATCCGGGCGAATGCACTGACCAATTATGCTACTGCGGCCCTCACGGACCGCGTCGCAATTCCTCTAGCCATTCTTAAGCTACAAGGCAGCGCCATCTCTTCGCATTATAGGTAACCCACAAGCTACCTTCTATGGCAGCACCATGAAACCCGGCGGGGTTTCATAGTGCCGCCGACTCGAGAGATCCCGGGTTCCAATCCCGGTGGGGGAAGATGTTTGTGTGATGAATTTGTACTCCAGTCATGTATATTTAATATGTATTTCTATATAAATATACTTAATATATGTACTGTATATGTATTCTATCCGTTACCCTAGTATCCCATAACACAAGCCTTACAGTGCTTACTGTGGGGCTAGGCTAATTGGTGTGAGTGTTGGAAATATTCATTCTTTGTTTTTTTTTTAATTTATATTAAAGAAATTATTATTTATTCATTTATTTATCACTGGGAATATTATTATGGAAATGTATACTTTGACCCATAAACCGACTATGGCGAAAGTTGGTTTACAATCGTAACCGCAGATTGAATGCGGTTAGCAGTACGCTATCGAGCAAATTGGATAAAATAATGGCGATTTATCTGTCACAATCACTCCACCCCGAGGACCACAGAGGAGCTCGATGGCGCAAGTGGTTAGCGCGTTCGGCTGCAAACGTTGCAGTTAAGCAACTTTCGCAGTGGTCGGTCATTGGATGGGTGACCAAAAATTTATAAATATTACCAACACTCACACCAATTAGCCTAGACCCAAAGTAAGCTATGTAAGGCTTGTGTTATGGGATACTAGGGTAACGGATAGAACACATATAGAGTACATATATAAGTACATTTATATAGAAATAAATTAATAAACATCCATGACTGGAGTACAAATGCTTGTATTCATCACACAAACATCTGCCCCCACCGGGATTTGAACCCGGGACCTCTCGAGTCGGCGACACCATGAAACCCGGCGTACGAACCATTCGGCCACGGAGGTCGTCATATATCTCAAGTTCCTCCGTGCTTCAGAAGGCACGTTAAGCCGTTGGTCCCGGCTGCATATGCAGTCGTTAACACCCACCAATCGGCACTGGGCCCGCGTGGTGGGTCATGGCCCAATCTCCCTATTCCATCCATAGGGAAGTGCTGTGCCCCAGCAGTGGGGACATTAATAGGCTGATGATGACTCCACCCCACCTGTGTTCAACTGCCTTAGTTTGTTGCTCCAATTATATACATAGTTTATGCAGTCATCACGATTTCTGGTTCATCCTTTCACAAACTAAATCTTAACTGTTTTATTACTTAATGACTAGCAAACCAGTGAACCAAATGTTCACCAAAGCCTGATTTCTCGAAAACCGGAAGTGCTACGTTACTCAAATCCGGTTTGTAGTCTTATCAGACTATTCTTAACTTATAACTTAAATATTCTCTTTATCTATCTCTTACGATTTGGCCGCTGAAACAGCACCACAGACAGACGGACTTGTCTAATAGATAAGAGATATTTATTTGTTTCTTAGGTTTTCACGCACATCACTCATTAAATAAAATTAGTTTTAACGGATTAATACACGAACTTTATTTCTTTACTAGCTGACCCAGCGAACTTCGTACCGCCCTAAAAAAATAGGGGTTGTCCAGCGGACAAAATTGTGAATCTAAACCATTCTCAGATCCCCTTGAACACACACAAAAAATTTCATCAAAATCGGTCCAGTCGTTTAAGAGAAGTTCAGTGACATACACACTCACAGAAGAATTATATATATAAAGATTGACGTTTCGCAGCCTTTTCAGGTCTGCGGCGTCAGAATACTGATTTTTTATTTAATTTTGCGGCGGCAGCGGCGGGGTATGCGTAAAGTATTTCTCCGGGACTCGAAGAGGCTTCGACCAGAGAAGGAATATGTGCCTTGCATGTTATTGAAGCAAACGTATGTGGATGGAACCTACATCCACCTTAAAGAAAACCACATTTAAATTTTTATTTGACATTCATCATATTATATTTGTTTCTTAGGTTTTCACGCACATCACTCATTAAATAAAACTAGTTTTTACGGGTTCATGCACGAAATTTTATTTATTTACTAGCGGACCCGACAGACGTTGTCCTGTCTACACGTCTTTAATTTGAAAATTTCAAACTTTTTTTAATAAGCTAAAACATTCTGGACAATTTTGATGAAAATTACCATTCTCAGATCCCCTTGAACACACACAAAAAATTTTATCAAAATCGGTCCAGTCGTTTAAGAGAAGTTCAGTGACATACACACTCACAGAAGAATTATATATATAAAGATTTGACACTGCGATGGTAGCGCCGTCTGTCGGATCCAATGTAAAACATTCCAAAATCAACAACTACTAATAAATTAAAAATTAATTAAAAAAACATTGTCCAGCGGACAAAATTGTGAATCTAAACCATTCTCAGATCCCCTTGAACACACACAAAAAATTTCATCAAAATCGGTCCAGTCGTTTAAGAGAAGTTCAGTGACATACACACTCACAGAAGAATTATATATTTAAAGATTGACGTTTCGTAGCCTTTACTTTTATTTAATTTGTCGAGCTACAACCTACTTTTATTTCAATAAAAGTCTTTCGAAAGTAGCTCGACAAATTAAATAAAAGTTTTATTCTGACGATGAAGCCTGTAAAGGCTACGAAACGTCAATAAATAAATAAAGTTTCGTGCATTAACCCGTAAAAACTAGTTTTATTCATCATATTATTTTTATGATGACATATTAATATACCTATCACGTGTCAATTTGATGAGTTGTCATGAAATGATGTTACTCGAAAGAAAATTATAAACTTTTTGCTTATTTTATAATAGGATATTTGGCATAATGTATTTAACACGAATATTGGGAGCGATTTCAAATTATTCTGTCAAAAAATACTTGATAATATTATTAAAAATCATGAAATAGAAAAGTTTCATTATCTATTATCACGTGACCGAAAATGCTTAGGATTGCCGGAGCCTAAAATGACGTCACTTGCTTGTAATGAACTGCTGCATGCTAACGAAGTGACATTACTTTGTACTGTGTAACGTTTTAATGAAAGCCGTGTGTCGTCAGCTGCCTGTTAAACGCCATATTTGCTAGAGAAACGTTTCCACGGCATATTTTAAAAAAAATGTTTTTATTTTTGATTTTGTAATTGATTTACGCTACAGCATAAATCGCCACTTTTTATGAAGTTACATATGACATAATGTATGACCGTTTTCAAAAACTTGGCAAATAGTCTATTGAGCTGATAAATGAACTTTGCCTCAACCTCACATAAAAAAAAGAGTATGCTTATGATCAAACGACTGAAGTGAAACTTCTTTAGCTCCATCAGTACAATATATACACAGTCAGGTCATAAGTATTGTCACACAGTAAAAACTTTTCTTTTAGAATGCTGGCCACAAAAAAGTTTATTGAATTCAAATTTCGAATTATTCATGAAAATTAAAATGTATACTTTTTCGAATTTTGCTCATTTTTAAATATGGAGTGGATGGATCAAGAAGACCATATTGCAGTTATTGCGTAGTATCGTTGCGGTTACGCGCCAATTCAAATTTTTGACATACTGAAAAATTTGAATATAACCAAAAGATTCGTTTATCGTACCATCAAACGATACAATGAAGACTCTAGTGTAGATGACAAGTCAAGAAGTGGTCTCCCTCGGTCTGTTAGGACTCCAGCAATGATAAAATTTCAAAATGGGATTTCTTTGAATTCACGCCTTCACAGCGAATTCAAAGAAATCCCAAACGTAAGCAGAAACTATGGGCGCTTCAGATAGGGTTAAGCAGAAGCGCAGATTGAAGGCCTGTATTCAAAATCACGGAGGTCATTTTGAATAAACTTTATTGTCGTAGAATCTATGTTTTGTTAATTATATTCAATTATTTTATATTAAACATGTGACAGAATTTATGATCTGACTAGTGTACATGTATATTTCACATATACATATTTCACTTACTAGCTATAAGAGAAAGATAGAAAAAAAATGTGTGCGCGCACTGCTTTGTTCTTGCTTATATCCCCCACTCAATTCCCGTTCGCCTCGTCCGAACACACTTTCCGTAACGCGTAACGCATTCGACAGCTTACCCCCCAAGTCAAGCGTAAAGAAGTTATAATGCGAAGAGATGGCGCTGCCTTGCAGCTTAAGAATGGCAAGAGGAATTTCGACGCGTTCGGTCCTCCGTGAGGGCCGCGTTAGCATAATTGGTCAGTGCATTCGCCCGGATTGCGAAGGGTGCGGGTTCAAGTCCCGTCTACTGCCTGGTCCGCGTGGATTTTATTCTAGTTATATTTTCTTTATATTTAAACATCAAACAGTTACATGCTTTAAAAAATAAAAATTATAACTATAATTGCTATTTCTTCTTTCAAATGTTAAACACTTATAAAAGTATTCATTTGACATTGTGGGTTACCTATAATGCGAAGAGATGGCGCTGCCTTGCAGCTTAAGAATGGCTAGAGGAATTTCGACGCGTTCGGTCCTCCGTGAGGGCCGCGTTAGCATAATTGGTCAGTGCATTCGCCCGGATTGCGAAGGGTGCGGGTTCAAGTCCCGTCTGCTGCCTGGTCCGCGTGGAATTTTTTCTAGTTACATTTTCTTTAGAAGAAGTTTCACTTCAAAAACTTAAGACTTTGTTACGCTTGAAATTATACGCTCAGTTTCCGAGTAAATATTGAATGTAAACATTGCTCATAAAATATTAGTGGCACCAACGCTTTTAAACGAAGCCAATATTTACGAGCGTTTGATTCCAACTTTAACTCCAAGTACAGAAGTTAGGAAGTTGCAGATAAAATAAATCGCTCGCTCTTCCCTTTGAGATCTCCAAGTCTTAAATTAATGATGTAACGTCTTAAATGAAACATAAATTTTGCGAAGTTGCCGTGTTTTTGACTCCATCGTTGACGCCGTTCTATCTTCGCTGCGGCTGATGAACTATTTCGGGCTCCTGTGTTTTTTGTAGGCTTTTGGTTTGTACACAAATGAATAAAGAGCCAATTTATTGAAAATGTCGAAATATAGAAATCGCCATCACCATCATTAATGTCCCCACTGCTGGGGCACAGGCCTTCCCTATGGATGGAATAGGGAGATTGGGCCATGAACCACCACGCGGGCCCAGTGCGGATTGGCGGGTGCTAACGACTGCAGATGCAGCTGGAACCAACGGCTTAACGTGTCTTCCGAAGCACGGAGGAGTTCGAGATAGTAAATATTTGGTCACCCATCCAATGACCGACCACTGTGAAATTTACTTAACTTCAACGATCGCAGCCGAACGCGCTAACCATCCACGCCATCGAGTACTTCAATGGTTTTTACATCATTACGTAATTAAAGTAATAATCTTATTTTGTTTTATATTAAAAAACGTTTCCGGGATGCTACCATACACTTTGTTTTTAGCGAATCCTTGATGTTTTCATCCCCTCTTTGATTATGCTGATGTTTGTTGAAGTTATACTTCTTTAGGCGCGTTATGAAAAAATGATGAGAGTGAAATTTTAAGATGCGCGCGCATCACTGTAACACAAAATTTTAACAGCATGAAGTTGGTCGCTTTAGCGACCAACTTCATGCGTTACTTTTGTGTTTACCGCACATTAAGAAAATCTACCAACAAAATAGAAATAGAATCTCTATTTAGTGGGTGCTAACGACTGCATTGTGATGGCCTATCAAAAGTATTTATTAATCTGGAACAACGGAACCAAAGCGCGATTCAGGAGACTACAGCGCCATCTCTTGACCATTGGTGTAGTAGAACCAAAAAACACATCTTTATTTTTTGTAATAAAGTAACAGTTATAGGTATTCATATTTATAATATTTATCCACATGTTTCTAGTCTGTATATTCGGAATACGTGTTTGAGTTTCATACAAGTGCAAATCACATATGTTCTAATAAATTATATTCAGTAGCGATTTTAATTGAATATTTTGATTATTTACCTATTTAGTTTTTCAAATTAAAACTGAATTTTATTGACTGTGTCCTTTTCCAGACTTTTTATTAATTTATTGTAATTAATTATTTGCATGCAATTAAAAACTAATTTTAAACGATGCCAAAGAAGGATAACTTCTCACGCGCCTACATAAGTACACGCACCCATTTTGTTACTGATATAAATCAATTTTTTTTTTTACTAAATTGGATCGTCTTCTCAACAATACCATTCGCTTCGTTTTTGGTTTACGTAAATACGACCACATCTCTGAATACCGTTATAAACTTAAATGGCTGACTGTTCGAGAGCGTAGGTACTTAAGGACAGTTTGCACCCTTTTCAACATATTATACGATCCATGTATCCCTGGATATTTGAAATCTAGGTTTCAGTTCCTGGGGTCTTCTCATATATTTAATCTTCGGTCCATTAATAATCTGATACTCAATGTACCCATTCACCACACTAGGTTTGTCTCAAACTCTTTTACCGTTACTGCCGTTCGGCTCTGGAATGCACTTCCTTTGAACGTGCTTAACGCTCCAAGCTGGATTGTGTTTAAGACTTTGGCGCGGGAACACTACCTTAAGCAATTACATAATGCTTAACCACAATCAGAATACTGTAATCCGACATAGTATACGTGTTATATGTATGTGCCTGTATGTGTATGGATAGATATATATATATATATATATATATATATATATATATTTATTTATAGTGTTTTTGTGTTTATTTATATAAGTATGGTCGTATGTATAGTTAAGTGTTAGTATATTTGCTCATTGTTTGATTTTAATGTCTCTTCTTTGATTCTGCCGTTTTTTATAGCTCTGTATGTTCTTTCCGGTTGACTGGTAGAGAATGCCATATTGGCATTAAGTCCGCCATTTGCAGTGTAAAGGCAATAAAGATTAAATAAATAAATAAATATAATATTTCAGCGGCGTTGCAAATGCCATGATCCCGTAGTAATACGTCTAACAAAAAAAAATACTATAAAGTTTGTGACCATCAAAGTATTGAAAGTTTACGTGATCTGAGTAGTTGTCGTCATGCTCGCAAAGCCTGTATTGACATATAAAACAAAACCTATTGCCTACAATTGTGCCCGTAAATAGGTTCAGCGAAGCATTCTAGTTAATAGGCTGGAGCCAAAGCAACGCCTTATCTGGCCCGTAAACTTTTATCTAGGTCGGATTTGTTCTGAAACTGAGCTGGGCGGCATCGGAAAGGACGCTCAATGAAGTGATTTAAAGTCCAATATGCACCTATCTAGTTTCGATCATTAGCAAATTTATTATAAGCAACTAAGCTTCGTTTTTCACTATGCTCCACGTGCTTATTAAGAATTGCTTATATTAGTAGACCAGTGGCCCGCCTTCACTTCGCTTTGGTGTAGACTATTTAGCTCTTTGTTCAATAAGTCTATATGACACAAAGAACGTGACTTTCTATTGGTAAAAATGTCTAAATCGGTTCTGTAGATAAAGAGATTATTCACAAACTTTCATCATCATCATCATCAGCCTATTAATGTCATAAATCATTAATATATATTAGAAACAGGGTAGGTCCAAGGACACTACCCTGTGGTATACCATAGTCAATTGATTCTTCTTGACTTGCATAATTAGCTTTCCGAATATACTGTCTTCGCCTATTTCAGTAGCTTCTGAATAATTCAAGTGAGATACCAACACCTATACTCTGCAGTTTGCATAAGAGAATCGGAACAAATACAATGTCATAAGCTTTACAAATATATAAGAAAACACACGAAGAATTTAATTAATCATAAATATTATTCAATTCTGTATTCATATTGATTTGGAGCCAATAAGTTTTTAGAGTTCAGGTAGTTAGTTTACTATTAAGAATGTTTTCAAAATTTTAAATAAAGTTGTTAAGAAAGAAATTATAATGATAAATAAATATTTAATTTAGATTTTTATCCATAGTCTATTTATATTCTGTTTGACTCAGGTGCGAGTGTAATATTTTCTAGTTAAATTTCTTAAATGCTTGAATTCAATTCGAAATCATTTATTCAATTTAGGCTTTTACAAGGTTCGCAAAACTACGGTGGGAGACCTTGTACTGAAAAGAACCGGCAAGAAACTCAGCAAGGGCTGCTTTTTTCTCCCTGTTTTATTTCATATAGTGTCGTCAAATTGAAATTTGACATCAAACATGCAAACATGTGTTGAGGTCAACTTCCATCACTTAATGTCAAATAGGTAACAATAGACAATAAATGAATTTACTAACAATAAGTCTAAAGAAAGTCCCAAAATACCAAGAAACAATCTTCAAAACAAATTGATAAAGTATGAAACGGAGGAAATGCAAGGTTCTCTTCAAAACTCTTTTTAAGGCCCCCAGTTTTAATAACACTTTTGAAAAATTATCTACACGTAAAATTACAACCAGGCCGTTTTATCATTTAAACATATGTTTTGTAAATTGATGAAGAGGCAAATCAAGAATATTATTAGGAATCTTAATATAGAAATGTACACCTTGATCCATAAATGATTTATGAACTTTCTGTAATCTGTAAGTTGGTATCTTGACTTTATTTTTATTACTTGTATTAAAAGAATCTCTTATCTATTAGACAAGTCCGTCCGTCCGTCTGTGGTGCTGTTTCAGCGGCCAAACCGTAAGAGATAGATAAAGAGAATGTTTAAGTTATAAGTTAAGAATAGTCTGATAAGACTACAAACCGGATTTGAGTAACGTAGCACTTCCGGTTTTCGAGAAATCACGAATTTCAAACGAAACCACACAAAATCTCCGAAGTTCTCAATTAATTAAATACATTTTTTTTTTAGATTTTGGTGTACATTTGGTTCACTGGTTTGCTAGTAAAAATATAATAGCTATCCATAGTAGGGTATTATGTGATCTAATGATCGATGACCTTAACCCTTAAGTACCGACGTGCATTTTTTATTAACGTTAGTACCGATGTGAGGTCTGAAAGACCGCGTATATAATATCGTGTGTTATGAAGAAAGTGATGAGTTGAATATTTGTCCTTACATTATGTAGGGGTAAACTAACAAGTCAAGAACCTGCCGGGGCCCTTCACACCGCACGTCGATACTTAAAGGTTAAGTAAGTCAGCCGGTATTTTTTTAATTTCTTTCACTAGGTCTTTATTCACACAAACATTTCAATAAACTTGTTTGAACAATATTATTCAAATATAGAAAGCTACATCTTCTAACTAGAAATTCTTTAAAGAAAATAAACTAGCTGTAACAATATAATTATTCAAATGTAAAAAAAAATGACAATCTGCTATGTAAAAAAGTCGTCAATCCGACGACGACGTCAAGACGTCTCAACGAAGTTGTGAATTCCGTCGAGGAACATCGGAGCGGCCCAAACTCCTTTTGACCGTGGCACCTACCTACTTTGACGAATTTGAAACAAGTTTATCGTTTGGTATAAGTTAAGAGCTGCCGTAAGGGTTTTATAAAGAAATGCCGATAGGTTCGACTCCCATCTAAAGAAAAAATTATTTCGATTTGAACATCAAGCTGTTAAATGCCTAAAAAATTCAATTATAAAAATTCTGTTATATCTATATACATAAAAATAAATGTTGCTAAGCACAAAACTCGAGAATGGCTGGACCGTTCGTATATTGTTTCATAATATGTTCTTTGCGGTTTAGGTTACTCTGAAGAAAGAAACATAAAAATCATGTGGAAATTAATTATAAAAACCTGTTCTTTTTCCGAACAAACCAGCCGTCAAACATTTGACGTATTGTTGAAACTTAAATAATGTAACAGCTCCGAAATACGTTTTATTAATTTTTTCTATCAACTTTTATCAGAACAGAGTTTCTCCAGCCAGTTAGTTTTAAATAATATTGGACTTTTAATATGGTGCTAAGTATTTGATAAAATAAGATTTTATTAAATTCACATAATCATAATCATAATCAAAATCATTTATTCAGTTTAGGCTGTTACAAGCACATATGAATGTCTAGAAGCTACGCCATCGGTTCGTAAATCTACGGCGGGAGACCTTGTACTGAGAAGAACCGGCAAGAAACTCAGCAAGGGCTGTTTTTCTCTCCCTGTTTTATTATTTACAGAGTCGTCAAATTGACAAACTATTTTTAAGTTTAATCTATTTTATTCGCTTTAAAAATATAAGTCGATTTAAAGTTATTATACCTTGGTAAGATTTATTGATTGATATGATTAGCTCATACGACGTAAAGTTCAATAAAGCTATATAATGATAATTGTTAATATTTTATTACTAAAAGTAGGACTTTTTTTTTAATAAATCAAATCTTTTAGACTTTTTAAAATAATTACAAAAATAAAAGAGATTTTGTAGTGAACTAGCCCGATCCATCTAAAGGTACCAATATAACAATAAACAAAAAGGCCTAAATTTGAGTCAGATTTGATAATTTAGTTCACAATGAAAGCTTACAGGTTCGATTCCCATTTGGAAGAAACTGAGAGTCTGTTTATTTCTAGCAGGTACTTGCTTATTAAATAAGTATTATTTTGTCTAAAAATAACTGTTAAAAATACTCTTATGACTTAGACCACACAAGTTCGTGGTACGACATTTCAGTTTAGAAGTTTCGAGTGCCCTCTTGTTAAGGCCCTTTGAATGTATAAATTAAAGAAGGTAACATTTTAAACAAGTTTCTTCTGTTCTGATTGTTTATATGTATTCAGTTTCCAGAAGAATACGACAATAGGTTGTTAACTCGACATAAATATTTATACAATTACATTATATTTTTACGGACTACAGAAAACAGAAAGTCATCAACTCGACAGTTTAAGTAGGCATGTTTTGTTTTTAACTAATTTATTTATCATCATCATTAGCCTAATAATGTACCCACTGTTGGGGCACAGACCTTCTTCATTAGGCCATGACCCACCACGCGGGCGTAGTGCCAACGGCTTAGCGTGCCTTCCGAAGCACGGAGGAACTCGAGATAGAAGATTTTTGATCACCCATCCAATGACCGACCACTGCGAAAGTTGCTTAACTTCAACGATCGTAGCAGAACGCGCTAAATACCCGCGCTATCGAGCTCCTCTTTAGTTTCATTATTCATTCTTCCATTATAATCATAATCATAATCTTTATTTGCTAAAAATACGGTATATAGGTATTACATAACGTATTGAGCACGTGTTTTGCCATTTTAAAAATAGCATGCAAATACATAATATGGAACCAATAAAAAAAAGAGATTAATTAATTATAACATTTTTCTGTAGAATTATGAATGTCAGAGTTACCTAATATTATGTCAATAAAAAATACAATGTCAACATATTAATTTTACAAGATTTACTAAATGTCAGGTATAAAAAAAAATAAAAAGATGCATTTATCATAATTATTATAGAATAAGTTAAAACATGTCATTAATTTTTATAATTGAAAAAACTTTTTAGGTCATTAAAATTGTTTTCATTTAGCCATTTATATAATTTATTTTTCGAATTTATTTATATAGTCTCGCTACTTATTGTTTATACATTTTTTTTTGCTGAGTGAACCAATAGTTTCACAAATAAGAAAAAAAAACGTTATTAACAACAGTGAACCAATTACATCCATAATCAATTATTATACAGTTAAAATTACCAATCTTTGCAGTGAAGAAACTTATCATACAATTAATTTTGACGATGAGGATGTTTGCCTATGATAGAAATTGTTTGATCATTAAATGTCACGTAACGGCACATTGTTATACAGCAACATGGGTGGACTATTTTTTAACCCCAAAACCTTTATTTCAGGTAAGGCCAGGGTTCCCGATAAATCCAACCCTCCTAAAGTTGTTGCCCCATAAAGTGCGGGTCGATCGGACCGCGCCGTATCTAGATTGCTTTTATCGAATATTGCCTATTTGGTAACGTTTATTTATTTATATTTTTGTTGTACGTTGCGCGTGAGTTGGGTTCCTTATAGGACATAATTCTCTTATAAATTACCATCGTATATGACTCGGTTATTATTCAAAAGTACTCAGGTATCAAATATTTTTGAGTGTGTGATATTTTTTGGATATTGCTTGCAATAAGGGCTCATAATGTGTACATTTAATACAAAATTGAATTTCTTTATGCTATGACTAGCGGCATACCCTCGCTTCGCTTCGGTGTAGAGCTGAAGTGTAGACTACAGTTTTTGTTCTCAGGCTTGTATTATACACAAGGGCATTCATCTATGATTCTTCTTATACCTGCATGTAAAGTCTCAGCCCGATCGGTTGAAAAATTGACAAAGTTACATACAAACTTTCATTCCCTATTTTATCCCCTTGGGGGTAGAATTGATCAAAATCCTTTCTTAGCGGATGCCTACGTCATAACATCTACCTGCATGCCAAATTTCAGCCCGATCTGTCCAGTGGTTTGGGCTGTGCGTTGATAGATCACTATGTCAGTTAGTCAGTCACTTTTGAGTTTTATACATATAGATAAGGCGGCTTCAAAAGGCGGGTAAACCTATTCCTTCAGAGTCTACAACGCATGAGTGGTACCCTTGGTGCTGTATCCAAGGGAGAAAATGACCACTAACCTTTTGACATTTTTATATAACTGTACGGGCTGCCCCGATAAATGATAAGAATGGTAATGGTAAAAATGGTATATTTGGGATAAATACTAAAAATAAACTATTTGCTAATTGTCAATGGTATGAGTACGCGCGTTATGGTAGCTTGTTGATTGCGAACTAACTTATAAAATATTTTGTGCAATAATGTAAAATGAGGTCAAGTTATTAAATGTGCTGATGCGGGAAAAATGCATTGTACGAAGCTAGCTCGTACAATAACCTATAACCTGTTTACATAAAAAAGGCTTCATATTTACACTGTAAAAGTGTTTCTAGACACTCCTCGCCAAACCAAACAATGACAGTCAAATAACAGAAGAAATTCACAAAAAGCACGAAAAATCACATTACAAATTGAAAGTCGCCGTCGCAATAAAAAAGAGGACCTTATCGACTCCTCTGGCTCTCAACAAAAACCCAGCGGAATACATTACAACACCAAGCATGAAGTCTATTAAAGCGGAGATCTAGCCATGCCATTGTCTGCGTTAAACCAAATGGGATCAAAGGCTAATTTCGCTTGTGAACATTCGCGTACTCCAAAAAGTCATCATCGTTTCTGCCTAATCGGGTGCAGGACCTCATTATGTTAATACGAACCTCCGCCAGGCAATCAAGCAAGGCCTATTTCAGACGCCGAACTTCTTGTACACGTAAATCGACTTATTTGTCTTTGTCAAGCTTTACATTAACTTCTCTGAATAGGAAAAAGGGAATTAATACTAATTAAAAAGTATACTTTCAGTTAAAGGAAGTAAATGATCAAGAAAGTTCGCCGGTTAATTTAACAAATTGCTCTTATTTAGGGTTCCGTAGTCGTGACAAGGAACCCATATAGTTTCGTCATGTCCGTTTGTCTGTTTCCAGTTTTGCTTGGAGACTATTAGCACTAGAGAGCTTTGGGATTTTGTGGAGATATTGAACTTTAAAGTGCTTATTTTTGTTCTAGTAAGCCGTGTCTCTCCTCTAAAAGCTGAACTTTTGGCTGGAAAAACCTGGAAATAATAATAATAGTAAACTTTATTTTCTCTCCACAATCTTATACATGCTTCATAAGTAACAGATTATAAACCTTAGGTCTAAGATTGTGAGAGACTGGTGACCAAACTAAGCTGGCGCCTGTGTCTTTTGCACCAGCCTCTCCCCGCTTAAGAAACTGTTACATAAGCAAAAAATATGGGTGCGTGTACTTAAGTACGCTCATGAGAAGTTATACTTCTTTTTGGAATTATTAAAAAATAGTTTTTAATTGCATGCAGATAATTAATTACAATAAGATAATAAAAGGATTGGAAAAGGATAGTCAACGCAGTCAATAAAGTTCAGTTTTAATTTGAAAAATTTAATATATAATCAAAATATTCAATTTAAATCACTACTGAATAAAATTTATTAGCACATATAAATTTCGCATTTGTATAACATTATAACACGTGTTAAGAATATAGAAACTAGAAACATGTGGATAAATATTATAAATATGAAAACAGTGATCAGAGGCGACGAGCGTCCCAACATGTGCGACTAAGAGATCCTATTACTATTTTGTTGGAAGCTTTTTTTCGAGACTTACGAGTAATGTGCGGTTTAGCGGTCGACTTCGTCGTGTTACTTTTCTGTTACAGTGTTGCGCGCGCATCTTAAAATTTCACTCTCATCATTTTTTCATAACGCGCCCGCGGCTTACTTCATTATGTTACTTTTGTGTTACAGTGATGCGCGCGCATCTTAAAATTTCACTCTCATAATTTTTTCATAACGCGGCTAAAGAAGTATAACTTCAAAAAAGGAGAATAACGATAAAACCTAGTTTCACATTTATATTATTTTGCTTTATTTTGATATGGTATATGGTAGTGCCGGTTGGGAGTATGGAGTTTATGTGCGTGTGTGAGGTGTGTGTGTGTGTTTGTGGAGTGGGCATGTGAGACTGGCTCGTAATTTTTCAATATATGAGGTAGTTCGTATACGCAATAGGGCAAGCCCATAGAAGATAGACGAGTTTATTACATTCAAGAATTCATAAGGCTTACTTTTCGTTTCTAAAAAGTTTAGATTTTGCAGGAAATCGATGACTTTCTTCTTGCAGCAGAATCTGGTGAGTAAATGTATTGACAATTTTCGCAATGTATATTATCAATCATGCATCATCACAATGGTAGAGTAAAAATTTGAAATACATTTTTTTTGGGTAGATCTTATTATTTTTCTTATTATCATAGATATTTTTTATGTAACCTGGGGATGATTTATTTTCAGCATCTACCCCATCGTGTGGGCTATCGTTGAATCTTTATATATATAATTCTTCTGTGAGTGTGTATGTCACTGAACTTCTCTTAAACGACTGGACCGATTTTGATGAATTTTTTTGTGTGTGTTCAAGGGGATCTGAGAATGGTTTAGATTCACAAAGACGTGTAGACAGGACAACGTCTGTCGGGTCCGCTAGTAGGTACTTTAAAATTACTTAGGGGTTCCTAACACTATTTTTCGATTTAGGGATCCGTTTGTGAAATATTGAACTCTAAAGTGATTTTTGTTCGAGTGAGTTCTATTAGAAGAAACGCTTCGGATGAAGCTTTAGTGTGTGTAGTGTCGCCGCACACGGGCCACACGCCACAGCCACAAACGCCGCCACGAGAAGCTAGAAGCGGCTACTAAAGTGGCTGAAGCGCGCGACACCGGCCGACTAAGGTAAGAGAGAAAGGGGTGGGGAATCGCGCGAGTGACGTGTGGCGGCGTGTTGTATCGGCGCATTAAGTGGCCGGTGCGGGCCACAAGAAGCGAGCAACGACGATTTGTATCGTGTCCGTGGCGAGTCCATATAAAATGTATGAAAACTACAAGAAATATGCCGGTGGCGGCGTTTTGTGGTTGTGGTCGGTGGCCCGTGTGCGGCGACACTTAGTCAGTAAGAGTCTAACATAACCTTGCAGCACGCTGTAGGGTATCCATGAGGAGTCTGAGAGGAAACAAAAAAAAATCGACGGTTATCATTCGTAGTTAAAAAAAAATCGAATTGATTTTGAGTTTGAGACGCTGTTTGACTTTGATTTAGGTATTTGGAAATAGCAAAAAGGTTGGACGACATCACGGGAGACCGAAGAGCTGGCAGCTAGCTCGGACCAAGAATTAGTCTAGCTATTCAAAGGGGGAACGCTGCCAGTATCTTTGGAACCTTGCCTAAAGGGACTCCTTTTAATAATGTATTTTAGTTATTATATATTTTAAGGTTTTTAATTATAAATATCTTACAATTTGTAGTATTTCATTATGTTGTAACTAAAAAACTAAAATCATATAACAATATAACTTAAATTTCGGTATTTAATGTAATGTTAACGTGTCCAATACAATAACGCGTTCAGGATGCTGTTGGGGCTGCCGCGATATTGTAGTGTATCAACGATGTTTGCTGACGCCCATGTTGACGATTACTACTTTTTTATATGCAAAAGCAATCAGCTGGACTGAAAAAGTCAGGAATGAAACCGTACTCCAGCGTGTCGAAATGACTCGGAAACTCATGCAAACCATCAAGAAGCGCAAAATAGAATACCTCGGTCACGTGCTTAGACACGACAGGTACAAGCTGCTCCAACTCATAATAATGGGCAAGGTTGAGGGTAAAAGGCGCGTGGGACGCAGGAAGAAGTCCTGGCTACGAAATATCAGGGAGTGGACGGGGATCAGTTCCGTCGAGCAATTTTTTCGCCTCGCCATAGATAAGGAGAAGTACAAAAAGTTAGCGGCCAACCTTCAATAATGAAGAGGCACTTACTTAAAGAAGA
This sequence comes from Chilo suppressalis, assembly GCA_902850365.2. Classification (NCBI taxonomy): domain Eukaryota; kingdom Metazoa; phylum Arthropoda; class Insecta; order Lepidoptera; family Crambidae; genus Chilo; species Chilo suppressalis. Next base: position 30,901,158 of record OU963898.1, on the reverse strand, counting down.
AGATACGCAAAAGAGTAGCATCAGTGATGCGCAGAGTCAGGGGTAGCTCTAACAGCATCTTGGCCGTCATAGCAGGCAAATTGGAGAGTCCGTTGTGGAGACATTGGGTACAATCTCATGTCTCCACATATATTAAATATAGAATCAGAATCAAAATCAGAATTTTATTTGTGAAACATAAGTTAGTATGGTATATAAAATTTTTGTTAGTATCACTACATTTCCACCTTAATTAAGGTATACAAATAGATATGGACCTATGAAAGAAGTACTATTATTTTTACATTGGAATCACAATTTATGAATATAATTGGAAATTGTCTATTGTTACATGCATGTCAAAGTAGATTATAATATCTAAAGTTGTCATACTAATAGTCAAAATTTTAATATGGAAATAAGCAAAATGTCCAAAATAGCAATAAATACACATTTCTTAACTGGATTGACAATTTTAATATGTCTAAATTATCGGGTATCGAGCGCAGTAAAAGACGACGTCAGAGGGTAGACCGATATGTCTGCCAATAACATCTACCCGCAATTACTTCAGTTACTCCGTGATCATGGCGCTTGCAACAGTGCCGAAATATCGGAGACTCATAAAAAACAAGGTACATGGTAACGATCCCGTTAATAGCTATAATGTTAGTGACCATGAAAGTTTAAAACAGTATGTCTAATTTTTTTAATAGAGAACTGCTTTTATAAAAGACATGTCCGATTTAATTACAAGATTTGTCATTTAAAAATTCCTCAACTGTATAGTAGGCTTTTTCAACTAATAATGCTAACAGACGCTTCTTAAAAGTCTTTATCGGTAGTGATTTAGGACAACTCGGAACCTTGTTGAATATTCTGTGAGCCATCCCAAAGAAGCTACTACTAACATGTACGGTTATTTAGGAAGGAATAGAAAATAGTTTAAATAGAATTGTACTAACATAGTTTCTAAGTTTTAATGTTACTAACCCTCTATGGACTACACGCTCTGAAAAAAATGATTATTATTATTAAGTTGAGATACATATGTCGGGTGGGCGAGAGGGATAGGCGGTTGGCCACGTGGTTCATCTTGATCCGCCATCTTGGTTATTCAATGATATTTCCCGAAAATAAAACTGTAGTCTAGTGACCAAGCTAACGTTTAATTTGAATCTTCTTATTACTTTACAAAATCAGTTATGATTGCCAAGGTACAGACGGATTGCTTTGTGAAGCGCGGAGAGTTCTGTGCTAACGTCCGTTCACTATCGCGGCTCACGTCTGAATGCCGAATGCCCCTTCCAATGTTTTTTTTTTTTTTTTTTTTGTTTCCTCCCAGGCGGGGGAGAGGGTGAGAAATCCATCATGGATACCCTACAGCCGGCTGTAAGGTTATGTCAGACTCCTACTGACTAAAAAACACCCTTTATTCATATGCTTATGGCCAGAAGGGCCTTACAAGCTTCATCTGAAGCGATCACCCCCCGAGAGGGGGATGATGCGGCGCTGCGTTAGTTTAAACTAGTGCATAGTTTAAAATAACGCAAAATGCGCTTAGAGGACAAGTGCACTCAGATGTGCACTTGAAACGGGAGGGGACTGAGAGGGATCGAACCTCTCTGTGTCGGGGGGGCGGGGGGGACTCACCGCGGGTGTTGGATCCTCAGCGGCCAAGAGGGCCGCGAGATCGCGCGTGAGTTTATTGTGTGTGGCTGTGAGTGCGTGTTTGGGCCTGCGGGGCCTGAATCGAGATGGAGTGTGTGGAGCGTATCCCGACGCCGATCTAATGAGTGTGTTAGAGTGCTCTTCTGCAGCTTTGAAGAACCGTTCCGAGCACTCTGTGAGGTGTGTTTGAATTGTGTCGAGTTGTAGGTCCCTGTGGAGGTCCGCGTTGCGGACGTACCACGGGGCCCCTGTGGCTATGCGGCAGAAGCGATTTTGAAGCACTTGAAGTTTGTTCAAAATCGCTTCGTCCGCGTGTGCGAACACTGGTGACGCGTAAGTGAGGACCGGGCGTATGCAAACTTTGTAAAGCGTTCGCTTGTTACGAAGTGACATTTTGCTGTATTTACCGAGCATCGGGTGGAGGCGGCTCATATAAAAGCGCGCGTTCGCGACTACGCGTGTGATGTGTGCACGGAAGGTGAGTTTTTTGTCTAGTGTGATCCCTAGGTATTTGACTGTGCGGTGCCACGGTATTGCTATGCCTTGCATTCGCAGAGACCGCGCACCGTGTTGTATGGTTTTGGTGCGGCGCTTGGGATCGAAGCAGATGGCCGAACTTTTGTCCGGATTTACGTCGATTCTCCAATCGCGGAACCAATTCCCAAGTGTTGTGATTGCAGGTTGGAGCTTGGCTATGATTTGATTGGTACTGGCTCCCCTAGAGTAGAGGGCCGTGTCGTCCGCGAAGAGAGCGAGCTCGACACCCTTGGTCTGAGGGATGTCATTGGTGTACGCTGTGTATAGCAGGGGGGAGAGAGCGGACCTCTGCGGTACACCGGCTCGTAGTGGGCGGGGCGTTGATAGTGAACCTTCGTATCTATAGCGGAAGGTGCGGTTTGATAGAAAAGAGGCTACTAACCTAACTAGGCGGTCAGGTAATTTTAATTGATATAATTTAAAGATTAATCCGTCGTGCCAAACCTTGTCGAAGGCTTTGGCGACGTCGAAGAAGACTGCAATAGTTTTATATTTATTAAGTTGGAAGCCGCTTAGGGCGTGCTCCACTATGCGATGGATCTGTTGGGGGCAGGAGTGTTTGGCTCTGAAGCCGAATTGGTGGTCAATGATAATTGGATCGGATGGTGATAGGAGGTGCTCTCTTAGTCTGGTCAGTATGGTTTTTTCGAAAAGTTTCGCCATTGCCTTGAGGAGGCTAATAGGGCGATGGCTACTGGGGAGGTGCGCGGGTTTTCCGGGTTTGGGGATGCCTATCACTATTGCTTCTTTCCAGGCGGCTGGGAAGTAGCACAGATCAAAACATGCGTTAAAGAGAATTGCAAGCAAGGTTAGCATTTGGATGGGAAAGTGCTTGAGCGCCTTGTTAGAGATGCCGTCGGCGCCCGGGGCCTTGCGTTGCTTAAAGTTTCTAATGGTCTGTCTGAGTTCGTCTGTCGTGACGGGGTCTAGGGGGTTGTCAATGAGTGGAAGGGCGGCCCGCCGGCGGACCTCCTCCTCCACTCCGCGAATATGTTGCGGGTTAGTTTCCTGCGTACTAGGCGTGCATTGCGCCGCTATGCTGTCTGCAAAACACTCAGATTTTTCGTCGTCTTCGAAGGCGACGGTGCCGTCGGGGCGAGTGAGCGGGGGGGTGTGGGTGGTAACGTCGCTACGGAGCGCTTTCGCGATTCTATAGTACGCAAGATGGGATGGGGTAATGTCCGCCATGAGTTCCTCCCAACGGGAGTGTCTCAGAGCGGCTAACTGGGACCTAACTTGTCGCTGAAGGCGATTAGCTGTAGCCCTATACTCGGGGGTGGGGTATAATTTGGCTCTCCGGAGAGCGGCGTTTTTGGCTTGGATAAGGTTCCGGATGGCCAGCGGGAGCTTGGGCTTTGGCAGCTCAACCTCCCGCGAGTTTTCCTTCGCCTTCTCGGTCACCAGTGAAGTTAAAGAGTCTATTGTTTCGTCGATCTTGTCGGTGCTGTCGAGACTGTCCGGTGAGTTAGGGAACGGGGACTCGGGGGAGTCTAAAGCGGTCTCGAGAGCGGAGCGGTATCCGTCCCAGTTGGTGAATAGCCTCTTAGGGGGCGCGGGGGCGTCTAGTGGGTCTTGGGGACCTAGAACTAGAGACACCGGTCTGTGATCTGACCCCAGGTCGTCGAGCGTTTCGATCGAGCTGAGGCGAAGCGACACGTTTTTAAGGATCGCGAAGTCCAGGACGTCGGGTCGGTTTTGTACATTGTCTGGGTAGTGGGTGGGCGCGTAGGGACATATGACATCATAGCCAAGCTCCTCGGTGATGTGTAGTAATCTGCGGCCAGAGGTGGTGGTGGTCTCGCATGTCCAGTCGGTGTGTTTGGAGTTAAAGTCACCGAACATTATGACTGATGTACCTAGTGAAGTGAGTGTTTCGAAGTCTGCGCGGTGAGGGTGTGTACCTGATCTAATGTAGACTGAGGCGATGATTAAGTGGCTTCCATGTTTGTGAGCGCGGGAGTGGGTATAGGTGTGCAGTGTAGGTTGCGTCTATAGTAAATTGCGGTGCCGCCGCGCGCGTTGGCACCGTCGTTCCGGATAAATTTATACTTAGGGATCGACAGCCCCTTCATTTGAGTTGGTTTGAGCCAAGTCTCCTGAAGGAGCAGAAAGTCGGGTTCCCTATCTTGCAAAAATAATTTAATTTCGTTAAGGTTGGATTTTAAGCTGCGCGTATTAAATGACACAAGCGAAGCGCCTTTCGGCTTGGTACGCCCGGGGTTTAGTTGAGTGATTGTTATGTTAGTGTTTTGCGCGGTCATAATTTAAACAACAGTGGTGTTTGTTTGAGTTATCACCGCGTGTTTTGTGTATAGTGTTTTTGTTTGTGTTCGGAGTCTGGTTATTTTCCAGTGTTATAATGATTGAAAAATTAATCGAACGCGGCAACGAGTTCGGGGTGTTCGGCTATAGCTATAGCCTTTTCAAGGGGTGTCTGAGCTAGCCGGAGCTTCGCGGCGAGAGTGTGGATCTCGGCGATATTCACCCTCTTGAGCGAGGAGCGAATAAGCGCCATGTCCTCGGCCAGAGAGACGTCTTGGGCTGGCTTAGCTTGTGTTGTTGGTGTGGTGTGTTGTGGTGGGTGTGGTTTTGGGCGGGCCCTGGCTGGTCCCCAGGCTGTCGGGGGCGCCGGGCTGCGAGGAGCGGCCGCCTTGGGTAGCCCCGGGAAGTTTGTGGTGGTGTTGTTCAGTGGTGGTGGGTGTGTTTTTGTCGCCGTGGTTGGCTTTGTGTGTGTGTGAGTGTGAGTGTTGGGCCTGGGGCGTGGGGCCCGCGGGCAACCCCTGTAATTGGCCGGGTGGCCTTCTTGGCCACAGAGCACGCATGCGGGTGCCCCGGGTGCGTCACGAGTGCGGGAGCACTCCTTGGTGAGGTGGGGTACGAGGCACTTGACGCACCTCGGGGCCGCCGAGCAGTTGGCTGCTGCGTGGCCATATAATTGGCACCTGTGGCATTGCCCAGGGGTGCCTCGCCGGTGTGGGGCCTCGACTTTGATATTGTCGAGGCCACAGACTGTTATGGGACCTTTGAAAATATCCCTAGCTGCCGGGACCGAGGTCAAAATGACAAGGGCCAACGGGTATTGTTTCCCAGTCCGGCTGTGCAATTTGTGCACTGCCTCGGCTGGGAAGCCTTGAGCGGTTAGGTCGCTCAGAATGAGCTCGTTGGAGAGCTCGAAGGGGACTCCTCTGAGTACCGCGCGGACTTTGCGCTCTTCGGGGAGAGCGTAAGTGTAATAGGGGAGTTTGTTTGTGGTCAGAAGCCTTGTGAGGCTCCTGAACGTGTCAATGGTGGGTGTAGTGATTTTGATGGCGTGACCAGTGTTCGACGCCTGTGTGTAATGAATGTTGTGTGCTTTGCAAAGGTCCGCGACCTTCGCCCATTGCACCTTGTCGCGCAGGAAGACGGGCGGCGGCGGCTTTGCCTTGATAGGTGCGGCGGTGCACCTATTGTGTGGTTTTGTGGTGTTGTGTGTCTGTGTTGGGTGGGTTTGGGTGGTCGGTTGGGCGACCGTGAGAGGGGTGAGAGGGCTGAGAGGGACAGAGGGCGCCGTTCGAGACGCGGTGTCTGCGCGGCGCTTGGAGCGCCGCTTCTTCTTGCTCACCACAGTGGTGAACACAGAGTCGTCGGACGCCGACACAATGGTCAAGTCGGAGTCACACGTCGAGACCGGGCTCGAGGCGGGGCGCTTGCCCGCGCTCGAGGGCCCGGGGAGGCAGGGGGTGTCGGGGCGGGGGGGTTCGGGGGAGGGGCTGGCGGGAGAGTCGCGCATGGGGCGCGCTCTCGCGACGAGCTCCCTGATGGCGGCCTCATCCAGGGTGAGGCCGAGGGCGGAGAAGAGGGACAGTACCTGTTGTGTGATGTCCATGTTAAGTTTAGTGTAAAGTGTGTCGAGTTGGTGTGTATGTGTGTATGTGAGTGCCCTGACTGTGGCGTGAAGCCGCAGGTCCTAACACCCTATACGACAGCGGTGGACTCCCCTGCCCGCGGCAGGGGGTCGGTTGAAGCTGAAAGAGATGTGTTCCGATATTCCTAGTGAATATGGGAACAACCGTCACCCTTGGGAAGGCCCAAGTGCAAATGGGATCGGGTCTTCCGGTTTCCGAGCTCAGGAGAGCTCGAGACGTACCGGGGCTACGCCGACCAGTTTCGTTAACACCGCTAGGTATCCACTGGTCCAATCTTGAGTCTCACGAACGAATTGACGTTTCACAAAGCAATGGTACAATGACTGATGACAGGAGGTAGATGGCGCTGCTATCTGAGTAAACATCGGCTCCGTATATAATAATTGAAAAAAAATATCTATTTTAAATTAATAAGTTTACAAAAGTGATCATTAAGTAAAACATCGACTGATTAACGAGAACTATTGTTTGTGAAAGTATTAATGAACAATTTCGATGAAAAAAGTGGAATAAGTGCACCAGTGAAATTTATCATTAAAGCATTATAAACAGTATAAATAATTAGAATCTAATGCAAAAAAAATATAGTGTGATCATAATAAATTGATAATGGAGTGCAAATATTGGAGGAATAATAAAACACAGTGAATTTTATAACAAAAACAGAAAGTGATAACCGTTTAATGTTCAAAACACCAAACTGCAATCTAATTGGTTAACACGATTTATGCAGCTCATATATGTTAAATAATTTTGTCAATGTCGTCATGAGCTGTTTGGTTCAACGCCGCTTAGGTCGCTGCTACACGGGTAGATCTTGAGTTCAAATCCCACAAATATCTTTTTATCTGGCCAGAGGAAATATTTCTTGTGAATTTAATCTAATCTAATAAAACACTACTGCTAACAGCGACATCTGACGGAAAGTATCAAAATTGAAAAAAGTTGCCTGTACAAATTCCGAGACATCGGTATCCATTTCTAATACACACTTTATCATAATTACACACTGCGAGAGAGGGCGTTGGTCTGCAATAATAACAGAAAACAACTGTGACTACAAGATGCAGTGTGCTGGGTGTAGACAGATTATACCAGATAGAAGGTTTATAAAATGTTCTTTGTGTAATGAAAATTACGACTTAGATTGCGCAAATATATCAGAGAAGCGATTCTACAATACAATGACAATAGACCACAAAAAGACCTGGAGATGTCAAGTTTGTATATGTAAAATGCCTAAAAACAATAAAGATAGCACCCCAGTAAGAGCTACTACACAGGACCGTACAGAGACTATTACTTTGTCGCCTTCTGAATTAAATATAACTCAGAGGTATAAAATTAAAAATAAACCATTAATAGAGCAGTCCTTCAATGAAAATGACATGTCAATAGATGAAATATCGGGGCATACACAGCTGAATGAAACAAATCCCCAAAAAAGTGATTTAACTTTAGAAAATATAAGTTTATTGCTAGATAAAAAGCTTGAGAAAATGAAAATCGCTATATTACAGGAAGTTAAAAATACAATATATGTAGAAGTAAATAAGATAATAACAGGATTACAAAATGACGTAGAACAGACAAAAGTTGAACAAAAACAAATTACAGAAAACTTAAAACGTATAGACATTAAAATTAACAATATCGAAAAACAACTAAGAAATCTAGATAACAACAAAAAAAATGTACTATATGGCTTGCCAGAGAATGACAGCGAATCTAAAATTGACTTAAACAACAGCGTCTGCCGTGCTATCTATGAGATCATGAATATTAGTATAGATCCATATGTAGAAGATATGAAACGTATAGGAAAACATGGAAAAAAAAGACCAGTGGCAATTGAATTCATAAGCAAACGAATGACTAAATTTATGTTAGATAATTCTAGACGTCTAAAGAGCACTGGATTGGCTATCACACAATTCTTAACGGGAGAAACTTTGCATGAACGTAACGAGCTAAAAAATCAATTACAAATAGCGCGAAAAAGAGGAGATCACGCAATTATCAAGTATAATAAATTATTTATTAACGGTAAAGAATTTATAGCAGATGTAGATCAAGTTGCTGAAAAGTTCACACAGAAGAGTGACAGGATGCGTTCGCCGATTTGCGCTCAGACAACATCACAACAACAGAGTGCAGAAAACCCGACATGATCGGGAAATAAATTTAAATTCCAAGAAAGTGCTAAAGAAAAATCTATTAAAACATTTCGTTAAGCCCAATGAAAATGGCGGTGATATCCCTTTTACCATAACTTATCAAAATATACAAAGTATTGGAAATAAAGTTGATTTGGTTGAACAATTACTGCTAGAGTATAGGATAGATGTACTGTGCTTGTCAGAGTTATGAAGGCATGAAGATTTCTGTGAATCCATCTTGATACCGGGATACAAGCTTGCGTCCCTATTTTGCAGGAAACATCATGAAGGTGGCGGAGTCGGAATTTTTATAATAGAAAATATAGAGTTTATAGAGAGGGTGGACATTGTTAATCTTTCTGTAGAATTTGTAATTGAACTATGTGCCCTTGAGATTCCAGATTTGAATTGTCTTATCATAATTGGAACGAAAGTTCCTTATGGCAGGCTTGGAGGATAGGGATTTTGCTGCGCGGCCGAACTGAAAAAAATGTGATAGTAAAACCGTAAGAAAAAATGCGTGGAATAAAACCGTTAAATGAGACTTGAATATTAAGTACCAGGATATCATAACCATAAAGGTGGTACAAGAGTAAGTTGTAGGTGACGGAGTACGATGTTCGCTATTCAGTAGTCTATACTTGCAGGTTTAGTACCAGGATATCAAAATCATATGGTGGTGGTTGTGAGGTCGAAAGTTCCTTACGGCAGGCTTGGAGGCGATAGGGATTTTGCTGCGCGACCGAACTGAAAAAAATGTGATAGTAAAACCGTAAGAAAAAATGCGTGGAATAAAACCGTTAAATGAGACGTGGTGTGCTGCGTTTTAGTGGCATTATTACCAGGACTATATAACTCGTTGAGATACAACAACAAAATTATTTGCAATTTATTGAGGAAATACGATGTTGTTATTCAGTACACACTTGAAGATTAAGTACCAGGATATCATAACCATAAAGGTGGTACAAGAGTAAGTTGTAGGTGACGGAGTACGATGTTCGCTATTCAGTAGTCTATACTTGCAGGTTTAGTACCAGGATATCAAAATCATATGGTGGTGGTTGTGAGGTCTTTCTAGAGCGAGGGAGACGACCAGGCAGCTTTCCAGCTCACAGCGAATAATGTAGTGGATTATCGATTATATTTATAAGGCTTAGTACCAGGACAACATAATCTTAAAGGCGTTGTAATAATAGTATGAATCGTACCGTGTATGATGTGCTATGATTATGATGATATGATGGTGTGTCCATGCGTGGAATTTTTATTTTGTTAGAAACTTTTTCGAAAACCTATTTAAAAATCGAATACACTTCGAAGTTCGAACGTCCGCTCATTCACCTAGGCTACGCAGCTGGTTGCGACACGGGCGCACCGCGGCCGAATTCCGTAGGACTGATAATGTATACCTAGTGTGAGCTTATGCGATCCTGGTATTTCGAATACTCATTACTTCGTTAATCAATTGAGTCCGTTTTGTTGCTTAATTTACTGATAAATAAATGGATTTAAACACTCTCAAACAATTACAAAGAAAAGTTTCAATTTAATTTAGGTAACATTATTTAAGAATGTAAACGTACAAACCGCCACGTGAGGAAATAAAATAAAATTAACTACAATATGTCACGTGGTTCAAATCCTTTCTGCAAACTAAATTGTTATTGGTATAGGATCAAATTATGAATCTTTTTCGGTTTTCCTCTCCCCTTATAATTCTTCTTCTTTCAATTTAATAAATGGCTTGTTTGCGTTTTTCGCAGTTGGAAATGAGATATTAAGTCTCATATCGAAGAAAAGTGTCATTCTTTAGATTCGAAAGAGAAAGTCAAAGCGATAAAGATGGACAATTAGCGTTTTTAAAAACTACGCTGATTGAAGTCCATGAATGAATCTATTGCGTTGGAGTGGTTTTCAAGTGAAGATTTTTAGGGTTCCGTAGCAAATGGCAAAAAAGGGAACCCTTATAGATTCATCATGTCCGTCTGTCTGTCCGTTCGTATGCCAAAGCCACTTTTTCCGAAACTATAAGAACTTCACTGTTGAAACTTGGTAAGTAGATATATTCTGTGAACCACATTAAGATTTTCACACAAAAATAGAAAAAAAACCTTAGAATAGGAAAAAAAATAAACCCATACGTGTGGGGATCTATGGATTGGTCTTCAAAAATGATATTGAGGTTTCTAACATATTTTTGAAGTTATACTTCTTTAGGCGCGTTATGAAAAAATATGTTGAGTGTGAAATTTTAAGATGCGCGCGCATCATGTAACACAAAATTTTAACAGCATGAAGTTGGTCGCTTTAGCGACCAACTTCATGCGTTACTTTTGTGTTTACCGCACATTAAGAAAATCTACCAACAAAATAGAAATAGAATCTCTATTTAGTGGGTGCTAACGACTGCATTGTGAAGGCCTATCAAAAGTATTTATTAATCTGGAACAACGGAACCAAAGCGCGATTCAGGAGACTACAGCGCCATCTCTTGACCATTGGTGTAGTACAACCAAAAGCCACATCTTTATTTTTTGTAATAAAGTAACAGTTATAGGTATTCATATTTATAATATTTATCCACATGTTTCTAGTTTGTATATTCGGAATACGTGTTTGAGTTTCATACAAGTGCAAATCACATTTTGTTCTAATAAATTATATTCAGTAGCCATTTTAATTGAATATTTTGATTGTTTATTTATTTTTTTCAAATTAAAACTGAACTTTATTGACTGTGTCCTTTTCCAGACTTTTTATTAATTTATTGTAATTAATTATTTGCATGCAATTAAAAACTAATTTTAAACGATGCCAAAGAAGGATAACTTCTCACGCGCCTACATAAGTACACGCACCCATTATTTTTTTAACTGAATAGTTTCAGAGTGAGACACTTCCAAAGTGGTAAAATGTGTCCTGTAACTTCTAAAATAAGAGACTGATAAAACTAAAAAAACTTAGTACATTACTATGCAAACTTCCACCGAAAATTGGTTTGACCGAGATCTAGTAAGTAGTTTTTTCTATGTAATTTTATGTTGTCAAACAAAACTAAAGAGACATATTTTGTTACTTTAGTTGATAATTTGAATTACGATGTTTTTTTATTTTAAGTAATTTATTATTTCCTAAAATACTGAATTTCCTAAATACTTTCTTGTACTTAAAAAAAATTAAGAGAAAAATCAAGAAAACCTGCAATTTGTGTCGATTCTACATTAGCCAAAGGAACTTCGTTCCTACCTGGTGTCCCACGACACCACATCATTTTTATATATAGAGCGGATCGCCACATTCATATATTTTTTGAACAAATGGTAAAATTGTTGAGCAAATTAAATTTCAAAGAATCGTCTAAGCACATTTTGATCGGTGGAGATTTTAATATTAACACATTAAGCAAAAATAAAAATGCAACAGATTTAAATAACCTAATGTTATCACATAATTTTTACCAGCAGATAAATGAACCAACTCGCGTTACTAAAACAACAAGCTCTTGTATCGACTTGCTCTTTTCAAACCGAAAAGACGCAGTTAAAAATTGTTATGTTAAAGATTACGGAATATCAGACCACAGATCTATTAACATAATCTTAAAAACTTTTAATAAAAATAATATTATAAATAATTGGAAAGTAAAGAAAAGATTTTTTTCAAAACAAAATATATCTAACTTTAAAGATTCATTAGTAAAAATAGATTGGGACATATACTTAAAAAATACAAAAACAGTAAATGAAAATTACGAGTCTTTTATTAATATAATAATTTCATTATTAAATGAGCACATTCCAGAACAAATTATATTTATTAAAAATAAACTCATGAAAGGATGGCTCACACCAAGCATAAAAATATCTTGTAAACATAAAAGAATAAATTTTGAATGAAACTACTATTAGTTTCATTCAAAATTTATTCTTTTATGTTTATTCTTTAACGTTATAAGAAAATATTACAAACTATATTCAAAAACTCTAAAACGTAGCATTCAAATATCAAAAAAGAAACAGTTTATATCACAAATGTCAAATTCAGAAAATAAAACAAAAACTATGTGGAAAATTATAAATAATAAAACCGGTAAAACTAAAGATAATAGACATAAAAACATAACCCTAAAAATAAAAGATAAAAAAATAGTATGTCCAAAAACCATATGTAATCTATTTAATAAATATTTTACGAGTATAGGCGAAAACGTATCTAATGCTTCTAATAATTTAAATACATTGCCAACAGCTTGCTCGACAATAAATTCTATTTATCTTAGTCCAGTAGATAGCAAAGAAATTAATAAAATAATAAAATCAATGAAAAACAAATATAGCTGTGGCATGGATGGCATACCCCCTGTATTGATTAAAAAATGCGCAGAAACACTTTCGTCACGATTGAGTTTTTTAATAAATCAAAGCTTTGCCGTTGGCTCCTTTCCTGACCAATTAAAAATGTCAATTGTAAAACCCCTTTACAAAAAAGGAGACAAAACCAACCTTAACAATTATAGGCCAATAGCCCTATTACCCGCGTTCTCCAAGGTCTATGAAAAAGCAATGCTCATTCGCTTAAACAATTTTTTTGAAAAGCAAAAGATATTGGATGATTGCCAAAATGGTTTCCGAAAATCTAAATCCACCACTACCGCAGTGTTTAAATTCATTCAAATGGCCATTCAACATGTCAATGATAAAGCATATTCTATAGGTTTGTTACTTGATATGACAAAGGCATACGATAGGGTGTCGTACAGCTTCAGAAACTATATAATTCAGGTATACGAGGTCCGGCGTACCTTTGGTTTCAGTCTTACCTCAACAGTAGGAAACAAATTGTGGAAATCCTGCATCATGATATGGATACAACTGAAATCCAAACAATACAGTCGGAGATCATGGATTTAACGTGCTCTATACCACAAGGGACCGTTTTAGGATGTATGCTATTCTTAGCCTACATAAACGACTTACCTAAATTTTTGATTAGCGAATCTGTACAACCTGTACTTTTTGCCGACGATATATCAATTTTAATAAAAAGTAATAGTGTTGGTAATATGAGTCAAATAACAAACGAAACCCTGGAATTAGTAACGCTTTGGTTACAAAATCATAATTTAGAAATTAATAACGAAAAAACTAAAGTTATGGAGTTTAGGTCATACGGGAAGCCTCCTTTAAATTTAAAAATTAATTATCGAAACGCAGATCTCGAAACTGTAGAATCGTTTAATTTGCTCGGTATGACCATTGACACGCACTTAAATTGGAAGTACCACGTAGAATCCACTAAATGTAAGCTTGCTAAGTTCACATATGCTCTTTATCAATTAAAACAATGTACAAATATAGACACGGCGTTATCTGCCTATTATGCATATGCGTATTCATGGCTAAGGTACGGAATAATGCTATGGGGAAACGGCACAACTGCTAACGAGCTCTTTATAATGCAAAAGAAATGTATACGTATCATAGCCCACATAGACAATACGGAAAGCTGCAGACCATATTTTATAAAATACAAAGTCCTGACTTTACCATCCATATATATCCTAGACGTATCACTATTCGTACATCAAAATTTAGACGTATTTAAAAAAGTTAACGAAACACATAATGTAAATACACGGCACAAAAGTCGATTATATTTATCACCATCTCGATTGAGAAAACTTAGTAGCAGTCCATATTATATGTGTATAAAAATTTATAATAAATTACCCGCTCACATAAAAAACGAAAAACATTTTAACCAATTTAGGATAAAATTGAAAATATATTTATTAGATAAATGTTTTTACACCATGGATGAATACTTTGCAACAAAATAATATTAATGAGGCGATCTTTAAAATACAAACCTAGATTATATAATCATGTTTGTTGACATATTATTTTATTTTTATTGACATATTTTTTAATTTTAATTATTGACAAATTTAATTTTATAAAAGAATTTCCATAATAATAATTACAAAATTAAACTAGTACTGTAAATAAGATCAATTGAGTAAGTTATAAAATTAATGAAATCAGATGACATTTATGCATGCTTTGAAAAAAAAAAAGTTGTTTAATAAAAATTAGGTTCTTCATGTATAGATAATTGTTTATTTGTTAAATTCTCTTTTGTAATTTTTATCTATATTGCAATACCCTGACAGGGTTCATGTTAGGTACTTTATGCATTTGTAACTTGTAACCATCCATGTAACCACATGACTGCAATAAATTGAATTAAATTGATATTTGTTGTAGGTTTTACGTTTCGCAGGAGCGAGCGAGACGCCATCCGCCGACACATAGATTGTTATTAATTGGTTTTTCTAATTTCCGATATAGAAAATAAAGACTCCTGCTCAAATAGATTGAGGTAACAATAGGCAATTTCGGAACACTACACTGCGCGTGGCACGACACGCACTTGGCCGGTTTTTTTTGTGAATTAGGTATTTTGATTGTAAAAAGTCTTTAAACTTTAATTAATTGCTCTACAGTAATTTATGATAATATCATCAAGTCAAATAACTTTTAATAATTGGTCGGTCATTGGATGGGTGACCAAAAATTTAATAACATGAGCTCCTCCGTGCTTCGGAAGGCACGTTAAGCCGTTGGTCCCGGCTGCATCTGCAGTCGTTAGCACCCACCAATCCGCACTGGGCCCGCGTGGTGGGTCATGGCCCAATCTCCCTATTCCATCCATAGGGAAGGCCTGTGCCCCAGCAGTGGGGACATTAATAGGCTGATGATGATGATGATGATAATGAATAATGCGTTGCAATCTCATCTATCGTCAACAGGAGGTTCGGGACAATTATTTATTGTCCCAGCCGATGAATTGATTCTTTCACAAATTGATCGATACACGGAATTAGGCGGGGAGCACTCCCAAAAATTGAATTCCGTCAAAATTGATTTATGAGTTTGTGCAACGCTGGGCGCTAAAGCGGATCCGCGTTATTAATGTATTTGTGTTTGTCAATCATGTTTATGTTTGTCTGCTAGCCAGGTGGCACGTCAGTTCGCATAATTTAATAGGTAAAGCATTTTATAGTTTGGTAGAGTTTTTAAAGTAACAAAATGACATTATTATACTAAATTGACATTGTAAAGTACTTTATTGACATTTTATTTTAATGAGCGCCTATTAATAAATTGAATGATATTTATTTCAATTAGTACCCAATTGTAATTAAGCCACTTTGACATGTTAATAATATTATTTGATTTTAATATTTATTTTAAAGTAAATTATTGTATTATATTGTAGTGCCCCAACGGGGTGCCATGTTTGTACCTAATAAACTATATTTTAAGACCTTTTAAACCATGGAGACAATAAAGAATTGAATTGAACTAGCTACAAAATTTACAAACGTTGGTAACTACATTGGAAACAATGATTTCTTTAACATTTGAGTTATTATCTTCCTGAAATATGCATTCCTGAAAACAATAAATATTTGATCATTACTTTCGGATATAAACAATGGAACTCACAGCCAGTACTTTATCATCAGAGATTGGGCCATGGCCCACTACGCGGGCCTAGTGTGGATTGGTGGTTGCTAACGACTGCAGATGCAGCCGGGACCAACGGCTTAACGTGCCTTCCGAAGCACGGAGGAGCTCGAGATAGTAAATTTTTGGTCACCCATCCAATGACCGACCACTGCGAAAGTTGCTTAACTTCAACGATCGCAGCCGAACGCGCTAACCACTTGCGCCATCGTGCTCCTCGGACTAGATCTTAGCTTACTAGATCTCCTTTCGTTAATTTACTTATATTACGTTAATACACAGAATACACCTTACTTACCAAGTTTCAACAGTATAGTTCTTATAGTTTCGGAACAAGTGGCTGTGACATACGGACGGACAGACAGACATGACCAAACTATAAGGGTTCCGTTTTTGCCATTTGACTATAGAACTTTTTCCGCCCGAGGGCGCTTACAAGTAAACAGTGTCTTTGCACTAGCTCGTAATAATTTATTCGATATTTTTGTTTTTGTCAAGAGAAAAGGACAATGTTAAAATTGGCCTAAGAACCAACACCAATTTGGCATTTATGATAATTCTTAGTATATTTTTTGCGATAATTATCAGTATTTAGATTGTGACGGACACGTCCAGTTAAGTAAGCTAAATTAAAAAGTTAAAAAATAATCTGAGACAATAAATACCATTTTATGTGTATAATCTATGGCAGCGCTGCAAACAAAACACTCTTTCTTCCTAATGCCGGCACTTCACTTTGCTATTCGTATTTGCTATTTTAAAACATGACATCAGTCTGTCCTTTTCATTCCTTATTAAGCATGACAAGGACAAATTGTTGTCAAGTGAAGGGCCGGCATAAAACTCGATACTCTGTGGTTGTGGTGCATGCAGTTTGCATTCGTAGTAATCTGTGGCATTCGTGCATTGCAAAGAGTAGTTTAAATACCGGAAAGTGCATTCTCGTTTCGGATTACCTGTTGTGTGTGTTTAGTTGCGATTGTTTTTCCCTATTTCGGCTATCTAATATTCCATCGATGTTACCAAAGAGCAGAGCCCTTATTACCAAGTGCTAGTGAACCTGTGCCACAACATCCTGAGAGGATCGTACTGCCAAATTATTCAAGAACACCTGATACACATTCACGCTGCATATTTACACAATATACATGTGATATACAAATAAACACAATAAACAATATGATACAATTGTGTGAAAAATAGTCAATAAATAAGAAGCAAAACTACAGTTTTTATTTTATTGATGATTCCTACCTTACCAAGTTTTTCCTAATTGTTATTCTTTAAAATCGCACCGAATGTAGCGAGACCGGCTATATCCGCAACATTAGGGGTTGGAAATTAAAATGAAAAATGAATTCCCAAGACGTATAAAAGAGCAATCACACAGACAGAAAATAAGGAATATATTAGCCGCCTTACCTTATTCCCTCGAACGAATGTCCCTCAGTTCCAAGACACACTAGAAAACACGTCACAGTATTTTTGTGGTATTTCACAGGAGATGGCACACGTAATAATTCACAAAATTATAGCTTTTCTAATCACATATCAAATATACGAAAATTCGTAAGACACAACCACCACATTCAACAATTGCAGTGCAGATACGAGCGCATCGCTAGTGCGGTGCGCACACGCAGATCACATACGATGGGCGATATCGATTTTATCGAATGAGTCCCTAATATACCCACCCAGGTAGACGGCTTGTATGTTTGTGTGCATACTTAACCATTATTTTCTTCCATGAATAATTGCCAAATTAAACGTCTTGGGAATGAAAATGTCGAGATGCTAGGTGCAAAGTAAATAGGGATACGATCACGATACACCGAATAAAATGAATTAGTTGTAATATTAATTCACTTCATACTGAGTTCATACTAAATTCATAGGTTGACCTATGTTTCATTGAATATTAAACATAACCTCAAAAAAATTTTAGTTTTCCTAATAATTTAAGTTCTCCGAAGTGTCCGTCAATAATCTTTGTTTTTACAGTCATTTACTTACGATTTTGAACCTAGAAAATAATATTTCATGATTGTTGGTTCTTAGGCTAACTATGTATGGACGCTGAACAATGTCTTTTATCAAATCTTTTTCAACTTAATCCCACCCATAGGGTATTTGCTTTGCAAGTTTTTAAAACAACACGTCCTTTTATAATCCAATCACAAATAATATGTGTCGTCAATACGATAACCTGCATAGGGATCATTCTTCCTTGGACATTTTTTGTAGTCGGTTTCTTGAATTTCGGAAAGAAATCCAACGATTAATACTTTTATTAAAAAAGAGAAAAATCGAGTAAATGAGTTTGTTTCGCCGGTTCTTCTCAGAAAGGTCTCCCAATTTTGGAACCGGTGGTAGTTTACGGTAGTTAGGGTCAAATAAATAAACTCAAAAACAAAAAAAAGAATTTTAAATAAAATACTTTATTAAGTAAATTAAATAAAAAATTCATACATAGACAATAAAACTTTAAAAATCGAACAATGAAATAACCGAACGCTCAATAAAAGTCTTTCGAAGGTAGCTCGACAAATTAAATAAAAGTTTAAACGTCAATAAATAAATAAAGTTTCGTGCATTAACCCGTAAAAACTAGTTTTATTTAAAGAGAAAAATCGGTTAATTTTTACTTTTAAGTTTTTTTTTTGTTTTATTGTTGAAATTCGATTAAAACATTTTTCTTTGGTGTAAACTTCAGCCCATAAACTTTTATCATGTTATGCCCACATATTTAGAGTTACAGTTTGGTTTTATATTATGGTGGTTTGGTGCTAATAATAAATAAAAAAGAGAACCCTAGAAATACTTATAGAGTTACCATTCCATTCCGGACGACCTCCGTGGCCGAGTGGTTTGTACGCCGGGTTTCATGGCTGTCGCCGACTCGAGAGGTCCCGGGTTCGAATCCCGGTGGGGGCAGATGTTTGTGTGATGAATACGTGCATTTGTACTCCAGTCATGGATGTTTAATATGTATTTATATAAATATACTTATATATGTACAGTATATGTATTCTATCCGTTACCCTAGCATCCCATAACACAAGCTTTATAGTGCTTTCTTTGGGGCTAGGCTAATTGGTGTGAGTGTCGGAAATATTTATTATTATTATTATTTATTCCCAATCGACGTGGGATCTGACGCAACCTTCATTAATGCCACTTCATCAGCCAGCCCGTTAAGTGTCACATGCCCGAATCCAGCTTATCAACGTTTTCAAACACACCAGACGTGACGCGAATCTAAATGAAGTTGCGACAACACGAACAACACTTTTTCAAAACAAAACAGCATCGAGTTTATTTATCAAGCCAAGCTATTCATTGATATTTTCACAGTATCCAATCCGAAATTCAGTTATTGTCTTTCCGATATATAAAGGGATATACTTCAGTCAGGTCATAAAATCTGTCACAGGTTTTATATAAAATAAATGAAACAAGTTTATTCATTATGTAACCATTTATATACCAAAATGAACTTAACAAAACATAGATTCTTATGACAATAAAGTTTATTCAAAATGACCTCCGTGATTTTGAATACAGGCCTTAAATCTGCGCGGCCAACCGTCTATCGCAGCACGAACGAAGTCCATGTCAATATCGGCGGCTGCCTTAATCAAGGATGTCTTGAGTGACTCCAAATTGGGATGAGGCTTTGAGCACGCCTTTTCCTCCAAGTGTTGCCATATCTTGTAATCTAACGGACTCAAATCTGGACTGGAGGAGGACCAGTCTTCGTTGCCGGATAAAGTCGATTTCACGTGCCGCCAGCCAGTCTTGTGTGCTCTTATGAGCTGGCGCCGAATCTTGTTGAAATACCCAGTGCCTGTTATTGAACATGGTATGAGAAACAGGTTCCAAAGGTTCGTCAGGACTGTATTTTGATACACAACTGCATTCGTTTTTACACCTTTCTCACAAAAATGTACCTCTGTTAAGCCCCAATAAGAAACTCCCAACCATACCATGAGCGAGGATGGAAAATGACCTCGTTGGACACGCGGAATAAGGTTGCTCGCTTCACTACTGTGTGCGTACACCTTATCATTTTGTTTGTTGTAGCTCTTCTACGGTAAACATTTTTTCATCAGAAAAAAGACTTTCTCGATATTTTTTTCCCGCGTACCGCTTCAACAAAGCACGGCATATCTTCAGTCTCAGGTCCATTAGACGAGCATTCAAACGATGTCCGTTTTTCTGCGATAAGCCTGAAGCTCTCAGTCTTCATTTAACACCCTTTTCACCGTGGTTCTGCTTAACCCCATCTGAAGGGCCAACAGTTTCTGCTAACGTTTGGGATTTCTTTAAATTCGCGCCTTCACAGTTTTTATCACTGCTGGAGTCCTAACAGACCGAGGGCGACCACTTCTTGACCTGTCATCTCGACTAGAGTTTTTTTTTACATTAAATAGGCTTACACTTGACGGCCACGCGTCTGATGAAGAGCGACGTAGCAGCCTAAGGTGGGACGCGCTTGCCTACAAGAAACCGATTCACTCGCGACTTGAAGAGCCCCAGATTATATGACTGGAAACAGAGATTCCGGCAAAGAGTTCCACAACCTAGCTGTTCTGGCGATATAGGTGGAAGCAAACCGTTTAGTACGAGTTTGCGGGACCTCTACGGTATATCTGTGGCGTTTTGCCGTCTCTCTGGTAGTTCTGTGGTAAAAAGGTGAAGGTGGAATTAAGTTATGTAACTCCGAAGCACACTCTCCGAAACGTAACCGGTAAAAAACCGATAAAGAGGCAACTTTTCGCTTATGTTCAAGACTTTGGAGTCTAGTCTCAAATAATTTATCGTTGCCGATGAGCTTCTTTGCACGCTTCTCAATGCACTCCAGAGACTCCAGCTGATATTTTGCAGAATAATCCCAAAGGTGCGAAAAGTACTCCATGCACGAGCGAATTTGTGCTTGGTACAAGGTGAGCAGCTGTTCCGGGGTAAAGTACTTCCACACCTTTGCGAGGACGCCAAGCTTTTTTGCAGCCAGTTGAGTTCTGGACTCAATGTAAGTACCGAAGTTGAGAGTTGAGATGAGAGTTATTCTTAGAAGCTCGAGCTGTTCGTTACCGGCACAGTTACACCTCGGAAAGAAGGGGCCAGTGAAACGCCCTCTTTTTAGCGGAGAACAGACACCTGAGTCTTAGAAGCATTAAACTTGACCAGATTGGCATTGGACAAGGTTTAAGCGGTTGACCATGGCTTCTCGGAGTGATTTTGAACTTCGGCTGCACTGGCACGCGCATTCGATTATAGCTCTCTACGACTGTGCTATCGTCTGCATACCGGTAGGGTAGGTACCGGGTTTAAGCAGATCGTTGATATGGAGCAAAAAAAGAGTTGCAGAGAGTACCGACCCCTGCGGAACTCCGGCATTAACAGCTTTTCGATTTGGGGATTATCAAATTGGGGACGATATAATCTAGTCGAATTTAACTCCACGAAGATACAAATATGCGCGTTTACCGCAAAAAAATACTATTTGTCGTATCCCCCCTTTTTGAGAACACTCCCCTTACTGCCTCAGCTAGTATCGGTATTATAAGCGTTAACATATCAAGCGACATTCAGTCCGAGTTCATCTCCAGATGAACTTGAACCAGAACCAGACGCGGCCAAATTAGCCTCCAAGAAGCTTGGTGTGCTCAATAGATCGAGGGGGTACTTCACACCGGCTTACCGACTGCAACTTTATAAAGCACAGGTTCGCCTCACATGGAGTTACAACAGTACATGGAGTTACTACAGGAAGGCCAAAGAGGAAGATCGTCCTCCGAGCTGGGTGATGGTAGCTCGGGGGCCGCGGCCCGACTGATGTTGGTCGGGCATCGTATATATGAAGAGTTAGCCTCCGAATTTCATTTGCGCGATGTAGGCTTCCATACTATTATGATCGCAGTGCAGGTAACGCCACCTCTTGAAGATGGTGAGTAATGATTTCCTCCATCCGTTGCATATATGTGGGGCATATAGATGTCACTCTGTGTGGCTCGCTGCCACACTGTTCTCATCTCTGGATGGGGGCACTTCAGTAGCAGGAGGCCTAATCTATTTCAAGGCAAAAATTAAATTTCGATAAAAACTGTTTTTTTTTTAATTTCGAAAATTCGATCGTGCGAAAATTGTTTAACAATAAAATTTTCAAAGCCTACTCTAATTCACAAAACTAATGAAAGAAAGATGAAACGAACGACAGCGGAGCCTTAGTAAAAGGTCACGGTTTTACCCTTTGGGATCGGAACTTTACAAATCAACTTTTCCCAGGCAGATGAATCCATCTCCTGTGACGTAAGTCAGCTAGTTTTGGACTTTACTCTCTATTTAGGGTTGATGTAATGTATGAATGTACAATAGGGGTGATGACGGGGTACAGTAAACGAAATTCTATAAAGTCCGTCAGTTAGATGATCAAAAAATAATGGACACGTATTTATTCTTTGGGCAATCAATCAAAAAATGACAAAGTTATAGCGAGTCAAAGTTTGGGAGTAGCTCGTGACGTCACTTTTGAGTGAAAGTTGTACTTGTTTAATTGTAAAACGTGACGTCATGCGACTTTTCAAATCAATATATCTCTGCAATGTTTATATTATGTGAAAAAAGAAAAAATACGTGTCCAATACTTTTTGGTAATCTACCTGATAAACAAAGAAAAAAAAATTAGTCATCATCCCTATTCTTTATTTCTCCATCACTTCTAAACGCCTGAACCGATTCAGATGTGTGAGGTATCGTTAGAATCCTTTCACCAACCCGGGTAACATAGGTTACCTACAGTGTTAAAATTGAAATAACAGTGATGTCTATTATTTATTTTTTTATTCCAACATAGGCATTATTTGAAAGGTTTTATTGAGACCATTATATCAAATATGTACAAATATATTAACATCAATAAATGAAAATATAACTAGAAAAAAATCCACGCGGACCAGGCAGCAGACGGGACTCGAACTCTTCGCAATCCGGGCGAATGCACTAACCAATTATGCTACCGCGGCCCTCGGGACTCGAACCGCACCCTTCGCAATCCGGGCGAATGCACTGACCAATTATGCTACCGCGGCCCTCGGGACTCGAACCGCACCCTTCGCAATCCGGGCGAATGCACTGACCAATTATGCTACCGCGGCCCTCGGGACTCGAACCGCACCCTTCGCAATCCGGGCGAATGCACTAACCAATTATGCTACCGCGGCCCTCACGGACCGCGTCGAAATATTCGGCTGGATTTTAGCGCCAAAAACCTTTACAGACGTGATTTTTTCTCGTTCCTTTGTTTTGTTCTAATCTGTCGTCCACAAGCTAAAATGCGGCTAAATGACAAACCAACTTTTGAGATATGGCCAAAAACGGCGCGTAAACTTTAAATTATTGTTATTATGTTACCATTCATCACACGACTGAATGAATTAAAAACTCTTAACTTGTTTAATACAGAAAATGATTAAATTATGTGCCTGTTTTATGTACCAATCACTACTTAAATGATTATATATAACAGAAATGAAAATATGAATATATACGTAATCAATCGATTTTAATATTTCATTTTACCAATTATTTCTCTATGACAAAATATGTTATTTAAGTATTCGGTATTCGGCCGAATAATACGTTGATATTCGGTATTCCGCCGAATATAATAAAAGCAGCCGAACAGGCCGAATACCGAATAGTAACCGAATATTCGTTGCTAGTCTAATAATTATCAAGTCAGTCTAGGTTAAGACGAGATTCGAACCCGTATCTCCCGCCATGAAGGCGGACGCGCTGACCAATTATGCTACATATAATAGCAGC
Organism: Chilo suppressalis; assembly: GCA_902850365.2. Lineage (NCBI taxonomy): Eukaryota > Metazoa > Arthropoda > Insecta > Lepidoptera > Crambidae > Chilo > Chilo suppressalis. The sequence goes on along the minus strand of OU963898.1, from coordinate 30,877,542 downwards.
TATTTCTAATGAATAAATAATAAATCTTTATTACCAAACCCGGTGACGCTGTAAAGGTCATCTGCGACCAACAGCATACACACCCAAAAAAAACGTCGTTATTATCGCATCTGGTATTATCGACCGATAATAATGCGTCTATGTTGGAGAGCCTTTACGTAGTAGACGTTCAATTCCATCATTTCTTTAGTGTTCTTCAAAGAGATTTACGAGTTCGTCCTTTTTATCTATAAACCGTTTCTAGTAACCCTTTGAAATGGATACGATGTCTAAAACATTTCGAGAAATCAATTTGTTTCATGCCAGTGAGCTGCTACGGTGAAAACTTTTTGGTAGATAAAAACGGTCGTCAAGCACAACTTGTCACAACGACCCTACAAACGTATACAATAATGTAATAACAAAATGGTAACGATTACATTAAAATTTCACCCGAAACCTTACATTAAAACAAAAAGGGTAGATACGGTACGCTCATACTTGCATCAAACAAAAACTGATCCCGCGGCAGCGCCAACGGGACGGCGAGATCCGCGTCACTGCATTACCGACCCGAACGAAACAGCACTTTAAGTTTCAACGGCAGCGCAAACGAGACAGCGAGATCGGCGTCACTGCATTACCGACCAATCAGGCGACCAGTACTCGACGTCACTTACGAATAAGATTCAAAACAAACAACAATTTTTATGATAAAATATATTTTATAGTACTTACGAAGGAAAAGTGATGCCGTGGGTTTTATTAATAGTTTTTGAGCAATTTGAGCACTTTTTAAAAACACACTTAGGGATTGTTTTATCATATAAACACAAATTTAGCAATATTTCTTTTTGGCGTTCACATGTACGTCATTTGCATGTCAAGTTGTGACTAAAGCGATTAGGGTCGTGGACCACAATTGGTGCGGATCACTTTTGTGAGGCTAGTGCCGTATCTACCCTTTTTGTCTTAATCTAAGCCCGAAACAGTATTTAGCTTTAATCTTAACGAACGTCCTTGATTACAAACGTTGTGACATCGTTGAAAAACCCAGGTTATTTTTACGATTTTTTTAGCAAATATAGCGAATTGTACTTTAGTCTATCATAAACTAAAAAATGGAATGAATTTTTAATGTAACTGGTCAGTCTGTACAGGATATGAAACGTCAAGAATAATAAAACATTTGGTGTGATTTTTCTTCAAGTGAAACTTATAATGAGGAGCTCGATAGCGTAGGTGGTTAGCGCGTTCGGCTGTATTGGATGGGTGACCAAAAATCTTCTATCTCAAGTTCCTCCGTGCTTCGGAAAACACGTTAAGTCGTTGGTCCCGGCTGCATCTGCAGTCGTTAGCACCCGCTAATCCGCACTGGGCCCGCGTGGTGGGTCATGGCCCAATCTCCCTATTCCATCCCTAGGGAAGGCCTGTGCCCCAGCAGTGGCGACATTAATAGGCTGATAATGATGATGATGATGAAACTTATAAATAAAAATTATAAATATAACCAAAAAAATATTGTTATAATATGGTTTGAATTTTTTAATGATAATTCAATAGGAAATGATACATCAAGTTTCACTTTAAATAGGGGGTTTCATAACGAATGGGACTATGTTTGAGCAGTGTTTGTTGCCAATGATGACGTAAGGAAGCGAGACGTGGTCCTTTACTGCGGGTTCATATGAAGGCTCAGTGTACAAAGCGCACAGCGAGCAATGGAGAGAGTGATGCTCGGTTTTTCCCTACGCGATAGAATCAGAAATGAGGAAATCCGTAAGGGAACCAAAGTAACCGATAACCGAAGGATTGCTCTGCTGAAGTGGCAGTTGGCGGGACACGTAGCAAGAAGAACCGATGGCTGTTGGGGCAGGAAGGTTCTGGAATGGCGACCACGCACCGTACGACGCTCAGTGGGCAGGCCCCCTACGACACGGTAATATTATCTATACAGTATTGTGACTCGGCCCTGTCCTTGAAATAACTGCCTACGGCCGAGCGGGGCGTAGACACGCGGTAGGGCTGCCCGCCTACTGTATTTTAATTTCATCTACATAATTGAGTTTCTTTTTAGTTTTGTGATTGTAAATATCATATTTTATATGTTAAAAAATATTGTTGTGAATGAATTAGGATGTGTTCAATAAAATACATGTTATTTTTAGGTAGTGTTTAATAGAAAAAAAAATATAGATTTGAGACAGAAAAGTATTTACGGCTCGACTGAGACGTACGAAAAGCTTTATTATCATCTCTTATCTATTAGACAAGTCCGTCCGTCCGTCCGTCCGTCCGTGGTGCTGTTTCAGCGGCCAAACCGTAAGAGATAGATATAGAGAATGTTTTAGTTATAAGTTAAGAATAGTCTGATAAGACTACAAACCGGATGTGAGTAACGTAGCACTTCCGGTTTTCGAGAAATCACGTGATTTCTATTTCAAACGAAACCACAAAAAATCTCCGAAGTTCTCAATTAATTAAATCCTTTTTTTTTGGTGAACATTTGGTTCACAGGTTTGCTAGTTAAATATAATAGTATAATAAACACGCATTCGTAAAAAAGTTTAACTTAAAATACTTTAGGGAAACATTTGCAAGGAGCAGAAAAGGGAATATCTTTAACCTGTGTTATATATACCTGCAGCTACTTTACAATTGATATGTTTTTTTTTATTGGGTGCGTTATTGAAGAGTTCAAGCAACCAAAAACAGCACAATATCGACTATTGCTCTTTGCCATATTAAATTATGTAGGTATCTACTTAAATTAATCAAATATTCACAATACAAATCACACGTTTAAGCACGGCTAACTGCTTAAAAAACAATTTACACCGTTCGGTCGTCGCTGCGGCGCATTCGCCACTGGCTGCCCACCGGGTGCCGCGCTTACTCGAGTGGCGTAGGTATGACACGCTTTCCGACCGTTCGTATAAAGATAGAATACTGCATAGATAATATTACCGTGCCTACGAGGTAGACCGATGATCTCTACGAGGTAGACCGATGATCTTGTAAAGGTCGCGGGAAGCCGATGGATGCGAGTGGCGCAGGAACGATTGGTGTGGCGATCCTTGGTGGAGACCTATGCTCAGCAGTGGGCGTCGTACGGCTGTAGATTTCTAGACACTGTCGTTGTAGAGTTCAACGTTGATTTATTTCAGAGAATAGGTGGCGTATTTGAAAATCGTCCTTTATTCTTATTTAGAGCACGTTCTTGTAGCTTTAGTGGGGAAGGATCGTCGTAAAACAGTTTTTACGACAAATTTCGGAGGTAACGCGATTTCCTAAAGGTGTCTCTATAGATACATTGCATTATATATTAAACTTAATCGTGATTTGTGTGTCTATCACTGTCTAAGTAAGTAAATTTTATGCTGACGCGACGGAATTTATTGTCTAACAAACAAGTTTTTTTATTCGTCTAGAGCCTGGGTTCCTAACCTGGGGGTAATTACCCCCTCGGGGGTAAATCAGCTATACTTCGGGGGTAACAGAGAACATTTGGTCACATCTAAATAATAAGAAAATACAGTATACCGCGCAGTATCGCAAGTTGCAGCGCTCCTTCTTGCTAGCGAGACCGCGGGATGCTGGGTGTGGGAGGCGGGACAAGATTTTCTCCTGATGATGACATTATTAGAGACAAAGATGTAGCGGCCACATTGGAATTTCTTGGACTGCGTGAGAGTATTTACTTTCAAAGTAGAATTTCAAAATTTAGGATCTCAGCACATTTTGGATAAGATCAAGTGCCAAATATCCTGTTATAGCTAACAGAACTTTCAAAATGATAATACCAATTGTCACCACCTACACATGCCAGAGTGGTTTCTCAACTTTAGTTACCTTCATTAAAAATAAATACCAGAAACTCAGGACAAGAGATGACTTATTTAAGTGAAACTAAACCTAACTTAAAAAAACTTCTAAATGCCAGACAATTCCAACCCTCAAATTATTATTATTAATTCATAGTTAAAATATGAAACAAGGTAAAATAGTAATACTGTTCTGCAATTTGTGTTTTTTTTATGTGGCCTGTTTTGTTTTATTAATCATAACAATAAATTTGTGATTAATAAACACATGAGAATTTGCTTGTATTGTTTATATTGATAACATTTTAAAGTCGGGGTAAAATTTGTTTTCCTAATTAGTTACAGGGGTAACAGTATTGGAAAGGTTAGGAAACACTGGTCTAGAGAAATATTAACTCCGTTATTATGGTCAGTGGGTTCGTTCGGATAGCAAAAGGGGTTTTCTTTAAATCCAGCTTTAAACTTTAAAATCTACAAATAAATACTGTATACCATTAAAATTTCTATGATCACAATAGTTATTTATGACATGACTAGCGGCCTGCCCTCGCTTCGCTTCGGTTTAGAGCTGAAGTGTATAGACTACAGTTTTTGTTCTCAGGCTTGCATGCAAAGTCTCAGCCCGATCTGTTTAAAATTGACAAAGTTGCATACAAACTTTCATTCCCTATTTTATCCCCTTGGGGGTAGAATTGTTCAAAATCCTTTCTTAGCGGATGCCTACGTCATAATATCTACCTGCATGCCAAATTTCAGCCCGATCCGTCCAGTGGTTTGGGCTGTGCGTTGATAGATCACTATGTCAGTCAGTCACCTTTGAGTTTTATATATACATAGATTTATGGCGACTGAATCTTATCTATTTGTAGTTACGAGAATTGGAAAGTACTTTTTGCTGTGTGTGTCAGCCTATTAATGTTCCCACTGCTGAGACACAGGCCTTCCCTATGCATGGAATAGAGAGATTGGACCACGACCCACCACGCGGTCCCAGTGCGGATTGGTAGGAGCTAACGACTGCAGATGCAGGCGGGTACAACGGCTTAACGTGCCTTCCGGAGCACTGAGGAGATCGAAATAGTAAAGTTTTGGTCACCCATCCACTGACCGACCACTGCGAAAGTTGCTTAACTTCAACAATCGCAGCTGAACGCGCTAACCACTTGGGCCATCGAGCTCCTCGTCCCTCCCTTCCTACCATCATTAAAACAAAAATAAATAAATTATAATTTTTATTATTTTTAGGCATGTAACTGCTTGATGTTTAAATCTAAAGAAAATATAACTGGAAAAAAATCCACGCGGACCAGGCATTTAAACATCAAGCAGTTACATGCTTAAAAATAATAAAAATTATAACTATAAATGCTATTTCTTTTTTCAAATGTTTAATACTTGTAAAAGTATTCATTTGACATTGTGGGTTACCTACCTATAATGCGAAGAGATGGCGCTGCCTTGCAGCTTAAGAATGGCTAGAAGAATTTTGACGCGGTCCGTGAGGGCCGCGGTAGCATAATTGGTCAGTGCATTCGCACGGATTGCGAAGGGTGCGGGTTCGAGTCCCGTCTGCTGCCTGATCCGCGTGGAATTTTTTCTAGTTATATTTTCTTTAGATAAATAAATTAGTTTCTATAAAAACCTATACCGCGTTCATATATCAACCGCAACAACTACACAAACTGAAATTCAATCGGTGAATGGGATGCTGAACAAAAAAACCGTACATTCCTCTAACGAGATAATGTGAACTGCCTCACTTTCATAAGAGCTCTGAAAAAAAAACCACACACGTTTCAGCTAAATATCAACGCGTTATCAGTGACAGCACTTAAATGGAACGCATTCTGGGTGCGGAGCTAGTGATGTACCCTTGCGCGTGAACAGAGTACTAATCAGTCACTGTACTAAAGGGTGAAATATTAAAATTGTACTCAAATTATTCGGTTCATCCTTATCTTCTTGTGATTAAATACATTTCAGTAAAAACTTTAGGAAATATTCTACCAACTTTGTGACCGATGGTACCCAAAACAAAGTAGATTTTTCGGATATTAATTAGATAGATAATAAAATCGTTTATTGATATAAATTTTGCTGTTTCATCGCTTCTTTAATTCCGAATCATCGCTAAATATAATTTCTATAAAAGTAATAATTACATATCATCATCATCAGCCTATTAATGTCCCCACTGCTGGGGCACAGGTCATCTCTATGGATGGAATAGAGAGTTTGGGCCGTGACTCACCACGCGGGCCCAGTGCGGACTGGTGGGTGCTAACGACTGCAGATGCAGCCGGGACCAACAGCTTAACGTGCCTTCCGAAGCACGGAGGAGCTCGAGATAGTACATTTTTGGTCAGCCATCCAATGACCGACCACTGCGAAAGTTGCTTAACTTCAACGATCACAGCCGAACGCGTTAACCACTTGCGCCATTGAGCTTCTCGATGATAATTACATAAGGACCGTCTAATAATAGTTTCCTACTTATGCGGAAATATTAAAGGTGTGCTGTTATTTAATATACCGCAATGCTGCCAACACAAATGTTTGGTAGGTAAATCAAATTTGACCTATGAACTTATAGGACCGTACTCCTAGCACGAACCATTATCGAATTCGAATAGTTTGCGAGTGCGAAATGTCAATGTCAAATTTTATATGGAAACTTAAATAGCAGCGCCACAAAGTACGTAACAAGAACTAAAAATCAGAACACATTTGACAATGACATTTCGGACTCGCAAACGATACGAATTCGATATTGGTTCGGGCTAGGGTTACAGTTTTCATTAAAGAACATTTCTGCATTTAATTATATATATATACTAGCTGACCCAGCGAACTTCGTACCGCCCTAAAAAAATAGGGGTTGTCCAGCGGACAAAATTGTGAATCTAAACCATTCTCAGATCCCCTTGAACACACACAAAAAATTTCATCAAAATCGGTCCAGTCGTTTAAGAGAAGTTCAGTGACATACACACTCACAGAAGAATTATATATATAAAGATGTCTATATAGAACAATCCAAATAAACCACGCAAAGAAAACGGCTCAAGTTACGCGTAAGGCGTGCGTGACTCTAACGTTAGCTTGTTTGAAAACAGTCAATATGTGCGTGTGTAGCGACAAGCGTATCTACCTTCTGTTAGTAGATATATTTTGTGCACTTCCGTGCAGTTAATAATATATCTAGGCTTGTATAAAATCAAAGAGTACTACAACCGAGTTGATCAGTTTGTAGTCTTATGGTCCCATCACTAGTCTGGTAGTCACGTTAAATTATTAAAATGGTAATTACCGACACATGCTGGGCCCCTGGCGTCGGCCGTCACACTGTCGTTCATATGACATACAAGTGGGAACGCGCAACTTCGTCTGCTTGGAAAATTTTGGTTTTCTATACTAATTACTATCACTCTTATCACCTTTTAGAGGATGAGTCTTTCGTAATAATGTTAAGATTTTTCTACTACAATTTTCTTTACATTTATAAATGTAGCAGATCGGTAAATGCTTAAAATAACAATTTATTCAACTTCTTCTTCATGTTCCTCTCCAATTACTGAAGGTTGGACATCAGCCTTGAAAACCTCGCTTTGTCCCTGGCGAGGTGAAATAATTCCGCGGCGCTCTTGCCACCGGTCCACTCGCGGATGTTTCGAAGCCACGACTTTTTCCGACGGCCCACTCGACGTTTCCCCACAATTTTGCCCATCATAATGAGTTGCAGTAAATCGTATCTCTCGTGTCTGAAGACATGACCGAGGTAGGCAATTTTTCTTGTTTTGATGGTTTGCATCAATTTGCAAGTTTGACCGACACGTCTTAGAACTTCGACATTTGTAACTTTTTGAGTCCAGCTGATTGAGTCGTCGGTAAGTCCACATATCAAAAGCCTCAATAATCAACTAACCTATTCTTATTCTCACTCCATCCATCTGTATGCCAAAGTTCATCTAAATCAGCTAAGTAGTTTAAGAAAAAGAAAAGAAGAAAGAAAGAAGAAAAAGAGCCGCTTCCTTTATGGTTCGCATTAGAAAATGTTGTAATTCAATAATTAGCACTGTGTATGACTGCTGTAAATATGACATTTGACATCCCTGCCTGCTTTCAATTTTATATAATTAGACTTAATTTTTATTTGCTTGATTTTATTTTATTTGATTGATTTATGATTTAAATTTAAATGAATTGTATCTATTTGTAATTTGTATTTTTAATTTATATATTATTGTGATTATTTAATTTGAATATCATTGTTTTTACTTCTGTATAAAAATATTGTAATTCAATAATTAGCACTGTGTATGACTGCTGTAAATATGACATTTGTGATATTTGACATGCCTGCCTGCTTTCTATTTTATATAATTTGACTTAATTTTTATTTCCTTGATTTTATTTTGTTTGATTGATTTATGATTTAAATTTAAATGAATTGTATTTATTTGTAATTTGTATTTTTAATTTATATATTTATCTTATATATTACTAAAATAGAGGAGCTCGATGGCTCAAGTGGTTAGCGCGTTTGGCTGCGATTGTTGAACTTAAGCAACTTTCGCAGTGGTCGGTCATTGGATGGGTGACCAAAAATTACTATATCGAGCTCCTCCGTGCTTCGGAAGGCACGTTAAGCCGTTGGTCTCGGCTGCATCTGCAGTCGTTAGCACCCACCAATCCGCACTGGGCCCGCGTGGTGGGTCATGGCCCAATCTAATTCCATCCATAGGGAAGGCCTATGCCCCAGCAGTGGGGACATTAATAGGCTGATGACGATGATGATGACTATTATTATTATTGTGATTGTTTAATTTGAAAATCAATTGTTTTTTTTTTACTTCTGTATGCAATATGGGTATTACGCCTGAAATAAATGATTATTATTATTAAGCATGAAGACGTAACAGGCAGACAGAGGGCATAGCGGATTTTCCGCTCGAATTTGAGCGCCCGTCTGGGGAAGCAACCTCCACAGAAGACCACAGCAAAAAAGAACTACCTTTTGGTAATGTGTTATGTTTCTGCTGGTGAGTAGGACTCCAGGGCTTCGCAGGTTCCCCCCTCTTGTAGTTTTGTCCTTCAAAGGGGGGGGGGGGCGGTGGAGGGTTCTTGGACGGGTACGCCCAAGAAGTCCTTCCGCAGCGAATGGGGGGCGGTATGGTGGGCACTAGGCCGCGTACCCAGCCCCCACACGTGGGCCTACCTGCGCACGTCTGCTGGGTCCCTGCAATACCTCGAGAGACCCCTGCCGTGGAGCCCCGACAAGGCCGGGAAGCTGCTGAGTGCGGAGTCGTGGTAGAATCCCTAACGGGGACCCCGCGGCTTCGCATTAAGCAGTGTAGAAGGTATTCGCAGGACTTTTTAGCGGATATTATGCTGTAGAGCGCCCGTAAGAGTTGCGGGGTCCACGGTGGTCAGCCACTGGTAAGACTTGCGGGAGACAGGTGTGAGGTCCGTTCGGCGGTGTGCCTCTTAAAGGCGCCGTCGTCTGTAAAAAGATTTTTTACCTGCGTTATAAAAAAAAAAGGGCTTCGCAGGTTAGGGGATTGCATTAAGCCGGCGAGGTGATGGTGGCTGGCGCGGCACACCCGCCGCATTATATATCTTCGCGACTGGACTCCACATGCACTTAACATGAGATGGGTGGTGTAATTATTGAAGCCTCGTTTAAAAAAATAAAAAAACGAGTGTGCTTATAAGCACACTACCAGGACCTTTCCGATCAGCTTGATCCTTTGGCTTTGCGTAGGGATGTAGCTTCGCTCTGCATCTTCTATCGCATTTATCACGGGGAGTGTTCTGAGGAATTGTTCGGATTAATTCCAGCTGCTGCATTCCGCCATCGTACATCGCGACATAAATTTCATCCCCATCATCTTGATGCGTGGCTATCCACAACCGTGCGTTTTTGTTGAAATTTTTTACCACGTACGACAAAACTGTGGAATATATTGTCGCCAGCAGTGTTTCTGGTCCAATACGACCCAAAACCTTCAAAAAAAGAGCGTACTCTTTCCCTAAAGGCCGGCATCGCATTTGTGACACTCCTGGTGTTGCAAGTGTCCATGGGCGACGGTGATCACTTACCATCAGGTGAGCCGTCTGCTCGTATGACATACATACATACCCCTCGTATGACATAAAAAAAAACTTAAGTAAAACATCTTTAGCTCCATCTGTATGTATATATATACATACATATGTGTGTGTACAATATATACATGTATGGACATATACATATTTTATTTACTCGCTATAAGAGAAAGAGAGAAAGAAAATGTGCGCGCGCATTGTTTTCTCTTGCTTATATCCCCCACTCAACTCCCGTTTGCCTCGACCGAACACACTTTTCGTAACGCGTATCGAGACGACCTCCGTGGCCGAGTGATTTGTACGCTGGGTTTCATGGTGTCGCCAACTAGAGAGGTCCCGGGTTCGAATCCCGGTGGAGGCAGATGTTTGCGTGATGAATACGAGCATTTGTACTCCAGTCATGGAAGTTTAATATGTATTTCTATATAAATGTATATACAGTATATGTATTCTTTCCGTTACCCTAGTATCCCATAACACAAGCCTTATAGTGCTTACTTTGGGGCTAGGCTAATTGGTGTGAGTGTCGGAAATAATTGTCATTTATTTATTATTATTTGCCAGCTTACCCCCCAAGTCAAGCGTGTGTAAAGAAGTTTCACTTCAAAAACAGACAGACAGACACACTTTCTCATTTATAATACGAGTATGGATTGGGTCAGGTAAGCGGGGCGCGTCCAACTAACACTCCGGTTTGGTTTCACTTATCGCGCTAATGGTTGTGGAAGGCCCACTTACGGCCAGAATGCTTTTTTCCTCAATCACGGCATGGGGCCCATTGTTTTGCCAGGAGCGAGTGCACGCGAGTCAGTCGCTTGCGTTGAAATGTTGCTGATTGTATGTGTGAATACAACTTCGTTACTGCGGAGAGTAAAGGCCGCTGCATACGTGACACGACAATGACATTTCGCACTCGCAGTCTATTCGAATTCGATGTTGGTTCGTGCTAGGGGTACTGTTTCCAGCAGTTAGACTCAACTAAAGCAAAATATGTAGTCGTCGTTATACTATGACTACAAGTTTATCTTTTAAACTATACACACCTTTGATGCTCTGCAAACCAAATAATGTTAGCGTGATGGTATTATTAAAAGTAAAAAAATAAAAATAAAAAAATTATATATATATAAAAATTCCGGGATGAACATTTAAACAAGTTCTCAGCTAAGAAAACTGAGGTAAATAAATGGGGTTAATAAAATCTTCAACATTATACAAAAATTGATATATTTCCTTTTGGCCTTATAGAAATATTTGTCATTTCACTTCGGACGGGACGTGAGCGGGACGGTCACGTGATTATCTCGTTCAAAACGGGAACGTGGTGCAAACGCATACGCACCGTGACAGTGATTCGGATCTAACGTGCTAATGTTGATTTTATAATGATTGGAAATGTAATTTTATAATTTTACTAGCTGACCCAGCGAACTTCGTACCGCCATAAAAAATAGGGGTTGGTGGTAGAAAGTTGAAAATTTAGGGATGTATGTATTTTTGTATGATGTATCATTAAAAAAATTAAATTGAAAAAAAAAATTAGGGGTGGATTACCCTTAACATTTAGGGGGATGAAAAAAAGATGTTGTCCGATTCTCAGACCTACCCTAATATGCACACAAAATTTCATGAGAATCGGGAAAGTCGTTTCGGAGGAGTTTAACCACAAACACCGCGACACGAGAATTTTATATATTAGAAGATATTCTTGGATCAACGCGTCATTACAGATCTGTTCGGAATGAGCAGAACAGAGCGACTGTGCTATGCATACGTAGCGAAACCACGAGCGGGACGGGGCACGCGCAGGGCGGGACGGGACGGGGCACGCGCAGGGCGGGACGGGACGGGGCACGCGCAGGGCGGGACGGGACGGCGACGTGCTAAACATCGTCCGTGACGATATATTTCCCGTCCACGTTCCCGCCCCGTCCATGTACCCGTGACATATGCGTTTTTGGATACATTGTGTATGAAACGATGTTTCCAAAACTTCCCGTCCCGTCCCGTACGGATAAAAACTCGTCACGTACGCAGCGGCCTTAAAAGGGATCTACAGATTATTGTTTGTCAGAATTGCATTAAAACTAGTTCTGTGCTCTCTTTCTGAAAAAAAATCCTTTTCACAGACACGCCGTGTTTTGGTTCAGTTACCTAAAGTTGAATGTTATATTTTTCACCACACTACACTTCTGTCTCTTTTGTCACTTCAGTACCCTTAGCACGAATCAATATCGAATTCGAATAGTTTGCGAGTACTAAATCTCATTGCCAAATGTGTACTGATTTTTAGTTCTAATTACGTCCATTGTGGCGCTTCTGTTTAAATTTCCATACAAAATTTGACAATGACATTTCGCACTCACAGTCTATTCGAATTCGATATTGGTTCTTGCTAGGGGTACTGTTTCCAGCAGTTAGACCCAACTAAAGCAAAATATGGAGTTGTCGTTGAACTTTAAGTGTCGCCGCACACGGGCCACCGACCACAACCACAAAACGCCGCCACCGGCATATTTCTTGTAGTTTTCATACATTTTATATGGACACGCAACACACGGTACTCCGGTGGCCGCCACACGCTACAAATCGTCGTTGCTCGCTTCTTGTGGCCCGCACCGGCCACTTAATGCGCCGATACAAAACGCCGCCACACGTCACTCGCGCGATTCCCCACCCCTCTCTCCCTTCCCCTAGTCAGCCGCTGCCGCGCGCTTCAGCCACTTTAGTAGCCGCTTCTAACTTCTCGTGGCGGCGTTTGTGGCTGTAGCGTGTGGCCCGTGTGCGGCGACACTAACTACAAGTTTATGTTTTCAGCTATCCACGCCTTTGATGCTCTGCAAACCCAATGATGTTGGCGTGATGGTATTATTAATGTGAAATCGATACGGGATGAACATTTAAACAAGTTCTCAGCTAAGAAAACTGAGGTAAATAAATGGTTTTAAAGAAATCTTCAACATTATACAAAAATTGATTTATTTCCTTTTGGCCTTATAGAAATATTTTGTCATATCACAGATAATTAAAGTTTTATGGCACTCATAGAAAAACAAGATTTATTTACTATATTAACCTTAAACTATTTTTTAATATCATAAAGAAGAAGTTTTAGAGTATTTATACAAAAATAAGATTCATTTAAGTACTTATAGCCTCAAATAATTGAAATTACAGATAAATTGTTTAATGGCCGCCTTATTAACATACACAACAACAACAATACTGCAATTAAAATAAGTAACAGTACTTACAAAATTATAATTTTTATTATTTTAAAAATAATTATAACTATAATTGCTATTTCTTCTTTCAAATGTTTAATACTTGTACAAGTATTCATTTGACATTGTGGGTTACCTATAATGCGAAGAGATGGCGCTGTCTTGCAGCTTAAGAATGGCTAGAAGAATTTCGACGCGGTCCGTGAGGGCCACGGTAGCATAATTGGTCAGCGCATTCGCCCGGATTGCGAAGGGTGCGGGTTCGAGTCCCGTCTGCTGCCTGGTCAGCGTGGAATTTTTTCTAGTTATATTTTCTTTAGACTTACAAAATTAGTGAAAAAATTATGTCCTCCTTGCAATTGGAAATGCAATAAGTGGAATTCTTTGCCCGCGCACGTGTTCTCTTCTTCCCACGACCTAGGGTCCTTTAAGAGAGGCGTGAAGAAGCATTTTTGCAGGCCGGCAAGGTGAGGATGGTTGATGTGGCAGTTGAAAGATGACATCAAAAATATAAAACATGTGTTGATATCAACTTCCATCACATTAATTAATAAAAGTTAAGTATAGCTAGGGTACCACTTTTAAATTTAGAAATGGCGATTAAATATGATGACAGTACTTTTATAATGATAATTAAAGCAATTAGTGCAAAATTATTCCCTAACCATTCCAAAATATCAAAAATGCACAACGTTAATATTCAAGTTTTCACTTCTGCCGGCACTCCCAGAGTACAACCCTTCGTTTTTTTTTTTAACAATAATAGGTGTTTTTTAAACATAACAACAACTGCACTAAAACATCAGCATCGCCAAGTCCTCTAGTTTTAACAGAGACAATGTGATAAGAATAAATAAAAAATAAAAAAGCGGCATACGGGCGAACGGAATGACAGGAACAAGTTTAAATTTTTAGTATATATGTTAGGCTCAAAGATCGAAAGCCCTCAGTGAGCCGAAAAATAGCTCACAACGCGTTGTGGTCACAGTAAGACATCCACATCGCGAAATTCGTGTTATGGCTCTAATGAAAACGCACACGACGCGTTGTGGCAATCACAGAAAGACCAAATAGCGAAATTCGTGTCGTGGCTGACATGCTATTCGATCTCAACGCGTTGTGGCAATGAAGAAAAGCCATGACGCGTTCTGAGCATTCATTGTTTTAACCATATCACGACGGACAGGTTGTAAGTTGATAGAGGACGTGCAGCACCTAGGAATGTTATGTGTGTTGTTATGAGCATTAATCCATCAGGTCTCTACCAGTTAGGAAACAAGGAAGGTACATTCGGTAGACTTTTTGCACGTAATGAGTTTACACTTTCTGAAACCAACTTTATTAACATTTGTGATGTGCACTCAACTTCGTCATTCACACTTCGCTCAGCATCTATGTTATCATCTGGAAGTAAGCAAGGGTTTATAATGTGCCACTGCAAAAGATAATGGTATCAATTCTGACATGATTCTCTAAACCTAAACTTAAATTTGACAACAGTGTATCCTTGTTATTCTCTATACAGCATGAAAAGGAGAGATTGATGTTAAATTTAGATTTAAGTTTAGAGAATCACGCCAGAATTGGCACCACTGTATTGATAAAAAGTGCAAGTGTCGCTCCAAGAATATAAAATGCAACTCAAAATGCCACAGTAATAGTTCCTGTAAAAATAAATAGCAATCAAATACTTATTTTTCACAATTATAGTAATTTCTAATATAAGTAATTGATTTAAGTACATTGTTGTTGTTTATTGGTGATCAATAAACATTTATGTTTGTGTTAAATATTTTTATTACTTGAAAGAATTTTGAATTGTCATAAAAAAATTAAAATCCCTAATTATTTTAAGTGAATTATAAGTAATTTACAAATTATTAATATTTTGTGTTCAATAATGTATTACTTAATACGTTGATTTTTTTAAATATAAAATATTTCCTAAAGACATCTATCTACCAAAACGTTTCCAGCCTAGTCCTAGTAGGATCCATATCAGAAAGTAGTGTGCGTCGTAATCAAATAATAGTCCATACGCGTCATGGCTTTTCTTCATTGCCACAACGCGTTGAGATCGAATAGCATGTCAGCCACGACACGAATTTCGCTATTTGGTCTTTCTGTGATTGCCACAACGCGTCGTGCGCGTTTTCATTAGAGCCATAATACGAATTTCGCGATGTGGATGTTTTACTGAGACCACAAAGCGTTGTGAGCTATTTTTCCGCTCACTGAGCGTTTTCGATCTTTGAGCGTAACATATATACTAAAACAACGATCCATTACAAGAACCCATCAAGCGACCAGGGCCGGGTGATGAGAAACCAAACACACATTTAAAATTGAGGAGTTCAATGGCGCGGGTAGTTAGCGCGTTCGGCTGCGATCGTTGAAGTTAAGCAACTTTCGCAGTGGTCGGTCATTGGATGGGTGACCAAAAATCTTCTATCTCGAGTTTTCTCCGTGCTTCGGAAAGCACATTAAGCCTGGCTGCATCTGCAGTCGTTAGCACCCGCTAATCCACACTGGGCCCGCGTGGTGGGTCATGGGCCAATCTCCCTATTCAATGCATAGGGAAGGCCTGTGCTCCAGCAATGGGGACGTTAATAGGCTGATGATGATAATTGTAACTGATGATGATGATGATGACGGCCACGTTACGCCACCCAACGAAAATAATACACCGAAAAAATTTTTTTCTATGACAGGAACGTCATCTAAGGCGTCTTCAAAATCACGGGACCGATAACGTGGCCGTCATCATCATCATCATCAGCCTATTAATGTCCCCACTGCTGGGGCAGAGGCCTTCCCTATGGATGGAATAGGGAGATTGGGCCATGAACCACCACGCGGGCCCAGTGCGGTATGGTGGCCATTATAAATGCCGTCATTAGTTTACATTGTGGTGACCAAGTCGCTAATTTTTTCGCTAAATTCTAATAATGCTGGCTTGATATAAGCGTCGACGTGCAGTCCGCGGTGACGCGAGCCAGTCAGGTTCAATCTATGATTCATTCTATATAGCACGCATAACATTTTAGGAAATAGACAATTATATTCGGAGTCAGATTAATGTTGAACTATACTTGTGAAGTGAATAACTAAGACTAAGACTAAGTGTACCGTGCCACTGTCACCACCACTTTAATAGCGAACTCTAAGTGTCGCCACACACGGGCCGCACGCCACAGCCACAAACGCCGCCACGAGAAGCTAGAAGCGGCTACTAAAATAGCTGAAGCGCGCCACAGCGGTTGACTAAGGTAGTTGTCACCGCACACGGGCCACACGCCACAGCCACAAACGCCGCCACGAGAAGCTAGAAGCGGCTACTAAAGTGGCTGAAACGCGCGACGACGGCCGGCTAAGGTAAGGCAGAGAGGGGTGGGGAATCGCACGAGTAACGTGTTTTGTATCGGCGCTTTAAGTGGTCGGTGCGGGCCACAAGAAGCGAGCAACTACGATTTGTAGCGTGTGGCGGCCACCGGCGTACCGTGTGTGGCGAGTCCATATAAAACGTATGAAAACTACAAGAAATATGCCGGTGGCGGCGTTTTGTGGTTGTGGTCGGTGGCCCGTGTGCGGCGACACTAATAGTTACCTTAGAAGTAGCCAAAAACATCATTCGTATAGGTAGTACTCACAGTTTTTTTCAATGGGCTGATTAAAGCGTTGATTGCAAACGCTATTCATTTCCCATTTGCATGAGGAAATAGAGCGAAATGAGTGTTGCCACTGTAAAAAGTGTCCCGTTCTACCGCTGCAGATTCAAATAACCACTATAAATGCAAATCATACTTATACCGATAATGGCGATAGCTATTTCTTGTAATGCTATGGAAAAGATATAAAGCCATTGATATTGGAATGTGTTTTATGGACGATGTTATGAAACTTGGAACCAACCAGTAAAATTCTCGTTACAAATATATTATAATGAGATGATTTATCATTGTTAGTTTCAAGTTATATTATTGTTGCACAGGCCTTTCCTATGGATGGAATAGGGTGTTTGGGCCATGACGCCAGTACGGATTGGTGGGTGCTATAACGACTGCAGATGCAGCCGGGACCAACGGCTTAACGTGCCTTCCGAAGCACGGAGGAGCTCGAGATAGTGAATTTTTGGTCACCCATCCAATGACCGACCACTACGAAAGTTGCTTAACTTCAACGATCGCAGCCGAACGCGCTAACCATTTGCGCCATCGAGCTCCTCCTTTAAGCATTGCTCATATTTAAAAATATATTGATCACTTAAATAGTACGAAAAGGCTTGCTCTGTTTATGTAGTACTAGGTCTTGTAGAACTGGGTTATCATAATTGCAAGCACAAGTCTTCACATTAACTAATTAAATATTGTAATTAAGCACTTTATTGGAAATTAGATTATTTTTCTACTTATGTGAAGAAATACATAAAGGATTTATTGTTATTATTATTGTTGTTAATCGAATGAATTACGAACGAAAACATTAATTTATTTGTCATTTTTGGTAGGTACTTCTTCTTAGCTAGACACTTTACTCGCGTACTTGCTTCTGCCATTAAAAATAGTAACTATACAACTTTATAATGAAAGGCAATTTGCAGTCACTTTTAAAATGTTGTTACTATTCAATTAAGAGTTCTTAGGCACAACTCGTACTGACGCAGAATTAAATATTATTTTAGGAAAGATTTGATTGTTTGTTTGTATTGAATAGGCTCCAAAACTACTCGACCGATTTGAAAAAATCTTTCACATTTAGAATCCTACATTACCTCTGATGAACAAAGACTATTGTCTATTATAAACTTTAAATAAAACTAGTTTTTTACGGGTTAATGCACGAAACTTTATTTATTTATTGACGTTTCGTAGCCTTTACAGGTTACGTCATCAGAATCAAATTTTATTTAATTTTGTCGAGTTACCTTCGAAAGACTTTTTATTGAGCGTTCGGTTATTTCATTGTTCGATTTTTAAAATTTTTATTGTCTATGTATGAATTTATTACTTAATTTAGTTAATAAAGTACTTTATTTAAAATTCTTTTTGTAATTTTGAATTTATTTATTTGACCCTAACTACCATAAACTACCAACGGTTCCAAAATTGGGAGACCTTCCTGAGAAGAACCGGCGAAATAAACTCAAGAGAGGCTTTCTATCTCCTTCTTATGTTAAATTATGCAAACAAAAAGAACTAATAGTATCTGTTGGTCTTGCAGTGTGTGCTCGGGGTTGGGATTTTATCTCCTGTATAATGGGTTCCCAAGCTGGTGGTATATACCAACCATCTTCCCTATTGAAATTTGGATATTTTTTAATCTCAATAGCAACGTTGCTCAGTTGCAAGGATCTGTGGTTTATCAAATCTGATGTAATGGTTTGGTCCCCCTAATGCATGTTCACACACTGCAGACTTATTTTCGCGCCTATGTTTCATATCTGCGATATGTTCTTTTACCTGAGTCCCTATACTCCTCTTTGTTTGCTCGATGTAGGAGAGCCCACAGTCGCATTCAAGTTTGTAGACACCAGCAACTTGAAAGGGTATTGCACTTGACTGGTCGTAGTAACTGGTTGATCTTCTTTGGCGGCTTGAAGTATGTATTGATTGAAGCACGCTTTAGAATCCTCCCAATCTTGTCAGTGACTCCTTTCATGTAAGGTAGTATAGAAGGTTGTCGGTCGACTGTGCTGGGTTTGGCGCGACTGTGACGGCGACGTGGTACATTCAGGTTATTATCCTTCAGTACTCGCTCGACATGCTGAAGTTCAGCTGCCAGGTGTTGTTTGTCACAGACACCCCGTGCTCTCTGAAACAAAGAGTTTCCTACGGCAGTTAATTGTTTCGGGTGATGGTGTGAGTCACCATTGAGGTACCTATCAGTATGAGTTACTTTACGATACACAGTATGGCTTAAACTTTGGTGAGGATTCCTGATTAATAAAATATCTAGAAAAGCTAGTTTACTATCTGCTTCTAACTCCATAGTGAATAAGATGTTGGAGTGTATAGAGTTGAGGTGATTTAAAAATCATCAAATTTCTGCCTTTTACAACCTGCTATACTACCTTACATGAAAGGAGTCACTGACAAGATTGGGAGGATTCTGAAGCGTGCTTCAATCAATACTTACTTCAAGCCGCCAAAGAAGATCAACCAGTTTCTACGACCAGTCAAGTGCAATATACCCTTTCAAGTTGCTGGTGTCTACAAACTTTAATGCGAATGTGGGCTCTCTTACATCGGGCAAACAAAGAGGAGTATAGGGACTCGGGTAAAAGAACATATCGCAGATATGAAACATAGGCGCGAAAATAAGTCTGCAGTATGTGAACATGCATTAGGGGGACCAAACCATTACATCAGATTTGATAAACCACAGCTCCTTGCAACTGGGCAACGTTTCGTTCATAGAATGATACGCGAGGCTATTGAGATTAAAAAATATCCAGATTTCAATAGGGAAGATAGTTGGTATATACCACCAGCTTGGGAACCCATTATACAGGAGATAAAATCCCAACCCCGAGCACACACTGCAAGACCAACAGATACTATTAGTTCTTTTTGTTTGCATAATTTAACATAAGAAGGAGATAGAAAGCCTCTCTTGAGTTTATTTCGCCGGTTCTTCGCAGGAAGGTCTCCCAATTTTGGAACCGGTGGTAGTTTACGGTAGTTAGGGTCAAATTAATAAACTCAAAATTACAAAAAGAATTTTAAATAAAGTACTTTATTAACTAAATTAAGTAATAAATTCATACATAGACAGTAAAAATTTTAAAAATCGAACAATAAAATAACCGAACGCTCAATAAAAAGTCTTTCGAAGGTAACTCGACAAAATTAAATAAAATTTGATTCTGACGACGTAGCCTGTAATGGCTACGAAACGTCAATAAATAAATAAAGTTTCGTGCATTAACCCGTAAAAAACTAGTTTTATTTAATGAGTGATGTGCGTGAAAACCTAAGAAACAAATATATTATAGACTTTTTTCAAAAAAGTTAGGGTTCCGTTTGAAAATGTCGATTATGTAACTCAATGTGTGAAAAAAAAAATACCAATGACATTTATAGGCTGATAAATAAATGACTATAGAGTTAGGAAATGATAAATTTAAGAACTGTTTATCCGATTTTACTTAATATTTTCTATTATTTACGCTATTTCGGTTACTAAATGGAATAGCAAAAGAAAATTTGTCGTAAACTGGCACACGCTTCTGCATAATCTTATCCGCTTCTGTATTCACACTGTTTGTATATTCAAGGCATCAAATCGAGATATTTTAAACGACAACTAAGGCTTACTGTGAATAATTTGTTTGCGTAATTTATTTGCCAAAACTAAACTGGATCATAATGTATGTTATAGAATACCAGAATAAGAGTTAAAGCAAAAATGTATTTAGTTTTCAGGTTTTCTCTATTCGCATTTTTCATTAAAACTTAAGCCTGGTCTCCAGCAAAAGTTTTTTGAAAACAATCAACAAAAACACATACTCAAACTTTTTTTTTTAAGTTATCTACACACGCCGTCCACTGCTCGGGTGGCTGTCGTACACACAGTACGCAGGCACGGTAATAATATCATACAGTATTCTATCTTCATACAAACGGTCGGAAAGCGAGTCATACCTACGCCACTCGAGTTCGATGTGCTCTCGGCGGGCACCCAGTCGCGAATGCGCCGCCGCGCCGCAACGACGACTGAACGGTCTGAATTGTTTTTTATGCAGTTAGCCGTACTTAAACGTGCGTTTTGTATTGTAAATATTCGATTTAATTAAGTAGATACCTACATAATTTAGTATGGAAAAGAACAAACGACGATCAATATCGTACAACAGCACAATTGCTGTTTTTGGTTGCTTGAACTCTACAATAACACACCCAGAGATATCATTTTTTAAATTACCTGAAATATTGGAAAGGTGTCTTACCTTTATAGAATATTTTTTATATACCTATCTACTAGTACGTTATTTGTTTCTAATATTTAGGTATTTCGGTTTTTCCATTGGGCAAAATATCTATAATAATACATAAATAAGTGCTTAGAATGAAAAAAAGAGACAAACGAATAATCTACCTACACTCGCGTTAAAAACAAAACTACATAAAATACTGTAGGCTGGCGGCCCTACCGCGTGCCAACGCAGCGCTCGTTGTAGGCATTTATTTTCAAGGACATGGCGGAGTCACAATACTGTATAGATAATATTACCGTGACGCAGGGCTGCATCCCAAACCTACGATCCAGGTGCAACAAATCAAAGTCAAAGGACATTGGGCAAAAATGTGTGGACGCTGCACCCACGTTCGCCACGGTGCAAACTACATTTGTTTGAAATGTTGTATGTTATTCGGCCGTGCTAGGGTAAATCAAAAAATCCCCGCATGGGTTGGGGTTTTGCCAAACATTCTGTTCGTTATAGTAAATTGTCTTCTATGTAAAACATGATTCCAATTCATCCATACTAATTGACAAAACCCATAATCGTGTTCCAATCTCCAAAGCGTGTTAGATAAAAATCAATCAAGTGACAGGGAGCGCACAATCACAACGAAGTAAGACGAGTAGACTATTTGCAACTGCAAGTCCTTCAACGCCCGTAAACCTTTTTGAGGTGGCTCAGTAAGTTCAAGCGCAGCATGGTCGGCAGGCTTTTTCGTATATCTGGTTGTATAGTACGATAATATGGAATAATATTATGGTTACTAATAATATGAAATTAAGGTAGTATAAAATGCATTTATTTAGCTACTTAAATATGGCCATGTGTCATATCTTTGGACTACCAGGATATTTTTTAACGGTGTCATAATAATAAAGGCTAGTTTTTCATAGATCTATCGATTATTACTAATTACATTGTTGGCGGATCTGGGTGTGTTTTGCCCATTGTCCTTTCACAAAAGTTTGGTAAATTTTATGTTAAAATTTAAACGTCAGAGTGAAAAGTTGCATTCGGAGCGTAGGTTTGGAACAAAGCTCCCGCTAGCAAGTTGTCGAAAAAATACCCGATGAAACAATACCCTGCCCCTCGACGGGAGGGGGGGTTCGTGTTTTCCATCGGACTCGGAAAGCAAAAACTTTGTTAACGCAAACAAATATGTGTAGTGAAACAAAGTTTTGTGTAGACGATTTTGTTGAATGTTGCCATGTTTTTGTTGATTCTGTAGTGCATAACCCGCTCTGGAGACCCGCCTTTATAGAAAATGTAAATTTTAAATCTGTTTTTTATAGTTATAATTTTTATTATTTTTAAAGCATGTAACTGCTTGATGTTTAAATCTAAAGAAAATATAACTAGAAAAAATTCCACGCAGACCAGGCAGCAGACGGGACTCGAACCCGCACCCTTCGCAATCCGGGCGAATGTACTGACCAATTATGCTACCGCGGCCCTCACGGACCGCGTCGAAATTCTTTCTAGCTATTCTTAAGCTGCAAGGCAGCGCCATCTCTTCGCATTATAGGTAAACCCACAATGTCAAATGAATACTTTTACAAGTATTAAACATTTGAAAGAAGAAATAGCAATTATAGTTATAATTTTTATTATTTTTAAAGCATGTAACTGCTTGATGTTTAAATCTAAAGAAAATATAACTAGAAAAAATTCCACGCAGACCAGGCAGCAGACGGGACTCGAACCCGCACCCTTCGCAATCCGGGCGAATGCACTGACCAATTATGCTACCGCGGCCCTCACGGACCGCGTCGAAATTCTTTCTAGCTATTCTTAAGCTGCAAGGCAGCGCCATCTCTTCGCATTATAGGTAAACCCACAATGTCAAATGAATACTTTTACAAGTATTAAACATTTGAAAGAAGAAATAGCAATTATAGTTATAATTTTTATTATTTTTAAAGCATGTAACTGCTTGATGTTTAAATCTAAAGAAAATATAACTAGAAAAAATTCCACGCAGACCAGGCAGCAGACGGGACTCGAACCCGCACCCTTCGCAATCCGGGCGAATGCACTGACCAATTATGCTACCGCGGCCCTCACGGACCGCGTCGAAATTCTTTCTAGCTATTCTTAAGCTGCAAGGCAGCGCCATCTCTTCGCATTATAGGTAAACCCACAATGTCAAATGAATACTTTTACAAGTATTAAACATTTGAAAGAAGAAATAGCAATTATAGTTATAATTTTTATTATTTTTAAAGCATGTAACTGCTTGATGTTTAAATCTAAAGAAAATATAACTAGAAAAAATTCCACGCAGACCAGGCAGCAGACGGGACTCGAACCCGCACCCTTCGCAATCCGGGCGAATGCACTGACCAATTATGCTACCGCGGCCCTCACGGACCGCGTCGAAATTCTTTCTAGCTATTCTTAAGCTGCAAGGCAGCGCCATCTCTTCGCATTATAGGTAAACCCACAATGTCAAATGAATACTTTTACAAGTATTAAACATTTGAAAGAAGAAATAGCAATTATAGTTATAATTTTTATTATTTTTAAAGCATGTAACTGCTTGATGTTTAAATCTAAAGAAAATATAACTAGAAAAAATTCCACGCAGACCAGGCAGCAGACGGGACTCGAACCCGCACCCTTCGCAATCCGGGCGAATGCACTGACCAATTATGCTACCGCGGCCCTCACGGACCGCGTCGAAATTCTTTCTAGCTATTCTTAAGCTGCAAGGCAGCGCCATCTCTTCGCATTATAGGTAAACCCACAATGTCAAATGAATACTTTTACAAGTATTAAACATTTGAAAGAAGAAATAGCAATTATAGTTATAATTTTTATTATTTTTAAAGCATGTAACTGCTTGATGTTTAAATCTAAAGAAAATATAACTAGAAAAAATTCCACGCAGACCAGGCAGCAGACGGGACTCGAACCCGCACCCTTCGCAATCCGGGCGAATGCACTGACCAATTATGCTACCGCGGCCCTCACGGACCGCGTCGAAATTCTTTCTAGCTATTCTTAAGCTGCAAGGCAGCGCCATCTCTTCGCATTATAGGTAAACCCACAATGTCAAATGAATACTTTTACAAGTATTAAACATTTGAAAGAAGAAATAGCAATTATAGTTATAATTTTTATTATTTTTAAAGCATGTAACTGCTTGATGTTTAAATCTAAAGAAAATATAACTAGAAAAAATTCCTCTAGAAATTGGTCAGTGCATTCGCCCGGATTGCGAAGGGTGCGGGTTCGAGTCCCGTCTGCTGCCTGGTCTGCGTGGAATTTTTTCTAGTTATATTTTCTTCTGTTTTTTATATTTTTCATTTTATAGTCGTCTTCATGAGTTATCTCATATTGAAGTCATTTTTCAAATTGACGACTCTGTATATAATACAGGGAGAAAAAAACAGCCCTTGCTGAGTTTCTTGCCGGTTCTTCTCAGTATAAGGTCTTCCGCCGTAGATTTACGAACAGATGGCGTAGCTTTTCGACATTCACAAGTGCTTGTAACAGCCTAGACTGAATAAACGATATTGAATTTTGAATTGAATTTTGAATTTTGAAACTTGCTTGAACATTAAACCCAGGCAAAATGTCAAGATGAACCCGACATTTTAATTATAGTATAATTTATTAATTAAAAATAGTCATTAATTAGTTTTCTTTGTAAAAAATACTTGATAAGACATACTTTTCGTCTGGTAAGCAGATGAACGAAGGGGAATAGGGGAACCTCTCTTGGAGTTCCTTATTAGTAATTTTACAGCGCCAGGATTGACGTGTTCGGTCTGCAATCGTGGAAGTTAAGCAACATTCGCAATGGCCCATAATGGGATGGGTGACACATTTGTATTAATTGTCTAACGAATGAATTAAAAAAAAGGTTTAAAGTTTAAGTGTCGATAACATATCAACCAGTTACACTAATAAATATATTCTTCTCGTATTTCATGGATACAATTAGTTTTATTTCTGAAATAACATAACTTATAAACATAAAAACAAAAACTGACACCAATACTATAAAAATCAGATCAGAAATCAGACATCAATATATCTTTATTCAAATTGGATGTATAGTACAACTCTTTTGAATCGTCCAAAACATATTTTTTCCCTACCACTCGTTATTGGCCATATTTTTTAGCTGCGGAGAAAAACGAGCTAAAAAAATCCACAACATTAAAAGTATAATGTAACAACATTCACAAATCATT
Source organism: Chilo suppressalis (assembly GCA_902850365.2). Classification (NCBI taxonomy): domain Eukaryota; kingdom Metazoa; phylum Arthropoda; class Insecta; order Lepidoptera; family Crambidae; genus Chilo; species Chilo suppressalis. Next base: position 30,852,242 of record OU963898.1, on the reverse strand, counting down.
ATGTTGTTACAGCGTCAATACAATCATGATTTATTTAATATAGAAAACCTGTTGGAATGATTGGAACAGTTCAAACCCAAGCATTTTTGTCTGTAATATAATCAGACACTTTGTAATAAGCTTTTTTAATAAGTGCTTTTTTATACTATCTTTGAATTTATAAACGGTTAACTCTTGCATATTGCTTGGGGCTTTATTGTATAAGATAGTTGTTGAAATACGCTGAAATCTTACACCGAATAGAAGAAGAACGTGAAATTTCGGCGTAGTTCGACTATGATAATTTCACTGTCCCCAACAATGGTGTTATTGTGTTTTTTCAGTGCGACACAATACACTGTATTTGCGATACAATGTACCATAAATGTACCAGATTCGTATCAGGGGCGCGGGGGGGACTCCAACGTTTCGGGGGAAAAACGTCTCCATTGCTTTCAGAGACTAGATACAAAACGTTTCATTCGGCATTCGCCCGGATTGCGAAGGGTGCGGGTTCGAGTCCCGTCCGCTGCCTGGTCCGCGTGGATTTTTTTTCTAGTAAATTTTTCTTTACATTTAAACATCTAACAGTTAAATGCATAAAAATAAATAAAAACACATCTATAATTGCTATTTCTTCTTTCAAATGTTTAATACTTGAAAAAGTGTTCATTTGACATTGTGGATTACCTACAATGCCAAGAGATGGCGCTGCCTTGCAGCTTAAGGCTAGGAAAATTTCGACGCGGTGAATAGGTCCGTGGTAGCATAATTGGTCAGTGCATTCGCCCGGATTGCGAAGGGTGCGGGTTTGAGTCCCGTCCGCTGCCTGGTCCGTGTGGATTTTTTTCTAGTAAACTTTTCTTTAGATTTAAACATCTAGCAATTAAATGCATAAAAAAAAACATACAAAACGTTTGTTAAAACGTTCAAGTGGTATCGCACTTTGCTCAAACGGTCGCAAACTGTACTGATGACAATGAGTTGAAGAATACTCTTGGAGTGGTCAATTCAATTATTCAATCCACGATTTAGTTATATTAGAAGGTAAGTTGACTATATCAGATGCTTTAGATAAATGACCTTCATCATCATCATCATCATCAGCCTATTAATGTCCCCACTGCTGGGGTACAGGCCTTCCCTATGAATGGAATAGGGAGATTGAGCCATGACCCACCACGCTGGCCCAGTGCGGATTGGTGGGTGCTAACGACTGCAGATGCAGCCGGGTCCAACGGCTTAACGTGCCTTCCGAAGCACGGAGACGCTCGAGATAGTAAATTTATGGTCACCCATCCAATGACCGACCACTACGAAAGTTGCTTAACTTCAACGATCGCAGCCGAACGCACTAACCATTTGCGCCATCGAGCTCATCGTTCGTTCCTTCGTTTGTTACAGATAAATGAACTTATTTTTAAGTAAATATGTTGTAGTTAGTATGGGTGGTTATGGGTAGTCATGCTCTCTTATAAGTCTCTTCGGTGGTGTCGTGTGAGGCGGGTCGTTACGTTCCCTAAATATGGTTGAGCAAAGCGATGGCTGGTTCATGCGTCATGCTCGTGAACGGGTGCTGCCAGCGGAGATGAGTCTGCCCTAACCTCCTTGATATTGAAGATGTAATTGTTTAGTTCCACATAATATAAATAACACTATTTGTATTTATACTGTATGACACAGCAATCAAAATGCACGTAAACAATTAATGTATACTAGCGGCCCGCCCTCGCTTCACTTCGGTGTAGAGCTGAAGTGTAGACTACAGTTTTTGTTCTCAGGCTTTTTTTATACACAATGAAATTCATCTATGATTATTCTTATACCTGCATGCAAAGTCTCAGCCCGTTCGGTTTTAAAATTGACAAAGTTTCATACAAACTTTCATTCCCTATTTTATCCCCTTGGGGGTAGAATTGATCAAAATCCTTTCTTAGCGGATGCCTACGTGATAACATCTACCTGCATGCCAAATTTCAGCCCGATCCGTCCAGTGGTTTAGGCTGGGCGTTGATGGATTACTACGTCAGTCAGTCACCTTTGAGTTATATATTTAAAGATTATAAAAAAACTGAAGATGGTATATTTATCTTTTCCAAACTTCTATTGACATCACGTCGCTCAATTGTTTTGCCTTCCCAGAATCTCTCCACTAACATTTGAAATTTATGGTATGGTATTAAAGTTCAAATTGACTTTTAAGTATTATTACGAATCGTTTGTATGGGAGTAAAGAAAAGTATTGTTTTTTTGACATTATCAGGCATTTTTTTTAATTTTTCTCTTCGTAAGAACCATCCTCGTACTTCAAGGGATATTATAAAAAAAATCATCCAAATCGGTCAAGCCGTTTTCATATTATGTCGTGACAACGGAAAACGGGTTTCATTTTTATATATATAGATTTAATCATTATGTAATGAAAGGTGACTTCATGAATCATCTCTGAAGTCATTTTTCAAATTGACGACTCTGTAAATAATAAAACAGGCGAACGAACGATATACGAACCGGTGGCGTAGCTTTTAGACATTCATGAGTGCTTTTAACAGCCTTAACTGAATAATTTTTTTTTTGATAATGATTATTTACTAACGTAAAGCATTAGGATTTCTTCGTTTGGGTTTTCTAAATTTGCAGCTGATGATATGAACTGCCAGTCAAAGTGAGAATCACGTTCGACCTGTGATTTATCTTGTCTTTCAGATGGTAGGCACAATACATCTGCTGTTAAGAATAACCAATCCGCCCGTGTTGTGGCATAACACAGTTTCCATATTCAATCCATAGGGGATGGTGATGAAAGATCGTTAAAACGTAAATTGAATTGCATTAATATTCAATTATATAGGACGGTAAATAGCGGGATTTATAGAAGCAAGTTTCTCTGATTTACCAGCTATAGGAGAGTTAAGTCATAGTTGACATATAAATAGACATATTCTCCACGATCATAGTAAAATATCACAGTTAAGTGAGTGAGTTTATTGAGGAGTGAGGGCTAGATGTTTCTAACCAGCTGGCGAGATGAAAATGGCTGGAGTTTAACATCTTCTCGGGTGGATTAATTTCACTCTTAAATTGATGATTCTTAACAAATTCTGTTTCTCGAACTCGCATCCTTCGCAATCCGGGCGAATGCACTGACCATTATGCTACCACGGCCCTATTCGCCGCGTCGAAATTTTCCTAGCCTTAAGCTGCAAGGCAGCGCCATCTCTTCGCATTGTAGGTAACCCACAATGTCAAATGAATACTTTTTCAAGTATTAAACATTTGAAAGAAGAAATAGCAATTATAGTTATGTTTTTATTTATTTTTTAAACATTTAACTGCTAGATGTTTAAATCTAAAGAAAAGGTTACTAGAAAAAAATCCACGCGGACCAGGCAGCGGACGGGACTCGATCCCGCATCTCGTGGTCCGCGTGGATTTTTTCTAGTAACCTTTTCTTTAGATTTAAACATCTAGCAGTTAAATGCTTAAAATATAAACAAAAACATAAATTCTGTTTCACCAAGACCGTGGTCGAATGTGGCATCACAGTTTGCTCAAACACCAATGGTGGAACAGCAAATGTATTGTGCAACGCTACGGATAGGTAGATAATAAATTGTGAAAAAGTTTTGATGTAAGCCCAGCTTCGGCTCCAGCCATGTTTCAAATCGGTATTTTCCGAACTCGTCCGCGATCGCTCGCGCTGCGAGATTGATTTTACGGATAACTTTCTTTTTTGTTTATTCTCTACTTCTAGTTTAAATGTCAAACTCAGCGATATTTTATTTCGATTACTTTTCGATGCTTGCTATTTTTGTCACTAGATACATTATGATCATCTTTACTTTTTTAAAAATTAACATTTACAGTACTGAAAGATACCGCAAGCGAAAGGCTGGTGTTAAAATAGATCCATTAAAATCTTGGACATTAATTGAAATATTCGCTTACCTTTTGTTTGTTTGCAGATAATTAAATATGCGACATCATTGAAGAATACCTATAAACCTCAACAACGCCTGTATGAGTTTACGTTATTCTAAGCAATAACAATGGCAATTTTTGCAGTCCCACAATCATCCAACAAGACCATATCTATATATATAAAACTCAAAGGTGACTGACTGACATAGTGATCTATCAACGCACAGCCCAAACCACTGGACGGATCGGGCTGAAATTTTGCATGCAGGTATATGTTATGACGTAGGCATCCGCTAAGAAAGAATTTTGGGGGTGGAAACCCCCAAGGGGATAAAATAGGGAATGAAAGTTTGTATGAAACTTTGTCAATTTTAAGCCGATCGGGCTGAGACTTTGCATGCAGGTATAAGAAGAATCATAGATGAATGTCATTGTGTATAATACAAGCCTGAGAACAAAAACTGTAGTCTACACTTCAGCTTTATACCGAAGCGAAGCGAGAGCGGGCCGCAAGTTAAATAATAAAATTAATGACATTCAGAACATTACATTTCAAATTAATGTAAAAAATGTATTTACTACATTCATTAGGTATTTAAATCATACAATGAGCAAAATAAAACAGAATCTCTTATTTAATAGACAAGTCCGTCCGTCCGTCCGTCCGTCTGTCTGTGGTGCTATTTCAGCGGCCAAACCGTAAGAGATAGATAAAGAGATGTTTAAGTTATAAGTTAAGAATAGTCTGATAAGACTACAAACCGGATTTGAGTAACGTAGCACTTCCGGTTTTCGAGAAATCACGTGATTTCTATTTCAAACGAAACCACTCAAAATCTCCGAAGATCTCAATTATACTTTTTTTTTTTGGTGAACATTTGGTTCACTGGTTTGCTAGTTCCAAATAATAACAAATATAAATCCATCATCATCATCAGCCTATTAATGTCCCCACTGCTGGGGCACAGGCCTTCCCTATGAATGGAATAGGGAGATTGGGCCATGACCCACCACGCGGGCCCAGTGCGGATTGGTGGGTGCTAACGACTGCAGATGCAGCCGGGACCAACGGCTTAACGTGCCTTCCGAAGCACGGAGGAACTCGAGATAGATGTTCTGGGTCACCCATCCAATGACCGACCACTGCGAAAGTTGCTTAACTTCAACGATCGCAGCCGAACGCGCTAACCACTTGCGTCATCGAGCTCCTCTATATATAATCCGAATATCGATAATATAAATCCGAATGTAGTTAATCATATTTATACTGAAAGAAAACAACAACTTCTCTAAATCATTACAAACTCCAACAACATGTTCCAAAACACATATCGGGAATAACGGAATGCCAATAAAAGCGTTCATATATGAATGTCACAAGGAAATTTGTCGCAACCCGAAAAAGGGTTCGTGCGGAGAAACTTTTATTGTATCCAAAAACAATAAGCAGCCGATACGACACACAATGCTTGAACGCATCAATTTGACGGAACAAGGAATGCTTCGGTTCACTCAGTCATAAATGCTTCTATATATAGAAGATTTTGCTTCGTCATTTCAGGGAATAAATAGCAATTCGATAAAACGTTTTAGAATTCTGTTTTTTATATATTTCTTCTTGGACAAAACAGGGCTACAAGATGGAATTGTTTCTTAGTACTGGATAAGGTCTCGTAAAGAAGTCTTAACTTACTCGCATTTATTAGGAATGGTGTAATTTTATTTAAGCCCTTTAAGAGTAAATGGTAAATTAGACCATTACTATAATTTTAATAAAATTATGAGTACATTAATAAACATTGATTATTTGATTTACCTTTTATTTTTAAAATTAATGGCATGACTGATTCTACCCGCGCATTGTCAGTATTTTCAATAATATTTATGTACATGTTCACACACTGCAGACTTATTTTCGCACCTATGTTTTATATGTTCACACACTGCAGACTTATTTTCGCACCTATGTTTTATATGTTCACACACTGCAGACTTATTTTCGCACCTATGTTTTATATGTTCACACACTGCAGACTTATTTTCGCGCCTATGTTTCATATGAACATGCATTAGGGGGACCAAACCATTACATTAGATTTAATAAACCACAGATCCTTGCAGCTGAGCAACGATTCGTTCCTAGAATGAAACGCGAGGCTATTGAGATTAAAAAATATCCAAATTTCAATAGGGAAGATGGTTGGTATATACCACCAGCTTGGGAAACCATTATACAAGAGATAAAAATCCCAACATAACAAGGAGATCGAAAGTCTCTCTGAGTTTGTTTCGCCGGTTCTTCTCAGAAAGATCTCCCAATTTTGGAACCGGTGGAAGTTTACGGTAGTTAGAGTCAAATAAATAAACTTTATAAAAAGAATTTAAAATAAAGTACTTTATTAACTAAATTAATTAATAAATTCATACAGAGACAATAAAGTATTGAAAATCTTCCAATGAAATATCCAAACGCTCAATAAAAGTCTTTCAAAGGTAGCTCGACAAAGTAAATAAAAAATCATTATTCTGACGATGCAGACCTGGAGGTCTACTCTATTTCAACGAAAAACGAAATTTCGATCGAAATTTCGCACGTTCCTTACTCTGTTTCCTTTTCATTTCGAAAATTCGTTCGTCCGAAAATAGTTTGACAATTAAATTCTCCAAGCTTACTCTAATTCACAAAACTTTCGAAGGAAAAGTTGAATTTGACAGATAATTGTTCGAAATTTTAACCTCAAATTGACGAAATGAAGTGTGTTACCTTTTCATTTTCGTTTTGAGATTTTTGTTTTAATGAAGCCTTAAATGCATGCAAGAGTATTTTTAATTAAGGCTGCTTAGCTCGAGGAACATTTTTTAGCATGTAAAATTAACAAAAAAATCCATTCTTTTATTATTTATTGTAAATTCCAATACCTCAAAGTATTAAACGACAAATTTAGGTTGACATAAATAGATTGCATCAACTCTACAAATTAGTCGGCTAACACTGTCAAAGAAGGTTCTTTCAATGTCATCAAAAATTTTGCCGTCAACTACCTATGTTGTTTCCAAGTAAAAAAACGTAATCTCAAAAGTAGATATGAAGAGAACTCACAAATGTGACTCATTCCATTCGTTCACGAAAACTGTTTGTGGTTCCGAACTTTATGTGCCTGTACGAAAATGATATAGAGTAGGGTTAACGGCGAAATTTCGTTTAAAATTCGTTCGTTACCGAAATTTCGTTTCGGAGAAAGAGAGTAAAGCTTCTGAAAAGGCTGCGAAACGTCAATGAATAAATAAAGTTCGTGCATTAACCCGTTAAAACTAGTTTTATTTAATGAGTGATGTGCGTGAAAACCTAAGAAACAAATACACAACTAGAGTCTGTGCGGAAAGAGAATGGGCGTGGCGAAAAACGGAACTAACATTAAGATTTTTTTGCCAATCAAACCCAGCAATCTGTAAAACGTCAAAGTTTTGTATTGATACGGATTTGTTTGTTGTTGTGATTTCTTGCGGTTTTTTGTATTTAATCATGTCCAAAAGGGGTAAAACCTTACAAATACGGTAGAATAGCACTACAGCGCCCTCCCATCTAAATCCCATTCTCTTTCCACACAGACTCTATACTCTTACGCTACGAAACAACAGATGGTTGTAACAAAAAAATCTTACACTTTTTAGCCTAGCCTAGCGCCAAAAAGGAACTTCGATTCAAAAACTATAATTAACACGGGTGAAGCTTGAGGCAGAAACTAGTGTTGTTTTTTCATATCCTGTGGAACACATAAGTTTTTCTAGTAAACTTTTCTTTAGATTTAAACATCTAGCAGTTAAATGCTTAAAAAATAAATAAATAAAATCATAACTGTAATTGCTATTTCTTCTTTCAAATGTTTAATACTTGAAAAAGTATTCATTTGACATTGTGGGTTACCTACAATGCGAAGTGATGGCGCTGCCTTGCAGCTTAAGGCTGGGAAAATTTCGACGCGGCTAATAGGGCCGTGGTAGCATAATGGTCAGTGCATTCGCCCGGATAGCGAAGGATGCGGGTTCGAGTCCCGTCCGCTGCCTGGTCCGCGTGGATTTTTTTCTAGTAAACTTTTCTTTAGATTTAAACATCTAGCAGTTAAATGCTAAAAAAAAAAAAATCATAACACATAAGTTATCAAAAACTGACAACCTTTTGCAGAAGATTGTGAATTTTATACCAAGCAACGTAAAGCTCAAAGTCAGTTTCATTGACGACCTCCATGGCCGAGTGGTTTGTACGCCGGGTTTCATGGCGTCGCCGACTCGAGAGGTCCCGGGTTCGAATCCCGGTGGGGCAGATGTTTGTGTAATGAACACGAGCATTTGCACTCCAGTCATGGATGTTTAATATGTATTTCTATATAAATACTTGTTGTCCCAGCGAACTTCGTACCGCCATAAAAAAATAGGGGTTGGTGGTAGAAGGGTGAAAATTTAGGGTTGTATGTATTTTTGAATGATGTATCATAAGAAAATTTAAAAAAAATATCTAAAACTGTAAAAAAAAAATTGGGGTGGATTACCCTTAACATTTAGGGGGATGAAAAATAGATGTTGTCCGATTCTCAGACCTACCCAATATGCACACAAAATTTCATGAGAATCGGGAAAGCCGTTTCGGAGGAGTTTAACCACAAACACCGCGACACGAGAATTTTATATATTAGATACTTATATAAGTAAAGTATATGTATTCTATCCGTTACCCTAGTATCCCATAACACAAGCCTTATAGTGCTTACTTTGGGGCTAGGCTAATTGGTGTGAGTGTTGGAAATATTTATTTATTGACTTTAACTGCGGCTCTCCGTACCTGACTTGCCTTCAACTCAAGTTGCCGCAATTTGTTTGGCTGCAATGGAGAAGCAGTTTTGTTTGGCTGCAATGGAGAATACTGAATCGATATTGCCCGTATTTCTGGTAATCTACCACACTCGACACGTGTCGTGAATAAGGAAGTTGGTAAAATACACTGAAGTAACAAATATACTTTTAAAAAACAAAGCTTTTATTGCTTGTTAATAAATGGAACAAAAAATTAAAAAAAAAAAGTCTGATAAGAATGTACCATTTTATGTACCTACATTATAAACCATTTTTTAAATAAAAGCGTGTTGCATTTCTCTTGGCGAAAAATGTAACACAAATTTATAATAATAGGGATATTATGTACCTAAAAGTGAGGAGCTCGATGGCGCAACTGGTTAGCGCGTTCGGCTGCGATCGTTGAAGTTAAGCAACTTTTGCAGTGGTCGGTCATTGGATGGGTGACCAAAAATTTACTATCTCGAGCTCCTCCGTGCTTCGGAAGGCACGTTAAGCCGTTGGTCCCGGTTGCATCTGCAGTCGTTAGCACCCACCAATCTCCCTATTCCATCCATAGGGAAGGCCTGTGCCCCAGCAGTGGGGACATTAATAGGGTGATGATGATGATGATGTACCTATAAAATAGTATATTTTAATCAGATTTAATTTTTTTCTTTGTATTAACAAGCAACAAAAGCTTTTATTTATAAAAGGTGTTTTTATGCATTTTTATATTCAACTTTTTAATATTTAACTTAACTATATTTAGCCTTATCTTAACGTCATTTTGTTTGTGCAGTAGTTTCTTTATTAATCATGTTGTTTCCACAAGTGTATGACATAATCGGTTCATCCCACCACAGGTCTAAATGTAATGAGGCTGCATATTGTTACGTGTCACGATGGGGTTCGAAATTATGTGCCAGTTCACGCTTGACAGTTCTTTATTCACCACTCAGTTCACACAATTAACACACAATGTTAATTACAAAACACTCACTAAACACTGTATTCACTATACAAGTCTCTAAACAATCTCACTTGAACACTTTTATTGCACTTTGAACGCCTTTGGATTCGCTCCGAAAGGGCTGTTGAAACTCAACTGTCTCTGCGCGGAGCCAGTCGCGCTTATATACGCCGATCGACGCATTCTAGAAACTACCTGTTAAATTGAGAATTAGCTAGCACCCGCGAGTACGAAGTACCTACTTATACCTACGCAGGTAATGCGCATAACTTGTAAACAAGCTGCAGATGTCATTGCACTTTCTCCCTTACGCCGCACTGCATAAGGCTCATTTTAGAATGAGCCGTATTACTAGACCTCTATCGCGACCCGCGGTGATCTGACAAATTCGATCTCTAGCACTTTCGCGGTTACGTTCCGAGAGCGTTTGTGACAATATGAATATTATCTAGAACCAAAGATCTCATCAAGACCAATAAAACAAGTCCAAACTTGATGCGGCTATGTACTTTTATTTCGAAAATCCTATGGCCACCTTCTAACTTCTTCATCAGAGCCTGTTTACCATACAGGACCAAAGTACTCGTCAAATGGAATTATACGAGTAAAAAATCGATGGCATTATGTTGAATTATAACGCAGTATCTATGGCCACCTTTCAGCTTCACCATCAGAACAAACACACGGTACCATCTAAAGAAAGATTTACTAGAAAAAAATCCACGCGGACCAGGCAGCGGACGGGACTCGAACCCGCACCCTTCGCAATCCGGGCGAATGCACTGACCAATTATGCTACCCTCTGGCCCTCACCGACCGTGTCGAAATTCCTCTAGCCATTCTTAATCTGCAAGGCAGCGCCATCTCTTCGCATTATAGGTAACCCACAATGTCAAATGAATACTTTTACAAGTATTAAACATTTGAAAGAAGAAATTGAAAATGAGGGCCGTAGCATAATCAGTCAGTGCGTTCGCCCGGATTGCGAAGGGGGCGGGTTCGAGTCCCGTCTGCTGCCTGGTCCGCGTAGAATTTTTTCTAGTTATATTTTCTTTAGATTTAAACATCAAGCAATTACACGCTTTAAAAATAATAAAATTTATAACATGGTACCATATTATTGCATTGCCTCCAGACTTACATTTTTTGAAATTTATGTTTTAGGACCACCAGAGAAAGTTATATTAAATCTTATTTTTAAACATTAAAGTAGTGATACGTACAAAATGCAAAATTCTATTGAAGGTAACCACATCCTGAGAGACAGTACTAACGAACGGACAGGATTTTAACTAAAAAAACAAACTGAAACATGATATGAAAAATGAAATTTCGTGGCACCTTTGAAACTATACACAAAAGAAAATGATAAATTCTTCGATATAACGAAAGTAATGACAGAAAACAATTTGCCTACGCATCTTTCAATAACTCAGAAACTTTAGTCCTAAATCGTAGAAAAGAGTCATGGAAGAAATCGACACTCGCACTCAGTCTGTCCTAAGCGTCTGGCAAGCCATAGGCCGTATACAGAAAGAAAGCCGAAAGCCGATGAAAGCCGATCGGCGCTGATCCTTTTTCTATGGACCAGCGCGTGTCGGCGCCGATCAGCGCCGACACGCGCTGGTCAGCTGGTCATTATGATGTATGTTGTCCGAATAATAAATAATTTGTATTTGAATTATTATCCTTAGATTAAATCAATCTAAGTTATAATCTTTTTATAAATCTATTAGACTTTATCTTTTATTAACAAAATTATTTATATCGTACTTAACGAATGGTGACAACAAGTCTTTATTCTGGAAGGATTGGTTGTTTATGCCAATTGCACCAATTTTTCATCAAACGGTTTTTCACTAAATCCAAAATGTAATAAAATGTTTCTTGAGTCATTCTTGTATATGTATAAAATCTTTGATCATCAAATTTCATTTTTTTTACAAATAAATGATGGTATTCTCCGAAACGTTTTCTTTCTCTATTTATAGGATGTATAACTTCTTTTCGCATTTTGAAATACCATTTTCTAACAAAACCAAATCATCGTCCGATGAGTCTGACATTTTGCTTGATCTGCTTTAATCGGTTTCCTTTATGTAGTAAGGATCGGCGCCGATAAGCGCCGATCGGCTTTCGGTTTTCTTTCTGTATACGGCCATATGATGCAGAGTGTATTAGTATGTTAGTGCGAGCGATTGGTTTACTGAATGTTGGTACAGGATAGCGTGGTGGTTTACGGGGAACTCTAATATTTATCTTACTAAGACATAAGTATGCCAAATTTCAGCTAAATCGGATAACAAGAGTGTCGAAAAATGGTTAGCTACATATTACATAATAGTGGCCCGTCCTCGCTTCGCTTCGGTGTAGAGCTGAAGTGTAGACTACAGTTTTTGTTCTCAGGCTTGTAGTATACACAATGACATACATCTATGATTCTTCTTATACCTGCATGCAAAGTCTCAGCCTGATCAGTTTAAAATTGACAAAGTTTCATACAAACTTTCATTTCGTATTTTATCCCCTTGGGGAAAGAATTGATCAAAATCCTTACTTAGAGGATGCCTACGTCATAACATCTACCTGCATGCCAAATTTCAGCCCGATCCGTCCCCACTGGACTGTGCATTGATCACTATGTCAGTCAGTCACCTTTGAGTTTTATATATATAGACAACCGGTGCAAGTTAAATAAAAGATTAAAATTATAAAGTCTGTATTAGTCGTAAAGTATTGGGTCCTTCACTGCGCCGTAAGTCTTGTTAATAATATTTTAAGAATAGTCTGTAAAAATAAATACTGAAAAAAATCTTTGCGCTATTTTTGAAAAAGCGTTTCAACTCGTTTTGTAAAACCTTATCAGCGAGCGCATTCTTAAAATTATTAATTGATTGGGGTTTAATTTAACTGTATATTTATTTATATTAGATAACCATATCTGCTCCGGGATGATGGTGAAGATTTCAAGCTAAATTATCAATTCATAAAATAGCATTTTAGCTGAATTGGAAACCCGTGTGTTTACGTGGATTATTAAATCCACTGATAAAAGGATTTTATAGTTTTTCCATGAACGTTTGAGCTTGGAAATTGACAGATGGAAATAGGAAAATATTTTCTTCGCTTGATAGTAAAACACGATATGTTGTAGTTTGAATTACTAGGAAATAAATGAAGGCGGAATTTAAGAATAAAAATACTAGAGTTGGAAATCAATATTAAAATTTGTATGAAAAGTTAAACACTATAGACAGTATCTGTAGAACTTGGTTATTTCGCAACCGAAATCGAGTCTCATTTATTAACATGGAATGGAATGGATATATCTGCCAAGATCTTGTGTAAAAAAAATCTTGTTTTGAATCACTATTTGTCGATGTAGCTGCATTTTTATCTCTGTTGACTGGACTAAACCTATATATGTGTAGTCTATGTATATATATATATATATATATATATATATTTAAACACACACCAATTAGCCTAGCCCCAAAGTAAGCACTATAAGGCTTGTGTTATGGGATGCTAGGGTAACGGATAGAATACATATACTGTACATATACATATAAGTATATTTATATAGAAGTACATATTAAACATCCATGACTCGAGTACAAATGCTCGTATTCATCACACAAACATCTGCCCCCACCGGGATTCGAACCCGGGACCTCTCGAGTAGGCGACACCATGAAACCCGGCGTACAAACCACTCGGCCACGGAGGTCGTCGTATATATGTAATATGTATAGGTATATAATATGTATAATTGATGTGTATTTATGTATGTATATATACTTAATTCACAAATTCGTTTAAATCCCTTGTTTCTTTTACTGCCACCGCCGACTCCAGCTTTCTTTCAATCCTCTCCATCCAAAGGTTGTCTGGAAGAAATCGCTTTTAGCGATAAGACCGCCCATTGAAGCACTCTTATTTTTTTTACAATTGTAATGTCCCTCATTTCTGTTCTGTTTTGTGGTGTTTTCAATAAAGTATTGTGTATTGTATTGTAAAACATAGATATTTATTATGGAAAAAGAAAACTTGGAAAAGGACATTGTTCTGCGTCCATACATAGTTAGCCTAAGAACCAACAATCATGAAATATTATTTTCTAGGTTCGAAATCGCAACTAAATGTCTGTGAAAACAAAGATTATTGACGGACACTTCTGAGAACTTAAATTATTAGGAAAACTAACAATTTTTTGAGGTTATGTTTAATATTCAATGAAACATAGGTCAACCTATGAACTTAGTATGAAGTGAATTAATATTACAACAAATTTTGCTTCTTATTATTTATTGACTATTTTTCACATAATTTTATCATATTGTATACTTTATTTATTTGTTTAACACATGGATATTGTGTTAATATGCAGCGTAAATGTGTATCAGGTGCTCTTGAATAATTTGGCAGTATGATCCTCTCAGGATGTTGTGGCACAGGTTCACTAGCACTTGGAAATAAGGTTTCTGCTCTTTGGGAACATCGATGGCATATTTGATAGCCGAAATAGTTCATTAAAGGAAAAACAATAGCAAATAAACACACACAACAGGTAATCCGAAACGATAATTTTCCGTATTTAATATAAAAAGTACTCTTTGACGAGAATGCACGAATGCCACAGATTACTACGAATGCAAACTGCCTGCACCACAAACACAGAGTATCGAGTTTATGCCGGCCCTTCACTTGACAACAGTTTGTCCGTGTCATGCTTAATAAGGAATGAAAAGGACTGACTGATGTCATGTTTTTAAATAGCAAATACGAACAGCCAAGTGAAGTGCCGGCATTGGGAAGAAAGAGGGTTTTGTTTGCAGCGCTGTAGATTATACACATAAAATGGTATTTATTGTCTCAGATTATTTATTAACTTTTTAATTTAGCTTACTTAACTGGAAGTGTCCATCACAATGTAAATACTGATAATTATCGCAAAAAATACACTAAGAATTATCATAAATGCCAAATTGGTGTTGGTTATTAGGCCAATTTTAACATTGTCCTTTGTATTGTATATTATAAATCTTCTGCAAAACGACCTATCGTAGTCAATCAAACGCATGTATTATATCGCCTTTGGTTTATAGTGTATCAATCCGCTTATTTGGTTTATAATGTATATTCTTGTGTGAGTAGATTCAAATGACATCGCACACCTAGACACTGCGTCTTACTACTTTAAGGTACTGTAACGTTCGTTACGTTACAGCCTCCTTGTTTGGGTAAGCTCTTTGTTCATGTAATGCCTACGGCTGGCAGTTATATTAAAAAGGTAATGTTATTATTTTTAAATATTTGAAATTGGGAATCATCTGTCGTTTGATATAAGATTCCATCATATAGACTTCAGGCACCAAACCATACGTAAATAAGATTAAGCTCATATATTATATTCGCCTTAAATCCCCTTCTAGCCCTTCAGGGTAGATCGCCGCATGGTGGAGGCGCCGGGTAATTTATTGAAACAACTTGGATTTGATATTTCAGGAGAATATAATAAATGAGCTTAATCTTATTAACGTATGGTTTGGTGCCTGAAGTCTATAAGATGGAATCTTCTATCAAACGATAGACGATTCCCAATTTCAAATATTTAAAAATCATGACATTATTTTTTTAATATAACTGCCAGCCGTAGGCATTACATGAACAAAGAGTTTACCCAAACAAGGAGGCTGTAACGTAACGAACGTTACAGTACCCACAGATCCTGAGAGTTAAAGCATCTTTAGCATTTTATTTGTAAATCCGTATTGTTAAAAATAAGATTAAGCTCATATATTATAATCGCCTGAAATCGCCTTCTAGTCCTTCAGGGTAGATCGCCGCATGGTGGAGGCGCCGGGTAATTTATTGAAACAACTTTGATTTGATATTTCAGGAGAATATAATATATGAGCCTAATCTTATTAACGTATGGTTTGGTGCCTGAAGTCTATATGATGGAATCTTCTATCAAACGATAGACGATTCCCAATTTCAAATATTTAAAAATCATGACATTATTTTTTTAATATAACTGCCAGCCGTAGGCATTACACGAACAAAGAGTTTACCCATACAAGGAGGCTGTAACGTAACAGACGTTACAGTACCCACAGATCCTGAGAGTTAAAGCATCTTCAGCATTTTATTTGTAAATCCGTATTGTTAAAAAAATCTGGGGATAAACGACTATATTGTTTGGTATTTTTTTTTATTCTTAGTAGGTACCTATGGAACTATTAATCGAACACCCGTCGGCTACGCCAAGTGAGTCGATTCGTTGTATACTGATGTGGGTGTTTGAGTATTATTATTATTGCATTACAATCAGGGCTTGTAACCGGTTTCGAAAATACCGGTTAATAAACGTTAATACCGGTTTTTAGTAAAGGTTTCGTTCGGAGCGCGTCCGAAATGAAAGCGGCACCTAAAACCTTAATAAACCGGTTTAATCCAGAGCGACACGTGCACGCGTCGGTATCGCTTGAAGTTTGATTTGTTTGAACTACTCAAGTCACAACTTGTTAATGATCAGAGATTAATGCATTCATTGACACGTTTGCTAGCGTCTAGTGAGTCAAGTTATTCATTTTGTAGTTGTGTAGTGACACACTACTTCACTCACTCGGTCTGTAGTTGGAAAGAAACTGACATAAAATCATTATAAATTTTAATTGAAACGGCGAAGGCGATGTCGTCAGTAAGAGCGAAATGAAACCCTTTAAAAACCGCTAAATTGATTCAAAACCTATTTGATTTTGCTTTTTAGGAAAACCGGTTTTTTAAGGTTAAGGTAGAGCTAAAACTAAATAAAACGCTCCTAATGTATATGATGCTGATTTAGGTTTGAAATTTAACCGGTAAACAAGCCCTGATTACAATCTAAAACCGCTTCGCCTCTCTCTCGGCCCTCCGACTATGGGCTTAATGGGCTTGATTCGATCATGCATGATTCTCTAAATTTGACAACTGTCCGTCCTTATCATTAGAGCATGAGAAGGATGAACGAAAGAATAAATGGATGAGAAAGGACACTGTCAAATCAACATTAAGATTGGGAGAGATATGTCAGAATGAAACCACTCTCTGTTTCGTAGTTTCGGGTATTTTTTTCCACATGAATAAAAGTATACTTATCACACTAATATTATAAAGGCGAAAGTTTGTGAGTATGTGAGTGTTTATGTTTGTTACTTCTTCACGTCTAAACGGCTGTAGCGATTTTAATAAAATTTGGTATGGAGTTAGCTGACACCCTAGATTAACACATAGGCTACTTTTATCCCGAAAAAATGTTAGGTTCCAGAGGGATTTTCAAGAAACTAAGTTAATAAAAAGACATAGTGATCTATCAACGCACAGCTCAAACCACTGGACGGATCGGGCTGAAATTTGGCATGCAGGTAGATGTTATGACGTAGGCATCCGCTAAGAAAATATTTTGATCAATTCTACCCCCAAGGGGATAAAATAGGGAATGAAAGATTGTATGAAACTTTGTCAATTTTAAACTGATCGGGCTGAGACTTTGCATGCAGGTATAAGAAGAATCATAGATGAATGTCATTGTGTATAATACAAGCCTGAGAACAAAAACTGTAGTCTACACTTCAGCTTTACACCGAAGTGAAGCGAGGGCGGGACGCTAGTTACCTATATATGTACTTCTAAAAATATTATAATTTGCGCTGCTGTATAAAATACATTGTAAATAAAAGCCTTGGAAGCTGGAATATCATTTTCATTAGCCTATCAGAGTTGTTACAGGTGCTTTTTATTCCATCGCCATAAAGCCAACCCCATGGGGAGCACGCGTCATTAACCACCACGCGATCTCAGTAAGGTTTCGGGGGTTTATGTAATGTAACCTCTTATCGTATTGATGTGAATTATAAATCTTTAGTCACCAGGATTCAGGAATTTAGGAAAAAAAATGTTTGTATCTGCAATCATCCTCCTTGGCCGAGTGGTTTGTACGCCGGGTTTCATGGTGTCGCCGACTCGAGAGGTCCCGGGTTCGAATCCCGGTGGGGGCAGATGTTTGTGTGATGAATACGAGCATTTATACTCCAGTCATGGATGTTTAATATGTAATTCTATATAAATATATTTATATATGTACAGTATATGTATTCTATCCGTTATCCTAGTATCCCATAACACAAGCCTTATAGTGCTTACTTTGGGGCTAGGCTAATTGGTGTGAGTGTTGGCAATATTTATTTATTTATTTATTTATCAGTTCTCCCCTTTTTACAACTTTAAGCAAGATAACTTTTTACGAGGATGCGTTAACGGGATGAGCGTGACTCAATTGATCTATTCTACTCATATGAAAAGGTACTATAATGCGATTCAAATACGAATAGGAAAGCCAATGACCTCCATCTGTCAAATGACGCTTGAAAAGTACGGTTTGCAAAAAATCTTGGAACTCTTTTTTAGCACTCAGCTAATCACTACATAGTATTAAACAAAGTCGCTTTCTCTGTCCCTATGTCCCTTTGTATGCTTAAATCTTTGAAACTACGCAACGGATTTTGAAGCGGTTTTTTTTTAATAGATAGAGTGATTCAAGAGGAGGGTTTATATGTATAATAATAATACATGCATAATATAGTAGAGAAACACTAATAATTTTAGAGGTTTTTAATGTAAGGTCGTAAATAAACAGATTTTTTGCTCTTACATTGCAAACGCTGGCTGAAAGAAAGAAAGAAAGAAAGAAATTTTATTTGTAACAACATGTGTAAGTAAGATTGTCAGTGATAATTAGCTAAGTACATAACATGTTGTGCCAATATCGGCATACAAATTAATTAACCCCACGAGATAGATCAAGTATTGTACACCTTAAAAAGGTCTACAAAAAAGTCCGCGATGGTATATGTCTATCTCTTAAGGATAACCCACAATAACCAATTTTTATCCTATACTTTTTACGAGAAATAATAGATTATTTACGAAGCGATTTTAAGCAATATAACATTCATCCTTATCCAATTAAGTACATTAAATACATTGTACATTTAATATAGAACAATTTGGCCCTTTAACGCATATAATTTAAATGAATATTTTCGAACATATTACAAATTTAAAATTCAGGGACATAGCGGTTCCGACGCTACCGGGCTTGGCGGCGCGTGCCTATTGTTATTGGGTATTAGAAGAATGTCATTGTGTATAATACAAGCCTGAGAACAAAAACTATAGTCTACACTACAGCTTTACACCGAAGCGAAGCGAGGGCGGGCCACTAGTTCTAGAATAAAAAAAACCAAACATTTGTAAACAAACATGACGACGATGACAAGTCCGGTAGTTATGCAGAGCTGAGCGGAATTGAAGAGCTAGATACCGATTAATATTTTTACTCACACAGTCATAAATGTTTTTAAATAACGGTGGTATTTTTTTCTCAATCTTAGTAAAGAAATTTTATTAATAAAATCTGATGTTTTTTCTCACTTAATCTTAGTAAATAAGTTTTATCGAAGAAAAACTTTTATTGCTCACTCTACCTATTTTGTTTCAATTGACAGCTTTGACATCACAAAATGGCGCCCAGTCGATCCTATTCTTAGTTGAATCGCATTATACTTGGTGAGGTGAATGTTTAAGCTATGTCGTGTATTTTTTACCTTTGAAATAACTTTTCAATTTCAACGAAGCAGCCAGATCTTTTAGGTGTCTTTTCAGTCTCTCCTGTTTTTGTTTGGTGGCACTTTGAACTTCCTCTATTACGGATTTCATCATCAGTTCTTAAAGAATTTTAGTGTTGATAACAAACTAGAGTACATCACTTATTGATAGCAAGATTCTGCATTCACTGAGTAATGCTAATGTTGTATTTGTAAATTAGGAAATTGACACATGACAATGCGAATAAATAATATCGAGATAATTATTTTACAAACAGGAAAATTACCCGTTATTCAATTCAATTCACTCATTTATTTGCATCACAAATTAGTACAATTAATACATGTTCACTGCAGATGTAGATGATGATTATAAGTTATTAAATATCAAGTGTAAACTACAGTCATTAGTGAGTGACAGTGATGCAAATAGGCAGAAGCTCAGCAGTTTTTTTGCCTTAATAGGCAAAATGCTGATTTTCAGCAACTGCCCGTAGGAAGCGCTTGGATGTAGGTACGCCACAAAACTGGCATTGTACTGCCCTAGTACCACATAGAAATACGATCATTATGTTATTCATTATTAATGTAAACAGCAATACCTGTTAATAAATTCTGTAAATAATAATATATAAATATATGTAAATAAATATTAAAAAATAAACAAAATTTTGTAGACAATAAAGAATAAATATGTGTAATTAAGAATATGAACTATAAATTTTAATTTAAATGTCAAAGAGATTGGAATACTGACAGAAGAAACTCCACCAAAACGACAATTAGTGCGTATGCCTAAAGTTTGCAAATTTAGTAAGAATAATTTAACTTGCTTTTTGAAAGTATGCCTTGATATTATGTGTCTTATACGAGGAGGTAAATCATTCCAACACTTAGTCGCTTGGTATACAAATATGAATAGGACTGGAATAACTTCATTATCATTATCATCATCAGCCTATTAATATCCCCACAGCTGGTGCACAGGCCATCCCTATGGATGGAATAGGGAGATTGGGTCATGACCCACCACGCGGGCCTAGTGCGGATTGGCGGGTGCTAACGACTGCCGATGCAGCCGGGACCAACGGCTTAACGTACCTTCTCATGTAAATGATGATGATACGTAATAAATGAGTACAGAGAAACATTTATGTACCCAAACAGAAAAGCTAATAAGCCTACGTCAGGACAGTTACATCAATAAACATAATTATTACAAGGAATACACCAAACTTTGATGAATATTCTCGGAACCAGGCCTCCTGATATAGATTCACGTACAATTTAGCTTATTTATATCTTCAAATACTCGTAATAACCGGGGTTTGAAACTGTATTAAAAGTAAAGTGGGTGGTAGTAGTGCAAATTAAAAAAGAAGAAAATATGTCCTTTATTTCTATATTTGTTACGTCGTCTAAATAATGATTTTATTTACTTTGTCGAGCTTAACCTTCTAAAGACGTTTATTGAGCGTTCGGATATTTCAATGGAAGATTTTTAAAACTTTATTGTCTACTAGTGGCCCGCCCTGGCTTCGCTTCGGTGTAGAGCTGTAGTGTAAATTTAAATGACTCTTCATATAATTAACAAAGTCTCAGCCCGATCGGTTTAAAATTGACATAGTTTCATACAAACTTTCATTCCCTATTTTATCCTCTTGGGGGTAGAATTGATCAAAATCCTTTCTTAGCGGATGCCTACGTCATAACATCTACCTGCATGCCAAACAGCCCGATCCGTCCAGTGGTTTGGGCTGTGCATTGATAGATCACTATGTCAGTCAGTCACCTTTTAGTTTTATATATATAGATGTATGAATTTATTAACTAATTAAATTAATAAAGTACTTTTTTTAATTCTTTTTATAATTATTTGGAGTTTATTTATTTGACTCTTACTAAACTACCACCAGTTCTGGCGAAACAAACTCAGAGAGGGTTTCTATTTCCTCCTTATGTTAATCATGCAAAAAAAAAGAACTAATAGTATCTGTTTGTCTTGCAGTGTGTGTTCGGGGTAGTGATTTAATCTGGTGTATATGTTTATTTCTATTTCAATGATTATCACAATGCCTTATAATAAGGTAGACGTCTGTAAGGTATAAAATCATAAATTATACTTTCTAATAATTTATTATGTACTTTTGTGTGGGTATTCGCCACTTCGCTGGTATGGAACCCAATGGACCGCAAAGATTTGACCTGAAAGCAAAAAGTGCCCATTAGACCTCATTTACATATTTGGTGACGTGGTGTCATGGTGACATATTTTCTATTTTGTTAATTTTTATCTATTTAAGGAGGTAAGTTTTAAGATAATTCTATTTTTAAGTTTCTTTTCAATTTCTTAAGGTAAACAAACAATGACACAATACATTTTAGATAATTAGTACATAATACATTATATTTACAATTGTGACACCAGCAACGTTTACCGCAAATTACAAAAAGAAATTCTACACTAAAAATGAACCGACAAATAAGTGAGAAATGCGATGTTAAGCTTGTAGCATTTCAAGCAAAGCTTTTCTGTATGTATATTTGTTTTCTGTTACCATATCCAAAGAATTAAATAAATTATTATACGTATTAGTCATACGATAGAACGGTGATCTTTTTCCAGCATTGGTTCGACAACGGGCAATAGCAAACAATTTACAGGTATTACGACAGTGAGTTCTGGTGGGTACATCTCTTATCTATTAGACAAGTCCGTCCGTCCGTCTGTGGTGCTGTTTCAGCGGCCAAACCGTAAGAGATAGATAAAGAGAATATTTAAGTTATAAGTTAAGAATAATCTGATAAGACTACAAACCGGATTTGAGTAACGTAGCACTTCCGGTTTTCGAGAAATCACGAATTTCAAAGGAACCACATAAAATCTCCGAAGTTCTCAATTAAATAAATACATTTTTTTTTAATCAGGTTTTAGTGAACATTTGGTTCACTGTTTTGCTAGTTATATCTTAATCTATTCGTTAACTTAATACTATCGTAACGGTTGTGACATATGTCATACAATATTGTTGTTTCTAAAAATGTTCGCCTATTTTTCAAACTCATTTATACTTACATAGGAGCTGCTCGTTTTTAGACATTGAGTACTTTTAAAATTTTGTAATTTCAGTATTTGTATGTGAATAACCAAATAAATTGTACTTCACAGATACTTTTAATATTTAATTAATAACCGATTAATTTTAAATCGTGCTTTAAAACTTTGTCTTATGGAAGAACGCAGTTAAATAACATTACAAGGATAAGTCTGTCCTAAGTACTTTGCTATTGAAGATGAGTCGACGACCTCCATGGCCGAGTGGTTTGTACGCCGGGTTTCATGGTGTCGCCCACTCGAGAAGTCCCGGGTTCGAATCCCGGTGGGGGCCATGGATCCCAGTCATGGATTTTAAATATGTATTTATATATAAATATACTTGTATATGTACTGTATAGGTATATGTATTCTTATCCGTTACCCTAGTATCCCATAACACAAGCCTTACAGTGCTTACTTTGGGGCTAGGCTAATTGGTGTGAGTGTTGGAAATATTTATTTATTTCTAGTTATACTTATATAATATTATTTCTATTTATTATGTATCATACAAAATGCAGGTTTTATGAAAATTTTACATTATGTGAGTAAACTACATAAGGGCAGATTGAGGAGCTCAATGGCGCGCGTGGTTAGCGCGTTCGGCTGCGATTGTCGAAGTTAAGCAACTTTCGCAGTGTTCGGCCATTGGATGGGTGACCAAAAATCTTCTATCTCGAGCTCCTCCGTGATTCAGAAGGCACGTTAAGCCGTTGGTCCTGGCTGCATTTGCAGTCGTTAGCACCCGCCAATCCGCACTGGGCCCGAGTGGTGGGTCATGGTCCAATCACCCTATTCCATCCATAGGGAAGGCCTGTGCTCCGGCAGTCCGGACATTAATAGGCTGGTGATGATGGCAGATTATAAAAGCAGATAACATTGAAATTTGAGGTACTTGACTTCCATTCGTTCCATTCCATGGGTCAGAACTGAAAATCAGCGATTTACTCTCGGAGTAAATGTTACGCTGAGTTTTCGCCCATTCACATCGCTGCTGCACACGAAAATATCAGTATAGTTGTATAATATGTCTTCATTTTTGTATGTGTGCATGTTGGTGTGAATAAAGTTTTGTCTATCTATCTATATATCAT
Organism: Chilo suppressalis; assembly: GCA_902850365.2. Lineage (NCBI taxonomy): Eukaryota > Metazoa > Arthropoda > Insecta > Lepidoptera > Crambidae > Chilo > Chilo suppressalis. The sequence continues at coordinate 30,828,701 of OU963898.1, read as the reverse complement.
TCGTTGTTGTAACATAATAGTGTATGGAAAACACACAAAATGTATTTAGTACAGAAGACGCAAAACGATTATGAAACTTTTTGTTTTTCGTTTGTTAAAATTTGTAATTTCAATTTTAAACTTTTAAACTTTTGTAATTTCATTATTTGTATGTGAGTAACCAAATAAATTATACTTCACAGATACTATTAATATTTTATTTATAACCGATAAATTTTAAATCGTGCTTTAAAACTTTGTCATATGGAAGTCATATTTACCTTATGGAAGAACGCAGTTAAATAACATGAATTATTTGTATTTATAATGTATGACACATCTGCTGCACACGAAAATATCAGTATAGTTGTATAATTTGTCTTCAATTTTGTATGTGTGCATGTTGGTGTGAATAAAATTTTATCTATCTATCTATCATTCGTGTTATATCTACATGGCATAGGTAAGGCAATTAAATTACGCAAGAGGCTCTGTAGAAAGCTTTTAAATAAACGAAAGGAAAAAAAATATATGAATGACGTACATAATCGGCACGCTCCCAATTGGGTTGTGTTAATGAACGCCCCCGGAGGCTCTCATTAAAACTAATGAACTTCGACGTTTGACGCTTACGCCATTTGAGCTATTAACGAGCTGCTGCCAACCTTTTTGCCTCACGTAACATTCGGCTGTAATGGCTTTATGCGTAATCTTACATCACCGGAACAGGTTTGAATATATGAAATGAAATGAAACTTTTTATTGGCCATCTTAACAAAAGAAAAACTTATCAATACAACAATAAAAATAAATTGTGTGTGTCAGCTCCGACGCACGACTGGAGTTTACTCCTTAAGTTCGATAGTCTAACCTGACGCAAAAAGAGTTTATTTAACTTAAAAAAGATTGATACTGTATGAAAGGGTAAATTAACAAATTAATGAATTTAATATACATATATATGTATATATTTATTCATTTCATTTACAGTTATTATAACTAATCGACGAAATATTTTACATTAAACTTTTTACAATAGTCAATTTCAGATGTTAATAAATATATCATTAGGAATGTTGATAAATTTTGTAATTATTATTATCAGACTATTATATTTTTTTTAAATATTAATTAAATCAACATTGTCTGCATTATTAATTACAGTGACTAGTGGTTAATGGTAACTAAAATAAGACACATGGACGTTCGTAGATACGTGGTTCACGAATCTTGAAAATACCGCATCAATGGTTGTACCATACCTCGTTGTCCCCATTGCTCTATCAGAAAAAACGTAACGAGGTCATTCATCGATAGATTTTTCTCATACCGGGCCCCTTATGCATGCAAATCGATTCTTAAAACTCCAAAAAATAAAATAAAAAATTAAATACAAGAAAACTTAACCTAAGAAAACAAAAAATAAAAAAGAACATAAAAATCTAAGATAGCCAATCAGGACCCTACCTCAGTTTATGCTAACACAGTGTGAAAGTACTTTCTCGCTGTGTCAGCGCTGGTATTTTGGCAGGAGGTCGTTAATACTAATTAAAACAACCATGCAAAGTGCATGCCACAAGCAATAAATAAAAAAATGCATTTATATATAAATATATATATATATAAACATATAGTAAAACCATAAACATATAATAAACAATTTACATAAATACAATACATAATACATAAACCCTACTCGAGCTCGGTGTGCCAAGTGAAGTGCTGGCATTATCCGATGTTTGCCTAATCTGTGATGCGATTTTGTACCTTGACCTTCTTATGTTAACTAATCCACTGCCACGCAGAATATCACGTTGGATTGCAAAATAAATAAATGGTCCATTATTGTAAAGTTCAACAAGACGAGCCATGGAGCCAAACAAGCCACACAGTATAATATAATATCGACATTTACCACTGTCACGGTAATATTATCTATACAGTATTGTGACTCTGCCCTGTCCTTGAAATAAATGCCTACGGCCGAGCGCTGCGTTAGCACGCGGTAGGGCCGCCCGCCTACAGTATTTTATGCAGTTTTGTTTCTAACGCGAGTGTAGGTAGATTACTCGTTTGTCTCTTTTTTCATCCTAACTACTTATTTATATATTATTCCAGATATTTTGCCCGATGGAAAAATTGAAATACCAAAATATTAGAAACAAATTACGTACTAGTAGATAGTTATATAAAAAAATATTCTATAAAGGTAAGGCACCTTTCCAATATTTCAGGTAATTTAAAAAATGATAACTCTGGGTGTGTTATTGAAGAGTTCAAGCAACCAAAAACAGCAATTGTGCTGTTGTACGATATTGATCGTCGTTTGTTCTTTTCCATACTAAATTATGTAGGTACCTACTTAATTCAATCACATATTTGCAATACAAAACGCACGTTTAAGCACGGCTAACTGCATAAAAAACAATTCACACCGTTCGGGCGTCGTTGCGGCGCGGCGGCGCATTCGCGACTGGGTGCCCGCCGAGAGCCCTTCGAACTCGAGTGGCGTAGGTATGAATCGCTTTCCGACCTTACTATATGATATTATTACCGTGCCACTGTCAAATTCGCTTATACGCCACTTTGGTCGAAAATGAATAATGTTATATCATTTTAATCAGCTTGTTTTCTGCGTCGATCTGTTATTGTTTCGTGAAGATTTGAGTACTTTTTTGGAGCTTAAGCAACTCAATATAATGAAGATTTTTATTGTTTACAATAACATAATTTTTTATGTTTTCATTTTTTTAAGCATTTAACTGCTAGATGTTTAAATCTAAAGAAAATATAACTAGAAAAAATTCCAGGATCGGATCAGGCAGCAGACGGGACTCGAACCCGCACCCTTCGCTATCCGGGCGACTACACTGACAATTATGCTACTGTTATTCGTAACAAGTTGCTTTGTAGTTTAAGAACGGCTAGAGGAACTTCGACGCGGCCGGGGCCGCGGTAGCATAATTGGTCAGTGCATTCGCCCGGATACCGAAGGGTGCGGGTTCGAGTCCCGTCTGCTGCCTGGTCCGCGTAGATTTTTTTCTAGTTATATTTTTTTTAGATTTAAACATCAAGCAGTTACATGCATTAAAAAATATAACTATAATTGCTATTTCTTCTTTTAAATATTTCATACTTGTAAAAGTATTCATTTGACATTGTAAGTTATCTACAGTGGGAAGAGATGGCGCTGCCTTGCAGCTTAAGAATGGCTAGAGGAATTTCGACGCGGCCATCAGGGCCGCGGTAGCATAATTGGTCAGTGCATTCGCCCGGATACCGAGGGGTACGGGTTCGAGTCTCGTCTGCTGCCTGGTCCGCGTGGATTTTTCTAGTTATATTTTTTTTAGATTTAAACATCAAGCAGTTACATGCTTAATACATTAAAAATGTAACTAAATTATATTTTCTCAATAAAATACAAAGGTAGAAGAAATAAACTTCAGCGATTTCGTTCAAACCACAAGGAGAGTCGTCTTTGCAATTATAATGCAGCGGATTTTAAAACCTACCGTAGGAAGAGTATAAAGAAATAAAATGAGAATGGGACTTAAAAACATGAGATGCGACGAAGTCGAGTGGCTTTTGAAAAACATCGCCTTATACACTGCTTACTAGTATTAACATTCCGCGAGGGAACCAGAGGGAACCGGTAATATCCGCTCCATGGACAAAAGGCAAAGTAAGAAGGTCGTAGAACAAGCTAAAATAATGCGTGCGCCCTTAGATTAAGGACTAGTCGCGATGCGTTTTGCGTTTGTAAGCAGCGTCCAGTGTTCCACCGCGCTGTCTCATGGTAAATGTATGAAGCCACAGATCAACTTACACCAGTCGTGTATCTATACAATTCATACGAACAAGGAAATTGTTTGCACTATATCCGGGATTTCGCCGGGAGGTTTCCGCGTCTCGTCGCTTTGGCTACGTAACGTCTGCGGGCTATCGAATTTCGGTAAATCCACGTGAGAAATATGGAAAGCGGTAGACAAATTGGAACAATACATTTGCCTAAGGCGTACTTTGTTTTAGCAAGAACGCCATCAATATCACTTTGATTTCAAGTCTGACTATTTTAAATAAAACTAGTTTTTTACGGGTTAATGCACGAAACTTTATTTATTTATTGACGATTCGCAGCCTTTACACTTAGATTAAAACAAAAAGGGTAGATACGGTACGCTCATACTTGCATCAAACAAAAACTGATCCCACGGCAGCGCGAACGGGACGGCGAGATCCGCGTCACTGCATTACCGACCCGAACGAAACAGCACGTTAACTTTCAACTGCAGCACGAACGAGACGGCGAGATCCGCGTCACTGCACTACCGACCAATCACGCGACCAGTACTCGACGTCACTACCGAATAAGATTCAAAACAAACAGCAATTTTTAGGAAAAAATATATTTTATAATACTTACGAATGAAAAGTGATACCGTGGGTTTTATTTTTAGTTCTTGAGCAATTTGAGCACTTTTTAAAAACACACTTAGGCATTGTTTTATCATACAAACACAAAATATTAGCAATATTTCTAATTGGCGGTCACATGTACGTCGTTTGCATGTCAAGTTGTGACTAAAGCGATTAGGGTCGTGGACCACAATTGGTGCGGATCACTTTTGTGAGGCTAGTGCCGTATCTACCCTTTTTGTTTTAATCTAAGCCTTTACAGACCGCGTCGTCGGAATCAATTTTTTATTTAATTTTGTCGAGCTACCTTCGAAAGACTTTTATTGAGCGTTCGGTTATTTCATTGTTCGATTTTTAAAGTTTTATTGTCTATGTATGAATTTATTTCTTAATTTAGCTACTATAGTACGTTATTTAAAAATCTTTTTTGTAATTTTGAATTTATTTATTTGATCCTAACTACCGTAAACTATACTAAACCATTTTATTAAAGTAGTCAAATGAAATGAAATGAATTGAAATTATGCTTTATTCAAATTGACTTATTGAAAGCTCTTCTGAATCGTCCAATATTTTTTCCTACCCTACTATTCGAGTTCAGGACATCTTTTAGCTGATGAGAAAAATGGGCGCAAGAAACTCATCAGCATTTAACAGAAGTAGCGACATTTACAAAAAAATCAACCAATACAACGTCGACTCACATTGGCAGTGTCATACAGTATAAATACAAACAGTGTTCATATTAGGTATAATAGATTCCATTAAGCTGCACACCCACAATCACATGCAACCACACAACCACACTCACACACACACACACGCACACACACACACACATTACACATGTACCCATGCACACACGCATAAAACACTCACATTGGAATGATTTTTTAATTTAAGTATCTTATGATATTATTTATTTTTTAAGAATTTAACTGCAGCTGCCTTTCAGCTTAAGGCTAGGAAAATTTCGACGCTGCTAATAGGGCCGTGGTAGCATAATGGTCAGTGCATTCGCCCGGAGAGCGAAGGATGCGGGTTCGAGTCCCGTCCGCTGCCTGGTCCGCGTGGATTTTATTTTCTAGTAAACTTTTCTTTAGATTTAAGTATCTTATTTTAAATTTAAATCATTCTGAATTTTAAATTTATATAAATACATATTATACACATATTTTCTGGTTTTTGTATCTTAAGGAACTTCAATGTACTCTCAGAGGTGGGCGTTAATAGTTGCGACACAGTTTTTGTAACTAATGCAATTATTATCGTGCACATTTATTGTATTTAATGTCTTTGTTCGAATAAAATATATTTCATTTCATTTCAGAAAACATCTCATCGTCCCGTCCGCTGCCTGGTCCGCGTGGATTTTTTTCTAGTAAACTTTTCTTTAGATTTAAAAATAAATAAAATCATAACATCTCATTAGTTACGCAGTATAGTATAGTTTTGACTTTTTAGTGCAGATAGTGATATAATAAAAGCGTGTTTTTTGTGTTAGAAACTATTCATTTTATTAAAATAACTATTAAAAAAAAAACAGATAACACAAATTCTGGTTTTTTAAAGAAAATTTACTAGAACTAATTCCACGTGGACCAGTCAGCAGACGGGACTCAAACGCGTACCCTCCGCTATCCAGGCGGATCCACTGACCATCGCGCTACCGCGGCCCTCTAGTTTTTTGTCAAACGATGTACAATTAAGCTCACTGCATCTCATAAAAATTTGGAGTCTGTCGGAGGCCCACTACCACCCTCCATACAAATTTCAAGCGTCTCCTTTATTTTTGAAGTGAAAACTTCTTTAGCGGCGTTGTACACTTTTTTTTGTATGGGTAAAAAATGTTAAACTCAGCTGGCAGCTTTATTGCGAAGAAAATGCACTTTTTTTTACAATAGATGTCGCTAGGTGCGCTTAAATGTGATTCATGTAAGTCGATTTCTTACAATAGATATCGCTAAGTGCGCTTAAACGTGATTCATGTAAGTTGATTTTTTTGAGAGATAAACTTTTTTAATGTAATATAAATTGTCATGTTTGTGTACGATAGCGCGATAAATAAATATTGTATTCTACCACATACATGATAGTACTTTTATACTGATAATTAAAGCAATTCGTGCAAAATTATAAACCCTAACCATTCCAAAATATCAAAAATGCACAACGTTAATATTCAAGTTTTCACTTCTGCCGGCACTCCCGGAGTGCAACCCGTCTTTTTTTTTTGATATACATATTAATGAACTTAATTTTTTGATGTGAAACTTCTTTGCGAGCGATGAGGGTAACTTTTCAAGGTTGCGTCACTGTTTAAGCGTCAGATTTTAGTGCGACGATTTTAAATTTTAAAGGGACGACATTTTTTTTTGTTATATATGTAATTATGTTACTATATATATTTTTATAATTATTAATATGAAAGTTAGTTTTCACTAGTAGTGGGCGTTTCAAACTGTAACTAGTTTTTGAACCCGCTATCGGTTCAGTAGCAGCTTTTGCGTTTTGATTGTCAAATGAAACTATCTATTACGAATAGCTTGTTCTTCTTCGAACACATTGAAGTTGCCCGTTTTTGAATACAAAGTCTCACAGTAAGGTTACATTTTATTTTAGCAGTATAATTATATTTAATTATATAATTATTTTATTTATATTATAATTTGCAGCCAGTCCTAAGCCTGAACAAAATATGAAGGGAAGTTCATCGATAATGTTCTTCAGAATCACCCCATAAGCCTTTAAAGATAGTTTCAAAATCACGCCATATAACTAATAATAAGTTTAAAACCAAAAACCCGTAATCGCGTCTACGGTACTGAGTAACGAATTTTGTTCAAATGCTATTAAAAAGCTGCTACTGAGAAAAAATAGTTTTAGAAACTGCTACTGGTATTCTAAAACTGTTATCGTTTCGTTTCGCAAATAGCCTGCTACTGCCCACTACTAGTTTTCACTGCTGACCTGCGTACTCAGTTCACACGCTGTTTTTTTTGTCATATACCGCTTTTGGGTATAAATAATAATAAATATTTCCAACACTCACACCAATTAGCCTAGCCCCAAAGTAAACACTGTAAGGCTTGTGTTATGGGATACTAGGGTAACGGATAGAATACATATATAGTACATAAATATATATATATATATAGAAAAACAATACTAAAACATCCATGACTGGAGTACAAATTCTCGTATTCATCACACAAACATCTGCCCCCACCGGGATTCGAACCCGGGACCTCTCGAGCCGGCGATACCATGAAACCCGGCGTACAAACCACTCGGCCACGGAGGTCGTCAAATCAATGGGTATAAATCATCATACCTCATACCTCATGAAATACAGTAAAATAACTCCTTTGCATAAAACGGGAAGTACATCAGACCCCACAAACTTTAGACCAATTTCTGTGCTACCCACCTTTAGTAAAATTTTCGAAAAAATCATGTTAGATCAAATGCAATCACATTTTAATAAATATAATATACTTCACTGTAAACAATTTGGTTTTACACGGGGTCGTTCAACAACCGATGCCGGTGTTGAACTTATACAACAAATTTTTGACGCCTGGGAGAACTCGCAGGACGCTCTAGGTGTGTTTTGCGACTTGTCCAAGGCTTTTGATTGCGTTTTTCATGAAACATTACTCAGGAAACTCCACCACTATGGATTTAGAGATACTGATCTGGATCTTATTGCGTCATACCTGATGGATAGGATTCAGAGGGTTGACATTAACGGCAATAAGTCTGCGGGTTCGCCGGTTAAAATGGGTGTTCCGCAGGGCTCAATCCTTGGTCCTTTCTTATTTTTAATTTATATTAATGACTTACCTTACTACGTTAGAGATAAGCATGAGATAGTATTGTTCGCGGGTGATACATCACTTTTATTTAAACTCAAACGTAAGGAAACAGTTATTGACGACGTGAACAGTTGTATCTCTAAGGTAGTCCACTGGTTTAATGTTAATAATTTATTACTAAATGAAGGAAAAACGAAATGTATTAAATTTGTGTTACCTAATGTAAAACAGGTAAAAACCAGTGTGAATGTAAAGGATAGGAATATGGGCCTTGTAGACAGCACAGTATTTTTAGGGATTACTTTAGATTCTAAGCTTCAATGGGGCCCACATATTGATAAATTGTCAAATAGACTTAGTTCTGCAGCATATGCCGTAATGAAGATACGCCAGTTAACGGATGTAGATACGGCCAGATTAGTATACTTTAGTTATTTCCATAGTGTAATGTCGTACGGAATTTTATTGTGGGGAAACGCCGCCGACATTCAAACTATTTTTGTGCTGCAGAAGAGAGCTATTCGATCAATTTATAATCTTAAAGTTAAGGATTCCTTAAGAGATAGGTTTAAAGAATTTGGTATAATGACGGTCGCATCACAATACATTTACGAAAATTTATTACTTGTGAGAAAAAATATTAATTTGTTTCTTAAAAACAGTGATGTTCACACACTTAATACAAGAAACAAAAATAAACTAACTTTACCTGCTACTAGACTTCACAAAATCAATAATTCATTTAAAGGTCTTTGTGTTCGCTTATACAATAAAGTCCCAAGCAATATCCAAGAGTTAAGCATAAATAAATTCAAAGATAGTATAAAAAAAGCACTTATTAAAAAAGCTTATTACAAAGTGTCTGATTATATTACAGACCAAAATGCTTGGGTTTGAACTGTTCCAATCATTCCAACAGGTTTTCTATATTAAATAAATCATGATTGTATTGACGTTGTAACAACATAATGATTTGTAAATGTTGTTACATTATGATTTTAATGTTGTGGAGTTTTTTTCGCTCGTTTTTCTCCGCAGCTAAAAAATATGTCCAATAACAAGTGGTAGGGAAAAAAAATGTTTGGACGATTCAAAAGTGTTGTACTATACATCCAATTTGAATAAAGATATATTGATTTCTGATTTCTGATTTCATAAAGATTTCGCACAATGACGTTCGAGACCACTGAAAAAAACCTCCTTAACTTGGTGATACTAAATATTCCTCAAGATTACATTTGCTGAATCCAAGATCTAAAGCTGATTATCGTTAATTAAAATATAATTCTACATAATTCCACCGAGTATCATCACCAGGTATAATTAGTTTCTGGGCAGTGACAGACTTTGAGAGACAGATTAGGTAGTTAAGATCCCGCATTGAAACTTTTCTGCCTTTGTGAAATATATTAATGAAGAGAAACTTATTTATGTAACTTTTTAAAGTGAAACTTTTATTTTAAGGTTATGAATTTATTTTGTTCATCATTAAGCATATTGCATAATTTTTGGAGTTTACTCCTTAAGAATCGATTTGCATATATAAGGGGCCCGGTATGAGAAAAAAGTGAGGAGTAAAATCTATCGATGAATGACCTCGTTACGTTTTTGGTGCGCATCCTATGTCGCGCAACTTTGACAAACAAAGATGACGGATTGACATTAATAAAATTTTTAAAATCTGAACTGAATTAAGATATTGTTTCTGATAGAGCAATGGGGACAACGAGGTATGGTACAACCATTGATGCGGTATTTTCAAGATTCGTGAACCACGTATCTACGAACGTCCATGTGTCTTATTTTAGTTACCATAAACCACTTGTCACTGTAATTAATAATGCAGACAATGTTGATTTAATTAATATTTAAAAAAATGATAATAGTCTGATAATAATAATTACATAATTTATCAACATTCCTAATGATATATTTATGCACATCTGAAATTGACTATTGTAAAAAGTTTAATGTAAAATATTTCGTCGATTAGTTATAATAAATGTGTATGAAATGAATAAATATATATGTATATTATTTTCATTAATTTGTTAATTTACCCTTTCATACTGTATCAATCTTTTTTAAGTTAAATAAACTCTTTTTGCGTCTGGTTAGACTATCGAACTTAAGGAGTAAACTCCAGTCGTGCGTCGGAGCTGACACACACAATTTTTTTTTCTTCTATACATGTGTATGTAATGAAATTCGTTGTAAACGGTGGACAGATTTCGATAAAATTTTATCTTATGTGCATGGGGTCCATTATACTTGTTACACCAACGAAAAGTCTCTTAATATTTTTAAACATAAATTAAAGTTATGGCTCATTGAAAGAACTTTTTATAGTGTCGATTAGCTTTTGAATGATAAATCCTTGCATTAATTAGACTGATTAATATATTTTCCTATAATATTTAACGACTATTTTTATCTAAAGAAAATATAACTAGAAAAAAATCCACGCGGACCAGGCAGCAGACGGGACTCGAACCCGCACCTTCGCAATCCGGGCGAATGCACTGACCAATTATGCTACCGCGGCCCTCACGGACCGCGTCGAAATTCTTTCTAGCTATTCTTAAGCTGCAAGGCTATATTTTCTTTAGATTTAAACATCAAGCAGTTACATGCTTTAAAAATAATAAAAATTATGACTATTTTTATATTCATTATTTTTTTATTAATTTGTATGTGACATTTAACTTTATTGAGTATAGATATTGTATTTTAATATAATTTGAAATTGACATAGAAATTGTTGACATTTTTGAATTCATTGAAAGTATAGTTAATCCTCTATGTATTTCTATTATAAAATTTATGATTGACGTGTATAGTATTACGAAATAAATGATTATGGTTATTATTATGATTACTTGTGAGATTAACAAGGTTCCCCGTAATAACTATTAGTAATAAGTACTACTATACTATTGAATATGATCCCCGATTACTTAACTCGAACCTAAACGTTTATCTGCCAATCAAGTGTACAAATTATCTTAAAAATAATTAATTAATTTACAACTTTATAACTCTTTCCGAGCACTGCAAATTTAAACTTATCACTATGTCCATGACAAGCTAATTAATGTATGTTAAATCCAACTATATATTTGACATTATTTGTTCTTAGTTGACATTAGATATGACAATATTAATTGTTTTATTGATATGACACAATAAACTATTTTATTATAACATTAATTAAGAATACTTTTACAATGGGCGATTTGACTTCGTTTCTATTAACAACTATATTTGACATTATTTGTTCTTAGTTGACATTAGATATGACAATATTAATTGTTTTATTGATATGACACAGTTAACTATTTTATTATAACATTAATTAATAATACTTTTACAATGGGCGATTTGACTTCGTTTCTATTAAGTACTATTGGACATGACCTATTTATTTGGCATTACTGTTTCTTTGTTGTTGTTATTATTATTTGATTATCTCTTTTTCTTAATTTTATTGAATTTAATGAATACCTTCTATGATTGTTAATATTTTTTATGTATGACTTGCCGGCGTTTTGGATTATTCTGTAAGCCTGCATGTTTAACTTGAATAAATAAATAAATAAAATAAACTATCTTACAAATATTAAAACCTTGACGGTTTGTAAGTTTTTATGTTTTTAATTGTTACTCAATCGCGCAAAAGCTACTGAATGGATTTCTATTAGATTTGGCAAGCATATACAGGATGTTTCTTTTAAGGTGTCAAGCCAGTGTTAGCTGATAGCGGAGTACCATACCTATCAATTGAACCCCCATGTATGTTCTACGATTTTGCGTAGTTTTCGAGTTAGATTTTTTCGTTATTTTTTAAGTTGAGGACTCGATGAATAAATCTCTGGTTGTCGTCCTCCTCTGCGTTGTAAATAATCTCGAAACATCCTTGCGGCAAGTGAAGCGTTTCAACGCGCGTACCCAAAGAAATAATGGATTTGTGCATAATCTTGCGATGAAAATTCTTAATCTCGAGGCATGATATCACTTACAAACAATCTTAAGAATCAAAGATAATAATAATAATAATGATAAAATACTTGCTATTAAATGAATGATAGGTAAATTTAATATGACTGTTATGTTTTAATATATTAGAATTTTATGCATGCTATTAATATGGCTAAATAGGTTTAAGATTCTTAGCTTTTAACATATGCTTTATATGCAAACACCTTTTGTCAACCCTATTTAATGCAAATAAAGATTATTCTATTCTATTCTATTCTTAATATCCAGCTCAACCGCGAGTCCACAACGTATGCGTAGACACTTTTTTATTTAAGCGTAAAATAAAAATACCTGAGGAGGAGGATACCAGGAGTTTCGAGTGATTAGTTATCATAAAATGATTATTTTTATTTTTAAATGAACTCCACTTAAACTAAAAGGGATAATAAAAACTTAAGATTGACAAAATATGCAAAGATACTACGAAATTATAAAATATTAAAATTACTCGAATTCCGATACAACACCTTCAACAACAGATTTCAGCAAATAATGCCCTATTTAGTACCTACATCTTTTTTTTGTATTTTAATTAAAGCTTATGTAGTCGGGCAGTTTTTAAAATTACTCAGATGTTATGGAACATCTATTTTCATTTTTTTTTATTTCAATTGAAAATCCATTCTGTTTTACTTAATTCATTTTTATTTAGTATCGATCAAATTTTTTATATCTTAGGTTAAAGTTAGGAAGGAGACTATTTTTCTTATAAAACTACAATCACTAGGCATTCTGTTAAAAAAAGAATTTCGAAGAAAAATCGACCCAAAAAGAAGTTATACTTTTTTAAAGTTGACTTATTGTTGATCTTAAAAAATAACGAAAAAAAATTCTAACTATAAAAACTAAGCAAAATCGTAGAACATACATGGGGGTTCAATTGATAGGTATGGATGGTACTCCGCTATCAGCTCACACTGGCTTGACACCCTAGAAGAAACATCCTGTATAGTTTATCAACTGGATTGAGACAAATAGTATACTTTTATATCGGAAATATGTAAGGTTTAGGTATAAATTAAGCGTAGTACTAATAGATAAAACAAATAATAATGATTGTTAATAGGGAAAACGATAAATACATGTATCACGGGAACTTCATTGCAGTTTGCCAGTAAAATAGTTGTTTTTCTCTGTGAAAAAAATAAAAATTAAATAAAGATTAAGATATATTATAAAATTAACAAAATATTCGTACAAAAAAAAACGATTTCATTGAATAAAATAAATATTTCAAACACTTACACCAATTAGCCCAGCCCCAAAGTAAGCACTGTAGGCTAAGCATATAAGTTCATTACAACTGATTTTCATATTTTCATTTTGATTTATCTCTAAGAAGGTTATCAAAATAATGCTCACATTCCCAACGACGGTTGAGAAAAAATAACAATATTTATACAAAAATAATTTGTGGTGAAATTTCCCCAGACACATGGAATATTCTAGCTGTTTAATACGTATATTGTAGAATGTCTGAGCGGGATGACCTGCTTTTCAGACTCGGTTATCCACACGATTCATCTTGGATACGAGCGACAGCCAGAAGTAACATACTTCGATACAATAAATAAACTTTTAGTAGTTTTGTTGCAGTGGCTGGACTAAGTAAAAAAACGAGTGTGCGTAATGAAACGACAAACGACTGAAGAGAAACTTCTTTAGCTCCCTCTATAATTCTCTATGTGCGTGTGAGTGTTTGTATGTGTGTGTGTGTCTGTGTGTGTGTGTGTTTCACGAGTGTGACAAGTGACAGGTTGAAAGCTGTTACGAGCGTCATCTATCTATCAGCTTTTGGTAACATCTTGTTGTGGGTTGCTTATTGCGACAAATAAAATAATAATAATAAATTCTTCATTTATACTTTCACATAAGAAACATTTACAAATAAGAAACATTTAAAGTGCTTAATTACAATATTTCATTACTAAATGTGAAGGACAGGTGCTTGGTGCGTGTGTGTGTGTGTGTGTGTGTGTGTGTGTGTGTGTGTGTGTGTGTGTGTGTGTGTGTGTGTGTGTGTGTGTGTGTGTGTGTGTGTGTGTGTGTGTAGACTATATACATATATGTACATATAAATATTTCATTTACTAGCTATAAGAGAAAGGGAGAAAGAAAATGTGTGCGCGAATTAAATAATAAGAATGAGTTTTGATTGACTAAAAGAAAGGTTTATTTCTACAATTGGACAGCCTTACGCTATTACAATGAATTCAATCTTAACTAACTTTAGCATGGATATCTAATTCATGCTTAGGTGTCTATAACTATCTAGATCACTTATAAAGGGTATTGGGTTGGGGCTGATGGCCCTAACACGCGCACTGCTTTCTCTTATTTTTATCCCCCACTCATACTCATACACATCACTACATAGTATAAAACAAAGTCGCTTTCTCTGTCCCTATGTCCCTATGTCCTTTTGTATGCTTAAATCTTTGAAACTACGCAACGGATTTTGATGCGGTTTTTTTTAATAGATAGAGTGATTCAAGTGGAAGCTTTATATGTATAATACATGCATAATATAGTAGAGAAACACTGATAATTTTAGAGGTTTTTAATGTAAGGTCGTAAATAAACACATTTTTTGCGCTTACATTGCAAACGCTGGCTGAGCCCCACGAGATAGATCAAAATAATATACTACAGTATTGTACACCTTAAAAAGGTCTACAAAAAAGTCTGCTATGGTATATGTCTATCTCTTAAGGATAACCCACAATAACCAATTTTTATCCTATACTTTTTACGAGAAATAATAGATTATTTACGAAGCGATTTTAAGTAATATAACATTCATCCTTATCCAATTAAGTACCTTAAATACATTGTGCATACAGAACAATTTGGCCCTTTAACGCATATAATTTAAATGAATATTTTCGAAGATATTACAAATTTAAAATTCAGGGACATAGCGGTTCCGACGCTACCGGGCTTGGGGGCGCGTGCCTATTGTAATTGGGTATTAGAAGAATGTCATTGTGTATAATACAAGCCTGAGAACAAAAACTATAGTCTACACTACAGCTTTACACCGAAGCGAAGCGAGGGCGGGCCACTAGTAACGTATAATATGAAGTAGGCTACATATTGTAAGATTGGTGGGAAATATATTTTTTAAACTTAGACAAAACGAGATAGGTGCTATCAACGTTTAATATTTGATATACAACTATTGTTAAGAAATTACCTAACCAAACGACCTCCGTGGCCGAGTGGTTTGTACGCCGGGTTTCATGGTAACGCCGACTCGAGAGCTCCCGGGTTCGAATCCCGGTGGTTTTGAGATGTTTGTGTGATGAATAAGAGCATTTTTACTCCAGTCATGGGTGTTTAATATGTATTTCTATATTAATTTACTTATATTATGTATCAGTATATGTATTCTATCCGTTACCCTAGTATGCATTATATTCTTAACATGCATTCTATAGTTACATTTATAATCTACGTTCCTTAAAAGATACTAACAATGTAAGACGAGCCGACACAAACGTATCCACTTACTAAATGCTACTTGTTTGGAAACGACTCTGATTACAGAAACGGGGAAAACTCTTAACAGATAACACGGCTCGGGTCGCGCCCGAAACGAAACGGCACTCAGGAGGTCACACGAGAAAACGGATAGCAAACATCCTAATGTGAACGTATCTTTGACTCATATTGATACTGACTGTACAATAAATTACAAGAATGCTTAAAAGAAATATCCAATATCCAAAAATTTAAATTGAGAGTTAAGAAATTACTTGTGGGAAAAGCTTACTATACAGTTGACAAATATATGACGGATAAATTTTAAAATAATATTGTAATCCATTTGTATTTCTGTTTTGTTATTTTATTTAATTTTATTAAAATAACCTATCTCGTAATTTGACCTATAATTTAATTTGACGTTATCTTCATTTTGACATGTATTCTAATTTGACATTATGGTAAGGTTTTTGTATATATCCATTAATATTATTCTTACTTTCAAAATGTGACTTAGACATCTCGTTTATCAAATAATAATTTCAATTTAGATTAATATAAGTACTTAATTGACATTGTTAGAATAATGTAATTAATAGTGAACTAAATGAAATAACATTGCATGTCAACAAGACAGAATATGACTGAACATAACAATATGTATACTTGAACACAACACGATTACCTGTATTCGCAATAAAAATTATTTGAATTTGATTGCCCTCTTTGACAGTAGTTTCATCACCGAACTGTTAATGATACTTAATCTTTTATATAAAACTAGCAGCCCGCCCTCGCTTCGCTTCGGTGTAGAGCTGAAGTGTAGACTACAGTTTCTATTCTCAGGCTTGTACTATACACAATGACATTCATCTATGGTTCTTCTTATACCTGCATGCAAAGTCTCAGCCCGGTTTAAAATTGACAAAGTTTCATACATAGAATTCATCAAAATCCTTTCTTAGCGGATGCCTACGTTTTAACATCTACCTGCATGCCATATTTCAGCCCGATCCGTCCAGTGGTTTGGGCTGTGCGTTAATAGATCACTATGTCAGTCAGTCACCTCTGAGTTTTATATATTATATAGATTCTCGTGTCACAATGTTAGTTACCATACTCCTCCGCAACGGCCTGGCCGATTTTTATGAAATTTTATATGCATATTCCGTGGGTCTGAGAATCGGCTACTATCTATTTTTCGTATCCTTAAGTGATAATGGTTGTCCACCTGTAACGTAGTGTTCTGAAACCTACAATGCACCTTCGCGCCAAAATTCAAACTACATATTGGGTATTGTAACGTAGTGTTCTCATATGGGTTGGGAGGAATATTATACCCCTAAATTTTTTTTGCACATTTTTTTTATAATGGGGTATTAAAAAATACATACAACCCTAAATTTTCTCTTCTACCACCTGCCCCTATTTTTATGGCGGGACGAAGTTCGCTGGGTCAGCTAGTTAAGATTATAAGAGCGACAGTTTTCTAGCAGATTTTTTGTTAAATAACTTACACCTTACAGAAAATCATAGTAAGCTGACACTACCTTACGTAAGTACCTGGTGTGTAAGGTTCCAGGACTCCAAGGGGCCGGCCCGGGGACGTCCCAGTGAAGTGGCGCACGCTAAGGTGCGTCGATCCTGAGACGCCCCCATATGGGCGTAGGAGGGTACCGGGGGGTTTTAGTGGAGTAGGATCAGTGTGGCCTTCCGCACTGGTCCTGCTTGAGTAGGGTCGGCACTGTTTCCCGTGCCGGCGAGTCCCACACGTGCGCCTAGTCAGCGTCACGGTATGGTGCGTAACTGCATTTCCCCTCGCCACAAAAAAAAAAAAAAAAAAAAAGGACTCCTAGGGGCAGCGGATTTTCTGCTTGAATTGGAGCGCCCGTCTAAGTAGACCACAATAAAATAGCACTACATTTTGGTGGTAAACATGAGAAATCCCGTCAGTAATAGGGTATTTGACATTATTAAAAATAAAGTGCCAATTGTTAGCATCTGTATTTAGAATGAATATTGGCAGTTTTTCCAATTTATACAGAAAAAATATT
The DNA here is from genome assembly GCA_902850365.2 of Chilo suppressalis. Taxonomy (NCBI): domain Eukaryota; kingdom Metazoa; phylum Arthropoda; class Insecta; order Lepidoptera; family Crambidae; genus Chilo; species Chilo suppressalis. Next base: position 30,810,910 of record OU963898.1, on the reverse strand, counting down.
CATAATTTAACTAAAAACCCACGATAAAGATAATAGTTTTCTTGTCTATTGTCACGTGACCCAAAACGCTTTGGATTGGTAGAGCCTAAAATGACGTCACACGCAAGTAAACTTCCGGTTAAACATTTTAATGACAGTCGCGTGACGTCACACACCAGTGAGCCGCCATATTGTCCAGAGATACGTTTTCCGCGGCAACTTGAAAATAGAGTTTTCGAATTAGTTTTTTTACCGTAACACACAATATAATGATGAATATCCACTTTTATGGACTCTATAAACATTAGTGAATAAAGTGAGATCGTTTTCTAAAACTTATCAAATACCCTATTACGAGATTTCTGAAACTCGCTCCAACCACAGTCGTTGCATAACAGCGGCAATAATCAGAGAAACCGCCGCAATAAAATTAAAGTAATTATTCTTTTTTTTTTGTCGGAAGAGGAGGAACAACACAATTCGACGGCCGCTCGTTATATCTCCCGTCTGAAAACCGGGAGATTAACAGGGAGACGGTTTTTTTTACCGTATTAAGTTGATTGTTATCCGACCACTTTGTACCTCCATCTCAGAAGACTCTTCTGGGGCATGGAAAACGGAATCAAAGTTCTCAGATTTGTTATGCAGATAATAATGTGTTTCACATAGCGAAGATGATATGGTAATAATTCAGTATACAGTACCACAAATTTCCTAAAAAAAAACAAATCCTGAAATTAGTTTGAAATCGCGTGATTCCAACGCCACTAAAGTTTTAAAAATAAATTTAAAATATTTCGGTTTGACTTACTATATAAATCGTTTTTTTTTCAAGTTCAGGAAATTGGAATAGATCAAGAAAAGTGCAAATTCATAATACAATGGCAATAAATAAAGCATATACGGGAACCGTTAAATATAAATACATACACACACAAAAACACACACATGCGCGCGTGCGCACACACATACACACACACACACAAACACACACTCACACACAATTACTTTTTTATTTTATTTTTTATTATTATGTTTTTATTTGTTTCTTAAGCACTTCTCATATTAATAAAATTCATTAATTACATAAATAGTACAAAGGTGGCTCGCTCTGTTCATGTAGTTTTGGAAGTGGAGGCCTGGTGTCTTGTTGAACAGGTTTATCCTATTGCAAGCACCTGTCTTCACATTTAGTAATGAAATATTGTAATTAAGTATTTTATTGTAAATGTTTCTTATGTGAAGAAATAAATAAAGAATTTATTATTATTATTTTATTTGTCGCAATGAGCAACCCACAACGAGATGTTACCAAAAGCTGATAGACAGATGACGCTCGTAACAGCTTTCAACCTGTCACTTGTCAAACTCGTGAAACATCAATGTCAATGTCGCTGGTGAAAACATTCAGCCTGTCAGTTGTCAAACTGAAAATACTTCAGTGTCACTAGCTGCATTGCTTGTCTGTGATTGTCATTGTTAGGTCGGGGCGGGGGTGAAGTTCGAGAATGTCTATGTCGATACAGTAATTTCAGTTAGCGCGTGTTAGCTAATGTGTTCTCATGTAAGGCATCCGTGTCCATCCGATCAATCCTTGAATATTTGTGATATGTGAAGTTTCAAAATCATTAAAGAAGATATTGATTAGCTGCAGTGTTGCCAGGTCTCCAGATTTTACAGGAGATCTCCTGTTTTTCTGAAATTTCTCCTGTTCTACTGTTTTTCTACATGAATCTCCTGTTTTTTTTAGAATACGATTTTCTTTTTTAAATTGCATGTTGAGTTGCATTTTTCATCATTAATAATGTAGATAACCTTTATAATTATAAAATAAATGTAATTGTCTAAAGACAAAATAGCTTTGAGGGGCGGCAGTACATCTACAGTTTTTTTCTATAACGCCTCCCGATCTTTAAAAATCGGACCTGGCAACACTGATTAGCTGTTTTTGGTGTTATTTCGGGTCCCAACAAAATGCATTAAGAGGATGGTGTATCTGATGATCGCAATCCTATGGAATCGCCGCCATATCTCTTATCTATTAGACAAGTCCGTCCGTCCGTCCGTCTGTCTGTGGTGCTGTTTCAGCGGCCAAACCGTAAAGATAGATAAAGAGAATATTTAAGTTATAAGTTAAGAATAGTCTGATAAGATTACAAACCGGATTTGAGTAACGTAGCACTTCCGGTTTTCGAGAAATCACGAATTTCAAACGAAACCACACAAAATCTCCGAAGTTCTCAATTAATTAAATACATTTTTTTTTAAATCAGGTTTTGGTGAACATTTGGTTCACTGGTTTGCTAGTTTTTATATAATCACATAACTGTTTCATTTGTTAATCTCAAGAAAATATAATTCTACCATGGCAGCGTAGGTACCTTGCCTGAGTTGAAACTATAATAAAGCTAGCTTTGCTGAACTTTAACACGTAACAAGAGTTAACATTGTTTGCTGCACCTTCTATTAAAGAATAATTTGCAAGTTACGAGATTAAGAAAGTTAAGTTCCGAGGAGATCGATGAAGTTGAACAACTTTCGCAGTGGTCGGTCATTGGATGGGTGACCAAAAATTTACTATCTTGAGCACCTCCGTGCTTCGGAAGGCACGTTAAGCCGTTGGTCCCGGCTGCATCTGCAGTCTTTAGCACCCACCAACCCGCACTGGGCCCGCGTGGTGGGTCATGACCCGATCTCCCTAATCCATCCATAGGGAAGGCCTGTTCCCCAGCAGTGGGGACATTAATAGGCTGATGATGATGATGATGAAGTTCTGAAAAGAACATGACATTCGGTAATTTTTTTCTGCAGCACCCTAAGGTATTGCAATTAGTAGTGACATATTACCGTTGTATTGTTCGTTGTTGTCCGTTGTGATGATCGCTTTAGTACATGAAATAACGTTCGGAGTTTTAGAAAATGTGCCGAGTGCTGGTAAAGAGAGGTATAGCGGATTTTTCGCTCGAATATTGCAGCGCCCGTCTGGCCCATCTGACTTTAGAGGAAGTAACCGTACAGAAGATCACAGTAAAATAAGCCTGCCTTTTGGTGGTGCTGTGCTTCTGTCGGTGAGTAAAGCCAGAAACTTATTAATGTGTCGTGTCGTGTCGTGGCGCGCCAGAAGCACATCGGTTTCATACATTTACTATGTTTAGAGACATATTTACGTATCGTGTCGAGTCGACGCTTTAACCTCTCTAGCTCTCTCTAACCCATAATAAATGTATGAAACCAATGCGCCACGTCACGCCACGACACGTTAATATGTTTCTGGCTTAAGACTCCAGGAGACCACGGAGTAGAGAATTGGGACGGCGCTAGTGTTATATCTGGTATCGCAAGAGTCTATAGGCTATGAAATAAAATTAAATGAAAATAATCTTTATTGAAATGAAATGAAAAATTATTTACTCAGTCTAGGCTGTTACAAGCACTTGTGAAGGTCAAGAAGCTACGCCATCGGTTAGCAAAACTACGGCGGGAGACTTTGTACTGAGAAGAACCGGCAAGAAACTCAGCAAGGGCTGCTTTTTCTCGTTGTATTGACATATACAGAGTCCTTTTTTCTCTCTGTATTTTTATATTCAAGTTTGATATAAAAATAACAGTAACAGAACTCATAACTCACGAATCGTTGCACTTTATTTAACGTCACTGGTAGTAAGAATATAAAAAAAAATCATTTAAAATAAAAATCAAAACCAGATATTCATGAAAATTAATGAAAACTATGAAACTTCAAGATATAATTTTTCCATTAAACTTATCGTGAAAATTAATTTAAAACTAGTTTCCAAGTGTAACTTTTTTCATAACAAACTTTAAAATCTTCACTCTCCAAAACCATTCAGTAGGATAGAAAGAACTCTTTGTGCTAACTAGGGTAAACTTTTAATGTGTGCGAAATTTTATCCAAATCTCGTTTTTTTATTTCAGTGTAACTAAAACTGAGGAGCTCGATGGTAGAAGAATGATGAACAACAATTATGATCGTTGAAGTTGAACAACTTTCGCAGTGGTCGGTCATTGGATGGGTGACCAAAAATTTATTATGCTGAGCTCCTTCATGTTTCGAAGGCACGCTGAACCGTTGGTTCCGCATCTGTATAATGCGATCCAACTAAGAATAGGACCGACTGGGCGCCATATTTTGACGTCATTGCTGTCAATTCAAACCAAATAGGTAGAGTGAGCAAAAAAATGTTGCTATTTAATAAAACTTATTTACTAAGATTCAGCGAGACAAAACATCTGATTTTTTAATAAAATTAATTTACTAACGTTGAGAAAGAACACAACCGATTTTTAATAGTATTTCTTTATTAAGACTGTGCGAAAAAAAACATTATCAGAATCTAGTTCTTCAATTTCGCTCATCTCTGCATTACTGCCGGAGAAGTTATGAATAATCAGGCAGGTCACATACGAACATGCATCCTATATGAAAACGAAAGTTTTAAATCGAGTTTTTGAACTCAACATAAAGTGACATTTGGTTGACGATTTAGGTTATCAACAATTCATAGCCAAAGCTCAATAAATGAAAAATAAACAACTAATATTAATTATCAACATTTGTTATTGTTTGTTTAAAAATGTTTGGTTTTTATTGTAGAATCAGCCGAGTGCTAAAAAAGTGTTTCGAGATTTTTTTGCAAACCGTACTTTTCAAGCGACCTTTGACAGATGGAGGTTATTGGCTTTCCTATTCTTATTTGAATCACATTATAGTCGTTAGCACCTACCAATTCGCACTGGGCCCGCGTGATGGGTCATGGCGCAATCTATATATTCCATCCATAAGGTAGGCCTGTGCCCCAGCAGTGAGGACATTAATAGTGTATGACAAAATCACACTGTAAATATATTATTGATGATATTTTAGAGTTTAACGCTTTTACCTCTCCAACCACTAACCCAACACGCTTACTACTGCATTATTGAAATCACAAATTGTATAAATAAATAAATAAATATTTCCAACACTCACACCAATTAGCCTAGCCCCAAAGTAAACACTATAAGGCTTGTGTTATGGGATGCTAGGGTAACGGATAAAATACATAAACTGTACATATATAAGTATATTTACATAGAAAATAGATATTAAACACCCATGACTGGAGTACAAATGCTCGTATTCATCACACAAACATCTGCCCCCACCGGGATTCGACCCCCTCGAGTCGGCGACACCATGAAACCCGGCGTACAAACCACTCGGCCACGGAGGTCGTCAAAATAAGTATTAAATAAACATAATTATATCAAAATTTAACAATACTAAAAATTTTATTTTGTTTAAAATTTAATAGTGTTATATATACAGGAACAATGAACCTTAAACTAAAAACCTTAAAAAATATAATAGAATGACTAAAATATATTACTAAAAGGAGTCCCGTTAGGTAAGGTTCCTAAGATACTGGCAGCGTTCCCCCTTTGAATAGCTAGACTAATTCTTTGTCCGAGGTAGCTGCCCGCTCTTCGGTCTCCAGTGATGTCGACTAAGCTTTCTGATATTTCCTTAAAAAACCTCATAGCGCTAGGACCCCACGGACCAAGGGTCCGAATGGGACAAAATCATATTCGGAGCCTAGAGCCCTGTATTTGCATGCTTTTGCTTTTTCAGCCGCTTCACAAGCCGCACCAGCTCTGTTGTTGGTTCCATGAAGACGGGAAGGGGCCAGCGTGTCTGAACAGGTTGCAGCCCATACCAGTACTCGGCCCAGAATTTCGACGTGGTCTGTGAGGGCCACGGTAGCATAATTGGTCAGTGCATTCGCCCGGATTGCGAAGGGTGCGGGTTCGAGTCCCGTCTGCTGCCTGGTCCGCGTGGAATTTTTTCTAGCTATATTTTCTTTAGATTTAAACATGAAGCAGTTACATGCTTAAAAAAAAAATATAACTGAATTAAAATTTGTTTCAAACTTTAAGTAAACATAAATCAAAGGTAGAAAGAACGGTAAACACCATTATACCGAGAGAACATATAAATCCCAATTACGATATCAAAAGAGCAAACCAAGATGAACGAATAATTTTGTGAATCATTCGAAAGAGGAAGAAAATAAATTCTTAGTGGCCTACTTTCGGTCCAAAATTTTTTAACGAACCCTAGCTACGGTTCGCGAGCGCGATCCCGTGCTCAGAATATTAAGTGGTTATATTTCAAACAAAACACATAGTACGTACTATGTTTTGAAGAAGATGAAACGAAAACAGCAGAATCTGCAAAATAAACTTTCTCCTTGAAATCGTTCGGAATTTGTGCTTTGGGGCTTGGTCACGTATACGGCGATTGGCAGAGTAAGATTAAGCGGATCGGATTATTTCAGTCAAAATTAATATTATATTTCTTAAGAAAAGTTTACTAGAAAAAAATCCACGCGGACCAGGCAGCGGACGGGACTCGAACCCGCACCCTTCGCAATCCGGTTCGCAATCGCAAAAATTTCGACGCGGCCAATAGGGCCGTAGTAGTATAATGGTCAGTGCATTCGCCCGGATTGCGAAGGGTGCGGGTTGGAGCCCCGTCCGCTGCCTGGTCCGCGTGGATTTTTTTCTAGTAAACTTTTCTTTAGATTTAAACATCTATCAGTTAAATGCTTAAAAAAAATATAATAAAAACATAATTATATTTCTTTCTAAACTTAAGGTAAAGAAGGTCAAGCTACACAGTTATTAAGTTTGTATTATTTAAATGTTTCAAAAATTATTATACCTACTAAATTATATTTTCTTTCTAAAAAAATATTTAGGTAGAACAGGTTTATCTTTTAGCAGATCTTATCCCATCCTTTAAAAAAACAAATTTAGTGTAGTAAAAAGTAGTTTAAATGCAGCTATCCTTTAAGTTATATATATTAAGAAAACATGCAATACTATCTATGCCTTTATTAAGTAAAAACTATTCCTGTACATATTTTTTTAAATAGACTTTTTTACATTATTTCTGTGTTGACTGTGTATTTAGTGAAACACCTGTTAACGGTAAGATATTATTAGCGTTTCAGATCCTTACCAGGCTCTAATGCATATGTCATCATCATCATCATCAGCCTATTAATATCCCCACTGCTGGGGCACAGGCCTTCCCTATGTATTGGAATAGGGAGATTGGGCCATGACCCACCACGCGGGCCCAGTGTGGATTGGTGGGTGCTAACGACTGCAAATGCAGCCGGGACCAACGGCTTAACGTACCTTCCGAAGCACGGAGGAGCTCGAGATAGTAAATTTTTGGTCACCCATCCAATGACCGACCACTGCGAAAGTTGCTTAACTTCAACGATCGCAGCCGAACGTGCTAGCCACCTGCGCCATCGAGCTCCTCATATGCATATGTAATTACATGTATTTAAAATACAATGTATGTATATCAATAACAACCCTCAATGCACTTCTCAATACTCTGCACGTTAAAGAGGTTTGAAACGATAACATTTCTTGTAATTATATTTTTTATTTTTTATAAGCATGTAACTGCTCGATCTTACTCATGCTTAAAAATTAAAATGGAAGTGGGCTGGGCACGTAGCCAGATTTAAAGACCAGCGGTGGACCATAACAGTTACCAAGTGGAAAGGCCCTCAGGGCAAACAACGCAAGGGAAGACCGCACGCACGTTGGGCCGATGACATAAAACAGATGACTGACCCACAATGGCAGAGTATAGCTCAAGATAGAGAAAAGTGGCTATCTTTGGAAAAGGCCTTTACCTGAGAAGGGTTCCTTATGGTTATTCATTAGTAATTAAGTAACTTTTGTCTTAATATATTAGTTAATAAATTTTAGAAAAGCAATATTAGACAGTAAATAAGATAGATATTAAGTAATTTAGAAAGATAATGTATTTTTTTTTGTCAAATTGTACCAAGGAAAAAAAAGTTTATTTATCTAATAACTGCTCGATGTTTAAATCTAAAGAACCCGGCCAACCAGGCCCGTCCCGTCTGCTGCCTGGTCGGCGTGGATTTTTTCTAGTAATATTTTATTTAGATTTAAACATTTCTTATGTCGAATCAAAACCTGAATACAACATAATTTTACTCGTATCATTTTGCTTGTATTTTCCGCTCCTTTCAACGAACGTAGTCGATCGCTCACCGCTGTAGTCACGGCCATACCTCTCACTTGCAGAGTTGGTGGAACGCTCTATCGAGTTAGCTCACTTCGATGCTCCCAATGAAGCTATTGTGACGAGTCCTGATGCTTAATTCGACGGAAGCTAATAGTTGCGAATACGTAATTTACAGAATCGCAAAAAATTGGGAAAGCGCTTATAGGCGAGGAGGCACCAATCCTGAAAGCTCCGTGATCACGGATTCTAATATTTTTAATAAAAAATAAAAGTTAACGTTTACACGAACATGATTTGCTTGGTCGGCGTGGATTTGATTGGCCGGAGGAAATAATTTAATTAAATTATTTATTATTAAATTTTTATATTTTTTTTGGCATCACGGATTTTGATCAGTCTTATATAGAATTTTGTGTGAAATATTATGTTCAACAAGAAGTAATCCGGCCGACCAATGATTTTAGCCGGAAAGGTCACGCATACCTATTTGAATGGTGTGATAAGGGATAAAATTTATCCATTATCACGGAAACCTTTTTTTGTTTTTTTATTTCACACTCAAATTCAAACTCATTTATTCAGTCTAGGCGGTTACAAGCTCTTGTGAAAGTCAAACGCTACGCCATCGGTTCGTAAATCTACGGCGGGAGACCTTGTACTGAGAAGAACCGGCAAGAAACTCAGCAAGGGCTATTTTTTTCTCCCTGTTTTGTTTCATACAGTGTCGTCAATTGAAAGATGACATCAAAAATTGAATACATGTGTTGATGTCAACTTCCATCACATTAATATTATTAATTAACAAAAGTTGAGTATAGCTAGGTACTATTTTTAAATTTAGAAGTGGCGATTAAACAATTTCAACCAAATTAGCAAAGTAAAACGACTTAGTCTATTATATTAAGCCCAAGGTGACTTATGATTTATGAAATCTTTAACAGTATAGTAACCTTTCTTAAGAAGACATGTTTTTATACACACTTTAAACTTTTGATTATGTTAACTAAAAGTGACTGAAACATTGCGTAAAAAATATTGATACTACCATATTATACCTACGTATCTACCTTACTTTTAGTATTAGCAAAAATGAGCGTATATTTTATATAATTAATAACTTTGATGGGTGGCCATGATTAGTTGCCGTTAGGAGGACTGACGTCTCTTTTGCCCGCTTTTTCATATAAAAAGTTCTGGACCATTTTCCTATTGAACACAATACTGTATTTATATACACGCGTAACTTTAGTTGGAAACTGTACAGCGGTGTAATAAAGTTGCAGTTGTAATGGACAAACATTTACATTGTATTGGCGAAGTTGCCGCTGACATCAATAGCTGTATTTCAGAACCACAATATGAATGTGTCAACCCGAGCGAACAAATCGCTACTGGGTCAACTGATTTCCAAACATAGATGTTTCAAACATCATTAATTTGAGTTGTCGTAATAGCTCTAACTTATTTGAAAGACAAACATTTTAAGCAAGACGCCGAATGTTTACCAGCCGCCGGCGGCTTTTCAAAAACCATCACTCAAGTAATACAAAAACATTTTAATTGCACCAGGCGAAAAGTCCAAACTTTAATGTTTAAAATCGTAACGGAATCATTTATTTGCTTAATCAAAACCCGATCGTATTAATTACGGGAAGTACGGGACGAGAGTTCGAGACGCCCAAGAAATTATTGCGGAACTTTCCCCCGATATAAACGTTATTTAATTTCGTGTATAACTCAGTTTTATAAATTGAGAAAGTTGAGCGCTCCCGGCAAGGTCGCGTCGCCCGTTCCGTTGGGTCATTTGGGCACTAATTAAGATGGTGCTGATTCTGATTATGAACAGTGGAAACTGCCTAATAATGATCGATGTGAGCCGGGGAACTTTGCGAAATTGTGTTGTCGACTGCCGCGTCGCTATTCTCTCAGCCGACATCCACTGTATCAACGTTGCAGCATCTGTGACAGAAGTTAAGTTCTGTCCGATATTTGCGTTAAGATATCTGCTTCCAAATGCGATATCGTAACTGACTTTTGAATCTGAATTATTGTGTGACGGCCTGGCTGCGGAGATGCGGGTGCCACGAACGGCGAAGCGGCGAGCGGGGGTGATAATTCGAGATTCTCTCGAAAACCATTTCACTGATATTCAATACATTTTATTTTAGTCATTAGATGCCTCGCTATTCGAATATATTAGCTATGGGGAATGTCCACTGGCCAGGCTGAAAGGTGTTTATTTAGCTACAAGCGAACCGCACTCTTCTTAGAAAACTAATCATAAAAATGAAAAATGTATACTGTATGACAGGCCCCACAGATACACTGTTCAATAACTCGGTGATATATCAATGAGTTATTAAACAGCAGGCCAATTATACTCGCTAATTGTGACATTGTTTTGATGTCAATTTCACATTTCGTATTATGCTCTCCAAAAAATGCGATATCAAAATGACATCAACTAGACATCAACTTATGTGTATTATGATCAACTCTTTAAAATGATATCAACTTGATATCATCTTAAATGTGTATTACGTTCAACTTTTTGACTTAAAACAGTCAGTTATCGCACAAACGTCAAAAAGGTGATACAGATTATGATATTGAAGTGACATTGGAATTTTTCATAATACCATTTTGAAACAATGTCAACTTGGCATCAACATCATATTGACATCACGTTAGGATTATATCACTACCCGATGTGTATTCGTATAACTCTAAGAACGCTTTATAAAGTGCTATTAGATTTATTAGACGAAAGAACCAATTACACAAAAGCCAAGCGGTCTTCAACGATGCAACGCAGCGCAATGTTGATTTTGTCACTCTTACCATCGCGTCGTCGAGCCAAAGGTTGAGTTCGATTCGAGAGTAGTACGACCCATTCCATTAGTTGATCATTCCGCTACTGTTGTTGTTTTGCATAAATGCATGACTTACTACGGAACTTTCGGATCGATAACATGTGTCGAGTAATGCTCAACTTGCGTATAATGTTGGCACTTCCTTCCTAATCAGTTTTGTGGATTGGTATTATGTGCCTATTTGCGTAAGATACATAATCTCTGATCTAATCGGGGCAAATGTTTGTGTGATGAATACGAGCATTAGTACTCCAATCATGGTCATTCATATACATATAATTATATGTACAATATTATATATATTTCTAAGCTTTGCGTTTTTATTTCTAACGTTATTTTTTTTTAAGTTTCAACAATACTTAGTTAAGTTACTATGGTTTATAAAAAAAGAAAGTAAAAAAAAGCCGAACGAATAATTTTATAGTGATGTGATAAAAGTTAAACTTTAAAAAAACACCTCTAAGCATGAGATTTTACTTATAAGTAACAAATTACACAACTCATCAACCAGAAGTAAAATACATCATTAAGATGACTAAGATGTTTGAGCGTAGCAAGGAAAACAAAAAGAACTAGGTATAAATTGAAAGCTACAAAGTATCTGCAACTGCCTTTTTTACAAGTCAAAATATCTTTATACAAATTGGATGCACAATACAACTCTTTTGAATCGTCCATATTTTTTCCCCTACCACCAGTTAAGGACATTTTTTAGCTGTGAAGAAAAAAAGGCGAAAAAAACTTCACAGCGTTAAATAATGTGATTATATAACAAATCATTTCATCTTCATCACAATTATAGAAAAAGCCTACCGGCACGTTTGGAACAGTTTAAACACAAGCATTTTTGTCTGAAATGTAATCAGACTCTTAATAATATTATAGCTATTAACGGGATTGTTACCATGAACCTTGTTTTTTATGAGTGTCCGATATTTCGGCACTGTTGCAAGCGCCATGATTACGGAGTAACTGAAGTAATTGCGGGTAGATGTTATTGGGTTTGAATTGTCAAGTGTCTGGAATCCAGTGGTTCGTATGTGCAAAAACCGCAAAAATCAAAAAAAATGTCGTTCCACGATCTGATACTGTGAGTATTGTGTGTCGCGAACAGGTGCGAGTAAATAGTGAGAATGTGACCAATGGTAGGGGTATCGAGCGCAGTAAAAGACGACGTCAGAGGGTAGACCGATATGTTTGCCAATAACATCTACCCGCAATTACTTCAGTTACTCCGTGATCATGGTGCCGAAATATCGGACACTCATAAACAACAAGGTACATGGTAACAATCCCGTTAATTTCTATAACTAGCGACCCACCCTCGCTTCGCTTCGGTGTAGAGCTGAAGTGTAGACTACAGTTTTTGTTCTCAGGCTTGTATTATACACAATAAAATTCATCTATGATTCTTCTTATACCTGCATGCAAAGTCTCAGCCCGATCGGTTTAAAATTGTCAAAGTTTCATACAAACTTTCATTCCCTATTTTATCGCCTTGGGGGTAGAATTGATCAAAATCCTTTCTTAGCGGTCGCCTACGTCGTAACATCAACCTGCATGCCAAATTTCAGCCCGATCCGTCCAGTGGTTTGGGCTGTGCGTTGATAGATCACTATGTCAGTCAGTCACCTTTGAGTTTTATACATATAGATGTTAGTAACAATAAAAGTTTAAAATAATATACTCTTAATAATAGGCTACATCAGCTTTGATCCGAAACATAATTGTACAACGATCTTAAAACAAGTAGGTCCTTAGTAATTCAGCTTTAGCCTTCGGAATACCATTGCTAAATCGAAAAGGAAATTGATATCTAAGCTTTAACAAGAGCTTAAGCTTGTATTAAATCTTCAACTTGCAGGAAATTACACAATTCTTTTGCGACGATCGGTTAAGTATGATGGCGACATATTCATGAGCTATTAAGCGATCAGCAACTTTTGATTCGTGCTGTCCTCACTTTCGTCTTGTCTATTGAAAAAAATAATAATGATATTATTAAATTTTATTGCGTTTCAGAAAAAAGGTATTACTTTCAATCTTTTGCGTACAAATGCCGATGTTCTCATTTATATAGGTATATACAGTCGAAACCGGATATAACGACATTGAAAGGACCATATAACTTCGGACGTTATGTCCGATGCAAAACTAGTCATATTATTGTCATAATGCATGTATGTAGTATGGTTATAGATGGTGAATATAAGCTTGTTTTCAAATAAAATATTGAAAAAATAAGTAATTAATTTACTATGAAAAAAAATAAGTACCTACAGTATATTTTGTTTTGCTGCAACAAGTAAAACGCTTGGTCGTTATAACCGATGAATATCGATATGAACTTCATCAATATTCATTGGTTATAAGTTGTTTTAAGCGGTATTCCCTATATACGGTGTTATTATAGGCGGATTGTTTCCTTAAGGATTTGTATAGGGTTTCGGTCGGGGCCTTGCCAATTGGTCGTAATAACCGACACGTCGTTATAAACGATGTCGTTATAGGTTTCGACTGTATATATATACACAGACCTAAACATTTCAAATGATAATGCACAGTCGTAGTAATGTATCATGTAATAACAGAAAAAGTTTTATGATGAACTTCAAGACATAATTAGCAGATATAGGTTGGTATGAAGGCGCAAAAAAAAAATATTCTCTATGTGAAAATTTGAACTATTAATACGGTTTGTGGGACCGCTTACAGACAGACAGACGGAATGGTGAAGCTTGCTATAATGCGATTCAACTAAGAATAGGACCGACTGGACGACATATTGTGATGTCATAGCTGTCAATTCAAACCAAATAGGTAGAGTGAGCAAAAAAAAAGTTTTTATTTAATAAAACTTATTTACTAAGATTAAGTGAGAAAAAGCATCAGATTTTTTTTAATAACATTTATTTACTTAGATTGAGAAAACAAAAACCACCGATTTTTTAATAATATTTATTTATGAAGACTGTGTGAAAAAACATTAACCCGGCGTCAGCACAGTCAAAATATGCATCAACGACAGTAGGGTTGGGTCGAGAGGACCCGTATAAGAAAACGCCATAATTACAAAAGTTAAAATAAATTTGGTTTGTGGTTGTACTATCTGTATAAAACGATTATCGTTAAAGTTTTGAGTAGAAAAAAACACAACATGATACGAAACTATCTTTTTAATGTCATTTTCATAAAAGTGTCACAAAATATTAACAAAATGGACTACCTCTGTCTTAAAGTAATAAAATTTTAATAAAACAAACTTTTTTCTATAACATAAACTAATTTGTTACATGTTAATCAAATCTTTAGTAAACTAATAATATTGTACTATTTGTATCAGTCTCATACGTCAGTCATAGTATCCTTATCATCTGCGCAATCTCGGCAGTACAACATTGCATTCTCACTGCAGATGTATTTGCATATATAGCTCCGAAAAGTATTAGTTTTCTATCTTTTTTGGCAGAACAGTCTTGGCATCTCTTTCTTACATTAAGTATCTTCACAGGTGGCTCCTCATCAGGTACCTACTCATAAAAACTCTCTTATTCTTTTGCGCATAAGTCTTGGCAACTGAATGACATCTTTACGATTGCGCAAATGCTCACGAACCAGTATAAGGCTTAAGTTTCTTTAGAAATTGGCGTTATGTAATATGTACGCATTTATTTCAGACATATTTGCCAAAAATAACAAAATAAACAATATAAAACAACAATAAAACATTTTTTTAAACGGCGCAAAATTACGACACGAATAGTATGGTTGGGTCATATTGACCTTTTTCGTGTTTGGCCGTGTCTATCACTCGCTGCGGCCGCAACACGACTGATTGGCGAATCCCACGTGGAGGGGGGACCATTAGCTCCAGCTACTCAGAAGTTTGGCAAAGTCGCACAAACATTTTAAGAAACACGCTCATTTGAAAACTGCTCGGGTCAAATAGACCCAACTGTGCGAACGCCGGGTTAATCAGAATCTAGCTCTTCTATTCCGCTCATCTCTGAATTACCGCCGGAGTAGTTATGAATAATCATGCACTATTACTAGGTCACATACGAACATGCATCCTTTATGAAAACAAAAGTTTGAAATCGAGTTTCTGAACGCAACTTAAAGTGAAATTTGGTTGACGATTTAGGTTATCAACCATTCATGGCCAAAGCTCAATAAGTGAAAAAAAAAATATCAACCGATATTAATTATCAATATTTGTTATTTTTTGTTTACAAATGTTTGGTTTTTATTCTTTAATTAGCGGAGTGCTAAAAAAGAGTTCCAAGATTTTATTTGCAAACTGTACTTTTCAAGCGACATTTGACAGATAGAGGTCATTGGCTTTCCTATTCTTATTTGAATCGCATTATAGGTATATCGATATAACTAGTATCTTATTTTTTTCTAGTAAACTTTTCTTTAGATTTAAACATCTAGCAGTTAAATGCTTAAAAAATAAATAAAATCATAACTATAATTGCTTTTCTTCTTTCAAATGTTTAATACTTGAAAAGTATTCATTTTACATTGTGGGTTACCTACAATGCGAAGAGATGGCGCTGCCTTGCAGCTTAAGACTAGGAAAATTTCGACGCGGCGAATAGGGCCGTGGTAGCATAATGGTCAGTGCCTTCGCCCGGATAGCGAAGGATGCGGGTTCGAGTCCCGTCCGCTGCCTGGTCCGCGTGGATTTTTTTCTATTAAACTTTTCTTTAGATTTAAACATCTAGCAGTTAAATGCTTAAAAAAAAATCATAGTATCTTACCGTTGGTTACCATTAAGTATGGAACCCCAAAATATATAACACTGCGTATGCAAATTCCTTTCACTTAGTAAAGCACACGCGCAAAGTAATAGCACAGATAAGTAGTCCCTGACTTAGCACATTTACTGACTCGATAATGCCCCAAAGCGATGTCCTCGCAGCATCCAATAAAACTTGACCTGTAGCGGAAACAATGTCCTTAGCAAAATGCTCAACCTAAGCGAAGTCCAGGGGGCGGCGAGAGCTCAAGCTAAACTGGTCGTACTAAAGAGATCGTTCGAAATATGGGGTAGCATTTGTCAAAGTCTTCCTTGCACTGATTGTATGTAACATATGTAACTACGTGACTGCATAGTTAATATTCTACAATTAAGTTATTCTAAAAAATCATTTTTGGTTTTAACTTTGTTTCAGTGAGGTAGTTTTTGAAAAAAGAGGGAACATATTTGTAGCATACTTTGATAAATTGAAGCTACTTATAAATAAATGTTGTTAATTGAAATTCAATTATAACTGTATTTTTTGTTAAAGCTAAGTGTATATGCATTAAAACCCATATCTACTCGTACCTCAGGTACAATAGGGATGATGACTAATTTTTTTTCTTCGTTTGTCAGGTAGATTATCAAAAAGTATTGGACACGCATTTTTTATTTTTCCACATAATATAAACATTGCAGAGATATATTGATTTGAAAAGTCGCATGACGTCACGTTTTGGTACAATTTTTACTTAAAAGTGACGTCACGAGCCCCTACTCCCAAACTTTGACGCGCTATAACTTTGTCATTTTTTGGTTGACTGCCCAAAGAAAAAATACGTGTCCATTATTTTTTGATCATCTAACTGACGGACTAAATAGAATTTCGTTTACTGTACCCCGTCATCACCCCTATTCTTTCATTTGGCAATTGGCGCTTATAAAATCTGTAAAATTGAACCTATAGTTCGAAGCGTGATCAGGTCATAAAAAGTTATTTATTTAAAATAAAACAAAGCGTCAACGGTTTAAATGCGTTAATTTATTTCGTCAAAATTCTTACAACGTCAAGTAACAATTAAATTAACGCATTTAAAACGTTGAAGCTGTGTTTTATTTAATGAGTGGTGTGCGTGAAAACCATAGAAACAAACATTTTATATTTTATTTAAAAGGAATTACATCTGGAGTAGACTAGAAAAGTCGTATCATCATCATCATCAGCCTATTAATGTCCCCACTGCTGAGGCACAGGCCTTCCCTATGGATGGAATATTGATATTGGGCCATGACCCACCGCGCGGGCCCAGTGCGGTATTGGTGGGTACTAACGACTGCAGATGCAGCCGGGACCAACAGCTTAACGTGCCTTCCGAAGCACGGAGCAGCTCGAGATAGTAAATTTTTGGTCACCCATCCAATGACCGACCACTGCGAAAGTTGCTTAACTTCAACGATCGCAGCTCGAGCTCCAAAAGTTGAATCAATCAATCATCTCCATACAAATTGGTGACGTTTTTCATGAGAGCACCAGAAAGCATACGCTTCAATTCTTCTTCAAACAAAGCGTCAATCAAGCATTTATACTCAATATAGATAATATTACAATACCCTAAAAGGAGTGCGTAGATTAATTATTTTCTTCACTTGTCTTGAGGTCTTCGTCACGGCGCTAGGGCTCAGTTTTTAAAGACTAAAAGACGCAAAAATCGTAATCAAATCATAAAGAAAGAAGGAAAAACATTTATTGACGACATACATTAACAATTACAATAAATACACAACAAACAAAACAAAAGGTACATCGTCAACTGGGCCCCACCTCAGCATAATGTTGCAACGGCAAAAATGGATTGCCGCTGCAACGCTGATATTCTGGAGGGACCTAATTTGGACATTAACGGACGTAAAATAATATTTACTACCTATAATAATAAATGCCCACAGGGCAGCTTTATGGTGAACTGTTGGTGAACGGCGAAACCTAGGGTAGTCAGAGTGCTCCCGAGAACCGATCAATACCAGATAACCGGAGTGGAACAGGGTCTGCAGGATCTTACCCCTGGCTTACCTTAATGGGCTTTTCAGGGTGGAGTCGCAAGAGCTATATGCTCGCAGGGTGGATGTGAAATATGCGTAAGACGCGAGTTGGCACGCTGTCCCTATGGCAGCGGGTAGAAAGTGGTTTACAACTTCACACCCCGTAGCCAAGAACGACCATGTTGCTTCCTTGCAATTGCGGTACTTTTTTTTATATAGATAGGTCCGACAAATGAGTCCACCCCACCTGATAGTAAAGAAAGTCATAGATAGTATAAAAAAAGCACTTATTAAAAAAGCTTATTACAAAGTGTCTGATTATATTACAGACAAAAGTGCTTGGGTTTGAACTGTTCCAGTCATTCCAACAGGTTTTCTATAAAATAAATCATGATTGTATTGACGTTGTAACAACAATGATTTGTAAATGTTGTTACATTATGCTTTTTAATGTTGTGGAGTTTTATTCGCTCGTTTTTCTCTGCAGCTAAAAAATATGTCCAATAACGAGTGGTAGGGAAAAAAAATGTTTGGACGATTCAAAAGTGTTGTACTATACATCCAATTTGAATAAAGATATATTGATTTCTGATTTCTGATTTCCTGATGTTAAGTTTAAGGTGAGGTCTAGACGCAAAGATAGCTGATACAGCAGTTCCACCTGCCACACCAGCCATCCTCACCCTGCCGGCCCGCATGTTGCTTCTTCGCGCCTCTTTTAAAGGATCCCAGGTTATAAGAGGGAGGGAACACGTGAGCGGGCAGAGCATTCCATTTACGGATAGTACGACAAAGAAATGAGTCACCAAATTTCTTTGTATCAGATTGCGGGAGCTCAGTAGTCTAAAGTTAGTCCCCACCTGCCATCCATTTATTAGTTTGTGGACTTTGATATAGGCAGGTGCCCCGTTAAACTCCTGCCTTAGTCAAGATTTCAACCTACCCACTTCCAGCATGAATATTAAAAGATCTTCCTTTATTGGATACAATTCCAGGCAGATAATTTGTGGTCTCTACTTTTCTCAGGAAAACTGTGGATTTCTATGGCAGCTAACTACCCCAACCCATTATACTCTTATCACACCAAGTGAAATCAAGGAAAATTAAATATACAGTATACAGATTGCAGCACCAAAACGGGTCACCATATCTACACGCAAATGTACATCAAAAAGTTCATTTACATTTTAACCATCTCTAAGATTACCAACATAAAGTTGACTATACTTTAGCCGATGTCACTCCGTATTTGCTGTGGGTAGTACCGTATCAATAATGCATTGAGTTCAGCTATGAACTGAACAATGATGAGAGAACAAGGTCAGCTCTTTATCCGGCCCGAGTGTCCGTAGAACTAATTAAAAGTTCCCGTTGACGTATAATAGCTTTTGTTTTTGCGCTCATGAATTCATAACTAGAAATAACAGTATGTAATTACTGTTGCAGCCCGCCAGCACTGGGTTTTAGTGCTGCAAAGTGCTTTTTAGGATTACGTAAGCAAAATGGTGGCAGGGGTGGGTTTAATATGTGGAGGTTTTTGATTGGCTTTTAGATATTGTTTTTTGTTTATTCAATAAGTGATTGATAGCTGTAAACCTTCCTAAAATAAAATAAATAAATAAAAAATAAATAAACTTTAATTAATATTTGTCCAATGCTTTTGCCTAATATACGAACAGAGTTCAGGGACATCTTTTAAACGAAAATAAGTAGACACCTGATGGATATGGATTTTTTTTTCATTAATAGGTCCCGACTGTTAAAGTAGCTTTGTTCCTTACATAACAGAATTATTAGACTACTGGACTTGTTTTTTTTTTGCTTTTCAGTTTTTATTTGAAGCAATAATTAAGCAGTCGGGTTTTTAGATTTTTTAATTTATCATTTATATTTCACACTTTTTAGTTAGGATTATAAGATGGTATATACCGCAGTCTTGTCACTTCAGTAAGAGGTGTAATATCACGGAGATTATTAGCTACCTTGCGGTGGTCTAAACGATTGATTTATTAAGACATATAGAGACTTTACCACCAGGGTCAAGGCTACAGATGGGCCTCAATTTTGAAACTAAATATAATTTTAAATTAATACTTGTAAAAGTATTCATTTGACATTGTGGGTTTACCTATAATGCGAAGAGATGGCGCTCCTTTGCAGCTTAAGAATAGCTAGAAAGAATTTCGACGCGGTCCGTGAGGGCCGCGGTAGCATAATTGGTCAGTGCATTCGCCCGGATTGCGAAGGGTGCGGGTTCGAGTCCCGTCTGCTGCCTGGTCCGCGTGGAATTTTTTCTAGTTATATTTTCTTTAGATTTAAACATCAAGCAGTTACATGCTTTAAAAATAATATAAATTATAAATATAATTTCTCAAACTACTGAATCGATTTCGAAAATTCATTCACCATAAGGAAGCTATATTATTTATTAGTATATTTACAAGCATTAATCCCAATATTGTTGATTAATCTGCTCGATTTATAAATCTTAGAGAATTTTTGCTTCGAAAATAATCCACTCTTTCAACTTCTCCGAGAGGAAATTTTTCTAGTAAATTTTTTCTTTAACTAATTATCGACAATTGCGTAAGTTTATTAACTTCCACTGAGGAGCTCGATGGTGCAGGTGGCTAGCGCGTTCGGCTGCGATCGTTGAAGTTAAGCAACTTTCGCAGTGGTCGGTCATTGGATGGGTGACCAAAAATTTACTATTTTGAGCTCCTCCGTGCTTCGGAAGGCACGTTAAGCCGTTGGTCCCGGCTGCATTTGCAGTCGTTAGCACCCACCAATCCGCACTGGGCCCGCGTGGTGGGTCATGGCCCAATCTCCCTATTCCATCCATAGGGAAGGCCTGTGCCCCAGCAGTGGGGACATTAATAGGCTGATGATGATGATTAACTTCCATGATCGCAGGTCAAACGAGCTAATCACATGCACAATCGAGCCCCTCATAGAGTTTCGTATATTAGTATTAAAAGGATATGGCTAAGAAACTGCCCTTAACGTGTATAAATATTTAGCACTAGCACCAGTAACTTTACAATATTTTTTTATTAATTATTACTTGTTTAATATTCTCATACAACTTTCGTGAAATAATCAAAAATTAAAAAGTATAAAAATTGACTTCATGTTTGTTTAAAAAGCAAAATGTTCCGTTTCACAAAATAAATGAACGATAAATCTACACAAAAAATATTTGTGTAAGTATATCGAAATAAACAATATTATTTCTAAACTCCTTCAAACTATGACCTATTTAGACCTAATTTTTATTATAACAAATCACTGAAGGCCTAAAATAATACATTTTATTGTTCTGATCAGGCTTGAGACAAGGCTGTATGATAATTAATCCTTTAATTTTTGCAAATGAACAAAATAAAACTTGACAGATTTGCTGTCAGGCCGACGATAACAAATTATTTGTATTTATTTTTGCTATAAAAAACTATTTGTGTACTCGGTTATTTAACGGTTTCTACCGAGCAGTCTTTCTCGTGTCTCTCTCACTACCTACTGGACATTGGCGAAATTTCTGTGCAAAACGGAGAACGCCACAGAAAGAAGAAAAAAAAAAACTATTTGTGAAGAGTTAATCAGAGAAATGGGAAGAAAGAGGCTCAGCTTTCCATTATAATATGTAATTGAGTTGCAAGCTGAAATTTTTGTCACGCAAAGTGTTAACTATTAAAAACACGTACACGAAATCTTTTTAGGCGGAAACGAATAGAACTCGAAAAAAAAATTATTGAAAATTAATATTTTTGTAGGTTATGAGTCAATTTTGACAGCAATTTTGATCAGTGCTGCCATTTTTTTATGCAAAAATAACATGTTTCTCGTTGTCTATGGTAAATATAAGTTTATTATGTTGGTACTATTGTCAAAATGTGACAATTTACCGCCATTAATGAGATCTGTCAGTCAGTGTTTGTGTTCGTCGCAGTTGAGAGCTTTTTCGTACTCTTGTTGATATTAACGTCGTTTGACTACCATGGCATCCTCAAAGCCTTCGACCTCGAGTTCTGCTGGCCCTTCGCCTGAAGAGTCGAGTGTAGTGCGAGTTTTGGACTCTAATGAGCCGCTTGTGTGGTGATACTTCACACTAGGTTAGGTTAGGTTAGTGTTGTGACCTTAACGCGCGAGCCGAGCGAGCGAAGCGAGCGTGCCGCGGCAGCGGCCGGCGAAGCGCCAGAAAGAAAAATTCGTTAATAGAGACTTTTTCTACAAAAAAATCAAATATCATCTCTAGGCCCTGGAAGTACAGTTTTACCTTTAAAACCCCTCTAATTTTTTATAATTATCATTTCTGTAAAAAAACGCCGGGAGGGGGGAGGGGGATTTACCCTTCCCTCTGAGGGGTCTTCCCTAATACCTATCCCCCTGAAATTCCACTACATTTGACAGATTTAATGAATTTTTAGGTTAGGTAAAAAAAAAAAAACTGCATTTCCGCCAAAAATCTTTTATGGCGGGGGGGTCGGGGGGAGCCCCCCCTCCACCCCCCCTACAAATTACCCCGAAATTCAATTACATATAATGGAATTAAGTACCAAGAAAGATTCTAAGAAAATGCGAAATTGATGAATCTTTAAATAATTGGCAACATCTTTTATCAACTGTAGTAAGATAATGACACAGTAGGAGTTCTCATAATTTTCAAGATTGTGACTTCATCAAAAGTTCCTGAGCTTTTTTTCATAGAAATTATAAATATTCAGCCATTTACCATTAAATATTACTAAGTACAGTATTTATACATTGCCAGGGCAGTCGCTCATACAAAACTTTAGCATGTCCAATATTTTTTTCATTCGTTTCTTTAGTAAATAGCATATGTAAGTGCGAAAGTCTCAGTCTGTCTGTCCGCGCTTAAACTACGCGCGGGGAGATATTCAAACCGCCGGACACTGCCGAACGATCACGACGGCGGCCGACGGGCGTTGCAACGGCATTTTGAGAGAACACAAGAAAATTACTCGCTTCGTTTGCTTGCATCATAGATTCATATTTTATTAATATTAGCAAAACTGTAATCAACGAATTTAAAAGAAGATACGATAGGATTTTGTCTACGGCTTAGGGTCCCGGTCTGCGCTCCTCATAAATGTCCCTGTGGCGGTGATGTCGACAAGCTAGGACATCACGCACTGTCATGCCAAAAAAGTGCAGACCGCTTCTCGAGACATGCCGCACTTAACGATATCATACGCTATATATATATTTATATAGAAATACATATTAAATTATTTAAAAAAAAAATTCAAGGAAGATTAAATGCGGCATAAACGGCTGTATCTTTTGATTGCTTTGGCTTGGAAAGTTTGATTTTTTTCACAGCTCCAATGGACAGTAGACCTGAGTATTATATATGAATTACAGTTTGATATCTCCACGCGTTCCTGAGAAAAACGGTCTTGGTCCCTTGCCACCGTCAACGTGCCAAGTCTACTTGAGCCAACTGGTATTGCAAGAGACGATGGCAAGAGACCGGACGGTATGAGTTTGATTCCATGGAAGATGGGCCGGGTGCTGGTATGGGATGCAACCTGTTCAGACACGCTGGCCCCTTCCATCTACATGGAACCAACAACAGAGCTGGTGCGGCTTGCGAAGCGGCTGAAAAAGCTAAGGCATGCAAATACAGGGGTCTAGGCTCCGAATATGATTTTGTCCTGTTCGGTGTCGAGATCCTTGGTCCGTGGGACCTTAGCTCTGTAAGGCTTTTTAAGGAAATAGCAAAAAGGTTAGTCGACATCACAGGAGACCGAAGAGCTACCTCGGACAAAGAATTAGTCTAGCTATTCAAAGGGGGAACGCTGCCAGTATCTTTGGAACGTTGCCTAAAGGGACTCCTTTTAATAATGTATTTTAGTTATTATATATTTTAAGGTTTTTAGTTATAAATAATTAAAATAGTTAATATAGTAGATGAGAAAGTTGCATAATTGCACAGATATTATATTCAATCAAGCATATTTATATAGAAATACATATTAAATTATTTAAAAAATAAATTCAAGGAAGATTAAATGCATGTAATATAACTAAGATTGGGATAATTTTTATTTTTTTAAGCATGTAACTGCTTGATGTTTAAATCTAAAGAAAATATAATTAGAAAAAAATCCACGCGGACCAGGCAGCAGACGGGACTCGAACCCGCACCCTTCGCAATCCGGGCGAATGCACTGACCAATTATGCTACCGCGGCCCTCACGGACCGCGTCGAAATTCTTCTAGCCATTCTTAAGCTGCAAGGCAGCGCCATTTCTTCGCATTGTAGGTAACCCACAATGTCAAATAAATACTTTTACAAGTATTAAACATTTGGAAGAAGAAATAGCAATTATAGTTATAATTTTTATTTTTTTGAGCATGTAACTGGTAAAGATTGGGATTTTGATTTCCGGAAGGCGCGGTCGCTGCCTGAAACTTTGGAGGGGGTCAGTCACTACACTAATAAAAAACTCGCGCACCGAGGGTTCCCTACACACCTGAATTTTCAACAGTATTTTTTATTATATGATGTAACTAAAAATTTGCGGTTTTCGCAATTTTTCCTTTTATTACTATAAGACGTTACTGTGTACCAAATTTCAAGATTCTAAGTTCACGGAAAGTACGCTGTAGGTTTTGATTCCCGTGCGAATTTTGAAAATTTGCATAAATTTGCGGCATAAACGGCTGTATCTTTTGATTGCTTTGGCTTGGAAAGTTTGTTTTTTTCACAGCTCCAAGGGACAGTAGACCTGAGTATTAGATATGAATTACAGTTTGATATCTCCACGCGTTCCTGAGAAAAACGGTCTTGACAGACGGACGGAGGGACAACAAAGTGATCCCTTTTGAGGTACGGAATCCTAAAAATAGGTATCTGGAATAAAATAAACATTATTGCACAAGACACAATTTTATTTTATACTTTACTCAGAAAACAATATGGAAGTCGTCTTTCTGTATTTGCGAATCGGGTGATAATATTTGAGACGTCTGGTACTATCCGGGTGAATGTTTACAAGAGCTAAACCCGTTAATCGCTCTTCTAACATGATTGTTAGCTCTCAACCACGTTTTTAATTAAGTAGACAGCTTTTATCTTGAATCTTTACAATAAACCGACAAATTACATTATTCAAATATTGTTATACAATCTTAATCATAACGACGCATATCGATTTTGCTAGGATTAGTTCGGTTCCTTGTTTCTAAATAAGTACTAGATATCATTTCCAAGTTATTTTGGCCATCGTACGTAGTTCATAATAACACCACTAGATGTCAGTAAACTATTACTTTATCGCTGTTAGAAGATGGCTAGAAATTTCCTTTTATTATTTGGCAAATTTTTGAGATTTTTCAATTTGACCTTAGATTGGGGGGGGGGGGGGGTCACAGGGGACATGACCTCCAGACCGCGCCGGATTTCCGGTAGTTAATACTATCTCTATGTGATTTTAAGCAGTAGACAAAGTTGGAATTTAGTGTGAAGCAGGATTAATTTAATTAAGAAATTTTGGTACAAGTGGTACCCAAAAGTTGATCTCTACGACGATTTAAAATCAAAAACAAGTGAACAACGACACGACAAAACTGCTATCTAGAAAATATTGTTTGCACAATCCGCCACGGCTGGCACATAAATTTCGAGACGTGCACAAGAAATGAATGTCATTGCGAACTATTCTGGGTGTCGGTCGGGTGGAGCAGTGAGGAATTTTCGATGTCATAAAAATCACTATTGTAATAAACAGAGCGACGTCTGGCTGTCGTGCGCGACTCGGAATAATGTCGTTGACATTTGACGTGATTTCATGAACTTTTCCATACGGCGCGTAGACGTATTAAAGCTGTATTTTACTTTTACGAGGTTAGCGAAGTGTCGTAGACGATCAAAGTATCCGCCTGACAGGTTGTGATCACTCTATTGAAATCTCTTAAACTTTGTTTTCTTCCTGCACGACTTATGATGTTTTAGAACTTTGTAGACTGACTGATCTGTGCCACAATTTGATGAATATTAAAAAAGGCAAAGGACAATAGGCAAAACGCACCCAGCTCCGCCAACAATGTAATTAGTATGAATCAATAGATCTATGAAAAACTAGACTTTTTTATTATGACACCGAAAATAAATATCCTGGGAGTCAAAAGATATGACACCGTAAAAAATATCCTGGTTCTCAATAGATATGACACATGGGCATATTTAAGTAGCTGAATAAATTCATTTTATAATACCTTCATTTTATATTATTAGTAATCATAATAATATGCCATATCGTACTATACAACCAGATGTACGACAAAGACTGCCGACCATGCTGCGCTTGCTCTTACTGAGACATTTCAAAACGGTTTACGGATGCTTCAGCATCTTGCAGTTGCAAATAGTCGACACGTCTTACTTCGTTGTGATTGTGCGCTCCCTGCTATTTGATTGATTTTTAACTAACACGCTTTAGATATTGGAACACGATTATCGGTTTTGTCAATTAGTATGGATGAACTGGAATCATGTGTTCTCCAAAGCGCGGACATGTTTGTGTAATCTGTGGTCGCTCCGTTTTACAAAGAAGACAATTTACTATAGCGAACAGAATGTTTGAAAAAAACCCAACCCATGCGGGGATTTTTGGATTTACTCTAACGCGGCAGAATAACATAACGGGGCACGCTTGCACCTTGTGAAGTACTCCCATAATTCCTGAGCACACTATGTAGGGTCAAACTAACTAACTAAATTAATTCCTTTGTTTCATTAATGTTCGTTCATTATAGTACTTGTACATATTTAACTTAAAATAACTAAAGACCCCCGGGATGGAATATGATGCGCTTTGGCACAAATGATCTTGACTATAATACCTTTCAAACAAATGTACTTTAAGCCGTGGCGGACGTGGGTGCAGCGTCCATACATTTTTGCCCAATGTCCTTTCAATGTAATAAATAAAGGACTTTAATTATTAAATTAGCTAATTTAAATTTAACATAAGAGGGAGATAGAAAGCCTTTCTGAATTTGTTTCGCCGGTTCTTCTTAAAAAGATCTCCCAATTTTGGAACCGGTGGTAGTTTACGGTAGTTAGGGTCAAATAAATAAACTCAAAGTTATAAAAAGAATTAAATAAATTACTTTATTAATTTAAATTAGCTCATAAATTCAAGCATAGACCATAAAGTTTAAAAAAAAATCCATTGAAATATCCAAACGCTTAATAAAAGTCTTTGGAAGGTAGGTCGACAAAGTAAATAAAAAATCATTATTCCGACGAAGTATTACTGCAAAGGATCATAATAATCATCATCAGCCTATTAATGTCCCAACTGCTGGGGCACAGGCCTTCCCTATCGATGGAATAGGGAGATAAGGCCATGACCCACCACGCGGGCCCAATGCGGATTGGTAGGTGCTAACAACTGCAGATGCAGCCGGGACCAATGGCTTAACGTGCCTTCCAAAGCACGGAGGAGCTCGAAATAGTAAATTTTTGGTCACCCATCCAATGACCGACCACTGTGAAAGTTGCTTAACTTCAACGATCGCAGTACCTAAACACCTGCGAGATCAAGCTCCGCCATCAAGGTTTGTATTTATACTTAAATTAACTTAAACGATCGACACCTTTAAAGTATTTCTATGAATTTAGCTACCTATAGATTGCCACTTCTATGAAAAAATGGAAGGAAAATCGCCTTCGTAGTTAGTTACATTCAACAATACTTCAGACACTAGTGAAGATTCAAGAGCTATCGAAAGTTTTAAGACGGTAACTTAACCGAAAACTTACTGTGGTTCCATGAAATCGAGATGTTTTACATCTCATTGGCTTCTTTAAATGGAAATGTTGAATGAATTTATTAAATAGTGGTAGAATATAAACGATGTTTTAAATATGTTTGTACATCATAAATAAAAATTTCACATCATCAACTATAAAATACACTAACTATAAACAAATAAGTCTCTATCTAATTACATAATCTACTATATAAAAATAAGTCGGGTTTTCCTTCCTGACGCTATAACTCCAGAACGCACGAACCGATTTCCACGGTTTTGCATTCGTTGGAAAGGTCTCGGGCTCCGTGAGGTTTATAGCAAAGAAAATTCAGGAAAAATTAAAAAAAAACTTCTTTTAATCACCAAACGAAATGTTACATAAAACGAAGCCATCTGGTGGCGAAACGGAGTTCGCCGGGTTTGCTAGTCTACTATATAAAAATAAGTCGGGTTTTCCTTCCTGACGCTATAACTCCAGAACGCACGAACCGATTTCCACGGTTTTGCATTCGTTGGAAAGGTCTCGGGCTCCGTGAGGTTTATAGCAAAGAAAATTCAGAAAAAAAAATCAAAAAAAAATCTTTTAATCACCAAACGAAATGTTATATAAAACGAAGCCATCTGATGGAGAAACGGAGTTCGCCTGGTTTGCTAGTTACTATATATAAGTAAAATATAAATACTAGAACAATAAAACTAAATTTAATAACTAAAATATATTATTAAAAGGAGTCCCTTTAGGCAAGGATCCGAAGATACTGGCAGCCCCCTTACCCCTTTGAATGGCTAGACTAATTCTTTGTCCGAGGTAGCTGCCAGCTCTTCGGTCTCCTTTGACGTCGACTAACCGTTTTGCTATTTCCTTAGACCGACTTATGATATCATTAAGTGCGGCATGTCTCGATATATACTTATATGTCGGAGGATGGCGTCTCACTCGCTCCTTCGAAACGTTAAACCACCAACAAATGTCATCAGTCAATGTACCATTGCTTTGTGAAACGTCAAGAAATGACAGTGACAGCTGTCAGCACTTGGGAGTGGTCTATGCTAAGAGTAGTATTTAAGGGGCTATGCTTCATTGGAAGGGGCATTCAGCATTCAGACGTGAGCCGCGATATTGAACGGACGTTAGCACAGAAGTCTCCACGCTTCGCAAAGCAATCCGTTTGTACCTTGGCAATCATTGCTGATTTTGAAAAATGATTAGAAGATTCAAATTAAACGTTAGCTTGGTCACTAGACTACAGTTTTATATTCGGGAAATATCATTGAATAACCAAGATGGCGGATCAAGATGAACCACGTGGCCAACCGCCTATCCCTCTCGCCCCTCCGACATATATAATATGTTCTTTGTTTCATATTCTATTGTAATATTATAATAGCGTAATGTTGTTCGTTAATATAGGCCTTAATAACAATAAGTTTTAAAAATTACATATAAATATTCTTAAATTTTTACGTAAACTGCTCCAAAGTCGAAATCTCAATTCTATAACCTTATCAAAAAATATTAAATTACGCATAAAGTAGTTAGGAAATGAAGTACATTCCGACTGCGCAACCGCGCGCGTCAAACTCAGTGTCGCCGCACACGGGCCACCGACTACAAGCACAAAACGCCGCCACCGGTATATTTCTTGAAGTTTTCATACATTTTATATGGACTCGCCACACGGTACGCCGGTGGCCGCCACACGCTACAAATCGTCGTTGCTCGCTTCTTGTGGCCCGCACCGGCCACTTAATGCGCCGATACAAAACGCCGCCACAGGTCACTCGCGCGATTCCCCACCCCTCTCTCCCTTACCTTAGTCGGCCGCTGTCGCGCGCTTCAGCCACTTTAGTAGCCGCTTCTATTCAGCGTTAGTCCTTTCTCACTTTTTGAGTAAGTACCAAAAAAAATCAACATTTAGATTAATTTTAAAATTAAATAATTTATTAAGATAATTTCAGCATTTAAAATGTTGTAACAAATAACTATCTTAAAGGAAAATAACCGAAGTCATTATTTGTCTCGGGTCACGCTGGACGAGTCCCGAATTTTAATTAATGCTTTCTTTGATCAGACAATTTTCTATCAAATAGAATGGAACACGAACCCAGCTCTTAACTTGTGTTAATTTTGTAGAAATTAAATGTTTGTATATTGGAGAGAAATGTTATTTTGATTTTAAGTCAAATTACTATTACCCAAAGTGTCGCCGCACACCAACCACCGACCACAACCACAAAACGCCGCCACCGGCATATTTCTTGTAGTTTTCATACATATTATATGGACTCACCACACACGGTACGCCGGTGGCCGCCACACGCTACAAATAGTCGTTGCTCGCTTCTTGTGGCCCGCACCGGCCACTTAATGCGCCGATACAAAACGCCGCCACACGTCACTCGCGCGATTCCCCACCCCTTTCTCCCTTACCTTAGTCGGCCGCTGTCGCGCGCTTCAGCCACTTTAGTAGCCGCTTCTAGCTTCTCGTGGCGGCGTTTGTGGCTGTGGCGTGTGGCCCGTGTGCGGCGACACAAAGACATGGATCGCAAAAACATTGTTGCACTGATGTTATTGTTAAATAGATATAGACGTATGACGACCTCAGTGGCCGATTGGTTTGTACGCCGGGTTTCATGATGTCGCCGACTCGAGAGGTCCCGGGTTCGAATCCCGGTGGGGGCAGTTGTTTGTGTGATAAATACGAGCATTTGTACTCCATTCATGGATGTTTAACGTGTATTTCTATATAAATATACTTATATATGTGTTTGTTTATATATTATAGTTTCCCCATAACACAAGCTGTCTTAAAATGCTTACTTTGGGGCTAGGCTAATTGGTGTGAGTGTTGGAAATAAGTATTTATATTTATTTATTCTAATAAAGAAGAATTTATTTGCTTTCCTCGAAATAAATATTTATTCACAAAAAATAGGCTAGCTAACACTTTTTGGAAATATGTTTTAAATGGTTAATAATGGTTCTATTAGACCGAAAAAACGCTGTCGGCCATTTTTGTCTATATATTATCTATATCGTCAACAAAATTGTAAACAAACATTCGGAACACATAGGAAATAACCTGAATCTGAATTTATATTATAAAACCATGATTTGTAATGGATTCCATGATAAATATAGTAATTATCATGATTTTATTATATGAGAATGTAGAAACACATCGTTAATGATTCCAGATAAGTTGTAGTTTAAATTGCCAAGAGAAATATAAATACTAGACTTGCAACGAATACTATATTCGGCAGTATACCGAATACCGAATACTCGGCGAGGCCTCTGACCGAATAGCCGAATTAATATTCGGCTATTCGGTCAGAGGCCTCGCCTAATGGCAAAAGTATTCGGCTGGATTTTAGCGCCAAAAACTTGTACAGACGTGACTGTTTCGCGTTCCTTTGTTTTGTTCTAATCTGCCGTCCTCAAGCTAAAATGCGGCTAAATGACAAAACCAACTTTTGAGATATGGCTAAAAACGGCGTGTAAACTTTAAATTATTGCTATCACATGACTGAATGAGTTAAAAACTGTTCAACTTGTTTAATACAGAAAATGATTAAATTATGTACCTGTTTTATGTACCAATGACTACTTAAATGACTATATAACAGAAATGAAAATATAAATATATATACGTAATCAATCGATTTTAATTTTTCATTTTACCAATTATTTCTCTATGACGGTTTATTATATTCGGCCGAATAATATGTAGATATTCGGTATTCGGCCGAATATAATAAAAGCAGCTGAATAGGCCGAATACCGAATAGTAACAGAATTTTCGTTGCAAGTCTAATAAATAGGTACCTTCTCATGAACACATGTTCAAATCTTGCTGTGTGGTCATAAGCACACACGTTTCTGACGGCCGTAGGTTTTCAAATGTCCAACACTCAATTTTTTAAATTTTGTCATTACCAAAACAAAATAGAAAAAAAAGCGCGAGGCATTTAAAAACCTTCGGCAGTCAGAAATAACAAAATTAAATCATAAGCTGTGACCATAGCCTTTACAATACAGTTAGGCTGTAGGCCCCTTGGACTATTAAATAGAAATTTAAATGAAAACTAACAAAGCTAAGTTGCCTTTACAATTGAGCAAGACCAATTTTGCACACCAAATACAAAAAAATATAGATCTTATATATAAAATTCTCGTGTCACAATGTTAGTTACCATACTCCTCCGAAACGACCTGACCGATTCTTATGAAATTTTATATGCATATTCCGTGGGTCTGAGAATCGGCTACTATCTATTTTTCATATCCTTAAGTGGTAATGGTTGTCCACCTGTAACGTAGTGTCCTGAAATCTACAATGCGCCTTCGCGCCAAAATTCAAACTATTGGGTATTGTAACGTAGTGTTCTCATATGGGTTAGGAGGAATGTTATCCCAGGAAATTGATAGAACACTACGTTACACAACCCTAAAAATGGGACATTTTTTTTATAAAGTGGTATTAAAAAATACATACAGTCCTTCATTTTAGCTTCTACCACCTGCCCCTATTTTTATGGCGTTCGCTGGGTCAGCTAGTATAGTATAGTGCTAGTATTTTATTTTATTTACTTGAATGAAACCGTACTGGGCCATATTGGTCTTGCTTTCTTAAGCGCGAGCATTCAGATTCTGTTCAGATATACTCTAAAAGGATCTAGTTACATAAATTGTATACGCTTATTGTTAAACTTTGATCTATTTTAATGGGCACTATTTAAATGAAAATTATCCTCGTTTTATTCTCCGAATAGGGTTTCTCTCGTAGTATAATTAAGAATTGATCGCATAGCCTTCTAACTTTCATGAGTTCTTATTAATAGTCTAGACAGAATAAAAGATATTGAATTTCAACGTTTAGAATTCCATTTTCTGAGAAAATTTCTGAATAATTCTCTTTACTTCTCACTAAAAATCAAACATAGGTCATCTAATATATACAATTCTCGTGTCACGTGTCACGGTGTACGTAATTGAACTATTCCGAAACGGCTCGACCGATTTTCTTGAAATTTTATATGCATACTAGCTGACCCAGCGAACTTCGTACCGCCCTAAAAAATAGGGGTTGTCCAGCGGACAAAATTGTGAATCTAAACCATTCTCAGATCCCCTTGAACACACACAAAAAATTTCATCAAAATCGGTCCAGTCGTTTAAGAGAAGTTCAGTGACATACACACTCACAGAAGAATTATATATATAAAGATTCAGAAGCTCTGAGAATCGGACAACACCTATTTTTCATCCCTCTAAATGACATTAATGTAGTCCAATTTTAAATTTTTTTTTGGACATTTTTTTTTATTTTTATTTTTTTATGATACATCATACAAAAATACATAAAACCCCAAATTTTCACCCTTCTACCACCAACCCCTATTTTTTTATGGCGGTACGAAGTTTGCTGGGACAGCTAGTTGCAACATAAAAAGATACGAGTATATACAGTCAAGAAACTAGTTATTTAATTTCAAGAGTATAATTTCACTAAACTATAATTGCTATTTCTTCATTCAGATGTTTAATACTTGAAAAAGTATTCATTTGACATTGTGGGTTACCTACAATGCGAAGAGATGGCGCTGCCTTGCAGCTTAAGGCTAGGAAAATTTCGACGCGGCTAATAGGGCCGTGGTAGCATAATGGTCAGTGCATTCGCCCGGATAGCGAAGGATGCGGGTTCGAGTCCCGTCCGCTGCCTGGTCCGCGTGGATTTTTTTCTAGTAAACTTTTCTTTAGATTTAAACATCTAGCAGTTAAATGCTTAAAAAATAAATAAAATCATAAGTATAATTTCATTTTATTGATTCATTCATGCGAAAAGTGTGACATTTAAGCTGTATAGTCAGATTATGTAATAAACAAGTAAACAGTGGCACTGTTGCCTATATATAATATTTCATAGGACTTTTTGGCGGGATCGGAAAGCGTCACTTTAGCAGTTTTGTTTTTCTTGTTAACTAGGCAATGACAGCCGGGACCAACGGCTTTACGTGCCTGCCGAAGCACGGAGAAAAAAGACAAAAATAGAAGATTTTTGGGCACCCATCCAATGACCGACCACTGCGAAAGTTGCTTAACTTCAACGATGGCAGCCGAACGCGCTAACCACCGGCGCCATCGAGCTCCTCGATGATGAGTATCATAGTGATAATATCTAGACTGACATTCACTTGACACCGACGCCGGCAACGATGCGCGCATCGGATGCGATTTATCTGTTATGGATGCGCAACGATTTCCCAAATATCTGTTTTTCGATCGCAAAGTACGTACAATAAAAATTTCACGGCTGTTGACATATTTGCTTGCAAAAGTAAAGCATCTTTTAAAAAACAACTTTTGGGGCTGTTGGTTGATTGGTAATGTACAAACAAAAATGAAACACTTACACATGCATACATATATATACACACAAACACACACATACACACACACACTCACACACACATACAATGGCGCGCGGGCATTGTACACATCTCGCCCTTGTTTGGTAGAGGGTTTTCTAAACTATTATGCTATAACTAAAAAATGAAAATCCGTAATTGGCATTAATAATACTATTAATAAATAATAAATATTTCCAACACTCACACCAATTAGCCTAGCCCCAAAGTAAGCACTATAAGGCTTGTGTTATGGGATACTAGGGTAACGGACAGAATACATATACTTTACATATATAAGTATATTTATATAGAAATACATATTAAACATCCATGACTGGAGTACAAATGCTCGTGTTCATCACACAAACATCTGCCCCCACCGGGATTCGAACCCGGGACCTCTCGAGTCGGTGACGCCATGAAACCCGGCGTACAAACCACTCGGCCACGGAGGTCGTCAAAGATAAACTATATTGTAAAACCTGTATTATATTAAGAAAATGCTGTGTTTTTGGTCTAGAATTAAATAAATAAATAAATCTAAAAACGCCCATCTGTACCTCCCTTTGATTAATTATTATTATCATTATGATTTTATTTATTTTTTAAGCATTTAACTGCTAGATGTTTAAATCTAAAGAAAAGTTTACTAGAAAAAAATCCACGTGGACCAGGCAGCGGACGGGACTCGAACCCGCATCCTTCGCTATCCGGGCGAATGCACTGACCATTATGCTACCACGGCCCTATTAGCCGCGTCGAAATTTTCCTAGCCTTAAGCTGCAAGGCAGCGCCATCTCTTCGCATTGTAGGTAACCCACAATGCATAATGGTCAGTGCATTCTCCCGGATAGCGGAGGATGCGGGTTCGAGTCCCGTCCGCTGCCTGGTCCGCGTGGATTTTTTTCTATTATTATCATCCTAACAACTTGGTATTATTGTAATTAAACATATGATTTGTTTACCATTGTGGATTTGCTTCCATCTAATATTATTCATACAAAAAAAAAGAAATTGAATTCCTCAAAGACTAAACTTATCAAAATAGCAAGTATAGTATCTTTTTCTAATCTACTACTGGCAAAAGAGTAATTTAACTACATTTCTGATCCGGATGGGATTCAAAGAGGAAAAATATCGGGAAACTCAAAGGTAACAAAAAAACAAAGGTAATGAAGAAGACAGAAAACTAGCGACTTTTTTATTTATTTTTTACAAGCTTTTATTTAACTTGCAATGTATGTTTGTTCGGGTGAAATCTTACAACTCAATTTTAAGGCACTTGCCCTCAACCGACTGAGCTGAAATTTGGTATGCACGTTCAGTTCGGATGACAATGCATGATTAACAGTGTGACGTCATTCTAAATCCAACATGGCTGCATACCCAAAATGGCGGGCCAATCATTTTTAATGCATTCCTACATAATCAAATTAAAGGGCTTGCTTAAGAGTAACTCAAAAAAATGTGACGTCACTCTTAATCCAATATGGCGGACTTCTAAAACTTGAAAATCAATTTTGAAACAGATATTTGTAACCGATTGAGATGAAATTATGCATACACGTTTAGTTAAGATGACAATGTATGGTTAATTTTTTTTCTTTAGCACATTTATAAAAAAACTTGTTTTTAAAAAAAATTTTTACCTACATGTTTTTTTTTTTATTTTAAGCATTTAACTGCTAGATGTTTAAATGTAAAGAAAAGTTTTACTAGAAAAAAATCCACGCGGACCAGGCAGCCGACGGGACTCGAACCCGCACCCTTGCCAATCCGGGCGATTGTCTGACCAATTATGCTACCACGGCCCTGATGGCCGCGTCGAAATTTTCCTAGCCTTAAGCTGCAAGGCAGCGCCATCTCTTCGCATTGTAGGTAACCCACAATATTAATTAATATAATTGCTATTTCTTCTTTCAAATGTTTAATACTTGAAAAAGTATTCATTTGACATTGTGGGTTACCTACAATGCGAAGAGATGGCGCTGCCTTGCAGCTTAAGGCTAGGAAAATTTCGACGCGGCCATCAGGGCCGTGGTAGCATAATTGGTCAGTGCATTCGCCCGGATTGCGAAGGGTGCGGGTTCGAGTCCCGTCCGCTGCCTGGTCCGCGTGGATTTTTTTCTAGTAAAACTTTTCATTACATTTTTACCTTTATTTTATTCAAGTGATTTATATAAGATACTTGACCTATTGATTCGCTGTTGTTGTTCTTTGTCTAAATTGAATTGTCTGACGTACTCCGATGGGCATGTGTAAACTGACTATTATTAGATTATCATCTGATCTCACCAACTTAACTGGGTCAAGATGGATCCAGGTGCAACTTCTAAGGGTTAAGCTGGGAGGAACAATTCCAAGCCATTAGGTGGAAAACGCGCCTCCTCGGCTAGAGCCGATGCTTTCACAAGGATTGATCGAATTTCTGTGTATAAATGTAATTAGTGTTGCCGATCGATAGTCGACTATCGATGATTAATCGATAGTCTATCGATAGCCAACCAATCGTATGACAATCGATCGGCTCATCGATAGTATCGATACTATCAATAGTATCGATACTATCGATAGCACAGAAAAAGCCAATACTATCGGATGAGATAAATACTATCGATACTATCGATACTATCGACAGTATTGTAGTTCGTTAATAACAAACTATCGATACTATCGATAGTATTGTAGTTCGTTAATAACAAACTATCGATAGTATCGATACTGTCGATTTTATTTGCAACCATACTATCGATAGTTTAACAATTTGCAATAGTATTGTTTACAATTTTCAGGTATTATAGTCAATCACAAACTTTAGTCTAGAACAATCGCTAGTGTCGATACTATCGATAGTATTGTTGCAGATAAAATCAACACTATCGATAGTATCGATACTATCAATAGTTTGTTATTAACGAACTACAATAGTATCGATAGTATTG
The DNA here is from genome assembly GCA_902850365.2 of Chilo suppressalis. Lineage (NCBI taxonomy): Eukaryota > Metazoa > Arthropoda > Insecta > Lepidoptera > Crambidae > Chilo > Chilo suppressalis. The sequence continues at coordinate 30,774,043 of OU963898.1, read as the reverse complement.
CACTCATTCGATAGTATTGCCTTGTTCTGAGCTATCGATAATATCGATACTATCGGTAGTATCGATTCTATCGATAGGCCTATCGATAGGGTACATGATTTTCGATGTAAACTGTCGATAGTTTTAATATCGATAGTTCGGCAACACTAAATGTAATAGTAGTGGCCCAAGTAGAAAGCGGGAACGACCACTAGAAAACTGTTTACTCTTTAACTTGTCAAAACCAACTGCTTCCAATTTACTAACCATATATTTCTCGTCCCATAAAAAAATCTAGTAAGCCAATAAAATTTAATTTGACACGACAGTATGGAAAGTTGGATTCTATTTTCTCTTCGTGTTCAGCCATAACCTAGTTAAACCTGGATGTAGATTTATAATTCTTGTTTTCTACAACTTAATCAAATGCCATACGATGAAATATGTAAATAAACCTAACTCTGTTGAGTTTTCAATTATTGTGTAGATAATTAGTAAGTTAGCAAGATTATCCGTTAAAACAAAATTTTGTAAGTATTTTACATGAGGTTTTGGGATGTGACAGCCGTTCTGTAAGATCTTGGTTAAGCTAGGAAGCTTAGCGTTCGTGTGCGAGTGTATAAGGATTTATATAGTCTACACTCAGTGTAGTATTGTGTGTTTATTATATAACTGATGAACTGGAATTGAGATTTCGAACCACCCCTACACGTAACAGTACTTTACAAAGTGTTAAGTATCTGTGACAATATCTAAAAATAGATTACATTACTTATTGGTTCCCGGGCTATATTATGGCGCTGTCCTACGACCTGTGTTGTCGCGAGTTGTTGCGTAAACGTTTAGCAGTCTCCATACTTGATACGAGGTAAATAAAAATCTCGTACACTTTGATATGAGATTTGAACAATGTTGACTGTTGTATCATTTACACAAACCAAAAATATTATCAGAAAGTAAATAAGTGTCCAGTCCACAAAGAAACGACACAGTAAGTACAGTTGCATTATGCCATCACAAAGTGTACGAGATTTCTATCCTCGTATCATGTGTAGAGACTGCTTAATCTCGAACGTTAGAGTTCTCATACGTTTGGCAACACAGTGCCTTTAGACTTTTATTTCTAAATCTGAGGACAAATGTTTTTATATACCCAAGTAATATTCTTGTAATCATACTAAATTGTCACTCCGAAAATCCTAAATTCTAGCTCCGAATTGAACAAAACAAACGAGCGAAAATTTATATTATATTCTTTTGTCAGATATTGTTTTTTATTTGAGCACTTGAACAGCTAAAACATTTCTTTATTCTGACTCATTGTACAAAGAAAATGAACGACTAGGATTTTCCTTATCTCACAATTCACTCCATTTCGCTGATGCTTACATTGGGGATAATTACTGTCAAAATTATATAAGAGAATGACGATTTTATTCTGAGCAATTATCCGTGAATTTATTTAGCTTTGGTAGTTATGATTATATGTGACTTTGTAAATTATAAAAGATAATTATCGTTTAATCCTAAGTAATTATGCCGATTATCAACTGAATAGATGAAAAAGCAGTAGTATAAATTATACATGAAAAAGTCAAATTTGGGGTACGAAGTACCTATGTTCTATGAAGATTAATATAGGCTTATTAGGATTGGTTATGAATTTGCAAAAAGCAAAGGTTTTTATTAATTACTTATCCTTTAGAGAAAGATTGAAAATTTTTATCGTCCGACATTATATTTAATATGATTTGAGTCCACATTGCTTTAAAAAGAATACCTTTACCTTTTTTATACTAATATATAAATAGATAATAGTCATACTATGCGAACTTACAGATCCAGTCTTAAAAATAATGATACTGGTGTCCCACAAGGGAGTACACTCGGCCCATTACTATTTCTGGTTTATATCAATGACATTTCTTCTGATTGTTCAAACAATAAATTAACTTTTTTTGCTGGCGATGTCTGATGTTGATGATGTAGTCTCAACTAATATATTTTTTAAATAATCTACCTATTCATATAATATTTTTTTAACATTCATATATTTCATTACTAGCTTTAGCCTGCGACTTCGTCCGCGTTTTCGTCGTTTTTCGTAAAAAAGTAGCATATGTCCTTCCTCAGGGTTCCATGGTTTTGATGTGACAGACAGATTAACTTTCGTATTTTAGTAGGGAAATATAATATGTCAATCCACAATACTGTTAAATATCGCAATAAGGAACCGCAGAATATTATTATTATCACTGTGCCCCGAGACCATCAGCGTGTAACTCCTTGTATGTTATTATGTTAATGTATTGGTAATATTGTTTAGATCACTTTCACATGAGGCTTAAGTACATATAGAATGAAAATACTTCAGCGCAAAGCTTCCGGGTAAACTACGTTGAAAGTTGACCCGTCCGGCACGTGAACATAAAGATTTCTAGAACTGCTAACCCGGGAAAGAGCGACATATAACTGACCATGTGAAACACAACTGACACCGAGATCTACTATAGCAACACGAAAAGTCTGCCCTTGAGTCTTATTTATTGTCATTACATAACACACCGATACTGGGAATTGCGTTCTTTTAAATTGGAATGGAAACTTATTTGGTATCATGGGAATTCTGGGAGCAAAGATGGTTTCTCCTGCACCGCAACCTATTGAAATTTGAACCTCGATTACATTTTGTTGCAACTGGGTTACTTTAAGCCGAGTTCCATTGCAAAGTTGTGGTGGTCTTAAATTTCGGAGCAGAATAATGGGAATGCCAATTTTAAACTAATTTCATGAGAAGGAAGTCCGGGCATATTTAAAGAATTTAAAAATTCTATCGGGTAATTAGTGGCTTCTTGTTCATCGGCCATTCTATTTATTGAACTATAAACTTTGCTTTCCCCCTGGATATTCGACAGTATTTTATTATTAATCTCAGATGCCTGGTCATTGCGAGGAATTAAAATGGACCTTTCGCATAGCCAAGAATTGTCCTTATTTAATATATTTGTTACGTCACCGTAAACTGACGATATAAGATGTTGTTGGGATTGCACTATACAACATAACTCAGGCGTCAGAATAAGTTTTCCTTGGTGTAGCAGTGGATAGGTATCTTTGGTGAAGGTATTTTCTTTAATAATATATCAGAAAATTCACGATCATCCGTGTTAGCTACAGTTCTCACACGCATGTTTATAGTCAAATGCACCGATGTATATCACGCCACAAATAAGAGCTTTTCAGGCAAGCAACCTGATCAGCCATTAGCAGATCATTAACCTCATCAGCTCGGGTTCCCCGTGGTAATACCGGTAAGGTTTGTCGGAAATCACCACAAAATAAAACTGTGATACCGCCCATTGGTCGATCATTTTGTCTTATATCCCTTAAAGTTCTGTCTACCGCTTCTTCGATGGGCCATCGTACATTCATCCCATATGATTAAATTACACTTTGAACGAATATTTAAACACTACCAAAACAACTAATACGTGGTCCTAACTTTAGCTACCTTACACTTAAAATCTAAGTAACTATTTAAACTAAAATATTCTTATAGAATTATAACCAGAAATATATACAACTCACAACAAAAAAGAAATGAAAATAAAGCTGAAACGCCTGTGCAATACTATCTACCTATACCTACTTCACTTAAAAATAAATACTTTAGTTATCAGTTTTAATTAATAAAAGTACCTACGCTTAATATTTTTTAATTTGAACGAATATTTAAACACAACCAAAACAACTAATACCTATTTTACAAAATAACAACAAAAGAAATTCAAATAAACTATTTAAAGACTAAAAGTCGCGCTGATAAGCACGGTTTCTCAATATCAATTATTGTCTGTCAATAAGGTCGAGCGCTCTAAATGCATCAACAGCCAAATATTGAAGCTTTTTTTTTATTTTTTTTGTTTCCTCCCAGGCAGGGGAGCAGGTGTGAAATCCTCATGGAAACCCTACAGCCGGCTGCAAGGTTATGTCAGACTCGTACTGACTAAAAAACACCCGTAGGGGCTGCCTCTGGCCGGGAAGGCCTCTAAGGCTTCATCGGAAGCGATCGTCCCCCAGGGGGGGGGGGGGGAGCGACGCAGAAAACAGATTTAGACAGCTCGCTCTCGGACCTCCCGCCTTTTGATACCCTACCGCTGCGCTGCCGCGACCCGTGTCGAGCGCGGCAACCGTTACACAAAAATAATCCTTATAGCATGATTCAGTATTCACGTGCGACGGCGCGATGGCTTATTTCATCTATAAGTTTGGTGTTTCTATACCGATTTCTAAGTTTTTTTTTTATTGAATATGTAATAATGTTAACTTTCTTAAATTAGGGATGAGTCAGAGTATTATAAAAGTAAGAGTAAACAAATATGATCAGAATGCTCCGAACTGCTAAGGTATCGGGAGTTACACGTGTTATTGTGAGTCAACCATAAAAGATAGATATATGCTGTTGCGGGATATTTTCTAGAAAATTTTATGTAAAATATTTCCGTCATACATGATTTCTATGTAACTTTAACCATTAAGGCTGCACACGCGACGGAAGCTTTAAAAAATAGAGTAACTTCTCCCGTTTTCCCAACACTTCCCTTCACTACTCTGCTCCTATTGATTGTAGCATGATGAAAAGTATACTATAACCTGCCCAGGAGTATGAGGAATAATTGTACCAAGTTTCGTTAAAATCCGTCGAGTAGTTTTTGTTTCTATAAGGAACATACACACAGACAGACAGACAGACAGACAGACAGACAGACAGCATCAGTATCGATCACTAATTACCCCCTGATAGTTATTTTAAAAATATATTTCATGTACAGAATTGACATCTCTACAGATTTATTATAAGTATAGCTTAGGTATTAAATACAATTCAATTAATCTAAATGTCGTCAAATATCACCCCCTGTCTTTCCTGGCGCAAAGGTGCCCATGATGCTTGCAGCATTGCGGCTCTGGATGGCAATAGACAGTGCTTGTGCCAGAAACGATCCGGCTGATAAGTTGATTAAGATAGGTAAGTATTTAAATCTAAAAGTTAGATTGCATATATTAAAAATAAGGAGCTCGATGGCGCTGGTGGTTAGCGCGATCGTTGAAGCTAAACAACTTTCGCAGTGGTCGGTCATTGGATGGGTGACGAGAAATCTTCTATCTTGAGTTCCTCCGTGCTTCGGAAGGAACGTTAAGCCTATGGTCCCGGCTGCATCTGTAGTCATTAGCACCCGCCAATTCGCACTGGACCCGCGTGATGGGTCATATCCCAATCTCCCTATTCCATCCACTGGGAAGGCCTATGCCCCAGCAGTGGGGACATTAATAGGCTGATGATTATATTAAAATATTCCTCGTACCCTATTATATTATCTTACATTATAAATAGCCTATTTCTATGAACAAACCACTAATACACAACAATAGTATGCGGCTTTAGAACTAAGGTTCCTCATAGGATCGTAATACTAGTCATCTAAAATTATCCGTCCGTGATCCCTTTGTCGTAAAGCCTGTTCTCAACTCGGCTCGTAATTATCGAACTATTGTATCAAAGTGAAACCTTCCAACTATAATAATGCCTACCCATCCTCGCGCTGTTAAAACTTGCAGATGCGTTGGATAGATCTAAACTTCTGGTAACTCGATATAAGATAATGGTATTTCGCTATAAGCAACTTTCGCAGTTGCGGTCCTTGAATAGGTGACCAAAAATTTACTATCTCTAGCTCCTCCGTGCTTCGGAAGGCACGTTAAGCCGTTGGTCCCGGTTGCACTGCAGTTGTTAGTACCAACCAATCCACACGTGGTCGTGTCATAATCTCCATATTCAAAATAATATTTTTATTCCAGATATATTTAAGGAATTGCTTGTCAAGTGGGACCCACCTCTTGCTTGAAAAGTGGAATTGCTTGTAAAGTGGACTCCAGAAAGACCTCAGATCCGTTGAGACGATGACCTTAAGAAAACAGCAAATAAAAATTGGTCGCATAAAATCATGGCAGGTGGTATGATTCCATAGAGGATTACACCTACAGATGTAGATATATGAATATGAAATGAAAGAGACAGGATGAATGAGAAGAGAGTGCCAAAATTTCAATGAAATCCATTAGACACTATTTGGGTCATTGAGTAACAAACATACAAACTTCCACATTTATTATATTGAGATCTGTAAATGCAGTTTCGTTTGGTTTTCGATATGTATATATATATAATACTCAAAGGTGACTGTCTGACTGACATAGTGATCTATCAACGCACAGCCCGAACCACTGGACGGATCGGGCTGAAATTTGGCATGCAGGTAGATATTATGACGTAAGCATCCGCTAAGGATTTTGATCAATTCTACCTCCATGGGGATAAAAAAGGGAATGAAACTTTGTATGAAACTTTGTCAATTTTAAACCGATCTGGCTGAGATTTTGCATGCAGATATAAGAAGAATCATAGATGAATGTCATTGTGTATAATACAAGCCTGAGAACAAAAACTGTAGTCGACACTTCAGCTCTACACCGAAGCGAAGCGAGGGCGGGCCGCTAGTTATTAATAAAGTATGTAAAAAGAAGGCCAAAATTATGATGACATTTTGGTATTTTCACCTTCTCTATGAAAAACTGTATAATATCTTATCTCTTGTGTGAATTGGCCTATGATCCAAATCGGTTGACCTTACATAAACATAAATTCTGGTCTGATTGAAAAAAATTAAAAAAATTCATATTAACATAAGCCCAACAGGCAGGAAGAAGTGTAAATCATATAATCATCAACCTATTAATGTCCCCACTGCTGGGGCACAGGCCTTCCCTATGGATGGAATAGGGAGATAGGGCCATGACCTACCACGCGGGTCCAATGCGAATTGGCGGGTGCTAACGACTGCAGATGCAGCCGGGACCAACGGCTTAACGTGCCTTCCGAAGCACGGAGGAACTCGAGATAGAAGATTTTTGGTCACCCATCCAATGACCGACCACTGCGAAAGTTGCTTAAATTCAACGATCGCAGCCGAACGCGCTAACCACTTGCGCCATCGAGTTCCTCATGAAGAAGTGTATTTTATACTTATCTCTAATCCACAGATAAATTTAATAATATTATTAATCCCAGGCTTCAGAACTTACCACAAATATGCGACCGCGGATATCCCAATAAACAATTTCGATAACCGTTATGTACCACCATCTGAAGTCAGATAGCCGTCCCGTTCGAGTTGCCTCGAATTGGCTCCAATTTCGCTTCGTGAATATTAAGTGGCATCTTGTAACGTGTCACGGAACCGTTGAACTAACTATTTAGCTAACAGACTAACATTTGTAGTTTGACTATCTTCTCGTAATCCCTTTTTTAGGGTTCCGTACCGTAATGGTAAAAACGGGTTTCTATTACTAAGCCCCGTATTATAGAAAGATTCTCAGTAATTGATCTGGTATTGAGCATAGTTAGAAAAGGATGTCTCTATATACAGCGCTTAGCGACATCCCTTTCTAACTGTACTCAAGTAAAGATCAACAAATACTTGTCATTTGACGACCTCCGTGGCTGAGTGGTTTGTACTCCGGGTTTCATGGTGTCGCCGATTCGAGAGGTCCTGGGTTCGAATCCCGGTGGGGGCAGATGTTTGTGTGATGAATACGAGCATTTGTACTCCAGTCATGGATGTTTAATATCTATTTCTATATAAATATACTTATATATGTACAGTTTATGTATTCTATCTGTTACCCTAGCATCTCATAACATAAGCCTTATAGTGCTTACTTTGGGGCTAGGCTAATTGGTGTGAGTGTTGGAAATATTTATTATTATATTATTTATTTATTCTGTAATACGGGCCTAAGACTCCACTGTCCGCTTGTCTGTCTGTTTGTCCGTCACCAGGATGTACCTCATGAACCGTGATAGCAAGACAGTTGAAATTTACACATATGATGTATTTCTGTGGCCGTTAAAATAACAATTCCTAAAACCAGGTTAAAATAATAAATTGAAATAGGCTCCCATACAACAAAAGCGTTTTTTTGCCAGTTTTTGCTCTGTATTTATAACGGTACTATGTACTTAGATGCTAGAAATATTCACACAAAATTTTGTTATAAATTCACTTTAAAAATAAATAATACAATTTCGAGCAGCTCGATGGCGCGAGTGGCTAGCACGTTCGGCTTGGATCATTGAAGTTAAGCAACTTTCCCAGTGGTCGGTCATTGGATGGGTAACCAAAAATTTACTATCTTTAGCTTCTCCGTGCTTCGGTAGGTACGTTAAGCCGTTGGTTTGCAGTCGTTAGTACCCACTAATTCGCATTGGCCCAATTCCATCCATATGGAAGGCCTGTGCCCTAGCAGTAGGGACATTAGTAGGCTGCTGATGATGAATAAATTATAACTAGCAAACCAGTGAACCAAATGTTCACCAAAAAAAAAAATGTATTTAATTAATTGAGAACTTCGGAGATTTTGTGTGGTTTCGTTTGAAATAGAAATCACGTGATTTCTCGAAAACCGGAAGTGCTACGTTACTCACATCCGGTTTGTAGTCTTATCAGACTGTTCTTAACTTATGACTTAAACATTCTCTATATCTATCTCTTACGGTTTGGCCGCTGAAACAGCACCACGGACGGACGGACGGACGGACTTGTCTAATAGATATGAGATAAAATAAATGTTAAAGAGGTTTTCCAATAGAACCAACGTAATTTTTGCCGTTGTTGCTTGAAATTATAATATAGTGTCCAATGTTGTACAGTATACATTTGGTATTACAATGTATACTGAAACCAATCTGGACGTACGGTGTACAACTCTAGTGCACAGCCTCAAACTCAAACTTAGAAATACTTCAGAGACTCCAGTCCAAGATGCTAAGGATGATTACTAATGCTCCATGGTATATAACAAATCAACAATTACACCATGACCTTTAAATCAGAACAATTCAGGAAGAGATCAAACACGCAATGAAATCAAACAGGGATAGACTAGAGAATCATCCAAACATACTAGCTACGCACTTAATGAATGGTGATTCAACTTTCAAAAGGCTAAAAAGAAAGTCCCCTGGAGATTTATAGGGAACATATTTTGTGTACCATTGGGTTCATGTCACTGGACTGACTGCCCTTCAAGATGAATAAATTTCTACTTTTAACCAGATGCTGAAAGTTCAAACGGAACAGATTGCAGAATAAAAAAAAAAGTTGTACAGATAATGGTACGGAACCCCTTGGACCCCTTGGACCAAAGTCTTAGCCGTTATAATATAGCCTTTGTTTATAATTCCCTTGCAGTGCAGTATAATTGGTTTCATTCACAAATATGCCTCGTTATTGTCACCGTCAGCTTATTAATGTCCCCTTTATATTTGTCTCTTTATACACGGACTAGTGGCCCGCCCTCGCTTCTCTTCGATTTAGAGCTTTAGTATAGACTATAGTTTTTGATCTCATTCTTGTATTATATACAATGACTGTTTCTATATAAATATTCCATTTGTGAGCTCGCATTGCGAACGGTTAGAGACATAAATGTTCCCCTTTGAAAGTTCTATAAAAAAGTCCGCGACAGCATATGTCCATCACATATATTTTTGAAGTTATACTTCGCTTTAGCGACCAACTTCATGCGTTACTTTTGTGTTTACCGCACATTAAGAGAATCTACCAACAAAATAGAAATAGAATCTCTATTTAGTGGGTGCTAACGACTGCATTGTGAAGGCCTATCAAAAGTATTTATTAATCTGGAACAACGGAACCAAAGCGCGATTCAGGAGACTACAGCGCCATCTCTTGACCATTGGTGTAGTAGAACCAAAAACCACATCTTTATTTTTTGTAATAAAGTAACAGTTATAGGTATTCATATTTATAATATCAAAAGTATTTATTAATCTGGAACAACGGAACCAAAGCGCGATTCAGGAGACTACAGCGCCATCTCTTGACCATTGGTGTAGTAGAACCAAAAACCACATCTTTTTTTTTGTAATAAAGTAACAGTTATAGGTATTCACATATTTATAATATTTATCCACATGTTTCTAGTTTGTATATTCGGAATACGTGTTTGAGTTTCATACAAGTGCAAATCACATATGTTCTAATAAATTATATTCAGTAGCGATTTTAATTGAATATTTTGATTATTTATTTATTTTTTCAAATTAAAACTGAACTTTATTGACTGTGTCCTTTTCCAGACTTTATATTAATTTATTGTAATTAATTATTTGCATGCAATTAAAAACTAATTTTAAACGATGCCAAAGAAGGATAACTTCTCACGCGCCTACATAAGTACACGCACCCATTTTTTTATAGAACTTTAAGTCTGACCCACTATAATTTTTTTTCTAAAATTTACTCGGATGAAACCGCAGGGGACCTCTAATTGTGACATAACTGTAATAGTTACATATATAGTATCCAGGACTTTTTTGTAGAGTACATTAATTTGCTCTATTGTTAATGACTTTCGCAGCATACGCGATATAAGATAATTTATTGGTATTTTTTTTTCACACATTGGGTTACATAATCGAAATTTTCATACGGAACCCAAACTTTTTTGAAATTACTCTATAGTCAATGTTAATAAGGAATAATGTAGGATTCTAAATGTGAAAGATTTTTTTAAATCGGTTCCGTAGTTTCGGAGCCTTTTCAATACATACAAACAAACAATCAAATCTTTCCTCTTTATAATATCAGTAGTTATATATATTTTTCAATTTTTAATATGTATATTACCTCCTCCTACTGAACCGATTTCGACGAAATTGTATGTGCTATTGATTGGTTCCCTGGATGGTTAAGATTCACGACTGGAACCCATATAGGCGCTGAAATGTGGTTCTATTATTTTCGTTTAAATTTTATTGGACACGCCATCGAATATTGTATTTCTTCTACGTAATTCAACAAAACAGAAAGTATTATCTCTATTCTGTTTCTCTATTATTTCTCTATTGTATTCTCTAAAAATTGATATAACTAAAATTGTTTTAAACTTTCATGGTCACTAACATTATAGCTATTAACGGGATTGTTACCATGTACCTTGTCTTTTATGAGTCTCCGATATTTCGGCACTGTTGGAAGCGCCATGATCACAGCGCTTTGGTAACAATTTCATTAATAGCTATATAGTAAAATTTTCTTTTCTCAATATTTATTTCTTTATCGTATCTCTGCCACTATAAAGAACTTCTATTAAGATAACATAAATAAGCCTATAACGCCTACACATTTTTCAGGTTCAAAGGAATACGCATCAACTCTTTATGATTGGATTTCTATTAATAAAATTACCTATTTATTTCGAAGGCTCTGTAGTGAAGGGGGCGGAGTTATAGTAGGCATGGATTTATTATATTTAGGAGGTACTCTTTGATACTACAAGTTTCAATATGCTAAGCTCGCTCACCATATCAAGGAGGCTTCTTTGCGGAATCTGACTAAATATAGAAGAATTATCATTGTCTAAAAGGGGTTCACAGTATGCATTTCTTCAACCCTTTCTATAGTCCAGCCAAAATAGACAAAAATAAGTCATAACTTAGGAATAATTCGCATAGAGCTGAAAATTGGCAGAGACGTTAAATACATCATTATAAATAAAATGCCAAAAATATCCTTCGATCCTACTTCTGCAAAAAAAGCAAGATCAAACGTACAATATTAGGGTTTTTTCCATTTTTCTCGAAAACCGTAAGTTTTATAGTGAAAATAGGTCAGACAAAAGATCATACAATTCTCTACAAAAATGGTCCAGTCACTTTTTCTCTCACGACTCACCATTCGTGAGATATCGCTGTTTTGATAATTAGAAAATTCATATTTTACATAATGAGTATGACTTAGTTGCTGCTGAAGCTAAGTACCACAATAACTGTTATAATATCTTTCTGACGCTTATTACGGGATATAAATCTGCATGGAACCATAAAACAGTACAGTGGTATTGTCTGCCTCCAACATCTGCTTCTGTCTTTCAACACTTGTATCGTGTGTATTATCAAGTTCAAGTGTGGCTAGGTAAAGAGCTGGATCCAGAAGGATGGGGTTGGAAATTAACAGATAATTTTTTGGAGCCAATACAAACTCTACTCCCGCCTGCTGCAGAAAAACTGCTTAATCCCATTTTGTAAATGCAAGACGGATTGTAGTAAGAATTGTGGCTATCATAAAGTGGGATTATTTTGTTCGCCAGTATGCATCAATTGTCAGGATCAGAAATTGGAGCATTTATATTGAAAAAAAATACAACAGATGAAAATATTTATGATATTAATGAAGAGACAATTGATGCATCGCTTTTCTCAGAACAGCGAATATAAATTCTGCAAGAAGAGGAAAATGAAATCGACGAAATAACTGTCGGAGAAGAATTAGACAATTATCGAATATAATAAACATTTAGAAGAAAACAACCTATTCCTCTTTGATCATTAGCAATATAACCATTCTTTCAATCAATAGAATACGATCTGATCAAACTTTCTTTATTACAATAGACCGTGGAGTACAACTACTGAGGAAACCACGTTGAAAAAAATCCGCCAAGTACATTACCTCATAGGTAGTGCAGAAATGTGTGCATATTATGTATAAAATAATTTTATATCAGCCATTGTAGCCGAACGCGCTGCACTATCGAACTCCTCAATGATTACCTCACACTCTCCGAAATATTATTTCAGTGTTGAAAAGCGTAGAGATAGAAAGAGTTTTCGTTCAATCGCAGTGACCGACGCATTCAACCGAAACGATTCAGGCCCATCTAATTGTTTACCCGTCATTAGCCACCGATTGCATCCGATAGAGGGCTGAAACATCACAACCAACCCTGTTCAATATTCAATGGCGGTCCACGCAGTTATACAAGATTCAATGCAATGCGAACGCCGAGAATTGCTGGAATGGATCGCCTAACTAAATGCTATGCAAATCGGAAGGTTTATCGTATCAATAGATTTGGTAGCATCGAATTATACATCAGCGTATACGATGTTATTTATGTCGAAATCGAATGAAGGTCTAACAGGCTTCCTCACCTCAACAGGTAGCTGATATTCCAAGGCCAACTTCCTTGTTTCTTGCTCCAATGACAACCGAAGCTGAAAAGCAAACATACCGCAACCTTTTTTACACGATTGTCAAAATTATGAGTGTTATAATAATAATGTCTCAGTCTAGTCAGGTTCAAATTCAATCCTGGGTTGAGCAGCTCCTTGTGTGATGATCACAAATGTTTTTATATTGTCGCAAACGCTCTCGAAACATCACCGCGAAAGTGCTAGAGATCGAATTTGCCAGATCACCGCGGGTCGCGATAGAGGTCGAGTAATGAGGCTCATTCTAAAATGAGCCTTATGCGGTGCGGCGTAAGGGAGAAAGTGCAACGGCAACTGCACTTATTTACAAGTTATGCACGGTACCTGCGTAGGTATAAGTAGGTACTTTGTACTCGCGGGTGCTAGCTAATTCTCAATTTAAGAGGTACTTTCTAGAATGCGTCGACCGGCGTATATAAGCGCGATATCCAAAGGCGATCAAAGTGCAACAAAAGTATTCCAATGCGATAGTTTAGTGACTTGTAAGTATAGTGAAATACAGTGTTTAGTGAGTGTTTTGTAATAAACATTGTTTGTGAGTTGTGTGAACTATGTGGTGAATAAAGAACTGTCAAGCGTGAACTGGCATAAAATTTCGAACCCCATCCCGACACGTAACAATATTTATGTACATAATAATGTATTCCGACCATTATTTTATTTTATTTATTCTGATCTAATGTGTATCGTCTTCGTCATCAGCCTGTTAATTTCCCCACTGCTGGGGCACAGGCCTTCCCTATGGATGGAATAGCGAGATTGGGCCGTGACTCGTCACGCGGGCCCTGTGTGGATTGTTGGGTGCTAACGACTGCAGCTGCAGCCGGGACCAATGGCTTAACGTGCTTTCCGAAGCACAAAGGAGCTCGAGATAGTTAATTTTTGGTCACCCATCCCATGACCGACCACTGCGAAAGTTGCTTAACTTCAACGATCGCAGCTGAACGCGCTAACTACTTGAACCATCGAGCTTCTTTTTAATCGGTACACATAACTTATCAAAGGGGTTCTAGGTGCTATGAAGGGGATTGACTCCTTTTCCTGAAGATGGCAGAGTAATCTCCATCCTTCAAACGATTGCCAGATTTTGAAAAACCAACGGAAATTCGTTGGCTGTATCCGACCTAACTGTTGCTTCCTACCTAACGCTTGGAACCTTCTACCTAGCTACAGAACGGACCCTATTGAGGCCTGTCTCTTCTATTTACCTACCTATCGAGACGTCACGGCCACAGGGATGATGACTATTTTTTTTTTCTTCGTTTATCAGGTAGATTATCAAAAAGTATTGGACACGTATTTTTTCTTTTTTCACATAATATAAACATTGCAGAGATATATTGATTTGAAAAGTCGCATGACGTCACGTTTGAGTACACTTATAAGTGAAAATTCACTCAAAAGTGACGTCACGAGCCCCTACTCCCAAACTTTGACGCACTATAACTTTGTCATTTTTTGGTTGATTGCCCAAAGAAAAAATACGTGTCCATTATTTTTTGATCATCTAACTGACGGACTAATTAGAATTTTGTTTACTGTACCCCGTCATCATCCCTATTAAAGAATTAGTTCTCAAAATAAGTATTTTATTCCGAACCCTAACTTCCTGCTACCTTAACCGGTCGCAACTTGATCAAGCTGTATGATGTTGAGTCAACACCATTCATTCGAAAAATTTAACTGAATTTTTTTATGTCTTTTTTTAATTATTTTTTTAAGCATGTACTAGAAAAATATCCACGCGGACCAGGCAGCGGACGGGACTCGAACCCGCACCCTTCGCAATCCGGGCGAATGCACTGACCAATTATGCTACCACGACCCCGATGTCCGCGTCGAAATTTTCCTAGCCTTAAGCTGCAAGGCAGCGCCATCTCTTCGCATTGTAGGTAATCCACAATGTTAGTTTTATGTTGTTTAATATTTTTTGCTTTTTAGTACTTTTTTAAATGAAGTCGTGTCATTAATGTTCTAATTATTATTCTAGATGTTGGAGTATATTTATTAGGTACGTATATGTTAGATACCTATCTCGTCTTGAGATTGCGGCAACAGATGTGGGCGGCAAAGCAATTATCGTTTAATTTTATTCATATCAAAATTAAAATTCCCAATCGAACTATCAATTTGGCAAATTGTAAATAATTCTAAGTTCCAACGCAACTAAAGTTTCTGTCATCCTGTCACGAACACAATTTGGTCACCCTAAGGGCGTGGTTTCATTGTTAGCTGGTAATAGGTAGGTATAGGATAGTTAGCTATATAAAAACTTTTAAACAAAAATATTATGCCATACCAAGTAGTAAATGGGAACTCAGATCTATCAGACATGCATGGCACCGACTCCAAATATTAATTGGACTAAAGATAAAAATATTTAAAGAAAAGTTTACTAGAAAAAAAAAATCTAATTAAGTTTACTAGAAACTTTTCTTTAGATTTAAACATCTAGCAGTTAAATGCTTAAAAAATAAATAAAAACATAACTATAAAAATATTTATTATTTTTCGCTTTTCGGAGGTTTATTTTTTTATTTTAACAGCATTTAATTTCTAATTTTATGTGGTTATAATTTTTGTAATATATAACTTGTCATCAAAATCTGTGAATGAACAATCGACCCGATTTTCCCACCCTAAAGGGGGGGTTTCACCGCGTTTCACTTAAAAAAAAAACAGTTTATCAACTATTTGTCAATAATGGCCAAGTTCTGTACTACATTTTTTACGTAACTAATTTTTTTTTTTCATATTCGTCTTCAGACACATACTTATTATTATATACATGCATATATATTATATGAATACTATTATAATTTTTTACATATTACTAGTTGACCCAGCGAACTTCGTACCGCCCTAAAAAAATAGGGGTTGTCCAGCGGACAAAATTGTGAATCTAAACCATTCTCAGATCCCCTTGAACACACACCAAAAATTTAATCAAAATCGGTCCAGTCGTTTTAGAGAAGTTCAGTGACATACACACTCACAGAAGAATTATATATATAAAGATTATCTATATATACTAGCTGACCCAGCGAATTTCGTACCGCCCTAAAAAAATAGGGGTTGTCCAGCGGACAAAGTTGTGAATCTAAACCATTCTCAGATCCCCTTGAACACACACAAAAAATTTCATCAAAATCGGTCCAGTCGTTTAAGAGAAGTTCAGTGACATACACACTCACAGAAGAATTATATATGTAAAGATAAAACTCAAAGGTGACTGACTAACATAGTGATCTATCAACGCACAGCCCAAACCACTGGACGGATCGGGCTGAAATTTGGCATGCAGGTAGATGTTATGACGTAGGCATCCGCTAAGAAAGGATTCTGATCAATTCTACCCCGAAGCGAAGCGAGGGCGGGCCACTAGTATTGTTATAAACTAATGAGCTAATAGCTAATATGGTTACTTTAGCAAAGTCTTAGTGAGCTAGAAACTGGTATTCATCATTTGGGTACACACGTCTTATTTCGATATACTCACCAATATAAAGTATGATGAGTAACTTTTTTTTCCATGTCCATCGGTTAGGATATCAAAAAGTGTTAACCTATTATTTTTTCACATTATAATAATAATAATAAATATTTCCAACACTCACACCAATTAGCCTAGCCCCAAAGTAAGCACTGTAGGCTTGTGTTATGAGATGCTAGGGTAACGGATAGAATACATAAATTGATACATATATAAGAATATTTATATTGATACACATATTAAACATCCATGACTGGAGTACAAATGCTCGTATTCATCACACAAACATCCGCCCCCACCGGGATTCGAACCCGGGACCTTGAAACCCGGCGTATAAACCACTCGGCCGCGGAGGTCGTCATTATAAAAACATTATAGAGATATGTTGGTTTAAAACGTCTCATGACGTCACGCCTTGGTACAACTTTTGCTTAGAAGTGACGTAACTCGCAAACTTTGTTGCGCTTTATCTTTGCTATATACAGGTTGATAGACAAAAGAAAAAAGAAACCTGTCCATTATTTTTTGTTCATAGTTTATATTATACGTGAAAGTTAAATTAATTTTTGTTACTGAATACCCTTTTTGATCTTATTAGTAAATGATCGTACATCAGGATCTCCTACGTAATTAATGGTAAATTTTAGCTTTATTGTATGCTGATGTCTGTTATGTAATTAATTATTAATTTTAGTTGTAATTTTCTAAGCATTTTGGTTATCTTTAAAATTACATACCTACTGCTTTTTGTTACATACAAGAAGCTTTGTTTATAGATCATAGCTGTTTATTTCTTGTACAAATGGTTTCATGTCAATTGATCTAGGGTGGGCGAGAATTTCCACTACAAGTATTTATAATACCGGGAATTCTGTTCCGAAAGCTGTATTTGTTTCTTCAGAAATAAACGTTATTATTATTAATGTGTGATGTGCGTGAAAACATAACAAAAATACAATTTTGTTTACTTTACCAATTAGTGACTATATTACATTATGATAGTCATCATATTTGTTTCTTAGGTTTTCACGCACATCACTCATTAAATAAAACTAGTTTTTACGGGTTAAAGCACGAAACTTTATTTATTTATTGACGTTTCGTAGCCTTTACAGGCTACGTCGTCTGAATCAAACTTTTATTTAATTTGTCGAGCTACCTTCGAAAGACTTTTATTGAGCGTTCGGTTATTTCATTGTACGATTTTTAAAGTTTTATTGTCTCTATGTATGAATTTATTATTTAATTTACTTAATAAAGTATTTTATTTAAAATTCTTTTTTGTAATTTTGAGTTTATCTATTTGACCCTAACTACCGTAAACTACCACCGGTTCCAAAATTGGGAGACCTTTCTGAGAAGAACCGGCGAAACAAACTCAAGAGAGGCTTTCTATCTCCTTCTTATGTTAAATTATGCAAACAAAAAGAACTAATAGTATCTGTTGGTCTTGCAGTGTGTGCTCGGGGTTAGGATTTTATCTCCTGTATAATGGGTTCTCAAGCTGGTGGTATATACCAACCATCTTCCCTATTGAAATAGTCATCATGTTTACCAAGACAGAAAGAAGTAAAACTTTTAGATTTTATTGGTCAATATTGAAACAGCTCCTCTCTTTCTTTTCTATTTTTGCTCCAGTGGATAGATGAGAAGTACCCTTGGTTCTGCAAGTGTCCATGGGCAGCAGTGACTACTTACTCAGAAATCAGAAATCAATATATCTTTATTCAAATTGGATGTATAGTACAACTCTTTTGAATCGTCCAATCATTTTTTTCCCTACCACTCGTTATTGGACATATTTTTAAAAAATGTTTATACATTAAAAGTATAATGTAACAACATTTACAAATCATTACGTTGTTACAACGTCAGTACAATCATGATTTATTTAATATAGAAAACCTGTTGAAATTATTGGAACAGTTCAAACCCAAGCATTTTTGTCTGTAATATAATCAGACACTTTGTAAAAAGCTTCTTTAATAAGTGCTTTTTTATACTATCTTTGTATTTATTTATGGTTAACTCTTAGATATTGCTTGGGACTTTATTGTATAAGCGAACACAAAGACCTTTAAATGAATAATTGATTTTGTGAAGCCTAGTAGCAGGTGAAGTTAGTTTATTTTTGTTTCTTGTATTAAGTGTGTGAACATCACTGTTTTTAAGAAACAAATTAATATTTTTTCTTACAAGTAATAAATTTTCGTATATGTATTGTGATGCGACCGTCATTATTCCAAATTCTTTAAACCTATCACTTAAGGAATCCTTAATTTTAAGATTATAAATTGATCGAATAGCTCTATTCTGCAGCACAAAAATAGTTTGAATGTCGGCGGCGTTACCCCACAATAAAATTCCGTACGACATTACACTATGGAAATAACTAAAGTACACTAATCTGGCCGTATCTACATCCGTTAACTGGCGTATCTTCTTTTCGGCATATGCTGCAGAGCTAAGTCTATTTGAAAATTTATCAATATGTGGACCCCATTGACGCTTAGAATCTAAAGTAATCCCTAAGAATACTGTGGTGTCTACAAGGCCCACATTCCTATCCTTTACATTCACACTGGTTTTTACCTGTTTTACATTAGGTAATACAAATTTCATACATTTCGTTTTTCCTTCATTTAGTAATAAATTATAAACATTGAACCAGTGGACTACCAGCTTATTTGCCTGCATAAACATAAAACCGACGATCGACGACCTCCGTGGCCGAGTGGATTGTACGCCAGGGTTCATGGTGTCGCCGACTCGAGAGGTCCCTGGTTCGAATTCCGGTGGTGGCAGATGTTTGTATGATGAATACGAGCATTTGTACTCCAGTCACGGATGTTTAATATGTATTTCTATATTAATATACTTATATATGTACTGTATGTGTATTCTATCCGTTACCCTAGTATCCCATAACACAAGCCTTACTGCTGCTTACTTTCGGGCTAGGTTAATTGGTGTGAGTCACGGCTACTTCAACAAACACCTTTATAATATAGGTATTTCTGACAGCCCTCTCTGCAGAGCCTGCCTGGAGGAGGAGGAGACGAGCGCCCATGTTCTGCTGGAGTGCAGAGGCGTTGCAAGACAAAGGACTTCTCTAATGGGAATCCCGCGGACACTAGTAGAAGCCTGCAGCAACATCCGGGGACTGCTGAGCTTTCTGGAAGAGCTGAGATGGCAGGACTGATGCCAATCCGATGGTGTCGAGATGCGGTAACAGCCCGCCGTACTAATCATAATCATAATCAAAATCATTTATTCAGTTTAGGCTGTTACAAGCACATATGAATGTCTAGAAGCTACGCCATCGGTTCGTAAATCTACGGCGGGAGACCTTGTACTGAGAAGAACCGGCAAGAAACTCAGCAAGGGCTGCTTTTTCTCCCTGTTTTATCATTTACAGAGTCGTCAAATTGAAAAATGATTTCAGAGATGATTCATGAAGTCATCTTTCATTACATAATGTGAAATTATACATTAATTATTCACCTGCATTTTGATTGCTGTGTCACACAGTATAAATACAAACAGAGTTATTTATAAGAGGTGTAATTAAACATTTACATCTTAAATATCAAAGTAGTTGGGGCAGACTCATCTCCGCTGGCAGCACCCGTTCACGAGCATGACGCATGAACCAGCCATCGCTTCGCTCAACCATATTTTAGGGAACGTAACGACCCGCCTCACACGACACCATCGAAGAGACTTTTAAGAGAGCATGACTACCCATAACCACCTATATCAACCACAACATATTTACTTAATGAGTACTACTTACTTATTATAGATTACTACTAAGACTAAGACTAATTTGGTGTGTATTGGAATCTTTTCTTTATCTTCTATACTTATAATAAATCTGTAGACAGGTCAATTCTGTACATGAAATATATTTTCAAAATAACTATCAAGGGGTGATTAGTGATCGATACTGATGCCAAAAATGCAATCAGTAAAATTTTTGTCTGTCTGTCTGTCTGTCTGTCTGTGTGTATGTTCCTTATACAAACAAAAACTACTCGACGGATTTTAACGAAACTTGGTACAATTATTCTTCATGCTCCTGGGCAGGTTATAGTATACTTTTCATCACGCTACAATCAATAGGAGCAGAGTAGTGAAGGGAAATGTTGGGAAAACGGGAGAAGTTACTCCATTTTTTAAGTTTCCGTCGCGTGCGCAGCCTTAATGGTTAAAGTTACATAGAAATCATGTATGACGGAAATATTCTACATAAAATTGTCTAAAAATATCCTGCAACAGCATACGTCTATCTTTTATGGTTTACTCACAATAATACGTGTAACTCCTGATAGCTTAGCAGTTCGGAGCATTCTGATTATATTTGTTTACTCTTACGTTTATAATACTCTCACTCATCCCTAATTTAAAAAAGTTAACATTATTACCTATTCAATAAAAAAAGAATCATAAAAAAAGAATTAAATAAATAAATTCAATGTGTACAATACACGCCTGAGAACAAAATCTATAGTCTACACTACAGCTCTACACCGAAGCGAAGCGAGGGCGGGCCACTAGTTTATAATAAAAGCATTTTTCACTACCTGATCCAGGAGGTTGGAACCAGGCGTTTCCCATACTTTTATTTTGCATGAAAACCCACTAGTTAATAGCTACCTTAAGGATCGTACACTGAATCCCGTGTCATTCGCCAGACAACGTGTCGCAGCGAGGTGGGTTGGTAATATTTAAGGTCCTTCCCGACGCAACATAAATTACCCGGCACTCGTCTAACTTGTGGCATCTCGTAATATACGAGCTTAATAATGTATTAATTACTCGCATCCAGCCTTGAACTCTCTCGGCTTTTGGGAAACGGTAAAGTAAGTTTTGAGCTTTGAAATTTTGATGCCACTCCCGCCCTCTTAAGGTGATGTCCCACGGTCTGTGTTGTCCGGGCGAGGCTGCGCCGTGCAGGGTTGCCAAACGTATGAAAACTCTAACGTTCGAACATCATCCCTATACGTTACGATACTTTATAAAATGTTAAATACCTGTGGCATTATCTAAAACAGTCTAAATTACTTATTAGTTCACGGGCTATATTAAGGCGTTGTCCCACGACCTGTGTTGTGCGCAGGGTTGCGTAAACGTATGAAAACTCTAACTTTCGAAATTTAGCAGTCTCTTTACATGATACGAGGTCAATAGAAATCTCGTATACTTTGATATGAGATTTGAACAATGTTAACTGGTTGTGTCATGTACACAAACCAAAAATATTATCAGAAAGTAAATAAATGTCCAGTACACAAAGGATCGTCTCAGTAAGTACAGATTCATTATGCCATCACTAAATGCATCCTTATTCGTATCATCATTATCATCACCACGTATCATGTAAAGAGACTGCTAAATCTCGAACGGTAGAGTTTTCATACGTTCGACAACCCTGCGCGGCGTGGCTTCACCCGCGACAACACAGGCCGTGGGACAGCGCCTTTAGATTGCTGCTTTTCAAAGTTCATTTGGAGTGTGTATTGCCTTAACTGAAATAACAACGTGATTCGAAACTTCCTAACTCACGTCAATTTATACCGGCAACTTAGGAAGAACCAAGTGCGAGTTTTTAACTTAATCGATCTCGTTTGAGTAAACGCGGAATTCAATGGCATTATAAGAGCGTGAGGAGCTCGATGGCGCAAGTGGTTAGCGCGTTCAGCTACTATCGTTGAAGTTAAGCAACTTTCGCAGTGGTCGGTCATTGGATGGGTGACCAAAAATTTACTATCTCGAGTTCCTCCGTGCTTCGGAAGGCACGTTAAGCCGTTGGTCCCGGCTGCATCTGCAGTCGTTAGCACCCGCCAATCCGCACAGGGCCCGCGTGGTGGGTCATGGTCCAATCTCCCTATTCCATCCATAGGGAAGGCCTGTGCCCCAGCAGTGGGGACATTAATAGGCTGATGATGATGATGATGATGATAAGAGCGTCATGTGTTATAAAAAACAGCGTTTTACGATAACTTTTTTTTTTCTTTTTTTATAGATAGGTAAGCAAATGACTCCACCCTACCTGATGTTAAGTGGCGGTGAAGTCTAGACGTGAAGATAGCTGGTACAGCAGTTCTACCTGCCACACCAGCCTCATCTTGCCGGCCTGTATGTTACTTGTTCACGCCTCTTTTAAAGGATCCCAGGTTGTAAGAAGTAGGGACACGTGAGCAGGCAGAGCATTAAATTCCGGCTCTTTAGAGCATTTTATATTATTCGTCGCAGTTGAACTATGCAGGTTCTGACCAGTGAGATCTTCAGCAGGCAATAATAAGACATAGCAGTAGTTTTGTAGGCGAAAAGGATCTCCCGCGACGCTCACTAATAGTGTCGCCGCACACGGGCCACATGGCACAGCCACAAACGCCGCCACGAGAAGCTAGAAGCGGCTACTAAATTGGCTGAAGTGCGTAACAGCGGCCGACTGAGGTAAGGGAGAGAGGGGTGGGGAATCGCGCGAGGTGACGTGTGGCGGCGTTTTGTATCGGCGCATTTGTAGCGCGTGGCGGCCACCAGCGTACCGTGTGTGGCGAGTCCATAAAAAATATATGAAAACTACAAGAAATATGCCGGTGGCGGCGTTTTGTGGCTGTGGTCGGTGGCCCGTGTGCGGCAACACTTACACACAACACACACAGCGCAGATATTATGATTTATAATATTTTAACATTGAAAATGTTTTTTCGTTCGATCCAGTAGGCCCCCATTTTCGCTGAAAGTGTGACTCACCCGTGATGCCCAGAGGTTTAGGGACACGATGACGTATAAGAGCTTTAAGATGATGTAGAAATATTTAAAAAAACTTAGTTTTTGTTTACAAAAAAAGTAAATTTTACGTTTTTTTTTTAATAATCTATAGTAAGTAGATTCATTTTCAATGCCTTTTCTAGTCGTGTAGAGCACGAGATCTGTGTTTTTTTAACATTGTAGTATTAAACACGATATTATACAAGTCCTGCATGTGACAAATATAACAGGCTTTCGTTGATTTGAATTGATAGAAATTAATCTTGATTATTGATGTTTAGTTGCTACAACGCCAGCATGTCCGAATTTTGATGTCATTTTTTGTAGGAACAATATTTGGTGCCGAATGACGGTTTCTCGGTTAAGTAACACCACTAAAGAGAAGTGTTTTCTTTCACTGTTGTATTCTGTAATGTTGAATTTTACTTCACCTACACTTACTACTAATTTTACTGATTAAAGAATGGAAATAAAAACGATTCGGAAATCCGCTATGCCTAAAATGAAACTTCTCTTAAAAAAACTCATTTTGTTGCTATTTTTTCTTTAGAATTTACTGGAGTTTTTACCCTATGCCTTAAATGAAACCTTACTTAAAGTTGTCCTCATTTTGTTGCTATTTCTTCTTCAGATATTGCTAAAGTTTTATATTTTCGATGTCCGATTTCAGCATGATAATTCTTTCTAAAGTCCTTCCACCAACGATATAAAACGTACGTATTAAGATATAACATAAATTAAATAAACAAATATACTATTATCTATTACTAGCTTAAAACAAAAAAAAAATTAACAATATATAGTATATTGTTTATTTTTTTTTTGTAACAACGAACCTAAAACTAAAAACCTTAAATAATAAAATATAATAACTAAAATTCATTGTTAAAAGGAGTCCCTTTAGGCAAGGTTCCGCAGATACTGGCAGCATGATAATTATGATGGGTGTTTTTTTTGTAGGAAGTAGAAAATTGAAACAGTCTTTAGAATTACCAATAAATTTAGCTTTTCAATAATACTCATCTTAGAGGATAACTTCCCTCGCTGTAGTCCCCAACAACTCGGAAATGAACAAATTGCTTCCGTAGCGTCATGCAATTTGCATATACACTACGTAGATCTGAACATAGTGAAACGATCATTCAGAATATGTTCTACTAAGTCCAAGCTCGCAATGGCGGCCAGGTCGCAGCGGCCATATATTAAGCAAAATACCTAGGCATTACTTACTTACTTACTTACTGCTGTGGCGCAACGATCCGAAGTGGATCTTGGCCTCCGACACAAGATGACGCCATGCTCTGCGATCCCGGGCTAGGTCTCGCCAGCCGTCGGCACCCAAAGACTGCAAGTCCCTATGCACTTCGTCGCTCCAGCGGTATCTGGGACGTCCAACGGGCCGTCGTCCTATCGGTTGCCCCAAATACGCCCTTTTCACGGCTCGATCCTCTCCCATTCTCTCTACATGCCCGAGCCAGCGGAGTCTAGCTGCTTTAATTTCTCCTATGATGTTGGGCTCGGACA
The DNA here is from genome assembly GCA_902850365.2 of Chilo suppressalis. Classification (NCBI taxonomy): domain Eukaryota; kingdom Metazoa; phylum Arthropoda; class Insecta; order Lepidoptera; family Crambidae; genus Chilo; species Chilo suppressalis. The sequence goes on along the minus strand of OU963898.1, from coordinate 30,749,129 downwards.
CTAGATTTTCCAACTCAATGTTCGTCCGCACTCTCCAGCTACCATCCTCTCTTTGAGTCGGCCCCAGGATCTTCCGCCTAGATCAGGCATTATTCATTACATTTAATCCCGCAGTTTTGGTTTGTTGCGATAACAAACATCACCATCGCCAGCCTATTAATGTCCCCACTGTTGGGGCACAGGCCTTCCTTATGGATGGAATAGGTAGGTTGGGCCATGACTCACCACGCGGGCACAGTGCGGACTGGTGGGTGCTAACGGTTACAGATGCAGCCGGGACCAACGGCTTAACGTGCCTTCCGAAGCACGGAGGAGCTCGAGATAGTAAATATTTGGTTACCCATCCAATGACTGAACACAGCAAAAGTTGCTTACCCTCCACGATCGCAGATCGAACGTGGCAACCACTGTGCCATCGACCTACTCATCTGTCAGTAATAGCTAATCAGAGCCTTGCCGGCCTGTTTTTTTTGAAGATAACATCTAGCAATAATATTTGAAAGCAATGAATTCTAATTTAAAGGACTTTCATTGTTATTAAAGTCGAATTGTAGAATCCAATTAGATTGCCTTTGCTTTGTTTTTCGCCGAGACGTTCATGAATTGGAGTCTAGACAGTGCTTTATTATTTAGAAAAAGAAATTTATCTTTTTTCTCGCCTGTGTATCTCTGTGTGAGTGAGTGTATGTGTATGTGTTTGTGTGGGGAGTTTAGAATATAGATAACTTAAATTCGTTATCTTTAATTTCGTAATAATCATCTCCTTATAAGCGCTGTCAGAGTGTATGCTTTCTCTTGATATTCTAGAAGGAGAATTAAGAAAGATTTGGTTACTCATTTCCTTGTCATTCTATTCACAAGTGGAATTCTTAGCTCATGGATGTGTTCTCTCTTTCGTACCATCGGCGGTCTTTCAAAGGAGGCGTGAAGAAGCATCTGTGCAGCCAGAAAGGTTAGAATGGGTGGTGTGATAGTATATAAACAATCTTCGCTTTTAGACTTTATTTATTCATAAACAAACACATTTACTGATTAACAGTTTAGCCAAAACGTCAGCAAGCTAATATACAAATAAAAAATTATAAACAAGGAACATCATAAGAAAAGTTTACTAGAAAAAAATCCACGCGGATCAGGCAGCGGACGGGACTCGGCCTCGGAATTATGCTACCACGGCCCTATTCGCCGCGTCGAAATTTTCCTAGCCTTAAGCTGCAAGGCAGCGCCATCTCTTCGCATTGTAGGTAACCCACAATGTCAAATCAATACTTTTTCAAGTATTTGAAAGAAGAAATAGCAATTATAGTTATGTTTTTATTTATTTTTTAAGCATTTAACTGCTAGATGTTTAAATCTAAAGAAAAGTTTACTAGAAAAAGTTTCTTTAGATTTAAACATCTAGCAGTTAAATGCTTAAATAATAAATAAAAACATAAGGAACATCATGTCAAAATCAAATAAGATAACCCCACACCGCCATCGCTGGCAAGGAGGGCACGTCCCAAAGTTTTTAGTGAGTAGGGCTTCCCTATCCTAGACAGCAGTTGAGCTGGTTTAGGGGGTAGACGGGATGATGACACATAACTTTGTCGCCATAATTAGCGGTAAACGTCAAGCATTTTTTCTGGGAGAAAAAGTGATTTGTCTAAATATTGATAAAAAAGTTGATCGTTTATCATAGAGTAAATACGTCAAGGTTTTTTCTGGCAGAAAAAGTGACTTGTCTAACTCTGTCTATCATAGAGTAAATATTTTTCTGAGGAAAAAAGTGATTTGTCTAACTATTGATAAAAATTTTGATTGTTTATCATAGAGTAAAAACGTCAAGGTTTTTTCTGGCAGAAAAAGTGACTTGTCTAACTCTGTCTATCATAGAGTAAATATTTTTCTGAGGAAAAAAGTGATTTGTCTAACTATTGATAAAAATTTTGATCGTTTATCATAGAGTAAATACATCAAGGTTTTTTCTGGCAGAAAAAGTGACTTGTCTAACTCTGTCTATCATAGAGTAAATATTTTTCTGAGGAAAAAAGTGATTTGTCTAACTATTGATAAAAATTTTGATCGTTTATTATAGAGTAAATACGTCAAGGTTTTTTCTGGCAGAAAAAGTGACTTGTCTAACTCTGTCTATCATAGAGTAAATATTTTTCTGGGGAAAAAAGTGACTTGTCTTACTAATGATAAAAAAGTTGATCGTTTATCATAGAGTATACACGTCAAGCCTTTTATCTGGGGGAAAAGAAAAGGTGACTTGTCTAACTATTGATAAAAAAGGTTGATCGTTTATCATAGAGTATACACGTCAAGCCTTTTATCTGGGGGAAAAGAAAAGGTGACTTGTCTAACTATTGATAAAAAAGGTTGATCGTTTATCATAGAGTATACACGTCAAGCCTTTTATCTGGGGGAAAAGAAAAGGTGACTTGTCTAACTATTGATAAAAAAGGTTGATCGTTTATCATAGAGTATACACGTCAAGCCTTTTATCTGGGGGAAAAGAAAAGGTGACTTGTCTAACTATTGATAAAAAAGGTTGATCGTTTATCATAGAGTATACACGTCAAGCCTTTTATCTGGGGGAAAAGAAAAGGTGACTTGTCTAACTATTGATAAAAAAGTTGATCGTTTATCATAGAGTATACACGTCAAGCCTTTTATCTGGGGGAAAAGAAAAGGTGACTTGTCTAACTATTGATATAAAAGTTGATCGTTTATACACAGAGTATGGCAAAACTCAGCGCTGCATAGCTTAACACCCTCATAGTTTTATTTTCTTCACTTACTGTTCAACTCGAACTATGGCGACTGCCGTCTGTTCAACGCTAACTACCTAGATAGGTACGCGATTAATCAATTTCTCGATACTCGTCGCTGTGGAAAGTACTTGAGGAATGTTGACATTTGACTGCATCTCATTGTGATGGGGAATGGTTAGTAATTTTATTATAATATACATTTCGCGCCATCTCACAGACGTAGTGTCGAAGCGTCTCGAACTCTTTTGGATTGTATTTTACCTTTTTGAATCTAGCTCTTCTATTCCGCTCATCTCTGCATTACCGCCGGAGAAGTTATGAATAATCATGCACTATTACTAGGTGACATACGAACGTGCATCCTTTACGTAAACGAAAGTTTGAAATCGAGTTTCTGAACGCAACTTAAAGTGACATTTGGTAGACGATTTAGGTTATCAACTATTCATGGCCAAAGCTTAATAAGCGAAAAAAAAATATCAACCGATATTAATTATCAATATTTGTTATTGTTTGTTTACAAATATTTGGTTTTTATTCTTGAATTAGCGGGTAGCTAAAAAAGTGTTCCAAGTTTTTTTTTTGCAAACCGTACTTTTCAAGCGACATTTGACAGATAGAGGTCATTGGCTTTCCTATTCTTATTTGAATCGCATTATACGTGGCAGGCTATCAGTACTCACACACACGCGCACGCGCAGAAGTGTATGAGCTTTATGCCTTGACTCGTGTGGTAAGTACTTAACGCGGATATATTCTGCTCAGGGCGGTTTGTTTGTTTTTAATAACACATCTATTGTGATTTATGGGTCCCTAGCCTCGGGCCTCTACAATTTAATAATAAGAGGAAAATATTTTGGTCTTTCTGCTCTTTTTGTTTGGCTGCCGCTTACCTCGCGCTGGACTGGCAGCGAAAGAAAAACATTAAATGCGTCAACAGCGAAGTATTTGGTTCAGTGGAGTAATGGTGATGTAGTGTATGGCCTATTTTTATTATTTACTATACAGAATGTACAAAATAACGAATATAAGTTGGTACATTTCTCAATTAATTGTTGGGGAATTTTTACTTAGAATTTAGAATAGATTGACTTGAGTATCAAATTTTTAATACTATATGGATAATTAATTATAAACCCAACTGTTTTGTGGTAAAATATCAATATACTACCAACAAAAAGTTCATTAAAATTATTAAAATAAAAAATAATGTGACTTAGATGACACTTTCGATTTTTGAATCTTATGAAAATATTAATAGATAAAAATCTTCGAATCCGGGCAAATAGCAGAAGATGCAGGCTCAGGGGATGCGGGATCTAGTCCGGGCGGATAGCGGGGGATGTGGGAACTAATCCGGGTGGATAGCGGGGGATGCGGGGTCGAATTCAGCCGGATAGCGGGGGATGTGGGATCTAATCTGGGCGGATAGCGGGGGATGTGGGATATAATCCGGGCGGATAGCGGGGGATGTGGGATCTAATCCGGGCGGATAGCGGGGGATGTGGGATCTAATCCGGGCGGATAGCGGGGGATGTGGGATCTAAGTCGAGCGGATAGCGGGGGATGTGGAATCTAATCCGGGCGGAAAGCGGGGGATAGCGAAAGATTAAATAAATACAAGAAATTTTAGATATATAATAACGTCAAAACCGAACAAGATGAAACAACACAACCTTATTTTATTAAATTCATTATAAAATTCACTGCGTAATGAGCATTTTTCACAGATCATTTAATATTTAACATGCATAGAATTCTCAATATGAAACCCATGCTCCATTCACCGAGGATGGTCGTACAACGTGAACGAAATATCCAAATAACATTACAGTATGAGAAGCTCAGTATGAAAACTTTATGAGAAGTACATGATATATTTATTATATGTAATTTCTGATGAGATACGTGATATGTGCTAGTCTATGACTATAAAGACACTCCATTATAGAATCATTGAATTTATTATTTTGACTCATAAGTTTGTATAGTAATATTTCATTGGATACTATTAATCGTTGTACTAAACTTTAATCGTTCATTTTTTTGCCTAAACAGCAGGACACGGCATTCCTACACTTTGTTAAACCAGTTTTGTATATATTCATAATTTTTATATTATTTGCATTTGTAATGGAAAGTGATTATGAGTTACCTCATATTGAAGTCATTTTTCAATTTGACTCTGTATACAATACAGGGAGAAAAAAACAGCCCTTGCTGAGTTTCTTGCCGGTTCTTCTCAGTACAAGGTCTCCCGCCGTAGATTTGCGAACCGATGGCGTAGCTTTTCGACATTCACAAGTGCTTGTAACAGCCCAGACTGAATAAACGATATTAAATTTTGATTTATTTTTCATTTTTCCAGTGTACCCTGTAGGGTACATCCGGCCTGGTTCCGCTAAGTTCATGTACCCTTTTTTTAACGCAGGGAAAACCTCTATTCACAGACGACGGCGCCATTAAGAGGAACACCGCCGAACAGAGCTCACATTTGGCTCCCGCAGTGACTGCCCTCTGAGGACCCCGAAACTCTTACGGGCGCTTTACGGCATAATATCCCCTTAAAACCCCGCGAATAACTTCTAAGCTGTTAAGTGCGAAACCGCAGGATCCTCGTTTAGGGATTCTGCCGCTTCAAGTTTCTATTTCTTTTTTATTTTATTTCACAATACAACACCTTTCTAGTTTTATTGCACCTTTTTGACACTTCGTGGTTGTAGTGACATTTTGAATTCATATTTTTTTAACACAATAGGACCTGCTAGAATCATCATCATCATCATCAGCCTATTAATGTCCCCATTGCTGGGGCACGGGCCTTCCCTATGGATGGAATAGGGAGATTGGGCGGATTGGTGGGTGCTAACGACTGCAGATGCAGCCGGGACCAACGGCTTAACGTGCCTTCCGAAGCACGGAGGAGCTCGAGATAGTAATTTTTGGTCACCCATCCAATGACCGACCACTGCGAAAGTTGCTAAAGTTCAACGATCGCAGCCGAACGCGCTAACCACTTGCGCCATCGAGCTCCTGCTGGAATGCTTGTGCACAACCAGCTATACTGGTATATACTATATTAATATAAAGAGGAAATATTTGGTTGTTTGTTTTTTTGTATTGAATAACTCCTAAATTAATAGACCGATTTGAAAAAAAAAACACATTCAGAATTCTACATTATCCCTATTGAACACAGGCTAGAGTATTTCCGAAAAAGTTTGGGTTCCATATCAAAACTTTGATAAATTTAATCCAACGTGTGAAAAAAAATACCAAAAAGTTTAATTTTATGGTATACGCTGTGGAAGTCATTGACAATAAAGTAAAGTGTTATACTGAAGTTTTATAGAAGACTTTAATATCCAAAAAAAAGTCCGCGATAACATATAAATAAATAAATATAAATAAATAAATAAATATTTCCGACACTCACACCAATTAGCCTAGCCCCAAAGTAAGCAATATAAGGTTTGTGTTATGGGATGCTAGGGTAACGGATAGAATACATACACTGTACATATATAAGTATATTTATATAAATACATATTAAACATCCATGATTGGAGTACAAATGCTCGTATTCATCACACAAACATCTGCCCCCACCGGGATTCGAACCCGGGACCTCTCGAGTCGGCGACAGCCATGAAACCCGGCGTACAAACCACTCGGCCACGGAGGTCGTCATGTCTCACTATTACAGTTATATTACACAACTAGAGGTGCCCTGCGGTTTCACCCGCGTTATTTTAGGAAACAGCTTATAGTGAGTCAAACTTAAAATATTGGCATATGCAGTTGCAGATTTTTTATAGAACTTTTAAAAAGGAATAATTTTGTGATACATGATTTTTGTCTTACTTTGACCGTTTACCCAGTGCATGGAACGGAAGTTCTGAAAGAAAAGTTCTGAAGTTCAAGAAATGGAATATTTTTACCCGATTTTCTATAATTTTTCATCGATGCTCCCGCTCCTACAATTGTAGCCTAATGTTATATACAGCCTACTCGATAAATGCATTATCCAACACAAAAAGATTTTTTCAAATCAGTATTTCCTGATATAAGCATAAATGCAAGCCTGAGAACAAAAACTATAGTCTACACTACAGCTATACATACACGTTTGGGATTTCTTTGAATTCGCGCCTTCACAGCTTTTATCACTGCTGGAGTCCTAACAGACCGAGGCGACCACTTCTTGACCTATCATCTACACTAGAGTCTTCATTGTATCGTTTGATGGCACGATAAACGAATCTTTTGATTATAATAAAAATTTTCAGTATGTCAAAAATTTGAATTGGCGCGTAACCGCTACGATGCAACGCAATAACTGCAACACGGTCTTCTTGAAGCGTCCACTCCATATTTAAAAATGAGTAAAATTCTAAAAAGTATATACATTTTTATTTTCATGAACAATTCGAAATTCGAATTCAATAAACTTTTTTGTGGCCAGCATTCTAAAAGAAAAGTTTTTACTGTGTGATAATACTTATAACCTGACTGTGTATATACAACATTTTTTTTTGTTTTATTGTCATTGGCTCAAGTTATACAAAATATGGCTGCCCGCGTTTAGTCTTATTGCTCTAATTCGCATATCGTAAAGTTGTATAGATAGAAAATAAATAAAAACCTTTCAAGCAATTAAGTAATGTTTACCTTTAAAAAAAAAGAAAATAACTAGACGGCATTTTTTATTTTATGTCAGGCGGCGGCGCAAGTTTTAATCCGCTCAAAAAGGGTTTTAGTAAATGGTTTGCGAGAGTCAAAAAAAAGCAATTTGATAAATTCAAAAAAATAACTAGAAAAAACTTTTAGACTAGGTATCAGACAGGACTCCAATCTGCGTCTTCCGCTATCAGGACGCAATAATTCAATCCAATTCTAACTATAAAAAAAAATCTTTATATTAATAAATCTAGTAGTAGAATTCTTTAAATAACCATTTTTATGTTTTTCTTTTATAGCTAGGCAGGCAAGCGACTCTACCCCACTTGATGTTATGTGGATCAGGTCCAGACGTGAAGATAGCTGGTGTAACAATTATAAACTGCCACACCCAGTGTTGTCAGGTCCGATTTTAAAAATTCGGGAGGCGTTATAGAAAAAAACAGTAGATGTATGAAAAGAGGTACAAGAAAAACAGTAGATGCAGATGCCCCCCACCCCTAGAATTGATAAATCAAATCAAGATAAAGACCAGTAACGAATGTGTTTCTGTGGCTTCTGCCGCCCCTCAAAGCTAGTTTTTTTTAAACAATAACATTTATTTTATAATTATTTAGGTTACCTACATTATGAATGGCGGAAAATGCAACTCAACATGCAATTTCAAAAAGAAAATCGTATTCTAAGAAAAACAGGAGATTCATGTAGAAAAACAGTAGAACAGGAGAAACTTCAGAAAAACGGGAGATCCTGTAAAATCGGGAGACCTGGCCACACCAACCAACGCCACATTGCCGGCCTGAGAAAATACTTTTTACTCCTTTTTAAAAGACCCCAGATTGTAGGAAGGAACACGTGCGCCGGCAAAGAATTCCACTTGCGAATAGTACGACAAAAAAATGAGCCATCAAAATTATATTCAATTCAATTCAAAAAAAATCAATATCGTTTATTCACGCTAGGCTGTTACAAGCACTTGTGAATGTCGAAAAGCTACGCCATCGGTTCGCAAATCTACGGCGGGAGACCTTGTACTGAGAAGAACCGGCAAGAAACACAGCAAGGGCTGCTTTTTTTCTTAAAATTTCGTATTACTTAAAAGAATTAAGTTCACACACTGCATTGTTTTAAGCATCTGGACGTTGAGGGGCTCATCGGAAGGTTTTTCTTATCCCTATTTGTCGGATCCCTTCGACCCAAAACAAAGGTACCTGCAGAGGTAAACAAATACCCAACTTTTTGGCTTAAACGCTTATCCCCCAAGACCTGCTCAAGAGCGGAATGAATAATAACTCCACTATTTATTTTACACTAGTTTTCGGTTAGTGTCCGGAAACGGAGTGTTGGGAGCTATTTGCCATTCGGATGCAACATTTTGATATTTAATAAAACTAGTTTTTACGGGTTAATGCACGAAACTTTATTTATTTATTGACGTTTCGAAGCTTTTATTGGCTTTGTCGTCAGAATAAAACTTTTATTTAATTTGTCGAGCTACCTTCGAAAGACTTTTATTGAGCGTTTTGTCTTTCGAAGGTAGCTCGACAAATTAAATAAAAGTTTTATTCTGACGACGAAGCCTGTAAAGGCTACGAAACGTCAATAAATAAATAAAGTTTCGTGCATTAACCCGTAAAAACTAGTTTTATTTAATGAGTGATGTGCGTGAAAACCTAAGAAACAAATATTTTGATATTTAGTTCTATATTGAAAGTAATTAATGAATAGTTATGTTATAGACGACCTCCGTGGCCAAGTGGTTTGTACGCCGGGTTTCATGGTGTCGCCGACTCGAGAGGTCCCGGGTTCGAATCCCGGTGGGGGCAGATGTTTGTGTGATGAATACGTGCATTTGTACTCCAGTCATGGATGTTTTATATGTATTTCTATATAAATATACTTATATTTGTACAGTAAATGTATTCTATCCGTTACCCTAGTATCTCATAACACAAGCCTTATAGTGCTTACTTTGGGGCTAGGCTAATTGGTGTGTGTGTTGGAAATATTTATTTATTTTTAAGCATTCAACAGCTAGATGTTTAAATCTAAAGAAAAGTTTTACTAGAAAAAAATCCACTCGGACCAGACAGCGGACGGGACTCGAACCCGCACCTTAAATATAAAATATTTAATTTTGACCTAGATAGTTGAATTTTAATACAGTTGTTGCTTTTAAGACGCCATGAAGGACTTTTACGTGTTAAATTTTTTTAGGTTATTGCATGTGAACAACACATGTCTGTTTTTCTCTTTACTCTTATTATTGTTTTAAGTTTTTGCGTGCAGGACTTGAAAGCACATACTCTTGTTACTAGCATAAGAACATGCGTTTGAAGCACATACTCTTGTTACTTGCATAAGAATATACTCTTAAAGCATGTGCTTTAAGAGTATATTCAAGAGTATCTTACTCTTGTTACTAGCATAAGACCATACTCTTAAAGCACATACTCTTATTACTAGCATAAGAACATACTCTTGAAGCACATATTCTTGTTACTAGCATAAGAACATACCCTTGAAGCACATACTCTTATTACTAGCATAAGACCATACGCTTGAAGCACATACTCTTGTTACTTGTATAAGAACATTCTCTGGAAGCACATACTCTTGTTACTAGCATAAGAAAATACTCTTAAAGCACATATTCTTGTTACTAGCATAAGAACATACGCTTGAAGCACATACTCTTGTTACTTGTATAAGAACATACTCTTGAAGCACATATTCTTGTTACTAGCATAAGAACATACCCTTGAAGCACATACTCTTATTACTAGCATAAGACCATACGCTTGAAGTACATACTTTTGTTACTTGTATAAGAACATTCTCTGGAAGCACATACTCTTGTTACTAGCATAAGAACATACGCTTGAAGCACATACTTTTGTTACTTGTATAAGAACATTCTCTGGAAGCACATACTCTTGTTACTAGCATAAGAACATACGCTTGAAGCACATACTCTTGTTACTAGCATAAGAACATACGCTTCAAGTACATACTCTTGTTATTAGCATAAGAACATACTCTTGAAGCACATGCTCTTGTTACTAGCATAAGAACATACGCTTGAAGCACATACTCTTGTTACTAGCATAAGAACATACGCTTGAAGCACATACTCTTGTTACTAGCATAAGAACATACGCTTCAAGTACATACTCTTGTTACTAGCATAAGAACATACTCTTAAAGCACATGCTCTTGTTACTAGCATAAGAATATAGTCTGGAAGCACATACTCTTGTTACTAGCATTAGAATTGACCTGTTGATGCCTGTAAGTGAATCAAACCACCGCCGCGCCGGCCGGCAGCGTTGCGAAATTCAATTAAGTTTAATCTGCACGGCTTTAATCGGGCAGTTTAACCAACAAACAGTTGCCGGTTAATTGTGTACTGCGCGGTTAAGTTCCCGTTAAGCGATCGATGGGACGAAATTTTAATCGTGCGAGTAAGTACTTTGCTTTCCGTATCGGTCGTTAATAATTAGTAGGTACGCAGGAACTCGATGGCGCAAGTGGTTAGCGCGTTCGGCTGCGATCGTTGAAGTTAAGCAACTTTCGCAGTGGTCGGTCATTGGATGGGTGACCAAAAATTTGTTATCTCGAGCTCCTCCGTGCTTCGGAAGGCATGTTAAGCCGTCCCGGCTGCATCTGCAGTCGTTAGCCCGCGTGGTGGGTCATGGCCCAATCTCCCTATTCCATTCATAGGGAAGGCCTGTGCCCCAGCAGTGGGGACATTAATAGGCTGATGATGATGATGATGACGCATTAATCACAACTACTTTTTTTTATCGCTGAACTTGAACTTCAAACAAAATAAATAAATGTATCAGATACTTAGCAAGAAAAAAACGGCCAAGTGCAAGTTGGAGTAGTTCACGAAGTGTTCTGTTCCATTATCTATACAATATTAGACACTATAATAAAATCGAGAAAAAAAAATGGGTGCGTGTACTTATGTAGGCGCGTGAGAAGTTATCTTTCTTTGGCATCGTTTAAAATTAGTTTTTAATTGCATGCAAATAATTAATTACAATAAATTAATAAAAAGTCTGGTAAAGGAGACAGTCAATAAAGTTCAGTTTTAATTTGAAAAATAAATAAATAATCAAAATATTCAATTAAAATCGCTACTGAATATAATTTATTACAACATATGTGATTTGCACTTGTATGAAACTCAAACACGTATTCCGAATATACAAACTAGAAACATGTGGATAAATATAATAAATATGAATACCTATAACTGTTACTACATACATCAAAAGTGTCTAGGGATCAACATATATTTTTGCAATAACTTTTCTCCTGATTGATATTAATTAAAATTTTCTTTAAGGATTCATCAAATAAAGTGTTTTCGTTTGTCACAGTAACGATAAACCAAGTCACCTTTGCATTAATAAAGAAATTTGCCATTTTCCTAATAAAGGGATTTTTGACATTTGAACCACTAACACAAAAGTTCGAAAAAAAGACTGAAATAACAGTTTTCTCTAAAATTTTATTGGGTAACTTAAACAATTAATAATCCGTATTTCTACCGCGAACACTAACAACACAAGAACATCGGTTTGGCATACTCAAAATGAGTTCATCCAAATCACGCTGTGGAATGGCCGCCCATGTTCGTTGCAACAACAAAAAAAGGTCTTCTTGCGACTGGATATCCTCCATATTCGGCAGAGCTCTTCTCTGTAGCATATCCCATGCATGCTCAATCGGGTTCAAGTCTGGCGACTGAGCAGGCCAGGGCAGGACATTGATGTTAGCTGCGGCGAGAGTCTGTCTTACAACTCTTGCGGTGTGCGGTCGTGCATTATCATGCATTAACTGAAATAAGGGACCGATTTGCACTTGTAGAGGAACGATGACGTCTGATACAATCGTCTCAGCATAAATTTGAGCGTTGAGGTTGCCTCTGATCCAAATCAACTCAGTTCTTCCGCCGATCCAAATACCCGCCCATACCATGATGGTTCCACCACTATAAGGATGGACTTCCTGGCAGGATTTTAATCGCTGTTGGCGTCCAGGGGTTCTCCAGTGTCGTATACGTCTTGTATCCGGTCTCATACCAAAACGAGACTCATCAGAAAAGCACACGAAACGCCATTGTTCTTCTGCCCAATTTCTGTGTTCAAGAGCCCATTGATATCGAATCCTACGATTGTGCATTGCTATAGGTGGTACCCGTAGCGGTCTTCGGGAATGAAGGTTCACTTCATGCAAGCGGTTTCTGACTGTTTGGTCGCTAATTAAGTTCCCTGAAGAGTGATGAAGCCTCACGGCTAACATCATGGCGGTTATTGTTGGAGCTCTTCGAGTTAAGATTTGAATGTATCGGTCTTGTCTCCGTGTGGTGCAGCGATACCGTCCTCCATGGCGCTCAGCCACGGTACCAGTGCTTCGGTATCGTGTCCAAAGTCGACTGATAACACTCTGACTTGTATTCAGAGCTAAAGCCACAGTACGTTGCCGGGAACCAGCTTCTATCATTCCCACGGCTCTGAGCATTTCTTCCCTGCTTAAATGACGTCGCCGCTCCATAATAACGTTGGTTTTAATCAGTAGTAGGGAAACAGTAGCACTAATAATGTCTTCAATGCGTTGTATGTTTTTATAGGGAAAATATTGACAGCTGATTTTCATCTTTTACTCGAATTTGATTCACAGTTCCTGATTCAAATTATGAAATGCACCAAAAAGGATCCATATAAATTTATAAAATCATAAATTTATTACAAAGCCACATCTCAATCTCAAGAAATCCGCATAAAAATGCTTGATCCCTAGACACTTTTGATGTATGTATATTACAAAAAATAAAGATGTGGTTTTTGGTTCTACTACACCAATGGTCAAGAGATGGCGCTGTAGTCTCCTGAATCGCGCTTTGGTTCCGTTGTTTCAGATTAATAAATACTTTTGATAGGCCTTCACAATGCAGTCGTTAGCACCCACTAAATAGAGATTCTATTTTTATTTTGTTGGTAGATTTTCTTAATGTGCGGTAAACACAAAATGAATAAAAAAAATAAAATTTTGTGTTACAGTGATGCGCGCGCATCTTAAAATTTCACTCTCCTCATTTTTTCATAACGCGCCTAAAGAAGTATAACTTCCAAAAGGCAAAAAAAACACTCTGTTATATGGAAGCCCACTATGACAAGTTTCAACGGGTTAAATGCACTAATTTTATTTATTTATTGACGTTTCACATCGCATCCTTCACAGGATGCGTCGTCTGTCCATTATTCAAACGAATTTATAAATAAATTAAATTAAAATCATTATTTATAGCAGGCGGTTTTTAATAAGTGATGTTTCTTAGGTCTTCACACCTAAGAAACAAATAAAATTAATTATTTATTTTAATAGCGACTATAAAACTTAATATTCTGTGAATATTTCAACAGTCTACCTGTTATAATTATATATTAATAAAGTGCAAAAAAAACACATTTGTTGAATGGGAGCCCTTATACATTTATTTAATTTTAGTTTTAGTATTTGTTGTTATAGCGGCAATATAAATACTTCATATGTGAAAATTTGAACTATCTATCACAGCTTGGTGAAAGACAGCCAGAAAGATAGACGAACTGTGAAGTCTTAGTTATAGGGCCCCGTTGTTACTCCTTAAATACGTAACCCTAAAAAGACCAAGATCAATTATTTGTTTCTTAGGTTTTCACGCACATCACTCATTAAATAAAACTAGTTTTTACGTGATAATGCACGAAGCTTTATTTATTTATTGACGTTTCCTAGCCTTTACAGGCTACGTCGTCAGAATCAAACTTTTATTTAATTTGTCGAGATACCTTTCGAAGGTAGTTTCTTCGCCCGGATTGCGAAGGGTGCGGGTTCGAGTCCCGTCTGCTGCCTGGTCCGCGTGGATTTTTTTCTAGTTATATTTTCTTTAGATTTAAACATCAAGCAGTTACATGCTTTATAAAAAATAATAAAAATAAAATTATAAGAGCATAAGCTGTTAGTCGCTCAAACGAAGAACATGGGGTCGACTCAATGATAGGATGATGGGTGGAGAGTACGACAAATCTTGAGCTGGAAGACCTCGTGTTTGAGCTCAACATCATAGAAGAAATCAAAGCGGATTAATTCCGTTGAACGTGTCCATCCATCCATCAGCCTTTCTCCGTCCACTGCTGGACATAGGCCTCCCCCATAGAACGCCACAATGCGCGGTCCTGCGCTATCCGCATCCAGCCGTCATCCGTTGAACGTGTACTGGTTACATATCCCAGATACGCAGGAGCGAGAAGGAGCTGAAGGACCTCCTCTTTGGATGCGGACTATTGGCGGGATCTAGCGTGACAAAGCGTCTCCTTCTGTCCAAAATCCATTTCGGATCGGTAGAAGTCATTTCCCCTGACGAGGATTCTTCTATTTCCAATGTCTCTTAATTTCAAATGCTATGCATTTTACCTTGATGCAGTATTCTTCGTGTGTGTATCTGACAATACTTGGGTATTTTTTCTTATAAGCACTTGAAGATTATTTGCGGTCATATTTTTATCTTATCGTCGAAATATTCATACTCAGAAGGTTTGTTCAGCTGCGTGTCCAGCAATCTCTCAGTTAAACTACTTGTTCGCTATTGGAAGCGGTCTGTCCAAAATTCCGGTACTCTAGAGCTGAAGGATACGACTGCCATTGCGGTACCATCAGTTGCTGCGTTTCTTGGGACGAGCACTATTGGTGCTGGCACGGGAGGTATTGGTGCTGGTACGGGAGATCTTAGCGGCGGTGCCACATTCGGCACACCTTGATTTGTAGCCAAAGTTACACTGATTTTTAAACACTTCTCCTAGTTCAATATTATTAAAACGAAATAATTAAAAAGTTTTGTTTTCAAATGTCTTAGGTCACCAATCTTCGCTATTGGATGTTTGCCTGGCTTTAGTCCATCTTGAGGGGGATGGAGTAGCATAAAATGAAACCGCGTTTATTTGAACTATTCTTAATTGGCGCCAAGCGACTGCGCAGTGCGACCTAGAAGGACCGGTGTGTACGACATAGCTCGAAGAGTTAGCACACTGAAGTGGCAATGGGCAGGCCACATCGTTCGAGGATCTGACGATCGTTGAGTAAGAAAGGTCCTCGAGTGGCGACCACGTACCGAACGACGCAGCGTGGGGTGGCCCAAGATGGACTGACGACATCGTCAAATGTGCCGGGAGTCGCTGGATGCGGATAGCGCAGGACCGCGCATTGTGACGTTCTATGGGGGAGGCCTATGTCCAGCAGTGGACGGAGAAAGGCTGATGGATGGATGATGATGACTGCGCAGTGTTGCTGCGCAAACCGCATTGTCATACTTTACAGAGATAAACATAGAGGTGCGTAATAATAATAATAATTGTTTATTTCAGGCAACAAAAACCAATAAAAAGTCATATACAAAATTAAAAAAAAGTAAAAGTGTAAACAAAATAATAATAAAAAATAAAATAAAATCATAAAAGCATAAAAGAACAGTGTGTAAAAACATTGACAGTATAGGTTAAACAACATGAATTTAACCTCATCACAACATTTACCAAATTTTCGTGCGAGCATATTGCACTATCTGCATGGGAACAAAATAGTAATCTGACCCCACATCCTCAAACCTAGAACTTAAAGCTGTTATTTATTATTAATTGTAGCCGAGAATCTCCAGTGCTCTTGAGAGTCTATGCCGACCGTACCTATCTCGACCGCATTGGGATTGTTTAATCAAATTGCATTGTTTCCTGCGCTTTAATTGGAGTCCAGTATCGGAGCTGTAGTAACTGGAGAATCATTCGAATGCTCAGTCAATTAATCGGAGTTCTATTCGATACCAAAATCGGTACAATAATTTTCATTGTAAAAGGCCAAAACTAATTAATGTACCTACAATAGCATTTGATTTGCTAATCAAAATGTTGAGCTTTGCCTCTCTGTAGTTTCAAAAGCTAAAACCGTGTAGCCGAATTGGATGCTTACACGAAGGGTTTCGTACCGTGGTACTGATACAAGATTGATATTATTGTGAAATACAGTAATGGCAGACAATAAACTACGATATTTTTTCCTTTTAAGTCATAACTAAAAAAAGGTAAATTTAAAAAATCAAAAAACCCGACTGCTTAATTATACTTCAAATAAACACTGAAAAGAAATAAAAAAGTCCAGTAGTCTATAATTCTGTTAATAAGGAACAAAGCTACTTTAACAGTCAGGACCCATTATTCAAAAATATTATGTATTCTTGAATATCTAATGGGTCCCGGCTGTTAAAGTAGCTTTGTTCCTTATTAACAGAATTATATATATGTTATTATCATAAATGAGCCATATTACTGTTAAGTTTCATTAAAATCGATTCAGTATTTTTTAGGTGAAAGAGTAACAAAGATCCATACAAACGTAAGATTGAAATTAAAAGCGCAAGTGGTTAATATACAACTTTAAAGCGTTTTAGATCCTAAACAATCATATAAAATGGAAAATGGTGTTAGGAACCTAAACATGATTTTCGATTATCTAGACAGTGATACCCCACTCGACATATTTTGTCAAAAATTTTTTTTTACTTCGTCACAATATGGCGCCTTATTTTCCCCATATTGAATTTTGATTACTATCATATACATCTTTAGTAGCACTCCCATGATTGAGACAAATTGATTGATGTATGAATCATCAAAATCGGTCAAGGCGTTTAGTCTCTAGTGTACCACAAAGGAACAAACATACAGACTAAAGAAAAGTTTACTAGAAAAAAAAAATCCACGCGGACCAGGCAGCGGACGGGACTCGAACCCGCATCCTTCGCTATCCGGGCGAATGCACTGACCATTATGCTACCACGGCCCTATTAGCCGCGTCGAAATTTTCCTAGCCTTAAGCTGCAAGGCAGCGCCATCTCTTCGCATTATAGGTAACCCACAATGTCAAATGCTACTTTTTCAAGTATTAAGCATTTGAAAGAAGAAATAGCAATTATAGTACACGTGGATTTTTTTCTAGTAAACTTTTCTTTAGATTTAACATCTAGCAGTTAAATGCTTAAAAAATAAACATACAGACTGTTAAACACTATACCCTGTCTACGCGTCGCGTTGCATTGCGCAGTCGGGTAAAAACCTAATAAAAATGCTCTAAAAATGCCTTCCATTAGTGGTATATAGCAATATACCACGATGATATCTTGCGTATTCACCACCGATTATCAATTTAATATTTCGCAGTAGACACCAAGATACCAATTTCAAAGAGAAGAAATTCGAACCAGGAAATTTCGTAAGCATGTTATAAAAAGTACCCCGGGGTTACGGGTGCGGAGAGTAGCTATGCGTGTAATAAAATTGTCTGAATCCAAGCACTTGGGGGGTAAGGGAAAAACGTTATCGATCTAATGCGGACGACATACGTGCTTCCTCTAGATTAACGACGTTGCTGATTCATCCGGCCAACAAAAAGCATACGACATCACAAACGTGACAGCGACGACCCGTCGAATAGGTATCGATAACTTGATTGATATGTTGTATTATAATGGCTTTATACTTATGTTTTTATTTTTTAAGCATTTAACTGCTAGATGAAATAAAAACATAACTATAAATGCTATTTCTTCTTTCAAATGTTTAATACTTGAAAAAGTATTCATTTGACATTGTGGGTACCTACAATGCGAAGAGATGGCGCTGCCTTGCAGCTTAAGGATAGGAAAATTTCGACGTGGCCATCAGGGCCGCGGTAGCATAATTGGTCAGTGCATTCGCCCGGATTGCGAAGGGTGCGGGTTCGAGTCCCGTCTGCTGCCTGGTCCGCGTGGATTTTTTTCTATTAAAGCTTTTCTTTAGGCTTTATACTTCTTGACATAAAGCAAGGCATGCATTGTACTCGGAGCGTGGGTTCGAAGCGCATCTCTGTGTTAAGTAGCATTTTTGTTGTGTAATCTGTATGTGTATGAGCAATATGCTTAAATAAGCATATATGTTTTGTTTTGTGTGCTTGTTAGCGCCTAACGCGTCCTGGCACAGGCCTTACCAGCGCTGATACCAGCGCTGATACTGTGAGAGAGTATTCTCTCATTTGTTTTTATTAATTTGTTTCTTAAAAACAGTGATGTTCACTTAATACAAGAAACAAAAATAAACTAACTTTACCTGCTACTAGGCTTCACAAAATTAATAATTCATTTAAAGGTCTTTGTGTTCGCTTATACAATATAGTCCCAAACAATATCCAAGAGTTAACCATAAATAAATTTAAAGATAGTATAAAAAAAGCACTTATTAAAAAAGCTTATTACAAAGTGTCTGATTATATTAACGATAAAAATGCTTGGGTTTGAACTGTTCCAACCATTACCACAGGATTTCTATATTAAATAAATCATAATTGTATTGACGTTGTAACAACATAATGATTTGTAAATGTTGTTACATTAGATTTTTAATGTTGTGGAGTTTTTTTCGCTCGTTTTTCTCCACAGCTAAAAAATATGTCCATAGCGAGTGGTAGCGAAAAAAATTTGGACGATTCAAAAGAGTTTGAATAAAGATATATTGATTTCTGATTTCTGATTGTCAGCATAAGCTGAGGCAGGGTCCTGATTGGCCGTCTTATGGTCGGTACACACGTAACGATATATCGTAGCGATTTCAGACTGTGCAGATAAATCGAACGTTCCTCGTGACTCCACACGCCTTCGATATCGGCGTCGATTGTCTGTTCGGTCTGTTCTCCGCAGAAGCTCACGCAAGAAACATGTCATCCACGATGGAAGATTATGACGCACTTGCGATATTAGGCCTAGTTATGTCTTTAAAGAAAAAAAAGGAACGGAGTGTGTGGTGTAGACTTCTCATATCAACATTTCGCCTCGAAAGATTGGCATAATTCATTGAGAATAAATGAGGAAGCATACTTAAATCTGCTGGCCTTAGTTTCTCCACTAATACAGAAACAAGACACTGTAATGAGAGAAGCAATAAGTCCTCATGAGAGATTATCTGCTACACTACGATTTTTAGTTACAGGTCGTTGCTACGAATTTATGAAGTTTTCTACAATAATATCACCGCAAGCTCTTAGTCAAATCATTCCTGAGACATGTCACATGCTCTGTACGACTGATGATATGACGACTCGAGATTGGTGTAGGTGTAGAACGGTTCGGGGTCGGTGTGTCTCGTTCGTTGTCAGAATAGTTTAGTATGTCGCGGTCGCTGTCAGAACGATTCGGAGT
Source organism: Chilo suppressalis (assembly GCA_902850365.2). Lineage (NCBI taxonomy): Eukaryota > Metazoa > Arthropoda > Insecta > Lepidoptera > Crambidae > Chilo > Chilo suppressalis. The sequence continues at coordinate 30,729,419 of OU963898.1, read as the reverse complement.
TGGTGTGTCTCGTTCGTAGTATCGTAGTGTCGTATTCGTTCGAGTTACGAATGAGATACTCGCGATCATGGTAATCTTTAGATGTGGTCATCCAAAGGCAAGTTTCACTTCTATAGCTCTGTGTGAAATCTTGCATTAGTTCATGGTATCCACCTCTTTCTCCTTCAGACATGCTGCGATATAAGAGCGATTCGCACGTGCGCACACTTGCGAGCCTACAGCCGAACTGAGCGATCGCCATCCACACGCGACGATAAAACTTTGCAAACGCAATCGACAACGATTTATCTAATAAAAATTGCAACTGCCACCGTCGAACGATAATCGACAACGATTTGTCATACACACGTTCGATAAATCTGCGCAAGTCGATCTGCACAGTTTAATCGTTACGATAAATCGTTACATGTGTAGCAGGCATTAGTTTCACTATCTTTTGTTCTTAGGTAAAGTTTCTCTTTTATTTTCTGTTTTTATTCGGAGGTTTTTGAAGTTATACTTCTTTAGGCGCATGAAGTTTTTAGATGCGCGCGCAACATTGTAACAAAAATGTAACACCATGAAGTTGGCCGCTAAACCGCACATTAAGTCTCGAAAAAAAGGTACCAACAAAATGGAAATAAAATTTCTATTAGTCGCGCATGTTGGCACGCTCGTCGCTTCTGATCACTGTTTTCATATTTATAATATACTAGATGGTAGAAGAAGAAGCAGGTGGTAGAAGAAAAAAATTAAGGTTGTATATATTTTTATACTACATTATAAAAAATAAATATTGTCTAAAAAAATTAAGGGGTGTGTAACGCAGTGTTCTATCAATTCCTGGGATAATATTCCTTCTAACCACTTAAGGATATGAAAAATAGATAGTAGCCGATTCTCAGACCCACGGAATATGCATGTAAAATTTCATAAAAATCGGTCAGGTCGTTTCGGAGAAGTATGGTAACTAACATTGTGACACGAGAATTTTATATATAAGATATCCACATGTTTCTAGTTTCTGTATTCACAACACGTGTTTTAGTTTCATACAAGTGCGGATCATATATTATGTGCAACTAAATTATATTCAGTAGTGATTTAAATTGAATATTTAGATTATTTATTTAATTTTTCAAATTTTAAAACTGAACTTTATTGACTGTATTATAATATTATTTTCCAGTCCTTTTATTATTTTATTTTATATAATTATTTGCATGCAATTAAAAACTATTTTTTTATGATGCCCGAGAAGCATAACTTCTCACGCGCCTACATAAGTACACACACCCATATTTTTTTAAAGTTATTTAATTGTTTCATTTCATTGCATAACAGTTAGATGCTTCTCGTTTCTCACTTCTACTCTACATTGCGATCTCCTTCTAACCTATCTCTAGAAATTCCAATTCATTCTACTGATTTCTTTTGCTATTCTTTCTCTGTGCATTCAGTACGTCTATGGAACTCATTGCCAGAAACAATTCGAAAGGCTCGCACTCTCAACTCTTTTAGAGATCAAGTTCGGGGTTATTTCCTATCCCAACAATTATGTTTAATTATTACTTCATCCTCTCTTTCCTTCCTTAGATATATCTGTCTTTCCTGCCATTGATATCATTATGTTTTTCTATAACATCCCTTTTTATCTCCTTTATATTTATTTATCTTTCTATTATGGGTTGCCTGGAAGAGCTTGCTGCCTAGCAATAAGGCCACATATATTGTGTACGTTCTATCTATATATATGTTTTAATTTACTTGTGTGTTTTTCTATGGTGTACTACAATTAAGAATATTATTATTATTATTATTAATAATTAGACGGTAACGAAGGAGACGATGATCGCTTTGTGTCCGAATGACTGTCATATAATAGGAATCATTAGGCAATATTGGGTATTAGGCGACCATATCTTTTGTTATGTAAATCGGATTGCCTATAACGCCACGGAATGTGCTTCTGGACGTGATGTGTTGGTCTAAACACGCTTTGGATGATAATGCGGGATCAATAGAGATTATGTTTGCCAAATGTCAAACTCTTCTTATAATGCATTGATTTTAACCGGGACATTGTTGATTATATGTATTTTTATATCTTAGAAAGCTTTTAAAGGCTTTTTCATCGACAGTTTACCAGCATTTGTTGCTTCTATTCCATAACGCATGTGGTCTTCACCTATAATTGTAATTACATTAAGCTTATGTATTTTATCATTACCTGCTAGATTGTTGTGTCAATGTTTATTATGTTGGTGATCAAATAAATAAATCACACTAATATAATGAAGGCGAAAGTTTGCGAGTGTATGTATGTTTGTTGAACTCGATGGCGCAAGTGGTTAGCGCGTTCGGCTGCGATCATTAATTTAAGCAACTTTCGCAGTGGTCGGTCATTGGATGGGTGACCAAAAATCTTCTATCTCGAGTTCCTCCGTTCGTCGGAAGGCACGTTAAGCCGTTGGTCCCGGCTGCATCTATTCCATCCATAAAGAAGGCCTGTGTCCAAGCAGTGGGGACATTAATAGGCTGATAATGATGATGTATGTTTGTTACTTCTTCACGTCTAAACGGCTGGAGCGATGTTAAAAATGGTATGGTGTTAGCTGTCACCCTGGATTAACACATAGGCTACGTTTAACTGTGGGAAAACATCCCTAATAACACCGCCGGGCACAGCTAGTATAAAATAGAACTACATAAAGACAAGTATTTGTATTGGCTGATTACATATTAATAGTCGGATTAGAGTTTTATCAGTTACTAGCGGCCCGCCCTCGCTTCGCTTCGGTGTAGAGCTGAAGTGTAGACTACAGTTTTTGTTCTCAGGCTTGTATTATACACAATGATATTCATCTATGATTCTTCTTATACCTGCATGCAAAGTCTTAGCCCGATCGGTTTAAAATTGACGAAGATTCATACAAACTTTCATTCCCTATTTTATCCCCTTGGGGGTAGAATTGATCAAAATCCTTTCTTAGCGGATGCCTACGTCATAACATCTACGTGCATGCCAAATTTCAGCCCGATCCGTCCAGTGGTTTGGGCTGTGCGTTGATAGATCACTATGTCAATCAGTCACCTTTGAGTTTTATATTTGAAGGGTTGTAGCAATAGTTAAAAAGTAAGTACCTACAGCATGGATTTTCAAATTAGACTCGATTCTCTAAGTGCATGTTTAAATCTAAAGAAAGTTTTACTAGAAAAACTTCCACGCGAAGCAGGCAGCAGACGGGACTCGAATGCAGTGACCATTAAGCTACTGCAGCCCTATAATGGTCAGTGCATCCACGCGTAAAATTTTGTCAAGTAAAATTTTCTTTAGATTTCAACATCTAGCAGTTAAATGCTTAAAAAATAAAAAAATATCTCTAAGTATATGGCTCATTGACAAATTACAAACTCTTGTAAGAGGATTACAAGTTTTGACAAAGGCTCTTGTGATAAGTTTTAACAAGAGAAGCGCTTACTCTATCTAAAGTTTTGCATTGAAGTTATGTACGTTGTGGCCGTTGTAATATTTACTAGACTTCGTAAGATAGTAACACATTTTAAGCAATCCATACTAAAACTAATATAATATTCTTATAGCAATAAATGTTCAGTTCTTGTGTAATATTAAGAGGGTAAGTTAGAATCAGTGTTGCCAGACGGGTCATGTCAGAAATTATTGAAATATAAAAAAAATGTAACCTTTTTGTATAAAAATTATCTCTCATATTTTTTACTGGAAAGGTATTAAGTTGATAGAATAGAATATTAGTTGTATTGCCATACAGAAACATCGTTGAGTATTTTAAGCACTTACCCGAATTTCGTGATTTATCATATATATCATATTGATCCTATATAATTAAATCGATGCATTAAAAATTGATATGAAGTTAAACGAGTATCGAAATATCGCAAAAATATAGTCCTCAAATGCGTGCGCAAGCGCGCGTAATATCAATTGTAGTCCATCTTTACATACTAAATATGTTTTTTTTTTATTAGTTGTTATAATTCCAAAATTTATATTTTATATAATCAACTATGTAGTGATATTGATAAATAAAATCAATAAGTACACACTCGTAAGTGTACAATTCAAGATTTCTATATCAAAATTGGTAAATTGATACTATAAATATTTTTTTACTGAGTATTTATTACCTGTATGTCTTACTGCACACATAAATATGTATATTAAGTAATAACGGGTTGTAGTACAAAGTTAATGTATTGATTAGGTACAACATTTGTGTTTATGAGACTAAAATAATTATATGAAATTAATCACTAATTTTAGTTGGTTAGGTTAGGTTAGGTATCATTCCTGGCGGATCAACTCAGACGCAGACGGTTAGGGGGAAGGCGACGGCGGTACGCCCATCTCTTACCTCCCTAACGTAGCCAGCGGGCGCAGACAGGGTAGTTTGCGCTCGCATTGCACGGCATCGTTCGTCTGGGAGGGACGCCCCGAGTGTGCGGGGGCATCCCTCCACACGTGAGGAAGCCCGGCGTAAGCCGGGCCCCGCCGAGACGGTGTGGTGAAGTCCCAAACAAGGAACTCACGCCGTCATAATCGGCAGAGCGGGCACACCCCAGTGTTTTAGTGGGTATGCCCGCGGGCGTTCACCTGGTCATGAGCTATGACCGGCTGAACACACGTGGGAGAGCCCCACATAACCTCGTCGCAAACCCGGCGACGGGGTATGCATAAGGCAGCATTTCACTGGGTCAAAAAAAAATGAAATCAAAAAAAAAAAAAAAATGATTGTGATTGCTCGGCCACACTCCTATTTCACGCTCACTGGGGACGAACGTTTTTTCTCATCGTGTCTGCAATATCACTTACCTTAAGTGGAAATAATTTTCTACAGTTTATAGCCGTGCTAAGGAGCTTTGTTTGGACTGAAAATTCCGTTCTTCCTGCAAGACCCTGCTGCACTAAAGCACCACAACGCCGTACGTTAGTCTCCGGAGTTGGAGAAGTTCTTTTTTTTTATTGATTTTCTAAATACACACATTGATTATAACTGAAATATGTGCCAAACTGAGGAGCTCGATGGCGCAAGTGGTTAGCGCGTTCGGCTGCGATCGTTGAAAGGACATTGTTCAGCGTCCATACATAGTTAGCCTAAGAACCAACAATCATGAAATATTATTTTCTAGGTTCGAAATCGTAAGTAAATGACTGTAAAAACAAAGATTATTGACGGACACTTCTGAGAACTTAAATTATTAGGAAAACTAAAATTTTTTTGAGGTTATTTTTAATATTCAATTAAATACATAGGTCAACTTAGTATGAACTCAGTATGAAGTGAATTAATATTACAACTACCTAATTCATTTTATTCGGTGCGATTTTCAAGAATAACTATTAGGAAAAACTTGGTTCGGTAGGAATAATGAATAAAATAAAAACTGTAGTTTTGCTTCTTATTTATTGACTATTTTTCACATAATTGTATCATATTGTATTTATTTGTATATCACATGTATATTGTGTAAATATGCAGCGTGAATAGGTATCAGGTGTTCTTGAATAATTTGGCAGTATGATCCTCTCAGGATGTTGTGGCACAGGTTCACTAGCACTTGGTAATAAAGGCCCTGCTCTTTGGTAACATCGATGGTATATTAGATAGCCGAAATAGTTAAATTAAAGGAATAACAATCGCAAATAAACACACACAACAGGTAATCCGAAACGAGAATGCACTTTCCGGTATATTATACTACTCTTTGGATTTGGAATGCACACATTCCACAGATTACTACGAATGCAAACTGCCTGCACCACAACCACAGAGTAACGAGTTTTATGCCTGCCCTTCACTTGACAACAGTTTGTCCTTGTCATGCTTAATAAGGAATGAAAAGGACAGACTGATGTCATGTTTTAAAATAGCAAATACGGATAGCCAAGTGAAGTGCCGGTATTAGGAAGAAAGATTGTTTTGTTTGCAGCGCTGTCATAGATTATACACATAAAATGGTATTTATTGTCTCAGATTATTTGTCAACTTTTTAATTTAGCTTACTAAACTGGAAGTGTCCGTCACAATCTAAATACTGATAATTATCGCAAAAAATATACTTAGAATTATCATAAATGCTAAATTGGTGTTGGTTCTTAGGCCAATTTTAACATTGTCCTTTAGCAACTTTCGCAGTGGTCGGTCATTGGATGGGTGACCAAAACTTACTATCTCGAGCTCCTCCGTGCTTCGGAAGACACGTTAAGCCGTTGGTCCCGGCTGCATCTGCAGTCGTTAGCACTCACCAATCCGCAATGGGCCCGCGTGGTGGGTAATGGCCCAATCTCCCTGTTCCATCCATAGGGCAGGCCTGTGCCCCAGCAATGGGGACATTAATAGGCTGATGATGAATGAATCTGCCAAACTATTACAATAGTTTTTCGGCAGAGTTCCCGTGGATAAAGATTAATTACAAATTACTTACAATGTGTTTCATACTTCTATTAATAAAGAAAACAAATCAGTAGGTACTATTATAAAAATACATAATATTTTATACTATTTACCTATTTATAAAGTACAATATTCTGACCTTACAAAAATATAACATCAACAATGCTAACAATGCTATATCCGCAACACAAAACATGCATGCGCAAATTATAATATCCCAATAATAGTATAGATGCATAATATGTATAGATGCTTGTTAATAATTCCAACCAAAACGGTTGAAACGGATCTGGTTGAAATTTAGCACTCATATATTTAATCACCTATCAGACCAACAAAATAGTACTTTCTATCCTAGACAAATATGAGACTCCTGTGATACTCTCAAAAAGATAGAATTGCGAAGGTCGAGGTTAGCGGATTTTACTTATGCTTTCGATTTGGCAAGAACTGAGTACATCAGTCGACTTTCATCATATAAACACCTCACTCATTCAAACAGTTCACATCAAAATATTATCATAAACGCTCTCGGACAAAACCGACAAAATTTACCAGAACAACGCGGATCGCGATAATGGTCAAGTTTTGCGGACTATTCTAATATGAGCTTTATGCAGTGTGGAGTAAGGAAGAAAGTGCTACGATATCTACACTTGTTTACAACTTATGCGCGTTACCTACGTAGGTACAAGTAGGTACTACGCACTCGCGGGTGCTGGTTAACTCTTAATTTAACGGGACCTTTCTAGAATGCATCGATTGGCGTATATAAGTGCGATCGGCGCCGCGCAAAAACAGTTGAGTTTCAACAGCGATTTCGGAACGAATACAAAAGCGATCAAAGAGCAAGTGTTCAAGTGCGTTTATTTAAAGACTTGTATAATAAAGTACAGTGTTTAGTAAGTGTATTGTGATTAATATTGTGTTTTAACTGTGTGATGAATAAAGAGCTGTCAAGCATGAACTGGCATATAATTTGGAACCCCATCCTGACACGTAACAATATTTGAAAAACTTATTAACTAGCGTTTGCTGAAATGGTGTAAAAGCCGCCCAATTAACTTTAATATAATAAAAACGTAAACAGAAGTTACTATCGACATTATAGTAACGGTTGAAGAGGTAACGATGCTAGTAAGAAATTTTCTCTATAGATGGCGGTGTTCAGTTAGCTGAATCTTTTGCCGACCTTCGTGGCCGAGTGGTTTGTACGCCAATTTCAAAGTGTCGCCTACTCAAAAAGTCTGGGTTTGGATACCGGTGGGTGTAGATTTTTGTGTGATGAATACGAGCATAGAGAAGCTCGGTGGCGCAGGTGGATAGCGCGTTCGGATTGCGATCGTGGAAGTTAAGCAATTTTTGCAATCGTCGGTCATTCGATGGGTGACCATAAATTTACTATCTGGAGCTAATCCGTGCTTCAGAAGGCACGTTAAACCGTTGGTCCCGGCTGCATTTACAGTCGTTGGCACCTACCAACCCGCACTGGGCCCGCGTGGTAGGTCATGGCTCAAACTCCCGATTCCTTCAATAGAGACGGCCTGTGCCCCAGCAGTGGGGACATTAATAGGCTGATAATGATGATGATGGTGATTGATGGTAATGATGATAATGATGATAATGTTGATAATGATGACAATGATGATAATGATGATAATGATGATAATGATGATAATGATGATAATGATGATAATGATGATAATGATGATAATGATGATAATGATGATAATGATGATAATTATGATAATGATGATAATGATGATAATGATGATAATGATGATAATGATGATAAAGATGATAATGATGATAATGCTCAGGAAATTAAATATACCTGACCGTTTATGGTGCGTACCATCTTTGTACGAAACCCTCGGTGCCTTGGTCAACTCGTATTTGTCCGGTTTTTACATTGTTTGTTAGATATCTACAGCTTTTGTTTTACCGTTGATTTTTTAACTACTAGCAAGTTATATATTTTATTAAGGCATTTAACTGCTAGATGTTTTCAAATTTAAAGAAAAAGAATTTACTAGAAAATAATCAGGTCCAGGCAGCAGATGTCAAATGATTAACAAAAAAATATTATAGTTGTGGGTTACCTACAATGCAAAGAGATGGCGCTGCCTTGCAGCCTAAGATAAGTTAGAGAAAATTCGACACGTCCATCAGGGTCGCGGTAGCATAATGGTCAATGCATTCGCCCGGATAGCGGAGGGTTGTCTGGTCCGCGTGGATTTTTTTCTAGTAAAACTTTTCTTTACTTGCTAGTTTTAAAAAATTTACATTGCAAATAGGAAAACAATTCTAAGGATTTATCTAATACATATAATAGGGGTGATGACGGGGTACATTAAACGAAATTCTATTTAGTCCGTCAGTTAGATGATCAAAAAATAATGGACACGTATTTTTTCTTTGGGCAATTAACCAAAAAATGACAAAGTCATAGCGCGTCAAAGTTTGGGAGTAGGGGCTCGTGACGTCACTTTTGAGTGAATTTTCACTTATAAGTGTACTCAAACGTGACGTCATGCGACTTTTCAAATCAATATATCTCTGCAATGTTTATATTATGCGAAAAAACAAAAAATACGTGTCCAATACTTTTTGATAATCTACCTGATAAACGAAGAAAAAAAATTTAGTCATCATCCCTATTGCTCTGTTCGCGTATTAAAAAAAAAATCTATAAGTGTAATCAAGATCACACAATATATAAAGCCAATTCAAATATACCCAAAGGAGCCGTGTTAAATTACAAACAGCGTATAGGATAAGCGTCAATATTTCATCGGCGTTTCCTTATCAAGAAAATGATGTTTAAATTTGAAGGTTATTTTCGCGATAATTCTATGCACAGACCATTAAGCAGCGACGTTGAAACGAAGTTATGTTAGGGGTGTCTAGAACAAGTACGCATTCGATTTTGTACTTTATCACCGTCACGTAAAGACCTTTCGCTGGATATTTTATTTTGATTGAATATATTTTTACGACATGTTTTTATAATCTCTGTTGATAGTTACGACTGAGGATGGTCTTATGTAAATATTTGCTCGGGTTTTAGGAGGTTATAATGCATAAACTTTATCCGTCAATAAACAAGTTTTTAATGCTTGTTTGAGAATACACAATATTATAATGTTAAATACACTTTCATCTTCACCACCAGTCTATTAACGTCCCCACTGCTGAGGCACAGGCTTGGAATAGGGAGATTGGGCTATGACCCACCACGCGGGCCCATTGGCGGGTGCTAACGACTGCAGATGCAGCCGGGACCAACGGCTTAACATGCCTTCTGAAGCACGGAGGAAACTCGGGATAGGAAATTTTTGGTCACCCATCCAATGACCGACCACTGCGAAAGTTGCTTAACTTCAACAATCTCAGCCGAACGCGATAACCACCCGCGCCATCGAGCTCCTTTAAAACTTTCATAAACTTAACTTAATAAAAACCTTAGCACAAAAAAAAAGATAAGAATGTGCATGGGTGAATGAATGTTTAAGGAAATAGTACACTCTTTTTTTGAAGGTTTTTAAATACCATTATATTGTTACGTGTCGGGATGGGGTTCGAAATTTAATGCCAGTTTACGCTTGACAGTTCTTTATTCACCACACAGTTCACACAATTAACACACAATGTTAATTACAAAACACTCACTAAACACTGTATTTCATTATACAAGTCTCTAAACTATCGCACTTGAACACTTTTGTTGCACTTTGATCGCCTTTGGATTCGCTCCGAAATCGCTGTTGAAACGCAACTGTCTCTGCGCGGCGCCAATCGCGCTTTTATACGCGCATTCTAGAAAGTACCTGTTAAATTGAGAATTAGCTAGCACCCGCGAGTACGAAGTACCTACTTATACCTACGCAGGTAACGCGCATAACTTGTAAACAAGTGCAGATGTCGTTGCACTTTCTCCATTACGCCACACTGCATAAGGCTCATTTTAGAATGAGCCGCATTACTCGACCTCTATCGCGACCCGCGGTGCTCTGGCACATTCGATATCTAGCGCCTTCGCGGTTCCGCTTCGAGAGCTTTTGTGATAATATTAATAGATACGTAAAGGAAAAACGTTTAAGCTCCAAAAAGGGGGTGATTATTAATTCATCTGTATATTGGTAAGCAGTAGAGAAGCTCGATGGCGCAAGTGGTTAGCGCGTTCCGCAGCGATCGTTGAATTTAAGCAACTTTCGCAGTGGTCGGTCATTGGATGGGTGACCATAATTTACTATCTCGAGCTCCTCCGTGCTTCGGAAGGCACGTTAAGCCGTTGGTCCCGGCTGCATCTGCAGTCGTTAGCACCCACCAACCCGCACTGGGCCCGCGTGGTGGGTCATGGCCCAATCTCCCTATTCCATCCATAGGGAAGCCTGTGCCCCAGCAGTGGGGACATTAATAGGCTGATGATGATTGTTAAGCATATTTTACTCAAATTAGTAAGTAAGTATCTTTATGTGAAAACCATTAGGGTATTTGAGATTGCAAGGTGTCGCCTATTCAGAGATCCCGGGTTGGAATCCCGGTGGAGGGGCAGATGTTTGTGTGATAATTACTAGCATTTGTATATAAGTCATGGATGTTTATACGTAATTCTAAATGAAAATATAATTGTGTATCAGTATATGTATTCTCCATCGCGCCTGAGGACGTCCTACACTACGTTTGCCTAGACGCGGTCTCCACTCCAGAACTCGTCTAGCCAGGCACGATGGAGTGACGATTTGCGCAAGGTGGCTGGCAGGAGCTGGATGCGAGTAGCCCAAGATCGATCTGAGTGGAGTGCATTTGGAGAGGCCTATGTCTAAGATAGGCTGTTGATGATGATGATGATATGTATTCTACCCGTTACCATTGTATCGCGCAACACAAGCCTTACAATAACTTTATATGTAGATACTATACGTAGGTAGGTACATTTTATGTATGTGCAATTAAAAATATGACTACTGCATATTTATATCTGTTCGCCTTTCTGTAATTTCCATCTAAGTTGTGCACCCTACCACTATTTATCCACAACACCCTATGGTTGACTGGTAGAGAATGCCTACGGCATTAATTCCGCCTTTGTACGCTTGTACATTAAGTAGTAATAAATAAATAAATAACTTTGGGGCTAGGCTAATTATTATATGGAAAAAACCTATCTATGAGCTTTATTAAAGAAATGCCTCACAATTTATTCAGCGTGTGCGTAATCAAACTTGAAACAAAATCCAGAGATGGGCGTTTTTAGATATTTTTGAAATCGATGCGCATCGGTATCATATAAATCGTATCGGATGCCCGCATCGATGCCGGCATCGCATCGATGTCAACTGAATGTCGATAACGTAGTATCACAGGATACGATGCAATATGAATTAGTACAGACTAGCAAACCAGTGAACCAAATGTTCACCAAAACCTGATTTAAAAAAAAATGTATTTAATTAATTGAGAACTTCTTAGATTTTGTGTGGTTTCGTTTGAAATTCGTGATTTCTTGAAAACCAGAAGTGCTACGTTACTCAAATCCGGTTTGTAGTCTTATCAGACTATTCTTAACATATAATTAATATTCTCTTTATCTATCTCTTACGGTTTGGCCGCTGAAACAGCATCACAGACGGACGGACGGACTTGTCTAATAGATAAGAGATGCATGTTTTGTGTGAAAATTTCACTCAGAGAGTAGGTTTTGAACGCAGGGAGGTTGGCAGGTTTGGATGCGCGTATCCTATACGACTGGATGCTGTTATTGGATGCCGATGCCATCTAGTTTTTGTCAACGTTACTATAGCAACAGTGCTACAAACTTTTCTGTGCCGGTGGGAAAAATTGGAACTACAATTTATCCATAGCATTTTGACATTTTTATGACATATTTGTTCACCGCTAGCGACATCCTCACCGGCACAGATAAGTTTGTGGCACTGTTGCTATAGTAACATCCAATGGCATCCAATATCGGCATCCAGTCGCATCGGATGCGCGCATCCAAACGTGGCATCGTTATCGCGCATCGTTATTCTAAAAACGCCCATCCCAAACAAAATCACTGTTTATGGAAAAACTATCCCCAGACAAGCAAATTGTTCCCCCTCAAATTCTTGCCTCGAGCACCATAAATTGTCCCGCCCAATATCGCTTCGGATATACGCCAACGTATTGTGTGTTCTTGTTTGCAAGAAACACAAAATATTTGGATTGCGACTGAATGAAACTGTTATATTGCGACTGAATTTTCTATATAAATATTTGAAGGAAGATTTTATATTCATAAGTCCGTTAGACTTTATTTTATATATATGGCATTAAATTATCATACATTATCCGGAAAACTATGACTATTTGGTATTTAGTCGTCTCGTTTTTTGTACTGGTCAAAATCCATCTTGATACTTGGGCTGAAATTAGTTTTATTTATTTATTCATCTTTAACAAAGTTTCTACAGCGATTTTTATGGATTTATTACAATCAATAAAATATGAATACAATCTTAAGGCTAACTACAGAAACTTATTATGTACACATTAGATACTAACGACGCTAATATATACCAATATTACATTTATTATTAAAATAGTATAAAAATGATATTGCAATTACGAACATAGAATTAAGTTAAGATTTGATAAGACATAACAAATGCCAAAAAAAAAAGAAAAACAAACACTAAATACCTATAATGGGTTTTTAGGAATTTGACACATGCTAAATTTATGAAGTGAGGGTCTGTGTACATATATGTGTGTGTGTGTGTGTGTGTCTGTGTGTGTTTAGCTCCCTGTGGGCAGATACCATCTCCCCACAGGGAGAGTCTCCTCTCCGTTTGGAGCCTCTAGACCACTCAAACCTAAGGGGGTCAGCTCAACCAGAGGGCGTCTCTAAAACTCGGACCTCGGCTCTAGATAGCCGTTGTAGTGGGGTTTATACAGCTCTCGACATCAGCCCGTGTCTTTTCCCCGCCCCCCACGACAACGGCTAACTAGAGCCGAGGTTCGAGTCTCAGAGACGCCCTCTAGTTGAGCCGACCCCCTCAGGTTCGAGTGGTCTAGAGGCTCCAGACGGAGAGGACTCCCCCCGTGGGGAGATGCCATCCGCCATGAATACCTCTAGAGGCACTCGCCAATTCTCGGCTTGAGGTAAAGGTCAACTGCGACCAACAGCATACACACTCAAAAAAATAACTTTAGGGAAAGACCGGGACACTTGCCCAGGTTGTGGGAGAGTTGAACCATCTTTCAAAATTGTATTTAAATTTAGCGCATACAAAATGTTATTTCGTTCATTGCTCAGATGCGAGATGCCAATCACAACAAAACAGCCTCGCGACCAACAGCATATACACTCAAAAAAAAACCCGTGTCTTTAAAGGCGCGTTAGCTGTGCCACATTTTGAACAGAACATTATTCTAAAACATAAATTTAATAAAGGTTGTGGCCTAAATGTTTTGTCGAACAAATACACTTGAACGTGTTTGTCGGAGTTTGTAGAAATCATCCCCCGCGTTTTCATCTGCGGGCGGGGGGAGTCGTTCATTTTATGTTAGATTAAATACTAGTGGCCCGCCCTCGCTTCGCTTCGGTGTAGAGCTGTAGTGTAAACTATAGTTTTTGTTCTCAGGCTTGTGCTATAAAGAATGACTTTATTTATATAATTACACGTGTTATTGTGAGTCAACCATAAAAGATAGACATATGCTGTTGCGGGATATTTTTTAGACAATTTTATGTAGAATATTTCCGTCATACATGATTTCTATGTAACTTTAACCATTAAGGCTGCACCCGCGACGGAAGCTTAAAAAATGGAGTAACTTCCCCCGTTTTCCCAACATTTCCCTTCACTACTCTTATTCTATATTAAACTCTTACGTTTCTATAAGGAACATACACACAGACAGACAGACAGACAGACAGACAGACAAAAATTTTACTGATTGCATTTTTGGCATCAGTATCGATCACTAATCACCCCCTGATAGTTATTTTAAAAATATATTTCATGTACAGAATTGACATCTCTACAGATTTATTATAAGTATATAGATTTTGGTGTAGGAAGACGTGTTTTGATATTGTGACGGTTTTGTCATGATGGAATGCATTGTGGAGTGGAATCCAGAGACAACATTGGAATTAATCATGTTGATATGTGAGAGAGCCGTAAATTGGGAAGCAACTTCAAATGAAAAAGAAAAAGGTAGTAGCCTTCGCGGAAATGGCGGAGGTTATAGGCACTTCTGTGAACTCTGTAAGCACAAAATGGTTCACCCTTCAGATCACAATTTAATCGAGAAAAAATAAACGAGTATTGAATCCACTGCAGCTTCAACAATAGGGGTGATGACGGGGTACAGTAAACGAAATTCAATTTAGTCCGTCAGTTAGATGATCAAAAATAATGGACACGTATTTTTTCTTTGGGCAATCAACCAAAAAATGACAAAGTTATAGCGCGTCAAAGTTTGGGAGTAGGGGCTCGTGACGTCACTTTTTAGTGAATATTCGCTTAAAAGTGTACTCAAACGTGACGTCATGCGACTTTTCAAACCAATATATCTCTGCAATGTTTATATTATGTAAAAAAACAAAAAATACGTGAAAAAAAATTGTCATCATCCCTATTTTCACGTTTTTCTCGTCACTGCTATTTTTTGAAATGAGAAATTTTGTTAACAAAAATTTACCTACAATGCGAAGAGATGGCGCTGCCTTGCAGCTTAAGGCTAGGAAAATTTCGACGCGGCTAATAGGGCCGTGGTAGCATAATGGTCAGTGCATTCGCCCGGATAGCGAAGGATGCGGGTTCGAGTCCCGTCCGCTGCCTGGTCCGCGTGGATTTTTTTTTCTAGTATACTTTCTTTTCTAGTAAACTTTTCTTTAGATTTAAACATCTAGCAGAAAATCATAACAAAACATTGTTTAATGAACATCGCAAAAGTCGCAGCGTACGGGAAATATTTTGAACAAACGTCTAATGTTCAAGAACAATGTTTGTTCAAAACATTGTTCAGCAGACACGCCTTAGTGGGCAATAAGGGTGTATCGGCGGTACAACACAGCTGAGCTTTCACAGTCGCCATGTTTGCTATCTTGATTTGAGCGCGATATTAGCCCAACAATTTACGACGCAAAGAATGGGGGATGCTCCAAATAGTTTGTCTATTCCGCGACACGACGGGACTGTTGACTCGTACGTACGATGGGTGCGTAATTGTTTTCAGGATGTGAACAAGACGAGTTAACTTTATTTTTACAAGCTTTTATTTAACTTGCTATGTATGTTTGTTACGGTCAAATCTTACAACTCAATTTTAAAGCACTTGCCCTCAACCGATTAAGCTGAAATTTGGTATGCTCGTTCAGTTCGGATGACAATGCATGATTAACAGTGTGACGTCATTCTAAATCCAATATGGCGACATACCCAAAATGGCGGACCAATCATTTTTAATGCATTCCTACAATATGGGTATCAAATTAAAGGGCTTGCTGAGAGTAACTTGAAGAAAATGTGACGTCACTCTCAATCCAATATGGCGGACTTCTAAAATTTGAAAATCTATTTAGAAACAGATATCTTTAACTAATTTAGTTGAAATTTTTTAAACGCGTTCAGTTTGTTTGACAATGCAAAGTTAATTGTGTGACGTCATTCTAAATCCAAGATGGCGGAACACCCAAAATGGCGGATAAATTTATTTTCTTTTTAGCGCATTTGAATAAAAGCTTGTTTTTAAAAAGGTTTTTTAACCTTAATTTTTTTATTTAAAGTATTTAACTGCTGTTCGTATTTTGAATTTGAATGAGAAAATACGGGCCACGTGCATACGTAATAGTTGGACTCGAGCACGTAAGGTTCCGTTGCACTTTCTATGTAACATTGGAAACTATATTGTTACGTGTCGGGGTGGGGTTCGAAATTATATGCCAGTTTACGCTTGACAGTTCTTTATTCACCACACAGTTCACACAATTAACACACAATGTTAATTTCAAAACACTCACTAAACACTGTATTTCACTATACAAGTCTCTAAACAATAGAACTTGAACATTGCACTTTTATCGCCTTTGGATTCGCTCCGAAATCGCTGTTGAAACTCAACTGTCTCTGCGCGGCGCCAATCGCGCTTATATACGCCGATCGATGCATTCTAGAAAGTACCTGTTAAATTGAGAATTAGCTAGCACCCGCGAGTACGAAATACCTACTTATACCTACACGCAGGTAACGCGCATAACTTGTACAAGTGCAGATGTCGTTGCACTTTCTCCCTTACGCCGCACCGCATAAGGTTCATTTTAGAATGAGCCGCAATACTCGACCTCTATCGCGACCCGCGGTCATCTGGCAAATTCGATCTCTTAGCACTTCCGCGGTTACGTTCCGAGAGCTTTTGTGACAATATTATAATATTGAGCAAAAACGGCAAAAAATCACTTCCGTTGTATGGCAGCTACCTTTTATATCTGTTTGATTTTAAATATTTGTTTTTAAATGTAATATGCACAACATAATATTCTGTGAATATTTCAAGCGTCTACCTATTGCCTGCATCTACCATTGCATTTTTTGCTCTACAATAATAACATTCTCGAGGAGCTCGATGGCGCGAGTGGTTAACGCATTCGGCTGCGATCGTTCAAGTTAAGCAAATTTAGCGGTAGTCGGTCATTGGATGGGTGACCAATAATTTTCTATTTCGAGTTCCTCCGTGCTTCGGAAGGCACGTTAAGCCGTTGGTCCCGGCTGCATCTGCTGTCGTTAGCACCCACCAATTCGCATTGGGCCCGCGTGGTGGGTCATGGCCCAATCTCCCTATTCCATCCATAGGAAAGCCTGTGCCCCAGCAGTGGGGACATTAATAGGCTGATGATGGTTAATAACATTAACGTAGAGCAACAAAATTGCAGATTTTTTCTTGTTATAGCGGTAACAGAAATACATCATCTGTGAAAATTTCAATTGTCTGACTATCACGGTTCATGAGATACAGCCTACTGACAGAACAGCCAGACAGACAGACAGATCGACGGACAGTGGTCTTAGTAATAGGTTCGCGTTTTTACCCTTTTACGGAACCCTAAAAACAAATCTAAGCATTGATATGCTTTGCAATGAATAAACATTTAAACCAATAGCCACAAAGAAGTTATAAAGGACAATGCCAGAAGTTCTATTGAGGTTTGACCCATCCGATAAAATTGGTTAACATGAATGCGATAAATGACATTTGATAGCTTTAATATTAGGAAACAAATAGTAAAGTTGTAAATTCTCTAGAAGTTGTGGTTCTTCACTACATAGTATAAAACAAAGTCGCTTTCTCTGTCCCTATGTCCCTTTGTATGCTTAAATTTTTGAAACTACGCAACGGATTTCGATGCGGTTCTTTAATAGATAGAGTGATTCAAGAGGAAGGTTTATATGTATAATACATGCATAATATAGTAGAGAAACACTGATAATTTTAGAGGTTTTTAATGTAAGGTCGTAAATAAACTCATTTTTTGCGCTTACATTGCAAACGCTGGCTGAACCCCACGAGATAGATCAAAATAATGTACTACAGTATTGTACATCTTAAATAGGTCTACAAAAAAGTCCGCGATGGTATAATGTCTATCTCTTAAGGATAACCCACAATAACCAATTTTTATCCTATACTTTTTACGAGAAATAATAGATTATTCACGAAGCGGTTTTAAGCAATATAACATTCATCCTTATCCAATTAAGTACCTTAAATACATTGTACATTTAATATAGAACAATTTGGCCCTTTAACGTATAGAATTTAAATGAATATTTCCGAAGATATTACAAATTTAAAATTCAGGGACATAGCGGTTCCGACGCTACCGGGCTTGGCGGCGCGTGCCTATTGTAATTGGGTATTAGAAGAATGTCATTGTGTATAATACAAGCCTGAGAACAAAAACTATAGTCTACACTACAGCTTTAACCGAAGCGAAGCGAGGGCGGGCCACTAGTTAATAATATACTTACAAAGAGTACAATTATCATACGTTTCTCGAGCTGCAATTGAGCAGAAAATGAGAATTACTATAAATTATTAATTAGGCGCTTTCATACTTTTATATGATTAGGTAGTTCCGAGGTATCTATTCCCCTGTTTTTCGATACTTATCAGCTGTGAGGGTTTCTGAGTTTATTAATTACAGGCAAACATAGAATTCTTTCTCTTCTAGTGTATATAATTGTTATAATAACGAAAATGAAATATACAGGGTGTGCCAAAAGTCCGAAATAAAACTTTAGGGTTTGGTTGTGTTCCTTGTATAGAATTACCAACGAAAGTTTGACGCCTTTCAAACCACTTTTATTTTCTAATTAAATTATTAAAAATGTCGTTTTACTCCTGCCTATGACAACCCTATAAATGCGTACGATTACTACTACCTAAACAGGCCCCCCTTTCTCCGCCAGGCGCCCCTGCGCCCCGCTCAGATACCTACAAATTTTATTTCGGAATTCTGTAACACCCTATATATATATAATCACAAACAATAAATCCGTATCTTAAAAACAAAGCCACAAGGTCGTATAAAAAGCTTGTTCGAGTCCGTATTCAAAAGCAAAAGTCGTAATTATTTTTCAATACACCCGATTCGTCTTCGTTTTGTTTCGTTCACTTTGTCACACCACAACACAGTCATAGAAAAGGAAATGCCAAACAAAAGGATAATCAATCCAGAATGGCGTTTAGTTTCAAATAGTTCTATCACTTAATAATGTGTATGCGCATAAAAAATAAAAGGTACTATAATTTTTAAACTTCTATATAAACATAAATTAATTGTATTTATAACCAAAATGCGTATTAGATCCCAAGGCTTGTTTACCGGTTAATTTTCAAACCTAAATCAGTATCAAGTACCTACATTACGAGCGTTTTGTTTAGATTTGGCTCTACCTTAACCTTAAAAAAACCGGTTTTCCTAAAAAGCGAAATCAAATAGGTTTTGTATCCATTTAGCGGTTTTTAAAGGGTTTCATTTCGCTCTTACTGACGGCATCGCCTTCGCCGTTTCAATTCAAATTTATAATGATTTTATGTCAGTTTCTTTCTAACTACAGAGCCAGTGAGTGAAGTAATGTGTCAGTACATAACTGCAAAATAAATAATTGACTCACTAGACGCTAGCAAACGTGTCAATAAATGCATCAATCTCTGAGCATTAAAAAGTTGTGACTTGATTAGTTCAAACAAAACAAACTTCAAGTGATGCCGACGCGTGCACGTGTCACTCTGGGTTAAACCGGTTTATTAAGGTTTTAGGTACCGCTGTCATTTCGGACGCGCTCTGAA
The DNA here is from genome assembly GCA_902850365.2 of Chilo suppressalis. Lineage (NCBI taxonomy): Eukaryota > Metazoa > Arthropoda > Insecta > Lepidoptera > Crambidae > Chilo > Chilo suppressalis. The sequence goes on along the minus strand of OU963898.1, from coordinate 30,709,656 downwards.
CGAACCTTTACTAAAAACCGGTATTAAACTTTATTTACTGGTATTTTCGAAACCGGTTACAAGCTCTGTTAGATCCTTAATGTTAAAAAAGAAAACGATATTTTTCAAAAACTTGGACTTGGACGTGGATTCTTTTCTAGTAATATTTTCTTTAGATTTAAATGCAGTTGAATGCTTAAAAAATAAATAGCATAGGTATCTAATTGTTTTTCTTTAATTTATGCTTTTTATGTATCTGACTTAAATAAAGTGATTTATTAGCATTTGTTACAATGTTAATTAATACTTTAATTAATCACAAAATTCAGTTTGAATGATATATTTTACATAATAAAAAAAAATAAGTTTTTTCCTGGATGCATTCAAAATTCATGTGCTTATCAAGTATTTTGATTGTCTAGGAAGCTCATAATATACTGTATTAAAAACCTGGGCATATAATCCCATTAAGGCAAATATCCAGCTTTTACCCTAATCCAAAAAATATTGTCATGTCTTGTAAGTTTTTGAAGTTATACTTCTTTAGGCGCGTTATGAAAAAATGATGAGAGTGAAATTTTTAGATGCGCGCGCATCCCTGTATCCCAAAAGTAACAGCATGAAGTTGGCCGCGGGCGCGTAATGAAAAAATCATGTGAGTGAAATTTCGAGATGCGCGCGCATCACTGTAACACAATAGTAACACCATGAAATTGGCCGCGGGCGCGTTATGAATGTTAGTGTCTAATAATGGTGGATTATTAACCACTTAATGGTTAATAATCCACCATTATTAGACATCTGTTCGAAAGGTACTTTGAACGATCCACGGAGCTCCATAAGATGATCGCGTTGTCAAAAACAATGTTGGCACGCTCGTCGCCTCTGATCACTGTTTTCATATTTATAATATTTATCCACATGTTTCTAGTTTCTATATAGACACAACGTGTTTTAGTTACTTACAAGTGCTAATTACATATGGACTAATAACTTAAATTCAGTAGTGATTTTAATTGAATATTTATTTAATTTTTCAAATTAAAACTGAACTTAATTGACTGTGTTAACTATCCTTTTCCAGTCCTTTTATTATTTTATTGTAATTATTAATTATTTGCATGCAATTAAAAAATATTTTTAATGATGCTAAAGAAGTATAACTTCTCACGCGCGTACATAAGTTACACGCATCCATTTTTTTATTTTGCGACTTAAGCAAACCTTCTTATTCATTTTATTCATTTATACAAATACATTTTAACACTTATTGTATAATAACCTTATGGTAGTTATATAAGTAGCTATGTAGAACTTTGTGAGGGACTGACGCCTAAACAAAGCATAAAAATGCTTGTATATCAGGTCATCAGATTCCCACAAAAAGATGTCGATTCAGTATATATAAGGAAATAGACATAGTTTTGACTCATTAACATTCTTCTTATATTTAAAGTCCGATATAAGCCTTCTTATACAGGGTGTTACAAAAATACAAATAAAACTTGAAGGGCGTTGAAATACATCATATAAGGAGTCTTCTCTAATTTTCTTAAAATATTTGCATGAAGTTTTAACTTTTTATAAAAACAGTTATTTTTAATGATCCTCGAACTAGTGACGTGTCTTAAAATGATCGATATTTTTATGAATTGTTAAAAATAACTGCTTTTATAAAAAAATAAAACTTCTAGTTTTTACGGGTTAATGCACGAAACTTTATTTATTGGTTGTGCGTGAAAACCTAAGAAACAAATAAATAAAACTTCATTCAAATATTTTAAGAAAATTAGAGAAGACTCCATACATGATGTTCTTCAACGCCCTTCAAGCTTTATTTGTATTTTTGTAACACCCTGTATTTAAAATCCGATATAAAACTCTATACTTGAGTACCTATAGCAATAAAAAATAATACGGCAATTTAAAGCTAGCTTGACAATAACTATACTACAAACAATAGGTTATCTGTTAACACAGATGATTGGATCTTAGGTATTGTCCGTCAATTAACAGGGAGAGTACCGTCTCTGCACTAATTTCATCTTTGATTAGCGTGGTGTGGTTAAGCGAACCGGCAAGCTGGTATGTAGGTGATACGTCATGCTCGAGAACAGGTACTGCAAATAGGCAAGAGTCTGCTCTGTAACGCTCATGGGGAAAGCCTAATGACTTTATTAAACAACTATCGGCTCGCCCTCGCTTCGCTTCGGTGTAGAGCTGAAGTGTAGACTACAGTTTTTGTTCTCAGGCTTGTATTATATACAATGGCATTCATCTATGATTCTTCTTATACATGCATGCAAAGCCTCAGCCCGATCGGTTTAAAATTGACAAAGTTTCATACAAACTTTAATTCCCTATTTTAACCCCTTGAGGGGAGAATTGATCAAAATCCTTTCTTAGCGGATGCCTACGTCATAACATCTAAATTTCAGCCTGATCCGTTCAGTGGTTTGGGCTGTGCGTTGATAGATCACTATGTCAGTCAGTCACCTTTGAGTTATATATATATATAGACTGTCCTTATTATCTTATTACCTTATAATGTCTTAGTTGTATCAATGGACATGGCATCATAAAACTGTATTTTCGTTGTAAACACATCATCATCAGCTTATTAATGTCCCCACTGCTGGGGCACATGCCTTCCCAATTGGTGGGTGCTAACGACTGCAGATATAGCTGGGACCAACGGCAAAACGTGCTTTCCGAAGCACGGAGGAGCTTGAGATTGTACAATTTTGGTCACCAATCCAATGACCGACCATTGCGAAAGTTGCTTAACTTCAACGATCGCAGCCGAACGTGCTAACCACCCGCACCATCGAGCTCCTCAGTTCTCTAATGCCCATAGGGAATGCTTATGACTGTATTAAACAGTTGTCCTTTTTATCTTATAACTTTATAATGTCTTAGTTGTATCAAAGGACACGGACACTATAAAACTGTCGTTTCATTGTAAAGGCATATATATATATATATATATATATATATATATATATATATATATATATATATATATATATATATATATATATGTCTTTACAATATATATATATATATATATACATATATCCAACATTCACACCAATTAGCCTAGCCCCAAAGTAAGCAATGTAAGGCTTGTGTTATGGGATACTAGGGTAACGGATAGTATACATATACTGTACACATATAAGTATATTTATATAGAAAAACATATTAAACATCCATGACTGGAGTACAAAGGCTCGTATTCATCACACAAACATCTGCCCCCACCGGGATTCGAACCCGGGACCTCTCGAGTCGGCGACACCATGAAACCCCCCGTACAAACCACTCGACCACGGATGTCGTCAATAAGGTTTGGTTAATGTCTTTATTATTTGTGTGATGTTATTTCTTGCGCCAGTTCTTATCTAGAGCTAAAGCAAGCCCTGAACTGGTGAAAAAACAATGGACTGTTGAAATTGAAAAACGAAGGAGTAGAAGATATTTTTACAATAATTCCAAAGTCAACATAACTACACGAGCGAAAAGCGAAGCAATTTTTCTTTACATGTTCTATAGAAACTTACAAAAATGTGACGAAGAATGAATGAAATAATGAATCTTAGTTATTTACAGCGTTCACTTAGCAAATATCGTAATCTATATATATATATATATATATATAAAACTCATAGGTGACTGACTGACTGACATAGTAATCTATTAACGCACAGCCCAAACCACTTGACGGATCGGGCTGAAATTATGCATGCACGTAGATGTTATGACGTAGGCATCCGCTAAGAAAGGATTTTGATCAATTCTACCCCCAAGGGGATAAAATAGGGAATGAAAGTTTGTATGAAACTTTGTCAATTTTAAACCGATCAGGCTGAGACTTTGCATGCAGGTATAAGAAGTATCATAGATGAATGTCATTGTGCATAATACAAGCCTGAGAACAAAAACTGTAGTCTACACTTCAGCTCTACACCGAAGCGAAGCGAGGGCGGGCCGCTAGTTTTATATAAACTACATCTGCTACTAACGCCAAATCATTTCAATCAGTTCTCAAATGAACTTCAATTCAATATACAATATCTGCATTTGTAAGAAATTGTCTATTCACTTTCAGTTCTGCACTAAATTATTATAAAGACTTATTCCAAAGCAAGCAGGTGGCTTAATATGCAAATTAATATATTGTTTTAAACTTTCATGGTCACTAACATTATAGTAATATAAGTCATTTACGGGATTGTTACCATGTACCTTGTTTTTAGCGAGTTTCCGATATTTCGGCACTGTTGCAAGCGCCATGATCACGGAGTAACTGAAGTAATTGCGGGTAGGCTGTTATTGGCAGACATATCGGTCTACCCTCCGACGAAGTCTTTTATCATGGCGCTTGCAACAGTGCCGAAATATCGGAAACTCGCTAAAAACAAGGTACATGGTAACAATCCCGTAAATAACTTATATGCAAATTAATTTCAAAAACTAAGCAATCTGTGGGATTGTCCATTTGGCCGGTTCACGGGCGAGTTAGCATTAGAATCTCAAGATGGCGCCGGCCGCCCCGCATCGGCTCGAGTCCGCAAATCTCCGGGCTGGTTTATCGGAGATCGTATCGCCACCAATTCGAGCTAGTTTATTGAAGTACCATTTGCAGCATCGTCTAAGTTAGGCCCAAATAAAAAGAGATATCTACGCGAGGATATTAATAATGTATGGATAAACAGAAAATAAAACGAATCAAAATTTTATCTAGCAGCAGAATGCTTGAATAATCCACAAATACTTTTTTTTTCTTTCTTATTCTGCATCATGGTTATCTGTTTTTAACAACAATAAGCCCTTTTTTTTTATAACGCAGGTAAAAAGTCTTTTTACAGACGACGGCGCCTTTAAGAGGCACACCGCCGAACGGACCTCACACCTGGCTCCCGCAAGTCTTACGGACTCCCCCAGTGGCTACCCACCGAGGACCTCGCAACTCTTACGGGCGCTTTACGGTATAATATCCGCTAAAAAAGTCCTGCGAGTACCTCTACACTGCTTAGCGCGAAGCCGCGGGATCCCCGTTTAGGGATTCTTCCGCGGCTCCGCACCCAGCAGCCTCTCGGCCTAGCCGGGTCCCAGCCTAGCCGGGAACAACAATAAGCCCTGCTTTTGTCTGATAATTTATCTTTATTTTGTTTAAACGCAGTGAGCCTTTCCAAATTGTTGGGTGACTTTCACTTCCTGTGGCAGAATCTATCTAAGAGTGTAGGGACACTATGTCTTCTCACTTTGTCACTCCACCAATACTGAATAAGAAATTAAAGGGACTTATACATATGCGGCGATGCTCCGCTTTAAGAAGAATGGGTATTGTCTTAGGGTTCTGGAAAGATTACAAAGTTAAGCTAATAATACGATTTCCTCATACTATTTAACTGGCGCTTTGTGGCATCATGATGGCCAGGTGCACTTCTGCGCATCCGGCGCTGGAACTGGTATAAAGACATAGGCGCGCTCTGACGCTCACCCAGAAAGGAGAGGAGAGGAAAACAGGGAATAGGAAAGACAAAGGACCAATAGAACACGACAACAGTCCTCAGTAGCACACAATCATGATGCCAAGCCCACCAAAGAGACAATTGAGCTGTCTGGGCTAACAAGTGGACACTCGCGAACACCACACCACCAATTGGAATCTACAACAACAAAAATGTAACAGAAATTTCGAGTGCTTAAATATTACTTCAAATAAAAACTGAAAAGAAGAAAACAAGTCCAGTAGCCTATAATTCTATTAAGTAAGGAATAGAGCTACTTTAACAGGCGGGACCCATTAGATATTCAAGAATGGATAATTTTTTTTCAACAGTGGGTCCCGACTGTTAATGTATCTCTGTTCCTTACTTCACAGAATTATAGGTTACTGGACTTGTTTTCTTCTTTTCAGTTTTTATTTGAAGTAATATTTAAGCAGACCGGTTTTTTAATTTTTTCAAAATTTCTTTTTTATTTCACTCATTTTAGTTAGGACTATAAGACGGTATAAACCACAGTCTTGGTACTTTAGTTACAAAGTTAATATCGCGGGGATTTATTATTAAGAACCTTGCGGTGGTCTAAAGTTTGGTTTACGAAGACATATCTATAAAGACCTTACCACCAGAGTCAAGGCTACAGATGGGCCTTCATTTTCGCAAAATTGTGTGAAGTTAAATCAAGTCGTTACCTATGTATCTTATACACATACATTTTATATTTAACTAGTACTTATTACTAGTTAAAAATGTAGAATTCATTTACTTTTATTCGTCGACTATCTAAAATTGACAGTGTATTGTATTGTACAATACAATACAAAACTCTTTATTTTACACCACAGAAAACATGTAGTACATAATTAAAGAATACAGTGTAAAAATAGGTGGTCTTATCGCTAAGAGCGATCTCTTCCAGACAACCTTAGGATGGAGAGGACAAGAAAGAAGCTGGAGAGACGGCGGTGCAATTAACTACACAAAACAACATAAAAATCAATCTAATATAAACAAAATAAGTATATAGAACAATATATATATATATACACCTACATTAATACATACATATATATATATATATATATATATATATGTATGTATTAATGTAGGTACATACTTATATACACAGCTACATACATACATACGTATGTCTAATTCAGTCAGCTAAGATCAACAAAAATAGAATGGTTGCAAGGACATATATTGAGATTTAACAAGGTTTTTGAAAATGTGGAGAGATTTTGCATGTTTTATGGAAACTGGAAGAGCATTCATTAGTCGAACGGCTTGTACTGCGAAAGAACGACCATAAAAAGTTTTAGAGTGAACAGGAGTAATGAAAGCGAGATTTTCTGATGACCTTAGGGACAATGTGTTCGAAGAGTGAAGGAAATTAAAACATTGATATACACAAATGCAGGGTCATATCCTAGTCTCATGATTTGTTTTACCTACATAATTCACAAAAACTAAATATGTAGATGCCAGAGGTTAACTTCAAACATTGTATTTCAGCCTACATACAATACCAACCAAAGACGTTTATGTCGCAGGTCGACGAACGCAATAATTTCCATCTAAGAACACTTCTAGAAACTGCCTTAGATAGCTAAATTAAATAATTATACTGTCACAAACGCTCTCGAAACGTAACCGCGAAAGTGCCAGAGATCGAATTTGCCAGATACCGCGGGTCGCGATAGAGGTCGAGTAATGCGGCTCATTCTGAAATGAGCCTTATGCAGTGCCGCGTAAGGGAGAAAGTGCAACGACAACTGCACTTGTTTACAAGTAATGCGTGTTACCTGCGTAGCTATAAGTAGGTATTTCGTACTCGCGGGTGCTAGGTAATTCTCAATTTAACAGGTACTTTCTAGAATGCGTCGATCGGCGTATATAAGCGCGATTGGCGCCGCGCAGAGACAGTTGAGTTTCAACAGCGATTTCGGAGCGAATCCAAAGGTGATCAAAGTGCAAAAAAAGTGTTCAAGTGAGATTGTTTAGAGATTTGTATAGTGAAATACAGTGTGTAGTGAGTGTTTTGTAATTAACATTGTGTGTTAATTGTGTGAACTGTGTGGTGAATAAAGAACTGTCAAGCGTGAACTGGCATATAATTTCGAACCCCATCCCGACACGTAACAATACAATAATCAAAGCAAACTTTATAATATTTGATATATATATGTAAAGTATATGTATATTTAATGTAAAGGTGTAGAATTTCCATTGCTTTAGGTACAGAACCATAACCTTAGATTAAAGAACAAAGATGGGACATTTTTTCCGTCTTACGTGACACTTATTTTATTTTATTTTATTTTGGCCAATTCACTTAATAACTACATAAATTATTATGTATATGTTATTATTATGTAAGAAATTGTTAAGTTTCATTAAAATCCACATACCCCACTTCACATATTTCTTCAACATTTTTTTTCTTTCTCACAATATGATGCCTAATTCTCCCCATATTGAATTTCGATTACTATCGTATCTTTAGTAGCACTTCTATGATTAAGACAAATCGATTGATGTATGAATTATCAAAATCGGTGTACGCATTTGGTCTCTAATGTGTGTGTGTGTGTGTGTGTGTGTGTGTGTGTGTGTGTGTGTGTGTGTGTGTGTGTGTGTGTGTGTGTGTGTGTGTGTGTGTGTGTGTGTGTGTGTGTGTGTGTGCGTGTGTGTGTGTGTGTGCGTGTGCGTGCGTGCGTGCGTGCGTGCGTGCGTACGTGCGTGCGTGCGTGCGTGCGTGCGTGCGTGCGTGCGTGCGTGTGTGTCAGGTAAAAAGCGGGGACTAAAAGTACATCATCACAGATTACCTCAAACTTTGAATGGGCAGGCGATACATTTCGTACACCACTAATTCTCTGTTCTCGCTTTGGTATATTGGCCATGGTAAGTTTAAAAGAGTGATATAAGCGGATGGAAAAATAGATGTAAGTAAGATTATAGCTTCCGAGACAATACGAAACATTAAATTTACATTAAGGCGCTGATTACTATGTAATGTGGCAAGAGATTTCGTTGAATGAAATGAAGAAATTGTCCGCTATTTAAAAATATAACATATTTATTAAATGTTGAGGAGCTCGATGGTGCAAGTGGTTAGGGCGTTCGGCTACGATCGTTGAAGTTAAGCAACATCCGCAGTGGTCGATCATTGGATGGGTGACCAAATATTTACTATCTCGAGCTCCTCCGTGCTTCGGAAGGCACGTTAAGCCGTTGGTCCCGGCTGCATCTGCAGTTGTTAGAACCCACCAATCTGCACAATGAATCTTATGTCATACCAGAGCTCCCTAATCCATCCATAGGGAATGCCTGTGTCCCAGCAGTGGGGGCATTAATAGGCTGATGATGATTATCTATTGGATAGACATCTAGTCACCATTGCATTTGCAGTCAGTATTTTTTTATTAATCCGAGTCTATCACGGGAGTGCAAAAATGGGCATCAAAGATAAAAAAATAATTATGTGGTGTCGTGGGACACCAGGTAGGAACGAAGTTCCTTCGGCTAATGTAGAATCGACACAAATTGCAAACTCGCTTGTGTATGCGACTGTCGTGCCTGCGCACGTCTCATTTAACGGTTTTATTCCACGCACTTTTTTCCACGGATTTTTTCTTACGGTTTTACTATCACATTTTTTTCAGTTCGCTCGCGCAGCAAAATCCCTATCCCCTCCAAGCCTGCCGTAAGGAACTTCGTCGCGCCTGCGCACGTCTCATTTAACGGTTTTATTCCACACACTTTTTTCCACGGATTTTTTCTTACGGTTTTACTATCACATTTTCACATTTTTTTCAGTTCGGTCAGCTAGTGTTCGTAAAGGTTGCTAGGCAGGACTGGCCCACAGATTATAATAAACTACAATGTCACAATAATCCAGTAATGCAGCCCCGTTGCTCTGCCACCCCCTGGACTTAAGCACAGTTTAGTATAATATACGACAATAATCCAGTGTTGGTATAATGCCACAATAATTTGGGGTTGCGCCCCCGTCGCTCTGTCAGCCCCGTCGCTCTGTCACCCCCTGTTAAGTACTGACCTTGTTATCATGTCTAGCTTAAGTTTACAGCAGATGATAGGCGTTCCTGGTCCACAGCTCGGTATAACGTCATAAATATCCAGATTTCGTGTAATGTCACAATATTCCAGTGCTGCACCTTCGTAGCTGTGCCACCCCCTACATACGCACCTTATTATCATGTCCCGCTAGCGTTCGTAAAGGATGCTAGGCAGGACTGGCCCACAGTTTAGAATAAACTACAATGTCACAATAATCCAGTGATGCACCCCCGTCGCTCTGCCACCTCCTGATAAGTACTCACCTTGTAATCATAATCATGTCTTACAGGCGTTACTGGTCCGCAGCTTGATATAACTTCACAAATATCCAGTGTTGGTGTAATATCACAATATTTCAGTGATGCACCCTCGTCGCTCTACCACCTCCTATAACTTCACACATATTCAGTGTTGGTGTAATATCACAATATTTCAGTGATGCACCCTCGTCGCTCTACCACCCCCTATAACTTCACACATATTCACTGTTGGTGTAGTATCACAATATTTCAGTGATGCACCCTCGTCGCTCTACCACCCCCTATAACTTCACACATATTCAGTGTTGGTGTAATATCACAATATTTCAGTGATGCACCCTCGTCGCTCTACCACCCCCTATAACTTCACACATATTCACTGTTGGTGTAATATAACAATATTTCAGTGATGCACTCTCGTCGCTCTACCACCCCCTATAACTTCACACATATTCAGTGTTGGTGTAATATCACAATATTTCAGTTATGCACCCTCGTCGCTCTACCACCCCCTATAACTTCACACATATTCAGTGTTGGTGTAGTATCACAATATTTCAGTGATGCACCCTCGTCGCTTTACCACCCCCTATAACTTCACACATATTCAGTGTTGGTGTAATATCACAATATTTCAGTGATGCACCCTTATCGCTCTACCACCCCCTATAACTTCACACATATTCACTGTTGTTGTAGTATCACAATATTTCAGTGATGCACCCTCGTCGCTCTACCACCCCCTATAACTTCACACATATTCAATGTTGGTGTAATATCACAATATTTCAGTGATGCACCCTCGTCGCTCTACCACCCCCTACAACTACACACATATTCAGTGTTGGTGTAATATAACAATATTTCAGTGATGCACCCTCGTCGCTCTACCACTCCCTATAACTTCACACATATTCAGTGTTGGTGTAGTAGCACAATATTTCAGTGATGCACCCTCGTCGCTCTACCACTCCCTATAACTTCACACATATTCAGTGTTGGTGTAATATCTCAATATTTCAGTGATGCACCCTCGTCGCTCTACCACCCCCTATAACTTCACACATATTCAGTGTTGGTGTAGTATCACAATATTTCAGTGATGCACCCTCGTCGCTCTACCACCCCCTATAACTTCACACATATTCAGTGTTGGTGTAATATAACAATATTTCAGTGATGCACCCTCGTCGCTCTACCACTCCCTATAACTTCACACATATTCAGTGTTGGTGTAGTATCACAATATTTCAGTGATGCACCCTCGTCGCTCTACCACCCCCTATAACTTCACACATATTCAGTGTTGGTGTAATATAACAATATTTCAGTGATGCACCCTCGTCGCTCTACCACCCCCTATAACTTCACACATATTCAGTGTTGGTGTAATATCACAATATTTCAGTGATGCACCCTCGTCGCTCTACCACCCCCTACAACTACACACATATTCAGTGTTGGTGTAATATAACAATATTTCAGTGATGCACCCTCGTCGCTCTACCACTCCCTATAACTTCACACATATTCAGTGTTGGTGTAGTAGCACAATATTTCAGTGATGCACCCTCGTCGCTCTACCACTCCCTATAACTTCACACATATTCAGTGTTGGTGTAATATCTCAATATTTCAGTGATGCACCCTCGTCGCTCTACCACCCCCTATAACTTCACACATATTCAGTGTTGGTGTAGTATCACAATATTTCAGTGATGCACCCTCGTCGCTCTACCACCCCCTATAACTTCACACATATTCAGTGTTGGTGTAATATAACAATATTTCAGTGATGCACCCTCGTCGCTCTACCACTCCCTATAACTTCACACATATTCAGTGTTGGTGTAGTATCACAATATTTCAGTGATGCACCCTCGTCGCTCTACCACCCCCTATAACTTCACACATATTCAGTGTTGGTGTAATATAACAATATTTCAGTGATGCACCCTCGTCGCTCTACCACCCCCTATAACTTCACACATATTCAGTGTTGGTGTAATATCACAATATTTCAGTGATGCACCCTCGTCGATCTACCACTCCCTATAACTTCACACATATTCAGTGTTGGTGTAGTATCACAATATTTCAGTGATGCACCCTCGTCGATCTACCACTCCCTATAACTTCACACATATTCAGTGTTGGTGTAATATAACAATATTTCAGTGATGCACCCTCGTCGCTCTACCACCCCCTATAACTTCACACATATTCAGTGTTGGTGTAATATAACAATATTTCAGTGATGCACCCTCGTCGCTCTACCACTCCCTATAACTTCACACATATTCAGTGTTGGTGTAATATCACAATATTTCAGTGATGCACCCTCGTCGCTCTACCACCCCCTATAACTTCACACATATTCAGTGTTGGTGTAGTATCACAATATTTCAGTGATGCACCCTCGTCGATCTACCACTCCCTATAACTTCACACATATTCAGTGTTGGTGTAATATAACAATATTTCAGTGATGCACCCTCGTCGCTCTACCACCCCCTATAACTTCACACATATTCAGTGTTGGTGTAATATAACAATATTTCAGTGATGCACCCTCGTCGCTCTACCACTCCCTATAACTTCACACATATTCAGTGTTGGTGTAATATCACAATATTTCAGTGATGCACCCTCGTCGCTCTACCACCCCCTATAACTTCACACATATTCAGTGTTGGTGTAATATCACAATATTTCAGTGATGCACCCTCGTCGCTCTACCACCCCCTATAACTTCACACATATTCAGTGTTGGTGTAGTATCACAATATTTCAGTGATGCACCCTCGTCGCTCTACCACCCCCTATGCGCACGTCTCATTTAACGGTTTTATTCCACGCATTTTTTCTTACGGTTTTACTATCACATTTTTTTCAGTTCGGTCGCGCAGCAAAATCCCTATCCCCTCCAAGCCTGCCGTAAGGAACTTTCGTTCCAAAAATATTTAATTAACAAGAGTAGTATTTACTGAAAAATTAAAAAACTTCAAATGGGTTTTATGCGATTTGTTGCTGTCATATCAACTACTAATTACTTTCTTTTAATACTTGTAAGTTGGATTTTGTATACATTAATGGATTTTGTGAATTATCGCTCACCTCTGTATCTCATCCCTCGTTCTTGCTGTAAAAACATTTATCGTTGCATTTTCGTAATGACATCTAAAGCACTTTGTTTCAAGCTGCCATCAAAGTTAATCTCCAAAGTTATTATTATTGACTTTGCTAACGTTTCGGATACAAGCAGAGAAACCCATTTAAGGTAAACATACCTACCTAATTTATCAAGATCGGTCCAGCGATCTGTCACGAATTTCATAATTGTTAATTAAAATGCATTATTTTGTTTACGGCGGGTTGGGTACAGTTGGTATACCCCTCAAATTAGAACGCTTGTCTAAGGGAGAAACAGCTACCCCATACAAACCTTTTTTTTATAACGCAGGTAAATAATCTTTTTACAGACGACGGCGCCTTTAAGAGGCACTCCGCCGAACGGACCTCACACCTGGCTCCTGCAAGTCTTACGGACCCACCAGTGGCAGACCACCGAGGACCCCGCAATTCTTACGGGTGCTTTACGGCATAATATCTGCTAAAAAAGCCCTGCGAATACCTTCTACACTGCTTTATGCGAAGCCGCAGGGTCCCCGTTTAGGGAGTCTACCACGGCTCCACCCCCAGCAGCTTCCCGGCCTCGCCGGGGCTCCACGGCAGGGGTCTCCCGCGGTATTTCGGGGACCCCGCAGACGTGCGCAGGTAGGCCAGCGCGTGGGGGGGGGGGGGGGGGGGGGGGCATACCGCCCCCCATCCGCTGCGGATGGCTGTACAGGAGTACCCGTACAGCTCTCCGCCACATGCTATCCGTTACCCTAGTATCCCATAACACAAGCCTTATGGTGCTTACTTTGGGGCTGGGCTAATTGGTGTGTGTGTTGGAAATATTTATTATTATTATCATTAATTATGCCTCGGCCGATTGTAAGCGACCCTGATTGCATTTTAGAGACTTGCGATACCATAAATCATTCGCGCGTGCATTCACCACTTTCCTCCCTCCGATTTCGTCGGCATAGGCACGACTTAGAATATCCTGACGACGAAATCACCCGCGCTAACGCACCTCCGGCTCCTCCCACACAGGCCAAAAACACCAACACTACACAGCTAGCATGCTTGCACACTAGTTTAACATTAGGCAGACACCGCACCCATAGGATAAGAGTGCCATGACCCGGTCTACACACGACACGCTATACCAGGTACAGGTACGTACCTGGACAATATCCCCACCCCCGTAGATTTGTTTATGGGACCTCATATATGGAGCCATAGGTATACAAGTCCAGTGCAAAACTATCAACTTGTTCCAACTGAATTGAAGATTTATCTTTTTTTTATAAAATATTGATATTTTATTGTTACTTGATGTGATGCTGACTGTAAACTGATAAAAGGGCCCAAAATAGTTATACTATAGTTATAAGGAAATAACCTAACCTAATCAAATTTTATTCACAATAGAAACAAAATATTATACTATTAACGGGATTGTTACCATGTACCTTGTTTTTTATGAGTCTCCGATATTTCGGCACTGTTGCAAGCGCCATGATCGCGGAGTAACTGCAGTAATTGCGGGTAGATGTTATTGGCAGACATATCGGTCTACCCTCTGACGATGACGTCGTCTTTTACTGCGCTCGATACCCCTACCATTGGTCATATTCTCACTATTCACTCGCACCTGTTCCCGACACATCTACCCGCAATTACTTCAGTTACTCGGTGATCATGGCGCTTGCAACAGTGCCGAAATATCGGAGACTCATAAAAAACAAGGTACATGGTAACAATTCCGTTAATAGCTATAATGTTAGTGGCCATGAAAGTTTAAAACAAAATATTATGAATCACTAAAACCCAGCAATGGTTGAACTTTGAAAACAGAATGAGAATTTCAAAAGTTTTCTAGTAATGAAAAGCAAATTATGGTTTGTGCTTTTTTATATGACGAAACGAAAATAGCAAAGCAGATTTTCTCTTTGTTATAAGGAAAAATGTTTCTAAGAAAACGCTCACTCAAGACTTTCTCTGAACAGTTACCTATAGCCGAACAAGTTCAAGTAAAATTACAATTAATATTCCCAATCGATCAGCTTGCTATCTCTGCCGTTCAACCCATGGATCTAGGGAGGTATTAAATTTCAGAGGGAACTGACAGCCTCCTCTCGCCCTCACCGAACTGGGTCATAGGGAGCTAGGAACTGAATGTAAGACGTAGGGCACACTGTAAAATTATTGGAAATTTACATTTTTACAGTTTTTCACAGCAGAATCTATTTTTGAAGTGAAAACTTCTTTAGCGGCGTTGTACACTTTTTTTTGCATGGGTAAAAAATGGTAAACTCGCGTCAGGTTAAACACGTGGGCTGATCGCATCTGATCGCGCTGACACACAATCAAATTTGAAAGGTTGTTAACTTTCAAAATATTGGACGAAACATAGTATTTTTTTATTTTACCGTATTATATTAATCAGTCTCCATCTACGACGTCCACGTGGCAGCATTATTGCGAAGAAAATGCATTTTTTTTACAATAGATGTCGCTAGGTGCGCTTAAATGTGATTCATGTAAGTTGATTTCTTTACAATAGATGTCGCTAAGTGATCTTAAACGTGATTCATGTAAATTGATTTTTCTGAGAGAAAAACTTTTTTAATGTAATATAAATTGTCATGTTTGTGTACGATAGCGCAATTTATAAATATTTTATTCTACCACATACATAACAGTACTTTTATACTAATAATTAAAGCGATTCGTGCAAAATTATTCCCTAACCATTCCAAAACATCAAAAATGCACAACGTTAATATTCAAGTTTTTACTTCTGCCGGCACTCCCGGAGTGCAACCCGTCGTTTTTTTTATATTTTTTTGATATACTATAAACATAATATTATTATTACCAATGCAAAAGAATAAAAGAGCTCGAGGCATTCGAATACCTTCGGCAGTCAGAAATAACAAAATGAAATCGTATGCGATAGCGATAGCCTATACCTTTAAGGCGATTGGCCGTTAGGCCACCCGCGTAACAAGCGTGCTTTCTGCCATTGAGCCATGGATGTTTGAGGATGCGAGCTGACTTTTTTAATAATTTAATAACAATTAAAGGTGTAATCTGACATGCTAAAGATGAAAAAGTTTCAATTAAAAAAAACGACCACGCGACTGAAGTGAAACTTTTTTAGCTCCATCTGTATGTATATACAAAGTCAGGTCATAAGTATTGTCACACTGTAAAAACTTTTCTTCTAGAATGCTGGCCACAAAAAAGTTTATTGAATTCGAATTTCGAATTGTTCATGGAAATAAAAATGTATACTTTTTAGAATTTTACTCATTTTTAAATATGGAGTGGACGCTTAAAGAACACAGTGTTGCAGTTATTGCGTTGCATCGTTGCGGTTACGCGCCAATTCAAATTTTTGACATACTGAAAATTTTGAATATAACCAAAAGATTAATTTATAGTACCATCAAACGATACAATGAAGACTCACCCGTGTAGATGACAGGTCAAGACGTGGTCGCCCTCGGTCTGTTAGGACTCCAGCAGTGATAAAAGCTGTGAAGGCGCGAATTCAAAGAAATCCCAAACGTCAGTAACCTAGTGTGTGTGTACAATATATACATATTTCATATGCTAGCTGTAAGAGAAAGTATATGTGCGCGCGCACTGCTTTCTCTTGCTTATATCCTCCACTCAACTCCCATTCGCCTCGCACGAACACACTTTTCGTAACGCGTAACGCGTTCGCCAGCGTCCCCCCAAGTCAAGCGTGCATAAAGTTCATTTCAAAACAAGTTTACATCATCATCTATATACATATCGCACTAATATTACAACAGTGTCGTAACTCAAAAAATGTCGAATTTGAGATAACACCATATTCAAACGCTGGATGCGATTCCGCACAAGGCAATAAAACCGTCTTTGAAATAATGCAAAAAACAAATAAGAGATGGCGTAATAAATCAGTATAGATGACTGACCAACTGTCATACCCCCCCGCTTAATATTGCTTCTTCTTTAGTTGCGACCAACAGTGACCGAGGAAGGACGTGCCGCTTTGCGCAATATTTCGAGTTGTAGCAGTATTGCTGATTCAGGTATGGAAAATTTTAAGTATTATTTTGAATTATTACGTTTTTGCTGATTTAAACTTTAATATGGAATGGGTGTATTTAGAGTTAATACACTCTTACTGATTAATACAAGCGATATTTCAAATAATATTTTTATTTACGACATTATTATTGGTTTAGTTATTCATTTTAGACATGATACAGTATTGTTGATGCATGACGATTGAACACCTTTTATTGTTTAATTTGTTAGTATTTAAAGAAAAGCCCAATTGTTTATCATAGTATTTATCACGGTGCATTGGAATATGTTATTGTTAAATTAGGAAAATGTTTACTAAATATTTTATCTCGTTAATTTAAAGTTACTACACTCTATGTGACACGTGTGCTTTGTATGTATTTTGCTAACAAGAACTTGATTAATTTGCAGAATCTCTATGCATCGTGGGCGATTACTTGTTGGTACAGCAATAAAAACGAGCGGCGAAAACCAGGAAAAAAAAATGACGAACCTGTTGAAGAATGTGCACATCCCTCTTTATTACCTTCATTGTTGTCAATAACTAATAACTGTTTTATTTTTGTTTAGTTTTGTTTTGGGATTTTTATTCTGATGATTATTTGATTAAGTTTACATTTAATGCTTCAACTACTTTATAAGAATAATTAGTGATAATCATTATGTGTCGGAAAAGACTGTTTTTTATGTTTCGTAAGGACTTACTAAGTTTAAAAATTAATAGATATTTATTTGTATACTTATGTATATAGGAACTGTTTTGTTTAAGATACTTTATTTTGTAATCACTTATACAAAATATTTCACTATTTTGTATTATTTCAAACATTGTATGTTTTGTTCTAATTCAGTTTATTGCGAAATTATAATTGTTTCTTATAAAACTTAATTTGTTTTTATTTACTAATACCCTAACTCGGAGAAAATGTTCAAGGTATACGTAAATATAATACCAAAAACAATTATTAGAATTGTTGTAACTCTAAAATGTATATTTAAACTATACCAAAAAAGCTATATTCAAATAATAGTAACCCAAAATATTTCTAAAATAACTACACAACTAAAAATAATATTTCATTTTGAACAGTTTGTTCGATATTATATCGTATCAACTCAAAAAATGTGAATAACTTTAGTCCCCGTAATTTTTAAAATTATTGGTATATATATAATTTCTTTAAATTCTGTAATAAAACACATAAAGAATGATTTTTTTCATAATCTATAATAAAAAGTGAATAATCAGTTTTTTCTTGATTCTGAAAAACAATCAATTTTGAGTTACAACACTGTTGTAATATTAGTGCGATATATATAAAACTCAAAGGTGACTGACCGACATAGTGATCTATCAACGCACAGTCCAAACCACTGGACGGATCGGGCTGAAATTTGGCATGCAGGTAGATGTTATGACGTAGGCATCCGCTAAGAAAGGATTTTGATCAATTCTACCCCCAAGGGGATAAAATAGGGAATGAAAGTTTGTATGAAACTTTGTCAATTTTAAACCGATCGGACTGAGACTTTGCATGCAGGTATAAGAAGAATCATAGCTGAATGTCACTGTGTATAATACAATCCTGAGAACAAAAACTGTAGTCTACACTTCATCTCTACACCGAAGCGAAGCAAGGGCGGGCCGCTAGTTGTAGATAAGTTAACAGCGATCGTGTGCACTCAGCTTAAGTTGACATTACAATATTACGTAGTCACACGTGACGTGACGCGTGATAATATTGTGTAACAAGGTCGGTTTACGGTGTAATTGACGGTGTACGTCGCCACGTTACTTAAATAATTATTTAATCCCCTGAAATAACCTTTCAGAAATATTATGCAATATGCTGCCGTGGATGTGTTACAGTTAATGACTTTTTGAGAACAAAATTTTAAATCTAAAGAAAAGTTTACTAGAAAAAAATCCACGCGGACCAGGTAGCGGACGGGACTCGAACCCGCATCCTTCGCTATCCGGGCGAATGCACTGACCATTATGCTACCACGGCCCTATTAGCCGCGTCGAAATTTTCCTAGACTTAAGATTATATCGCTAGGGACTGTAGACTGTTTGAAATGTTGCAAAATTGTTTTAACATGTTTAAAATGTTTACTTGTTCGCAGTAGGCCCCCATTTTCGCAGAGGGAAAACTTTTTTTGAAAACTAAAAAACCCGAGTTTATACGACTGAAAAATCGCGTGTTTTTCACAGAAAATTTCCGATAACCCGAGAACGGGGCCGAATATCAAAATATGAAATAAAAACAACTCGGTATTGAACCAAGTAACATTTTAGGTCATAGCATTTGAAAAAACAATGAAAAAAGTCGTGTATAGCCTTAGATTAAAACAAAAAGGGTAGATACGGCACTAGCCTCACAAAAGTGATCCGCATGAATTGTGGTCCACGACCTTAATCGCTTTAGTCACAACTTGACATGCAAACGATGTACATGTGAACGCCAAAAAGAAATAATTGATAATATTTTGTGTTTATTTCATAAAACAATGCCTTATGTTTAAAAAAAAAAGCTGAAATTGCTCAAGAACTAAAAATAAAACCCACGGCATCACTTTTCATTCATAAGTACTATAAAATATATTTTTTAATAATAATTGCTGTTTGTTTTGAATCTTATTCGGTACTGATGTCGAGTACTGGTCGCGTGATTGGTCGGTAGTGCAGTGACGTGGATCTCGCCGTCTCGTTCGCGCTGCCGTTGAAACTTAACGTTCTGTTTCGTTCGGGTCGGTAATGCAGTGACGCGGATCTCGCCGTCCCGTTCGCGCTGCCGTGGGATCAGTTTTTGTTTGATGCAAGTATGAGCGTACCGTATCTACCCTTTTTGTTTTAATCTAAGATTCAAACACGCTGTATGTTCACTCAATATAAGAATATTGCGTATATCTGTGTTATGAAGATATAACAATGCCTTCGATGCTTTTATAAATAACACAAATAGTTCAAATAGTTGTCGGGGCATTCAAAATCAAATGCCCCGGCAACACTTTTCATTCGTAAAACTGTGAAAACATTTTTTTCTCAAAAATCACAGTTTGTCGTGAATATTATATACGTAATCGCCATTTTGTAAGCAAGAAAAGTACAATAATACGCTGCGTTGAAGCTCGCTCGCTCGATTGATGTTTATATACAGACGTATGCGTGGCGAGAGTTACATATGTAGTTGAGTCGGATCATATTTTATTTGATGCTAGTATGAGCGTACCGTATCTACCCTTTTTGTTTTAATCTAAGTGTATAGCACGAGATCTGTGATTTTTTTATGTCAAAAGGGTGGAATACAAACGTATGGCCAGCCTGCTGGTAAGCGGCTGCTATGATCTATAGACGATTGCGATACCAAAAGCATCACTTGCACTGCTGCCTAGCTGACCCAAACCGCTACCCCATGGTAGGGGTAAATATCTTTCTTTATAAATACAATACAAAACCAGACGGAACTGTACACAATCTTCATATATAAAACTCAAAGGTGACTGACTGACTGATATAGTGATTTATCAACGCACAGCCCAAACCACTGGATGGATCAGGCTGAAATTTGGCAAGCAGGTAGATGTTATGACTTAGGCATCCGCTAAGAAAGGGTTTTGATCAATTCTACCCCCAAGGGGATAAAATAGGGAATGAAAGTTTGTATGAAACTTTGTCAATTTTAAAGCGATCGGGCTAAGACTTTGCATGCAGGTATAAGAAGAATCATAGATGAATGTCATTGTGTATAATACAAGCTTGAGAACAGAAACTGTAGTCTACACTTCAGCTCACCACCGAAACTAAGCCAGGGCGGGCCGCTAGGAAAATTTCATCTGATTTTCAGATGAAATTTTCCGTCCTTATTTGAATAGATTTTGTCTCAGCAATAGATTAAAAAGATTGTTAGTGCTTTTTAAAGAACTTTTTCAATTATTATAATGACCTAAAGGTTTTAAGGCATTTTAATTTGTCTAATTAACCATATTCAAAAGATGGTATTAATTATTTTAATAAGAAACAGATTTGATTGTTCGAGACAGTATTTAATAGAAACAGTTTTCATTATTCTATGCATTAATTAGTAATCATGCAAATGACTATTAACACTAATATAGTAAAAGCCAAAGTTTGTTAGTGTGTATGTTTGATATTTCTTCATGTCTAAACGGCTGGAGCGATTTTAATAAACTTTGGTACGGAGTTAGAAATTGGATTATCACATAGGCTACGTTTTACTGCGAGAAAATATTCCTAATAAACCGCGGGTAACACCGCGGGGCACAGCTAGTATTTAATAAAAACATTACATGCTTTATTCTTGCTTATTTATTGCATAAATTTATTTATTTAATTCTAGACCAAAATCCACAGCATTTTCTTAATATAGTACAGGTTTTACAATATAGTTTATGTTAATGCCAATGACGGATTTTCATTTTTTAGTTATAGCGTAATATTTTAGAAAACCCTCTACCAAACAAGAGCGAGATGTGTGCAATGCCCGCGCGCCATTGTATATGTGTGTGTGTGTGTGTGTGTGTGTGTGTGTGTGTGTGTGTGTGTATGTGCGTGTTTGTGTGTATATATATGTATGCATGTGTAAGTGTTTCATTTTTGTTTATATATTACCAATCAATCAACAGCCCTAAAAGTTGTTTTTTAAAAGATGCTTTACTTTTGCAATTTAAATAAAAGCCGTGAAAATTGTTTCACGGCTTTTGTATATGTACTTTTACTTATTTTACATTGTGTGATGGATGTTGACAGATGTTTGATGTCAGCTTAAAATTTGACGACGCTGTTTGAAATAAAATAGGAAGAAAAGGGACAGCCCTTGCCGAGTTCCTCGCCGGTTCTTCTCAATACAAGGTCTCCCGCCGTAGTTTTGCGAACCGATGGCGTATCTTTCTTCTTCCACATGTGCTTGTAAAAGCCTAAACTGAATATTTGAATTTGAAATTTGAACCAGACATGAGAATTAACGAAGAAAACGGGCCGAGACGAAAGAAAAATCTACTTCTATTTCTTTATATATATAATTCTTCTGTGAGTGTGTATGTCACTGAACTTCTCTTAAACGACTGGACCGATTTTGATGAAATTTTTTGTGTGTGTTCAAGGGGATCTGAGAATGGTTTAGATTCACAATTTTGTCCGCTGGACAACCCCTATTTTTTTAGGGCGGTACGAAGTTCGCTGGGTCAGCTAGTATAATATATAAAACTCAAAGGTGACTGACTGACATAGTGATCTATCAACGCACAGCCCAAACCACTGGACGGATCGGGCTGAAATTTGGCATGCAGGTAGATGTTATGACGTAGGCATCCGCTAAGAAAGGATTTTGATCAATTCTACCCCCAAGGGGATAAAACAGGGAATGAAAGTTTGTATGAAACTTTGCCAATTTTAAACCGATCGGGCTGAGACTTTGCATGCAGGTGCATGTGATTGCATGCAATCATAGATGAATGTCATTGTGTATAATACAAGCCTGAGAACAAAAACTGTAGTCTACACTTCAGCTCTACACCGAAGCGAAGCGAGGGCGGGCCGCTAGTCTTTAAATACATACATTATTGCGATAATTAGTCAAAAAAAGTTGGAAAATGTTACAGTTTTAGTTCATTAAATAACAAACTACATTTTAAAATTCAATTCAGTTTTCAGTTTTTTTAATCTGTTTGGAACACAGCGGCCGTAGTAGCCATTTTATTACGTCACACCGTTGCGCTGCTTTATGCCGAAGAGAACACATTTATTTACACTACGAATGACGTCATGGCTGAAGAGAAATATGACGTTCACTGCGTACGGCGTTTTCGTCAAACTACGCGCGTTGAAAATGTAAATTTCCAAGATTTTTTTTATGCACTTAACGATTTAATAAAAAATAAATGTTTTTTATTAAATCGTTAAGTGGTTTACGCGTGGATTTGTTTCTAGTAAATTTTTTCTTTAGATTTAAACATCTAGCAGTTAAATACTTAAAAATAAATAAAAACATAACTATAATAGCTATTTCTTCTTTCAAATGTTTAAAACTTGAAAAAGTATCCATTTGACATTGTGGGTTACCTACAATGCGAAGAGATGGCGCTACCTCGCAGCTTAAGGTTAGGAAAATTTCGACGCGGCCATGAGGGCCGTGGTAGCATAATTAGTCAGTGCATTCGCCTGGATTGCGAAAAGTGCGGGTTCCAGTCCAGCCCGCTGCCTGGTCCGCGTGGATTTTTTTTTGTAGTAAAACTTTTCTTTAGATTTGAACATAAAATATATGTTTTCTATAAATAGATGTGAGGAGCTCGATGGCGCAAGTGGTTAGCGCGTTCGGCTGCGGTCGTTGAACTTAAGCAACTTTCGCAGTGGTCGGTCATTGGATGGGTGACCAAAAATTACTATCTAGAGCTCCTCCGTGCTTCGGAAGGCACGTTAAGCCGTTGGTCCCGGCTGCATCTGCAGTCGTTAGCACCTACCAACCCGCACTGGGCCCGCGTGGTGGGTCATGGCCCAATCTCCCTATTCCATCCATAGGGAAGGCCTGTGCCCCAGCAGTGGGGACATTAATAGGCTGATGATGATGATGATGATGATGATAAATAGATGTAATACCCTTTTCCGAGTACAGTAAAACATTGAGTTAGATTCAGCATAATTAATTCATAATCATGATTAGACTTTAAATATTAATGCGCTCTTGAAATATTTAATAGCGAAGAATCTTATACAAAACAAACAAGTTATTTCAAAAGCTCCAGTATGAATTAAACTATTCCAGTACGCGAACATAATACGTAAGTTCTGTGCAGTGTTGCCAGGTCCGATTTTTAAAGATCGGGAGGAGTTATAGAAAATACAGTAGATGTATGGAAACAGCTACAAGAAAAACAGTAGATGCAGAGGTGTACTTTTTCCGGTTTGCAACCCCCCCCCCCCCCCAAGAAAAGACCAAGAAAAAATCAAGATAAAGACCAGTAACGAATGTGTTTCTGTGGCTTCTGCCGCCCCTCAAAGCTATTTTTTCTTTAGACAATTACATTTATTTTATAATTATTAAGGTTATCTACATTATTAATGACGAAAAATGCAACTCAACATGCAATTTAAAAAAGAAAATCGTATTCTAAAAAAAACAGGAGATTCATGTAGAAAAGCAGTAGAACAGGAGAAATTTCAGAAAAACAGGAGATCTCCTGTAAAATCTGGAGACCTGGCAACACTGGTTCTGTGTTATTTTTCTCCAAACCTTCTGCTTGTGTCCAACAATAAGGAAAAATGCGCGTATATAAACTACGGTCTTATGATCTAATTGAGCTTCCACTAACCAAATTTAAATCTCAGATCAAGAATACTCTTGTGAATAAGGGCTATTATAAAGTAAATGATCATCTAAATGATCGTAATGTATGGACATAGTGTTTCTTGTAATTTGTTATTTGATGGGTATTAGTCAGTTTTTGTAACAGTAATATGGTATGGTACGGTAAATACAAAATTTATTGTAACTATATAACCTTAAATGATGTAATGGAAGGTGACTTCAGAAGTATATCTGAAGTCATTTTTCAACTTGACGACTCTGTATATATCAATACAGGGAGAAAAAAGCACCTCTTGCTGAGTTTCTTGCCGGTTCTTCTCAGTACAAGGTCTCCCGCCGTAGTTTTGCGAACCGATGGCGTAGCTTCTTGACCTTCACAAGTGCTTGTAACAGCCTTGACTGAATAAATGACTTTTCATTTCATTTCATTTAATCATTAAACCATTGTTCTCAGGCTTGTATTTATGCACTTTTTTTGGTTGAAAGCGCTAATCTCAGAAAATACTGGTACCTAAGATTTGGAAAATGTCTTGTAGTGTTGGATAGTGCATTGATCTGGGAAGGCTGTATATAATATGGGCTGTATAAAGTCATGCTACAACCAATGGGATAGGCACAAATGAAAGTAGATAATCGGGTTATAATATTCCATTTGTGAGCTTCCATTGGGTGCGCTAGGTAAACGGTTAAAATAAGACAAAAATCATGTATCACACATTTGTTTCCCCAAGTTCTATAAAAATGTCCGCGGCAGTATATGTCCATCTTTTAAGTTTGTTTCACTATACTTTTTTTCCTCAAATCAACGCGGGTGAAACCGAACCTCTAGT
Source organism: Chilo suppressalis (assembly GCA_902850365.2). Classification (NCBI taxonomy): domain Eukaryota; kingdom Metazoa; phylum Arthropoda; class Insecta; order Lepidoptera; family Crambidae; genus Chilo; species Chilo suppressalis. The sequence goes on along the minus strand of OU963898.1, from coordinate 30,684,472 downwards.
TGTGACATAACTGTAATAGTTAGACATGTGGTATCGCAGACTTCTTTGTAGATATTGGTGTCTTCTATAAATCTTCAGTACATCACTTTGTTCTATTGCCAATGACTTCCGCAGCGTAAGGTTATTTTTTGATATGTTTTACACACGTTGGGTTACATTATCGAAGTTTTCATACGGATCCTAACTTTTTTGAGAATTCTAGATAATTATAGCCTATGTTCGTCACGGATAATGAAGGATTTTAAATGTGAAAGAATTTATGATTTTATTTATTTTTAAGCATTTAACTGCTAGATGTTTAAATCTAAAGATAAGTTTACTAGAACTAAGAACAATGCGAAGAGATGGCGCTGCCTTGCAGCTTAACGCTAGGAAAATTTCGACGCGGCTAATAGGGCCGTGGTAGCATAATGGTCAGTGCATTCGCCCGGATTGCGAAGGATGCGGGTTCGAGTCCCGTCCGCTGCCTGGTCCGCGTGGATTTTTTTTCTAGTAAACTTTTCTTTAGATTTAAACATCTAGCAGTTAAATGCTTAAAAATAAATAAAATCATAACTATTATTGCTATTTCTTCTTTCAAATGTTTAATACTTGAAAAAGTATTCATTTGACATTGTGGGTTACCTACAATGCGAAGAGATGGCGCTGCCTTGCAGCTTAACGCTAGGAAAATTTCGACGCGGCTAATAGGGCCGTGGTAGCATAATGGTCAGTGCATTCGCCCGGATTGCGAAGGATGCGGGTTCGATTCCCGTCCGCTGCCTGGTCCGTGTGAAAGAATTTTCCAAATCAGACCAGTAGTTTTGGAGCCTATTCAAAGCAAACAAACAAACAATCAAATCTTTCCTCCTTATAATATTAGTATAGCTACAAACAAGTTATTTCGAGAGCTCCACAATGAATTAAACTAGCCTAGTACGTATGCTAACATTATATGTAAGTTATGTGCTATTTTTCTTCAAAACTTTCAGCTTGTGCTGAACAATAAGGAAAAATGCCCTTATGTAAACTTCGGTCTAAATTCAAATCAAATTCAATTATCTCTTATCTATTAGACAAGTCCGTCCGTCCGTCCGTCTGTGGTGCACTTCCGGTTTTCGAGAAATCACGAATTTCAAACGAAACCACACAAAATCTCCGAAGTTCTTATTAAATACATTTTTTTTTAATTGGTGAACATTTGGTTCACTGGTTTGCTAGTTACATATAATAAATTAAAATGCTCAATGTCTCGATTTTAGTATGATTCTCTAAACCTAAATTTAAATTTGACAGCAGTATATCCTTGTCATTCTCTATACAGAATGAAAAGGAGAGACTGATGTTAAATTTAGTTCTAAGTTTAGAGAATCACGCCAGAATCGACACACACCAGTATTAATGTAACTACCTATAGGTTTCCCAACAACGTCAAAAATAAACTAAGTGAAAATTTCCAGATAATCCATGTTACAACGCCATCAGTGAGCAGGTAAATCCTTTCCGTGTAAAGATTAAAGATGACAATGTTAGGCTCAAGATATTCCATAAAACCGTACGTTCTGATATCGGCTTACGCTTGGATCGAATTTAGGGACCCATACATACAAAGTTAAGGCATACTTTTGATGGTTTATTACTGGTTTTTATTTAAAATTTACTTAATGCTATAAACTTACAATAAATCTTTATATATAAAACTCAAAGGTGACTGACTGACATAGTGATCTATCAACGCACAGCCCAAACCACTGAACGGATCGGGCTGAAATTTGGCATGCAGGTGTAAGAAGAATCATAGATGAATGTCATTGTGTATAATACAAGTCTGAGAACAAAAACTGTAGTCTACACTTCAGCTCTACACCGAAGCAAAGCGAGGGCGGGCCGCTAGTGGTTACTTAAAATGACTTTTCTACTTTGATGTTTATATAAGTTTACAATAAATGTTTCCAGCACTTGTAGAGTGTACTTAATAATTTTAGATGGGGACTGTATAATAATTCATGTTATTTGCAGGATTGCTACCATCTACCTTGTTTACTTTTATTTTAATAGTTAATTAGAATACAGTTGTTTGTCTGTCTCTTTCAATGCTAAATTGGAGGGCAAATTAAAATCCTGTCCACGAAACTGCTAAACAGAAAGAAATTAAAGAATTTTAGCGGCCAAATAAAACTTGAAAGGGTAAAAAATTAAATAATATATAGATATATTTTACGAAACGTTTACTATTGTGCGTAGATAACGATGGAGTTCATTCATTTAGAAAATTGAACTAAGTCCCCAGTTTTCGTGAATCTCGATGAAAAGCTCCAACTGCAGTTTAAACAAGATCCTGTGTATATTGAAAGAAATTAAAGAATTTTAGCGGCCAAATAAAACTTGAAAGGGTAAAAAATTAAATAAGGTATAGATATATTTTACGAAACGTTTACTATTGTGCGTAGATAATGATGGAATTCATTCATTTAGAAAATTGAAATGAAATGAAATGAAATGAAAAAACCTTTATTGGCCATCTTACATAATAAAAATACTATAAATATAAAGAAAAAATAAAAGAGGAACTTAACCTAAAAACAAAAAATACCAACATAAAACTAAGATGGCTAATCAGGACCCTGCCTCAGCTTATGCTGACACAGTGGGAGAATACTCTCACACTGTATCAGCGCTGGTATTCTGGCAGGGCCTGTGCGAGGACGTATTAGGCGCTAACAAGCAACAAAACAATGCATTTGTAACAATACATACAACAATGCTTAACTAATCATCATCATCATCATCATTAGCCTCTTAATGTCCCCACTGCTGGGGCACAGGCCTTCCCTATGGATGGAATAGGGAGATTGGGCCATGACCCACCACGCGGGCCCAGTGCGAATTGGCAGGTGCTAACGACTGCAGATGCAACCGGGACCAACGGCTTAACGTGCCTTCCGAAGCACGGAGGAGCTCGAGATAGAAATTTTTGGTCACCCATCCAAAGACCGACCACTGCGAAAGTTGCTTAACTACAACGATCGCAGTCGAACGCGCTAACCACCTGCGCCATCGAGCTCCGAGGAGATCACCCGAGGGTGATCATTTTCTGGATGATCATTTTCTACTCAGTAAGCCAGTACATCGGAGGGCTGGTCTAAATCTCCGACGCCTCATGTGTCTCTAAACACTTTGTCTTTCTGTATGTGTTCATAAAACCACAAAAAAAAAACTAATCATATTGTATTAAAATTGAACTAAGCCGTAACACGTACACGTACATTGTTGTAAAATTGAACTAAGTCCCCAGTTTTCGTGAATCTCGATGAAAAGCTCCAACTGCAGTTTAAACAAGATCCTGTGTATATTGAACAACTGCGTAACTTTCTTCTTGTGCAATCTTTGATGCCCTTTTGTTTGAGAAAACATTGAGATTCGCAGCAGGCGACTTTTTAAAGTTAAAGTTCCTATTGTTCTTTAACGAAGTACTTCGTTTTATCTCGATTAACTCTTTAAATAGTGTTCTTTGTTAATTTGAACGATTCCTTTGTTTTGTTAAGTGTTGATTCTAATTGGTATTTTAGTAATGTTTGACCTTTCGTCGATGCTGCATTGATATCTGCTCATTTCGATGCCATTTTACACCTAACATTACACATATATACTCGATAGCGCAGTTCGTTAGCGCGTTCGGCTGCGATCGTTGTAGTTAAGCAACTTTCGCAGTGGTCGGTCATTGGATGGGTGACTGAAAATTTCTATCTCGAGTTCCTCCGTGCTTCGGAAGGCACGTTAAGCCGTTGGTCCCGGTTGCATCTGCAGTCGTTAGCACCCGCCAATCCGCACTGGGCCAGTGTGGTGGGTCATGACCCGATCTCCCTATTCCATCCATAGGGAAGGCCTGTGCCCCAGCAGTGGGGACATTAAGAGGCTGATGATGATGATGATGATGATGACACATATGTATGTTGGAGTCATTTGCTGCGTGTGGTTTAATATGACTTCGGTTAACTGATATAGCAGGCATTTTATAGCATTTAAAAAATGTGTAACAAAAACATGTACAATAAGTAATTTTAAAAGTTTAAGAATTACATAAAATTTTAATAGATTGTTGCACAGATTCATATGGCAAATAATTGACGGCTCTTTCTTTACCCTCAACTTAATCGTAATCCAACAACGTATGTACGTAATCCCTACAAGAAATATTTCTTTTTATTCTAAGGAGAGCATTAGCAAAGCCTGTAAGTATAAGACCACACAAGTTTTCAGCGTGTGATACCGAAACAGACCGTATTACAGAATGACAACTAAGTGTTGATCTTTACTTGAGTACAGTTAGAAAGGGATATCGCTATGTGCTATGTATAGATACGGGTCTAAGAATCTGAATAGACAGCGCACAACACATGAGTGAATTTTGATTTACATGAGAAACTTTACTAGCCAATTCAGACAACATTCCCAATCAGATTACATTCCCGCAAAAAAAAAATCTAGAGTATTTTTAAGAAAAACGTTTAAATTAATATAATAATAACAGTAATAAGGTCTGTAATTCTGCAATGATGACACCATTACAATTTTAATTGTTATAAATTGAATTAAAAATAAGTAAAACGATTTTAAGATCTACGCACTTTTGGCGGATATGTTATTTCCAAATTTGCGTAGATTTAGGATATTTCGTAAACGATATAAATCAATATATTTGTATAGGAATGTAGTACATATATAACTTTACGTACTATTTTTATTTACAATATTTTTTAATTTTCTCAGGTAACTCAAAATTCACGGTGTATAAATAAATCGCACAAAGTCTTTCACACTACCATGAAGTCACTCTCACGTGTTCAATATTACGCACGGTTCCCAACTAAGGGGTTTTGCCCCCAGATTTAGGGGCTAGAAGGGTTAAAATGGACTTTTTTAGGGGTTCTTTTAGGGGCTTTTAACAAAACTTGCAATTAAATAGAAAAACAAAGCGTGTGTTTACTTTCAGTTTTGTGCGTAGAATGGAACGCACCAAGATATGAAACGACTAAACTGACTGTGGCAGGTTGTTTCCTAAGGCTGTATGGACTTAAGTTCTTTGCCTTCCACCAATCAAAACAGCTAATTAAGATTTAACAGCCTGTCAGCTCATTTTCGTTTGAATTTCCATACGGAAAATGTAATTATTCAATAAAATAATTTACTGTAACTAAATATGTAACGTTTTAATATATGAGCAACGAAATAATTTAGGTAATAAGTTATATACATATAAATTTCTATATTTAGGGGATTTTAGGGGAATTTAAAAAATACTTAGGGTAAAATTTTGGTAAGGGTTGGTAACACTGATATTACGTAGAATCAAACATCTCTAAACTTTGCAAATGAGATCTCACGCGATCTACCAAAGATGGCATTAAAAGTAATTGTTGCATAGGTATCAAAATAACTGTATTTACAGAAAAAAAAGCGGCACCTACATGACACAGTATCACAATTGATCCAGACTTTCATACAAATTTCGTTGTCACCGTCGTACTGTGGCTACAATTCCAACGCGTACAAAGAAATTTGGTGACTCATTTCTTTGTCGCACTATCCGTAAATGGAACGCTCTGCCCGCTCACGTGTTCCCTCCCTCTTACAACCTGGGATCCTTTAAAAGAAGCGTGAAGAAGCAACATGCAGGCCGGCATGGTGAGGATGGCTGGTGTGGCAGGTAGAACTGCTGTTTCAGCTATCTTCGTGTCTGGACTTCACCTTCACTTAACATCAGGTGGGGTGGAGTCATTTGTCGGACCTATCTATATAAAAAAAAAAACAAATAAACTGTATGCCAACATCTTGCTTAGTAGATAACGATATTTCATGCATACTCTGTCAGCCCGATCCAACAACATCTATGACTTATGTAAAGTTATTTATTTTGCTTATTATAAGCAATCAATTTCCACACAGTTTTTTGGTAACGATTTTTGGATTTTTAATTTATCCATTTTTTTATATTATTTATACGTATTCATCGAATTCACTAAAGAAAACTATCGGTTATAGACGAACTTCTATGCACTCCAATTTCTTGTCAAAATCACCAGACATTTTGAAAATACTGGACTTGCAACGAATATTCGGTTACTATTCGGTATTCGGCCTATTCGGCTGCTTATATTATATTCGGCCGAATAACTACATATTTTTCGGCCGAATACCGAATACTTAAATAATATATTTTGTCATAGAGAAATAATTGGTAAAATGAAAAATTTAAATCGATTGATTACGTATATATTCATATTTTCATTTCTGTTATATATAATCATTTAAGTAGTCATTGGTACATAACACAGGTACCTAATCATCTTCTGAATTGGAAAAATGGAGGATTCTATGTATTTAAATTGTTTTGATAATCAAAATTTAAAAGGGTAAGGTTCTCATTTCTTTTATAAACATTTATTAAGTAGTCATTGGTTCATAAAACATAGGTACATAATTTAATCATTTTCTGTATTAAACAATTTAAGATTTTTTCTATGCGTTTGAATTATTTTCATAATCAAAATTTAGAAGGGGAAGGGGTTATGGTGCAGTAAGACTAAATTTACTGCATTTTTAGGAAGTAGTTTACTTCTCTTTTTCTCGTAGAGCATCCCAGCTTCAGAGAAAAGGCGCTTTTTATAAACACTACTTCCTGGCGCCGACAAATATTTTGCTGCAATCTTAATCAAACACGGAAATTCAAATTTCCTTGCTGCCACCATGTACACGGGTTGTCATGACGTGATATACTACAAATATTTAAGAAAAGATCCATTTCTGTTGAAACTGCATTTGACTGAATTGCACTGCAAACAAAGAAGCGCAAAACAATAACGTCTGTACAAGTTTTTGTACAGTTGTTTCAGCCGAATACTTTTGCCTAATATTCGGCTAGTCGGTCAGGGGCCTCGCCGAATATCCGGTATTCGGTATACTGCCGAATATACTATTCGTTGCAAGTCTAGAAAATACTATAGTCATAATATTTATTGCTTCATGTTGGTTACATTTAGTTCTTAAATTTAATAACAGCTCGCAAACATGAGCCCTGCAAGGGTATTGAAAATTATAATAAAAATGTACAAACATTAATTTAAAATTTGATAAAATTACAATATGATAACAATTTAAGATCGATAGAAAAATTAAATAAGTTAATAAAAATATAATTTGAGAAAAATTAATTAATATTATTCTTTAAGCAATTATAAAATACATTTAGGGTTAGGTCATGAGATGTATGTCAATCATATATATTTTAACATAAATATTTGAACTGTTAAACCAAATACGTCACCTTTGTCAATAGTAAACAAAACTCGGGATTTATGTAACTCAGGTGAAGTGCACTGAAGGCTTCGGATAATGTTTGGGGCTCAACCGGGAGACCCTTTGACCCGTCCATTTCATACATTTACATACATTAAACATAATATACTGAATGTCCAATCGGTTGGATAGGATTATAGATGTAAAACCTATCTTCGGTACGGTCAATAAACAAAATTCAAAGGGTTTGGTGGAGTGACGAAAATCCTCTGCCGGGCTCAACATACTTTTTTTGATTGTGAACGGGGAAAATACTTAGACTGAATTTGCTCAAAGGGAAAGTAATACAATTGACGAGGGATAATTTAAATACTTATCGCTTTTCCCATATAATGAATGTTATTGGATCTCGGAGAACCCAAAAAGAGATTTTCTTTTGATAACTCTCTCAATGCATAACTCTTTATTTATCAACGTCATTATTTCGATTTCTTTTGGATTTAAAAAAAAATGTAACAATTTTATTTTACGGCGTCTGGTTTGCTGTCGTTAATGTAAATGTGACGAAATTGGTAAATATATATGTTGCTCATTACAAAAACAGTTTCACTCGAAAGCACAATTTTAATATGCCAGGTGTTATAACTTATAATACACCAATAAATGAAGAAATAGGCTTGATAATAATACAAATTTCATTAGTATAGATTCCCGGAAATTTATATCCTATTATAACGCATTATAGCCATAAATGAAACATTTGACGACCTCCTTGGCAAAGTGGTTTGTACGCCGGGTTTCATGGTGTCGCCGACTCGAGAGGTCCCGCGTTCGAATCCCGGTGGGTGCAGATATTTGTGTAATGAATACGAGCATTTGTACTCCAGTCATGGATGTTTAATGTGTATTTGTATATAAATATACTTATATATGTACAATATATGTATTCTATCCGTTACCCTAGTATCCCATAACACAAGCCTTACTGTGCTTACGTTGGGGCTAGGCTAATTGGTGTGAGTGTTGGTATAATTTATTTATTTATTTTTATTGCAAATATCACCTTTACGCAGATGACGTACAGTTTTATACATTATCATGGCACCCGGAAGGCATTTCTCTGGCTATAGACAGACAGAATGAAGACTTGGGAGAAATCGCTACTTGGTCCTTTAATAATTCCTTAAACATGTCCAGTAGTCTATAATTCTGCTAATAGGGAACAAAGCTACTTTAACAGTCGGGACCCATTATTGAAAAATTTTATGTATTCTTGAATATCTAATGGATCCCGACTGTTAAAGTAGCTTTGTTCCTTATTAACAGAATTAATATTAAACCAATCAAAATCCAGAATCATGATTCTTGGTAAGAAACTTCAAAGAAGAATGCTCTTGGATAGTGGTTTCTCTGTCAAAATAGTGGACACCAAATTAGATAACGTTGCTGAGGCGAGAAAAATCAAGCCGATCAGCAACAATGACATCAAGGTCGTTGTTGCTGATCAGCTACACTTCGATACACATGTGTTGAAAACGGTTAGAAATTGATTCTTTCGTTTAAAGATGTTGTACAAAATACGCCATTTTCTTTCTGAAAAGCCATGAATTGTCTAATGTGAATCGCTTATACTTTCTTAACTCAATTACAGAGGTCTTGTGTATGGATAGCGAGTGTTATATGAAACAAAACGACTGATACAGCGGGTACAAAATGCCACATAGATTTTCGCACCACGTAGTCACATGACGCCCCTTCTGAATGGCGCCATCATGCTCAATATGTGTGAAACCTGTAAAGGCCCCAATGTCAAGTAAAATGATAGTAATATTAAACAAGTTACATAATTCGTTGAAAGTAATTTTAGTTATTGGTTGGTGTGGGTTAATACATAAGAATTAAATAAAACATTACTTCGTATATTTAAATTCATTGTATACCCTAATGAAGAGGTAATAAGACTCATGGATTGATTACTAAATAAAATTTCAGATGCTTGTAGTTACTAAGATGCTTATTGTTCCATTAAGAGACAGTGGTCGGACGATTAGGTATCTACGTAGAATCTGTGTCATGGTGTTTATGTATAACATCGTTTTTTCACTGTCATTGCGATGTATTACTTAAAAGCTACTTTAACAATCGGGACCCATTAGATATTCAAAAATAAATATTTTTTTTTCAATAATGGGTCCCGACTGTTAAAGTACTAGCTTTTTTCCTTACTTAACAGAATTATAGACTACTGAACTTGTTTTTTTATTTTCAGTTTTTATTTGAAGTAATATATTAGCAGTCGGGTTTTTTTGATTTTTTATTTTTATCATTTTGTTCATGCGTATTTCATAAGAAACATAGTGGTGATTTGATATACCACCAAATGGTTTCGTAAATATGTTAAAATAAAAAAGTTTTTTTTCCTAGCATTAACTGAAATCCAAACAGCCGTTTAGCCCTAAACAGACTTTAATGATCAAGTCAATTTATTCTACCTACACAGCGCTAAATTAACGGTAATAGCAGAAACAGCTTCAATATTTAACTATTTAATTGTATAACTTCAGAATACAAATAAAATAATAATAATACACTTTATTGAAGTTCAATATCTATTTCTATATAAATATACTTATATATGTAAAGTATGTGTATTCTATCCGTTACCCTAGTATCCCATAACACAAGCCTTATAGTGCTTACTTTGGGGCTAGGCAAATTGGTGTAAGTGTTAGAAAAATATATTTATTTATTTTATTTATTAATACCACACAGGATACAAGAGAAAAAAAAAACAGGACAGTTCCGATTGTTTTTATAAAAAATACTGAGAAACTAAATAAACTAAAAAGAATATAAGTAAGTCGAAAACTATTTGCTGTTATTTACTTTGGTAACTTTCCGTACCTACTATTGTTCTTCCTGTTTCGCTCATTAATTATGGATATAGCTTCCGGTTTCCGATAGCAATATTTATTAACAAAAGATTTGCTTTTGCCACTAACTCATCTGAAGTAACAAAACTTTGATTAATCAAAATCAGATTTGTGAACTTACTTATAATCGTGCCTATAGTGAAGTAATGAAACTTCAAAGGGTCCAATGGATTACTCAGATCTTTGTGTACACAATAATAATTCTTAGGGTCCGCGAACTTCACCACCGCTATGTATAACTCAGACAATAATTTGTTTGTCCCGAATTAATAATTCAAGTTCCGCTATTTAGATAAGGATGGGTTTTGTTTATATTTCGGCTCGTAATAAAGTTATAATAAGTTCAGCGGGCTCGGCTGCGACAGTGGGTGATTTCACATGACAATTATTAAAGTCGGACGACTGCGCCCGTATCAAAATCTGAATAATGGGTAATATTTTGGAAGTCGTAAAAACTAGAGAATTTATATGAGGAGTTATACGAATGAAATAACAGATCTGTGTAAGGACCGTACCATGTGGCACTTGGTTCTGTCAGTTTTCACCGCTGTCGAAATGCCTTGAAGATAATGCTCAAAAGTTACTGCGTACTGAGAAGACAGTTTTAGGCGTATCAACGATATTAAATACCGGACTTGGGACAAATTTTAGCGCACCACGGATACACCACGTGCGCTCAAACTTTGTCCCAATCAAGAAGTGCTTGAACTCCACTCAAGCACTTTTTGGTTCACAGTCACGCGCGGACCGTTGAAAGGTGAAGATGCCGCAGAGCTTCGTGAAAAATTGCAAAAAGACAATACTTATAGAACGTAAAGTGTCGCCTTTCGACCGGTATATAATCAATGTGTGTTTTTATCAATTATCACATTTGAAGAAAATTTAGTACTAATACTTGCTCTAAACTGATTTAATTTTCTATAATTTTATATTTATGATATTCAAACGCATGGTGGGTTATCTAGCCGTCTCCTGTCCTCGCAGTCCGCTATATGCTGTATAGCTAACAGCGCATTTGGAATTGCGCGTGGAGTTAAAGAAATAAGGTCTATCTATATTCTTCCGCATATAGCAATATCGTTAAATTTTACGAGCTTGCATTTCTAACTGGCATTAATATTTGCCGCATGCGTTTTAATTAAGAACTTATACAGTACCTATGTATTAAACGTGACTTTCAATGTTTAAATAATGCCTTATATTGTTTTTGACAACGCGATCATCTTACGGAGCTCCGTGAATCGTCCATGTACCTTTTGGATAGGCTTATGCCCCGATTTTGTTCGTGTTGTTTTATCTAGGGTATTTAATGGTATTTATCATCAGTATTGGCATTCTTCCTATTCCATCCATAGGGAAGGCCTGTACCCCAGAAGTGGGGACATTAATAGGCTGATGATGATTATTGGCAAATAATTCTAGCGCCTTCTACACACACGGTGCCGATTATTTTTATAAACGTGATGGTGACAAACAATAACCTGATTATAGAAAAACCAAGCCAAGCAATTAAGAGTACCAATAGAACTAAATCCGTACCAGTACTTCTGTTTAAATAGAATGAGCGCAGTGGAAGGGCAGACATAACGGCTATAATAAGTTCTCCAGCTTACGAACAAGCATCGCAGTTTATAGGATCAAATCATAGGAGAAATGAAAGCGGCTAAACTCGTAGGAATGAGTAAGATCCCAGGCCCGTCAGACCTTATTTATTTTCTTAATGACAACCGAGTAGTATTATTGTGTAAAGTTAACGTTGACCCACTCGCTCACTTGTTTTTGGACCGATTCTCGGCTACCAATCAAGTTTCACGGGTCCGAAAAATTTCAATCACTTTGCGTACAGGCTGAGCACTGATTCTTATGTATTTTATAGAGAATATTGGAAACAATTTCTATAGGGAGCTGTTGTGAGACCTATGCTGCGGCGCATGGTCTTGTTTACAACGTAACTAAGAGTGAATACATGATCTTTAGGGCCGCAGGCAAATGTCGGGATATCACCTCTCCTATCACATTGAATGGTTCACCGCTAAAACGGGTTTATCATATACCTTAAGGATGATCTTGACATGGAGAGAGATCGAAGGGCGATGGTGATTCGAGGAAACATATTGGCCCGAAGATTCGCTCGTTGTTCGGATCAGGTCAAGATAACCCTATTCAAAACGTATTGTCAGGGTATGTATGCGGGAAGTCTGTGGTCACGATATATGAATATGATGTCGATGGACTCTCTGCGCGTGCAATACAATAACATTTTCAGAATGATGTTGGGACTGCCCCGCTTTTGTAGTGCCTCCGGGATGTTTGCTGTAACTCGAACAAACGGTTTCTATGCCGTCTTGCGGCAAAAAGTTGCGTCTCTGATGTGTAGAGTGCGGAGCAGTAACAATACCATTCTGAAAGTCGTAGCAGGTGATCCGCATGCATTATTTTGGAGGCACTCTTTGCGAATGATCACTGAAATAGAAGTTAATTATTCTTCCTGGTGTAGCTCGCGCGGAGTGCCTCTAAGGTACATGACGTATTAAAAATGCAAAACTTTTGTGAATACTAACTTATAGGCTACTAACCCTTAGTTATAAGTTATATTGTATACTAACATCTGGATCTGTGTTGTCTGACAATAAATGATATTATTATACTCTCATTTATTTCATTTCACAAGTTAGGTTTTTTATAAAATAGATATAAAAGTAAAATACAAAAATAAATATAGTATAAAAAACCTAACCTAGAAGGCCACCAGCAGCGGAGCGAGGCCCAAGCTACCGGTGGTTAGGGCCGCAGAGAAAGAAACCGCCTGACGATGCGCGCCGTGTCCAGGAGTACTGCCTTTTGCATCTGCCCCTTGACCCAACCATCTAGCGAGAGGCTCTTTAGATGTTGGTCGAGACTCTTCGCTATGAGACCGTTTACACTAACGACTATAGGGACAACGATCATCGAATCCACATCCCACAATATTATTATTATTATTTAAATCAATACTGCAAAGCCAGACGTAGAAAGCAAAAAAGACAAGACACAATCCGCAAGAAAAACCAATGTTAACCAACAGCGGTACATTCAAATATAGCTTTATAGTGAATCTATACGCTGTTGTTTTATGACAAAATATTAGCATCACCGTAGCAACAACAATGTAACAATGAAATTAACACAACTCTCAAGTTGGTGAACAAATTTCAGGACGACGAGGACGCGGCGCGGCGTCGCCGGGCGGACCAAGTTTTATCTCGTGTGTAGGTACCAGCGAGATTAAGTTCAACGGAGTTGGAAACTAGGCGGTGCTATCTCAATACACTGTGTACCGTCTAGTTCTTTCGTAGTTTTGCCCGAAGAGGCCCCTGGTAATCGACTCTTTTACTATTTATAGCTCTACGAGGCGCTATAATGCATTGCGGGTGCGCTGTATCGCTAAGATCTTGTTTTTTAAAAGTCTGACCAAACGACGTACCTAAACTGATGTTAGGTGGCTGTGGACTCGATCGTTTGAAGAGGATTCAAATCAGTATTAAATATATCTTTATTCAAATTGGATGTTTTATTGACTCTGCACGTTCTTTCCGGTTGACTGGAAGAGAATGCGATGCTGGCATTAGGTCCGCCATATGCAATGTAAAGGCATTAAAGATTAAATAAATAAATAAATGTTATAACTTTTTGTTCGAAGCAATATTAACTATTATCTCAAACACAGTGACATACATTCTTTTAATACAAGGAATAAAAATAAACTCAAGATACCAAATAACAGGTTACAGAAGGTTCATAAATCGTTTATGGGTCAAGGTATACATTTCTATAATAAGATTCCTATTGATATCCTTGATTTGCCTCCTAATAAATTTAAAATACACATTAAGAATTGCTTACTTAAGAAAGGATATTATACTGTCAATCAATATTTCAATGATAAAACGGCTTGGTTGTAATTTTACAAGGCTTCCAGCCTTAGAAAGAGTTTTGAAGAGAACCTTGCACTTAATCCCTTTCACATACTTTTTCATTTTGTTTTGAAAATTGTTTCTTGCTATTTTGAGACGTTTCTTTGCATTTATTGTTAGTAAATTCGTTGATTGTGTATTGTTACATATTTGACATTATGTGATGGAAGTTGACCTCAACACATGTTTGCAAGTTTGATGTCAACTTTCAATTGAACGACACTGTATGAAATAAAACAGGGAGAAAAAATCAGCTCTTGCTGAGTTTCTTGCCGGTTCTTCTCAGTACAAGGTCTCCCGCCGTAGATTTGCGAACCGATGGCGTAGCTTTTCGACATTCACAAGTGCTTGTAACAGCCTAGACTGAATAAACGATATTGAATTTTGAATTTTTTTTTGAATTTTTATAATAGTTCGGCGTTTTTGTATCGTCCAAAACATTTTTTTCCCTACCACTCGTTGGATTTATTTTTTAGCTGGGGAGAAAAACGAGCCAAGAAAACTCCACTACATTAAAAGTATAATGTAACAACATTTACAAAACATTAATTAATTATTATGTGACGTGCATGCGATGGACTCAGTCAATAAATGAAAGCGTCATGCGCGTGTTATATAATAAACATAGAGATGGCCTTTGAAATCTGTTGTATAATTATTGAGCACTTAATATTAGTTGATTCAGTGATGATATTGCTGCTTCAATACTCATTATTGATTTTGAGAGGTTCTTGTGATGTAGTTCTATACTATGATGGTTATGGTGACCACTCACCATCAAACGGGTCATATGCTGTTTGCATGTTTGCTATCATTTCAACATAAAAAAAAAACATACTGCAGATGGGGACTACTTCCGCAGAGTCTCTTTTATTAGAGCTATTAATCCACTATGCCGTTAAGGTAATCTTTCAATTCACAACTATGTAGGGAAAAATGTATATTTCATTATTGCAATAAAGGCAGTTTATTGTTAAAAGTCCATCTATTTATTTTACCCGATGAACCTATTATAAATGTGAAAACCAGAAATGGTCAATACAGAAATCTTGCTTCTATCAAATAATTTCCCCAAACATTTCATTTCCATAATAACTCTTAAATTTATATGCGATAGGCTCATTCGCATTAATGACATTCAGTGACATCAGACCAACTTACTTCATTATACGAAACGAATTAAGAATCTACTTAATATTTCTCTAGTCACATCTTCATAATGTTCTGTTCGACCGCATGCGTCCCTAACTCTCCAATTATAGATCTTATTACAGTTACATAAAGAGTATATTATAGATGTTTTATGTCGGTAATAGACAGCGGAGCTGAATTAATCTGGTCCCTTATCCGAAAATCTTTGACTTCATGACAGGCTAAGCCGATTGCGGACGAGACGATGGTAAAGGAAATGATTATTTCCACAGAAGAAAATACTTCGACGTAAAAAGAGTGATGCTGTGTACGTAATCTGTAAATAAGAGCAAGATTATACCATTTTGTAGACAAGAAACTAAGCTAAATCATCGCTAACATTGCCTTTCACAACATTCTCATAAACTTAAAGGGTTTGTTACATCAATCTTAGGCGTTGGCTGGTAGTAAATAATAAATAAAACAAATAATTCTAACACTCACACCAATTTAGCCTAGCCACGAAGTAAGTACTGATGCTTGTGTTATGTTATTATGTTAAATGAATGTAACTTCAATCCTAAAAAGTATTTTCTTTCAGTCTTCTTTTGGTGTTACAACTTATGTGATAGCTATAATCTTGTAAATATCTAATTAACTAATTTCAATTTCTAAACATGTGATCCCTTTATTAAACCAGTTATTTCTTATTCAATTAAAACCCGATGGTCCACTGCACCCCCTTATCCTCTTAAGTATATTTGTAATGACCCAGAGAGGAGCTTTATACATAAACTAGTGGCCCACCCTCGCTTCGTTTCGGTGTAGAGCTTTGGGGTAGAACTGATCAAAATCCTTTCTTAGCGGATGCCTACGTCATAACATCTACCTGCATGCCAAATTTCAGCCCGATCCGTCCAGTGGTTTGGGCTGTGCGTTGATAGATCACTATGTCAGTCAGTTCCTTTGAGTTTTATATATATATATATATATATATATATATATAATAGATATGAACCTATAACTTGATATGCACGTTAAATAGTATGACAAAATAAATTATTTGTCATTGTTCTCATTGGTTGTTCGATAAATAGCGTCCACAATGCAGTGCCTTCACAGTGTTACCCGAAACTCGAGTAATATAATTCTTTGTTGAATCAAGTTTAATCCTATACGCCGTCGGGCTCTCGAAACTTGTTTGCGATTGAAAATTGAATTCGTAGAGATAAAAAGTTTGTTGTAACCTAATAACGGATAAGCCAATCCCAATCCGAACACATCCGGAAGTTTTATCTCGATTGGGAATATTTGTAAGCAACAAAATTTATTTCAGTATCAGCGTTGTGGCCGTATTGGTTAATTAATTGGATATCAAAATTTAATTCATAACATTTTCTCGTGAAATTTTAATTGGTTATGAATTTATATTTATCGATTAATTTACTGGTGGTTCTGAAGTGTCTTAGAATGTGGTATTGTTTTATATTTTTTTATCTTGGATAAAATATCGTCAGTGAAAACACAAAACATGAGAATCATTTAGACAAGATAAAAACTATGTTATCAGTACTTATTGTACACTATAGTAATGTTTTAAATAAAATATTATAGATGTAAAATACCGGACCCAAAAATGCACCCTGTGGTACGCTCCCGCTATTTTTCTTCTAAGTGTTAAGCCTACACGGTCTTGTGTATGCAGATCTCGATAGGGCAAACAGAGTCTCATAAATATGCGAAGTCGCGAAGGTGGGACGCGTATCGCTGCTGAATAAAATCTCAAAGCCTTTCACGCTCCATGAAGTTTCACTTGTGAACCTTGCATTTTATGAGCTTCGATTTTACTAGAATATTGGAGAGGCAGTTACTACGATGCTTTATTGCATGAAAAAGTTGAAGAAATATTAAAAAGGGCTTATAGAAGTTGCTTTCAATTGTGACGACTTATGTTTTGAATTAGACAACCATTTAATTAAGAGTATATGAAGTTAATCGGAATTTCGCCAATTCTATAATTTACCAATAAATAATAGAACAATGCAAAATTATATCACCCACTTAGTTTATAAAACTATGTATATATTAATATAAAATTCAATTCAACATCCAGCTGATATATTATTCACATGTTGATGATAACTATATACCGGGATGAAGAAGGAGACCATTCTATTCTCGAATAGTCCACAAAAGTAAAAGTCTCCAAATTTGTTTGTTCACGTTAAGAATCTGGTTTACCATAACTAGTTTTGTTCCGAAGCAAGTTAGCAAGTATTTAATATTGATAGTAAAGGAGAATTCATAAGTGTAATGAAAGTCTTATCCCGTTAAAGCTACAAGTATAAACCCAAACTATAACAGAACTTGGATAAGTGCGTGCCGAGCTCACACGTCATTGCATACGTTATATGTTACTTCACACTTCAGCATATTATATGAAGATCATGTATTTTATTACCATGTATTAGAGTTTCTTCATCTGAATTGATAATATGTATTACCATAATATCATATTCTTTAATAGTTTTGTATTGAACTATATTGGTAACATTGGTCTCATTGGTAACTGGCTGTTAGCCAACGCACTAAATATAGTTTTATGCCAAGGTTTTTATTTAAAGTTAGCGATGGGGTAAGAAAAACGCTAAAGAGGGAAAGAGAGAAGTTCATAGTTAATTAAATTTAATTAATTATAATAATAGATTAAATACTTTACATAAAAACTGGCAATCAACTGAAAAAGTAGCAAAATGAAGATTATTATGGACCGAAGCGTATTTAATGATTTACATAAGATTGATAATTTAAAAACGTTTTGTAGAATATTAACATTTCCGGATAATAAATTTTAATAGCTTGGAACTGTTTTGAATTTAATAATTTAATGTCATTACGTTTTCTATTAAATATTTTAGATGTCAAACCTAGTATGTTATTTTGGTATAGAGGTGTTTTACATGGCAATATGTATATATTGTTTTCATATTGTGTTTGCGAAACCTTTGTACACTATCCAGGGTTCTGTTTGAGAAAAAAAAATTATAACCAAGGCAAAGTTCATATTTTCAAAGATCTGAATGTGTCTACACAGCCTTCATCATACCTATATTCGCTATGTGCACGACAGTAGCGCCACCTACAATGCGCAACTTTCCGGGATTATGCCAAATAATGACATCAGTTTGTATTTTATTGATTTCTAGTAAATATAGTAAGGTAAAGATAAATAAAAATTATTATATATTGTATAATAATTTAAATAATGTCGGATTTCAATTCGGAATTCAGTACAGTCAATAATAACTCTTGTATTGATGTAATCTGGACTGAAACACTTGGGCATTGGTGCTTGTACGGTGGCTCTATTCGGCCAAAAGATTAAATTAGCAGTTGAACAAGCTAGATTTTGTAAGATCGAATGAAATATACGTGAGATTGTGGTTTTTTTTGTACACCAAATAACACACTCAATGCTGAAAATGTCAAGCCAGTTTTCATTTTTATCAAAAAAATCAGAAGTCGGTCTTTAGTGGAAACTGTACATTTTCTCATAGTTAATCTTGTTAATAAAAACTCAAAATTGCTAAATGACACACCAGAAGGATCTAGGAGTTCTTGATCATTTGTTATTGATGAAATACCAACAAATTCTTGACTTTTTGTTTCGGTAGATTGATCCTCATACGATTTTTTGTCAGTGCCACAGCTTTTATCTTTCTTTCTTGAATTATTTGTCATTAAAATTCTTGATGTTGGATCACAGTGATCACTGTAAATTAATCTAATACAAATAAAAGTTGTATCTCTTAATTTCGATTCAGAAAACATATTGACTTGACATCCTTGATCGATCATAAAAGGTTGAGTTTGATTTAATTCACTCCCTTCTTCAATTATTATTTGACTTGATGTGGTATCTGAGACTTTTGTGGTTCTTCGTTTTGTCAAGCGTGTATATCTAGCTAGGACCTGTGAATCATTAACCTTCCTCTTTCGATATATTTCAGGGAATATCGTAGGAGCATAACTCGGATTTTCTTCCTCGTCTGATTTTTTGTTTCCCTTAAAATGTTCACTACAAATTGTGTCGTCAGGTTTGGGATACCATGGCGACCCATCAACACTAAAATAATAAAGACAATAATGAATATCACATAAAATATATAGCGCAAATAAAATTGATCATAATTTAAGGTTATTTCGCTTACTTATTTCTTTTTATGGCATCTATCCATTTATTTCTTTGATTTAATTTCCAGTCCAATGTAGGAAATATATACACAGACTATTTGTGTCCTTATTTTTGCAATTCACAACACAACAACATCTATTAATAGGCATTTTAAAAAATTTTTGTTTATTACGAACTCCGTGCAAATTGACTTTACTTTCCCGGATTGTTGCGTATTTCTGCCACGATAAGCGCTGCGATTGCTTCACTATACCCCCACCATGTACTTCGCACATAGCGAATAGCCTACACATAGTTCTTATACAACGTATTTGGTTTTTAAAAATTTGGTTTCTTTCTCATAAATTAGTTTCTCCAAAAGATGATATAAAAACGTAGGACTGATTCAACAAGACCATGGTATACTGTAAGTACTATGTCGCGGTTTACGACTTTTTGAAGTTGTTGCAAGGCATGAGAGAATTTCCTTTTTTTCTTTCACAATTTGTCATCGTGAGGTTTCCATGTCAATTGACTGTCAAATAGTAAATTCTATGTCACAGAGTAAAAAAATCAAGTCGGTAAGTAAAAATATGATTTGGTAAGAGACGGATCTGTAATATATATTTAGACTTTTGAAGAAAATAAAACAAATGAATATTATTTATATTACAATGTAATTTTTATAAGATTTATAAACAATAATTTAAGTATGATTTCACTTCAAAAAAAGTAAAAGTGGTTTAGGGATATGTTGTTTAAGAAGTATATGTAACTAGATATGACGATGTTGAAATGTAAAGGATTGAAACATGAAAGTCATTTATAGTTAAATATGAATGATTTTAGCGTACCTACGTTTCTGTTTTTAGATCAAAAGAAACATAAAATATTCATTAAAATCTAAATTGGAAGCTCAATCTAGTTCTAGGCTGTTTTTACGAAAGATAAAGATTAAATGAATGTATTATGTACGATATCTTGTAACTTCAAGCGCCTCTTCTCTTAAATCTAATTTCCATAAAGAGTAGGAGAAATTAAAAATACTTGAAGCGGCAATGGCTTTCTTGATATAAAAATAACTCTATAATGGTTTGTGAAAACCCATCCTGGACGGATCGCCCGGAAAATGAATATCAACTTTGTTGTTCACATCAAACAATTTACAAAATGTCTAGTAAATTTTCGTGTTGTTATTATAAACAAGCTTC
The DNA here is from genome assembly GCA_902850365.2 of Chilo suppressalis. Classification (NCBI taxonomy): domain Eukaryota; kingdom Metazoa; phylum Arthropoda; class Insecta; order Lepidoptera; family Crambidae; genus Chilo; species Chilo suppressalis. The sequence goes on along the minus strand of OU963898.1, from coordinate 30,663,795 downwards.
TACACCTCCGCTTTAGCTTTTATGACGCAAAGTGTTTCTATCGAAGCGGTCCTGTTCATTTCACAGCAATTATTTACCGAATTTATTTTCGCCTCTCTGAAATGTTACGCTCGATAAATTTCCGGTTTTGTATACTTCATTTTGAGTTAACCATTATCATTCTTTGAATGTAAAACTTTCTTTTTTACCGCAGAGGGAATGACATTAACAATGTCATATTTAATTCAAGATACAGTACAAAAAAGCAACAGGGAGTATTTGTGACTTTTTAGAATACTCGTAAAATCCACTTTGAGCAAAACGTAAAGGTTAACTAAATAAGTCCCCTTTAAGAGACTTGTAAAGATGTTTATGTCTTCTTAGTAGTGTATTTTATATTAGTTACATTTGGACACCGGTCAAATGATCACAGCTACCTACATACATATATATAACTAGCGACCCGCCCTCGCTTCGCTTCGGTGTAGAGCTGAAGTGTAGACTACAGTTTTTGTTCTCAGGCTTGTATTATACACAATGACATTCATCTATGATTCTTCTTATACCTGCATGCAAAGTCTCAACCCGATCGGTTTAAAATTGACAAAGTTTCATACAAACTTTCATTATTTTATCTCCTTGGGGGTAGAATTGATCAAAATCCTTTCTTAGCGGATGCCTACGTCATAACATCTACCTGCATGCCAAATTTCAGCCCGATCCGTCCAGTGGTTTGGGCTGTGCGTTGATAGATCACTATGTCAGTCAGTCACCTTTGAGTTTTATATATAGATGGTATTCTCAGCACTATATATGCCTTTACCCACACAAGAGCAAATAAGAACATTTATGAGTATGTTCATCTACAGACACGTTTGGATGAAATTTTAGAAAATTTTAAAGGAAATTAATGAGGTGACAATAATGATTGATTAATTATAATTTTCATCACACCCACCCACGCTCGGCGGATCAAAGCCTTTGAATTGATCAAAGTGTTTGGAAAGAAACGTGTTGGTGCAAATCCGGGTTCACGCTCGCGATCCTATTTCATTGGAGATGATCAAACAAACGTTATATTATGGAATTTTACAGTATAGATCAACATTGTTTCACCACCACGAATATAATGATAATAAGTTAGCAAGCGGTGTTGAAAATACTTCAAATAATTTTAATAAAAGTCTATACAATAACCTGCATAGGGATCATTGTTTCTGTGAATTTTTTTGTAGTCGGCTTCTTGAATGTAGGGAAGAAATCCAAAGATTAATACTTCATTAAGAAAGAAAAAAAACTGTTCATTTTTCGATTTTTAATAAACTGATTTTTAATTTCTGTAAACTTCAGCCCATAGAATTTTATCACATTATGTCCACATATATAGAGTTACAGTTTGGTTTTATAATATTGTAATTGCTTAGTTTTTTAATATTTAATTATAACTTGTTTTGTGAGCTAATATATAAATTTGAAAAAAGGGGCTAGGTAGATCTTAGGTATGACTAGCTTTTGCCCGCGACTTCGCGTGGAATTAGGGATTTAACAAAAAAAGGTTAGTGGGTTTGGTTTGAAAATATTCTATGAATTTTTCATCTCGGGAGTATAACCTTGCGAATATGAAATGAAATGAAAATATACTTTATTAAAAATAGACTTATTTAAAGCTCTTTTGACACATCCAATATTTTCCCCATCACCCGTTCAGGACCTATTTTTGCTGATAATAAGAAGAAGCGCAAGAAATTTATCACCACTTAATTGCCGAAGTACGAGGATACTTGACTTAATAATTTAACATTGAAAATAGTTTTTGTGTTCGCTCCAGTAGCCCCCCATTTTCGCTGAAAGTGCGACTCGCCCGTGATACCCCAAGGTTAAGGCCACGAGGACGTATGAGGGCTCAAAAGATGTAGAATTTGAAGGTCTCCAAGAAGATGTAAAAAATAATTTGGGTAAAGTCAAAAAATTCATTGGATATCGAACAAAAAAAACACCTTTTTTCCATCGAAAAATCGTGTGTTTACACAGAAAATTTCCGATATCTCGAAAACGGGGCCGAATTTCAAAAATATGAAAAACGCACCTCGGTATTGAACCAAGAAACATTCTAGGTCTTTATATTTTTTTCGATATTGGTGATGGTTGAGGCTGTAAAGGTGCCCTTAGCCGCGAGGTGCGATATCATGCTGTGGGCGGCTCGCGTGAGACCACGAGTACGTATGAGAGCTCAAAAGACACGGAATTCGAAGGGATTTAAGATGATTTAAAAATATTTTGTAAAAGTTATTTTTGTTTTCTTGAATAATCTATATATGTACTAGCTGACCCAGCGAACTTCGTACCGCCCTAAAAAAATAGGGGTTGTCCAGTGGACAAAATTGTGAATCTAAACCATTCTCAGATCCCCTTGAACACACACAAAAAATTTCATCAAAATCGGTCCAGTCGTTTAAGAGAAGTTCAGTGACATACACACTCACAGAAGAATTATATATATAAAGATATACTCGTAAAACTCAAAGGTGACTGACTGACATAGTGATCTATCAACGCACAGCCCAAACCACTGGACGGATTGGGCTGAAATTTGGCATGCAGGTAGATGTTATGACGTATGCATCCGCTAAGAAAGGATTTTGATCAATTCTACCCCCAAGGTGATAAAATAGGGAATGAAACTTTGTATGAAACTTTGTCAATTTTAAACCGATCGGGCTGAGAGTTTGCATGCAGGTATAAGAAGAATCATAGATGAATGTCATTGTGTATAATACAAGTCTGAGAACAAAATCTGTAGTCTACACTTCAGCTCTACACCGAAGTGAAGCGAGGGCGGGCCACTAGTCTATAATAAGTAGATTCATTTTCAACGCTCTTCAAATGGTGTAGAGCATGAGATCTGTTAGGAATGTCATAAGCTTCTTTACCACTCTTTGTTAATTAAAAATGCTCCATGCAGAAAAACATTTCGCGGTACACTGTTTAAATAAGCACTTTAAAACAGTTTTAAGCGTGTACTCACAAAGGATTTTCGCAGCGTTCACTTAATTGTTGCTGCAACTTAATTGTTATTCTACTCTACCTAATTAAGTAGTTTGTCTTAGGTACACAAGTTGGATGTAATTGTTACAAATAGGAGATTTTTTTTGTTACTGTCTTACTTCTTTACGAGTTTATTGCGTCTGTGGTGGCCGACTCACTAATAAATTAAGCTCCGTGAAATATAGTATGTTGGCGCAGTGAAGTGGAATGTTTTAAATGTTTATTTGTTTTCTTATTGTTTGTATTAATATATATATACACTGGTATACATATAGACTGGATACTGGAAAATCAAAAGTTTAAGAACCAATCAATAATATGTATGTAATTGAGGTTGGCCATAATTAAAATCTGCGAAAGGAACCTATACTTTATACACACGCAACTAACTTTCACAACACCAGTTGTGTTTCTGTTGGCGAGTACTGTTCTTGTACTTTTTCTTATATCTATTTTTTTTGATCTATTGAGATTTTTGATTTGAGAAATAAAGTATGGACGTCATTGGAACGATATTCTATATTGTTCAAGGAGCTCGATGGCGCGGGTCATGACCCAATCTCCCTATTTCATCCATAGCAAAAGCCTGTACACCAGAAGTGGGGACATTAATAGGTTGATGATGATGATGATGAGGGGAGCCCAAGCGAGGATTTTTGGATTTACTCAAGCGCGACAGAATATCAATATCACATTAAATTTTCAAAATAGTAAAAAAATCATATAATTTAGTAACATAAAATTAAATTTAGATTGGATATTGGAACACATAACAAATTACAAAAAAAAAGAACAACAAACACTAAATACCTATATTAAAGGAATTTGTCACATGATAACTTAATGAAGTGTGTGTGTGTGTGTGTGTGTGTGTGTGTGTGTGTGTGTAATAAAGTAAAGTAATATTACATTTAAGATTTGCATTGGAGCACGAATATTTTGCGGTTAAAGCCGTATCGTGTGAGTTATATTCGCTTTTATGTCGCTCGCGACAGAGTTCTATCTTAAATACTCTAGTATAAGGAAGGTACCGTATTTAAAGGTATGCAGGTTGTTTTCTTCTTTCTATTCATGTACAGGTAGCCGTGTAACTTGCCTATGTGTGCTCCGCAATAAGAAAACTTTTCTTTCATTAGGCGGTTTTAGCGGACTTTTGGAGTCCAGAGGCTAAGGTTGAAATCAAATTATTTGGTAACGCCGTATACCTAGTCAGGTCATAAATTCTGCCACATGTTTAATATAAAATAATTGAAACAAGTTTATTCATTATGTAACCATTTATATACCAAAATGAACTTAACAAAACATAGATTCTTATGACAATAAAGTTTATTCAAAATTACCTCTGTGATTCTGAAGGCCTGTAGCCTTCAATCTTCGCGGCCAGTCGTCTATCGCAGCACGAACGAGGTCCATGTCAATATCGGCGGCTGCCTTAATCAAGGATGTCTTGAGTGACTCCAAATTGGGATGAGGCTTTGAGTACGCCTTTTCCTCCAAGTGTTGCCATATCTTGTAATCTAACGGACTCAAATCTGGACAGGAGGAGGGCCAGTCTTCTTGCCGGATGAAGTCGATTTCACGCGCCGCCAGCCAGTCTTGTGTGCTCTTCGCTCTATGAGCTGGCGCCGAATCTTGTTGGAATACCCAGTGCAGTTATTGAACATGGTATGAGAAACAGTTTCCACAAGGTACGTCAGGACTGTATTTTGATACACAACTGCATTCGTGTTTACACCTTTCTCACAAAAATGTACCTCTGTTAAGCCCCAATAAGAAACTCCCAACCATACCATGAGCGAGGATGGAAAATGACCTCGTTGGACACGCGGTATACGGTTGCTCGCTTCTTCACTACTGTGTGCGTACACCTTATCATTTTGTTTGTTGTAGCTCTCTTCTACGGTAAAAAAAATTTCATCCGAAAAAAGAATTTCCCGATATTTATTTCCCGCGTGCCGCTTCAACAAAGCGCGGCATCTCTTCAGTCTCAGGTCCATGAGACGAGCATTCAACGGATGTCCTGTTTTTCTTCGATATGCCCGAAGCCATTAAGCCCTAAGTCTTCATTTAACGCCCTTTTTACCGTGGTTCTGCTCCGATGGAGTTACCATCTGAAGGGCCAACAGTTTCTGCTTACGTTTGGGATTTCTTTGAATTCGCGCCTTCACAGCTTTTATCACTGCTGGAGTCCTAACAGACCGAGGGCGACCACTTTTTGACCTGTCATCTACACTAGAGTCTTCATTGTTTGATGATACGATAAACGAATCTTTTGCATATATTCAAAATTTTCAGTATGTTTAAAATTTTATTTGGGGCGTAACCGCAACGATGCAGCGCAATAACTGCAACACGGTCTTCTTAAAGCGTCCACTCCATATTTAAAAATGAGTAAAATTCAAAAAAGTATACATTTTTATTTTCATGAACAATTCGAAATTACAATTCAATAAACTTTTTTGTGGCCAGCATTCTAAAAGAAAAGTTTTTATAATTTGTACTTTTGCATTTTACTGTAACGTTATTATAATTACTTCTACATTAAAAAATAATATTAGGCTCCCAGCAGCGTTCTAGTGACTTTCATTAAAATATTATTTAGAGAAATTATGGTACAAATGCTACATGGAAAATTAAATATTGTAATATATTGTTTTAAACGTTAATGATCGCTAACATTATATTTACTAGCGGGATTGTTACCGTATGTGCCTTGTTTTTTTTTGAGTCTCATATTTCGGCACTGTTGCAAGCGCCATGATCACGGAGTAAGTGCTCCCACACATTACTGCGAATTCGCATCGCATCGTAAATATCTGCGAGCTCGCACAAATTCACTGCAAGAATTTCTGATCTGATTCGAATTGCGCATTCCTGCAATATTACGTCACACTTGCTGACGCCATTTTTGTACGCATTGAGACAGCGTAAGAGATAGACGTCACCGTCGCTGTGTGGAAAATGACATTTTATGACGTGGATTATTTAATTTCTTTGGTTGAGGAGCGCCCAGTCCTTTGGGATACAAGTGATGGACATTTTAAAATAAATTTAGCAAAGAAGATGCAAGTGTTTATGAAAGTTTGTTTCCGTATTTCCAAGCCATAAAAACCGTGAAAACCCATAGTATTTTCGAGTAAAAGAGCGTTCCCATCAGCGTTCATAATCGTCATAAATTGCAGAACCCAAAATCTTATTATCCTTAAGAAAAAGAAAAAATAACCATAGAAATAAATTTTGGTAGGTCCTTAAGTAATTTATTAATACGGCTCTGGTAATTAATTGTAAATTCTCAATAGAAATCTGATGTTTCTTTTATAAACCAACTAGTGGCCTCGCTTCGCTTCGGTATTTTATCCCCTTGGGGGTAGAATTGATCAAAATCCTTTCTTAGAGGATGCCTACGTCATAACATCTACCTGCATGCCGAATTTCAGCCCGATCCGTCCAGTGGTTTGGGCTGAGCGTTGATAGATCACTATGTCAGTCAGTCACCTTTGAGTTTTATAAACATAGATAAAAATTGCGCTTGATGGTATCACAGTATTCGTTGTGTAAAAAAAAACATAATTGTTATTGTAAACAGTGCCATCTAGCGTACGAATCGCATCACCTGAGCGCCCATCATAATGGTACAGGACTACTGATAATCTGGTACCCGTTGGAATTTTAATACCAAGAGACATCTAGTGAGCTGGAATTTACTAAACTTTGTATGGACTCTCATAATGTAGTATCTTATTCTGGGTACCTAGTCCTTTTGCAAAAACATATCATTTATTATTTTTAATAAGAAAAACATTTTCAATGCAGGCAAGTGTTGCCGATCGATAGTCGACTATCGATGATTAACCGATAGTTTATCGATAGCCAACCAATCGTATGACAATCGATCGGCTAATCAATAGTTTCGATACTATCGATAGCACAGAAAAAGCCAATACTATCGGATGAGTTAAATACTATCGATAGCATTGTAGTTCGTCAATAACAAATTATCGATAGTATCGATACTGTTTACAAATATCAGGTATTATAGTCAATCACAAACTTTAGTCTAAAACAATCGCTAGTATCGATACTATCAATAGTTTGTTATTAACGAACTACAATAGTATCTATAGTATTGGACTCATTCGATAGTATTGCCTTGTTCTGAGCTATTGATAGTATCGATACTATCGGTTGTATCGATTCTATCGATAGGCCTATCGATAGGGTACATGATTTTCGATGTAAACTGTCGATAGTTTTAATATCGATAGTTCGGCAACACTAATGCAGACGCAACCGCGGCCCTCACGGACCGCGTCGAAATTCTTCTTCATCTCTTCTTCCATCTCTTCGCATTATAGGTAACCACAATGTCAAATGAATACTTTTACAAGTATTAACCATTTGAAAGAAGTAATAGCAATTATAGTTATAATGTTTATTATATTTAAAGCATGTAATACTTTCTTTAGATTTAAACATCAAGCAATTACATGCGTTAAAAATAATAAAAAATATAATTTTTATAACAGTTAATTACATACAAAAAAAACTTTTAAAAAATATCATTTTATGCATTTTGCTTTGACTTTAATTGGTTCTAAGTGTAAGTGAACTTTGTGTCCTACTGTGGAGTAAAATAAAATATTTAACAGTTCAACCAGTGTATTTCTCCATTAAAACCCCACGCAGACTGATACCCCGAACAGCATGAGTAAAACACTTACGGTTTGCATAATGGTCATTGCAGTTATATTTTTATTTATTTTTTAAGCATTTAACTGCTAGATGTTTAAATCTAAAGAAAAGTTTACTAGAAAAAAATCCACGCGGACCAGGCAGCGGACGGGACTCGAACCCGCATCCTTCGCAATCCGGGCGAATGCACTGACCATTATGCTACCACGGCCCTATTCGCCGCGTCCAAATTTTCCTAGCCTTAAGCTGCAAGGCAGCGCCATCTGTTCGCATTGTAGGTAACCCACAATGTCAAATGAATACTTTTTCAAGTATTAAACATAACAAACTAGAAAAAAATCCACGCGGACCAGGCAGCGGACGGGACTCATGGTCATTGCATTCGCCCGGATTGCGAAGGGTGCGGGTTCGAGTCCCGTCCGCTGCCTGGTCCGCGTGGATTTTTTTTTCTAGTAAACTTTTCTTTAGATTTAAACATCTAGCAGTTAAACGCTTAAAAATAAATAAAAACATAACTTTTGGTTAGTTTCAACGTATTCCATGCCCGCCCTCTGCAGCGATATCTCACCGGCAGAATGATACAGACAGTCAGCACTTTTATTGTTAATTATGTGCACAGCCAAATTTGCGGTTTATAAATTAACTCGACTGGTTTGCACGGTGACAATGGCTCCGTTTATTGTGTTAAATGAGACAGAATCGCAATTAAATTCTACTTTTGTCGAGATTATTAGCCGTGAATTTGGTGACAAAACTGAAGCTTGCGCTTAAGAGGCATTTGAAGTAAATGTAAGGGAGCAATGAAATGATCTCTTTGATGGAGCTTTTGATGTTTTTAAATATCTGAATTTAATTGTTCATTCACATCTATAGTTTGGTACAACATCAAAGCTAATAGGTAATATACTTAGTAAAGATAATTATGAACTTTGAAAAGCATCTGGTGCAACCCACGCTTTTATTTAGCTTACACTCCAGTGAACGAACTTTGCGTATTGCCATTTAAATATCTTTTTATATCCATGTTTTTCATTTCACTCCAACTTACAGTTATTATTTTGGAATAAGATGGTTGCAACTTTCACTTTTAAAATAAATATTCAGACAAACCCATTACTTTGCGTACTTTTGTACTAATGAGATCTCGTATACAAAGGACATGGTAAAATTTTGTATGAGCGACTGCCTTAGTAATGTATAAATATTGTAATTAGTAATATTTAATGCTGAATGGCTGAATATTTATAAAAAAAGCTTTTCATAAAGTCACAGTCTTGAAAATAATGAAAAGCTCCTACTACGTCTTTACATTGCAATATTTGGTAAAAGATCTTGCCAATTATTTACAGAGCCATCAATGTCGCGTTTTTTTAAGACTCTTTTCTCCCATTTCTCTCATTAACACTTCACAAAAAGTATTTCTAATGCAGAATTTTTATAAAATTATAAAAAAGAATCAAATAATATACTTTATTAATTAAATTAGCTAATAAATCCAAGCATAGACAATAAAGTTTAAAAACCAAATCCAATAAAATATCCGAACGCTCAATTAAAGTCTTTCGAAGGTAACTTGACAAAGTAAATAGTAAATAAAAAAAATCATTATTCTGACGACGCTTTCCTGCAAAAGATGCGAAACGTCAATCTATATATATAAAACTCAAAGGTGACTGACTGACATAGTGATCTATCAACGCACAGCCCAAACCCTTTTTGTTTTAATCTAAGCCCAAACCACTGGACGGATCGGGCTGAAATTTGGCATGCAGGTAGATGATATGACGTAGGCATACGCTAAGAAATTATTTTGATCAATTCTACCCCCATGGGGATAAAATAGGGAATGAAACTTTGTATGAAACTTTTTCAATTTTAAACCGATCGGGCTGAGACTTTGCATGCAGGTATAAGAAGAATCATAGATGAATGCAAGTGTGTATAATACAAGCCTGAGAACAAAAACTGTAGTCTACACTTCAGCTCTACACCGAAGCGAAGCGAGGGCGGACCGCTAGTAAATAAATAAAATCAGTGTATTTAACAACATAATAAAATGTTGCGGGCTAGCGCGAAATATTTTTTTATCACCACTAAAGCCGTCAAGTGTGGAGATTTAATAAGAATTTACGAAAAAAAAACACATAGAGGCATAGTATAACTAGTCATTATTCTATGTGTAAAATTTCTTTTACATAATATCTTATTTTCGAGGAGGAAATCGTAGAAAGCCAAACCTTGAATTTTGCAATTTTTATGCCCAGTTTTCAGCGTTAACTACTGTTATCCCTATCGCAATAATCATAATCATAATCAAAATCATTTATTCAGTTTAGGCTGTTACAAGCACTCATGAATGTCTAGAAGCTACGGCATCGGTTCGTAAATCTACGGCGGGAGACCTTGTACTGAGAAGAACCGGCAAGAAACTCAGCAAGGGCTGTTTTTTTCTCGCTGTTTTATTATTTACAGAGTCGAAATTGAAAAATGACTTCAAAGATGATTTATGAAGTCACCTTTCATTACATAATTATTAAATATACATTAATTGTTTACCTGCATTTTGATTGCTGTGTCATACAGTATAAATACAAATAGTAATATAATTATTTATATTAAGTGTGACTAAACATTAACTTTAATATTAAGGAAGTTAGGGCAGACTCATCTCCGCTGGCAGCACCCGTTCACGAGCATGACGCATGAACCAGCCATCGCTTCGCTCAACCATATTTTAGGGAACGTAACGACCCGCCACACACGACACCGCCGAAGAGACTATTAAGAGAGCATGACTACCCATAACTACCCATACTAACTACAACATATTTACTTAAATTAAGGTCATTTACCTGTAGGACACCACAAACAATTACAAAAACAAAGCAATGGAGAAATCACGACCACGCCGTTTTGTCAATCAAATATTCTTAAACAGTCTGATAATCTTCCTTAAGTTATCAACTTTAAATAATTCTAACTTTTCAATTTTCAACGTATTGGCAAGGTATTTGCCAATACGTGACAGCAACAGATTTTTCAAATACCTATTTCTAAAAGGTCTCTTAGCTTGAGTCGGCTCCTAAGGGCAGTTTCTTAGCCGTGTCCTATACAGCTTTCATCATCAATCTTGTTATTTCTCCTATTGCGGTACTGTATTAATAAAGCCTGTCCCGATAGCTTTGATTCGAACAACAGACGCGTAGAAAACAAAGAGTTCGCTCCCCCTTTTTGTGGAGAATAAATGAAGTGGATTAAATGAGTGTACCATAACGTCTAGTTAGCTTCAAACGTTTCGCGAAAACGTAATCCTCAGATATTGCCCGGCGATTCGCAGTAGGATTTGTGTGGGCGTTTACCTTTGTTTCTGTCGTCTAGGCCGCTACATTCAATTGGCGGAAAACTTTTGTTTACACACAATAGCTTTATTTTGCCGTAACGGTTTGATTGCCCGCGATTTTTCTGTGCGGCTGATGGAATGTAGGTCTGTGTGTGTGTGTGTGTGTGTGTGTGTTGGTTCGTAACTACTTGTGCGGTAGTTTTCTTTGTTACATCAATGTGGGTTTTTTTTTATTTTCCAAGGAAATGTTTACAATCACTCAAATAGGATATTATGTAATTTCTTAAGATTTTTAACAAATGCAATGGTATGGAGTGTCTAGGAAATTCTCTACTCTAAGTGTTACAACCTTATTTTAAAGAATGTTCTATTTAGTTTTATTATGAACAATATGAACAAGGAGCTCGACGGCACGGGTAGTTACGCGTTCGGCTGCGATCGTTGAAGTTATGCAACTTTCGCAGTGGTCGGTCATTGGATGGGTGACAAAAATCTTCTTCAGAAGGCACGTTAAGCCGTTGGTTCCGTTAGTCGTAAGCACCCACCAATTTGCACTGGGCCCGCGTGGTGGGTCATGGCCTAATCTCCCTATTCCATCTAAAAGGAAGGCCTGTGCCCCAGCAGTGGGGACATTAATAGTCTGATGATGATGATGATAATGAATAATATGTGACAAGTTGGTATAAATGGCAATAAATTCGTTGAGCTAGTTTAGTCAGTAATATTAAGTTACTAGCAAACCAGTGAACCAAATGTTCACAAAAAAAAAAGTATTTAATTAATTGAGAACTTCGGAGATTTTGTGTGGTTTCGTTTGAAATAGAAATCACGTGATTTCTCGAAAACCGGAAGTGCTACGTTACTCACATCCGGTTTGTAGTCTTATCAGACTATTCTTAACTTATAACTTAAACATTCTCTATATCTATCTCTTACGGTTTGGCCGCTGAAACAGCACCACGGACGGACGGACGGACGGACTTGTCTAATAGATAAGAGATTATAGAAATCTATAGTAGGGGAAGCCCAAGCGGGGATTTTTGGATTAACTCGAGCGCGGCAGAATAACATATGGGGAGCAACCTTGCATCTAGTCAAGTACTTTCACCATACCTGAGCCCTCTATGTAGGGCCGAATGTCTAGGGCAGCAAAAACAAAATTTCAACGAACGGTCATGACTTTTGGTCACGCCCAAATCGCCAGTCTTTTGAATATAAGCTACTAGAGGGTTCATGTAACGTTTCTAGAAACAGAAAAAAATTATCTGCCGCGGTTTGCATGATATGGGGGTAATAAAATAACCGAGCGCGTCAGACATTGAGAAGGGATGTTACGTGAACCCTCCAGTAGCTCCTATTCAAAAGACTGACGATTTGGAACCGACCAAAAGTCATGGCCGTTTGTTGAAATTGTGTGTCTTGTGCCCATTCTTCTCGTCAGCTAAAAGATATCCTTAATGGGGGGTAGGAAAAGATATTTGACGATTCAAAAGAGCTTTTAATATGTCAATTTCAATAAAGTATAATTTCATATTGTTTTAAACTTTCATGGTCACTAACATTATGGTAATATATGTTATTAACGGGATTGTTATGCTATGATAGGTACCGTTGTTTTCATTAGAGTGAAAGGCCCTCTCTTTACTCCTAAAAGTCTACACAGAAATGTTTAAAATATTAAATGTAATGTAAATTATAGAGCAGTTACACGATGGGTTTTGTAAAGTTTAATTCGGCTTTAAAAATAAATTTGGGGATAAAAGTATTATATAACAATCCAGGTAAAGAAATAAAATGAAATTATACTTAAAGTAATATATGTTATTAACGGGATTGTTACCATGTACCTTGTTTTTAGCGAGTTTCCGATATTTCGGCACTGTTGCAAGCGTCATGATCGCGGAGTAACTGAAGTAATTGCGGGTAGGCTGTTATTGGCAGACATATCGGTCTACCCTCCGACGAAGTCTTTATTGCGTTCGATACCCGTACCACTGTTCACATTCGCACTATTCACTCGAAACTGTTCCCGACACACAACACTTACAGTATCGGATCGCGACACGACACTTTTTTGATTTTTCTTGTTTTTACACATACGAACCACATGATTCCAGACACTCGACAATGGCCAGAAGGATAGACCGATTTATCTGCCAATAACAGCCTTCCCGATATTATGTTTAAAAATATTATTTTAAATTTTGTAATAACCTCCAATATGTTGATATTATGTATAGTCGACACACTTAAAGATAATGACCACACACCAAACACAATCTCACACATAATACACTATCACACATATCTTATAAATATACACTTACCTTATCAAGCAAAATGCAAAACTAAGTGTTTTATAGTTTGCATAATTGGTTTTCAGACTCAAAAAAGTACAGAACTGTCTTTCAGCTCTTTTCTTGTTAGTGTTAATGGATAGCTCTCTCGTTAATTTGGAAGTAATAGACGAAATCCAAGTTGCGAAATCAAGAATAGATTCTATAAATAACTTCTCTAAAATATATAAATATAATGAAAACAAAGACTTTACCATAATCGCACAAAATATCCGTAGTATATATAAGAATTTTGATGGGTTAAGCGTCTCTCTATATAAGTTAAACTTCGAAGTTGATTTACTTGTTCTAACTGAATGTAGACTTGACGTTAATAAACAAACACCCCAATTAGAACAATATACGTCGTTCTCTACTACCAAGCATATAAACCGATGTGACGGAGTCACTGTTTATTTAAAAAGGAAATACAAAAGTAGCATCGAGGAAGTTGAATTAAAAGACGCATCATGTGTGCAAATCACATTAGCCACATGCACAATTTTGTGTATTTATCGATCTCCTTCTAATAATAATGGCGAAAGATTTATAAATGCCTTAAACTCACATTTGGAATGTATTAAAATGCACCGGAACATCATTATTACTGGTGATATAAATATAAATATTAATATCACAGAAAAACATACCGAAAATACATACGAACGCAAGAATAGGCTAACATATCTTGATATGCTTGCTTCACACGGACTCTTACCAGGTCATGACTTACCAACACGGGAGCACAGTTGCTTAGACCACTTTATGTTGAAATTGGAAAGCAATATACACACTGCATCTATTACTGTTTTTGATAGCACAGTAACTGATCATCGTATGATATTCTTAAATTTAACTAACAAAAGTAAGCTTAACGTAAAGGAATCAAAGTATAAGATAGTTACAAATTATGATAAAGCTATTCGGAGTCTAAAGGAAAGCAACTTAACTAGTCTGCTTCTTTGTGACAACCCTACAGAATTAACTAACATCCTAATTGCTAAATTACAACAATGTTTGATAACTAACTCAACAAAAAAATGCATTTCATCTAAGAATCGTATAATCAAACCTTGGATTACACCAGGTATTCTAAAATGCATCCGTAACCGGAATAATATGCAGCGAAAGTTACGAACTGACCCATATAACGATATTTTAAAAATAACTTACAGAAGGTATCGTAACTTTTGTAATAGCCTAATCAGAAAATTAAAAATAATCTATGAACGGGAACTTTTAGCTAACAACAAAAACAATCCAAGAACTCTGTGGCAAACAATAAACAACATAACAAACCGTAAAGCGTCAAACACAAAAAGCACGGCTTTGTTAGACATTCGAGATACCCCACAGCAGGCTGTTGACCATGCAAACACTTACTTTTCAAGTATAGGTAAAAATCTGGCTCAGAATATTTTACCAAATACCGTTTACCCACAACCCAGGATGAATAAAGAATCTATTAGCTCGCCAGTCCCGTCTTTTGCTCTTTTCGAAACTGATTCGGAAGAAGTTTACAAAACCATTATGGGACTTAATTCTGATAGTGCTCCAGGTTGGGACAATATTTCTACAAGGTTCTTAAAACTAGCTAATGAACAAGTAGTCCCCATAATAACACACCTCGCTAACCTTTGTTTTCAGCAAGGTATATTTCCCGCTGCCTTAAAGAAAGCAGTAATTACGCCTGTATATAAGAGTGGGGACGGAAAGAACATATCAAACTATCGCCCTATTTCAGTTTTAACTGCGATATCTAAAGTACTGGAAAAAATAATAAACAAAAGACTTCAAAATTATTTGGACAAAATTGATTTTTTCTCTAAATCGCAATACGGATTTAGGCAATCCCTTTCAACCGAAGACGCAGTGACAGCGTTAACAACTCGTATTGTAGAGAACGTTGACCAAGGGAAAAAGTGTATAACAGTGTTCTTGGATTTAAAAAAAGCGTTCGATACGGTCTCCGTGCCCATTCTTGTAAAGAGGTTGGAGGGCATTGGTGTGAGAGGAGTTGCTTTAGCATTACTGATAGACTACTTAAATAAACGGATACAGCACGTAAAAATAGACCATTATACAAGTACTGACTGTGACGTGACGTATGGAGTTCCACAAGGGAGTGTTTTGGGACCAACTTTATTTTTGATCTATATTAACAATCTTTGTGACATAGTGATTAATGCAGGACAAGTTTTTTCATATGCAGATGACACTGCCATTGTTTTTACAGGCGATACGTGGGAATCTGTACGTCACGCTACGGAGAAGGGTCTGGCGAAAATAGGCCTCTGGTTAAAATATAACCTTCTAACCCTTAACTTAGAAAAAACTAATTATATTGCATTCACTAATTATACTTCTTCTCAACCTAACGCTAGCTATCAAATTCGAATTCATGAGTGTTATAATCGAGAAATATCCTGTTCTTGTAGGGCTATCAACAAAGTGACTGCAACCAAATATTTAGGAGTTGTGGTTGATCAGCGGCTTTCATGGCACGCCCATTTAGAGTTAATGATGGGCCGAACGAGAAAGCTCATGGGGGTATTTAGAAAATTGAGACACATCGCCGATAAAAACCTATTAAAACTGCTGTACAACTCACTAGCTCAGTCTATTTTGGTTTATTGTATTACGGTCTGGGGTGGTGCTGGTAAAATGAAGTTCCTGGATCTCGAAATAGCACAAAGATCACTCTTAAAAGTAATTTACTTTAAGTCCCGTAGATATCCTACAGAAAGCTTATACAAAATGAGCGACGTGCTTTCGGTTCGACAGCTTTACATTTTAAATATTATTTTAAAAATGCACAAGAGTTTGGAGTATGATCCTTCTAAAACATCAAGAAGACGCAAACATAATGTAGCTCTGACTACTGCGGTTAGAACAATGTATGCAAGGAGGCAGTATATGGTTCGATCAGGACATCTCTATAATAAAATCAACAGAATTCTAAGTATATACTCTATGAACAAATTCAATTGCAAAATAACTGTAACATCTCTACTAAAAACTTGGAATTATGATAAAACTGAGACATTCCTGGAGGGCTAGGTGTTTGGATATTATATGTTTAAATAAACATCATTATCTTTTGCATTTTGGTGTTATATAGGTATCTCAGTAGAACCACTTTCAACAATACACTCTTTGTTCAGACACAAATACACGCGCACACACACGTACACGTACACTCACACACTCATACACCCACATACAAGCATGCATAAGCACAGACAAACAAATCGACTAAAAGAAATATTGTAAAAAAAAAAAATTTTTTTGCTATTTTTTAGATTTTATATCATTCTTATTAAAATATTAAGGTGATCAATAATTCAATGTACTATGTCTTTTAGCACGGAGAGCGGGAATTTCTAATACAAGTATATATTTACTTAAAAGAAATTCCCAATCGCAATACTGTATCGGAAATTATTGTATCAAAATAAAGAATTTGTATTTGTTGTATTGTATAACGGGATTGTTACCATGTACCTTGTTTTTAGCGAGTTTCCGATATTTCGGCACTGTTGCAAGCGCCATGATCGCGGAGTAACTGAAGTAATATCGGGAAGGCTGTTATTGGCAGATAAATCGGTCTATCCTTCTGGCCATTGTCGAGTGTCTGGAATCATGTGGTTCGTATGTGTAAAAACAAGAAAAATCAAAAAAGTGTCGTGTCGCGATCCGATACTGTAAGTGTTGTGTGTCGGGAACAGTTTCGAGTGAATAGTGCGAATGTGAACAGTGGTACGGGTATCGAACGCAATAAAGACTTCGTCGGAGGGTAGACCGATATGTCTGCCAATAACAGCCTACCCGCAATTACTTCAGTTACTCCGCGATCATGACGCTTGCAACAGTGCCGAAATATCGGAAACTCGCTAAAAACAAGGTACATGGTAACAATCCCGTTAATAACATATATTACTATAAGTATAATTTCATTTTATTTCTTTACCTGGATTGTTATAGGATACTTTAATCCCGAAATTTATTTTTAAAGCCGAATTAAACGTTACAAAACCCATCGTGTACCGACTCTAAAATTTACATTAAATAATGAATATTTTAAACGTTTCAGTGTAGACTTTTAAGAGCAAAGAGAGGGCCTTTCACTCTAATGAAAAGAACGGTACCTATCAAGCAAGGCAATAGTATTAAATGTTATCAATTATTCAGATGTTTGATGTTGTTAGGGATACCTTTCAAGTTAGTCCTCTTTCCTTGCAGAATGAAACACGTGTTGAAACTCAAAACAGCTCTAATAATAACTATCAAAATCTATATATATAAAACTCAAAGGTGACTGACATAGTGATCTATCAACGCACAGCCCAAACCACTGAACGGATCGGGCTGAAATTTGGCATGCAGGTACATGTTATAACGTAGGCATCCTCTAAGAAAGGATTTTGATCAATTCTACCCCCAAGGGGATAAAATAGGGAATGAAAGTTTGTATGAAACTTTGTCAATTTTAAACCGATCGGACTGAGACTTTGCATGCAGGTATAAGAAGAATCATAGATGAATGCCAGTGTATATAATACAAGCCTGAGAACAAAAACTGTAGTCTACACTTCAGCTCTACACCGAAGCGAAGCGAGGGCGGGCCGCTAGTTTATTATAAGATCGAATTGTACCGCCTGATTGTGTACTTCACCTTTTGATAGATATACAAGGAAAATAAAACCTTTTGTCCGATGCGCTTCTGTTTTTGAGTAATAAAGTTTCACGGGGTAGGTTTAGATAAGGGTTTTAGATAAGCACGATGGCTGGAGAAGGACAGGTCCGACAAATGACTCCACCCCACCTGATGTTAAGTGACGGTGAAGTCCAGAGGCGAAGATAGCTGATACAACAGCTCTACCTGCCACACCAGCCATCCTCACCCTGCCGTCCTGCATGTTGCTTCTTCACGCCTCACGCCAACCTAACGTCGAGAGGGATATTTTTCATTTTGCAATAGATTGAGAAGCATTACTTTAATAATAAATAAATAAAATTTTCCAACACACACACCAATTAGCCTAGCCCCAAAGTAAGCACTATAAGGCTTGTGTTATGGGATACTAGGGTAACGGATAGAATACATATACTGTACTTAAATAAGTATATTTATTTAGAAATACATATTAAACATCCATGACTGGAGTACAAATGCACGTATTCATCACACAAACATCTGCCCCTACCGGAATTCGAACCCGGACCTCTCGAGTCGGCGACACCATGAAACCCGTCGTACAAACCGACTCGGCCACGGAGGTCGTCAACTATCAGGGCACAGACGAAAATTGTACCCACTCTCTTTTTTTCTAAACCCATTATTGTTACACGAGAAACATTTGGAGTCAATTCATACTAATTATCCTTAGACAGATGCTTGCAGTTAATTACTAATTACACGACAATTATCATCAAATTGTTGTTAGTACATTAACATTTGGTGTTTGATGCAGAGTGCAAGTGTACATGATTGATAGAGGTGATAGTAAACGAAATCCTATTTACCTTTCTATCAAATGTTTATTAGGTACTTGTAAAGGTATTCAATTGATATTGTGGGTGTCCTACAAAGCGAAGAGATGGCGCTGCCTCGCAGTTTAAGAAAAGCTAGAGAGAATTCGACACGGTCATCATTAAACGACAATAATAATGTTGCGTCATTCTATCGAGAAAATCATGGCGAGCATTTTTCAAGAGTTATGACCGACTCACTGAGGCTAGCGCAGACATGAGACATATCAATCGGTGTCGCCGCCAAGTCTTACGCACTGGAGAAGACGTGCGGAAGGAGGGACCACGACCAAGGGGACGAGCAGCCACGCCGGCGGACACTTCTCCTACGATCCACGCACCAACCGCGTCCAGAATTCAGCTCCACGTCCCTGTTTAATATCGGTTTTTATTATCAATATATCAGTTTACACCAATAATTACAGTTCACGTCATTTAAAGTCACGATAGGACCCATTGTTTTTTTTTTCAAAGTGAGGACACTTTGAAATAAAACAATGAGATGGGTCCCCATGGGAACTTTAAATGACGTGGACTGTAATTATAGGTGTGAACTGGTTTACTATTACTCGTGCCGTTGCCTGCCTTGACCCAATCACCTAATCCCATGGAGTCTTGGAACCTGACTCACCGAAATAAGCACAACGCCACACAAAGGTTTTAAGATTTATGGTATTTTACTTGGTCTCCTGTAAGGTGGATGTGAATTCCCCAGACGGGCGCTCCCATTCGGCATGCCCTACCTGTCTTCAATTAAACTTAGTTTACAATTAAATAAAACTAGTTATTACGGGTTAATGCACGAAACTTTATTTATTTATTGACGTTTCGCAGCCTTTTCAGGTCTGCATCGTCAGAATAATGATTTTTTATTTAAAATTGTTGAGCTACCTTCGAAAGACTTATATTGAGCGTTCGGTTATTTCATTGGAAGATGTTTAAAATTTTATTGTCTATGTATGAATTTATTATTTAATTTACTTAATAAAGTATTTTATTTAAAATTCTTGTTTGTAATTTTGAGTTTATTTATTTGACCCTAACTACCGTAAACTACCACCGGTTCCAAAATTGGGAGACCTTCCTGAGACGAACCGGCGAAACAAACTCACTCTAAATAAAAAAACATTATTCTGACGATGCAGACCTGAAAAGGCTGCGAAACGTCAATAAATAAATAAAGTTTCGTGCATTAACCCGTAATAACTAGTTTTATTTAATGACTGATGTGCGTGAAAACCTAAGAAACAAATTAGTTTACAATTACCAAATAGTTGATCTTAGCAAAAAAAGTAATTGCAAAGTCTTAAATTAATCTTAAATAAAGTATAATATGAAGGCATTAACTCTAAAATATATTGTGAAACCTGCAACTATAGTATTGTACCTGTTTATTAGTGTCTGCGACTAGAAATTTAGGTTGCAATAAATTTCTGAATCAGTTTTAGCTCTTTCATAAACGAATGCAAGCGCTAAATCTTTAATCTAAACAGATTCCAAGCCGAAACTCTCGGCATTGATTTTCTCATATTAATCAGAGGTTTGTGGAGTGAAATGTTCAAACAATGTCAGTAGGAGTGTAGCATGTAAAAACACCCGTGGGCCATTTTGTCAATAACGGCTACCTAATTAAAGCGAAACAAAATCCTGTGTTTATATGTTTTACATCCTTGTCATGCGTGGAATATTCATGCGGTGTGATTTATGGGGAAAACAATTCATTAAAATTTAATATTTTTCAAACATACCTTAAATTTAATTAAATCGGCATTTTCATTCGCTTCGTTTCTAAATTTGATAATCTTAAATTAAATTAAGTTAAATTTGATAAAGATTAATTTGTAATTTGTGGTCTGAGCGTCAGCAAATTTGACGAAAATAGTAAAAAAACTGAGCTTGTTGAATTTGGTTGCTTTTTCCACTCTTCATAGAAACATATTTTATCAACATCTGCAAAAGAGTAAAGACATCCTTTAGTCGCGAAAGAATAATTTAAAAGTAATGAAAAAGGCGATCTAGAATGGAATCAAGGATGAAGACACACATTATGGCCACCAGAACTAATCAATAATAACTTATTGACGGGATCATCATTATCATCATCATCAGCCTGTTAATGTCCCCACTGCTGGGGCACAGGCCTTGCCTATGGATGGAATAGGGAGTTTTAGCCATGACCCACCACGCGGGCCCAGTGCGGATTGGTGGGTGCTGGCAAATGCAGATGTAGCCGGAACCAACGGCTAAACGTGCCTTCAGAAGCACCGAGGAACTCGATATAGTAAATTTTTGGTCACCCATCCAATGACTGACCACTGCGAAAGTTGCTTAACTTCATCGATCGCAGCCGAACGCGCTAACCACTTGCGCCATCGAGCTCCTCTCGCTGCAGCCTCAGACTCCATGTTTATAATTTTTCATTTGTATGTTAGCTTGCTGACTTTTGGGTAAACTGTATGTCAGTAAATGTGTTTAATTATAAATAAATAAACATCAATTTTAGATTATTATATTTTTATGCTGTAAAAAAAGTCGCGTAGTTGGTCATGGCCCAATCTCCTTTTTCCATCCATAGGAAAGACTAAGGGTGTATTAATGGCCGATGGTGATGCATCAAGAAGACAAATCTACAATTCACAAATGTGGGTTACCTATAATGCGAAGAGATAGCGCTGCCTTGCAGCTTAAGAATGGCTAGAAGACTTTCGACGCGGTCCGTGAGGGCCGCGGTAGCATAATTGGTCAGTGCATTCGCCCGGATTGCGAAGTGTGCGGGTTCGAGTCCCGTCTTCTGCCTGGTCCGCGTCGAATTGTTTCTAGTTATATTTTCTTTAGATTTAAAAATCAAGCAGTTACATGCTTTAAAATCATTTATTTTAAATTATTTTTTTTTTATGCTGTAAAAAAAGTCGCGTAGATGGTCATGGCCCAATCTCCTTTTTCCATCCATAGGGAAGACTATGGGTGTATTAATGGCCGAAGGTGAGGCACCAAGAAGACAAATCTACAACTAGCAAACATTGATTAATGCCACCATAGTTCATCATCCAGAGGCTCATGCAAACGTGATAATAACAGCGTTCTTTCAACAAGCTCAACTAACAGCAACGTTTGACATAGGGATGTCGAAAGTTGAAAAAAATATTGATATATCGATACATCGATATTTTTAAAAATATCAATATCGGCTTCTATATATCGCGAAAAAAACATCGATATATAGGACCAATTTTCCCAAAAATATTTTAAGGTCAGCCAGGCACAGTAATAATAGTTCAATACAAATTATAATTAAAGAAAGAATTATCAAAGTACCAAATTGCCGCTACACTATATGACAGTACAGTATCTCACGAAATATGACACGCGGAATAATAATGGAACGAAAATTATCTCCCTAAAAATAGACCCTATTTGCGAATGATGAAAATGATTGCAGGGCCTCTCAGGTGCCGCTAATAATTAAAAAAATATCGTTTTGATACGAATTTCGATATTGGTTGTTTTGTATCGATGCATCGATATAATATCGATATCGGCAAAAAATATCGATATATCGATACATCGATATATTTTCAACAAGCCTAGTTTGACAAATAGAATGTAGACGAGAACTTCGCAAGCAACATTATTTACGGCGGCACAGGAGCGTTTCACGCGTTCACGGGCTTCCTTCCCGCCTCCGAAATTGTATCACCGCATTCACAGGTAAATATTCACGTCGCTTGACAAAAGATATAAATTACTTACATAAGCGGGTAGCTGTTGTTCATTTTCAGGACACGGGCCCTAATGTTTTATGAACGGTATCGTAGCTGGGTGGGGCCTGGGCCTTTGCTTGGTAATTTTTCTTCCGCCTCGACTGGGGTGTGGGTACTGTCATAATTTTTGATTAAGCCGTAATGTGCTGTTTCCTGAGTTATTAATATGTGTGAGTTCTGTAAGGTGATTCTCTCGTTCTTCAACTTGAAGAATGGTTGTGTATTTTGTTGTACAAACGCAGGACGGAGTTGTCGCGGGATTTAAGAGATGTAGAGCACAGCGGGTTTTTCGCTCGAATTGGAGCGTCCGAATAGGTAAGTTAGCATAGTCATAGTAGTCATAATATTTATTGCATCATGTTCATTACATTTAGTTTTTAAATGTAATAAAAGCCCGCAAACATGAGCCCTGCAAGGGTATTGCAAATTGTAATAAAAGTACACAAATATTAATTTAAAATTTGATATAAATACAATAGGATAACAATTTCAGATGATTTTATTAGAAACTAGAGGTCGCCCGCGACTTCGTCTGCGTTAACTTAGTTTCTTGAAAATCCTTCTGAAACCTAACATTTTTTCGGGATAAAAGTAGCCTATGTGGTAATCTAGGGTGTCAGCTAACTCCATACCAAATTTTATTAAAATCGCTCCAGCCGTTTAGACGTGAAGAAGTAACAAACATACACACTCACATACTCACAAACTTTCGCCTTTATAATATTAATGTGGTTAAGTTAGTTAATAAAAATATAATTTAAAATTAATTAATATAATACTTTGATCAATTATAAAATACATCTAGGGTTAGGTTATTAAATGTATCTGAATAAAAACATTAAATGAATAAATAAGTTATAATAACAATCAAAGAAATAATGCATTAAAAAGTCATTCACATAATATTTATCATCATTTAATTTAATAATTTCGGTTTAAGTCAACAAAACGTCAGAAAAATTAAACCAATTAGCAATTCAATTCAAATAATTTAATCAAATAATGTAGATCAACAATTAATTTAATTAAATGATCTACATAGATCAACAATATAAAATGTAGACAGAGATATAAGAGAAGATATAAAAAGTACACTAAATTTTGGTGTTGTTGTGTTTAGGCTGGTGTACTCACCCTACCTCAACCCTACTGGGTTTCAGGGCTCCACGGGGTAGCAGATTGGGTTCAGACCGGTAAGGTGAGGATAGCTGGAGCGTCACATCTATTTCTGCCACATCATCTATTTTCGTGACTGGATTCCACTTAACACTTAACATCATGTGAGGTGGGATAATTTGTTGCGCATCCTATTAAAAAAACTTTAACTAAGATTTCGTAGTGAAATAGCATTACAACTGAGGCTGCAGCGAGAGGAGCTCGATGGCGCAAGTGGTCAGCGCGTTCGGCTGCGATCGTTGAAGCTACGCAACTTCCGCAGTGCTCGGTCTTTGGATGGGTGACCAAAAATTTACTATCTAAGTTCCTCCGTGCTTCGGAAGGCACGTTAAGCCGTTGACCCCAGCTACATCTGTAGTCGTCAGCACTCACCAATCCGCACTTGGCTTGCCTGGTGGGTAATGGCTCAATCTCCCTATTTCATCCATAGGGAAGGCCTGTGCCCAAGCAGTGGGGACATTAATAGGCTGATGATGATGATGATGAGGCTGCAGCTTCGATCGTTTTACAACCGCCTTCAATAGTGGTGCCACGATGAGTACGATATTAGTCGGAACTTCTTTAGATAAATACAATCATGGTCATGATCTCCCCACAGCCTTATCTACGGCTGGAATTGAAGTGTCAATTAACCAGGATGTCGTACGTTATTGTAAGTGAAAATGTAGTGTTAACCAAGTATTCATAACAAGTTAAAGTGTCAGTGAGGAGCTTGATGGCGCAAGTGGTTAGCGCGCTCGGCTGCGATCGTTCAAGTTAAGCAACTTTGGCAGTGGTCAGTCATTGGATGGGTGACCAAAAATTTACTATCTCGAGCTCCTCTGTGCTTCGGAAGGCACGTTAAGCCGTTGGTCCCGGCTGCATCTGCAGTCATTAGCACCCACCAATCCGCACTGGGCCTGCGTGGTGGGTCATGGCTCAATCTCCCTATTCCATCCATAGGGAAGGCCTGTGCCGCAGCAGTGGGGACATTAATAGGCTGATGATGATGATGATGATGAAAGTGTCAGTTTTGAATAACTTCTTCAAAAGTACTTTTTATCGAAACGATTTAATGAAACACGAAAAATAAACTTTGCTTTTATCAATCATGATTTGTATAACAATGATTAAAACCCAATTTATTCAGCAAATAAAACAAGTCCTTTTAAAGGACCGTCCTTTTAAAAAACAAAAGTCTCATATTCAACTCCATATCGCTAAATTCCATTTGAAAATTTTATTGTTGCATTCGAATTTATTTGAATAGTAGAAACTAGAAACTATCGCTTAAATTTTATAATTGATCGGATCAATTCATCGCAACTCTATTGCGTGACGCGAAAGGCAATAAATAAAACAAATGAAAGGCGTCCAATCATTTGTTTGTGTTCAAACAAAACAATTCCGTCATCGGCTAAAAGCATCGATACATGACGTCTAGAACGATAAAAGAAAATTACAATACGCTGAGTTTCCGTGACTGGCCGATGTTAGGCTAGGAAAAGAAGGATTGCTTAGATTCTCGGATCGGATATGAAAATACCTGTTTTTGCTAGTATGATTTTACCTTTCCACGCTTTTTTCGAAGAATTCCGACTTAATTTGACGGTAGATGTAAATGATAACAAACCCTCACTTGAATTTGTTCAAATACATATAGGGGAGACCGGGGCTGAAAGTTCCGATTTTCAAATAAAATGGGATTATATGATGAAAATGATGTTTTATTTTTGGTTTAATTTATTAAAGAATCTTTATCGGTCTTTTTAATAGTGTAGTAATTTCTGCCGATATCTCGATAGTTTATTTTTACAGTCATATTTTTGCAAAATTTCTAAAGGGAACATTCAACCCCGCGTTGGGGCGAGTTGTTCCATGTGTGGGGCAAATTGTGCCGCTTGGGTAACAGAAATAAAATACGAGAACGTGACCAGTGGTAGGGGTATCGAGCGCAGTAAAAGACGACGTCAGAGGGTAGACCCATATGTCTGCCAATAACATCTACCTGCAATTACTTCAGTTACTCCGTGATCATGGCGCTTGCAACAATGCCGAAATATCGGAGACTCAAAAAAAACAAGGTACCTGGTAACAATCCTGTTCATAGCTTTAATTATTTTAAATAAAACAGTAATTTTTAAAGTTACATTTATTGGGTGTTATAATAAAACATAAACATATCTAGTAACCTTCAGATAAATGTTTCTTTAAAACTATAATAGAGATTCGTCAAGTTAAAACTCTTATCAAATACATAACTACATTTATTTTAACTAAATAACACTACTAGTAACCTCCAGACTAACGTTTCAATAATAAGTGTAATGACAAGTGAGATCAAAACTTCAATTCTAATAAAATAACAAAACAAATCTTTTAACGTCTATATTTTTCTCATTTACTGTATTCTTAAAAAAATATTTTTATTATAGTGGAATTACAATGAAGACTAATCATCAGTCTTGTTTTAAGCAGTCATAATTAACTTTGGCAACTTTTATTTTTATTCATCATTCAATTTTTCATCTGACTTACAATTTGAGACACACTTAAGTAATGCCAGCTACATTTATACATATATCCGTTTTTATTTTTCTTCTATCTTGTATCACAGCATTGACAGCATGGTGTAATAACGATTTGGAAGTTTTACCTCTACCAGTCTTTCGTTTGTAGGTACGTAC
Organism: Chilo suppressalis; assembly: GCA_902850365.2. NCBI lineage: Eukaryota > Metazoa > Arthropoda > Insecta > Lepidoptera > Crambidae > Chilo > Chilo suppressalis. Next base: position 30,637,265 of record OU963898.1, on the reverse strand, counting down.
TATCCTAAAACAAGAAAAAAGACGTAAATTGTTCCAGGGATCAACCAGCCCCTTTAAAAGGGAACTTGTAGCCCTTGTATTAAGTTTTTATACTAAAAACTGTCATACTAGCAAATTAACGCTCCAATTGAAAAAACATTCAATAATTAGATACCTAATGCCACTCTTAAACAGGCAAAACACACATAAATCGGTCAATAATAAATAAAATTAAACACGAAAAAAAATTACTCACGTGTTGTTTAAAAGCACGATGCACATAGCCACACGGCCGCCGCTGTCGGACCAACTAAGATGGCCGCCAGCGCGGCGCATTACCTGATGCTTAAACTATGTACGTACTTCACGAGTATTGATATCTTTTTCCTTTACAAAGTTATAAGTATCGGAACAATTTACCCCGGGAACTTCCAGCCCCGGCCTCCCCTAAAATTGGGTTTTTTCATCTCCATGTTATGGCAGATTTTTTATGATTCAACAATCATTATTAATTTATTTGCTATTATGTACAAAAGTAAACAGATGTTACAATTAAGTTGAATTATAGTATATAACCCTGTAAGGGTATTGCAAAATGAAATTGATAAAATTATATAATAATATGTAATAAATAAGTATTCATAAGTATAATATTAAATTGAATGCATATTTCATTATTATTAAAATTTCTCTAAGAATCTCGGTTATTACATTATGTCAATATATTAATTTATTATAATTGAGTAGTGAATAGTTTAGATTAAAACAGTGAGTATTTGAATTTAAAAATCCATCTAGTAAATAGTGAAATATTCGTAAAAGTATGATATGAATAGATTTTTAAATTTATCAATGCTTATAATTTTTTTTTTTAAAGCATGTAACTGCTTGATGTTTAAATCTAAAGAAAATAGAACTAGAAAAAATTCCACGCGGACCAGGCAGCAGATGGGACTCGAACCCGCACCCTTCACAATCCGGGCGAATGCACTGACCAATTATGCTACCGCGGCCCTCACGGACCGCGTCGAAATTCTTCTAGCCATTCTTAAGCTGCAAGACTGCGCCATCTCTTCGCATTGTAGGTAACCAACAATGTTAAATGAATACTTTTACAAGTATTAAACATTTGAAAGAAGAAATAGCAATTATAGTTATAATTTTTATATTTTTAAAGCACGTAACTGCTTAATGTTTAAATCTAAAGAAAATATAACTAGAAAAAAATCCACGCGGACCAGGCAGCAGACGGGACTCGAACCCGCACCCTTCGCAATCCGGGCGAATGCACTGACCAATTATGCTACCGCAGCCCTCACTATTTATCAATGTTTTCCTCTTTCTTTATGTATTCTGGTATCTTATTATATACCTACTAAAATTGATTTATTATATGGACATTATCCTACCTACATACAAAAGAGTTACTTTATTCAATTTGTCGAGCTACCTTCGAAAGACTTTTATTGAGCGTTTGGTTATTTCATTGTTCGATTTTTAAGTTTGTATGAATTTATTATTTAATTTACTTAATAAAGTATTTTATTTCAATTTTTTTTTGTAATTTTGAGTTTATTTATTTGACCCTAACTACCGTAAACTACCACCGGTTCCAAAATTGGGAGACCTTTCTGAGAAGAACCGGCGAAACAAACTCAAGAGAGGCTTTCTATCTCCTTCTTATGTTAAATTATGCAAGAAACGTCAATAAATAAATAAAATCCCGTAAAAACTAGTTTTATTTAATGAGTGATGTGCGTGAAAACCTAAGAACAAATGAGTTACTTTATTTTTTATTAACAAAAACTCGTTAAGTTTTTCCTCTAAGAAAAATTGCAGCACTCGTCGCAAAGCGGAGCATAGCATAAAAGAGGATCTTGATATCAAACTTTTATTATTTCAAGGTACGCTGACTCGGTTGGTACTGAATGAAAATTATTCTTTTGTTATGCTAGTTGTTAGAATCTGTTCCCGAAATGGTTTTTCCTTTTGGAAACTTCGTTTTTCACAACAAATAAGTCTCTCGGCACATTGTCCAAGTTTAAACAATTATGTGGATCCGCTCTTTATATTCGAATGTTCGTATTTCTCAATTAACTGGAGGAAGTTTTATATTGAGCGTAACATATGGCTGCGGTTAGTGAAAGAATCGAGAAACGTTAAACGAATTTGGAACAGGTATCATAATATTAAAATTTATCAGTAATATTATGCCCTTCCATTTCTAGAACAGCCGTGAATTATAAGATTGATTTTGAATAAACTTTATTGTCATAAGAATCTGTGTTTTGTTAAGTTCATTTTGGTATATAAATGGCTACATAATGAATAAACTTGTTTCAAATATTTCATATTACATGTGTCAGAATTTATGACCTGACTAGATACGAGTATATGTATATCAGAATATCAAAAATCGTTCAAACATTCACAATCGTAGAACATGTTGCTTAAACTTTTTTTGCTTAGACTTTTTTGCTGTGTATATTATAAATTATTACGTAGTATATAGTTAATGGTATGTTTTTTTAGCGCGTTCGGCTGCCATCATTGCGAGGAAACAAAAAAAAATTTTTTGACGTCACTAGTTGGACCAATATATACTTTACTATTATAAACACAATCAAAAATTTTTTTTTTTAAATCAGACAACTATATTTTTGAGAACAAAAAGAGATCAGGTACAAATCTACTTTGTTAAAAAAAACTAATTTACATCAATTAATAAAACACAGTTTTTGTAAATGATACGTGTTACTTCAACTTTTATGCTTGATATGTATGATGATTTAAAGGAACCATATGTAAAGAAAACAAGTTTCAAGGGTATAAATGCACTGATTTATTTATTTATTGACGTTTCACGTCCTTTTCAGGATGATAATTCAGATGACGCATCCTGAAACAGGACGCGAAACGTCAATCTCTGATATAAAACTCAAAGGTGACCGACTGACTGACATAGTGATCTTTCAACGCACAGCCCAAACCACTGGACGGGTCGGGCTGAAATTTGGCATGCAGGTAGATGTTATGACGTAGGCATCCGGTAAGAAAGGATTTTGATCAATTCTACCCCCAAGGAGATAAAATAGGGAATGAAAGTTTGTATGAAACTTTGTCAATTTTAAACCGATCGGGCTGAGACTTTGCATGCAGCTATAAGAAGAATAATAGATGAATGTCATTGTGTATATAATACAAGCCTGAGAACATAAACTGTAGTCTACACTTCAGCTCTACACCGAAGCGAAGCGAGGGCGGGCCGCTAGTAAATAAATAAATCAGCGCATCGATACAATTAAAACTTGTTTTATTTAATGAAAGGTGTGCGTGAAAACCTAAGAAACAAATATAACCATATGTCGTAAATTGAAAAAACCCTTCTGCAATAATAGTCCAATGTGGTATGATTTTGGTGATAATAACATTTTTAATATTTGGTTTATTCCTATGTTGTTTTAAGTTAAATATACGTCATACACGCTTCTAATTTGGCAATACTAAAGTCAGGTAATTGCCCGACTTGCATTCAGTCGGGCACGCTCTCTCGCCGCGGCTACACTTCTCTACAAATTGTAAATATTTTACGTTTTTCCAGACAAAAAGCTGTATGTGTAATTTTAGATAGTACACAATATACACGGGAACTATTAGAGACAATAAATCATGCCATTTCATTCGTAAATACAGTTTTAAAGAAATTAATGTAAGCAAATTTAGTGATTACTTATTTCGACAGTTGCTGACACCGTTGTTGACATGTGGAGGTCAACAAGCGAGATTTAATCTGCTTTATGAATGAGAGTGAAAAAGATTACTTTAGCGCCCTCTATTGGCGGCTGTTGCCAAGGGAAGTTGGGGCTGGGACTACTTGTGCCATTTTAAAATAATAATGATAATAAATCTGAAGAATAACGAATCTAAATGAGGAGCTCGATGGCGCAGGTGGTTAGCGCGTTCGGCTGCGATAGTTGAAGTTAAGCAACTTTCACAGTGGTCGGTCATTGGATGGGTGACCAAAAATTACAATCTCGAGCTCCTCCGTGCTTCGGAAGGCACGTTAAGCCGTTGGTCCGGGCATCTGTAGTCGTTAGCACCCACCAATCCGCACTGGGCCCGCGTGGTGGGTCATGGCCCAATCTCCCTATTCCATCCATAGGGAAGGCCTGTGCTTCAGCAGTGGGGACATTAATAGGCTGATGATGATGATGCATAGTAAATCAGCTTTATTTTCTCCATAACCATTTTTTGCTTAACATCAACATCCTCTATAATCTGCAGTACCTATAACATCCTACCTCCGTGAACGGTTTTCCTTCATTCACCCTTCAACAGATCCTTGCAGATCCCACCTCAAATCCCTTCTAAAATGTCCCACCCATAACACTAGTTTCGCATCCTATTCTTTCTCAGTACCAGTGTTGGGCGTAATTAATTACTTTAGTAATTGAATTACTTTAATTGAAATTACATGTAATTCAATTACTTACGTCCGAAGTAATTTAAATTACATTAGTTTGTAATTCAAATTACTCAATTACTTTTTAAGGGTAACATAATAAACTATTAAAATTGAGCGGTTATTAGCTAGATGCCCGTACGCAGCACAACAAGCACAACACAAACAAAGTTTTAGTGTATAATTTGCCATGAATTTATGAGTGTGTAAGTGTGTGCCTCGTTACCAGTACCTTCACAGCTACCTATCCATTTCCTAGTCTCACGGCGGCGTGCACCTTTATTTCGATTGATTGTTCTCATATGCTACAATGATTAACTTACCAAAATCTTACAAACTTTCTGATCAAATCAAATTTGAGCAAAGAGTAGTACTAATGTCTAATTTAAAATAAATTAAACATTTATTGTCTTAATTTTAAAAAAGGTGGTTATAATTACACAATTTATCTGATCTATTTCGTAAATAAACATTTGATAAACCATAATATAATAGTTTTATTTAAAATACTTCCTCGTCTTTAAAAGAGATTATATATAAGTAATTGAGTAATTTCAATTAACAATTATATTATTGAATTATATTTCAATAATTTCAAGTAATTTGTAATTAAAGTTACCAATTACAATTTGTAATTGAAATTGTTAATTTGAAGTTAATTACATTTTGCCCAACACTGCTCAGTACATACCGTCCGTCTGTGGAATTCGCTGCCAGCAGAAATTAGAGACTCTAGTTCTGTCTCAGTGTTCAAAAAACATCTGAAGGAACGTTATTTATCTTCTTGCCCTTAATTTTGCCCTTGGTCTTCTCATTCGTCGTCCATATTCAAAAATAATCAAAATCAAAAATACTTTATTTCTATAACCAATATTATGCTAGTGATACAACATTTGAGAATCCCTAGTAAACAAGTTTATTTGTCTGTGTCAGGAACTCTCGCTCTTCCATAACTTTTCCAAACTTAATACTATATTGGTTACAAATATATAACGATTTTTACATTTTGTATGTTTAGTCTAAAGTGTTCAATATATCTGTTATGTTTGAGTGTATGTGTGTATGTGTGTATGTGTGTGTGTGCGTGCGTGCGTGCGTGCGTGCGTGTGTGTTTGATTATTACAAATTTTGAAGCAAGTTTAGTTCTTAGTTTTTAACCAAGTAAGTACATTTTTTTACAATCATACATATTTAGATTAGATATACCTAGCTTTTTATTTACTTCGTTGTAAATTTTACAACTCTGTATATCAAATTGCCGCCCAGCAAAGGCTGTGTTATGCTGAGAGATTTTTATGCATTTTCTTCTTCTTTGATTCATTATTTAAGTACTTGTATATATAAACCTATATGTATATGTAAACCTTATATTTATTTGTATTAAAATGTATTTATATTCAGGTGTACACGCTGACTACCTTTACCTATTTTCTTTCCTACTACGGGCCGACTGTAAGAAATTTCAGATTGAAATAAGTTGTGTTATCTTTAATTAAGTTGCTCCTATATTATTTTGTGTGTACACAATATATAAATAAATAAAACAACATTATAATATTATAAACTATATTTGGCTATAATAATAAATAAATATGTCCAACACTCACACCAATTAGCCTAGCCCCAAAGTAAGCACTGTAAGGTTTGTGTTATGGGATGCTAGGGTAACGGATAGAATACATATACTGTACATATATAAGTATATTTTTATAGAAATACATATTAAACATCCATGACTGGAGTACAAATGCTCGTATTCATCACACAAACATCTGCCCCCACCGGGATTCGAACCCGGGATCTCTCGAGTCGGCGACACCATGAAACCCGGCGTACAAACCACTCGACCACTGAGGTCGTTAAACTATAGAGACTGGTGCCTGAACTAAGGTTAGAACCTGTTTGACAGGTCACCAAGCCCCCACAGCCCGGCTGAATTTATTATTGCTTATCTTAACTTAATTTCTTGCAAAGCTATCATTTCATTTTTTTCTCTCTGAGTGGGTGAGTTTCTGTGAGTTTGTTTGAGCATGTGTGTGTTGTGGCCATTGTATTTTAGCAATATATTTTAATTTAACTTTTATGGTAGGTAACTTGTGTCTGTGTATATGTATTTGCCATTTTAAAATGCAATAATGTTGGCATGAGGAGCTCGATGGCGCAAGTGGTTAGCGCGTTCCGCAGCGATCGTTGAATTTAAGCAACTTTCGCAGTGGTGGGTCATTGGATGGGTGACCGAAAATTTACTATCTCGAGCTCCTCCGTGCTTCGGAAGGCACGTTAAGCCGTTGGTCCCGGCTGCATCTGCAGTCGTTAGCACCCACCAACCCGCACTGGGCCCGCGTGGTGGGTCATGGCCCAATCTCCCTATTCCATCCATGGGGAAGCCTGTGCCCCAGCAGTGGGGACATTAATAGGCTGATGATGATGAATGTTGGCATATAACCTGTTCACATATTAAACGTCATTGGTTTATTATTTTAAACTCAAACTCAAACTCATTTATTCAGTCTAGGCTGTGACAAGCTCTTGTGAAAGTCAAACGCTACGCCATCGGTTCGTAAATCTACGGCGGGAGAGCAAAACAAGGGCTATTTTTTTCTCCCTATTTTGTTTCATACAGTGTCGTCAATTGAAAGATGACATCAAAAACTAAAAACATGTGTTGATGTCATATTTCAACACATTAATATCATTAATTAACTATAAGTTAAGTATAACTACTTAATATTTTATATATTAATAACTGTGAAGCTCGAGAACCTTACTCAGCGACAGAAATTTAACATACAACTTGCCCATATCTTCAATTTTCGTTCTTCTTTCTTCTTTTCCCCTCTGATCCTCTGATCGACTTCTTTATCTTCCTTCCTCTCTTGGCCCATCTTGCCTCTCTCTGGCAAGAAGGGCACTCTCTTCTTTTACCTATTCTTGCTCTATCTCAGGTCCACTACCAGCAAGTTATAGCTGGTGGGCGACCGAACTGGGGAAGGGCCACTGACCTGCGCGTCGGCGCCCTAGACCATGGACCGCTTACCGTTACTAAATTAGTTTAAATCTAGTGTGTACTAATTCTCTTGTGAAAAACTCAGTTATTAAAAAAAAAATGTGTGCGAGTACTAGTGTACACACGTAAGAAGTGAAACTTCTTTATGGCCTTATTTTTCGAAAAATGATCTACATGCAACTTTCCAGAAATTGGTTAAATAAAGTTAAATTAGATAAAGTTTAAACAAAAGGATTTTATTATCATAGACATGAATACAAATTACTGCCTATGAAACTGTTATGATTACACGGCTCAGTAATCTAAGGCACATGTTCCACCTCCGACGATGAACGATAAGCGAGTAGAAACTAGAAACGAATTGGCAGTCCTGAGTTAAAATGCACGCGCACGGCTTTTGACAGCCAAGCCAGCTTAACCGAGCGAGTATAGCTGAGCGAGTATCGCTGAGCTAGTATCGCTGAGCGAGTATCGCTGAGCGAGAATCGCTGACCGAGAATCGCTGAGCGAGTATCGCTGGGCGAGTATCGCTGAGCGAGAATCGCTGAGCGAGTATTGCTGAGCGAGTATCGCTGAAAGAGTACCGCTGAGCGAGTATCGCTGAGAGAGTATCGCTATGCGAGTTTGGCTGAGCGAGTCTTATCTTTAATAACTATTGTCACTCAGCTACAAACGAGTAGAGAGAGTTCTCGCCGGCGACAGTGTGATCATTCAGCTATCAAAAAAGATGGCGCGTAACGGAAAAACACATTTTTCCGTAACCGAAAAATGTGACGGTAAATTTTTTTCCAACGCCGATAAAGAAGTTTCACTTCAAAAAAAAAACATACAACTTGCCCAGACGTCCTCTCCAAATCGAACGCGAAACCCTGATCTACCTATCACAATGAGCAGTTTTGAAATTCGCCTTATATTTAAATCTTCTGCGTTCGCTCCTCGCATATTCAGCTCCCGCCCACCGCTGTTCTTCAAGTTTCCCATGCGGGGGTTTTATTTCAACAGGTTTGAAAGTCAATAGGGCTTTGAATGTTTGCAGAACCATTAAAGGGCTACAAAAGCCGAGCCTTTTATGCCGTCTATGTTTGCTTGTTTTAGCACGCGAAGAGTTGAGAACCGTGTGGGTCTGTTTGCGAAGACTGAATAAATAATAATCAATTGAGACGAATTTACTTTTCAAGGAGGAAGCGGCTCCGACAAGACAATGCGAACGTAAACTTTTTTGAAGCTGAAATACCTTTGCTGAAAAATGCCGTTCGTTGTATTTTTATTTGCGAATACGTCTTGTAAACGACTTGGTATATTTACATTTTTGTATTTTATAAGCGTTTAACTGATAGATGTTTAAATCTAAAAAAAATTTTGCTAGAAAACCTAAGGCTAGAGAAAATTCGATACAGCCGGCAGCCTTGCAGCCTAAGGCTAGAGAAAATTGGACACGGTCATCAGGGTCACGGTAGCATAATATAGCGAAGGGTGCTTCTTAGAGTCCCGTCTGCTGCCTGGTCCGCGTGAAATTCTCAGCTTGAGGTCCCCTTAGGATCTCGCCGTCCCCAAACCCGGTGACACTGTAAAGGTCATCTACGACCAACCGCATACACACTCAAAAAAAAATGTTTTTATTTGATTTGTTATAGGGGCATACGAGCAGACGGCTCACCTGATGGTAAGTGATAACCGTCGCCCATGGACACTTGCAACACCAGGAGTATCACAAATGCGATGCCGGCCTTTAAGGAAGGAGTACGCTCTTTTTTTGAAGGTTTTTGGGTCGTATCGGTCCGGAAACACTGCTGGCGACAATATATTCCACAGTTTTGTCGTACGTGGTAAAAAAATTCGACAAAAACGAACGGTTGTGGATAGAAAGCTATACATTATAGAATTAGCTTGTATATCATAGCAGCACATCGCGCACCATACATTTACATAGAACACGTTCACACCACGCTATACTACATTGTATGGGCTTGCTATATGCGCTATACTATAAAGCGCTATTATATAGCGTAGTCTAAGACCTTTGTTTTCGAAGTAGCCTACTTAGGACTTTGCATCATCATTATTAGCCTGTTAATGTCCCCACTGCTGGGGCACAGGCCTTCCCTATTGGTGGAATAAGGGGATAGATAGATAGATAGATAGATAATGCGTTTATTTTTTCTTCAACATACATATACAATTACAGAGAAAGTAATACAATAAAAAAATGGTTGCCTGTAAAGTCGGTTTTACGGGCGAAGATTTTACGTGACAACGTCTTTTTCTCGGTAGAATATTTATTGATATGAATATAATTAAATTGCACAATAGGAACAAGGAATTGAATGAAAATAAGAATTGCACAAATTTTAACTATAGAAATATATTTTGTTTACTAAAACATTGTACATGTAAACTTAAACTTAACACGAGAGACTCATCGTAACGTTACCGAACGTTACACTTTTTCATAAGTGACTCCCAGCCGCAACCTAATTTAAGACGTTGTCACGTCAAAAAGATACAAGAAATCAGCTATGAAATATCCATATGTACGCTGCAGAAAGCAAAAGGCCAAGGCTCGGCTACACATTTGCCAGTTTGTAGGCAAAAAACCGATTTTCAGCCATCACCTTATTGGGCCATTGGCGGGTGCTAACGGCTGCAGATGCAGCCGGGACCAACGGCTTAACGTACCTCCCGAAGCACGGAGGGACTAGAGATAGACATTAGCTCTCTATATTCCTCTTTCTCACTCAGGCTATATGTCCAAGTCCTTTACTATTCAAGCTATACGACTGTGGAATGGCCTTCCCGACTCCATCAGAAGATCTCCTAGTAAACTTATATTTAAGAGGAATGTTCACGCTCATCTGTTGCAAAACTTAAGATGAAGTGTCATTTTAGTAATCATCATCTTATGTATATATGTGTATACTGTATATATTTAAATATTAGTGTGTTTTGCTTGTATGTATTATATTATTTTTATAGTATGTATTTATATATGTATTTATGTTAATTTGTATATGCATTCGTATTTAGCTTTATACCGCCGTTCGTGTTTTTCATTTTTCCCAAAGGTTGACTGGGAGAGAATGAAATAAATAGACGATTTTTGGTCACTCATCCAATGACCGACTACTGCGAAAGTTGCTTAACTTCAACGATCGCAGCCGGACGTACCATCAAGCTCCTCCGCCATTTTCCGAATTTTGCTTATCGATTATAAAATAGGTCCTAAGTTTTATAAACTTTTCTAGAATTTCAATTACCACTAAACCTTAAATATGGAGGGTTAGCGTTTCAGTTATTCTCTTGTAAATTCTAAGGCATACCCACAAGCATGTACGTATTCTTCGTGTAACCGTCACGATATCACGTTCGCAAGTTTGTTATGAATGTTGACTTAAATTACAAGGATTTCGTCACATTGTCTGTTTTATCCCAAGATGGATCAACATTTGCGCTCCAACAAAGCCTCTTGTTTAGCGCCGCTGGAAAAATATGGCCGAAAGTGATTTTTATTATAGGAAAAGCCGAGGTTTGACAAGGAATAAAAGGAATGTTTAAGAGGATGTTTCATCTGACTTTGAAGTCTATTGAAGAATGTATATCTATTGGTCCCTTTGTGTTGTCCGCTATGAAGCACAATGGCAGCTGAATTATGAAAAAAACGCAGATTACGGTTTTTATGCCATTATTTGGTTTTACACAAAGAGATAAGTATAGATGATAAATGACAGCGCGCGTTCTAATTTGAGAGCACTGGACAAGTAAGTACTTTCTTAGTTTTCTTTCATACACTAATTGTATTTATACTGTACTAGCGGCCCGCCCTCGCTTCGCTTCGGTGTAGAGCTGAAGTGTAGACTACAGTTTTTGTTCCCAGGCTTGTATTATACACAATGACATTCGTCTATGATTCTTCTTATTCCTGCATGCAAAGTCTCAGCCCGATCGGTTTAAAATTACAAAGTTTCATACAAACTTTCATTCCCTATTTTATCCTCTTGGGGGTAGATGCCTACGTCATAACATCTACCTGCATGCCAAATTTCAGCCCGATCCGTCCAGTGGTTTGAGCTGTGCGTTGATAGATCACTATGTCAGTCAGTCAGTCACCTTTGAGTTTTAAATATATAGATGACACAGCAATCAAATGTGAGTGAACGTTTTATGAGTACACACACACACACACACACCGGACACGCGCACACACGCACACATTTTCTGAATATATATGTCAGTTTCTTTTCTTTTCCATTTAATTTTGAATGTAACGGATTTATGATTCCATAATTATGTGCTAAGGGGATTGGCGCTGTATGCCGTAAAACAGGCATTTTGCCTAGCTCGGCAGCTGATAAATATGTAGTTATGTTAGAGATTTTAGTACTGTTTTAGCCTTATAAGTTAAATTGTAAATCAACTCTTACTGGAAATAAATTATTATTATTATTATTTTATTAAAGTCCAAATCTGGGAATATCCATTCAATTATAAGACTCAAGTCCCAAGCTTGTATTACAGATACTAAATAATTGACATAATGCAAGATGAGTTTATAAAGAACCATTGGAGACAGACGTTTGTGCTCACCACACAAACTAATAAAAAGCTGAGACTTAGAGCATGGGAACAGTTAGAGAGTGTACTGCCTTACATCAACCAGTAGAGAAAATTCTGGTGGAAAGTCGTAAAGAAAGTTCTAACCTAATATGTGAGCCGAGCTCAACAATTCCTAGTAAAATGGGGTATTTTCCAAATATTTGAAAACTGCTTATATTTAAAGATGGGGACAAAAGGATTTAACAGAAAAATAAACATCATCATCATCATCATCATCGACCCATGCTCGTCCACTGCTGGACATAGGTCTCCCCTAATGCACGACACTGCTCCCGATTTTCTGCCACTCTCATCTAGCTCACGCCAGCCAGCCTACGAATGTCATCACCCCATCTTGTCTCAGGGCGTCCCACACTACGTTTACCGAGTCGCGGTCTCCACTCAAGAACTTAAAATAAACATAAATAAATTAATCTTTTTTCTCCATTAGTCCATTGAAAGTTGAATTTATTTTTAATGGTTTTGAATTAACCGCGAAATCAGTCGCTTCAATAACGTCTACTGTGTGACGTTAACGTTGTGTATGCTATCTGAAGGTCAAATTATTAACTTTTTTACGTTCGGGATAAATTTATAGTATAATAAATACTTTGCAAATTTTCTCGTTATTAATCCTGATTTCTGTGCTACAGAGTTTCGAAACATCAAAAATTTTGTGTAATTATTATACTATAAATTTATCCCGAACGTAAAAAAAGATGCTAATTTGACCTTCAGATGATTACATAGCATACACAGAGTTGACGTCACACAGTAGGCATCATCGCACCGAGCGATTCGGCGGTAAATTTGAAACCCTTAAAAATAAATTCAACTTTAATTGATTTAATGGTGAAAAAAGGACATTAATTTATTTATTTTTATTTTTCGGTTAAATTGTTTGTCCCAGTCTTTAAATATAAGTAGTTTTAAAAATCTGGAAAATATCCTATTATATCTATCAAATTAAATTGTTTTATCTGATTGTCTGATTATGGTATCTTTTATTTCCTGAAATAAAGGTTTCTAATCTAAGAAAGGTAGGGTAGAGCGGATTGCCTGCTCGAATTGAAGCTCAGACACAGTAAAGATATTACCTTTTGGTGGTGATGTGTTTCTGCCGATGAGTAAAGTTCCAGGACTCCATCGGGTCCCCCGGCTAGGCCGGGAGGCTGCTGGGTGCGGAGACGCGGAAGGATCCCTAAACGGGGATCCCGTGGTTTCGCACTAAACAGCTTAGAGGGTATTCGCAGGGTTTTTAGCGGATATTATGCCGTAAAGCGCCCGTAAGAGTTACGGGGTCCTCAGTGGGCAGTGTGAGGTCCGTTCGGCGGTGAGCCTCTTAAAGGCGCCGTCGTCTGTAAACAGAGTTTTTGCCTGCGTCACAAAAAGGAGCCCTTTTTTAGGAGAGGGGTAGAGAGAGAGAGGGGACGGGTAGAGGATTGAGTCAAGTTAGACAACGGTGTGATATTTTTTGTATCTCAAGATTCTAAGATAAGCTATGGTGGCCACTTACCACCAGGTGGGCCAAACCCTTATAACATAAAAAATGGGTGCGTGTACTTATGTAGGCGCGTGAGAAGTTATCCTTCTTTGGCATCGTTTAAAATTAGTTTTTAATTGCATGCAAATAATTAATTACAATAAATTAATAAAAAGTCTGGAAAGGGACACAGTCAATAAAGTTCAGTTTTAATTTGATAAAATAAATAAATAATCAAAATATTCAATTAAAATCGCTACTGAATATAATTTATTAGAACATATGTGATTTGCACTTGTATGAAACTCAAACACGTATTCCGAATATACAAACTAGAAACATGTGGATAAATATTATAAATATGAATACCTATAATTGTTACTTTATTACAAAAAATAAAGATGTGGTTTTTGGTTCTACTACACCAATGGTCAAGAGATGGCGCTGTAGTCTCCTGAATCGCGCTTTGGTTCCGTTGTTCCAGATTAATAAATACTTTTTGTTACTTTATTACAAAAAATAAAGATGTGGTTTTTGGTTCTACTACACCAATGGTCAAGAGATGGCACTGTAGTCTCCTGAATCGCGCTTTGGTTCCGTTGTTCCAGATTAATAAATACTTTTGATAGGCCTTCACAATGCAGTCGTTAGCACCCACAAAATAGAGATTCTATTTCTATTTTGTTGGTAGATTTTCTTAATGTGCGGTAAACACGAAAGTAACTGTTAATTTTTTGTGTTACAGTGATGCGCGCGCATCTTAAAATTTCACTCTCATGATTTTTTCATAACGCGCCTAAAGAAGTATAACTTCAAAAATAAGAAGAAAACAACCAAGATTTCACTGAAGAAATGTTTATATTGAGCTGCTTCAATAGCAACTTTCTAAGACTTGACCGTTTTCTTTGAGCGTTCGGAAAGCTCACATTGTATAATATATAATATAAAATAATATAATAATAATATATAATAATTGTTTATTCAAGACATAAAAACCCAATAAAACGTCATATACAAAATTACAAAAAAGTTAAAGTGTAAACAAAATAATAATAAATAAAATAATAAAAGAACAGTAAGTAAAACGGGTAGTATAATATTACCTACATCAACTTAGGTTCTCACTTTGGTGCACTGAAATCCAGTATTGAAATAAAGGATTATCTAGTCCTTTGCATACAGTTTTGATTATGCTGTTATCAGAAAGACATATTCATGACCAAAAAGAGGCTATACGTCTTCTCATCACAGCATAAAAGTCTGATATACGACTGAATACATGCCCGACGCGCTACAGTATCTCGGTAGACTCATAAGAATACGAAAAGCATCATTGTATTGCACTCTTATGGTACAGTACGAGTTACGATTAAAGTTAACCCATAGCTGGCAAGTGTAGAAACATTGACAGTATATGCTAAACAACATGAATTTAACCTCATCACAACATTTACCAAATTTGCGGCGAGCATATTGCACCTCACTGATATTGCCCGTCTCTCTCGCTCCATTTAGTTAGTTAGTTAGTTAGTTTTTCAGGGCGGTTTCCGCACTTAGTCCTAATTATTGGACCATTGTGCGTGTCTCATAAACATTCCCGCTTACTCCAGCCAGCCTATATCGGTCCAGAAGGAAAGCAGCCTTGATAGACTGCTGCAAGCTTCCGGAAACGATTCTGGTGACTGGAGAAGTCGTGCCCGTTGGTCGGCCACACTCCTGCATTCCATGATGACATGCTGTGGCGTTTCTTCTGCCTCCATGCATCCTCTGTATAGGGGGCTGTCTGCCTCTCGCTCCATATCGAGATCGTCCCTTCCGTTCTCTGTAACACTGTATAATATAATGTAACAGTTTTAAAAGATCTGCCTAGTTTCGCTTGCACGTTACCGCTGTATTAAATTATGAGTAACACATCCATTGTGTTCTGTCTCACGCGGTTCCCAGTTAACACAAGGCACATGCGGCTTTTGTTATGACATACCGAGATCTGTCTAAATGTGAGAATTTAATTAAATTTGAAACGCGCTCCTTTTGTTCGCAACAAATGCTTAGATGATTCTGAACCGATCTCAGTTTAGGACGAAAGTAATTACACATTTACATGGTTTCTTTTAGGTTTTTTATTGCTTTAAGAGGTCTAACATTACGACGATCTGACTTGACTTGATTCTGACGACCTCCGTCGCCGACTCGAGAGGTCCCGGGTTCGAAACCCGGTGGGGGCAGATGTTTGTGTGATGAATACGAGCATTTGTACTCCAGTCATGGATGTTTAATATGTATTTCATATAAATATACTTATAAATGTATTCTATCCGTTACCCTAGTATCCCATAACACAAGCCTTTACAGCGCTTACTTTGGGGCTAGGCCAATTGGTGTAAGTCTTGGAAATATTTATTTTTATTTATTTATATAAGATTAGATTTGCAATTCCAAGTAGTTTGAACATTGAACACATGAACGATTTTGAGCAACAGAGAAATTTTATTCAGCATTGATTTCCATTTTTTATTTCAATATCTGAAATTTACCGAGCATGCTATTTAGAATCAGAAGATTTAAAAAACCCAGCGACACTGAGATGTTATATAATTATGATAATCATCACTTTATATGCTTTATGTGCATACACGTTGGCCTTTATGAAAAGTGAGGTTCAAAGCAAAAATTTCCCATATCCCGGTGTATGGAGGATATTAACTTCACCGAGCTGGGGTTTGGTAAGGGAGTCGAAATTTTAATTTTGAAAAGGGATGTTTGCACAAAAACGTCGACATCGATAGGTCTTAATAATTTAACTAACTTTTTTTATCACACCATTGAGAACATGATTATTGAAAAGAGTACAGTAGTAATAGTTCAGGTATCTCAACTTGTTATTGAGTTCATCATTTTTATTAGTATTTGCACTGACAGCCACATTACAAACAGATTATTTTATATTGATTCAGTTATGAATTAACAAGCGTCTCCGCCTTGTTATTGTGTTTATTCGTTCTATTACTTTAACTTGAATCTATTTCCGTAAATAAATTAATATATTTTTTAACAAAGTTAGACAAAAATTGACGGAAATTTTCGCGATGCTTGTCCCGCGTGAAAAGTTTTCTAGTAAAATTTTCTTTAGATTCATAAATCTAGCAGTTAAATGCTTAAAATAAATATAATGAAATAGCAAATTTATCGATACTTCTTTATAAAACATCACTAGCGTACCCAAAAATAGCTGACCTAACTTGACTACAAGCTGGCGGGGATAAACTTGGTCGTTTATGCTCTTACGGGTTTTTTATGCTCCCAAGGGAAACTTTCTTTTGAAATTATTGTCAGTTAACGTCACATTCTGTGGCTTCCACATTTGATTATGTGGATATCTGCAGAAAATATCACTATTACAAATAATTATGTTAGTCTCCAACAAAGTGTTTAAGTTTCAAGGCCATAAGTCATGTACAATATTTAAAGGTAGTAAGAGAATACCTTTCAAATTCTATGAACTACGATGATAGTTATCAAACGTGATACTGCTGATAACTGGTCATGTCTATCGAACTATCTCCAGTTATCAACGGAATTAATGAAGGTTTTGCAAGTTAGCGTGCTGTAAACAAATGTTTAGTGATTAACTCTAACGATGTAATTTTCTGTTAGCCGGCCTCTTCTAGTGGTGGTCCAAGTTTCGTCAGCAAATTTTGTTATCGATACTTTTTAGTGGCACGAAATTTTTGTACGCTGTATATTTTTTTACCTTTTCGTTTTATGCGCTATAAGTAGTTATTGTGAAAACAAAATTGATAAATTTACATAATTTGTCTCCACCTACTTCTTTGTGTGTAAAAAAATATAGTTGACAGCGAATTTATTGTTCATAACAACTGTTAAATTTAATCAAAACTTAACTACAGGAACCCTTATTCGTTATGGTTTAAGGATCAGTATTTTTTATAAGTTTGTAATTATGGGTAATTATTGTTTCATCTTTCGAAGTATCGTTGGTAAAATAAACAGTTTTTCTATTACTTTTTTTTATTTGGTTTCATGGTGTAGCCGACTCGAGAGGGAGGAGGAGGGTTCGAATCCCGGTGGGGGCAGATGTTTGTGTGATGAATACGAGCATTTGTACTTCAGTCATGGATGTTTTATATGTATTTCTAAATAAAAATATGCTTATATATGTACAGTATATGTATTGTATCCGTTACCCTAGTATCCCATAACACAAGCCTTACAGTGCTTACTTTGGGGCTAGGCTAATTGGTGTGAGTGTTGGAAATATTTATTTATTTATTTTATTTATTTATTACTATCATAACAAAAAGACATTTTCAAAATAACCTTACATCTTTCGCCTTGTACCACACAACAAGAGAAGGAAATTAATGTTAAGAGTCTTGCCCGCGGTTCGGACGACTCGAATAAGCACAGATATTGTTAACAGTTGAGCATTTAATAATTTATGACGACGGATAAGCCGGGAACGCGGTTTATAAATGGGAGCAGGATGTTTCCCGTCTATGTTAATCTTTTAATCAGAAGATATTGAATCCTTTATAATTGTTTACTACATCAAACAACGATTTCAGCCCACCAGATTGTAGCTTCCTTAAAATTTCTGAGAGTATTTATGTGAGGCCATTTGCACCAACATTCATTCCAATTAAATCTTAATACTTAATCACTTCTCTTCAACTTAAGAGAAGAAGGGCACAGCCAATTTTCTTCTCGAACCGGAGCGCCCGTCTGGGAAAGCACCATCTATATATATATAAAACTCAAAGGTGGCTGACTGACTGTCATAGTGATCTATCAACGCACAGCCCAAACCACTGGACGGATGGGGCTGAAATTTGGCATGCAGGTAGATGTTATTACGTAGGCATCCGCTAAGAAAGGATTTTAATAAATTCTACCCCCAAAGGGATAAAATAGGGAATGAAAGTTTGTATGAAACTTTGTCAATTTTAAACCGATCGGGCTGAGACTTTGCATGCAGGTATAAGAAGAATCATAGATGAATGTCATTGTTTGTATAATACAAGCTTGAAAAGGAAAACTGTAGTCTACACTGCAGCTCTACAACGAAGCGAAGCGAGGGCGGGCCGCTAGTCTTACAGAAAACCACAGTAAAATAACACTACCTTTTGGTGATCTTGTGTTTCTGCTGGTGAGTAGGGCTCCAGGGTTCCAAGGGGTAGGGGATTGGATTCAGGCCGGGAAGGTGAGGATGGCTGGAGTGGCACATTTTCTGCCGCATCATCTATCTTCATGACGGACTCAATCTATATTTCGAGCCGTTACCGCCAAATTATCGTAAGCGACACTTTTGTCGAAATGCGTTATTTGTGGAAACTAATATTTTAAACCGTAACCGGCGTAAGGAAGGTTGGAGGGAAATATCAACAGAGATGGGTCCGTTACGGTTTAAAATATTTATTTATTTATTTATACTTTATTGCACAAAAGTTTGTATAAGTGGCGGACTTAATGCCATTAGGCATTCTCTACCAGTCAACCGGAGAATTTTAGCAAAAATCTTAAGGTAGTGCAAAAAGAATTCATCAAATTACTTAATATATTTTTATATCTATGGAAACAAGATATATATATATATATATATATATATATATATATATATATATATATATATATATATATATATATATATATATATATATATATATAATATATATACTACACAAAATACATATCTATAAACATACATAAATAATAATCACAACAAATATTTAGTTAAATACATAGAAATCTATATCATATCAGGAGGATGCGGAGGAGGAATCTAATAAATGATGACGTACGGAGCGTTTAAAAGCCAGTTTGTTCGGAGCATCTTGAATATGAGGAGGCAGTGCGTTCCAGAGTCGTATAGCTTGAAGAGAAAATGAGAATATTAGTTTCCACAAAAAACGCATTTCGACAAAAGTGTCGCTTACGATAATTTGACGGTAACGGCTCGACTTAATGTCAATAGCATGCTGGATGTGCTAGGAGATCCATATATGGCTAGACTGCCCATACATCAACTACTGCTGTAGACTGCACATTGCACACTGTGGCAGAGCAGTTTAATGACATTTATTGTGTTTCTTTAGTTTTATTTAATTTAATTTACATATCGGTGTCGATTCTGACATGATTCTCTAAACCTAAACTTAAATTTGACAGCAGTATCGTTCTTGTCGTTCTCTATACAGAATGAAAAGGAGAGACTGATGTTAAATTTAGTTTTAAGTTTAGAGAATCACGCCAGAATTGGCATCATTGTCTGCTTAACATGTAAATTTGCTATTTCCACTTTATTCAAGGAGTTGCCAAAGTTATGTAAACGATGTGTTCACATTAAAGAAAACAAACGCCATTGTCAGATAATTTTTGACCAAAAGTGGAGTTAGCAAATTTACATGTAAAGCAGACTATATTTTAAATGTTGCAATTCAATTTTGATTTTAGTGAATGTTCAGAAATAATTTCAATTTAATAAATCAATAATAATAAATAGTTAATTAATGTATTATGTATAATATGAGTCTTTGTTACTTGAAATAAATAAATATATGTATACTTAAAATCAGGTGGAGAGAGAAAAAAACTACAACTGTTTGTTTTCAAAGGAGATGAAATGATGTACAAAGATTTTGTTTAAATATATTTTAGAATTTAAATGCAAACGGCCTTCAAAGTTATTGAAATTAGAGTTAAGATCGAATTAACTTTTCTACTCTCTTGTCCAAGAACAATTAATTTCGTTTTTAAATTGAAGAAAACTTTGAACTTAAAAAATGTCACATTATTATGTTAAAAGAATATAAATAAGTAATACTAAATTGCATCATAGGCGGATCCTTAATGTCTTTTTCAAAATTGCCTCTGCTAAATGTTTATATGTTACAGTCAGTAAATTCAGCATGTCTTTAAAAGACTGGAAACGAAAAAAAGTGTCTGCTACTTACCTTTACCTTTAAACCTTTATTGGTCATCTTACATAATAAAAATACTATGAACATAAACAAAAAAAATAAAAGAAGAACTTAACCTAAAAACAAAAAATAACAACATAAAACTAAGACGGCCAATCAGGACCCTGCCTCAGCTTATGCTGACACAGTGGGAGAATATCTCTCACTGTATCAGCGCTGGTATTCTGGCAGGGCCTGTGCGAGGACGTGTTAGGCGCTAACAAGCAACTAAACAATACATTTACAATACAATACTATCTAGGATTTTTATAAAAAAAAATCATTGTTTAAAGCAATGGCTAATAGTAGGATAAAATGAATTTGTGTTAGACATTATTTATCATCATCATCATCATCATCATCAGCCTATTAATGTCCCCACTGCTGGGGCACAGGCCTTCCCTATGGATGCATAGGGAGATAGAGCCATGATCCACCACGCGGGCTCAATGCGGATTGGCGGGTACTAACGACTGCAGATGCAGCCGGGACCAAAGGCTTAACGTGCCTTCCGAAGCACGGAGGAACTCGAGATAGAAGATTTTTGTTCACTCATCTTATGACCGACCACTGCGAACATTGCTTAAATTCAATGATCGCTGCCGAACGCGCTAACCACTTGCACCATCAAGCTCGTCCATTATTTATACGGGTCGGTAATATTTAGTACAAGACCATTAACGCTAACTCATGAGTAAAGGTAGTTTTAATAAATAAGAACAACATAAATTTTCAATCGATTTTATTAAAATTTTTAGTCTGTATTTCAGTAAGATGTTATTAGAAGTCAATGTACAGACTTCATTACTATACACTAGTTAAAAAAAATTGTGCATGTATACAAATAAAAATTTTGGGAACACCCACACTTAAATTATAAATTTCAGAAATATTAAACTGAACGAGGTTTACAATTACTCAGGATCTAAAAGATAGTATAGAATCGTAAATTATAGTTAAAAATAAAACTTAATTGAAACACAAAGACAGCTATTAAGAACGGAAGTTTATACTTTGAAACAAAACCATTTGTATCACTATAATTGCTAACGTAGTTACAACGTTACTGTATAGGTTTCAGTCGTGGTTTGATTTAACATTTCAATGGATCGATACAACCGGTTACACCATTCTCTAATCCTATATACATATTTACAATCGCTATTGGTCCGTCTATGTAAAGAACAAAATGTACAAATGTATTCAAAGAATTTAAAATCTATATTCGGGTTCAGATGATTCTCAACTTCAATACAATCACCAAAAAGGACACTAAAAACTGACCTTTTACTGGGGGTTTTATTGCTAACTGGGCATCTCGCAGGCGATGTCTATGGTGTCTCATAAAATTTTATAACCGCTATTTTAAAATTTCCGTACAATAAATTACTTCAGTCGATTCGACAAACTGGAGTTTGTTTCGCGCCTAGCACGAAATCCGCCTCAGATTCCTGACCGACGACTATACATTATCATTAATTTCATAATTTTAATTATCATCATCACAAATAGTCTTATACCTCCACTAGTCAAGATTACAAACGTATTCAGGATGGATATGCGGCTGAGCTGCTGAACTATATACACATTTTTTCACAAAAATGGCCAATATTTACAATAATTTACATAAATATTACAATAACTTTTAACGTTGTCCTCTAACGGAATCGCACTATAAACACCTTTAAATTTCACTGTCTGTTTGTCTGTTTCAATGTTTTCAACACGATATGATTGATGGCTTTGTTCAATTGTCACCTCACTTAAAATTTTTCGCCTTCTGCTGGCCAGTACACAGACACTGAAAGTTTATATGTAGTCTGTGACGCACTTGAGAAGGTCCGGCTCGAGTCACACGATCTCATCGTGATGCACTACGTCACTGCAGCTGCCGGCGCGCTGCAGTCAGGCGCGCTGACGTCACACTCTCAACTCCTCCATCGTCACATTCGACTTGGCGTTTAATTGGGTATTCTTCTTCGTCAAAGTGTTAGTATTTATCATTTGCATCTGATGCGCGGAGAGCAACGGCTGATTTTCTTGCAGCTGCCCGCTTGCAAGCGTATTGATATTACTCTTCCCGATTTTAGGAGGTGGAGGAGCTCTAGGCAGTGTGGCCATACCGGCCACGTTATTACTAGGAAGATCTGCGAACTCAGGTGGTGGCAACTGGTGATGCGAATGTGTGTGGTGATGACTGAGAATCGTCGCCGGATCGTTTTTCAAGCTCGTCTGATACGTCAACGCTCCTTCTAGATCACCGCAAATGTTGTTTGGCATTTGGCCATTCTCAGCACGTTTCTTAAGGTGAGAACCATTTGCGTGCTCCTGGCCGTTCATTCTAGTTTTGTCCCTTTGATAGTATACTCCGGCGAATATTAGCACGTTTAGTATCAATAGGGAACATCCTATAGCTATTGTTACACTCAGTGCTGTGGAGTATGCAGCAAAACCATCTTCGGGAGGAGAAGCTGTGGAAGTATCCGATTTGTGTATTTCTGATCCAGGACTGCTTTGCGTTGGTGCATGCAAACCAATAATATTGAAATTTAATGGAGATGTGATATTCAAAACGCTCACAATTGGAATTCTAGTGGCAAGGCCTGTTTCTGTGGCTATTTCAGTAGTCTTCTTCAGTGGAGGACTCAATGTTTTGATTGTTGGTTGGAGAGCGGTTTCATCGTTTTCCAACTGGTGATGAGAAGGTGGCACGTCTTCTCCTCCGGGACGGTGTAGATCTGGCACTAAATTTAGCCAGAACGACAACCTGTGAATATAATTAAAATTAAAGTTTACGGGCATAATGTTTTTGAACATCTCCGATACAACAACATCGTGAATTTTCTATTTAGATTGTAACTTTTTAATTTGGAATATAAAAGTGGACTAGCAATATTGTCCTGTACGATTACGTAAAAATTTGAGAATATTTTCGAAAAGTGATTTCTCTTTACCTGTGTGCTCTGTAATGGTTCTTCAGTTTTGACTTGATATCTATACTCAGATACTTCTTGTGAACAGCTTCGTAGGCTGTCCATTCGATATTTTTCAGTCTTGATCTTTCTTGTCTGCCCACTCTGATGGGGTCACTGTCCTGGCCTTCATTAGGATTCCTAAGCAAATTATATACAAAGAAATCAGAAAGGTTTTTAATTAGCGTTATTTAATTAATGGTAATGGTATATCTAACTTTTGGCTTTAGAGATAATTTTCTTTCTTGAGGCATGCCTATTTTACTCAGAAAATCTTATTATATTCTTTGCCTCTGTTTCTTCAGATTTATAACTTTTTTACTGGATAAAATTAAGGCTAACAAGACACAGTAAAGAAAATAGCTAAAAAAGTAATTTCTATTTAACGTTTCAACATTAACACTTCAGAATAATAACCAATTATAGTTTATCGACATTTTCTAGTCTTTTAAGTGCTTTAAAAATATGCCAAGTAAGCCTTAAAGAATTTACAGAACGAAAAGCTGCTAAATAACATGTTTTCTCAGAAATATAGAAGTGACGATACTGTTGAATTTAAGTGAAGAGCTTACTCAAGGTTTTTATTTATTAAATCATTACACATGATTAATTTCATAATTATTCAATTTTAATAACATTACCAAGGCTTTAATGAGTATATTGTATTAACTGTCTGTTTTGCTAGATAGTATTCATCAAATTCACAGAAATCTTACCCAGTCTTTGCGAAGTTTCCCCAAAAGGTCATAACGGATTCGGACAAGGCTATTTCCACTTTAGTGTAGTTTCGAGAGAAGTGTGCTAGGCCTCCCACCAGAGGGGCGCCGAATATGTACGGCAACTCTTCGCCGTGAATGCATCCCTGCCGCTGTATAAAGTTAAAATAACAATTATTATTGAGATTAAAAAATATCCAAATTTCAATAGGGAAGATGGTTGGTATATACCACCACCAGCTTGAGAACCCATTATACAGGAGATAAAATCCCAACCCCGAGCACAGACTGCAAGACCAACAGATACTATAAGTTCTTTTTGTTTGCATAATTTAACATAAGAAGGAGATAGAAAGCCTCTCTTGAGTTTGTTTCGCCGGTTCCTCTCAGAAAGGTCTCCCAATTTTGGAACCGGTGGTAGTTTACGGTAGTTAGGGTCAAATAAATAAACTCAAAATTACAAAAAAGAATTTTAAATAAAATACTTTATTAACTAAATTAAGTAATAAATTCATACATAGACAATAAAACTTTAAAAATCGAACAATGAAATAACTGAACGCTCAATAAAAGTCTTTTGAAGGTAGCTCGACAAAATTAAATAAAAATTTGATTCCGACAACGTAGCCTGTAAAGGCTACGAAACGTCAATAAATAAATAAAGTTTCGTGAATTAATCTGTGAAAAACTAGTTTTACTTAATTATTATCGCTTTCGCTAACAAATGTTATCTCAATAATTCTAAGATTGAATGTGCCGTCATTGATGTATAGCTATTTTCTGAGTTTGGACATAAACCTCTGACTTGTGTAATGTTAAGTGTGATGAGTTATTTGTTTTTTCGGATCACAGTGCATTAGATACATTCAGAATAATCCAGGTGACAGAAAAAAGTATGTACAGAAGAAGTTAAGTATTAGAATTCAGATATAACTCTTTGTGTATGAAAACATAAAGTAAACTAGCTAAATATCAAACCATTATTCTATTACTGGACTATATAGTTACGGTATACTAAATATTATTAAAATAATAATCATAATGTTTATTCATCAAACCTTACAAGTACTACTACAATATGATCTTAAAATAAACAAGGAATGGTTTGCTATCTTATAATCTTATAAGAAGGACCCCTGACTTTCATGCTAGGTAAGACCTGTGTTATGAAAGGCAGTGGTTCGATTCGAGACACCGGATGGTTACAAAAACTTTATTAATTAATGTGTGTGTGTGTATGTGTTTGTGTGTATATGTGAGATATTGTGTGTGTTGTAATAATGTCATCTATATTTTAAAGTAGTATATGTTCCGTTTCACTGTAAGTGAAACACTCTTTTACCTTGGTCTTAAACTCATACTTATACTTGAAATTGCTACCTACGATCTTTATCAACAACCCTCATACATATAAATCCAAACGTTCATTCATTAAAGACTATCAAGCCATCTACTGCTTCCACCGACTTGCTGTCTCGTTAGCGACGAAGTAGGGAACTCGAGTTTACAAGTATTAATAACAGGGCCCGCCGTTGCAGTGTTTCCATTTAGCGAAGAGCCATGTCGCCTAGGTGATATCAACGTGCGGAGTGCCAGCCGTAATTGGTCACGTTAATTACTCCGAATATTAAGTTATTATCGAGACGAGCGCACTGGATAATTACAAGTAACGCGCTTCACGTTCGCTGCTGCAGTTAAACTAAATCAAGATATTTATGATAGGTTAGGTACAATCGACAACAACAAAGACTATGTGACCACAAAGACTCGAATTTCCCTAGTGGATTGTGAATCTTATCCTATCCATGACACGAGCATCTATGGTCGTTCTTTTAACGTCCAAGCTGTACGGTCTATGGAATTCTCTACCTGTATCCATAAGACGAGCGCAATCTATTAATGTCTTTAAAAATCTAGTTGTAAACTTAGATTAAAACAAAAAGGGTAGATACGGTACTAGCCTCACAAAAGTGATCCGCATGAATTGTGGTCCACGAACCTAATTGCTTTAGTCACAACTTGACATGCCAACGACGTACATGTGAACGCCAAAAAGAAATATTGCTAATATTTTGTGTTTATATGATAATACATGCCTAAGTGTGTTTTTAAAAAGTGCTCAAATTGCTCAAGAACTAAAAATAACACCCACAACATCACTTTTCATTCGTAAGTACTATAAAATATATTTTTTCATAAAAAATTTGAATCTTATTCGGTAGTGACGTCGAGTACTGGTCGCGTGATTGGTCGGTAGTGCAGTGACGCGGATCTCGCCGTCTCGTTCGCGCTGCCGTTGATACTTAACGTGCTGTTTCGTTCGGGTCGGTAATGCAGTGACGCAGATCTCGCCGTCCCGTTCGCGCTGCCGTGGGATCAGTTTTTGTTTGATGCAAGTATGAGCGTACCGTTTGTTTTACCCTTTTTGTTTTAATCTAAGATTGTAAATCACTTTTTGTCGATGTAGCTGCATTTTTATCTCTGCTGACTGGACTAAACTTATATATGTGTAGTCTATGTATTGTATAATATGTATATATGTTTGTACATATAATATGTATATTTAATTCATAAATTGGGTTATATACCTTGTTTCTTTTACTGACACCAACGACTCTAGCTTTCTTTCAATCCTCTCCATCCAAAGGTTGTCTGAGAGAAATCGCTTTTAGCGATATGACCGCCCATTGAAGCACTCTTTTTTTTACAATTGTAATTTCCCTCATTTCTGTTCTGTGTTGTGGTGTTTTCAATAAAGTATTGTGTATAGTATTGTATTGTAGTGTATTGTATTGTATTGTATTGTATTGTATTGTATTGTATTGTATTGTATTGTATTGTATTGTATTGCATTGCATTGCATTGCATTGCATTGCATTGCATTGCATTGCATTGCATTGCATTGCATTGCATTGCATTGCATTGCATTGCATTGCATTGCATTGCATTGCATTGCATTGCATTGCATTGCATTGCATTGCATTGTATTGTATTGTATTGTATTGTATTGTATTGTATTGTATTGTATAACATTTTATGATTAATACGTTTTTCTTTATTTGTTTGCACTCATGACTGTGGTGTACCCTATAAAGTACCCAATGAAGCAAAATTGAGCCGTTGTGTTTTCGACAAAAATTCTATCTATTGTAATTTTGGTTTGATATTATCTTTTAAATGTCTACTGGGAAGATTGATTTGTTGAAAACTTATGAATAATAATAACCGTATACACATATATAGTGTTTCAATATAATTGCATTTAATTCGTACGTTACTTGCAAACTGCACAAATGTATGCCAGTATTAGTTATCGTGTCTCATCCTCAATAAAAAATTGTCACCTCTTCTAGTTGCATAGTTCTTCTAGAACTACTGTAACAGCTTTTGGACCTTAAACGTCAGCAATAAACATTGAATCGGAATGTTCAATAAACTCACCTGCGGATAGTCTCCATACTTTGTCTGATAGTCGAACACATACAAATATGAGTTCCTGCGTAGAGCCGAATGTGTGTCCGCCGTGAGTACAATTGGCGCAACGACTTGAGCATCACTTAACGCTTCCAGAGTTTCATCCCTGGAACAAAACGGTATATTAACACCGCCATTATAATTTTGTGGATTAAAAGCGACATTGGCATAATGTTATTCATTAAATGCAGCAATGGGATGTTACCAGAAGTGTATATGGGTCCTTATATATTTTGCAGTAAAATAAATATATCACTATCACTAAATATTATGAAACCGAGCTATAGACTCTCAGTGTTATCATGTTTAGTGATGATCGGTTTCATACTCTTATTTTCATTGATCACAGAAAAAACGTCGACCATTGGTTCTCGTCGGTCATTGGTACCTTAAGCATATTGGGTCCTAACAGTTAACACTAAGTTACAGTGATATTATACGCGTGGTAGCAGACGCTCGCTTCGCGAGGGGGGTGTCGTTGTTGATTTTTAAAGATGATTTATATTTTGTTTCAAATTAATGAGAACTTAATAAAGATCATTTGACTTATTTGATATAACTTAATAAGTAGTTTCACTCATATTCAAGCTAATTAAAAGAAGCCGGATAAAAGACAAAAAGTCCAAAAGGACATATCCGGACGGGTGGTAATTAATGGAGATGCAACGGATAGTTGTTTGGCCGGATACCCGATACCGGATATTATATCCGGTATCCGGCCGCCTAATATTCGGCCGGTCAAACGATACCTACACTTTAGTTGGGCGGCGGGCGCGTCGTGCAGGTTTTAACCTGTTACGTATTGTAGGTTCGCGCGGACCGTTTTCTAGGCAAGAAACAAGCTTCATTAGGTCACAGTGTTTCCACAATGAGGGGAAATTCCCCTTTTAAGGGGAAATTAGGATCCAGAGGGGAAGAAAAAGGGGACAGACATAAAAAGAGGAAATTGCGGGAAATTATGGGTAAAGCCTAGCCTAAAATAATGCGGCACGAAACAAATTTTTTATGGACTTTATCGTGGACTAGATTGTTGCCGTATAAAAGAAAATGTGGCAACACGTGCAGATTTTATATATTTTATTTATCTGTTATAGAATAAGATAAATTAAGACCTTTGTTTTTCTTTAGTTAGTACACTAGTGCCAAATCTAAACACTATATCAAAATATTTTTTGAGGGGAAAAATGTCCTAAGAAGGGGAAATCTGAATTGAGGCGTGGGGAAAGGAAATCATTAAAGTGGAAACACTGTTAGGTCAGTGTACGGAACTATTTCGTATGCAGTACACGTGCACCCACCTATTTTGTTTGGTAAGTTTAATTGTACGTTAAAGGTAATACTAATAAACAAATATTAATAAGTTGTTGTTTCCTTCTAACCATTTTTCAAAGTTAAATACCAAACAGAATCACTATTCGGTATTCGGCCGGTTAGTGCGCAACTATCCGGTATTCGGCAGGATAGTAAAATAATGGCCGGGTAGGCCGGATACCGGATAGCAACCGGATATTCGTTGCATCTCTAGTAATTAATAACCCTAATCCCACACACTTTTGCTGTGTTTTTTCTTTACTATGTGCTCACCTTATATTGATAGGATGCTGCACTGGCCGCTCCCAGTCAGTGTACTCATTGATGATGGTGGCGAGAATCTCCGACAGGTGGTAACTGTAGGTGTTCCTTACGAACGATTTGAGGATCTTGGACCGTCTGTCAGCCTCGATACCGTACTGGACGTCGTCTCCGCTGAAGGCGAAGTAAGCCTCCGCTTTTGTCACGCCTAGCATTAAGTCATACCTGGTGACAACGCACAACGATCTATAATACATATTTTTTTAAATCTAAAGAAAAGTTTACTAGAAAAAAAAAAGTTTACTAGAAAAAAAAATCCACGCGGACCAGGCAGCGGACGGGACTAGAACCCGCACCCTTCGCAATCCGGGCGAATATAAACTTTTCTTTAGATTTAAACATCTAGCAGTTAAATGCTTAAAAATAAATAAAAACATACTTTTTTTTTATAGATAGGTCCGACAAATGACTCCACCCCACCTGATGTTAAGTGAAGGTGAAGTCCAGACGTGAAGATAGCTGATACAGCAGTTTTACCTGCCACACCAGCCATCCTCACCCTGCCGGCCTGCATGTTGCTTCTTCACGCCTCTTTTTAAAGGATCCCAGGTTGTAAGAGGGAGGGAACACGTGAGCGGGCAGAGCATTCCATTTACGGCTTACTTAGGTCATATATACGAAAAATTATAAAGACAATCTTAAGGCGCTTAGCAGACGACGGGGCGGGGCGGGCTTTTTGTCCGCGAAGCAATAAAGACCGCGTCTTCCCGTCGATGTCTGCGGCTGCCCGCGCCGCGTACACAAAGCACACGACGGGCAGAGGCGGTCAGTTTAGGACGTTCGTTCTAGTGAATAGTCCATCACTAATAAGCGCGTGGCGCGGACTGAGCTGACCGCCCCGCGCCGCCGTCTGCGTTACTGCATATAAACTGGTTTGTATGATCCACGGCGGGCAGCCGCGGACATGCCGCGCCGCCACTGCCCGCCGGGCACCTGCGGCGCGGTCTTTTTGCCCTCTGTGTGCGTTTGAAGTATAGGATTCACTTTGTGCTATTATTCGCGGCGAAATTGACCGGCCCGCCCCGCCCCATCGTCTGCAAAGCGCCTAATGAGGTCTTAAAATTAAAAGGAGCCTTTAGACCGATGTCTTGTTTCGAAAATAACGCTTAAGCTATCGTACCTAGCGATGGCAAGTCTAGGTTTTATTAGAATTATAGCTATTCTCTTTTTGCAATAACCATAGAAGGAGACATAACTTATTGAAGCATTAAAGTATTTTGTACGTTTCTGAGGACAGTTGTAAGCGTGAAATCATGAATCCTGTAACTGTTTTGGACTGCAACTGTCTCAGATTTATTCAGCGCGCACATTGATCTATCACATCATTTAACTATTCAAACGTCATATATTATATCAGTGCTTTGCACGGAAATTAAGGAACATCTAAGGTAAGCGGGAGGAGCTCGATGGCGCGTGGTTAGAGCATTCAGCTGCGATCGTTGAAGTTAAGCAACTTTCGCAGTGGTCGGTCATTGGATGGGTGACCAAAAATTTACTATCTCGAGCTCCTCCGTGCTTCGGAAGGTCCCGGCTGCATCCGCAGTCGTTAGCCCCCACCAATCCGTACTGGGCCCGCGTGGTGGGTCATGGCCCAATCTCCCTATTCCATCCCTATGGAAGGCCTGTGCCCCAGCAGTGGGGACATTATTAGGCTGATGATGATGAAGGTAAGCGATATGAAAAACTGTTTCAAATACAATGCGTACTTGGTGAGTTGCGCCACCGCACTCTTCCTCATGAACACAGCGTTGATGATGTTGATAGCGTTCTGTGCCTGCTTCCCTGTCGGCGCGCGAGCTATCGGCTGCCCTCCCCACTCATAGCCGTTCTCTGGCGACACTAGCAAGTCACCTGTGTCTGGGCGAAAAACAAATATCCTTTAATGGAGTTTGCTTGCGTAAGTAAAAGGTGATTTGTTAAATGGAAAACGTTTGTAGAACAACTGGTGATAACATTATTGATGAAAAGCGAAGCGACAATATTGCTGCTTACTTTGCTATGATCACTATGCCACACGCTGTTACCAGAAAGATGTTTTTTCAATGTCCAATCAACAACATTTGTACACAAAAATTTGCATGCATACGGGATTCTAGCTGCTGGCGCTATTGACTGTCTTTCTGGTAAATGATAAATATTTGTACAAGAACATTGTTATAGAACAGCGCTCTAATGGTACTCGTATTGGATGTTTAATCAAAATATAAGTAACCGTTGCAAAACAATGTATAATAGAATCCACATAGAATATTTTTATTTTGGTTATATTTAAATATTCTTTAGGTTTAAAGATATAGCAGTTACATGCATAAAAATAAATAATATAACTATAATTGTCATTTCTTCTTTCAAATGTTTAATTCTTGTAAAGGTATTCATTTCACATTTAACAGCCCTTGCTGAGTTTCCTGCCGGTTCTTCTCAGTACAAGGTCTCCCGCCGTAGATTTACGAACCGATGGCGTAGCTTCTAGACGCCTAGCTTGTAACAGCCTAAACTGAATAAATGATTTTGATTGATTGATTGTGGGTTACCTACAATGCGAAGAGATCGCGCTGCCTTGTAGCTTAAGAAAGGCTAAACAAAATTCGACACGGACACCAGATCCGCGGCAGCATAAAGTCAGTGATAAAATCACCCTTATTACATTCATTACGCTGATTTTATCGCTAATTTTTATAATTAAGATAATAATACAACACTGAAATAAGAAATATATATATATATCCAATAAATACGTATCCATAAAACTAAAATACACTGTATTTTAATTTCAAATAGTGCTTTTAAAGCATCTCTAACAAAATACAACATTAAACTTTAAAAGCAGCTAAACAATCATTTCCACATAAACCAGACAAACGCACAAAAGGTGAATATCAAAAATTCATATAATGGAACACAACGAGTTAAGTTGCTCTTCCAACGAAATTACGCCGCGGGAAAGCATTTGAACTCGCGTAATTCACTATTTCAGAGTAAAAAGCTTCCTTTAAACACATTCTGAGTGGACTATAATGGCGTGTTTAACTTCCGAAAATAGAGACCGCGCAAAAAATGCTTCACAAAGTGTACCGTTGGCGAGATGAGAAAACTTTGCTGAGACAATTTAATAACGAGTGGACGACAACCGGAAAGAATGCTGCTCAAGCAAAAACAGTAGAATCGCTTAAAGCAATAAACGGCACAACTGCTTTGAAATGAAAGTACCCTATATTGGTAATTGTATATATCATAATATAGTTTATAGATGCCAATAAAAGATTGAAAATGAGAAAAAGACATTATTCCTACTCGTGATTGTTTCAATGTTTTGTGGATTAAGCGACTTCTCATCTGTTAAAATATGGCATTTGTCGCTTCTTTTTTTTCGTTAAGGAAAGAACGCATATTATAAGTCATTCATTTCACATTCTTACGTACAAACGCAACATACAATTCATAAACTGATTACCGTTCAAGAGTAATACTCAATAGCATTTGTAATACGACCATGACGAAACACTCTCATTTTAGCAGGGGCAATTTTAAAAATTTCAACAGTCTGAAAAAATTATAAAACTTTATTTTATCTAAAGAAAATATAACTATAAAAAAATCCACGCGGACCAGGCAGCAGACAGGACTCGAACCCGCACCCTTCGCAATCCGGGCGAATGCACTGATCAATTATGCTACCGCGGCCGTGTTCGATGGTCAGTGCATTCGCCCGGATTGCGAAGGGTGCGGGTTCGAGTCCTGTCTGTTGCCTGGTCCGCGTGGATTTTTTTCTAGTTATATTTTCTTTAGATTTAAACATCAAGCAGTTACATGCTTTAAAAAACATAAAAATTGTAAGTTTATTTTATACTCAGTATTGCTTCAAGTTTATAAAATTTCCATTCGTTACGCAAATTTAATTTGCCATCTAATATTCTCAATTTAGATTTCAAATTTGTAGCTCTTCTTTCTATTGTTAATTTACTCTCATTAATTTGGAATATTGGGACCATTTTATTTTTATCAGTTAAGGCAACTTCATTTATTTCATTTTCCTTATTAAAGGTGCGCTAGGGGCAGGCTAGCTCAATAATTGAAATTCCGATTCCCTTGCGCTCCTTGGACTTAAAGGACTATGAGCTTAGAATTCTAATAATTCTAAAATGGCAAAACTGTCAGATGTCTTGAGATTGATACGTTCACTTTATTTATATTTCAGTTAATATCTATCCCAAACACAAAATATAATCTTTTGTATTATGATAATTGATGGTTTTCATTCATATTATTTTAAAAAGGGAAATATATTTGTTTCTTAGGTTTTCACGCACATCACTAGTTTTTAACGGGTTAATGCACGAAACTTTATTTATTTATTGACGTTTCGCAGCCTTTTCAGGTCAGCTTCGTTAGAATACTGATTTTTTATTTAATTTTGTCGAGCTACCTTCGAAAGACTTTTATTGAGCGTTCGGTTATTTCATTGGAAGATTTTTAAAATTTTCTTGTCTATGTAGTTTATTAGTTAATAAAGTACTTTATTTGAAATTCTTCTTTGTAATTTTGAGTTTATTTATTTGACCCTAACTACCGTAATTACCGACCTTTCTGAGAAGAACCGGCGAAACAAAGTCAGAGAGGCTTTCTATCTCCTTCTTATGTTTTAACATGCAAACAAAAATAACTAATAGTATCTGTTGGTCTTGCAGTGTGTGCTCGGTGTTGGGATTTTATCTCTTGGATAATGGGTTCCCAAGTTTATTTATTTATTTTATTTTTTTATTATGAGAACCTAATATCATTATTTTCATTTCTTCTTATTACAGAACAAAATTGTGATGGCGTTATCTAATTATTTAATAACGAGGGGGCATTGTTTATTCGCTATATTTTTTAAAGAACCACTAAGCTATCTTGTACACACAGGACCTGAAAATCACAATATAGGACTTTAATCAAGGTATGTTGTACAGCAACTGTAGGTACAATGGTAAATTAGCCTTTCTAGGGTAAGGTTTTTAGGTAAAAGCGATATACAAAATGTTTAAGACCCCGTGCGCATGGCACACGAACGTGTAATTTTAAACACAGCATCTGAGGCCAAAAATAATAGAGGCTTCCTTTACTTGAAATCACAACAAACCCTTATTTTACCCGCTGAACCTTAATTTAAACGGCCGTATGATTTAGATTAATCTTATGACGAAGATCTGAAAAAGATTGCATAACGGCTTGAACAAATAAAACTATACAAAGCAATATATACTCAGATTTTAAAATTTTACTCGAGACTAATGTAATTATTACTCTTAGTAATCCATCAAAGTTCGCAAAGCAATAGAAATAATAACTGTATTTCATTTCTGTGGAAAGGTTAATAAAAATGATTGATCACTCAGTACCTACTAATAAAACAATTTCAGTTATAAACAACTCTTCGCCGATCAAATAAGTTACAACCATTCTCGCACAGGTCTCGGTCAGCGATAAAACCAAGTTAGGCACTTGCCGACTAGATGAGTGCTCTATCGCTGACAATAGATGAGTTCGATTATTTCAGTTGTTCGCCAAAGTTTGTGCTTATCTAGAAGGACAAAACTAGAAACACATTTGGAGACAGAAACTTACGGACAACAATGGAAGATGGCTATTGTGGCCGCTAGAAAACATCTTGCATATTTTCGGGTCATTCCTTTATAAATAAGATGATATAAAGTACACGGATATAAACGTAATAAATTTTAATAACAGCATTAAAATATTTGAAGATGTTTGGAATAGTAAGGGAAAACTTGATAAGTTAGTACTGTGTGATGTAAGCACTTGCAAGAAGAAATTTGAAAGAAGAGACTTGTAAGAATTAACGAACAAAAATAGAAGACGATCATTGAATATATATAGCAAACTTTTGCGCCAATCTTTTGATTAAATGAAAGCCAAAGAGTGATAAATAGTAACTACTAATATGTATATTAAAATGGAATTAATTTGCAACGATACAAGAATAGGGTTTAGATTGACTTGATCAATTTTTGAAATATAATTCCCTAGATATTCTGGTACTTTTACTGTCATAATACTTAGCATGTCTAAAATATCACCAAAGAAATCAACACCAACAAACGGCAGGAAATATTTCGTATAAACAAACCCCAATCAGAATACGAAAAAAGTCTAAAGTGTTTCTCCGTTTAATTAGCCTGTTTGTTATCCGGCGACATTGTCCAAATATTTTTCGTCCTCATTCCGCTAACAGGAAAACTGGTAATTCGTACGGATAGCCGTGGGTTTAAACGATTGTATTTTATAAAGTTTATTAATAACAAATGTGATTTTTAATAATACGCACTTTTGAATGTGACTCGCCATAAAAAGTAATTAATGTAAAGAATTTCGAGGAACAAGTCAAACAGGATCTAGTACAATCAATATAGCACATTAGTTTACAACAAATTTCTCATTTAATTTTAATTTATCTTAAGAGGAGAATATCTGGCAGTATTATAGCTATTAACGGGATTTTTACCTTGAACCTTGTTTTATTTAGTATTGTGTGTCGGGAACAAGTGCGAGTGAATAGTGAGAATGTGACCAGTGGTACGGGTATCAAGCGCAGTAAAAGACGACGTCAGAGGGTAGACCGATATGTCTGCCAATAATATCTACCCGCAATTACTTCAGTTACTCCGTGATCATGGCGCTTGCAACAGTGCCGAAATATCGAAGATTCATAAAAAAACAAGGTACATGGTAACAATCCCGTTAATAGCTATAATGTTAGTGACCATGAAAGTTTAAAACAATATATCTGGCAGTATGTCTGGGCCAGGATCAAACCGATTTTAAAATTCCCGTGCATTATGCATAGATTGATCTATAAATAAAATGATTAGTAGCGACGAACTTACCTATAACAACGCCATCGACGCTTGGCCCGAATGCATAAGCGAAGTCAGGGGCTTGCACTGGTGCAGACAGTAGCGCCTCTAGCGGCCGTTCGCGTAAACACCGCAGTAACGCAGGTGGTGTCAGCTCTAAAGAAAACTCAACAATTACAATAAAGACTGATTATGAGAAAAGAGCTCGACAGCGCAAATGGTTAACGCGTTCAGCTCTTTAAATGATTTCGCAGTGGTCGGTTATTGGATGGGTGACCAGAAATTTACTATCACGAGCTCCTCCGTGCTTCAGAAGGCACGTCAGGCTGTTGGTCCCGACTGCATCGGCATCCACCAATACGCACTAGACCCGCGTAGTAGGTCATGGCCCAATCTCCTTATTCCATCCATAGGGATGAAATGGCATGAAGCCCAGGCAATACTGAGAATCCTTCTACTGCGCCTTTTCATTTAATACTTGGGTTCACACTGGGAGCTCAGTAGACCTGACAAACTCAGCAAATCCAAGCTCCTCTCTCGCGTGGAGAGCGCAGTTTTTTTAAGGCTCTTTAAAGGCTAAATCTTCCGAAACACCACATGTCCAAAAAGTTGTGTTAATTTACTGTGGCCATCTGTAAGATGAAGGCTACTTCCTCAAACGTGCGCTTCAATTTAATTGGAAAATCCGAGTCCGCTTTATCCTAACTGTCCTTAACACGAATAGCTATTAAGTACACGTTTTCTTGTTACATTATTTGCTTGTTACATTCATAAGCTTCACACTTTCATCCGTTCTCGATGTGTTTTGCACTAAAAACAGGTTTATTTTCATTTTTGGAGATAGATTTAGAGATCGACGTTGAAGGGCTCAATCGTTTTCTAGGCCTCCATGCCTTAGAAATATAGCTTCTAAGCATAGCGCAACAATGCCGAATATTGTCTCCATGACAACATCTGAGATGTTAGACAATAATAATGTTCCGATGTTTGATTTATCGATTTATCATTATGGTACGTCACACGAAAATGAGCCTCGATTGTTCTTAAGAGCTACCACTCGCTTAGCTACTAATCATAGTAAAAAAACACATTGCATAGGTTCATTTAAAGTTGGCGATATTGCAAGAGATATCGGCCGTCCCTTGCATAGATCATAATATCTTAACTTTGTCTATAGAGAAGTAGGCTATAAATTTTAAGTTAAAGTGGTTACCTGGAGAGCAGTTTGCATGTGTCGCCACTATGGCTGCGTATTTGTTTGGATCGGCTACCAGTGACCAGGGGCTTAGACCTGATCCTGACATCAGCACTGCTCTATGGAAAAGGAGGCCTGCAACAAAGGAGTCTCTTATAGTGGTAATATAACAAAAATGAAATGAAAAATAAATTACGGGCGAAAATTTATGATTACGACGCGGCTAATAGGGCCGTGGTAGCATAATGGTCAGTGCATTCGCCCGGATAGCGAAGGATGCGGGTTCGAGTCCCGTCCGCTGCCTGGTCCGCGTGGATTTTTTTCTAGTAATGAGATGTTGTGAGGGCTTGTGGTGAATAACACAACAACGTTGGGTGTACTGCATGTAATTCCATAGAAGATGTTATCTTATATACTAAATCAATACACGAACATACGTGCTAGGCGAGGAGACTTCTAATCGCTTTCGGGGGATGATTATCATCACGTATAAAGTATACGTGTTTTAACTTCACCACACCTCCCCTGAAAACGTTAGGCGTCCCTCCCCTGAAAAGGAATGGCTCTTAATCTATACATTTCTTAATCCTATTCTTATGTACAGTATATTCTTTATCATTTCTTAATATTTTAACATTTGGACCTATTTCCTCTATGACAAGATACGGTCCTAAATACAGATCATTCAATTTATTATAGTTTTCATTTTTAAGCCATACTAAATCACCTTTTACATAATTATTACTACTACAAGTTAAATCATATTTTAATTTTCTACTTATTTTCGTATTTAACAAATTATTTCTAGCATCAGAATGTGCTTTTTGTAATCTAAATTTTAACTCTAAAGGATAGTCGTCATATACATACAATGGTTCAACCTTATCTACTAAGTTGCTGGGTACATTACACATTTTCCCAAAAACTAGTTCATAGGGGGAATATTTTGTACTTGTATGAACAGAAGTATTATATGCAAAACACCAATAGGGTAACCATGTACTCCAATTAGATAATTGATTTTTAGTTTGTATCCTTAAATAACAACCTAGATGTTTATGCCAATTTTCTAAAGATCCTATACTCTCATGATGATATGGTGTTGAATTTAATTTCTGGATTTTTAACAATTCACATACATTCTTCAAGGTGGAATTAATAAATTCCGTTCCACAATCTGTTGCGATAACTTTAGGAATACCATATCTTAATATAAAATTTTCAACAAAAACTCGAGCCACCGTATTTGCTGATTTATCACTAATTGGGTAGGCTTCTACAAATTTTGTTAACTCACATTGCAAAGTCAATATGTATTTATATCCCATGGTATCTATATCGAGAGGTCCTACAATATCTAAATATACCTTTTCGAAAGAAGTAGATGCTGTGGACGTTATAGTCATTTTTTCTTTACTATTCTTGTTACAGAATTTTTGCCTTTGGCACTCTTTACAGCGAGCTACAAATTCACTTATATCTTTATACATATTATGCCAAAAATATTTTTTCTTAATATTTTTTGTCATTTTGGCTATACCAGCATGGCCACTTGTCGGTAACAAATGATAGTCATTTAAAATTACACGTACTAAGTTATTATCTGTAATTCTTTCTGCGCCATTAATTATACACAACCGCGGTAAGTATTTATTATTCGCGAACTCTTGCGCTAAAATTTTAATATATTTATTATGACCTCCATTTCTAATTAATACGAATTCTACAATTTTATACATTTTACTCATTTTAACCAGGTCTCCTATCGTTGCGTCTCGGCGCGCCTCCGTTAGTAAAGAATCCTGATTTATGTAAATTATAGTCACAAAATAAAATATTGGAGGTTTGAAAGCTTACTTTCCTCTTTTCTTTTATATTTATAAAGTTTTTACGTGTACAGATGTCTAAACTTACATCAATATTTGACTTCTGAATAATGTCTACTACTTTAGGTGTTCTACCTTCAAGTGTTAATTTATTTTCCCCACACGCAGTCTCCTTTTTGTCCAGAGACCGTTTCATTGAACGCGTTACTACTCCTAGAAAATTTGAATTTAGGGATTTTAGTTCATTTGAAGTTATACTAATTCTCGACAAAGCATCTGCTGTTACATTTTCGGATCCTTTTATGTAGTCGATTTCAAAATCATATTCCTCTAGACATAATCTAAACTTAGTCAATCTGTTACTAGGATCTGTCATACTAAATAAATGTACTAACGGTCTATGATCCGTAAGAATTTTAAACTTCCTGCCGTACAAATACGGTCTAAAATGCTTTATAGCCCATACAACTGCTAACAACTCTTTATGAATAGTTGGGTAGTTTTTTTCGGAAGAATTCAATTGTCTACTTGCGTAAGCTACGGGCTTGTTATTACTATTTGACAACACAGCGCCTAGTGCTAACCCAGAAGCATCAGTCTGTAGTAAAAAAACATTGCCTTCTGAAAAATCAGGGTATTCCAGCACAGGCGATGAAGTAAGTGCCATTTTCAAAGTTTCGAAGGACTTTGCACATTCATTTGTCCATTCAAACTCGACATTCTTTTTACATAATCTATTTAATGGAACTGCTATCATAGCGAAATTTTTGATAAACTTTCTATAAAAATTTGCAAACGCCACAAATCGACGCACTTCGTCGACATTTCTAGGTACTGGGAAATTCTTTAAAACATTAATCTTACTACTATCTGGCATAACACCTCCCGGTGTGATTACATGGCCAAGGTAATTAATTTCTTGTTTCAAAAACTCGCACTTACATGGGTTCAGTTTTAAATTTACTGACCGCAACCTTTCAAATACTCTCATTAAATTAGTATTGTGCTGAGTCAGACTTTTCCCTATAACTATGACGTCATCAAGGTATAAAAAACAAGTCTCATAATTAAGACCAGACAGAGCCATAGACATCAGCTTAGAAAATGCACTTGGACTCGTCTTGAGCCCCATAGGTAATCTTTTTAATTGATATTGTTTATCAGCCGTAAAAGCTGTTAATTTCCTGCACTCTGGAGATAAACTTAATTGATAGTAGCCTGAATTAAGGTCTAGATGTGAGTAATACAGACACCCAGATAAAGAGTCAATAATCTCTTGAATATTTGGTAAAGGAAACTTTTCATCAATAATTTTTTTATTCAGTAGCCTGTAATCTACTACAATTCTCCATTTTCTCTCGCCGCTGCTATCCGCTTTTTTAGGGAGTAGCAACAAGGGAGATGACCATTCACTAGTGCATTCCTCAATTATATCTTCATTCAATAATTTATTAACCTGTTTTGCCAACTCTGCTTTTTGGGAGTGCGGTATCCTATACGGTTTAACGTAAACTGGAGTGGCATCATTTTGTAATTTTATCTGGTACTCAAATAAATTTGTAACAGATAGTTTATCACCTGGCATATGAAAAATATCTGCATATTTTGCACAAATCTTTTCAATGGATCGTCTTTCTTCATCCTTTAAATACGATTTCAGATTTAAGTATTCGAATAACTGTTTAACTCTTTCGACCGACTTCTCGTCTATTTTATCAAAAGAAAACACAGAATAATCAGAAAAAGACAACCCTAGGGCTGTAATTTGACAACTCCACCTCCGTTTCACGCGTATTTAGAAAACGGATAGGAATTTTTTCCCCGTCACTTACTACTGCAGCGCCTGCCACGAAAACACCGGCAGAAACTTCGTCTGGTAAAATAATATATTCACCTCTTAAGTCTGTGGACACATATTTCACAACTTCGCATCTTCTAGGAATAGTCATTGACTGATTTTTCCCCAACTCTATCTGCAATTTAACGTTGCTACCCGATTGACACTGCAAGGACATGCAGTTGTTTTCATAATCAATATTACATTTATATTTTACTAAAAAATCTTCACCTAAAATACCTTCATTTCTACAGTGTAAATTCTCAAAAACATAAAATTTATGTCTAAAATTACTACCTTTAACAAAAAGATTTAAATAAACGTAACCTAGCGATACTAAATTGCCACATACACCCTTAATTTTAATTTGTTCCTTTATTAATTCTACGTTTCTTAATTTATTTAAGCATTCTAACTTTAAAATTGAGATACTCGCACCCGTATCTAATAACAAAGAAAGAGGCATACATTGACACTCGAAGTTAACACAATTTCCTTTTCCATAACTAAATATTTCTATATCACTACTCTTAGTCACGAAAAAATTCGTTATCGCAATCGTTATCTTTTTCTATCGGCTGCTCTGACTCTACGAAATGCACAGCGCGGTCACGATTCCTACGTGCCGATGTACCGCGATTTTGCTGACTCCGTGAATTATTTTCATTGCTACGGCCGCGGCATTGCTGACGCGTGTTGTTATTATAATATCGCTTAGCACGATCATTACCGTAATAGTTAGTTCCTATTCTGTTTGTACTCCTAACATAGTTCACATATTTGTTATTTAATGACTCCGAAACAGAGTTTTCTTCCTCTAGGGCTATCATAATAGCTTGCCTTAGAGTACTCATAGCTCTAGATGCTATAATCGTACTTATACGCGAATTATTTAGTCCCTCTGCAAATCGTTTAATTCCTGTTTTTTCGTTACTTGGTTTTAAAATTTTGTACATATTTTCATCGCCGTCCGCTTGGGCTAACGTTAATTCAGTACATAATTTTTCGAGTTCGCTACCGAAACTCTCTATACTCCTAGTTCCCTGCCTACATTTCATTAGTTGCCACAATATAGCAGTATACGGTTTTACTGGCTTTAGATATTTTTTTACATCCTGTACTAACTCTCCGACTGTTGCGTATGATTGATTTAATCGTAGTTTAGCCGCGCTAGAAAGACGAGTTTTTAAGACAAAATTTATAAGTATTTTATGATCTTCTGACTTTAGAGTGCTACTATAGAATTCTAACCCGTCTATCAGTTGGTTAATTTGCGCAACCTCAGAGTCTACTACGGGCAATAGCGTCAATGCAGTTTTTAAATCAAAATCGGCCATTTTGCTACCTAATGTTGGCTGTACGAGTGCCTCTATTTCTTTTAATAAGTTATTAAATTGCACTTGAATAGATTTTGTGGCCTGTAGTTCCACAGCCTCGACTTCTTTCGCTAATATTAACGTTAGTATAACATCAAATTTAGTTTTAATTTCTCGAGCCTTATTTAATTTTAATTGCCCCTGGGAAGACTGTCTTTTGTCTTTACTTAATTTAACTATACTGTCTCTAACAATTTTTAAATCACTCAATAAATCCGTAAGACTTGCCATTAATTTTTCACACAACACACTCACTATACATTTGAGGCGCCTATGGCACGACGCGTAACTCGTCGATCCAGCTCGTTCAGGAGATATTCGTTAAGGTAACGGACTGCTCTCAAGATTATGTATAGTGCCATCACCACCACAATAATCAGCAAGAAAATCTCCGTTAACTCTAAACCAAATGTTTCGGCTTTAGTCGTGGTCACAGTTGGTGTTTGACTACCAATAACGTTGTCTTTAGACTGTTGTGTGCCCATTATCTTGAATCTTGAACCCGTTTCTCGAAAAAATATCAGCAGAAAACTTACAGGCTGGTCTTCGTGTTGTTCCTTTCAGCACCAGGGTGGTCTTCGCTGAAACCGAGGTCTCGACCCAACTCAACGTCTTCTTCCGAAGCAGCACGAACCTTTTATGTCACGGTCGCCATGAGATGTTGTGAGGGCTTGTGGTGAATAACACAACAACGTTGGGTGTACTGCATGTAATTCCATAGAAGATGTTATCTTATATACTAAATCAATACACGAACATACGTGCTAGGCGAGGAGACTTCTAATCGCTTTCGGGGGATGATTATCATCACGTATAAAGTATACGTGTTTTAACTTCACCACAGTAAACTTTTCTTTAGATTTAAACATCAAGCTGTTACATGCTTTAAAAATTATAAGATTGTTATTATTTTAAAGTTACCTAATAGAGAAGGTTCACTGAAAAATTATGGTTATGTCTGCAGATAAAGTAATATTTTGGTAAGTTATCGAGAATAAGGAGCATGTCAATATGAGGCAGACGATGACCTCCATGATTGAATGTTATACACAATGGGTTGGTAAATGTTGCTAAACCTCAATTTTCCGGGATTCGATCAGGCTTTCGTCCGGCTTGATGTGGACACAGAGGTTCTGTAGCATAAAAAATTAATCCATTTCATTTAAAGACTAATTGAAACAGTCATTAAAATATAGAGGTAATCATACTTACTAATATTATAAAGAGGAAAGGATTGTATTTAAGTATGTTTGTAACGTTAAAATGTTGTTTTTAAATAATATTTTATGTGACAATGATGAATTATGATGTGCGGCGAACTGTGACGCATCATTCAAACTTTAGAGGTTTTTCGATGTGTTGTTCATGTAAAAATATATTGAGTATGTATATTTAGAAATAAATAAAAAAAAACGAAATGGCTCAAAAAGTACTGGACCCATTTTAAAAATTCTTTTACCATTTGAATGCTACATTATCGCATTAATATAGGCTATAGCATATTTTTAAAAAAGTTAGAGTTCCGTATGAAAACTTTGATAATGTAACCCAACGTGTGTAAAAAATACCTAAAAATGTATGTACGCTGCGGAAGTCATTGACAATAGAGCAAAGTGATATACTAAAGATTTATAGAGGATACCAATATCTACAAAAAAGTCCGTGATACCATATGTCTAACTATTAGAGTTATGATTTTATTTATTTTTTTAAGCATTTAACTGCTAGATGTCCAAATCCAAAGAAAAGTTTACTAGAAAAAATCCACGCGGACCAGGCAGCGGACGGGACTCGAACCCGCATCCTTCGCTATCCGGGCGAATGCACTGACCATTATGCTACCACGCGTCGCCATTATCAGCCGCGTCGAAATTTTCCTAGCCTTAAGCTGCAAGGCAGCGCCATCTCTTCGCATTGTAGGTAACCCACAATGTCAAATGAATACTTTTTCAAGTATTAAGCTGCCTTGCAGCTTAAGGCTAGGAAAATTTCGACGCGGCTGATAGGGCCGTGGTAGCATGATGGTCAGTGCATTCGCCCGGATAGCGAAGGATGCGGGTTCGAGTCCCGTCCGCTGCCTGGTCCGCGTGGATTTTTTCTAGTAAACTTTTCTTTGGATATT
This sequence comes from Chilo suppressalis, assembly GCA_902850365.2. Taxonomy (NCBI): domain Eukaryota; kingdom Metazoa; phylum Arthropoda; class Insecta; order Lepidoptera; family Crambidae; genus Chilo; species Chilo suppressalis. Next base: position 30,592,760 of record OU963898.1, on the reverse strand, counting down.
AGAGTTATGTCACAACTAGAGGTCCCCTGCGAATTCATCCGCGTTTATTTGAATAAAAAGGTTTATAGTGAGTTCTAACTTAAAATATAGACAAAGACTATGGTGAGCTTTTTTACAGAACTTTTAAAACGAAAGAATTCCGTCATACATGATTTTTGTGTAACTTTAACCGTTTACCCAGCGCACGCAACGGAATCCCGCAAATGGAATATTCTTACCCTTTTTTTGCAACATTTTTCATCGGTGCTCCGCTGCTACTGGTCGTAGCCGGGTAATATATAGTCTATAGCCTTCCTCGATATATGCACTGTCCAAAACAAAAATATTTTTTCAAATCGGAACAGCAGAGCAATGTTGCATTCGGTACAACGGGTCCTAAACTACGCAACATTTTTTTTACTTGGAATGGAAGGTTTATGATTATAGATATTAACGGGATTGTTACCATGTACCTTGTTTTTTATGAGTCTCCGATATTTCGGCACTATTGCAAGCGCCATGATCACGGAGTAACTGAAGTAGACGACGTCAGAGGGTAGACCGATATGTCTGCCAATAACATCTACCCGCAATTACTTCAGTTACTCCGTGATCATGGCGCTTGCAGTGCCGAAATATCGGAGACTCATAAAAAACAAGGTACATGGTAACAATCCCGTTAATATCTATAATGTTAGTGACCATGAAAGTTTAAAACAATATATAGGTTTATGATTATTATGAAGGAGGTTATTGAGTATAATACAAGCCTTTGAATAAAAACTATAGCCTACACTACAGCTCTACACCGAAGCAAAGCGAGGGCGGGCCTCTAGTTGTGTATAAAATTTGAAAAAAAAAAACAATCCAAATCTCGTCCAACTAGGCTCTTTTAAAATAAGATTAAAATATCTTATAGTGTCCATTAGAAACTAGTCCAAGTATATAAACGACGTAAATAAACGCTAGTAGATCTTGAATTCTTATAATCTACTAAGCTCCCATTTCAAAGTTTCATGTTTTGGAATATCTCTTAGCAAGATAGATGAGTAGGCTTTAATTTGATAAAGCCTCTCTGAGACAGGTCTGCAATTACAATTTTAAGTCAGGAACATTCGAAGCAATTTTAAATTCTATTTATTTAACAAATTGATTCAGTTACCGTTCAAAAGAATGTAATAAATAAGGTAAAATTGGGTCTTAAACAAGATACAAATTCACCCTAATACAAAATTACATTTGAATCGTTTCATGGTTGAAATAAGATGTTTTTTTTCTTCATTGCAGGAATAGGGATGATGACAAATTTTTTTGGAGTTTACTCCTTAAGAATCGATTTGCTTATATAAGGGGCCCGGTATGAGAAAAATGTGAGGAGTAAAATCTATCGATGAATGACATTAATGACCTCGTTACGTTTTTGTGCGCAACCTCAAATACGCACCTTTCACTTTTAGCCATGGCAACGGATAAAAAACATCAAGTTGTCACAAATGTCAATAAAATAAATAAACTAAAAATAGATAAAATCGGAGCAAAATTAATGAAAACAAATAAATAACAGAATATAGAGAAATGCCGGTAAGTGTCCAGCACTCTGGAATAGTGATTTTCAGTACAGACGGAATTATAATACATATTTACAAAATGATGACTAGTGTGTGATATTTTTGAAATTGTGTGTTTCCAGAAATCCATAATAAAATATATGATGAATATCGCTGATGTTAGATGATACAATGTGTGACATGGAACCTATGATAGTCGAAACCATGGGACGATTCCTGAGGTATCTCTACTTGTAACCGACTTCTTCGGACTTGATTTTGTTTTGTGTCTGTTCAAAGACAATCGTTTTTAGAGTGTAAACTCCGGTCGTGCGTCGGAGCTGACACACACAATTTTTTTTCTTCGTTTATCAGGTAGATTATCAAAAAGTATTGGACACGTATTTTTTCTTTTTTCACATAATATAAACATTGCAGAGATATATTGATTTGATAAGTCGCATGACGTCATGTTTGAGTACTCACGTATAAGTGAAAATTCACTTAAAAGTGACGTCACGAGCCCCTACTCCCAAACTTTGACGCGCTATAACTTTGTCAGTTTTTGGTTGATTGTCCAAAGAAAAAATACGTGCTCATTATTTTTTGATCATCTAACTGACGGACTAAATAGAATTTCGTTTACTGTACCCCGTCATAATTCCTAACTATATTCGATAATAACGCAGAGTCTTGACAATACACAAAGTTACCAAAAATATTAAAATTCCGTTCGTCGATGACTCATCATTTATTATCTTAAATTAAGCATTTGCAAAGTTCTCCAAGTTTCGTCACAAAGTTTTTAGCCAAACAGCAATTTTCGTTGAGTTCTGTTGACTGTAGTGTACACATAATTAAAACAAAACAAATTTAATTGGCACATGTTGAAACATAACATTGTAAATATTTTGTTTGCGTAGGTACGGTAAGTGAAAACCGACCAGAAAATGAAAAATAAACTTTTTGACGACCCAGCTTTATAACATTTTGCCAAATGTATTGCGAATTAGCTTTTCCCTCCTCTCAAAGTAAAAAAACACAACGATACCCTTGGGCGCTTCCCCGCATGAAAATTAAAAACAAATTACTTTTTCGGAATTCTGTGATAAATAACATCCCATATCGTAATTCGCTAGAAATGTATCTGTGATATGATGTGAAAGATGAAATATCATTTTTTAAACTTGTTTTAGGCGATTATAGAATCTTGGGAAACGTCTTTTTGAGAATAAAAGTATAGCAATTAACATTACGGATAAACCGTAACTTTTGGGTTTAGTTTTTTTTTTGTTTAATGATGCAAAGTATAGTCCATCCGTCCATCTGTTAAGACCGTTTTTCTCAGGAACGCGTGAAGGAGGTATCAAACTAAAATTCATATTTACTTATTGACAATTCGCAGCCTTTTCTGGCTGCGAAACGTCAATAAATAAATAAAGTTCGTGCATTAACCCGTTAAAAACTGAGTGATGTGCGTGAAAACCTAAGATACAAATATAAAATTCATATCCTATACTCAGGTCTACTGTCCCTTGGAGCTGCGAAACTTCTAAATCAAACTTCTAAGCCAAAGCAATCAAAAGATTCGAAACTCAAATGGGAAACGAATCTTGAAATTTGGTACAGTAATGACTTATAGTATAGATAGAGGAAAATTTGCGAAAACCGTAAATTTTTGGTTACATCATAATAATAAATATTATTGAAAATTCAAGTTTGTACGGAACTCGATGCGCGAGTCCGATTCGCACTTGGCCGGTATTTTTTATCATCTTTTATGAAACATACAAATATATCTGTACACCATATTTCTTGCGGGGTTGAATGGACATCACTAATGCATTCAGCTTAAGGGTAGAAACATCCCTCTATTAATATAAGTTCTTTGCTATTTAATGGTTGATAATAAGCTTTTATAATCTGCATTGAGGAGCTCGATGGCGCAAGTGGTTAGCGCGTTCGGCTGCGATCGTTGAACTTAAGCAACTTTCGCAGTGGTCGGTCATTGGATGGGTGACTAAAAAAATTACTATCTCGAGCTCCTCCGTGCTTCGGAAGGCACGTTAAGCAGTTGGTCCCGGCTGCATATGCAGTCGTTAGCACCCACCGCTCCGCACTGGGCCCGCGTGGTGGGTCATGGCCCAATCTCGCCATTCCATCCATAGGGAAGGCCTGTGCCCCAACAGTGGGGACATTAATAGGCTGATGATGATAATCTGCATTGAAAATTAAGAATTGCTGTTTTCTGAGGTGTACTGCCACTCCCAGAACAACATGTATAAACGAATATAAAAATACTTTTCACTTAACGCTGTAGATAGTTACGAAATTGAGAACTCAGGATTTATGACGGAAATCAATCTAACTTCATTGAGATAGCGTCGCATGAAGAAAAGTCCACTTCTATTCATCAAATGAAAAATTGAGTTGCTCTCGCTCCATGCAGCTATTTTTAGAATTTTATCTCCAGTCAAAACGGCTGCTTCAAGCCAGAGTATATTATAAACAAAAATAAGATCTAAAGAAAACATTGCATTGGACCAGGTAGCAGACGGGGCTCGAACCCGCACCCTTCGCTTTTCTTTTGTAATATTTTCATTATTTCTTTTGATTTAAACATCGAGCAGTTACATGCTTAAAAATCTGAATCTGATTTTGATTCATTCAAATTATAACAAAAATAAGTTTTTTAATCTTCCGTCGTACTCAAAATCATTTCGTATACTTCTTGGTTCTTATTTTACATCGACAATACACAAAGCTTCATTGATATAAAATAATCGATATTATTTTATGGTTAGATAAAAGTTTAATTATATATGTAAAGAAAATCAATAACATTTAACAATAAAAATAAGTTGAATGGCAAAGCTGATCCGTTGACCAAAATAGCTGCCAGCCTTTTGATCACCAGTAACTTCGGTGAGTCTCTTTCATATTTCCTTAAAAAAGGAACGAGCGCTTGGACCCCGTGGGCCCATGGTCTCTACACTAAACGGCACAAATATATAGTTCTCATTGAGAGCTGAATATTTGCGCCGTTTAGAGCATTCAGCAGAGGCCACCGCCGCACTCGCAGCAAGGGAGGTGTTCCCTGTATGGCACGGAGCAAGCGTATCCGCGCAAGTTGCATCCCACACAAGAGGGCGACCCTGCTTCCACGGAATGAGTGTCATTCCGTCAGGCCTCATGCCATCGTCACGAAAGATGCCGCTAGGCTCAAGGACCGCTGGCACGTTGACTGCGACAAGAGCTCTGCGGATGACCTCATTGATGACGTTCCTAAGGTAAACCTGCAGGTAACACGTAAGTTAATCAGACTACCTAGACAAGCCCTAAAACAAATCGTGGGTATACTCACAGGTCACGGCTACTTCAACAAACACCTTTGTAATATAGGTTTGGTTAGGCTAGTGGTGAAACTTGTTTGGCCAGTAAAACTAATATCGGTCGCAAATTATGTATATGTTACACTTATCTGTGATCCAGTAGGGAGGCGGCGAGAAATAAATCCAACACTCAATCACAGAATAACACAGTTTATTCCACAAGCACACACAAGGAAAGTACAGAAGGAGTAAGCACATATAGTCTCAAGCACAAAGAAGAAAGTTCGGAAGAGATAGAAAAAGCGTACACAAACAATAACAATAAATATAAGCTTAGCGAACTAGAAGCAAGGGAGCGCGGAGCAAAAATGAGCGTGCGTCTAGTGCCGATTAGTGTTGAGTAGGACTTACAAGAGGCGGTACATTTGTCCCGGACATGACGCCAAATTGTAAGAGCGGCTCAAAATTTTAAAATGTACTACTTCACATTAAATGTCGCGATAGTTGCGTCTCGTTACTAACTCACTCTTCGTAAGTCTGAGAGAGAAAGCGAGGCATGACATTTCATTTTAGTCCTCTACGCACTATCCATCTGTATCTCTATCTGTTTTTCCTGTCCTGCATGCTGGATCCAGCAATATTGATAGTGCGTAGAGGAGGTGCTACTCGTGCACACAAACGTAATGTCGAGCTTCTGTACGCCTCAATGTCATATTTGTACTCGTCACTTCAAATGTATTGCCGAGCTTCAGTACGCCTCGCCTCATTTGAAGTGGGACATTGTACTGGTTCAGTACAAAAAAGAGGCTACTCTTACAAACTCTTTTTCAAGTCGTGTCCTACCCAACACTAGTGCCGATATGAGATTCCGACTGGCGTACGTGACTTCGGTGCGCGCGCGCTGCACGCCGGCCGGGAGGCCCCGCCTACCAGTTTGAATGCAGACAATAGGGTGTGCATGTTTGTGGCAGGACTGACTACGTCGTCCGGCTGGTATACGCTATTGAACTAATAGAAATGTAAACATACTTAAATATTGAATTTATGTAAATATTATTATGGATATATTATTATAATTAAGTGTACTTGTAAATGTATATTATAATGTAAATATTGTTTAAGTATAGATATAAAATTATATAAATAAATATTAATGTAAAATATTATTAAATGAATATAAATAAAAGTAAAAGTAGGAAAGGCGCCTACATAGGTATTTCTGACAGCCCTCTGTGGAGAGCCTGCCTGGAGGCGGATGAGACGAGCGCCCATGTCCTACTAGAGTGCAGGGGCGTTGCAAGACAAAGGACTTCTCTAATGGGAAGCCCGAAGACAATGGTAGATGCGTGCAGCAACATTCGGGGACTGCTGATTTTTCTAGAGGAGCTGGGATGGCAGGACTGATGCCAATCCCCACGCCAAATAGGCACTGGGTGTCGAGTTGCGGAAACAGCCCGCCGTACTACTAAGACTAAGACCTCATTGATGTTTAGATTTATTTTGTATTTGTAATGTTGATATTATCTTAAAGGGCTGATTTCCAGCCTTCGACCGACCTTCAGCCACAGCAATGCGACATGAACCGCTTTGCTTGGATTTTGTGATGGCAATTTGAATTTCGTATCAATCAGTGTTCCAATATCAGCTTGTCACTTACATAAAGGGGAATATGATAGATACACAGTCAATATTTACGGTTCAGATGGAACGTATATATATACATATATATATCCGTATACGTATAGTATGATGAGTAGTTAACACGATTTCCTTTGTTCTCTTTTTAGAAAATAAACCTATTCAAAATCTTTGTTCTGTGTTTGTTCAATAACAATGAGTTTTTTTTAATATCTCTTAATATTGATTTATTTGACGTTCGTTATATAACCAGGTATTAATCATCCGACTGTGTGAACTTCTATACGGTCATTACTTGTTTTATGTACAAGAAGATTTTTTTGGAGGAATACATTTTAAATAACTTTTATTAAAGACAGTTATTTGAAATAAAAAATATTTATTACATGTAACTCTAGACAATATGTGCCGTGCTTCGGAAGGCACGTTAAGCCGTTGGTCCCGGCTGTATCTGCAGTCGATAGCACCCGCCAATCCACAATGGGCCCGCGTGGTGGGTCATGGCTTAGTCTCCCTATTCCATCCATAGGAAAGGCCTGTGAACAGCAGTGGGGACATTAATAGGCCGATGTCTAGACAATACGGATTTTTTTCGTTTTAGATTAGACTTGCATATATTTCATCGCTTTCAATAGGTTCAATTCCTAATTACAACAGTCAGAAATAACAGGAACCCACATTAACTAACAACTCTATTTATAACACTAGGATTATATAAATCAGGGCCAAATTTAATGGCAACTAAAATATTATATAATGGCATATATATCTGTCTTTATTAAGTCTCGAAAATTTTACTGCTTTTGAGCGTGAGCTCTAAAAGCTTGGCAGAGTTAAATGATGACAGTCTATAAGACACAGTCAATACCAGTTACCATCGGAAGGTAATCAATTAAGGTACAATAATACTCAATTATGTTGTTAGATTTCACTTCATTTATGTGATCAACTTATTGATTGAGTAATAAAAGGGCAAATAATTGTCCCTTATGTTTGCCGTACCTTTACAGGGCGTCACAGACATGCACTAAACCTTATTTTTTGTGTGTGTCCGGGAAATGCTTTACGCATTCTTCAACCACTGTGGGAGCGAGAAGAAGGTATGTGGGACTCCTCCCTGTTCATTTCAGCCAGCTTTGTGGTCGGGTGAAATAAACAGGGCCCTACCTAACGTCCTAAACAGGGCCACTAAAAACCAGACAATACTTCTGCACCGTCACCCGACACGCACTATGAGGACCACGGTCCCCCTAGTGCATGCCGAGAGAGGGCGGGTGTGGTCGCGGCTCCCGTTTCCGAATGGCCGTGCACCCGAAAGGTGTTTGTCCGCAAACGGACCCACCCCAATGAAGATGCCCCAGAGCATCAGGGGCATCAACATCCTGCGAATAAAAAAATAAAGAAAGGTTTTAGTAAATCTTTGTTATCAACTTTGCTTTTGTTGCTATCGTCTCATAGACATTGACTATGATTATTGTTGAAAACTCCTTTGATCACAATAGGTTATGGTGATCTTTTTAATTTGTTTTTTACGTCAGTTGTCAAAGATTTTTTCTGTATTTGCAATTAATAAAAATAAATATCTCAATGTAAAACATGTTCGTGAGTTTCTGTTAATTATTATTATTTCTCAACAATTATACTACGACTAATGGTTCGTGCACATTATGTTGGACCACAAGGGGCGAAGCGGGCCACAGCGCAGCGCAAAACACTTACTAGCATATTAGTGACGGGCCAGGTCGCAGAGCATTGACGGATTTGGATACAGTTTACTGCCAGACGTCCCTGCAACTGCACGCACCTCAATTTTACTAAATCACACTGTATTTCAGCGCAAAAATCCGCTCAAATTGCTCGTACGTATTTTAATGTGTGGTGTTGGAGACGTCTGCTACGCATTCCGTGGACCGCGCACCGTACCAACGTTTAAATCCTGAGGGAACTCAACATCGGTCGACTGTGCAGATACGAATCCTCAAAATTTTCGGGCATATTATTCGCAATGGGAACTCCATGGAACGGTTGGTGGTGCAAGGGAAAGTTGAGGGCAAAAGCTCTCGCGGGCGCTCTCCAACAAGGTGGACAGATCTTATTAAATCGGCGACGCACTCTAGCGTAAATGATTGTTCTCGCCCTGCAAAGCATCGAGCTGCATGGCGACGCATCGCGATTGCATCAGTGGCACAAGAATCGACCGAGACATGACCACGACCACTCTGTCAAGAGTGTACGACTAGGAAGGAAGAATTTTAATGTGAACTCAATTTTTTAATATCGCACACTATGGCGGGGTGCAGCGGGCCTCTAATTCTGTTAACTTCGGTTAACATATAAAGTATAAGTTTTGCTTAAGACCTAATGATCAAAATTTAACAGATTAATTCTTTTTCTTCTAGTGCCTCTCCGAACAGCAAAGGTTGGCAGTCAGCTTAGCATACGTCTCCTTATCCATAGCGAGATGGGATAATTCAACGGCGCTCGAGATTGCATTCTCGTAGGTTCCTCAACCAAGACCTCTTTCTGCGACCGACGCCTCGTTTGCCAGCAACTTGTCCATTATTATTAATTGTAAAAGGGCGTTACTTTCGTGTCTCATCACGTGCCCTAGATACGCAACCTTCCTCACACTGATGGTATCCCAAAGTTCGCGTTTCTTGCCGACATATCGCAGGATTTCATCATTTGCTGAGTTAGTTTACCATTTGAGTCCAACTAACTTTCAACATTCGTCTGTCAACTTTCAACAGATTAATTATCTCTTATCTATTAGACAAGTCCGTCCGTCCGTCTGTCTGTCTGTGATGCTATTTCAGCGGCCAAACCGTAAGAGATAGATAAAGAGAATGTTTAAGTTATAAGTTAAGAATACTCTGATAAGACTACAAACCGGATTTGAGTAACGTAGCACTTCCGGTTTTCAAGAAATCACGAATTTCAAACGAAACCACACAAAATCTCCGAAGTTCTCAATTAATTAAATACATTTTTTTTTAAATCAGGTTTTGGTGAACATTTGGTTCACTGGTTTGCTATGTTACTTCTAATATGATAATTTCGTAATCTATTATAGCTGAAACAAAACGGAATTAAAATTGACTAATCGAAAATAACTGGTTTTTCTAGATATCAATCTAAAGATTTTCAATGAACAAACTAATAAATGTTCTAGTATTCCCGTGAATTTTCAAGACTTCGTCCAATAGCGTCGGAGATATGAAGATTAGCTTCAAAAATAGCATGGGTAATTGCACAAGCAATTCTTATCGAGTTACAGGAAATTGAATCTTTTAGCGTTTTGCTGTTTTATGGAAAATATTATTTTTATTTTTTTAGCTTTAGACAATATTTAGAATTACTTTATTAATTTTTACGTAGTTACAATAAAAGTATCCAATTTTACATATAAAACTATTTTTGTTTTATTTAAGGGAAATTTGTGAATTGTTTTAGAATATCTAAAACCTAAAAACTTATAAAAATATAAAAAAAAATTAAACTAGTACTGCGCTACTAATTGCGCTTTATTTAAAAAGCAAAAAATTTTAATAAGATAATATTGATATAAGCAATAGAAATAAGTGTGTATTATTATGAGAATGATAAAACATTTGGAATCGCTCTTTCGTGCATAACATAACTGTGCCTGTGACTGGATAATTTAGCTCTTTTTGAAGTCAATAGATTGGAAAACAAACAACCATACCATATCAAAACTCTACTTAAAACATTAGGTATATTCAACTTAACATCCAAACACATAATTATGCTAGGGGCTATATGAAAGATAGATCCTCAAACTCAAAAAACGAAATATAATCATATTCATAGAAAACATAAAACATATTATTACATGTAGGTATCTAAAATAATGATGTGGTACGTTTACGAACATTATCGGGCAAAGAAACGTACCTAAGCCGTTATTCCGCAGATATTTTTACGATACACCGGGAGATAATAGCTTCGTTTGTTTGTGTCTCTAGTTATTTATTCAGAGCTCGTTCGTCGCGTTGGAGATATGGAAAATGGTTTTGTTCCATTCCTTTCTCCTGCTTCGCTTCGCTAATGATTCTGTATGGTGCGATTCTGCTTACTATTGGGACTTCCACGTCGTTTTTCACTTAATTAATGAGTTCATCTTTAATTTGCTTTTTAATTATTGTAAAGTAGGTATTAGAAGCAAAAAAAATAACAATTAGGATCCTACTTGTTATTTCGTTGTTAAGTTATCTATTAATCAAGCAACTTACACGTTATGCTATAAAACTCATTTACATTGCTAATATATTGCCAAATATATGTGAAAACGTGAGAATAACTTTTTGAATTGTGGATCAAGTTTGGACTAGCTAAATTAGTGCATGCATTAAAAAAGAAACTAATAAGAAGCTTCAAAGATTCTGAATATCAAAAGTTTAGCAAAAATTACAAATTGTGTTACTTTTTCTTCAATAATAACTAACTGCCATTAAATACAAAACCTTCTACAAAATGAATGTTGGATGCTGAACAATTTGGTTTTCATGAAGTTTGAATGAGATTCCGCGTAGATTTAGTGTTATTAAATTCATTTATTCATTGAAAACAAAACAAACGTAGCGAAATGATAAAAACGAGAAATGAATTTGATTAGTAGCAAAACAATATTTTTTAACAATAATTGTTTCATAAAAAGTGCCCTTGGAAATAAAAGCACATTTAATTACAAAAGTTGAGCAAAAACTTATAAAGGCAATAACAAAAGAGAGAGAGATATGCAGACTTAATTTACAGCAACGTACTATTCGTAAGTGGAATTCTTTACCCGCACACGTGTTCCCTCCTTCCTACAATCTGTGATCCTTTAAGGGAGGCGTGTAGAAGCATTTTTGCAGGCCGGCAAGGTGAGGATGGTTGGTGTAGCAGTTTATAACTGCTGTAGCAGCTATCTTCGCGTTTGGACTTTATCACCACTTAACATCAGATGAAGTAGACTCATTTGCCTACCTCGCTATAAAAAAAAGCTACTTTAAACGGTCTTGGTGAGTCACACCTTGTGCTTTCTCAATATATACCTTTTGATGCGATACATATACCCGTTGAACCTGAAAGATCTACCCATACAGTTCACGACACAATTATGCAGTATTTTCCAATTAAACAAATGTCTTGAAAGCTGTTATTTTTTAAATTGCATTTTTGTGTCAAATCATGATTTAAAATTGCCTTTTCTGGGCTTTCTAGACTCGGAATTAGTTATTTGTTATATATTCAACGCAGAATAATTTATTTTAATCTCATTTACAAACTTATTACTTTATCACACTCCTAAAATAAAATCATCTACATAATATAAGAGGATGAATATTTCATGAATTTTATAAACAAAAAAATATTATACATGTTGAACAGCTCAAATTAAATATTGTGTATGAACAAAATGGTGATTTTCTAGACAGAAATCCCTATTTTACATCCACTCACGTAAATACATGGAACTGATTAAAACCGCTCGGTAAATCCAACTAAACAATGAGCACGATTATACACATGTACCATTAACTGAAATACTGTAGATGCAATCGCTAAATGGTGCAGTGTATTATCTCCGGCCTTGTCGACTGACTGTGAATACATAAGATGAATAGTATGTGCATTCAAGCCTTGGGGAGGCATCATTGCGATGAACGTTGCAAACGGAAATTATTTGCTATATAATATCAAATAATTTACATTTTATTGCATGATGTGTACAGGCCTCATGCAATAATGATTTCAAAATCTCCTCGTTAGAGCGTTGCGCGTTGCTTTGGCTATGTTTATGATATAACAATATGATAAAAAAGATTTTTCCACTTTTGGGCTTACGTTGTTAAAAAAATTTGGTATTATATTTTTCCGAGTTCTTTGGCCAAAATAGTTATTAGCAATATGCTCAACATATCTTTTTTGTGTCGTTTCCCTGAGTTGAAGTGTTGATATTTGACATTTTTAAATTTATCACAGCCATATTCATTTATAGATAAAACATTAACTGTTTTATGGACTGGTATAATTTGTAATTTTTAAACAATATTTCATTATTTTATTTTTTACTGTTTAAGCATTTAACTGCTGGATGTTTAAATCTTAAGAAAATGTGAATTTTTTCTAGTAACATTTTCTTGAGAATATTGTATAGTTTTCGTATCTACTAATACATGCTTTATTATTCGAGTCTGGATGTTATGTGTATATATTCTATATAGGTATGTTCTGAAAAGACGCCCGTATGCATCTAGGCCAATACTAATTATAGACTCAGTTAACGAATAGTATAATATGTATAATATTTTTTGGGTTTACTGTACCTTTTAAATTAATTAATTTAGCCATAGGGACGACCTCCGTGACCGGGTGTTTTGTACGCCGGGTTTCATGGTGTCACCGACTCGAGAGGTCCCGGGTTCGAATACCGGTGGGGACAGATGTTTGTGTGATGAATACGAGCATTTACACTCTAGTCATGGATGTTTGAAATGTATTTCTATATAAATATATTTATATATGTACAGTCTTTGTATTCTATCCGTTACCCTAGTATTCCATAACACAAGCCTTACAGTGCTTACTTTGGGGCTAGGCTAATTGGTGTGAGTGTTGGAAACATTTATTTATTTATTTATTCTTATTATTCTATCATTTATTTGATTTTACACTTATCTTTTTATTATTATTATTATCGCTCGCAGTTTTTTGTCTATGTAACTACTCCAACTATACTTAGTATCTATTGTTAATCGTAGGTATTTATATTTATCTACAAATTAAATTTGAGAGCACTTACAGTTTACCTGATAATTATGTTTATAATAAATTGTGTGTCCTATTATATTTACGGTTTGTTGTTCTTGTATGTAAATAAATAAACGGACTCTTCTTATTCGTATTCGTAGTTTCATTTACATATTTTCTCATCGTACATATCTACCTATTTTGAGGAGCTCAATGGCGTGGGTGGTTAGCTCGTTCGGCTGCAAATGTTGAACTTAATCAATTTTCGCAGTGGTCGGTCATTGGATGGATGACCAAAAATCTTCTACCTCGAGTTCCTCCGTGATTCGGACGGTACGTTAAGCCGTTGGTCCCGGCTGCATCTGCAGCCGGTAGCACTCGGCAATCCGCACTGGGCCTGCGTGGTCGGTCATAGCCCAATCTCCTTATTTCATCCATAGGGAAGGCCTGTGCCCCAGCAGTGGGGTCAGTAATAGGCTGATGATGATGATTTTCTCACACACCTCCGGAGTAACACAATTTTAGAGGTCGAGTAATATATTTTGAATGCCTCGCTATGCTCAAGATTAAAAAACGCTATCACCTTTAAAATAGTTCTTTGCTTCCTTAGTAAGCAATCAACAATTTTATGAATATCCAATAAATTATTAATGGAATCTCATAAATATGCATGACAAAATATTGTTGTTCAATCGCCCGGTTTTTTAAATAACATCATTTAATTTTCTTCCGTACACATTTTCTTTATTAACTTAGTTGGACCCTTAATCTGTTTTCATTAGTGAGACTCGGATAACAATTAATTTTTCATTAGCTTCGGTACCGAAGAGAGTAATTTGGAACAACAGCTTATGTAAGTATTAGTATTTTACACAAATTTTTGAAATTACAGCAGAACTAGAGACCCGAGACCGCTTTAATTCGGTGAAAATTATAGGTAGTTTTTCTACATATCGTCGATGCGCGTGCAATACCGCGAAAGAGCAGTTTGTTAATACCGCGTAACTGCTTTTGTACGATTTTACAGGAGGCGAAAAAAACTGGATATCTTAGTCATTTGCCTATATTTTACTGACTAAACTAAGTAGTAACTTTTTCGTGACTTACTCTGTAAAAAAATGACGTAAATTCAACCATAACTTGTTTAGATTCCGCGAAAAGTCACTTACGCGGTTTTGTAGCACTAAATATCAGAAAAATCAATTTATTATTAGCAAATACGCGGAGTTGAAATAAAACATTTTATTGAAAGAATTAATTTATTACGACAAAATAACAAAAATAACTTCAAAAATATAAGTTTAGACTTCTTAAAAAAACTTATCTGATAAACAATTATTTTTACTACTTAAGTATATAATATCCATAATCAAATTATAAAGAAACCTTTTTTTATTATTATGTTCCAGAGTGAGATCGGTCCCTTCTCATGAAAATACAATACCCATTTTTACTATATATCCAAAAATCACTATCTTTGGAATGTCAAATCAATATTCTTTCTTAAAATTACAGCATAATTTTAAGTCAATACTTATTTTTTGAGATCTACTTAAACATCACTTTTTTGCCATTGCACTTATTCTTATCAAGGCTAACTATTATACTTACACACTATAACAAAAATAAAGTAACAAAATAATCTGAAACTCAAATTAAAACTAGTAATGAATCACAACGTTTAGGATATTAGAAACATTATTTAAAAGGCAAGTTATCATAAAAGTTATGACAGTCTCTTGGTATGACACTCTTGAGCTCCTGCAGATGATGGTACTTTGTGGTGGTTATTGGTTGTCTAGATTGATAAAGTGAAGGCACACTATCTATTGAAAGTATTTTCTTTGGTCTTCTAGGCAAAGGCGTAAAGTTATGTGTGAAGTGGAGCTTATAGTCTATTGTACCATTTGGATTATACCTGAGTGCTCTTATGTCAACGACACAGTGATCACCCGCCCCACGACCAGGCCTGATTGATTCGTAAATCAGATAGTCTTTAAGACCGAAGTCTTTAAAAAAAGTAAAATCTGGTGTAATAACTTCATAAGGACTTGGTACTTTCCTTGCCTCTTTCGTAATAGTCGCATATTGAGAGGGTAAAAACACTTCTCTATTTTTCAATTTTCTCTCAATCACAGAGTGAACTGAGTCCACTTCCATCTGCGTGTGGCCTTTCTCCAAGTATTTCTGAGTTATCACTATGTTCTTGGCCATAGCTAAACGCAATAATGCATTCGATACAATATTGTTTCTATTTTGGGCGGTACAGCCATCTGTAAATATTACGACATCCTTGGGATCATCATCTATTAATTTTGTCAAATAGTCCACAAATAATGTAGCATAGGTAGTCGATTTTAAGTCGCATACCGTTTCGTCGAACCAGTAACACGTGACTCTATTATTCCCCAGGTTGTAGACTGTAAAGTTATGCACGGCTAGTTTTGTTTTAAAATATAGGGCACTGGCATTGAGGCAAGGACACAGTTTTACAGCCTGAAGATCTGCTGTTATTGCATGTATATTTCCTTTCTGTGCTGCTTCTTTGTCAGAACTTTTTTCAGCTCTGGCTAAGTCTTTTAGTTCAATATGTTTGGTATACTGCGCATCTGATATATTGCCTGCTTTGTGAGCGCAACACTGGTCGCATGCATCTTTTTTTGGTTGAAATATTGCGATATTCTCTTCAAATAAAGCACCTTCAAATACCTTTCTTGAAGCCACCGGTTCATTTCTTGAAACTGAGTAATCTACATAAAGACGATACAATTGCGACTTTGACTGTATGATGGGCTCCAAATATAATTTCGAGGAAGATTGTCTACAATAATGAGACGGCAGCTTCGGTAGAGCAATCAAATATTTTTTAGCTAAATCTTTTTTGGGTTCTTTGACAATTACTTCTCTTTGTTCAGGTTCAAATTCACTTTTATTCATCTTCTCTCCTAGCCAGTATCTAACGGTCCATTCTTTTATACCTAGTGTTTCCAGAAATGTTTTTTGGCAAACTCTTTCCTTTTTATCATTCACCTTTAAAAAATATTTTTTGGTATCGCTTCGCCTTGAATTTGAGCCTTTAGTTTTCCAGGTGGTAGGAATCTGATCCACCATTGAAGATACGTACATTTTCTTTTCTTGCCAACTCATTTTCCAATAGGTTTTAAAAATTTCTGACCTGACTTCTTCTGTTAATTTCGAACAATACATAGCTTTTCCACTGAAACATCGCATTGACATACATATTGGACCCATTATTCGTGCTGGTTTAGGATTATTTTGTATAAATTTAAAGCCATCTTTTTTAAATCCGATGTACTCTTCTCCTAACATTCTCTGTCGCTTATTTTTCATCCTTTTCCAATTTTTTTGATCCCCTTTGCGCTTTTTTTTGTTTGTTTTCGACTTTTCTTCTATTTCCCTTTCAGGGAACCATTCCATATTTTCTGGCGATAAAGGCTTTAAATTTGTTATATCTGAGAGGGCGACATAAGAAGGATCTGCGACAGAATCGTCAGACGAAAAATCAAGTCCGTCATTGTGCTCTACTACATTAACATTCAATTCAAGAGGAGTAATTTTATTTTCTCTTTGTGTTGGTACAGTACTTAAAAGTGTTGTAAATGTATTAAATTCGGATGTTATATCGTGATTTTGTTCTTGCTGTAATATATTATCTGACGAAGGTTTTGAATCTGATTGCAATGGTGGTTGATTGTGGTCATTATGTTTTCTTATTATTTCCTCTTTCTTTTTCAGTAAAATGTTTCGCCTTTCTAACAGATCTTTCAATGAAATCACGTCGTCGGCAACATCAGCATTTTCAAAAGGAAAACTATGATTGTCTTGATTTTCCATTATTATTTGCACCTAAAAATAATTTTAGTATGTTAGTATGTAAGTATTGTAAATTTAGTATTGTAGAATAAAATACCGCGTAGATGAAAAATTTTATCAAATCATGAAGTTTTAAAACCGCGTAATTACAAGATGGAGGTTATGTTTGCTAGAATCATTAAAATAATTAAATAATTACACGAAGCTACATTACCTAAGCTTAAACTATTGATAAACATACACGTTAAACAATAAAAACATACTTACATGGGGGTTTTCCACGGTAAAACAGTCGTAATCGGGAACACGCCCTAACCGCGTTGTAACTTCTTCGCCGGTTCGGTAAATACGCGGACTTGCTGCCAACTTCAGACGCACTGCTGTTCCGCGGTATTGTTGCGATGTCAAAATCAAGGTTCCTTATTGGCTAATTCAAAATGTGTCTAATCCACTACAAGCCAATACGCGTTATGAATCCATTGGCGAGATATTTCAATTTTGCGCCTTTTGCTGTTACGCGGTATTAACAAACTGCTCTTCAGCGGTATTGCACGCGCATCGACGATATAAACTTTCAATGAGAAAATTTTTGACAGTAAAAATTACACGAAAATCCGTGGTGTCGTATTGAGATTATCCCAAACACAAGCACAAAGACGGGGCGAGAGATTTTAGTTCTATTAAACCTTGTGATATGTTTAAATATTATAGTTTGAGTTTTGTGTGCTTGCATCCTGTGACTTCTCTATAAATACATTGACATTTATACAATACTAGCGGCCCGCCCTCGCTACTACAGTTTTTGTTCTCAGGCTTGTTTTATACACAATGATATTCATCTATGATTCTTGTTATACCTGCATGCAAAGTCTCAGCCCGATCGGTTTAAAATTGACAAAGTTTCATACAAACTTTCATTCCCTTTTTTATCCCCTTGGGGGTAGAATTGATCAAAATCCTTTCTTAGCGAATGCCTACGTTATAATAACATCTACCTGCTCGCCAAATTTCAGCCCGATCCGTCCAGTGGTTTGGGCTGTGCTTTGATAGATCACTATGTCAGTCAGTCACCTTTGAGTTGTATATATATAGATAACATAATATAATGTAGAGGCCTACATAATACATTTAAAATTCACGTCAACAATATTCTTTCTTTCGAACTGGACAATAAGATAAAACCTCATTGACGCTAATTCAAAGAAAAAACAGAAAAACTCCAAAATTGAAGAAAACGAACACAAACAATTCTTAATTAAAATACTGGACATTTCAGACCTTCATAAAGTTTAACAGCTCACAAAACACAGCTCTAAGTTGTAACACCGTTTATTCCTACAGCATGTTGTGTTGCTAGAACATAACAAATTGCCTGAAAGCTACTACAGTGTAAAGAGGACTGTTTGCTTTCGTAGATTTTAGTGTGCCCACGTACGGAGATTAGCCGAGTCATGAATATTTAGGTGTATTAAAATTACAGCGTCGGCAACCTGCGTTTATTATTCAGCAGTTAGGCGAATTTCTATTTACGAGTGTTATGTTAATACAGGGCCGTATAATTATAGCCGCGAAAGCGCTATTGATCCAAATGTATGTTTTGTTTGAGCGTAAACTTTATTATTACCAAGCCCAATGTAATTAACTATTGCCAAATACATGATTTCATGACAAAGCATACGAAGGTTTCACAGCATAAAATATATGTTTAACTAACTCATGTGAAATGATATGAAATGAAATGAAAAGTCATTTATTCAGTCTAGGCTGTTACAATCACTTGTGAAGGTCAAGAAGCTACGCCATCGGTTCGCAAAACTACGGCGGGAGACCTTGTACTGAGAAGAACCGGCAAGAAACTCAGCAAGGGCTGCTTTTTTCTCCCTGTATTGATATATACAGAGTCGTCAGGTTGAAAAATGACTTCAGAGATACTTCTGAAGTCACCATGTGACTAAATAGTCTTAAATGAATAATGCAAAAGGATGGATGTGATTTCTATTCCTTCCTTCCTTCGCTTTAAGCGTTCGCTATGGTGTAAAACTTGGTAAAGATGACACACAGAATTTGAATTTATAGAATGAACATTCTACTTTCCGAGCTATGTCGGACACCCTAGTTCTTCCACAGATTTCCTCTAACGCTTATCCTTATTTGGCCAATTCTTCATTATCTTCTTCTTAATTATACTAAAGAGGCACGGTGAAAGTTTTATAATTTTGAATAAAACTAGTTTTATACGGGTTAGTGCACGAAACTTTATTAATTTATTGACGTTTCGCAGCCTTTACAGGCTTTACAGACAGGAAACGTCAATAAATAAATAAAGTTTCGTGCATTAACCCGTAAAAAAACTAGTTATATTTAATGAGTGATGTGCGTGAAAACCTAAGAAACAAATATTTTATAATATTGATTTAACTATAGCTGGAGTAATCTTTGGGTTTGCATATTAAACATTAATTTGCGTCGAGAGTCAAATACTTGACGCGCAAGATAAATATCATGATGACAATAATATCGATTAACTTACTAATTTATTAACTACCGAAACTACGGTTATTTGGTATAATTTTCATAAATATTCTGGGAAACTCGCAGGTCAGTGTTACCAACCCTTACCAAAATTTTACCCTAAGTATTTTTTAAATTCCCCTAAAATCCCCTAAATAAAGAAAATTATATGTACCTACTTATCTTATTACCTAAATTCTTTCGTTGTTCATAAATTAAAACGTTACATATTTAGTTACAGTAAATTATTTTATTGAATAAATACATTTTCCAAATGGAAAATCAAACGAAAATGAGCTGACAGGCGGTTAAATCTTATTTAGCTGTTTTGATTGGTGGAAGGCAAAGAACTTTAGTCCATACAGCCTTAGGAAACAACCTGCCACACAGTGAGTTCAGTCGTTTCATATCGTGCTGCGTTCCATTCTGCGCACAAAACTGAAAGATAACACAAGCTTTGTTTTTCGATTTAATTGAAAGTTTTGTTAAAAGCCCCTAAAAGAACCCCCAATAAATTCCAGCCCCTAAAAAAGTCCCTTCTAACACTTCTAGCCCCTAAATCTGGGGGCAAAACCCCTAAGTTGGGAACCCTGTCGCAGGTGAAGTGATTAGAACACACATTAATTCTCCTAAATGGATTGATACCCTTGATTTATGATGAACCAAATGTTGTTATTGAAAATCCCGTCATTTGATTACGTTAAAATGTTTGTTTCATATAATATTTGATTCTATCTTAAAATAGGTATTGTACGATAACGCTTTTAAGATCCTTAATTTACCACGAATTCTGTAAACTGTCAAACTTTGGATTCGTTAAACCAAATTATAAAGGACAGTAATTAGCTTGAGGGAGTGTTGTCTCCTATCTTGTTTTCGGTTGCTCGAAATTGTAAATAAATTTTCAAGTAGGCGGAAACAAAACAGATTCCATAAATATTATAATACTAGTGGCCCGATCTAGCTTCGCTTCGGTGTAGCTGTAGACTATAGTATCCCTAGCATGAACCAATATCGAATTCGTATCGTTTGCGAGTCCGAAATGTCATTGTCAAATGTGTACTGATTTTTAGCTCTCGTTACGAACTTTGTGCCGCTGTTGTTCAAGTTTCCATACATAATTTGACATTGACATTTCGGTTTGCAAACTATTCGAATTCGATAATGGTTCGTGCTAGGGGTACAGATTTCGTTCTCAGGTTTGTATTAAACATAATGAATTTATTTATATAATTAGTAACCATGAAAATATATTTAACTGATAGTGAAAATTTTGTTGCGTAGTTTAGGATCCGTTGTACCGAATGCACCATATTTCGGTTATATTTTTTTTTTGTGTTAGAT
This sequence comes from Chilo suppressalis, assembly GCA_902850365.2. Taxonomy (NCBI): domain Eukaryota; kingdom Metazoa; phylum Arthropoda; class Insecta; order Lepidoptera; family Crambidae; genus Chilo; species Chilo suppressalis. Next base: position 30,571,819 of record OU963898.1, on the reverse strand, counting down.
AGTGCATTTATTGAGGAATGCTTAAGGCTATATTATATTACGCTGCGATCAGTAGGAGAGGAATATCGACGTAAAATGTTGCAAAAACACAAAAATAATCCATTTGGGAGATTCCGTTGAGTGCGCTGTATAAAGGACAATGGCGAAATATTTGTTGAAGTAAATCTATAGCGTCTATAGATGTCATTATCAGAAATGTTAATAAAATAATCTCAAAAGATTTATTAAACAATTAAGGAGGGTTGTCTAAGTCTGGAATTAAAAACTTAAAAAAAGGGAAACATAATTGACTATTTATTTTTTATTTTTATTGTGGCTTGGCCATGATGGCTTTTGAGCCATTCATTTTAAGTGATTTTAGTGATGAAATCAACTTTAAATATGTTGTTCGTATGTTTTGCATTGCTTTACGCCTGAACTGTATTTAATTATATAACAAAAATATCGGGAAACATTATTTTTCAATATTATACTGAAACCATATTAAATAATCTCCACAATACAAAAAGAGTATGGCGACAATTCTAACGAAAAAAAACTATAACTGTCACTGTCATGCTTGTCATCGAATTGTTGTTGTTATTGTTATCATTATTTAACATTGTTTGTGCTTAGGTGCATGCATATTGCAAAGATTTCAATCGGCGTATTGTGTTTTTCTGAGATTTGTTTTTTTAAGTGACTTGGACTGTATTTGGACTTTCGAAATCTTTCTCTACGACTGTTGAGTAGTGCTTGCCTGAGACTTCCGAATCTGATATTTTGCTGTGGATTTTGGACACGATTCTGTCCCATACTGTGGATTTTATTTCATTGTATCTACTATCTACGATATTGTGATCAACGATGTGGAATAAAAAATATATAAAAAGTGTTGCATATTTAATTAATATCGCATTAGTACATTATTAGAAATCCTTTTTTATACTTTATTATTACATTGGGCATTTTCTAATTGTTAAGTACTTCTTACAGCACAGACATTGTATTTGAACTCTATAACTCTTGTCTGATAATAAGTATTTTGACGCGGTTGGTCAGTACCTACGCCAAAGAAAGAAAGAAAGAAAGCCAACTGATCATACATTGTAAAAAACATTTATTTCGTCACTAATCTTCAGGACCGGTGTACTTCTATAGTTCCGTTCCACGTATTTTTTATTTTGATATAAAAATACTCTTGAAACAAACTTTTATAATTCGCTTTTGCATTACTTGGTAGGACATAACCTCCAAAATTTCAAAGTAGAATATCTATAAATTCGGACTTCCTATAATATAAGAAATAAGATGAATCAAATCAAGAATGTAAACTCTATAATTTAACATGCAATTCATTTATAGACGCAAGAAAAATTTTCAACAAAAAATTGTATGGGAGTTCGCCATTGTCCTTTTTAAAGTTACAGCAAAATCATGGGCGACAAAATTGTTCCCCTTCAAAAGTTCTATAAAAAAGTCCGTAACAGCATATGCTCAACTTTCAAGTTTGACTCACTATAAACTTTTTCCTCAAATTAACGCGGGTGAAACCACGGGGGACTTTAGTTATGACATAACTGTAATACTAAGACATATTATATCACTGACTTTTTTGTAGATATTTATGTCCTCTATAAAACTTTAGTACATCACTTTGCTCTACTGTCATTGACTTCCGCAGCGTAAGCGATATAAGGTTATTTTTTCGTATTTTTTTCACACCCTAGGTTACATTATAGATGTTTTCATATAGAAAATACTGTTCAGCCTATATTCATATGCATACCAGGAATAGTGTAGGATTCTGAATATGTAAGAATTTTTCTAATTGATTCAGTATTTTCGGAGCCTATTTAATACAAGCAAACAAACGAACTAGCGAAGAGCGACCCACCACGATTTCGCACGGTTGCAGATTTCTGTACAAAACATCATTTCGATATTCGAATTTCTTGTGGTTCCAGATGGACTCTCCAAAAAAAAATCATGTTTTTGAAAAACTTTAATGCTTCTGTAACTATAAATATTATGCTAAGTATTAAAAGCCATTTACAAGCACCAAATTCTAAAATAAAGATACACGAAATAAGTCGCTAAAGTAATTCTCGGGGTCACTCAGCAATTCAGATCATAAGTACGCGAACAGCTGAGGCCGATCGTTGACTTTGATGGGACAACTTTCAGCCAAATGTTCTGCCGTTTCATTTTTCTTTAGCGTTTTAGTCATATTATTAGTATCGTTAATTTCTAAATGATCTATAACTTTTACGTTCCTATTTCATTTTATAATGGTGATAAAAAAAACAACAATTTCAATCTTTCTTTATGTTGGCTCTGCAGTTGTTGTGAACGCTATACCGCTTGTCAAGTCGACTTTAGGCCTTGTTTAATAAATTGCAAAGGTAGATAGAACCAAGAGGCTTATCGGCTTTAGCATGGAGACTGCCCTAGTCCTTAACACATATTTATATTTGGTTATGAAATTGAGTTGTTTTTGAATAGAACTCTTTTCATACCTATTAATGCCCCTCTACTGCTGGGGCACAGGTCTTTCCTATATCACATAGCGAGCCTGATGCGGATTAGTAGGTACATGGTGCAACTGAAGATGCAAATGTCACAAACAGCATCTCATGCTTACCGAAACTCACAAATAAAGAATAGTAAGACGTTATGTTTTTATTTATTTTTAAGCATTTAACTGCTAGATGTTTAAATCTAAAGAAAAGTTTACTAGACAAAAAAGTAAAGTAAAAGTTTACTAGAAAAAAAAGTGGTAAGACGTTAATCAATTTATATCAAACACGTGGTAAAAGAGGAAAACTTGTATTTATAATTTTATTTATTTTAAAGCATGTAACTGCTTGATGTTTAAATCTAAAGAAAATATAACTGGAAAAAAATCCACGTGGACCAGGCAGCAGACGGGCCTCGAACCCGCACCCTTCGCAATCCGGGCGAATGCACTGACCAATTATGCTACCGCGGCCCTCACAGACCGCGTCGAAATTCCTCAAGCCATTCTTCGCATTATAGGTAACCCTATAATTGGTCAATGCATTCGCCCGGATTGCGAAGGATGCGGGTTCGAGTCCCGTCTGCTGCCTGGTCGGCGTGGAATTTTTTCTAGTTATATTTTTTTAAAACTTGTATTTTTAAAATGCTCTTTGTACGAGTATCTCTTAAAGTGCAGAAGCTATGAGCATCTTAAATTCTTAGCATAAAATGGAAAGTGGCCCCGAAAAATGAAAATCTTAGCTTGTTGCTATCGACTTAGAACACTTGTTGCAAGTGACGAATAAATTCTGCTTGACACTGCATTAGAATCCATATTAATGTAACGTCAATGTGTGCGTAATGGAATTTACGCTTTGTTCTGATTCGACTCTGCCCGGGCGCGATGGTAAAGTACTAATTTTAACGGAAAGGATTATCGAGTCAACGATAAAATGTACTTGTGTAACTTTGTGTAGCTCGATGACAGGTGGTCAATGCGTTCGGTCTGCGATCGTGAAAGTTAAGCAACTTTTGCATGGCCGGTCATTGGATGGGTGACCAAAAACTTAACACCGCGAGCTCCTCTGTGCTTCGGAATGCTCTTTAAGCCATTGCTCCCGGCTGTATCTGCAATCGTTAGCATCCACCCGAACCGCTGGACCCACGTGGTGGATCACGGCCCCATCTCCCTATTCCACCTATAGAGTAGACCCACAGCCCCAGCAGTTGGGACATTAAAAGGGCTGATGATGATGATGACTAACCTTCAGGTACAGCCAACGACGTGAGCAAGAAATGTACACATGCCGCTCCCGTGCCGTGACCCATGAGTGTGACGTTCGTTGGGTCCCCACCGAACACTGCCACATTCTCTTTGATCCAATGGAGAGCTGCTATCTGATCCATCAGGCCGTAATTCGCTGGCGAGCGGGGGAACTCGTCAGATCGAGGGTTCAGAAAACCTGGGAACAATAAGATGAGACAAAATGAATGCAATGTTGCATGCATGCGATTTCGTAATGGTTATGGAAGGATGGAAGGAGCTCGATGGCGCAGGTGGCTAGCGCGTTCGGCTGCGATCGTTGAAGTTAAGCAACTTTCGCAGTGGTTGGTCATTGGATGGGTGACCAAAAATTGACTATCTCGAGCTCCTCCGTGCTTCGGAAGGCACGTTAAGCCGTTGGTCCCGGCTGCATTTGCAGTCGTTAGTACCCACCAATCCGCACTGGGCCCGCGTGGTGGGTCATGGCCCAATCTCCCTATTCCATCCATAGGGAAGGCCTGTGCCACAGCAGTGGGGACATTAATAGGCTGATGATGATGATGATGATATGGAAGGATAGTTTTTGACAGAATCCTACAGAAGTTTTACATTTTCCCTATGTAATAAACGTAAAGAGTACAAAGAAATTTGGTGACTCATTTCTTTGTTGCACTATCCGTAAATGGAATGTTCTGCCTGCTCACGTGTTCCCTCCTTCTTACAACCTGGGATCCTTTAAAAAAAGCGTGAAGAAACCACATGCAGGCCGGCAAGGTGAGCAAGGCTGGTGTGGCAGATAGAACTGCTGTACCAGCTATCTTCACGTCTGGACTTCACCATCACTTAACATCAGGTGGGGTGGAGTGATTTGTTGGATCTATCTATAAAAGAACGATATTATTGACAAACCCGTTCAACTGTTTTAGCATGAAAGAAAAACAAACATCCATCCATACAAACTTGCGTGTTTTTATTTTTACCGGGACTTGTAGGATAGGACTGGCTAGATTTATCTGTTAAATATTTAAACATGAATAATAAAAGTAGTTTTTAGCAGGCCGCTCTTTCACTATGGCACGGTAATATTATCTATACAGTATTGTGACTCCGCCCTGTCCTTGAAAATAAATGCCTACACCGAGCGCTGCGTTGGCACGCGGTAGGGCCGCCAGCCTACACTATTTTATGTAGTTTTGTTTTTAACGCGAGTGTAGCTAGATTACTCGTTTGTCTCTTTTTTCATCCTAACCACTTATTTATATATTATTCCAGATATCTTGCCCGATGGAAAAACCGAAATACCTAAATATTAGAAACAAATAACGTACTAGTATATTAAAATTATTCTATGAAGGTAAGACACCTTCCCAATATTTCAGGTAATTTAAAAAATGATATCTCTGGGTGTGTTATTAAAGAGTTCAAGCAACCAAAAACAGCAATTGTGCTGTTGTTGTACGATATTGATCGTCGTTTGTTCTTTTCCATACTGCCTAAATTATGTAGGTATCTACTTAATTAAATCAAATATTTACAATATAAAACGCACGTTTAAGCACGGCTAACTGCATAAAAAACAATTCAGACCGTTCGGTCGTCGTTGCGACGCGGCGGCGCATTCGCGACTGGGTGCCCGCCGAGAGCACATCGAACTCGAGTGGCGTAGGTATGACTCGCTTTCCGACTGTTTGTATGAAGATAGAATACTGTATGATATTATTACCGTGGCTATGGTCTTCTGTAAGTTTATATTTCTGCCCCAGATAGGCGCTTCATAGCATCAGAGACCCTTAATGCTTCTCCAAAAAGAAAATGCAAAAACGGGCATCGTCGAGCTTAAGACCTCTTTTTACAGTTCATAATGGACTTATATTAGTAAAACACACTTTCGGGGATGACAAATGACTATTTTTTTATTTCTTTAATGTAGCGCCAGGAATTAAGAGTTCTCTTAATGGGCCGTTACAAAGTTGTTGGAGATTTCAAACGAAACGCTTAAAGAGGATTAACTGTTTCCATTCGGATGTTTGAATGAATGGATCGCAATTGTTTTCAGTTTCATAATTATTCAGCTTCATTCTTAAAAATAAATATTTACGGTATACTATTTTTTTAATTACTAATTGTTGATTGCAATGGCTTAATAAATTAAACATAAAAATGAACTAGGTATGTTGTTTGTAAAGTTAGTTAATTTAATGAGTATGATTAATTATAATATAAAAAGGGTATGAATAAAATGTATGAAATGATTTATTATGTATTTGTTAAAATGATTTATTTAAAGCACGTAAATCACACTTACTTTAGTATAATATAATTTAGTAATGCAATAAAAAATTGCATTACAACGTGCATGCAAAACAAAAAAAAATCTATTGTTATTTTGGCGTTATGATTATTTAAAAGATTACATTCTGCTTGCATGACATTATTAAATGTACTATTTATTTATGGGAAGTCGCTGGTACCTGCCATACAGTTTATACTAGTGCATATACCAACGCTCCAATTTAATTGTTGTTTAATTAAGTAAAAATAAAAAAATCAATATATATATATATATATAATGTACAACAACATGAAATGAAATAAATAAATTATTATTATTTTATTTTACCAGAACTGTTAGTAAAATACTGTAATACTTCGAATTTTGCTACAGTTAAATGTTTTTATGAATACGAGCATTTGTCCCGGAGTTACTGTGGGTTTATTTAAATGGTTACCTATACAGACCATTTCACCATCTTAAGGCGGATTTACGCTGACGCAACAACATGCGACATTGGCGTATGCTACATATTGTGGCATAGGTTATCTGGTGGCATGCAAATAGAAACATTTTGCGGCATTTGCAACATGTGGCAGTCTATATTGACGACCTCCGTGGCCGAGTGGTTTATACGTCGGGTTTCATGGTGTCGCCGACTCGAGAGGTCCCGGGTTCGAATCCCGGTGGGGGCAGATGTTTGTGTGATGAATTCGAGCATTTGTATTCCAGTCGTGGATATTTAATATGTATTTTTATAAAATACTAGCTGTCCCAGCGAATTTCGTACCGCGATAAAAAAATAGGGGTTGCTGGTAGACGGGTGAAAATTTAGGGTTGTATGTATCTTTGTATGATGTATCATAAAAAAAAATAAAAAAAAACTGAAGTTAAAAAAATAAATTTAGGGGTGGATTACCCTTAACATTTAGGGGGATGAAAAATAGATGTTATCCGATTCTCAGACCTACCCAATATGCACACAAAATTTCATGAGAATCGGGAAAGCCGTCTCGGAGGAGTTTAACCACAAACACCGCGACACGAGAATTTTATATATTGGACTAGCTGTCCCAGCGAACTTCTTACCGCCATAAAAAAATAGGGGTTGGTAGTAGAAGGGTGAAAATTCAGGGTTGTATGTATTTGTGTATGATGTATCATAAAAAAAATAAAAAAAAATATCTAAAATTGAAAAAAAAAATTTAGGGGTGGATTACCCTTAACATTTAGGGGGATGAAATATAGATGTTGTCTGATTCTCAGACCTACCCAATATGCACACAAAATTTCATGATAATATGATTAGTTAAATGGAATGATTGTGATCCTCGTTAAGTCGAAATAAATGATTTTCAATAGAATTGAATGGAAAAGCATAATAACAAAAACCTCCAAATTTTTCCCTAAGAGCTACTTGATTTTTGAACACAATCAAACGTCAAGATTTGAGAGATGGCTGTCTGTAGCATTGTAAATATGCAAACAAATGCTTGACATTATTTGCATGACAATCAAACGAGGAGTGGCAGATAATAAGCTAAACTTGGCCATTGAGATGGATTTAGAAGAGGACTCGTTGACTTTTAAATTGATTGATTCTTGATTCGGAGCTACGCTGCATTGGAAAGGCGAACAATGGGGATTGAGCTGGATTGAGCAAAAAATCGGAGTCGTCATTCGCTTTTTGAATAGGCTTTATTATTGCCATGTAGGTACTATACTTACTACATTCATTTGGAATATCAAATGGATGGATCGGAATTCAAGAGTGTTGTTTAGATTATCCTTTGTAAAGAGATTCGAGTGGCATTCCTAAGACAAGTAAGAGCTTTCCATAAGTGTCATAACTTTTCTTTTGTGATTATAGCAGAAAAATTATTGAAAAATCATTTGTAATGATCAATAAAAATATCGATCATTTTAAGACATGTCACTAGTTCGAGGATCATTAAAAATAACTGTTTTTATAAAAAGTTCAAACTTCACGCAAATATTTTAAGAAAATTAGAGAAGACTCCTTATATGATGTAGTTCAACGCCCTTTAATTTTTATTTTTATTTTTGTAACACCCTGTATATAACTATTCGAATTCGATAATGGTTAGTGCTAGGGGACTAAAGTGACACTTCTTTTCTTAAATAACCTAACGTTAGGCGGTGCATAAGGCATAGGAGAATGGAGCAGCGTTTCAGCCTTAGCCGAGTTACCCTCCAACTTTTATGCTCGTCGGGAAGAGCTACGCACGCATCCCACACAGACACGCACATATTTATATATATATAGTCGTGTGACGCACTTCCGTTTCATCTTGACGACCTCCATGGCCGAGTGGTTTGTACGCCGGGTTTCATTGTGTCGCCGACTCGAGAGGTCCCGGGTTCGAATCCCGGTGGGGGCAGATGTTTGTGTGATGAATACGAGCATTTGTACTCCAGTCATGGATGTTTAATATGTATTTCGATGTATATATTTATGTACTATATATGTATTCTATCCGTTACCCTAGTATCCCATAACACAAGCTTTACAGTGCTTACTTTGGGCCTAGGCTAATTGGTGTGAATGTTGGAAATATTTATTATTATAAATATTTATATATTATAAATATACTAGCAAACCAGTGAACCAAATGTTCACCAATTAAAAAAAATGTATTTAATTAATTGAGAACTTCGGAGATTTTGTGTGGTTTGGTTTGAAATTCGTGATTTCTCGAAAACCGGAAGTGCTACGTTACTCAAATCCGGTTTGTAGTCTTATCAGACTATTCTTAACTTATAACGTAAACATTCTCTTTATCTATCTCTTACTGTTTGGCCGCTGAAACAGCACCACAGACAGACGGACTGACTTGTCTAATAGATAAGAGATTATATTATTATATTTTCTATATTTATTATTATTATTATTAACTACTCACTGAGGAAGCTCTCATTTTATTATATGCTTGCCCTTGATGCCCAATAGGCTGGCAGCATTTCCTCGCTGGATAGCAAGACTGATCCGTTGGCCAAGGTAGCTGCCAGCCTTTTGATCACCAGTCACCTCTGTGAGTTTCTTAGTTGAAGTTCGAAATTATACAACCTTAGCTTCCAATATTTTTTTAGTGCGATGGGACAAATCAATAATAATATTTACGGAAATATCATTAGTGAATTGACCAATTGAAACGCTTCGTCGATAACAAATAAATACTATCTGTCGCTAATAAATCATAGTTGTTCACAAACATGCCTAGGTAATCTTCAGATTTTGTCAGTCCGCAATGATAAATCGTAGTCCGTGTAATATGTATTATTTACAAATGACCAACGGGTACACTCAGGCATATCAAATAAACTTAACTGTTTGTCTAAGTGATGCTAGCTCTAATTCTATTAACTATACATATAGTCTAGTCAACAAGTGCCTTTTTGGTCAACTTTTTTCAGCAGTCTCCGAAAATTATGATCGAGGTGTCATTCAATTTGGAATGGCATCTAGATGATTTTTGAAAAAAAAGAAGTTCCGCAAACAAAAATTGCAAAAGTTATTAACAATTAACTAAAAAAAGGGGGGGTTTAGTTTTTTGCAAATATCTCGAAAACTAATTAAGATATTCCAAATTAAAAAAAAGATTCAAAAAGAGGAGGAAATTTCATAAAAAAAGCCCCGACTCCCGGAACTGTAGGACCAACCAATATTTACAATTTTCCCAGAGGGATGAAAATACGGCCGAAATCGGGTCCTCTTGCTTGCGTAAGCCACGCCTACTTTGGGCACTTTATTAATAAAAAATATTTTAACATGTTAAATATAAAATTTAAGAAATGAAAAAATTTAGGGGCTTACTGGATAGATAAATGAACAATAATCCGCGTGAAAATTTTTTTTATCACAATTTTTCAACTAGTTATGTAATTGTTAATTAAAAAAAAATCCGCTTGAACATGAACATTGCAAGTGTGATTATTGTTAAACTATATATTTGAGATTGTTTTCTTGGAGCAATTCTTGAAAGGCTTTAGAATAGATTCGCGTTGGAAAAATTAAAAAAAAATATTTTTCAGTTTTTTAATAACAATTATCGTTGTTGCAAAATTAAAAAGTTATTATTAAACATCGAAAAAAAATGTTTTTTAAATATTATTGATGATCCTTTTTTGTGTTATTAGAAGCTGCATATTTTTTTTTTAATTTTTGTCTGTTATTGTTTAAAAAAATGTTACAAACAAATGCGTTGTTTATTAGATAATTGATTTTTTTATGGAATTTCAATCTTTTATAAAAATATTGATTTTTAAAAGAAAAATTGTTCCTTAAAAATTTTTTTGACGTGACAACGTCTTAAATTAGGTTGCGGCTGGGAGTCACTTATGAAAAAGTGTAACGCTCGGTAACGTTACGATGAGTTTAAGTTTACATGTACAATGTTTTAGTAAACAAAATATATTTCTATAGTTAAAATTTGTGCAATTCTTATTTTCATTCAATTCCTTGTTCCTATTGTGCAATTTAATTATATTCATATCAATAAATATTCTACCGAGAAAAAGACGTTGTCACGTAAAATCTTCGCCCGTAAAACCGACTTTACAGGCAACCATTTTTTTTATTGCTTAAAAACGCATCTGTTAATTAACAATTATTTTTTCCCACTTCTAATTAATATTAAGGAACATTTTTTTTAATCATTATATTTTTCTTTTCGATATAAAAAAAAACTTTTTATTTAATTTTTCATTGTTTATGTAATAAACAAATAATTTTTTATCTTATATTTTTTCCCCTATTCTACTTTCAGTCACAAAAACAGACATCCTTACATCTACTTAAATATTCCCACCAAACCTGAGCCATCTACGAGGGGAGGGGAAGGGACGTCTAGGACAGTTAAAAAATACCAATAAGCTGCTATGCTTTTGGCCGCGTCCAAATCGTCAGTCTCAGACTAAAATTGAAAACTCCGCATGCTTCTAAAACTACCAAAAATGTACTTAATCAGCCTATTTTTGTTGTAATTGGCCTTTAAAGGCGGATAGATAAACCGAAATTATTGTAAAATTACACATGACAAAGTTATTTTACAAGAATTTCAATTTAATTTAATTTGAAATTAAATTTTTAAACTTAATTTACTATAACAATGACAAAAAGTAGAGAAAATATTTTTTAATGTTTTAATCATGTTTCAATGATTTTTAGCCTCTCCGCCTTCGAAGGCCAAATAAAACAAAAATAGGCTGATTAAGTACATTTTTTTTTAATGATTTTTGGTAATTTAGAAGCATGCGGAGTTTTTAATTTTAGCCAGAAGCTATGGAAACTCCTTTTTGTATTTTTAAATTGAATTTGAATGTTTGAGTAAATCCTACTAAAACTAAAGTTCCAACTTTCAAGCCTTTTTTGAGTAACCCTAAGTAATTTCAGGAAGCTGAGTTATTTTTTTTTTATTAAAACAACATTAAAGACAATTATGTCACAAAAAAGACTGCGAAATACCTACTACGAAAAAAGATATGAATTTTTGTAACCTCGCTATCAGAAATCATTAAAAATACACAAAAAAAATTATAACTCGGAAACTAAGAAAAATCGCCGAACGTACATGGGATATTTTCGGATACCCCCAGGTGCGGGGAATCTAAAACAAATTGTTGACGTCACTAATCGGACCACCTTGTATATATATACATTCTTCAGTCGTGTGGTCATAAGTACATTCGTTTATTCATTATTACACGAATACTAAAAAATACAATAGGATTTTAAAGATAAAATCCTAAAACGACGAAAAAGACGCGCTTATAAATAAGTTTATTTTAAATTATGATTATAATAATCCAACAATATAAAATATTTTATACCTGAGAGAGAGAGAGCGAGAGAGAACTATGAAAATTTTCACGCACCCTCGAAGTTGAAGAACAATTCAGTGAAACGTTGCACAAACGCGTCCCAAAGAAATACTTCGCGAAGTTCTTACCTACGTGGAACACACGACGGGTGTTTACATACTTTATACGTAGGCATTCTGACAAAATGTTTAGCCTTTTGTGCACAGAAGCATGCTTAGTGAAGTATGTCAACATTGTTTAGGAGTTAGGTGGCTTGATTGTTTTGTCAAAGACATGGGTTCGAATCAAAACTTTCAACACTCATATAGATAGTAAGCCTGGGGACACGGAAGTGCACTAGGGCACAAACATATAATTTGGGGGAATGTTATAGGGGGCATACGAGCAGATGGCTCACCTGATGGTAAGTGATCACCGTCGCCCATGGACACTTGCAACACCAGGAGTATCACAAATGCGATGCCGGTCTTTAAGGAAGGAGTACGCTCTTTTTTTTCTCTTTTCGCATTAAAATATGTCGTATGAACTTGTAATACAATCTCTTTGTCTATACCATGTGTATCTAGCTGGTTTTGGTATCATTAAAGAGTTTTACCTATTTTATACCTAATTTACGTATTTAATCCTATAAGGCAATTAAAGACACACAAGATAAAACCTTTATTACGAAACTTATAACTATAAATAACCTATTATCGAAAGGAACCTATTTCTAACTTTATGAGTTAATTACGCCTATAATTGTAATCTTATCTATGTAAAAGTTAATTATTTTTATTCTTAGAACTATCTTTTATCGATATAAATATAAATAATAATGATCAAAACATATTAAGTAAAGAATCTTAAAAAGTTTTAACTATGGGTGAGGCCAAACGAGCGTAATTTTGTGAGTGGTGAGTGGCAGAATTTCGGTCGCAAAAATTCTGCTGCATTCGGTTTCATACAAAAAGGCAGTTGGTGCCACACGACAACGCAAAATGAGTTGTCTGCCGACTCAATGCGCATAAGCTCGTCCGAATTTCGGTCGGGGTGAGGGTAGGGTAAGGAAGGGGAGTGGGGAAGCAACAGTTTGTTACAAGTTGCGTGGTGTAATAATTCTTGAAAAACACGTAATGGCATATGATAGTACTTTTCAAACATATCTGGATATGCACATAAACGTTCATATAAAGTATGGAACTGTCCACATATCAGCCTCTGACTATTCAGTGGGTTTACCCAGTTTCTTTTTCTGGCCTCATCTTCTGAATATGCTTCGTAAATACACAATATTTTTAATGGATCCATTGCACTCGACGACACGAACACCCCGTACTAACGCTCAATAGTAACTGAATAAATTACGTTCGTATGGCAGCTCAACAGAAATTCAGTTGAACGTAAAATAAGTGACCGAAAATAAGCGACTCACAACTCACAAAATTACGCTCGTTTGGCTTCACCCTATCAGAACTATCGACTTACACATTGCAAATCTGCGCTATGGCTCGTTGCCATGGTAACCATTCTTAGAAATTTCTTATTTTTAATTAAACTCTCTATTACAGCAAAACTATGACTTATTCTAACAAAATAACATTGGAATCGTATACAAATGACTTATAACTAAACATTCAATGTGAAATGACACTTATAGATTTATTTTGCGATTGTTCAAACGACACACTTGCACTTGTAAGTTTTATATCTTGTTATGTCGGTCGTCTCGTACAATAAGATAAGCAAATTAAAAACTTAGTTAAAATGAAATAATCAGAGCGCTTTTTACTTTTGGTTCTTTTTTCGAAATTAATTCAGAAAGTACACAGTATAATGTTAAAAAAAAAATTGCTGTCTGCAAAATCGTACTGACCACTTTTTGGAAAATAAAATTAAAAAAAAGGAAAAAAAAACAGCGCGTTAATAATGAATTTCCAAAGACTTTTCTGCGCCCGCTCAGCGTGTTAAAAATGGATTTCCATACACTTTTACAGTCCGCTTACTAGTACAATAATAAGGTCCTTTCTGTTTCATTTTTAAAACAAGAATAAAGTGCTTTCCAAGCAGGTGTAGTATGAAGGACATTTGCTATACTTGTCATTGCTATTTATTATATCTCCACTCAAGGTTATTGACGCGAGAAAACCTCAATTACAGAAGTTATTTTAATCTTACTAGTCCTGTCTATTCATCATCATTATCAACAGCCTATCTTAGTCCACTGCTGGACATAGGCCTCTCCAAATGCACGCTACTCAGATTGATCTTAGGCTACTCGCATCCAGCTCCTGCCAGCTACCTTGCGCAAATCGTTACTCCATCGTGCCTGAGGACGTCCTACACTACGTTTGCCTAGACGCGGTCTCCACTCCAGAACTCGTCTAGCCCAACGGTTATTGGTTCTTCGGCAAATATGGCCAGCCCACTGCCACTTCAACTTGCTAATCCGGTGGGCTATGTCGATAACTCAACCAGAGTCTGTCGGATTACCTTATTTCTGATTATTTCATTTCATTACCTGTCTATTACGACATATTTATTTTCGAATTTATAAAATCAGAAGCCACATCTAACATTGAATGTTAGTAGGTACAGCATTCTCATACGTTGGTCCGGTTCGCACTTGATAGGTTTCAATTACAACACATACACACATCAAAAAATGTTTAAGATCACTTGCAAAAGCTGATTATATTTTTTAAATTTAACTTAATCAAGAGAAAACGATTACGTTATATATTTTTATAATTAAAAATACACTTTCTGAAATTAAAAAATAAAACTGATTTTATTTTTAGTTTAAAAAATTCAATAATTCAATCCTAATGCGATTGTAACAGAACTTTGATAGAAATAAAAAGATAGTTTAACCAAACTTAAAAACCCTTTAATAAATTGTCATTTATCTAATACAAAATAACTCCTCATACCGAACAACTTCCGAACATTTTAAGTAAAAGTAATTTAATCATTCATTTAATTTCATTTTCTACCTAAGTGGCTATTTGTACTCTCGTCCCTACTTTTCCAGGTAACCACGGAAGACCAGCGTCGGACAGTCTACGACATCCGACACATGCTGAGTGGACTGCCTTTTTGAGTGACGCAAATGTTTAGACCTAATTTATTGTATTTATGTATAAGGTATATCTTATCTATTAGACAAGTCCGTCAGTCCGTCTGTGGTGCTGTTTCAGCGGCCAAACCGTAAGAGATAGATAAAGAGAATATTTAAGTTATAAGTTAAGAATAGTCTGATAAGACTACAAACCGGATTTGAGTAACGTAGCACTTCCGGTTTTCGAGAAATCAGGTTTTGGTGAACATTTGGTTCACTGGTTTGCTAGTATTATTTTCATGTACTAATTTGTGTCACTGAATAAAACATTTCCTTTCTTTCTATTCTGGCTCGAACACATGCGGAGATCCTCCTGGGCATGCTATCCAGTATTTCTTGTGGTAACCTGCCCCTTCCTTGAACAACATCTTCCCTGAGCTGCGCACAGTCTGTGGTGGTGGCCGCCG
Source organism: Chilo suppressalis (assembly GCA_902850365.2). Classification (NCBI taxonomy): domain Eukaryota; kingdom Metazoa; phylum Arthropoda; class Insecta; order Lepidoptera; family Crambidae; genus Chilo; species Chilo suppressalis. The sequence continues at coordinate 30,556,457 of OU963898.1, read as the reverse complement.
GTTCCAAACAGCTAGCTTAAGAGCATCCCACGCGTGCTCGTGGTTACTACACAGTATTGGGATATGGCAATGCTTCATGCTATTTCTCTCGTAGCCTTCTTCCCTCAAACTTACAATTCTGGCTCGTAAAACATTTGATAATCCTCGTGGCATTTTTTAATCACAACTTTCCGTGAAAAAATATTTTTAATTCGATAATATGGACTAAGTCCGATTTCTGAATGAGTGTCAGCTTGGATTGCATGTCTTTTTATATGGAAAAACAATTGAATTACTTTATTGTTTTACGTTCTAACTCTAATTTTAAAATTTAGAATCTTATCAGAAAAAGAAGTAACAAAAAAGTCTTTTTTCAAAGTGATCGCAAACTTTTTTTGATGTGTGTAGGTACTTCAGTTCTAACTCCAATATCGAAACAAAACGTTTCATGTCAACATTATGATATTTCTGAAAATAACATCTAGTTCGGTGGGAAATTAATGTTGCCTTGTATCTGACGGTTGCTGTTATGAGTTTGTCATGTCAACATTGATTTGGTTAAAATTGCTTTCAACATAATATTGTGTGTGCGGAGTCTAAAATAAATACTGTTACAACAAAGAAAAACAATATTACATTCGGCAAATGCCATTCATTTTCATCCTAATATGAATATTCATTGAATTCGTAATATTGTTCCAGTGATATTAAACCAGAATAGAACGATATCGTGGGTTGTACGAACTAAAGCAGTTCTAGAATTAGTTTATTCGGTAATTAATTTGCTCTTCAACAGAAATATCTAGTATCAGAATAGTTTTAAAAACTGTCTTTCGCTTTGACTGAATTTTTACGGGATATTTTAGAGATCATTCAATCATTCTTAATCTCGATGGCGCAGGTGGTTAGCGCATTTGGCCTGTGATCATGAAAGTTAAGCAACTTTTAAAATGGTCGGTCATTGGATAGGTGATCAAAACCTTATTATCTCGAGCTCGTTCGTGCTTCGGAAGGCACGTTTAGCCGTTGGTTCTCGGCTGCATCTACAGTAGTTAGCACCCACCAATCCGGACTGGGCCCGCGTGGTGAGTCACGGCCTAGTTTCCCTATTCCATCTACAGTGCAGGCCTGTGACTCTGCAGTGGGGACATTAATAGACTTAAATGATGGTCATGAATCATTCTTGGCATTACTAAAATAACTTGTCTCAAAGTAAAGCTGTCAATTATTAAAAGCAACTAGAAGAAAATATCATGAATAATAATATCATTACAATTTATTTTTAACCAGGGCCTTACTGTTGTCAGAAGGAGGCAGCGGAGAGGGAGCGGGAGGAGGACGCTCTAGCCCCCCCCTCTCCGGCGTGGACGGGTGGGCCGAAGGAGGCAGGCAGCGGTGACTGCCGGTCTTCGACGGCCCTAAGGTGGTCTGGGCGCGGCCTGACCAGCCGCGCGTCCTAGGTGCCGCTCCGGCAAAGGCCACCACGTCTGGGGACTGCCTAGTACCCTAGCGCAGTCCCCCTGAGGCGCGTCGCCCGGTCCACTCGTTGGGCCGGGCCTGCCCGGGGGCGTCCCAGTGAAGTGGCGCACGCTAAGGTGCGTCGATCCTGAGACGCCCCCATATGGGCGTAGGAGGGTAGGGGGGGGGGGGGGTTTAGTGGAGTAGGATCAGTGTGGCCTTCCGCACTGGTCCTGCTTGAGTAGGGTCGGCACTGTTTCCCGTGCCGGCGAGTCCCACACACGCCGTGCGCCTAGTCAGCGTCACGGTATGGTGCGAAACTGCATTTCCCCTCGTCACAAAAAAAAGGGCCTTCCTGTTGTACTTTTGGTCCAACCATCTTCATTTAAATGTATGATGATTTTATTATTTTTAGTACTTATGTAGATTAACAGCAGCAATTCAAATTTCAGGATGTCACGAAAGTCAATAATCTCTCCACTAAGAAATCACCGCAGAAGTAAGTTGCTTTCAAATTATCTTCGAATGACATTAATTCCATCACTAACAAAGCTGAAACGAAATTATTCAATTATCAAATTGTTCCTACGCGGTGAATCCACAAAGCCTTGAAATTGTGAAACTTTCCAATATGATTTCCAATATTACAACCAAAGCAGAGATAACAACAATTTCTGAAATTCATTACTATTCAGAGATGAATTTTAGATTGTGTATTCAACACACTACCGTAGAAGACTATTAATTGAGACTGCATTTAGTAGTCTTGGTCGTAGCTAGCAAAGTTATTCTTCAATTTTTGCTCACAAATATTTTTATTACAGTTTGACTATTATGGTTGCTAGTAGAGAATCAAAACCAGCCAGAAGTTCAGAATAAGTAATAATACAAAACTTACCCAAAAGCAAAACGCATCTGACCAAGAAAGCCGAAATATTTGTTTTAAAAACATATTACTCAATTTAAGTGTTGGCTCTTACGAAACATTTTCACTGTAAGCTTTTCCCGTGCAGTAAATGGACGTATTACTTTAAATGTCCGAAACGTGTGGCGAGGAATAACTCTCCTGAGAGACAGATCGAGGGCAGCCCAGGGACGTTGTCTTGAATCCCTTAAATGTCATTCTCTCTTAACATAACTCGTTATCTGAAGGGCCCTCTGGCTATTACGACGCGGCACAAACGCTCGGCGAGAGAATGCCAGACATCCACAGACTTATCCGTTCCATTATATTAAACTTAAAGGGGGTCAAGAACACTCATGGATAACGTTGAAGAGATTTACAATAAAGCCCTCTTATTCATTGCCAATTACGAGTCTACTTGTTGAAATTTACTGATCCCCATGCAATTTATTTTGCTCAAGATAAACTTAGCTGGCTTCGATGTACGTTTATCTTAGATATTTATTATAAGCTAGAAATTACTTTAATCTGCTAGTACTTGAAATTAATGGATCAAGTATCATTAGTAAAATTGGTTTCGAGAATAATATAGAATCTAACTCCAATATTATTAACAATGACAGAGATGCCAAGGAAATTTCGCGAAGACTGCCTAAATGGCAGCCACGTACATAAATATAATCTGTTTCATCTGAAAAGCCCTCCGGCTATTAGGAGCGCGTCACAAACGGTTCGCAAGAACAGGAACGTCAGAGTTCCAGAACTCGAATAATACTGAAATAAACTTGAATCGCCGACGGTAAGTGGCGTATTATCCTTTGAGGCAAATGTTCCGGTGCGGCGAGTATGCTCCATTTTTAGTCAACAACGAACTAACTCTGTGTAAATGTGTCGAGACGAGGCGCAGTATCGTAAGTTTGAGATTGCTCTGCCAAGATGGTTATATCCCTTTATTGCTAGCAATAACGTCCGCTTAAGTAGTACACGTGAAATGGTGTTATTGGGACGATGTTTTCGCATCTATATCCTCATTGGGTATCTCGGTTACAGTTGGTACTGTATAGCCTCTTAAATATTGACATCGGCATATACATTTTTGAACTAATTGATAAATGTTACAATGAAATTATTATTGAACACCTAATACATATTGTTACAAATAAACATTTCTTTCAATCTTTCTTAGTTTTTACAAAGCAAAATAGCTGCCACGATTGTGTTGTTTGGTTAATATAAATTTTACTAGTTTGTTATATTTTTATCATTACTAGTTTTGGAATGATGTAGACTATTAATAATAAAATGTATTTTTTAAATATTATAGCCATCGATTTCAAGCTTTAAATTGTATTGAAGATAAAAATACAGAACTCCCGAGATTTCGAAAGATTTTTTTATATGTTCTCTTTTAAATATGTGTAGCGTTTAGCGTTTCGTTTCAATTTTACATGTGCTTGAAGATTTCAATAATATTATAATTATATCCTTTCATTAATTAAAATATGTCCTTTCATGAGTTCCTCTGGAAACCAGAAGCCAGAGTGTGTCCAAAGATGTGATTTGCCGAAAATCTTTTCAATATCAGAATTTACGTTAAACATTTTATTTTATTTATTTGATATTTTCTTTATTTTCATTTGATCCTTAATTTTGTGAAACATCAATAAAATTATTAATTGTATTATGATTGTAATTTTTATGGATGTTATGCCTGAAATAAAATTATTGGACTCAGAAATAATCGTGAAGTTTGAAACTAATTCTTCCCGTTATTTGCTAAAGACTGAGTGAGTATATTTTGTTAGAGCTTGTAAATAGGTCTTCGGATAAAATTTCGTCATCGTGTAAATGTTTGAATAGTGTCAGGTTTCTTTTCACTGCTACCTTATCTTCCAGGAATGTTGTTCTATTGCCAATATTATGAAAATACGAAGCAAACATTTACAAATTATTGGTGTGATTTTTTCCTATTTTGTTCTTGACTTAGCCAATCTTAGTATGACCAATGTTGTTTTTTTATTCTTTATTTATTTAGAAGCTTCGATAGACATATTCGATCTTGGAAAAATGTTATGCCCTATATGATAATACGACTACTTTTCCCTTCATGTATATCTTTGACTCGGACTGGTCTGGATTTTTGAACTAGATTAATTTTAAATAATTTATGACATCGGTTGGTGAAAAAATAACGAAAATTATGTTGACAATTACAGATATTGCAATTCTAATGTCTAGTTGAAATAGAATTCATTTATCTTGACAGAAAACTGTGTCGTCTACTCAGAATTTAAATTGCAGGTAGAACCCATAAATAGATGGAGCAAATGTGTGAATAATGAACAAAATACTTACCAATAAATGTACCATTATATGCTTTTCTATTCGTTACCTAATACATACCTTCTAGTGTTTACTTTGGGGCTAGGCTAATTGCTGTGAGTGTTAAAGTGACCTATCGAAAACTATCCGATTTTTCAGACTTTAATGATTTCAAGAAACATCCAAATGAATCCTCCTTATAAATATGTATTACAAATACTAAAACTAAAGCAATCAGAAGCTGTAAAACCACTCTTGCTCCGTAACGAGACGAAACTTCAATAACACTTTTTAATTTCGCTGTGGCGATAGTTTCATACCAGTAGATGCAGCCACCCAGATTTTACAAACACAATGTGTGCCAAATTTAGGAAGGAGGTCGATACGTAAAATGGAACGCAGACGTATAACTATAAACGTTACGCAGAAGGTCCAATCTCACAAAAAGGTCTTATGATTTAATTTCCGCGCTTTGAATTTTGAAATTCGATATCGGAATGATATCTGTCCTTTGTTACTATGTCAGCGAAATTTTTTCATTTTTAGTAGATTTAATAATTTATTCATTTTAGCAAAACTAGGACTCAGCGGATTTTTGGATGGAATTCAAGACTATCTGGGATAGCAACTTTCACCTTATAGAGAGATGAAGTCACATACCACTATGTTTGTATTGCGGTAAATATGGTGATCAGGTTTTCTAGATCAGGGTGATAGGGTCAGGGAACGCGTGATTTATGCTTACTGGTATATAATTCCTCTCCTATCCATGGCCACATAGTACATAAGCTAAGCACTTATGAAGAATTGTATATAGGATATATTGGCTTTTCATCTCAGAAACTCAAAACCAACCACCTCAAGACAAGCTTTATGTAGATAATTATTATAAATGTCTTGAATTGGTGAACGGAACGTGAAGCCGGTATCGACTTGGGTGTATTCGGCGAATGTGTTGGCAACACTAGTTACTAATCAACGTCATCTGACGTTTGATATCTGTCACTGTGAGAGTTTAAAAACGAGTGAAGCGTAACCGCATCATCCCCCTCTCAGGGGATGATCGCTTCAGATGTAGCTTGTAAGGCCCTTCTGGCCATAAGCATGATTACTGGGTGTTTTTTAGTCAGTAAGAGTCTGACATAACCCTACAGCCGGCTGTAGGGTATCCATGAGGATTTGTCAGCCGCTCCACCACCTGGGAGGAAACAAAAAAAACGGCTTCGGGTCTTTAGTGATCTAGACGTCGAGCAGTTCGGTCATGTTCTAACCCATCTTGAATTAACCACATTTCGAGATAATCCGTTTGCATGTGAGCAATCATAGCACATTTTAAGCTGCTTATTTGGTAGACTATCTTCATTAAAGTAAGACTTGCAAACGGAATATTATTTAGAGGATTTGTAATTGACGACGACCCGTCACTAAACGAAGTGCACTTTCGACATATTTAATACTATATATGATAACTCCAGCACTTAACGTTAGAAACTTGTAAAAATAATTAGTATCCACTGTGAAAATCTAAATGAGGTCTCAAAAAAGCCGGAATATTATTAAAATTCCCCTTAACAGAGACTGTTTGTACACTTTTTAACTTATAAAAGAAATTTAGAAGTAAATTGTACGTGTCACAGATGAACATAAAGATTGAAAGTTCTTATAAATAAATTCCTTAATAATGAAAAGCATCGCCAAACATCGTTAAGCGGGTACCTTGGCGAAACAAAAATGGAGCGCATAATTATGGTAATAAAGATGAAACATCTCGATATTTTGGACAATCCGATAGTTTATGGAGTCTGGACATGCGAGCGAGCGATTACTACGCAACAACTCCAATGTTACAAGTTAAATTACTTCTTGTAATGTTGTTAATAAATTCATTTCGGACAAGGGTACAACAGCTAGAGGCGGGAAAATGTTGTTAGTTGTCTGTCGGACGGCATCGGTCGCGGAACTTTTAAACTACTTCGAAAGTAACTTGTCACAATGATTTGTGAATAAAATTGGAATGGGAGCGAGTAAACGACTAATAACTTGTTCGGGAATAAAGTCAAACATAATATTGTTAGCGAGTTAGATCAATACTTGGTATGGTAGAGTGCTACGTTTTCGTCTATAATTTTTTACTATGTTAAACTGGTAGCAAAGAAGCATATGGCATGCCTGATGGTCAGTAGTCTACAGACGCTTGCGATATCAGATCATCTCTCATTTTGGCTGCCGTTTCGCGTGGTGGATACTTTTAAAATATTTTTTGCCACACATCCAATTAATTCCCCAATAGCATACACAACAAACCAAGGAATGCGCCTTGAATTGAAAATTGAAACCCTCGATCATTAGTAGAGTGTTCTGAGGAGTTATTCTCTCTTATCCCACCTTCCCCTTTCTTTCAGAGGACCACGCGCGCTGGCCTACGTTGTCACCGTCTAACTGTGGCCACAATTCCAACACGTACAAAGAAATTTGGAGACTCATTTCTTTGTTGCACTATCCGTAAATCGAATGCTCTGCCCGCTCACGTGTTCCCTCCCTCTTACAACCTGGGATCCTTTAAAAGAGGCGTGAAGAAGCAACATGCAGGCCGGCAGGGTGAGGATGGCTGGTGTGGCAGGTAGAACTGCTGTATCAGCTATCTTCGCGTCTGGACTTCACCTTCACTTAACATCAGGTGGGGTGGAGTCATTTGTCGGACCTATCTATAAAAAAAAAAGTACGAAGATGCGGCGATTTATTAGTTCTTACCTTCCTTTTTTCAAGTTCTACATAGATTTGGGTCAAGAGTCACTCACCCAATATTCCCAGTCTATAGTTGATGGTGACTACCACCAGCCCGGCGTGGGACGCCAGCACAGTTCCATCATAGGGGTTGCCCGAACTCCACTCGTAACTCTCCCCGTGTACAAAAACTAGCACTGGGTACCGGGCAACGGCGTCTCGAACGCCAGCTGTTGACAAATAAATTCAAATATTAATACACAGAAGACACAATGTTAATAATTTTAAGAAAGGTAGGGCAAATAAACCATTCGCAGATACTCGTGAAGGTAGGAAGGATGGAAATAGGAAGAGAGGAACGAGTACAGGAAGTAAGAAGAGTGATGGGTACAGAAGTAGTGGAGGGAGGCTGCGGGTATACTGACCTCATGGCCACGTCAATTGAGGACAATGAAGAGGCAGAGAAGCAAAAAAAGACGAAAGGGAAGGTTAGTAAAGGAGGGATTACAAGGCCAAGAGAGGAGAAGGTCCAGGGGCTAAGTAATGGATATAAAGGGACTGTCCAGAACAATTCAAACCTGTGGCTCCCGTAGGAACTACTCGTATATGAAGAGGACCGAGAGGAAATCGGAAATCCAGGAGAGCCTTGCCGAGGAGGGGAAACTGGAGGCGGCTAATGCGGAAATTGCCAAAGTGAAGACCTCCAATCAATGCCTCAGCCGGCGCCCGCCGCCCAGTGGTTGGAGGATGCATAAGGCATTTTTCAGACAAAAAAGAACTTCATGGCTCAGAAGGATAGTCCACTATTCCTACACGAACAAAAAAAATGGTTACTCATTTCATTGTGGTGCTATTCGGAAATGGAAACGTTCTTTACCCACGTACGTATTCCCTTCTTCTTACAATCTGGGGTCGTTTAAAAGAGGAAGCATTCTGCAGACTGACAAGGTGAAGATGGTTGGTATGGCAATTCATAACTGCTGCACCAGCTATCTTCACGTCTGAACTTTACCATCACTTAACATCAGGTGGTGTTGTCTTTGGGCTACCTAGCTATAAAAACAAGTTTCATGGCAGGCAAAGTGCGTAATGCTTTGATATCGGTAACACCTATAGACTAGCTAAAATAAATAATTGTTGAGAGTAGTCATGAATATCTATGGGCCAGTGGGACACCAAAGGAACAGAATAGCCCAATCAACACAATTCTCCAGCTTCTATATCTTCCAGCTATCGCGTCATTATACTGTTGCAGTATTCTTGTCAATATTAAAGAGCGATTCAATCAACAATGTTACTAAAATTAAAAAAGTAACATTGACAATTAATATTTGATGAATAAATTGTGAAACCATTGGCATATTGCCCTATTAATTCACAAGCACGAATTCGTCTGCAACAAGGTAATTGATTCACTGTCAAATTCAATTTTGCACGAATAATATACAAATTATTATCCCAAAATTTATAAAGGTTCATTCTATTTTTTCCAATGTAATATAAATATTTCGACTGATATCTTCTTAAAGCCGTATCTACGCAATATTTTCCTTTATTCGCCCAGATATCACTATTTTCCTCGAATGAAATTTTCTATTAACATTCTTAGCAGAGCTGAATTCAAAAATGTCAGTGAACACAAAAACTTTTTTTAACATACATTATAAGGTCAAATACAGTGTAAGTGCCAAAGAGACTTTGTTGAAGAAGTAAAACAATATATACCTATGACAAATTACGTTTGAACTATGTATTGAGAAAAAATCTGAATGTTCAAAGGGTTTCATAGGAGAATAATGTAGCAAGAAAGATTGTGAGAATGTAGAAGTCAAGAAATATCGAGATTTACCTATCATGATCAAATTGACCGTATACGTGATGTAAGCAGACGTAAAAAACTTGGCTTATTGTATGACTGTATGTATTTGAAAAGAGTTATGAATGCAGACATATGGTAAGATGTTTGTGAGGACCTTGTTATGTGATGCTCTGATCTCTCTGCCTACCACACCTGAAAGTTGGCGCGATGTACGCGTGACTTTAAGCAATTTTTTTCATAAACTTTTTTGTATATAAGGCCGTAAAGGAAGAAGTACGCTCTTTTTTGAAGTTTTTCAAGTGGTATTCCGTGGTCCGGAAACACTGCTGGTGAGAATTTATTCCAAAGTTTTGTCATACGTGGTAAAAAAATTCGACAAAATCACAAGGTTGTGGATAGCCACGCGTCAAGATGGTGCGATGAAAATTTTGTCGCTATGTATGTATTAAATGATAATTGTGGGAAGGCCAAAGGGGAAGATCTTCCTTCGAGCTGGATGATGGTAGGAGCTCGAGGGCCACGGCCCGACTGTTTTTTTGAGTGTGTATGCTGTTGGTCGCAGATGACTTTTACAGCGTCACCGGGTTTGGGGACGGCGAGATCCTAAGGGTACCTCAAGCCGAGAATTAGCGAGTGCCTTTAGAGGTATTCCAGGCGGATGGCATCTCTGGACCACTCGAATCTGAGGAATCGTCTCAACTAGAGGGTGTCTCTGAGAATAGAACCTCGGCTCTAGTTGTCGTGGGGAGCGGGTAAAATCGCCCAGGTACCACGTACCTGGTGTAGCATGTCGTGTGTAGGCTCTTCGCACTCTTATCCTACGGGTGAGGTGTGTCTGCCTAGTGCTAAGCTAGTGTTTTTTTTTTGTTTATATTCGTTTGTTCTCTTTATTGCTGATATGGTTTGGTATATTTGGTTTATGTTTTATTTTTTTTTGTTTTTCAGTTGTTTGTCAGACCCAGTCCCGTGGTGACGCTATTCCATACGTACCCGGGGGCTGGGGCTGAGGGATGGCTGCAGCGCTGCTCTTCCTCCTTCTCCTCTTTGAGCGGCTGCTGCACAAATGTATGGAGCACTGTCCCCCCGAGCCCTGGTTCTGCGAGTAGCACCCTGGTGGAAGGGGGCGGGGCAGGATGAGGGTCTGCCATAAAGGTGGAGGAATTGGTGCCGGTGAAGCGGGATGCAGAGTGTGGGCCTGGTCAATGGTGACAGAGGTAGGTAGGCTCGCCCGTTGGAGTCGCTCAATTCGCTCCCTAGTCCGGGTGGCCGCTAAGCTAGTGTGCAAGTATGCTAACTGTGTAGTTTTGGTGTTTGTGGCCTGTTTGGGAGGAGTCGGTGGCGGGCCCGACTGATATTGGTCGGGCATTGTATATATGGAGTGTTAGCCTCCGAATTTCATTTGCGCGATGTAGGATTCCATGCTTATTGTTCACAGTGCCGGTAGCGCCATTTCTTGAAGAGGCGGGCTATTATTTCCTCTATCCGTTGGTTATATTATATGGGGCGTGTAGATGTCGCCGCCATCTCATTCTGATTCCCATAACACATGTGTTTCAATTTCTTATTTTTCATTTATCAGCATGTGTTTCATTTGTTTAGTATAGTTTGTTGTTGTTGTATCTGTGATAAGGAGAATAAAAAATGCTCTCACGCTACAAGAACACGATTTTATACACAAGAGCATCTGAGTATAATATTATTTTCAATTATTTAATATGTTATTGTTAGAATAAGAGTATCACATTCAATAATATCGTGGTATACCAAGAATAAAGGTTTCCTGTTTGATGCGAGTCAAAGGGAAGAAATTGCAATTCAAAGCACTCTTTCATGGAACTCACTGACTACAGACAGAGCCGTAGCATAATGATAAATTGAAATAGAAGAAAAATATGAACGAATCCGTTTGTCTTGTTTTGTACATATGCGATACTATTCTTAGTAAATATATACATAAACATTACTATGTTTATTGCTTTTATGAAGAAAACGTTTTCGGTAAATTGAATGGAATCATTGTTGAAACAAATTACGAATCCGTTGGCCTTTTATTGTACATATGCGATACTAAGAAATGTTTATTGCTTTTAAGAACAAAACATACATCAACTGTTCGTATATTAGCTTAGAAAATAAACAATTGCGACAATGTTCAAGTTAATTTCGATGTATAACTTACTTACGAAAATACAATCTGAGTCCCTAGTAACTCAGATGAAATTCCCATACGCGCATGTCTTTACTAAGATTTGTCGTGTGGTTTTTACGGTGAGTGGTTGACACTGAAAAGCATTGATGCTCATGTTTCAAATCGATAATTTTCAAATTATAGTTAGTGATTTTAGATTAAATTAAAAAAAAAGGTCATTTAATAACCAGTTTTATATTACAAAAATTCTAATCGCAGCCAATACTAAAAATGATGTCGATGTGTAATGTGTATGTATATGTCGTAGAATAATTATATAAATTGAATTTATTTTCGTGAAATATATAGAGATTTTCTGAAAACGCGGATAATTAAACAATGGCGATGATATTTCCCAATCTTACTAAAATAATATTTTACACTAGATTATGTTAGTGTTGTGACTATGAGCGCGAGCAGAGCGAGCGAGAAAAAAATATTTAACAATAATAAGATTGAGATAATTTTTCAATTTATCGTATCATTCTACGACATTTATAAATATTTCTTACAACCTTACCAATGACGAGCCTAGCCCCACAGTAAAACCTGTAAGGTTTGTGTTATAGGATACTAAATATGCTATATAATAATAGCAACCACAATCTTTATAGAAAGGGGCATGGCCAAATTTGGAAAACTAAATAATAAGTTTAGTATAAAATTAAATCTTGACCAATATCCGTCTTGCGAACATGGACGGTGAAAAGGATCCGAAATGTCAATAACAGTGTTGACAAATGACGATCTCCATGGCCGAGAGGTATCTACGTGGGATTTTAAGGTGTCGCCTACTCGAGAGCGTCAAATCTTACCGAGTTCGAATCCCGGTGAGGGCAGATAAATAAATAAATATTTCTGACACTCACACCAATTAGCCTAGCCCCAAAGTAAGCACTATAAGGCTTATGTTATGGAATGCTAGGGTAACGGATAGAATACATATTGTATATATAAGTATATTCATATAAATACATATTAAACATCCATGACTGGAGTACAAATGCTCGTATTCATCACACAAACATCTGCCCCCACCGGGATTCGAACCCGGGACCTCTCGAGTCGGCGACAGCCTTGAAACCCGGCGTACAAACCACTCGGCCACGGAGGTCGTCGGTCGTCGGTCGTCGGTCGTCGGTCGTCGGTCGTCGTTCGAGGTAGGTAGATGTTTGTATGATGAATACGAGCATCTGTACTCCAGTCATGGATGTTTTATATGTTTTTCTATATAAATATACTTATATATGTATCGGTATATGTGTTCTGTCTGTTACCCTAGTATCCCATTACACAAGCCTACAGTGCTTACTTTGGGCTAGGCTAATTGATGTGAGTGTTGCAAATATTTAATTCCAACAAAATTCAATGGAAAGTACTTCGTGCCCATCAAAAAAGTGTTGTATTAAACTAAGTGTGGGCAAAGTGGCACAATAGCTAATAGTTATACTAGAACTTTGGACTCGTCTTAACAATATTGCATGAGCTCTCTATCGGAGACGAAGTCAACAGATATCGTGACGCTATCTCCGTGATGGATGAGGGTAGAGGACAAATCCTGTTTTTGCTTTCCCACCACTGCACGGGAAAGATGAGCGATGGAGCGTTTATGTAAGTTTTTGTCATTTGCTTTGATTAGGTTAAGCGTTGGGGCCTGTCGTCTTGCTATATTGCCTATTTGGAAAACGATTTTGAATTTAAATTAAAATACTTATTATTAAACAAGGCTTAAGTTTAGATCAATTGCCATTTATCATTCAATGAACACAGACAAATCAGGGTAATTAATCCAAGCTTAGTCTTCGTTTATTAATAAGAGGGTGAATAATTTTTAATTTTGCAAATTCAAATCCAGCAGTGCTATTCTGTAAAATTTTCACGCGCGGATTTATATCAGATCCGCGCGTGAGAATTTTACAGAGAATCACTGCTGGCTTGATAACATTAATCCAATTGCCAATAGAGAGAAAAAATATTTTCTAGATGGGAAAGAAAGAGAATTCTTGTGAATTAACTTTGAACTTTAAGGCAACTAACTACGGACTTGACGTCGTAACTCGCATATTAAGAAGGGGCACCAAATTAAATAATAAATTAATTAATATGTTAACACTAGTATCGCAATACATTTATGAAAATACTAGCTTTTGCCCGCGACTTCGTCCGCGTTATCGTCGTTTTTCGTAAAAAAGTAGCATATGTCCTTCCTCAGGGTTCCGTGGTTTTGATGTGATAGACAGATTAACTTTCGTATTTTAGTAGGGAAATATAATACTGTTAAAAATATCGCAATAAGGAACCGCAGAATATTATTATTATCACTGTGCCCCGAGACCATCAGCGTGTAACTCCTTGTATGTTATTATGTTAATGTATTGGTAATATTGTTTAGATCGCTTTCACATGAGTCTTAAGTACATATAGAATGAAAATACTTCAGCACAAAGCTTCCGGGTAGACTACGTTGAAATTTGACCCGTCCGGAACGTGAACATAAAAAATTCTAGGACTGCTAACCCGGGAAAGACCGACATAACTGACCATGTGAAAAACAACTGACACCGAGATCTACTCCAACAACACGAAAGGTCTGCCCTTGAGCCTTATTTATTGTCATTGCATAACACACCGATACTGGGAATTGCGTTCTTTTAAATTGGAATGGAAAATTATTTGGTATTATGGGAATTCTGGGAATAAAGATGGTTTCTCCTACACCGCAACCTATTAAAATTTGAGCCTCGATTACATTTTGTTGCAACTGGGTTACTTTAAGCCGAGTTCCATTGCAAATTTGTGGTGGTCTTAAATTTCGGAGCAGAATAATCGTAATGCCAATTTTTAAACAAATTTCATGAGAAGGAAGTACGGGCATATTTAAAGAATTTAAAAATTCTATCGGGTAATTAGTGGCTTCTTGTTCATCGGCCATTCTATTTATTGAACTATAAACTTTGCTTTCCCCCTGGATATTCGACAGTATTTTATTATTAATCTCAGATGCCTGGTCATTGCGAGGAGTTAAAATGGACCTTTCGCATAGCCAAGAATTGTTCTTATTTAATATATTTGTTACGTCACCGTAAACTGACGATGTAAGATGTTGTTGGGATTGCACTATACAACATAACTCAGGCGTCAGAATAAGTTTTCCTTGGTGTAGCAGTGGATAGGTTTCTTTGGTGAAGGTATTTTCTTTAATAATATATCAGAAAATTCACGATCATCCGGGTTATCTACAGTTCTCACTCGCATGTTTATAGTCAAATCACGCCACAAATAAGAGCTTTTCAGGCAAGCCCTAACCTCAGCAGCTCGTTTTCCCCGTGGTATTACCGTTAAGGTTTGTCGGAAATCACCACAAAATAAAACTGTGGTACCGCCCATGGGTCGATCATTTTGTCTTATATCTCTTAAAGTTCTGTCTACCGCTTCTACTCCTTTTCGATGGGCCATCGTACATTCATCCTATATGACTAAATTACACTTTGAACGAATATTTAAACACTACCAAAACAACTAATACGTGGTCCTAACTTTAGCTACCTTACACATAAAATCTAAGTGACTATTTGAACTAAAATATTCTTATAGAATTATAACCAGAAATATATACAACTCACAACAAAAAAGAAATGAAAATAAAGCTGAAACGCCTGTGCAATACTATCTACCTATACCTCCTTCACTTAAAAATAAATACTTATAACTACTTTAATTAATAAAAGTACCTACGCTTAATAATTTTTAATTTGAACGAATATTTAAACACTACCAAAACAACTAATATCTGATTTACAAAATAACAACAAAAGAAATTCAAATAAACTATTTAAAGACTAAAAGTCGCGCTGATAAGCACGGTTTCGGTCTCCCAGGCGAGGGAGCAGATGAGAAATCCTCATGGATACCCTACAGCCGGCTGCAAGGTTATGTCAGACTCGTACTGACTAAAAAACACCCGTAGGGGCTGCCTCTGGCCGGGAAGGCCTCTAGGGCTTCATCGGAAGCGATCGTCCCCCAGGGGGGGAGCGACGCAGAAAACAGATTTAGACAGCTCGCTCTCGGACCTTTGATACCCTACCGCTGCCGCGACCCGTGTCGAGCGCGGCAACCGTTACACAAAAATAATCCTTATAGCATGATTCAGTATTCACGTGCGACGGCGCGATGGCTTATTTCATGTATAAGTTTGGTGTTTCTATACCGAGTATTATAAACGTAAGAGTAAACAAATATGATCAGAATGCTCCGAACTGCTAAGCTATCGGGAGTTACACGTGTTATTGTGAGTCAACCATAAAAGATAGACATATGCTGTTGCGGGATATTTTTTAGACAATTTTATGTAGAATATTTCCGTCGTACATGATTTCTATGTAACTTTAATCATTAAGGCTGCACACGCGACGGAAGCTTAAAAAATGGAGTAACTTCTCCCGTTTTCCCAACATTTCCCTTCACTACTCTGCTCCTACTGATTGTAGCGTGATGAAAAGTATACTATAACCTGCCCAGGAGTATGAAGAATAATTGTACCAAGTTTCGTTAAAATCCGTCGAGTAGTTTTTGTTTCTATAAGGAACAAACACACAGACAGACAGACAGACAGACAAAAAATTTACTGATTGCATTTTTGGCATCAGTATCGATCACTAATCACCCCCTGATAGTTATTTTAAAAATATATTTCATGTACAGAATTGACATCTCTACAGATTTATTATAAGTATAGATAATTTAAGTAAGAAAAAACTATGATGCATTTGCAAAAAAAAAAGTCAGACCCATAACTTTAACACGATTTAAGAACAAGCTTGCCGTACCATGTTTTCAGACTCCTAAAATCAAGAGGTTCATTTCTGGGCTATAGTATTGCATTTTTTAATAAAGTTCGCCAAGATCTGATTGAGCTTCTACTGATCAAATTTAAATCTCAGATCAAGAATACTCTTATGAATAAGGGCTATTAAAAAGTGGATGATTATCTAAATGATCATAATGCATGGACATATTGTTTCTTGCAATTTGTTATTTGATAGGCATAAGTCATTTTTTATAACAGTAATATGGTACTTATCTGATGCCGCTTCCTTTATATATAAATATAAAGTTGACCTTAAAATTTATTGTAACTATATATCTATATTTTAAATGATGTAATGGAAGGTGACTTCAGAAGTATCTAAGTCATTTTTCAACTTGACGACTCTGTATATAAAAATACAGGAAGAAAAAAACAGCCCTTGCTGAGTTTCTTGCCGGTTCTTCTCAGTACAAGTTCTCCCGTCGTAGTTTTGCGAAGCGATGGCGTAGCTTCTTGACCTTCACGAGTGCTTGTAACAGCCTATACTGAATAAATGATTTTTGATTTTGAATAAGTTTTATTTTCAAAAGCCAGTCATTTTATTAAAGGAAGAGAATACTTGTGAATCAACTTTGAACTTTAAGGCAACTAACTTTGAACTTGACATATTAAGAAGGGGCACCAATTTAATAAGATTTCTTTTCAAAAGCCCTTTTATTTTATTAACATTATCTGAACTTTGAATTTGATATAATATGACATAATTGTCATTTTTTATATTCATTATGATCGAATTCACCATTCTAGTTTTATAGACAATGGTGATTTGCTGAATAGGGTTGAAAAATGAAGGATCATTTACCATTTTGGATGGACGGTTTACAATTTGCGTGTCGTTTGCCCTGTCACAATTTGGTTATCGTTTGTTCCATTTCTGGTACGAAAACAATATAATTACAAACACGAAAATCAGACGTCACTGCCATTCTATTCAGGCTGATTTGTGCTGTATCAGCAACAGGCATTAATGTCAAAAAAGAAATTATTGGGATGATTAGTTAGTTGTTTTTAAATAACTTTCGTATTCTGTCTTTCCTACTACGTACTCACATTATAAATGTGAAAGTTTGAATTTTTGTAACTCAGTCACGTAAATATTACTAAATTGGATGGAATTTGGTACGCATATACAGTCGCGAGCAAAAGTCTGAAATCACTTACTTGAAATTGGCGCGATCTTGTATACTTTTTTTTTAATATTCATATAAAAACATAATTTTAAAGGTTTAACTCTTAACTTAAAACTGATACCAAATTCATAAACATCAAGCCAGTATTTAACAAGCTATCCCGGATTAAGAGAAAGAATAACGAGAAAGATTTTTCTCAAATGTTTGAAACGTCGCGAGTTGCAACCTGTTTATCCCCCATAAAATCACCTGTTATCGGATTTTCCTTATCAGTCGACTTTCACACATCTCCGCTACTTTTGACCTTTTACCTTGCACGATAATGGAGAAAACACTAACAGAAGCAGCACAAATCGTAGCCCTATAGCAGGAAGGGTTCAGCCAGCGAGTTGTCGCTCGTCGGCTCCACATAAGCCAGTCATATGTTTCGAAAGTGTACAAGCGCTTTCGGGAGACTAGTGGCTTTATCCTGAGACCAAGATCTGGACGGCGCCGGTGCACATCGGAGAAAGATGATCGTTTCTTCGAGTCATCCTCGAAAACTCCCAACAGGAGCTCCAAGATGTTCGTAGGGTAGCAGTCATCGAGCGGACAATTCGACGACGACTCAAACAAGCGAATCTGACTCCAAAAAGGCCTGCCACAGGCCCGAAACTCACGGCAGCTCACCAACAAGCACGCCTTTAGTTTGCTCGCACCCACCTTGGTTGGGAGATTGAGCAATGGAGGCAAGTCCTGTTCTCCAACGAGAGCAGGGTGTGTTTGTACGGTAGCGACCGAAGAGGTCGGGAAGCGAATTGCGCAATGCTGTTTCGCTAAAACAGGAGCTGATGGGGGTGGCACCTATATGATGTCGGCCAGCATTTCGTTCGATGGTAAAACCGAGCTAGTTTTCGTGCCTGGCGGGGGACGAGGAGGCGGTCTAACATCGGACCGGTACATTTCCGATATTCTGCTGGAACATGTCGTTCCCTATGCGGAATATATCGAAGATAATTTCCTCCTTGTGCACGATAACGCTCGTTGTCACACTGCCCGTAATCGCAACTGCATACCTCGAAGAAGTCGGTATCCCCACATTTGACTGGCCAGCGCTCAGCCCAGACTTGAATCCCATTGAGCACGTGTGGGATGAACTGAAGAGGAAGGTTTGTTCCAGAACTCCTGCTCCTTCATGTCTGAATGATCTGAAATCAGTGTTGATTAAGGAGTGGGAAGGTATCCCACAAGAATCAATTCAGAAGCTGATCAGGTCTATGAAGAATCGTCTTCGAGCAGTTATTAGGGCGTGAGGGGGGAACACAAAGTACCGACACTTAATTTTAAGGCTTAAAATTTTTTTTTTTTATTTGTTCTATTCATTCATTATTTTTCCATATTTGTTTTCCTACCTCCTTCACTTAATCCAGGATAGCTACTTAACTACTAGCTCGATTTGAATGAATTTAGTATCAATTTAAAGTTGACAGTTGAACCTTTAAAAGGATGTTATTTTTATGATAATTAAAAATTTATTTAGTAAGCAAGATCGCGCGGAACCAATTTTAAGTAAGTGATTCCAAACTTTTGCTCGCGAGTGTAGTTTACGACCTGGATTGAGACAGAACGTTTTTACTCCGGAAAAATGTCAGGTTTCTGTTATATATTCCAAAAGACTAAAGTTAACACGGAAGCAAGTCTATACTGATATTGTAGAGGAAAGATTTGATTGTTTGTATGAATTGAGAAGGCTCCAAAACTACTGAACCGATTTGAGTAATTCTTTCACATTTAGGGATCCGTATGAAAACTTCATTCATGAAACGCAATATCAGAACAAAATACCAAAAAGAAACCGTATATCGCGTTTAATGTTTATGGTCATTGAATTAACAACTCTCTTCATAGTATTACGTTACCATGGAAACATTAATTTGTTAATTCAAACTTAAGAAAATATTTTGGATTTATTATTTATAATACAGTTATGTGATATAGAAATAGATGGTTTGGGCTGTGTGTTGATAGATCACTATGTCAGTCAGTCACCTTTGAGTTTTATATACTCGTATATAGATATACGGAATTGTTTTTATGCATTATCATTGGACATGGTTAATTGATCAGCGATAAGATTGCTGCCTGTTACGATGGAAAGTTCTTCTTTTTTTAATAGCTCACGTTTTAATTTGCGGATTCCGTCCCACTTCCCCGCCCAGCTTGATGGATGAGCAGACAGCGGGGGAAACCGCCGAGTCTTTTTATTTTCACAACGTAAGTAATGAGACGCGTGCGATTGGCAGTTGTTTTCTTAGGGTTCCGTGCCTCGAAAGAAATTAATTGGACCCTTGTAGGACCAGTCAGATCGTCGGTTTGTCTGGCTACCGTCCTGTCAGGACCATCATTTCGGGAACGCATGGAAGTATCGTGTTAAATCGACTACTCTGGTCTACGGAACCTTGGAGCTGTGAAAAAATCAAACTTCTAAGTTCATCATCATTAGCCTATTAATGTTCCCACCATTGGAGCACAGGCCTTCCCTATGGATGGAATAGGGAGATTGGAGCCCAGTGCGGATTGGCGGATGCTAACGACTGCAGATGCAGCCGGGACCAACGGATTAACATGCCTTACGAGGCACGGAGGAGCTGGAGATAGTAAATTTTTGGTCACCCTTCCAATGACCGACCACTGCGAAAGTTGCTTAACTTCAACGATCGCAACTGAAAGCTCTAACTACCTGCGCCATCGAGCTACTCAAACTTCTAAGTTAATGTAAAAAAACTTGTGTGTGTCAGCTCCGATGCACGACTGGAGTTTACTCCTTAAGTTCGATAGTCTAACCAGACGCAAAAAGAGTTCATTTAACTTAAAAAAGATTGATACTGTGTGAAAGGGTAAATTAACAAATTAATGAAAATAATATACATATATAAATATATATTTATTCATTTCATATACATTTATTATAACTAATCGACGAAATATTTTACATTAAACTTTTTGCAATAGTCAATTTCAGATGTGCATAAATATATAATTAGGAATGTTGATAAATTATGTAATTATTATTATCAGACTGTTATCATTTTTTTAAATATTAATTAAATCAACAGTGTCTGCATTATTAATTACAGTGACAAGTGGTTTATGGTAACTAAAATAAGACACATGGACGTTCTTAGATACGCAGTTCACGAATCTTGAAAATACCGCATCAATGGTTGTACCATACCTCGTTGTCCCCATTGCTCTATCAGAAACAATATCTAAATTCAGTTCAGATTTTAAAACTTTTATTAATGTCAATCCGTCATCTTTGTTTCTCAAAGTTGCGCGACATAGGATGCGCACCAAAAACATAACGAGGTCATTCATCGACAGATTTTACTCCTCACATTTTTCTCATACCGGGCCCCTTATATATGCAAATCGATTCTTAAGGAGTAAACTCCAAAAAAATAACTCTGGTTATAGTATAGTTTTGTGGTTACCGTGCCGTTACTACCTTCATTTCGAGAACGCGTGGCGGTATCGTGTTATTTAACCCAATTACTCTTGTTTACGGAACCTTGGAGCTGTGAAAAAATTAAACTTCTAAGTTCATCATCATTAGCCTATTAATGTTTCCACTATTGGTGCACAGGCCTAGGGAGATTGGAGTCCAGTGTGGATTGGCGGATGCTAACGACTGCAGATGCAGCCGGGGCCAATGGCTTAACGTGCCTTCCGAAGCACGGAGGAGCTCGAGGTAGTAAATTTTTGCTCACCCATCCAATGACCGACCACTGCGAAAGTTGCTTAACTTCAACGATCGCAGCTGAAAGCTCTAACCACCTGCGCCATCGAGCTCCTCAAACTTCTAAGTTAATGTAAAAAAGAAATTGTGTGTGTCAGCTCAGCAGTCTAACCAGACGCAAAAAGAGTTTATTTAACTTAAAAAAGATTGATACTGTAAATACCATATCCACGTTTACTTCTAAAGCTCAATGGTTTTGTGTTCAACGAATGGCGCGGTGGTACACCGACGCGGTTTCTTTGTCGTCGTACGCAATAAAGGTACGCTACGATACTGTGCTACGGTGTAGCACTACGGCTGCTACAGCGTAGACAGTAAAAACGTATCGATAGATTTTACTCCTCACATTTTTCTCATACCGGGCCCCTTATATATGCAAATCGATTCTTAAGGAGTAAACTCCAAAAAGATACGTCCGTCTGTGTAGCGTAACTACAAATTTGTACGGAACTGCGACTCGCTCTTGTCCGGGCTTTTCTCTCTCTATCTCTCTCTGTTTGATGTGTTGTCTATTTTAATTAAGCTCGCCTCAACGGTCTGTTTTACCGTCGTGCCGGTGAAGGATCATGATTGCTAATCTTCGGGCTTGATTAGTTTACGATGTTTGAAGAACCATGCGTCGACATCGACAAACATGGTACTTCAAAATACAGTGAGAAAAAAGGCGCATCGAATGTAAGTAACGCAGAAAATTTTAGGAACCTGAGGGATTTTTTAAAAACCAGAAGTCAACGCAGACCAAGTCGCAGGCGCAAACTAGCAGTAGTTAAACTATTGTCGAGCGAAAATAATCACGCAACGCAAGCCATAAAAAAAGTTAGTTTTAAATCAGATGGGTCTTATATTCTAAAACCTGCTTGGGAATTTGAACATTATCTTGACAACCTTTTTCAAGATAATTTTTTATTATTTTAAGCATGCAACTGCTTGATGTTTAAATCTAAAGAAAATATAACTAGAAAAAAATTCCACGAGGACTCGAACCCGCACCCTTCGTAATCCGGGCGAAAGCACTGACCAATTATGCTACCGCGGCCCTTACGGACCGCGTCGAAATTTTTCTAGCCATTCTTAAGCTGCAAGGCAGCGCCATCTCTTCGCATTATAGGTAACCCACTACATGCTTTAAAATAATAAAAATCATAACTATAATTGCTATTTCTTCTTTCGAATGTTTAATACTTGTAAAAGTATTCATTTGAAATTGTGGGTTACCTATAATGCGAAGAGATGGCGCGGCCTTGCAGCTTAAGAATGGCTAGAAGAATTTCGACGCGGTCCGTGAGGGTCAGTGCATTCGCCCGGATTGCAAAGGGTGCGGGTTCGAGTCCCGTCTGCTGCCTGGTCCGTGTGGATTTTTTTCTAGTTATATTTTCTTTAACCTTTTTCAAGATAAATCGAAATTTCTGTAGAGGCCAAATACATGCGAACAGCGGCAGGAAAAAGTTGTATCAAAAACCATATATTTAACGGTTTAACATCCAAATAAAATTTTAAATCTGTCTCTTTTTATTACAGCGTTAAGTCTACGCTTGCGTGCAGTTAACCAAGCGAAGAAAGAAAAGAAACAAACATATAACGACGCCTCACGGCGAAAGTTGCACAGGAAATGGTGCTGTATTGGCCGGGGGTAGTTTTGTACTTAGAAACACGCTAACTGCTCATGTATCTAGAAACGTACGATATTTTTTCTAACTAAAATAAACTAGTAGTACTTATGCAAAACTAAATGTGTGAAATTTACTTTGCCGAATGTAAAGCATGCTGAAATGGGGGATATAATTCTAAATGGTGAAAAACTAATTTTAGTTCGATACAACCGTTTTCTTAGGCGTAACACTAGACCACAAACTTCAATGGAACCCTGACATTACAACACTAGCCGGTAAACTTAGTTCCGCTGCTTATGCAATCTATAAAATAAGACGGCTTACAGATGTCAACACTGCTAGGACAATATACTTCAGCTATTTTCACAGCATTATGTCGTATGGCATTCTATTGTGGGGCACGGCCGCTAACATTGAAACAGTTTTTATTCTTCAAAAACGAGCTCTAAGAGCTATTTATCGCTTGGGACCTCGAACTTCTCTTAGGGATAAATTTAAAGAAATAGGTATAATGACTGTTGCCTCTCAATACATTTACAATTGTATATTGTTTGTGCCTCAGAACATAAATTTATATATGAGGCGCGATGATGTACATAATTTCAATACCACAAATAAAGATAAACTCAAATTGCCACCATTGAGACTCCAAAAGGTTCTTGGTTCATTTGTGGGTCAAGGTATATGTTAATATAATAAAATACCAAAAGAAATAATTAATTTACCTTTTAATAAGTTTAAAGTGTGTATAAAAACATGTCTCCTTAAGAAAGGTTACTATACTGTTAAAGATTTCATAAATGATAAGTTACCTTGGGCTTGATATAATAGACTAAGTCGTTTCACTTTGCTGATTTGGTTGAAAATTGTTTAATCGCCACTTCTAAATTTAAAAATAGTACCTATCTATACTTAACTTTTGTTAATTAATAATATTAATGTGATGGAAGTTAACATCAACACATATTTTCAATTTTTGATGTCATTCTTCAACTGACGACACTGTATGAAACAAAACAGGTTGAAAAAAATAGCCCTTGCTGAGTTTCTTGCTGGTTCTTCTCAGTACAAGGTCTAGCGCCGTAGATTTTCGAACCTATGGGGTAGCGTTTGACTTTCACAAGAGCTTGTAACAGCCTAGACTGAATAAATGAGTTTGAGTTGAGTTGAGTTATGACCACACGACTGAAGTGAAACTTCTTTAGCTCCATCTGTTTGTAGAACTTCTACCCAAAGCTACCATGAGGCTACAGCATATATCTATCTTGTAAGGGTGACCCACTATAACCCTTTTCCTCAAATTAATGCGGGTTAAACCGCAGGGTACCTATAGTTGTTTAAAAATGCTTAAAGTACTTACAAACTTTCTTGCTTTATTATTATAGAAATATTTCCAAAATTTTGTAATACAGTTCAAATTATGTCCACTATCACATTAAATATATATATATAATGTAAATAACAATATTACCAACACTCACACCAATTAGCCTAGCCCCATAGTAAGCACTGTAAGGCTTGTGTTATGGGATGCTAAGGTAATTGATATAAAACATATATAACTATAGAAAAGTTTTACTAGAAAAAAATCCACGCGGACCAGGCAGCGGACGGGACTCGAACCCGTACCCTTCCCAATCCGGGCGAATGCACTGACCAATTATACTACCACGGCCCTGATGGCCGCGTCGAAATTTTTATAGCCTTAAGCTGCAAGGCAGCGCCATCTCTTCGCATTGTAGGTAACCCACAATGTGAAATGAATACTTTGGATTGTGGATTTTTTTCTAGTAAAGCTTTTCTTTAGATTTAAACATCTAGCAGTTAAATGCTTAAAAAAAATAAAAACATAAAATATATACTATATTTATATAGAAATACATATTAAACATCCGTGACTGGAGTACAAATGCTCGTATTCATCACACAAACATCTGCCCCCACCGGGATTCGAACCCGGGACCTATCGAGTCGGCGACACCATGAAACCCGGCGTACAAACCACTCGGCCACGGAGGTTGTCTTTAACTATAGTATAAGCATTACGTTAAGCTTTAAATCGCTTAAAATATAAGAAGAGCAGTGAAAATCTTTTCAAAGAACCCGGTAATGCACTAGAAGTAATTTGTTTGTGTCAGTAACCAGGTACGTAGAAACGTCTACTGTTTTTCAGCTACAACCTTCATCAATATGCCCATGGGCCTCCGATCCCGGTAAATCTTCCGTGAACACTATCTGGTGTTAGATGGATCCGCGAGGGAGCATAAATCAAACAGAGAATCCCTGTGTTCTTCCCTTTGTCTTTATATTACCGGCTCAGTTCCACCTGATTTTAACGCGTACCTGGCTGTTTTGGTAGCCTTCACCTGTTTTCGTGAACGATTCATATACAAAACAAAAGAAAACGCGAACGTTGTTTTTGGGTTTATCAAGTTTAGATGTTTGTTTTTTTTAATGTAATATATTTTATGGTCCACTTTCACCAAAGTTCTGAAACAAAAGTTTAAAAGCTAATTAATCATGTTTAAACCTCATTCTATTTCAATTTGACTTTAAAGAATTGATAAAGATGGAATGTTGTGGTGTTAAATGATTCAATAATGTTGGTGCAAGTGGTCCTAATACTTGAAATTTGCGTATAGGGAAACTATAAAAAATAACTATTTGTCAAAATTTGCCACATTTACTGTGAATTTCAAGGGAAATTAACTAAAGTCAAATTTAAATATTTTTCAAACAACGCGGCCTGTTACTTTTGTCACAATCATGATTTATGACCTTCGGATATTATTGTTTTAACTAAACATTAAATTTTAATACGTACAAGTATCAAAATTCAAATCCATATAGATCTCATGGAATACTAACTAAATTGATTTGAAGTAAACTGTCCTTTAAAATTTTTATTGTGTTTAACTTACTATTCTTCTCAAGCACATTATGTGCTACAAAATTGAATAAAATTATAATAATGCATAATATGATTGTTGTAATAATAAGAAGAGCATGATACATAAACACCATCAAAAAGAGTTTCATCTACATACAACAGGCATCGGCCTATTAATGTCCCCACTGCTAGGGCACAGGCCTTCCCTGTGGATGGAACAGGGAGATAACTACATACACTAGACTATATTATTTCCGTTACATTATTCAATTCAACCGTGCCCCGTTTTAACTATTCCGTCAATGTACGAACCAAAGGACGTCACGTCGGTTATAGCCCGATATGCATATTAGAAGATAACCGTTTGACAGCGGCTGATATAACCGACGGATTTATAGATTTAACGGTTGATTTATGTCCCTCGCGCGATCCATTCGATGGAGCTCGGCACGGGATATGCACGCTTTTAAATTTTAACGATTCCATCTCTCTGTGTGAAAGATGATTTTTTGCAATTTTGTTATTCCTTTGTTAACTTAGGTACGTTATTCGTTATGAAATATTTTGGAACGAAGCTCCTTTTCGGTCGGTATGGCGGATAGGAGCTGGCCGAAAAAAAAATCTAAGCTTTTGCGTCACACACAACCCAGCGAAGCAGTTAGATAGGCATTTTTTTTAGAGTGTGTATGCTGTTGACCTTTACCTCGTCACCAAGTTTGGGGACGCCGAGATCCTAAGGGCACCTCAAGCCAAGAATTGGCGAGTGCCTCTAAAGGTTCTTGCAAATATAACCATTCTTAAAGATCGCATTCCTTTCAAAGTTACATTAATTTTATATAATTCACTTGCAGAATCACGCATTCAATATGGATTTAGTAGTTACGGTCGAACATACAAATCCTACCTAAATCTAATTAATAATCTTAAATTAAAAATACTTATAACTATAGTTTCTAAAAATATTTAAAACAATAACCGGGATAAAATAAATGGCATTTTCAAACACTGTAAAACCTTACCAATGCATATTCAGGTTCAATATGCTTAACTCAATGAGCAGTATTTTAACAATTCTTTAAAAATACCAATTAAACATCCTGTATACACTCGGGCCACAGCTAAGAATCGGCTTTGCGAGCCTCGCGCAAACAATGCATACGGTGAGCGGACAACTACCTACCTTTTGCCCCGACTTATTAATAAATTGCCGCCAGTATTACTATATATATAAAACTCAAAGGTGACTGACTGACATAGTGATCTATCAACGCACAGCCTAAACCACTGGACGGATCGGGCTGAACTTTGGCATGCAGGTAGATGTTTTGACGTAGGCATCCGCTAAAAAAGGATTTTGATCAATTCTACCCCCAAACGGATAAAATAGGGAATGAAAGTTTGCATGAAACTTTGTCAATTTCAAACCGATCGGGCTGAGACTTTGCATGCAGGTATAAGAAGAATCATAGATGAATGTCATTGTGTATAATACAAGTCTGAGAACAAAAACTGTAGTCTACACTTCAGCTCTACACCGAAGCGAAGCGAGGCAGGCCGCTAGTAAGGTAATAAAAATGTAAATTCCGATAGCGCAGTTTAAACCTTATTGTTTTTAGATTTTATTGCATGCTATTGTTTATTGCTATTTTGAATAAATAAAATAAAAAAAGAATCCAGGTGGATGGCATTTCCTGACGTGGAAAGTCTTTCTCCGTCTGGAGTCTCTAGACCACTCGAATCTGAGGGAGTCGGCTCAACTAGAGGGCATCTCTGAGGCTCGGACCTCAGCTCAGATCTGTACCTGGTATAGCGTGTCGTGTGTAGACCGGGTCTTCGCACTCTTATCCTACGGGTGCGGTGTCTGCCTAAAGCTAAGCTAGTGTGCAAGTATGCTAGCTGTGTAGTGTTGGTGTTTTCGGCCTATGTGGGAGGAGTCAGAAGCGCGTTGGCGCTGGTGATTTCGTGGTCGGGGTACTCTAAGACGTGCTTAGGCCGACGGAACCGGAAGGAAGATAGGCAGCTGGGTGGGCAGCTAGATAGGCGACCACTGACGGCGGTTATTCGTTTAAAGTGTTGTTCAATAATTTGGCGGAATAGGGGTTTCGGCCGTAACCCACCACGCGGGCCTAGTGCCGATTGGTGGGTGATATTTTTTTTCTTTAGAATAGGATGATTCACGAGCGTATATGAATTGCTTCACGGGCCCAGTGTGGAATGGTGGGCGGAATATAAAAACTGATATTTCTTTATAAAAGAATCAGCACGTTAATGGGTAATATTTCCTTCATTCAAAAGGCAACTAAAAGCCAATAAATTTTATTGGGACATTACAAAAATACGTTGCATTAAGACCATTAATAGTGTAAGCAAACAAGCCGCAGTATTTCATCATAAATTTTAAAATGTGCTCAGTTTAAAAATATCGTTGACCGAAAAGCTATATGACCCGATATGCACATTAACGCTTGGCCGGCGGTCGGACGCGGCCTTCGTGAATGGATTTATAGATTTTCACAGTCGATTTACGTCGTATCAGCAATCCATTTTTTTTGTGCAGAATCGTGTTTTAAAGGTATAATAAAATGGTTTTGTGTTAGATCATTTTCTTGGTGCCAGTATTTTTATTAAGCGCATTCCACCGACTATATCACGGCGAGTGTTCTGAGGAGTTATTCTTCCTTATCCCTCCATCACCTTTTCTTCAGAGGACCACGCACGCTGGCCTACGTTGCCATTGACTTACTGTGGTCACTATCCTACACGAACAAAGAAATTTGGTGACTCGTTTCTTTGTCGTACTATTCGTAAGTGGAATTCTTTGCACGCGCACGTGTTCCCTCTTTCCTACAATCTGGGGTCCTTTAAGAGAAGTGTGAAGAAGCGTTTTGTAGGCCGGCAAGGTGAGGATGGATTCTTTGCGTTTGGATTTTATCACCACTTCACATCAGGTGGGGTAGAGACATTTGCCTACCTGGCAATAAAAAAATATCACAAATGAAGAGAATGATGTGAAAGGCCTTCCCTATAGATGGAAATGTGATATTACCCACTACACTGGCCCAGTGCGGATTAGTGGGTGCTAACGACTGCAGATGCAGCCGGGACCACAAACGTGCCTTCCGTAGCACGGAGGAGCTCAAGATAATAAATTTTTGGTCACCCATCCGAAGGCCGACCTTTGCGAAAGTAGTTTGACTTCCACGATCGCAGGTCTCGCAAACACTTGCGCAATTAAGCTCCTCAATTATTACCTAATTCGGTTTAGTAAATTTTCCCCTTTACAAAATTAATCATAACCGGAACATATTTTAAGCAAAATCGAATTAAATAACTTGGGCAATTATGCTATCACGGCTCTGATGGCCGTGTCGAATTATCTCTAGTATTTATTAGGCTGCAAGGCAACAGTGCGGGTGACGCGGAAGAATCCCTAAACGGGGATCCCGCGGCTTCGCGCTAAGCAGCTTAGAGGGTATTCGCAGGACTTTTTTAGCGGATATTATGCCGTAAAGCGCCCGTAAGAGTTGCGGGGTCCTCGGTGGGCAGCCACTGGGGGGTCCGTAAGACTTGCGGGAGCCAGGTGTGAGGTCCGTTCGACGGTGTACCTCTTAAAGGCGCCGTTGTCTGTAAAAAAAAGGCAACGGTGCGGGTTCGAGTCCCGTCTACTTCCTGGTCCGCGTGGATTTTTTTCTAGTACCATTTTCTTTCGATTGAAATATCTAGCAGTTGCATGCTTAAAGAATATAACTAACTTTGTTGATTATAAATTTTATTATTTTTAAAGCATGTAACTGCTTGATTTCTAGTTATATTTTCTTTAGATTTAAACATCAAGCAGTTACATGCTTTAAAAATAATAAAATTTATAACTATAATTGCTATTTCTTCTTTCAAATGTTTAATACTTGTAAAAGTATTCATTTGACATTGTAGGTTACCTATAATGCGAAGAGATGGCGCTGCCTTGCAGCTTAAGAATGGCTAGAAGAATTTCGACGCGGTCCTTGAGGGCCGCGGTAGCATAATTGGTCAGTGCATTCGCCCGGATTGCGAAGGGTGCGGGTTCGAGTCCCGTCTGCTGCCTGGTTCGCGTGGATTTTTTTCTAGTTATATTTTCTTTAGATTTAAACTTTGTTGATTTTATAAAAACTGGTTATTCTTTTGAATAATTACCCAGACACTAATAAAAAGTCATTAATCATCATCATCAGCCTATTAATGTCCCCACTGCTGACGCACAGGCCTTCCCTTTGGATGGAATAGGGAGATTGGGACGTGACCCACCACGCGGGCCCAGTGCGGATTGGCGGGTGCTAACGACTGCAGGTGCAACCGGGACCAACGGCTTAACGTGCCTTCCGAAGCATGAAGGAACTCGAGATAGAATTTTTTGGTCACCCATCCCATGACCGACCATTGCGAAAGTTGCTTAACTACAACGATCGCAGCCGAACGCGCTAACCACCTGCGCCATCGAACTCCTCAAAAAGTCATTAACTCCACTCAAAACTGAGGGTTTTTTTTTTGTTTTTTCCATTATTTCAGTGATTATTATATTGTAATAATGATAAAATGAACACTTATTTATTCTCAAACGAAAAAAAAAATCTCTTAGCTTTTTTGTATTTATATTAAACATTAAACCTTCATAATTCAGAACAGAACAGAGGAGCTCGATGGCGCAACTGGTTAGCGCGTTCGGCTGCGATCGTTGAAGTTAAGCAACTTTCCCAGTGGTCGGTCATTGGATGGGTGACCAAAAATTTACTATCTCGAGCTCCTTCGTGCTTCGGAAGGCATGTTAAGCCGTTGGTCCCGGTTGCATCTGCAGTCGTTAGCACCCACTAATCTGCACTGGGCCCGCGTGGTTGGTTATGGCCCAATCTCCCTATTCCATCCATAGGGAAGGCCTGTGCCCCAGCAGTGGGGACATTAATAGGTTGATGATGATGATGAATTCAGAACAAGTTCTTCCACATTGGAATATATTCTGTAATCATTTAAATTCTCTTTTGCGGAATGCATAAACCTATGTTTGCTTGTAACCAATATATTCCGCGTTACATGTCACATGGTATTGTCAATTGCAACATTCCGTTAGATAATCCAGCTGGGGATAGTATTCAATTAGCGGTATTTGCTTAGCAGCCGGCCATATTGATTGTTATTGATTCAGGGCTAACTGGCATCTGTTACGGTCAGCTATCGGAGACGCGACGCGACCAATGAATAGTAATATGAGAATAATATCTATTACCGCTTGCAAATGGTAGAAAATGGATGAATCAGAACCGTGTTGTGTCCGCAGGAGATGTTTACGGGGTTATTGGATAGTTTTATTTATACAACGATTATATTACAATACATTAAAATAACACAGTCTTAAAAACTATATAGCTTAAATACTATAAATATAAACAAAAAATAAAAGAGGAACTCAACCTAAAAACAAAAAATAACAACATAAAACTAAGACGGTAGCAGCGCTGGTATTCTGGCAGGGCCTGTGCGAGGACGTGTTAGGCGCTAACAAGCAACAAAACAATACATTTATGCTTATCTATTAATATTTTATTGCGCATACACACATTAAATACATACAATGACATAATCCTTAAATAAAGAAACGCAGCGCAGCACTCCGAACGCACCCGCACCGCATCCGATAATGGCGTCGACTCTGTCATGACTCTCCAAACCCTAGACCAAACCCAACACCAATCCCTCCCTATCATTTTGTATAGCGAATGAAAAGGATACACTGCCGTCAAATTCATGTTCAGGCTCAGAGAATCACTTCAGAATCGACACCAATGTCAATATACGTAGTATCTTAAATACTACGTACGAGTATGAGTATTGTAGTCTGTGCAATATGGCACCCTAATCTATGCATTATGATTGATAACCTGCAATCTGTGTACATAAATAAATAATTTACAAGATAAAAAAATTATATCACCCCCAGCGCCGCCATCAGGAATGGTGCCCAATAGGCTGGCAGCATAGCCACGTTGGATGGCAAGGCTGATCCGTTGACCAAGATAGCTGCCAGCCTTTTGATCATCAGTCACTTCGGTGAGTCTCTCTGACAATTCCTTAAAAGGGGAACGAGCGCTTGGTTCCCATGGGCCCATTAGTCCAGTCGGAATAGCCATAATTTGGACCGACTTCTATTCTAAGACACCAGCGCTTAGCCAATTTTTTCCTAGGTAGTAGAGACCCCCACGAATATGCCCTCCATTTTTCCCCGCTAGAACCCGTGTTTTGTAGCCAGGAAAATTGTTTAAACAAAGAAAAACCGGTTTTTTTGAGTTTTTTTGCTTGTAAACGGGGATTTTGAAATTTTTTTTGAATCAAAGTTGTTCATTAGCTTGCCCTCTACAAAATCAGTTCTATGAAAAAATAATGTGAGATTGTTAGTTTAGCAGTAAATTGCAATTATGTCGGTTTTACGTTTGCAACAATTCAACATGTTATAATAAACATTTTGATTTCTAAAGTAGTTTATCATGTGGGTAACGCCACTCCCAAGAGAGTCATGTAAAATTTATCGACCTGTGTCGCAAACTTTAGCAACAATTCTCAATCTCCGAAAAAAAAGTACTTGCCTGTCCCGTCTTTCCCAGAAGGCGCACAGCGGGGAAAAACAAATTTTTGTAAATAATTTCTGTACATAAATAAACTGAATTTTTTTAAATTTTCAATCGTATATTCGAGTTGAGGAGAGAAAAATACATTAGTTTAAAAAAAAAATACTCTACGTCAATTTTTAAAAAAAAAAAATATTCCAAAAACGAACATTTTTACAAACGATTTTTTTCTACTCGATCGATTCCTCAAAATTCTTGGTGAATCGAATCACCTGAATTTTTTTCCCCGCTGTGCGCCTTCTGGGAAAGACGGGACAGGCAAGTACTTTTTTTCGGAGATTGAGAATTGTTGCTAAAGTTTGCGACACAGGTCGATAAATTTTACATGACTCTCTTGGGAGTGGCGTTACCCACATGATAAACTACTTTAGAAATCAAAATGTTTATTATAACATGTTGAATTGTTGCAAACGTAAAACCGACATAATTGCAATTTACTGCTAAACTAACAATCTCACGTTATTTTTCATAGAACTGATTTTGTAGAGGGCAAGCTAATGAACAACTTTGATTCAAAAAAATTTTCAAAATCCCCGTTTACAAGCAAAAAAACTCAAAAAAAACCGGTTTTTCTTTGTTTAAACAATTTTCCTGGCTACAAAACACGGGTTCTAGCGGGGACAAATGGAGGGCATATTCGTGGGGGTCTATACTATCTAGGAAAAAATTGGCTAAGCGCTGGTGTCTTAGAATAGGTCTCATGTTTATTCCGACTGGACTACATAGTCTCAACATCAAACGGCACAAATATGTAGCTCTCATTTAGAGCAGAATATTTGCTGAAATACAATTGGTCAGTTTTAAACCACATTCTATCTTTTTTTGAATATAAACAATTGACAAAGAAGAATGATGGGGTTATAAGTACAGTGCCTGAAATGCAAGATGCCACTGCTGCAATAATGCCTAACACATCATTTTGACTAAAAAACAGACTATATTGTTTTAAACTTTCATGGTCACTAACATTATAGTAATATAAGTTATTTACGGGATTGTTACCATGTTCCTTGTTTTTAGCGAGTTTCCGATATTTCGGCACTGTTGCAAGCGCCGTGATCACGGCGTAACTGAAGTAATTGCGGGTAGGCTGTTATTGGCAGACATATCGGTCTACCCTCCGACGAAGTCTTTTATTGCGTTCGATACCCGTACCACTGTTCACATTCTCACTATTCACTCGAAACTGTTCTCGACACACAACACTTACAGTATCGGATCGCGACACGTCACTTTTTTGATTATTTCCGGTTTTACATATACGAACCACAGGATTCCAGACACTCGACTATCTCGCTAAAAACAAGGTATATGGTAACAATCCCGTAAATAACTTATAGTACTATAAAAAATAGACTGCCTAGAATGAAAGATGCGACTAATCTAATAATAATACCTAAAACGCTAATTGACTAAGAAGCAAAAAATCTTAGTCACCTAGAAACGTACAATAAAAAATATCAAAAGCTTGATATCTTCGAATCGTCTAAACATCGATTCAAAGTCGAAATAGTAAAAAAGTTAACTGAATCAAATAAGCCATAGCTGGCAAACACTTATCTACTATAACTATATCTATATTTTTTTATTTATCCCCCCTCCCCCCCAAAACTATATTAAATGTATTTTTTATTTATACCCTTTGAATATGTTTTAAAAACGAAAAACTTGATTATTATTCTGTTTTGGTTTTATATTTACATTGTAATACTATTAATACATTTTGAACTGTCAATCTATACTGACAATAGATCAAAAAGTGTTTATTTATTTGTTACTTCAATTTATGATAAGAATAACTTACTCAGGTTTTCTTATTTTGTAATTTTATGTTTCTAAGAAAATAATTTATGTTTTACTTCCTTAATTATTCTAAAATGTCGTGAAACTCTGTAATTGGCTTAGTTTTTTTAATAAGTTTACTTAAGCATGTAATTAATAAATAAAAGCTGTCGAGTTTCCTAATAAATAAAATAAAATAAAATAAAAAGCGTGAAAATGAGAAAGTTTGAATATATGTTACTCAATCACGCAAAAACAGCTAATCCAATTAGGATCGAAATTGGCACTCATATAGCTTTTCACCTGTATTATGACATTTCATCATCATCATCATCAGCCTATTAATATCCCCACTGGTGGGGCACAGTCCTTCCCTATGGATGGAATAGGGAGATTGGTTCATGACCCACCACGCGTGCACAGTGTGGATTGGCGGGTGCTAACGACTGCACATGCAGCCGGGACCAACGGCTTTTGCGTGCCTTCCGAAGCACGGAGGAGCTCGAGATATTTGGCCACCCTTCCAATGACCGACCACTGCGAAAGTTGCTTAACTTCAACGATCGCAGCCGAACGCGCTAACACCTGCGCCATCGAGTTCCTCAACTTTGAGATTAAGACATTTGATTCTTTTATATTGTTTTAATCTTTCATGGTCCCTAACATTATAGTTATTAACAGGATTGTTACCATGTACCTTGTTTTTTATGAGTGTCCGATATTTCGGCACTGTGGCAAGCGCCATGGTCACGGAGTAACTGAAGTAACTGCAGGTGCTTTTATTGGCAGACATATCGATCTACTCTCTGACGTCGTCTTTTGTTGCGCTCGATACCCCTACTACAGGTCACATTCTCACTATTCAAAACAAGGTACATTTAGTACATAATCAACTTGTCTTAGATATTGTTACGTGTCGGGATGGGATTCGAAATTATATGCCATTTCACGCTTGACAGTACTTTATTCACCACACAATGTTAATCACAATACTCACTAAACACTGTATTTCACTATACAAGTCTCTAAACAATCGCACTTGAACACTTTTGCTGCACTGTGATCGCCTTTGGATTCGCTCCGAAATCGCTGTTGAAACTCAACTGTCTCTGCGCGGCGCCAATCGTGCTTATATTCGCCGATCGACGCATTCTAGAAAGTACCTGTTAAATTGAGAATTAGCTAGCACCCGCGAGTACGAAGTACCTACTTATACCTACGCAGGTAACGCGCATAACTTGTAAACAAGTGCAGATGTCGTTGCACTTTCTCCCTTACGCCGCACTGCATAAGGCTCATTTTAGAATGAGCCGCATTACTCGACCTCTATCGCGACCCGCGGTGCTCTAGCACATTCGATCCCTAGCACTTTCGCGGTTCCGTTTCGAGAGCGCTTGTGACAATATCTACCTAAGACAAGTTGATTATTTCAACTGCTTTGATGTTAAGTATTACTTATCATATCAGATTGATTATACAAATGCAGAAACAGTTTTACAAAGAGTTAAATATTGCCTTTATCGATCAACACTCATTTAGAGCTTTACGTTTACTTCTATAAACAAGCAACTGTTTACAGGTAAAAGGAAAGGTCTTAGAAAAGGATGCCCCAAACACGGTAAAGGTACATTATTTATCAACGGTATCACGGAAACTGATAGAACACAACGTAGATCCTGCCTCCGTTTAAATGCCTAATTGATCTCACGATACGCAAGGAATAAATTATTCGAAGCGGGGACCCAACGGATGGCTCATGTTTGTGTAGGACTAGATGTTGTTTTGGACAGTACAGCTGTACTACGGGTATCTTTGTTTTATCAGGACGCTGTTTATACTAAAAATTGATTTATACTGTTATTGTTTTGGGGAGAAATTATTATCTGTTAGTATAGGTATATTGTATAATGAGCTGTCTTTTTGAAACAGAAAATAAACCCCCGACTCGCTTGTCGTCAGTCCACCTCGTGAGGGGTCTATCGACACTGCGCTTATCGGTTAGTGATGCCGAAAGTTGAAAAAAATATCGATACATCGATATTTTAAAAAATATCAATATCGGCTTCGATATATCGCGAAGAAAACATCGATATATCGATATATCGGACCAATTTTCCCAAAAATATCGTACAGTAGCTCACGAAATATGACACGCGGAATAATAATGGAACGAAAATTATCTCCCTAAAAATAGACCCTATTTTCGAATGATGACATAGACAATACTAAATACAGCACAGATCATATATATGTTGAATATCATTAAGCTGAGATCCAGTTACGATTTTTCCAGATACGAATTTAGTTAGATCGTGATATGCCGCTAATAATTAAAAAAATATCGTTTTTGATACGTATTTCGATATTGGTTATTTTGTATCGATTTATCGAATCAAAATATATCGGCAAAAAATCTATATATCGATATTTTTTGTTCGATACATCGATACATCGATATATTTTCAACAAGCCTATTACCGGTGCGGGGTCGCTATTAAAGCACCTCGGGACCCCAAGTTCATCAGTTTGCCAAGCTATGTACTCCACCCATTGCCGCTTCAGCTTGGCGATCAGTTCAAAAACAACAACAAAAGACTCAAAACTCCATATTGATTTCTGTTAGTAAGTAGCTTAATTTAAATCTATTTACATTTACCATTCTTTCATTTCTTTTTTCAATAAAAAGAATTATTATTTTTAGCCCAGTCGAGATTAGAAAAGTTTTCGAAAGGAACCTCATAAAAAACTTTCACTTTTTCTTTCTACATTACCAACTTTTTACGTTGAAGTATGCTAGTTTGTTCATAAAGAGGAACAAACAATATTCCCGTAAAGAACTTCAATTAATATACCGAAAACTGTTTGCCGCAATTGTTGGGAGAAAGTAATTAAAATAAATACATCCGAACAGTTATTACTTTCACAAGGTACTTTAATAACTTCAATTAGTGTTAATTCGAAAAGTTCGATATTGCCGCCGGTAATTGTAGTTGGGAGAACAGAAATATTAGTTCGTGGTGTTGGCATTGTTTCACAATATTTTTAACTTCTGAACCGGTTTCAATGGTACCATTGCTCTTTGAAACAGATTTCGAAGCTGCAGTAGTGCTGTGATGTGGTTGCACTATGAAATATCACAGCAGCTCCTACCGTTTGACAACCGCATTCAACACTATTAATAAAGATAAAGGATCATCATCATCATCATCATCAGCCTATTAATGTCCCCACTGCTGGGGCACAGGCCTTCCCTATGGATGGAATAGGGAGATTGGGCCATGACCCACCACGCGGGCCCAATGCGGATTGGTGGGTGCTAACGACTGCAAATGCAGCCGGGACCAACGGCTTAACGTGCCTTCCGAAGCACGGAGGAGCTCGAGATAGTAAATTTTTGGTCACCCATCCAATGACCGACCTCTGCGAAAGTTGCTTAACTTCAACGATCGCAGCCGAACGCGCTAGCCACCTGCGCCATCGAGCTCCTCGAAGATAAAGGATATATTTAATATATTGCTGCGGGCGCGGCGGCGGCCTCTGCTGAGTGCTCCAAGCAGCGCAAATATTCAACTCTCAATGACTCTCAAATACATATTTGTGCCGTTTGATGTTGAGATTATGGGATTATTTATACTTTATTGCAAAACAAACAGCAAATGGCGGACATAATGCCATAAAGCATTCTCTACCAGTCGACCAGTAAAAGCGTGAGAAATAAAAATACGGGGGTGCAATAAGGACATATGTTAAATAAACCAGGTAGGTAATATATATATCAATAGAATACACAAATATTAAAATATATATACAATACATACATCTAAATATATATGCTATATCTACAATACATACATACACATAATTATGCCAGTCAAATATAAGAACGCAGATTAATTATATTAAGATAATGCTCACGAACCAATCCCTTAAATACAAAGTTAGGAGCTTTACGTATATTAGGGGGCAAATCATTCCAGAGTCGTACAGCCGTGATGGTAAAAGAATATGAGACGAAGTCAGAAGAATGGACGGGAGTATGCATAAGGAGGTTGTCCGTTGAACGGAGGACACGGTCATGAGAATCACACAGAAACTTAATCTGCTTTTCAGGTAAGCTGGTGTATGTGGATCGTAAATAAGATTAAAAAGATCACAAACAACTCTAAGGTTCCTACGCTCACGATTATGGGGTCCGAGCGCCCGTTCCTTTTTAAAGGAATTTGTATAAGAGACTTACCGAGTACACTGGTGATGAAAAGGCAGGCAGCTACGTTGGTCAACGGGTTATCCTAGCTATCCAACGTGGTAAAGCTGCCAGCCTATTGGGCACCAATGTTGACGTCGGCGCTGGGAGTGATATATTTTTTATTTTGTAGGGTGTATATTATTCAAGTAGTAAATTCTTGTTATTTTTTTAGACATTAATTAGTTTTGAGCTTTAGTAATTTAAGTATTAATATGTTAATATAATAAATCATCATCATCATCAGCCTATTAATGTCCCCACTGCTGGGGCACAGGCCTTCCCTATGGATGGAATAGGGAGATTTGGGCCATAACCCACCACGCGGGTCCAGTGCTGATTGGTGGGTGCTAACGACTGCACATGCAGCTGGGACCAACGGCTTAACGTGCCTTCCGAAGCACGAAGGAGCTCGAGATAGTGATTTTTGGTCACCCATCCAATGACCGACCACTGCGAAAGTTGCTTAAGTTCAACGATCGCAGCCGAAAGCGCTAACCACTTGCGCCATAGAGCTCCTCATATAGTAAATAAAGCTTCTTTATTATAAATACTAGAGGTCGCTGCGACTTCGTCTGCGTTAACTTAGTTTCTTGAAAATCCCCCTAGAACTTAACCATTTTTCGAGATAAAAGTAGCCTATGTGTTAATCTAGGGTGTAAGCTAACTCCATATCAAATTTTATTAAAATCGCTCCAGCCGTTTAGACGTGAAGAAGTAACAAACATACACACTCACATACTCACAAACTTTCGCCTTTATAATATTAGTGTGATTATATCCTACTACATACTAAAAGGCAACCGTTATTGACTGACATATCTATCAATGATTCATCAGATCAGACGTATTTCTGAAGTAATTTTTCAACTTGACGACACTGTATATAACAATACAGGGAGAAAAAAAACAGCCCTTGCTGAGTTTCTTGCCGGTTCTTCTCAGTACAAGGTCTCCCGCCGTAGTTTTGCGAACCGATGGTGTAGCTTCTTGACCTTCACAAGTGCTTGTAACAGCCTAGACTGAATAAATGACATTTCATTTCATTTCATTTCAATGCACAGCTCAAATCACTGAACGAGTTGCTCTGAAAGTAGTAATATCCACTAGTTTCATTATATTTTTATTTATTATGAAAATATTTTGAAAATTGTTTCGTTCTTTTGTATGATGGGGAGCTCGATGGTGCAAGTATTTACTGCGTTTGGTTTGCGGTCGTGGAAGATGAGCAAAAGTTCGCGATGGTCGGTTTTAGGATGGGTGATCATAAATTTATTATCTCTGCTGCGCGGTTTGGAAGTCTCGTAAAGAGGAGAAGCAGGCAATGTTTTTTTTCATACAAACGTCGTCGACTGATTCCCCCTTGATTTTGCGTGCGACAGCGTTGGTTCAGGTCTAGGCCTGACCAACATTGGGAGCCATTCCCTATTGTCTTATTTTTAACGAAATTTTATTTAAATATCTGTTAACATGTAAAAAAAGACAAAAATTATTATTATTATAATTTTTTTTTTTTTCACTAAAGAAATGATTTTCACACTCATTCTCTTATGTCTTCCTTTTTTCGATAACTTGTT
Organism: Chilo suppressalis; assembly: GCA_902850365.2. Classification (NCBI taxonomy): domain Eukaryota; kingdom Metazoa; phylum Arthropoda; class Insecta; order Lepidoptera; family Crambidae; genus Chilo; species Chilo suppressalis. The sequence continues at coordinate 30,516,533 of OU963898.1, read as the reverse complement.
TTTTGAATAAAACTAGAAACCGTCAAAAATGCAAAAAATAATCATTTATTTTTGTTACCACTCAAGATGTCTAGTTCGGAGATTCAATAAGCATTTACAAAAGTATAACTACTTATTATTCTACTAGCGGCCCGCCCTCGCTTCGCTTCGGTGTAGAGCTGAAGTGTAGACTACAGTTTTTGTTCTCAGGCTTGTATTATACACAATGACATTCATCTATGATTCTTCTTATACCTGCATGCAAAGTCTCAGCCCGATCGGTTTAAAAATGAAAAAGTTTCATACAAACTTTCATTCTCTATTTTATCCACTTGGTCGATCAAAATCCTTTCCTTTCCTAGCCTACGTCATAACGTCTACCTGCATGCCAAATTTCAGGCCGATCAGTCCAGTGGTTTGGGCTGTGCGTTGATAGATCACAATGTCAGTCAGTCACCTTTGAGTTTTATATATATAGATGGGTAAAATTTCTTTTACATATATCTAATTTTCGAAGAGAAAAACCGTGAAAAGCCAAATTTCGGATTTTGAAATTTTTATATGCAATTTTTCAGCGTTACCTACTGTTGTCCCTATCGCACGGTATTTGCCAAAGCGTGTCAGCAATAGTTTTTTCAAATACCTATTTCAAAAATGCCTCACAATTCGCGTCCGCTTTTAAACAGGGCCGGCTGTATTTGCAGTTGTTAAACATACTCCCGCCAACCAGAGTGATGGGTCATGGCTAGTGTTGCCAGGTCCGATTTGTTTAAAATAGGTACTTCTTCTTCTTCTTCTTCAGCCGTTCTCAACCAGTCTGGTGTAGGCCTCCTTCAAATTACGCCATCTAGTTCGATCTTGCGCCAATTCCATCCAATTCGTCCCTGCAGTTTTCCTGACGTCATCCTTCCAACGCATCTGTGGTCTTCCTCTAGGTCGTTTCTCGCCCCAAGGTCTCCATTCCAAGACAGCCTTACCCCACGAGCCATGCTTTCGGGCTATGTGTCCCGCCCACTGCCACTTCAAACTCGCTATGTGTTTAACGGCATCAGTGACCCCGCTTTGCTTTCTTGAATTTCAAAGCAAAGCGGGGTCACTGAAAATAGGTACATGAGGCCAAAAATCGGGATTTAGGGTTGCAGATCGGGACAGAAACAAAGGGGTTTTAAGTCTGCGTTTAATTTATTGCGTTTTAAAGTACTAGTGCAAGTATAGTATTGTATTAATTACCTAAATTTAGTTTTTTGATTAATCGGGATGTCCCGCGCAAATCGGGACACCTGGCAACACTAGTCATGGCCCAATAGTTTCATGCACGGGGAAGCCCTGTTTCCCAGCAGTGGGGACATAAATGGGCTGATGATAAAGATTTCAGATGAGAAGATTTTTGATATATGTGCTTACATTTATAAGTCCATTTTTTTGTTTAAACATAAAGATCGATAAGCAAACTGTAATTTTAGGTATGGAGCGGAGTTACCTGTCACAGGCATTATTTGCTTAAAAGGTGGCTTCAATCATCTCTTATCTATTAGACAAGTCCGTCCGTCTGTCTGTGGTGCTGTTTTAGCGGCCAAACCGTAAGAGATAGATAAAGAGAATATTTAAGTTATAAGTTAAGAATAGTCTGATAAGACTACAAACCGGATTTGAGTAACGTAGCACTTCCGGTCTTCGAGAAATCACGAATTTCAAACGAAACCACACAAAATCTCCGAAGTTCTCAATTAATTAAATAATTTTTTTTTAAATCAGATTTTGGTGAACATTTGGTTCACTGGTTTGCTAGTAAGTATATAATGTAACTAAACCATGTTAAAGAAAATAAAAATATTAATATTATTATACTCTCACTTATTTCATTTCACAAGTTAGGTTTTTTATAAAATAGATATAAAAGTAAAATACAAAAACGTAAATACAAAAATAAATTAAGCATAAAAAACCTAAACCTTTTTTACCTTTACCTTTTAACCTAGAAGGCCACTAGCAGCGGAGCGAGGCCCAAGCTACCGGTGGTTTTTATTAATATTATTATTATCATCATCAGCCTATTACTGTCCCCACTGCTGGGGCACAGGCCTTCCCTATGGATGGAATAGGGAGATTGGGCCATGACCCACCACGAGGGCCCAGTGCGGAATGGCGGGTGCTAACGACAGTAGATGCAGCCGGGAGCAACGGCTTAACGTGACTTCCGAAAGACGGAGGAACTCAAGATAGAAGATTTTTGGCCACCCATCCAATAACCGACCACTGCGAAAGTTGCTTAACTTCAACGATCGCCGCCGAACGCGCTTACCACCTCCGCCATCGAGCTCCTGATAAATAATGTTGGTAAAGATAATCCAAAATAACCAACTATAACATGACATTATTTAAAAAAAAAGTGTACACCTAGGTAATTTAAGACTGGTAGGCTTTATCACTTCCAATAAATCATGTTGTCACTTCGATATTACGTAGGCGTGACTTTTTCCGTGACCTTTTTTTCTTTCCTTCATAAGTTCGGGAGAACTCGTATCCTCCGTGCTTCAGCACTTTTTAGTTTGACGACTCATAAAAAAAACTAAATTCCCAATCAGTAGGTATTTAGCGGAACATCAGTACGTAATCTATCATAAACTTTTTGACCCTCCGAGGAAAATTCTCAATAAAAATTAATAAGCCGCCGAGGAGCTCGAGGGCGCAAGTGGTTAGCGCGTTCGGCTGCGATAGTTGAAGTTAAGTAACTTTCGCAGTAGTCGGTCATTGGATGGGACACCAAAAATTTACTATCACGTGCTCCTTCGTGCTTCGGAAGGCACATTAAGCCGTCGTTCCCGGCTGCATTTGCAGTCATTAGAACCACTGGGCCCTCGTGGTGGTCATGGCCCAATCTCCCTATTCCATCCATAGGGAAGGCCTGTACTAAAGCAGTGGGGACATTAATAGGCTGATGGTGATAATGATAATTTTTCTGCAAGTATATTACATTATTTGATTTCAATCCACCGTTTTTTGCTATCGTGGAGGAAATTCATTAGAAATATAACCATCCCGAACTCTTAATACGCGATAAATGATTTCACACAGAAACTAAAGTTACTTTTATCCTAAAACAGTCTCCAAAAACCTTGCATAAAGGACATTGGGCAAAAATTTATGGACGCTGCACCAACATCCGCCACGACCTCAACGACATTTGTTTGATATTAAAGTCATGATCATCTGTGCTAAAAGGCACCAAATTCTATTTCGGGGATCTTTACTTATTTCAAGTTAAATAGGTACAAGTACTATAACGAACGTACAAGGGAATTCATCCTCACTCAACCCACAAAAATAATTTCGTTTGAAATTCCTTATTCATCAAATCAGTAACCTTATCTCAAACCATTGTTTCTCATCCTAAAAATCTACCCACGCGAGTTCGATTTCTATTAAATCAATCTTTAAACGGTCTTTCTCAGAATTTTATGGTAGCTAAATTTCCCTCACATCATTTACATTATGACTAAATACCGTCTACGCAACCTACATAAATGTGAGCGCAGAGTGGATCAACCTTTGTAACCATTCCATCAATATTCATCAAATCTAATACGTAGAAGATCTTCCGTTCGTGTAGACCTACACTTTGTTAATATATTACTCATGTCTTTGATACACTTAAACTAATATATGCAAATTGCTTAAACGTTAAACTATGTACCTTCACTTGACTAATACAAGCATCTTCACTTTGGTCTATAATTGTGCCGAACAATACAAAGATTAAAGTCGAAAATTATATGAGAAAAATTGAAATTTGATTGATATAAAAAGTTATAATACAACTTCGCCATTATCTATATCTATACTTATAATAAATCTGTAGAGAGGTCAATTCTGTACATGAAATATATTTTCAAAATAACTATCAGGGGGTGATTAGTGATCGATACTGATGCAAAAAATGCAATCAGTAAAATTTTTGTCTGTCTGTCTGTCTGTCTGTGTGTATGTTCCTTATAGAAACAAAAACTACTCGACGGATTTTAACGAAACTTGGTACAATTATTCTTCATACTCCTGGGCAGGTTATAGTATACTTTTCATCACGCTACAATCAATAGCAGCAGAGTAGTGAAGGGAAATGTTGGGAAAACGGGAGAAGTTACTCCATTTTTTAAGCTTCCGTCGCGTGTGCAGCCTTAATGGTTAACGTTACATAGAAATCATGTATGACGAAAATATTCTACATAAAATTGTTTAAAAAATATCCCGCAACAGCATATGTTTATCTTTTATGGTTGACTCACAATAACACGTGTAATCTATACTTATTATATAAATAAAGTCATTGTTTATAGCACAAGTCTGAGAACAAAAACTATAGTTTACTCTACAGCGAAGAGAAGCGAGGGCGGGCCACTAGTAAAAGAATATATGGTTGTTGAGAATGTGGATTTAGTAAATAACGATATATTGTTTTAAAGTTTCATGTTAACATTATAGTTATTAACGGGATTGTTACCATGTACCTTGTTTTTTATGAGTCTCCGATATTTCGGCACTTGCAGCACGCCATGATCACGGAGTAACTGAAGTAAAACAAGGCACATGGTAACAATCCCGTTAATATCTATAATGTTAGTAAATAACGTTACGTAAAAACTGCAAAGTTGTACCAGGAATAAATCTTAAAATTAATACCTCTCATGAAAACTTATGAAGATCAAAGGGAATGTGTATATTCAGTTATCCAACATCGTCCATAAACAAAAATCTTTTTGTTTCTGCAGGTAAACGCGAACTCAAACACTGCCCTGAAAAACCTTCCCAAAATTTACTCAATTTAAATTTATAAAAGCGTTGAGAAAAACATGTTCATTTATAAACACGCTCCATATTCCCACTGAGATGTAAATGAAGTTGTCCTCCTTGTAAAAAGCTCAAGTTAAAACAATAGCAAACCCTCTTTTTACCGCTTTTCTAAACCAACCCGAACGTAGCTAGGTGAAAAACTCTATACGCCTACATACTATATTAACAAAGCCGTCCGGGATAAAGAGGAGACGCTGAAAAACCGGGTGGAGGATTTCAGCGTAATATTCCTGCTCAAACCGCCCAAGGGACTTTTTTCGAATATCGGTCTTTGTTTTGTGGACTTCTTTTTTCGGCACGTGCGGTGTAAGAAATTTCAAGCGTGCATGTTTAAGACTATTTGGTCCTACATTCTTTTTGGCATCAGGCACCACTAATGTAGACCACGTGTAATGATGACGGGGTGAAGTAAACGGACTTCTATTATTTTACATAAGAGCCCTTTTAGAAAATTGCGCCGCTGTCGTACTGATCGGCGCGTAGGTAAATTTGCACTAGTATATATTGCATTTTACAGGTGATGTTTCGAGTCTTATAAAATAATTATTAATGAACTAATTATAAAAATATATACATATTTCAGTAGTTCAATGATGGTAGATTAGTTTTAAGAAAGCCATTGATAGTAATTCAATTTAATTCAATATCAAAATACGAGGTAAACCTGCATTATTTTTTCGGAATACTGAGGGAGGTTAGATGTTGTTTTTGGTAATTAATGAGATGGATAATAAAATTGTAATACATTATGTTACATCAGAAACATATTTCTGATGTCGTAGTAATTAATTTGATCTAATTTATTGAACATTATTTTGAGATTCAGGCGTTTGAAGTTGTGCATATTATCGTTTTTTCCGTAAACTAGCTGCGGTAAAACGATCAGTACAAAAAAAGATCAATAGTATTTGAAAATATTCTATACTAACTTACAATGGAAAGAATAAATCTACTGTTGACTTCTATTGGAAATAGTCAAAATCTTTTCTAAGGGGGTAAACGAGGCACTCAGAAATTACGATTCTTTGCAAAAAATGTGAAAGGGCTCTTAATATTTCTTTTCACAATCAACCAAAAAAATACAGCGGTAAAGCGCAGCAAAGTTTGGGAGTGTGGCTCATGACGTCACTTCTAAGTAACAATTGTACCAAGACGTGACGTCATTTCACAGGAGCTCGATGGCGCAAGTGGTTAGCACGTTCGGCTGCGATCGTTGAAGTTAAGCAACTTTCGCAGTGGTTGGTCATTGGATGGGTGACCAAAAATCTTCTTCCGTGCTTCAAAATGCACGTAAAGCTGTTGGTCCCGGCTGCATCTGCAGTTACCACCCACCAATCCTTACTGGGCTTGCTTGGTGTGTCATGGCCCAATCTCCCTATTTCATCCATAGCGAAGGCCTGTGCCCCAGCAGTGGGGACATTAATAGGCTAATGATGATGATGATGATGTGACGTCATGCGAAATTTCAAACCAATATTATTATGTAATGTTCTGATTAGGCGAAAAATTAAAAAAGTACGCGTCCAATACTTTTTAATAATCTACCTGATAGACAAAGAAAAACAAAGTTTACTCATCATCCCTATTAACCAATAAAGTTAGTGCAAAAGTGATTTATGCCGAGTTGTGTAATATCGAGTTTCGTTATTAATATCGTAAATTGAAAACAGCCTTTCCTATTGTCCGTGAAATTAGTTGTTGTTATATAGACTTTTGTTTGAATTAAGGCAAAGGGAAAACTGCTTTCGTTCCTGAATTGTTTTATTTTGAAAAGGGCTCTGCTCTGGAGTTCTATTTTTGAATCACTCGTCTGACATAGTATCGTCGAATGCGACATAAGTCACCTTCGACTTTCAAGTCGCATAATACTGATTTTCCGTATTTTTGAATCTTTCGTCACCGGTGTTAACTGTTTAATACGAAATATAAAATTTTACTCAGTTCACGCAGAAAGAATAAAAACCGCTAATTATCGCAATGAAAACCGAACAAAAATTCTCGTTGTCGTTTCATATAAAGCATGACAATTATAGATTATCGTCGTCTAATAGCACAAAAAATTTGACAATTATTCTATCATTCGCCTCCACCATTCGCCATGCAGCGAGTGGTCTCACCCATTCGTTGCACTCCAGCGATTCAAAAATACGGAATTAATTATGTCGAATGAAATTTAGTAGAAATCGAGCGTTCGACGCAAGACGAGTGATTCAAAAAAAGAGCTCCTGCTAATAAACACGAGGCGCCTTCCTCACCCCGCTAGAATCATCTTCGTTTCTATACCGAATCTGTAAAAATTCTTTACCGGAAACCACTTTTTTTACCGGTTTGGTTTCGGTGCGGTAACGTTTTGTTTGCTACGGTTTGTTTTACGCGAGTGACGGGACGGGCGAGTCAAATGATTCGTTAGTACTCGCTATGCTATGCCAAGCTATATAGGTATCTGCTCGGTAAAAAAATGTCTCGTTTAACTACGTGCATTCGGTAAAGAATCTGCACAAATTAGGTGCAGAAACGAGAACGGAATATTTTTATTATTAATAGAATATTATATATTACTAGCTGACCCAGCGAACTTCGTACCGCCCTAAAAATAGGGGTTGTCCAGCGGACAAAATTGTGAATCTAAACCATTCTCAGATCCCCTTGAACACACACAAAAAAATTCATCAAAATTGGTCCAGTCGTTTAAGAGAAGTTCAGTGACATACACACTCACAGAAGAATTATATATATAAAGACTAGTGGCCCTCCCTCGCTTCGCTTCGGTGTAGAGCTGAAGTTTAGACTTCAGTTTTTGTTCTCAGGCTTGTGTTATACACAATGACATTCATCTATGATTCTTCTCATACCTACGTGCAAAATCTCAGTCCGACCGGTTTAAAATTGACAAAGTTTCATACAAATTTTCATTACCTATTTTATCCCCTTAGGATAGAATTGATCAAAATCCTTTCTTAGCGGATGCTTACGTCATAACATCTACCTGTATGCTAAATTTCAGCCCGATCCGTCCAGTGGTTAGGGCTGTGCGTTGATAGATCACTATGTCAGTCAGTCGGTCACCTTTGAGTTATATATATATATATATATATATATATATATATATATATATATATATAAGATTGTGATGATAAATATGTAAGAATATATGTGTGAGGACATCCAAACATCATATTAATCGAAGGTTTATTTTAAATCAAGTGTATTAAGGATTAATATCGTTCTAAGCATGAATTGCTTACAGCGTTGTTTTCTTGTTAATGTTAAGCTCACCTATTCCATGATAGCGGTCGTTTAGCCATGTAAAAGGTTCTATAGTTGCTTAAATAACTCGAATAACTGACTAAGCTATTAGCTTAAACCGCTTAGGGGTACTGACCTACATAAAGTCCACATGGCATGATAGCTTTTGGAACACGGTGATACATAAATATTGTACAAATAAAATGCAAGTTTATTTATTTAATTTATTAAGGACTTTCTTAATATTTAATATTTTCTAAGGACTGCACATGCAGTCGCATTGAGAGACAGAATGGAAGAGAGCGATGTTGCCATCATTATCATCATCAACCTATTAATGTCCCCACTGCTGGGGCAAAGGCCTTCCCTATGGATACAATAGGGAGATTGGGCCATAACCCACCACGCGGACTCAGTGCAGATCGGCGGGTGCTAAAGACTGCAGATGTAGCCGAAACCAACGGCTTAACGTGCCTTCTGAAGCACGGAGGTCTCGAGATAAAAGAGTTTTGGTCACCCATCCAATGACCGACCATTGCGAAAGTTGCTTAACTTCAACGATGGCAGCCAAACGCGCTAACCACCCGCGCTATGAAACTTCTCATGTTCCCATAACTGAAATTTTGTTATGCACTGACCCGTGTGGCTATAAAAAAATACATTTAAATGATATTAATCAAACAATACTGTTAAATTATACATAGGTTAAATAGTATAACAATCAATTGAGATTAACAAAAGCTAATACACGGTAATATATGAAATAAGAATACAGTAAAAAATACAATACGAAGGAAAAATAGACAAATATCATAAAAACCGATAAATCTAATTATAAAATTCTCGTGTCGCGGTGTTTTTGGTAAAACTTCTCCGAAACGGCTTTCCCGATTCTCATGAACTTTTGTGTGCATATTGGGTAGGTCTGAGAATCGGACAACATCTGTTTTTCATCCCCCTAAATGTTAAGGGTAATCCACCCCTAAATTTTTTTTTCAATTTAAGATATTTTTTTTTATTTTTTTTGATACAGCAATTTTTTACCCTAAATTTTCACCCTTCTACCACCAACCCCTATTTTTTTATGGCGGTACGAAGTTCGCTGGGTCAGCTAGTAAAATATAAAGATATTATAACGTATAAGGTGCTGTCCGACGGCCTGTGTTGTCGCAGGTCGCGCAGTGTTGCCAAACGTATGAGAGCTCTTACGTTTGAGATTGAGCAGTCTCTATACATGATACGAGGTAAATAGAAATCTGGTACACTTTGATATGAGATTTGAACAATGTTGACTGTTTGTGTCATGTACGTACACAACAAAAATATTATAAGAAAGTTAATAAATGTTCAGTCCACGATGGTACGACTTAGTAAGTACAGCTTCATTATGCCATCACAAAGTGTACGAGATCGAGTGTACGAGTGTACGTTTGGCAAAACCGCCACGCGGGCGCTACACACGCCACACGCCAGGAGCTCTATTTTTGAATCACTCGTCTGACATAGTATCGTCGAATGCGACATAAGTCACCTTCGACTTTCAAGTCGCATAATACTGATTTTCCGTATTTTTGAATCATTCGTCACCAGTGTTACCTGTTTAATACGAAATATGATTATTATACTCATTTCACGCAGAAAAAATAAAAGTCGATAATTACCGCAATGAAAACCGAACAAAAAATTTTCGATCTCACTTCATATAAAACATGACAATGATAGATTATCGTCGTTTAATAGCACAGAAAAATTGACAATTATTCTATCATTCGCCTCCACCGTTTGCCATGCAGCGAGTGGATGAGTGAGTCACCCATTCGTTGCACTCGAGCGATTCAAAAATACGGATTTAATTATGTCGAATGAAATTTAGTAGAAATCGAGCGTTCGACGCAAGACGAGTGATTCAAAAATAGAGCTCCAGGGACCGAACCTTCAGAGGAAGCAGAAAGAAAAAAATATATATACGTAAGTTGAGGAAAGGAAGTAATTCAGATGAATAAATTTAAGGACCAGTGTGGGTAACTTTCCTAAGAAAACCATTACACAGATAGAGAAATGATTTCTTTTTAACAATGGTCTTAAGTCTGTGACAATAAAACAAAGATAGTAGATGCTCAATAATGATAACATATTTGTGCTCGGCTATTGGCCTATTTGGTTTGCCATTTATGTACAAAATAAAAAAAATATGCTTTTAATGGGATAGATATATCCTTAACAAAATCCATATCAATAAATTTTAATTATAATACTGAAGTCAAATTAGGAATTGCCATTTAATTATAATAATAATAAATTTGCTATCGTTTCGTATCTGAAGACATTCTTTAAAAACTTTGAAGCTACAATTTTCAAGTTGAGGGTAGTCAATTCATTGTAATATATTTTGTCGAATTCTTTAAATGTTTCGTAGGAATGTGTTTTTAAGTTGTCAGTGTGTAAACAGTTTAGTATCTAACTGTATCTATTTTCAAAAAGCAAGCAAATTTGGTACTATACCATTATGCGATTTAGTCGTAATGTAAAGTAGAAAAATATGAAATGGTGACTATTTACTACATAGGATTTTTGCGTTGTAGGTATTGTCAGCCGGACCGAATATAAAGCAGTCACGCAATTAATTCAAAAGACAAAATCTTCAGTTTGAACACTTGGAAGTACAAAAAATGGAGTATTGTTTATATCTTTCATTACCCCGGTTCCGCTGCCATCGCCAGTGAGGCCCGAACACAGGCGCGAATATTTATTTGAAGTCATCTAACATCGCTCCTAGCGGATTTTTTCCATTCATTTGATCTACAACACAATGCTGACCCGTTTCCAGCTCAGGCTTACCTTTTTATCTTTCCCATTCTGTACGCAAATAAAGTTTATTTCCGTCGGTAACAACCTTAATTGCTTCCGCTGCGTATCCAATTAGACACATCCGTAAATTTTGTAATAGGACCTGTTCGTTCGTGTGCCGTTTCGGGGTTCGCTTATACAACTGATTTTTGGGCGCACATTAATCCACCCTGCGTTCGGATAATTCGTCCATTAAATAGGATTTCTAATGTGTAACTCGTTTAAATGTAACATGTCAAGATTGATGATGTAAATCGGAATGTACTTTTATGTTTGTAGCAAGCGTATAGTTGACATGGCTTGCCTGATGGTAAACAGTTATCATACCCCTTTAACTATACACAAATCTGATTCCATAGACCTACTCCGTGAAACTATAGCAACCTTACCTACTGCAGGAATAAAATATTATAATATGGTGTTATTGGTAGAAGATACTGGACAGATAATAGACAACACTGCAGACGACACAGAAATTCTGAGAGTAAAACAAAACAAAAATACCACCCACCCAGAAAGAGATCCAAATTAATACAACCAAGTGCTGACTGACACGAAAGTCACAAACACGCACTTCAATCGGTTCAACTCACACTTGACCCGTTTTAATTTCGTCCTCTCTCACCATTCAGACTTTTTCATCCGGTCCTCTTTACAGCGAAATGAATGCTGTTACCCAAGGACGATACTCTTTTGAAAATTAGCCTGGTGGTCCCTTTTCACTGGCATATAAATCAAGTTTTTGTTCAAAGCTCCGTATAGCCTTTTCGAGGTTTGTGAAATTGGCTACGCTTTACTAACTGTGGCATAAGGAAAGACTTAATGAAATTTCAACTCGATGAATAGGATTAGAGAACGACTGTTGATACATCTGTTTACGATTCATATAAGTAATTGGATTAAAAATATATACAAACAAGATTGATTCCTACATTCCAACCTCAAAAGGTTCGAAGGTAAAGGGAAATCAGTAAAAAATCAAGTATTTTATTTTCAGTATCGGATACAATCTAGGTACATGAACCGTGCGTGCAGTTTTGTGATCACACATTTTGATAATTTTGCGTGTATTAGAAGTATGTTATTTTGCTACATCTCTTTTGTTTCTTTCTCTATTTACACATTATTTTAATAGACATAACAAAAGAATACAGTTAACGCCAAAGTGTACACTGTACCTAGTACCAAAGATGATACCTGTCAAGTATGTGAATAGATTCGTTAGTAGCATACGGAAATGCAATAAAAGTGCCTAAAACCTTACCTTGAGCTGGAGCGTAGATGTTCAAGTACAAGCAATCTTCTGACTGGTTCGTCAAGAACGGCAGTATTCTCTTTAAGTACTCGAATCTGCCTTTTGATATCCTTTTGAGGACTGCTGTTTCGTTCCTTATATCTGGAAGCACTTGCGGGCACACCGGGCTGAACTCCTCGGCAATTTTGACACCAGACCACTGTGCACCCGATACGGGTGGCATAAACCTAAGCGAGCCGATTGGTGGAGAAGCGTACGGTACACCACGGAAGACTTCCACTGGCTCCAAGAACCTCGACTCTGGCGTTACAATGAAACCTCTTATATCCCCATATTTTGTCCGTACTACTCTTGAGCTTATCATCGGCTGCGGATGCTTCTCCTCCATTGTGGATTCCCCCCTCACCGGTCTCGATGTAAGCACGGGAAGCGAGATGAAGTATACAATAGCCAGTATTATCATTTTTTCGCTTCCGCCGCCACCTGTCCAGATATTGTCTGTGGTTGGTTTGTGCTATAAGTCGACCATCTTGTGAGGCGGGTCTGCTTTTGCGGACCATTTACTGGACTATCTGCAACAAGGAGAAAGGCATGTGTTATTTTTAAAACTTGAGGGAAAAATAATTTTACGTGTAGGCATTTGGAGACAGTGATTCAAAGAGGTCTGTAGGTATAAATTGAAAGTAATGAGAATGGTCGTCCAGGCAGATATTTGTATAGTTGTGAGGGAACTGCTAAATATATTTATGATAAGATCTTGCTTGCTTAATTAATTCCAGATGAATGCAAAACTTGAACTGTATTTATAAACATAAACACAAGTACAAAATTTGTAATCGTGTTTGTGTAAATTTAGAAACTATTGTCATAGTAGCAGGTAAGACTGTTCTCGATACATTTCAAAGTGCTTATTATAGTCGAATACGTGTCACAGAATGTAATCCCCGCGCTCATTAAGCTAGAGCTATGAAGACAATCATACATTCTATTGTGCTGATCCTGTATTCCAGTCATGAGCGCCGAGTGCTCATTACCAGAATAAGTTCAATTACAACTCGAATGGTATTACGTTTAGAGATGTCATGTTTCATTGTCTACAAGGTGATAAAGCGTTTATGTATGTAGTTCGAATAAACAAACGGCATAAATACATACACCTTAATGAGTTGAAGATAACATGGAAAAGCTAAAGATTGAATTTATAAATTTTATAATTGTTGATAAAAGACGTCAGCATCTAAAGTATTCTTTCTTTGTTTCTGTTCTAATAAAAAGGGTTGATGATTCGGTAAACGGATTTTAAATTTACTCGAGTAATTTTATAAATATCATGTTTGCTTTTTAAGACATAGGTATTTATCAGATTTGTTATTACTAGACGAAAAATATTTGAGGGAGCTTGACATTTGTTCCTGCGAGGGTATTGTAAAGTACAGCGAAAACACCCCAAATAAAATAAAATTTACGTTAATTTGATTACTTAATAAATACACCCTGAATTTCGAGTTACCAGAGAAAGGACATTGTTCTGCGTCCATACATAGTTAGCCTAAGAACCAACAATCATGAAATATTATTTTCTAGGTTCGAAATCGCAAGTAAACGATTGTAAAAACAAAGATTATTGACGGAGACTTCTGAAAACTTATATTATTAGGAAAACTATTTTTTTAAGGTTATGTTTAATATTCAATGAAACATAGGTCAACCTATGAACTTAGTATGAAATGAATTATTATTACAACTAATTCATGTTATTCGGTGCGATTTTAAAGAATAACTATTAGGAAAAACTTGGTTAGGTAGGAATCATGAATAAAATAAAAACTGTAGTTTTGCTTCTTATTTATTGACTATTTATCACATAATTGTATCATATTGTATATTGAATTTATTTGTATATCACATGTATATTGTGTAAATATGCAGCGTGAATCAGGTGCTCTTGAATAATTTGGCAGTATGATCTTCTCAGGATGTTGTTCATGCACAGGTTCACTAGCACTTGGTAATAAGTTGCTTTTTGGTGGCATATTAGATAGCCGAAATAGTTAAATTAAAGGAAAAATAATCGCAAATAAACACACACAACAGGTAATCCAAAACGAGAATGCACGAATGCCACAGATTACTAATGCAAACTGCCTGCACCGCAACCACAGAGTATCCAGTTTTATGTCGGCCCTTCACTTGACAACAGTTTGTCATTGTCATGCTTAATAAGAAGTGAAAAGGACAGACTGATGTCATGTTTTCAAATAGCAAATACGAATAGCCTAGTGAAGTGCTGGCATTAGAAAAAAAAGAGTGTTTTGTTTGCAGCGCTGCCATAGATTACACATAAAATGGTATTTATTGTCTCAGATTATTTTTTAACTTTTTAATTTAGCTTACTTAACTGGATGTATCCGTCACAATCTAAATACTGATAATTATCGCAAAAAATATACTAAGAATTATCATAAATGCCAAATTGGTTTTAACATTGTCCTTTACACATCGTGTAAATAAAAACAGCACGAACAGTAAACCTGCTGCACCCCCATACAAAAATATTGAAATACATAATTTACAAAATATCCTAAAACGTCGCAAATCAATATCTGTCCATAGTAAAATGATGAAAAAAAATCGTAACATAATAAGCGCACAGACACAAACACTGACTTTCAACAATTCAACTCGTTGCGTTGCAATCTATTGCGCTCTATACATTGCGTGTTACTGTAGGCAGATTTGTATCAGTATGTTCAAGACCAAAAATGAAAATCGTTTTCCAGCATTTTTTTAAATATATTTTGATGTATTGAATGGGTGGACTTTGGTTATGTTGACGGTCTTTTTTCACCCTGTATACTCTCCAAAATATCATCTAATGAAAGCGAAATTTAAATAGAGCTCGAAAAGTCAATAATCTATATGAAAGGAAAATAACAATAAGCGCTCTCTACAATACCTAAAATAATACTTATACATTCTATTAATCACTAAAAATTCTAGAGCTAAACAAAACATACACTGATATTTGAGAAGGATGCTAAAATGTATTCCTTTCTCTATAAAGAAACGTAACTTTACTATGAACAGCGAAACAACATCCCCAATATCATTCGTATTGTACAATTTGCTTCAATTGGAATCCGTAGTAACACTCCCGAGAAACTCGATTTAACATAGTTCGTGATACAATAACGAAAACTTCCAAGTTTAAAATTAGTTAGGTGGACAACCCACAAAGTTGTGGACACTATATGTGTTGAACTAAAACAGCAGTAAAATCTGGCTACAATATAATACTGGGAGATATTCCTTCGATAGTGCCGAGTTATTGGTGCAATAAATCCAATGCAGATAAACACACCAATAAACATCTGAACAGTTTTCCTCGTAAACGTCCTTTACAAAGGAACAGCTTCCTTCTTCGCCTTGGAAACGGTCGTAAAATGTGGAGATAGAGATTTTGTGAATATTTATGGAAAGCAAATGTCCGGACAAACAGTTTCGTGTCTGTAGCCAATTATCGCAAAAAATCTTGAAAATAGATATTTATTACTTTGAAGGAATAATTTTTGCTGTTCTTTTTTGTAAGAACTGCGAATTCAAAACTTACAAATTGTAGAGAGAGAGTAAAAAATATCGTACTTGAAATAATATAAGAGGATAATAGGATTAATGCATAGAAAATAATGAAACCCATATAATATAAATAATTGTTGCTTAGGGCAAAAAATGTTAATGTAAATTTGAACGACTTACATCGACGAATCAATCATATTTTTTTTTCGATAAGCGATATATTTTAAATGCATTATATTCAGATAAATTTTGCGATACGTTCGATTTTAGAATTGCAAATATTCACCACACAACGAACCAATATTCATGATACCTGTGAGCTCGCAATAAATATTTCATTCGTATATGCAGATGCCGCTTGGGTTCGGCCTGAAATATTACGTGGAATTGTAGTGGTTCCGGGAGTTTTGTTTTTCGTAACCAAATAAGAATTGGGATCGAATCAAAAGATCAATTTATGTAATTAAAATAACATCACTACTTCACTGATGATGATGAAACAGTTGAATAACACAAATAAGATGCAATGAAACAATTGCAATGCAATTTATATTTCAAGTATCATCGTAATATCTGTGGGTAAAATAAAATATAATAAGACAAGTATTATTGAAATAAACTATTTATCAAATGAAATAATTCTAATGGGTTGTCTATTTAAATAAAGCTATATTGCACTCTTGAAGAAGCTTGCTTTATATTTTGAAAATTTTCGTGGTATCAAATTTAAACAGACCAATTTGAGCAAACCTGACGTGATTTGCATATCTCTGCATAGTAAGTACCTTTTACAGAACAAACGGTAATTTGAAATGTCTACTGCTAATTGTGCACTTCTAAACATTCATTGAGACTGAATAGCAAAGTGGAGCAAACACCTGAATACAGAGAACACTTAATGTTGTTTTGGGTACAAAAGAACATAAAGGCAAAACTGCAGAGCGACTTGTTAAATTTTAACTTCAGTCAGATTGTTCAAAATAGTCTTTTAATTGAGTTTTCGCTAGGATATGAGATCGAAATCCCCTTAATTGACAAGCGTCAGTAGTCCCAATTTGGCTGTTAAACACCATGTCCATAGAAACGAATTTTCATAATTTAAATGTAAATTTTTCTACACACAAAATGTGAAATAAATTGACAGCAAACGGTATTTTTGTAACAAGATAAAGTTGAGGTAAACGTTTGGAATACACAGAAACGTTTTAGGATTCCGTATCCAAAAAGAGGCAACCCAAAAATCCTGTAGAGCTTGTAGTGAATATAAAAATAGCGTCTAAAATTGAAAAATCAAAATACATGTAGTTAAAGAGGATAATACGAAATCCAAAACCAAACCGTACAAACTTTTGTTTCATATTAAATACCGTGCGTATATTAAATATAAGTACGTTTGCGCACTGGGCACTGTCAAAACAATTTTTTTCTTATATTGTACAACTGTCTAATCTAATGTACTGGAAATATTAATATCGTTTTCTCTAAAAGTAAGTTCAGTTGAATGTAAAAAAACCTCCACTTTTATACACATCTATATCATGTACAAATGTACATTGAACTTATTTCTGTAGTATATCTAGCCAATGATGACCCTTTTGGATTAGTTTTAAACAACACTGGGCAAATCTTCCTCTATATACGACAAGCATCATTGCTTTTTATGTAGGGACCGAATCCAGTTTTCGTAATGGTTCGAAGGATACAACGATTTCCAAGGTATTACTTGCAAAAAATATTTGCTCTGTCGTATCTTTAGCTGTTTTGTAAACACAGTATTATCTTCGGTACGTTATTTAGTTTCCCCCTATTATTTCGGGATATAATTAACTGGAATTTTTATTTGGTGTGTATGCGGTCGCAGATGACCTTTACAGCGTCACCGGGCTTGGGGACGGCGAGATAATAAGGAGACCTCAAGCCAAGAATTGGTGAGTGCCTCTAAAGGTATTCCAGGCGGATGGCATCTCACCCCGGGGAGTCTCCTCTCCATCTGGAGTGGAAGCTTCAGACCACTCGAACCTGAGGGTGGACCAGAACTGAGTATTGGTTGCAAAGTAATTAAGTTCTGGTATTTTAAATGTAGAGTTCAAGTAAGTTATGAGACACCTAAGCCGTTGGGTTTCGAAGAACTACAGATATACGTTACACAATTTATGTGGTCACTACTTTAAACATAAAAAATATTAGTACCTACCTGTTGAATGAAATATTGTCAGTAAAATGATTTGATTTTCTTGATTCGTTTTAATGTTTTCCCATTAATTAGGAAAATTAGAACGTTTCTATTAGGAACAAACTTAAAGATCGATACACCATTCTGATTCATTCGGAATTATTTGCCCAGAAAAGTCGGAGACATCGCGCCATTACAATATTGCCTGACGATAACCCTTGCACAGCGTTCAAAACAAAATCGGGCCGACCCTCGAGCAGGTCAAACGTCATTGGCTTTTATGTCGGTACGCTCCAGCTTCGAAGATAAGCCCGCTAACACAATGGCTACCAACAACCCGATACCGACTCCTCTCAAACAGGGAACTTTCCTAAAGCCGTAGGAATTTTTTCATACGAAAATACACCACGGTGACACGAATTTGACAAAGAAAATATTGTGGAACATCTACGCGGTAAAAATGATGAACTGTCATATTTATATGTTGGTGATAATATTGATAACGATGTATAGGGCCTCGTTATTTTTTATGTCTTTGGTTGATAAATGGATTCTTCGTGGTATGAATATAGATGAAAGGTAAAATAAAGCCAGAAAAGCTCTTAGAAAATTTGCTGCGTATACTAATACTAGACTTTTGCCGTGTATCCATTCACATGGATTTTAAATAATTATGTTTTAAAACCAAAGTGGATAAATTATATCGATTTTAAAAAGCTTATTAAAATGTGGATGTTATTTATATTTCGTTTTTGGACAATTCTAAAGAAATCTATATTTTAAACGGGATAATATTTCTTTTTATTTCATCCTTTATCTCAAAGTAACTACTTTTCTTTAAGGAATGTTTTTCCACAAAAAATCATTCAGTGCACGTGTCAGGGTAAATTCAAACCAGGGAAATCTAGAAGTTTCTAAAAGAGTGGAATTTTTGAATAACTTATATTTTTTTCAGTAGATTTCTGAATCAAATAGCTTAATGTATTAAATAAAAATACAATAATCTTCCTGTAAGAATACAAAATTTCATTTAAATCCTTTTATTTAAATAATTGGGTAACATACTTCCACATTTGTAATATAATGGAATACGAGGGTTCCTTTTCTTGATTCTCTTTTTTGATTAATACATTTGACGCCAGTATGATGCGACAATATTAGATATTCTTAGTTAAACTGAATAATACTTGTGGGTACTACATTGTGGGTTTACCTATAATGCGAAGAGATGGCGCTGCCTTGCAGCTTAAGAATAGCTAGAAAGAATTTCGACGCGGTCCGTGAGGGCCGCGGTAGCATAATTGGTCAGTGCATTCGCCCGGATTGCGAAGGGTGCGGGTTCGAGTCCCGTCTGCTGCCTGGTCCGCGTGGAATTTTTTCTAGTTATATTTTCTTTAGATTTAAACATCAAGCAGTTACATGCTTTAAAAATAATAAAAAAAAAAAAAAAAAAAATATGAATAATACTTTTATAAAATGTGACTTTAGCTTACAAAAACATTTTTCTAATGACTTTGCTGAACTTACCCGTATGCAATAAGAAGTTGATTAATTGTCCGCCGTCTTATTAAGTCTACGTCTATGGCTAGGTATACAGTATACCTTGATATTTTTATGCTGACTCATTTAATTTGTGTATTTCAATGAAAAGTTTTATGTAAGTGACACGGAATAATTTTACCTGCTTACCTTGATGAACATGTAGGATAGATTCATCAAAAAAAAATCGACATAGAAAATATCTTTAAGGAAAGGTGGCTGCTGTGAAATCCATGCAATACTTCTAAAGAAAAAAAAATGTCATAGATTTTAAATATCACAATGTTCATTCTAAACATTAATTGATTGTATGATGTTAAATAGGACAACCGACTGATTATAAATTCATAACAATTTTATCCATAAATGAAGAGGGTCATCTTACGAAGTGTATCGAGAAATTAGCTGCGTCACTAAATACATTACTGGTAGGTTACCCCTTGACCTCCAACTTACTCGAGGATGAAAGAGGGGTTAAGTAGAATTTGACTAATTCATCAAATCTGAAGTGCCCTCGCAAAATGATTTTGAGACTAGCTGAATACTTTCAGCAAATATTCTTACGACCCGATGTTTGAATATTTAATATACGGCACCTACAAATTGCTTTGGCGTGCGACCTTTTTTCTGATGGAGTAGTAGAGAAATATTTTCCTTTTTGAATCTTAGAACTACTAGTATTAAGGTTCGCTTTTGCTAAAGCTGCCGTTTTATTATTACTGGCTTCAGATTAACGATTGCCCTACTGAATATAGTTTAATATTATGTTTTTTGCAGCTCCTCTATAAATGTTTTCTTTTTTGATTTGGCTTTGATTTTTATTTTGTGAACCGATTTAAGGATTTGTAGCTTCATGTTTATTTAAAATATCTGCCGCTATAGATATTTCACATTGACGACTATAACGATGATTTTTTTAATACAAATTAAAATAACTTACATATAAAACAACTTTTTCTAATAGTGCAACTTTTGATCATGGTGATAATATGGCTGATTATACAAGAAATGAATTGTAATATAAATAATAAAATATCATTAATATCATATATAGTATTAGACAATTATGTGAGCGTACTGAAACAGAATAGTTTAGCAAGACGGCTACAGATTATTATAAACACTGGATGTGAAACAGTAAAATAATTCATAACTATACTCAGTTGTCTGCATAATATTTAAAGAAGCGAATGTCTTTATCTAACGTTCTGCAATGGCTTTTTATGGGAGTCGTTAAACAGCCATTAGGCCCCATTATCTTGGCACGGTGAATTAATAGTCGAATCCTTTAATGCCACTCGGAGGATCGGCACTTTTGTATATATATGTTAATATATCAACATATCGTAAAGAATGAAAGTATTGCGACTTATTTCAAGGTATGCTTACAGCAATAGAGGACCTAGTAATTTATGGACATTGCGGTCGCGTGGCGGGTCATGCCTCGTTATTTTGTACAATACAATAATATTTCTTTCCTTTTGATTGTTTTTAAAATATAATAATGAAATAAAATGATATTTTTGTCAATTAGCATACATATCGCGTGGTCTTAATCACGGCAAATTCAATTGTATCAATATCAAAAGTAACTATGAAATACTATCATTCGTATCATGAACATAAAACGATATAATGTTTTTAACTTTCATGAACATTATAGCTATTTTTGTGACTAGCGTAATTACGACGATTTTGTACCTTCTTGTATTCAAATTCCTGGTATTTCTCCACGATTGCAAGTGCCATGATCACTGAGTACTTGAGTTAACGTAAAAATCAAAGGAACATGATAGCATCTCGCTAATACCAAAAAGTAATAAACATCAAAAGATTATAGGAACACCTATAAACAGGGTAGGCGAACCAATGGCACGCGTGCCACTGATGGCACGCGACACAATATTTTGGGCACGTCGCCAATCATAAAACATGTGTAAAAAATGATTTAAGTAGGTATTTTATGATGATCGAACGCGAGTGATCCTACGCTACGAAGTAACTGTTTGAAGAAGTTAGCACATGCTATTTTAACAATGTTTTCATCTACCTATGCCTGCGAGTCATTGTTTTCAGAGATGAATAACATTAAAAACTCGTTTAGAAACCGTTTGACAGATGAATCCAGTTCAGTAGCATCGCTAAAAGTAGCATCTTACAACCCTAACATAAATTATTTGTTATCAAACCTGCAGCAACAGAAGTCACACTAATTTTACAGTAATCTAAATTATGCGTGTAATAAAAACATTCCAGAATGTGTCTCTTTGGTTTACTTTATTTCATAAAGATTTCTGATAGTATTTATATTATTATCTTCTAAATAATCATAAAGTCAAAATTATTTGATGGCATGCCAATGACCCAATTAAAGATTTTTTAGAAAAAATGGCAAAGGTTCGCCTACCCTGCCTATAAAGAATTTTATAAAAGTATACACAGAACTATCTAGATAAAATGTACGAAATGTCAATGTAAGTTTAATAACTGTATGTCTATATTTGGTTCAAAGATGCGAGGAAATTTTCGCGCTTTGAAAGTCGTTAGAGTTCAGAGAGCTCTAAAGACGACAGCAGACATCTCTTATTGCTATTTGTTCTTGGTAACTTCGTTGAATTTAGGAATTCTAGTGGTGTTTACTTTACTAAGACATGAGACACTGAAAGCTTAGTAGCGAGCGATATCAAGTTTGCTATTTGACTAAATTTAACTTCTACTTTCTAGATTAGATACTATTGACTTTGACTATTTTGTACCGCATAATTATACTTCTGTTATTTATTTTATAAAGAAGATCGACGACGCAGTAGCAACAACGTTCGGTCCACAAGTTGTCTTGGAAGTAAATCAGCTTTCGCTATGGCCAGTCATTCATAATATAGATGACAAGTAATATTTCTTCCTTCTCTGTGGTTCAATAGAAACTTTAGGCAACGTCCCGGCTGCATTTGCAGTTGTTAGCACGCACCAATCAGTACTGAGTTTTCGTGATGGGTCACAGTTTGCTGTTCGTATTTCATCTGTGGGGAAGGACTGTGCCCCAGTAGTGGAGAAATTAACTGGCTGATTATTGTTAATATGATTCATCATATTCTATATGATTCGACATTTTTACTATTAAGTAAATTATACTATAAAAAGACCAATGCAGAACTGATCCTTCAATGTAAAACCCAAATTACTTATTAAAATCCTAAAAATTTTTAATCGTTCCAAAAAAAAATTTTCCTACCACTCGTTATTGGACATAATTTTTAGCTGTGGAGCAAAACGAGCAAAGACAGCTTCACAATATTAAAAAAATAAAGTAACAACGTTTACAAATCATTATGTTTTTACAACGTCACTACAATCATGATATTTCGTTTCATATAGAAAACCTGTTGGGAATGATTGGAACAGTACCCTTAGCACGAACCAATATCGTTTGCGAGTCCGAAATGTTTTTGTACTAATTTTCAGTTCTCCTTACGTACTTTGTGGCACTGCTGTTCAAGGTTCCATAAAAAAAATACATTGACATTTCGCACTCGCAAACTATTCGCATTCGTTATTGGTTCTTGCTAAGAGTACAGTTGAAACCCAAGCATTTTTGTCTGTAATATAATCAGACACTTAGTTATCAGCTTTTTATAGTGTCTTTGAATTTATTTATGGTTAACTTTTGGATATTTCTTGAGACTTTATTGTATAACTAGCGGACCCGACAGACGTTGTCCTGTCTAGTATGGTAGGGCCGTCTGTCGGATCCAATGTAAAACATTTCAAAATCAACAACTACTAATAAATTAAAAATTAATTAAAAAACATTGTCCAGCGGACAAAATTGTGAATCTAAACCATTCTCAGATCCTCTTGAACACACACAAAAAATTTCATCAAAATCGGTCCAGTCGTTTAAGAGAAGTTCAGTGACATACACACTCACAGAAGAATTATATATATAAAGATATATCATCCGATCTGGCTTCACACAATTTGCTTTCTATTACAGACACTTTTGAAATCGATGAACGATGTATCGTGAACATCTTTACGAATTCTTTAGCTTATTTATTAAAGTGTTTAAAAGTTTTTAAAAGTGTTTCGTTTTTAGTTAAAGGAGATTGCTCAGCTTCGATCCATGTTTGGCCTAAAGACCAATAATCATGAAAAATTGTTTCCTAGATTCGAAATTATATAAATTACTGTAGAAACGAATATTATTGACGGACACCCCTGAGAACTTCCTAAAACCATATACACTGAACATATTAAAATAATAAAAAACAAATAAGTTATATAGTAAACTAAGGAAATAAAGCTAAGAACCGAAATTATGGATTAGATTCAGGTATATAGAGCATGTAGATTAACAGATAGTTGCCTGTTTTTAAAGTTAATGCATAAGAGTAACTTTTAAAATCAGGTGTCATTTTCGGTTATAATAAGGTACTCTGTGACAGAAACTGTGTGATGATTGTGAATGAGCCACAGATTAGAGAGAATTTTTAAACTCTTATTAACCAAAGAAAGCTAAGAGATTTAGGTTCTATAGCCATATATTCAATAGCTTCATTATTTTTGTTATGTTTTAAGGTAACCATATTTTAGAATTTTAGTGTATCACACCTTATACGACCTCCTTGGCCGAGTGGTTTGTACGCCGGGTTTCATGGTGTCGCCGACTCGAGAGGTCCCGGGTTCGAATCCCGGTGGGGGCAGATGTTTGTGTGATGAGTACGAGCATTTGTACTCCAGTCATGGATGTTTAATATGTATTTCTTTTTAATTATACTTATATATGTACAATATATGTATTCTATCCGTTACCCTAGTATCCCATAACACAAGCCTTACAGTGCTTACTTTGGGGCTAGGCTAATTGGTGTGAGTGTTGGTAATATTTATTTATTATTTATTATAATTTCATTTATTTATTAATTTATAGTCGGGGAACGTAGGCCCATAGATAGATACCTTAAAGTCTAACGTACAATACAGATTATAATGTGTTTATGGAGGTGTTTGACGAAAAATGTATGGCAATAGACTTTATGATGTCGCCTACCATCTTTGATAATTGTCTGAGCACATTTGCATCTAGTGAAAATGATAATATAGTGGTGGATATTAATACAGTGTAATAAAAAAAAATGATTTATTTTATCGATCTTTACAAAATAGATTTGTTTTTATGTTATATAAACAACTTCGATCAGTCTTTGGCTGAATGTTACTACACCCATAGCCATTAAAAATGATTCGTATGTTTTCCAAACCGGTAAAAATAAAAGTCCTTTTTAAAGTAAATATATTATACAAAGGTGTGCGTTGAAATCTAATGACTGTAAATTAAATTATAAATCACGCCAAGAATTACCTTGTATGTCAATATTTTTTGTGCATTTGGGCCAATTTGAGCAATCTCCTTTTCCACATAAACTAAAAAAAAATGCAAGGTAGAAAAAATTCCACGCGGACCAGGCAGCAGACGGGACTCGAACCCGCACCCTTCGCAATCCGGGCGAATGCACTGACCAATTATGCTACCGCGGCCCTCACGGACCGCGTCGAAATTCTCTCTAGCTATTCTTAAGCTGCAGGGCAGCGCCATCTCTTCGCATTATAGGTAAACCCACAATGTCAAATGAATACTTTTACAAGTATTAAACATTTGAAAGAAGAAATAGCAATTATAGTTATATTTTTTTTTTTATTAATTTTAAAGCATGTAACTGCTTGATGTTTAAATCTAAAGAAAATATAACTAGAAAAAATTCCACGCGGACCAGGCAGCAGACGGGACTCGAACCCGCACCCTTCGCAATCCGGGCGAATGCCGTGGAATTTTTTCTAGTTATATTTTCTTTAGATTTAAACATCAAGCAGTTACATGCTTTAAAAATAATAAAAATTATAAATGCAAGGTAGTTAATTCGCTTAATTTAAACCCGTAATTTAATGGTGACGTCACAGTAGTGTGCTAATACCCTCAATTGTGAGTCGGGGAAAACACATTCGCGAACTCGAATAAAACATGACGTTCGCTCGTAAAACCAAACTTATAGGAGCCGGTCCCGATTTATATGAAGGCAACAAAACTGCAGCGCCTTCGATGCAGTGAAAGAGATTCAGAGCTGTTTCTTTAAATTTTACGGTTTTCCCCAACAGCTTTTCATGGAAACTCTGACCTAATTCCGTCGTCACCTTTTAATTTTATATTGCCCTTTAAAAGGGAAGATGAGTGTTTTAAAATCTTATTGTAAACCATCATAAAATTGTTTATTTTATGTCTTATTTTGTTGTTGTGTTTGGTGGTTTTCTATTTTTAGTTTTTTATAATATTTGGTAGAATTGTAACTGCACTATTATATCAGGTATTATACCTGTGATGATAGAAGTGTGATTATTGAATAAATAAATAAAAAAATGTATAAAGTGCCTAATACTAATAAGTATTATTATGCACCAAACAATATATATTTCTATTAAAACTAAAGTCTTAAAATACTGTAAAAAAATTGCAAACATTGGAAAGGTTAAAAATCTAGCAGTTAAACAGTAAATAGGGATCATGATAAGCCGTTGGGGAGTGCGGCTCAATCCTTGCAGAGACCAGGAGCTCTATTTTTGGATCACTCGTCTTGCGTCGAACGCTCGATTTCTACTAAATTTCATTCGACATAATTAATTCCGTATTTTTGAAACGCTCGAGTACAACGAATGGGTGAGACCACTCGCTGCATGGCGAATGGTGGAGGCGAATGATAGAATAATTGTCAAATTTTTTGTGCTATTAGATGACGATAATCTATGATTGTCATGCTTTATATGAAACGACAACGAGATTTTTTTATTAGTTTTCATTGCGGTAATTACCGGTTTTTATTTTTTCTGCGTGAAATGAGTAAAATTTCATATTTCGTATTAAACAGATAACACCGGTGACGAATGATTCAAAAATACGGAAAATCAGTATTAAGCGACTTGAAAGTCTAAGATGACTTAAGTCGCATTCGACGATACTATGTCAGACGAGTGATTCAAAAATAGGGCTCCAGAGCGCTGCCATTTGTGGGGGGTGCCACGGATACACATACTGCTGGCCCTGATTATCGTGATCTGGATTCTTGCGCGTAACCATCCCATTATTGAGGCGAGGGGCTTAGCGGTCTGCTAGTGCTTCGGCAAGATGTTTGGCGAAGCTTTTCAATTGGGGGGCGAAGACTCCGTCGACTGAGGTTACCATGGGTGTAAAGGTGGAGTGGCGCGACTCGCATGGGCCACAATATTTCCTCATTTCAAAAAGCAAACTGCTTATCGGAAATTCAACTGAACCTAATTTTTTCTGTTATTAAGTACTTCCAAATTGTCAATCATGAATCAAAAATCATGGCCCAATCTCCCTATTCCATCCATAGGGAAGGCCCAGCAGTGGGGACATTAATAGGCTGATGATGATGATGATGATGAAATTGTGAATCTCGAGTAGCGTTTGCTGAAATATCTTAACCTTGCTAGGTATCATCATTAGATATTTCGGCGTTAAATCATCATAAAATATTGATTACCAAAAACACGGCTAAACAGAATAGATACCAGGAAAAATGCGGTCAAACAGGGAACCCTTTTTTTATATATAACAGAGAAACAATCCGTACAAACAAACTTCACTTTGCTACCGCATTGACTACAATCTTTATACCCTCTATCGTATATAGATGTAAGCAAGTATTGAAACTACTCAAAGCTAAGGCCGTGAGTGAGCGAAAATACCCCGGGATCGTTTGCGAGTCATTTTTCATCCACTCCTGTACAGTCAATATTTGGTTTGGCGGCGCTATATCGACACAGATTGACAGTAGGTACAGTGCTGTCAGAGGCAGATGCAGACCTTTTTTTTTAAATCACTCGATAGGAGGAACCTGTCAATATTGAATTTTCCTTTATTTACCAACATAACTTCTTACTTAATATCATATAGAATATTGTTTATTTTTGATGTGTGTCTATCTTACTGTGGCCACTATTCCTACACGAACAAAGAAATTTGGTGACTCATTTCTTTGTCGTACTATTCGTAAGTGGAATTCTTTACCCGCGCACATGTTCCCTCCTTCCTATAATCTGGGGTCCTTTAAGAGAGGCGTGAAGAAGCATTTTTGCAGGCTGGCAAGGTGAAGATGATTGGTGTAGCAGTTTATAACTGCTGTACCAGCTATCTTCGCGTTTGGACTTTATTACCACTTGACATCAGATGGGGTAGAGTCATTTGCCTACCTCTACATATAAAAAAAAATCGCCTCGTTCATAGAGAAATAGAAACACGACTGGGAGATGAGTTAGTAGTTATCTCTGTGAACACGTTCAATGTGGCTTATTGCTTTCCTAGTTTACTCTCTGTGCGGTACAAGGAAAATCTTACTTGTACACTGACAAAAAGTACTAGTGCGTTATCAGACTGGAAAGACATTTAAAAAATTATCGTACTTTCAGAAACAAGCTAAGTAAGACAAATTCGATACCATCAGGGGTGAGAATAGGAGTTAAACGATAACTCTATACGTTATGTTCAATCTATATATATTACTAGCTGACCCAGCGAACTTCGTACCGCCCTAAAAAATTAGGGGTTGTCCAGCGGACAAAATTGTGAATCTAAACCATTCTCAGATCCCCTTGAACACACACAAAAAATTTCATCAAAATCGGTCCAGTCGTTTAAGAGAAGTTCAGTGACATACACACTCACAGAAGAATTATATATATAAAGATATAAAACTCAAAGGTGACTGACTGACATAGTGATCTATCAACGCACAACCCAAACCACTGGACGGATCGGGCTGAAATTCAGCAAACAGGTAGATGTTATGACGTAGGCATCCGCTAAAAAAGGATTTTGATCAATTCTACCCCCAAGGGGATAAAATAGGGAATGAAAGTTTGTATGAAACTTTGTCAATTTTAAACCGATCGGGTTGAGACTTTGCATGCAGGTATAAGAAGAATCATAGATGAATGTCATTGTGTATAATACAAGCCTGAGAACAAAAACTGTAGTCTACACCGGAGCGAAGCGAGGGCGGGCCGCTATAGTATATTATAAGACTAAGATTTCAAAAATACCAGATATTTTTACCCTAGTACAGCAATAGAATAATTAGCAACATAAAAACTATCGACATAAAAATATCGATATAGTTCGAGACGGGACTGTAATCAAAACATAAATATCGATAAAATGAAATTTTATTTTAAGTAATAATCTATGTACAAATTATTAGGCTTTTGCGGACTATTCGAATGAGACGTTTCAAATATAATATTTTCTCACATTGGACGCAATAGGTTTTTTCTTTTGTGATTTTTTTATCCGCTTCTCTGCTTGTTTTCCTCAATATAGAACTTTATAGTAATATAAGTTATTTGCACGATTGTTACCATGTACCTTGTTTTTAGCGAGTTTCCGATATTTCGGCACTGTTGCAAGCGCATGGCGCGGACTAATTGGTAATTGGTGTGAGTGTTGGAAATATTTATTTATTAATAACTAGTGGCCCGCCCTCGCTTCGCTTTAATGTAGAGCTGTAGTGTAGACTCAAATGACTCTTCTTAAAATTATAAAAAAAAGTGTAATGGTATATTTGCCTTTTTCAAACTTCTATTGACATCACGTCACTTAATTTTTTTGCCTTCCCGGAACCTCTCCACTAACATTTGAAATTTATGGTATGGTATTAAAGTTCAAATTGACTTTTAAGTATTATTACGAATCGTTTGTATGGGAGTATAGAAAAGTGTTGTTTTTGGACTTTTTCAGGCATTTTTTAATTTTTTCTCTGCGTAAAAACCATCCTCGTACTTCAAGGAATATTCTAAAAAATGAATTATCGAAATCGTTTCAGCTGTTCTCGAGATTTGCGCTTAGCAACACATTCAGCGATTAATTTTTATATTATAGATTATTAAAATTGCGTTCATGTAAAATTTATTAGCAAATAACAATTTGTTTGTTTTTATATTGTTAATTATAAGATGTATTAAATAAATCTTTCTTTGTTATGACTGGCTGTGAGTTCCGGTGTCGATGAAAAGTTTTGAAACGATACTACCACAATCTTTACATATAAAACTCAAAGGTGACTGACTGACATAGTGATCTATCAACGCACAGCCCAAACCACAGGACGGATTGGGCTGAAATTTGGCATGCAGGTACATGTTATGACGTGGGCATCCGCTAAGAAAGGATTTCGATCAATTTTACCCCCAAGGGGATAAAATACCGATGGCGGGCCACTAGTCTTCTATAAAAACAAGAAATTCACACCGGAGAGGGCAGTCTTTGCTGAGTTTTTGCGGAATAAAGTGTTCAAAATTTAACTTTTTTATGTGCAAACCAACCCGTAACCAACAGTTCTAATAAATCTAGGTTATTACTGCGATTTCTAAACAGTGGTGATTGAGGTCATCGTCCAACCATAGATAATATAGATCCTAGATATGTATTGATGTAATCTAATTGCTTTAAAAGCGATGTAATCCTCTTTAAATCCGCCTAGAATACCTCTAGAAGTACTCGCCACTTATAAGGATCTCGCCGTCCCAAACCTGGTGACGCTGTAAAAGTCATCTACAACCAACATTATATCCACTCAAAAAAAAATTACGTTCGACGCACGCTAAAATAAATACAAATTGGAATAAAGTTTTATCCGCCATTAGGTTTCAAATAAAGAGCAAAATGAGTTCTTGTCATGTAAGCACAGAAATATCACTTAACAAAAAAGGCCGAATTTGTATGTTGCTTCATTCAATAGACGAGGGCAAAACAGCGTACATATGTAATTGTAATTTTAGGCGACGAGTGCTCAGATTTGTCAGAAACTCGGCTCCAAACGACGCAAAAAGCTGATTCCAAATGTAAGTCAGTAATTCAAAAAATTAGGGATGGGCGTTTTTAGAATAACGATGCGCAATAACGATGCCAGGTTCGGATGCGCGCATCCGATGCGACTGGATGCCGTTATTGGATGCCGTTATTGGATGCCGATATTGGATGCCGATGCCATCTAGTTTTTGTCAACGTTACCATAGCAACAGTGCCACAAACTTATCTGTGCCGGTGGAGATGTCGCTAGCGGTGTACAAATATGTCATAAAAATGTCAAAATACTATGGATAAATTGTAGTTCAAATTTTTGCCAATGGTACAGAAAAGTTTTTGGCACTGTTGCTATAGTAACGATGACAAAAACTGGATGGCATCAGCGTCCATTAACGGCATCCAGTCGTATCGGATGCGCGTATCCAAACCTGGCATCCTGCCTGCGTTCAAAACCTACGCTCTGAGTGAAATTTTTTATGTAATAATATTGCCAGCATTCAATCTTTTCAGATAACATACCGAAAAATTATATTTTCAAGTCCTGATTCAAGGAATCGAAAAGACAGACCCACAGAAAACACGCATCTATAGAAATTCATATTGCATCGTATCCTGTGATACAAGATATCGACATTCAGTTGACATCGATGCGGGCATCCGATGCCAATTATCTGATACCGATGCGCATCGATTTCAAAAATATCTAAAAACGCCCATCTCTACAAAAAATGTCGCTTAAACCAAATAGCTTTTCACCCGTCGATGTGTTAGTGTCGTAATTACAGTTTAATTCCTTGTAATATTGTCACAAACGCTCTCGAAACAGAACCGCGAAAGTGCTAGAGATCGAATGTGCCAGAGCACCGCGGGTCGCGATATAGGTCGAGTAATGCGGCTCATTCTAAAATGAGCATTATGCAGTGCGGCGTAAGGGAAAAAGTGCAACGACATCTGCACTTGTTTACAAGTTATGCGCGTCACCTACGTAGGTATAAGTAGGTACTTTGTACTCGCGGGTGCTAGCTAATTCTCAATTTAACAGGTACTTTCTAGAATGCGTCGATCGGCGTATATAAGCGCGATTGGCGCCGCGTAGAGACAGTTGAGTTTCAGAATCCAAAGGCGATCAAAGTGCAACAAAAGTGTTTAAGTGCGGTAGTTTAGAGACTTGTATAGTGAAATACAGTGTTTAGTGAGTGTTTTGTAATTAACATTGTGTGTTAATTGTGTGAACTGTGTGGTGAATAAAGAACTGTCAAGCGTGAACTGGCATATAATTTCGAACCCCATCCCGACACGTAACAATATAATATATGCAGAACAGAACTTCTGTGGATATTCCCCCACAAAATGTATTAGTACGGTTTGAATGGTATGGCTATAGCAATCTATGTATGTATGCAAATCTATCAAATTTAATTATCACAAAAAAAACCCTGTGGCCTTCTCTAAAATCCCTTTTCATATTCATTACAAACTTTTCCAATTTATAGTTCTTATAGCGAAACCTCTTGAATACATAACAATATTTGACGGTAGCCGTCGGTAGACGAGGTTTGACAGGAATAATAACTCCCGAATTATACCCTTGAAATGGTTTAATTATAATAGACATTAAAAACCCATTCAAATTCAAACTCATTTATTCAGTCTAGGCTGTTACAAGCTCTTGTGAAAGTCAAACGCTACGCCATCGGTTCGTAAATCTACGGCGGGAGACCTTGTACTGAGAAGAGCCGGCAAGAAACTCAGTAAAGGCTATTTTTTTCTCCCTGTTTTGTTTCATATAGTGTAGTCAATTGAAAGATGACATCAAAAATTGAATACATGTTTTGATGTCAACTTCCATCACATTAATACTATAAATTAACACATTAATAACATTAATGTGATGGAAGTTGATTCGATATGATAACCATGAATGTGCTTATGCATAGTATGCGGATATTGCCGTTTTTTTATTTGTACTTAGTTTAAGTTCGTAGAGTGCGTATGTTCGTAGAGTTCTATAGCTACATGCAAATTAAAAACATAGTCTAACAAACCTAACGTTTCCCATGATGGTTCCAATAACCAAGTTATTTGCCAGACAATTGCCGCTACGGGTGGAGAATGGATGCGTCTAGGAAATTGCGGTTCCAGTTTCGTATTCAAGCGAGTCTTGCTTCCAGCTGAATATTACGATTGCCGCTAAATGTAAAGTGGCCGTACTGGCAAAAACGATCTCTATTCTAACGGTATAGGGATCATAAGGCATTAAGGGCGAAAAAGTTCGTTTTGCTGTGCGATGTTTTTGTGTACTATTTAGCACTTGGTAATCAACACTAGACGCTATTGCATACATAAATAATCAAAAATTAATAAACATTTCTACACACATCAATTAGCCTAGCCCCAAAGTAAGCACTGTAAGGTGCTATAGGGTGCTAGGGTAACCAATAGGTGTGAACGTTCTAAAGACGAACCGGTTTCAAGGACCGTTTTGTGTTTCGCGACGATAGAACCGTTTTACGTTTCGGATCAAAACAGTCTTCGTCGAACAACTAGTCTTCGGATTGCCTGCACGCCAATATGTTCTTTATAATGAAGCAAATACAGTCTATAATAGAACGCAATGATATGAGGCCGTTTCGTTCTATGATAATTAAGCTTTGATTTTACAATAATATAATCTTTATTATTATACACTTAAAGTCGGTTATCGTATAATACTACATTTATTTCGACGTTTCGTCGTCTCGTTTGCAGCAACGAAACGAACGTTAACAAGATTTCATTTAGTTCAGTTTCGTTGCGTTACATTCGTTCGACCGTCGCGTCGCGTGTAGTTTCGTTGCGTCACCCAGCCGCAACCAAAACCAGTTTTTTGACGGTAATTGATAGAAAACTTTATCATCAACAGCCTATTAATGTCCCCACCACGCGGATTCAGTGCGGATTGGCGGTTGCTAACGACTGCTGATGCAGCCGGGACCAACGGCTTAATGTGCCTTCCGAAGCACGAAGGAACTCGAGATAGAAGAGTTTTGGTCACCCATCCAATGACCGACCACGAAAGTTGCTTAAGTTCAACGATCGCAGCCAAACGCTCTACCCACCTACGCCATTGAGCTCTTCCGAGAATACTGTATACTGATACAATATTAGTATAGGTATTTAGTTAAATTTGCATTTATATAATTAAAATGAATGTTTTTCTTCAGTATAATATATTTTTAATGTTCTTGGTTTCGTTTGAAAGTCAAAGTTGAAACTTTAATTATTATTTTACTCATTACATCACGAGTTACTTAACAAAATTGAAAAGTATAATTAATTGAGTTTCACCAAGCTAGACATAAAGTTTTATTTGGTTAAGCCTAAAATTATTTCAATATAATATTGTGTCATTATTTTTAGCACTCACTCTAAGTTTGTACTTTAACTAACTACTTACTTAACGCTATGTTTACAAATTCAGTTTTAGGGTTCCGTACTCAAAGGATGATAGAAGAAACTCTATGAATATAACAATTCACAAGACTCTTATCTCTTGAACCGAACCGAAACCGCAATGATCTCCGAGTAATGCTAGGCACCATAACAGGGCACTGCCTACTTAACAAGCATTTACTAACCATACGTGTTACAGATAGCTCTCTATGCAGAGGATGTCTGGAAGCAGATGAAACGGCCGCTCATGTGATCCTGGAATGCATGAGCGTGGCAGAACACCGGGCATCAATCCTCAGGAAGCCGAGGACGCTCCTAGAAGCCTGTGAGAGTCCCAGGAGACTACTGCGCTTCTGGAAGGAGATGGGCTGGCTGAGCTAGCTAGCCCAATATACCCTGCACGCACAATGGACCAAGTACGGAGTCTACGTGCGGAAACTGGGGACCACAAAAAGTAACAAGTAACAAGTGGTCGTGGTCATAGTATTAAATAAATCACGCTTTATACTCGTAAAAAACTTTTTATTTTAATGATCGGTGAGCATAAAAAAATATAAGAAATATATATATATATATTTTGCTTATGTTATTATATATGAAAACTATTAAGTTGCTGAAGAACCGCTTAGTGGACAAATATGACATTAGGTATTGTGAAAGAAAGAAAGAAAGAAAAATAAATTTATAGTTGAGCCAAACCCCTCAGGTTCGAGATGTCATCCGCCTGGAATACATCTAGAGGAACTCGCCAATTCTCGGCTTGAGGTCCCCTTAGTATCTCGCCGTCCCCAAACCCGGTGATGCTGTAAAGGTCATCTGCGACTAACAGCATACACACTCAAAAAAAATGATTATCAAAAAATGATGGATACTTCGTTGTACAGTTTTATCAATCAACCAAAAACTTACAAAGAAAGCGCACCAAAGTTAAGGAGTGGTGGCTCGAGACATCACTTCAAAGTAACAATTGAACCAAGACTTGACGTCATGCGACATTTTTAACCAATATGTATGTAAAAAATAGTATACACGAACCACACATCTCGTGTATTCTCGTGTATATATATATATATATATATTATCGCGTGTGACGCTCGTGACGCTCATAGCGTTTCAGCCGACTGCGCCGACTTACACTCATCTTTCATGCTCTTCGGGAAGAGCTGCGCACGCATCCTACACACACACACCCATACACACGCACATATATATATATATATATATATATATATATATATATATATATATATATATATATATATATATATACAGGATGTTACAAAAATACAAATAAAGCTTGAAGGGTGTTGAAGTACATCATACAAAGAGTTTTCTCTAATTTTCTTAAAATATTTGCATGAAGTTTTAACTTTTTATAAAAACAGTTATTTTTAATGATTAATAAAAAGAAAGATCATTTTAAGACACGTCACTAGTTCGAGGATCATTAAAAATAACTGTTTTTATAAAAAGTTAAAACTTCATGCAAATATTTTAAGAAAATTAGAGAGTACTCCACATGTGAAGTACTTTAACGCCCTTCAAGCTATATTTGTATTTTTGTAACATCCTGTATATATGTGCGTGTGTATGTGTGTGTGTATTTCCGTTTCATGTTTTCCATAAGATTTTTCCATTTACACCCCGTCTGAAAAGAAGTTTTCATTTCCAAAAGTTTATCATAATCCCTATTATTGTCGTCGCTTGTCGTCAAAATTCTAGACTTCGTGCAGTACCAGCCGTGCGCCAGGAAATTGCGGCCGGCTCGGCGAGCCCAAATTGACTCTTGCCTTTCCTGGGCAAGTGTAAATCAGGTCATGGATATCCAAATGTCAAATAGTATCGGATTACCGAGACTGTGCCTTTATTGTAGACTTCGCTTCATAGTTTCTATCCTATTTCTTCTATATTTTTTTACTTAAAATGGTACACTTAGGCCCGTATTATAGAAAGACTAGCAAACCAGTGAACCAAATGTTCACCAAAAAAAAAATGTATTTAATTAATTGAGAACTTCGGAGATTTTGTGTGGTTTCGTTTGAAATAGAAATCACGTGATTTCTCGAAAACCGGAAGTGCTACGTTACTCACATCCGGTTTGTATTCTTATCAGACTATTCTTAACTTATAACTTAAACATTCTCTTTATCTATCTCTTACGGTTTGGCCGCCGAAACAGCACCACGGACGGACGGACTTGTCTGATAGATAAGAGATTATCAGTCATAAGTCAAAAGACTAGATCAATATCTAGTTTTGATAATAGTGAGAAAGGAATGTCGCTATATATATAGCACATAGCTAAATCCCTTTCTAACTGTACTCAAGTAAAGATCATCACTTAGTTTTTATTCTGTAATAAGAACCTTACAGCTCTCTAGCCAACACAATATAAGATTTATTATAGGGTTTATTATTAAGATTGTCAACAGATTAATTTGTATGTATGCTTAAGAGGCGGGCAATGTTTTTTGAAGTTATACTTCTTTAGGGGCGTTATGAAAATATGATGAGAGTGAAATTTTAAGATGCGCGCGCATCACTGTAACACAAAAAATTAACAGCATGAAGTTGGTTTTGTGCAACTTCATGCTGTTACTTTTGTGTTTACCGTACATTAAGAAAATCTACCAACAAAATAGAAATAGAATCTCTATTTAGCGGGTGCTAACGACTGCATTGTGAAGGCCCATCAAAAGTATTTATTAATCTGAAACAACGGAACCAAAGCGCGATTCAGGAGACTACAGCGCCATCTCTTGACCATTGGTGTAGTAGAACCAAAAACCACATCTTTATTTTTTGTAATAAAGTAACAGTAAAAGTATTTATTAATCTGGAACAACCGAACCAAAGCGCGATTCAGGAGACTACAGCGCCATCTCTTGACCATTGGTGTAGTGGAACCAAAAACCACATCTTTATTTTTTGTAATAAAGTAACAGTTATAGGTATTCATATTTATAATATTTATCCACATGTTTCTAGTTTGTATATTCGGATTACGTGTTTGAGTTTCATACAAGTGCAAATCACATATGTTCTAATAAATTATATTCAGTAGCGATTTTAATTGAATATTTTGATTATTTATTTATTTTTTCAAATTAAAACTGAACTTTATTGACTGTGTCATTTTCCAGACTTTTTATTAATTTATTGTAATTAATTATTTGCATGCAATTAAAAACTAATTTTAAACGATGCCAAAGAAGGATAACTTCTCACGCGCCTACATAAGTACACGCACCCATTTTTTTTTCATACAAACGTTCTCGACTGATTCCTCCTCGATTTTAACAGAAATGATTTTCATACAGAAAATATAATTTTACGTTTTCTGGGCTTCTGTGTCTTCCTTTTTTCCATAACTTGCGTTTCAAAGTAACTAGAAGCCCAAAAAAACGCTAAAAAAAACAAAAAAAAGACGACGGGTTGCACTCCGGGAGTGCCGGTAGAAGTGAAAACTTGAATATTAACGTTGTGCATCATTAATAATTTGGAATAGTTAGGGAATAATATTGCACGAAATACTTTAATTATCAGCAAAAAAGTTCTATCATTTATGTGGTAGAATACAATATTTATTTATTGCGCTATCGTACACAAACATGACAATTTATATTACATTAAAAAGTTTATCTCTCAGAAAAATCAACTTACATGAATCACATTTAAGTACACCTAGCGACATCTATTGTAAAAAAAATGCATTTTCTTCGCAATAAAGCTGCCACCTGGACGTCCTAGATAGAGACTTATTATTATAACACGATAAAATAAAATACAACTATGTTTCGTCTAATATATTGAAAGTCAACAACCTTTCCAATTTTATTGTTTTCATCTTACGAATTTTCGATTAGGTCACGTGTTCTGACGCGAGTTTAAAAATTTTTACTCATTAAAAATAAGTGTACAACGCCGCTAAAGAAGTTTTCACTTCAAAAATTATCACCACTAAAGAAGTGTAGTGTGGAGATTCAATAAGCACTTACTTACTTACTTAGAATTCTATGGTTAAAAGTTCTTTCACATAATCTCAAATTTTTGAGAAGGAAATCGTCGAGAGCCGCACCTCGAGTTTTGCAATTTTCAAACGCAATTTTCAGCGTTATTTACTCTCGTCTCTATCGCACTGTATTTGCCAATTGAGTGACAGCAGTTGTTTTTTCATTAAAATACCTATTTCTCAAACGTCTCTCAGCTCGCGTCCGCTCTTAATAAAAATACCTAGAAAAAGATCTATAGACACAGAATGAAGAACCGTTTTCCGTGTTCTTCGGGCATAATCGTCGTCGAGACAGATTGCTAGTCTATGGCCCATGAGAAGAAGTCTACCTATCACTTTAAGACAGTTGCTGAAAAGTGTTTCCTTAGCACGAACCATTATCGAATTGGAATAGTTTGCGAGTCCGAAATGTCATTGTCAAATGTATACTGAATTTTAGTCCTCGTTACGCACTTTGTGGCGCTGCTGTTCAAGTTTCCATAGACAATGACATTTCGGACTCGCAAACGTTACGAATTCGATATTGGATTGTGCTAAGGGTGGGTCGGTCATTGGATGGGTGACCAAAAATTTACTATCTCGAGCTCCTCCGTGCTTCGGAAGGCACGTTAAGCCGTTGGTCCCGGCTGCATCTGCAGTCGTTAGTACCCACCAATCCGCACTGGGCCAAGTGGTGGGTCATGGCCCTATCTCCCTATTCCATCCATAGGGAAGGCCTGTGCCCCAGCAGTGGGGACATTAATAGGCTGATGATGAAGGGTGGGTACTAATAATAAGTAATTATCATGATAACTTAGCAACTAACTTATTTAACTATGTTATTATCTATGTTATTTGCGAATTTACAAAGTTAGCTGCCAACGAATTTAGACAGGCGGCAGCGTGTCAAGCCAAGTTCAAGCAAAGGTACTAGCTAGCCAGCGCCGAGTGTAATATTACACGAACTACTTGGTGCCAGTTTTGACCCTTCTTTGACTTAAAACCTCTTTAACTTGAACACATAAAACTTAAATAGGACTTCTAGAAGCCCAAATTTCATGAAGCCAACTCAAACGGCTATAAAGATATGAAGGTCAAAAAGTCATAAATTTTAGCACATCCATTAGCGCACAGTAATAATAATAATAATAAATAATAATAATAAATGTTTCCAACACTCACACCAATTAGCCTAGCCCTAAAGTAAGCACTGTAAGGCTTGTGTTATGGGATGCTAGGGTAACGGATAGAGCCCCCAGAGAGAGACGGACGGATTCCTCTAAACGGGTCGAGTCCAAAACGTCCCGCGGTTCGTGCCAATGCACACAAGGGAGTTAGTGCAAAGAGAAGGGTCCGAAAGGGCACTTTCACGGTTGGGGCTTTGGGACAAAGGCTTTGCTGATACCCTTCCCCCATCGTGTGAAGATGGAACCGCAGGAGGTGTTTTTAGTGGGTAGTCGCGGTGCATCGTGAGGAATATGCCCCGTGGAGTCCCACATACCCCCACGGCAGGTCACGGTCGTGGGAAGTAAATGCGTAAATGCATTTTCACCTTCCCAAAAAAAAAGGGAAACGGATAGAATACATATACTGTACATAAATAAGTATATTTATATAGAAATTAATATTATACATCCATGAATGGAGTACAAATGCTCGTATTCATCACACAAACATTTGCCCCCACCGGGATCCGAACCCGGGATTTCTCGAGTCGGCGACACCATGAAACCCGGCGTACAAACCACTCAGCCACGAGGTCGTACTGTACAGTATTGGCGCATCGGCCTACGTAATTATGTTGGTATTCGTAATTATTATGAGTAGGGGAAGTACTGCGCACCAATAGATGTTTCAGATGCACATGACAATGTTATGTGCATCTGAAACAATAATAATAATATTCTTTATTGTAATACACCATACAAGAAAACACAAGTAAATTAAAAAACATGATAGCTAGAACGTACACAATATTGGCGGCCTTATTGCTAGGCAGCAATCTCTTCCAGGCAAGCCATAATAGAAAGATATTATTAAGATAATAGGTCTTTAATAGCCAGATCACAGTGTTAGCAATGTGTGCAAATAGACTATAAGGTCCACTTGCAGCAATGTTTCTAAATGGATAATGAATTCAACTACAATTTGAATTCGATATTGCAATTAGGTATTTCTTAGGCTGCAAGGCAGCACCATCTCTTCGCATTTTAGGTAACCCACAATACCAAACAAAACAAATTAACAAACAAAACCTTATTTGTTTATTAGGTTTTCACGCAAATCACTCATTAAATAAAACTAGTTTTTTACGGGTTAATGCACGAAACTTTATTTATTTATTATCAGATTCAATTTATTATTTAATTTTGTCGAGCTACCTTTGAAAGACTTTTATTGAGCGTTCGGTTATTTCATTGTTCGATTTTTAAAGTTTTATTGTCTATGCATGAATTTATTACTTAATTTAGTTAATAAAGTACTTTATTTAAAAATCTTTTTTATAATTTTGAATTTATTTATTTAACCCTAACTACCGTAAACTACCACCGGTTCCAAAATTGAGAGACCTTTCTGAGAAGAACCGGCGAAACAAACTCAAGAGAGGCTTTCTATCTCCTTCTTATGGTAAATTATGCAAACAAAAAGAACTAATAGTATCTGTTGGTCTTGCAGTGTGTGTTCGGGGTTGGGATTTTATCTCCTGTTCCCAAGTTGGTGGTATATACCAACCATCTTTCCTATTGAAATTTGGATATTCTTTAATCTCAATAGCCTCGCGTATCATTCTAGGAATGAATTGTTGCTCAGTTGCAAGGATTTGTGGTTTATCAAATCTAAAAAAACTAAACCTTTACAAGTATGAAGATGTTCTAGTATCTTTGTTTACAGGTCGCGGTACGTAACTCTAGCGCTGAACAAAACGCGGAGGGGATAGCTGCGCATGGGAACGACTGGAGAGCCAATCGGCGCAACGCACGCCCACCCGCGCACCTCGTTTCCCCCCAAGACATCTTAATTTTTACTTCTGCGCGATAACGTGCAGCGCTAGAGTATCATGCCGCGACTTATATCACATCTCTCGCAACAAATCGAACAAATTAACCCAAAATTTGGCAGACTGTTTATTAAGTTTGTTATCTAAGTTTTGGTAAGTACCTACTACGTACAGTTTCACCTTCAGCATCTCAAAACAGTTACAAGGTAGGTGTTTAGTATTCAATGTTGGATAAGTTATCAAGGAAAATTAAATATGTAGGCTTTTCGGTACAATCTTTTAGGGAGGTCGAATGGGACATACAAATAAGGTCCAGTGGGAACAGTTTCAGTAGGGTCTAATCTTGAAAGTCTAGTCTAGTAAAGTGAGCACCAAAAAAGAAATCTAATGAGCACATTGAATATAAAATTTTTAAGAAGGTCTAATGGGTCATATAAATGAGGGCACTTTTTGCTTTCGGGTCGAATCTTCAGGGTCCAATGGGTACTAGACCAAAATGACGAAGTTATAATATTGAGAGAACTCACATTCTTATAAAAGAATGTGCGAAAAGCAATTCACAAATATTTATTGCATAAGATTAATAATTCGGCATATAACTTAAGAAGATATAACAATAAAATACAACTAACATTAACAATTTCACATCATAAAACTATAAAATACACTAACTATAAACAAATAAGTCTCTATCTAATTACATAATTACTATATATAAGTAAAATATGAATACTAGAATAATAAAACTAAAACTAAAATTAAAAACCTTAAAAACATAAAAATTAATAACTAAAATATATTATTAAAAGGAGTCCCTTTAGGCAAGGAACCGAAGATACTGGCAGCGTTACCTCTTTAAATGGCTAGACTAATTCTTTGTCCGAGGTAGCTGCCAGCTCTTCGGTCTCCTGTGACGTCGACTAACCTTTTTGCTATTTCCTTAAATAGCCTTAAAGCGCTAGGACCCCACGGACCAAGGGTCTCGACACCGAATGGGACAAAATCATATTCGGAGCCTAGACCCCTGTATTTGCCTGCCTTAGCTTTTTCAGCAGCTTCACAAGCCGCACCAGCTCTGTTGTTGGTTCCATGTAGATGGAAGGGGCCAGCGTGTCTGAACAGGTTGCATCCCATACTAGCACCCGGCCCATCTTCCATGGAATCAAACTCATACCGTCCGGTCTCTTGCCATCGTCTCTTGCAATACCAGTTGGCTCAAGTAGACTTGGCACGTTGACGGTGGCAAGGGACCGGCGTATGATATCGTAATTAAAAGCAATTAATAAAGTAATGTATTTTTAAGAACGTGCCAAAAAAATACTGAGACTTTGACAAGGAAGAAAGGACGGTCTTAAAAAAGTTTTCTTTTTAAACTTGCAGATTGTAAAAAAAGAATGTTAAGACACATTTTCGCAGCACATAAAAGAATCTCACAGACATTACAGTCGTTTTATGAGGAACGTGAGTTTTTATTGCTCGCCTTAGCGGAATTGGATCCGATACAAGGTAACACAACTAACTCGCTTACTAAGTTGTGAATTGCTGTTATAAAACTTTAAAACCGCGAGGATGATTGAATTACAAACTTTATGTGTAAACTTCTTCACTACAATAGTAATGAGAAAATGTCATCAAAAAATAATGGACACGTATTTTTTCTTTTGCCAATCAACTTCAAAATCTTTGGAAGTGGGGGCTCGTGACGTCACTTCTGAGTAAAAATTAAATATACCAAGACGTGACGTCTTGCGACATTTCAATTCAATATGTTTCTTTAATATTTAGATAATGCGAATAAATAAAAAAAACGTATCCAATAGTTTTGATAATCTACTTGATAGACGATGAAAAAAAAAATTGTGTGGCAGCTCCGACGCACGACTGGAGTTTACTTCTTAAGTTCGATAGTCTAACCAGACGCAAAAAGAGTTTATTTAACTTAAAAAAGATTGATACCGTATGAAAGGGTAAATTATAAATTAATGAAAATAATATAAATATATAAATATATATTTATACATTTCATAAACATTTATTATAACTAATCGACGAAATATTTTACATTAAATTTTTACAATAGTAAATTTCAGATGTGCATAAATAAAGATACGCTACGATACTGTGCTACGGCGTAGCACTACGGCTGCTACAGCGTAGACAGTAAAAACGTAACGATTTTCATTCATCGATAGATTTCACTCCTCACGTTTCTCTCATACCGGGCCCCTTATATATGCAAATCGATTCTTAAGGAGTAAACTCCAAAAAAAGTGTGCACGGAACACACATCTGAATTGAAACTTCTTTTCTTAAATAACCTAGCATTAGGCGGTGCATAAGGCATAGGGGAATGGAGCAGCGCACGCATCAATCATATATATGTTTAAATATATTGTCACAAACGCTCTCGAAACTTAACCGCGAAAGCGCTAGAGATCGAATTTGCCAGATCACCGCGGGTCGCGATAGAGGTCGAGTAATGCGGCTCATTCTAAAATGAGCCTTATGCAGTGCGGCGTAAAGGAGAAAGTGCAACGACATCCGCACTTGTTTACAAGTTATGCGCGTTACCTGCGTACGTATAAGTAGGTACTTCGTACTCGCGGGTGCTAGGTAATTCTCAATTTAACAGGTACTTTCTAGAATGCGTCGATCGGCGTATATAAGCGCGATTGGCGCCGCGCAGAGACAGTTGAGTTTCAACAGCGATTTCGGAGCGAATCTAAAGGCGATCAAAGTGCAACCAAAGTGTTCAAGTGAGATTCTTTAGATCCTTGTATAGTGAAATACAGTGTTTAGTGAGTGTTTTGTAATTAACATTGTGTGTTAATTCTGTGAACTGTGTGGTGAATAAAGAACTGTCAAGCGTGAACTGGCATATAATTTCGAACCTCATCCCGACACGTTACAATATATATATAGTCGCGTGTGACGCTCGTAGCGTTTCAGCCTTCGCCGAGTTACCGTCCAACTTTCATGCTCGCATTTCAGTTTCATATTTTCCATTTTATTTTTCCATTTACACACTGTAAAAAAGTTATCATCCCTATCTCTGTTAAGTAAGTAAGTAAAGTCACTTACCACCAATGTACACGATTACGTCAGTCTTGTCAGTATGTTTGCGATTTTCTCAAAAAACACGTCTTTAATGCGGTTTTCTGCATGATGATATAAATGAGATATTTTTCACGGAATGTTCATATGATTAATACAAGCCTGCAGTACTAGTCTGTAAAATGTTCAAGCGCGAATCCGATGTGGATCCGCGCGGTACCGATATAAATCCGCGCGTATCCACATCGGATCCGCGTGTGAAAATTTTCCAGAAAAACACCGCTGAAAAGAAAAACTATTTAAGCAAGGGTTCCTTGTGTAAAATATTATGTTTTAACATTGACAGAAGGAATTTAATGAACTAAGCCAAAAACTAATTAGAAGGAAACATATTATACTAGCAAACCAGGCGAACTCCGTTTC
The DNA here is from genome assembly GCA_902850365.2 of Chilo suppressalis. Taxonomy (NCBI): domain Eukaryota; kingdom Metazoa; phylum Arthropoda; class Insecta; order Lepidoptera; family Crambidae; genus Chilo; species Chilo suppressalis. The sequence continues at coordinate 30,472,299 of OU963898.1, read as the reverse complement.
GCCATCAGATGGTTTCGTTTTATGTAACATTTCGTTTGGTGATTAAAAGAAGATTTTTTTTTTGAAATTTTTCCTGAATTTTCTTTGCTATAAACCTCACGGAGCCCGAGACCTTTCCAACGAATGCAAAACCGTGGAAATCGGTTCGTGCGTTCTGGAGTTATAGCGTCAGGAAGGAAAACCCGACTTATTTTTATATAGTAGATTATGACAATCCTGACTTAAATATGGTAGGCACATTAATTACATTCAGGTGTATGGTAATGGTTTTAAAAAGGTAATTAAGCCATTTTCTCCATTACGCGTCGTAAAATATTATGCAAGTCCGTCACGCGACCTGCAGTGATTTAAAAATAAAATTAAAAGGTCTTTTTTAGTGTTCCGTAACCAAATGGTAAATAAGGCACCCTATTACTGAGACTCGTCTGTCTGTCTATTTGTCTGTCACCAGGCTGGCTCATGAACCGTGATAGCTAGACAGTTGAAATTTTCACAGACTACTAGAAATACATATTTCTGTTGCTGCTATAATAACAAAAAATAGAATAATATAAATATTTATAGGGGGCTCATACACAGCAGACATGATATTTTTGTCGCTTTTTGCTCGCTATTATAATCAGTGTAGCCAGGTCCAATTTAAAAAAATCGGGAGGCGTTATAGAAAAAGCAGTAGATGTATGGACAAAGTTAAAGAAAAATCAGAAGATCCAGTACGGCGTACTTTTTCTCCCTCCCTCCAAATCAAATCAGTAACGAATGTGTGTTCTGTGGCTTCTGCCGCCCCTCAAAGCTCGTTTTTTTTAGACAATAACATATTTATTATTTTACTAGTGGCCCGCCCTCGCTTCGCTTCGGTGTAGAGCTGTAGTGTAAACTATAGTTTTTGTTCTCAGGCTTGTGCTATAAACAATGACTTTATTTATATAATTACACGTGTTATTGTGAATCAACCATAAAAGATAGACATATGTTGTTGCGGGATTTTTTTAGACAATTTCATGTAGAATATTTACGTCATACATAATTTCTATGTAACTTTAACGATTAAGGCTGCACACGCGACGGAAGCTTAAAAAATGGAGAAACTTCTCCCGTTTTTCCAACATTTCCCTTCACTACTCTGCTGCTTTTGATTGTAGCGTGATGAAAAGTATACTATAACCTGCCCAGGAGTATGAAGAATAATTGTACCAAGTTTTGTTAACATCCGTCGAGTAGTTTTTGTTTCTATAAGGAACATACACACAGACAGACAGACAGACAAAAATTTTACTGATTGCATTTTTGGCATCAGTATCGACCACTAATCACCCCCTGATAGTTATTTTGAAAATATATTTCATGTACAGAATTGACCTCTCTACAGATTTATTATAAGTATAGATGACTGTTGCCTCTCAATACATTTACAATTGTATATTGTTTGTGCCTCAGAACATAAATTTATATATGAGGCGCGATGATGTACATAATTTCAATACCACAAATAAAGATAAACTCAAATTGCCACCATTGAGACTCCAAAAGGTTCTTGGTTCATTTGTGGGTCAAGGTATATGTTAATATAATAAAATACCAAAAGAAATAATTAATTTACCTTTTAATAAGTTTAAAGTGTGTATAAAAACATGTCTCCTTAAGAAAGGTTATTATACTGTTAAAGATTTCATAAATGATAAGTTACCTTGGGCTTGATATAATAGACTAAGTCGTTTCACTTTGCTGATTTGGTTGAAAATTGTTTAATCGCCACTTCTAAATTTAAAAATAGTACCTATCTATACTTAACTTTTGTTAATTAATAATATTAATGTGATGGAAGTTAACATCAACACATATTTTCAATTTTTGATGTCATTCTTCAACTGACGACACTGTATGAAATGTAGGTAACCTTAATGATAATAAGGTTACCTACATTCTTAAACTCAATGGCGGAAAACACAACTCAACATGCAATTTAAGAAAGAAAGAAGAAAATAATGAGAACTTCTTTAAAATCGGGAGACCTTGCAACAGTGATTATATAATAGTGTCTAATGTTGTACAGATAATGGTATGAAATCCTTTTATGCGCGAGTTTGACTCGCACTTGGCATTATTTCACCGTGTGTCGCGTTTTTGTAGTAAACAGCGCGTAAAGAAATTGTCTAATGGGCGTAATGCGTTTTGGTGGTTGAGTTAAAAATATATTTTTGTATTTTTTTTTTTATCGGATTAACTGCATGGATTAGTTTGAAGACGCGTTATGTTCTGGGATCACGGCTGGTATAGCTGTTATAGAACAGCTTCAAGTTTTACCTTATATAGACAAATACGATTAAATTACAGCGATGAAGTATATATTACACAAAAAACTTAATAGCACGCTCACGTGTTCCCTCCGTCTTACAACCTGGGATCCTTTAAAAGAGGCGTGAAGAAGCAACATGCAGGCCAGCATGGCTTGGGTGGGGCTGTGGATCTATCCGAAAGGGTTCCCATTGCCTCACACAGTGCCGCTGCCTCGTCGGGGGGGGGGGGGGGGGGGGGGCTTATGGTGGATACCGTACCCGTACTACCGGCCCATCGGTGAGGTGAGAGGCATTGTCAGGCAGGGCCCCCTTCCCCATGGAGGGGAGATGTCCCACATAACCGAACCGCACTCCCAGGGCGGTGAGGTATGCGTAACGCATTTTCCTGACGTTAAAAAAAAAACTGGACTGCACCTTCACTTAACATCAGGTGGGGTGGAGTCATTTGTCGGACCTATGTAAAGAAAAAAAAATATCAAAGAAATACTGTGTCGATTGATTGAATATTGGTCTCATATTTTCCTGACTCACATTATTTGATTGGTTTAGAATTCACCTCCCGGGTTTTGTCAACATGTTGTTATGCGAACCATTTAGTAACAATGCAATGTTAGGTCTTTGCGTTACGAGCTCAGCTTAGTGCGAAAACCACTGTTTAATATGTCAGTTAAGTTAAATTTTTTGTGTTAGTGAATAAATATATTTTGATTTGATATTGCAGCACCTGAGGAGCTCGATGGCGCAACTGGTTAGCGCGTTCGGCTGCGATCGTTGAAGTTAAGCAACTTTCGCAGTGGTCGGTCATTGGGTGGGTGACCAAAAATTTACTATCTCGAGCTCCTCCGTGCTTCGGAAGGCACGTTAAACCGGGACCAACGGGTCCCGGTTGCATCTGCAGTCGTTAGCACCCACCAATCCGCACTGGGCCCGCATGCTGGGTCATGGCCCAATCTCCCTATTTCATCCATAGGGAAGGCCTGTGCCCCAGCAGTGGGGACATTAATAGGCTAATGATGATGAAGATGATTGCAGCACCTTGATAGTCAATTGTTATTTATTTATTGGTCTCAAATGTAGACGCGACCAACAGCACACACAATAAAAAAGTGGCAATCTTAAAACTAACTCAAGCTAAATAAACAATGGTGCTATTCTGGCATGATTCTCTAAACTTAAACATAAATTTGACAACAGTGTATTCTTATCAGTGTATTCTTTATCTTAATTGACATATTATTTTATTTTTATTGACATATTTATTAATTTTAATTACTGACAAATTTAAATTAATTTTATAAATGAATTTCCATTCCTATTATATTTCTACTGTTAATAAGATCAATTGAGTAAGTTATATTGTTAAACTAATGGAATCAGGTGACATTTATGCATAATTTGAGATATAAGTGGTTTAATACAAATTAGGTTCCTTATATACATAATTGTTTATTAATTAAATTCTTTTGTAATTTTTATCTTTAAGATTGTATTTTGCGATACCCTGACAGGGTTCATGTTAGGTACTATAAGCATTTTGTAACCATCGATGTAACCACATGAGTGCAATAAATTGAATTGAATTGAATATCATTCTCTATACAGAACGAAAAGGAGAGACTGATGTTAATTTAGTTTTAAGTTTAGAATCATGTCAGTATCGACACCATTGTCTATTTATCAAAACTAATGATTTAAGAACATACGAAAAGGTAAGGTAATAACTATTCTATTAGTCTATTTAAATAAAACTCAAAGGTGACTGCCTGACTGACATAGTGATCTATCAACGCACAGCTAAACCACTGGACGGATCGGGCTGAAGTTTGGCATGCAGGTAGATGTTATGACGTAGACATTCGCTAAGAAAGGATTTTGATCAATTCTACCCCCAAGGGGACAAAATAGGGAATGAAAGTTTGTATGAAACTTTGACAATTTTAAACCAATCGGGCTGTGACTTTGTATGCAGGTATAAGAAGAATCATAGATGAATTTATAATACAAGCCTGAGAACAAAAACTGTAGTCTACACTTCAGCTTTACACCGAAGCGAAGCGAGGGCGGGCCGCTAGTTCTATATATTTTAGTTTAATTATTTAAATAATAATGTTAAGGCTAAGGGAAGCCTTAACATTATTATTTAAATAATTAAACTGCAAAATTGGACTGATTCGAGTTATTTCTCATTTCAGAATTTCCTTAAGTTCCCAGTTTAAGTTGATTTTGCATGCAATTAAGAGTTAACAATTTATGATTCTAAGAAATATGCAAGTCATAATTAATTTTTGCTAGACTCATCAGCAGTGACCAGTTGTAGAAAGAACTAAGAGAGATATTGCGGTATAACTGTAACCGCTGCCACATCGTCGACTATACCACGTTGTGTCTGTGTTCACCGGTCGATTATTCAGTATCGAGTAGCTTCCAATGATAAATCGATGCCAGCTCGATTGACAAGCGAGTCGTTAATCAAAGCGTCGATTCGACGCCACTATCTAGCCATAGGGGCTTATCGATTTCGCCATCTCGTTCGATTAAGAATGGCATAGGCTGACTGAGCGACAGGCTTTCTGACCTCGATTCATCAATTTTCAACTTTCAGTTTCAAGGTTTTCTTTATAGGGAGCTGGAGGGATGACACGGAGAAGAGTCTGCAGGAGATCGTCACCCTGCTATAAGAATTGGATTCAGATGACGTGCCTACATTTATTTATTTATTTTTGAGAAACCAACAGCTATACAAATATATATTACATAATTGAACTTAGTAATAAGAACGGCCATTAACAGGTTTCTACGAATTAAATTAGGTACAAAAACTGTCGTTGTGCAGGCTAGGCTAAGGTTACATGTAGGTATGCATAGCCGCAAGCCGAGAAATGGCGAGTGCCTCTAGAAGTATTCCAGGCGGAAGACATCTCCCTACGGGGGGAGTCTCCTCTCCATCTGGAGCCTTTAGACCACTCGAACCTGAGGGCGAACGAAACAGTAAGTAACATAGTCATATTTCTTAGTGTGTCCGAGACTGGCGGCATTGGATGCTCGAAATTAAGGTACCTAGTTCGGTGACAAATGCTCTATATTTAAAATTAAATATGAATTTCAAGCCTCGCCATCTGACTTGGCATACGAAAACCGAAACTTGAAGATGCCACTTTACCTAACCTCTTGCCGAGGAAATGGTCCAAGCTACCATCCTGACGTCTTCATCCGATAGGTCTGATCCTTTACTACTTCAATTACAATTTGCATAGTGGGCCAAGCTTTACACGGCAAATTGCGTAAGTTTGTAAGTCAAACGATGGATCCGAAGTCAAACTGCCTCAAAGGCTTGAACGCCATTTTAAACGACTCCGAGGACACGTAAGTTAAATCGTGTGGAAATAATTTGGTTTATGATTAGACCTCATGGTGTCGTAAAGTTTATAACTGATTTGATTATGGAGTTTCGAGAAATGAATATCGCAGTACGAATATGGATTTCATAATTTGGAATAACTTCCGACAATTCTAAATTAAGAGGGGAATACCATCAGATCTGATAAAACCTTACTCAAAAAGTATGTACTTTTAATAAAATCATGAAATACCAATTTTTTTTAGTATTTCAAAAAATATTCGAAGATGTTATGTATCTTTTCAAATACTTATAAATTCTAACTACTATGAATGATAGTGCAGTGCAATGGCAAGGCGTTACTCTTCCGGTCCGTCGGCAAGGCCGAACAGCCGGACGGATGACCAGAGAGTCAGCAGGACATCGTCACCCTGCTGAAAGAATTGGATCATATGACGTGCCTACATTCATGGCGAAGGAGCTACACAAGCTTATCCGTGCGGTGACGGAGAAAGAATACTACTCACCGCCCCTTCACTTCCCGCAGGTGTTGTAACAAGCGACTGAGCGATATCGGAAATTCTATCCGCTCTTCTGGTGGTATGGTACCTAACACCCGCCTGGTTTGTCACCACCGTACGCATGGTACCCGTAAAGTGCCGTACCGTTTACTCACCCTACCCTACCCTAACTCATTGTGGCACTACGATGTCTGATATTAAAATCAGGCAGCGTGATATTCGTACGGAGTTGCAATCAATCGATGTTCGGAAAGCTAGTGGACCTGATGGCATCCCAGCTGTTGTACTGAAACATTGTGCAGAGGAGTTGTCTCAAGGTCTTACGCGCTTGTACCAACTCTCGTATTCTTTGGGGCCTGTGAGTTTCACACGTCAGAGGAAGAAAAGGAAATCCGCTACGGTGTTCCCCGGACTGAAGAACTAACTGCGACCTGCGATACCTGTGGCGCTGTTGTACGTGTCCCGCTTGCATTACACCATGAAGGTGGAGGAGATCGCAGAATAATTGCGTACGAAGATCAATTAACCTAAAGAATTGCGTAGTTGGAGTCTCGCCACAACGTGAATTTTAATTTATTTGTGATGAGAGTGCCGACTGGACATCTAGCGACCTTTTTAAAAGAGATGCTTTGGCCGAAATATTTGGTGTTCCGGCGTTTCAAAAGCAGGCTACCTGACACCACTTTGCGCCACACGTCGCCGACTAAAGGTATTAATTAGAATTTTCAGTTATGTTTTATATATCACATTTATGTTAGATGACTGAACATCTGACGACCTTTTTGAAAGAGATGCTTTGGCCGCAAGGTTTGATGTTCCGGAATTTCAAAAGCAGGCTACTTGACACCACTCCGCGCCACACGTCGCCGACTAAAGGTATTAATTTCTTTTATCTTAAATTTTTCAGTTATGTTTTATATATCATATTTATGTTAGATGATAAAGTATATGTTTCTATGGGCTTACGATGTCTGAATACATTTGTAATGTGTATACAGATAACACTCAGTTACACAAATAAATAAATTGTGTTAATTGTTATCTTTGTAATTTTTAATAGCAAATAATTTTTTTTATCGACCTTGTGAAGGAAGTGAAAGTATCAATTGCGTCTAAATTCCCGATTTACTTTGTGTATCAAATTAACGCAATTCCTTACATCGGCCTACAAACAAAATGTCACAAACATACGAAACGGAACGGGAAGGGGCGCGCCGCGAGAAATCAATACCAACCGTGAACTTTGGGATTGCGCCACTGATCCACTTCGGGAAATCAATGCTTCATTTTTAGATGCCTACTGGGAACCATTGAAATTTGAGTAAGAAGATCTGTTGGCCTAGTTGATAACCTTGCGGAACTCTTTTTCGCGCGCATTCGTATTAATGACTAGCTTTTTCTCGTGACTTCTTCCGCGTGGACTTAGTGTTTCAGGCAGCAAAATTTTACCAAATCTGCTTTTTCATCAATCTGCTTACTATTTTATTTACATATTCCAAAAATATAAAGTAAGTGGGTTTATATTTGAAAACATAAATAATTTGTTAAATTCGGGGTAATATTAAACTAAAAAGCGGGACAACAAGATCCAGTTAAAATATAAAATATCCGGTAAAAAAATACATAAATCCTGATGTGGCTCAGCCCGGTTTCAGAGCATAACAGAGAAACTTACAAAAGTTTTATGAAAAACCTAAAATGATTGTCTAGGATGAAAGTACTATTTCCCTGTTAACTTCTTCTCGCCTCCTCGCCGATCAAAGGATAGGTAAGGCATTTACCAGACATAAAAAAAAGGGTGGAAGTTCTGTAGCCGGTTTAAAGATTACTAAACGATGTGATAGCTTCAGAAGGTTTGTCAGTATTAGTAGTAATAATTATTGTGATTCATTAACAGATGAACAAAAAAGTACACTTTTTGGGAACCGCCAAAACTGTTGGATAGGGAAAAATAGGGATTAAAGATTTACAACATATATTTCCTATAGACCTAAGGGGATAAGATTAAAGCACTTAAATGGCCCTTAGTAAAAGTATCTGTGCACCACAGTAACAGTAAAAGGTCTGATAATGACCAATTAGCGAAATAATGTTAAAGTTAATAAATGTTGAAGTCCTTTGAAAGATAAAAATACTGTGGTAAACATTAACGATGCAGTAGGTAAATCATTCAGTAGAGTTCATAAACACTGAATATAACGCAACTGGTATTCCATATTCCAAACTTTTATCACTTTTTGATACGTTTATCATGTTCCTATTTAACTCAAACTAAATTTTGTTGTGAATTTATAATTGAAAGTCAGATAAATAAATATTAAACAGAAGATGTAAGTTAGAAGGTGATAAACAGATGAAGTGTTCAACAACTTTTTACTTCTAAAGAAAATATAACTAGAAAAAATTCCACGCGGACCAGGCAGCAGACGGGACTCGAACCCGCACCCTTCGCTATCTGGGTGCACTGAATGCACTGACCAATTAAGCTACTGTCGAAATTCTTCTAGCCATTCTTAAGCTGCAAGGCAGCGCCATCTCTTCGCATTGTAGGTAACCCACAATGTCAAAATAATACTTTTACAAGTATTAAACATTTGAAAGCAGAAATAGCAATTATTGTTATAATTTTAATTTTTAAAGAATTTAACTGCTTGATGTTTAAATCTAAAGAAAATATATCTAAAAAAATCCACGCGGACCAGGCAGCAGACGGGACTCAAACCCCCACCCGCAGTTATATTTTCTTTAGATTTAAACATCAAGCAGTTACATGCTTTAAAAATAAAAAAACATATAACACCTTTTTATTTGTTAAAGTACAATAGAACCAAACTTACACGGGAGCATGCCACATAGAACTGACCAGTCCTGTCGTAGGTCTACTCCGGCGAATTTGAGAGTTTGCCCTGGCGACATATTTATGGTCATTATGAAACAGACCTTCAGGGGAAACTGAAGCCTTTTGAATTCAAAAGGGAGATATTTTGGTATTAATGGAATACGTGGTACAAACACTATTTCTCCCAGAACAGGTTTGGCCAAAATTGTGGCTTCTACTACTTTCCGATGCATTTGACTTGTAACCTTGTGCCGTTGCAAAGCTTATAAACAATTTGTTGTCCTTCAAAAGAGTTCAGTAGTATGTCATTAATGACCGCTGCTTGGTCGTTCTTTGAGGCAAGTAAAGCTTTTTCACATAACCACTGATTGATTGTTTCGAGATGAGGGCAAAGTCTGGATAAATTTTGAAGTCAGGTTTTCAACTGTTGTTACTGCAGTGCGCAAATCGGAATGATCAGATATAATGCCATCTTTTTCTGGGTAATCACCGGTAGATAGGTAGGTAGGTATATTAGGTAGTTTTAGCAAAAATCCGAAAATTCGTTAGCGGAAACATCAGTTCCAAGGTGGACACTCATATTGTTTGTAAATTTTAACAAAGGACCACAATGATGATCTTTTAAGACGCGCTTTTATCTCATCGACACATATTCCCCTTGGCACTACTGGAGGAATTTGACTAAGGTCTCCTGCCAGGAATGCAGTTCAACTAACCATAAACTTTTGTTGCTGCGGATGTCTTGAAGGGCCCTATTCAAAGCTTCTTTACCTTTTTTATGATCCATAGTACTTTTATCCCAGACAATAATTTCAGTTTTCCTAATACCTACTTCTAAAATTTGCTATGTTTTGAAATATTGCATTATGTAGTTTCTACATATTTTAAGTTCAGTGGCAACCTAAAGGCAGAGGTGACTTATAATTAAAGCATTTGCATAGCCCATGTGTCATATTCATCATCATCATCATCATCATCGACCCATGCTCGTCCACTGCTGGACATAGGTCACTCCTAATGCACGCCACTGCTCCCGATTTTCTGCCACTCTCGTCCAGCCCACTCCAGCCAGCCTACGAATGTCATCATCCCATCTTGTCTCAGGGCGTCCCACACTACGTTTACCGAGTCGTGGTCTCCACTCAAGAACTTTACGGCTCCATCGGCCGTCAGTTCTGCGGCTAATGTGACCAGCCCACTGCCACTTCAGTTTGCTAATTCGGTGGGCTATGTCGGTGACTCTGGTTCTCTGTCGGATTGTGTCATATTAGACTTTACTATTTCGAACCGCGAGTAAGTATTCATCCATATAGAGCTTCGACGCCCTCAATCCACTTTTTAGGGGGTAGTTTAGGAAAACTAAAAACGATACACTTTATAATTTAGTTAGATAAGTATTTGTGCCAAGTTTTAAGTATATTAACCCAAGGAATACGATTTTTGACGACATACAAACTTCATTCCACTTTTTTACCGCTCAGGGGTAATACTTCAAAAGTCTAAATATATGTTATTCTTTATTTCTGATCTCAAGTAAAAATACTGAGTTTTGAGTTAATCGAATGCGCGTTAAATTTAATTTACATAAAAACTACGGCACCCTCCAATAATCTCTTGGGAGTAGTTTAGGCAAACCAAAAATGACAATCTTTATTATTTATTTAGAGATATATTCGTACCAATGTGTATAACAATTAAAACATTTATAAACATTCAAAGAATAAGATTTTTCACACAAATTTTCATCTCCCTTTTTACCCTTTTTGGGGTAGATTTCCGAAAAACACATATACATGTTATTTTTTATTTATGGTCTTTAGTAAAAATACGAAGTTTCGAGTTGATCGAACTCCTTTAATCCCCTTCAAAATTCACCCCGAATTTTGAAAAATCCTTTCTTAATGCACCTCAAGACCTCTTAAGGAACCAACGTGCCAAATTTTGAATTTCTAAACCTAGCGATTTGGGCTGTGCATTGATACGGCAGTCAGTCATAGATTATATTCTTTCTCGTTTGCTGTTCTGTGGCTGTTGATACAGACTATAAAGAGAATATAAAGAAACGACGATGAAGTGTAGGCGATAAAGAAACCCCATAATTAATTGGCATGACACTTTTGCCCGAAAACGTCTATGTGGCAGCCATTTCGCATCTGTCCTTAATCCCGGATACTGCACGCATAATTGCCTTGGCCAAAGTCAACATCGTCGCTCATAAGCACAAAATAATTACAGTTCCGAACTGAAAGTCAATACACGTGTCACTTGTGCGACTTAATCAAAAGCGATTAACCCGATGTGTTGTAGGCAAGACAGTTTGGGGTCACGTTGTCATTTCCGTGTAACGATTACGTACGGCCTGTAATAGCTAACATGCATTCATATAGGTTGTCTTTAGATATTGAACTGCTTGGGGTTTTAAACTTTAAATTCATGCGGGCTATTTAAACTTTACGGCTCTATATATAGGTCATTTCGCCAAGTTAATCTATGGTTAAACTTTTTAATACAAAAGTAGGCTATAACTATCACAAAAAACGGCTTTATAGTACCGTGGGTAGCGCGCCCCGATCGGGGCGTGCGGTGATCGACCGTGCGGTATTTTTCGAGCGCGCCCCGATCGGGGCGTGCGGTGATCGACCGTGCGGTATTTTTCGAGCGCGCCCCGATCGGGGCGTGCGGTGATCGACCGTGCGGTATTTTTCGAGCGCGCCCCGATCGGGGCGTGCGGTGATCGACCGTGCGGTATTTTTCGAGCGCGCCCCGATCGGGGCGTGCGGTGATCGACCGTGCGGTATTTTTCGAGCGCGCCCCGATCGGGGCGTGTGGTCTTTATACTATTTATTCATAATATCAATGAGGCGATCTTTAAAATACAAATCAAGATTATTATTATAACCATGTTTATTGACATTTCATTTTATTTTTATTGACATATTTATTAATTTGAAATATAGACTAATTTAATTTTATAAATGAACTAGCGGCCCGCCCTCGCTTCGCTTCGGCATAGAGCTGAAGTGTAGACTACAGTTTTTGTTCTCAGGCTTGTATTATACGCAATGACATTCATCTATGATTCTTCTTATACCTGCATGCAAAGTCTCAGCCCGATCGGTTTAAAATTGACAAAGTTTCATACAAACTTTCATTCCCCATTTTATCCCCTTGGGGGTAGAATTGATCAAAATCCTTTCTTAGCGGATGGCTACGTCATAATATCTACCTGCAAATTTCAGCCTGATCCGTCCAGTGGTTTGGGCTGTGCGTTGATAGACCACTATGTCAGTCAGTCAGTCACCTTTGAGTTTTATGTTACCAAATTAAAGTACTAAATAAAACTACTGATGTAAATAAGATGAATTGGGTAAGTTATATATTATAAAATTAATGAAATCAGATGACATTTATGCATAATTTGCGAAATAAAGTGGTTTATTACAAATTAGGTTCTTCATTTAGATAATTGTTTATAAATTATTTTCTCTTTTGTAATTTTCATCTAAAAGACACTACTATATTGCGATACCCTGACAGGGTTCATGTTAGTTACTTTATGCATTTTGTAACTTGTAACCACATGAGTGTAATAAACAGAATTGAATTGAAATGTTTCACAATTTGTCATATTCGTTATGATTCTGTTCTTTACTACTGGAGGCGCCTAATTCTCCATAACTTTGGGTTGCGAGAAAATATCAATTATGCGTGCTCAATGCTTATTTGGAGAGGCTAACCCTAGGCGTAGGTTTAAAGTGGACTGTATCGGGGGGGCGGTAATACACAATCGTATATAAATAAAAATACAAAATAAACTGAGCCTTGCAAATGTCTTGCCTATTTAGAACGAAGAAAATGATTGAAGACCTGAAGACAAAGGAAAGGAACATGCGCACTTACCTCAGCACACCATCCGTTCAAGTAGTTTAACAATAAGGTTAATGAAATTGATGTTATATTAACAGCAATCATAAATGAATGTAAATTACCTGATGCGTTATCGTGAACTTGGAACAATGATGATATAAATCCTATCGGACGGCGCGCATCGTACGAGGATAAATTGAAATTTCGCATTGAAAGCGTTGATTAAAAAGCAACTACGAGGTATTGGAATACGTTTTGCATACATATTATACACGCGAGTATGTAGGTTAGGATTGGCTGTTTTTGACGTGTCGTCGACCCACTTTTGCAATTGGCTGCAATGAACTGTTTCCATGACACAGATTTCTGGAACAGAAGTTATCGAAATACGGCTTATTTGTATTCAATTTGGAGAGTTTGATGCGACTGTTCCATTATCAATGCGATGCAAATATGAATTGCGATTTTGAAATATTGCATGACATCTACATAATATCTAAAAGCGGTTTTCGTTATATCATTGATTACCACACTCGTCTCAAATACTTTAAACTTCATACCTTAGAAAAGCGTAGAAAAACCGCGGACATTTTATTTCTGCACAAATTACTTCACGGCATTATTGTTGCGCAAGACCTTTTTGCGGAAATTAAGTTAAAGGTTCCCAGAAAAATCCCCCGCCAACCCATCAAATCATTTGTTAACTGTCTCTTTAAAACAAAATTAGCTTCACCGTTTAACAGAATTAAAGATGCATACAACGAGATATGCCATGATGCCCTCAAAAATCATCTGTATGGTAACGTTCAAACCGAACAGTATTTTTTTTCTGTTAAAAGTACCTACCTACATATAGTCAATGTTGTACATGCCTGCAATGGCAATTCACACGGTTGAGTACTACCTGCATCTTAAATCTTTATTGAAAGTGAAATTGTCGATGGTATGTCAAATAAATAAATAAATAAAATCATGCAAAGAATTTTATTTAAAAAGCTTAAGTAACTATTATACTTTTATCTGTCTGTGCTTTAGTATATTGCCCGTCTTCTTATGAGAATGAGAAATGAGATGAGCATTTAAACAGCTGACGGGAGTAAAATAGCTTCTTAGATAACTCCACTATATTTCAATGGGCATAAATCTAACTTTATTACCCCCACACTTTAACAACTTCATATTAGTATTTAGACATTAATCTCACTTGCGATTCCAAAATTGATTTAACAAATTCAACAACTGTATTTTTAAGCCAATTCCTCAAAGAAGACATTTTGATATTTCATCATATTAACAAAGTTGAAACAACGTCGGAAACAAATTCACCAGAATCTGGAAATCGAACTGGCGAATAAAAGGGAATAAAAATACCACTCTGCGGGTCGTCAAAACACCATTATGTGCTGGCGAAGGCTCATAATCGTTAGTTGGGGACTAGGGGAGAGCTGTGAAGGAAATGCTTGAAATATGTTAAGTGAGAATCGGTAAAGTAGGACAAGAAATGGTAGAATAAAACGTGCATGGCGACGTTAGAACTATAAATATGAATCAACATAGTAGTCGAGTCGGAGTGATGGGTCATGGTATGATGTTTCTATCATCCATAGGGAAGATATGTGTTTCAGTAGGGAAAAATTATCAATAAGCTGATAATAATAAATGCAATATTCAGTCGACAACAACAGCTACAAATAACGGCCTTTCGAAGCATTAAGGCGCTCAATCATTGAGTAACACGAAGCCATAGCGACCCATTACTGTTCAAATCACTCTGCCGTATTTCCGGGGGGGGGGGGGGGGGAGATATGCACACAAACATTTTGTTTTGTTTTCGAAATTCTTCTAGCCAATCTTAAGCTGCAAGGCAGCGCCATTTCTTCGTGTCCGTGATACTAGCGTACCCATGATCAATATACGGTTTTTCGTTATGCCATTAAATACTGCGTAAATAGTGCCAAATTAGTGTAAAAATAAAAAAAATAGTGCCTCTTTAATTTAAGAAATAAAGACGAAGACGAATAAAGAAGAAAGTTTTTACTGTGTACGCTACCATGACGTCAAGCTAGCGTACCCATGGCCGACCCCAAGAACGGCATATATTTAAGCAACGAAATTGACACACAAAAATAGTTCGCAAATAGTGCCCTGGCTTTACAAAATTTCATAATCAATACTCTTAAAGGACCAAAGATATTGAACTAAACTCGCCAAATTATCGTAAGCGACACTTTTGTCGAAATGCGTTTTTTGTGGAAACTAATATTTTTAACCGTAACGGACCCATCTCTGTTGATATTTCCCTCTATTCTTCCCTCTATTATATTGTAACGGTGTTCTTTTGGAGGGAAATATCAACAGAGATGGGTCCGTTACGGTTTAAAATATTAGTTTCCACAAAAAACGCATTTCGACAAAAGTGTCGCTTACAATAATTCGGCGAGTGTCGCTTACGATAATTTGGCGGTAAGGGCTCGTAATATTTGACGGCACTCGACACATAATGCATGCACATTAGCTATAGATGTCTATAATTAACGAATTTTGTAACAATAACTTAATCATTCATGATGCAAAAATAAAGTAAATGTATACATAAAAAATGTACATAAATATAACTAAGAAATTAAAATGTTAAACAGAATATTGTAATACTGAATAAGATATTGAAAAGAAAAGGGAAGGCAATAAAGAAAGAGCACGAAGAGAAAATAAGCACCCAGAGAGGGATAAAAGAAAGAACAGACAAAAAAACATAAAAAACAGAACAAGTAAGACCAGTTACAAAACACCCCCGTTTACCCAGTTACCCCTAACCGGTTTAACAAAGCTCAATCATGTAGTTATGACGCAATGCTTAAAGTTTGTCCTCATATCACATATTGTCGCGTACTTGCAGCTTTACCCATAAATGATTTGGTGAGGAACCAACTATAATACTATCGTAATCATGACTTTATTGTAAAGCATACTAAAATGGAACGCCAAATATTATATTACTTCTAAGTTAATAACAGCCAGGACAACGTAAACACAATAACAAAGTTTCCCAAAAAAAAAGGAACACGTGAATTAAACATCCCCCAGAACAGTCAACAGCAATAACGAAAGTAAACAATTTTACCCGAAACACAATAAGTTTGGAACATTTCGTCCGAAAAAAGAATGAAGTGCTCAGTAAAAATATAGACGTATTTCCGAGTGTGCAAGGGAAAAATCGGAAAGGTTCACCAGTTTTTTTTTTTCGTAAAGGGTGGCAAATGAGATTGCGTCCTGCCTGATTTAATCGACCAACACAGTCTATTGGTGCTACGGCATTGGGAGCATCGACCGCTTATAAAAGCTATTTGGTTACAATATTTTGCTTTGCTTTGTGTAGCAAAATATTTTGGTTGTAGCTTCGCTCTGCATCTCCAATCGCATTTATCACGAGTAGTGTTCAGAGGAATAGTTCGGATTACTTCCAGCTGCTGCTTTTCGCCATCATACATTGGGACAAAAACTTCATCCTGATCATCTTGATGCGTGGCTATGCACGTATCCATGACCGTGCGATTTTGTCGATTTTTTTATTTTTTTACATCGTACGACAAAACTGTGGAATACATTATCGCCAGCAGTGTTTGCAATCCTATACGTCCCCGAAAACCCCCCAAAATGAGTACTCTTTCCTTAAAGGTCGGCATCGAATTTGTGATACACCTAGTATTGTCGATGGCTATGGGTGACGGTGATCACTTACCATTAGATAGTCCGCAAGCTTGTATGCACCCTATAATATAAAAATAGATGTATAATGTAATCACAAAATCACATAAAACGTCAGCGAAATCTTTTTTCGCAAGAAAATGGCAAATAAGCATAAGGCCCGCTTGATAGTAATCAGTAAATGACCGCGATATCTATAAATTAGCTTAGACAACGTTAAAAAGAAAACGAAACCTTGATTGGGCAATAACATAAACTATATATATCACGATGAGCTCACGCACGAGTTATCATCAAATTCAGTTTATAGGATTGTTATTTGCATTGCTGAACCTCTTAGGATGAAAGGAATATTTTCGACAGAGTTCCCTCAAAAGTATTTCCCCAAAAAGATTAGCCGAGCAAAGGTAATGTCCAGTGAAACGAGCAAGTTTCATATTTCACGTAATAACTATGAATAAGCGGATCCATGCTTCAGTTATGCTGTGAAGAGGGTTCAAAAACGCGAATGGATGAGCTTGGTGCTAAAAGGTTGCCTAGTTTTTTGTTGTGTAAGCCTTTTACGAAAGCACTTGTAACAGATGAAAAGCTTTTGTTTGATGCTCAGTTCTTTATACCTTTTTTAGGTGAACTCGTAAAAACATATGATTTAAAACCTTCTGTAGAGAACTTTTTACATTTTCTGTGTACGACCTCAAATTTATTGCTGGAAAATTCTTACATAAAAGCTAGGACTAATTAAATCTTAAAAGAAGAAAAAGATAAATTATTGCATGCATGCAATAGAAATTTAGAAAAAGCCCCTAATAATTTACCTAAGGCACTAATCAATAGACTTAGTCATCAAAAAAGCATTTATTGCAAAATTCTAAGTTTAATAAATGTTTTCCAGTAAGAACTGAGAATCTGAGAAGGATAGACTCATATCAGATTTTTAATCAATACTAGTTTTAATAATGAGAATATAAATGTGTTTGTCTATAACGCTATAGAGATAAAGGGGACTTTAGAGATAGACAGAATATGATTTATATCGCAGAAAACTTAACTTGGAGAAATTGATAAAATTAATAAGAAACTAAAATTTTAAAAACCCACTAGTATTCAACGATTCAACAAGCTATGCCCCTGAAAATCCCTCAAGGGAAAGAAAAGTTGCATAAACCAGTAGCATGTACCTCCCGGCTACGTACAAAATGAAACTCACCTACAATAAACCTGTTTATACATTGTATATTCGGTACACATTTTGCTTTATATTATTTTCTTCAGTTTGCAATGTCAAAGTCAAACAAACCAGACAGCGGCGCATTACTTTATGGCTCTTACGTAGCCTTATACAAGAAAATCTACTTACAAAACCATTACCACTTTCCGCGAAGATGTATTTATTCTTCGCAATATATAACGGTAATAAAAGTCATTTCACTTTCAACTTTCGCGCTGTTTGCGTCAGAACCTTGTTTGCGAACATCAGTATGAATAGAATCCGCGAGTTTGCACCCTCATATTATTGTGGCTAAACTTTGGCAAATGGCGGTTGTTATTACTAGCCTTTGCTCGTACAAGATCTAATTGGCGATACATATCGGTTAGTTGGGTACTATAATTGGGTATTGCACACTTGCCAAGCATTTCCTAATCATGCATGTCACATATACAACGTGTATCAGAAATAACGCACACTCTGAGAGTGTTACAAATATACAAATGAATCAGTTTCAGTCATTTTTATTGAATCAGTTTAACCAAATATATTTCAATTTTAGTAAAATTATTTCATGTACCGCTGCATTTAAAAAGAGTCCTTATAACCTTGCATTATGTATTACATGCTTTTCAGAAAGTTATAAAATTTATTTTTTTACCGTAAACTACCGACATGTAGCGGCCGTTGTAGTTCTTTGTGAAGAAAATCCTCGAATTGATGATGACTCCGAATTTACTATCTCAAGGCTCCTTCGCGCTTCGGGAGGCACGCTAAACCGTTGGTTCCGGCTGAATTTGCAGTCGTTTGCACCATCAATATGCACTGGGCCCATGTGATCATGGCTTAATCTCCCTATTCCATGCATTGGGAAGACCTGTGCCCCAGTATTGGGGCATTAAAAGGCTGATGATGATGACTCATTTACAATTTGCAACAACAATTTTAGTACATAAAGCCAATATAATGAAATAAAGAAACAATGTAGAAAAACTAAATTGTATATCAACATATTAATAAAGAATGAAGTGAAAACCCAATTATAAAGAATTTCATATTTATATTTTACTACATAATGCTATCAAAATACAAACAGTTTATAATGAGAATGTTAGAAAAAACGCGAAAAGGTGAGACAGACATCCTATGCAGTCCAACATGATAATCAAGATAAACTCACTGTGATGGAGCCGTCACGATTTTATAGTGCTCGAAGAAATACAAGGGACTGTTATCAACCGACACAACCCTCTGGAGGTACAGGAAAATTACCCCATATTTTTCGGGGAACTAGCTTTTGTGTGAATCACTACTAGCATTTTACAAAAGAGCTGCTATCCGACAGTGTAATTCAGGATAATATTTGTTACTATATAGAGTAGAAAGATAAGATCCCAGGGGAGATATAGAAAAGATACTATAGAGAAGAGTTAGATAAAATCCCAAACCCGCCAGACCTTATTTATGGACAAAATGTGAATAAAGCGAGAAGATAATACTAGTGTGTACAATGAACGCACAGATAATCTCTAACTTGTACTGTAGGCCAATTCTCAGATATCAGGTGGTACAGTTAAAAAATTACGCACTTTATTTACAGTCTGGGGTCTGATTCTTGCGGTAGTTGTAGACAATATTTAAAATTAATACTGTCTGTCACATTGTATTAGCACTATTTATTGCCAGACACTTTAAATCTAGAAAGCAAAAAACACAAACAAAAAGAATGGCAAATCCTAACCCAAATCTGTTTAGACGTTTTTAGTTTTAAGGTTTGGGAGTACATTTAGTGTTTTTTCCTACCGCCTACCTACCTCTCCTATAGTTGTATTCTCAAAATCCCATGTCATTAATAGTTATTTATGCAACTGTTGTAATGAAGGGCGTTAAAACACGAATGTGTGATAATAGTATAAAATGAGTGTTTTAATACCTAATTATAACAATTGCTTGCAAGACTTTATCTACACCCATGATTCTCCTCTATATAGGATTCTAAACAATGGGGCGTTCGAAGAACTTAAAATTCATGAAAAGTTTTGAAAAGTGTGAATAACAATGTCCTTTTTTTGAAATTCATAATACCACGCATTCAGCAGTGAAAATTGTGACTGTCTGATGAGAAAAGGAGTGTTATTAAAAAAATTATAGAAAAAAATATATAATAAATTGGATGTTTTAATGGTGGCAAAATGCTGTTTCAGAATCTTTAGTAGCGGTTTTAAAGCATGGGTGTAGATAAAATACAAATTAGCTCGACCGAATACGCTTACATGATTGTTTATGCAAATGACTATGCCATTTCATCCATCTTGTTTTCTCGTGATTGAATAACCTCCTCAATTTTTTTCGTTGGTGTGGAAAACGAGTGTAATCTCTTCGGAAATTGCTTTTTTATTATTGTCTTTTTTTTATTAAGGTTACCATTTTACTAAGGAAGTCGCAATCATGACATTCATAAGTTGATTGAATAGGAGAATAATAACATTGAAAGCTAATATAATGTTATTGAAACCCAAAGCCAAAAATATATCGTTTGTGACGATACCTCTTTCATGTATTAAGGTTTCATTTAAGATATGAGCTATTACACTGACTTGAATTATTTAGATGAAAGACAAAGTCTATGAGATTACATTTTCCTTGTATTTTATTTGGAAGATTGACTTTTTTCACTCTTATTACTCCTTAGTTGTACCTTTTATAATCTTATAGTAATATAAGTTATTTACGGGATTGTTACCATGTACCATGTTTTAGCGAGTTTCCGATTTTCGGCACTGTTGCAAGCGTCATGATCACGGAGTAACTGAAGTAATTGCGGGTAGGCTGTTATTGGCAGACATATCGGTCTACCCTCCGACGAAGTCTTTTATTGCGTTCGATACCTACCACTGTTGACATTCTCACTATTCAATTGAAACTGTTGTCGACAAACAACACTTACAGTATCGGATAGCGACACGACACTTTTTGGATTATTTCGGTTTTTACACATACAAACCACAGGATTCCAGACACTCGACGATTTGAACCCGTCCTCACGATTGATATTTATGTTTTATTATTTCAAGCGCTTCCCTGACCAATCTTGGTATGTAGTGGCGTTCTGTCATGTTTTTTATAATCTGCCAACACTGCAAAGGTAAGAAGGATGTGGCGTGCAAATATATAAGAATCTAGATAAGCTTTAATATTTTCAGACTAGGGACGCCATGTTTTGTTTATATCACTCAAATGCCATTTGTAATTCAATGAACAGAGGCAAAACTAGGAGTAACTAATCCAAGCCTAGTCTTCATTTATTAATAAGTGGGATTCAAGTCTGCCAAAATCATTTACACAAAGAGTGATTGCTGCAACTTTTCGCTCTTTTAATAACAGTTAATGTGCGTCAGTGGTGAATTTCCTATTGACAAGGCTCTTAATAATTCTCGCTCAGTCGTATTACACACGGCAAGTTTGTGTTCGAGTAGGCACGTTCACTGAACAGAATAATTGGCTTTGTGTTACAAGGACGGCAAATTGAAATACGTTGTAACCACCTAGTACCATAGCGTGACCTGAGCTTTGTCTATTTAAGGTGACTGACCCCTATATTATGTCAAATATCAATGTTGACGAGAGAATGTATGATAAAGAAAGTACGGCATTGAATTCACAGTAACACAAAATCACGGAGTTTCATAAACCACATTTATGAAACTATGTATAGGGCTTTTTTATTCTATCCAAAAAGAGGTTCAGTCAAGACTGATCAAGATAGTAATCCGAGATACACGCGAATACTAAGAAAATAGAAAAAAAAAATACATAAATAAAAGAAAAAATAATTGAAAATATGTACCTCATAACCCCAAAAAGGATCAATAATGTAATTCTTATTTAGAATTTCACAGTTTTTTTTTCATCTACAACATTGTATATTTCGTCTATTTGAAATGTTGAGATTTTATTTGAAACGGCATCGTAGAAAGTAGATGAAGTATCCATTTGAAATATTACAGTTTTGCTCTTTGTAATAATCCAATAAAGGCTCAGCTGTATCCGAACCATTAACATTGTAATTGGGTTTATTAAGCGTACATTTTTAAAGGGGTTCTTTTATATCTTGTACATTGAGTTCAGGATTAGACAAATTAATTATTATATTTTTTAGTAAGCACTTATTTTTATATCAATCTCTTGTTTATTCAAAGATACTTCTAAATATTTTAACGCGTTTATTAGAATTAATGTTTTAATGTAATGAAGTATTGAGATACATAGTAAAAGAACAAATGCTTCCACTCTAACATTAATAAACCTTCTAAAACTATTTGATATTTGATATGTACGCCGATACTCAGCGGTGTTCAGTCGTGATTCCATTTCAGCTGAAGTACTATAAAAAGTTTCTACGAGTACGATTTCTTCGGTATGGTTTCTGTATTGACTGGCAGCATTCCAATTTTCAGTGGGTGCCAAAAAACTAGGCATCCGAATAGTTATGAGACTACTTTAACCATTTTTAGGGTTCCATAGTCCTGACAAGGTACCCTTATAGTTTCGTCATGTCCGTCTGTCTGTCCATCCGCGGTTTTGCTTGGAGACTGAGAGCACTAGAGAGCGTTTTTTGTGGAGATATGTATATCAATCATGCCGACAAAATGGTAGAATAAAAATTTGTCAAATATTTTTTTAGTTTAGCTCCCCTACATGTAACCTAGAAATGATTAGAATTAATTAATTAGAATTATTAAATTTTTTCATTGTCTACCCATCGTGTGGGGTATCGTTAAATAGGTCCTTTAAAAGAACTTAGGAATTTCTAAGACTATTTTTCGATTTTGGAATCCGTTTGCGAAATATTGTACTTTAAATTTATAATTTTTGTTTATGTAGCGTGTGTAAAAAATAAACTATTGGCTTGAAAAACTTTTAAGGTAGTAAGTAGATACATGGGTTAAAATAGATTATTAAGTTAAGGAGTAATAGTCGTTCAACTTATGTATTACAAAGTTTCTGGCCTAATAAAAAATCTTAAGAAGAAAACATTAAAAATGGCTTAGACGAAGTGATTGCTTAAAATATAGACTCTTTCCAAATATATTGTGGCGACGATGAGCAACTACGGAACTGTACACTGCGCATGGCACGACACGCACTTGGCCGGTTTTATACAAACAAAGCAAATCAGACTTCTTAAATAATATAATAAAATATTTCGTGGTGTAACTGACTTTTTAACCAATTTCAAGAGGTCCTCATTTCTGCCTTTAAGTATTTTTAAGTATGTACACTGATTACGCCGAGATATCTGATTAGCACGAACCATTATCGAATAATTTGCAAACCGAAATGTCAATGTCAAATTTTGTATGGAAACTTGAACAGCAGCGACACAAAGTACGTAACGAGAACTAAAAATGAGATGATGATGATAAAGATTTGACAATGACATTTCGGACTCGCAAACGTTACGAATTCGATTTTGGTTCGTGCTAAGGGTACAGATTTGTGATTCTAATGTATCCAATGCGCAATAGTTGCCATTTGTTCCCATAAAAAAAATATTCAGTTTGGCTTAGCAACTTCCAAATCATACTATAATGGTTTCGTATGAACCAGATATTAGTTATTACTTTTTAATGCCATTTTTGATTTAGAATTCGGTTTTTATTTTTGTTTCCTAATCACAGTTTCTTTAATTGCCTTTGGTTGATTTGTTATCAAACTAATGTAAGAACATTCAAATTAAATCAACTTTTCTGTCTCCAAAAACTTCTGTGTAAAGATAAAAATCAGCAAAAGCACGTTTCCTTTCCTCAATTCCACCAGGACCTAGTTTAGGAGACACCGATCTCCGCAAAGTGGTCCCCCTAATTCAACGTGCGGCGTTTTCCAATCAAGGGGAACCGTACCATTTCTTAGTAATGTTCAATTCACGAATTAATCTACCCCTCGCCGGGTCGCAGCATAAAATATTCCTGTAAGAGATCCCGTAGGATATTGTGAATCTGTGATGGCATAGACGAGGTGGATATTAAATATTGATCCCTCCAAGATAGTTTATATTCGTCTATTCCAGGTATAAGATTACATGGTGTTATCTCTTCATCTGATATTAGATCAAGGTAAAATGGCAGGTAATGTAACGCTCGCTGCGTTGCAGCCTCTTTGCTTATCAAATGCCTACGGCTGGCAGTTACATTAAAAATGATAATATATAAATTAAAATGATAGAATTCGAGTACCTTTTAGCCTCGATTCGATGATTGTCAGAGAGATAGAAAACGGGCGTAGACATAGAAACATAGTGATACTTATGTAATAATTCTCTGAAATATAATACAAAACGTAATAAGTGTTTTCTTCATTAGCTACGTTTCCCCAGGATTCCCTTCTGGAATCCTTACAGTACCTTTGTTAATAATTAACAAAAAGTGTTGCTATTACAATATTTATGTTATTACAATATATTGTTTTAAACTTTCATGGTCACTACATTTATTACAGTATAAGATTATTAAAATTGAATTTATTTTTAGATTTTATTAAAATTGAATAAAAATGTAGTATATTATTAGATAATACTTTACTTTATGAAATTGATACCGAAAATGTTAGCATTACCTGAGTAATTTTATGTGAGTATCTTGAAATAAATATTTGATGTATTAGTTATCACTAGACATGAGGCGTACAAATTATAGTAGAATTGAATATGTGAATATATTTTATTTGATTATAGCTCTGATTTTTCGAATAATCATATAATCAGATTAATTTAATTTTAATTTAAAAAAAACAAAAATTATTATTCGTAACATACGACAAACTTTATTATCATGTCACTCTTTGTTACTATAGGAAGGCCAAAGGTGAAGATCTGCCTCCGAGCTGGGTGATGGTAGCTCGGGAGCCGTGGCCCTGACTGATGTTGGTCGAGCATTGTATAATTTTAACTTTCGAATTTCTCTTGCGCGATGTAGGCTTCCATACGTTGTGAGCGCAGCACTGGTAGCGCCATCTCTTGAGGATTCGAGTGATTATTTCCTCCATGTTGATTATATGTGGGGCATGTAGATGTTGCCGCCACATTACTATTTCACTTCGCAGATTAAGTAGTATCGTGCTAGTCCGATTTTTTTTTTTTTTTATTAATAGATCCGACAAATGACTCCACCCCACCTGATGTTAAGTGAAGGTGAAGTCCAGACGCGAAGATAGCTGATACAGCAGTTCTAACTGCCACACCAGCCATCGTCACCCTGCCGGCCTGCAAGTTGCTTCTTCACGCCTCTTTTAAAGGATCCCAGGTTGTAAGAGGGAGGGAACACGTGAGCGGGCAGAGCATTCCATTTACGGATAGTACGACAAAGAAATGAGTCACCAAATTTCTTTCTACGCGTTGGAATTGTAGCCACAGTTAGACAGTGACAAGGAAAGCCAGCGCGCGTGGTCCTCTGAAGGAAAGGGGAAGGTGGAATAAGAGAGAATAACTCCTCAGAACACTCGCCGTGGTACAGGCGATAGAACGCGCTTAGTGACGCCACGCGTTTTAATTATTTATATTCTTATTAATATTCTTACGCAAAAAAGAAATTGACGACTCCATTTTTTTCAATATTCACTTACACCTACTTATTACTGGTATTTATAACCTAATACAATAGTGCAGTTACATTACTACCAATTATAACACCAAACTAAAAATAAACACAAAAACAAAATTAGAAATAAAATAAAATCATTTTTATATTAGTGTACCTACAATGAGCGGCCCTTGTGAATTTCTTTAATGTAAATTGAAACCAATTTATTCAATATAAATTTAGTATATTATTAGATAATATTGTCAGTACATTTACTTTATGAAACCGATACCGAAAATAAACCAAATTTAGTAGCCCAAGTTCGATCTGAGTGGCGTGCATTTGGAGAGACCTATGTCCAGCAATGGACTAGGATAGGCTGTTGATGATGCTGATGATGATGAATTGAAACAAGTCAGTGTGCTTTGAAAGCCCAACAACCTGAAGGTAGTGTTATTTTACTGTGGTTTTCTATGCGGTGGAGGTTGCTTCCCCAGATAGGCACTCCAAATCTAGCCGAAAATCCGCTGTGCCCCAATTTAGATCCTTGAAACTCAAAATCAATGGTAGAAAATGCACAAATAAATGAAACTTTTAATTTTCTGTATGATTTTAAATTTAAATCTAAAGAAGAGGGAATTCCCCAATTTTGATTTTCGGTGTTTTTTATAGTATATATTTTTATTAAAAGTGCTAGTTTAAAATACACAGAGAGGATTCTTCCATCTACCGTGACCAAATCCTCACAAATGGCAGGGGTCGAGCGAGACGCTAAAATAATCGTTGCCGAAATTGGGGCCGAGGCAGGGTGTAAAAAATTACCCAGGGACGCTTCGTTTACTGTATATTGGAGTTCAAAGCTTGGCCCTCAATCAGCTTGCCGAAAATTTAACTGGGCGAGTCTTTGGAATTAAAGTAGTGTATCACTCACTTGATTGAAAAGGTTTCGAGCGCTCATAAAATAATGAGCAAGCAACATTTAGTCTTTCAGTAGTAGGAACAAGCAATACATCACCTTATGGCCTGCGCAGACAAGGGACTTTTGTCGGCGGAGGACAAAACTTCCTGAATGTCCGCCGAGGACTTGTCTTTTTATTTTATAGAAAGGTCCGACAAATGACTTCGCCCCACCTGACGTTAAGTGAAGGTGAAGTCCAGACGCGAAGATAGCTGATACAGCAGTTCTACCTGCCACACCAACCATTCTCACCCTGCCGGCTTGCATGTTGCTTCTTCACGCCTCTTTTAAAGCATCCCAGGTTGTAAGAGGGAGGGAACACCTGAGCGGGCAGAGCATTCCATTTACGGATAGTGCGACAAAGAAATGAGTCACCAAATTTCTTTGTACGCGTTGGAATTGTGGCCACAGTAAGACGGTGACAACGTAGGCCAGCGCGCGTGGTCCCCTGAAGGAAAGGAGAGGGTAGGATAAGAGAAAATAACTCCTCAGAACACTCGCCGTGGTACAGACGATAGAAAGCGCTTAGTGACGCCACGTCACGGCGTAATTGAAGAGGCTCAAGGTGTTTAGTCAAACATTTGCTGTCAGAAATTTTTGAGAAGCGCACGCTTTGGATAATTTAGTATTCTCAGATAACGTTGTGTTGTGATGATCATGATCATGACGCTTAAGAAAAGGAGAAGACGTTTTAAAGGAGATGCGCGCAACGCGGACTAAAGGTCGCTGCCTGCATTGCTGCACCTAGTCACTGTTGCCAGATCCGATTTTAAAACATCGGTAGGGATTTTTCATCATTCATCATCATCAGCCTATTAATGTCCCCACTGCTGGGGTACAGGCCTTCCCCATAGATGGAATAGGAAGATTGGCCCATGACCCACCACGCGGGCCCAGTGCGGATTGGCGGGTGCCAACGACTGCAGATGCAGCCGGGACCAACGGCTTAACGTGCCTTTCGAAGCACGGAGGAGTTCGAGATAGAAGATTTTGGTCACCCATCCAAAGACCGACCACTGCGAAAGTTGCTTAACTTCAACGATCGCAGCCGAACGCGCTAACCACCCGCACCATCGAGCTCCTCGGTAGGGATTACAGGAAAAGAACAGTAGATGTATGGAAAGAGCTGCAAGGAAAAACTGTAACAGGGGCGTAATTTTTTCCAATTTGAAACCTCCCCCACCCCTCTCCCTCGAATTGGTAAATCAAATATAGTCCAGCAACAAATGCGTGTCCATGACTTCTTCCGCCTCTCAAATCTGTTTTTTTTATTTTGTAACAAAAACATATTTATTGTATTATAACTAAGGTAACATCATGGCAGAACGGGAAAGCACAGCACAGGTGACTCGAGGGAGGCATTTTACGTAACGTTTCACACAATAGGGTATTTGACAAGTTTTAGAAAACGATCTCACGTTATTGACTTATGTTTATGGAGTCCGTAAAAAGTGGATATTCAGCATTCTGTTGAGTATTTCAGTAAAAATAACCAAATCAAAAACTCCATTTTCAAGTTGCCGCGAAAACGTTTATCTGGACAAGATGGCGTTTTACTAGTGTGTGACGTCACACGACTGTTATTAAAACGTCAAACGATACAATGTAATGTCACTTTATCCGTAGTTTACTTGCGTGTCACGTTATTTTAGGCTCTGCCAATCCCAAGCGTTTTGAGTCACGTGACCATAGATAAGAAAACTATTATCTTTTTCGTGGGTTTTTAGTAAAATATGAATATTTTTTTTGTAAAAATAGTAAAATCCCCTGCCAATGTTCATTCTAAACACAGATGCTAAAAATTGGCACTTTATTTTTAATACTGTCAAATACCCTATTTAAAAAAGAAAATCGTATTCTAATAAAATAGTAGATTCATGAAGAGAAACAGAAGAACAGGAGATATTTGAGAAAAAAAGGAGATCTCCTCTAAAGTCGGGAGACCTGACAACCCTGCACCTAGTTAGTTTTTTGAAGACTCTCGTGTACTTTTGTACTGTACGGTTTCTCGGCTTTCTCGGTTATTCGGAGGACTTTGTATACATGGGACTTTTAATTCCTCCTGTGCGATACTAGTTTAAAATTGTAAATGTTCTACTTTGGACAAAATAATATGTCCACGGACCAAAGTCTCTCGTCTGCACGGGCCATAACTGATCCTGTTACACGGCTTCGTGAAGTTTCATTTTAACGGAGCAGTCTGATAAATTTGAAAAGCTCTGTCTTACTTATTACCTCGCCTAGAAACTATAGGTACTCAGGATTTAGAGTTTTCAATGTTATAAGCTATTATATAACTATGTAAAATATTGTTTCGAATTTCAATATTATACCTAACACTTTCCAAAGTACTTTAATAACATCTTCTGCATCAGATATTGCGAAAGAGAATTTTATCAAACTTATCGATGATATTTAAATCTTATCTCTATATATTAACATTTATAGAATGATATTAATAGTCAACATGCAATTAAAATATATCGGCAATATTCTATCATTTTATTTATTTCATAAGCATTTAAGTGCTAGATGTTTAAATCTAAAGAAAAGTTTACTAGAAAAAAATCCACGCGGACCAGGCAGTCAATGCATTCGCCCGGATAGCGAAGGATGCGGGTTCGAGTCCCGTCCGCTGCCTGGTCCGCGTGGATTTTTTTCTAGTAAACTTTTCTTTAGAATATTCTATCATTTTACTTAAATACATTTTCTTTGATATTAGTGACGAATTAGGCTGGCCATTTCATCAAGTTTTTAGATTAAGAGGAATAGGCGTTGACTTTTGTTTGCGTACTGGTGAACTGTCGAACTTATCTTCTTGTACAATATCATCATCATCATCATCAGCCTATTAATATCTCCACTGCTGGGGCACAGGTCTTCCCTATAAATGGAATGGGGAGATTGGGACATGATCAACCACGCGGGCCCAGTGCGGATTGCTAACGACTGCAGATGCAGGCGGGACCAACGGCTTAACATGCCTTCCGAAGGACGGAGAACTCGAGATAGAAGATTTTTGGTCATCCATCCAATGATCGACCAATGCGAAAGTTGCTTACCTTCAATGATCGCAGCCGAACGCGCTAACCACTTGCTCCATCGAACTCCTCACAACCCCCCTCAGGTTCCATTGTTCTAGAGGCTACAGACGGAGAGGAGACTCCCCCGTGGGAAGATGCCATCCACCTGGAATATTTATAAAGGCACTCGCCAATTCTCGGCTTGTGGTCCCCGTAGGATCTAGCCGTCCCCAGACCCGGTGAAGCTGTAAAGTTCATCTGTGAGCAACAGCATACACACTCAAAAAAAATATTCTCGCAACCTCACTTCTTGTACAATATAGGTCATGTAAATATACTGCATTGCAACAGCAAGCCCATAAGGTGTGTGGGATCCAGCCGTCCCCAGACCCGGTGACGCTGTAAATTTCGTCTGTGAGCAACAGCATACACACTCAAAAAAAATATCCTCGCAACCTCACTTCTTGTACAATATAGGTCATGTAAATATACTGCATTGCAACAGCAAGTCCATAAGGTGTGTCTCCATTCCATTAATATAAATCATAGCCGTAGCTCGTTATCCGAGGTCAGTCGATATTTACGATCGGTGCCTGAAATATTGCACGGTTCTCTACTACAGTGTAGTCACTAGGGCTTGTTTACCGGTTAATTTTCAAACCAAAATCAGTGTCAAGTACATTAGGAGCGTTTTATTTAGGTTTGACTCTACCTTAACTTTAAAAAACCGGTTTTCCTAATAAGCTAAATCAAATAGGTTTTGAATCAATTAAGCGGTTTTTAAAGGGTTTCATTTCACTCTTACTGACGGCATCGATAATAAATGAATAATTTGACTCACTAGACGCTAGCAAACGTGTCAATAAATGCATCAATGTCTGAGCATTAACAAGTTGTGACTTGATTAGTTTAAACAAAACAAACTTCAAGCGATCCCGACGCGTGCACGTGTCGCTCTGGATTAAACCGGTTTATTAGGGTTTTAAGTACCGCTTTCATTTCGGATGCGCTCCGAACGAAACCTTTACTATAAACCGGTATTAACCTTTGTTTACCGGTATTTTCGAAACCGGTTTCAAGCCCTGGTAGTCACACAAAGATTTTTCACAGCTAATGATTATAACATTTGCCAATATGATTATATAAAGGTACTTGAAATATATTTATTAAAAAACAAAACATATTGTATGACCTCCGTGGCTGAGATGTTTATACACCGGGTTTCATGGTGTCGCCGACTCTAGAGTCTCGGTAGTGGCAGATGTTTGTGTGATGAATACGAGCATTTGTACTCCATACATGGATATTTAATATGTATTTCTAACTAAATATACTTATATAATTATATAAATTTTTGGATGTTTCAGGCATTTAAATGCTGGATGTTATGTACGTTTACTAGAAAAAAAAATCTTTATACTTATATATTATGTTTAATATATGTATTCTATCCGTTACCCTAGTATCTCATAGCACATGCTTTACAGTGTTTACTTTGGGGCTTGGCTAATTGATATGAGTGATGAAAAAAAATCTTTAAAACTTTGACAATTGATCAATAACAAGCTCCATGTTGGTAAAACAGGTGTTGAATTAAAAAGAAACTGAACTCTCTTTAAGTTCGGTCGGTAAAGAGGTAATACATCTAGTTTAGGAGATTATATAAGGGCTACTTCTATCATGGCTGTATAAAATATATTTCTATTTTTTGCCGCCCAAAAAATGAGGTCAGATAATCCTCACTAAAGTAAATACAACGTGATATTTCTATCTGTTGTACAGTTAAGGGATGACCCTTTTCAGGGCTGTAACGTATCTCTCAACGTTTGTGTCTTGAATTTGTTATTATTTACATCAAATAATATTTTGGAGGAAAGGAACACGGGTAAAAATTTTGTGAAGATCTTATTACGTCTGAAGTGTTGGAAAAAAATCTCATAAAAAATTGTTGAATTCTGCTGTTATAGGAAGTCGGGCCTAAGTCTGGCTTCTATTTTGTATATGGAATCACAATCATCATCATCAGCCTCTTTATGTCCCCACTGCTGGGGCACAGGCCTTCTCTATGGATGGAATAGGGAGATTGGGCCATGACCCACCACGCGGGCCCAGTGTGGATTGGCGGGTGCTAACGATTGCAGATGCAACCGGGACCAACGGCTTAGCGAAGCACGGAGGAACACGAGCAGTGTTGCCACCTAGGCGGTTTTTCCACCAGAACTGGTGCTTTTTCACGGCTTCTAGTGGTATATTTTCATGATCTAGCGGGTGTATTTTTTAGTATTTTTAGTGGTTTTTAACATGAAATCTAGCAACATATTTTTAAGGGGGAAATCCCCTAACTTTTCGGAATTTCATAATGTTCTATGCTTACTCTGTGACAGGGGAATTCCTACACGCGTTTGTTTGTTAAGGGCTCCCTTTAATCGTTCATTCTGTTTCAGAAATTAGGTTCACATTCATTGTGTTGTTAAAAAGTGTAAAAGTTTGATTTGATAGAAACAAACGTTTCTATCAAATCAACATTAACAGTGTGTGAACTCCTGAAGCTGTATGTTTAGAGTATTCAATTATATGTTATTATGGAAATTCTATTCAAGAATAAGAATTACTTACAAAAGTATAGAAAAGAATGGGAATCACTCGACGAATTCCAAACCTGACCTAAACCTTTAGCAGGTATTGATGCGAAGGTGTTTTGTTCATTTTGTAAAGCAGAATTATTAGCGAAAGTAGTAAATTTGGGAAGACATGCTGAAACAAAAACTACAAACAAAAAATGCAAATTCTATCCGGCAATCAAACGATATCGATATTTATTTCTTGATTATAAAGAATGAATGTAAATACATATTTACCTGGTTTTATTTCATTCTCTAGTACTAAAGGTAACGATCGGAAAAGTTATAAGTTAGTAAAAACAATATTGCCATTTTTTTCATATAACTAAATTTTACTAATTTAGAACGACTGCGGGATACAGTTATTTCTGTAGGATTTCATAGATATTCACTGGTTTTTTATTTAAATTAGGGTTTTTTGTTGTCTGAGATGTAATTGTAATTTAGCGGATTTTGGTGTATTTTATTAAATCCAAATTTTTGAAATCTGGCGATATTTTACCTTTGTCTTGGCGCCTTAAAAAAATCCAAGGTGGCAACACTGAACACGAGATAGAAATTTTTGGTCACCCATCCAATGACCGACCACTGCGAAAGTTGCTTAACAACAACGATCGCAGCCGAACGCGCTAACCACCTGCGCCATCGAGCTCCTTATATGGAATGACAACGATATACTTTTGTTAAATTTAACTTTGGGTTTAGAAAATCATGCCAGAATCGATACCAGTATTTGATGAAAAGCCAATAGGGATGATGACTAATTTTTTTTTCTTCGTTTATCAAAAAGTATTGGACACGTATTTTTTGTTTTTTCTCATAATATAAACATTGCAGACATATATTGATTTGAAAAGTCACATGACGTCACATTTTGGTACAATTATCACTTAAAAGTGACGTCACTAGCCCCTATTCCCAAACTTTGACGCGCTATAGCTTTGTTATTTTTTGGTATATTGCCCAAAGAAAAAATACGCGTCCATTATTTTTTGATCATCTAACTGACGGACTAAATAGAATTTCTTTTATTGTACCCCGTCATCACCCCAATTACTTCTTATAAGTTTTAGTGTCGTCATCTTTTCTAAAGTGACGGCCTTGGATCTAGGGATCGACGTCAAAATACTACAGTTATTAAAATTTTGATCGTAACATTGTGTGTTGGTTCATTGTTTCCTTAAATAGTCATTATGTTAGTAATACCTTCTGACATATCTCGCTCTCGGAGCTCATGTAAATTTAACTGTCGCCTGGTATCTAATAATAGAATTATTAGTCCGGGTATCATTATTTTCGAAGTTGGGGGACGCGACAGTTTCTCGAGAATTTTAAGCAACAATTAACAAGTCATGTGCATAACTCATCCAACTGTAGCTTTAACTCGAACCATATTTATTTTGTACCATGAATGCTGTAGCTTATTAGATTCAAAACACATCCTGCGTGACCAGGTTTATTGGTGTGAGATGATTATACAAAGATATTATGATCATTTGCGGAATGATGACACAAAGTACTTAAGATGGCAGTGCATAACTCATCCAACTGTAGCTTTAACTCGAACCATATTTATTTTGTACCATGAATGCTTTATTTTATTAGATTCAAAACACATCCTGCGTGGCCTGGTTTATTGGCGTTAGATGATTATACAAAGATATTATGATCATTTGCGGAATGATGACACAAAGTACTTAAGATGGCAGTGCATAACTCATCCAACTGGAGCTTTAACTCGAACCATATTTATTTTGTACCATGAATGCTGCATCTTATTAGATCCAAAACACATCCTGCATGGCCTGGTTTATTGGCGTGAGATGATTATACAAAGATATTATGATCATTTGCGGAATGATGTCACAAAGTACTTAAGATGGCAGTGCATAACTCATCCAACTGTAGCTTTAACTCGAACCATATTTATTTTGTACCATGAAAGCTGTATCTTATTAGATTCAAAACACATCCTGCATGGCCTGGTTTATTGGCGTGAGATGATTATACAAAGATATTATGATCATTTGCGGAATGATGACACAAAGTACTTAAGATGGTAGTGCATAACTTATCCAACTGTAGCTTTAACTCGACCCATATTTATTTTGTACCATGAATGCTGTATCTTATTAGATTCAAAACACATCCTGCAGTTTATTGGCGTGGGATGATTATACAAAGATATTATGATCATTTGCGGAATGACGACACAAAGTACTTAAGATGGCAGTAGTTAATGATGTTAAAGTTGATCTGCATTTTATTTGTCGTTTACTTGCCTAACAGGCTTACAATGAGCTAACACAATCTTAGGTTTCATTGTGTTCCTGTTGATGAGTTTTTGTTTTTACGAATCCACGGAATAGGGAATTGGGTTCATGCTAAACTAAAGCTGAGGTTGAAACTAAAATTTAACTTTACATTTATGTAGTTACTGCATGCTCTGCTGCAAAACCACGTCGGAATTGCCGCAAGCTTATGAAGTATGAAATGCTTTATACAACAGACGCTTCTTTTTGCGAGGCTTAATAACTATCCGAGCCGCAATCTAGAAAACTAGTCAGTGATCCACGATCATCAATACGGCAAGACGTGTGACCGCTAGCGCACGTGATGCTCATCTGGGGTGAGGCTATGTGCAAACAGTGCATGCGGCAAGCATGCGGGATATTTCGTACGCGCAGCCTCTGGACAAGTAGAAACCAAGGAGCAATGGGAGAATCTTGACATTGAACTCAATCAGGCTTTAGACCACATTTTTTGAAAGGGTACCAAGAACTTTGTTAAGTTCAATGCTAAGAAAACCGAGGAAGGCGCTTTCACGGCAAAAACATCGTCATTCCTACCCTCTGTTCAGGGTACAAAACTGGCGCTACAGAGCAACATCACCATGCTCGGTATGGATGTTCGCTGTGACCTGAATCCAAGAGATTACATTAAAATTCGGAGTCTTGTACAAGGTGCGGCGTTTTTTCACGCCCGATCAACTGTGCTTGTGTACGCAAGTGCGATCCTGCGTGAAATATTGTCCGCATCTCTGGAACAGCACTGCCAAGTAGTTTTTCGATGCTCTGGATAGTTCATATAAAAAAAGGGTTACGTACCATAATTATTTCTAAATAAGATTTAGGAAGTTTGTGGAACAATATTACAAAACAGTCCACACGAGTTTGTTTCACGAACTCAATTATTTATACATAACTGGCAGTAGCAAGCTTTGAACATGTAACTAAAGAAGGCCAAACCCCATACTATTGTGTAAGTGTTTTGGAAGCACTGGCGGCCTGTCGCGTACGCAAATTTAACGTTTCCACAGTGCGATTAAGATCTTGTAGTGCGTGGGCGAAATCGGAACTAACTATACAAATGTAAAAATATACCTTTTTATTTATACAGGAAGGTGTTAAATAAGCCTTTTATATTGTCTATTACTATTTCCGTGTTATTGCTAATTAAAAGATTCCCTAAGTGAGGTGTTTTACGTACTTATTTTATCCTTATTTCACCAGCAGTCAATGTCATATTTTTTTTATTAGGGATGAAAACAGTTGTACAATATACGTTAAGCGAAGGCTTACATTTATTTTATACTTATTGTACAACCAACAGCATAATCCACAGATTAATAATAGGATTGTTTTGTTTTCACAGGTAAATAAATCTAAACTGAAAGAGAAATATATTGTACACTACACAAATAAGTATTTAGGAGAAACAAAAAGTTGTTTGGGTAAACTCTTTGTTCATATAATGCCTACGGCTGGCAGTTATATTAAAAAGTTAATGTCATGATTTTAATATTTGAAATTAGGAATCGTCTGTCTTTTGATAAAAGATTTCACATCATATAGACTTCAGGCAGCAAACCATGCGTTAAATAGATTAAACTCATATATATTATATTCGCCTGAAATCTAATAAAACCAATATAAAATCAAAGTTGTTTCAATAAATTGCTACGCTCCCAGGGCCTACCCCTTCAGGGTAGATCGCCGCAGTACCAAGGTATAATAATACACTTATATATAGTGTATCAAAGCGTATGATAAGATCATATGCTTTGATTTTGAAAGAAGTGTCTGAGAGCAAGAAAAATGTCAATATCATGGGAACTCACTCACAGAACATCACTCACTCAAAGTGCCACGAGATCTTGGTTCCACTGTATAGGCAGCGACAGGCCGCCAGTGCTCAACCGCACTGCATGAAGTTTTGCCTCTGTACCTGCCACATGTGCTTTAAATACGTAATTCGCTTATAATGCTGTATTCCAAATTTGAAAAGCGACTGACGCTGACAGTTCATTATTTAAGTGGAGCTGAACAGATAAGCGTTGTCGCTAAACATGCACGATCGTCTACTGGTATGTTTTAATTAAGCTGAGTATTTCGCGGTTGATACGCGCATGTGAGTGAACCATTTTTCTTATTGTCTCCCTATTTCGTTGAGGTTTTACACGTGATTAATTTGTCTTTGAACAACTGACAGTTTCAATGTTTGGGAGGTAGGCTTGTTAAAAATATATCGATGTATCGATATATCGATATTTTTTGCCGATATATTTTGATTCGATATATCGATACATTGATACAAAATAACCAATATCGAAATTCGTATCAAAAACGATATTTTTTTAATTATTAGCGGCATATCACGATCTATCTAAATTCGTATCTGGAAAAATCGTAACTGGGTCTCAAATTAATGATATTCAACATATCTATGATCTGTGCTGTATTTAGTATTGTCTATTATTTGTAAATCTGTTTCGCTGGTGAATTGGTTGTGCTGATTTCCATTATATTCTGTGGAAGTGTGTGACTGTCTAGGCTTGTTTACGAAAGATGGCACCTGAAAGACCCCGCAATCATTTTCATCATTCGAAAATAGGGTCTATTTTTAGGGAGATAATTTTCGTTCCATTATTATTCCGCGTGTCATATTTCGTGAGATACTGTACTGTCATGTAGTGTAGCGGCAATTTGGTACTTTGATAATTATTTCTTAAATTATAATTTGTATTGAACTATTATTACTGTGCTAGGCTGACCTAAATATATTTTTGGGAAAATTGGTCCGATATATCGATATATCGATGTTTTTTTCGCGATATATCGAAGCCGATATTGATATTTTTTTAAATATCGATGTATCGATACATCGATATTTTTTTCAACTTTCGACATCCCTATGGGGAGGATTCCTTTAAAAGCAGGTTGATTTTGCTTTGTAAGTTTTGGAGTTGAGTAATGATGTCTGGGCTGCAATGTACTGTACTGATGTAATTTATCATAGGTTTTTTGTCTAGCAATTTAATGGGCATGTTCCTTTTTGTTTGTACCTACAACGAGGATCTATAAGTGTTGAAGAAAACTAGAAGATCGTTTACGTTGGGAAAATCTATACAATCGAATTATAATAATAATAATAATAAATAAAAGCGCCTCGCAATGATAGTTGATGTGGCCATCCCTCATGACGAGAACCTCATGAAAGCCGAGAAAGATAAATAAAATATCTTGACTTGGCTCATGAGGTTGTCGCCATGTGGGATGTTGACTCGGCTATCATTGTGCCGATAGTTGTGACAGTCAATGGCCTGATAGCTAAGAGCTTCGACTGTCATCTGCGGAGGCTCGAGTTGGGTGACTGGATCAAGGGCCTGATACAGAAGGCAGTGCTCCTTGACACGGCTCGCATAGTGAGGAGGTTCCTCTCTCTGGGGCCCTAACCACCGGTAGCTAGGACCCTGTTCGCGCTGCCGGTTGGCTTCTATTTTTTATATTTTTAAATGTTTTTATTTTTATATCAATATTTAAAAATGTAATCAATATGGTATACAATAAATAAAGAGAATAATAATAAAAATCTTTATTTGCAATTAAACTATTTACAGAACATTGTACAGAACAATGTAAAACGTTAACAACTACATTAGTCAGAGACTGTGTCGCAATTATTAGCGCCCCACCTCGAACATGATAACTAGTAACAATAAATACTAAAAATACTAATTTTAACATTTATAAAAACGTTTTTGCGTATGTGTTTGTGACTGTGTGTGAGTGTATGTGTATGTGTGTGTGTGTGTGTATCTCTCTTTGTATTTTGTAGGTTTACATATTTTTTTATTTATTATTTTACTGTATAAGAGATTCGATATCTTCATATCGAAGGCTAAGCAGCCACTCATTTAAAACACTTTTACATTCACGATATGATAAACTGTAAATATGCAATTTATAATTAACTAGTGGCCCGCCCTCGCTTCGCTTCGGTGTAGAGCTGTAGTGTAAACTATACTTTTTGTTCTCAGGCTTGTGCTATAAAGAATGACTTTATTTATATAATTACACGTGTTATTGTGAGTCAACCATAAAAGATAGACATATGCTGTTGCGGGATATTTTTTAGACAATTTTATCCTTACACGCCTGAATAGCTCGCAGATTGCAGAATTTTTTCAGACTTAAATGACATTTATCGTTATATTTTGGACAATTCACACAATATCTTTATAAATTATAGCCTATGTGTTATTCTGATCTATAAGCTACATTACTGTAAAGTTTCATTAAAATCCGTTTAGTAGTTTTTGCGTGAAAGAGGAACAAACATCCATCCATACATCCATCCAAACAAACTTTCGCCTTTATAATATTAGTAAGGAAGTAAGGATTTTATTGTACAAAACTGAGCCAAGGTACAAATAATGCCGTCTAGCCAGCATCGTTGTGCAGTTTTCAATCCTGAAGATTCTGTTAGCTAATCTAGTATTCAAAGCTAACTCGGGATTATAAGTTTACGCAAGTTAACATTAGAAACGTATAGTTTTCGAACCGATAGAACCTTCCATAATTCATAAAGCTGAACTGTTGAGTCCCAAATAGGTTTTGATGCCATAACTTTTAGTACTGCTCGTTGAGCCCGTTCAAGTAACATGAGATTGGTTTTTGCGGAGGAACCCCAGACGGTGATACAATAAGTCAATATTGATTGAGCTAGTGTTAGGTAAGCTGTCTTCAATGTACCCTCATCAGCACTGATGCGTAGTTCCTGAATTAACAGATACGTAGACAGTTCTAGTTCATCATCATCAGCCTATTAATGTCCCCACTGTTGAGGCACAGGCCTTCCCTATAGATGGAATAGGGAGATTGGGCCGTGACCCACCACGCGGGCCCAGTGCGGATGGGCGGGTGCTAACGACTGCAGATGCAGCCGGTACCAACGGCTTAACGCAGTTTATCAGGGATATTTTCCCGCAGTAAAACGTATTCTATGTGTTAATCCAGGGTGTCAGGTAATACCATAACAAATTTTATTAAAATCGCTCCAGCCCTTTAGACGTGAAGAAGTAACAAACATACACACTCACATACTTTCGCCTTTATAATATTAGTATGATAACTAAAGGAAAGGAGCTCCATGGCGCAGCTGGCTAGCACGT
Organism: Chilo suppressalis; assembly: GCA_902850365.2. NCBI lineage: Eukaryota > Metazoa > Arthropoda > Insecta > Lepidoptera > Crambidae > Chilo > Chilo suppressalis. Next base: position 30,432,894 of record OU963898.1, on the reverse strand, counting down.
TCGGTTGCGATCATTGAAGTTAAGGAACTTTCGCAATGGTCGGTCATTGGATGGGTGATCAAAAATCTTCTATCTCGAGTTCCTCCTTGCTTCGGAAGGCACGTTAAGCCATTGGTCCCGTCTGCATCTGCAATCGTTAGCACCCGCCAATTCGCACTAGGCCCCCGTGGTGACATGGTCCAATCTCCCTATTCCATCCATAAGAAAGGCCTTTTTTTTATACGCAGGCAAAAAATACTGTTTACAGACGACGGCGCCTTTAAGAGGCACACCGCCGAACGGACCTCACACCTGGCTCCCGCAAGCCTTACAAGCCAGCAGTGGCTACCCACTGAGGACCCCGTAACTCTTACAGGCGCTTTACGGCATAATATACACTAAAAAACCCTGCGAATACCCTCTAAGCTGCTTAGATCCATAAGAAAGGCCTGTGCCCCAGCAGTGGGGACATTAATAGGCTGATAGGTAAAAAGCTCTATTGAAATCAAATCATTCTTATTACCATACATTTCATTACATATTACCACAAAGTAGATAACCGCCGCGCCCAAGTCGTGAGTCGGCTCAGGACAAAGAGTAATTTCGTCATTTCTGTCACGCACACTTCGTTGTTAGTTTAAAGGAATTCTCACGTAGTTAAGCCTGCGCAGACGAGACGAGAGAGAGAGTGGAAATACTTTTGTACGCGGAAGACAAATGTCGCTGAATCGTGACGCAAATATCCGCCGAGGACTTTTGTTGCTCAGAAATTTAGAGAAATGCACGTTCTGCCTTATTATGCACTTTATAGATCAGTACCTTACGTCTAAATAAATATTATCAACAAGAAATATGTTTTGGATAGATTGATTCACATAATAATAATATAATATAATTTTATACGATTCTTAAATGCTTAATTGGAATGTATGATTGTCTGATTTTAAAATATATAATAATGTGATTGATTACGGTTGATTTAAAGGTGGGTTATATTTAGTAATTTGTTGTGTATGTACATAGTTTTCATTTTATTAATATTTTATAATTCAATTCAAATTAATTATTAATATTATTTTTTATGGGATAATTGATGAAATATATTAATTTTGATTGATTGAGTAGATATTCATATTACGTAAATTCAAGAAAATTTTATTTAAATTGTATATTAGATTATTATAAATTCTATTCAAGAACACCAAGTATTGCGATACCCTGACAGGGTTCATGTAACGTACTTTATAACATGTATTTAACCATCTCTGTAACTACATGAATGCAATAAATGATTTGATTGATTGATTGATTGAGGTAAATATTCTGAGATATCGTTGCGTTGAATCATCATGAATAGGGGTGATGACGGGGTACAGTAAACGAGATTCTATTTAGTCCGTCAGTTAAATGATCAAAAAATAATGGACACGTATTTTTTCTTTGGCCAATCAACCAAAAGATGACAAAGTTATAGCGCGTCAAAGTTTGGGAGTAGGGGCTCGTGACGTCACTTTTGAGTGAATTTTCACTTATAAGTGTACTCAAACGTGACGTCATGCGACTTTTCAAATCGATATATCTCTGCAATGTTTATATTGAAAAAAGAAAAAATACGTGTCCAATACTTTTTGATAATCTACCTGATAAACGAAGAAAAAAAAAATTAGTCATCATCCCTATTGTAAAAGAAAAAAAAGTGTGCACGGTCCACGCTTCTGAAGCGAAACTTCTGTTCTTAAATAACCTTACATTACTTTAGGCGGTGTATAAGGCATAGGCTCATATATGTATTCAAATATATTGTCGCGTGTGACGCTCGTAGCGTTTCAGCCTTTGCCGAGTTACCCTCCCAACGTTCATGCTCGTCGGGAAGAGCTGCGCATTCCACACACACACACACACACACACACATATATATATATATAAAACTAGTTTTAACGGGTTAATGCACGAAACTTTATTTATTTATTGACGTTTCGCAGCCTTTTCAGGTCTGCATCGTCAGAATAATGATTTTTTATTTAATTTTGTCGAGCTACCATCGAAAGACTTATTGAGCGTTCGGTTATTTCATTAGAAGATTTTTAAAGTTATTGTTAAAGTTTCGTGCATTAACCCGTTCAAACTAGTTTTATTTAATGAATGATGTGCGTGAAAACCTACAAAACAAATATATATATATCCCTTTCAATCTACATCATATATATATATATATATACACATACACATACATATATATGTATATATATATATATGTGTGTATGTGTTCTAGATTGAAACGGATTCGATTCAAAAATTTCTTCGTCGCGGGCCGCCATGTTGTTTGCTTATCGATCATTGCAGTGCACACGTCCGGCGCGGGCGCTGTCTCAAGAGCTTCTCGATCAAACGCTATACTATTTGATACAAAGTTGCCACTGACATTGACATTGACAACGTCACTCATGTCATTCACGAACGTCACACACAAAGGTTTTGCCATCAGAATAAATTGACAAGCTCGTCACACACCGAGTGACATATCAATAATTTAAGTTGTTATTTAAATAACACCATAATCTCCGACATATATATATATATATATATATATATATATATATATATATGTGTGTGTGTGTGTGTGATTTTTTCCATTTACACCTCGTCCGAAAAGAATTTACACTTCAGAAACACTTCAAAAAAGGGAACACTGGATCCATCCCTTTATATTAGATTGGAAGCGCAACTCAGTATAAGGTAAGCTGTGTGCGTTTCTGCGCCTAGTCACATGAGATACTTTTTTCGGGGACTCCCACGTACTTTTGTACTGACCGGTATCCCGGTATCCTCGGTTGTTCGGGGTACTTTTGTGAACGGGGCTTTTAAATATATTTTGGCAGACCAAAAAGTCCACGGACAAAGTCTGCCCCCGCGCAGCCCATAAAAGCAGAATTTATTCGCGACTAGCGTACACATGTTGTCAAAATCAATAGCGCTTTGTTTGGTTAACTATTTTCAAGCATGGAAGGCAAACATTGAGATTTCTAATCTTGTAATAGGCATCGTATTAAGATATTACCGCTTAATTGATCACGAGTTAATGGAATCTAGAATCAATTATTCAGTGAAATAGGCATACGGGGAATTGACAGGCTTATAATTACGGCGCTCAAAACAATTCCAAAGTCTTATTATATTTCTTCCTTTGATATGAAAATCACGAAAATCATGCACGATTCATGGCTCGTCATCAGCATATTAATGTCCCCACTACTGGGACACAGGCCTTCCCTATGGATGGAATAGGGAGACTGGGCCGTGACCCACCACTTGGAAAGAGTGCGGGTTAGTGGGTTTTTTTTAAGTGTGTATGCTGTTGGTCATAAATGACCTTTATAGCGTCACCGGGTTTGGGGACGGCGAGATCCTAGGGGGACCTCAAGCCGAGAATTGGCGATTGCCTCTAGAGGTATTCCAGGCGGATGGCATCTTCCCACGGGGGGAGTCTCCTCTCCGTCTGGAGCCTCTAGACCACTCGAACCTGAGGGGTCGTCTCAACTAGAGGGCGTCTCTGAGACTCGGGCCTCGGCTCTAGTTAGCAGTTTTAGTGAGTGGCAGGGAAAAACGCCCATTCGCACCTGTACCTGGTATAGCGTGTCGTGTGTAGACCGGGTCTTCGCACTCTTATCCTACGGGTGCGGTGTCTGCCTAATGCTAAGCTAGTGTGCAAGTATGCTAGCTGTATAGTGTCGGTGTTTGTGGCCTGTGTGGGGGAGTCGGAGGCGCGTTGGCGCGGGTGATTTCGTCGTCGTACTCTAAGACGTGTTTAGGCCGACGGAATCGCAGGTACCTACGATTCGAGGACGGGAGGGCAAACGTGTCATAGCTGGAGGCTTTTACTACTAAGGGGTACGGATGATGGGCGGTTTTATCGAAGTAACGTCTTGAGGCGTCCTACATATACTTCGCGATAGAGTCTAAGGATTTTTTGGAGCTAACGACTGCAGATGCAGCCGGGACCAACGGTTTAACGTGTCTTCCGAAGTACGGAGGAGCTCGAGCTCGATTTTGGTCACCCATCAAATGACTGGCCATTACTAAAGTTCATCAGGGCCACGGCAGCATAATGGTCAGTGCATTCGCCGCAGAAGGGTGCGGGTTCTTGTTCCGTCTGCTGCCTGGTCCAATGGTTTTTTTTCGAGTAAAATTTTCTTTAGATTTAAATATTAAACAAAAAGTAATGTATGAAGGAGAATAACTATTCATCATCATCATCATCATCATTAGCCTATTAATGTCCCCGCTGCTGGGGCACAGGCCTTCCCTATGGATGGAATAGGGAGATTGGACCATGACCCACCTCGCGGGCCCAGTGCGGGTTGGTGGGTGCTAACGACTGCAGATGCAGCCGGGACCAGCGGCTTTACGTGCCTTCCGAAGCACGGAGGAGCTCGAGATAGTAAATTTTTGGTCACCCATCCAATGACCGACCATTGCAAAATTTGCTCAACTTCAACGACCGCAGCCGAACGCGCTAACCACTGGCGCCATCGAGCTCTTCAGAGAGTAACTATTAACTATGCCGAAAAAGGCGTAAAGGTTCTCGACTGGTGACCACGCACCGGACGACGCTCGGTGGGAAGGCCCCACACCAGGTGGACCGCCGAAGGTGGTGGACGACCTGGTGAAAATCGCTGGAAGCCGATGGGTGCGCGTGGTATAGGACTGATCGATGTGGAGATACTCGGGGGAGACCTATCTCCTGTCCATGCCATTTAAATGTACAACTAGTTAATATGAAGCTGAAACAAACACATCCAGCAGCGGGACCGTCACAAAACGTTTTTGCAGGCAATCTATTTTGGTTTCTTTGATTTATTTAAAACAAAGATAATCAAGTATAATACTGGTCGCTTAGTAAAGTCATGATAGACAGAGATATGCCAATACAAGCTTAAAGAAAAGTCTATAACACCTGTATTCTGCCCTGCTTAACATATGGTTGTCAAACATGGACACTAACGAAAACCTTAACAAACAAACTGAGCGTCTGTCAAAATAGCATAGAAAGAAGTGTCATTGGAGTCAACAGAAGAGATATAGAAAAATTAACAGAAATAAAAAACAGAACTCAATTCAAACAGTCACATTCTGTATATCGAACACTAAAATGGCGATGGACCGGATATATGTTGAGGGAAAGGCTAGAGAAATAGACCAGAATAATAACAGAGTGGTATCCAACGGACGGTAAAAGAAATAAAGGTGGGCAAACGAAAAGATGGGAAGATGATTTAAAAAAGGTGGCTGGTTCAGAATGGATCAGAGTTGCAAAAGAAAGAGGAAAATGGAAATCTTTAGAGGAGGCCTATGTCGAAAGATAAGCTGTGTCAGAAAATAATGACCCGAACGCTGATAATTTAGAATAGAAACAAATATATATACAGGTAATTAGATTACGAAAATGTTTCAAAGTTTAACAGCAATAAAGGCTTATTTTATTTATTTTAATCAAGTATTTTTCAATAGAGTACCTAACGCTGTTTTTAAGTATAGCTAAGGTGAAATTTGTGAAAAAAGACGGTTTCGGCGACCTTTCATATGAAAACTTATACTGTTTCCTTTGAAACGTATTTCTGGCCACTTATTTGGTTTTCCTTATTTATTTAATAGGAAAGGAGAGCAAATAACTTGTTTTTACAAGGGTACCTAACGCTTTTTTGAATTACTTATAGATCAGGTTTAATTTTCGAAAGAAGATGATTTAAGCTACGTTTCCATTGAAAACAATTTTTAAAAGTACTTACATAAAATTGTTAAATTAAATTGCAATTAAAGAAATAAATTTTTTGCCCTCTATTATATTGAAATTATAAAAAAATCACAAGGAACGAGTTAAAAAAGTTCAAACTTGATATTTATGTTACGGAAAAATCAATGGCTGCTTCCGGGAGGGCAGTAAAATAAAAAGTTTTAACTCCTAAAACTTCTCCACTTTTAGCGAGTTCAGCGGAAAATGGGGGTGATCAGTCAAAAATTCCTACCTGAATATACCAAAAGGCTGTAAGCAAGGACGAAAAATCATATTACAGAACTCATTCCGAAGAAACAGGGATGGGGGAAGCTGAAGTTTGATATTGAAGTGAAATTGATGGATCGCAACTCGGACACAGTCGATTGACAGCAGTATAATAAATTCACTAAGCTTCTTTCAAAACTTAGGTGCATTCTCATTAAAGATTAGAAGTCATTAAAAAAAATACAAAATTATTTTCACACAGAGGCAAAAATTGAGCTCTGGACATTTTCAAATGATGTTTTATAGATATTAATCATAAATCTTGATTAATTTCCCTTGATTATACTAAATTAAAGCTGCGGAAAAAAATAAGATTTGATCGTGGTTTTCAAAGATAATAAGTTAGTTCCAAATAAATATATCTAATCTAAAGAAAAAATTCCACGCGGATCAGGCAGCAGACGGGACTCGAAGCCGCACTCTCCGCTATCCGGGTGAATGCAGTGACCATTATGCGGACACGGACATCAGGGCATCTTGGAATTATTTCAAATAAAATTTTCTTTACATTTAAACATCAAACAGTTAAATACATATCCCATGTTTAGATGCCAAATCATCGAAGTATGATTGTAGTATGAAGTATTATTGCTATGAAATTGAATGGCAAATGTTCTTGAATTGTGCAGTCTATTTAAAGTACTGAAGTCAATCCTAGCAAGAAGTCTTTTTGAGTGTAATCTTTCTTTATATTAAAACATCCATATTTACCCATAAATTGGTAATCATGATATTTAGCAGTTAGTTAGGGCTGCTGCGTCTTTAATTTTTTAGGAAAGATGTACTCTAAGGCTATCTCTCCTTTGTACCAAGATGGGTGCAGTCTATCGGAAATTCTGGACTATTCTTATTGTATTCACGCACGGCTGCCGACGACAAAGTTATTATGATGCTGCGTGAACGGACGGAAGACTATCCAACTTAGCAATTTTTTCTGATAGACTAGATATCACTAGAGTCAATGGAAGCTCTAATTTCTTCACCGAGTTTCTTCAACACGGTAAGAAGGTGTACATTTTCTTCTCTGGTGCACATTGTGTTTATTTCAAAGTTGCGATTTCGCGAAGTTCTGTCTAATATTGTTACGGCTGACTGCAATTCAGCCAGTTCGAGTTTTAAAACAGCGTTCTTATCTTCGAGTGTTTGAACTATAGCCTTGACATCTGCAACATTTTAATCGCAGTCAGTCTGACGCTGAGCCAAAAACCATTAGAGCAAGTGAAGTTCTGTTTCAATCCTTCGACCTGGTTATTTATTTTCCTTTTCATTATCTCTCTTAACTGATGTCTCGAACATTTGAAATGTTATTTAAAATGTACACACTTTAATTACAATTAACCTCCATGCTCGAGAACGGATGCTGCTAGTGGACATTAGTTTTTAAATAGTTATTTAAATTAATAAATTACCTACAATCAGTCATAAAATATCAATACAACGATTTTCATACAAATTGAGAAAAGATGAGAGAGAGTGAGGCATATTATGATAGCAAAAATTAAAATTGTTATCTTAATTACGCTTTTGAGTGCTGTATCAAACATCTTTCAAAATCAAAATCATCATGAAGAGCAAAGTGTCACTACTCAAAACCCTCAAACGTTTATAATTCATACAGTTTTGTATTTGGTATCAATTAACTTTGCTGTATCTGGACGGAGGTTACTGTAGACTCCCACACTACTTAAAAGCATTTCAATTCTAGAAATACATTCAGAATTATGTTTTAACGAAGCCATTTCACAACAACAACAAAGCTCATACACCGAGCGTTGCTACACTGTGCCTTAGATTGTTTGCAACTTGTTTAGATTGCTCTCCGTGTAGATCGGTCAAGTGCGAGACTGGTTTGAACTTGTCCAACAACGTTATAACTTTGTCAAAGAGTATGTTGAAAATGATTTAACTTTTCACAACGTTAATGACACCGGAGATTGACAGTAAAGTAGCGTGCGCCTATTTATAAATAAGTCAGTAGGTGGCGTACGCCGTAGCAAGAAAAAGGTTGAAACTGATTTGCGTTTTAATGACTTTTATAAGGGCCAACTTGAGTACGCTTTCGACATACCTAATAATACTTCAAAGTAATTGAAAATCTTAGAGGGTTTCTGTAATTTTGAATGTTATGAGTTATGTTGTTATGTGCTTAAATTTCTCTCATCAAAAGTCTTTTAACGTTGAGTTTTAAGGTCCAAGGTGTTTTCTGTAATTGTCAGGCTTATTTTGGATTAGTTGACGTACTATCAAGGATCATGAAAGAAAGAAATATGTTTTATTTGTTGACAGCACATAACATACACAAAACTAAATAAAGGACTTAACAAGAACAAAGAAACACCCATAATACAAACAACTAAAACAACCACAAAACATTAAAACAAAAAAAGTGAAAAAAAACAGCTACTTGGTATAAATAATAGATATGTGTATTTTATGTGATGCTAACACTGGATATAGCTCAGCATACGCAGCAGCAAGTATTTAACCGCTGCACTGATATTCTGCCATACCCAGTGCAGTGACATCATATCACAGAAATTATAAATAAAATTAGGTACATTATAAAACACAACAAACAAGAAGAAATAACAACAAAGAATTAAATATCACTATATCATGATATTTGCGTCGATCCCAGCACCATCCCCCAAACCCAAATCCAAAACTAGACAATAGTATATCCCCGTTACCTTCTATACAGAATGAAAAGGATAAACCGATACCAGATTCAGCTCCAAGTTCAGAGAACCATGCCAGAATCGACAGTGCAACACATAGAAGTCAGAGCCAGTGAAACAATATAAAAAAAAAGAAAAAGATTAATTTATGGTCACAAAGAAAGATGGGCTTTGACCTTTTACGTGACACGTTTGCATTTTGCATTATTATTTCTGTGATTTCTATATGACGTCATAAAAAGCAATATATGATGATACTATATGAGTACTCACTGCAATAAAGTGGTTGTTACAACAAGTAGATAAATAAAGCAACACATTATTGGATATTGTTAAGTTACAAGATAGGTCGAACAAGCACCTACACGGGCTGAACCTGTATCTGCAACAGAAACATCTTATACCTGATCTTAAATGTGCCATGTTTTTTCAGTGAATGTATGGGGAGCGGCAAGTTATTCCAACATTTAGAAGCTTATATTTGAAAGAGCCACGAAAAGCAGCTGTTCTATGCGTGGAAGTCAATTTCATGTGAGAGGCCGCTCTAGAACGAAACATATTATCTCTTGCCCAATTAATATTTATGATTAGGTGCTTCAACAACCCATTATGTACTACATTAAACAGAAGTGTGGCAAAATGCAGTTGTGTACGGGAGCCCATCCTCATCATTGGAATTGTCAGATATGGTGTAACATGGGCCCTAGGCGGGATGGAAAAACAAAAACGTGCACATGCATTTTGCACACGTTGAATGAGACCTTCAGTTCTAGCCATCAGATAAAGGCAGTAAACTACATCGTTGTAGTTCAATTTGGAGAGAACCAAGGTTTTACACAGACGAATTCTTAAATTTTCACTAAGAAAAGGGCGAAATATGTATAGGACCTTAAGACGGTTAAAGCAATTACGAATGACCTCCGTAACATGTTTCTCAAAATGCAAATTTGACTCTAATATGACTCCCAAGTTTTTTGCCTCTTGCTACATGTTCAATAGTCTGGCCATCAACCAAAATTTGAGGATCATTTGACGTGATGCTGGCAACCTGATTCCTGGAGCTAAAAGGATCAAATATTTGCTCTTCATAGAATTTAGTAACAAACTATTCTGTGACCAGGTAAGAATATTGTTTTATCCCCATTAACCTTAACCACTGAATCACTAATGTCGCTAGGTGAGCGGCTCCATAAAAATCTGCATATAAATGAAAATGACAATGTTTATAATTTCAGCTATGTCCGCACTATAAATATTAAATAATATCGGACCTAAACTTAAGAATTATCATTACGTTTTTCATCTTTGATAATTATTTTATCTTCTTTATCTATAACAGTTCTCACTGCTTAACGTAACTTGCTTGAGGAGTTTACCGAACTCACATGGAGACCATCTTGTTAATACCCGAGTTTTTTAGCTTTTTCTGACTAACCACGATTAGTTTGTCTAGCTCCTCGTTTTTTTTATGCGCCTTTGTGGCTAAAGCATGATGCTATTGTTAAAGGAGCTAGAATGTAATTTACCTTATAAAACGCGAAGTATTCAAGATGAGACATTTTGGGTCATCAATTTAAGGGCCGTCTATAACGGATAAGTCGAACAACCCATCAAACTGAGTAGGAAAAGAGCAAGCTGACAATCAACAATTCTAAAAGGTCTGATCAGCAAAATCGAACTCCACTTCATTCCCCTCATTACCGGGAAAAGAAAATGGTGTTCCGGGACGCAAATCGAGTCTCACATTAGCCGATTTTTTTATCCTCACAATGAATTAGACAAGGGGTGCGCGACCATTAATTTAGCATTGTCGCCAGTCTCCTCCCTCTCCTAAGAAGGGGGAAACTGTACAGTCCTCGAACGGGCCCTGGAGTACTTATAAATCCCAGCGAATGGTTTGCCGAAATGAATCGCTCGAAAAATATTGTAACGAAATGAAATTTTCAGAAGTACCTACCTACCTTTCATAAATTTGCGCTTTTAATGATCCGTAATTGCTCCGTGAACCGTGAGGCAAGTGTCGCGACACATTTATTTGATTTATGATACAAATAATGAATGAAATTATAAATTGAACTTGACACGTCACAGTTTTGTTTTATTTTCTTATCGCCAAGTAGTTACTTAAAGTACTATTTAAAACAAAGTTAGCCAACGTAACATTATGAACTTCTTACTTAAGTAGAATTTTCAAATTCAATCTCGTTCTTATTATTAGTGTTTTGCTTTAGGGAAATGCCGCCGACATTCAAACTATTTTGGTGCTGCAAGAGCGGGTTGTTAGATCAATTAATGAATTTGCAAAAAAGTCAAACCCATAACTTTAACACGAGATTTAAGAACAAGCTTGCCGTTCCATGTTTCAGACTCCAAAAATCAAGAGGTTTCCTCTTTCGACGACGACTCTGTATATAACAATACAGGAGGAAAAAACAGCCCTTGCAGAGTTTCTTGCCGGTTCTTCTCATTACAAGATCTCCCGCCGTAGCTTCTTGACCTTTACAAGTGCTTGTAACAGCCTAGATTGAATAAATGACTTTTCATTTCATTTCAATTTACAATCTTAAGACTAGTCTAAAAAGAGTGTCTAGAGACTCTTTTTTTTTAAGAAATCGATATAATGACTGTTGCTTCTCAGTACAATTATGAAAAATTAATGTATGTTCGAAAATAATATTTAATTATATCCTATAAATAGTGATAAGCACTCGTTTAATACTAGAAATGAAAATTAATTAGCTGTACCAGTTACAAGGCTCCACAAAATCAATAATTTATTTAAAGGTCAAAGACCTTGTACGCTTCTACAATAAAATCCCAAAAATTAGGCGTCAATAAATTTAAAGCTACCATTAAAGACTTTTACTTTAGATATTTTGACTTTTATGTTTTGTTCACTTCGTATATGTCTTTTTGTGAAAACTCAGAGTCTACGTAAAGTTGTGTATAATTTATTTAAATACGTAAAACATGAGTGTAACTTTCGTAATAATCTAAAATTTAAACTTTGACCTAAGTCGAACCCCAAATGCATGCCACATTTGCAGTGATTAAAATATTGTTCACTAGATTTCGCTCTGGACTTCGCCTGCGTGGACTTTAAAATTCAGTACCTTTAAGAAAGACAAAAATCATTCCAAGGTTTTTACTGAGATATCTATATTTTTTCAATGTCAACATATAATTTTAAAAATAAATGTAAATTGTGGTTATTAGATAAACAGTATACTGCGGCCACAACTGTATTTAATTTAAATATTTAATAATGGATGTATTAATTTTTTTAATCAATTTTCAAAGTTTTACTTGTTGGTATCACAAAATGGAGCATGTATTAGTTAAATAAGGTTGTGGCAGAATATCAGCGACTTCCGATAAAACGGCGGTCTAAGGCTGAGTCACATTCCCTTTTTGTTCCCAAAAAGTTGGTATGTCACATTTTAAGTTTTTGTATTTGTAATTAAGTATGTTTTGGAGCAAATAAATACTTATTATTATTATTTCTTCGTATAATGAAAGTACAAATTTTCAATATAATGAACACATACTCACACTACGTGTAAATCCCATGCGCTTTTGAAAGAGTGTCGAAGATACAATAATAAGCCGTTTCAACCAACACCTTAATATTTGGCACTTTTAAGTCCTAAGATAATATCAAGAAACAATGGAGACCATTCTTTGATAGTTTTCAAAGTTAAAGATGAAAATTGATAGCAATTTTATAGCTGCCAAGGATTATAAGCATATGTCACACTCTTTTTCTATATCTGCTAGTCCAGTAGCATCATAACGCATTGGAACTACTTTAAATTTATTATTTGGTTCTATTAATATAATATTTATGCATATAGTTACATCATTATCCACGCTCAAATCAAGGCCAAAGTCATTATCGTTAGGAAGCCAGCCCGAGAATCCCTAAGCGTTTGATTACGCCAAACCACCGCTGGTAAAAATGGCTAGAATTATAATCACCGCTGTTCCACAAAGGCGTCTTAAAGGTGCTTAAGCAATCTATAGCCTATTTCAAAGGTAAGAAGGTACAACATTAATTTCACTCTCTTTAGAAGCCTTTTAGCTTAAAGGTTATGTGACTGCTTTGAGAATTCATTAAGAATACTACAGATCTCGAAACTTCTTCATTCTACCTGACAATTTTAACATTGACCACTTTCATTAGAAATTGCTAACAATTGATATAAAAATATGAGAAAACTTCAAACACATTTTTAACTATTACAGAGTTTGGGGTGAATTCTTTATTTTATTTATTTATACTTTATTGCACAAATGAGTGTGCAAGTAGCGGATTTAATGCCATTAGGCATTCTCTACCAGTCAACCGGAGAATTTTAGCAAAAATCTTAAGAAGGTCGTGCAAAAATAATTCAACATATTACTTATTATATTTTGTAGTATATCTATGGAAATATTACATGTTACACTTTAAACACGTTTTTAGATAGACAGGGAGAGTAACTAGGGAAAATGCGTTCTATCTAAAAACTGATTTTACCTGTAATATATATACTACATAAAATATAAATCTATAAACATACATAAATAATATATATGATTATATAAATAACAATAAATATTTAGATATATACATACAAATCTATATCATATCAGGAGGATTCAGAGGAGGAATCTAATAAATAATGACGTACGGAGCGTTTAAAAGGTAGTTTGTTCGGAGTATTGAATTTGAAATAAATTTATTCGCAAAATGTTAATAAGTTCTAAATTTCGTATTGTAAAATAGGGACAGCTTAAGTGGAATCAATGAAATTTTGATACCTGATCCAGTATAATATTTGGTAGCAAACTCAATAAATACATTAGAATGCGTAACATCAGAATTTTAATGACTGGAGATATTCAAATGACAATAATTAGGCGTTTAAGAAAATTTGAATAAGCTCCATACTAAAGCTTTAAATTTACATGGATTGTAAAACAACTGCCTTATATTTCACACATCAAAGTTTGTAATTTCCGCATTTGGTACAGTAGAACTTAATAATAATTACGATCATGACGCATGTCTAACTACGGTAAGGTTACCCAAAACTCATTCTGTTGAAAAATAATTTCTACTGTACCGAATGCCGAAATCACAAATTTGAAGAAAAGTCGCAGAGTTTTCAAATTAAATTATGTTAATATACTTGTCTGTGTTTTTGTGTTTCTCTATTCTATTTTACAATTAACATTCATTTATGTATACCTAATTATCTTTGACTCTGCATATGAATTTTTACATTGTTACAATTTATTTTAACATTTCATTTATTTTAGTATTTTTTGGGAGTACATTTTTTTTATATAGATAGGTCCGACAAATGACTCCAGCCCACCTGATGTTAAGTGAAGGTGAAGTCCAGACGTGAAGATAGCTGATACAGCAGTTCTACCTGCCACACCAGCCATCCTCACCTTGCCGGCCTGCATTTTGTTTCTTCACGCTTCTTTTAAAGGATCCCAGGTTGTAAGAAGGAGGTAACACGTGAGCAGGCAGAGCATTCCATTTACGGATAGTGCAACAAAGAAATGAGTCACCAAATTTCTTTGTAAGCGTTGGGATTGTGGCCACAGTTAGACGGTGACACCGAAGGCCAGCGCGCGTGGTCCTCTGTTTATATATTTGCCAATTCACTATCATTATATTATGTTACCCCATCTTGCCGACTTAATTTTTAGGTTGCTTTTCCAATGAAGCGGAGCTGAGCTGAGTCTAAAGCAAGCCATACACGCTAGGTTTTACCTGACAGGTTTACCTGTACATAACGATGTCGAAAGTTGAAAAAAATATCGATATATCGATACATCGATCTTTTAAAAAATATCAATATTGGCTTCGATATATCGCGAAAAAAACATCGATATATCGGACCAATTTTCCCAAAAATATCGTACAGTAGCTCACGAAATATGACACGCGGAATAATAATGGAACGAAAATTATCACCCTAAAAATAGACCCTATTTTCGAATGATGATATAGACAATACTAAATATAGCACAGATATGTTGAATATTATTAATCATTAATCTGAGATCCAGTTACGGTTTTTCCAGATACGAATTTAGTTAGATCGTGATATGCCGCTAATAATTAAAAAAATATCGTTTTTGATACGAATTTCGATATTGGTTATTTTGTATCGATGTATCGATATATCGAATCAAAATATATCGGTAAAAAAAAATCGATATATCGAACAAAAAATATAAAGATACGAATTTTCATCTATTCGTAGATAATTACGGTAAGCTGTTGGCTTGCTGAGTTTCTTTCCGGTTCTTCTCAGACAAGGCCTTCTGGTAGACTCTTGAACCGATGGCATCAAATTTGACTTTCATAAGTGTGCAAATTGTACCTAAATGAATAAAGAAATTTTGACTTTGACTTAAATTTTAATTGTTTCAATGAATTAAGATGAGGCTACTGTTTTCTTTGCAGAAACCATGCTTTGGAGCACTGTTCACGGTCTCTTCGTTTAAATTTTCTTTTTTTCAATAAAATAAATATTATAACCTAAAAACGCTACTGTGTTGAAATCCACCGCATCTGCCGGGGTCGTCGTTTCAACTGAAAGTTTGTGCAGGTTTACCACTACGTGTATGGTCTCTACTAAACTCAAGTTTACCTGTGCAGTTGAACTGTACAGGTAAACCCTAGCGAGTATGGCTTGCTTTATGGAAAGTGACCAACGGCATTGCTTAAAATATATACAATCTCTCCTACACCACTGAGCTGTGATTGCTTTCCACAGAAATAAAGCGGACATCATATTCTTCCACTGAGAAAGAGTAAGCTGAGCGGAGTTTTCCTAAAGAAAAGCAAAAACTTTTGACTCCATTTCTTCAATTCAATTTCCGCTCTTCTTTTTTAGTGAAAAAGGGTATTTTCTTCACGCGATCAAGGGCATGCATATTAAAATATAATAATAATAATAATATTTTTTATTGACATACACCTCACAGGACAAAATACATTAAACATGACGGTGAAAACGTACACAATAGGCGGCCTTATTGCTAATTAGTATAAAGTTTCTTATCTATATATATAAAAATCAAACGTGACTGACTGACATAATGATCTATCAACGCTCAGCCCAAACCCCTGGACGGATCGGGCTGAAATTTGGCATGCATATAGATGTTATGACGTAGGCATTCGCTAAGAAAGGATTTTGATCAATTCTACCCCCAAGGGGATAAAATAGGAATGAAAGTTTGTATGAAACTTTGTCAATTTTAAACCGATCAGGCTGAGATTTTGCATGCAGGTATAAGAATCATTGGTGAATATCATCTTCTATACTTATAATAAATCTGTAGAGATGTCAATTCTGTACATGAAATATATTTTTAAAATAACTATCAGGGGGTGATTAGTGATCGATACTGATGCCAAAAATGCAATCAGTAAAATTTTTGTCTGTCTGTGTGTCTGTCTGTGTGTATGTTCCTTATAGAAACAAAAACTACGAGACGGATTTTAACGAAACTTGGTACAATTATTCTTCATACTCCTGGGCAGGTTATAGTATACTTTTTATCACGCTACAATCAATAGCAGCAGAGTAGTGAAGGGAAATGTTGGGAAAACGGGAGAAGTTACTCCATTTTATAAGCTTCCGTCGCGGGTGCAGCCTTAATGGTTAAAGTTACATAGAAATCATGTATGACGGAAATATTCTACATAAAATTATCTAAAAAATATTCCGCAACAGCATATGTCTATTTTTTATGGTTGACTCACAATAACACGTGTAATTATATAAATAAAGTCATTCTTTATAGCACAAGCCTGAGAACAAAAACTATAGTTTACACTATAGCTCTACACCGAAGCGAAGCGACGGCGGGCCACTAGTTGTTAATACAAGCCTGAGAACAAAAACTGTAGTCTACACTTCAGCTCCGCTAGTTTTTAATAAGTTCCGAACCAAATAATTTCAATTACCACCCTTTTTTTTTTTTTTTTTAACATTTCCAACACTCACACCAATTAGCCTAGCCCCAAACTAAGCACTATAAGGCTTGTGTTATGGGATACTAGGGGTAACGGATAGAATACATATACTGTACATATATAAGTATATTTATATAGAAATACATGTTAAACATCCATGACTGGAGTACAAATGCTCGTATTCATCACACAAACATCTGCCCCCACCGGGATTCGAACCCGGGACCTCTCGAGTCGGCGACACCATGAAACCCGTCGTTCTAACCACTCGGCCACGGAGGTCGTCTAATCCCTTGCATCACAAAAGACTAAAATGACAACGCTATCCACTCTATCACGAAAGTATAACTCGACCTCGACTAATTGAAATTGCTTGTCAGTTACTGTACCTACAATATTGTTTTAAGTGTATTGGATTTCGTTTTGCTCATAAACGACAAATAATATTGCGATGTGATTTAGTAAAACGTGTTAGTTTGTATGTTTTACATCTTTTCGTGCTACGACTATAGTGTGTAAATGGAAAAATCTTATGGATAAGATGAAACGGAAATGCGTCACGAGCGTCACACGGCTATATATATATATATATACTAGCGGACCCGACAGACGTTGTCCTGTCTAGTATGGCAGCGCCGTCTGTCGGATCCAATGTAAAACATTCCAAAATCAACAACTACTAATAAATTAAAAATTAATTAAAAATACATTGTCCAGCGGACAAAATTGTGAATCTAAACCATTCTCAGATCCCCTTGAATACACACAAAAAATTTCATCAAAATCGGTCCAGTCGTTTAAGAGAAGTTCAGTGACATACACACTCACAGAAGAATTATATATATAAAGATATACTGTATATATATACAGAATTCCTAAATAAAATTTGTAGGTATGTAGTCCGAAATAAAAATTTGTAGGTATCTGAGCGGGGCGCAGGGGCGCCTGGGGGAGAGATGGGGGTCTGTTTAGGTAGTAGCAATCGTACGCATTTATAGGGTTGTCATAGGCAGGTGTAAAACGATATTTTTATTAATTTAATTAGACAATAAAAGTGGTCTGAAAGGCGTCAAACTTTCGTAGGTAATTCTATAAAAGGTACACAACCAAACCCTAAAGTTTTATTTCGGGCCTTTGTCACACCCTGTATATGTATGTGTGTGTGTGTGTGTGAGTGTGTGTGTGTGAGTGTATTTGTGGTACGCGTGTGCAGATCTTTCCGACCAGCCTGAAAGTTGGAGAGTACCTCGGCGAAGGCTGAACCGCTACGAACCTCACACGCGAGTTTATATACACATAAATATATATATACACTCGCGCAACGATGCAACGCAATAACTGCAACACAGTCTTCTTTAAGCATCCACTCCATATTTAAATATGAGTAAAATTCTAAAAAGTATACATTTTTATTTTCATGAACAATTCGAAATACCTTGGGAACAAGTCGTACAAACTATTTGGAATTTTGGAATAAACTTTTTTGTGGTCAGCATTCTAAAAGAAAAGTTTTTACTGTGTGACAATACTTATGACCTGACTAGGTATATATATACCTATATATACATTATGAGTGATGCGTACGCTGCTCCATTCCCCTTTGCCTTACGCACAGCCTAATGTTAGGTTATTAAAGAAAAGAAGTTTCACTTCAGATGTAACTTCCGTGCAAACATTTTTTTTAATCGATGGGAGATACTTGCTATTTGGTGCCACAAAAATTAATCTAGTTCGACCCAGTTGTTTCAGCATTTTTGTTTACTTGGACTATGTTATTTTCACAATGCTTTGTGTATGCCTTCTTTTGGGCTTTTGTGTGTGTAGGCACTGTGTCGAATGGACGGACGGAAGTGGGGCGTTTTGTTGTTATTTTTTTTATCTATATACACATATGTATGTATTTATTCTGTGCTGCGAACTGTGTTGCGACAAGGCATAATGGCTTTGTTAAAAACTTAATCGTATAGTTTTCATAATTAGTATAACGTCTTGAGCTTGATAAGTATTGTCACAAACGCTCTCGAAACAGAACCGCGAAAGTGCTAGAGATCGAATGTGCCAGAGCACCGCGGGTCGCGATAGAGGTCGAGTAATGCGGCTCAATCTAAAATGAGCCTTATGCAGTGCGGCGTAAGGTAGAAAGTGCAACGATATCTGCACTTGTTTACAAGTTATGCGCGTCACCTGCGTAGGTATAAGTAAGTACTTTGTACTCGCGGGTGCTAGCTAATTCTCAATTTAACAGGTACTAGAATGCGTCGATCGGCGTATATAAGCGTGATTGGCGCCGCGCAGAGACAGTTGAGTTTCAACAGCGATTTCGGAGCCAAAGGCGATCGAAGTGCAACAAAAGTGTTCAAGTGCGATAGTTTAGAGACTTGTATAGTGAAATACAGTGTTTAGTGAGTGTTTTGTAATTAACATTGTGTGTTAATTGTGTGAACTGAGTGGTGAATAAAGTACTGTCAAGCGTGAACTGGCATATAATTTCGAACCCCATCCCGACACGTAACAGTATCATATATTTATAACCATTGGCAAGTCAATTCTATGTTAACAAGAGAATCGATTTATCGACAGCGCTAATAGGCAGCTACCCTCTGTATTGGTTTGACGCGAATAACTGAAGCCCAAATTTCATTCCGGTGAGTTATATTAAACCTAGCGAATTGGGCCAACTTCGTTACGTACCAGTACGGAAATAGGCAGTTCCGTTTGCTTAGACAAGATGGATGTTAGCTTTTGCTTCAAATCTAGTAAATGTAATTTTATTTTTGCAAGCGCATTGTCTTGGTTATATATGAGAACATACCTATAAAAAAAACCTTCGTTAAATACTTCATTGCTGACCCACCCAAGCATCATCAGCCTATTAATGTCCCCACAGCTAGGGCAAAGGCCTTCTCTGTAGATGGAATAGGGAGATTGAGCCATGATCCACCACGCGAGCCCAGTGCGGATTGGCGGATGCAGCTGTGACCAACGGCTTAACGTGCCTTCCGAAGCACGGAGGAACTCATGATAGAAGATTTTTGATAACCCATCCGATGACCGACCACTGCGAAAGTTGCTTAACTTCAACGATCACAGCCGAACGCGCTTACCACTTAGGATAAATCCTCTTCTAAGTTACCCCCCTTCTTTTTCAAATTATCGGCAAAACACTTTTCTTTGTCGAGCGGGCAGCAGCTTGAATTCACTATCAAAACAAGTAAATTTAGAGCTTTTTAACAGTAGCGAGGCGTCGATTAGGCGTATTATCCCTCGTTTGTGTTTTGGTAATTATATAATTAACAGGCGTGTAATTTTTGTTTTGATATCTATATGTATATATAAAACTCAAGGGTGACTGACTGACATAGTGATCTATCAACGCACAGCCCAAACCACTGGACGGATCGGGCTGAAATTTGGCATGCAGGTAGATGTTATGACGTAGGCATCCGCTAAGAAACGATTTTCATCAATTCTACCCCCAAGGGGATAAAATACCGAAGCGAAGCGAGGGCGGGCCACTAGTCTATATATATAAAACTCAAAGATGACTGACTGACTGACATAGGGATCTATCAACGCACAGCCCAAACCACTGGATGGATCGGGCTGAAATTTGGCATGCAGGTAGATGTTATGACGTAGGCATCCGCTAAGAAAGGATTTTGATCAATTCTATCCCGAAGTGAAGCGAGGGCGGGCCACTAGTTTATTATAAAAAACATATTTATATAGCTATCTTTTAAAGTATTTTTAGATTGGACAGTGCTAATGGATTCAATGAAATATGAATAATATATGAATAGTATGTTAAACTGTCTTACTCTAATTACATACAATTACACATAGTATTTTGTATCATGAATATCAAATCGACTATCACTGATTTCATGTACCTTATCATGTATTATGTTAAATAAAACTAGTTTTAACGGGTTTATGCACGAACTTTATTTATTTATTGACGTTTCGCAGCCTTTTCAGGTCTGCATCATTATTCTGACGATGTAGACCAGAAAAGGCTGCGAAACGTCAATAAATAAATAAAGTTCGTGCATTAACCCGTTAAAACTAGTTTCATTTAATGAGTGATGTGCGTGAAAACATAAGAAAGAAATATGTATTATGTTCACAAACTGCAGACATGAAATGAAATGAAACCTTTATTGGTCGTCAGAAAACTTAACCTAAAGAACAAAAAATAATACAATAATCTAAGACGGCCAATTAGGACTCTGACTCAGCTTGTTGACACAATGAGAAAGTAATTTTTCACTGTATCAGCGCTGGTATTCTGGCAGACATGCAACATTATTGAGGAGACCAAACTATTCGATCTAAAGTGTCTAGGTACATTAGATTTGATAAGCCACACATCCTAGCAAATTTGCAACCGAAGAAAAAACCATTAGAATTATACGCGATGCTATTGAGATTTATAACATCGGAATTTCAATAGAGAAGATGGTTGGTATATACCACAGAACACAGAAAGAGGTTAGAATGGCCTTGTGGGCGGGGCAGGCGCGTCCCAGTTATGAGCAAATGCTCATAACTTGACCGTTACGCGCGATCGCGTCGTTTAGTAGCCCGCGAATGTTCAGTGAGAGAGTATTGTGCTTACCGCTTAAAATATGCAAATTAAAATTAAAATAAATCAGCAGTTTCCTCTCTTGTGTGTTCTGTGGTATATACTATCAACTTAGATGAAATCCCAATCCCGAATACACACTACAAGACAAATGGACACTCTTTATTCTTTTTGCTTACATGATTCAATATAAGAAGGAAGCAAAATGACAAGTCGAGAGCATAACTGGAGGCCTACTCTATTAAATTGAATTGAATTTAATTTAATCACCAACAATAGAGTACAATAAGTTCTTAAATAGAAAATAACATAGTTCATCTATTTTGCCTCAATCTGGCATGTGATTATCCATTTCTTTTATTTTATTTCCATAACATGCAATATAATTAAATGGTAAATAATACAAAATTTGGATCGATTTTTAAAATTAGGTAGGTACCATTTTTACATTATTAATTTACGTATAGTTTATGAATTAAAAACCGGTCAGATGAAAAGATCAATAAACAAACATTATACACGAAAAATGATAATAGACGATAATGATAATAGTCTAATTCAACGAAAAACGTAATTTCGGTCGAAACTTCTCACTCTTTACGTTACTATGTTTCTGGTTCGTCTTTAATTTATAATATTCTTCATCAGAATATAGATTGAGGTGTAGATTTTCTAAGATTACTCAAAGAAAGCTTTAATTTGATAGTTTATCGTTCAAATTAAGTATAACCTTAAATTGACGAAATTAAATTTCGTTTGAACTTCGTTATCGAAGGTTCGTTTCGGAGAAAGAGAGTCGACGCCCTGGACGCCACTTACACTTAACATCAGGTGGTAGGGTGGAGTAATTCATTAATGAATAATTAATGATCGCAGTTTGAATAACAGGAACGTAAGCAAATTGATAAGTAATTTCTTTAACGTCTGATTTGACATGTATTGTCAGTTAACAATTTGTATCTCTCTGCGAAGGTACTTTTCTTGGATAAGAAATGGCTGTCCAATTTTTGTATCAAGGTCTGGAACTCCAAGCTTTACAATGAAGACGGAAATACCAAATCATTAACGACGCGGTATGTATCTTCCACCAAGGTAGTTAGAAGCAAAGCTCTTCTTCTTACTCCTGCTTTGTCAGTGTCGTTATCAATATCGTTCGCCGTACAAAACTGTGTAAATCTGCATTTAAATATGCTCCACTCTTGAACCCTGTGGTCGAATGTGAGGCTGCCACCGAACAATGAACTTCCATTACCCAACATTATTATTTTGCTAACAATTTATTCACTATGATTTTATTTATATTTAAAGCATTTAACTGCTAGATGTTTAAATCTAAAGAAAAGTTTACTAGAAAAAAATCCACGCGGACCAGGCAGCGGACGCGACTCGAACCCGCATCCTTCGCTATCCGGGCGAATGCACTGACCATTATGCTACCACGGCCCTATTAGCCGCGTCGAAATTTTCTTAGCCTTAAGCTGCAAGGCAGCGCCATCTCTTCGCATTGTAGGTAACCCACAATGTCAAATGAATACTTTTTCAAGTATTAAACATTTGAAAGAAGAAATAGCAATTATAGTTATGATTTTATTTATTTTTAAGCATTTAACTGCTAGATGTTTAAATCTAAAGAAAAGTTTACAATAAAAAAATAAAAAAATCTAGTAAACTTTTTCTAGGAAAATTTCGACGCGGCTAATAGGGCCGTGGTAGCATAATGGTCAGTGCATTCGCCCGGATAGCGAAGGATGCGGGTTCGAGTCCCGTCCGCTGCCTGGTCAGCGTGGATTTTTTTTTTTCTAGTAAACTTTTCTTTAGATTTAAATTTATTCACTGTTAATTTCTGAATACGCGTTAAGTACTTTTTGTCGCCAATATGTCCTATTTGATGAGTTAAAGGACATTAAATAATAAAATATGGAGTACGCAATACAACGTTTAATCGGCGATGACAGACTGAGTAACAAGTTTTATTAGGAGTTTACCCACAATACAAATATACTATATTATTACTTCGTTGTTTCAATGTAGAGCTAGGCCATAACATTGCATTGCGATGTCGCATCGCAAAAACCAAGTTTAATCGCAATACGATGAGATGACGCAACGTAAAACAATTTCAACGCAACGGGCGGCAA
This sequence comes from Chilo suppressalis, assembly GCA_902850365.2. Classification (NCBI taxonomy): domain Eukaryota; kingdom Metazoa; phylum Arthropoda; class Insecta; order Lepidoptera; family Crambidae; genus Chilo; species Chilo suppressalis. The sequence continues at coordinate 30,409,466 of OU963898.1, read as the reverse complement.
CGCTTAGATAATTCCGCGACGCGTTATGTCGCACATTCATACGATGCGACGCCGCAACGCAGTGTAAAAAGAGTTTTGTTATGATATGTAGATACCACATTAAATAAATAAATAATAAATATTTCCAACACTCACACCAATTAGCCTAGCCCCAAAGTAAGCACTGTAAGGCTTGTGTTATGGGATGCAAGGGTAACGGATAGAATACATATACTGTACATATATAAGTATATTTATATAGAAATACATATTAAACATCCATGACTGGAGTACAAATGCTCGTATTCATCACACAAACATCTGCCCCCCACCGGGATTCGAACCCGGGACCTCTCGAGTCGGCGACACCATGAAACCCGGCGTACGAACCACTCGACCACGGAGGTCGTCAAAAACATTAAAAATCACGTGACGATAAGAAATCTAAACTATTCTAAACTATTAAATTAACTCAAACACGAGTTGAGTTATAAATCTGGAGATATTATCTAAACATTAAAATGCTTTTAGGCTATTCAATGACTTTCGTTTAACAATAAAAATGTATTGTCTTGTTTATTTTTAACAAATAAATAATGTTAGCCATCAGTAAATTTAACCATTAAATTCAATATCAGTTATTTATAATGGAATGACAGATGCTATTATAATCTTTTACCAAGTACATTTTGTATGAGGCCAGGGCAATCATCGTCATCAGCCTATTAATATCGCCACTGCTGGGGCACAGGCCTTTCAAATGGATGGAATAGGGAGATTGGGCCATGACACACCACACGGGCTCAGTGCGGAATGACGGGTACTAACACTGCAGATGCAGCCGGGACCAACGGCTTAACGTACCTTACGAAGCACGGAGGAACTAGAGATAGAATATTTTTGTTTACCCATCCAATGTCAGGCTATTGCGACAGTCACTTGACTTTCACTATCTCAGACCGAACGCGCTCACCACCTGCGCCATCGAGCTGCTCAATTTGAGCGTAATCTCTCTGAACTATACACATCAAAATCGTCTAGGTACGTACGTAATCAAAGCCGCCGTTGACTTGGGTTAATTTCTCATACTTAAGCGCCTTCCTTGCCGGGTTGGTGTGGTCGTTTCTGTACCGAATCTGAACAGATTCTTTACCGAAAACCACTTTTTCGCCGGCTTCGCCAGTTTTATTTGCTACGGTTTTGTTTGTCCGAAAAAGCGAGTCGAATGATTCGGTAATACTCGACAGCACTCGGAAGTACTCGGTACAGAGAGCTAAATATCCGCTAGGTAAAGAACTGCAGGTCGATTCTGTGAAGTGAAATCTCACTTTCGATAGTTGCCATTAAGCCATTACACGGCAAAATGTCGCTTTGTCTGTAGAAGCAGCTCGTATTAGATATTTGTCATTTTACAGAAATCCAAATAATAATGAAATCTTACGTGAGATTGCATCCTAAAGAATATCTATGATGTACCCAAACTACACATTGAGGAAGATTTCATTTAATAACATGCTCTCGGTAAATAATCAGGACAGATTCGGTACAGAAACGAAGACGAAACGAACCGGCGAAGAAGGCGCCTTAATATACAAAACAGTGCTTTCTCCCTTAATGTTTAAAAACTTTAGGGCTACGTTACTAACTTATGCAAAGAAATACCGAAGATAGATTTACTAAGAATTTGATTAAGATTTTTATGGCAAAAATCACTTTATTCCTAGACATTTTGATGTGCACTTTTTGGTTTCCACATGGTGTTAATAATCTCCTTCTTTTTACATGATTTTTACTAAAACCGTTACAGTACAATACGAGGATCTTCAAATGTGTACTGGAGCGAAGAAAATTTTACTCTCCTTCTTAGATATGCGTGAAATATTCACATCACTTCACACCAATCTACAATATCTATTCGATTTTCAGGTTAAGCATCACTAGGGCGGACGGCGAAAGAAAAAGTAATGTACTTACAAATGGGAAAAGAGGCTCGGGAAATCATATTGTCTGTTATTTTCGTACAGCCTAATACTTAGACGATTATTTGAGTTCTCTTTTTCGTTTGTTATCATTTACCTACCTTTATGAGAATCTTCTTTTATGAGAATCTATTGTATATCTATTGCTAATTTTGTAAGTAAGTCATCATTATGTCATAGAAGCTGTACAATGGTTATGACGGATCATCAAAAGTCTCAGCAGACCCCTTAACATTTGTTATTATTTTACGCAATAGTAATTCATTGGTTCTCATTACGTACTTCTGGTCTAATGTGACTTTCGTTGCATAACTATTGCTAATATAGTATGTTAACCATAATGACCTCATAACATCATGTAAATCACTTATATATGATTAGGTATATCGGGTATCAGTTCTGTCATAATCTCTTGACAATTATATTTGGTTCTCATTGTTTTCATTATTATTATTTGGATGTAGTTTTTTTCGTATAAGTATATATTTAGTATGTAAATCGTCATGACATATTATGTGAATCAATTGTAGATTATATGGAACTTCAATTTCTACGGCGGGTTTAGATACTTAACATTCAGAACGAGTTAGTAATTAATTCTCATTACATATGCTGTCATCTATATGAAATTTGTATTGTATATCTATGTAAATCATTATGCGAACTAGGCTCTTGAGATTCATATGTATTTACGTTATTGTAGTTATTTGATTCTCATTCAGTTAATTATCATGTATGTGTGACATTTATCGTATCGTTGTTATTTAGTAGAATGTAAATCAATTTGACGTCACTATGGGAATTACTAATGGATAATTCAGAATTCAATTAATTCAGCAAGCAAACACTGTTTATATTCGTAATTAGTTTACATATTAGCAAACCTGCTCTTCAAAGTAAAGGAAAGATTTACTATGATGACAAATTCTCACTATCCATTTAATCAAAATTAATTATCATAACTGCCGCAGGGTACGCTATTCAGAAATCAACTATTTGATATCAGATGATTTCAATTTTGATGCGATACGAAAATTTATTATGCCCGTTATATATCTGTCTCAAGGCACATAATATTAAATTAGAATGCATAATAATTATCATAAAAACCTTAATCAATTTTATCAAAAAGAAAACACAGACGAGTTACAATAAAATGCTATTGCAATATGTAAATAATTGTGGACCTCACGAACATCCCTGAAAGACTCCCATTTATTACAATTACTGGCTTAGCTGTTTGAACATTCAAGTAAGACAGCGTCCTATTACATGTTTGTATAACGAAAGATAATAACAAGGCCGACTGGTTTCCGTCATGCAAATTCAAATAGAGACATGCAAACGGACGATTTGTATTTTGGCCAATAATCGTTTGAAACTTTCCTGTGATTTTTATTTAATTTGTTTAATATTCGCTCTAGTTAATCATGTTACATTTTGTATTGCTTTAACAGAAGTCAATTATACTTAAGCAACATAACTGACCTTTAAATAGTTATGTAAAAATACTCTGCATATAATAATGATTCGTCAGAACTTATTTCAATTATGTATCATCTATTCAGAAGGGTGCATGATTTCCAAAAAATTAAAGGTATTATTTGTTTTCTATGATGTATTCAAACTTTTTATTTGATCTGTAGTAAAATCTAGTTTACTTATTCAATGTCTAATTTTTATGTATCCACTTACATCCGACGCTAAATTTTAGGTTATGAATTTCATCTTCCATGAAAACGTGAAAATAATAAGAGAAAATTGCCACTATGTTAATAAATTCGTATGTCCAAAGGATTTCATGTATTACGAAGGTTATATTACACGTTTAAAAAACACTCACCATAAGAAACATCCGTGTCCGATCGACGATGAAATCGTCAAAGTCTCACACACATCACAACATACCTTACACTGTACACACTCACTGCACGTCACGCGGGCACACTCGCCAACAACAGTCGTTCGTGTTATTATTAAAAGATTCTTAAATATCACACCTACGCGATATCATTGGATATTGTAATTATTGCATCAATTTTGGGGAGAGACGGGCGTTGTAACGCGGTGCGGCGGTGATCGCCGTTTCACTGACGGTGCGGCTCACGGGTGCGGGTACTGCGCATGCCTACCCGCGCAGCCTCGCCGTTGAGATGACGCCCGACGGCGAACGAGCCCCGACGAGCCCGACGGACGCCGAACACCCTCAGCCGCCGTGAAGCAGCCCTCGTTAACGGTACCACCGAAACGTCGCGCGGCGATAAATCGTAGTTAATTCTGTTATTGCGTTACGGATTTATGAGAATGTTAGCTTATTGTGAATGCGTATTGCCTTAGTGTTTGTCACTTCGGCGGCATCTTATCTACGGTTACGTGCGCCGTTTCTTTTCCTGATCACTGGGTCGGTGCCTTTTTATTACCCTCACTGACATCAGATAAAAATGATGACATGGCATAACTTGACCTAAGGTTGGACGTAAACGTAAAACGTGTAGAATGTAGTGAGCCGTGTGCCTACAAACCAATGGCACGTTTCAATTCATATTTGAAAATACAAGAAGCATTATGAATGACGTATTCCTGCTAGGTGTATTAATTAAATTAAAATGTATGAAACAAATTTTCTTTGAGGCAATTTTCTTCACATGATTAAAAAAGGACAAAGTCCTCACACATTTAATAAGATGAGAAACCCTGAAGGATCAAAGTGACTGCAAAGCTGGCGTGAGAGCCAACGCGCTGCCTGTCCGCGTATTCAAATGTAGCTACACATACTTACGTGACATGGATTATTCATACGCCACTTGTCGCATTGTAGTCGCTTCTGCGCTTCTTGGCCGCTCAAGATTGAAGCTCGTAGTACCTACAGACTCGGGTTGGCACGCACCTTCATTGGAGATAGTCCGCATACTAAATAAACAACCAAAGGAAAATGCTAACTAGAAACAAATCAACTCGGACCACGTTTCAAACTGAATAGAAACCAGTGTACTTTGGTATCCGAGGGAATACACTGACTGCTATGCTACCAAGACATTTAAATTTTATACGAGACTGACGTACAATCATCAGACATCAATAAGTAAATAATGTTATTGTGAAACATGTGGAAAAGAGGAGGATGTGCAACAAATTAATGGAATGCGTCAAAAATGAAGTGAAAAGGAGTGTCGACGCTTGTGTCTCCATCAATTTGCACAACGGCGAAAACGAAACGAAAGTGAAAGAAGCCGGTGAAAGAAGCCGCGAAGAAGACCCGCACATTCAAATTTTATACGGCGCATAATACGCATACAAATTATTCTATCATTAATTTTATTGTAATTTATACCTAATTAAACGTTTATCAAGTATACGAGTACCTCATAAGATAGGAGACCTGACTGTCCCAAACAAGGAGACATGCATTCTCCATCCTTAAAATTAATAGGTTTGAGACTGGCATATTGCAAGGCATCCTAGCCAACCCCGTATCGGAGGAGGCTTGTGTGCTTTGCAATATGGTTGTTAAGTGATTTTAAGAGAATTGTATGATCAGGTTATAGTGGAGCTGGGGGCCATTCGCCTAACGGAAATGCTTTGGAAAACGCTAACGCTTACGATTTCATTTTGTTATTTCTAGCCGCCTGAGGTTTACAAATGCCTCGCGCTCTTTTGTTTTCTTTTGCATTAGTAATAACAATATTAAAGAAAATGAGCGTGAGGTAATTAAAAACCTTCGGAGGTCAGAAATAACAAAATGAAATCGAAAGCGTTAGCGTTTTCCAAAGCATTTCTGTTATGCGAATGGCCCCCTGGTATAGACAATTTGTTCCGAAAGTCCCTTAAAAAAAGAAGTAATCTCAGTAATAAAAAAAAGCTTATAATGACGACACACGATGTATCAAAAACTGCAGATACGTTTAGCAGTTTGTGTTTTGATAATGAGAACCTAAAATATTTGACACCTAAAAGTATCCTTGCTAGTTTGGACCATAAAGTGCACGCCAAATCTTTCCCACTGCTGGGGCACAGGCCTTCCCTATGGATGGAATAGAGAGATTGGGCCATGACCCACGACGCGGGCCCAGTGTGGATTGGCTGGTGCTAACGACTGCAGATGCAGCCGGGTCCAACGGCTTAACGTGCCTTCCGAAGCGAGATAGTGAATTTTCGGTCACCCATCCAATGTCCGACCACTGTGAAAGTTGCTTAACTTCAGCAATCGCAGCCGAACGCGCTAAACACTTGCGCCATCGAGCTCCTCTAATAACTACTTAAAAATACAATAAATACATACTAAACATCGATGACTGCTATAATCATCACACAAACAGCTGCTCTCACCGGGATTAGAACACGAGACCTCTCGCATAGGCGACACCTTAAAACCTGGCATACAAACCACTCTGTCACGGAGGTCGTCAAAATTCATTTATGATCATTTATGACGAGTCATTATAACGAAGCAGCCATGATTCATTTAGCAACACCCGAGTCAAACATTTATCCTTACATTTTAAACTTTGCTCCCCGAAGAAACGGCTGCTCGTGGAAAAAGTTTCGTTGAGCCAAATAAATTCGCAAGTCGCAATTGTAAAGCAAGCGCTATGAAAAATTTCAAAAAGTTTCTTATACTTGGTAGTTGCCTACGATAGCGGTCAAGACAGGCAGGCCTTTCGTCGTGCCTCGGCAATCTTCGGCAATCTTCGGCCATCATCGGACAACTGTAAACGGGATGCTATTTTACGACGCCGTTACGCGTCCAAGAGGGTTCCTTAAGGTTGACGCACACATATCAGTTCCGACAAAGAATCATTCCATACCTCGTTTTAAACTTTCATGGTTATTAACATTATAGTCAGTCAGTTACTGAATCACTTACTCCATGGTCATGATAACTGATTTTTACAAAACTTTATTGTATATACATATTTGTATGGTCTTGTATTTAATTTAATATAAGGAAAGGTACCTTATCTGTGATGTTTTGTAGTTACTATAGATAAGTCTTACACTCTTCTTTTTTAGCAATACGAAAATAAGGTAATTGCCCGAATTGCATTCAGTCGGCTACGCTCTCTCGCCGCGGCTACACTTCGCTACAACGAGATTTTTTTTTACTTTTTTCCAGGCAAAAATCCCTATGTATATTTGTTTTATAGATAGTACACAAATTACATGGGAACTATTAGAGACAAGCAAAATGTGTCATATCATTCGTAAGTATGAACAGTTCTTTTAAAGAAATTAATGTAAAAGTATTACCTACTTATTTTGACAGTTGTTGACACCGTTGACACATGGAAACTAAAGAACGAGATGTGTGATACTGGTGAATTGTTTCCAAATATACTGGCCACTGCACTGACGTCATAAATCGACGAATTATTAAAAATAGTGCGAATAAAGAAGATTTTATTATTTTCCTGGTAAAAATATGGTAGCATACCCGTACAATATGGCGTCGGATTCGTGACGTCATTACCGCTGGCCAGTATACTGATGTATATTTCGGAATACACCATTGCCACCATCTCTGCTTTATGCATGAGAGTGAATGAGACTTCTGCGCTCTATTGGCGGCTGTTGCCAAGGGATGTTTGGGTAACTCAACGATATTAAATACCACATAGTATTATTGACAACGCGATCATCTTACGGAGCTCCGTGGATCGTCCAAAGTACCTTTTGGACAGGTTTCGGCCACGATTTTGTTCGTGTTGTTGTATCTACGGTGTTTAATATCCTTGCGGCGACTACTTTTGTCATTTTAAAATGTAATAATCTTGGCGTATATTCTGTCTTTATATTATACGTCATTGTACCTTATCCTTAATATTAGGATTATATTGTAATTTTCATTGTTTCTTAATATAATCTTCTAATTTTACGTGTTCATTATTGAATACATCACACTAATAGTGATATAGTAATAAGTAACCGGAGTATGCTGATGCAGTGAGGGTGAAGACCGAACACCTACCTCACAAAGATTTGTATTGTCTTCTTACAGAAAATTCGGTTTTAGGGCATTTGCTATTTTCGCAACTGTACTTGAATACTATCTACTATATATATAGTATCCAACGATACCACAGCGAGTGTTCTGAGGAGTTATTCCCCCTTATCCCTCCATCACCTTTTCTTCAGAGGACCACGCGCGCTGGCCTGCGTTGCCACCGACTTACTGTGGCCACTATTCCTACACGAACAAAGAAATTTGGTGACTCATTTCTTTGTCGTACTATTTGTAAGTGGAATTATTTACCCGCGCAAGTGTTCCCTCATTCCTATAATTTGGGGTCCTTTAAGAGAGGCATGAAGAAGCATTTATGCAGGCCGGCAAGCTGAGGATGATTGGTGTAGCAGTAAATCTTAGCGTTTGGACCTTATTACCACTTAACATCAGGTGGGGTAGAGTCCTTTGCCTACCTCTATATAAAAAAAACCGGCACCAGTAAGTGAGACAAACAGAACAACATCTCTACCAATCGCCACGATTCGAAAACCCGTGAACCGCAGCTATCATTCGATGGCAATGACGTCAGCGTCCTCGGTAACATGTATCCTCATCACCAGCCTATTAATGTCCCCACTGCTGGAGCACCAGCCTTCCTTCTGGATGGAATAGGGAGATTGGGCTATGATCCACCACGCGGGCCCAGTGAGGATTGGTGGGTGCTAATGACTGCAGATGCAGCCGGGACCAACAGATTAACGCGCCGAAGCACGGAGGAGCTCGAAATAGTAAATTTTTGGTCATCCATCCAATGACCGAGCACTGCGAAAGTTGCTTAACTTCAACGATCGCAGCCGAACGCGCTAACCACTTGCGCCATCGAGCTCCACAACGCATCACATATAAACCTTAATCTTTATTAGGTAACATGTATACTTCCACCTTTATTCGCAGTCTTGCGAACAAGGTCCAATTTCGTGCAGCTCGCGAATGTATCTTTTTTTTTGATGCGCGCTGCGAATCGTACCCTCATAGACCTTTCTGAATTTTTTCCGGTCACATTTCTTGGAATAAATGGATAAACATGTGTACACGTTCTGATATTCATTTTCATCGTAGTTGTAAGCAATGCTCGTTTAGTATTCGGTTGCCCTGTCTATGTTTTAAGAATTTTTTTTGTGGATAGGGTACGACAAATGATTCTGCCCCACCTTATGCTTACAATACAATACAATAAAATAAAATACAATACAATACAATACAATATAATATAATACAATACAATACAATACAATACAATACAATACAATACAATACAATACAATACAATACAATACAATACAATACAATACAATACAATACAATACAATACAATACAATACAATACAATACAATACAATACAATACAATACACTTTATTGTACACCACATATAACATTAAATTTAGTACATATACAATTAAGACTAGTGTAGCAATGGGCGGCCTTATCGCTTAGAGCGATCTCTTCCAGACAACCTTTGGATGGAGAGGACTAGAAGGTAGTGGGAGAGACGGCGGTGTAAATCACTTGAGTGATATAGGTGATGATATATACAATTATATACATACATAAATATAAATATATATTAAATAAATACATAGATAAACAACATAAATAAACAAATCTAGTTCAGTTGGTAGTAGTCACTGTTTAGTGACGGTGAAGTCCAGACATGAAGATAGCGGGTACAGCTGTTCTACCTGCCACACCAGCCATCCTCACCCTGCAGGCCTGCATGTTGATTCTTCACACCTCTTTTAAAGGATCCCAGATTGTAAGAATTAGGAAACACGTGAGCGGACAGAGCATTTCATTTACGGATATTGCGGCAAAGAAATAATTCACTATTTTTTTTTGTACGCGTTGGAATTGTGGCCACAGTTAGACGGTGACAGCGTAGGCCAGCGCTCGTGGTGTTCTGAAAAAAATGGGAAGGTGGAATAAGTGAGAATAACTCCTCAGAACACTCGCCGTGGTACAGACGATAGAACGCGCTTAAGAAACTAGACCACCGACTTATAAAGTAACAGTTTTTGTTATATAAAAAAACAAAGTAAACCTAATAAGCACAAGGCTGCCGTGATTGTATGTGGCTATGGATACCATGGCCTGTAAAAGTTAGCGAATCAAAAGAGTATGCCCACACGTTGTCTACCTTTAAGGCAAGGATAAGAGTCACAGAGCACAGCGGATTATCCTTTCAAGCACCCATCTGGAGATTTAACCTCCACCTTACAGAAGACCACAGTAAAATAACACTACCTTGGTGGTGTTGTATTTCTGCCAGTGAATAAGGTTCCAGGACGTGGAGTCTTGGAAACGGAATTGAGTCAGGGTCCCACGCGCGGGACGTGCACAGGTAACGTCTGCGGGGTCCCCGCAATACCTCGGGAGACCCCGCCGTGGAGCCCTGGCGAGGCCGGGAAGCTGCTGGGTGCGGGGATGTGGAGGAATCCCACCAAGAGGATCCCGCGGCTCCGCATCAGGCAGTGGTGAAGGTATTCGCAGGACTTTTAAGTTAGAGTTGCGGGTCACCAGGTGGGCAGCCACTGGGGGGTCCGTAAGACTTGCGGGAGCCAGGTGTGAGGTCCGTTCGGCGGTGTGCCTCTTAAAGGCGCCGTCGTCTGTAAAATCATTTTTTACCTGCGTAATAAAAAAAAAGGGATTGAGTCAGGGTAGGCATCGGTACGAGTGATATTTTTTGTGTCGCAAGCGTCTATAGGTCAAGGTGTGGCACCCGTCCGGGCGCCGACGTTCCAGCGACCACTTTCTCCGGGGGCTTACCCCGGGTAACCGGGGGTTGCACCTCCTGCTTCCCATGACGTGGTCAGCAGGCCGGCCACTGTCCACGCAAACTGCGCATAGAGACGGGGCGGCGCACGTCGCCGCCCTGTGTCCTGCCTTTCCACACCTGAAGCACAGGTTGCTGCGGTCCATGTCAATCGGCACTGGGCCCGCGTGGTGGTTCATGGGCCAATCTCCCTATTCCATCCATTGAGACGGCTTGTGCCTCAGCAGTGAGGACATTAATAGGCTGATGATGATGATGAACTGAAATATTACTTATTGCATGAACACAAAAAAATAAAATGTTGTTTGGCTATCATCTGAAGTGAATATTGTCTGTTAAAGGCATCTTTTATTGCCTTGCGATGAGACAGTATTAATTGTTGAGCAACTATACCAAATTATTGTTTATCCAAAAAAAAACTATACCAATAAAAGAGTTTTCAATATACTTGGATAATCAAAACAGTATCTAGGTAATTCTAAATTCCACGAAAAATTAACAAGCTCTATTCTTCTTATTTGCTGTACTTCACAGGCTAGCACAAACAAAAACATGTACTTGAGATGCTTACAAACATCGTGGGAGAGCAATTAAGTATTGATTATTGGGTACATTCACTCGACTTGGTTCCGGACTTTAAGTGGGAAATCGTTCCGACCAAACTTGCTTCACCGACCAAATATGTTTTAAAAGAGTTATTTAACTTGAAAAAAGTCTCACCTTTTAATTCTCTATGACTATGGTGTACGATAAGGACAATCATTCTTTAAAAAATGACAAGTAGAAAATAGCCTCTCAAAAGTACACGTCTGTATCTGACCCCAAATTTATGCCAACATAAACATCTCAGGTTTACGCGAAGGTGAGAGTGCTAATAAAAAAATTGTGTATGTCAGCTCCGACGCACGACTGGAGTTTACTCCTTAAGTTTGATAGTCTAACCAGACGCATGTACATCTTAGTGTTTTTGTTTTGTTACCTTAAGTCATGGTGGGCGATAACAGAGTCATGTTGTTAAGTTAAATATTTGTAAGGACAAATCTCAGTTTGTCCTTGGTGGGCGATTATGTATACGTCATTTAAAATTTTAGTTCATATGTATCAAAATAGATGGCGCTGTAGTTCGTTGCATCACGCTTGTAAATATGTTTGGAGCTACATATAGGCAAAACGTCACCTAACTAATAAAGAAATCTATGGTCTAACAAAATACACTGTAGTTTCAATTTAATTCTTTTGCACCTAAGCTCTCGGATTTAAGAGTCATTTTGGATCGAACAGGATGCGCACCAAAAACGTAACGAGGTCATTCATCGATAGATTTTACTCCTCACATTTTTCTCATACCGGGCCCCTTATATATGCAAATCGATTCTTAAGGAGTAAACTCCAAAAAAAATACAATTTCTGTATTCTGAGAAGAACAATTTTGATACCGTTTATTCTCCTCAAGAAAATCAAAACAAAAAGCAATTTGTAGGCCAATCATTCTACTAAATTCCTAATTTCCTTCAAGATCCCTTGTTTGCGTTCTTGTCAGGCCAAAATTCCACTTGAGTGTCGCCTGAAAAGGTCCTAGCATTGAGCAAATAAGGTGTGTTCATGCCAAATCCTTAACAAATCGTGGACCGTACTTGACGGATTTAAATCCCACCCAATATATGAGAGAACAGAGTTGTACATATACACGTAAAAGTGTATACGAATCGCGATGTGCTGCAGTTAAATATTATACTTCGAATTTGTTTTATTTACTAACCAACTATTGCACCTTACTAATAATTTATTCAAGGCAGTCTGCAGAGTAATTTTAGCACTTCTTAGATTACATGTATTTTTTTTCTCTGACAATTTATTTTTCAAATTTGGAGTAGGTATTTAATTTTCCTTTAAGATATGCAATACATGTATGATGGTTTAGGCCTGGTGACCTGTTAGTACAGGTACCTATTCGTAGTTGCCTTTTACGTACACCAGTCTCCCACATAATAGGTTCATGTATTTGTATTGATTAAGCTCGTTACCTATTGTAATATTACACCTTTTGTGAATAGAAAATAATACGGTATTTTATTATTATTTAAAGAAAATGTCAATATCGATTTTTTTAACAAGGCCTGTCCTGCCACGGCTGGTTAAATGTACTCGCCGGTATGCCCCAAGAAGACTATCTATCATATACGACCAACAGCATACACTAAAAAAAAGTTATTGATTATATCAGGTTCTTTTCTTTCAAGAGTTATACTTGTATAATGTGAAAAGTTATTCTCTCCATTGTCTGTCCCGAGCGGAAATTAGACTTCATCACCAACGCCGAGATTTCCCCCCCTAAGGCCATGAAGATCGTCAAAGTTATTAAACAAATTAGCAAAACAAGTCTTATCAAACTCACCGCGGGTGGCAAAATCTTTATTGAGAAAAATCCCTACCGCTATCAGGGTGTAATCGCCAAGATAGTGGAAGATGTGGGTTCGAATCCAGTATGAAACCTGAATCAAGTAGATTTTTTCTAGTAAAATTTTCTTAAGAAAATAATTGTCATCATTTTAACGTCACTATTGCATAAGTTTAGCTTTTTATAATAATAATATAACTTATTTGCCAAAATACAGTTCATAGGTTGGTACATTTTATAGAAGTAAGTACATGTATTCGACCTGCAGGCAGGTGTGCAAATATTGAAGTCAGCTATTTTGTCATCTGTCATATATTCCTGAATACTATAATAACATTTTTTTTGTAACCATTTTGTAAACTTAATTTTAAACATTATTCCAGTTTCTAATTTTATATTGTCGAGTAATTTATTATATATACATATTAACATGTTGTAGGCATTAACTGTATAAATATATTTTCAAAGTTTGTAAAAAGAAACTTTTAGTACAAAAGGATCAAATATTTGAGTGAGATTTATTTTGAAGAATATTATTAATTTTATTATAAATAAATATAATATACTATATAAATAGAATTAGATAAACTATTTTGGCAGAAAAATGCTTCAGGAATTACTATTACTTGGTCTCATCATGCAATTATAATAAATAATTTTAATCAAATAACTGAAGGACTATTTTATAGAAACCATTTGTAAAGACACATATTTAACGTTCCACGTGCTTTACAACCCGCTCTAAAATCTTTCATTGTCTTATCTGAGTGCAAGACAAAGATTCCCATTACGCACACGACAACACAAGGAAACCATTAAGACGTTCAAAGCTAAGCTTTGAATTCTTACTACATAAAAGTATGTTTAAAACGTTAAGCAAAACCGACGGCGTAAGTAAATCGTTAATTTCTCAGAGACGCTTGACCCAATTCCACGGTGTTGCCTCCACATGGACATAGAATAACGCGTAGAATCGTTACCCACTTCTTACGGAAGAATTAGTGGCTTTACGACGTTTCCCGTGGTGCACATTTGTGTAGTACACTAAATTCGTTTTTACCTCTAATATTAATTTGTTTCTTAAAAACAGTGATGTTCACACACTTAATACAAGAAACAAAAATAAACTAACTTTACCTGCTACTAGGCTTCACAAAATCAATAATTCGTTTAAAGGTCTTTGTGTTCGCTTATACGATAAAATCCCAAGCAATATTCAAGAGTTAAGCATAAATAAATTCAAAGATAGTATAAAAAAGCACTTATTAAAAAAGCTTATTGCAAAGTGTCTGATTATATTACAGACAAAAATGCTTGGGTTTGAACTGTTCCAATCATTCCAACAGCTGTTCTATATTAAATAAATCATGATTGTATTGACGTTGTAACAACATAATGATTTATAAATGTTGTTACATTATGCTTTTAATGTTGTGGAGTTTTTTTCGCTCGTTTTTCTCCGCAGCTAAACAATATGTCCAATAACGAGTGGTAGGGAAAAAAATGTTTGGACGATTCAAAAGTGTTGTACTATACATCCAATTTGAATAAAGATATATTGATTTCTGATTTCTGTTACTAAAGACTAGATCATTGCCGTGGTCTTCATTCATGTCCGTCTTTCCGACCCCGGTTTTGCTTGGAGACTATTAGTACCAGAGAGTTGTAATTTTATGGAGATTTGTATATCGATCACGGCGGCACAATAGTAGAATAAAATTTTGAAAAAATATTTTTTGTTAAGGTCAACATGTAAGTCACACCCAGAATCTTTGCAACAAAAGACATTTTGGTAACACCCAGATAAAAATGTGTAAATCCGAAGCTGCCGATAAACCCAAGCAACTTAAAGAGCTCAAACAAAATATTATCACAAACTTAGCGATAACTTAAACTTATTTTTGTTTCCCCTACGTGTAATCTGGGGATGATTTTTTTGAAGTTATACTTCTTTAGGCGCGTTATGAAAAAATTATGAGAGTGAAATTTTAAGATGCGCGCGCATCACTGTAACACGAAAAATTAACAGCATGAAGTTAGTCGCTTTAGCGACCAACTTCATTGCTGTTACTTTTGTGTTTACCGCACATTAAGAAAATCTACCAACAAAATAGAATCTCTATTTTGTGGGTGCTAACGACTGCATTGTGAAGGCCTATCAAAAGTATTTATTAATCTGGAACAACGGAACCAAAGCGCGATTCAGGAGACTACAGCGCCATCTCTTGACCATTGGTGTAGTAGAACCAAAAACCACATCTTTATTTTTTGTAATAAAGTAACAGTTATAGGTATTCATATTTATAATATTTATCCACATGTTTCTAGTTTGTATATTCGGAATACGTGTTTGAGTTTCATACAAGTGCAAATCACATATGTTCTAATAAATTATATTCAGTAGCGATTTTAATTGAATATTTTGATTATTTATTTATTTTTTCAAATTAAAACTGAACTTTCTTGACTGTGTCCTTTTCCAGACTTTTTATTAATTTATTGTAATTAATTATTTGCATGCAATTAAAAACTAATTTTAAACGATGCCAAAGAAGGATAACTTCTCACGCGCCTACATAAGTACACGCACCCATTTTTTTCATCATATACCTCACCGAGTTGGAATCGTATCGTTTGGTAGGTCCTTTAAAATTACTTCAAGGGTACTACGACTTTTTAGATTAAACTTCAAAGTGCTAATTTTTGTTCGAGTACCCCCCCCCCCCCCCTCTCTAAAAGCTTAACTATGAAAGAAAATATAACTAGAAAAATTCCACGCGAATTAGGCAGCAGGCGGGACTCGAACCCGCACCCTTCGCAATCCGGGAGAATGCACTGACCAATTATGCTACCGCGGCTCTCACGGACCGCGTCGAAATTCTTCTAGCCATTCTTAAGCTGCAAGGCAGCGCCATCTCTTCGCATTATAGGTAACCCACAATGTCAAATGAATACTTTTACAAGTATTAAACGTTTGAAAGAAGATATTGCAATTACAGTTATAAATCTTTCTAGGTATATTTTCTTTAGCTTTAAACATCAAGCAGTTACATGCTTTAAAAATAATAAAAATTATAAGCTTACCTATTATTTTGAAAAACTTGGAAAAATTCATGATAATAGCGCTTTTTATGTACTTTTAAGGAAAACTATAACGGTTGAGAAAGATTTGTCAGCTTAAGAATAATAGTCGTTCAACTTTGGTTAAAGATTTTTTTTCCTATTAAAAATTACTTAGAAGAACACATTAATAGTGACATAGATGAAATTATTGTAGCGTAGAACCTTGCAATTGTAACAAAATAAAAAAAAAATGTTTAAAAATCACAGAAAAATATTTATATACATTATTTCCTCAAAGCTAGCGCGAGTTCCAACGGCAACGGCTTCTGAATCGCGCTTACGTTAAGTTTTTATAAAAAGTACATAAGCACTTGAAAAGATCGGCGGTTTTATCGCATCATCCCCTTCTCAGGGTCTTCAGATGAAGCTTTCAGTCAATAAGGGTTCTGAGCCGGCTGTATCCATGAGGATTTCACACCCGCTCCCCCAAAAATTCAAGTACGAATGGTAACCCCAAAATTAGCGGTTTCATTCGTATTTAAAATAATAATAATATCGATTTGATTTTGAGTTTAAGACGCAGTCTGACTTTGATTTAGGTATTTTAGTTGAGATACATATATTGCTCGAGGAGCTCGATGGCACAAGTGGTTAGCGCGTTCGGCTGCGACCGTTGAAGTCAACTTTCGCAGTGGTCGGTCATTGGATGGGTGACCAAAAATTTACTCGAGCTCCTCCGTGCTTCGGAAGGCACGTTAAGCCGTTGGTCCCGGCTGCATCTGCAGCAGTCGTTAGCACCCACCAATCCGCACTGTATGGGTCATGGCCCAATCTCCCTATTCCATCCATAGGGAAGGCCTGTGCCCCAGCAGCAACATTAATAGGCTGATGATGATGACATATATTGAAATTCATTGGTTTTTCTAATTTCTGCTCAAATTATATAGTAGTAACTACGGGCAACTATGGAAACCTACACTGCGGGTGGTACGACGGGCTCTTGGCCAGGAAACCGCTAATTTTGGGGTTACCATCCGTATTTAAATTTATGGGGGAGAGGCTGTGAAATCCTCATGGATACAGTCGGCTCAGAACTCTTACTGACTAAAAGCTTCATCTGAAGACCCTGAGAAGGGGATGATGCGGTAAAGCCGCCGATCTTTTCAAGTGCTTATGTACTTTTTATAAAAACTTAACGTTAGCGCGATTCAGAACCCGTTGCCGTTGGAATTCGCTCTAGCTTTGTGGAAATAATGATATTTTTCATTTCATTTCATTTATTTATCTATTTGTGGTACATAGGTAATACATGGTTATTATGCTTGAATATACAGTCCAACTACGACCAGCCATCAGGCATACAAATATAGAATTAATAACGGTAAAATATTAAAATTAAATTACAATTCAAAATAAAATGTCATCATAATAATAATTGTTAGTAATCTTAATTAAACTTCTTTTCATTAACTTAATCCTTATCCATCAGATACACATTATTATACTACATAAAAAAAAATAACAATTACAATAAATTTAAATTCAAAAGTCATCACAATATTAAATATCATTCATCGTAATCATATTTATATATTACTCGATAAGTCTTTATCCATCAGATATTCATTTATACATTATAAAGTTTTTTTTAACATGCCTCGAAGTCTTTTTTTTTTAAATATTAATTTGATGTATGTTAATTAATTTGTTTGAAAACGGAATTTAATTGAAAACCAGGGAAACGTTTCCAGTCAAACTTTTAAGCATAAACGCAGTTAATCAAATAAAAGAAAAATAATAATAATATGTCAGGCGTGTATACAAAAATGTTACCGTAATGTCAAATTAGAACACATGTCAAAATGAAGATAATGTCAAATTACAAATTATGTCAAATTAAATTATAGGTCAATTACAAGATCGGTCATTCAAATAAAATAACAAATTAGGAATACAGATGAACTACAATATTAATTTAAAATTTATCCGTCATATATTTTTCTAGTGTATAGTAAGCTTTTTCCACAAGTAGTTTCTTAACTCTCATTTTAAATGTTTGGATATTGGATATTTCTTTTAAACATTCTGGTAATTTATTGTATAGTCGCGGTGCCATACCAAATATACTTTTATTGTAAAGGGCAGTCCTACTGGCGGGAAAGCAAATATCGTTTTTATGTCTTATACTTCTAAGATGTTGAAACATGCTTATGTTTGCTTTCACAAAGACTACCACTTCATAAATATACAGAGATGGTACTGTCATTATGTTAAGGTTTGCAAAGTGTTGCTGACAACTGTCCCTATATTTTAATTTACAAATCGCTCTTATGCATTTTTTTTGAGATTTAAATACAGTATATCTCTCAGTTGAATTACCCCAAAATATAATACCATATCTTAATATGGATTCAACATGACTATGGTAGGCAATTATCAGTGTTGGTTGGTTTACAATTTTACTCAAACGGTATAGTGCATATGAAAATTTATTAATACGACTGCATACGTGATCAACATGACTTTTCCAGTTTAGCTTATTGTCAATATAGATTCCTAAGAATTTCGTAGCCTCTACTTTGTCGATTTTTTTATTTCTGTAATAAATGTCGTAGTCATCATTAGAATAAGTATGTGTATTAGAAAATGTCATATAGTTAGTTTTGTCAATATTCATGCATAGCTTATTAGAATTTAACCAAGTGATAACTTTATTTAGCGAGTCATTAATATTATGTATTAAGCTATTGATTTCATTGCTAACAAAAATAGCCGTACTGTCATCAGCAAACAGTATTAGTTTCTCATTTATTGATTTTGGGAGATCATTTATAAAGGCTAAAAAGAACAGAGGTCCCAATACAGTTCCCTGAGGCACACCTCTTTCGACGCACTGAATTTCAGATACATAATTTATTTCCTCTTTGCGCTTGATACACAATCGAGTGATCTGTGTTGTCTGTCTTCGGTTGGTTAGGTATGATGTTATCAACTTAAGAACATTACCTCTCACACCATATTGCTCTAGTTTGTGAAGAAGCAAATTATGTTCGACAAGGTCAAATGCTTTCGTAAGATCCATATATAAAGCACTTACTAGACGTCTTTTATTAATATTTTTAATAACAGTATCTAAAAATTTATAAATCGCTAAATTTATTGATTTACCAGTACGGAATCCCATTTGTTCGTCCACTAAAATATATTTTTCAAAAAAGTCATAGAGTCTAATATATATGATTTTTTCAAATACCTTAGCAAAAACTGAAATCAGAGCTATGGGTCGATAGCAGGCCAAGTCCTCGGTGTCCTTTTTTTTAAACAGGGGTTTTACTAGAGTAATTTTCAATTTTTCTGGAAATATCCCGTATTCAATGCATAAGTTAATAATATGACATAGTACAGGTGCAATTAAGTTGCTTACATATTTAAGAACTTTTGTGCTGATTTCATCGTATCCGGTGCTATTTGTATTTTTTAACGACATAATAGTACGTTTTATTTCATCAGGAGAAGTAGGTTTCATAAAAACTGATTTTTCATTATGCATGCAAGATGAGGAACTAGTTATTTTATTGCTATTACTAACGTCATTGTCAACAGATAATTTCAAATGAGATTGATTTAAGAAAAAGTCATTAAATGTTTGTGCTATAATATTTGGGTCAGTTATTATTTTATTATCAATTTTTATTTGGGGTATGTCATTATGGGGTAAATTTTTCTTTTTGTCATTAATAATAGACCAAGCAGCCTTACATTTATTTTTGGCTGATAAAATATAGTAGTTATTCTGAGATTTTTGGGTCTGTTTTATAATGCGGTTAAGCCTAGAGGAGTAAGTTTTGAAGTCGTTTTTAAGTTTTTCTGTGCGATTTTTTCTGTACATCCAGAGCATTGTACGTTTCCGTTTTGAGCATATTTTGATACCTCTTGATAGCCATTTTGATTTTTTTTCACTATTATGTTTTACTTTTATAATAGGAAAACATAGTTTGTAGAGAAGACCGAAATTATCAAAGAAGTCATTATACGCTTTTTCAGGATCACACGTATTGTTATAAATATCATTGAATTTAAGTGAGTTTAGGTGTTTAAAAAAAATGTTCAAATTTTCACTACTATAACACCTCCTTTTGCTGTACCAACAGTTCAAGGAGAATGATTGTGCAACTGGGAAAGTTAATAGCTGGGCCCCATGGTCTGATATTGCAAATTCCAATAGACTACTTTTAGGTTTATATACATTTTGTATTATGTTATCTATGCATTTACCACTCGCTGCTCTTGTTGGTTCTCGAAACGAGAATTTCAAATTGTAACTGTAGATTATTTGGGTAAACCTTTTTGTATTGATGTTATTATTTAAGATATCTACATTAAAGTCACCACATAATATTATTTTATTTTTGCTCAAGCCATATTCATTAAGCATGCTATCTAAAGTATCAAAAAACTTGTCTATGTAATGTTTATTTAATCTAGGCGGGCGATATATGCAGATAATGAGCAACTTGTGATGTGTAAGCTCTATTGCAGAGCATTCAAAGATACCTTCTATGTTATATTTCATTATAGATAAAATTGGTTTAAAGGTATGTTTATTATGTACTAATATACAAGAACCACCATGTCGATTACGTCTTGTACTACATGATGCCACATTATAATTAATAAGATTACTAAGTTCCACGTCACTTTCTATCATATTATGCTCAGTCAGACATAGTACGTCGATGGAATTCCCTTTACTGGCTAAGTTTTGTAGATGAATGCTCAGAAGGTCAGATTTACTAAGAAAACCATTAATATTTATATGTAATACGTTCATATAATTACATTCGAAAAAGCTTATTCTCGTCATGAATAATAGTAATGTCATCATCATAATAATTATTATATGTCAAATTTATATTAGATAGTGTCTGATTATAATATTCAATCGAATGGATCAGTTTCAAAATGTCGCGAAATATTGTTTTAGTTCCTACGTTATTAATTAAGCCAGACTTATTAAACATAGCATTCGAGTACGTCAAATTCCTGTTTGAGTCTAATATAAAACTATATTCATGTTTTAAGTTGTCTAAATAGAGTCTGTCGTTAAAAGCTTCTATACGTAGATTAAAGAGGTTACTATAATTATTACACTTGAAGGTTGGAGAACATAATATCACATTGGTATGCTGGACTAATAACAATTGTTTTCTAATATAATCAATTAGTTGAGAATAATCCATTTTATTGTGGTTGTGGCTACTCTTGGCCAGTTTTTATATTAAAAGGGTGACAAATAAGCGGATGACTCACTTGATGGTAAGCGACCACCATAAAATATGATAATCTATAGAAAAATATGACTCACACAATCTCCTACCCTGTCGAGCCCTGGGGGCCATTCGCCTAAGGGAAATGCTTTGGAAAATACTAACGCTTTCGATTTTATTTTGTTACTAGCTGTGCCCCGCGGTGTTACTCGCGGTTTGAAAGGGATATTTTCCCGCAGTAAAACGTAGCCTATGTTAATCCAGGGTGTCAGCTAACTCCATACCAAATTTTATTAAAATCGCTCCAGCCGTTTAGACGTGAAGAAGTAACAAACATAGACAGTCACACACTCACAAACTTTCGCCTTTAAAATATTACTGTGATTTCTGACTGCCGAAGGTTTTCAAATACCTCACGCTATTTTTTTTTACTATTGTTATTACCAATAAAAAAGAAAAAAAAGAGCGCGAGGCATTTGAAAACCTGAGGCGGCTAGAAATAACAAAATAAAATCGTAAGCGTTAGCGTTTTCCATAGCATTGCCGTTAGGCGAATGGCCCCCTGGAACCTTTCTCACCGAAAAAACACAACACTCGATCATATGAGAAGAAATAACGGCATATTTCGTAATAGGGATGATGACTAATTTTTTTTTCTTCGTTTATCAGGTAGATTATCAAAAAATAATGGACACGTATTTTTTCTTTGGGCAATCAACCAAAAAATGACAAAGTTATAGCGCGTCAAAGTTTGGCAGTAGGGGCTCGTGACGTCACGTTTGAGTACACTTATTAGTGAAAATTCACTCAAAAGTGACGTCACGAGCCCCTACTCCCAAACTGTGACGCGCTATAACTTTGTCATTTTTTGGTTGATTGCCCAAAGAAAAAAAAACGTGTCCATTAATTTTTGATCATCTAACTGACGGACTAAATAGAATTTCGTTTACTGTACCCCGTCATCATCCCTATTAAGGCACTGGCTTTTCTGTGGAGCCTGAGTATCAGAGAACTATTTGTCGCACCTCCATCTTCTTCATGAGCGATTCCGAGTGCTTACTGGTAGAGACCAGCGATCGATAAGAGTTATCGAAAACAAAGATGGCCGTTATAACCCAACTAAATTTTTCATTCATCGACTTTTTAACTTGTCGTGCATCTACGCGTTTATTGTTCTATGGTACTCGGGCACACACAGCTTTCATGCACCGCTTGACTTATGATTTACTTTGCAAATACTGCCTTTAGGTTATTGTTTTGTTTACTTTATTACAAGTAGTGAGGTTTATTGTTAGCCAAATAAATTACGAGCGTTTCCCCTTTGCCCTGTAAACGTTTATAGAAATAATAATGTTGTGTGTGCTAAGTTTGTGATAATAAATAATAAAATAAAAAATAAAAATAGTTTATTTCGTTAACCTTATTTCACAATAATATTCTGTGGCCAGAACTACCCAGGAAGCATGTAGTGATGCTTGTGTTGGGCGGTTCTGCTCCTCCCTAGGATCTCATACATATGAGGTATTAAGGTAACTAAATAACTACTCCACTTAACTTTAAATAATTACAATTAATTTTTTTTCTTTTAAAGGATAAAATTTAACTAAATTTAACTAAATACTGGTATGTGTGTTTGTGTGTGTGTGTGTGTGTGTGTGTATGTGTGTGTGTGTGTGTGCGTGTGTGTGTGTGTGTGTGTGTGTGTGTATGTGCACGTGTGTGTAGAACCTATATGATATGACATTCTATCTCTCCTCTAGCCCTACGATATATTATCTTGGGATCGGTAAGTACCACTAGAATTAATTTTACTCAATAGAAATCCTATTTATATAACAAGTCCTCTATGTCATTGTACCCAAGCGTCTCGAGTTCTTGGATTATTGTTTTTTTACATTCACAGAATTTAAGGTTGTGTATCGAATATTTGTCGTGAAGCTTGTTATAAAGGTAGGCAGAGTGGGCTTGAAATTGACGTTTTGCAAAAAGAGTTCTACAAGGAAGAGTAGGGGCCACTTTACGTTTCCTTCTACCTGTTTGGGTTATGTGAAGATATGGTAAGGTCTTGTGCAGTTTAAGTACTGAGTTGATAATATATAGTTTTCTAAGTGTCAATATTTTATAATTTAAATATAGTTCGTCAGTAGGAAATCTAAATGTCTTAAAGAACATTGTCTTAAGCAAGCATCTCTGGGCTCTTTCTGCCTCTAGGAATTTAATTTTAGTGGCACCCCCCCAAATGGGAATGCAATAACTCATAACTGATTGTGCCAGTGCAATGTAAATTCGCTTCAAAAGGTCCTGCGAAGTGACATGTCTTAATTTTTTAAAGACCCATATAAGTTTACGGATTCTCCCATTAATAGCGTCAATTTGAGGGTGCCAGGATAGCCGGTGGTCCAGAATTACCCCGAGGTATTTCGTGGATTTAACATAATTGATCTCCTCACATCTGCATTGTTTAGTGTTACTGATGTCACAAGTATGGATCCTTAACATGGAGTTTGAAGGGGGAAGTGTACGCCTATTAATTGCAAAGCAAATAAAATTGGTTTTGGCGATGTTTAGGGTAAGAAGGGCGGATTTGAGCCAGCTAGCCACCTTATGGAGACCACGCTCCGCAGTCTCAAAAACGGACTTCCAGGAAGTGCCACTAAATACTATGGCTGTATCATCCGCATAAGAAAATACACGCCCCCTCTCAATCTCAAGATCAGTAAGTTCGTTAAGATATATCAAGAATAATGTAGGGCCTAGAACACTGCCCTGCGGCACACCGTACTCAATTTTAGTGTCCGAACTAGTATAGTTGTCAATTTTAACGCATTGAGACCGGTCTTTCAGGTAGTCAGTTAGGAGTTTTAGTGGCATACCCCTAATGCCGATATTTTCCAACTTTTTGACAAGGGTGGGGACAGAAACCGTGTCGAAAGCTTTTTTTAAGTCTAAGAAGACAGACAGACACTTCTCTCCATCATCTAAGTACTGTGTTACTAACGAGGATAATCCTGTAATAGCGTCTTCTGTAGATTTTGCTTTTCTAAATCCGTATTGTGAACGGGATAAAATATTAAATTTTTCGAGATATGTTATAAGCCGTGAATTTATTAGTTTTTCAATAACCTTAGAGATGACTGACAAGACTGATATAGGTCGATAATTATTAACATCTCTTTTATCACCACCCTTGTAAACTGGAGTAATGATAGATTTTTTAAGCAAGGTTGGGAATATACCTTTTTTAAAGCAAAGATTGGCAAGATGACTAATAGTGGGAACTACGAGGGATTTAATCATTTTGATGAATTTAGTCTGAATACCATCCCAACCGGCAGCACTGTCAGTTTTCAAGTTTGTGATAATACTGTCAACTTCCCCAGGATCAGTATCCAGAAGAACAAAAGAAGATAGTTGTACTTTCGGAGTGGGTATTAAATTTTCGAGAGGCTGTGAGGACCGGCTAAGGATATTTTCTGCAAGTTTTTTGCCGATATTGGCGAAAAAATTATTTACATAATTAACTGATTCTGTAGGAGAACTTCGAGTACAGAGTAATTCATAGTTTCTAGTTTTAGTTGTATTAAGGTGCGTTATTTGTTTGACGGATTTCCATAGAGCTTTAGAGTTTTTAACATTAGTTTCTAGTAGTTCAGATTCATATTTACGTTTAAGTTTTTTAATTAATTTGTTACAATAATTACGGTATCTAGTAAATGTTATTTTTAAGATTACGTTATACGGATCAGATCTTAACTTTAGTTGCATTCTATTTCTGTTTCTAATGCAGCGTAATATACCACTGGTGATCCAGGGCTTAATAATACGTTGTTTATTTGATAGCATCTTAGTCTTAACACTCTCTTCCAGGGATGATGTAAGTTTGTTAATTAGTTGTTGTATCACAAAGTTAGGGTCGTCACAAAGTAACAAACTAGATAAGTGTTTATTTAAAAGTTTTTGTGCAGCTTCTTCAAAGTCAATATATGTCCTGATAGTTGGAAAATGGAAATTAGCTTTTATTTTTGAGATACTCATAAATACCGAGTCGTGGTCTGTTACAGTAGTGTTTAGGACAGCAATACTCGCTGATAGTCTAGTATTATCAAGCTTTAAAATGAAATGGTCAAGACAGCTGTTTTCTCGCGTAGGAATTACGTGCCCAGGTAATAGACCATGTGAGGATAGCATGTTAAGGTAAGAATCCCGGTTGTTACGATCATATGATGATTCATTCTCTTTTACAATTAAGTTAATATTAATGTCACCACATACTATTATATTTCGATTGCGCTTAATCGTATTTAATACACCATTCAGAGACATAATAAAGTTAGATGCATTCTGATAAGAAGGTGATCGGTATATACCTAATATAGTACACTCACATATATCTAATTGTATGCACGATGCGTTTTCCAGGACATGTTCCTTAAAAACTGGATTCAACTTGGATTTTGCGTAAATAACCACACCATCATTTTGGTTACTATTGTAAGCGGTAGCATATTGAATATAGTTACTTATGGTGGGGATGGGTTTGTTTGTGTTGAGGCGACATTCAGTGAGTATTTTAACGTCAATATCTGAACTGAGGTTAGACAGGGTAGCCTCAAAGTTATCAAAGTTGCAATAAATACTTCTGATATTTTGTTGAATTAATGTTAGATCATTTTTGTTTAATTTTATATACTTGCTTAAGTCTACTATGTCACATGATACGGACTTGGCAACCGCGAAATCATCCAATTCATTTATGTTTCTAAGGTTATCCGCCATTTATTATTAGTGTTTCAGGCTGAAAATCATCTTGAGAGCAAGTGGTCATATGCAGCAAAAGTAAACAAAAGCGTTTTGAGTGAGGAGTTAAATTTATGTGTTTGTTATTTTTATTGTACAGGTCTATTGTATTTAAGTGATAGTGGGTGTAGTTTCTTAGTGTTGTGCTTATGAATTGGTATTGTGTGTATGTGGTTGTGATTGTATTGGAAAAGGTAGCGAGTGTGTGTATGTTGTGATTGCTTGAAGAGTTACATAATGTATGTCCATGATTCAGAAATACCAGTATAAAGATACAAAAAACATGGACATTTATTCTAAAGACGAGCACATGCATAATATCTAGTCATACAATTTTAAATAGCTGTTTGATTTGAGATTCGTTAGTAATGGTTATGATTGGGGAGTTCTCGTCTTTTCTAACATAAACGTTTCCGTACGCCGTCCAGCAAAAGGTAAACTCCGTTGATTTTATTAGGTCCCGTGCAAGAAAATACAATCGTGCGGCCTTGGGTGTCAGTTGCTCGGAGACGAAGATAGGGCTCTCTTCATTTACAACAGATCCCAGATGCTTCGCGCGAAGTTTTGTTTTGTTCTTTGTGTTAAAGACTTTACATTTCTGTAATATTTCGGTCTTTAGCAGGGTTGAACTCATTTCCACAACGACGGGTGTGTTAGAAACACTGTCTTTCCTTGCTCGAACTCTGTATATGTCCTTAATGTCCGATTTCGTTATGCTCACACCCACTGTGGTAGAAAGACAGGTAGCAAATTTTATCAGATCATCTTTTGTCTCTTTTTCTAATTTTGGCACATTTTTAATTTCAAAATTGGCTTTTCTATAGCTTTTTTGCATGTTTTCAATTTTGTCTTCAAGTGTGATAATGTATTTAGCATCTTCTTTTTTCTGTAGTTCTATATTCTCAATTTTCTTTTTTAATTCTGCATTCTCTTTATGCAAGTATTCTATAGAAGTTTCAATCTTTGCATTGGTTTCTTGAATTTTTTTCAAGGTGGGGTTTATGTTATTAAATTCTTGTCGCTGGGCAGCAAGTAAAGAGGCAAACATCCCTCGCATTTCTTCCTTAAACAGGTATAGATCATTCAATACAGTACTGGGGGTAGACTGTCCCTGGCTAGTAGGACTGTCTTGTTCTTTCCTCTTTTTGGCACGACCAAAAACAAAGTTAGGAGGGGTAACAATTGGTTCATTTATCTGGTCGTTCAAGTTTGACTCTGACAAAGACTTATTCATACTTGCGTGTACAAGGAGACCACAAAGAGATAGCAGTAGGTTCGACACGGAACGTGTACTTTTATAGTAAAGTGATAATAAATATAATATAAGTAATCTGCTCAAGTCACTAGGATAACATAGGTCTATAGTAG
This sequence comes from Chilo suppressalis, assembly GCA_902850365.2. Classification (NCBI taxonomy): domain Eukaryota; kingdom Metazoa; phylum Arthropoda; class Insecta; order Lepidoptera; family Crambidae; genus Chilo; species Chilo suppressalis. The sequence goes on along the minus strand of OU963898.1, from coordinate 30,381,842 downwards.
TAGCAACTCAATCTTTGCAATAAAGTTTCCTCTCCGATAAGTGTTTTTGATATAATTGTATTAGTTTGTAGCATGTGAAATTAAGGACTAGTATAGCACAATCTTGCGGTGGTATAAAATGGTGGCGCGAAATTCAAATAATTTTATAATTAAAGATGATATAATCTGTCTTACTTGTCTTGTGTACTAGGATTACAACACTCGTAGCAGTCACGTAGCAAACCAAAAATTGAGTTGTGTTTGTTTCTCGGCTGATTTTATGCTCAAAATATTGTTTTTTTGTGAAATGTTGCACTGGGATCGCATAAACCAGCTGTAAGTATAATAGTGACACCGCAGGTACTGTATTCAGTCGTATTAACTGATATTCTGTATATTAGTAATCTGGGTTCACTATTGCAAGTACCAGGATCGCATAGCTTATGCAGTGGTTGTTATAATGTTGGTAAGACGAGATGGAAAAAATCATTCAATGGCGCGAATTTTCAAAAAATCCAGTCCGAATTTAAAATTTTCTCCAGGAAGCACTCAATTTGCTTTATTTAGGGTTTAATGATTGTAGCAAAAATCGATAAAGAAGTCTAGCCAGCAGTACCAGGATCGCATAAGTCAATGATGGTGCGGTCTGACAGTGCGTGCCGTCGGATGAACGAGACGGATAGCTGTTTACGTTACGCACCGAGACGTGTAGCAGGTACGCGCACACGCACAGAAGCCGTGTGCACACTAACGCTGATGCGGCGACGGCACGGCGGGAGCGGCAGTGGTGTCTGGCGTTCACCGTATTACTCGTACTCTTGATGATTTATGCACTCCTATTTTCTTACACTGATTTATGATTTTAATTTGTATTTAAATTATGTGAGATAAACAAACGTGAACTTGGAAGCGTCTACTCGTGGTCGAGATCCGGAGGGGAGGATCGATAATATTTTGTTTGAGCTCTTTAAATTGCTTAGGTTTATCGGGTGTGAATTACCTGTTCGGACATTTTTTGGTATGTACAGCTTGTGCTCATGGAAGCGACATGGTCGGGGCGACAACCCCGCATGGCCGGGGGGTGTCGTCGTAGGAGGGTGGATGGGGGAGGTTGCGAACACTCCCCCGAGAAGGGCTCCCCTGGAGGAAGCAGGGGAACAAAGGCTGCGGGTCCTCAGATGCGATACTCGATCTTGAGGCCCCGTACAATACGGCGGCCATCGCTGGGGTTTTAGTGGGTAGGCCTCCCCCTTCTGGGGAGGAGAGCCCCACATAACCACCATGTGGTATGCAATTTAATGCATTTCCCCAGAGTATCAAAAAAAGTTCGCGGCACGTAACTCTAGCGCTGAACAAAACGCGGAGGGGATAGCTACGCATGGGGGCGACTGGAGAGCCAATCAGCGCAACGCACGCCCACCCGCGCTCCTCGTTTCCCCCCAAGACATCTTAACTTTTACTTCTGCGCGATAACGGTCAGCGCTAGAGTTTCGTGCCGCGACTTATAATAATGTACACATATAGGAAAGTATAAAAAGGAAAAATATAAGGGCAACTTTAGTTGATTGAAAATACCTTCCCTGTTAACTTACTGTCTTTACGTGTTGCCAGGTCCGATTTTAAAAAATCGGGAGGCGTTACAGAAAAATAACAGTAGATATATGGAAAGACCTCCAAAAAAAACAATAGAAACAGTAGCGTATACTTCTTTTCCGATTTGTCCCCGGCCAAATCCCCTAGAATTGGTAAATCAAATATAGTCCAGCAACAAATACGTTTCTATGGCTTCTTGCGCCTCTCAAAGCTCGTTTTTTTTTGAAATTCCATATTTATTATATTATATCTAAACTAAAATTCTTAATTCTTAAAATCGGGAGACCTGGCAACCCTGTTTTTATGTTTACATTCCAATCCATCTCATTTATAATAACTAGAATGAAAGTATTTTTCTTTTTTTTTAGTAAAGAAAATGTTAATGCCTAGCTTTTTTAATGTGAGAAAAGTTAACAGCGCTTGTTATGTTGGTTCCTTTGTTTAAGTTTAGGAATAGTCTTAAGTTCGCTAAAAATAATAATGTAATAATGGTGCTATAAATATTTATAATAACATCCGCCAGAAGAAACAATAAAAATAAAATACACACCTAAAAGTTTCCTACCATTACAGAATATTAGCAATCGCCTATACTACATACTTAGGTAAAACTTTTCAACTTTCCTGGAGCGAATACGCAAGGAAACATCCGCCTCTGTTACTATGTACGTATATAGTTGCTTACAAAACTAAATTTACCCTTTACTCAGAATATTCGGCGTTAAAGAAACTTTATTACCCACAAAGTTAATTCATCCTGGACCATTATGTTTATCACTCCCCGATTACTAACAAATCCAAAGCTTGTTAACAAACACTTTGTTTTACAGTGAATTTTGTTAAATATGACTTTTTCCGGTAAAAGAAAAAGGGTAGTTTCAACAATCAACCTTTTTCTAAGTGATAGGTCTATTTGAGGTTTGTCTCCTTATTTTTTTTTAATTTAAAGAAAAAAGAAAGAAAGAAAAACATTTATTGACGATATACATTAACAATTACAATAAATACACATAAAACATAAAACAAACGGTCTATCGGCAACTAGGTCCCACCTCAGCATAATGTTGCAACGACAAAAATGGATTGCCGCTGCAACGCTGATATTCTGGAGGTACCTAATTTGGACATCAAAGGACGGAGACACAAGACAATCACAATATGCAAATAAGAGAAGTTATTAATATTAAAACAAAAAACTTAATCTAAGAGGCTGTGTAGGCTTAGCTCTTTGCCTTCGGATACACAAAAAGAAGAGGGGAAAAAAAAACATTACTTGTGTTATCCATTTTATGGAATAATTTAAACAAAATGGAGACAAGACCACACGTAATAGAAACACGTCATCGGACCATTTCAAAACGTGGCACAGCATTACAAAAAACATTGTTCATTATGAACCGGGCCGAGAAAGACACTCTTTTAATTGATTTACAATGCTAAGAATCGAATTTTGAATGAACTCACCTTCAAATGGTGGCTAGTTTTAATCTTAATGGTGTTCATGGGTTAATATAGATTTTAAATAGCTCGTCCTTCTAGATATTTGCTTTAGATGAATACCCTTAAACATCAGTCAAATACGCTCATACGTTTCATTATCCATCACTCCTTTCAAATAAGAATTCAATGTGACAATCCCAAATCCAACATACAAAGCTTCATATGTAACGTGATTCGATTCGAAACCCAAATTATTGTTGAACACCTCCGCAGGTACGAGTTCAACAATATAATTGTCCCGAATCACAAAATCCCCAGACAAATGTAATACATATTATGAACAATACAGAGGACCCATTACGCTCAACCTGCGATCATTTGAAACGTCTTCACATTAAGAAAATACTCACGATTCTATGGACGGGGCACATATTCCCCAAGAAACTGCCAGGAGGCTTTTTCACGGGAGGTCCAAGTGTTTAACTCAATGTCAATTTTAGATCTCACGAGAATTTGTAGTTCAATTTTCTTAATATTAGTTCTTAATATTTTTCCGAATATATTTTCAACTTCTAGTCGTAAAAACTTACCTAATGCTTATACAGGGTGTTACAGAATTCCGAAATTAAATTTATAGGTATGTATTCCGAAATAAAAATTTGTAGGTATCTGAGCGGGGCGCAGGGGCGCCTGGGGGAGAGAAGGGGGTCTGTTTAGGTAGTAGTAATAGTACGCATTTTTAGGGTTGTCATAAGCAGGTGTAAAACGATATTTTTATTAATTTAATTAAAAAATAAAAGTGGTCTGAAAGGCGTCAAACTTTCGTAGGTAATTCTATACTATTTCGGACTTTTGTCACACCCTGTATATTAGTTGTTGAAAACCAAAAGCAACACGGGAAGCAACAAGCGACTAACAGCCGCTCATTATAAATGGCTACAATCTTTTGTCAGACTTTACCATTATATAAAGATAAAAATGTTAAATCTTTTTCTGTTTCATTTCATTTGAATACGTAAATGAATTACGATGTACAGTTTGTAGTTACTCATCGAATAACCACAAAATTTCATATTTTGCAAAGAATTATGAATTGTTGTTATTAGTATTATGAAATATGCAGCATCGAAAAAAACAGTTGGAGATTTTTTATAGTTTTGGGAAACTTAATAAAATTGCAAGTCGTACGACTTGCATGTTTTTAATATTTTATTTTTATGAATTTTATAAATTGCGTTGCGTTTTGGATTTTCTTTAAGCTCACAAGTGATATAATTAAGTATTATGATTTTGTCCCATTCGGTATCGAGACCCTTGGTCCGTGGGGTCCTAGACAAAATAGCAAAAAGGTTAGTTAGACATCATAGGAGACCGAAGAGCTGGCAGTTACCTCGTACAAAGAATTAGTTTAGCTATTCAAAGGGGGAACGCTGCCAGTATTTTTGGAATCTTGCCTAAAGGGACTCGTTTTATTAATATATTTTAGTGATTATATTATCATATTTTTAAAGGATTTTCATTCAATAAAACTAGTTTTTACAGGTTAATGCACGAAACTTTATTTATTTATTGACGTTTCATTTTAGGTTCATTGTTCCTGTATATATATATATATATATATAATATCATCATTATCAGCCTATTAATGTCCCCACTGCTGGGGCACAGGCCTTCCCTATGGATGGAATAGGAAGATTGGGCCATGACCCACCACGCGGGACAAGTGCGGATTGGTGGGTGCTAACGACTGCAGATGCAGCCGGGACCAACGCCTTAACGTGCCTTCCGAAGCACGGAGGAGCTCGAGATAGTAAATTTTAGTCACCCATCCAATGACCGACCACTGCGAAAGTTGCTTAACCTCAACGATCGCAGACAAACGCGCTACGCACTTGCGCCATCGAGCTCCTCAGATATAATATATAGATATATATATTAATCCATTATTTTGTACGGTTTGTATTATTATTACTGGTTTTTATTTTTAGTAAATGAACATCTCTTATCTGTTAGACAAGTCCGTCCGTCTGTGGTGCTGTTTCAGCGGCCAAACCGTAAGAGATAGATAAAGAGAATATTTAAGTTATAAGTTAAGAATAGTCTGATAAGACTACAAACCAGATTTGAGTAACGTAGCACTTCCGGTTTTCGAGAAATCACGAATTTCAAACGAAACCACACAAAATCTCCGAAGTTCTCAATTAATTAAATACATTTTTTTTTTAAATCAGGTTTTGGTGAACATTTGGTTCACTGGTTTGCTAGTTATAGATAATATTAAATAAACAAATGAAAGACGAACGATAGAAATTCCTTTCCTGGCGAAAACTGCTACCGCTAATGACTTACACAGCGTGCCACTGGTCTGAATAGCAGGTAATAAAGTTTCGTCGGCTCACCCCATCGGGCCCACGGGTTTTGTAATGTACCCCCATTTTTTCTAAGCAATAAAATTGTTTGATGTCAACAAGGCTATATTTTTCAGATTGCATCACATCTACCGAGAGCGATCCTATGAAATTTACCCTTTCATTCTTTACCCGTTTGCGGGAATTCTTCCACAAATTTCATAGGACCGAGAACATTCGTTCAGAATCTATTTTTAGGGTTCCGTAGCCAAGTGGCAAAAAAAGGGAACCCTTATGGATTCGTCAGGTCTGTCTGTCCGTCCGTATTTCACAGCCACTTTTTTGCGAAACTATAAGAACTATACTGTTGAAACTTGGTAAGTAAATGGATTCTGTGAACCGCATTAAGATTTTCACACAAAAATAGAAAAAAAATCAATAAATTTTGGGGCTTCCTTTCATAGTTAGAACTGAAACTCAAAAATTTTTTTTCATCAAGCCCGTGTGGGGTATTTATGGATAGGTCTTCAAAAATGATATTGAGGTTTCTAACATTTTTTTACTAAACTGAATAGTTTACGCGCGGAGACACTTCCAAATTGGTAAAATGTGTCCCCCCCTATAACTTCTAAAATAAGAGAACGATAAAACTAAAACTAATATATGATTTACATTTCCATGCAAACTTCGATTGATAATTGGTTTAAACGAGATCTAGTAAGTAGTTTTCTTTAATACGTCATAAATCGTATTACTTTTCATTCAATCAACACAAATAAAAAAAGACATTTAATTTCATAACGTTATATATAATAACATAAACCTTATGCATAAACCGTGAATCATTATTTTCTAATAATCTATATATATATGTGTGTGTGTTATGACGTAGGTATTCGCTAAGGAAGGATTTTAATCAATTCTACCCCCAATAGGATAAAATAGGGAATGAAAGTTTGTATGAAACTTTGTCAATTTTAAACCGATCGGGCTGAGACTTTGCATGCAGGTATAAGAAGAATCATAGATGAATGTCAAACTTAAGAACAAAAACTGTAGTCTACACTTCAGCTCTACACCGAAGAGAAGCGAGGGCGGGCCGCTAGTAAATAATAATAATGTAATAGGTGCCTAAGTAAATAATATTATAATTCGCGCGGGCGATAGGTTTTATATTATGTAACTTGCTGCTACGGAACCCTTCATGGGCGAGTACGACTCGCACTTGGCCGCTTTTTTATACATGCGAATTGCAAAAATGGTTTGATATTTAAGATAATTTGTACATATTGAAACTTGGCTTCCGAAACAATAGGCATGATGGGTTGAACACATGAAGCTTCCCTTTGCAAGCAATATTCGTGTGTAATGATTTCATCATCATCATCATCATCAACAGCCTATCATAGTCCACTGCTGGACATAGGCCTCTCCAAATGCATGCCACTCTGATCGATCTTGGGCTACTCGCACCCAGCTCCTGCCAGCCACCTTGCGCAAATCGTCACTCCATCGTGCCTGAAGACGTCCTACATTACGTTTGCCTAGACGCGGTCTTCACTCCAGAACTCGTCTACCCCAACGGTTATCGGTTCTTCGGCAAATATGGCCAGCCCACTGCCACTTCAACTTGCTAATCCGGTGGGATATCTCGATAACTCTGGTTCTCTGTCGGATTACCTCATTTCTGATGTGATCCTTCATAGAAACGCCGAGCATAGCCCTTTCCATAGCGCGCTGAGCGACTTTGAACCTGTTGACCAGCCGTACCGTCAGTGCCCACGTCTCGGCTCCGTATGTCATCACAGGTAGGACGCACTGATTGAAGACTTTCGTCTTTAGGCACTGCAGGATCGACGATGTCAGGACTTGACGTAGCTTCCCAAACGCTAATGTAATGATATCATGACATAATTACAGAGTGGGGTTTCCGCTTGAATTGGAGCACCCATCTCTGGGAAGTAATCTTCAGCTTAGAGAAGTCCAAATCAAAATACGTGTGTGTTTCTTTTGGTCAGTAAGGTTCCAGGTCTTTCTTCTTTTTAATAGGCCATGCGTTTGACCACAATCTCACCTGATGGAAAGCGATGATGAGGCCTAGGATGGTACACGCTTGCTTAGAAGATGCCTGTTCACTCTGGCCTTGAAGAGGTCCAGATTATATTGGTCCGGGAAAACAGACCTCGGCAAGAAGTTCCACTGCCTAGCCGTTCGCATAATGAAGGCCGCAGCAAATCGCTTAGGGTCTACAGAGGATTGGGTCTTTCTTTATGGGTCATATGCTTGTTTGTTTGTTTTTAACATAAATTTACTTTATGATTTATACGTTTCTATCTAAGTAATGCCTTTCTTATGTAATAAATAAAACGCCAAACGAAAGTACGTAGGTACTCAGCAACACGACAAGCTACCATGACCCATTATTGACGCTTGCGATAACCGCATAAATATAGACTCATTTATACGGAGGAGTTCGATGGCGCAAGTGGTTAGCGCATTCGGCTGCGATCGTTGAAGTTAAGCAACTTTCGCAGTGGTCGGTCATTGGATGGGTGACCAAAAAACTATCTTGAGCTCCTCCGTGCTTCGGAAGGCACTTTAAGCCGTTGGTCCCGGCTGCGTCTGCAGTCGTTAGCACCTACCAATCCGCACTGGGCCCGCATGTTGGGTCATAACCCAATCACCCTATTCTATCTATAAAGAAGGTCTGTGCCCCAGCAGTAGGGACATTAATAGGCTGGTGATATGATACGACTTTTACCCCATATACGTTGACCGTAGAACGAATGCGCTCACCACTTGCGCCATCAACCTCCTTAGGTCGAGCAGTAAATAGTACTTCCGTAATCATGCTCTCTTCATCTCCGAGCCATCTTCATCGCAAGATGAACACGCACAGACAAAGAGTAGACAACAACGGCTATTTCAACAAACACCTTTGTAATATAGGTATTTCTGACAGCCCTCTGTGCAGAGCCTGCCCGGAGGACGAGGAGACGAGCGCCCATGTACTGCTGGAGTGCAGGGGCGTTGAAAGACAAAGGACTTCTCTAATGGGAAGCCCGAAGACTATAGAAGAGGCCTGCAGTAACGTTCGGGGACTGCTGAGCTTTCTGGAGGAGCTGGGATGGTAGGACTGATGCCAATTCCCACGCAAAATAGGCACTGGGTAGTAGACAACGCGTGGACGGCGAGTAACGATCCGCTCTCTGTATGTATGTCTTACGTTGATCGCACACTCTGAAAGTAGTAGTCGTAGTTTGTCAAACTCAGAAGTACGTCCGAATATGTCGCTTGACGCTTCGTGACGACTCGTCGAGTCCTATGAATGGGGAGTAAAAATCGCCTAGGTACGTTTGGAAATCGTCCGAGGCAGGGCTACATGGAGCGACCCGCATTCTCGCACTCTGTTAACTTCAATGAATTTCGCGTAGCAGACAACGCGGTTTTCACTTGTTTTTGACCCATTGCCCATTTATGTTCCACTAGTGGCCCGCCCTCGCTACGCTTCGAGGTAGAATTGATCAAAATCCTTTCTTAGCGGATGCCTACGTCATAACATCTACCTGCATGCCAAACAGCCCGATCCGTCCAGTGGTTTGGGCTTTGCGTTGATAGATCACTTTGTCAGTCAGTCAGTCACCTTTGAGTTTTATTTAAATAGATGGTGATAACTTAACATCCTTGCTTACCCAGATGGTCAAAAATATAACTTCGGTGTTCCAATCTTTTAGACGCTATATATTTCGATCATATCTGAATGTATGCAACATAATATTCAATAAAACAATTATATGAAAAAAACAAGCTACAAATTCACAATCAACTTATATAAATGAATATTTGCTTTGAAAATAGAAAATACATACCAAAAAATCGTTGACGTTAAACTAATACAGAACATTTCTTTTCTAATAATATTCTATCATAAAAGCTATGAATAGCATAGTAGTAATATACCGAATGTATCGAATTAGTAGCTCGGCCGACCCTATATATTTTGTACTTACGGTGTCGGGACGAATACACGAATTCCATCAAAGCCTCTCAAGCCCAAGGGTCAAAAAGACCTTACAAAGACGGCATTAATTGTTTAATTCATTTAAGGGACACATTCCAGGCATTATAGCCTACGGACCCAGAATGAAGAGGTAAACCCGGACTGGAATATGTATATAATGTTCATGTAGGTAAGTATTTGCGCGTTTCAGTATTTTCTAAATATTAATAGCAGAGATACGGTTCAAAGGAATATCGCCCTTATTTCTGTGGAACTAAGCTTTTGCAAATTGTAATGAGGACCTCGACGGCACTAGCGGTAAGCGTGTTCAGTAGCGACCGTTGAAGATTAGAAAAACTTGGAAAATCCAAAAGTGCACGCCTCAAATTCACGAAACAGAAACCCGGTAAATAAATTCCATTGAATTTCATTGATATCTTTAAAACGGTTGTCAGTTCAATCATGATAAGAACTATGGTTCATCCTCAGTATAAGTGGAAATTAATTCAAAAAGGATTTATTACAATCAATTGCGTATATTTTTCTAAAACGTGTAGACAAACAAGTGCACAGCCCACGGACAGCAGTACTAATAGTATTTTAACTACATTGTTTTTGTTATATATACTCAAAAAATAAATGAAACAATTCGCTGACTTTATAATATAATTTAATATATGCCTAGTTTTCAAAAAAAAAAACATTCTGTAAAAACTAGCCAAGTCTCGATGGAGCTGCTTGTTTATCTCTAAAAAGCAATGAAATCTAGACAAAGTCGTGCCAAGTCTAAGGTTCCTTACTGCGATATCTTTATTATTATAGTTAATGTTGTGTGACTTGGCCGTTGAAGGGTACACAGGGTACAAAACCAAGTGGTACATGACACAATTGCACCAATCTGTCGCCAGAACCGCTACCCATTGACGATGGAAAATTGCCACTTGGAAAACGTTGATTGAATAACCAGCCAATTGTAGGCTTGATAAAGTTGCGTTTACACGTAATGTTGCATGTATGAATGCATCGGTGCAATGGTGTCATGTAGCATCTTAGATTAAAACAAAAAGGGTAGATACGGTACGCTCATACTTGCATCAAACAAAAACTGATCCCACGGCAGCGCGAACGGGACAGCGAGATCCGCGTCACTGCATTACCGACCCGAACGAAACAGCACGTTAAGTTTCAACGGCAGCGCAAACGAGACGGCGAGATCCGCGTCACTGCATTACCGACCAATCAGGCGACCAGTACTCGACGTCACTACCGAATAAGATTGAAAACAAACAATACATGAGTTTTGTGTAACTTTAACCGTTTACCTACGGACGCTCAATGGACTATTTTTACCGGTTTTTGCAACATTTTTCATCGATGCTCCGATTCTTCTGGTCCTGGCGTAAGTAATGTTAAAAAGGTAGCTTATTTTTTTTCAAATTTGACCAGAATTTTAGGAGATTAGCCCGTTCAACAAGAAAAAAACAAACAAACTCTCCAGCTTTATGATATTAGTAAGTATATCTTATTTTCTCTAAAAGTTTATAATTATATGAATAAAGTCATTTCAGTCTACACTCCAGCTCTACACCAAAGCGATGCGAGGGCGGGCTACGCTAGTACTAGTTGACTTAAGAAAATGGAATAAATTTGTGTATTCTAACAGGTGAAACATACTGACTTTTTTTTCGAGCAGACGGTTCACCTGATGGTAAATGATCACCGTCGCCCATGGACACTTGCAACACCAGGAGCATCACAAATGCGAGCCGGCCTTTAAGGAAGGAGTACGCTCTTTTTTTGAAGGTTTTTGGGTTGTATTGGTCCGGAAACACTGCTGGCGACAATATATTCCACAGTTTTGTCGTACGTGGTAAAAAATTTCGACAATAACGCACGGTTGTGGATAGCCACGCATCAAGATGATGGGGATGAAATCTTTGTCGCAATGTACGATGGCGAAACGCAGCAGCTACAATTAATCCGAACAATTCCTCAGAACACTCCCCGTGATAAATGCGATAGAAGATGCAGAGCGAAGCTACATCCCTACGCAAAGCCAAAGGATCAAGCTGATCGGAAAGGTCCTGGTCGTCGACGATTCGAGCCGCTCGGCGCTGGATGCGATCCAAAGGGAGAAGCTGGTACTGGGGTGCCCCCGTCCAAAGATGAGAGCAGTACTCCATGTGAGGCCGAACCTGTGCCTTATAAAGTTGCAGTCGGTGGGCCGGTGTGAAGTACATTCTCGATCAATAGATTCAACGCTCGGGATACCAATTTGGCCGGTATCACCTCACAGCCCCTACTTTCACCACACGAGAGTACTCTCTGCCGGGCTCAGCTACCCGTTCCTGAAGCCTCCAGTCGCCAGCGGATTCCATAACGCGACTCCCGGGATCACCAACTACCCGGCGTTACACAGGAGTGTACCTGAACCGACGAAGCTAAGGAACTTGTGTGGATTAAGTGCTCAACCCCACCTGTATAATTTTTGATTTCTCCGGGTCGAGTTTTTTATTAAAGTTTTTAATTTGCATGGTATCCTGTTGTCTCATTTCTGACCTTAGTAGACCAGGGTAACCGTGACAATAGAGCACACCACACTAACGGGCATTCTCAGATTATAGTATGTATAATAATGTAATTGCAAAGAAAGTGACAGCACAAACTTTAATCGAACTTTAAAGTTAATTGTCTCCGAGTATGGGCGTAAGATATACTTTTTTAGAATGGGAAACTGGCTGTGCCCTACCTACACGCCTACATAGAACAACTACATTAAAAAGTCCGCCTCAAATATCGAGTGATGCAATCAATCACTGCTCTCTTGCGACCCTTATTAGGTGCGAGCTACACCGGGAGCAAAGGCAAAACAAAAATTAACTTCAAATGTTTAATACTTGAAAAAGTATTCATTTGACATTGTTGGTTACCTACAATGAGAAGAGATGGCGCTGCCTTGCAGCTTAAGGCTAGGAAAATTTGGACGCGGCCAATAGGGCCGTGGTAGCATAATGGTCAGTGCATTCGCCCGGATTGCGAAGGGTGTGGGTTCGAGTCTCGTCCGCTGTCTGGTCCGCGTGGATTTTTTTCAAGTCAACTTTTCTTTAGATTTAAACATCTAGTAGTTAAATGCTTAAAAATAAATAAAAACATATAAATTAACTAATTTCTCTCTGTTTTTTTTTATTTTTTATACTTAGTTTAACGCACTGAGAGCGATGACTTTGCTCAACTCAGGTCAGGTCATAAAAATATCCAAATTCATGAGATATGTTAGCTATAGCGTAAAGGAAGTCAGTTTGTAGTGGAACTAAATGATAAGATATTGTTTAACACATTATTTAAAGAGAGATATGAAATGCAGAATTCCGTACAAATTGGAACGGCCACCTTACAAGTTACCTCTGCCTTACATAATGTATCATTTCCGTTGTATTTCTGTTGGTGAGTAAGATTCTACATGATGGGGAGGCAAATTTTTGTAATGTAACTTCAGACAAGAAGGATATTTTGCTGCGCATTAGACAAAAATATAGTTTTGCGGTTATCGTTGACGACGTTTAGCACTTACAGTAGTTACAGTGTATACCCAATCATGAAGTAAGCTGTAGCGAAATGAAGGAAGTAAAATAAACTTCTACGGGCCTTTAACGTAAGCAATCGCAACTAGCCAACGCATCGGCACTGAGTTTCTGATTTAGTAACAGAGAGGTAGGGCATAGCGGATTTCCGCTCAAATTGAAGCACCCGTCTGGGAAACTTGCAGAAGATCACAGTAAAATAACACTACCCTTTGGTGGTGTTGTCTTTCTGTCAGTGGGTAAGGTTCGAGGACTCCACGGGGCTAGGGCTTAGGTCAAGGTAGGCAACGGCACGAGTGATATTTTTGGTACCAATTGCAAGACGCGGAAGAATCCCTAAATGGGGATCCCGCGCTTAGAGGGTATTCGCAGGATTTTTAAGCGGATATTATGCCGTAAAGCGCCCGTAAGAGTTACGGGGTCCTCAGTGGGCCGCCATTGCTGGGGCTCGTAAGGCTTGCGGGAGCCAGCTGTGAGGTCCGTTCGGCGCAGTGCCTCTTGAAGGCGCCGTCGTCTGTAAATAGTATTTTTTGCCTGCGTATAAAAAAATGGTACCAATTGCAAGCGTTTGTAAGGCTATGGTGGCTGCTTACCATCAGGCGAGCCATATGGCTAGTTTTTCGTATGGCTTGTTTGCCACCCTTTTGACATAACATAAAGGTGTCTGTGGTTTTGTACACTTGTTAACTATTTTCATCGGCATTATGAGATCGGTATATATTTTCGTGAAGCCGTTCTGTAGCAACCGATCGCAATATAGATAAATGGTATTTGCTCGTGGTGTGCCCCGCACTTTACTCGTCCTAAGAAGGACTTGAAAGCCTCCGTGTCACACAATTAATCGTTCCGTGTTTCCGACGACGGACGAACTCGCTCCAATAAGCCCTTTTAGTTGGGCTGGTTCTATAATTCGTTTAGAATTTGCTTTTTTGTGAATGAAGATATGTTAGGTATTTCTTTCTTGTAGACATTTGGAGTTATATTATGGGCAAGTCAAACAAATCAATGAAGATAAATATTTATGTATTTTTTTTAAGCATTTAACTAAATAAAACTGCTAGATGTTTAAATCTAAAGAAAAGCGTTATTAGAAAAAAATACACGCGGACCAGGCAGCAGTCGAAATATTCCTACCCTTAAGCGCCATCACTTCGCATTGTAGGTAACTCACAGCTTAAGGCTAGGAAAATTTAGCCATCAGGGCTGTGGTAGCATAATTGGTCGGTGCGTTCGCCCGGATTGCAAAGGGTGCGGGTTCGAGTCCCGTCCGCTGTCTGGTCCGCGTGTTTTTTTTTCTAATAAAACTTTGCTTAAGATAAAATATTACCTGCGTAGATGCAGACCAACTCCGTCTTTTATTAGTTAAGTGTCGTAGAAGTAGTACGTTGTATGAGCGTTCGGTTTTTTATTTTAAAACATCCTTTTAAAATTAAAAACCGGACGGTCCGTTCACATTAAGCAGCTGTCAAAGCGTATAGTTACCCTTGCATACTAATGCTTCTCTAGCGCCGTTGCCTTCTCTGACCCTATGCCATTTTTAGCCCTAAAAACTTATTTATCAACAGAAACACAACGCCAGTATATGGTACTGTTATTTTACTGGTCCTCTGCCTGGTTGGGGTTACATTAATTCACTAAGTTTCTCTCATAGTGAATTAATAATAATAATTCATTTATTTCAATCATAAAGACCATAGCATGCCAATGACAAAATAATAATAAATAGTAATATTTATAATACATAAACACAAATTAAATTACATCTCCACTTACAATTACATTTAGAACAAAAATTAAATTAAATAAAACAAAAACAGTTTCATAATTTCAAAAAATAAAATGTCAAAATTAAAATGTTATGATTAAAATGATATTATTTAAATAAAAGTAAAGTCAGAATTTAAATTCAAAGTTATATTAATTTGGTAGAGATTAATGCTTATATTATATATAAATAACAAAATTTTATATAGTCACTACATGAATCGTAGCCGCATTAATGTAACCCCAACCATCAAAATCAGGCATCTCTCTTAAATCATCCAGATCCAATCATCCAATTATCCTACATGTTTGATAGGAACAGTTCACCTATCAGCTTTGATTGTATACTATGGATTGGATTATAGTCTGTATTCTCTACAATATGTAATTCTAGTTACGGAAAGAATGTGACAGAGAATAAAAATAATAAATACAATAATGATACAAGCATTTCTTTTTCGCACTATCCGTGAATGGAATGCTCTGCCCGCTCACGTGTTCCCTCCCTCTTACAACCTGGGATCCTTTAAAAGAGGCGTGAAGAAGCAACACGCAGGCCGGCAGGGTGAGGATGGCTGGTGTGACAGGTAGAACTGCTGTATCAGCTATCTTCACGTCTGGACTTCACCTAAACTTAACATCAGGTGGGGTGTAAAAAGAAAAGTATTTCTAGCCTTATGAAAAAATGCATAAAATGTACTAGTTGATGGGACTATAACCGTATTCTTACTTATTCGTTCGTTCTAGTCTGGTATGTGTCTCATAAGACACATACCTTCGGTTCTACTCAGTGGCAACGAGATGTATAACAAATGAAAACCCATTCGTCGTCGCTACTATAACTGGTGGTATCGCGTCCACTGTCATTTCATTTCCATGTCAGCAAAGCATGGGTTGAAAATGGCTATTTAATAATTTAAGTATTCCAATCACACCTTTGCTAGGTGTCTGCTCCAGACATCCAGTGACGTGCTATCCAATCATACAGTTTCCGCGTCCTCGAATACAATTTGCGATAACAAAGGGGCAAACATTCTAAAGCCGCATATCCACTAGAGGCAGCCTCGGGTCGAGCGGCTGCCTCACTCCGAGGCTGCGCAAGTGGAGACGCTGCCTCAACCTGAGGCACGCCGCGACGCGAGGCAAATTCGTCGCCGCGAGCCGAGCCATATTTTGTCGGTTTCTGTGCCGTGCTCAAAGGCGCCTCAGTCCAAGCCAGGTGTGAGGTCGCTTAATGGAGACGGTCGCTAAAATTTCGAAAGCTATCGCCACCTTCCAACGTCATGTCCAATAGCAAGTGTTCACATCCATGCATAGTTCTATTGCGGTATAATTCTTTTATCCACCAGCGATGCTTCCTCTTTTGTATAGGTATTTGTTGCCTCCTCTTTTTCTTAATAATGGTTATTGCTATTAAAGCAGCAGCTACTCGACGCGCGTCTGGTGCCATCGCGTTTTGGCTTTTAACTGCGCAGTGCGCCGCCAGAGGATCACGCTGAGGCGACACGCCTCGAGCTGATCCGCAGCCGTTGCCTCAGAGCGAGCAGCCTCAAACTGAGGCTATTTGCTTCAAGTCGAGGCCGCTCGACGCGAGGCTGCCTCTAGTGGATATGCGGCTTAATACTCACCCGGCACGTGTGAGCTACTCGACGTTACGTATGTATGTATTTGATGAGCCTTGAATTTCAATATAGGTGTAATTTTCTTTGTGGCTTTATCATCACTGGATCTTGTGATTTCAAGTTAATCACATTTGATCTATGATGTGGTAGTTACTTTCACAAATGCCGTAAGATTGGTGTTATAGAATACGTATATCTAGCTCTGCCGTATTCTACAAAGCATTAGTACCTCGTTAATACCTAATGTTTCTTGTCAGGATGGGGTTCGAAATTATATGCCAGTACACGCTTGACAATATTTTGTTCAGCACACAGTTAACATACAATGTTAATTACAATACACTCACGAAACACTGTACTTCACTATACAAGACTTTAAACAATCCCACTGGAACACTTTACTTGCACTTTGATCGCCTTTGTATTCCTTCTTAAGTCGCTATTGAAAATCAACTATCTGCTACTCAGCGCTGATCGCGCTTATATAAGCCAATCGACACATTCTAGAAAAGTCCCGCTAAATTGAGAGTTAACTAGCACCCGCGAGTGCGTAGTACCTACTTATACGTAGGTAACGCGCTTAAGTTGTAAACAACTATAGATGTCGTTGCACTTTCTTCCTTACTCCACACTGCTTAAGGATCTTATAAGAATGAGCACTAGTCGACCTTTATTGCGAACATTCCGTCACGACCCGCGGTGTTCTGGTAAAATCAGTCTCCAGTATTTTCGCGGTTTAGTTTCGAGAACTTTTGATACACTACAAACAAATGAGGGTTTGTAGTCAACTCCGCATGTTGGATTATAGCCTGTATTCTCTACAATATGTAATTCTACTTAAGGAAAGAATGTGACACAGAATAAAAATAATACATACAATAATGATACAAGCATTGATCCGTGAATGGAATGCTCTGCCCGCTCACGTGTTCCCTCTCTCTTACAACCTGGGATCCTTTAAAAGAGGCGTGAAGAAGCAACACGCAGGCAGGCAGGGTGAGGATGGCTGGTGTGACAGGTAGAACTGCTGTATCAGCTATCTTCACGTCTGGACTTCACCTTCACTTAACATCAGGTGGGGTGTAAAAAGAAACGTATTTCTAGCCTTCTGAAAAAATGCATAAAATGTATTAGTAGATGGGATAAGAACCGTATTCTTAGTTATTCGTGCAATAAGTGCAGAAATAATGAGAAAATTAACCCCAACTGATGCTTCCAAAGTGACATTACACTCTGTTACAATAATGCCGAGTCTAAATACCATCCCGCTGGGTACATACAAAGGCAGCGTAGCTTATTCCAATCGCTACAGCGAATCAAGTATGAAAATTCGTGTAACTCGGCTACTATCAATGCCCAAGGCACTAGTTCCGAAGTGAAACTCGAGTCGAAACGGAACACTATTATAGCAAGCGGGACATTCGGTTGTTCCACTGCACCGTAATTTCAACAACATGCAATGTATAAGCGATAAAATGAAATTAAAGCTCACTCTAGGGTATTTAGCACTCCAAACTTCTGTACGTTCAGTGAAAAGTGATCGAACTATACTTAGATCGGAATTGATTTTATTAGTTATTATGAATCTCTGAAAAATTTGCTATTTTTGTGTGTAATCGGTATGTTTATACGCCGAAAAGAAAATAATTTTGTGCTAAATGATATAAGTAAGTGTCGCCGCACACGGACCACACGCCACAGCCACAAACGCCGCCACGAAAAGCTAGAAGCGGCTACTAAAGTGGCTGAAGCGCGCGACAGCGGCTGACTAAGGTAAGGGAGAGAGGGGTGGGTAATCGCGCGAGTGACGTGTGGCGGCGTTTTGTATCGGCGCATTAAGAGGCCGGTGCGGGCCACAAGAAGCGAGCAACGACGATTTGTAGCGTGTGGCCGCCACCGGCGTACCGTGTGTGGCGAGTCCATATAAAATGTATGAAAACTACAAGAAATATGCCGGTGGCGGCGTTTTGTGGTTGTAGTGGGTGGCCCGTGTGCGGCGACACTAAGGCTTTGTAAACCCATCTCGTGATTTTTTTCGTGTTTATTGATACATATCTGCTTTTAACAAAGTGAACCGGGATGTTTTTAATTTTTTTATCGTGAAAGGTATATATAGCTCGTTTTACTACTTTTAACACGATCGAATTCGTCTAAATTGAAATTGTGTATAATGATACAAGAAGACTTATGTATGTCAATATACACAAAAAAAATATGTATTTATAGGTTGGTGAAAAATAATTTAACTTGATTTACAGCACAAAAATTGTATTCATTTTGTGTATAATGATTCATTTAGATTTATATCATTAAACACAACAAGGTTTAAATCTTAAGAAAAGTTTACTAGGAAAAATTCCACACGGTACCAGGCAGCACTTTTCTTTAGATTTAAATATCTAGCAGTTAAATGCTTAAAAAAATAAAAACAAAACAATAATTATGATTTTATTTATTTTTTAAGCATTTAACTGCTAGATGTTTAAATCTAAAGAAAAAGTTTACTAGAAAAAAAATCCACGCGGACCAGGCAGCGGACGGGACTCGAACCCGCATCCTTCGCTATTATTTTATTGTCAATAAATAAAATCATAACTATAATTGCTATTTCTTCTTTCAAATGTTTAATACTTGAAAAAGTATTCATTTGACATTGTGGGTTACCTACAATGCAAAGAGATGGCGCTGCCTTGCAGCTTAAGGCTAGGAAAATTTCGACGCGGCTAATAGGGCTGTGGTAGCATAATGGTCACATAACAGTAATGTTTGTAATCCTGGTTTCTGAAAACACGTACCATAGACCACTGGAAACTGAGGAGTACAATCTGCCTGACGTTTGTGGACTATGAGAATGCTTTTGATACGGTCAAAACCTTTTATAATGCCGAGTAAACTACAGGTAATGTTGAAGTCTTAAGAGCCCTTTTACAAATGGCGCTGCTGCCGTACTGATCGGCGCGTAGGTAGATTTGCACTAGTATATTGCATTTTACGGGTGATGTTTCGAGTCTTATAAAATAATTATTAATGAACTAATTATAAAAATGTATACATATTTCTGTAGTTCAATGATGGTAGATTAGTTTTTGATAGTAATTCTATTTAATTCAATATCAAAATACGAGGTAAACCTGCATTATTTTTTGGGCTAACTCACGGAGGTTAGATGTTTTTTTTTGATAATTAATGAGATGGAAAATCAAAAGTCTAATACATTATGTTACAACGAAAACTTATTTATGATATCTTAGTAATTAATTTGATCTAATTTATTGAACATTATTGAGAGATTGAGACATTGTATTCTTAATGTGAAATAATTTCTGAAATGGGTCCATTAGTTTCAGTGCCTATTTGAAACAAACAAACAAATCTTTTCTTTAATTATTATGACCTTTTTTTATAACGCAGGTAAAAATCGTTTTACAGACGACGGCGCCTTTAAGAGGCACACCGCCGAACGGACCTCACACCTGGCTCCCGCAAGTCTTACGGGCCCCCCAGTGGCTGCCCACCGAGGACCCCGCAACTCTTACAGGCACTTTACAGTATAATATCCGCTAAAAAAGTCCTGCGAATACCTTTTACGCTGCTTAGTGCGAAGCCCGGGGTCCCCGTTAGGGATTCTACCACGGCTACGCACCCAGCAGCTTCCCGGCCTCGCCGGGGCTCCACGGCAGGGGTCTCCCGAGGTATTACGGGGACCCCGCAGACGTGCGCAGGTAGGCCCGCGTGTGGGGACTGGGTTCGCGGCCTTATGCCATGCCACCATATTATTATGACCTGGTTTGAGAGATATTATGATACACTTTATCTCGGAATAGTTCCTGAGAGATTTTTACAAGACTAAAGTCAACGCGGACAAAGTCGCGGGCGCCCGCTAGTAAGAAATAAAACTTTGAGTAAACCTGCAACAGTTTTCAATACTTCCAATATTGGAAATATTTTCCTTAAAGTTTCTAACAGATTTGAAGTTCTTGTTATAAAGAGTGCTTTCACAACAAACACGCTTAACTTTATGATATACTAGCGGCCCCCCTCGCTTCGCTTCGGTGTAGAGCTGAAGTGTAGACTACAGTTTTTGTTCTCAGGCTTGTATTATACTCAATGACATTCATTTATGATTCTTTTTATACCTGCATGCAAAGTCTCAGCCCGATCGGTTTTAAATTGACAAAGTTTCATACAAACTTTCATTCCCTATTTTATCCCCTTGAGGGTAGAATTGATCAAAATCCTTTCTTACGTCATAATATCTACCTGCATGCCAAATTTCAGCCCGATCCGTCTAGTGGTTTGGACTGTGCGTTGGTAGATCACTATGTCAGCCAGTCAGTCACCTTTGAGTTTTATATATATAGAAGAAGATTCCTTATTAGGTAACTAGTGTATTCATATATTGTTTTAAACTTTCATACCTTATTTTTATGAGTTTCCGATATTTCGGCACTGTTGCAAGCGCCATGATCACGGAGTAACTCCGTGCAATAGTGCCGAAATATCGGAGACTCGTAGAAAAGGGACAGGCTAACAATCCCGTTACTAGCTAAATTAGTGTGTTTTAAGAATAAATTTGAATTAATCGTGGACTTATTCAAATGAACATAGTAGTTAACGATATTGATTTAAAATTTCGTGGTCACCAACGTAATAAATAAATCATTCATTCATTCAATCATTCATTCATTCAATAGTAATTTATGTTGTTTACGGGAATGCTATTATATTCAATATTATTAGCGTGTGTCTAATATTTCTTATTACGGAGTGACTGAAGTAATTGCGGGTAGGATGTTATTAGCAGTCTTTTCGTCTAAATTGAAATTGTGTATAATGATACAAGAAGACTTATGTATGTCAATATACACAAAAAAAATATGTATTTATAGGTTGGTGAAAAATAATTTAACTTGTTTTACAGCACAAAAAGTGAAAAACAAAATTGTATTCATTTTGTGTATTATGATTCATTTAGATTTATATCATTAAACACAACAAGGTTTAAATCTTAAGAAAAGTTTACTAGGAAAAATTCCACACGGTACCAGGCAGCACTTTTCTTTAGATTTAAATATCTAGCAGTTAAATGCTTAAAAAAATAAAAACGTAACAATAATGTTTGTAAACCTGGTTTCCGAAAACACGTACCATAGACCACTGGAAACTGAGGAGTACAATCTGCCTGACGTTTGTGGACTATGAGAATGCTTTTGATACGGTCAAAACCTTTTATAATGCCGAGTAAACTACAGGTAATGTTGAAGTCTTAAGAGCCCTTTTACAAATGGCGCTGCTGCCGTACTGATCGGCGCGTAGGTAGATTTGCACTAGTATATTGCATTTTACGGGTGATGTTTCGAGTCTTATAAAATAATTATTAATGAACTAATTATAAAAATGTATACATATTTCTGTAGTTCAATGATGGTAGATTAGTTTTTGATAGTAATTCTATTTAATTCAATATCAAAATACGAGGTAAACCTGCATTATTTTTTGGGCTAAATCACGGAGGTTAGATGTTTTTTTTTTGATAATTAATGGGATGGAAAATCAAAATTCTAAAACATTATGTTACAACAAAAACTTATTTATGATATCTTAGTAATTAATTAATTGATCTAATTTATTGAACATTATTGAGAGATTGAGACATTGTATTCTTAATGTGAAATAATTTCTGAAATGGGTCCATTAGTTTCAGTGCCTATTTGAAACAAACAAACAAATCTTTTCTTTAATTATTATGACCTTTTTTTATAACGCAGGTAAAAATCTTTTTACAGACGACGGCGCCTTTAAGAGGCACACCGCCGAACGGACCTCACACCTGGCTCCCGCAAGTCTTACGGGCCCCCCAGTGGCTGCCCACCGAGGACCCCGCAACTCTTACAGGCACTTTACAGTATAATATCCGCTAAAAAAGTCCTGCGAATACCTTCTACGCTGCTTAGTGCGAAGCCCGGGGTCCCCGTTAGGGATTCTACCACGGCTACGCACCCAGCAGCTTCCCGGCCTTGCCGGGGCTCCACGGCAGGGGTCTCCCGAGGTATTACGGGGACCCCGCAGACGTGCGCAGGTGGGCCCGCGTGTGGGGGCTGGGTTCGCGGCCTTATGCCATGCCACCATATTATTATGACCTGATTTGAGACATATTACAATACTTTTTGTCCCGGAATAGTTCCTGAGAGATTTTCACAAGACTAAAGTCAACGCGGACAAAGTCGCGGGCGCCCGCTAGTAAGAAATAAAACTTTGAGTAAACCTGCAACAGTTTTCAATACTTCCAATATTGGAAATATTTTCCTTAAAGTTTCGAACAGATTTGAAGTTCTTATTATAAAGAGTGCTTTCACAACAGATATGCTTAACTTTAAGATATACTAGCGGCCCACCCTCGCTTCGATTCGGTGTAGAGCTGAAGTGTAGACTACAGTTTTTGTTCTCAGGCTTGTATTATACACAATGACATTCATCTATGATTCTTCTTATACCTGCATGCAAAGCCTCAGCCCGATCGGTTTAAAATTGACAAAGTTTTATACAAACTTTCATTCCCTATTTTATCCCCTTGGGGATAGAATTGATCTAAATCCTTTCTTAGCGGATGCCTACATCATAACATCTACCTGCATGCCAAATTTGAACCCGATCCGTCCAGTGGTTTGGACTGTGCGTTGGTAGATCACTATGTCAGTCAGTCAGTCACCTTTGAGTTTTATATATATAGAAGAAGATTCCTTATTAGGTAACTAGTGTATTCATATATTGTTTTAAACTTTTGTACCTTATTTTTATGAGTTTCTGATATTTCGGCACTGTTGCAAGCGCCATGATCACGGAGTAACTCCGTGCAATAGTGCCGAAATATCGGAGACTCGTAGAAAAGGGACAGGCTAACAATCCCGTTACTAGCTAAATTAGTGTGTTTTAAGAATAAATTTGAATTAATCGTGGACTTATTCAAATGAACATAGTAGTTAACGATATTGATTTAAAATTTCGTGGTCACCAACGTAATAAATAAATCATTCATTCATTCAATCATTCATTCATTCAATAGTAATTTATGTTGTTTACGGGAATGCTATTATATTCAATATTATTAGCGTGTGTCTAATATTTCTTATTACGGAGTGACTGAAGTAATTGCGGGTAGGATGTTATTAGCAGTCTTTTTGGTCTACCCTCCGACGAAACCTTTCGTTCGAAGCTTTCGAAATCGCTATATTAGCTAAAAATTAGGTATATGGCAGCAATCTCGTAAATAACATAAATTATTATAAAACCAGTTAGATATATTACATTGATTGGTATTTTTTATGTACTTAATTATCATGAACAAGAACATTGATAGCTTTTGGAATAAAATTATGGATTTCTTACGATGTCAGTAAACTCGAATAGGCCATTGAGAAGCCTGTGTAACTCAGAAATTGTGTTGAAAATGGCAGTCAAAACATTTATATTTAACTTGTAATTAAAGATCAGCTTGCTATGTTCATTGTCTTTGTGGCTTCTAGATCCTTACACTTTGATTTTAACGTTTTGCCTTTTGATTATATCTTGAAATTATTAATTAATTTCCAGAGACCATAATAATAAAACCTTTCATTTTATATTTTAAACTAATAAACTTGTAAAACAAAAATACGGCTATACATTTAAGAGTTTCCTTAAAATTAGTAGGTATAAATATGCTTAATTAAGAGATGGAAGTTTGAATTAAGAAAAATCCGAACAAGAAACATAAAACGAGAAAATGAAGGTGAAATCTGTGTATTTTTCTAAGAGGAAGGAAAAATTAAATTGCCCTAGCAAATATTTGCGGACAGCGAATTTTACGTTTCGCCGAAACAATACTTCGATTTTCAGGGAAACTTTAGGATAGTAATAAAATGGAACGACGGTAGGTAACTTAATTTGTTCGGCTTATTGCTTTCGTTGGGACCTATACTCAGAGTCGGCGCGACGATATGTATAGACCAGTGATTCCTAAAGTGGTCTATATTGACCCCTAGGGGTCTATGACGACCTGCAAGGGGTCTACGTCAACGAAAAAAAAATTTGGGGGTCCATGAAATGAAAATTATAATGATATGATAATGGTTCTCAACATACATTGATAGTACTTATTTACTTACATTATGCTATCTTCTATTAAAAAGACATATACATAATTATAAAAGTACCTATGAAATAATAAAAAATATTATATATATGTTTATAAAATTTTGTAAGTTGTAAGATATTAGCTTTGTGGTCGCAATACATTTTGATGTTGTATAAACCTGCATATAATGATAAACCAAGATCATCTTGTTACACTAACTTCCCTCCAGATAAAAAATTACAAAAAATCAATATAAGGTAAGTAGGGGTCTACCCAAAACTAAAAACATGCAAAGGGTCTACGACACAAAAAAGTATGATGGGAACCTCTGACCAATGGATCTTTACTCCTTCGACTAAGAACGTGTTTAATAGCTCTAATAAAATAGTTTGGGATTAATTTAGTGAACATATAAAACCTCAATTCCACTAATTATATTGATCTATCTTTATAATTTCAATAATACTAACAATTCCAGCTGATGCTTTTCGCCATCGTACATCGCGACGAAAAGGAGATTGCTCAAATTGGCCCAAATGCGAAAAAAATATTGACATATATGGTAATTCTTGGCGTAATTGATACATTATTTTACAGTCATTAGATTCTAACGGACACCTTTGTTTATTATATTGATTTTAAAAAGGACTTTTAATTTTACCGGTTTGGAAAACATACGAATCATTTTTAATGGCTATGGGTGTAGTAACATTCAGCCAAAGACTGATCGAAGCTGTATATACAAAACAAAACTTCAAAACAAATCTATTTTGTAAAGATCGATAAATAAATATTTTTGAAGTTATACTTCTTTAGGCGTGTTATGAAAAAATGATGAGAGTGAAATTTTAAGATGCGCGCGCATCACTGTAACACAAAATTTTAACATAATGAAGTTGGTCGCTTTAGCGACCGCTTTCGCTTTAGCGACCAACTTCATGCGTTACTTTTGTGTTTACCGCACATTAAGAAAATCTACCAACAAAATCGAAATAGAATCTCTATTTAGTGGGTGCTAACGACTGCATTGTGAGGGCCTATCAAAAGTATTTATTAATCTGGAACAACGGAACCAAAGCGCGATTCAGGAGACTACAGCGCCATCTCTTGACCATTGGTGTAGTAGAACCTAAAACCACATCTTTATTTTTTGTAATAAAGTAACAGTTATAGGTATTCATATTTATAATATCAAAAGTATTTATTAATCTGGAACAACGGAATTAAAGCGCGATTCAGGAGACTACAGCGCCATCTTGACCATTGGTGTAGTAGAACCAAAAACCACATCTTTATTTTTTGTAATAAAGTAACAGTTATAGGTATTCATATTTATAATATTTATCCACATGTTTCTAGTTTGTATATTCGGAATACGTGTTTGAGTTTCATACAAGTGCAAATCACATATGTTCTAATAAATTATATTCAGTAGCGATTTTAATTGAATATTTTGATTATTTATTTATTTTGATATAACATAAAGGTGTCTGTGGTTTTGTACACTTGTTAACTATTTTCATCGGCATTATGAGATCGGTATATATTTTCGTGAAGCCGTTCTGTAGCAACCGATCGCAATATAGATAAATGGTATTTGCTCGTGGTGTGCCCCGCACTTTACTCGTCCTAAGAAGGACTTGAAAGCCTCCGTGTCACACAATTAATCGTTCCGTGTTTCCGACGACGGACGAACTCGCTCCAATAAGCCCTTTTAGTTGGGCTGGTTCTATAATTCGTTTAGAATTTGCTTTTTTGTGAATGAAGATATGTTAGGTATTTCTTTCTTGTAGACGACCTCCGTGGCCGAGTGGTTTGTACGCCGGGTTTCATGGCTGTCGCCGACTCGAGAGGTCCCGGGTTCGAATCCCGGTGGGGGCAGATGTTTGTGTGATGAATACGAGCATTTGTACTCCAGTCATGGATGTTTAATATGTATTTATATAAATATACTTATATATGTACAGTATATGTATTCTATCCGTTACCCTAGCATCCCATAACACAAGCCTTATAGTGCTTACTTTGGGGCTAGGCTAATTGGTGTGAGTGTCGGAAATATTTATTTATTATTATTTATTTATTATTTGGAGTTATATTATGGGCAAGTCAAACAAATCAATGAAGATAAATATTTATGTATTTTTTTTAAGCATTTAACTAAATAAAACTGCTAGATGTTTAAATCTAAAGAAAAGTGTTATTAGAAAAAAATACATGCGGACCAGGCCGCGGACGGGACTCGAACCCGCACCCTTCGCAATCTGGGCGAATGCACTGACCAATTATGCTACCACGGCCCTGATGGTCGCGTCGAAATTTTCCTACCCTTAAGCGCCATCTCTTCGCATTGTAGGTAACTCACAGTTTAAGGCTAGGAAAATTTCGACGCGGCCATCAGAGCCGTGGTAGCATAATTGGTCGGTGCATTCGCCCGGATTGCAAAGAGTGCGGGTTCGAGTCCCGTCCGCTGTCTGGTCCGCGTGTTTTTTTTTTCTAATAAAACTTTGCTTAAGATAAAATATTACCTGCGTAGATGCAGACCAACTCCGTCTTTCATTAGTTAAGTGTCGTAGAAGTAGTACGTTGTATGAGCGTTCGGTTTTTTATTTTAAAACATCCTTTTAAAATTAAAAACCGGACGGTCCGTTCACATTAAGCAGCTGTCAAAGCGTATAGTTACCCTTGCATACTAATGCTTCTCTAGCGCCGTTGCCTTCTCTGACCCTATGCCATTTTTAGCCCTAAAAACTTATTTATCAACAGAAACACAACGCCAGTATATGGTACTGTTATTTTACTGGTCCTCTGCCTGGTTGGGGTTACATTAATTCACTAAGTTTCTCTCATAGTGAATTAATAATAATAATTCATTTATTTCAATCATAAAGACCATAGCATGCCAATGACAAAATAATAATAAATAGTAATATTTATAATACATAAACACAAATTAAATTACATCTCCACATACAATTACATTTAGAACAAAAATTAAATTAAATAAAACAAAAACAGTTTCAAAATTTCAAAAAATAAAATGTCGAAATTAAAATGTTATGATTAAAATGATATTATTTAAATAAAAGTAAAGTCAGAATTTAAATTCAAAGTTATATTAATTTGGTAGAGATTAATGCTTATATTATATATAAATAACAAAATTTTATATAGTCACTACATGAATCGTAGCCGCATTAATGTAACCCCAACCATCAAAATCAGGCATCTCTCTTAAATCATCCAGATCCAATCATCCAATTATCCTACATGTTTGATAGGAACAGTTCACCTATCAGCTTTGATTGTATACTATGGATTGGATTATAGTCTGTATTCTCTACAATATGTAATTCTAGTTACGGAAAGAATGTGACAGAGAATAAAAATAATAAATACAATAATGATACAAGCATTTCTTTTTCGCACTATCCGTGAATGGAATGCTCTGCCCGCTCACGTGTTCCCTCCCTCTTACAACCTGGGATCCTTTAAAAGAGGCGTGAAGAAGCAACACGCAGGCCGGCAGGGTGAGGATGGCTGGTGTGACAGGTAGAACTGCTGTATCAGCTATCTTCACGTCTGGACTTCACCTAAACTTAACATCAGGTGGGGTGTAAAAAGAAAAGTATTTCTAGCCTTATGAAAAAATGCATAAAATGTACTAGTTGATGGGACTATAACCGTATTCTTACTTATTCGTTCGTTCTAGTCTGGTATGTGTCTCATAAGACACATACCTTCGGTTCTACTCAGTGGCAACGAGATGTATAACAAATGAAAACCCATTCGTCGTCGCTACTATAACTGGTGGTATCGCGTCCACTGTCATTTCATTTCCATGTCAGCAAAGCATGGGTTGAAAATGGCTATTTAATAATTTAAGTATTCCAATCACACCTTTGCTAGGTGTCTGCTCCAGACATCCAGTGACGTGCTATCCAATCATACAGTTTCCGCGTCCTCGAATACAATTTGCGATAACAAAGGGGCAAACATTCTAAAGCCGCATATCCACTAGAGGCAGCCTCGGGTCGAGCGGCTGCCTCACTCCGAGGCTGCGCAAGTGGAGACGCTGCCTCAACCTGAGGCACGCCGCGACGCGAGGCAAATTCGTCGCCGCGAGCCGAGCCATATTTTGTCGGTTTCTGTGCCGTGCTCAAAGGCGCCTCAGTCCAAGCCAGGTGTGAGGTCGCTAAAATTTCGAAAGCTATCGCCACCTTCCAACGTCATGTCCAATAGCAAGTGTTCACATCCATGCATAGTTCTATTGCGGTATAATTCTTTTATCCACCAGCGATGCTTCCTCTTTTGTATAGGTATTTGTTGCCTCCTCTTTTTCTTAATAATGGTTATTGCTATTAAAGCAGCAGCTACTCGACGCGCGTCTGGTGCCATCGCGTTTTGGCTTTTAACTGCGCAGTGCGCCGCCAGAGGATCACGCTGAGGCGACACGCCTCGAGCTGATCCGCAGCCGTTGCCTCAGAGCGAGCAGCCTCAAACTGAGGCTATTTGCTTCAAGTCGAGGCCGCTCGACGCGAGGCTGCCTCTAGTGGATATGCGGCTTAATACTCACCCGGCACGTGTGAGCTACTCGACGTTACGTATGTATGTATTTGATGAGCCTTGAATTTCAATATAGGTGTAATTTTCTTTGTGGCTTTATCATCACTGGATCTTGTGATTTCAAGTTAATCACATTTGATCTATGATGTGGTAGTTACTTTCACAAATGCCGTAAGATTGGTGTTATAGAATACGTATATCTAGCTCTGCCGTATTCTACAAAGCATTAGTACCTCGTTAATACCTAATGTTTCTTGTCAGGATGGGGTTCGAAATTATATGCCAGTACACGCTTGACAATATTTTGTTCAGCACACAGTTAACATACAATGTTAATTACAATACACTCACGAAACACTGTACTTCACTATACAAGACTTTAAACAATCCCACTGGAACACTTTACTTGCACTTTGATCGCCTTTGTATTCCTTCTTAAGTCGCTATTGAAAATCAACTATCTGCTACTCAGCGCTGATCGCGCTTATATAAGCCAATCGACACATTCTAGAAAAGTCCCGCTAAATTGAGAGTTAACTAGCACCCGCGAGTGCGTAGTACCTACTTATACGTAGGTAACGCGCTTAAGTTGTAAACAACTATAGATGTCGTTGCACTTTCTTCCTTACTCCACACTGCTTAAGGATCTTATAAGAATGAGCACTAGTCGACCTTTATTGCGAACATTCCGTCGCGACCCGCGGTGTTGTGGTAAAATCAGTCTCCAGTATTTTCGCGGTTTTGTTTCGAGAACTTTTGATACACTACAAACAAATCAGGGTTTGTAGTCAACTCCGCATGTTGGATTATAGCCTGTATTCTCTACAATATGTAATTCTACTTAAGGAAAGAATGTGACACAGAATAAAAATAATAAATACAATAATGATACAAGCATTTCTTTTTCGCACTATCCGTGAATGGAATGCTCTGCCCGCTCACGTGTTCCCTCTCTCTTACAACCTGGGATCCTTTAAAAGAGGCGTGAAGAAGCAACACGCAGGCAGGCAGGGTGAGGATGGCTGGTGTGACAGGTAGAACTGCTGTATCAGCTATCTTCACGTCTGGACTTCACCTTCACTTAACATCAGGTGGGGTGTAAAAAGAAACGTATTTCTAGCCTTCTGAAAAAATGCATAAAATGTATTAGTAGATGGGATAAGAACCGTATTCTTAGTTATTCGTGCAATAAGTGCAGAAATAATGAGAAAATTAACCCCAACTGATGCTTCCAAAGTGACATTACACTCTGTTACAATAATGCCGAGTCTAAATACCATCCCGCTGGGTACATACAAAGGCAGCGTAGCTTATTCCAATCGCTACAGCGAATCAAGTATGAAAATTCGTGTAACTCGGCTACTATCAATGCCCAAGGCACTAGTTCCGAAGTGAAACTCGAGCCGAAACGGAACACTATTATAGCAAGCGGGACATTCGGTTGTTCCACTGCACCGTAATTTCAACAACATGCAATGTATAAGCGATAAAATGAAATTAAAGCTCACCCTGGGGTATTTAGCACTCCAAACTTCTGTACGTTCAGTGAAAAGTGATCGAACTATACTTAGATCGGAATTGATTTTATTAGTTATTATGAATCTCCGAAAAATTTGCTATTTTTGTGTGTAATCGGTATGTTTCAATGCCGCGCAGTATAGAAAAGAAAATAATTTTGTGCTAAATGATATAACAAAGTGTCGCCGCACACGGACCACACGCCACAGCCACAATCGCCGCCACGAAAAGCTAGAAGCGGCTACTAAAGTGGCTGAGGCGCGCGACAGCTGCTGACTAAGGTAAGGGAGAGAGGGGTGGGTAATCGCGCGAGTGACGTGTGGCGGCGTTTTGTATCGGCGCATTATAAGGCCGGTGCGGGCCACAAGAAGCGAGCAACGACGATTTGTAGCGTGTGGCCGCCACCGGCGTACCGTGTGTGGCGAGTCCATATAAAATGTATGAAAACTACAAGAAATATGCCGGTGGCGGCGTTTTGTGGTTGTAGTGGGTGGCCCGTGTGCGGCGACACTAAGGCTTTGTAAACCCATCTCGTGATTTTTTTCGTGTTTATTGATACATATCTGCTTTTAACAAAGTGAACCGGGATGTTTTTAATTTTTTTATCGTGAAAGGTATATATAGCTCGTTTTACTACGATTTACACGATTGAATTCGTTTAAATTGAAATTGTGTATAATGATACAAGAAGACTTATGTATGTCAATATACACAAAAAAAATATGTATTTATAGGTTGGTGAAAAATAATTTAACTTGTTTTACAGCACAAAAAGTGAAAAACAAAATTGTATTCATTTTGTGTATTATGATTCATTTAGATTTATATCATTAAACACAACAAGGTTTAAATCTTAAGAAAAGTTTACTAGGAAAAATTCCACACGGTACCAGGCAGCACTTTTCTTTAGATTTAAATATCTAGCAGTTAAATGCTTAAAAAAATAAAAACGTAACAATAATGTTTGTAAACCTGGTTTCCGAAAACACGTAACATAGACCACTGGAAACTGAGGAGTACAATATGCCTGACGTTTGTGGACTATGAGAATGATTTTGATACGGTCAAAACTAGCGGTGGGTCATTCTCAAATTTTCTGGCGACGAAACGCAACCGTTTTTTCTTAAACGAAAACTAGTCCTCGAAACGGTTCTCGTTCGCAATTGGTTTTGGTTGCGGATGGGTGACGCAACGAAACGACACGCGACCGACGGTCGAACGAATGTAACGCAACGAAACTGAACTAAATGAAATCTTGTTAACGTTCGTTTCGTTGCTGCGAACGAGACGACGAAACATCGAAATAAATGTTGTGTTATACGATAATCGACTTTAAATGTTCAACAATAAAGATTATATTATTGTAAAATCAAAGCTTAATTATCATAGAACGAAACGACCTCATGTCATTGCGTTCTATTATAGACTGTATTTACTTCATAATAAAGTTGTTCGACGAAAACTGTTTTGATCCGAAACGTAAAACGGTTCTATCGTCGCGGAACACAAAACGGTCCTTGAAACCGGTTCGTCTTTAGAACGCTCACATCTAGTCAAAACCTTTTATAATGCCGAGTAGACTACAGGTAATGTTGAAGTCTTAAGAGCCCTTTTACAAATTGCTCTGCTGCGTTACTGATCGGTGCGTAGGTAGATTTGCACTAGTATATTGCATTTTACGGGTGATGTTTCGAGTCTTATAAAATAATTATTAATGAACTAATTATAAAAATGTATACATGTTTCTGTAGTTCAATGATGGTAGATTAGTTTTTGATAGTAATTCTATTTAATTCAATATCAAAATACGAGGTAAACCTGCATTATTTTTTGGGCTAACTCACGGAGGTTAGATGTTTTTTTTTGATAATTAATGAGATGGAAAATCAAAAGTCTAATACATTATGTTACAACGAAAACTTATTTATGATATCTTAGTAATTAATTTGATCTAATTTATTGAACATTATTGAGAGATTGAGACATTGTATTCTTAATGTGAAATAATTTCTGAAATGGGTCCATTAGTTTCAGTGCCTATTTGAAACAAACAAACAAATCTTTTCTTTAATTATTATGACCTTTTTTTATAACGCAGGTAAAAATCTTTTTACAGACGACTGCGCCTTTAAGAGGCACACCGCCGAACGGACCTCACACCTGGCTCCCGCAAGTCTTACGGGCCCCCCAGTGGCTGCCCACCGAGGACCCCGCAACTCTTACAGGCACTTTACAGTATAATATCCGCTAAAAAAGTCCTGCGAATACCTCCTACGCTGCTTAGTGCGAAGCCCGGGGTCCCCGTTAGGGATTCTACCACGGCTACGCACCCAGCAGCTTCCCGGCCTTGCCGGGGCTCCACGGCAGGGGTCTCCCGAGGTATTACGGGGACCCCGCAGACGTGCGCAGGTGGGCCCGCGTGTGGGGGCTGGGTTCGCGGCCTTATGCCATGCCACCATATTATTATGACCTGATTTGAGACATATTACAATACTTTTTGTCCCGGAATAGTTCCTGAGAGATTTTTACAAGACTAAAGTCAACGCGGACAAAGTCGCGGGCGCCCGCTAGTAAGAAATAAAACTTTGAGTAAACCTGCAACAGTTTTCAATACTTCCAATATTGGAAATATTTTCCTTAAAGTTTCGAACAGATTTGAAGTTCTTATTATAAAGAGTGCTTTCACAACAGATATGCTTAACTTTAAGATATACTAGCGGCCCACCCTCGCTTCGATTCGGTGTAGAGCTGAAGTGTAGACTACAGTTTTTGTTCTCAGGCTTGTATTATACTCAATGACATTCATTTATGATTCTTTTTATACCTGCATGCAAAGTCTCAGCCCGATCGGTTTAAAATTGACAAAGTTTTATACAAACTTTCATTCCCTATTTTATCCCCTTGGGGATAGAATTGATCTAAATCCTTTCTTAGCGGATGCCTACATCATAACATCTACCTGCATGCCAAATTTGAACCCGATCCGTCCAGTGGTTTGGACTGTGCGTTGGTAGATCACTATGTCAGTCAGTCAGTCACCTTTGAGTTTTATATATATAGAAGAAGATTCCTTATTAGGTAACTAGTGTATTCATATATTGTTTTAAACTTTTATACCTTATTTTTATGAGTTTCTGATATTTCGGCACTGTTGCAAGCGCCATGATCACGAAGTAACTCCGTGCAATAGTGCCGAAATATCGGAGACTCGTAGAAAAGGGACAGGCTAACAATCCCGTTACTAGCTAAATTAGTGTGTTTTAAGAATAAATTTGAATTAATCGTGGACTTATTCAAATGAACATAGTAGTTAACGATATTGATTTAAAATTTCGTGGTCACCAACGTAATAAATAAATCATTCATTCATTCAATCATTCATTCATTCAATAGTAATTTATATTGTTTACGGGAATGCTATTATATTCAATATTATTAGCGTGTGTCTAATATTTCTTATTACGGAGTGACTGAAGTAATTGCGGGTAGGATGTTATTAGCAGTCTTTTTGGTCTACCCTCCGACGAAACCTTTCGTTCGAAGCTTTCGAAATCGCTATATTAGCTAAAAATTAGGTATATGGCAGCAATCTCGTAAATAACATAAATTATTATAAAACCAGTTAGATATATTACATTGATTGGTATTTTTTATGTACTTAATTATCATGAACAAGAACATTGATAGCTTTTGGAATAAAATTATGGATTTCTTACGATGTCAGTAAACTCGAATAGGCCATTGAGAAGCCTGTGTAACTCAGAAATTGTGTTGAAAATGGCAGTCAAAACATTTATATTTAACTTGTAATTAAAGATCAGCTTGCTATGTCCGTTGTCTTTGTGGCTTCTAGATCCTTACACTTTGATTTTAACGTTTTGCCTTTCGATTATATCTTGAAATTATTAATTAATTTCCAGAGAACATAATAATAAAACCTTTCATTTTATATTTTAAACTAATAAACTTGTAAAACAAAAATACGGCTATACATTTAAGAGTTTCCTTAAAATTAGTAGGTATAAATATGCTTAATTAAGAGATGGAAGTTTGAATTAAGAAAAATCCGAACAAGAAACATAAAACGAGAAAATGAAGGTGAAATCTGTGTATTTTTCTAAGAGGAAGGAAAAATTAAATTGCCCTAGCAAATATTTGCGGACAGCGAATTTTACGTTTCGCCGAAACAATACTTCGATTTTCAGGGAAACTTTAGGATAGTAATAAAATGGAACGACGGTAGGTAACTTAATTTGTTCGGCTTATTGCTTTCGTTGGGACCTATACTCAGAGTCGGCGCGACGATATGTATAGACCAGTGATTCCCAAAGTGGTCTATATCGACCCCTAGGGGTCTACGTCAGCGAAAAAAAAATTTGGGGGTCCATGAAATGAAAATGGGGGTCCACGATAATGGTTCTCAACATACATTGATAGTACTTATTCACTTACATTATGCTATCTTCTATTAAAAAGACATATACATAATTATAAAAGTACCTATGAAATAATAAAAAATATTATATATATGTTTATAAAATTTTGTAAGTTGTAAGATATTAGCTTTGTGGTCGCAATACATTTTGATGTTGTATAAACCTGCATATAATGATAAACCAAGATCATCTTGTTACACTAACTTCCCTCCAGATAAAAAATTACAAAAAATCAATATAAGGTAAGTAGGGGTCTACCCAAAACTAAAAACATGCAAAGGGTCTACGACACAAAAAAGTATGATGGGAACCTCTGACCAATGGATCTTTACTCCTTCGACTAAGAACGTGTTTAATAGCTCTAATAAAATAGTTTGGGATTAATTTAGTGAACATATAAAACCTCAATTCCACTAATTATATTGATCTATCTTTATAATTTCAATAATACTAACAATTCCAGCTGATGCTTTTCGCCATCGTACATCGCGACGAAAAGGAGATTGCTCAAATTGGCCCAAATGCGAAAAAAATATTGACATATATGGTAATTCTTGGCGTAATTTATACATTATTTTACAGTCATTAGATTCTAACGGACACCTTTGTTTATTATATTGATTTTAAAAAGGACTTTTAATTTTACCGGTTTGGAAAACATACGAATCATTTTTAATGGCTATGGGTGTAGTAACATTCAGCCAAAGACTGATCGAAGCTGTATATACAAAACAAAACTTCAAAACAAATCTATTTTGTAAAGATCGATAAATAAATATTTTTGAAGTTATACTTCTTTAGGCGTGTTATGAAAAAATGATGAGAGTGAAATTTTAAGATGCGCGCGCATCACTGTAACACAAAATTTTAACATAATGAAGTTGGTCGCTTTAGCGACCAACTTCATGCGTTACTTTTGTGTTTACCGCACATTAAGAAAATCTACCAACAAAATCGAAATAGAATCTCTATTTAGTGGGTGCTAACGACTGCATTGTGAGGGCCTATCAAAAGTATTTATTAATCTGGAACAACGGAACCAAAGCGCGATTCAGGAGACTACAGCGCCATCTCTTGACCATTGGTGTAGTAGAACCTAAAACCACATCTTTATTTTTTGTAATAAAGTAACAGTTATAGGTATTCATATTTATAATATCAAAAGTATTTATTAATCTGGAACAACGGAACCAAACGCGATTCAGGAGACTACAGCGCCATCTTGACCATTGGTGTAGTAGAGCCAAAAACCACATCTTTATTTTTTGTAATAAAGTAACAGTTATAGGTATTCATATTTATAATATTTATCCACATGTTTCTAGTTTGTATATTCGGAATACGTGTTTGAGTTTCATACAAGTGCAAATCACATATGTTCTAATAAATTATATTCAGTAGCGATTTTAATTGAATATTTTGATTATTTATTTATTTTGTCAAATTAAAACTGAACTTTATTGACTGTGTCCTTTTCCAGACTTTTTATTAAGTAATTTATTGTAATTAATT
Organism: Chilo suppressalis; assembly: GCA_902850365.2. Taxonomy (NCBI): domain Eukaryota; kingdom Metazoa; phylum Arthropoda; class Insecta; order Lepidoptera; family Crambidae; genus Chilo; species Chilo suppressalis. The sequence continues at coordinate 30,345,370 of OU963898.1, read as the reverse complement.
ATTTGCATGCAATTAAAAACTAATTTTAAACGATGCCAAAGAAGGATAACTTCTCACGCGCCTACATAAGTACACGCACCCATTTTTTTTTATTACACTGTGGTAATAATATCCACAACTATATTATCATTTTCACTACATGCAAATGTGCTAAGACAAATTATAGATGGTAGGCGACATCATAAAGTCTATTGCCATACATTTTTCGCCAAACATAACAACACAATACATTTTTCGTCAGTGTATGGTTTATAGAAGTTCTCAGGGGTGTCCGTCAGTAATATTCGTTTCTACAGTAATTTATATATAATTTCGAATCTAGGAAACAATTTTTCATGATTATTGGTCTTTAGGCCAAACATGTATGGAAGCTGAGCAATCTCCTTTCGTCCCATCATCTTGATGATCACAACCGTACGATTTAGTCAAAATTTTCAGCAAGCACGATAAAACCTTGTAATAAATTGTCGCCAGCAGTCTATCCGTACCAATACCACCCGAATACCTTTAGAAAGTAGGAAAGCAAACTAAAACCGACATTCTACTATTTTTTACTGATTCAATAATTAATTTTAAATTGTAACTAGGTAAAGCTCATTCGCGACAATGTCAAAAACTTTAAACAATTCAGCAACCATTTCTCCTAAAAAGAGGCACGAAGTACCTTAAAAGGACACTCGGCATTTTGTGCCAAAGTTGTATACTTTTTTAATTTTTTTATCTGTGTTTCATAATTGGGTAACGTAGTCTGGCAATATTTGTCATCAGCAGCTAGCTGTCAATGTCAAATACGTAGGTTTGTCAATATAAGCTCTATTGTAGCCGGGTCGTCAAGAGAAATAACGGATAAAAAGGCAATCACAGCAGAGAACATTCACAATCACAGTTTGCGGGAGCGGATGCGAAATGCGAATGTTTTTTTTTTGTTTGTATTTTAGGATTTTTAAAATTTGCATTTGGTTTTTTATTTAGAAAAAGCAAAGGAATAATGGTTTTTACAGTCACTTGAGTAAAATTTTGAAGTAAAATTCTGTCCCTTGAAGATTTAGGGTTTCCATATCAAAAAATATTAATCACTAGTGGCCCGCCCTCACTTCGCTTCGGTGTAGAGCTGAAGACTATAGTTATTGTTCTCAGGCCTGTATTATACACAATGGCATTCTTCTTATACCTACCGCCGCCGCGACCCATGTCGAGCGCGGCAACCGTTGCACAAAAATAATCCTTATAGCATGATTCAGTATTTACGTGCGACGGCGCGATGACTTATTTCATGTATAAGTTTGGTGTTTCTATACCGATTTCTATGATTCTTTTTTTCTTGAATAGGTAATAATGTTAACTTTTTTAAATTAGGGATGAGTGAGAGTATTATAAACGTAAGAGTAAACAAATATAATCAGAATGCTCCGAACTGCTAATCTATGAGGAGCTACACGTGTTATTGTGAGTCAACCATAAAATATAGACATATGTTGTTCCGGGATATTTTTTAGACAATTTTATGTAGAATATTTCCGTCATACATGATTTCTGTGTAACTTTAACCATTAAGGCTGCACACGCAACGGAAGCTAAAAAAATGGAGTAACTTCTCCCGTTTTCCCAACATTTCTCTTCACTACTCTGCTCCTATTGACTGTAGCGTGATGAAAAGTATACTATAACCTGCCCAGGAGTATGAAGAATAATTGTACCAAGTTTCGTTAAAATCCGTCGAGTAGTTTTTGTTTCTATAAGGAACATACACACAGACAGACAGACAGACAAAAATTTTACTGATTGCATTTTTGGCATCAGTATCGATCACTTATCATCCCCTGATAGTTATTTTGAAAATATATTTCATGTACAGAATTGACCTCTACAGATTTATTATAAGTATAGATATATTATATAATTTATTTCCACGATTCACTAAAAATAAGGTAGTTTTTATGTAGCAAATAATTTTGGCTTTATTTTGAGACCAGATTCAATTGTATACAAGTTTAGCATTTTTTCTATGAAAAGTGCCGGGTCTCCTTTCCACAATATATATAAAGCTTTCAGCTTAGATATAAATATACATTTTAGATTATTCCGAGAATAACAAATTACCCACGCGTGTGTCATCAGCGAAGGATTTAACGAAAAAACTTTGAAACCCTATAGTGAATCGTCGTCATCATTATCAGCCTATTAATGTCCCCACTGCTGGGGCACAGGCCTTCCCTATGGATGGAATAGGGAGATTACGCCATGACCCACCACGCGGGCCCAGTGCGGATTGGTGGGTGCTAACGACTGCAGATGTAACCGGGACCAACGGCTTAACGTGCCTTCCGAAGCACGGAGGAGCTCGAGATAGTAAATTTTTGGTCACCCATCCAATGACCGACCACTGCGAAAGTTGCTTAACTTCAACGATCGCAGCCGAACGCGCTAACCACCTGCGCCATCGAGCTCCTCGTAGTGAATGTTCCATCCAAAATCTCCCACGTAGTATGTTCTACGCTCATGACAGTATTAAAAATGTATATACGCTTAATAATTTTGATGCATACAGAAGGAGCGTGCGTGACTCAGCAAAATGCGGTTGGAATTAGCTGCTTATAACAAGGCCCTTAGACCCGCCATTCATTTTTTATGTCAGTCCCCTATCAACGAGTGTCACTCAATATTCACTTGCAAATTAACCGAAACAATGGCAGTTTGTCGTTTATGTGTGTGTCAGCAGACTAGCTAAGTAGAGTTTTGATGGATGACAAGCGAGTTCACGGTAGACACTAAAATATTTCTAATATAATATTTGTAAGTGTATAGTTTGACTTATTCCATGTCATATCAGCTTCGTTTTGTATTCCAACGGCATTTTCTAAATTCTATGGCCAACAACGATGGAATACACAAAAAACATGAAATTGAAATTAGTGTGCAACTTAAAGCCTATAGTAGTCCAGGTGATAACAAAACGAGATCAACTGTAAGATCAAATTCAGAATTGATTATTCGAGAAAAAAAATATAAGAAAGAAAGAAATTGTTTATTGACCATAAAAAAAAATACAAATAAAAAGCACAGATAACAAACAGGTCAACTAGGTCCCTGCCTCAGCACAATGCCACAACGACACCAAGGCCGCTGCGGCGCTGATATTCTGGCAGGGCCTAAGGTTGACGTGAATAACAGATTAATAGACGACACAATCACGATTAACAATACCACAAACAAAAAAAAAACAATAAGTAAAAATGAAAAGAAATATATATGCAGAGGCTGAGTATTTTTTTTCCTTTTCCTTTGCCTTAACGCTAACAACATTAAAATAATTAAAAAATAAAATTTGATCATCTAAAGTCTGTGGAAAGGTAGAAAGATAGCTGTGCATGACTAACTTATTCTAATAAAATAGAAACTCAGTTGTTGGTACAATATTGCTATGAGTAAGTTTAATTCTCTGGAATACCTATCCATCAATAGCAAACACAGATAAAGGGTGAAATCCAGTAGGTATGTACATTCAATCGTAAACAATATCAATAATCAGCAACTTATATGAAATAAAAAGTGCAATTCCAGTATAAATGTGTGCATTCATCTACAGCTTTGCCAAGCACCAACGCGGTGGCAACAAAGAAAGATGGACGGCGTGTGAATGAATATCTTGTTCTCTGACACACCTTTTTCGCTACATCAAAATTTGTAAAGCACTTCTTAAAGAACTGTGGTGGTCGCAATTTAATATTTATCAGAGTGACGCTTTATCTTGTCATCAAGAAGAAAGTGACAGCATCTACCATTTTCCAATTTGAACATTAGTGTACGTCCTTTTATTCGACCTTTATTTTTAGTGCGTCCAGTTATAGTATATTTTTTAATTATTGTTTATAATATAAGGTAGGCTGTTTTTCTCATACTAGAAAAATACACGCGCATATGCACACACAAACACACACGCAGACACGCGCACAAACACATCACACACTTGCTACTTTTTAAATATAAATAGAAAGGTAAGCGTTCTCCAGTGAACTCGCATTTTCTGATAATAATGGCGGTAACGATCTTTTTTCTTTCTTTTGATTTGTTATTAATTCACTATGGTTCTGTAACATTCAATGTAACTTTTACATATTGTACTCTCGCTTAAAATCTAGGGTAGATCACGATAAAAAATGTATTACGCAAAAGAATCTTTAGCAAGCTAACGGGTTTAAGAGGTTTTGAGCCTGGGGTCGTAACACAGGTTTTGTAACCTAGTACAATCTCCAGCTCTCTCAAAGAACTGCATTGTTTTACCGTTATTGTAATTCAATACCCTTTTCTAATTATAATGTTACTTTGTGAGAGAAATAAATAAATAATTCATTCAAATCATTCATTCATTCATAGTGTTGAAAGCGTTTGGCCACCGTGGCCGTCACTGAGACGTTAACGACAACAAGATGACGACGCCGAGATACATACATTTAGGCGCTTTGCAGACGACGGGGCGGGGCGGGCTTTTTGTCCGCGCAGCAATAAAAAACCGCGTCTGCCCGTCGATGTCTGCAGCTGCCCTTGCCGCGTACACAAAACACACGACGGGCAGAGGCAGTCAGTTTAGGACGTTCGTTCTAGTGAATAGTCCATCACTAAAAAGCGCGTGGCGCGGTGTGAGCTAGCCGCCCCGCGCCGCCGTCTGCGTTACTGCATAAAAACTGGTTTGTATGATCCACGGCGGCAGCCGCGGACATGCCGCGCCGCCAGTGCCCGCCGGGCACCTGCGGCGCGGTTTTTTTGCACTCTGTGTGCGTTTGTAGTATAGGATTCACTTTGGGCTATCGTTCGCGGCGAAATTGACCGGCCCACTCCACCCCGCCGTCTGCAAAGCGCCTTACTGTAACCGCTTGTCCATCGCAAGCCCGTCACTTCACTTTATCTTGATCTCATTCAGAAATAGTCTCGTTCTTGGTGACGACCTAAAGAGAACATCTGCTTCTTCCTGCCATAAACTGGTACTAGAAAACGCCCAATCGAGATATGAAGATTGGTCCAACTCTGATATGTCCAGTTTGGGACTTCGTCAGCGTTATAATAAATTTATAGATATCGCGTAATATCCTTAGTATTCGCCCGGATAGCGAAGGGTGCGGGTTCGAGTCCCGTCTGCTGCCTGGTCCGCGTGGAATTTTTTCTAATTATATTTTCTTTAGATTTAAACATCAGGCAGTTACATGCTTAAAAAATAAAAATTATAACTATAATTGCTATTTCTTCTTTCAAATGTTTAATACTTGTAAAAGTATTCATTTGACATTGTGGGTTACCTATAATGCGAAGAGATGGCGCTGCCTTGCAGCTTAAGAATGGCTAGAGGAATTTCGACGCGGCCATCAGGGCCGCGGTAGCATAATTGGTCAGTGCATTCACCCGGATAGCGAAGGGTGCGGTTTCGAGTCCCGCCTGCTGCCTGGTCCGCGTGGATTTTTTCTAGTTATATTTTCTTTGGATTTAAACATGAATCAGTTGCATACTTAAAAAATAAAAATCATAAATATCCTTAGAATTTTTGAAAATCCCATGATAACTATACTTTGTTTTAAATACATTCATCCTTTTCTAAGCGTGATTAAGTAACTAATATCCAAACATACAGACATTTACATATATCATGTTGTAGGCTAATAGGAGTTGAACAGTAGCTATAATCTTTAAATCGACAATCTTTTGAATTAACATTTAGTTGGTGCACCAGGAAATCGAGATATGTATTTAAGAAGTTATTCGTATTTCACTGCAGGTATTAGCCCTATATATTGCGATTCAACTAAGAATAGGACCGACTGGGCGCTATATTGTGGCGTCGTAGCTGTCAATTCAAACCAGTTAGGTAGAGTAAGCAAAAAAAGTTTTAATTTAAATTTTATTTACCAAGATTAAGTGATTAAAAATATCAGATTTTTATAAATATTTATTTATTAAGACTGAGTGAGAAGAAACATTAATCAAAATCTAACTCTTTAATTCCGCTCATCTCTGTACTACTGACAGAGTAGTCATTATCATCACTGATGCTTTCGGCTATAAAATAAAATATCTATTGTTGTAGGTTTTAAAACGACAATTTTATTTAAAATAAAAACTGTCTTCACGGTATTTTTTTTTACCTGTATTTATCAAAGTAAAGCTTTTTCAGTACTCATTTTCTATACGTTTCGTATGTATAATTTGTTTCCTTCTTTTGTTTACATATATTTGGACTTCGTCTGCGTTAACTTAGTTTCTAGAAAATCCCTCTAGATCCTAACATTTTTTCGGGATAAAAGTAGCCTATGTGTGAATCTAGGGTATCAGCTAACTCCATACCAATTTTTATTAAATTTAATATTAGTGTGATTAGCTCATTGCTAAAAAAAATTGTGTCAAGATTTTTTACAAACCGTACTTTTCAGGCGACATTTGACAGATAGAGGTCATTGTCTTTCCTATTCTTATTTGAAACGCATAATACGTTTTCTTTGTTAGGCGTCGTGGCTAAAAAAATGTTTTAGCTTACACTCGCGTGTTCGCATCACATAACTCATACAGCAATAATTAAGACACACTACATTAATAAATTCTTGTTTGATCTCGAATTCGTGATATCTAGCAATAATCGTGTATTGATATCATTTAATCCAGGGATTTTAGCCAATCTGTTGTAACTCTCTTGCAATCATACTTAGATAGCGGATAGATGTTAGTGTGCTTATCAATATACACTTCCTTCTTCTTATTTCTACCTCTTTCCTTTCCTTTTTTTAATGTAAGAAGAGTTGTTTTCTACTTCTTGCATTAATGACGAGGAGAAGGTTCTATTTCTGATACTGTCCAAATCAAGATTTCGATCCATGACTTTTTCCATTTTACCTTCAAAGCTCTCGTACATTGCGCTTCTCAAAGGTAATCTCACTGGATCAAATATTTCAAACGATTCCATTAGAGAAAGATCGGATTTCTGAAGTGCTGTCAAAGCTAATTCGTATAATTGCATTTTTTTGTAAATACGAGACAAGTCATCCTCTATTTTGTCATTTTTATTAAAAATGTTTAAAGCGCTCTCTATTGATTTTGCCTCTTGACTATTCAGCACAGGTAATACAGACTTAATTTCATTAGTGTAATAGAATGCTGCATCAATCTTAGGACCTCATCTAGTAATTACGGGTGCAGAAGGTTAAGGTAAATCTATAGTCTATTCACATTGTCGTGAGACAAAATGTAAGCAAACCATAAAAAGCATACTTTTTAAGGTCACGTTTGACAAAAGTAAAGATTAAATACTATTTACATAGGAAATGCAGGGAAACATTAAGTTAATTATTTTAAAAGCAGGTACATACATATGAATAAGGAAATAAAATATTCCGCACATATTTAACGTACAAAGTCATCATAAATTCGTATATTTTTATTTTGCTGATAAAAGTATTTTAACAACTTAAGTTGACATGGGAAAAGACCTAAAAGACAATCATTCCCAAACTTATGACGTATTATAATACGTCAAAATTTAAGAGTAGACATGATATAAGTATTTTATGTTGAAGTGTTATGTTTTGTAATCGGTTGGTTTACGTTATCCATCTTTACTTTCCCAATCAACGTTGACGCGAGCGTGCATATTCTATCATATTTATTAAATTCTTGTTATTTTCTTGTTTTATTTGTTGAGTTTGTTGTAATTTTTTTCTGTTAAGCTTAAAGTTGTTAATAAATTAATGGTCACATAAATTAAACGTCATCATTGACTAGTGGGTACTTTCTGACATTATAAAAGTTTTAGAACCTCAGATTCTTTGTTTACATTTTGTCTCACGCCAAAGTCTATTCAGACTTAAAGGCACATTTCTTGAAAGATATTAATTCTTTTTGGGTTTTAACATTGGCTTTTCTTTTCGAATCTGCCACGCAACTAGATTTAGAGCATGCATAGAGGGTTAAACATCTAAAATGCATTTTTTATGGAAAAGTTGATTTCAAAATTCTTTTAGCTGATATCATGTAAGTTTCACTGTCATTCTAACATTATCTACTATGCTATCAAATGAGCTTCTCCAAATATTTTTTAAAGAATCTTGATCAGATTGTGATATAGTTATTCCATGTACAGTATTCAGCATTTTACATACCGCTAAGTAAGGCCGATGGCACCGACTAGGTTCTAATGGTCTCACTAATAAATGTAAGACTTTTTCCTTTCCTAAGGAATCCGTAGTTTCGTCTACTGTAAGCCATAGTTTTTCTATTTACCATCTTACTTTAATTTTTTGTAATTTGATTTTAAAAAGCTAAATACAGATAAATTTTTCTCAATAAGTATACACTCGGTGGTCTAAAAACTTATTAATAAATTATGGAAAAACATAGAACTCAGGAGTGATCATCTCACTTTGAGCGTGTCAAGCGAAAATTATGCCAGCAATTTTCATATGTAGATTTGGAGAGGCAACACTTAAAATTTACATAACTCAAATATTTCTGTAGAAGCTGAAAATTTTTAAAATGCTTTGTTGCGCTATTAGACCAGGGTCGATAATTTTAAAAATGGTGAAAAGTGAAAAAAAATTATAGTAGGATGAAACCCATTAGAAAAGGTAAAGAATATAAAAAAAAGGAAAGGAAAAATAAATTACGGGCGATCTGAGGTCGGGAAGGGGGAGGAGGTGAGTTTTTAAGGGTAAAAAATGGTTAATCTCGATTTCCGGTAAAACTGCAAGTCCTATGAAAAAAAGTTAAATAGCAAAGTTGTAGGTAATAAAAAGATCTACAACTTTTGTATCGACACTTTTTTCACATAACCTCAAAATTTATGTGAAAAATGCGAATAACCGAGTTTTTGGTTTTTGATTTTAATTTTTTGCAAAAAAAAATATTTTTTCACGAATTTTGGTGAAAACTTACCTTTGTATGTCCCAAACATACAGTAATTTTTTTGATTTAAAATATTAATTTTTTCTATTATTTTGACTTAATATCCAAAAAGCACCCTAATTTTCAATCGAAAATTCTCACGTCAAAATATCTGCTTTTTAAAAAAGTTGGGGTGTTTTTTGTTTGTTGAAATCTCTGCTTTCTAATGGTATAAAAAAATATACACTACTATGTTAAATGTTCTCAGAAAATGCAAATTAATAATGAAAAAAACTCGAATCCGAAAATCCTATTTTTAATACCTACTTACAACAACTATTTTTGCATGTTTTATGGATTTGTAATTTTTCTGTTTATCAATATAACATGAAATCTTACGTTTTTCGAGTAATTAAAGTGTAAATTTTAATAAATAGTTCAAAATTATACATAATGATTCAAATCAATTTTTCGGATTGGAGTTTTTTTCATTATTAATTTGCAGTTTCTGAGAACATTTACCACAGTAGTGTATATTTTTTTTATACCATCAGAAAGTAGAGATTTCAACAAACAAAAAACACCCCAAGACTTTTAAAAAAGCAGATATTTTGATGTGAGAATTTTCGATTGAAAATTAGGGTGCTTTTTGGATATTAAGTCAAAATAAGGTGAAAAAATGAATATTTTAAATCAAAAAAATTACTGTATGTTTGGGACATACAAAGGTAACTTTTCACCAAATTTCGTGAAAAAATAAATATTTTTGCAAAAAATAAAAATCAAAAACCAAAAACTCGGTTATTCACATTTTTCACATAAATTTTGAGGTTATGTGAAAAAAGTGTCGATACAAAAGTTGTAGATCTTTTTATTACCTACAACTTTGCCATTTTTTTTTTTCATAGGACTTGCAGTTTTACCGGAAATCGAGATTAACCATTTTTTACCCTTAAAAACTCACCCCCTCCCCCTTCCCGACCTCAGATCGCCCGTAATTTATTTTTCCTTTCATTTTTGTTATATTCTCTACCTTTTCTAATGGGTTTCATCTTACTATAATTTTTTTTGGTCTCAAAAATTATCGACCCTGGTCTATATTGGGGCCATTGTATGTTACAAAGAATCATAAATTCGAATAAGTCAAAGTAAAATTCTAAAGGAGTGTGGGTGATGTGTCTTTTGTACTGTTCCTTCTACATGTCTTTTGACTCTAATTCCGACCTCTGATTATGACTTACTTGACTAACCACATGTACCTACCTACAAAACACCACTAAAAGGAACTGTCGTTTCACTGACGACTTCTCTCAGGATATTTAGTATATCTTTTGGTACATCATTGGAGTAACGCCTTACACTTACTTTAAAAACTACAACTGAACGTCGTCTGTAAGATTCTCCTTCCCTTTTAATACTACCGTTTTTTTTTTCTCATTATAAATAACGTCTTAAATCTAGATAAAGTAAACAGTACGTGTTCAACCTTTATCGGCAAGGAGTCTTATCCATAAACACACCACAAATATCTATGAATATGCACAAAAATCACTATTTCTGCCAAATATTATTCGGGTTAAGATTCGCTCTGTTGGATTTCACGGATGAAACAGCTGATACGTTTTTGTCGCACAATCGTGCCTATATTTGGATACACATATCGCTTGTTCTTAGTACATACTAAAGGCATATTCTATTATAAATTGGGTATTGTAACTTAAGTAAGAGGCTATGTCGGGAGCACGTCGCTTATGTAACGGGCAGTATAAAACCCGTTCCCTTAATAGATGCCATCCGCATACGCGTAGTGATTAACGGCTTTGGAATGTTATATGCAAATGCAAATGGTGTAGTTATGTCTACAGCACGTAGTTTCTTACAAATCTCTTAAATATATTGTTTTAAACTTTCATGGTCACTAACATTATAGTAATGTAAGTTATTTACGGGATTGTTACCATGTACCTGGTTTTTAGCGAGTTTCCGATATTTTGGCACTGTTGCAAGCGCCATGATCACGGAGTAACTGATCATGGCGCTTGCAACAGTGCCGAAATATCGGAAACTCGCTAAAAACAAGGTACATGGTAACAATCCCGTAAATAACTTATATAACTATAATCTCTTAAATATTTGATTCTTAGATTTTCACTCACATCACTCATTAAATAAAACTAGTTTCTAACGGGTTAATGCACGAATTTTATTTATTTATTGACGTTTCGCAGCCTTTTTAGGTCTGCATCGTCGCAATAATGATTTTTTTATTTATTCTGTCCTATTATATAAAGTACTTAATTAACTAAATTAATAAATTTATACATAGACAATAAAGTTTTAAAAATCTTCCAATGAAATATCCGAACGCTCAATAAAAGTCTTTCGAAGGTAGCTCGACAAAGTAATTAAAAAATCATTATTCTGACGATGCAGACCTGAAATGGCTGCGAAACGTCAATAAATAAATAAAGTTCGTGCATTAACCCGTTAAAAACTAGTTTTATTTAAATCTCTTAAAATAATTATTTACCTTGAAAAACGTACTATCCGATTTAGAAACAATTATGTCCTTCTAAAGACAATATTACTAGAAAACAATTCCACGCGAAACAGGCAGCAGGTCCCGTCTGCTGTCTGGTCCGCGTGAAATTATTTCTAGTAATATTTTCTTTATATTTAAACATGGAGCAGTTACATGCTTAAAAAAATATTATTATCTAAAGAAAATATAACGAGAGAAAATTCCACGTGGACCCGCACCCTTCGCAATCCGGGCGAATGCACTGACCAATTATGCTACCGCGGCCTTCACGGACCGCGTCGAAATTATTCTAGTCATTCAATGCCATCTCTTCGAGATGGCGCTGCCTTGCAGCTTAAGAATGGTTAGAAGAATTTCGACGCGGTCCGTGAGGGCCGCGGTAGCATAATTGGTCAGTGCATTCGCCCGGATTGCGAAGGGTGCGGGTTCGAGTCCCGTCTGCTGCCTGGTCCGCGTGGAATTTTTCTAGTTATATTTTCTTTAGATTTAAACATCAAACAGTTACATGCTTTAAAATAATAAAAATTATAAATATTATTATAATTATGTTCTTCTTTTGCGATTCGAATGATTTCCTGCTTTTCGATTACTGTGTGCCAGTGAGATAAGTTACAGTAGGTAATATTTAATTTTGATCTAAAAATAACACTTTCAGATTTCGGTAACTAAAGGATAACTTCGAGAGAACTTATTCATGTCTGTATGTCTGGCCGTGGGCACTCATACTTTAATAAGAGGAGAGTTGAAATTTTGGTAGATTGTGTATTCCCTAGCCGCCATATACATAAATAACGATAACCAATTAAAATAAATTCCATTCCAACAATTGCTTTATGTTATAAAATCATAGACCAGTATAATGTTCATAGTTGTAGGTCTACTCCCCACTCTAAAATATGTGAAAATACAGAAAATATCAATTACTAGGGCTTTTCCCATACATAATTCCATCCCTTTTTTACTCCCTTAAAGAGTGATTACTGAAAAAAAAACTGTCCTTTCCGGGACTCAAAATATCTATGTATCAAATTTCATCTCAATCGGTTCAGCGGTTCAAGCTTAAAGAGGTGACAGATATACACACATTCGCATTCATATGATTAGTTTCTCATTTAAAACTGACCAGAAACAAAACAAGTACAATAAAGTATGTTATGTTTTTATTTCACTTTTACCAATGAGCTTATCACCAAGTAGTTAAACAACGATTTATAAAGCTTTAAATTAAATTTATAAAGCTTAATTAAAACAAAAAGGGAAGACACGGTACGGTCATACTAGCATCAAATAATATAGGCTCCGACTCAACTACATAAGCAACTCTCACACACGCAAACCTCTGGAAATAACCATTCAATCGAGCGAGCGAGACAGAACTGCACGATCATCGCAGCGCGAGCGAAACGGCTAGTCCGCATCAGAGTTCGAACGGCTGAGCTGTATTGCTGTCCTTTTCTTGATAACAAAATGGCGAATACGTAAATACCATTCACGACAAACCGTGTTTTTTATGAAAAAAAAATGATTTTACCCTTTTACGAATAAAAGGTGTAGCCGTGGCATTTGTTTTTTGATTTTGAACTATTTCGTTCTTTGTAAAAGCGTCGAAGGCATTTGTTTTATCTTTACTCGTATAACACAGAATATACGCAATACGTTTTATTGAGTGCACATGCAACGTGTTTAAATGTCCAATTCTGACTGAAGCGAATTGTGGTAATGCACCACAATTTAAACGGATCACTTTTGAGCCGCGGGTGCCCTTTTGTTTTAATCTAAGCTTTAAATTCATCAATATACGGTTGAGTAGTCAAGCCGCATTTTGTAGACGGCATGAATTCGAACGCTCCCAAATTGCTATAAAAGCATCTACTAAGTAGCTGTTAGCCCCCGCAGCTCGATCGACGTGCGACCGATGAAATAAAACGTCTCGGCCGACGGAAAATGTTATGGGATTGGAACTGACAGCTCTATTAGGGTCGCCACACACAGACGCCGCAGGCGGAGCGGAAGCGTGGGCGGTTTTTGAAGAAAAATCCTATGACAAAAAAGATGAAATGGAAATGCGTCACGGGCGTTATACGACTATGTGTATACGTCATATTCAGTGTTGGTGTAATATCACAATATTTCAGTGATGCACCCTCGTCGCTCTCTCTCCTGCCGTAAGGAACTTCGTCGCGCCTGCGCACGTCTCATTTAACGGTTTTATTCCACGCACTTTTTTCCACGGATTTTTTCTTACGGTTTAACTATCACATTTTTTTCAGTTCGGTCGTGCAGCAAAATCCCTATCCTTTTCAAGCCTGCCGTAAGGAACTTCGTTCCAATATCTAGCAGTGACTAGCTTAAAAATATAAAAAATATATAACTAAAATCATTGTGTTTGTCATTTAACCAGCCAATCAAAGAAGTGTATATGTATCCCACATATACACTTCTTTGATTGGCTGGTTAAATGCGTGCGCAGCTCTACCCGTCGAGCATGAAAGGTGAAGGGTAATTCGAGCGTCACGTGCTTCACACGCGACAATATTTATTTAAACATATGCATGAGCGATGCGTGCGCTACTCCATTCTCCTATACCTTATGCACCGCCGAATGTTAAATAGGCTAGTTGACACTTTTTGGAAATATGTTTTAAATGGTTAATCATTGTTCAATTAGACCGAAAAAAAAATGTATTGTAATATTATTTTACCTAGAAAGCTACAAAAGTTTAATTTTAAAATATATTTTTCATGGACATACAGAAACGCTGTCGGCCATTTTAGTCTATAGATTATCTATGGAATGACGGAAACAATAGTGAACAAACACTCGCAAGCACGTAGGATATAACCTATCTGAATTTACATTACAAAACCACGATTTTTTATAGATTTCATGATAAATATAGTAATTATCATAATTGTGTTATACGAGAATAAAGAAACACATCGTTAAAACTCCAGAAATGTTGTGGTTTCAATTTTTAAGGTTATGAATGTACCTGCTAAGTCAAAGAGTTTTGTCGTTTCTCCTTTACAAATCCGGCTTCAAGCATTAATTTAGTTAAGAAAACCAATAAACGGAAACTTTTCTTCAAGATTTAAGAGTTTTTAGATATATTTCAGTCGGACGAAAGAAACCACAGTAACATGACAATGACGTTTAGTTGTTTTGCTTTTATGTTGACGTCACAATCATGGTGGACAACGTTTTTAGTGTTTAAAAAGCATAGACTAAAAAACTATTTTTCAAATTAAATTACTACAGCCATCTTCTAATTTTATGAAGTGAAATCGATGTATTTAGGTTCCTCATACCAAAAATTATAAGAAATAAACATTTATATAGTGCAATTTGACATGAGTCAAGTAGCCTATTATTTGAGAAAAGAGGTTTCACTTCAGATGTGTTGTCCGTGCACACTATTTTTTTTGTATATATTCCGAATCAATACAAAAGGCTGCACACACAAATCGAAGCGGTGGCTAGGTGGGCTGAGACGTACCGGCGATGCAAACAGGCGACGTGCGCGGCGCGTGGCGCAGGTGAGGAGCAGAATCAATGTTCTTGACAATATATTAAGCAGGGCTTAAAACCGGTATCTAAAACACCGGTAAATAAAGGTTAATACCGGTTTTCAGTAATGGTTTCGTTCGGAGTGCGTCCGAAATGAAAGCGGTACCTAAAACCTTAACAAACCGGCTTAATCCAGAGCGGCACCTGCACGCGTCGGCATCGCTTGAAGTTTGTTTTGTTTGAACTAATCAAGTCACAACTTGTTAATGCTCAAAGATTGTTGCATTTATTGACACGTTTGCTAGCGTCTAGTGAGTCAAGTTATTCATTTTGTAGTTGTGTATTTATTTCAGCCGTCAGTAAGAGCGAAACGAAACCCTTTAAAAATCGCTAAATTGATTCAAAACCGGTTTGATTTCTCTTTTTAGGAAAACCGGTTTTTTAGGGTTAAGGTAGAGCCAAACCTAAATAAAACGCTCCTAATGTACTTGACACTGATTTAGGTTTGAAAATTAACCGGTAAGCAAGCCTCGATGATACGGGGCTAGTTTACAAGCTACTAGCGAACTCGCTGGCTTGTAGCTTATAGCTTGTGAATTGAATTGTAGCCAGCCAACACGGTGGCGGCCCGTTGCGGTGCGGAGGCGTACTACTAGCGGTATAATTGTTGTATTTTTTACGAAACTATTCATTTATTTATTTTAAACTTTATTGACCAAAATACAATAGAATGGTACAAAAGGCGGACTTAATGCTAATAGCACTCTCTCCCTGTCAACCTTTGGGAAAAAAAGGAAACGGCGGTATAAAGCTAAATATACACATAAAAATTGAAATAATAAATAATATTAAAAATATATACGAATTGACATAGATACATATCTTTATATATATAATTCTTCTGTGAGTGTGTATGTCACTGAACTTCTCTTAAACGACTGGAACGATTTTGATGAAATTTTTTGTCTGTGTTCAAGGGGATCTGAGAATGGTTTAGATTCACAAAGACGTGTAGACAGGACAAGGTTTGTCGGGTCCGCTAGTAGATATATAGATTCATGGTGTAGTGATAATTACAATGGATTTTAGCAAAAAGATAATATCATGGGTGCACCCGCAACCTAATTTGTACGATTGCCGTGAAAAAGACTACAAAAATGCTATGAAAAAAGATATACAGACATTTTTGTAAATTTTTAACGCCAACACACAGAAGGTACTGAAATGCCTTCGATCGCCACCGCTCCGCCTCCGACTTATATGTCTTGACCCTTATAAAAACTTTCTGCACTATTAGTGCACTGACACATTTTGAAAGTCTAACGGGGGAACGCTGGCTAGGTGCTATTAATAGGCAATATGCGTGTTTTTGGAGTTTATTCCTTAAGAATCGATTTGCATATATAAGGGGCCCGGTATGAGAAAAATGTGAGGAGTGAAATCTATCGATGAATGACCTCGTTACGTTTTTACTGTCTACGCTGTAGCAGCCGTAGTGCTACACCGTAGCACAGTATCGTAGCGTACCTTTATTTATGCACATCTGAAATTGACTACTGTAAAAAGTTTAATGTAAAATATTTCGTCGATTAGTTATAACAAATGTATATGAAATGAATAAATATATATTTATATATGTATATTATTTTCATTAATTTGTTAATTTACCCTTTCATACGGTATCAATCTTTTTTAAGTTAAATAAACTCTTTTTGCGTCTGGTTAGACTATCGAACTTAAGAAGTAAAATAGAATAAACTTACAAATATATGAACACGTGAATCGAAGAAATCACAACGGTGCGAAAGAAGTTTTCACTTCAAAATAGTATAGATTTCTTTTAAAAAAATGTTAATAAGAGCCATTTTTCACGGGCAGTTTAAGCGCGCGCTATTTTGGAACGCATAGATGTGACGTCACGAATCATCAAACCTTCTAACAAGATCTGACCTTACTAGAAAAAAATCCACGCGGACCAGGCAGCAGATGGGACGGGACGGGACTCGAACCCACACCCTACACAATCCGGGCGAATGCACTGACCAATTATGCTACCGGGGCCCTGACGGCCGCGTCAAAATACTTCTAGCCATTCTTAAGCTGCAAGGCAGCGCAATTTCTTCGCATTGTACGAGTAGGTAACCCATCAAATAATAAATTCATATTCCCTATTCAGAGTTCAGATTGAATACAGTGGAATTATAGCTATTTAGTATAATTAATGAGGAATTTATTATGATACATGATTGTGATTTCTTCGTGGAGTAATAAAGGACTCTTCAATTTGTAATTTTGTTTCATTTATATTATACTAGCGGCCCGCCCTCGCTTCGCTTCGGTGTAGAGCTGAAGTGTAGACTACAGTTTTTGTTCTCAGGCTTGTATTATACACAATGACATTCATCTATGATTTTTCTTATACCTGCATGCAAAGTTTCAGCCCGATCGGTTTAAAATTGACAAAGTTTCATACAAACTTTCATTCCCTATTTTATCCCCTTAGGGGTAGCATTGATCAAAATCCTTTCTTAGCGGATGCCTACGTCATAACATCTACCTGCATGCCAAATTTCAGCCCGATCCGTCCAGTGGTTTGGGCTGTGCGTTGATAGATCATTATGGCAGTCAGTCACCTTTGAGTTATATATATATATATATATATATATATATAAAATCTTTCATAGCTTAATTATTCCGTTTGTATTTTGCAGAACTAATTTCGTGATTGCGTCTCCTAAACTCAGCTTCTCGCTAGTAGCTCGTGAAACATATTAATCTGTCATTTGTGTCTAAACCAGATCTGGCTATTGTTTGCAAAAACAATGTGAGCCGTATGTCTGTTGGTGAAAGAACTATTTTAGTGTAGCTGTAAGAAACCATCAAAATTATTCGATAAACACGACTGTGGTCACTGTAATTCCGTGAAAAATAAAATACAATGAATAATGTTTGGTTGCAATAAAAACAACCATTTATTAAAATAACTAGTGGTCCGCCCTCGCTTCGCTTCGGGGTAGAATTGGTCAAATTTCTTTCTTAGCGGACGCCTACGTCATAACATCTACCTGCATGCGAAATTTCAGCCCGATTTGTCCAGTAGTTTGGGCTGTGCGTTGATAGATCACTATATCAGTCAGTCACCTTTGAGTTTTATATTTAAAAATTTGTTAGAACAAAAGACAAAAAATTAAATTTGAACGACGCAGACGAAAATTTTCTCTCAATGTTACTTCTATATTTTTTTGAAACTTGCAAAAACAAAAATTATGTAGAACTACAAAGATCAACTTCGTAACAAACGGGAATTGGAAACAAGAAGATAACAAAATGTAAGATAAAAATTGCTCGGACTTTTAATTTAACTCTTATGCAATCTTTTAAATTGTTCGATTAAAAAAAGCGTTGACGTTATCGACGAAAATAATGGTACTCGGGTTGAGTTAAAAAGCTTGTTGCCGTTGTTGACATGACAATTTCCAATTGATGCATCGAGTGATTCTTGTTGAAAATAATGAGTCCCCTAGTGTTGTGTGTAGCAGAATCGATTGCGTTTCCTTATTGTTTTATTCGCATATGCAGATCTTTTATTTTTATGGGAATCTGTACCGGACCATTGTGTTATTGTAATAGTTTGTTTACACTTTTTAATCTGGAACAACGAAACCAAAGCGCGATTCAGGAGACTACAGCGCCATCTCTTGACCATTGGTGTAGTAGAACCAAAAACCACATCTTTATTTTTTATAATAAAGTAACAGTTATAGGTATTCATATTTATAATATTTATCCACATGTTTCTAGTTTGTATATTCGGAATACGTGTTTGAGTTTCATACAAGTGCAAATCACATATGTTCTAATAAATTATATTCAGTAGCGATTTTAATTGAATATTTTGATTATTTATTTATTTTTTCAAATTAAAACTGAACTTTATTGACTGTGTCCTTTTCCAGACTTTTTATTAATTTATTGTAATTAATTATTTGCTTGCAATTAAAAACTAATTTTAAACGATGCCAAAGAAGGATAACTTCTCACGCGCCTACATGAGTACACGCACCCATTTTTTTTTATGGGAATCTGTACCGGACCATTGTGTTATTGTAATTGTTTGTTTACACATTTTTTATTGGAGGTGATCCCTTTTTTCTACTATCTTTTTATCGTCAGGAAAACGCTTGACGCATACCCCACCACCTGGGTTGTTATCACTTCAAAAATCTTTTTTCAAATCAAATCAAATCATCTTTACTGCGAATACAGGTTACAAAGCTGTTACACAGATACATTTTAGTACAGTACAGCCATATTCTGTCTTATCGGCATGCAATATAATATATCTATAAAACATTAATTATTTCAATGTCACATTAAAAAATTTAACATAGTTTATTCAAAATGTCAATAAGCGATAAGTATAAGATTGGAATTATTTCTTAATCCACGGACCGTATAGTAACATTTTTCTATTAAAAAATATTGTAATTTGTTTTTAAATATATTGGTCATAGTAATTTCTTGCACACTTTCAGGTAATTAACTATAAATATAAGGAGCATTTCAAAACACACTTTTCCTAAATAGTGCCGTATTACAGGGGACTACACAAAGTTTCCCAATATGACGTTCACGAGTTCTGGCCTTAAATATTTTAATATTACTTTTTACTAAGACAGCGCATTCAAAAATGTAAGTTTGTATTATGTATAGATTGAAAATGAATTTCACTTTGGCTCGTGACAGCATAGTATTATTCAGCTATAAATATATAATCATGTTTTATTAAGATTCTCAGAAATCATCAGGATTGAAAAGAAAAGCCCTCCTTCTTGTTTTAGTTATTTTTCCATGAACCGCCTTTTCCGGGTTCCTACCAAACCGGGTTGCGGCTTCTTTGCAACTGGCGTATAATGAGCTGATACAGTTGTTATACTATAATTACTTTTGTTATAAGAAGTCAGTCAAGTGATGAGCGAAGCATTCCAAAGTCACATTACAAATAAGCATTTATTTATCTGCGGCATTATTATTAAAAAAAGAGGTCCGTTTAAAACCTAGCTTCTTTATACTTTAGCTTCGCTTATCGGAGCCACGGCACCGACTGCAATAAAAACCACCCGGAAGTCATTAAGAAGTTTTTCTTAGCGCTTGTCCGACAATGACGGATGTTGGATCCATTTCCTGACGATTGTGTGTTTTTCATGTATTCGAGAGTAGGTGGTGCAGTGATTAGCGCGGTCAGACCTTAGATTAAAACAAAAAGGGTAGATTCGGCACTAGCCTCACAAAAGTGATCCGCATGAATTGTGGTCCACGACCCTAATCGCTTTAGTCACAACTTGACATGCAAACGACGTACATGTGAACGCCAATTAGAAATATTGCTAATATTTTGTGTTTATATGATAAAACAATGGCTATGTGTGTTTTTAAAAAGTGCTCAAATTGCTCAAGAACTAAAAACAAAACCCACGGCATCACTTTTCATTCGTAAGTACTATAAAATATATTTTTTCATGAAAATTTCTGTTTGTTTTGAATCTTATTCGGTAGTTACGTCGAGTACTGGTCGAGTGATTGGTCGGTAGTGCAGTGACGCGGATCTCGCCGTCTCGTTCGCGCTGCCGTTGATTTCGTTCGGGTCGGTAATGCAGTGACGCGGATCTCGCCGTCCCGTTCGCGCTGCCGTGGGATCA
This sequence comes from Chilo suppressalis, assembly GCA_902850365.2. Taxonomy (NCBI): domain Eukaryota; kingdom Metazoa; phylum Arthropoda; class Insecta; order Lepidoptera; family Crambidae; genus Chilo; species Chilo suppressalis. The sequence goes on along the minus strand of OU963898.1, from coordinate 30,324,765 downwards.
GTTTTTGTTTGATGCAAGTATGAGCGTACCGTATCTACCCTTTTTGTTTTAATCTAAGGGTCAGACTGCGTTTGTTAATGTAAAAAATTAAGCGACTTTCTCAATGCTCGGTCATTGGATGAGTGTTCAAAAATTTTGCTTCTCGAGCTCCTCCGTAGTTTGACTAGGATTTGCGAAATACTAATTTTTGGCTTCTTTTACAAACATTGCTGACTATGCTTGCGGCATTATATAGCATATCAAAGCAAAGTATACCGTTAAAAACATTTCATGCATTGCCTTAGTTTTGGACATTCTATACATTCCCTAAGTATTGTTTGGAATACCGGATTTTTAAAAAATATAAGCTCTTATGAATTTATTTTCATATAGAGCTAGTGTTAGCGACCACGCACTCTAAAATAAATATGTATCTACGTCTTAAGAAAAGTTTACTAGAAAAAAAAACCACGCGGACCAGGCACCGGACGGGACTCGACTCGATTATGCTACCACGGCCCTAATATGGTCAGTGCATTCGCCCGGATTGCGAAGGGTGCGGGTTCGAGTCCCGTCCGCTGCCTGGTCCGCGTGGATTTTTTTCTAGTAAACTTTTCTTTAGATTTAAACATCTAGCAGTTAAATGCTTAACAATAAATAAAAACATGTATCTACGTATTTTCTTTCAACAAATAGTGTCCTGTACCAAACAGATATACACACAGAAGAGTTCCGTTTGGCACCCAAAAACAAAAGAGCGTCTATTGTTATTGCAACACCTAAGGTTTACCAAGTTCCTTGATCATTCCCCCGCATCTTGATAAGTTCGTATCATTTATTTACGGCTTGCGGCTGAGGAAATTGTTGAGAAAAATCCAGTGAAACAATTGTACATAGCTATTCCATTTGAGAGTCTCTCTTCATTTGTGCGCCTCTACCACGTCTATTTAGATAAACGAAGCCAATAATAGCAGTATGAAAACTTTTCCTATTTAAGGCATCAATGTTTTACTTCTCTCCTTGCTAGGAGTCGATTTGGGCAAAAGTTTATTTTTTATACTGAATACACTAATAATAAATAAATAAATATTTCCAACACTCACACCAATTAGCCTAGCCCCAAAGTAAGCACTGTAAGGCTTGTGTTATGGGATGCTAGGGTAACGGATAGAATACATATACTGTACATATATAAGTATATTTATATAGAAATACATATTAAACATCCATGACTGGAGTACAAATGCTCGTATTCATCACACAAACATCTGCCCCCACCGGGATTCGAACCTGGGACCTCTCGAGACGGCGACACCATGAAACCCGGCGTACAAACCACTCGACCACGGAGGTCGTCATAATATAAAAGTGTTAGTTTGTCTGTCTGTCTGAACACGTTAAATTCTTAATTGACTTTGATATAAGTATTATGCTACGGAGATTCACCTATATCTACAGCTATCCACGGTAAAGAACATAATTAATCTTTATCGCAAATATAAGGCTCTAAATATTTCTATGCTGAGGCTCGCGCGGCCATTCGGAGACGGGTTCTGAGACCACGCCCGTGCCGAGAGGCACGCACTAGGGGGACCGCGGTCCTCATAGTGCGTGTCGGGTGACGGTCTGTGTCTTCATCTCGCGCGTCGCCGGAAGACTTAGATCCAGTCCGAAAGCTTCTGCGACAGGAGACCGGAGTTAATGAGACGGCACGACATCGCTGCGTCCAATTCATATTGGACGCGAGGTGATCCCGTACCGCTCTTCCTTGCCGCGAAGAGGGCCTTAGGTTCTCCTGGTAGGTCTGGTAATGATGGCGTCCAAAAGTCTGCCATGATGCGATGGTGAGGGCTACGTCTGCGCGATCTTAGCCGAGCGGCGCCGTTACGGCGCGCCAGCATGGGCACTAGGCAGCGTACTCAGCCCCCACGCGCGGGCCATCCTGCGCACGTTTGCGGGGTCCCCGCAATACCTCGGGAGACCCATGCTGTGGAGCCCCGAATAGGCCGGGAGGCTGCTGGGTGTGGAGACGCGGAAGAATCCCTAAACGGGGATCCCGCGGTTTCGCACTAAGCAGCTTAGTGGGTATTCGCAGGGTTTTTAGCGGATATTATGCCGTAAAGCGCCCGTAAGAGTTACGGGGTCCTCAGTGGGCAGCCACTGTAGGGGCTCGTAAGGTTTGCGGGAGTCAGGTGTGAGGTCCGTTCGGCGGTGTGCCTCTTAACGGACCTCACACCTGCTGCTGGGTAGTAGTATAGTGCTGGGTAGTGTGGTGATCCACGCTGGCGCGGAGGCGCCAGGCAGTGCCCGCGGAGCAGTAAAGGCGCAGCTTTACTTCGGAGCACTTGAGGTTGAACAGATCCGTGCGCAGCGACGTAGATACAGTCCTCGGGTGACAGTGCAGGAGTATTGTCTGGTTTTTAGTGACCCTGTTCAGGGCGTAGGTAAGGCCCTGTTCACATCAGCGAGCTCCAGGGCTGGCTGAAGGGGACAGGGAGGAGTCCCACATACCTTCTTCGCGCTCCCCCAGTGGTTGAAGGATGCGTAAGGCTTTTCCAAGACACAAAAAAGGCTCTAATTACACTAAAACTTTCGATACTGTGGGATTTCAATTTATAAACCTTATTTCTTTCAAGCCTGTATTTAAACGCGCGACGCGTGACGCGTTAAAAATTGCTATTGTTAAGCCAATATATAAAAAAGGAGAACACACTAACATAAAACACTATAGACCAATTAAATGTTATCTCAAAGATATTTGAAAGAATTATCTGTGACAATCTTTACAAATTTTTTGAAAAATATAACATATTTTGTAAAGAGCAATATGGTTTTAGACGAGATAAAAATACAAATAAGTCAATTTATCACTTGTTACAGTCTGTTATTAATTCTGTTGATCAAAGACAACATGTATGTGCGATATTTATGGACATGACAAGTGCGTTTGATCATGTTGATCACAGATTGCTGCTGAACAAACTTTACTCTTATGGTGTAAGAGGTATAGCACATGATTTGATGAGGTCTTATCTCAGTAACAGGAAACAGTATACTGTTATAACAAAGTTATGTAGTAAATCGGGAATGATAAAGACATTTTCATCAGATTGTAGAGATGTGGAAGTAGGTGTACCACAAGGCAGCATAGTAGGACCTTTGTTTTTCAATGTGGACATAAATGATCTATCAACTGTTATTGATCACCCTAACATAATGTTTGCCGATGATAGTACTGCCATAATTAAATGTGATGACATCCTCACTTACGAACAAAAAATAAATGTAGCTCTGAAAAATGTTAATGACTGGTTAAAATTAAACAACCTAATACTTAATACTAATAAAACAAAAATAATGCATTTTAGACAAAAAACTCACAAACCGAATGTAACTTTAGATATTAATGATGACATAAATGAATCAGTCTCTGACATTAAATTTCTAGGTGTACAAATTGACTATCAAATGAATTGGAAATCTCATACTGAGATGCTTTGCAAAAGGTTATGTTCCTCTGCTTACATCATGTTCAAGCTTTCTAAGATAGCAAACACCAAGACCGTCGTAATGGCCTATCATGGATATATAGAATCCATATTACGCTATGGGTTAATATTCTGGGGCAATTCTACAAATAAAACAATGGTCTTTAAAGCGCAAAAAAGATACATCAGGGCTATTAAGGCTTTAAAGTCTACTGATAGTTGTGAGGAGGTATTTAAGCAGTTGAAAATTTTGACATTACCTTCCTTATATATTTATGAAGTTGCAGTGTTCGTCAAAAATAACTTCCATATGTTTCCTACATTTATAGAACAGAATTCGCATAGGAACTATAGGCGAGGGATAGGGAATACATTATGTGCAATGGAAAGTAAAACTGCACTATTTAGCAATAGTGTCTTTGGTATGGCTACTGCAATCTTTAACAAAATACCTAATAATATAAAGAGTTTGCCAATGACTATTTTTAAGAAACGCTTAATGAAACTGTTAATTGACAAAGTATATTATACTACACAAGAGTTTCTTAGTGACACTTTCTTGAAAGAAATGGACATCATTACCTAATTGACTCATATTTTTAGCCTATTATAGCACAATTTATTATTATTATTATATATTTTTAGTTTGACATAAAAATATTGCTTAGTAATTTTGACATAAACATATTTTGACATTTATTTCTAACTATGACTTGTTGATTGTAATTGTAATATAATAATTTTGAATTTTATATAATTGTAAATCTGATTATTACTTAAAAAATATTGTATACCTTGTAATAAGGTCGAAATGTAGTGACACTAAACTTTTTATCTAACACCAAATTTTCTAACACAATCTTTTGAATTTGAATTTGAAAAAAAAAAATACAATTTTCCCTTACCGAGACTTGCTTCAATTATGTGAAAGCGAATTTTCTACATGCCCTTCATATCATTAATGAAATAAGCCTAGAGACTCCATAACAATAGATTGTGCTACCAGCCCTTCACTGATAAGTATGAAAGCCTACATCGCGCTAAAGAAATTCGGAGGCTAACACTTCATATATACAATGCCTGACCAACATCATACGGGTAGCGGCCCCGGAGCTAATATCACCCAGCTCGGTGGAAGATTGACTTTCAGGATCGTAGGCCGAATTAGCCACCTGCGCCATTGAGCATGAAGAAAAATTTGAAGAGCTCCGGTAACTCTTCTTTCAGATAAAAATTCTTCACTACCAAAATTACGTAGTACATGTTAGGTAAGTGGTGTTATTTCACTACAGACATCTGTAAGGTTATAGAATCTACTAAGCCCATAAAGATTAATTAAAGATCCATAGGAAACTTAAGGGCAGCTCGATGGCGCAAGTGGCTATCGCGTTCGGCTGCGGTCGTTGAAGTTAAGCAACTTTCGCAGTGGTCGGTCATTGGATGGGTGACCAAAAATTTACTATCTCGAGCTCCCCCGTGCTTCGGAAGGCACGTTAAGCCGTTGATCCCGGCTGCATCTGCAGTTGTTAGCACCCACTAATCCGCACTGGGCCCGCGTGGTGGGTCGTGGCACAATCTCCCTATTCCATCCATAGGGAAAGCCTGTGCCCCAGCAGTGGGGACATTAATAGGCTGATGATGATGATGAGGAAACTTAAAGCTGAAGACATCATAATCCTTTCCTATAAATGGCATAAATTAATCATTCAACAACTTAAATAATATGAAATTACAAGCTGACCCAGCAAACTTCGTACCGCCATAAAAAAATGGGGGTTGGTGGTAGAAGGGTGAAAATTCAGAGTTGTATGTCTTTTTGTATGATGTATCATAAAAAAAATAAAAAAAAAAATCTAAAATTGAAGAAAAAAAATTTAGGGATTATCCTTAACATTTAGGGGGATGAAAAATGGATGTTGTCCGATTCTCAGACCTACTTAATATGCACACAAAATTTCATGAGAATCGGGAAAGCCGTTTCGGAGGAGTTTAACCACAAGATTACGATCCTATCTTGAATGATAGTGACAGTATCACCATTTTGATTTTACAAATCTCGCTAAAATTATTTGTGAAATCTTCAACTACATTGTCAGTCTGTATTCCCATCATAACTTATAAAAACCGTCAAGTTTAAAAGAATGATAAAATTGAACACTGTCCTTCCCCAGAAATAGGTACTTCGTCGCGGTAGGTTGTACCACAGAGCACCTCCACTAGAGCCCGCATTGCCAAATTTTTGATTGAAACCGTAATCTAGAAATTTAGCGGCGTACGGCCTTCCCGCATAGCCGCGTCTTGAGTATGCACAAGTCACTGTCTCGTCACGTTTGGAAAACTAGTGAAAATATGTATAGCCATTGGTCGACGTCTAGAGGTATGATACACGCGTTTGACGACCTCCGTGGCCGAGTGGTTTGTACGCCGGGTTTCATGGTGTAGCCGACTCGAGAGGTCCCAGGTTTGAATCCCGGTGGGGGCAGATGTTTGTGTGATGAATACGTGCATTTGTACTACAGTCATGGATGTTTAATATTATTTCTATACAAATATACTTATATGTACAGTATAATGTTTTCTATCCGTTACCTTAGTATCCCATAACACAAGCCTTACAGTGCTTACTTACAGGGGCTAGGCTAATTGGTGTGAGTGTTGGAAATATTTAGTATTATTATTATAGGGTCAAGTAAGGGACAGTGTAACAAGGGGCACTGTACAATTTACAGTGTACTGTACTGTAATCGAATTCGTAACGTTTGCGAGTCCGAAATGTCATTGTCAAATGTGTTCTGAATTTTAGTTCTCGTTACGTACTTTGTGCCGCTGCTGTTCAAGTTTCCATACAAAATTTGACATTGACATTTCGGTTTGCAAACTATTCGAATTCGATAATGGTTCGTGCTGGAGTACAGATATAGCTTACGCAGCATTAACCGACATTCGCTGCACGGTATTCAATTATATTTATGTTATTATTACCTATAATTTGAGTACTTCGCAAACATCAGTACCCCTACCATGAACCAATATCGAATCGAATAGTTTGCGAGTACGAAATGTTATTCTCAAATTTTGTATGGAAACTAAGATAGCAGCGCCATAACGGACGTACCGAGCACTAAAAACCAGCACACAGTTGACAATGAAATTTCGCACTCGCAAACTATTCGAATTCGATATTGGTTAATGCTAAGGGTACTTGTAGCAGTGCCGAGGTACACACTTAAATATAATGCGCAAATCCGGGTTACAGATTGTATATTGCAAAGTACGTGGAAATTATTGAACACAAGGTGACGTGAGGTGTCGTCGAACATAGATCGCGGACTGGCGGCAGGAAGCCGCTGCGTAGTGCTCGCAGGCACCGTTATAGAAAAATATCAAAATACCTTAAAATAATAATATAACAATTACAAATAAAAATGTATGAGCGCATCGCTAACAGTAATGATGAGAAAAACTATCAAGGAAAGAATCGTTATCCTATTACATTTTGTATTTTTACGTCATTTAAGTGTTAAGTATTAATGGACTTCTCTTATTCACATAACTTAACGTACTGCAACTATCTAACATCATCTTCAACGTCTATAGTGTACTGATTTACTAACCTGTATATATTGTATATTTAATAATTATGTAATGAAAGAATGAAGAAATGAAGTCATTTTTCAATTTGACGACTCTGTAAATAATAAAACAGCGAGAAAAAAACAGCCCTTGCTGAGTTTCTTGCCGGTTCTTCTCAGTACAAAGTCTCCCACCGTAGATTTACGAACTGATGGCGTAGCTTCTAGACATTCATCTGCCCTTTTCTTATTTGTCTATGATGTGTCTTGACCTGTTATTAGAGTTTTATATGCCTCCATCTTCAGCTGTCATCAGACGTCAAATGGCCGAGTGTAATACAGAGATCTTCATTTATAACACTGTGCCAAAGTGCCCTTGTTACAGTGAATGGTTACAGTGAAAACTTCACCCCATATTGTAATAAATTTTTTTGAGTGTATATGCTGTTGGTCGCAGATGACCTTTACAGCGTCATCAGGTTATGGGATGGCGAGATCCTAAGGGGACCTCAAGCCGAGAATTGGCGAGTGCCTCTAGAGTTATTCCAGGTGGATGGCATTTCCCCACGGGGGGAGTCTCCTCTCCGTCTGGAGCCTCTAGACCACCCGAACCTGAGGGGGTAAGCTCAACTAGAGGGCGTCTTTGAGACTCTAACCTCGGCTCTGATTAGCCGTTGCCGTGGGGATTGGGGGATATGTACTATCAAGGCTTGATATAAGCGGGTCTTGCGGTCTCTAGTAGAAGTGCTCTGTGGTGTGCGCTGATCTTTATATATACGGAGTTTGGGCGTGGCAGCTGTCTTGACCAGAAATTTTATGGCCAGAACGAGAGCAGAAACCAGTATTTTAAAATAATTCATGCACGCTTTCATATAAAAAAAAGGCTGCAATTATAAGTATTCCTTTAAATAAATATGAAAAAAGAAATTGCGATTGGAAGACTTCGCTATTATACGCTGATGCATTATTTATGATTAATGTTTTACCAGCGCTTATATGATTTGTTGCCTATTGAAACCACCATTTAGCCAGTGAAAAAAGTTCTTTCTTGATATTTTATGTAATAACTTCCTACTAGTCATGCTAATATTATAATCATGATCATCATCATCAGCCTATTAATGTTCCCACTCTGGGGCACAGGCCTGTGGATGTAATAGGGAGATTGGGCCATGACCCACCATGCGGGCCCAGTGCGGATTGGTGAGTGCTAACGACTGCAGATGCAGCCGGAACCAATGGCTTAACGTGCCTTCCGAAGCACGGAGGAGCTCGAGATAGTAATTTTTGGTCACCTATCCAATGAACGACCACTGCGAAAGTTGCTTAAGTTCAACGATCGCAGCCGAACGCGCTAACCAGTTGCGCCATCGAGCTCCTCAATAATATTATAAGGTCAATAGATATCTATAATATAAGGTCATTAACATTAACTCATTTCTTTATCGCACTATTGATTTTCCAGCTCATGTTTTCCCTCTGTCCTACAACCCGGTGTATAGAAGCAATAAGCAAGCCAGCAGGGTGAGGATGGTTGGTGTGGCAGGTAAAACTGCTTTATCAGCTATCTTCGCATCTGGACTCCAACGTTAATTAACTTTATGAGGAATGGATTCATTTGTGAGACTTATTTATTTTAAAAATAGGTGCTAGTTTTGTTACGGAGAAACCATTACAAAGTGCGTCAACATACCATGGAAAGCCAGGGATGATTGCTGTAGTATATATATTTATGTTTCAGTCACATCATGGTTAAATTAGTTTGTATAGTGGACGTTTATAACGAGTTATAGCTTTCATGGGCAGCAAGAATGCTCGAAATACTAGAAAGAATAAGAGTTGAATACAAAGCAGCCCGAAATATTATAAGCAAATACGAGTTCAATGCAAGGCAGTTCGATATACTGGAAGAAAAAATGATGTGGTTTCGTGGGACACCAGGTAGGAACGAAGTTCCTTCGGCTAATGCGCATTTAACGGTTTTATTCCACGCACTTTTTTCCACGGATTTTTTCTTACGGTTTTACTATCACATTTTTTTCAGTTCGGTCGCACAGCAAAATCCCTATCCCCTCCAAGCCTGCCATAATGTGAGTATTCGCCACGTGCTTGTCCATGAATTCATGAGTATATACTATGCATTGGCGGGGTGGAGTGGTAATAGAAAGAGAAGGGATGAGAGAACGAAAAGAAAGAGGGAGAAAGAGAAAGGTATTATACACTACTCGATCGTGTTTGCGACTGTCGCGCCTGCGCACTTCTCATTTAACGGTTTTATTCCACGCACTTTTTTCCACGGATTTTTTCTTACGGTTTTACTATCACATTTTTTTCAATTCGGTCGCGCAGCAAAATCCCTGTTCCCTTCAAGCCTGCCGTAAGGAACTTCGTTCCAATAAGAGTTGAATGCAAGGCGGCTGGTCGAGCGCCATAAGGATGGTTTTAGTTTAATTGGTAAAATTATGTTTCTATCTTATTATGTGTATCTGTGGGATTGATGTCGCCGTGGCTGAGGGCACTGGCTGCGGAACAAACATTGTTTATGGTGCCTTTCGTGTAAAAAAGTGACTTACTCTCTTCCTTCAAAAACTGTCAAGATGTGTGTCAATACTTTTCTTTAATTATTATTAAAATACTAGCAAACCAGTGAACCAAATGTTCACCAAAAAAAAGTATTCAATTAATTGAGAACTTCGGAGATTTTGTGTGGTTTCGTTTGAAATAGAAATCACGTGATTTCTCGAAAACCCGAAGTGCTACGTTACTCAAATCCGGTTTGTAGTCTTATCAGACTATTCTTAACTTATAACTTAAACATTCTCTTTATCTATCTCTTACGGTTTGACCGCTGAAACAGCACCACGGACGGACGGACTTGTCTATTAGATAAGAGATTCGGGACAATCGAAAAACTATAATTGTGACGTGCGCCTTCTGGAATGACGGCAAAGCAAGGTCCAGCCGCCTCAAGTTACGCCCGTCGGAGACCACGCAACCCATCGTCATGGAGGTAAGTGGGCGCTTCCTTCTTCCTGGTATTGAACCACATAATTTATAATTTCGGTGTAATCCACCCCAGGTGTGGGCTATTTACACGCGCCACACCAGCGGCTCAAAATACTAGAAAAAATAAGAGTTGAATACAAGGCAGCTCGAAATACTAGAAGGAATAAGAGTTGAATGCAAGGCAGCTCGAAATACTAGAAGGAATAAGAGTTGAATGCAAGGCAGCTCGAAATACTAGAAGGAATAAGAGTTGAATGCAAGGCAGCTCGAAATACTAGAAGAAATAAGAGTTGAATGCAAGGCGGCTCGAAATACTAGAAATAATACGAGTTGATTATTTTCAACAAGTTTCCTAAATATCAAGTAGTACAATGCGCAAATATAAATATTTATTACCTCTACAACTAGCCGCCCGCGACTTTGCCCGCGTTATCTTTAGTTTATTGATAATTGCACAGGAGCCTACATTTTTTGGCATATAAAGTATCCTTTGTATCAATCCACGTCATGGACTATTGAGTTCCAAATTTCATTAAAATCCGTTCAGTAGTTTTTACGTGATTGAGTCACAAACATGGAAACTTTGAACAGAATCATTTTAAAATAAAAATTTAAGGTTCCCTAATAGGCAGAAAAGGGAATGTAGGAGCAAAAAAAAACGGGGTTTTTGCCGAATTTACATTACGAAATTAGTGATATGAAATATTTTCATGAAAAATTTCACCTGTGACTTTTACACGTAATTTTTGATGATATTTCATGCCACCAATTTCGTAATAAAAATATGGTTTTACTGAGAAGAATTACGTTTTGTGAAATAAGATATTTATAATTGAGACATTTTAAATATCTTATTTCACAAAACGTAATTCTTCTCAGTAAAATTATCAAAAACAAGAGAAATCACATCTCATAGAGAAAATACTAATAAGATAATAATATATTTCAATAAATCCATTGCTAAAAAGTTAATTGCACCGAATCATTTGTTACGCTATAATAATTATTTAAAAGCTTAACCTAAAGAGACTTGATTAATTTTCCTCGGAGACATTGTAATTACGTCAGAAAGAAAATGGATTCGATGAAATGTTGTTTAGAACTTATACAATAATTATAAATTATACATATTAAAACTGTCTGGAAAGCGAATTTATTTCTGATAAATGGATTTTATGAATTCCCTTTGGTATAAAAGAAAAGCTACATAATTACGACGAAAAAGCAGTCGATGGAAACGTGCCTTAATACCCTTATAATTTCAACTTTATTTTATTGTTATTAACTAATGGGCCTACCACACGCACAAGCTTCACCACAGTTTTGCCTGCGCAGGGCGGTTTGTACACGGAACACGGTGCGTGTAGTTGGTAAAACTGTATCACGCGCCAACCCCACAGCGCGGCCTGCGCACTTTTCGACTTGCTTGAGATTTTGCCTGCGCAAGCCCGGCCTGCGCGTACTTGTCTGTGCGTGTGGTTGGGCGTTCAGTGTTCAAGCCACAGTCGAGTGTACGTTGTGTCGAGGCTCGCTCGTCGTTTCATGAGGTCGTGCGTCATCGTCACACTAAAATGCCAGATTTGCGTACGTACAATCGCGAATTCACGTCTGAATTAATTAGTTTATACAAACCTCTTTATTGCCATAGGCATCCCCCCACGAGTGTTGAATGAGAGGCGTAACCAAACGTAACAATTCACCATAAGTATTTTCATCCATCTGTATATAATTACGAAAATCACTTGGATCATCTCTTAAATCCTTAATTAGATTAATATGTGTATGATTTTTTCTATTCAACAGCCATTTTTTTGTCCACTTTGATCGCTTTAATTTTGGCTTTTGCGTTTTCTTTTTTTTTTAATAGCAAACACTTGAAAAATAGTTGCCTAAGAAATGTTTCTTCATTAGGAAACATTGTTTCCACGCCAATGATTTCGATAAGAATGAGGCTTGCGCGTATTTAACTGTGCCGTGTGGTAACGCACAAAGTGTACAGTTTTTTCGTGCGAGATGCTTGCACAGGCCAAACTGTGGTGAAGCTTGTGCGTGTGGTAAGCGCATAAAACATACACAAGTACTAACCACGAAAAATCTATATATATAAAACTCAAAGGTGGCTGAATGACATAGTGATCTATCAACGCACAGCCCAAACCACTGGACGGATCGAGCTGAAATGGCATGTAGGTAGATGACGATGACTTGACATGACTTGTTATGACGTAGGCATCCGCTAAGAAAGGATTTTGATCAATTCCACCCCCAAGGGGATAAAATAGGGAATGAAGTTTGTATGAAACTTTGTCAATTTTAAACCAATCGGGCTGAGACTTTGCATGCAGGTATAAGAAGAATCATAGATGAATGTCATTGTGTTTAATACAAGCCTGAGAATAAAAACTGTAGTCTACACTTCAGCTCTACACCGAAGCGAAGCGAGGGCGGGCCGCTAGTACTTGATAAAACGGGCCTTTAAACAGCATTGCAACCAGCAGACGGGACTCGCACCCGCACCCTCTGCTGTCCAGACGAATGCACTGACCAATGCTACCGAGCCGTGGCGATATTGTCTATTGTTAACTATTTGACATTGTGTTGATTGTCTATTATTACCTATTTGACATTACGTGTTGATTGTCTATTGTTACCTATTTGACATTATTTGTTGAGTGTCTATTGTTACCTATTTGACATTATGTGATGGAAGTTGACCTAAACACATGTTTTGCAAGTTTCGTTAAATTGAAAGTTGACATCATCAACTTTCAATTTAACGAAACTGTATGAAATAAAATAGGAAGGAAAAACTAGCCCTTGCTGAGTTTTTTCCCAATTCTTCTCAGTACAAGGTCCTCTGCCGTAGATTTGCGAAACGATGGCGTAGTTTTCGACTTTCAGTTGTGTTTGTAAAAGCCTAAACTGAATAAATGATTTTTGAATTGAATTGATATTCTTTTCAAGCATTCATTAGACAGCGAGACAGCGCCATCTATTGGCGTTGTAGGTAACCTCCACTATACTGTAGGTAAGTGTATGTAGGTAATATGAGGATACCGAACAAATTTTGATATCACGATACTGCACACCAAAAAAGAAAAAACTCTGGCAGCGAAACAAATTAACGGGCACCGAATAATTCGAGTCGAAACTGGCACTCCGCTGCGTAAAGTGCCGACGAAAAGGCGAGAAAATTTCGCGAAATTCGAAACTCGATATTTATTCAGTCCAATTCGACGATTACTTAGTTTCGAGCTAAAAATGTGCTCGAGTTTTTTTGCCACTCGTTCTGAGAGGCTCGCGCGCCCGAAACGCTAAAGGCGCATTCAGATAGTGCGTGGGCATTTGAGAAGCCTTCACTTAACGCACAGAAAAAAAAGATCGTAAATACTAGCACTTCATATGGCTATGTTTCAGTTGCCATTTATAAATTTTACATGAACGTATTATTTTCAACTCTTATTGTTTCTTTAGTTTACCATTAAGGTGCTCGTGCCGCAAGTCGGTAAATTGAAAGATTTCTTGGAAGATTTGCATTTTCGATGAGAACTTATTTCTACTCAGCAGATCCAGACAGACCTAATGAGATTGCTATGGCTATCGCTATCGCTTACGATTTCATTTTGTTACTTCTGACCGCTGAAGATTTTCAAATACCTCACGCTCATTTTCTTTAATATTGTTATTACCAACAATATAAAGATCGCGAGGCATTTGAAAACCTCCGGCGATCAGAAACAATAAAATGAAATCTTTAGCGATAGAGGTGATTGGCCCCCAGCTGAATCTATTGGAATAGACTTCGTGTGAACGTATACTTAGCCAGGCTGAGATCCTTTTATCAAGCATAGACAAACTTACATTGGATTTTTTGCTCTGGGTTTATGTTTAAGATATTTGCCGTGGTGCAGTACACGGTAGTCCGAAGTAAGCAATAGCAACTTGCGACTGGTACACGGCTAGGTTTCTGATTCACTTTTTATTAATAAAAACGCCATCAAACTAGTACATTAATCGTGATTCACAGCAGCAATCTTTTAAATTACTTTTAATAGTTTTGAGTGTCTATTTTCTTCAAGCGATTCTATAGCAACCCAACGAAGGCATGTGGTTATCCATAATTAATATTATAGTTGGTGAAAGTGTGTATATCTGTTATTTCTTCCCGCTTGGATCGCGGACGTTATTTAAAGAAATTTTGGTAAAGAGAAGAGAGAAGAGTTACATATCCGGTAAATTGCATAAGATAGTTTTTATCTCAGAAATTATCTCTTGAAAGGAAATGGGGACTAAAGTATATACATTTGGGAAATTAAACCACGCAGACCAAACCGCGGACACCCACTATCACGTTTAATATTTTCATTATTACGCATCCTGTGAATCCACCTTTACGTGTACGTGCCGGGCGGAGTTTGCACTGGCGAACGAATAGCATTTTGGAGTGATAGTGGATCAAGCCATCGGATTGTTGCATTTCGCAACTTGAACGTTCAAATGTTAGACGATTTAGTTTTTTATAAAGGGCGTTTTTCGGATTCGTTGGGCTAGAAATATTTTTAAATATTTTGGCCGAAACTTGAGCGACTTGTGTACTGAAATAATACAAAATTGTTTACACATCGACCTATGCATAGAATAAAGTTACATATGAAAATGTTATCAAATTACTTTTATTATACTTTTAGGCGAAACGGACGCATATATTTTACTGGTAAAAACATTTATTCTAAATCTTATATAACTTTGAAGATAGGAATGGAATAAAGGTATATGTGATTTAGGTTTCCGAAGAATATAGAGTCAAGAGCACTTGGATTGGACACCTTTTGGATAGGCAAGAAAGCAGCTTGCACGGCTTCAATTTTGTTACAAACTGAGAATTTTTACTAAATGTTTGATTCTATTTTTCTTATTTGCCATATTATCATAATGTGACGCGACAGGACATATAAATTTTGTAAAACAAAGTTATATCTTTACATAATATTGACACGTTTCCCAAACATAAGGTCTGATATTAATATATAACTTAGAGATGTCCGTAGTAAATTGTCACATAATCACATAAGATACTCTTAAATAACAAGATATGAGCCGTAAATCTAGTTTCTTTTAAACTGAAAACTATAAATGCGTCATAATTTGCTTCTCAATGGTTTATATGGTTGATAAAAAAAATCTAATGCTAGAAAAATACTAATACAAGTTAAAGAAAATTTTACATCGTACATAATTCAAATAACTCTACTGTAAAGTAGGGATTATGCAGAAGTAGCTTTATTCTATGGATAGGTCGACAAATATATTTGCTATCGGCTTTAAACATAAGAACGAAATTAAAACTTTTTGATCAAATTTTAACACGCTCTGTCAACCTGTCTGTCCTGTGCTGTCTGCAAAACCGATTGGCGAGACTGACTGGAATTTTCCAAGTAAATGATTTATTAAATATAAATCTAGCAGCTGAAGGTTTAAAATAAAAATAAAATAAAATGTACACACCTAAGCGCTTGATACAAACATACGTTGATTATAGAAGTATCATCATCAGCCTATTAATGTTCCCACTGCTGGGGCACAGGCCTTCCCTATGGACGAAATTGGAAAATTAGACATGGGCCCAGTGAGGATTGGGGGGTGCTAATAACTGCAGATGCAGCCGGGACTAATGGCTAACGTGTCTTCCAAAGCACGGAGGATCACGATATAGAAAATTTCTGGTCACCCATCCAATGACCGACCACTGTAAAAGTTGCTCAACTTCAACGATCACAGCCGAAATCGCTGACCACTTGCACCATCGAGCTTCACTATAGAAGTATACTTTCTGACAAAACAGTCTCAAATTAAATATTCGGTCAACAAGCAACCACTAGCTTACCCATAGTCGATCTATTTAAATAAAACTCAAAGGTGACTGACTGATATAGTGATCTATCAACGCACAGCCCAAACCACTGGACGGATCGGGCTGAAATTTGGCATGCAGGTAGATGTTATGACGCAGGCATCCGCTAAGAAAGGATTTTGATCAATTCTACCCCCAACGGGATAAAATAGGGAATGAAACTTTGTCAATTTTAAACCGATCGGGCTGAGACTTTGCTTGCAGGTATAAGAAGAATCATAGATTGTATATAATAAAAGCCTGAGAACAAAAACTGTAGTCTACACTTCAGCTCTACACCGAAGGGCGGGCCGCTAGTACTTAAATAAAGCCTAATTCATTTCTATAAAAATGTGAATGAAAACATATAAACATCTAAAGAGTCCCCAAACATTCTTAGCTTCTATTAAACATAAAAACCTTACGTGAAATATTATCTTATTATTGGTGAAACATTTGTGAAACAACCATTCAGTAGTTTTTGGAATTATCGCAAATATACACAGACTAGGGTTCATTCCCGGGAATTCTCGAGCCGAGAATTCCCGGTAAATCGTTGGGCTTTATTCCCGGGAAATCAAGCTCGAGAAAAGTCGACAATTCGAGAAATCGTGTTGTATGGCGACGCGGGCCAAAGCGCGCCACGCAACTATTAATTATAAATTACATTAATTTTCTACCTGAATTTAAGATATTAAGGTTTTCTTTCATGTTATTTTTTTTGTTGTTTTATAGTAGCTATTTTTGTTTACAAGTTTTAAGTTGTTTTTGTTTTTCTAAATAACCAGCCATAAATGGTGCTGTGATTGTAATTTAGTTATGAGTTAAGATATTAACGTATTCTTTAATGTTGATTTTTGGTTTAGTTTGATAGAAGCTAATTTTGCTTACAAGTTCTAAATAACCAGCCAAAAATGGTGCTGTCATTATAATTATGAGTCTGAATAAAATTATTTCTGTATTTTATTGGCGATAGCGTGATAATATATAGCCTATATGTTGACCCGACTTCTTAATAATATTCGTGCCAAATTTGAAGTAAATCCATGCAGTGCTTTTTGAGTTTATCCCGGACGTACAGACAAACAGACAAAAATTCTAAAAACTTTATTTTCGGCTTCGGTATCTTATGTAGATCACACTCCAAGTATTATTTTACAAAAATATTCAATGCACAGTGTTGACTTTCCTACCATTTTATTATTACCATTAATTATTATTAATTACCATTTTATTATCATTATTACCATTGTATGTATAGATTTTTTTTTAAAGTTGATTAGCTTATTCATGAGATTAATGTTTTTGAGTATAACAATTAAAGTTTTATAATTAATTTGATACTTTTATTTGAGAGGAAAACCACTGATATTGTTGACGTTATTGGAACCAAATAATATGAGAAAATGTACGTAAATGTAAATTTTTCGACAACCCGAGAAGCCTCGAGAAATTAGACTCGAGAATTCTCGAGACCCGAGAAATTAAAAAGCTCGAGAAATCATGAACCCTAACACAGACAGATGTGGCGGGGACTTTGTGTACAGCGGAAGGTGCAGGTTCGAGGACTGTGTATTTTTTGTTGGATTTTTATTCTCGTGTGTGTATTGATTCAATCATCAGCCTATTAATGTCCCCACTGCTGGGGTACAGGCCTTCCATATAGATGGAATAGAGAGATTGGCCCATGACCTGCCACGCGGGCCCAGTGTGAATTGGTGGGTGCTAAAGACTGCAGATGCAGCCGGGATCAAGAGCTAACGTGCCTTCCCAAGAACGGAGGAGCACGTTAGAAAATTTTTGGTCACTCATCTAGTGACCGACCGATTCAACGATCGCAGCAGAGAGCGCTAACTACCCGCTCCCCGCCCCATCGAGCTCCCCCATTGTAGTGTATTGCTTATTAGGAAGAAAAATTTACAGTCTGCTATTGTCACTGATTTCCTTGGTATTATTTTTTTTTTTATTTGCGGTATCCCCGATTTGTGTCAGGTCTTTTTTATCTTTGTTTGTTTGTTTGTTACTTTTAATATATTTTATTCATCATGCCTGCTCTTTTGCATGTTTTAAGTGCTTATTCTTTTGCACATCTTTCTTTTCTTTTATACTTTTACAATTATTTTCTTAACTTCTAATATATTTCTTTTACTTTTCTGTTTGTTCTATTTACATTTCATAATTTATTCTATTTACACACACTTATTTTCTGTTATTATACATATTTCTTATATGCTACAATTTGTTACTTACGTATACTTCTTAACTCTTCCTTGATATTGAAGATGTTAATGATGAGTTACACTTCATATAAATAACTCTATAGCCTGGGTTCCGAACCTGGGGGTAATTACCCCTCCGGGGGTAAATCAGCCATACTTCGGGGGTAACAAAGAATCTAATTATTAGGTGAAATCTAAATAATACTACTAAATAGAGCATTCGCTCCTTCTTGCTAGTGAGCCCGCGGGGTGCTGAGTGTGGGAAGCGGGGTGAGATTTTCTCCTGATGATGACATTAGTAGAGACGATGATAGCGGCCAAATTGGAATTTCTTGCGACTGATGATAACATTTTAAAGTCGGGGTAAAATCTGTTTTCCTAGTAGGTTACAGGGGTAGCAGTATTGGAAAGGTTAGGAAACACTGCACTATAGTAATATAAGTTATTTACGGGATTGTCACCATGTACCTTGCTTTTAGCGTGTTTCCGATATTTCGGCACTGTTGCAAGCGCCATGATCACGGAGTAACAGTTACTCCTTTAATATCAGAAACTCGCTAAAAACAAGGTACATACTATGATTGTCTGCCGTTATATTGACTCTGCACGTTCTTTCTGGTTGACTGATAGAGAATACCATGCTGGCACTAAGTCCGCCATATGCAATGTAAAGGCATTAAAGATTAAATAAATAAAATACATGGTAACAATCCCGTAAATAACTTTTAATTCTATAATGTTAGTGACCATGAAAGTTTATAACAATAAATAACATTATTTGTATTTATACTGTACGACACAGCAATCCAAATGTAGGTAAGCAATTAATGTATATTTAATCACTATGTAATGAAAGGTTACTTCAAGAATTATCTCTGAAGTCATATTTCAACTTGACGACTCTCTAAATAATAAAACAGGGTAGAAAAAAACTGGCCTTGATGAGTTTCTTGCCGGTTCTTCTCAGTACAAGGTCTCCCGCCGTAGATTTACGAACCGATAGCGTAGCTTCTAGACATTCATGATACTTGTAACAGCCTAAACTGTATAAATGATTTTGATTATGATTGTTCATAAAGATATTTTTTGACGACCTCCGTGGCCGAAACCCGGCGTACAAACCGGGTTTCATGGTGTCGCCGACTCGATAGGTCCCGGGTTCGAATTCCGGTGGGGTCAGATGTTTGCGTGATGAATACGAGCATTTGTACTCCAGTCATGGATGTTTAATATGTATTTTTAAATAAACACATTTATATATGTACTGTTTAAGTATTCCATCCGTTACCCTAGTATCCCATAACACAAGCCTTACCGTGCTTACTTTGGGGCTAGGCTAATTGTTGTGAGTGTTGGAAATATCTATTTATTTATATTGCATGCACGTCAAAAAAAATAGCACAAGCCGTCGTTTCGATCGATCGCTTTACGATGCCAATCCCAAACATAGCCGCGTAACGGCAGGCTGATTGATAAGTTGTTTGAACTAAATGGTGCTCGTAAATTGTGACGTAAACCATCAGACGCTATCACCGGCCACCGGGTTAGATTGGGATGCATATTAGACGCTTACTAATGGCCAACCGTCCGATAAATTAAACGAGAAATGTGGAAGATGGTTTCGTGCTAGAGATGGGCGTTATAGATATTTGCGATATCGATGCCGCCGTCCTGCCGTTGTGTTTATAGTTTGTTATAATAATGTACTCTGGTACTTATATTTCTTTTTCTATTTTTGGAGTTTACTCCTTAAGAATCGATTTGCATATATAAGGGGCCCGGTATGAGAAAAATGTGAGGAGTAAAATCTATCGATGAATGACATTAACGACATCGTTACGTTTTTGTGCGCAACCTCATCTGCGCACCTTTCACTTTTAGCCGTGGCAACGGATAAAAAACATTAAGTTGTCACAAATGTCAATAAAATAAATAAACTAAAAATATATAAAATCGGAGCAAAATTAATGAAAACAAATAAATAACAGAATATAGAGAAATGCCGGTAAGTGTTCAGCGCTCTGGAATTGTGATTTTCAGTACAGATGGAATTATCTCTTATCTATTAGACAAGTCCGTCCGTCCGTCCGTGTTGCTGTTTCAGCGGCCAAACCGTAAGAGATAGATATAGAGAATCTTTAAGTTATAAGTTAAGAATAGTCTGATAAGACTACAAACCGGATGTGAGTAACGTAGCACTTCCGGTTTTCGAGAAATCACGTGATTTCTATTTGAAACGAAACCACACAAAATCTCCGAAGTTCTCAATTAATTAAATACATTTTTTTTTTGGTGAACATTTGGTTCACTGGTTTGCTAGTAATACATATTTATAAAATGATGACTAGTGTGTGATATTTTTGAAATTGTGTGTTTCCCGAAATACATAATAAAATATATGATGAATATCGCTGATGTTAGATGATAAAATGTGTGACATGGAACCTATGATAGTCAAAACCATGGGACGATTCCTGAGGTATCTCTACTTGTAACCGACTTCTTCGGACTTGATTTTGTTTTGTGTCTGTTCAAAGACAATCGTTTCTAGAGTGTAAACTCCGGTCGTGCGTCGGAGCTGACACACACAATTTTTTTGTAACATAGTATCCATGTGTGGTTATGAGTAGTCATGCTCTCTTAAAAATTTCTTCGGCGGTGTCGTGTGAGGCGGGTCGTTGCGTTCCCTAAAAAATGGTTGAGCGAAGCCATGGCTGGTTCATGCGTAATGCTCGTGAACTGGTGCTGCCAGCGGAAATGAGTCTGTTCTTGCTTTATTGGGTACTATTAATCGTTGTACTAAACTTTAATTGTTCATTATTTTTTTTGCCTCAACAGTAGGACACTGCATTTCTAAACTTTGTAAAACCAGTTTTTTATATTAAAGTCATAATTTTTATATTATTTGCATTTGTAATGGAAAGTGACTTAATGAGTTACCTTATATTGAAGTCGTTTTTCAATTTGACGACTCTGTATATAATACAGGGAGAAAAAAACAGCCCTTGCTGAGTTTCTTGCCGGTTCTTCTCAGTACAAGGTCTCCCGCAGTAGATTTCCGAACCGATGGCGTAGCTTTTCGACATTCACAAGTGCTTGTAACAGCCTAGACTGAATAAACGATATTGAATTTTGATTTTTTTTGAATTGAGGCGCATCTATACCAGATAATTTGCATCAGATGCTGGCGTCGATGCTAACTGAATGTCAGTCTAGCTAGTACCGTAGTATGATAGGATGCGATGCGATATGAATTAAGACAGATGCGTGTTTTGTGTGGATGTGTCTCTTCGATTTATAGATGAACCGTAAGCTTAGCTCTAGCAACACGGAAACAAGGTATGTTTCTCTTTTTTCTTAGGGAGACATTGCGCTTTGCAACCAACAGGCTATTGTGCCCCAAATTTTCTTGTACTGGTGTCAAAAGTTGGAACTACAATTTATTCACAGGTTTTTGACATTTTTATTACATAATTGTTCACCGCTAGTGATACCTCCGCCGTGCCGGCACAAATAAGTTTGTGGGATTGTAGCTGCGAATACCTTCAACACTGCTTGATGTGGAGCCACGGGATCCCCTTGGTGAGGGATTTCTCCGCATCCCCGCACCCAGCAGCTTCCTGGCCTCGCCGGGGCTCCACGGCAGGGGTCTCCCTAAGTGAGCTACATGGGCACGCCCAAGTAGCCCTCCGCAGCGGACGGGGGGCGGTACGGTGGGCACTCGGCCGCGTACTCAACCCCCAGCGCGGGCCTACCTGCGGACGTCTGCGGGGTCCCCGCGATACCCCGAGAGACCCCTGCCGCGGAGCCCCGGCAAGGCCGGGAGGCTGCTAGGTGCGGAGACGCGGAAGAATCCCTAAACGGGGATCCCGCGGCTTCGCGCTAAGCAGCTTAGAGGGTGTTCGCAGGGTTTTTTAGCGGATATTATGCCGTAAAGCGCCGGTTAGGGTTACGGGGTTCTCAGTGGGCAGCCTTTGCTGGGGCTCGTAAGGCTTGCGGGAGCCAGGTGTGAGGTCCGTTCGGCGATGTGCCTCTTAAAGGCGCCGTCGTCTGTAAATAGTATTTTTTTACCTGCGTATAAAAAAAAGGGGTCTCCCTAGGTATGGCGGGGACCCCGCATACGTGCACAGGTAGGCCCGCGCGTGGGGGCCAAGTACGCGGCCTAGTGCTTACCGTACCGCCCCCCGTCCGTTGCGGAGGGCTTCTTGAGCGTATCCGTCCAAGCAGCCCTCCGCCGCCCCCCTTGTAGGACAATACTACAAGAGGGGGCCGCCGTTCCTGGGAAGCGTCTCTATAGCCTAAAGACGCTTGCGGCAGTAAGAATACCAATCGCGTCGTTGCCTACCCTGTCGTAATCCCCTGCCCCGTGGAGCCCTGGAACCTTACTGTTGATAATAGATTGTGGCGGCGACATCTACATGCCCCACTATAATGAACATACAGGAAATAGTCTCTCTCCTCGTTAAGAGATGGCGCTACCAGCGCTACGTTCACAACGTAAGGAAGCCTACATCGTGCAAGTGAAATTTGGCAGCCAACAGTTCATATATACGATGCCCGACCAACATCAGTCGGGCCGCGGCCCCCGAGCTAACATCACCCAGCTTGGAGGAAGATCTTCCCCTTTGGCCTTCCTACAAGATGATGGATAGATGTGGTTAACATAGGCACTGATAACCATAGTCCTTAAAGCTGGCACAGAATCCAATCGCTCACCGTCGGACCAAACACATTGATATAAGAGTGCATTTTGTAAGAGAATGTATAGAACTGGGTCTAGTCAAGCTAACATATATTCCCACATACTGACGAAGCCATTAGGCAATGAAAGTTTACTAAGTTTTTAGAATCTTTACTGTGTAATTTGAGGGGTGGTGTTGATAAAACCTCTTTAGCATGCCGCTAGAAGTAGGTATATTAAATTATAAGAAAGTCTAATGTCTTTCGTTTTCTAGGTTACTATATACAATTAAAGTTATTTACAACGCCCTATCCACTGTTATTACTAATATTTAGTGTCCGACCGAAAGTTCGGTTTCGGTTTCGGCCGAGTTTCGCCCAAAAATTAAGTTTCGGCGGCAGTTTCGGTTTCGGCCAAAATTGGCCGAAACTTTTGCCGAAACCGAAACTGAATTCGGAAGTTGTCGTGCACGCTCGCCGTACTTCGTTACTTGCACAGCAGACCATATCCTATATCGAGAAGTGCAGTTTCCTATATTGAGATAAAAGAGATTGATGGGTGGGTATTTAATGAAACAGTAACAATTTGTGAATTGATTATTGATAACTGATAAAAATTTTTGCTATGACAACTTAATTTGAAAAAGTAATAAAGATATAACACACCGGCCATGTGCGTGTCGTGCCACGCGCTGTGTAGGGTTCCGTACCTCAATATATTTTGGAAAGAGTCTATATTTTAAGCAATTACTTCGTCTTAGTCACTTTTAATGTTTTCTTCTAAGGAATTTTGATTAGGTCAGAAATTTTCTTATACATAAGTTGAACGACTGTTACTCTTAAACTAACTAATCTGTTTTAACCATTATAATTTTCCTTTAAAGTTCATTAAAAGCACTATTATCATGAATTTTGAAGATTTTTCAAGCCCATAGTTTAGCTTTTAGAGGGTGGGGGGAGCATTTTACAGTTAAATATTTCGCAAATGGATCCCTAATTAAAAAAAATCATTTTAGGACCTAGTAAACGATACGATTTAATAAATCAATTGAATTGATGTATTTTTTTTCTGCCATTAGTTTCGCCGGACATTCGGCAGAACCTGTGGTATGGCTGCTAGGTTTTTTGAAGCATAAGCAAGTAGCACATTTTGGTTCGCTATTCTTCTTTGGAGGAACGCGATGGCGCAAGTGGTTAGCGCGTTCGGCTGCGATCGTTGAATTTAAGCAACTTTCGCATTGGTCGGTCATTGGATGGGTGACCAAAAATTTTCTATCTCGAGTTCCGCCGTGCTTCGGAAGGCACGCCAATCCGCATTGGACCCGCGTGGTGGGTCATGGTCCTATCTCCCTATTCCATCCATAGGGAAGGCCTGTGCCCCAGCAGTGGGGACATTAATAGGCTGATGATGATGATAAAACGATACCCCATAATGGGGTAGACGATGAAAAAATAAAATGATCACTAGGTTACATGTAGCTATCCTAAAAATTTCTTTTCTTCAATAATTTATTCTACCATTTTGTCGGTATGCATGATTGATATACATATCTTCACAAAATTACAGCTCTCTAGTGCTAACAGTCTCCAAGCAAAACCAGGGACAGACAGAGAGGCGGACAAGACGAAACTATAAGGATTCCTTGTCAGAACTACGAAACCCTAAAAACGAAAAAAGGACAAAAGTCATTAACCCTATATTGAAAATCGATTGGCGCAAATTTCTAGGCTTGCATGACAAACTTGATTGATAGCGCCACTGTTGCTGGTGCTCATAAATTAACCGCGAAATCTTCAGACGATGGCATCAGCGTTCAGCGTTCGTTCATTCGATCACGTTCAGATTGACGCACACATGATAGCCACAATTGCAGTAGTTTAAATCTTGTTTTCTTCAAGGACTTTTTTATGACTTCAGGGTTACATAGTTGTAGCAGTGCCGAGGTACACACTCAAATAAAATGCGCAAATCCGGGGGTTACAGACTGTTTAATGCAAAGCACGTGGAAATTATTGTACACAAGGTGACGTGAGGTGTCGTCGAACATAGATCGCGGACTGGCAGCGGGAAGCCGCTGCGTAGTGCTCGCAGGCACCATTATAGTAATATATCAAAATACCTCAAAAATAATAATATAAAAATTACAAATAAAAAATGAGCGCGTCGCTAACAATGGCAAAGGAAGAAAGGAATGCGACGATTACCGATATAACACTGATAGTTTAGGAAATGAATTTTGATAGTTATTTGGTGCACATTCTTGCTCTGTGCCCGTATTCCTGCCAAGGAATTTATTTGTATCATCGATGCGCATTTACAAGAATTAAAAGTAAATAAGGTAAAAAAAAGTCTGTTTATTTCCTTTCTTCTTTTTACGATGTTATATCTATCTATACCTATATGTATGGTAAGTATATCTCTCTTTCTTATCTATTGTTCGGGAGAATTAAAAAATCTAATATATAATCTATATATATAAAACTCAAAGGTGACTGACTGACATAGTGATCTATCAACGCACAGCCCAAACCACTGGACGGATCGGGCTGAAATTTGGCATGCAGGTAGATGTTATGACGTAAGCATCCGCTAAGAAAGGATTTTGATCCAATTTATCCCCAAGAGGATAAAATAGGGAATGAAATTTTATATGAAACTTTGTCAATTTTAAACCGATCGGGCTGAGACTTTGTTAATTATATGAAGAGTCATTTAAATCTACACTACAGCTCTACACCGAAGCGAAGCGAGGGCGGGCCACTAGTTAAAAAATAAAAAATCAAATAAACCTATTAAGTGTGTCGCAACGATACAAAACGGCTACAGCTCAGTGACACTGATTTTCAGCTGTCACCAAGTAAGTAGCTGTAATAAGCTTGAATGTCTGTATATGCTTCTTCTTAGTCTCCATTCTCGCTTTCTAATAGGTAAAATTGAAGAGAACACTCGCTTACAGTAACCTGTAAAACATGCAATGTCATAAAACCGGATTTCCTCAACCCGAATCGTACATTTTTCATTGTTAACAGTTCTTTACTACAACGCATGTAAATTGATACCATAATGGAATAGATTTATTCGTCTCAGGACAAGCTACCTGACAACCGCGCGCCGGGCGGCGGACCGCGAGCTGCCGCGTTTTTAAGCTCACTATGTACGTTTACCTTAAATCTAGATGCCCTAAAAGTATATTAGGTGTCGTAGGATAATTTGATAAACAGATTTTTCCCGAAAATCTTTTACGGATTTTGGATTGGACGATCTTCGTGGCCGAGTGGTTTATATGCCGGGTTTCAGGGTGTCGTCTACTCGAGAGGTCTCGGGTTCGAATCTCGGTGGGGGCAGATGTTTGTGTGATGAATAGGAGCATTATTAAGTACTCCAGCCATGGATGTTTAATATGTATTTCCATATAAATATACTTATATAGGTATCAGTATTGTATTCTATCCTAGTATGCCATAACACAAGCCTACAGTGCTTACTTTGGGGCTAGGCTAATTGATGTGAGTATTGGAACTATTTATAGGTATATTATTTTAATTAGACAATGGTGCTAATTCTGGCGTCATTCTCTAAACTTAAAACTAAATTTAACATCAGTCTCTCCTTTTCATTCTGTATGGAGAATGACAAGGATATACTGCTGTCAAATTTAAGTTTAGGTTTAGAGAATCACGCTAGAATCGACACCATTGGCGATGACATTTCTTAATCTTACTGAAAAGGATAGGATTGTGGATAGCCACGCATCAAGATGATGAGGGTGATATTTATGTTGCAATGTACGACGGCCGGCAGGAGCACCATGGCGCAGCTGCGAAGTTAAGCAACTTTCGTAATAGTCGGTCATTGGATGGGTGACCAAAAATCTTCTATCTCCAGGTCCTCCGTGCTCCGGAAGGCACGTTAAGCCGTTGGTCCCGGCTTCATCTGCAGTCATTAGCACCCGCCAATCCGAACTGGGCCCGCGTGGTGGGTCATTTCCCAATCCCCCTATTTTATCCATAGGGAAGGCCTGTGCCCCAGCAGTGGGGATATTAATAGGCTGATCATGATGTTGATGATGATTCTCGCTCCGACCGCGGACCGTGCGCCCCGTCGCACCGCCGCCTCCTTGCTCCGTGCGCCCCGCCGCACAGCTGCCTGCTTCGAGTCGACTCGACGCGCCTGCACTCATTCGTGAGACTCAAGATTGGACCAGTGGATACCTAGCGGTGTTAACGAAACTGGTCGGCGTAGCCCCGGTACGTCTCGAGCTCTCCTGAGCTCGGAAACCGGAAGACCCGATCCCATTTGCACTTGGGCCTTCCCAAGGGTGACGGTTGTTCCCATATTCACTAGGAATATCGGAACACATCTCTTACAGCTTCAACCGACCCCCTGCCGCGGGCAGGGGAGTCCATCGGTGTCGCATAGGGTGTTAGGACCTGTGGCTTCACGCCACAGTCAGGGCACACCTACACACACATCACACAACAGGTACTGTCCCTCTTCTCCGCCCTCGGCCTCACCCTGGATGAGGCCGCCATCAGGGAGCTCGTCGCGAGAGCGCGCCCCATGCGCGACTCGCCCGCCAGCCCCTCCCCCGACCCCCCCCCGCCCCGACACCCCCTGCCTCCCCGGGCCCTCGAGCGCGGGCAAGCGCCCCGCCTCGAGCCCGGTCTCGACGTGTGACTCCGACTCAACCATTGTGTCGGCGTCCGATGACTCCGTGTTCACCACTGTGGTGAGCAAGAAGAAGCGGCGCTCCAAGCGCCGCGCTGACACCGCGTCTCCAACGGCGCCCTCTGTCCCTCTCAGCCCTCTCACCCCTCTCACGGTCGCCCAACCGACCACCCAAACCCACCCAACACAGACACACAACACCACAAAACCACACACTAGGTGCACCGCCGCACCTATCAAGGCAAAGCCGCCACCGCCCGTCTTTCTGCGCGATAAGGCGCAATGGGCAAAGGTCGCGGACCTTTGCAAAGCTCAGAATATACATTACACACAGGCGTCGAACACTGGTCACGCCATTAAAATCACCACACCCACAATCGACACATTTAGGAGCCTCACAAGGCTACTAACCACACACTCAATCCCTTACCACACATACGCCCTCCCCGAGGAGCGCAAAGTCCGCGCGGTACTCAGAGGAGTCCCCTTCGAGCTCTCCAACGAGCTCATTCTGAACGACCTAACCGACCAAGGCTTCCCAGCCGAGGCAGTGCACAAGTTGCACAGCCGGACTGGGAAGCAATACCCGTTGGCCCTTGTCATTTTGACCTCGGTCCCGGCAGCTAGGGATATTTTTAAAGGTCCCATTACAGTCTGTGGCCTCGACAATATCAAAGTCGAGGCCCCACACCGGCGAGGCACCCCTGGGCAATGCCACAGGTGCCAATTATATGGCCACGCAGCAGCCAACTGCTCGGCGGCCCCGAGGTGCGTCAAGTGCCTCGTACCCCACCTCACCAAGGAGTGCACCCGCACTCGTGACGCACCCGGGGCACCCGCATGCGTGCTCTGTGGCCAAGAAGGCCACCCGGCCAATTACAGGGGTTGCCCGCGGGCCCCACGCCCCAGACCCAACACTCACACACACACAAAGCCAACCACGGCGACAAAAATACACCCACCACCACCTAATAACACCACCACAAACTTCCCGGGGCTACCCAAGGCGGCCGCCCCTCGCAGCCCGGCGCCCCCGACAGCCTGGGGACCAGCCAGGGCCCGCCCAAAACCACACCCACCACAACACACCACACCAACAACACAAGCTAAGCCAGCCCAAAACGTCTCTCTGGCCGAGGACATGGCGCTTATTCGCTCCTCGCTCAAGAGGGTGAATATCGCCGAGATCCACACCCTCGCCGCGAAGCTCCGGCTAGCAAAGACACCCCTTGAAAAGGCTATAGCTATAGCCGAACACCCCGAACTCGTTGCCGCGTTCGATTAATTTTTCAATCATTATAACACTGGAAAATAACCAGACTCCGAACACAAACAAAAACACTATACACAAAACACGCGGTGATAACTCAAACAAACACCACTGTTGTTTAAATTATGACCGCGCAAAACACTAACATAACAATCACTCAACTAAACCCCGGGCGTACCAAGCCGAAAGGCGCTTCGCTTGTGTCATTTAATACGCGCAGCTTAAAGTCCAACCTTAACGAAATTAAATTATTTTTGCAAGATAGGGAACCCGACTTTCTGCTCCTTCAGGAGACTTGGCTCAAACCAACTCAAATGAAGGGGCTGTCGATCCCTAAGTATAAATTAATCCGGAACGACGGTGCCAACGCGCGCGGCGGCACCGCAATTTACTATAGACGCAATTTACACTGCACACCTATACCCACTCCCGCGCTCACAAACATGGAAGCCACCATCTGTAGGCTGGCGATGACGGGACACCAGTCCTTAATCATCGCCTCAGTCTACATTAGATCAGGTACACACCCTCACCGCGCAGACTTCGAAACACTCACTTCACTAGGTACATCAGTCATAATGTTCGGTGACTTTAACTCCAAACACACCGACTGGACATGCGAGACCACCACCACCTCTGGCCGCAGATTACTACACATAACCGAGGAGCTTGGCTATGATGTCATATGTCCCTACGCGCCCACCCACTACCCAGACAATGTACAAAACAGACCCGACGTCCTGGACTTCGCGATCCTTAAAAACGTGTCGCTTCGCCTCAGCTCGATCGAAACGCTCGACGACCTGGGGTCAGATCACAGACCGGTGTCTCTAGTTCTAGGTCCCCAAGACCCACTAGACGCCCCCGCGCCCCCTAAGAGGCTATTCACCAACTGGGACGGATACCGCTCCGCTCTCGAGACCGCTTTAGACTCCCCCGAGTCCCCGTTCCCTAACTCACCGGACAGTCTCGACAGCACCGACAAGATTGACGAAACAATAGAGTCTTTAACTTTACTGGTGACCGAGAAGGCGAAGGAGAACTCGCGGGAGGTTGAGCTGCCAAAGCCCAAGCTCCCGCTGGCCATCCGGAACCTAATCCAAGCCAAAAACGCCGCTCTCCGGAGAGCCAAATTATACCCCACCCCCGAGTATAGGGCTACAGCTAATCGCCTTCAGCGACAAGTTAGGTCCCAATTAGCCGCTCTGAGACACTCCCGTTGGGAGGAACTCATGGCGGACATTACCCCATCCCATCTTGCGTACTATAGAATCGCGAAAGCGCTCCGTAGCGACGTTACCACCCACACCCCCCCGCTCACTCGCCCCGACGGCACCGTCGCCTTCGAAGACGACGAAAAATCTGAGTGTTTTGCAGACAGCATAGCGGCGCAATGCACGCCTAGTACGCAGGAAACTAACCCGCAACATATTCGCGGAGTGGAGGAGGAGGTCCGCCGGCGGGCCGCCCTTCCACTCACTGACAACCCCCTAGATCCCGTCACGACAGACGAACTCAGACAGACCATTAGAAACTTTAAGCAACGCAAGGCCCCGGGCGCCGACGGCATCTCTAACAAGGCGCTCAAGCACTTTCCCATCCAAATGCTAACCTTGCTTGCAATTCTCTTTAACGCATGTTTTGATCTGTGCTACTTCCCAGCCGCCTGGAAAGAAGCAATAGTGATAGGCATCCCCAAACCCGGAAAACCCGCGCACCTCCCCAGTAGCCATCGCCCTATTAGCCTCCTCAAGGCAATGGCGAAACTTTTCGAAAAAACCATACTGACCAGACTAAGAGAGCACCTCCTATCACCATCCGATCCAATTATCATTGACCACCAATTCGGCTTCAGAGCCAAACACTCCTGCCCCCAACAGATCCATCGCATAGTGGAGCACGCCCTAAGCGGCTTCCAACTTAATAAATATAAAACTATTGCAGTCTTCTTCGACGTCGCCAAAGCCTTCGACAAGGTTTGGCACGACGGATTAATCTTTAAATTATATCAATTAAAATTACCTGACCGCCTAGTTAGGTTAGTAGCCTCTTTTCTGTCAAACCGCACCTTCCGCTATAGATACGAAGGTTCACTATCAACGCCCCGCCCACTACGAGCCGGTGTACCGCAGGGGTCCGCTCTCTCCCCCCTGCTATACACAGCGTACACCAATGACATCCCTCAGACCAAGGGTGTCGAGCTCGCTCTCTTCGCGGACGACACGGCCCTCTACTCTAGGGGAGCCAGTACCAATCAAATCATAGCCAAGCTCCAACCGGCAATCACAACACTTGGGAATTGGTTCCGCGATTGGAGAATCGACGTAAATCCGGACAAAAGTTCGGCCATTTGCTTCGATCCCAAGCGCCGCACCAAAACCATACAACACGGTGCGCGGTCTCTGCGAATGCAAGGCATAGCAATACCGTGGCACCGCACAGTCAAATACCTAGGGATCACACTAGACAAAAAACTCACCTTCCGTGCACACATCACACGCGTAGTCGCGAACGCGCGCTTTTATATGAGCCGCCTCCACCCGATGCTCGGTAAATACAGCAAAATGTCACTTCGTAACAAGCGAACGCTTTACAAAGTCTGCATACGCCCGGTCCTCACTTACGCGTCACCAGTGTTCGCACACGCGGACGAAGCGATTTTGAACAAACTTCAAGTGCTTCAAAATCGCTTCTGCCGCATAGCCACAGGGGCCCCGTGGTACGTCCGCAACGCGGACCTCCACAGGGACCTTCAACTCGACACAATTCAAACACACCTCACAGAGTGCTCGGAACGGTTCTTCAAAGCTGCAGAAGAGCACTCTAACACACTCATTAGATCGGCGTCGGGATACGCTCCACACACTCCATCTCGATTCAGGCCCCGCAGGCCCAAACACGCACTCACAGCCACACACAATAAACTCACGCGCGATCTCGCGGCCCTCTTGGCCGCTGAGGATCCAACACCCGCGGTGAGTCCCCCCCGCCCCCCCGACACAGAGAGGTTCGATTCCTCTCAGTCCCCTCCCGTTTCAAGTGCACATCTGAGTGCACTTGTCCTCTAAGCGCATTTTGCGTTATTTTAAACTATGCACTAGTTTAAACTAACGCAGCGCCGCATCATCCCCCTCTCGGGGGGTGATCGCTTCAGATGAAGCTTGTAAGGCCCTTCTGGCCATAAGCATGAATAAAGGGTGTTTTTTAGTCAGTAGGAGTCTGACATAACCTTACAGCCGGCTGTAGGGTATCCATGAGGATTTCTCACCCTCTCCCCCGCCTGGGAGGAAACAAAAAAAAAAAAAAAAAAAAAGATGTTGATGATGACGGCGAAAAGCAGCAGTTGGAATTAATCCGAACAATTCCACTGACCACTCCTACTCAAAGGTGCAGAGTGAAGCTATACCCCTACGCAAAGCCAAAGGATCAAGCCTATGGAAAAGGTTCTGGTCGTCGATGATTCGAGTTGCTCGGCACTTTACACGGCTGGGGAAATGCATTAAATTGCATACCACATGGTGGTTATGTGGGTCTCTCCTCCCCAGAAGGGGGAGGCCTACCCATTAAACCCCAGCGA
This sequence comes from Chilo suppressalis, assembly GCA_902850365.2. Taxonomy (NCBI): domain Eukaryota; kingdom Metazoa; phylum Arthropoda; class Insecta; order Lepidoptera; family Crambidae; genus Chilo; species Chilo suppressalis. The sequence goes on along the minus strand of OU963898.1, from coordinate 30,292,415 downwards.
TAGCTGCCATCAGGCATTGTACGGGGCCTCAGGATCGAGTATCGCATCTGAGGACCCGCAGTGCTCCCCTGCTTCCACCAGGGGAGCCCTTCTCGGGGGAGTGTTCGCAACCCCCCGGCTATGCGGGGGTGTCGTCCCTCCCAGGTCGCTTCCATGAGCACAAGCTCTGTCGTGCTCACCAGCGACCCGCGGCGGCACATCAGGCCATTATCTGGCCCGACGCCGCCTTCTTCGAATCGCTCGGCACCTATCAAATTCAAAACTCGCGGTCAAAGTCTTTAGACGCACACACGTCAGTGTACGGAAGTACATAAGATAAGCTAGAGCCAAATCGTTCGGTAAGCCAATACAAATCTCGTTCGAGAATCCATCGGCCGTCAGGGCTTCACGAGCTTAATTTATGAGCGTCGCACAACCACACGAGAGAAGACAGCACAGAGGCAAAGATTGATACAGTGCGTATGTGTGTGTCAGCACTGGCGGCTTGTCGCGTACGCAAAGAACCGTTTCTATTGGCGGCGACAGGCGGCCAGTGCTCACACACACACACTCAATGCATGAAGATTTGCTTCTATGTGCATTCTTTGATCATGTGACACAGCTCCTGGGGTATCAATCAAGCCGACGTCGTGTGAGGTTGGCTTTACCACTCGATCGATTATCCGCACTTTTGCTTTTTTTATATTGTCCTTATACGAGCTTGGTAAAGGCCTATTTAAATGCTTTTATTGAACTTGCAGCCAATATGTATGTTACCGACAAAGCAGGTCACAGTATATTATCAACTACTCGTTGATGTTTTTACCTTTAAAAGATTAAATGTCATTCTGTCATTTTATGTCATCGCAGAGCTGGTTTTTATTTCTTTAATTTTCCGATAAATGATTGGACTCCAATTTCTTAGACCACTTCAATCATTTGTCTTAGTAATTTATTTTATTTATTTATTCTTTATGCACAAATGTACAATGGCGGACTTAATGCCGCATTCTCTACCAGTCAACCATAGGATGTTGTGGATATTATTAGTGAGAGGGTGCACAACTAAAGTGGAAATCATATAGAAGGAGAAGTTTATAAAAATAATAAATATAAATAACAATATATAAACATACACATACATAAGTTAAAATATTTAAACAAATACACAAATACATACATATTTCCAAAATAAATACAAAATAATGGCGACAAACCACTCAACGAACCGCCTGTTCTAATAAAAAGCTTCGCAGTTTGGTTTTAAAGGTATATTTACTGGGGGACATTGTGATATCTAGCGGGAGATCATTCCACAAAAGTATCGTATTAGTTACCAATCATTTGTCTTATTTTTCCGATTTATATCTTTCGTTTATAAAATTGGTCCTTCTGGCCTAACATAAGGATTACCAGGGCGAAATCAGCTCATGCGGGGGCACTCCTTGGTGAGTATTCTGGTTTAGGTGTTAGTGCGCCCAATGTGAAAGCTCACGACGTGGCTTCGAGCCTCATTTCCGTCGAAGCAGCCGCTGCGCCAAACCTAGCTCCATGTTCTATTAACCAGAACTCTCAGCAGCCAGCAGAATCACTTCATATAGTGCTGCTTTCAGATCATCGTCGGCTAGAGTTCAAGCCCTGCGGGCGACGGCCGAGGCCAGTGTTGCCAGGTCCGATAGGTCCGATTTTCAAAAATCGGGAGGCGTTATAGAAAAAAACAGTAGATGTATGCAAAGAGCTACAAGAAAAACAGAAGATGCATGACGTAGCGTACTTGTCCGATTTGCACCCCCCCCCCCCCTAGAATTGAGTTATTAAGGTTACCTACATTATTAGTGTCGGAAAATGCAACTCAACATGAAATTTAAAAAAGAAAATCGAAATCTAAAAAAAAAACACGAGATTCATGTAGAAAAACAGTAGAACAGCAGAAATTTCAGAAAAACAGGAGATCTCCTGTAAAATCTGGAGACCTGGCAACACTGGCCGAGGCTTAATTTACACAGCAACAGTTCAAACGCCAGTTGCAGTTGGCAAACGAGTGACGGCTCATTGAGGAATTGGAACTTGCGGTCGAATTGGCAAGCTTGGAAGTCAGTGCCAGCCTCAAGTCTCATAAAAGCAAAGTCTACGTCTCGGGCGTAGAGCTCAATGGCGCAGGTGGTTAGCGTGTTCGGCTGCGATCGTTGAAGTTAAGCAACTTTCGCAGTGGTCGGTCATTGCATGGGTGACCAAAAATTTACTATCTCGAGCTCCTCCGTGCTTCGGAAGGCACGTTAAGCCGTTGGCCCCGGCTGCATTTGCAGTCGTTAGCACCCACCAATCCGCACTGGGCCCGCGTGGTGGGTCATGGCCCAATCTCCCTATTCCATCCATAGGGAAGGCCTGTGCCCCAGCAGTGGGGACATTAATAGGCTGATGATGACGTCTCGGGCAGAGGCTTGGGTATCCAACCAGGTACAATCCAACAAACTTTTATTAGACAAACCAGGCGATCTATTGCCGGAAAAAATTGCATCTGAGGTATCCGTTGTCACAACCGATAGTACACATCGGTGGTCCGTTACAAAAAAGTTAGATAAAGCGATTGCATCCGCCGTGAGCTCAAAAGTCTTTTGACGACCTTCGTGGTCGTGGACTCGAGAAGTCCCGGGTTCGAATCCCGGTGGGGGCAGATGTTTGTGTGATGAATACGAGCATTTGTACTCCAGTCATGGACGTTTAATATGTATTTCTATATAAATCTACAGTATATGAATTCTATCCGTTACCCAAGTATCCCATAACACAAGCCTTACAGTGCTTACTTTGGGGCTAGGCTAATATGTGTGACTTGAACAAAAATTAATAAAATAATAATTACAGAGATCTGGACTCCCTTTAGTGGCGGTCATTTAAAGTGGCTAATTTTCAAGATTTCTCTAAAGATCATTTTACTTATTTAGAAAACCTGAACCACTTACGACTTCTGATGTTGCAGGTGTCTATAGGCGACGGTGAAAATTTACATAAAAAATATACACTCCGCGTAAAAAAAACGCACCTCCGCGAAAATAACTTTAAGCCTAAAGAAAAGTTTACTAGAAAAAAATCCACGCGGACCAGGCAGCGGACGGGACTCGAACCCGCATCCTTCGCTATCCGGGCGAATGCACTGACCATTATGCTACCACGGCCCTATTAGCCGCGTCGAAATTTTCCTAGCCTTAAGCTCCAAGGCAGCGCCATCTCTTCGCATTGTAGGCAACCCACAATGTCAAATGAATACTTTTTCAAAAAAAAAAAAGCGTAACTATAACTTTAAGCGTTATTAACCCTTGAGGAGCTTTATGGCGCAGGTGGTTAGCGCGTTCGGCTGCGATCGTTGAAGTTAAGCAACTTTCGCAGTGGTCGGTCATTGGATGGGTGGCCAAATATTTTCTATCTCGAGTTCCTCCGTGCTTCGGAAGGCACGTTAAGCCGTTGGCCCCGGCTGCATCTGCAGTCGTTAGCACCCGCCAATCCGCACTGGGCCCGCGTGGTGGGTCATGGCCCAATCTCCCTATTCCATCCATAGGGAAGGCCTGTGCCCCAGCAGTGGGGACATTAATAGGCTGATGATGATGATGATGATGAACCCTTAACACGTGCATGTACCTCCACCAATATTGGTGTCATTTGAAAGCCCATTAAATAAATAAAAAAAAACCTTTTTAATTAATTTATTTATTTTATAAATAAAACTAGTTTTTACGGGTTAATGCACGAAACTTTATTTATTTATTGACGTTTCGCAGCCTTTTCAGGTCTGCATCGTCAGAATAATGATTTTATTTAAAATTGTCGAGCTACCTTCGAAAGAATTATATTGTGCGTTCGGTTATTACATTGGAAGATTTTTAAAATTGTCTATGTATGAATTTATTATTTAATTTACTTAATAAAGTATTTTATTTAAAATTCTTGTTTGTAATTTTGAGTTTATTTATTTGACCCTAACTACCGTAAACTACCACCGGTTCCAAAATTGGGAGACCTTCCTGAGAAGAACCGGCGAAACAAACTCAAGAGAGGCTTTCTATCTCCTTCTTATGTTAAATTATGCAAACAAAAAGAACTAATAGTATCTGATGGTCTTGCAGTGTGTGCTCGGGGTTGGGATTTTATCTCCTGTATAATAGGTTCCCAAGCTGGTGGTATATACCAACCATCTTCCCTATTGAAATTTGGATATTTTTTAATCTCAATAGCCTCGCGCATCATTCGAGGCTCAGCTGAGCGGCGGTTCGTTCCTCGAATGATGCGCGAGGCTATTGAGATTAAAAAATATCCAAATTTCAATAGGGAAGATGGTTGGTATATACCACCAGCTTGGGAACCTATTATACAGGAGATAAAATCCCAACCCCGAGCACACACTGCAAGACCATCAGATACTATTAGTTCTTTTTGTTTGCATAATTTAACATAAGAAGGAGATAGAAAGCCTCTCTTGAGTTTGTTTCGCCGGTTCTTCTCAGGAAGGTCTCCCAATTTTGGAACCGGTGGTAGTTTACGGTAGTTAGGGTCAAATAAATAAACTCAAAATTACAAACAAGAATTTTAAATAAAATACTTTATTAAGTAAATTAAATAATAAATTTTAAAAATCTTCCAATGAAATAACCGAACGCACAATATAATTCTTTCGAAGGTAGCTCGACAATTTTAAATAAAATCATTATTCTGACGATGCAGACCTGAAAAGGCTGCGAAACGTCAATAAATAAATAAAGTTTCGTGCATTAACCCGTAAAAACTAGTTTTATTTAATGAGTGATGTGCGTGAAAACCTAAGAAACAATTATTTATTTTATTTATTTAATTCAGGTAACAAACAGTCTTATACAAACAATTATACAATTTATGTTTACAAATAGACCTAAAGTACCATTAATTGATATATAATTATTATATTCAGGCGGCATAAAAGTGACGGATAACTATAAACATATGATATACATGTTAACTATTTAAACCATAATTCACTCACTTTCCTTTTGAAGCTGTAAAGTGATTCACTGAAAATATCTGCTTCATTCAAGTTCTTATTGTAAAAATTACATGTCTGTCTAAAAAAGGTTTCTCTAGCATAGTTGGTATGGCAACTCGAAACATAAAAGGTATCTGTTTTTATTTATTTTTTAAGCATTTAACTGCTAGATGTTTAAATCTAAAGAAAAGTTTACTAGAAAAAAAATCCACGCGGACCAGACAGCGGACGGGACTCGAACCCGCACCTTTCGTAATCCGGGCGAATGCACTGACCATTAAGCTACCACGGCCCTATTCGCCGCGACGAAATTTTCCTAGCCTTAAGCTGTAAGGCAGCGCCATCTCTTCGCATTGTAGGTAACCCACAATGTCAAATGAATACTTTTTCAAGTATTAAACATTTGAAAGAAGAAATAGCAATTATAGTTATGTTTTTATTTATTTTTTAAGCATTTAACTGCTAGATGTTTAAATCTAAAGATTTTATTTTCTAGTAAACTTTTCTTTAGATAAAAGGTATCTTTTGAACGTGAGGAGAAACGAGGAACTTTGAGTACAATACTCTGCACAAGTTGAGCTGAGTCTGTGTTAATTATCTTGTACAGAAACATGGCATCCAAATACTGGCGTCTACAGACCAATGACTGCACTTCATGTCTTTTTGCACTCTCTTCATAATCATTATGATAACATCATAGTTTAATTAAAATAAAGCTTGATACCATAAATGTGACTTAAAAGAACCGGCCAAGTGAGAGTCGGACTTGCGCACCGAGGGTTTCGTACAAACCTGAATCCTCAAAAATATTTTTTATTATATGATGTAACTAAAAATTTACAGTTTTCGCAATTTTTCCTTTATCTCTACTATAAGACGTTACTTAGTACCAAATTTTAAGATTCTAAGTTCGAGGGAAGTACCCTGTAGGTTTTGATTCACGTGTGAGTTTCAAAAAATTGCGGAAATTTGTGGCATAAACGGCTGTATCTTTTGATTGCTTTGGCTTATAAATTTGATTTTTTCACAGCTCCAAGGGACAGTAGACTTGAGTATTGGATATGAATCAGTTTGATACCTCCAAGCATTCCTGAGAAAAACGGGTTTGACAGACGGACGGACGGACGGACGGAAAACAAAGTGATCCTATAAGGGTTCCGTTGTTTCCTTTTGAGGTACGGAACCCTAAAAATGCCAATTTTGCTCCTCAAAAGGGCCACTAGTTACACTACCTTTATTGGGTATAAAAGGGATAATACAGGTTCAATGGGGGTTATCATCGACATCGACGAAATTGGCCCCAGCATGTATAAACGAATGTCCTTCACTATTATTTTTGTATTTGTTTTTTACTTTATTAGCAACTAGTGTCCCGCCCTCCCTTGGCTTCGGTATTTTATCCCCTTGGGGGTAGAATTGATCAAAATCCTTTCTTAGCGGATGCCTACGTCATAACATCTACCTGCATGCCAAATTTCAGCACAATCCGTCCAGTGGTTTGGGCTGTGCGTTGATAGATCACTATGTCAGTCAGTCACCTTTGAGTTTTATATATATATATAATAAATTAATCATAGTAAACGGACATTCTGTTGTAAAAAATAAAAGTTCTAGGTACTACGCAATTTATACTCATGTCTACAAGGCATGTCATCTTTAGAGCCTTAAGAGACTGTCTCATCTAAATTCAAAAGCTTCGGCCAATGAGGTTCAAAAAATGATTGCAAATAAAAGTGTCTTTTTGTATTCAATAGGCTAGTTGACACTTTTTGGAAATGTTTTAAATGGTTAATAATTGTTCAATTAGACCGAAAAAAATGTATTGTATTTTTTTGACCTATAAAGCTACAAAACTTTAATTTTAAAATAGACATACATATTTCTCATGGATATACAAAAACGCTGTGGGCCATTTTAGTATATAGATTATCTATGGTATGACGGGAACAAAATAGTAAACAAACACTCGCAAGCACGTAGGTTATAACCTATCTGAATTTACATTATTACAAAACCATGATTTCTAATAGATTTCATGATAAATAAAGTAATTATCATGATTGTATTATACGAGAATATAGAAACACGTCGTTAAAGACTCCAGAAATGTTGTGGTTAAAATTTTTAAGGTTATGAATGTACCTGCTAAGTCAAAGAGTTTTGTCATTTCTTTCACAAATCCGGCATCCAGCATTAATTTAGTTAACAAAAATGGGTGCGTGTACTTATGTAGGCGCGTGAGAAGTTATCCTTCTTTGGCATCGTTTAAAATTAGTTGTTAATTGCATGCAAATAATTAATTACAATAAATTAATAAAAAGTCTGGAAAAGGACGAAGTCAATAAAGTTCAGTTTTAATTTGAAAAAATAAATAAATAATCAAAATATTCAATTAAAATCGCTACTGAATATAATTTATTAGAACATATATGATTTGCACTTGTATGAAACTCAAACACGTATTCCGAATAGGTATACAAACTAGAAACATGTGGATAAATATTATAAATATGAATAACTATAACTGTTACTTTATTACAAAAAATAAAGATGTGGTTTTTGGTTCTACTACACCAATGGTCAAGAGATGGCGCTGTAGTCTCCTGAATCGCGCTTTGGTTCCGTTGTTCCCGATTAATAAATACTTTTGATAGGCCTTCACAATGCAGTCGTTAGCACCCACTAAATAGAGATTCTATTTCTATTTTGTTGGTAGATTTTCTTAATGTGCGGTAAACACAAAAGTAACGCATGAAGTTGGTCGCTAAAGCGACCAACTTCATGCTGTTAAAATTTTGTGTTACAGTGATGCGCGCGCATCTTAAAATTTCACTCTCATAATTTTTTCATAACGCGCCTAAAGAAGTATAACTTCAAAAACCATAAAACGGAAACTTTTCTTCAAGTTATAAGAGTTTTTAGATATATTTTAGTCCGACGGAAGAAACCACCGACAATGACGTTTACTTGTTTGCTAAAATGTTGACGTCACAATCATGGTCGACAGCGTTTTTAGTCTTTAAAAAGCATAGACTAAAAAACTATTTTTCAAATTAAATTACTACAGCAATCTTCTCATTTTATGAAGTGAAATTGATGTATTTAGGTTCCTCATACCAAAAATTATAAGAAATAAACATTTGTATAGTGCAATTTGACATGAGTCAACGATTTTTACGGGTTATATGCACTGAATTTATTTATCTGACGTTTCGCAGCCTTTGCAGGACTGCGTACTTCAGAAATAATGTTTATTTCTTCAGAACGTCAGATAAATAAATTCAGTGCATATAACCCATAAAAATCTTTTTGTTTAATGAGTGATACGCGTGAAAACCTAAGAGACAAATATATTGAATAAATAAATTTAATAAATTCAATATACGCGACTATAGGTGTTAATAGATCATATTTAGTTATTATATCAACATAAGAATAGAACTACGTATCTACCTGCTTAGTAAATAATACTTATTACTAGTATTTATATTATTATAGATAGATATTTTTTGAAATTATGTAAAGATCTCTTATCTATTAGACAAGTCCGTCTGTCCGTCTGTCTGTGGTGCTGTTTCAGCGGCCAAACCGTAAGAGTTATCTATTAGACAAGTCCGTCCGTCCGTCTGTCTGTGGTACTGTTTCAGCGGCCAAACCGTAAGAGATAGATAAAGAGAATATTTAAGTTATAAGTTAAGAATAGTCTGATAAGACTACAAACCGGATTTGAGTAACGTAGCACTTCCGGTTTCCGAGAAATCACGAATTTCAAACGAAAGCACACAAAATCTCCGAAGTTCTCAATTTCTTTTATTTTTTTTTTAAATCAGGTTTTGGTGAACATTTGGTTCACTGCTTTGCTAGTAGCTTATAATCCCATCCCATAAAATATCTGTTTATTTTTATGAAAATCATAATGATTATGTGGTACATACCTAATTACCAATATTAAAATATGGAAACAGGTAAATGGAAAGCCTTTGAAGATTTCATTTGAAAAGGAATCTATTATTAAACCGGTAGGTATAGGTATCATAGGTGGCAACACTCATAAATCAATATGAATATAAGCATTTATTATTTTTATTGTTAATTGTATTTTATGCTTATTTAATTCATTATATTTAAATGCTTACATAGAGGTAAACAATAAATCTATTCAGGAGATATAAAGTGTACATCGTTCACGATTAAGTCTAATAATTATAACCTCAAAATCTAATACATCTTGTAGTAGGTCACGGTTCCTCAAGTTGTCCGTATTTGAACAAATGCCTAATGAGAGTTTATGAATGATTCCGAACACAAGTAGCATTTATAATTTTTATTTTTTATGCATGTAACTGCTTGATGTTTAAATCTAAAGAAAATATAATTAGAAAAAATTCCACGCGGACCAGGCAGCAGACGGAACTCGAACCCGCACCCTTCGCAATCCGGGCGAATGTACTGACTAATTATGCTACCACGGCCCTGATGGCCCTGTCGAAATTCCTCTAGCCATTCTTTAGCTGCAAGGCAGCGCTTCTTTCTTTCAAATGTTTAATACTTGTAAAAGTATTCATTTGACATTGTGGGTTACCTATAATGCGAAGAGATAGCGCTGCCTTGCGGCTTAAGAATGGCTAGAGGAATTTCGACAGGGCCATCAGGGCCGTCGTAGCATAATTAGTCAGTGCATTTGCCCGGATTGCGAAGGGTGCGGGTTCGAGTCCCATCTGCTGCCTGGTCCGCGTGGATTTTTTTCTAATTATATTTTCTTTAGATCTAAACAAGTAGCATTTTCACATTGCTGTGCGTTTTGGGGCACTCAATGTATAGGGAACGAGCAATGTCCCTTAACAATTACGGGTAAAAATAGTATGCTTTACTTTATGTCCTGATCCAAATTATAAGGTACCTGCAATATGTAAATTTAATCCAACAAACGCAAACCAAATAAATAAGCCAGACATTAATAAAAAAAAATGTGTGTCAGCTCCGACGCACGACTGGAGTTTACTTCTTAAGTTCGATAATCTAACCAGACGCAAAAAGAGTTTATTTAACTTAAAAAAGATTGATACTGTATGAAAGGGTAAATTAACAAATTAATGAAAATAATATACATATATAAATATATGTTTATTCATTTCATATACATTTATTATAACTAATCGACGAAATATTTTACATTGAACTTTTTACAATAGTCAATTTCAGATGTGCATAAATATATCATTATATTGTTACGCCATTTGTGCAATTAAAATTTTAGTTCATATGTATCAAAATAGATGGTGCTGTAGTTTGTTGCATCACGCTTGTAAACATGTTTGGAGCTACATATAGGCAAAACGTCACCTAACTAAACTAATAAAGAAATCTATGGTCTAACAAAATACACTGTAGTTTCAATTTAATTATTTTGCACCTAAGCTCTCTGATTTATGAGTCAATTTGGCTTTTGGTAACGAGGTCATTCATCGATAGATTTTACTCCTTACATTTTTTCTCATACCGGGCCCCTTGCAAATCGATTCTTAAGGAGTAAACTCCAAAAAACAGTATAATTTGAGTGAATCAAGAAAATCACATCCAATCCAAATTCAATGTTTGAAGTAAAGCCTCCACCGAGAACGGCAATGTTAACTTCAATATCAAATTAAAAACTTGTAGACAGAGAGATCCACGTAAGTCGTACTCTTCCCTAGGGGTATGAATAAGTGAGCGTTGAGAATAATTAGGAGTGAATCAGGTACATGGAATTGTGCCGAGTCCAAGCTTCGGTTAAAGGACTATAATTATGACGGCGTAATAAATATGAATGGCCTAGACAATATCCACCAAACCACACAACCTAGTGCAGATTGGTGGATAGGATACTTTTTTTTATGGAATAGGGAGATTGTGTAACACGCCATGCGAGCACAGTGCGAATTAGTGGCTACTTGGGTAGTATACAAATATTTTTAACATCGTTCCAACCGATGGTTCCACGACTTTAACTGTTTTTTTTTTGGAGTTTACTCCTTAAGAATCGATTTGCATATATAAGGGGCCCGGTATGAGAAAAATGTGAGGAGTAAAATCTATCGATGAATGACATTAATGACCTCGTTACGTTTTTGTGCGCAACCTCATCTGCGCACCTTTCACTTTAAGCCATGGCAACGGATAAAAAACATTAAGTTGTCACAAATTTCAATAAAATAAATAAACTAAAAATAGATAAAACCGGAGCAATATTAATGAAAACAAATAAATAACAGAATTTAGAGAAATGCCGGTAAGTGTCCAGCACTCTGGAATAGTCATTTTCAGTACAGATGGAATTAAAATACATATTTACAAAATGATGACTAGTGTGTGATATTTTTGAAATTGTGTGTTTTCAGAAATACATAATAAAATATATGATGAATATCGCTGATGTTAGATGATAAAATGTGTGACATGGAACCTATGATAGTCGAAACCATGGGACGATTCCTGAGGTATCTCTACTTGTAACCGACTTCTTCGGACTTGATTTTGTTTTGTGTCTGTTCAAAGACAATCGTTTTTAGAGTGTGAACTCCGGTCGTGCGTCGGAGCTGACACACACAATTGTTTCTATGTGGTCTAGGTTTTAATTATAAATGAAGGGCAGGCCGTGGTTACACTAATAACTTCTTCACACAAGGTGGTGAACTTCTTCGGAGGTTTAAATAAGTGAGCGCGTAAGGCAAATTGTTCCGTCGCCTGGGTACACAAGAGCGGCGCGTCCCAGCCGTGCCCGAGGCAGCTCATTCACTCTGGGTCCTTTCATTCCCATCCATTTCCGTTGTGCAGCGACACGTTAAGGCACCGTCTGATAATTCATTAAAGAGCCTCTGTTTGATTTCCCTAATTGAAAGATTGTAATAAAAGTTAACAAGCTTCATATTTAAGCTGTTGCTTTTACTTAACATAGGTTACTAACGGTCGCCTGATGGCTGGTCAATTCTCGCTTTTGTTATGTCAAAGAGTACCTGCAGATACTTCTTATTGTGGGTGAAGTTTTCTAAAGATTTTAAACTGAAACTTTTAATAAATAAAATTGTTCTTTATGGTGTTATACAATTGAGAATATTCTTTTAATTTTAAAAATCAAAAGAGTTACATTAGGCATCTACTATGATTGTTTTTTTTTGGACGTTGTCTTTTTAACTGTTTAAAGACGACTTCAACTACTAAATAAAAATATAAAAATTATGCTTATTCTCTATTCTGTCATATATGATTTTTGTGTAACTTCAACATATTTTTTCCCGTTTTTGCAACATTTTTCATTCCTATGAGTCGTGTCCATATATTTTATACCCTAAAACCTACCTCGATAAATGCACTACCCAAAATTGAAAATATATTTTGTTGAAAAGTTGTTACTGGATTAGCGCGTTTAAACAAACAAACACACTCTTCAACCTTATAATATTAGTATAGAACCAATAGACATGACCTCTGTAGAGTCTGTTAACACTGTCGTCAGCAGTTTCTTTGATAGTTTTGGATTGGTCATAAAAAAGTTTACTGCCAACATCGTCCATCATAATACTCCGTTGCTGGGGGAAGATGTTTGCGTACATTATGTTAAATATGTTTATGAAAACGGTTTCGAACTTCGATCAAACTTTTCGATTGTTCAATCGAGAACGTTGAAGTGCAACCGTATTTTGATACGAAATCAGTAATAAAACTGTTAGTTTATAAGCGAAATTTTAGTAAGCTCTTGTTTTTACCCGACTGCGTAATGCAAGAGCGAGAGGCGCGACGCACAGTTGGGGTAAAGTGTTTAACAGTCTATATATGTATGTATGTTCCTTTGTGGCACAATAGAGACCAAACGCGTGAACCCTCAAATCATCTAAATGATGATTCATACGTCCCGACAAAAACCCGGCTGCTTAAATATTACTGCAAATAAAAATAGTTTTTTTTCTTTTCAGTTTTTATTTGAAGTAATATTTAAGCAGTCGGAATTTTGTTTTTTTTTATTTCTCTTTTTTAGTTAGGGTTAAAAGATGGTATATACCGCAATCTTGTCACTTCAGTTAAGGAGTTGATATGACGGGGAATATTCAGTACCTTCCGGTGGTCAAAACAATTGATTTATTAAGACATATACAGACCTTGCCACCACCAGTCTGACGACTTTTCCGAGAGGAATTATGCAGAATTCTCGTTTATAATTACATAACCAACATTATCACGAGTTGATTAATAAAAACAGGGAGTCCATTAAGTATGTACCTACTGGCGAATAATAGCTTATTTCTCATTATGTAATATTTCGATCGCGAATGCACGCTATCCCTAATAACTTTGAGGCGAGCTAAACTGTACTTCCAGGGCCCAAGTGGTGATACTTCACACTAGGTTAGGTTAGGTTAGTGTTGTGACCATAACGCGCGAGCCGAGCGAGCGAAGCGATCGTGCCGTCGCAGCGGCCAGCGAATCGCATGAAAAATAATACCAATTCTAAAGTTATTAGAGATAGCGTGAATTAGGGATCGAAATATTAGGTATACAGTGTTATAGGTCTAAAGTTATTAGGGATAGCGCGCATTCGGGCTACAAATATAAGGAATAATGTTCTTTACAGATATAGTGATTCGGGGTTTCAATTATTGGTATTAAGTATAACAGTCGCATTCCTGAATCGTGCTAACGAAGTTGTTACAAACACTTACTTATTCCTAGTTATTAAATTATGTTATATCGTCGAATAAAAAACAGCCGAACAGCAAACAGAAAGTACTTTAATACGGTATGTACCTACTTTAATTTTCATACTACGTAAGATCCTTAAAAAATATAAAAAAATCGTTTCGTGTAAAAAGTTGCAAGTATTGCACCTGTTCAAAGGCTGAAAGAACATGTCCGTGAAATACGGGTATGTGCCATACAAAACTGAAAGCGTGCGTTGTGAACGGTGGAATGAACCGCCTCAGGCCAACGCAATGGTCGTCCTGTAAGAAATTTTTCATTCGTTTGCAGTCTTGGCTTTTCTGCACGCAAACGAATAAGAAATGATTTTTGAAGTTATACTTCTTTAGGCGCGTTATGAAAAAATGATGAGAGCGAAATTTTAAGATGCGCGCGCATCACTGTAACACAAAATTTTAACAGCATAAAGTTGGGTCGCTTTAGCGACCAACTTCATGCGTTACTTTTGTGTTTACCGCACATTAAGAAAATCTACCAACAAAATAGAAATAGAATCTCTATTTAGTGGGTGCTAACGACTGCATTGTGAAGGCCTATCAAAAGTATTTATTAATCTGGAATAACGGAACCAAAGCGCGATTCAGGAGACTACAGCGCCATCTCTTGACCATTGATGTAGTAGAACCAAAAACCACATCTTTATTTTTTGTAATAAAGTAACAGTTATAGGTATTCATATTTATAATATTTATCCACATGTTTCTAGTCTGTATATTCGGAATACGTGTTTGAGTTTCATACAAATGCAAATCACATATGTTCTAATAAATTATATTCAGTAGCGATTTTAATTGAATATTTTGATTATTTATTTATTTTTTCAAATTAAAACTGAACTTTCTTGACTGTGTCCTTTTCCAGACTTTTTATTAATTTATTGTAATTAATTATTTGCATGCAATTAAAAACTAATTTTAAACGATGCCAAAGAAGGATAACTTCTCATGCGCCCACATAAGTACACGCACCCATTTTTATTTGTGCATTCCAAGCAGGAACAGGTGAGCGGTTTCTCATGTGGTGGCTATGAAGTTAGTAGTGAAAGCAACTACGCGCAGGTTAAAGCTTCGTTCAGAAGCGAATCCCGCTCGTCATTATTTTTGGTTTCTCATTAGGAAAATGATGTCTTTTGATATCGAAACTGAGATTTTGTTGTTATAAGCAACTGAATATGAATCTCAAGACGCGAGGAAGAAAATTAAATGGTCCATGAACTTAATACTTAACGTGTATACAATTTAGAGAGTTTCACACTTAAGAAAAACACACTCCAAAAATCTCGTATGCAAAAAAAATGCTATGTAGCACATTCTTCTAGCATTCGTTATAACGAACTTTTATCAAGAATCGAACTAAATATGAGGAAAAAACAATATCTCGCGTGTATTTCGCTGCAGCACGCGCGACTTCGCGACAAAGTGAAAACACCCATACAGTTTAGCGACCGCAATCGGTGCGTACTTTAATAGTCGGGACCTATTAGATATTCAAGAATTGATCAAATTTTTTCAATAATTGGTCCGTCTGTAAAAGTAGCTTTATCACTTACTCAACAGAATTATAAACTACTGGACTTGTTTTTTTCTTTCAGTTTTTATTTGAAGAAATATTTAAGCAGCGGGATTTGCGATTTTTCAAATCAACCTATTTTTAAATAGTGTTTTTACCAAATCGCGAACTCGCGTATATTTCGCTGCAGTACGTGCGACTTCGCGTCAAAGCGAACACACCCATAGGCATTGTCCTAATACAACGCGATAACGCGAATGAGCGATGCGATCATCGTACGAGTCGACGATCAAACATATTGCTCTGAAATAGGTGTCCCAATAGGCGATCGCGCGATGCATTCGCGTGACTAAAATATTTAAAAATCTATTCGCGCGATCTTAGTTCGCGCGAACGCGCAATCAAACCTATTAGTGATGAATAAGAAGCGGGGAGAGAGGCAGGGCTAACCCGTTCCGTATTCGCGTTCTATTAGGACACCCAGAACGCGATGACGCGATGGTCGCATCGTTTAAACGCGCGATGATCGCGTTATCGCGTTGTATTAGGACAATGCCATACAGTTTAGCGGACGCCTCCTAATCGCGTCCCGCGTCCCGCGCGAGATTGAACGAAGCATAAATCTCCTGCGCTCCTACATCTCGTTTACTGCGCAATGACTTGCACAAACTTCAACTTATACGGCACTAGACCTTATTTTTTGTTACGCAGACAAAACCTCAATTTATATACATTGGCGTCCTTCACATCCAGCCTCTCGCAAGTCTCACGGGTGCGAAATAGAGAAGCCGTTAAGCAGTCCGTGCGGCTTACGAGCATTAACGGCATATTATCCGCTAAAAACGCTACCTCTACGCTGTTAAGTGCGGAATTGTGAGATCTTTGAGAGACTTTGCCGCGTCTCTGCACCCATGGCACTAGACTCTATAGCTAGATTTAGGATTACATCAGTCTCTTACTAACTAAAACCTCGTTGAAGCTGCTTCTGACCTTAAGGCCTATAAAGCTACATCGGACACTAACTAACCCTTGAAAATCTTTTCAAAAATAACAACAGTTAGGTTCACTAACCATTGCGCTCTCATTGCCAAGTATCGCTCGAACCATATTTGGCAAGCGCGCGGTATGGTGCGTAAATGCATTTTCCACCGTCAAAAAAAAAAGGTTCACTAACTACTACACCTAACGGGCCGTTAATGGTGACATAGATGGAGTATAGAAAAAGGGCCAAAACCGACCATTAAAAGGAGGATTCCCACGGCGAGACCGCCCAGCAGAATTGCTATGTATTGTATGAGAACTTCAACGTTAAACATTTAGCAGTCCCTATACATAATACGAGGTAAATAGAAATGTCATAAACTTTGGTATGAGATTTAAACAATGTTTAATGTTTGTGACATATACACTAACTAGAAATATGCTCAGACAGTAAATGTCCACTCTGCAAAGGATCGCCTCAGTACCTACAGATAAATTATCTCATCACTAAATGCATCCTTAGTCGTTGACCGGGGTAATCGTACAATAACAGCCAGGTGTATTTATTGTCGCGAAACGAACCGACTTCCCGTATGTACTCGATATAAAGTAACAAATGTAAATTTCGTGCAAATATGTTACGCGAAAACCATATTGGACTTGCTAGATATTATTATTTTATTTATTTAATTAAAGCCTTTACATTGCATATGGCGGACTTAATGCCAGCATGGCATTCTCTAGCAGTCAACCGGAAAGAACGTGCAGAGTCAATAAAATGGCAGACAATCATAGAAAAGAGAAAACATCAAACAATGAGAAAAACAAAATCAAATAGCTTTTAATATATACACATATACATACATACAAACATACATATATATATATAGGGTGAAATTGAATGTTTTAATGAAACTTCGTGAGATTGTTGGGTTACGAGTATAGAGTATGCCTGATTTTTTTCGGATTTTTTTGAAGTATTTTTTTTCATGTATTTATTTATAATTTGTGTATTTTTTTGTCCTTTCCTCCTTTTGAGTAGTTATTCATATTAAACAAACATGCTTACAAATCCAGTGAAAAACAACTAATAAATAAGCACTTCTAAAAAAGGGAAAAACAGTAAAATTCCACCGCGGGTCAACGATCGACCGCGCCCGCCAGCCGTTGAGTGAGTGGGTACGTACACAGAGCTCAGCTGACTCGTTTGATTCCACACAATACAATAAAATCGTCTTAGATGCCTTTAATTTAATTGATGATGTGATTGATGAAATAATAAGCACAAATGTCATCTTCTCTTAAGCAGAGAAAAACTTAAAAAGTTAATAATAATTTTGTCACGATTGGAAATAGGCAAAAGTTAAACAAAAAGAAATACTTATTGCAGTTCAATACTTGGGTCAGAATGAAATTTATTACCAGGTATTCAAAAGTACTTCCGAGACCGATGTACCTATTAATTTTTTTCTCTATAACTTCCCAATAAATCACCAAACCTACTTTCGTAAAGCCTTGTGGCTCTGCTGAGTATTCCGTGACACTCGCAATAACAACACACCATATCCAAATTCTTATATTGAGGGCACAGAACAAGAACTAATCAAGGCATTATTTGCAAATCTTGTCTTGTCACAAATTTAAAAGATACGCACGCGCGCTTGAGACTCCGCTCGCTCACTGCGCTGTGCACCGCGCATACCTAGATAGGTAGGCAGGAAGGTATTCAACGGCGGGAGCGGTCATTGCTCCCGGCCGCCCGTCTCCTGTTTTTACGTCTTTTTTAGTAGTGCTTATTACTTGTTTTTTACTTACTCTGTATGCATGTTTTAAAAGAATAATTATTTAGTACCCAAAAGGAGGAAAGGACTTAAAATATAATAAAAAAAAAACAAAATTTTATTTTAAATCATTTTTTAAAAAATCCGAAAAAATTCAGAGATACTCTATACACGTAACCCAACATTCCCACGAAGTTTCATTAAAACATTCAATTTCACCCTGTATAAACATAGAAACATACACATACGTATATACATAAACAACTACATAATGTGACTACTGATTCAACTTAAGCACTATGCGATAGATTTAAACAGAGTTAAACACAAATCTTCATTGTTGATCCATCAAACATAAATATTTAGTAAGTAGTTATACAATTCAGCGCAACGCTGGCCCAAAGCCAGGCCGAAAGGCCTTGGGCACAATACATACAAGAGCAGTACTCCGACTTCATACTATCGCCCAAGAAGACGCACGCACACAGAAAAACGTCATTTACACGGCCGCTAACCAATCTTGCCACGTCGCGCCCCGCCGAGACGTGAGCTCTACTCTCTTTCTCCGAAACGAAATTTCGGCACCGATCGAAGTTTAAACGAAATTTCGCCAGTGACTCTACTCTATTTCATCTTCGAACACGCACATAAAGTTCGGAATCACAGACAATTATCGTGAACGAATGGAATGAGTTATGTTTGTGAGTTCTTTTCGTCTACACTTTTTATATAACGTTTTTTACTTCAAAACAATATTACTTTATGACAAAATTTTTGATTACATTAAAACAACCTCTTCTGACAGTGTTAGCCGACTAATTTGTACAGTTGATGCAATCGAATTTATGTCAACCTAAATTTGTCGTGTAACACTTTGAAGTATTGGCAATACAATAATAAACAAAAAATTGATTAATTTGTAAATTTTTCATACTAAAAAATGTTCCTCACGCTAAGCAGCCTTAATTAAAAATACTATAGTAGTAATTTTAGGTTTAATTTAAACAAAAATCCCAAAACAAAAATTAAAAGGTAACAATTTTCATTTCGTTAATTTGAGGTTAAAATTTCGAACAATTATCTGTCAAATTCAACGTTTAGTTCAAAAGGTTTGTGAATTAGAGTAGGCTTAGAGAATTTAAATGCCAAACTACTTCGGACGAACGAATTTTCGAAATGAAATAGAAACAGAGTAAGGAATGTGCGAAATTTCGATCGAAATTTCGTTTTTCGTTGAAATAGAGTAGGCTCCCTGCTCTTGTATGTATTGTGCCTTGGGAACAGTCACATCCGATGACGCCCGTTCAATCACATTCTACGGCGTGCGTGTGGTGCGGCTTCTCGGTCGCTTTTCCAACATGTCACTTGAAACAGACCGCATGACTGCGTATGCAGCCGCTTTGGTTTAATTCGGTGGTCACATTGACGTATATGTCAATAAGTAGCAAATACAAATTAAAAATAACTTGTTAGTGAACTGCATTTGAATATTCAGCTAAAAATTTATAGCAAATCCACATCTTCTAAACTCAATATTAAAGAAATAAAATAAATAAATAAATATTTCCAACACTCACACCAATTAGCCTAGCCCCAAAGTAAGCACTATAAGGCTTGTGTTATGGGATACTAGGGTAACGGATAGAATACATAAACTGTACATATATAAGTATATTTTTATAGAAAATATATATTAAACATCCATGACTGGAGTACAAATGCTCGTATTCATTACACAAACATCTGCCCCCACCGGGATTTGAACCCGGGACCTCTCGAGTCGGCGACACCATGAAACCCGGCGTACAAACCACTCTGCCACGGAGGTCGTCAACTAACTCTCTTTCACCCTCAGCAAAATCATAAGGAGTTCGATAAGTTTCAGCTAATAAAGAAGAAAATCAACATATACTTAAAGGAATTATAATAATAATAAATCAAATTAAATTTTGATAAAATAAAAATTTTATTATATTTAAACTTATAATTATTAAAATTCTTGATATTTAAATTAAAGCTAATCTAACTTCATAAGAAATTGTTTGAGCTACAGCTCGTAATCCCCCTAATCTATACTTATAATAAATCTGTAGAGAGGTCAATTCTGTATAAGAAATATATTTTCAAAATAATTATCAGGGGGTGATAAGTAATCGAACCTGATGCCAAAAATGCAATCAGTAAAATTTTTGTCTGTCTGTCTGTCTGTCTGTCTGTCTGTCTGTCTGTCTGTGTGTATGTTCCTTATAGAAACAAAAACTACTCGACGGATTTTAACGAAACTTGATACAATTATTCTTCATACTCCTGGGCAGGTTATAGTATACTTTTCATCACGCTACAATCAATAGGAGCAGAGTAGTGAAGGGAAATGTTGGGAAAACGGGAGAAGTTACTCCATTTTTTAAGCTTCCGTCGCGTGTGCAGCCCTAATGGTTAAAGTTACATAGAAATCATGTATGACGGAAATATTCTACATAAAATTGTCAAAAAAATATCCCGCAACAGCATATGTCTATCTTTTATGGTTGACTCACAATAACACGTGTAATTATATAAATAAAGTCATTGTTTATAACACAAGCCCGAGAACAAAAACTATTGTTTACACTACAGCTCTACACCGAAGCGAAGCGAGGGCGGGCCACTAGTAAAGAATAATTAGAATTAGAGAATTCGATTCGGAGAGGAGAGAGAGGTTCTTGAGAAATTAGACGATAATTGTGTTAAAACATTTTGTAAAAATGATCTCGATGGCGCAAGTGGTTAGCGCATTCGGCTGCGGTTATTGAAGCTAAGCAACTTGGCGTGGTCGGTCATTGGATGGTTGACCAAAAATTTACTATCTTGACCTTCTCCGTGCTTCGGAAGGCACGTTGAGCAGTTGGTCCCGGCTGCATCTGCTGTCATTAGCACCCGCCAATTCGCATTGAGTCCGCGTGGTGGGTCAAGGCCCAACATCCATAGGGAAGGCCTGTGCCCCAGCAGTAGGGACATTAATAGGCTGATGATGATGATGACGTATGTATAATTATAAAACATTATAAGGTAACTAGTGGCCCGCCCTCGCTTCGCTTCGGTGTAGAGCTGAAGTGTAGCCCACAGTTTTTGTTCTCAGGCTTGTATTATACACAATGACATTCATCTATGATTCTTCTTATACCTGCATGCAAAGTCTCAGCCCGGTCGGTTTTAAATTGACAAAGTTTCATACAAACTTTCATTCCCTATTTTATCCCCTTGGGGGTAGAATTGATCGAAATCCTTTCTTTGCAGATGCCTACGTCATAACATCTACCTACATGCCAAAGTTCAGCCCGATCCGTCCAGTGGTTTGGGCTGTGCGTTGATAGATCACTATGTCAGTCAGTCAGTCACCTTTGAGTTTTATATATCGTGGTTATGCAGGCAAAACCAATTATGCGACATTTAACCAAATCGAGAAATCCGCTACATAAAGTTCAAAGCCCTTTTAAAGTTTTAAAGATCTTTTTAATGCAACCAGAAGTATGGTCATGGTGGGTCTGAATTCATCATTTTAGGTTAAAGTACAACTTTAATATGAAAAAGAAAAGGGAAGTCTGCAAATTATTTGTTCAAACAAAAAATGGACCATTCGTAATTGGTTTTCCCTGGTGAATAAAAATCGTGATTATCTAGAGAATCATTCACATTACGTATAAATATCATAAATGACGTGATAGTATTTTAAATGTAATATCTACATACTTTATAAAAAAACAAATGTACACAAAATTGTGAGCACATCTACGATAATTCCTAATTTAAACTTGGTTTTTCCTGAACTAGTTAGGAAGAGAAATATGGTAAGTCGTCAAAACTTCAAAAAAATGTACTAAATTAGTATTTACTGAATAAAAATAAAAATACATTGAAATTATTTATTAAAATGAAAAGGAGACAAAATTACGAAACGTGTTAAAAATTAATAAAGAAAATTTATATTAAAATAAAGGGTATTATGATTCAAATGATGATTAAGTTTAAAATCTTAATCATCATTTGGATCATACTCTTCATCGGAAAGCGTTGCATCAGGTATTACCTGATCCTTTTTATCTTTTTCACTTGGAAGTGATTTGAACCATTCCTGGTATTCTTCGGGAATAACGTTTTTTGCACATAAATTAATTAAATCTTTTTTCTTTGCGTCACTGATGGGCACAGATAGATATTGTTTACTGGAAGGCATATTTAATCTGACATCCTAAACAATCATTAAAAATATTTCCGCCAATTTACATAAAACCTTAATGAATTATACAAAATGTCGAAATTATAGACAAAATTGAGCCTCTTCAATTACGCCGTGACGTGGCGTCACTAAGCGCGTTCTATCGTTTGTACCACGGCGAGTGTTCTGAGGAGTTATTCTCTCTAATCCCACCTTCTCCTTTCCTTCAGAGGACCACGCGCGCTGGCCTACGTTGTCACCGTCTAACTGTGGCCACAATTCCAACGCGTACAAAGAAATTTGGTGACTCGTTTCTTTGTCACACTATCCGTAAATGGAATGCTCTGCCCGCTCACGTGTTTCCTCCCTCTTACAACCTGAGATCCTTTAAAAAGGGCGTGAAGAAGCAACATGCAGGCCGGCAGGGTGAGGATGGCTGGTGTGGCAGGTAAAACTGCTGTATCAGCTATCTTCACGTCTGGACTTCACCTTCACTTAACATCAGGTGGGGTGGAGTCATTTGTCAGACCTATCTATAAAAAAAAATGGATGCGTGTAACTTATGTACGCGCGTGAGAAGTTATACTTCTTTAGCATCATTAAAAATATTTTTTAATTACATGCAAATAATTAATAATTACAATAAAATAATAAAAGGACTGGAAAAGGATAGTTAACACAGTCAATTAAGTTCAGTTTTAATTTGAAAAATTAAATAAATATTCAAAATATTCAATTAAAATCACTACTGAATTTAAGTTATTAGTCCATATGTAATTAGCACTTGTAAGTAACTAAAACACGTTGTGTCTATATAGAAACTAGAAACATGTGGATAAATATTATAAATATGAAAACAGTGATCAGAGGCGACGAGCGTGCCAACATTGTTTTTGACAACGCGATCATCTTATGGAGCTCCGTGGATCGTTCAAAGTACCTTTCGAACAGATGTCTAATAATGGTGGATTATTAACCACTAAGTGGTTAATAATCCACCATTATATATATGTCGACACCATATATGTCGACACTAACATTCATAACGCGCCCGCGGCCAACTTCATGGTGTTACTATTGTGTTACAGTGATGCGCGCGCATCTCGAAATTTCACTCACATGATTTTTTCATAACGCGCCCGCGGCCAACTTCATGCTGTTACTTTTGGGTTACAGTGATGCGCGCGCATCTAAAAATTTCACTCTCATCATTTTTTCATAAAGCGCCTAAAGAAGTATAACTTCAAAAAAAAAATAAGGGGCTGATTCTGTTGCTCAGGTAGGTAGAAACTTCAAAGGATGCTTACATAAAGAAACAAGTTACCTGGCACATACAAATCTGTGCCAGGTAACCTCATTCTTAAGCACCCAAATTCTACCATACCAAAACATACTTAAACAGCAGAATCAGGCCTCTAAATGTTATTTCGACATTTTGTTACATTCTGTATGCTATACCTTATGAATCTCACGTCAAATTAGACAGTACCAGTATAAACTGGGCTAGTTAGTTAGTTCTTCAGGGCGGTTTCCGCACTTAGTCCTAATTATTGGACCATTGTGCGTGAAAGGAACATAGTATTTGTTCCCCTAATATAGTAGGATACTATATTATATAGTAGAGTGGGCAACCTTAATTGTACACATTTTCCGTAGAAGCACCAGATCGCTTCGAATCGGTTATTTTTTTAATTCTTTCCTATTTAATTCGATTTTAATGAGTTTATCTTCGAAATGACATCTTTGGTAGTCGCGCCAGGTTTAATTCTTTTTTAAATTCAAATAGTTGCTCATAGGCATTCGCCCTTTTCACTTTATTTACAGTGTCGGCACTTGAGCTGTCCCATACCTCTGGTAGTGTTTTAACACTAGTATGGATTGTTTCAAGTGCTTTTGGTTGTTTGTATGAGGTACGGCGCGTCCTCTTCCATCGCTGACAATATTAATACTGACGCAATAAATATCGATTAGAGACTAGACGCTCGATATTTATCAACGATACTTGATACAAATCGTGGATTTTAGGATTTCTAGAAATCCAGCGATCCGTACCACGATATGTGAATAATTGGTTTTCGCTGAAGGTATTTCATTCGCGCGTGTTTTAAATTCGTTCAAACAAAACACATTTAGATGCAAATAAACTTTTTGCTAGGATCAAATTGATATATACACTAATGAATTACTTCGCGGAAAAGCAAGTACATGATAATACTATGTTTTGCCTGAAATCATATTAGTTCTTGGGTATGTTATCTTCATGTAATTTGATTTTGTAGATGAAATCTGTAAAGGAAAACCATTTTTACTGTGTTATTTTGTTTTGCATGGGATCCGAACCGGTAAAAATTTTATTATGTCAACATAAATTATTTTTATTGTAGCCTTGCACGGCTAACTAGTCTTAAAATTGGTTTTTACATGCGGTAACTTCGAAACGGAGCGTTTGATGAAGAAAAGGGTTTTACCTGCCGACAGAGCAGAAAAAACTTAGTCGATGCATGCAATAAAAAGATTTTTTGATAAAGTCGTCAAAATTGGTTTTGCCTGCATAACCACGATATATAGATAAAGTATTTTTCTTACTAAGCATACATTTATACTTGGAAAGAAGTGTCACTAAGAAACTATTATTACCCACTTTTTTAGTCGTAACGCGGTATGATTTATTCCTTTCGCGGTCTAAGTTGATTCATCATTTTCGTGCGATAAAACTGCGTTATTTTTCGCGTTATAATTCAAATGGGGATGAATAATGACCCCCGCCATAGGAATAACAATGCAAAAGTCCACCAAAGAAACGCCATAAATGCCATGCCTATTGCCATGGTGAAGGAAACGGTTTGAGTTAATAAAAGTCCGTAATGTACAGTGGTTAATTTACTTCAGAGAGAGTCATTTGTTATCATGAATGGCCTGTGACTTATTATGGACAAAGGGTATGTTATTTCTGAGGGGCAATAACGAAAGGCCCTTCTTTACAAAACCACTCAAAAGTTTCGCTAAGTAAATACACAGAGTTTTTCGATTGTCAGACGAAATTACATTGACCGAACCCTGTTTAGCTTTTAGCGTAGATATGGATAAATATTTCCAACACTCACACCAATTAGCCTAGCCCCAAAGTAAGCACTGTAGGCTTGTGTTGTGGGATGCTAGGGTTTCGGATAGAATACATATATTGATACACGTATAACTATATTTATATAGAAATACATATTAACATTGAGGAGCTCGATGGCGCAAGTGGTTAGCGCATTTGGCTGCGATCGTTGAAATTAAGCAACTTTCGCAGTGGTCGGTCATTGGATGGGTGACCAAAAATTACTTTCTCGAGGTACTCCGTGCTTCGGAAGGCACGTTAAGGCGTTGGTCCCGGCTGCATCTGCAGTCGTTAGCACCCACCAACCCGCACTGGGCCCGCGTGGTGGGTCATGGCCCAATCTCCCTATTCCATCCATAGGGAAGGCCTGTGCCCCAGCAGTGGGGAAATTAATAGGCTGATGATAATGATGAAGATGATGACATATTAACATCCATGACCGGAGTACAAATGCTCGTATTCATCACGCAAACATCTGCCCCACCGGGATTCGAACCCGGGAACTCTTGAGTAGACGGCACCTTTAAATGTGTACAAACCACTCGGTCACGGAGGTCAGTCAAGGAAGATATAAGGTCATAGACGTATTAATTCGGTGAAGGATTATCGCCGTATCTACTTGCGACATTCAGTATTCTTTGTATCTTATAGTAGGGGAGCCCGAGCGCGAATTTTCGGATTTACGCGAGCGCGGCAAAATAACATACGGGGAGCAATCTTGCACGTAGTTAAGTACCTCCACTATACCTGAGCCATCTATGTAGGGCCGAACGTCTAGGGCAGCAAAAACAAAATTTCAACAAACGGCCATGACTTTTGGTCGGGTCCAAATCGTCAGTCTTTTGAATAGGAGCTACTGGAGGGTTCACGTAACATGCCTTCTCAATGTCTGATGCGCTCGGATATTTTTCCTATATTCTACTCCTTCGTACGACCACCCCCATATCATGCAAACCGAGGCAGATCAATATTTTTTCCATTCTTAGAAACGGTACATGAACCCTCTAGTAGCTTATATTCAAAAGACTGACGATTTGGGCGCGACCAAAAGTCGTGACCGTTCGTTGAAATTTTGTTTTTGCTGCCCTAGACGTTTGGCAACTATCGTCCGCGAATATCTATTGATACTACTGAAAATCTATTATGCCCTCTAAGGTAAACCTGCAAATATGATGATATTCATAGTTTTCACATGAGATTTTAATTTCGCCTCTGCAACTGTTGAAACTAATCATTCACACACTACTGCAGATACACACGCTCATACACTACACTACATTAACAACAAAAAGAACGAAATCACACAAACACATACTATCACACACATACACGCCGCTATTGGATATTATTTTTATTTTTAGAAACTGGATAATTTTCTAGCTTCCTATTAGAGAGAATAGCTTTTCCTTGATAATTGTTATTATTTTTTTGTTTTCTTCTATTCAGCATTCAGCAGCTGTTGAGACAACAATGTATACATTTCAACTGTCCAAAGTATTGTACCATCCGTGGAAGTCTTGCCATCTGTGATTGGGCCTGGTGACCTGTAGCACAGGTTTCTATTGCTGAAACCTATTTCAGGCACCAGTTCATCACTCATATACAAGACCAACTATGAATCTCTGTTGTGATGGAAAATAAATATATTTTTGATTTTTTTTATGCTTCTTTGCTACCCATACAAAAGCGCCAACAAAATCTTACCAAAATGTCTGATATACAACCTTAAAAGGTAACTCGTAGTTACGTTATTTTTGTATTATTATTGTTACGTCAATAACATCCTTTTTCACATGCAAATTGCTACGCCGGAACGACCGACGACAGGACGAAAGTTCACACAAATTCAACAGGTGCAAATTTGAGGGTGAAACGAGCCCTCAGGGATATTCTTTTATTGTGCACGTGGCTGTTTATTAGGAAGCTACAATTCCTGTTACACAGATAAATAAATAGTTAAATATTTCCAACACTCACACCAATTAGCCTAGCTCCAAAGTAAGCACTGTAAGGCTTGTGTTATGGGATGCTAGGGTAACGGAAAAGAATACATATACAGTACATATAATTATATTTTTATAGAAATATACATATTAAACATCCATGACTAAAGTACAAATGCACGTATTCATCACACAAACATCTGCCCCCACCGGGATTCGATGTCACACGGCGTACAAACCACTCGGCCACGGAGGTCGTCAGGACAGATGGATGAAAAATTTACGATTTTGCTGAAATAAATTACTCCTTTAGTCGTCCGTGAGTTTAATTTTTACTTCCGTCTCGTACTCGTGAACGCTTGGTAAAAATTAAAGGGAATTACTTTACAGGATCGTGATTTACGTAGTCGTACGGGAAATAATTTTACTGTGGCGACCCATCGTGTTTTTGAACGAATGCTAACCTTAAAGATTAAAATGAGCGATAAAATTAAAATTTGCTGTATCTTAATCAAGACAAACATCATGTCAATTGGTTTTTTGCTTTGCAATTATTTTAATGGTCCTTAGTAGTAGTTTATGCGGTTGTGATATAAGAAGGGGTATTAAAACGCGAGAGGCTGTTTATCTATAATAGGTTGAATCGAGTGTTTTAATACCTAAATTATTTGTAGTTGCATACACTACTTTATCTGCACTCATAGGAACTCAATTGAAATTAAATTAAGAAACAAAAAGGTGTTTTGAAAAGCTTTTCTGAAATCCCGAAAACAATACACGATCGACAGAAAATTGTATCGGAAGCGTGAAAAATTATATTTAAATTTGGAATGCGCACATCTTTTTTTTAACATCAAGCCTAATGTCATAGCTAATTAAATAAATTAAAAAATAAAAGTGTACTACTATAAATATTAAAAAAGTTATTTTATAACACATTAGCTCGTAAAGCGTCTCTTATTGCACCAATTTCAATATCTTAATCTATCACATTACACACGCGTGCGGTAATGTAAAGTAAAACGCACGGCTTATTATGTTCCGTCTAAAAACGAACGATACTATTTTAAATATTAGCAAAGAGTTTTTATGTCAGAAAGGTAGCTAACATTTTATTAATTAAATTAATTTCGGGAGATAAAATATAATATATAAACATTTAATTCTTTTATTTGATTCCTTTTGACAATAAATTACAACCATGTATAGGTAAGAAATTCACAAAAATATTAATTTACATTATTAGTAACACTGCCTGTTTTTTATTCCTTTCCCTAAAAAAAGCGTTGATGCGCGCGCATCGCTAATCTGTGAAAAAGTTATTTCTTTTTCTTTTCGCTGTATTGTTTTTATTTGAAAATATTGTCAAGCTGTAACGAATTTTAATAAATTCGTTACAACTACTTCTGGCGGTGTCAAATTAATATTTGACACCGCCAGAAGTCGAGAAAGGCTACGCTTAGCCTCTTGCCCGAAAAATAGATAGATACTTACAGTAAAGCGTATCAAAATTTCATCTTATAGAAAACAAACAAAGGTGCAAATTCATTTTCAGAAAGTACGTACGTAGGTAGTATTATTTCCTCGCAAATGTGTTATAAAACGTCGTATGACATACGTGCGGTTTGATAATTACAGCCTCTGCCTTCTTATAGCCCTCACCTACGGCTCGGGCTAACAATATCGCCTGGGCTGTAATTCTCAACTTACCGCACTTATATCATAATGTACTATTACGATACAGATAACAATACTGTAATGAGTTTTAATTTTATGTATGTGCGTTTATAAAGTACGTCATTTAAAACTTTTCATCTTTAATTTTGTGATTCAAATATTATTTCGACATGATTGTAGATAAAATAATTTGTCATTATCAGGATTAAAAAATACTTATGTACTGTTTCATCCCACTTAACTGGTAGTGAAATGAAAAAGAAAAGAATATCTTTGTATCAGAATGTAGATTATTTTTTGTAGCTGGATTGTTTTAGACAGCGACACCACAAAGTTGCATGTCACGATCCCCAGTATCAGATTAAGTATACCATAAAAAATGAAATCCCAAAATAGAAGGGCGTGACATAAACAAAACATAAAAGTGACTCAATTCAATTTGAACAAACGGCAGGTGTTATAAGAAAATTACGAATACCGGGGGCCTATTCCGAAAGTTTGGGACGGTTTTAAAACTCTGTTGCAGCTGCTATTGAATCATTGTCCGAAATGTGTGTGTGCAGGATTGATAGAAGAAACTCAAAACTCTACAATTGCGCCACGATGTGGCATCATTAAGCGCATTCAGCCGACTATACCACGGCGGGTGTTCTGAGGAGTTATTCTCCCTTATCCCTCCATCACCTTTTCTTCAGAGGACCACGCGCGCTGGCCTACGTTGCCACCGACTTACTGTGGCCACTATTCCTACACGAACAAAGAAATTTGGTGACTCATATCTTTGTCGTAATATTCGAAAGTGGAATTCTTTGTCCGCTCACGAGTTCCCTCCTTCCTACAATCTGAGGTCCTTTAAGAGAGGCGGGAAGAAGCATTTTTGCAGGCCGGCAAGGTGAGGATGGTTGGTGTAGCAGTTTATAACTGCTGTACCAGCTATCTTCGCGTGTGGACTATATCACCACTTAACATCAGGTGGGGTAGATTCATTTGCCTTTTTTTTGATGACGACGATGACGGGGGGAAAAATGCATTATATCTACGACAATGACCAACGCTGCGTTGATTTGCTGTCAACAATCTCTCGCGACGCAGGTAATTGCGTGGTGCATTCGGCAAGCGGCGAGCTGCCCGAGGGCCGCTAGTCGGTGCGGGTATACTTTGACGTGTACTGACGCAAGCATGGCATACGTCAAACCACACCGTCTCTCCGACCAGCAGCTCGGTCCGCACTCGCTTTAGCCGATCCTGGGCTTCACAGTGTTCACAGCGTTACCTGACTAGTCTCACGAACCGCAGCCCGAGCGGCTAGCCAGCCGACTGGCTCCCGTACCTACCAGGTAAAACAACTCCCCGATCTACCCCTCGCCCTCCAGGAGTAACTGTGGGATCCAGTTATGAGTCGCCGCTTGTTACGCCTGGAGATTCATTTGCGTACCTCGCGATAAAAAAAAGGTACTATTGCGTGTATTTTAAGAGAGTTAATTGGAGGTGAATAATTGGAGTATCCGTCTAGGGAAGTGGCACCCTCAGAGGATGGGATGTCCGAGTAGTCAGACTACTTGGACTCCGTACCGACTGCTGCCGCCCGCGTCTCCCATCTCTTCTCCTAGGAGAAGGGTCAGGGAGATGCGGGCGGCTGGGAAGGAGGTGTCTGCCCCCGCAACGACGGCGAGGGGAGAGGGACGGGAGAACTACGCTCCCCCTCCCGCTCTTCCAGGAATCAGTGGCCAGACGTGGGGGGCGTCGTGTCACATTGCACGGTTCCTGAGACGTGTGGTGCCCCTGATACTCCGGGAAACCGTACGCCGGGGGGGTCCGGCAACGGACAATCACTGGCGGGGCCGCGGTGCGTTGCGAATCCCGTGGCTACTAACCCGCACTCTCGGCACGCAATGGGGGAACCTTGGTCCCCGGATTGCGTGTCGGGTGACCAGTGCTGGAGTATTGCCTGGTTTTTAGTGGCCCTGTTTAGGGCGTAGGTAGGGAAGTAACCTTCACCTTACACAAGAACACAGGGTCTTCTGTAAGGTAGAGCTTAAAATAACACTTTCTTTTGGTGGTGTTGTGTTTCTGTCGGTAAGTTAGGATCTAGGGCTCCAGGGGGTAGGGCATTGGGTCAGGGTAGGCCACGGCGCGAGTGACACTTTTCCAATCATAAGCTTTTATATGCTAGGTGGTCGTTTACAATCAGACATTACAGAATTTGTAAGAAGTAGAAATATTTCTAAATCTTTGCTTAATCGGTTCACATCCGTAGGGGGTTTTAAGGGTTTTTTTCACACTGGCGTAATTTTAGTTTTTTAGGAAC
This sequence comes from Chilo suppressalis, assembly GCA_902850365.2. NCBI lineage: Eukaryota > Metazoa > Arthropoda > Insecta > Lepidoptera > Crambidae > Chilo > Chilo suppressalis. Next base: position 30,261,198 of record OU963898.1, on the reverse strand, counting down.
TCTCAAGAACGTCACCATTTTCGCGTGATAAAAAGTATTATATGTCTCAGTACATGTAATAAACTATATGTGTGACAAGTTTGATCGAAATCCGTTCATCCGTTTCTGCATGATTGAGTCACAAATACACCTATTTATAATTTTTGTTTGGGTATGATTTATGAACATATACCGAAGACCTAACAAATATATTATATAGAAACTAGCTGACCCGGCGAACTTCGCGCAGCGAATCGCCATGAAAATATGGGAGATAGAAGGGTGAAAATTTAGGTATTTTCTAATTCCAAAATTATAGAAAAAACACAAAAATTAAAATTTTGTACAAAAAATAAAAAAATGGGGTGGACAACCCTTATCACTTAAGGGTATGAAAAATAAATAGTAGCCGATTCTCAGTCCTATTGAATATGCAGATAAAAAAATTTCATTAAAATCTGTCAAGCCGTTTCAGAGGAGTATGGTAACTAACATTGTGACACGAGAATTTTATATATATAAGATTACACTTACAATCGTTTTCTTACAATTTCTTCCAAAATTCAACTGAATTGACTTTTAGAGTTAGCGCCCTAGTACACCCATCCGCCTGGTGATTCGGCCCGGAAGCGAGCGAGAGCGGCGCAGGCACTCATTTCCGGTTTCGTTTATCATGTGCGCCGCCAGAGGCGCTGGGGGGGAAATAAAACGGGAGGAAACTCGAATAAATTATGAAGAGAGTAATGAGGCCGGATCGCTACACAAGGATGTATCTCCTTTTTTTCACTGTTGTTCCTTTCGCAAATTTGAATTGTTCTGTGGCGGCGTTTTTATTAGTCGCTCGAGTGTTTGATTTTGTTCAAACGATGTGTTAAGTCTGTTTTAAATGGACTGAAATACGGAACTAAAAAAAATTTTGGACGATTCAAAAGAGTTGAGTACTATACATCCAATTTGAATAAAGATATATTGATGACTAGTGGCCCGCCCTCGCTTCGCTTCGGGGTAGAATTGATCAAAATCCTTTCTTAGCGGATGCCTACGTCATAACATCTACCTGCATGCCAAATTTCAGCCCGATCCGTCTAGTGGTTTGGGCTGTGCGTTGATAGATCACTATGTCAGTCAGTCACCTTTGAGTTTTATATATATAGAAGATTGATTAATGAGATAAGCCTGTTTTTATACCATACAGAGTTTCATCGCCTACAAATCACATTATCTCGAGTAATAGTCTCGAGGAATAGAGTAATAGTAGTCTCGTTGTTAATCAGTATTATTTTAATTAAAACAATATTATTTACCTAACAGTATTATAATGTGAGATATTTAACAGTAAATGAATAGGGGATGATTCCCAATGGTGCATTCAAAATGTAGTAAATTTTAATAAATTGTCCACATAGCTTTAATGCAGCATGTATGAGCATATAGAAATAAAGAATGAAAGAAGAAGAAATAAATAATTTTATTTTCATCCCACCACCTCGGAAAGTGTAATTTTGCGCTTCGAAATCTGGCTGGAAAATTCTATTTTATTCGCTTGAGCGGCAAAGTAGATTTGAATTTAGAACATCACATATAATGAGTACTCAATATAATTGTAAATTCAAAACGTCATTAAACCTATTTAATGTAACCTCTATGGTGCCAAATTTATGATTAGAACTTTTTAAATTGTGAAAAAATTTAAATTTGGAACCTTCTTGGTTTCTTTGTTTTATTTGCGTGCTTCGCGCCATTCTAGTTTTTCACGTTTTATTGCTTAATATAATTAACATAACCTAAAAACTGTACAAAAAAATCAACTAAAATGAGTGACATTAGCGACGATGAAGTTTATCTAACGCCAACTGAGTTAACTGAAACAGTTAATAATGCGCAAATGAGCCTTCTCCCTCAGCAATCACGAGAGAAGTATTTGAAACAGTACGATATATTTAACATGTGGCGACTAGCTAAAGGAGCAAAAACTTTCTCCGAAAACGTTTTGCTGGCATATTTTATAGAATTATCTGAGACCAAGAAAGCAAGCACGCTATGGAGTACGTATTCAATGCTAAAATTAACAATTAAGATGAAGAAAGACGTTCATATCGACACCTATCATAAATTAGTGGCATTTTTAAAAAGAGCCTCATCTGGTTATAAACCAAAAAAATCGAAGGTTTTCACAGCATCTGAAATTGCAAAGTTTATTAATGAAGCACCTGATTCCGTATATTTAGCGGCAAAAGTAAGTCAATACGTGTAATTTTTTGTTGTTGATAAAATTGTACATAGTACTTACAATATTTTTAATTTGATTAATTTATTTACGATTATAAATACTTCTTTTGTTACAGGTTGTTCTTATTATTGGTATAACCGGAGCATGTCGAACAAATGAACTTACACTACTTAATGTCAATAACGTATCAAAATATTCTCATAATTCTGATGAATTGCTATTAATTAATGTACTAAATACCAAGACAAAAAAAGACCGCAACTTCGTTATTCGCAAGGAATATGTAAACATTGTTCAGAAATATCAAGCTTTACGTCCTTCTAACACCCCAATTGAACGATTTTTTCTACAATATCGCAACGGAAAGTGTATCCGACAACCTATGGGTCAGAATAAAATTGGCAGTATTCCACGAGAAATAGCAACTTTTCTCGGACTTTTAGAACCCCCGTTATACACCGGTCACTGTTTTAGAAGAACCTCAGCCACACTTTTGGCCGAATCAGGGGCTGATCTTCTATCGCTTAAGCGCCATGGAGGCTGGAAGTCTAATTCGGTTGTAGAGGGATACATAGAGGATTCAATCCAAAGTAAATCAAAAATTTGTAATAGTATCGTGGAGGCCATAACGCTGAAAGAACCTCTGTCAGATTCTTGGTCTCGCCCTTCTACATCTAAAATGAGCCCCCATAAGATTGGAAACAATAGCCCTCTCTCGCCAACATTTACGCCAATAGAATCCAATGAATCGGCACAACTATTTAAAATTACTGATACGAGTAGTTTACCACAAAACAGCGCACAATTCACAAACACCAACATAACATTACCTAACAAAAATATTAAACTTAACATAAGTAACTGTAGCAACGTTACATTTAATATTTCTTAATTATTTTCTACTTCTTATTATTTTCTTCAATTTATAGATTATCTTAATGTGTTTTAATTGAAATAAAAATATTTTGTCATTATAAATTGTTTTCTTTTTCATTTTGTCATTTCCTCGCTGAGGTGGGATGAAAAGTTACGTATTGCACTCGAGTGGAAAGATTTTTCACCTTGTGCTCGTTTGTTTCCCTCGCTGACGCTCAGGATTCTAATTTAGAATCACTCGCTGCGCTCGTGATTCAACTTTAGAATCCTTCGCTTGCTCGGTCATCCAAATCGAGCACGCGGTTAAAAAGGAACTTTCCACTCTTGTATAATAAATAACTATTGAGACGACAAAAAAAAACATATTGATATAAAAAAAAATGGGTGCGTGTACTTATGTAGGCGCGTGAGAAGTTATCCTTCTTTGGCATCGTTTAAAATTAGTTTTTAATTGCATGCAAATAATTAATTACAATAAATTAATAAAAAGTCTGGAAAAGGACACAGTCAATAAAGTTCAGTTTTAATTTGAAAAAATAAATAAATAATCAAAATATTCAATTAAAATCGCTACTGAATATAATTTATTAGAACATATGTGATTTGCACTTGTATGAAACTCAAACACGTATTCCGAATATACAAACTAGAAACATGTGGATAAATATTATAAATATGAATACCTATAACTGTTACTTTATTACAAAAAATAAAGATGTGGTTTTTCTTTCTACTACACCAATGGTCAAGAAATGGCGCTGTAGTCTCCTGAATCGCGCTTTGGTTCCGTTGTTCCAGATTAATAAATACTTTTGATAGGCCTTCACAATGCAGTCGTTAGCACCCACTAAATAGAGATTCTATTTCTATTTTGTTGGTAGATTTTCTTAATGTGCGGTAAACACAAAAGTTAACGCATGAAGTTGGTCGCTAAAGCGACCAACTTCGTGCTGTTAAAATTTTGTGTTACAGTGATGCGCGCGCATCTTAAAATTTCACTCTCGTCAATTTTTCATAACGCGCCTAAAGAAGTATAACTTCAATAAAATAAAACAATTAAATTATGTCTCAAAACGGTCCCAACTCAGCATAGTGCTAATGTTGCCATTAGCGCTGGTCTTCCGTTGGAACCGGTTTGGTGAAACAATAACAACAAGAACAACAAATAATATAAACAAAATAGAAATTAAAACTTAAAAAAAACAGGAATAAAAATAAAAACAAATCATGCTTGGCTGAACGTATCAAAATATCTCTGCCACAGCCATTTAAAAAGAAAGAAGAGAAAGAAAAAACAAATATTTCTCTCTCCCTCTCCCCACACGCTATGGCAAAAGATATTTCCCACAAAACAAGATAATAGACACTAATTCTAAACATCATAAAGGTTGAATTAAAATACAACTAAATCGTTGGATAATCATCAAAAGGTAAATAATTATAAAGGTTGACAAGAGATACCCTAGGACTTCTTTTTATATTTTTGAATTTCATATATCACTATCTAAGAATTATGTTCGAATCATTGTTGTTGCGCAGAAATATTAGGTAGATACTGTTACGCCCGTAGCGTTACGGCCTCCTTGCTTGTACGAGTATAAACTCTTTGTATGTAATGCCTACGGCTGGCAGGTGCATTAAAAGTAAATGTCATTAATTTAAAGATTCAAATATGAGAACCTTACTAGCAAACCAGTGAACCAAATGTTCACCAAAAAAAAAAAATGTATTTAATTAATTGAGAACTTCGGAGATTTTGTGTGGTTTCGTTTGCAATAGAAATCACGTGATTTCTCGAAAACCGGAAGTGCTACGTTACTCACATCCGGTTTGTAGTCTTATCAGACTATTCTTAACTTATAACTTAAACATTCTCTATATCTATCTCTTACGGTTTGGCCGCTGAAACAGCACCACGGACGGACGGACGGACTTGTCTAATAGATAAGAGATGTCTCACATCGAATATTCTAGAGGTTGTATTCAGGCACAGACTCGATCGGTTCATTATATTTAAAATTACTTAATTTTTTGCCGAATTCAAGTAAACCAAGTTAAGAATAATAGACATTCTCATTTTAGTATATTGCGCTACGTTCCCCAGGTTCTCCCTTCGGGAAAACCCTACGGTACCTACCGATATTGTAAGCGAGTTCTTTAAAAAGAACACACAAAGTTTGTATGTGTGAGTGTGTGAGTATGTGAGTGTGTATGTTTGTTACTTCTTCACGTCTAAACAGCTGGAGCGATTTTAATAAAATTTGATATGGAGTTAGCTGATACCCTAGATTCACACATAGGCTACTTTTATCCCGGAAAAATGTTTTGTTTCAGAGGGATTTTCAAGAAACTAACATAACGCAGACGTAGTCACGGGCGACCTCTAGTATATAATAAAAACTGGAAGAGTTTGTTCATTCTATTTACCGAAAAAAATATGTTACGTCTGAACGCTGACACAATACGCCGCCGAATCCTCCCCACGAGAACGGCTATCTAGAGCCGAGGTCCGAGTCTCGGAGACGCCCTCTAGTTGATCCGACCACCTCAGGTTTGAGTGGACTATAGGCTCCAGACGGAGAGGAGACTCCCCCCGTGGGGAGATGCCATCCGCCTGGAATACCTCTAGAGGTTGTCGCCAATTCTCGGCTTGAGGTCTCTTAGGGATCTCGCCGTCCTCAAACCCGGTGACGCTGTAAATGTCATCTGCGACCAACAGCATACGCACTCAAAAAACAACAAACGCCGCTTAATCCTGCACACATGTATCGTGTATATGCCCAATTAAATATGCACTCGTAAAGTGGACTATTCAGTGCCTCTTTTATCTGATCGGTCCAGCGCATTTTAACAAGGTTACCCTACATTTTGTAAAGATAAAGAATATTAGCAATATTTTGTAAGTTGTGCGCTTCTGTTGAAAATGTTTTCCACTACATAATTCATCTTTTGATTAATTTCCCAAATAGTGGTCCGCCCTCGCTTCGCTTCGGTGTCATGCTGAAGTGTAAACTAAAATTACTATCTTCATATGATTATAAACCTTCCGTGAAAATTATTTATAATTACTAATATCATTAAGCTGGAGAGTTTGTTTGTTATAATTTTTATTATTTTTAAAGCATGTAACTGCTTGATGTTTAAATCTAAAGAAAATATAACTAGAAAAAATTCCACGCGGACCAGGCAGCAGACGGGACTCGAACCCGCACCCTTCGCAATCCGGGCGAATGCACTGACCAATTATGCTACCGCGGCCCTCACGGACCGCGTCGAAATTCTTTCTAGCTATTCTTAAGCTGCAAGGCAGCGCCATCTCTTCGCATTATAGGTAAACCCACAATGTCAAATGAATACTTTTACAAGTATTAAACATTTGAAAGAAGAAATAGCAATTATAGTTATAATTTTTATTATTTTTAAAGCATGTAACTGCTTGATGTTTAAATCTAAAGGTCCGTGAGGGCTGCGGTAGCATAATTGGTCAGTGCATTCGCCCGGATTGCGAAGGGTGCGGGTTCGAGTTTGTTTGTGTTTTTTTTGGTTGAAATTTGCAATAAAATTTAGGCTACTTTTATAACGTCACGCATGGACCGTAGGATACGAGGATAGGAGGATCCTCATATCCTCCGGTCCTTAGGATTGGAGCGTCGATGAAAAATGTTACGAAAACAGGTAAAAATTGTCAATTTGTGAGCTTCCGTAGCGTGCGCTGGGTAAACAAAAAATACTACATCACTTGTTCTATTGTCAGTGACTTCTGCAGCGTACGCGATATAATGTTATTTTGTTGGTATTTCTTGCACACATTGGGTTACCTTATCGAAGTTCTCATACGGAACCCTAACTTTTATGAAAAAACTCTAAAGCCTTTGTTCTTCAGGGATAATGTAGGTAATGTAAAAGATTTTTTTAAAATCGGTCCAGTACTTTTGGAGCCTATTCAATACAAACAAAGAAACAAACAAACAAACAAATCTTTCCTCTTTATCATACTAGTGTAGATGTGTTGCCGAACTATCGATATGAAAACTATCGACAGTTTACATCGAAAATCATGTACCCTATCGATAGGCCTATCGATAGAATCGATAATTGTATCGATTGTCATACGATTGGTCGGCTATCGATAGACTATCGATTAATCCTCGATAGTCGACTATCGATCGGCAACACTATAGATTGATTTGTAAATTAATGGGTCTGAGAATAAAAAGGTCATTGACTGAAGCCGAGCAAACAATATTTCGGTGCCGGAAATGAAACTACATTATTACAGTACTGAGTTGTAATCTGATTAATTAATGGAAATTTATTGTTTGTCGCACGACATTCAACGATTTGGATTTTCTTACCTTGACTATTTTTACTCACACACAACATCTATTTGGCTGGCAGTTTACAATATGTTTTAGCTTTGTGAATGACACAATATAAAAGCTAAACCTAAGCTTTAAAATATTTCTCTAAATCAATATTTTTGTTCAACAAACCTTATATTATTTACATGATTTTGCAAAGGGCTAAGCTAGGAACACAAGCCTTGTGGACGAGCTAGGTGTGCCACAGTAATGTGTAAGTGCTCATTATTTAATAATAATAAATTAATATTTCCAACACTCACACCAATTAGCCTAGCCCCAAAGTAAGCCCTGTAAGGCTTGTGTTATGGGATACTAGGATAACGGATAGAATACATATACAGTACATATATAAGCATATTTATATAGAAATACATATTAAACATCCATGACTGGAGTACAAATGCTCGTATTCATCATACAAACATCTGCCCCCACCGGTATTCGAACCCGGGACCTCTCGAGTCGGCGACACCATGAAACCCGGCGTACAAACCACTCGGTCACGGAGATCGTCATATATGCTCATTATTTGATCAAAGCTCGGTTATGTTTTTTTTTGGAGACTAACGTTCACTTACAGTGAAACGGAACATACACTACTTTAAAATATAGATGAAATTATTAGAACACACGCAATATCTCACATATACACACAAACACATACACACTCACACACACACACATTAATCAATAACGTTTTTGTAACCATCCGGTGTCTCGAATCGAAGCACTGCCTTTCATAACACAGGTCTTACCTAGCATGAAAGTCAGGGGTCCTACTTATAAGACTATAAAATAGCAAACCATTCCTTGTTTATTTTAAGATGATATTGTAGTAGTAGTACTTGTAAGGTTTGATGAATAAATATATTATTATATTATATTGTGATTCCGATGTGGATCCGCGCGGATCCATATTGACAGAATAGCACTGCTGGACTAAAACTGATGCTGTCACTATTATTTGCTAAAAATAACACGGAGACAATATTACGTTTAAACCAAGACTTACTTTGGTCCACGTTCTGGAATAAGGCAGTAATACATTATTACCGAATAAATCATTACATAATAGACAAAATAAACATCGATAATAATATGAAACAAATATCTAATCAGAACTTATACAATATCTTATTTCAGCAACAGTATCAATACACCCACGTAGATTTTTTCGCCCGAAGAGGATTAACAGGTGTTTAGTCCCGACATAAGACGGTAATACATAAATAAAACCAGACAGGGGTTATTCATTGCGAGAGATTTCTGGAATCCGTATTCGCAATAAGTATCAATCTCAATTATTTTAATGATACTTGTGTTCCCTTGACAAATTGTAGGATTGCGATCATAATATTGTGTAATTTATCATTTACCTAGGGATCAAGATTTTTTTTCGGTAAAACGAATACTTACATACTTACAATCGTGGAATTTGGCGCTCTGTCACTTGGCGAACAAAATGCTTTGAACGGTTTTCTACAGTAGTTTTTACTACGCCCCGCCTTCGCGTCGGACGCGCCAATCCGGGCCGCCGCACAAAAGTAAGACAGACAGCATTTCATTGATTGAATAATGAATTGAATTGCATTTGTTTTAGTTGCAATTTGTCATCCGCATCGTGATCGCGACAGCGCCATACGAAAAAGTAAGACAGCGATAATTACATGTCAATGAATGAATTACGCCATAATCGCCGCTACCGCAAGCGATTATGGCATTATGAGTGACAGAGCGGGTCTTTCCGCGAGTGTACCTACTATTCTGCTATGTCCAATCTGTTTTTTTTAAAGAGTGTGTATGCTGTTAGTCGCAGATGATCTTTACAGCGTCAGCGGGTTTGGGGACGGCGAGATCCTAAGGGGACCTCAAGCCGAGAATGGGCGAGTGCCTCTAGTAGTATTCCAAGCAAATGTCATCTCCCCACGGGAGGAGTCTCCTCTCCGTCTGGAGCCTCTAGACCACTCGAACCTGAGGGGGTCGGCTCAACTAGAGGGCGTCTCTGAGACTCGGACCTCGGCTCTAGTTAGTCATCGTCCAATCTGTGGGAGATTTTCGTTATATATATATATATATATATATATATATATATAACTGTATATTATGTCATAAATATACTTATATGTGTTTCAGTATATGTTTTATATCCATAACCCTAGTATCCCATAACACAAGTCTTACAGTGCTTACTTTGGGGCTAGGCTGATTGGTGTGTTGGATACATTTATTTATTATTTTTTTATGGATAAGACATTTATTTGTACACATTTACAACAATAAAAGAAAATTAAAAATCTAATGATAAAAAAAATAAAATCAAAAGTAAGGCCTATAAAGTGTGCTGCAACGATACAAAATGGCTACAGCGATACAAAATGGCTACAGCTCAGTGATGATTTTGCTCACAGAGCAAAGCAATGATTTTCACTTGTACCCATTAATACTGATTTTCAGCTGTAACCACAAACCGTCAAATATTTTGTCGGGAGCAAAGGAGACTATTAAATCAAAGTTCGAAACAGAATTTGAAATCATATCGAATACAAATGCTATGTGTTGGTTTTTTTTTTATGTTATAGGGCATACGAGCAGACGGCTCACCTGATGGTAAGTGATCACCGTTGCCCATGGACACTTGCAACACCAGGAGTATCACAAATGCGATGCCGGCCTTTAAGGAAGGAGTACGCTCTTTTTTTGAAGGTTCTTGGGTCGTATTGTATGTATGTACTTACTCTATCTATGTATCTTTGACTTTTTCCCTCGACGACGACATATTATGTGAAAAGTTAAACTTCCTAATAGAAAAAGTTGGAGCGTGTGTCGCTTCGCTGCAGAGTTGTTGGATGCCAATCGACGAAGCAACATCGACAAAATCGATTCGACTCGACCGTGGCGTTTCAGTTTTTAATTTCATAAACTTTTGAAATACGTTATGTGGTTACGTCTCGTTCGCATGGTTGGCGACGCGTAAACTTTACCAAGATCGCTTTTTATATTTCGCAATTTAAATATATATATTTTTTGTTTCGTATAGTTTGGTATTTTGTAATTTTTTTAATAATTTAATTTTATGTTTTTATTTTTTATAGCATTTAAATGCTAGACGTTTAAATCTAAAGAAAAGTTTAACGAGAAAAAAATCCACGCGGACCAGGCAGCAGACGGGACTCGAAACCGCACCCTTCGCAATCCGGGCGAATGCACTGACCAATTATGCTACCACGGCCCTGATGGCCGCGTCGAATTTTTTCTAGCCTTAAGCTGCAGGGTAGCGCCATCTCTTCGCATTGTAGGTAACCCACAATGTCAAATGAATACTTTTTCAAGTATTAAACATTTGAAAGAAGAAATAGCAATTATAGTTATGATTTTATTTATTTTTTAAGCATTTAACTGCTAGATGTTTAAATCTAAAGAAAAGTTTACTAGAAAAAAATCCACGCGGACGCGCCAATTTACTAAAGTGGCGTTTAAGCGAGTTTACTTTTTCCCTGTCCATATGCGCTTGGTGCACCAGAATTCTTAGTTTTCTATAAGTCACTTCTTCTACATATCAATGTTAGGCACTAAATCGCTTCGTTATACTTACTAAGTCACCAAAACTTGCCAATGAAGCTGTGAACAGCGCAATTTCCATATCACTGTTTCTGTTTACTGTCGAGTCGTGTTTGTTTGGGCTATCGGACACAAACAGTTCCATGTACAGAGTGCGACACATCTCCCAATACACCAGTTACAACAAAACCGACCTTTAACGGTAGCAATAAGGTTCAAACAGCACCATCAACTTCTACGCCGAATAAGTGTTAGCGTCGTACGTACACAGTAAACTTTGTGTGTGCAATCTTAAGTCAATTTGCTTATACGATTTGCATTCTCCGAACGCTATTATAGCATGAGGGGACGATGTTCTTTGTGTTAAACTTAGACCTTAGGATATTGATCACGTTGTATGTAAAGCAGTTTAGATAGTAGTATGCTCAGATGAACCTTTACAACGAGGATACATCGCCGCTTACATGAATACATAATAGACACGTTTAAGAGGAGCAATGCGGGTTTTAGGCTCGCATTGTAGCGCCTGTCTGGGGAAGTATCCTCTACCTTACAGATATTATACTCTTTATTGCATCATATAGTTAAAACATATAGTCAAATACATAGTAAGCAAAGGTGTGCTTAACTCTAAAAGAGATCTCTTCCAGCCAACCTAGGTGGTGTCGGAGATTCACAACTTAGCGGGAAACAGAAAGTGCAATAAAAATTCAACTAAAAATAATTTATTACTACTGTTATAGGAAATAGACTTAATAAATAATAGTTATATATATATACTAGCTGACCCAGCGAACTAAACCCCTAAAAAAATAGGGGTGAAAAAAATTGTGAATCTAAACCATTCTCAGATCCCCTTGAACACACACAAAAAATTTCATCAAAATCGGTCCAGTCGTTTAAGAGAAGTTCAGTGACATACACACTCACAGAAGAATTATATATATAAAGATATATATATATACGATACACATTACATATATATATATACATTACATGATACATATACCTACATAAATAAACTTGCATAAATATACATAGATAAATACAATACCTATATACAGATGAGCACAATAAAAAAAAACCTTTTGGTACTGTTGTGTTTTTGTCGATGATTAAGGTTCCAGGGCTCCATAGGATACGGGGGGCGGTACGGCGGCCACTAGGCCACGTACTCAGCCCCCACGCGCGGGCCTACCTGTGCACCTCTGTGGGGTCCCCGCAATACCTCGGGAGACCCCTGCCGCGGAGCCCCGGCGAGGCCGGGAGGCTGCTGGGTGCGGGGATGCGGAGAAATCCCTCATCAAGAGGATCCCGCAGCTCCGCATCAAGCAGTGTTGAAGGTATTCGCAGGACTTTTTTAGCGGATATTATGGCGTAAAGCGCCCGTAAGAGTTGCGGAGTCCTCGGTGGGCAGCCACTGGGGGTCCGTAACACTTGCGGGAGTCAGGTGTGAGGTCCGTTTGTGGGTCCGTTCGCGGACAAACACCTGGCGGGTGCGCGGCCACTCGGAAACGGGAGCCGCGACCACACCTGCCCTCTCGGCATGCACTAGGGGGACCGCGGTCCTCATAGTGCGTGTCGGGTGACGGTGCAGGAGTATTGTCTGGTTTTTAGTGGCCCTGTTCAGGGCGTTAGGTAGGGCCCTGTTTATTTCACCCGACCACAGAGCTGGCTGAAATGAACAGGGAGGAGTTCCACATACCTTCTTCTCGCTCTCCCAGTGGTTGAAGGATGCGTAAAGCATTTCCCAGACACAAAAAAAAGGTGTGAGGTCCGTTTGGCGGTGTGCCTCTTAAAGGCGCCGTTGTCTGTAAAAAGATTTTTTACCTGCGTTATAAAAAAAAGGGCTCCACAGGGGTAAGACGCAGCAGAATCCTTAAACGGGGATCCCGCGGTTTCGCACTTAGCAGCTTAAAGGGTATTTGCAGGGTTTTTTAACGGATATTATAGCGTAAAGCGCCCGTAAGAGTTACGGGGTCCTCAGTGGGTAACCATTTCGGGGGCTCGTAAGGCTTGCGGGAGCCAGGTGTGAGGTCCGTTCGGCGGTGTGCCTCTTAAAGGCGCCGTCGTCTGTAAATAGAGGTTTTGCCTACGTCACAATAAAGGGCTCCATAGAGGAAGAGATTGGGTCAGGTCAGGCAACTATGCGAGTGATGGTTTCGGTATAGCGTCTTTAAGCTATGTTGGCCGTTTACCATCAGGCGGGACGAGCGCTTATTTGCGGATTAGTAACTTATAAAAATGTTATATCTACATATAACCGGCATATATAAATAATTTAGGATAAGAAGAAATTTTTAAGTAAACACAGAATATGTTTTACTTACCTTTGGCTTTTTAGTGCAGTAAATATAAGAGTGTGTTTGACTAATATCCAAGGTAAATTTAAATAGTGTATTTCATTACGAGTGCGGAAAGCTTGTTATTGCAAAGAGGTCCGACAAATTGACAGTCAGTTGGTTTCATATTTACCACATGCAATGGGTGCCTTTTGCATGTGGTAAATACGCGGATATACTTTTGAGAAGAAAATGTGAAGAAAATGGTCTTTACATCGCTGTTCGTATTTACTTTGAGAGTACTCTATTTTTTATATTATCACAGTATTTTTCTCTTAATTCCCAGATAAACGTGCCAAGTGTTTTGTAATAAACTTTGAATAAGAAGACACACACAGGATTTTTACAGGCATTTCAAGCAATACATGCTTGATATGATAAACTGATAACGTGGGTGTTTAAATAATAACTATTTCGTCCGAGAAGCTCAATGGCGCCGCTGGTTAGCGCGTTCTGCGATCGTGAAAGATAAGCAACTTTCGCAGTGGTCGGTCATTGGATAAGCGACCAAAAATCTTCTATCTCGAGTTTCTCCGTGCTTCGGAAGGCACGTTAAGCCGTTGGTCCCAGCTGCATCTGCAGTCGTTAGCACCCGCCAATCCGCACTGGGCCCTTGTGGTGGGTCAAGGCCCAATCTCCCTATTCCATCCATAGGGAAGACCTGTGCCCCAGCAGTAGCGATTTAGCGATTGTGTACAGATTGCTGAAAAGTGTGGATAGCTGGGGACTAGGGTACACGTTTTAGGGATTGTGTTCAGATTTCAGGCAAAGTCATGATAGCTGGGGACTAGGGTACACATTTTAGGGATTGTGTACAGATTGCCGGCAAATTGAGGTAGATGGGGACTGGGATACACATTTTAGGAATTGTGTACAAATTGCTGACAATGTGAGGATAGCTGGCGACTGGGGTACACATTTTTCTACCGCATCGGCTATTCTTGAAACTGAAATTATATACCTTTAAAATCACGTAAGGAGATGTCATCTGTACCCTTAGTACGAGTTTTACAATTACGAAAACTGTGATAGTTTTCGTGAGCTCGCACTCGTACTAAGGGTACTGATTTTATTGCTTTTTCGTTTCAATACAAATAAACAGTGTTTAAATTCAATCATTAAATCATTGACGTCTTCTTAAATTTTAAGTATATTGGTTACTTTTCACCAAAATGGACATTGAAACATAATTTACAATTACGAAAACTATGATAGTTTTCGTGAGCTCAAACTCGTACTAAGGGTACTGATGAGCCTTGTACGTACAATGCAAGTTAAGTTAGAGTTTTTAATAACGTATTCAACTGCTCAGCCTGTAAACCTTCGATCAACAATTACAAGATAACAGGTTGCATATAAAATCAAAGCTAAACTCTGTCCGCGTATGTTTAAGCTTATGCAGCTACATTCGATTCCCGATGAACAAAGATAAATGTTTTAAGCCAGTTTAAGTTGAACCATATAACAACTTTCTCACAAAGGAATAAGGTTCCAAATAACAAAATGTTATTTCGCACGTACGATCTTTTTTATATTATAAAACGAACTTTTGGCACTTTAATAAATTACTAGCGGCCCGCCCTCGCTTCGCTTCGGTATAGAACTGAAGTGTAGACTACAGTTTTTGTTCTCAGGCTTGTATTATACTCAATGACATTCATCTATGATTCTTCTTATACCTGCATGCAAAGTCTCAGCCCGATCGGTTTAAAATTGACAAAGTTTCATACAAACTTTCATTCCCTATTTTATCCCCTTGGGGGTAGAATTGATCAAAATCCTTTCTTGGAGGATGCCTACGTCATAACATCTACCTGCATGCCAAATTTCAGCCCGATCCGTCCAGTGGTTTGGGCTGTACGTTGATAGATCACGATGTCAGTCAGTCGCCTTTGAGTTTTATATATATATAGGTATCTGATACTTGGAAAAAAAAACAATAAAGGTCAAAAAAGAAAATGTGAAATCATCCTTATGACCCACAAGGTATAGTATTTTTTCCCGTCATTGATTGGCCAACAAGTTACTTCGTTTTGTATTAACTGTATTTTGTATTTTGGTGGGGTAGAGTCATTTGCCTACCTAGCTATAAAAAAGAAAAAACGACGGGCAGAAGTGAAAACTTGAATATTACCTTTGTGCATTTTTAATATTTTGGAATGGTTAGGGAATAATTTTGCACGAATTGCTTTAATTATCAGTATACATGTACTATCATGTATGTGGTAGAATACAATATTTATTTATTGCGCTATCGTACACAAACATGACAAGTTATATTACATTAAAAAAGTTTATCTCTCAGAAAAATCGACTTACATGAATCACGTTTAAGCGCACTTAGCGACATCTATTGTAAAGAAATCAACTTACATGAATCACATTTAAGCTCACCTAGCGACACCTATTGTAAAAAAATGCATTTTCTTCGCAATAAAGCTGCCACGTGGACGTCCTAGATAGAGACTTATTATTATAATATGATAAAATAAAATATTACTATGTTTCGTCCAATATACTTAAAGTCAACAACTTTTCCAATTTTATTGTATGTCATGTTGCGATCAGCCCACGTGTTTAACCTGACGCGAGTTTAACATTTTACCCATACAAAAAAAAGTATACAACGCCGCTAAAGAAGTTTTCACTTCAAAATATTAACCGATCTAATTTAAAATAAGATCGCACTACTCAAGTGAGGCTATATTTACCGAGGCTTATTTAACGTGCTGACTCGTCATCTATAAAATTGTTGATCGAACCTGTAAATGAACGAGTTGCCCAAAAAATATTTTTTCTTGAACTTTTTAAGTAATGTTCGTGACGAAGTTTTCGAACCTAAATATTGAAAATAAACAATATACCAATATTATAACTTTATTTACAGAATTACAATATATAGAAATACAAAAACAACAACTTAAAAACTGCCTAATGTATAAATTGGAAATACAAATTACCTTAACCTACTTAAAAATCTCTTATCTATTAGACAAGTCCGTCCATCCGTCCGTCTGTGGTGCTGTTTCAGCGGCCAAACCGTAAGAGATAGATAAAGAGAATGTTTAAGTTATAAGTTAAGAATATTATAGCTATTAACGGGATTGTTACCATGTACCTTGTTTTTTATGAGTCTCCGATATTTCGGCACTGTTGCAAGCGCCATGATCACGGAGTAACTGAAGTAATTGCGGGTAGATGTTATTGGCAGACATATCGGTCTACCCTCTGACGTCGTCTTTTACTGCGCTCGATACCCCTACCATTGGTCACGTTCTCACTATTCACTCGCACCTGTTCCCGACACACAATACTCACAGTATCCGATCGCGGAACGACACTTTTTTGATTTTTACGGTTTTTGCACATACGAACAATCCCGTTAATAGCTATAATGTTAGTGACCATGAAAGTTTAAAACAATATAAAGTTAAGAATAGTCTGATAAGACTACAAACCGGATTTTAGTAACGTAGCACTTCCGGTTTTCGAGAAATCACGAATTTCAAAAGAAACCACACAAAATCTCCGAAGTTCTCAATTAATTAAATACTTTTTTTTTTTTTTTTAGGTTTTGGTGAACATTTGGTTCACTGGTTTGCTAGTAATATGTAATTTACAAAGTGAAAAAAAAGCCACCCCCAGTGCCGCTGTCGGGAATGGTGCAACTGAAAAATTAGTGGAATCTTTAAAATATACGCTATTCCGGTCAAGTGGACGTGAGATTTTTTTTGTAATATTGACTACCTCACAGAAGCTTATTGAAAAAAAACAACTCGATATATTTCCTGCTAAACACTCCAAGAAGCATTAGAACGCGTCACACCCACATTCTAATGTAAAAAAAGGAAGATTAATACAAAAATAAGACGATGGCTGTATGGCTATGCCTTTGCCTTTCTCAATAGAGAAGAATAGAACTAAAAAAAAAACGAATGGCAAGGCTGATCCGTTGACCAAGATAGCTGCCAGCCGTTTGGTCACCAGTCACCAGTCACTTTTGTCAATATTTATATATGTTTCAAATAACTATTTTTGTTCACCTATATGATTCCTTGCGAGTATATTTCACCACTATTAAATCACGAGATCAAAAGAACAGGTTATATTATTTAACCTTTCAAACGGCCATGCGCATGCGCCGCTCAACCCCTCAAACGGCAGACCACCCACCGAGGCCCCCCGCGGGGTGGGAATGATTGCATTGCTTTGCCGATTTCTCTGTTATTTTGTAAGAATACCCTACACAAACTATAAATATTAAAAAAATATAACAAACAATATTAAGCACCTACATATTCAGGTAATTTCGATTTTGAATTTCAACATTAAATAATTTCTAAATATCTACATATTTATTAAAAAAATATTTCTCGTTGCTACACGAAATTGTTAAAATCGTTTCGAAAACCGTAATTGTTTCCGACGTTAAACAAAATATCAGGAGTTGTTAGAAATTGTGTTCCCCTTGTGGTGTCAGTTTCATGAAACTTTGCAACAAGGCGCTTGTAAGCGACAACGACGCTTCTAACAAGCTGGTTGTGCTAAAATGAGTGCCTAATTGTTAAATTAATATGTTGGCGCTGGAAACGCTCATATACCAAGGAGTAAACCAGTTGGTGTTTCCCTGCTTGAACGTGAGACACGAATTTTAAAAATAGAAGTGAAAAATTGCTTTCAACATATTCTCAACTTCGTCTCATTCCTAATGATAACTTAAGTACAAAATACAGTACATCCAATAATAAAATAACCATACAAGATGAAAGTAATTATACTGTCAGAGAATTGACAAAAAAAACTGACCTTACATCTAAGATTAAAACAAAAAGGGTAGATACGGTACGCTCCTACTTGCATCAAACAAAAACTGATCCCACGATAGCGCGAACGGGACAGCGAGATCCGCGTCACTGCATTACCGACCCGAACGAAACAGCACGTGAAGTTTCAACGGCAGCGCGAACGAGACGGCGAGATCCGCGTCACTGCACTACCGATCAATCACGCGACCAGTACTCGACGTCACTACCCAATAAGATTCAAAACAAACAGCAATTTTTATGAAAAAATATATTTTATAGTACTTACTTACGAATGAAAAGTGATGCCGTGGGTTTTATTTTTAGTTCTTGAGCAATTTGAGCACTTTTTAAAAACACACTTAGACATTGTTTTATCATATAAACACAAAATATTGGCAATATTTCTTTTTGGCGTTCACAAGTACGTCGTTTGCATGTCAAGTTGTGACTAAAGCGATTAGGGTCGTGGACCACAATTTAGGCGGATCACTTTTGTGAGGCTAGTGCCGTATCTACCCTTTTTGTCTAAGCTAATCTAAGCCTTACATGTAAAGATATTTTGAAATTCCATCTAGAATGATAGATACAATTCAAAACAAAAGTCATTTTTAAATCCCTGCTGAGGTAGCAGATTTAACTGGCCAAGAGTACGGACTGTGAGGTAATCCCCATGGGAATGGGTGTCCTAAAATTGGCTTATGGGAATCCATAAGCCCTTTATCTGATCACTACTAACCAATGCACCAATTTACTTCATCATCATATTTATAAGGATATCAACCTTATCTTTTTAATAATAAGAAACGTAACCCCGCAGCAAGGTATAGGTTTTCCGTTCACGTTCTGCCCCAACGCAAGTGTTAAGCCATAGCGCTCAATCGAGTATCATCTTTATTTCCTCCTCCTTAAGAGCTTTATGAGCTATCTTAAGGTGTGTTAGTCATCATTGAAACATATTATGATATCTTTCGAATGTATGTAAATTGTTGTAAAGTTCAAACTTTTTGAGTCTTTTTGAGTCTAATATCAACAACAAACTCAATAACAACACCTAAAAATCAACAAAAACATGATAATCAGACACAAATTAGAATAGAAGTAGTCATAACTGATTTGCGAAAACTATAAATTTACAGGTTGCTAAAAATTTTAATGTTGTGGTTTTTAAACTTACAGTGGATAAAGGACTCATTACCTATGTTCATAGAAATAAGCCGTAAACCCATAAACGAAAATGGCTAATCTTTATAACATAGTATCATGAACGGAATGGAATATCTGAATGTTTTTCCGTTATAAAGTAGCCCACATCTCTTAAATAAATACGTGTATTTAAGAGATAAAACAATTAAAACAGGTACTTTTAAAAATAAATATAATGAATTCAGTAATGTTCGGAAGAAATAACTTGGCAAAACAAACTAAATTAATTATTATCATTGAAAATTCCCATTGTGGGATCCCATTAAAAAATAATGTGAAAATTTCAGTCAAGCCAAGTCCAAATATCCAAATAAAGTCGACGGACCTTCGTAATGAAGACAAATTAATTAAAACATTACGTTGGGAAGAATACATCCCTTATATACATGTACGCGCATTAACTCTTTTGAGTCATCCAGCCAATTTCGTCCCAGTACGTTAAGAATTTAAGTCCCACCCAATTTGATTAGCTAGAGTTAATATAAACCTGTTTAAGTATTACTACGGTACCCTTTTAAGATATGTCGTGCTGTGTTTATATCGATGTATGCCTTTATCGATGAAATACTGTATTTAGGTGTTTAATATTTAACAGGGTATTTATTGATTCTGCTAACGAACGTCATGTTAATGGCATTACTTTTCGACTATTTTACATATCAATCAATCAATCAAAATCGTTTATTCAGCAATGTACACGGATACAGATAAATTGTTATACTTATAACTTACAAAATGGCTGATACCACTCCGTATCCACGGCTGCGCTGAAAAGGGCCCAGTTCAGCATAATGTCAGTGCAGTATGCACTGGCGCTGGTTATGAACTGGGTCTTTTATCTGACAAGTGGATGCCAAACACTAACGAATTTTTGTATGCATAACTATATAATTTAAAAGAAAAAAAGGGGCATGGCTGTGTAAATCCGTTGTCTTTGCAACAAGACTAGAAAATTAATAAAAAATATATGTTTAAGGTTACAATGCAAGCACAGATTCTTTAAAGAGGTTATCACTACAAACAAACACACAAACAAAGCATGTTTAAACAAATCATATCTATGTTTTTTTTTTTTTTTTTTTTTTTTTAATGCGCAGGTAAAAAATATATTTACAGACGACGGCGCCTTTAAGAGGCACGCCGCCGAACGGACCTCACACCTGGCTCCCGCAAGTCTTACGGACCCCCCAGTGGCTGCCACCGAGGACCCCGCAACTCTTACGGGCGCTTTACGGTATAATATCCGCTAAAAAAGTCCTGCGAATACCTCTACACTGCTTAGCGCGAAGCCGCGGGGTCCCCGTTTAGGGAGTCTACCACGGCTTCGCCCCCAGCAGCTTCCCGGCCTCGCCGGGGCTCCACGGCAGGGGTCTCCCGCGGTATTTCGGGGACCCCGCAGACGTGCGCAGGTAGGCCCACGCGTGGGGGCTGGGTACGCGGCCTACTGCCCACCATACCGCCCCCCATCCGCTGCGGAAGGCTAAAGCCCTCCGCCACCCTCCCCTTGCAGACAGAACCACATGAGGAGGGCCGCCGTTCCTGGAAGGGAGGACCGGGAGGGGAAGCGTAGTTCTTCCCGTCCCACTCCCCCCTCCCGGTCGCCCACGTCTCCTCACGTCTTCTCCTGGGAGAAGAGGGGGGAAGAGCGGGCGACAGCATTCGTGGAAGGGTCCGAGCGGCCGAGGCTACTCAGACATCCCCCCCTCAGAGGGCGTCCGCCCGGGCGCCGCCTCAGAGGGCCCTTTCTCTGGAGGTTTCCCCTTCGTGACCGGCGGGTCACACCTCCCTTTCCCCATTACATGGTCGGCCGGCAGACCACTCTCTTTACATATGGCGCAGCAGGGCTCGGCAGCGCATTCCGCCGCCTTGTGTCCCTGCTGCCCACACCGGAAGCACGTCTGGCTGCGGTCGTGCTCAGATGGGCACTGTCGGCAGGTGTGCCCCCTGCCCATGCACCTGAAGCAGCGCATAGGAAGGGGGCCCAGCAGTCGCACATGTGCGGCGCACCAGCCCACTCTGAGCACGCCGCCAACCATCACCTTCTTGGCGATGCCAATAGGGCATCGCACCACTGTGAGCCCCATACCCCCTGGGCCAGGACGCAGCTCCGAGGCTGTTACCAAATTGGTAGGACAGCCTCCCTTTTCTGCCACCGCCTTTATGACGTCCGCCATCGTGGCTGAGTCCTCCAGACCAGTCAACCGTAGGCCCGCCATTTTTTCTGGCCTCCCCACCTCAGCGAGGTCCGCCACCGCCTCTCGTATGCGCGCCGCTAGGGCATCGGCCTTCTTCCCGCTGTCAGGCCCAGGGACAATCAGCAGCTTGTCCCCGGTCTGACTCGCCTTAATGGTGAGACCACCCGTTATGCCGACGTCTGGCAAGGAGATATTACTCCTTGCCTTCTCTATCACCCTCTGGAGGGTGACGCCCTTATTGGCGGCCTCAGCTGTTAGTTTCAGCGTGATGGCCGCCGTCGTCGGAGTCTTCAACTTCGGGGGGCGCTGACGATCTCCCCGCCCTTTCTCCCTCACCTTGACTGGCTCCTGCTGCGTGTCTTGTGTCGACACTGCGGCAGGTGCCGGAGTCTTTCCCTTGCGGGCCACCACACTTCAGGACTTCCGTGGGTCCACGGCCACCACCCCAGTCGGCTGGGTTGCCGGCTTCTTCTTCATGTCCACCCGGGGAGGCTCTGAAGCCTGGTCCCTAGGCGGCAAACTTCCCTCTATGGAGGCCAGCCGAGTGTTGACCATCTCGCTTATAGATGATATAAGCGAGCCTTTCAACTCCTCGATGGCCTTCTTCCATCCCGTTCCGCTACTTGCGTCCTCGCTCACCCTATTTCGGAGGGTCCGCACCTCCCCGCGCAGCTCCTCCACCTCCTTCGCCAAAGCGGCGTTCTCTTGTCGGAGCTCCTCCACTTCATCGCGCGCCTCCTCTCTCTGCTCGCGGTACTGTTGGGCCCTTTCCGCAAAGACCCGATCAACATGGGCCTTGCGGAAAGCTATGTTTAGGTAACTCTCCACCGTGACACATCCGCCATATAGCCGGTTGATCAACAAGTCCTGTAGCTCTCGCTCCTGCATGGCCTCAGACAATTCCTTGTGCATCTCCTGCACAAATTTCGTGGCCCCGTGCTCCAACTCCGGCCATGTGCGACGATCAGCCTCCTCGTCAACATTGCACCCGAACTCCGGGTCCTCATGCGTCACCATCGGCTTCATTGATGCCGTTGTTCTTTTTCTGCCCCGTCGGGCCTTATTGACCTTGGCGGGGAGGGATGTTCGATCCCCGTCTTCATCGCCTCCGCCTCTCAACCTGAGAACCCCTACTGACGCCTCGGTAGCAAATTTAACACCAGGGGTACCGGAATCCCCCTGGCGCCGGTGGCCAACCGGAGCGCATAGGCCGCTGCTAGCAAATTTAACACCCTGGGTAGGAGCTTCCCCAGGGCGCCCGGTGTCAGCGGGATCGCAGGACAAAAGAAAACCATTGTCCGACATACTCATTAATTTTTTCCCTCTTCCGGGCGAGGGAACCCTACCTGGCCTTCTTCAAAGGTGATTTTTGAAAAGGTTGTCTTCCTTGCAGCCCCCACCCCGAAGGACGGCGGCCCCCGGCCCCCCACCACGTGCGGGGTTACGGGTTGGCCGGAAGCGACGCGGAGTTCGCGCCGCAACCGCCCTCACCAATGGCGTTTCCGCCTCACCTATGGAGTCTCAACTACCGCTACCCGGGCTACCCAGGGCGCCGGCCGAGAAACCCCTCGGGTGATTTTTTAAAGAGGTTGTCTTCCTCGCAGCCCCCGCCTCCAAAGCAAACAGTTCCTTTGTAGACGACGGCCCTCGGCCCCGCACTGCGTGCAGGGTTACGAGCTTAACTCGGCTGCCGCTACCCGGGATACCCAGGACGCCAGCCGAGGCCACCACGGGGTAATTTTTTAAAGAGGTTATCTTCCTCGCAGCCCCCGCCTCCAAAGGAAACATCCTTTGCAGACGGCGGCCCTCGGCCCCGCACTACGTACGGGGTTACGAGATTGTCGGTTAATCGACACCTCCGTAACAGCACCCTCAGTGGGAGACATTACGCAGATGCCCGGCATGCACCGTCCCGGACCCATTTCCGTTCCCCTATCATAACTGACCAGGGACAGGAAATGGACCGGGCACAAAAGGAGGTTACCGACGTAGCACCCCATATCTATGTGTACCTGGTCATTCATCACCTTGGTCCAAAAATAAAGGGAATTATTGGGGTCCAAGCGCTCGTTCCATCTTTAAGGAATTGTCTAAGAGACTCGCCGAGGCGACCGGTGATCAAAAGGCTGGCAGCTAACTTGGTCATCAGATTAGCCTTGCTATCCAACGTGGAAATGTTGCCAGCCTATTGGGCACCATTCCTGACAGGGGCGGTAGGGCTGATATATTTTTTATTTTGTAAATTGTATATTTCTAGCGGCCCGCCCTCGCTTCGCTTCGGTGTAGAGCTGAAGTGGAGACTACAGTTTTTGTTCTCAAGTTTGTATTATACACAATGACATTCATCTATGATTCTTATTATACCTGCATGCAAAGTCTCAGCCCCGTCGGTTTAAAATTGACAAAGTTTCATGCAAACCTTCATTCCCTATTTTATCCCCTTGGGGGTAGAATTGATCAAAATCCTTTCTTAGCGCATGCCTACGTCATAACATCTACCTGCATGCCAAATTTCAGCCCGATCCGTCCAGTGGTTCGGATTGTGCATTGATAGATCACTATGTCAGTCAGTCAGTCACTTTGAGTTTCATATAGATGTGTATAGATGATATAAGTACTTAGTTATTTCTGGTTTTTAAGTATTTAGACATTAAGTAGTTCTAAGCTTTTTTAGCTTGAAATATTTCTATGTAAATATTAATAAATTAATCCCCCTATATGTATGTGTGTTCATGGCATACCTACCTCATAGGGCAAGAATATCGATGATGACCTACAACTATCAGTATTTTGTTTTTATTGTAACTGCAATACGGTTATATACTGTATTTATTATTATGAATAAGTAGTTATGGTACTTATTTATATCCATTAAGGCCTTGTACAGATGACACGCAAACGATACGCGAGAACCCGCGCGTCAGCACGCGCGTCTAACACGTTTCAAAATTGGTTATATAGAATTTGAATCTTATGACACTTTAATAAAGCTCTGAATCCGTTTATCAAAGTCCAACAGTGCACGCGACGCACACGTCACGCATACGTAGATATATCCGCGCGATAAATACAATTTGTAATTTATTGATGTGTCTTAAGATTCAATTTTATGCAACCAATGCATATGCCTTGCACCCGCGCTTCAGCTAGAGCGGGAGCAAGGTATAATGCGATTCAACTAAGAATAGGACCGACTGGGCGCCTTATTGTGACGTCATAGCTGTCAATTCAAACCAAATCGGTAGAGTGAGCAAAGAAAAGTGTTTATTTAATAAAACTTATTTACTAAGATTAAGTGAGAAAAAGTATGTTTTTTTTTAATAACATTTATTTACTAAGACTGAGAAAAAATATTAATCAGAATCTAGCTCTTCTACTCCGCTCATCTCTGCATTACCGCCGGAGTAGTTATGAAGAATCATGCATTAGTACTAGGTCAGATAAGAACATGCATCCTTTATGTAAACGAAAGTTTGAAATCGAGTTTCTGAACGCAACTTAAAGTGATATTTGGTTGACGGTTTAGGTTATCAACCATTCATGGCCAAAGCTCAATAAGTGAAAAAAAATATAAACCGATATTAATTATCAATATCTGTTATTGTTTGTTTACAAATGTTTGGTTTTTATTCTTGAATTAGCGGAGTGCTAAAAAGGGTTCCAAATTTTTTTTTGCAAACCGTACTATTCAAGCAACATTTGACAGATAGAGGTCATTGGCTTTCCTATTCTTATTTAAATCGCATTATATGTTTAGAATAAAAGAAAAAAAACATGGCGTGTGCGTGGTCGATACGGGTCATCTGAACACACCATTATACAAAAGTTATCAATTGAAGTTTATTCTTATCGATAAATATACTGTCGGGACATCCCTTTTTAAGCTACAGTACCTTACCTTTATTTAATTCAAGTGTTGGTGATTTAGTGAATCACCCACCAAGCTCCAAGATAACTTAGCACTTAACTCGGTTAAGTATTATTGCCAGAGAGGATATAAGATTTGCATGATAAAATTTTAGTATACGTGTAAAGGGTTCTCTTGATGAGAACTCTGTTCTGTTCCTCATTTTAGCTATATTTAAGATACTTTCCGATAGTTTTCTTTTTAAAGAGATCGCATGACTATGAAATTATTTATCGCTATTTGAAATACCGTCTTGGTTGAATGCCAAAGCGTATTTGAATAAATTTTTGTTCTCAATAGCTTCGCTGCCATTTAAACTATTGTTGAATTTTATTTTAATAAAAATAAGAATAGATTTAAAATTGAATTCTTAAATATACAGAGAAAAGCAGTTATTTATCTTACAGTAGAGTATCGCTTGAATAAGAATAATGGATAGGACATTAGCCTTAGTATAAAAGCTGCGTATAACCAAGACTTAAAACGTAAAAAATACAAAATGAAGCTCGCAAACACTACACACAAAATAAAAAAGTGTCTCTAAAAAGTTTTTGCTTCTTTTGGAAAATCAATTCTGAGTTTTGCCCTTAATTCAATAAAATAAAAGTAATGTTGTGATGTCATATACTTTTAATTTATTTAATATGAAATAGCAACAAGGTTGGTCGACATCACAGGAGATCGAAGAGCTGGAAGCTACTTCGGACAAAGAATTAGTCTAGCTATTCAAAGGGGGAACGCTGCCAGTATCTTTGGAACCTTGCCTAAAGGGACTCCTTTTAATAATGTATTTTAGTAATTACATATTTTAAGGTTTTTACTTATAAATATCTTTTTATTTGTGCTTTAGTTACATTATTTTTAACATGATATCAAACTGCATTGAGCGACTTGATCTATTAAATTGCTTAAGTTTATGACTGCAAAGAAAAATAAGATCGTTGGGCGTCTGCCATTCTGTTGGTTTCAAAGACCAGACCTATTTACTGCCTAATGAGAACTAAAATAATTGTTAGCCTTCTCAGAGCATTTCATTTAATTGCCGAACTATCCTGCGTCATAAAATTCTATTTTATGGCAGAGAACTATTAGGCTGAAATAACTACACAAGGGAAAGAACTCTCCTATTGAAACCACAATGTTCCGCTCATTACCCGCCACATTTTTTCACATCTCCAAGAATGTATAGAAAAAAGGTTAAAAATAGAGAATGTTAACCGGCTTCGTGTGATATATCATAAGTTCAGACAGCGGAACGGCGGCGGCGAGGCAAAGGTTTTATTTTCTTTCGCAACTTCCTGCATGTTTGTGGTATGTATGTACAATGGGATATATCTGTTTTCACCGGTGTTCGTACAGATTGGTGTTGCCTTAGCGGTGTTCATCGATATTTATCGGACCATATTTTTAATGTCATTGTTCGAATCTACACACAAAACTTTATTACTTCGCTTTTAGCTTTTCAAATATTTTAATTCTATAACCGATAAGACGATTTCGTTCAACTTGGTTGAATTTAGTGTAATATATCTTTAATGAGATATATTTTTTCTCTCTGTCTTTATTTATATATTTGTATGATTATCTACAAAGAAGTTGCTCAGCTGTTTAGTGGAATGAATAGACTGAGGATTTTATTGTCATTGTCAATGATCAAAAGTGCTATTCCTTCAATTCAAACACTTGCTCTTCTTCTTCTCTAACCTAATCTTCTTTTTTAGTCGGTTAAAAAAGAAGGAAGACGTTCCCTATTCAGCTGATATTCTAATTTTTCTATGTATGTACACCGATTGCTCCGAGGTTTCTGATCCGATATTTATGATTATTTTTTGTTCGATGAGGAGTAGTTGCCATTTAGTTCCATAAAAGTTTTAAATGAGTTTGGTCTGGTAATTTGGCTTAGTATTTTTTTGGAACTTGGACGATCTAATTTCCACGGTACTTTGTTTATATGTACACAGATTAGTTAAAGGTATCTGATCCGATTTAAGTGACTATTTTTTTGTTCAATAGAAGACAAGTTTCGTATAGTCTTAGAAAAAAAAATGTGAGCTAGTACTTTTTATTTTATGAGCAGTTTTGTTCATTGTTTACTTGGGCGATGTTGTTTTCATTAAAATGGACGAAAGAAAATTTATTTTGAAACAAAAAATAAAAACCAACTTCAAAAGAGGAAAATGGATTTTTTTGTATTTTATGTTTTTAAACTATTATTTTCATAATAATTATTATCGCCTTATAAATTCTGACTGAAATACAATGAGAATTCTACCTGGATCAACATTTATTATGTAAGCTAAATTCTTTCAATAATGATTTAATATCATAAAATATTCAACCCATTTAATTTATTGAAACATTTATTAAAATTTAAATGCTAACTTCTCCTGCCGTAAATCGAGCGAATGCTAATGAATTGTGAACTTGTCCTGAAACCAGCACAGAGCAGTATTTCGCTATTGCACCACTTTAAATATTTGCTTCTTCGTGTCTGCTATGAATAGTTCGTACTGAAATATCTGCAATGGCACTTCAGTTTAAATATTACGCAATATGATATTCGTCGGTATAATCTATCGTTCTATAATGAAGTAAGTGTATTTATATAAAATAATAAAAACAGCATGAGACATCACAAAAATCTATGATGGTAAAAGAGCGTTTTAGAAACTATTTTTTATATGATAAGTTCTTTTATATATAACTTTAGATATTTTAACTATGAAACTTGCAAGGTGGCACTCTTTTATTATTTCATATATGAGATTATTTTGATAATTATGGAAAATTTTAATCATCTTCATCATCATCATCATCGACCCATGCTCGTCCACTGCTGGACATAGGTCTCTCCTAATGCACGCCACTGCTCCCGATTTTCCGCCACTCTCATCCAGCCCACTCCAGCCAGCCTACGAATGTCATCATCCCATCTTGTCTCAGGGCGTCCCACACTTTTAATACAATTTAAAAAAAATAAAAATTCTAACAACTCGCGTTCCGATGCAATCCGATCCGATATGGATCCACGCGGTTCTGATATTAATCCGCAAGGATCCACACCGTATCCCCGCGTGAAAATTTTACAGAATAGCACTGCTGAACTGATTTTGTAACAAGGAAATCCTAGTGTATTGATTATTTAAGTAAGAGCCAATTAACATTTTACTACGTAACAAATCTTACAGCATGTTGTTACGATAGGCATTAAGTTTTGGAGTGCCTCAAGGTGTAATGTTAGGACTGTTGTTACATAACTTATGAACTAATTGCGTAATCCTGATTGTTACAACGGCCTAACATACACGACTTAATGTTAATTTAAATAATCAATACTCATCAACTGTGTAATCTGGTGTAGATATAGTTAACAACACAGTCTATATTTCCTTTAGATTTAAACATCAAGCAGTTACATGCTTTAAAATAATACAAAAATTATAACTATAATTGTTATTTGTTCTTTCAAATGTTTAATACTTATAATTCATTTGACATTGTGGGTTACCTATTATGCAAAGAGATGGCGCTGCCTTGCAGCTTAAGAATGGCTAGAAGAATTTCGGCGCGGTCCGTGAGGGCTACGGTAGCATAATTGGTCAGTGCATTCGCCCGGATTGCGAAGGGTGCGGGTTCGAGTCCCATCTGCTGCCTGGTCCGCGTGGAATTTTTTCTAGTTATATTTTCTTTAGATTTAAACATCAAGCAGTTACATGCTTTAAAATGATAAAAAATATAACTGTAATTGCTATTTATTCTTTCAAATGTTTAATACTTGTAAAAGTATTCATTTGCCATTGTGGGTTACCTATAATGCGAAGAGATGGCACTGCCTTGCAGCTTAATAATGGCTAGAAGAATTTCGACGTGGTCCGTGAGGGCTACGGTACCATAATTGGTCAGTGCATTCGCCCGGATTGCGAAGGGTGCGGGTTCGAGTCCCGTCTGCTGCCTGGTCCGCGTGGATATTTTTCTAGTTATATTTTCTTTAGATTTGAACATAAAGCAGTTACATAAAATTATAACACAGTCTATTTTGAATTTAATGATACTTTAGTAACAAAGCATGTTTTTTACTATTATGTTATAATCACTTCGGGGTCACCAATTTGGCTCGTAGTGCCGGGAGATGAGGAATAAAACAGCCAGTGTGTCGCTTGATAACTAAGAGCGTAATTTATTATTATTTACATCTTATATACTAATTCGCCTAACTAATATTTATGTGCATCATCATCATCATCATCATCAGCCTATTAATGTCCCCACTGCTGGGGCACAGGCCTTCCCCATGGATGGAATAGGGAGATTGGGCCATGACCCATCACGCGGGCCCAGTGCGGATTGGTGGGTGCTAACGACTGTAGATGCAGCCGGGACCAACGGCTTAACGTGCCTTCCGAAGCACGGAGGAGCTCAAGATAGTAATTTTTGGTCACCCATCCAATGACCGACCACTGCGAAAGTTGCTTAAGTTCAACGATCGCAGCCGAACGCGCTAACCACTTGCGCCATCGAGCTCCTCCATATTTATGTGCGTCAGCTGTAAATTCCATACTCGGCGTGTTCTAGATACAAAGTACACGCAGACGCTACATCGTTATAAAGATAAAATCAAAGACTCGTCTTTGGAGAAAATGTGACATCTACGTAATAACATAGATTTTCACACTGAAATGGCGAAAAAGAACCATACTAATAAGTCTTCAATGTGGGTTTGAGACCAAGCTGGTAATACTTCTTTCTACATGCCGTCAGTCATTAACCAAAATTATGACTCGACGAAGAAGGAACAGCGTGACAATTTTGCACCACGGCTGATCTTTAAAAGATCGTTTAATTTTAAGAGTTCGTTTTACTTTCGCTCATAACATGGGTGTGCTTAATATTATCGTTGTGTATAACTTTATTATCTGTGACTTCGTACTTCATATACACTTTCCATTAAAACCAAAGTCATGAATTCAAACCTCTTGCCATGAATGACATATGGTTGCCAAACGTGAAAATTCACTGCTGAAACAAGAAAAAAGATAATCTTCAGTCAGAGAGGACTCGAAAGAAGTATGCTAAAGATTAGAAAATTAGATAAGAAAATTAAGAAAAATAACCAAAGCAACAACGCTTTAAGCTACGCAAAAAAATTGAAATGGAAGTGGGCAGGACATGTTGCCCGGCTAACTGACCATAGATGGACCAAAAAAGTAACTTTCTGGAATGGCCCACTAGGCAAAAGAACAAAAGGTAGACCTATTACACGATGGGAAGGCGACATTAAAAAGATAGCTGGTCCAAACTGGAGAAAAGTAGCTGAAGACAGAGACAAATGGGCGTCACTGGAGGAGGCCTTCACCCAACTTGGGGTTCCAGTAGATTAAATTTAAAATACTTTTATAATCGTCCAGGAGAGTGTTGATTTAAAACACTGAGTTACTTTTTTTTTCTTTTAATATGTTTATTACAAATTATAATCACATTTAAGCTATCGTCTTTACTTTAACAATACTCATTAAACACGTCTTAACGCAATTTTTTATATAACTCTTGTAAGCAAAAATACCCGCGTTCCCAGTAATAATCCTTCCTTTTTAAAAAAATGAATATCCGTATCTATGGCATGGGAATCAGAATCATAAATCCTTATCTCATATCATAGATACAACTATTAATGACAGCGTTGGTTTTACTTGGGAACGTAGAATAAATACATTAAAAAAATAAGGAAAACACTAATCAATCAAATTTGAGAAATATGAGCTAACACTTTTATAAAAAATAATATAGAAAGTAGGATACACATAGAATTAGGTAAAGAAAGACGAAATTATACTAAAATAGATTGTAAGAAGTGTAAACTTTAAGTACTGGAAATAAAAAGGCGTTTTATTTTATTTATTATACACTTCACCAACTTAGTTTCAAAGAAATTTTGAATAAAGGAATAGTATTAAATAAGCTACAGGTATAGTATTTAAGAAGCAAGCAAGAAATAATTTTCACTTATTTTCAAAGAACAAGTAATACTAAAGTATTAAAATGCTTTCAAGTTAAACTACTTTTAATTTGAGATTTCAAGCTATCGAAACACGAAATAGAATTTTCTACAGTTTAAATAAAACGTGCGTTTCCTGATCAACATGTTCAATTAACGTCTCTACAAGCCGAAGTCCGTGTTGCACTTAAGCAAATTGCTGTGCTATTTAGCAGCCGATTCAATTAAGATGGACTGGTTCGAGATACAATTGACGATGGTATCCTTATCAAAGGAATGACGAGGTATACATATTTGTTTCTTAGGTTTTCACGCACACGGTATAGATGCTATGATTTATTTATTTATTGACGTTTCGTTTCATGTCTACATATTTTGATATTGAAACTATTTAATTGCTAATTTGAGTGTTCAAACTTTCCACTAGATTTCATAAGGTAAAATAAATAAATTGATAATGTTTTCAAAAATATAATTTAATTTCAAATGTTAAAATAAACAATGGAATGTATTTATCAATTCAATAGGGATGATGACTAATTTTTTTTTCTTCGTTTATCAGGTAGATTATCAAAAAGTATTGGACACGTATTTTTTCTTTTTTCACATAATATAAACATTGCAGAGATATATTGATTTGAAAAGTCGCACGACGTCACGTTTGAGTACACTTATAAGGGAAAATTCACTCAAAAGTGACGTCACGAGCCCCTACTCTAAAACTTTGACGCGCTATAACTTTGTAATTTTTTGGTTGATTGCCCAAAGAAAAAATTCGTGTCCATTATTATTTGATCACCTAACTGACGGACTAAATATAATTTCGTTTACTGTACCCCGTCATCACCCTATTAATAGAATGCTCCCGCTACTTACTTTTAAGAACTAATTGATTAGTGATATATTTTCAGTGATACGAATAAATTTCGATTTTGCTTAAATAACATCATTATTATAATCATTGCTTATATTTATAGCTCACGATGGGTTCAACCATCGTTTTGACTCTTGAGGAGCTCGATGGCGCAACTGGTTAGCACGTTCGGCTGCGATCGTTGAAGTTAAGCAACTTTCGCAGTGGTCGGTCATTGTATGGGTGACCAAAAATTTACTATCTCGAGCTCCTCCGTGCTTCAGAAGGCACGTTAAACCGTTGGTCCCGGTTGCATCTGCAATCGTTAGCACCCACCAATCGGCACTGAGCCCGCGTGGTGGGTCATGGCCCAATCTCCCTATTCTATCCATAGGGAAGACCTGTGCCCCAGCAGTGGGAACATTAATAGGCTGATGATGATGATGATGATCTTTTTGACCCCTGCTCTGTAATCATACAACAGGCTTAGTCGAATAGATATTAAAGGCACACAGAGGTCAGTTTGATTTTCGTCTCTCAACTAGTCACGAACGAGAGAACCTAGGTTTTATATCATCATCATAAGAAATTTAGTTGAAGTCAAATTAAAGAACGTTATTTTTTATATATTTCCTGAAGGACATATTTCATAAGCCCACGCAAAGTGAGTTGAAAGCGGAGGCTAGATTTCATTTGCAAAAATTGTTTCCTAATAATCTCTCACATTATCTTTGTGAACTCTCATGAGAACCACAGCCCATATTTCCCGATTCCGCGATCTGATACTGTGTATTGTGAGTATTGTGTATCGGGAACAAGTGCGAGAGAATAGTGAGAATGTGACCAGTGGTACGGGTATCGAGCGCAGTAAAAGACGACGTCAGAGGGTAGACCGATATGTCTGCCAATAACATCTACCCGCAATTACTTCAGTTACTCCGTTATCATGGCGCTTGCAACAGTGCCGAAATATCGAAGACTCATAAAAAAACAAGGTACATGGTAACAATCCCGTTAATAGCTATAAAATTAGTGACCATGAAAGTTTAAAACAATCCTTACTAATATTATAAAGGCGAAAGTTTGTTTGGATGGATGTATGGATGGATGTTTGTTCCTCTTTCACGCAAAAACTACTAAACGGATTTTAATGAAACTTTACAGTAATGTAGCTTATAGATCAGAATAACACATAGGCTATAATTTATAAAGATATTGTGTGAATTGTCCAAAATATAACGATAAATGTCATTTAAGTCTGAATAAATTCTGCAATCTGCGAGCTATTCAGGCGTGTAAGGATAAAGTTGTCTAAAAAATATCCCGCAACAGCATATGTCTATCTTTTATGGTTGACTCACAATAACACGTGTAATTATATAAATAAAGTCATTCTTTATAGCACAAGCCTGAGAACAAAAAGTATAGTTTACACTACAGCTCTACACCGAAGCGAAGCGAGGGCGGGCCACTAGTATATCATATTTCCCGATTCTGTTTCCAAACGAGCAAAAACTTATCAAAACACTATACAACAACTTGAAATGAAAACAATACATTTCGAATATGAACAACCGGCAAGAATAGGTTGGCTGGAGCAGAAGGTAACAAAACAGACAATACGGGCGCTGATTACGAAAGAATTGCTGGTTCGATCCCGGAACGATGCTGTGCAGCCAATCGCGCCGCATTCTGAGCCATCGAACCACGCAAATATACCTCGAATACGATCCAGGAACGCTATTCTATAAGCAAACGTCGTTGCTTATAACGTTCTGACGTCTTTGAAATACACAGCTTGTTGTAATCTTTTGTCTTATGACAAAACATGCTTATCTGCTAAATCAACTCGATTTGCTGCGATTATTCGCAGCGTGGCACAGATTGTTTCTATCTTTCACTTGATGATGAGTGTGAATTGAAGCCAGTTGCGAAAAGAGTTGATTTAGCAGATAAGCATGTCCTTGCCAACCTGAACCCAATTCCTTCTAAGGGTGATCTTGCAATATATTTCATGGCAGAAACACAATACTTTTATTGGCTATGGTTTTCTGCAAAAGTTATTTTATTTAATTTATTTGAATGGGAAAACTTACAGCTATACATACAAAAATTTGCTTTTAAATATTTAACAAGTTTAAGCCATTAACAAGTTTTCACTTATAAAATATGAAGAATTTTTAGAGATTGGATATAAAAGCCCTAACCTCTAAAAAATTTTAGAGGTTAGGGTTACATCATCAGATGGGTATTTATAACTAAAAATTATTAGGTATATCAAAGTCATTACACATAAAAACTTCATTACTCTCGTTGGAAAGATAAAAATCGTACATGATAAAGGACTTTAATTCATCGAGGCATTTTCATCGTTGACATCAACGTTGAACTTTACTGGAATTTACCTTGCATGCAAATCTGGGGATTGTTACCGTATGTAGTAATATTTCCGTCGTGTTATTTAAAAAACAATGGGAGAAGTATGTCAGAATGAATAAATCTAATGCAGTTTATAGAATTTAATTTATAACTTATATCGAAAAAAATACTAAGTGCAAGTTGGCCTCGTGCATTAAAGGTTCGCGATATCTTTGTTAAATATTTAAGATTTGGCTGGAAATAATAGTTGAAAGGCCCACGTTTTCTGAATAGGAAATCAGAAAATTATTGGCCTGACCTCCATGTTTTGGGAGGCATGCTAAGCTGCTAGTCCTGGCTGAATCTGCAGTTGTTAGCACCCAATGATCCGCACTATACAGGAGTGGTTTGTCGATGCCCGTTCTTCATAGCTATCCCATTTCATAAGGTGTATATCTGCAGCGGCATCATCAATAGGCTGATAACGATATTTAAACCTTTCTTATGATCCCTCAATATTTATGCCATCACGTTATCTATTTTAATATAGCAACAGTAGGGTGGCCAACATCGATCGCTTCAAGTTATTTCTAGCAAACATTCTTCTACAATAGTTTACAAAATAAGCCTTGAATATCAAAGGAAAATAATCAATGTTCATGCTAAGGTGACAAAGCGGCGACGTGCGGCAAAAGGCAACTCTGAATATTTTAATTTCCGATAGCCCGACATGGCGTACCTACCGAAAGCCGTTTACAATAAAGATACAAAATATTTTCCATCTCAAAAAATCTAGCTTTACCGAAGTGTTGAAGTGTTTGAAGAAATTTTTGAAATTTTGCTCAGCGGTAAAAGATAAACATTGACAATTTACTCCATGTCATAGACAGGACAGCTTTACAATCTTTCGCTAGTTGCCCCATATAAGAGTGTCGCTTCTACTATTAGAAGGAGAAGTGACACTCTTAGCCGGGGCATCAGTTATTTTGCAACTAGACTCTATACTCGATTTAGAAGACTTTAGACTATGACAAAACAGAGAGTTTTTTAAAAATTTAACTCATAATAACCGATTTTATTATATAAATCTATATATAATAAAAACAATTTTATAAGTATTAAGAAACTTACAAAGTACTGTACTGTACTGTATGTCTTATATAACACACACACACATGCACAAACGTATGTATTTCCATGTCAGTGTGTGTGGCAAACTCTTAGTAAAACGTAACTTTAACTAGCTCTGTGGTGTAACTCCCGCTTTATTATATTTAGTTCCTTGATTTAATCATAATATAGTGAATGACCTTACCATAATGTAACTTATGCTATGGAAGAGTGGGTCTTTTTGGTACAGGAGGCCTACTCTATTTCAACGAAAAACGAAATTTCGATCGAAATTTCGCACGTTCCCTACTCTGTTTCCTTTTCATTTCGAAAATTCGTTCGTCCGAAATATTTTGACAATTAAATTCTCCAAGCCTACTCTAATTCACAAAACTTTCGAAGGATAAGTTGAATTTGACAGATAATTGTTCGAAATTTTGACCTCAAATCGACGAAATGAAAAATGTTACCTTTTCATTTTCGTTTTGAGATTTTTGTTTTAACTAAGCCTAAAATACTGGCAAGAGTATTTTTAATAATAGCTGCTTAGCTCGAGAGACTTTTTTAACATGTAAAATTAACAAATAAACCATTTTTTTATTATTTTTTGTAATTTCGATACTTCAAAGTATTAAACGACAAATTGAGGTTGACAAACAGTAGATTGTATCGACTCTACAAATTAGTCGGCTAACACTGTCAAAGAAGGTTCTTTCAATGTCATCAAAAAATTTGCCGTATACTACATATATTGTTTCCAAGTAAAAAAATGTTTTCTTAAAAGTAGAGATAAAAAGAACTCACAAACATGACTCATTCCATTCGTTCACGAAAACTGTTTATGGTTCCGAAGCTAATGTGCCTGTTCGAAAATGAAATAGAGTAGAGACACTGGCGAAATTTCGTTTGAGATTCGTTCGTTACCGAAATTTCGTTTCGGAGAAAGAGAGTAGAGCTCCAGGTGTCTTTGCACTTAAAAAAACGAGCCTACCTTTATTTATGTAAACAAATGTATGGTAAAGAAATAAATCATTTTTATTTTTATTATCAGCCCATTAATGCCCTCACTACTGAAGCACAGGCTTAGAAGGACGGACGGAGAAGAGTTTGGGCCATGACCCACCATGTGGACCTAGTACATGTACTGGGCAAGGTGAGGATCTTGCCGACCTGAAATGGACTGCACCTGAAGGTATAGCTTACTAGGAAATTTCAAATAAACAATAGGGATGATGACAATTTTTTTTCTTCGTTTATCAGGTAGATTATCAAATAAAATTGGACATGTATTTTTTCTTTTTTCACATAATATAAACATTGCAGAGGTATATTGATTTGAAAAGTCGCATGACGTCTTTTTTGGTACAACTTTCACTCAAAAGTGACGTCACGAGCCCCTACTCCCAAACTTTGACGCGTTATAACTTTGTCATTTTTTGGTTGATTGCACAAAGAAAAAATACGTGTCCATTATTTTTTGATCATCTAACTGAAGGACCAAATAGAATTTCGTTTACTGTACCCCATCATCACCCATATTACTTCTCAATTATGGATGACAGAATGATAGCGTATTTATTAAAACACATTTAGGGTTCCGTAGTCTGACAAAGAACCCTTATAGTTTCGTCATGTCCGTCTGTCCGTCCTCGGTTTTGTATGAAGATTGTTAGCACTAGAAAGCTGTAATTTTGTGGAGATATAAATATCAAAAACGCCGACAAAAAGGTAAAAAGAAAATTTAAATATTTTTTTTAATTTTATCTCCCCTACATGTAACCTGGGGATGTATTTTTTTTCATCTTTTACCCTATCATGTGTGGTATCGTTAAATTACGTAAGGGTTTTTAAGACTATTTTTCGATTTAGGGATCCGTTTGCGAAAAATTGAATTTTAAAGTATTAATTTTTGTTCCAGTAGGGCGACCTCATCCCTCTAAAAGCTAAAACTATTGGCTTAAAAAACCTGGAAAAATTCATGATAATAGTGCTTTTCATGTATTTTTAAAGAAAATTATTACGGTTAATAGAGATTTTATAGTTTATGTGTAATAGTCGTTCAAATTTGGTTAAAAAAATGTCTTACCTATTAAAAATTCCTACCTATTAAATAATAGTGATATAGATGAAGTTATTGTCAACAAACATTTCATTGAAAAACAAAATCAAAAAAAAACACCGTGAAATATCATTAGTTCCAAAAAGTTACTGCGACGCGAGTATCTATGGCAAGGGCTTCTGAATCGCGCTATCGTTACGTAATGTATTATATTATATATTCAGGTGACATATTCAAGCACTTGAAAAGATCGGCGGTTATCATTCGTATTAAAAAAAAATCGAATTGATTTTGAGTTTGAGACGCAGTTTGACTTTGATATACAGATTTTAGCTGAGATACATAGTTTGATTATACATTTTTTTTTATTTCCGATACTGAATATAAATACTCATACTCAAATAAATTGATTTGAGTATGAGTATTTATATTTGATTTCAATTGATTGATTAAACGAGAGGTATCTACGGAACCCTACACTGCACGTGGCACGACACACACTTGCCCGGTTCTTTATTCATGCTTATAGATCCGCACATTCATAGAAGAGAGATTTGTATCAATATACCTAGTTTATTCTATATTACAAGAGCTTATTACCAAACCAAATAATATGTTTTTCTTTCATATTAAAAACAAAACCGAATACACAACTTTACTTCTTCTCTGCTCACCCGTGAAAACGCGGACACTCAACTCGAATTAATGTCGCCGCACACGGGCCACACGCCACAGCCACAAACGCCGCCACGTGAAGCTAGAAGCTGCTACTAAAGTGACTGAAGCGCGCGACAGCGGCCGACTAAGGTAAGGGAGAGAGGGGTGGAGAATCGCGCGAGTGACGTGTGGCGGCGTTTTGTAACGACGATTTGTAGCGTGTGGCGGCCACCGGCGTACCGTGTGTGGCGAGTCCATATAAAATGTATGAAAACTACAAGAAATATGCCGGTGGCGGCGTTTTGTGGTTGTGGTCGGTGGCCCGTGTGCGGCGACACTTAATGTGGGTTCAATCTCTTTTTGCGCGTTCAATTCAATTATGTTTCACACAAATTTTCTCTCGTGTCACTTTTATTGTATTAAGTGTTTAAGTTACTTGAGGTGAGATGAGGTTGACGTCAGCAATCATCATCATCAGCCTGTTAATGTTCCCACTGCTGGGGTACAGGCCTTCCTTATGGATGAAATAGAGAGATTGGGCCATAACCCACCACGCGAGCCCAGTGCGGATTGGTGAGTGCTAACGACTGCATATGCAGACGAAACCAACGACTTCACGTGCCTTCCGAAGCACGGAGGAGCTCGAGATAATTAAATTTTGGCCACCCATCCAATGACCGACCATTGTGAAAGTTGCGTTACTTCTACGATCGCAGCAGCGTTAACCACTTGCGCCATCGAGCTCCTCAAGTTAGCAATAAAGGTTTAATGTATATATATTTTAAATTGGTGGCCCTCCTGATGTGCTTGTGTTACTCGTTATTCGTAGCCTTTATACGCAATATGGGACAGATATGTTTGCGCGATGCAGGATAGCTCTTGCTCACATTCCTTAGCACACAATAGGCTATTTGATAAATATTTGAAAACATTCATAAGTTATTTACTTAAAAGTGACTACATGAAAGTGGATATTTATAATTCTGTTGCTTATATCGTTTTTCCAGCAAATATGACGTAGGTGACGTCACACGGCTCCCATTAAAACGTCAAATATAACATAGCAATGTCACTTCGACAGCACATTTACAAGCACTTAACGTAATTTTAGGCTCCGCGAATCTTAGGATTTTGCGGTCATATGACTATAGACCAAAAAATACACACATAAAAAAAATCTTAGGAACACGCATCATTTACAGAAACTTGTATACGACTATGTTGATATTTATTTTCGAAGTGAAACTTCTTTTCGGTCGGGGTGTAAATGGAAAAATCCTATGGAAAAGGCGAAACGGAAATGCGTCACGAGTGTCACTTTTAGTTTGGCTGATTTTAAAAATAGAATAAATCTATATATATATAAAAGTCAAAGGTGACTGACTGACAGTAATCTATCAACGCACAGCCCAAACCACTGGACGGATCGGGCTGAAATTCGGCATGCAGGTAGATGTTATGACGTAGCATAAGAAAGGAAAGGATTTTGATCAATTCTGCCCCCAAGGGGATAAAATAGGGAATGAAAGTTTGTATGAAACTTTGTCAATTTTAAACCGATCGGGCTAAGACTTTTCATGCAGGTATAAGAAGAATCATAAATGAATGTCATTGTGTATAATACAAGCCTGAGAACAAAAACTGTAGTCAATTCAGCTCTACACCGAAGCAAAGCGAGGGCGGGCCGCTAGTAAATAAATATTTCCGACACTCACACCAATTAGCCTTGCCCCAAAGTAAGCACTGTAAGGCTTGTGTTATGGGATGCTAGGGTAACGGATAGAATACATATACTGTAAATATAAGTATATTTATATAGAAATACATATTTAACATCCAGAACTGGAGTTCAAATGCTTGTATTCATCACACAAACATCTGCCTCCACCGGGATACGAACCCGGGGCCTCTCGAGTCGAAGAAAGTCGAGAAACCTTTTGATTATGTTTCATCAACAGCCTATCTTAGTCCACTGCTAGACATAG
This sequence comes from Chilo suppressalis, assembly GCA_902850365.2. Classification (NCBI taxonomy): domain Eukaryota; kingdom Metazoa; phylum Arthropoda; class Insecta; order Lepidoptera; family Crambidae; genus Chilo; species Chilo suppressalis. Next base: position 30,220,725 of record OU963898.1, on the reverse strand, counting down.
GCCTCTCCAAATGCACGCCACTCAGATCGATCTTGGGCTACTCGCATCTAGCTCCTGCCAGCCACCTTGCGTAAATCGTCACTCCATCGTGCCTGAGGACGTCGTGCGTCCTACACTACGTTTGCCTAGACGCGGTCTCCACTCCAGAACTCGTCTACCCCAACGGTTATCGATTCTTCGGCAAATATGGCCAGCCCACTGCCACTTCAACTTGCTAACCCGGTGGGCTACGTCGATAACTCTGGTTCTCTGTCGGATTACCTCATTTCTGATGCGATCCTTCAGAGAAACTCCGCTTCCATAGCGCGCTGAGCGACTTTGAACCAGCCGTACCATCAGTGTCCACGTCTCGGCTCCGTATGTCATCACAGGTAGGACGCACTGATTGAAGACTTTCTTCTTTAGGCACTGTGGGATCGACGATGATTATGTTTATAATAGTATATTATTGATATATATCAACTAGCAACCGCACGCGACTTCATCCGCGTTAACTTAGCTTTTTGAGAATCCCACAGAAAAGTGACATTTTTTCCGGATGAAGATATACTATGTCTCAATCCAGGTCATAAACTGTATGCGTACCAAAGGACAATGACGAAATCTGCCCCAGCATGCATAAACAAATGTACTTCATTATATTATTTCTATTAATTTTTTACTCTATTAGCAATTATTCATAGTAAACGGACATTCTGTGGTAAAAAATGAAAAATTAAAAGTTCTCTAACTACTAAATAATTTGCTGTCATAACATCCTTAGAGCATTAAGAGACTGTCTCATCTAAATTCAAAAGCTTCCTACCGCTTTTGTATAAAGGAACATTTAGACCACACAATTTCAATCGTGCGATATCTAGTCGGTCTTGAAATCGAGCCTTAATAGGAACTGCAATATTCGCGACCATAGGTATTTATTAGCATAAGAATAGAATTAGGTACCTACCTCCTTAGTCAATAATACTTATCACTAGTATTTATGTTATATTTCTAGACAATTTCTGAAATTATGTTAACATAGTTTTATTCCCGTCCCATTTAATATCTGTTTATTTTTATGAAAATCATAATAATTACAAAGTACATACCTAATTACCAATCATAAAATATACTTAGAAACAGGTAAATGGAAAGCCTTTAAATATTTCATTTTAAGAAATATATTATTAACCAGATAGGTGTAGGCATCATAGGTGCCAACTGCCTACACTCATAAATCAATATGAATATGAGCCCCATTTTTATTATATTTATTATTAATTACATTTTATGTTCAATAAGTCCATTTTATTTAAGTGCTTACATAAAGGTAAACAGTAAATATATTCAGAATATATAAAGTGTACAATGTTTTCGATTAAATATAATAATTATAACCTCAAAATCTAATACATTCTGTAGTAGGCCACGGTTCCTCAAATTGTCCGTATTTCAACAAATGCCTAATAAGAGTTTATGAATGTAAAAATGATTCCGAACACAACTAGCATTTTCTCATTCCTGTGCGTTCTGGGGCATTGAATGTATGGGGAACGAGCAATATCCTTTTCATCTAATAGAGAATTCATCAGACTTAGTCGCCTATTAATACCTTTATCCTCGAAAATAGTAGCTAACGCGTCCCCAAACTTCTTTAGCATATATCAGATTCTGAACGTACAGATAGAAATGGGGTTCCAAATGAAGAAAAATTATGCTATAAGCTTCTTGGTCCTTTTCTTATTCCGCAGAATCATCTTTTTTCGGTAGTGATGACGTGAACTTGAAACATTTTTCGTGAATCATGACCATTGTCCTTGCGAATATTGTCAATTTGGCAACAGAAATTTTGTTATTCTGGGCAATGAATGAAACGCAGAGATGCAGAGACTTGGTAGAATATATATATTCTATGTTATCCGATGGTTGACGATTGATTGGATAAACAATATTAACAACTTGGTAGAGTAGCAACAATCCAACAGATATCAACTACTTTTTTCTGTCAGAATAGTTAAATCGCTCCCAATTTTTATGTTAAACAAGTACACATCCCAATAATTAATACTTTAATTTTCATTCTGTCAAACAACCCATTTTGTAAACTTTTATTACTGCAGCAACGTTATAATTAAGAATTACATATAATTGTTATTGATTGTAATTGGGTTGGTTTTCGCATGACTTCGATGATGAAATTAAATGAAATGAAATGAAAAGTCATTTATTCAGTCTAGGCTGTTACAAGCACTTGTGAAGGTCAGAAGCTACGCCATCGGTTCGCAAAACTACGGCGGGAGACCTTGTACTGAGAAGAACCGGCAAGAAACTCAGCAAGGGCTGCTTTTTTCTCCCTGTATTGATATATACAGAGTCGTCACGTTAAAAAATGACTTAAGAGATACTTCTGAAGTCACCTTCTATTACATCATTTAGGATATAGATATATACAGTTACAATAATAATTTTATATTTAGTATATAGGAAGCGGCGTTAGATAGGTACCATAATACTGTTACAAAAAGTAATACCCATCAAATAACAAATTACAAGAAACACTATGTCCATGCATTACGATCATTTAGATAATCATTAACTTTATAATAGCCCTTATTCATAAGAGAATTCTTGATCTGAGATTTAAATTTGCTTAGTGGATATTTCGGAACTTGCAACAGCGCTAATTACAATAATGTTAGCGACCATGTAATATCAAAACAATAATAGTGCTTAGTCTTAGTCTTAATAGTACGGCGGGCTGTTTCCGCAACTCGACATCCAGTGCCTATTTTGCATTGGGATTGGCATCAGTCCTGCCATCCCAGCTCCTCCAGAAAGCTCAGCAGTCCCCGAATGTTACTGCAGGCCTCTACTATTGTCTTCGGGCTTCCCATTAGAGAAGTCCTTTGTCTTGCAACGCCCCTGCACTCCAGTAGGACATGGGCGCTCGTCTCATCCGCCTCCAGGCAGGCTCTGCACTAAGGGCTGTCAGAAATACCTATGTTACGTAGGTACAATAATATGGCTATTTGAATACAGTCTTCTGGTAAGTGACGGTAGCATTTCTTTTCCCAGTTTCGAATCGAGCGGCAAATACGCTGTAAAAAATTATCGAAAAAAGATTGATAATAACAACTTTAGAACGAGTAAGGATGCACAAACAGGCTCCTATCAAATTTAGCTAGGAAGGGCACTTTATTCTCATTTGTTCGATTCATTAGTTCGATCGTCGAACTAGTGAGATTTATTTCTCTTATTAGTTCGATAGTCTGAGCTTTTATTGTTCTCATTTGTTCGAACGTCATCGAACTTATTTCTTTATTTATCCATTTTCATTACCAGAACATCTTAGTTATGTATTTTCCTGGAACTTTTTTATAAATGTTTATGGATACAATATTGACGAAGGTCGAACAAATGAGAACAATAAAATCTCAGTAGTTCAACGATCGAACTAATGAGGAAAAAAAATCTCACTAGTTCGACGATCGAACTAATGAATCGAACAAATGAGAATAAAGGGGAAGGGCAGGCAAATCGAGTAAATCCCACCAACCACCCATGGCCTGGCGAACCTTCTTGGTTATGCAGGCCGAAGCAGCGGGAGATACGCGCGGAATGGCCTCCACCGCGCGTACTTTCTTGACTCCCTACAAATTATTCTTTATCTATCTCCTTGTCCCTATGGTCCCTCTTCCCTTTCTGGGGCGGACGTACACGAAACGCCTTCGTCGCAATCCCAGTCGTCCCGTGCCCACTCTGAAGTGGTACCGCTGGCTCCAAACTGTACGGTCCTCTCTTCTTTCTTCGCCTCGGGTCTTCTTTCTTCACCTCTCGAGTCCACTCCGAATCCTGTGCCATCTACGCGCAAAATCCCGCAGCTGCCTGAAGTTCGCCTCCGATCCCACAAGGTCGCAATAGTAGACCGGCCCAACCTCGAACACCTTCACACTGTCCAGAAGTTCCCTACGCAATATTCCAGAAGTTCCCTACGCGGGCAAATCGAGCAGTGAAGGTGATGAGCATATCAAAGGGGACCTCCTTAAACCTACACCTAGGTCGTAAGTCTTAGGAATTGCTTGGAGTTTCTGTCTGCCACATGAGGGACCCGGCACCAGCAAGGTGATTTCGTGGATGACTAAGAAATTTGTCTCATTAATCAACTTGCAGCTAACTTATGAAAACATTTATTAATAAAGACTTCAATACTGTCGAAAGAACTTCGTGAACTGTTGTAGGCTTTGGATTGTCACTATTCGTATTACATTTAGACTGTTCTTCATCATCGACCATTATATTTCCACAGTATTTTCGCAGTAAATGGAGTAGGAAAAAAGGGCTTCAGCCAACTGCAGATGTGGCCGGGACCAACGGCTTAACCAATTCCATCCGCAGTTGGGAGGTTTCTCATATAACTGTCTGTCTATTAAGTTATTAAGATTTTGAAATATGTGGTTAGTGGTACTTTATATCGCATTTGCAGTGCGGCCAGCCAATCCGCGTTTAGCTTACCTAGAAGAAGTCTGTGTAGAAACGATTTTGGGCCATAGTTTCGTCTTGTTATTGTGTCCGGTTGGCAGCCATTGGATGGACTTATGGAAATTTGATAACACCTCCGCGGCCCGGGAATGATTTTTTGTCCCTTTTGCTATTGTAAAACTTGATAGTGCGGACTCAAGGGTGTAGGGGTTAAATTTCTGTTCATGTTAATTGCATTGAGTTAACGCAGAAGTTCCCTCCTTTTCCTGTCCTGAGTCTTCTGGACTTGATCGACCGACTTTGCTGTCATATTAAGGTACCGCTAGGTGTTTGGACAATCGCCCGGCCGCCACTCCAGAAGGAGTCAGAATACTGCGAACACTATTATCTTTAGGTTAAGTTTGATTTCCTTGTGTTATTTTTAAGCAATCCTAACCCCAATGTGTGGATTAAAATTAGGATCGAAATGAGCAGTTCTATGTCGCAAGTAGTTAGCGCGTTCGGCTGCGGTCGGTCATTGTTTGGGTGACAAAAAAATTAACTATCTCGAGTTGCTCCGTGCTTGGGAAAGCACGTTAAGCCATTGATCCCGGCTGCATCTGCAGTCGTTAGCATCCACCAATCCGCACTGGGCCCGCGTGGTAGGTCATGGCCCTAACTCCCAATTCCATCCATAGGGAAGGCCTGGTCTCCAGCAGTGGGGACATTAATGGGGTGATGATGAACCCCAATCTTAATACCTTTTTCGAAGCTGTGTTACTGCAGCCCATGGGAAAAACCCATCTACATCTGCATAGAATATCAATTCATACCTACTTCAACGACCACAATTCATTTAGGAAAAGAAATTTTTTTCGTAGTTTTAATAAAAATAACGTAGACAAAACTCAGTTAAGGATAAAACTCACTCACAAGGTTATTGGAAGTGTAAGGTACTCTTGCTCTATAAGGAAAATTCTACAAAAAAGGTATAATGAAACACGCAAACCTTTAAGCGAAACGGTCATTCATCATATTCATTCATAATTTGTATAAAAAAAATACTAAATATACGTCACTGTACAGGTATGCGTGCGAATTAATGTAATACTGGCAGTTGAAGTTGCGTTTCAGATTAAAGTACTAACTTACTCCAAACAGTCATTAGGTCGTATAAATAACAGTGGAAATAGTGCAATTGCCTGCAAAAATACACGCCACGAATAAAAACGGTAAGCTTATTACTCGATTTGGTCAGGTAATACGAGACCACAGAACAATAAAATCGTGAAAGATTTCTTCCACAGAACGAATTTATTGTTGCATACATTTGTGTGCAATAGGTGATTTCAGTTCTTAATGGTTGGTACTTGGTATGGCAATTCTGGTAGGTATATAGACTTAAATACATATTGGTTTAACGATAATAATATGAACTGTTGGAGTCATGCTGCGATGAGAAATAACAACAAACTCGATTGTTTAAAATACTCCAAAAAAATTGTCTGGTTTAAACTTGGAGCTTATCGGTGTGAAACACCTATCGCAAAGGTCGCGAAAGCTCCTATCGATATAGCTATAGCTTCTGAAGTGATTTAATAATAATGTACAGTAATTTGATCGATATTTGCGGAGCATCCGTTGGTATAATGGTCGCTCCCGGCCACACTTACGGAAATGATGTTAATTATCGCGATGGATGAATATTAGGAAGACGAGGTGTGCTTCATGGAACAGCTTTTTCCACTCACATAAATATCTGTTACCGGAACCGACGACCAAGCCGGCGCGATGTGATATCATGCGTACATTGTGTGTCAAACTGAATAGATTTAGAAAAGGACACGGGTGGTCAAACTACCACCTACACATATGGCGACTTAAGAACCCTTTTACAAAATTGCGCCGCTGTCGTACTAATCGGCGCGTAGGTAGTGTTGCACTAGTATATATTGCATTTTACGGGTGATGTTTCGAGTCTTATAAAATAATTATTAATGGACTTATTAAAAAAATATATACATATTTCAGTAGTTCAATGATGGTAGAATAGTTTTATGAAAGTTTTTCATAGTAATTCTATTTAATTCAATATCAAAATACGAGGTAAAACTGCATTATTTTTTGGGAAAACTCAAGGAGGTTAGATGTTTTTTTTTGATAATTAATGAGATGAATAATCAAATTTCTAATACATTATGTTACAACAAAAACATATTTCTGATGTTGTTGTAATTATTTTGATCTAATTTATTGAACATTATGGAGAGATTTAGACGTTCGAAGTTGTGCATATTATCGTTTTTTCTATTAACTAGCTGCAGTAGAACGATCACTACAAAAAAAAGGAAAATAGTGTTTGCAAATATTCTACATGAACTTACAAAAGCAAGAATAAATCTACTGTTTACTTCTATTGAAAATAGTCAAAATTATTTTTAAGGGGGTAAACGAGGCGCTCAAAAATTTCGATTTTTTTGCAAAAAATATGAAAGGGCTCTTAAGGACACACCAGCCTGTGAGTGCCCCTGAACCAAACCTTACTCCACGTTATTAAAGACTGCCTACTATACTGTTTTCCTGGCGGCTTGATGAGGGCTACCGTTTTCTGCCTCACCAGATGGCGCCACTGTTGAGTGAGGTCCTAAATTGTAACTTTTAAAGTTTATTAATACGCACATGAAATCAAAGGTTACATTTAGATCGTATTTTAACAGAAAAGAACCATATCCTAAACATAATAGGCCATGTCACAGTGACGCGCAGTTCCGTTTTATTCGGAAAAAATGGGAACATAATCATTTTTCTAAGCTCAAATTTTTAATAACTGACATTCATTGCCACATAACTCATATTTGCCATAATTAAGCCGAATTGTTACCAATTATTCACAACATTATTTTAATTAGAAATAAACCCGCGTAGTCAACCAACAAGCAATAACATTTGACATTTCGGAGACCTCACGCTACACTAGCGCCTCTAGCGGCGGATTCATACGCGATAGCCCTCATTGCACAAGGTCCCTGGATCTCCATCGGGTAGGGTCTACTTGCGGACAGTTACCTGCGGGTGCGCGGCCAGTCAGAAACGGTTGCTGCGACTACACCCGCATTCCCGGCACGCATCAGGGGGACCTCGGTCCTCACAATGCGTGTCGGGTGACCGGTGCAGGAGTATTCCCTGGTTTTTACTATCCCTGTTCAGGGTGCTAGGGCCCAGCTTCATTGGGCCCAAGACCTGGCTGAAATGCTTAAATGAGCAGAGCGGAGTCCTACGTATGTTCTTCTCGCCCCCCCGGTGGTTGAAGGATGCATGCCAGACAACAACAGGTGAACGTGGAAAGACACATTGAATAAAACACATACAATCATTGATTGTAACACAAAAAGGTACGGATCAAGAGTCAGTAGACTTTAAGAAATAATAAAAAAAAAACACAACCACAAGGTTGCAATGCTACCGATTTTATTGTGGTCTTTTGTAAAGTTGACCCAAACGGCGCTATGCGCTACCTCAATGAAGTTGGGGTTCTGTCGGTAAAGCAAGGCATGATTGATACTGTGGTACAGAAGCATGGGTAGGGGAATGGGTCAGGCAATGCCGCATGTGATAGTAGGCATGCGTCCGATATATCAAAACGAATCCAAAATCCGATTTCAAACACAAATCGATACCGAACGATTTCTCAACAAGAAAATCCGATTTCAGAAATCTAACCGAACCAAAACGCTAGCGATCTAATACCACAAGTATCCAAATGTAAATCGGATTCGAAATTCGTGCTTTCGTTTTCAGAAGTCAGATTTCGTGCTCGGAAGTCCGATTTCGATTTGCTGTTTACGGAAATCTATTGCTCTTCTCTGAGGTGGGATTATTTATCACTGAAAAGATATGTCGTCTAAAACATCAAAAGTCGAGCACCTTACATTTTTGGACGCTAACCTGAAGTAATTAGGTTTGATTTTGTAAATGGTTTGAAAAATAATAAAAACAAACAGAAAAACAAAAAAAAATACTAAAAAAATATGTAAAAAGAAATCATTGTATAAAAGCCGATTTTTAAATGCGCCGCAAAAGTTTTACTCTTAACCCTAAACATAACTTTTCTGCTAGTCCTAAGCCTAGATTTAAAGCATGAAGGAAAATCGCGAAAATCTACGAGTATCCTTGCTTCCTACAATTAATTGTTTGTGATTGTCGTTAGCTAATAAAACCAAATCATAACACAAACTAGTGAATTGGCTAAGTTCGGCACATCTGAAATCGGATATCTAAAAACGGATTTTAAAATCGATTTTGAAATCTGAAATCCGATAAATATCCGTTTGCGTTCAAAACCAAAAACGCCCATGTCTATGTGATAGTTTTGGTATTAGAAGCGTCTATAGCCTATGGTAACCGCTTACCATCAGGCGGGCCACACGATTTCTTACCACTCTTTTAAGATAAAGAAAATAAAACTGTTGCAAGTGTCTAAAGCAGAGTTCCCCAAACTTTTTTGTGTCGTAGACCCCTTGCCATGTTTTTCCGTGTTGGGTAGACCCCCTACTTACCTGATATTGATTTTTTTTCGCTGACGTAGACTCGGAGGTTGTCATAGACCCCTAGGGGTCGATATAGACCACTTTGGGAATCACTGGTCTAAAGGATATGGTGGGCGCTAACTATCAAGTAAGATACAAAGTTACTCGTTTTTAGCATTAAATAAACTTTGCTTATGGCAAAATATAACCCTACAGAACAATTGAAATTTCTTGCAGCCGTATAAAAGGTGAAGGGCACTTCGAAAGACAGGCGCTCCAATTAAATTACATTTAACAGACACTTCATGATATTATTAAGAGAGACGGGGATGCTTTAACATCCCAAAAAAGGGTATTTATAAACAATATAAAAAAAAGCTATATTTCATTGAATAAGGATGTTGGAGAAGTTTTTGGCAATAACAAAATACAATTTGAATTTTACCTCGAATTGGAGCGCCCGTCTGGGGAATTAATATAACAAATCTACCTCAAAAAAAGGCACTATTATTGTCCAGGTTTTTCAAGCCAATTTATTTATGTATTTCTATGTAAATATGCGTATATATGTACCAGTATATGTATTCTATCCGTTACCCTAGTATCGCACAACACAAGCCTACAGTGCTTACTTTGGGGCTAGGCTAATTGGTGCGAGTGTTGGACCTATTTATTTATTTAATTTTAAAGAATGCTCATCAGACTCCGATTGAACACAACATTAAAAATGTAACCTTGACTACGACCCAGTCAAATTATATTTTCGATAAGATCCAACAACGTTTTATTTATCATACCTAACGAATGATTGAACATTTTCATTGAAACGAAACTGTTTCAATTAAAATGTTCAATATTTCATTCATTTCAGAACATTTTCATTGAAACGAAAGTGTTTCAATGAAAATGTTCAATATTCGAACGGCGCGTTCGAAACACGGGGGTCAATTCTTTCAATTGCATTAGCGTACATTAGTTAATTCTGTCCCCATTAGCGGCGGGTCGTTCTCAAATTTTCTGACGACGAAACGCAACCGTTTTCTCTTAAACGAAAACTAGTCCTCGAAACGGTTCTCGTTCGCAACTGGTTTTGGTTGCGGCTGGGTGACGCAACGAAACGACACGCGACGGTCGAACGAATGTAACGCAACGAAACTGAACTAAATGAAACTTGTTAACGTTCGTTTCGTTGCTGCGAACGAGACGACGAAACATCGAAATAAATGTAGTCTTATATGATAATCGACTTTAAGTGTTCAATAATAAAGATTATATTATTGTAAAATCAAAGCTTAATTATCATAGAACGAAACGGCCTCTTAACATTGCGTTCTATTATAGACTGTATTTACTTAATCATAAAGAACATATTGGCTTGCAGACAATCCGAGGACTAGTTGTTCGACGAAGACTGTTTTGATTCGAAACGTAAAACGGTTCTATCGTCGCGGAACACAAAACGGTCCTTGAAACCGGTTCGTCTTTAGAACGCTCACACCTAGTCCCCATTTATTCGTGATACGCGCCACTCAACCGTACTTACCATGCCTGCTGCTCGCCGCTTCGATTCCTTTCAACGGGCCTCTAATGAATTTGATTAAGGTTTCCATCAAATGCCCTCCCCTTTCCGTTACCGCTACCGCTGTCTACATAAATCTTACATTTCAGACGCACGCGATAGCAGCATAACTTACTAGTTATGGGACATTTCTGACAAGTGTGACTTGATTTATTTTTGGCATACCATTGGCTATAGGCTAGTTGCTAAGTTAATTAGTCACTCATCATTTCTGCTAAAGATTTAGAAACACTGTGTGACAGAGAGCTGAGAGACAACCAACTGGTTTATATTCCATCACGCCTATAGTAAAGTCAAGTCGACATAAACAGCTGCTGTTTAATGAGTATTGATGGTAATAATGCTACCTAGATGCGAAGAATGCGATACTTTTGAAGATACGAATTTTGCTGATTGTGTTTAAACTGAATAAAACACTTTTAGATTTAAACATCTAGCAGTTAAATACTTAAAAATAAATAAAAACATAACTATAATTGCTATTTCTTCTTTCAAATGTTTAATACTTGAAAAAGTATTCATTTGACATTTTGGGTTACCTACAATGCGAAGACATGGTGCTGCCTTGCAGCTTAAGGCTAGGAAAATTTCGACGCGGCTATCAGGGCCGTGGTAGCATAATTTGTCAGTGCATTCGCCCGGATTGCGAAGGGTGCGGGTTCGAGTCCCGTCCGCTGCCTGGTCCGCGTGATTTTTTTTCTAGTAAAACTTTTCTTTAGATTTAAACATCCAGCAGTTAAATGCTTAAAAATAAATAAAAACAAAACACTTTTAACCAAGTTTAAAGTGCTTTTTTTATAATTCTACATAATTCTTGACGTTTGGGACCATATGCAGGTTGTGTGGGCACAGAATATCTCGTAAAATATGAAAAATAAATATGTTTAAAATAGTTAATGTTTCTAAGTATTTAACTGGTAGATTAATGTATCTAAAGACTACATTTACTGGAATATGTTCCACTCGGTCCAGGTTTCAGATAGGACTCGAACCTGCACATTCCGCGATCTGGATCTTTATTTTTTTTTTGATTGTGAATGCTGTTGGTCGCAGATGACCTTTACAGCGTCACCGGGTTTGGGGACGGCGAGATCCTAAGGGGACCTCAAGCCGAGAATTGGCGAGTGCCTCTGGAGGTATTCCAGTCTGATGGCCTCTCCCCACGGGGGGAGTCTCCTCTCGGTCTGTCTGTCTCTGAAACTCGGACCTCGGCTCTAGTTAGCCGTTGTCGTGGGGGGCGGGGAAAAACGCCCAGGTACGTATCTGTACCTGGTATAGCGTGTCGTGTGTAGACCGGGTCTTCGCACTCTTATCCTACGGGTGCGGTGTCTGCCTAATGCTAAGCTAGTGTGCACGTTTGCTAGCTGTGTAGTGTTGGTGTTTGTGGCCTGTCTGGGAGGAATCGGAGGCACGTTGGCGCGTGTGATTTCGTCGTCGAGGTATTCTAAGACGTGCCTAGGCCGACGGAATCGGAGGGCCGCGATCTGGACGAACGCACTAACCAATTATGCTACCGAGAGAGAGATGTTGAAACTATACTTATTATAGGCAGCCTGTACACAGACAAACTCGATTGAGATCCGCGATCAAAATCAATCATCACGATCCAGATTGATAATGTATGGAGCAGATTTCCGGACTGATGCATCTTTTCACAAAATATAAAGAAACAATCAATCAAATCTTTCCTCTGACTTTACTTAATATTATTTGTACACAGATTAAGGTGCATAATATAATCTTAAAACTTCATGTACCTTTTTTTTTTTTTTTCTTTTGTTGACGATGGAAAATGCATTTACGCACCGTACCGCGCGCTGGCTGGTCGCGCGGCGTGTGTGGGACTCCCCGGCGCGGAACAACGCCGGTCCTACCCACTAAAAACCACCGGTACCCTCCTACGCCCATATGGGGGCGTCTCAGGATCAGCGCACCTTAGTGTGCGCCACTTCACTGGGACGCCCCCGGGCTGGCCCGGCCCAACGAGTGGACCGGGAAGACCGGCAGTCACAGCTGCAAGCCTTCTTCGGCCCACCCGTCTACGTCGGAGGGGAGCGGCTAGAGCATCCTCCTCCCGCTCCCTCTCCGCTGCCTCCTTCTGCACCATCACAACTTCGCAGAAGGAGGCGGCAGCCTTCCATGCCCTCTCATTGCCAAGCATGGCTCGAACCATACTTGGCAATGAGAGCGGTCCTCCGCCGAGCGCCGCCACCAACGTGCGGCGCTCGTTTCGCCAGGCCGGACACACGATCAGCGTGTGCTCGGCCGTGTCGTCGGGGGAGGCGCAGTGATGACACCGCGGCAACTCCTCCCGACGGGCGACACGGTGCAGGTAGTGGCCGAAACACCCGTGTCCGGTTAGTACCTGCACCAGGCGGTAGGTGAGGCTGCCCCGCTGGCGCCCTACCCACTCCTCCAACACCGGACGGATCGCCTCGATCGTCCGGTGGCCAGCGGCTGGGTTGGCGAGTGCCTCGCCCCATCGGCGCAGAGCCTCCCTCTGCGCCTGGGTGCGGACCCGTTCGATCTCCTCCCGAACGGGCCGCTCGCCCCGCTCTCTCGCCGCGGCCCTGTGTCGATGCACCTGGGACAGAACCAGGGCATCGATCTCCCACGGGAGCGTACCTGCGAGGACGCAGGCAGCCCCGTGGCTGACCGTGCGGTAAGCCCGCACGGCCCGGGCCGCGATGACCCTCTGTGGTCTCCGTAAGAGGGCCTTTGTGCGGGACGAAAGGCACTCCGCCCACACCGGGGCTCCGTACAGTGCCATCGACCTTATCACTCCATTATAAAGTCGACGGCACGACGCCCTCGGCCCTCCCACATTGGGGAGGAGCCGTCCGAGTCCGGCTGCGGCGGCGCACAGCCGGGGAGCGAGGAGCCTAAAATGCTCCTCGAACCTCCATCGGGGATCCAGGGTCAGGCCGAGATACTTCATGTACATCTCGACATGAACCTGGATCTCCTCAACCCGGACACGGAGCCCCGGTGGCCTGCGTCTTGGGGCATGGAACGCCATGGCCCTCGTTTTATCGAGGGCCACCTCCAACCCCAGGAGGCGAATGCGTCGGACGACCATGGAGGTGCCGACCGACGCAAGGTGGACCGCCTCCTCCCACTCCTTCGCTCCCGCCGCGACAAGGGTGTCGTCCGCGAAGCAGACGACATCCATTCGCGGCAAGAGCGAGCCACGCAGGACCCAGTTGTACCCCAGGTTCCATAATAGAGGGCCTAAAACGGAACCTTGGGGCACACCCGCCGCCACTGTCCACGACTGGACGCGCCCCTCCGCGTCCTCGTAGAGGACTGACCGGTCCCGCAGGTAGTCCCGTACGAGGGCGCGGAGGTAGAGGGGCACTCGGTGGAATTCGAGCGCCGCCTCTATGCACTCGTGGGGGATGGTATTAAACGCGTTCGCGATGTCCAGGGACACCGCGATCACCACCTCCCCCCGCGCTGTGGCCACCTCAGTCCACCTTTTGAGGTGGCCTATCGCGTCCATCGTGGACCGGCCGGTGCGGAAGCCGTACTGGCAGTTTGCCAGATCCGGCCCCGTGCCCTCTATGTGCTCGATGATCCGGGAGGCGATGATTTTCTCAAACGCCTTCCCGGACTCATCGAGCAGCACCACCGGCCGATAGCCCGCCGGAGAGTCCGCCGGGCGGCCCTCTTTACGGAGCAGGCAGAGCCGCCCCTCTCTCCAGCGCCTGGGGAAGCGACCCGACGCGATGCATACATCCAGCACCGCGCGGAATCGGTCCCCCAGGGGGCCCAAGGCGATCGCCATCACCTTGGCTGGGGCCCCATCCGGCCCCGGAGCCTTGTTACGGCTCCGGAGCCGGTCCCTCACCATGTCAAGCTCAGCGTCCGACACGGAGGGACCAGCGGCCCACGCCTCCGGGGCGAAACCGGAGGCCATCCTGGGGGGTGCGAAGGGTCCGGGGTTCGGAAAAAGCGTCCCCAGTACCCTTTGCAACAACCCTGGCTCCATACAGGACGTTGAGGGGGCCGCCGAAGCGAACTTACCCCTCACCGCCCTGTACGGCTTCCCCCAGGGGTCGCCGTCTAGGATAGCTATGTAACTATCCCAGGCAGCGACCTTGGCCCTGCAGATGGCAGTTCGCAGGGCCCTGTGGGCCACATTGTACGCCCGGCGGAGGCTTATCTCCTCACCGGGCGTACTCCGGGCGCGCCTACGGCACCGTAGGTAGGCGCGCCTGGCCCTCATACTGGCGGTACGTAGGATCGTGAGCTCCTGCGTCCACCAGTATACCTGCCCCCTGCTCCGTGGGCAGGCCCGCGCCCTCGGCATGGCGGACTGCAGACAACGTTGATGTCGTCTGCGAACAGGTCCGCCATGCCGTCGGCATCCCCGGCGACAGTGTCTGGCACTTCATACCAAGCCCGCACTGTCGCCGCCTCCTCCGCCACATCAGGCTGGAGGCGTGTGAGCATCCAGCACCTAAACGGTGGGACGCCCACACGGGGGCCCAGGTGAATGGGGGCCCAGTGGATGCCGTGGAGACCTCATATCGGACATATCTGTGGTCCGATAGGCTCTCCATGTCCACCACCACCCGCCAGTCCCGGACTCGGGCTGCGAGCGGTGGGGTGGCAAAGGACACATCTATTAGAGACGTGCCCTGCCAGCGGGCGCAGGTCGGGGTGGTACCTCGATTGAGGATCTGGAGCCCCAGAGTGAAAGCCCAGGACTCCACCCCGAATGTCAGTGCGGGGTGACCCCCACGCCGTAGACTTGGCGTTGAAGTCCCCTGCCACCAGTACCTGACGGGGGCCGCGCGGTGGACGACCCCTTCGACCGCAGCCAGAAACCGCTCAAAATCGGCTCTGCTGCGGTTGGGGGAGAAGTAGGTCGACACTACCACTACTTCTCCCCATCGGGCCGCCACATACCCCTCGCCTCTTTCCACGAAAACGAGGGAGGAGCCCGCGCCAGTAACCACGACGGCCGCGGAGCCATCCGCCGCCCCCATCCACTTGTCGGACGAGGGGATGCGGTACGGCTCCGAGACGAGCACCACGTCCACCCTCCATTCCGCCGCCACCTGACACAGGAGGTCCTGTGCCCCGGCGGAGTGGTTCGCATTTATCTGTAGTATTTTCCCTGATGTCCTATAGGGCATTATTAACGGACATCGGGGTCACTACAGAAGCCGAAACCGACTGTGCGCTGCTGGACCCTGCACGAGGTGCGGCCTGCGACGCGTCCCTGGGGGATGCCCCTACATGAGGAGGGCGGCCCCTGACCAGCGGTGGGTTACATTTGGCCCGCGCCATCCGGTGCCCGGCTGCCAGTCCTCCGTCCGCGCACACGTCGCAGTGTGGCGGAGCGGAGCAGCCCTTGGCTTTATGCCCCTCCTTGCCACAGCGGTAGCACAACCCGCTGCGGTCCTTTTTGGAGGGGCATTTGGCCCCTGGATGCCCGGGCGCCAGGCACCTATGGCACCTCATTGGGCGCCGTTCCAGGAGCCGGACCGTTGCCTCAATCCAACCGACCTGTAGCCGCCCTTCCTTCACAATCTTGGCGACCGCCTCCACCGGACATGAGACGATCGCCGAGCCCGCCCCTCTTTGACCGGGGGAAATTGCCCCGACCCTTATGGTCTCAGGGGGGCAGCCGTACTTAGTTGCCAGGGCCGCCCTCAGCTCCTCGGGTGTTGTGGCATCATCCAGCCCCGACACCCGGACGTCCACCGTCTTAGTAGGCCTAGAGACCTTAGCTGTCTCGCCTAGGGCCTCTCCCACTTTGGCCGCCAGTGTGTCAGCCTGGGCCGCCGTGGTCCCCGACGGGAGCTCGATGATACGAGATCCTGTGATTGACGTCCGGAACTTCCCTGGGCCAATGCCCAGCTCCCCCCAGTTGACGGATTGCCTGGCCTTGGCCAGAGCATCCTTATAGGTGGCCCCCTCGGCCACTGCCTCCGGTTTGAGGGCCACGACCACCGCCAGCGTTTTCGGTGGCTTCGGGACTTTATCGACCTTTTTCTTCTTGGCCTTTTTCTTCTTAGGCCTTTGGGCCGCAGTGGTGGGCACTTGGGCTGGTGCCAAAGCCTTATTCGGCTTCCCTCCCTTTCCCACTGCTATCCACACTCCCTCAGCCACCTGTGGCGCACTCCCGCTGGGAGTCGGGTCAGCCGCCGGCCTCTCCTTCCTCACAGGAGGAGGAGTGGGAGTGGGAACCGCTGGAATTGCAGGGCCCGCCTTCTTCTTACCCTTGCCCTTGCCTTTGCCTTTGCCCTTGGCCTTCTCGGGCATGTTGGCAGGCGGAGCAAGGGTGGAAGGGGCATTCGTACCACCCCCAACCGGCCGCGCAATCGTCGGCGGTTTCTGCGCTGCGGCCTTTGCATCTGCAGCCAAGGGCGGGCGGCGCGGTCTCTCGGAGGTGGGCAGCAGCCGGCCATCGACCTCCAGGCCCTCCAACCTGGCCTGGAGCATATTGCTGAATTGCTGCACCAGGGAGCTGTGCTCCCTCCTCAATTCCTCCATCTCCCTCCTTACTAGGGAGACATCCTCCCCTCCGGAGCCCCGAGGGGTATCCACAACAATTGGCGCCGCTGTCTCCTTGCGGCGCCCTACCCTCGACTCTTCGAAGGCTCTTCTGAAAGCGGCGAGCTCAGCGGTGACTTTGCTGAGCTCTTCTTGCAGGCGCTTGTTATCTGCCTGCAACCGCTTTACCTCCTCCGATGTTTGCCTATTGGCCAAGGCCTCGACAACCGCCAGCAGGGAACCCGCGCCAGTTTTTATTGCCTTTTGGCACGTTCCCTTAAGGTTGCGCGACTTCTTCGCCACAACCTTCACCACCTCACAGTGCTTCTGTGCCACCTTCACCAGGGCATCCGTGGTCATTCTGCCCGGTTCAAATTTGGCCTCGTCTCCGCTGTCAGTCTCGGCATCCGTGTACTCAATATCGGAGTTCGAGTCACATCCCGCCTCCTTCAGATCCTTACGGGCCTGCGACAACTCCGCTCCATGCGACAGCCCACTACCACCGCCTCATCCCCCTCTACTGCCCTTTTTCCCCTTAAAAACTTTCGGGTGCAGTTCCTTCGGCAGAGGGTCTTTTAGGAACTCTGCAATCCTCCTCTTATGGCCCGCGACCGTACCTCTCTCCGTCGCATCCGTCGTCTCAAGGTCCATTTCCGAGCTCGCTCTCGAGCACGTGCCCGAGCCAGCCAGCGACCCTGATACCGTCACCGGTACCTGTTTCGAGGTTAGACCAGATCTACTCCTGGTCACCATTCCGCTCATCTGGCTCGGATAAAGCTCCGACCTCTCCCATGTCTCCGGCCTATTCAGGCCCTCCAAACTCGTAGCAAATTTAACACTGGCCATCCGAGCTAATGGCGAGCGCCCGTGGTCAGCGGGGTCATATGACCGAGTGTCAACTGACACGAAGCAGTCTTGGCCCCTCCCAGATACGTGGGGCCTGCCGCCGACCGAAGTCGACGGGAGGGATTCTCCGTCCTTGACGGTACCCTCCTGGGTTAGTGATTTTTTAAGCGCTGCTGACATGTTTGTTGATTTCTTTTTTAGCGGGTGACGACTCCCGTATATCTCCCACGCACCGAGTGCTAGGGACCAGACTCCCTCTGGCCACTCAACCCATCACCGCACTTCAAGCTTGGGTTTGGGGCTTTTTTATTGAGGTGTGCTCCTCTCAGACTGGACCTCCGTGGCCCAGCCCCCTGGCCCTCTCAGTGAGGGTAACAGGTTTCCCGACGGGGTCCTGTCACACAGGATCCCCGCCGCGAGACAACTGAGAAGCTGAAACGCCTCCTACAGTCCCGCCTACTCAGGGCGAGTTCGCGGCCACAGGCCGCCATCCACCGACCAAAAGGTCCGCTGGCCCCCCAAGGAGGGCCCGTCACCAACGGCGCAACCGCCACGGGCAAAACGCCCCCTCCACGATTTTTATTGAGGTTGTCTCCTCTCGACCCGGGCAAAAGCCCCGTCGGTCCCCGGCCCCTCAGTGAGGTAACGGGTGGCCCGACGTGCCCCCGGAGTCCGGGCGGCACGCCGCGCAGCCGCATCCCGCAAACACTCCGCGACCGCAGAGCGAGTCGAGAGCAGCCTCGCAGTAGCTGTCCGCGCCGGCCGAAGCCGGTACCCCCCATATCTGGGGGGCGTTCCCCTATCCACAACCCGGGGACGCGTCCGGTAGCGATACTGCGGAGATCGCTTCCCTCTCCACAGAGAGGGCGGAAAAACTTCATGTACCTACTTGGCAACATTTTTTTTTGTTTAACGGGGTAGCAAACGGTCATAGCCAGCCTAATGGTAAGCAACCACCATAGACTACAGACGCTTGTGATACCAAAAAAAAAAGAGTGTGCTTATGACCACACGACTGAAGTTAAACTTATTTAGCTCCCTATAAGAGAAAGAGAGAAAGAAAGTGTGCACGCGCACTGCTTTCTATTCCTTATATTCCCCACTCAACTCTCGTTCGCCTCGTCTGAACACACTCGTAACGCATTCGCCAGCTTACCCCCCAAGTCAAGCGTGCGTAAAGAAGTTTTACTTCAAAAATATGCTTCGCACCGTAACCTAACCCAATCCTCCTTCCCCCTGGAGTCCTAGAATCTTACTCACCAACAGAAGCACAACACCAACTTCGGGTTTTGGTCACCCATCCAATGACCAACCATTGCGAAAGTTGCTCAACCTTCACGATCGCAGGCCGAATACGCTAACCACCTGCGCCATCGAGCCTCTCTTAACCGACCCGCGTTAATAGCGAGTGATATAAAATTACAACACCAACTTCGCACGCAATTTACAATAGACTTGATAACAAAGTGCCGTTTGACCCCGTACCACCGCTGCGTATTGTAAACACCCTAATAGATCAAAGATTGATTGGTGCACGTCACAATATAATTGATACGTGGTACGAGGTACGTCTATCTTTAAGCGAATTATTGGAATTAAGCTGTTAAATACCATTGTTTCGATTGAAAACTTAATAGCCCTCTAAGGATTATTAAGTGCTTTATAATAAATTTGAAAATAAAACGTTTCCTTTTATACATAATGTCACCGACGATCTGCAGTTATTCTTTACAATACCTAGTTAATGTATAGAATGACTGGATGATGGAATGCAATGTATGAAATTTTATAAATATTAAGTTCCATTTAATACTTTTTCTAGGTTATTTATACTAAGCCTAGGGACTATATAGAGTGGGGGAGCTGAATGCGCGCGCTGCTGCGCCCTGATGCGCCCTGCTGCGCCCTGCTGCGCCCTACTGCGCCCTACTGCGCCCACTCAGTGACCCCTCTACCTAAGGAAATCCCTCGCTGGCTGATGATGGCTGACACCATGCCTGGCAGCGACGGATTCCATGATGGCAGCGACGGATTCCATGATGGCAGCCTTCTCTTTTAGTTCTCTCCTAGATGAGAGGGGAACGCCTAGGCAGTCCTTGAGCAGCAAACGGAGACCGGTGCGTTAGGCAATAGGCCGCGCATTTAGCTCCCAGTGCAGGCAGTTCTGCACACGTCTGCGGGCATCACCCGAGATACTCCAGGTGATAACTGCCGTAGAGCTCCAGCTAGGTCGGAAAGCTGTCAGGTGCGGAAATGCGGTGAAATCCCTCAACGGGGACCTCGCGGTGCCGCACTTAACAGCGTCAAGGATATTCGCAGGGAAAAAGGGTTTTGCCTGCGTAAAAAAAGGAGTTGTATAGAGTACCTGCTTGGTCACCGGAATTGTGTGAAATAAAGCGAATTTCGGAATTCTGTATTTATTTTAACCAAACCTAACCTAGGCTAGATTATCTTGTCACCCAGTTGGATATAAAATGACGGGCGGATTTTATAAATCTCACCTAATGAACTAGATAAATATCAATGAACGTTGACCAACTCACAGTGGGTTAGGTTAAGTTAGTGTTATAACCTAAAGTTTTCGCGAGCCGAGCGAGCAAAGCGAGCGTACCGCGAAAGTGGCCGGAGTAGTGCCAGCCTCCCGAAGGATAATTACTAGATAAGTAAAACAAGGAAAAGTCGCCTCACAATCTTCTTTTACACACACTGCCAACTGAGCATTTGGCATTGTATAGAACACCCTGGCAAAGTATAAAATTAAAAATATTTCATATATTGCTTTGACGTTTAGACATTCTATATATTGCCTAGATATTGTTAAGAATGCCGGATTATAAAAAAAATGGTAACGTATTATATACGTAGCTTCAATCTATGTCTTAATTATTATAGAATCGACAGTGTATGTCAAGTATCATATAAAATAATTATAGATCGTCTCTCGTTGGCAATATATTTTGCACTAGCGGGCCGCTAGTGCAAAATATATTGCCTCACTTCGCTTCGGTGTATAGCTGAAGTGTAGACAACAGTTTTTGTTCTCAGGCTTGTATTATACACAATAACATTCATCTATGATTCTTCTTATACCTGCATGCAAAGTCTCAGCCCGATCGGTTTAAAATTGACAGTTTCATATAAAATTTCATTCCCTATTTTATCCCCTTGGGGGTTGAATTGATCAAAATCTTTTCTTAGCGGATGCCTACGTCATAATATCTGCCTGCATGCCAAATTTCAGCCCGATCCGTCCAGTGGTTTGGGCTATGCGTTGATAGATCACTATGTCAGTCAGTCAGTCACCTTTGAGTTTTATATATATAGTTTTATTATTATCGTTTGTTTTCCACAAAATAAGAGTGACTGATGAGATGTTCAATAGATCGATATAGTTTCAAGTTCCCAGTTTAATGAAAATTTGTTAATAAATTTTAGATGTTTATATGTTGCATCTAAAGATTACTATTTGAATTATTATATGAGTCATCATTATTTTGGACGCGTTTTGTACAATTTTGTCCCGTATTACCAGGTGCCTTCTAGCAGGCGTACAAAACAACACTGTTATTACTTCTATTCATAAAATAACGAAAACCTGCCTTATGCAGTTGATATAAAGTACCGAGCTCTTTTATCGTATGAAAATGTTTGTAATGTTGAAATAAAAATGCAATAAGCACTCCGCAGTGAACTCCCTCATCGTGCAAATTGAGTGCGAACGACGAAAACTTTTTTTCTTTGTAGGTGACTCGTTGACATAAGTAAACTTTAATTAATAGAAATTAAAATAATCTTGCAAGAAGTTTATTCGAAAATTCAAAATTTTATAAACTTTTTAATTTCTTTTGGATTATAAATTTTACTCTGCAATGCTAGAAAAATAATTTTAGTCATGAATTTCACAGAAAGAAGAACAGATATCAGTTACAAAGGTCATCTCGTAACTGAAACGACTAAAATATTAGTCATGATCCTTTGACCTCGTGAGGTTTTATTGTTAAACCAAAAGAACATGTATTTTGACTAAAACTTGAGTCTTAATAATATGGTCTATCATACATATGAAAAAACAAGTATTTTTTTCAAACTGAAAGGATAATGGGCATAAATGTATGGACGCTGCACCCACGTCCGCCACGGCTTAAACTGCATTTGTTTGAAAGGTATTATAGTCATGATCATCTGTGCCAAAGCGCATCAAATTCCATCCCGGGGGTCTTTAGTTATTTTAAGTTAAATAGGTACAAGTACTATAACGAACGAACATTAATGAAACAAGGGAACTTATTTAGTTACTTAGTTCGATCCTACATAGGTGGCTCAGGTATTATGGGTGTACTTCACAAAGTGCAAGAGTTCGCCTTTATGTTATTCTGTCGCGACAGAGTAGGGTTGGGGTTTTTTTAAACATTCTGTTGGTTATAGTAAATTGTCCTCTATGTAAAACGGAGCGAACACAAATCACACGAACTTGTCCACGCTTCGGAGAAAACATGATTCCAGTTCATCCATACTAATTAACAAAACCGATAATCGTGTTCCAATGTCCAAAGCGTGTTAGATAAAAATCAATCAAGTGACAGGGCGCACAATCACAACGAAGTAAGACGAGTCGACCATTTGCAACTGCAAGTCCTTCAACTCCCGGAAACCGTTTTGAGGTGTCTCAGGTGCAAGCGCAGGATGGTCGGCAGGCTTTGTCGTATATCTGGTTGTGTAGTACGATATGGAATATTATTATGGTTACTAATATAAATGAAGGTATTATAAAATGAATTTATTTAGCTATTTAAATATGCCCATATGTCATATCTTTTGACTACCAGGATATTTTTTACGGTGTCATATCTTTTGACTATCGGGGTATTTTTTTACGGTGTCATAAAAAAAGGCTAGTTTTTCATAGATCTATCGATTCATACTAATTACATTGTTGGCGGAGCTGGGTGTATTTTGCCCATTTATTTTTTACTTGCAAAGTACCGTGCCCCAACCCTCTTACATCCTGGGATCCTTTAAAAGAGGCGTGAAGAAGCAACATGCAGGCCGGTAGGGTGAGGATGGCTGGTACAACTGCAATAGCAGTTATCAGCTATCTTCGCGTCTGGACTTCACCGTCACTCAACAGGTGGTGTGGAGTCATTTGTCGGAACTATCTACATAAAAAAATGTCGATTGTTTGACGACTTCTGTGTCGAAGTGGCCTATAACTATAATATTGGCATACCAGATATGTCACAGGGACAATGCGAGTAATATTTTAGTTATCATCATCAACCTATTAATGTCCCCACTGCTGGGGCACAGGCCTTCCCTCTGGATGGAATAGGGAGATTGGGCCATGACCCACCACGCGGGCCCAGTGCGGATTGGTGGGTGCTAACGACTGCAGATGCAGCCGGGACCAACGGCTTAACGTGCCTTCCGAAGCACGTAGGAGCTCTAGACAGTAATTTTTGCTCACCCATCCAATGACCGACCATTGCGAAAGTTGCTTAAGTTCAACGATTGCAGCCGAACGCGCAACCACTTGCGCCATCGAGCTCCTCGCGATCGATATTTTAGTATCGCAAGCATATTATATAGGCTATAGTGACCGCTTACAATCAGACAGGGCATATACTTGTGCTTGACAGGCCTCTAACGTTTTACCATAAAAAATGGTCTTGTCTTATCAAGAAAAGAATGAACTAATTCGTTGAGAAAAAAAATATATGAAAAAATTCTACTAGAAATCAGATCGTGATGGTAAACAAACTTTCGTGAACAGTTTCCAAAAAAATGAAAAATTTTGTAAAGAACCTAAACATGATTTTCGATTATCTAGACAATGATACCCCACTCGATATATTTTGTCAACTTATTTTTTTTACTTCGTCACAATATGGCGCCTAACTGTCCCCATATTGAATTTTGATTACTATCATATCTTTAGTAGCACTCCCATGATTAAAACGAATCGATTGATGTATAAATCATCAAAATCGGTCCACGCGTTTGGTCTCTAGTGTGCCACAAAGGAACAAACATACATAATTATACAGACTGTTAAACACTATACCCTGTCTGCGCGTCACACTTCGTGCTCTTGCATTGCGCAGTCGGGTAAAAAGTTCTACCCGAACACGGATCGTGTTGGTAAACAAACTTTCGTGAACAGTTTCCAATAGTGTTGAGTAGGACTTACAAGAGGCGGTACATGTGTCCCGGACATGACGTCAAAATGTAAGAGCGGCTCAAAATTTTAAAATGTACTACTTCACATTAAATGTCGCGATAGTCGCGTCTCGTTACTCACTCACTCTTCGTAAGTCTGAGAGAGAGAGCGAGACATAACATTTTATTTAAGTCCTCTACGCACTATCCATCTGTATCTCTATCTCTTTTACGTGTATAGCGCTGTCCTGCATGCTGGATCCAGCAAGATTGATAGTGCGTAGAGGAGGTGCTACTCGTGCACACAAACGTAATGTCGAACTTCTGTACGCCTCAATGTCATATTTGTACTCGTCACTTCAAATGTATTGCCGAGCTTCAGTACGCCTCGCCTCATTTGAAGTGGGACATTGTACTGGCTCAGTACAAAAAAGAGGCTACTCTTACAAACTCTTTTTCAAGTAGTGTCCTACCCAACACTAGTTTCCAAAAAAGGGGCGCGTGTTAACCGGCAATAGCGATGCCACCCGTACTATTTGTGTAAGAAATTGTGCCTAATCCGTATTTGTTCAGCTCTCACCCGCAAACAACGTGAAAACGGAATAGTAGGGAAACTCTGTATGCTTTGATAAACTGAGACTAACGAATTATTACAGAGGTACACTCGAGGAATGCCATAATCGCTTGCGGTAGCGGCGTAGTAAAAATTCATTCATAGACATGTAATTATCGCTGTCTTACTTTTTCGTATGGCGCTGTCGCGATCACGATGCGGATGACAAATTGCAACTAAAACAAATGCAATTCAATTCATTGTTCAATCAATGAAATGCTCTCTGTCTTACTTTTGTGCGGCGGCCCGGAGTGGCGCGTCCGACGCGAAGGCGGGGCGTAGTAAAAACTACCGTAGAAAACCGTTTAAAGCAAGTTCGCCAAGTGACAGAGCGCAAAATTCCGCGATAGCACAGAGCGCCCGTCTGGGGTAGCAACCTCCACCTTTCAGAAGATATATTATACTCTTTATTGCACAAAAAAGAATGTAAGATGTAGTGCCCGGGTTGCGGCGTCCGCCATCTCGTTACCAGGCATAGCATTGCAGCTGCATGGACACACACACACACACACACACAAACACACATACATACGTGCACACACACCCACTCACACTTCATAAGGTTATCATGTGACAAACTCTTGAAAACCTAAAGAAAATATAACTAGAAAAAATTCCACGCGGACCAGGCAGCAGACGGGACTCGAACCCGCACCCTTCGCAATCCGGGCGAATGCACTGACCAATTATGCTACCGCGGCCCTCACGGACCGCGTCGAAATTCTTTCTAGCTATTCTTAAGCTGCAAGGCAGCGCCATCTCTTCGCATTATAGGTAAACCCACAATGTCAAATGAATACTTTTACAAGTATTAAACATTTGAAAGAAGAAATAGCAATTATAGTTATAATTTTTATTATTTTTAAAGCATGTAACTGCTTGATGTTTAAATCTAAAGAAAATATAACTAGAAAAAAATTCCACGCGGACCAGGCAGCAGACGGGACTCGAACCCGCACCCTTCGCAATCCGGGCGAATGCACTGACCAATTATGCTACCGCGGCCCTCACGGACCGCGTCGAAATTCTTTCTAGCTATTCTTAAGCTGCAAGGCAGCGCCATCTCTTCGCATTATAGGTAAACCCACAATGTCAAATGAATACTTTTACAAGTATTAAACATTTGAAAGAAGAAATAGCAATTATAGTTATAATTTTTATTATTTTTAAAGCATGTAACTGCTTGATGTTTAAATCTAAAGAAAATATAACTAGAAAAAATTCCACGCGGACCAGGCAGCAGACGGGACTCGAACCCGCACCCTTCTTGAAAACCTTTTTATATGGATATTCAGTGTTTGATTTTCTTCTTTTTTGTCTTTTTGTTATGTTTTTGTCCAATCTTAATTTTATTTTATTTTTATGTTAATGAATTATATGATTTTTATGCAATTTTTAAAATTAAATTAAATTAAATGTAATAACTACTGACATATAATAACGCCGTTAATATCTAATGTGTACGTAATGAGTTTCTGTAATTGGCTTTAAGATTATATCTATATTTTATTGTATTAAATTTCACAAAAACCGCTGTAGAAACTTTGCTAAAGATAAATAAATAAATAAGTAACTAAATAAAACATAAATATGTGAGCAAAGGAGGGCTTATCTCTAAGAGAGATCTCCTCCAGCCAACCAAGGTTTAGTGAGAGAAAAAAGTAAGGGGGTGTAGACATGTGCACTAAGTACCTACTTGTAGATTATATACCTATCTAAGACTACATACATAAATATATTTTCAGATGAATATACACAAATACTTACAATAAATACATACATACACACATACATATATATATATATATATATACATACATACACTATAAAATAATAAATACACATTACATGAAATTATGTTAAGATAAAACAAAGAGTGGAATAAATAGACAACTAAGAGTGTGAATTTATTTCCAGAAAGTGCTTTTTGACCTTTGCTTTAAAAGAGACAATAGAAGGACAGTCTTGAATACTAGATGGAAGTCTGTTCCAGAGTAAAGCAGCACGAACAGAAAAGGAATGGAAAAAGAAGTTGGTATTTAATAGAAGATAACAATAGAATAAAACTACCTCAGTTCAATTCATTGAGTACACGTCACATTACGTCCAAGATATTTTAGAGGAGCTCGATGGCGCAAGTGGTTAGCGCGTTCGGCTGCGCCCGTTAAGTTAAGTAACTTTCGCAGTGGTCGGTCATTGGATGGGTGACCAAAAATTTACTATCTCGAGCTCCTCCGTGCTTCGGAAGGCACGTTAAGCCGTTGGTCCCGGCTGCGTTTGTAGTCGATAGCATCCACCAACCCGCACTGGGTCCGCGTGGTGGGTTATTTCCCAATCTCCCTATTCCATCTATGTCTGTACCCCAGCAGTGGGGATGATGATGATATCATATGACAGAGTCATAGGACATAGAGCACACCTTTACCTTTTGATGGTGTTGTGTTTCTGTTAACCATGGAGCACCCCCACTAGAGTCCGCATACAAGGGCAAGCGCTTACGCCAAGCTTAAGTAGTATATTACGTATGCGTGAGACACGCCCACAGACGTCGCTATACATCGTTTCATTCCGAAGCCGAGCGTTAGCAGAAGTGCTTCTCTCGTTTTTGCGTTAAAAAACTAGAAAAAATGCCGTACTGTGCAATTAAATTATGTGGAAAGTGAAGTAAAACTTCCAGTCTTCAAAAAGATGGTATTACTTTTCACCTGTAAGTTTAAATGCATTACAAAAAGACAAAAATACTCTTATATGAAATTGCTTTTAAATGTATTTATTTTTTGGTGAACGCGTTGATGTCTTTTAACACTATCCCTTTCTCGCATGCGCTACATCATATATGCTATTCCGCTCTCACACCGGCACGTGTATTGCTAGTGACTTGACGCAGCTCATGTCTGTACCCGTAAGTTTATCGATAAGTTTGTCAGCTACGGAAATAGAAAAAATAAATAAAAACTATTTATTTCATCGTATACAATAACAGATATCATGAGTATACAACCAACAGTTTTTAATCATATCGTACTAAAATTTTAAACCCGAAAATTTGTATGGATGTTTGTTACTATTACACGATTAAACCGATTTGTATGAAATTAAGTGCGCATACTTTATGACCTAGATAAAGACATGGAATTAACGATATTAAATACGCTAGATAGACCACGATCGCTCAAAATGTGTCCCAATCAAGAAGTGCTTAAACTTTATTCAAGCACTTTTTGGTTTACAGTCACGCGCGGACCGATGAAAAGTCAAAATGCCGCAGAGCTCCGTAAAAATGCGAAAAAAATACTAATAGTACGTAAAGTGTTGTTTTTTCGACAGGTATCTAATTAATGTTTTTATAATTTGGTACATAGTCATCTTTATGTAATACAATAAGTTATTTATAGAATTTGAGCCAAATAAACGTTATTATTATTATAAATTTAACGCATTTGAAGCAAATTTTATTGTAATACTTACTATAAACTGATTTAATACAACATATTTGTGATACTCAAAAGCATGGTCGGTTATACGTCGCCCTATAGCCGTCTTTTTTCTTCGCGGTCTGTACCTGCTATAATAGCTAACAGCACATTCAGAATTGAGCGCGAAAAGTAAAAAAAAATAAGGTCTATTTTCTTTCGCATATAACAATAAGTCGTAAAATTTTAGGAACTTGCATTTTGAACTGCCATAAATCTTTGATGCATGCGTTTTAATTAAGAGCTTATGCCGTATGCATTAAAGGTGACTTTTTTTTAAATAATGCATTACATTGTTTTTGACCACGCGATCATCTTACGGACCTCTGTGAATCGTCAAATGTACCTTTTGGTCACGTTTCGGCTACGATTTTGTACATGTTGTCGTATCTAGGGTATAAAATATCGTTGTATAGAATACTTTTTGTAACGGAAAAATGTCAGGTTTCTTTAGGATTTTCAAAAAACTAAAGTTAACGTGGATGAAGTCGCGGGTGGGAGCTAGCATAAACTTTGATAAGTATTTACCAAGTTCCTTCAAAATCAATAATTTGGTTATACTTAGGTTATTTTGCGTGTGCTAAGTCAAGAGCCACGGACGTCACCGTATTAATATTAAATTCATTAAGTCTGTATATCGCATGTGCCTTTCACGAGAACAGCAACGAGCAAAATCTTTAAAGAGATATTTAAGGTGATTTCTTACAGACTGATGCGAGAATCAAAATACAGTAACATTACGTGTTTTATTTATTTCATAGGTTTCCAAAATGTGCCAAGATGAAGGAACTTTGGGTAAGTGCAACTAAACGTAAAGATTGGACTCCAACTGTAAACAGTTACATATGTTCTCGTCACTTTACCACTGACAGTCACTCCCGAAAACAAAACGAACCTGTACCGAGCCGATGAGTAAGGCGCCTTAAGTTTTAAAAGTTGTCATAAACAGCATATTATTGTCTATCTAGATATTTTTTTACGTGTTTTTTGTGTTGCTTATATTTTATTTAGTATGTAGTTACTAGTCGCGTCATGTAATTAGAACGCTGGAAGAAAGTGGAGAGAGTATGTTTGCGCATAGCTACACTAGCGCACCAAAGTACTAGGCCTCTGTACAATGGAGAACCGGCACTTTTCATAGAAAAAATGCTAAACTTGTATACAGTTGAATTTGGTCTCAAAATGAAGCCAAAATTATTTGCTACATAAAACTAATTTTGCCTTATTTTTAGTGAATCGTGGAAAGAAGTTATATAATGATTAATGTTTTTTGATATGGAAACCCTAAATCTTCAAGGGACAGAATTTTACTTGAAAATATTACTCAAGTGACTGTAAAAACCATGATTCCTTTGCTTTTTCTAAATAAAAAACCAAATGTCAATTTGACAATCCTAAAATACAAACAAAAAAATCATTCGCATTTCGCATCCTATCCCGCCTTTTTATCCGTTATTTCTCTTGACGACCCGGCTACATATAGAGGTTATATTGACAAACCTACGTATTTGACATTGACAGCTAGCTGCTGATGACAAATATTGCCAGACTACGTTACCCAATTATGAAACACAGATAAAAAAATTAAAAAGTATACAACTTTGGCACATAATGCCGGGTGTCCTTTATTTATCGATAGAAAATATCGATATTTTCTAAAATCGATCTTACCCTCATCACTTCGCTGCACTGAGTATATCATCTGACCTTGACGTGTCCAATCACAACGCGGCTGATCTCCCTGCACGCCACCGACTTTGGCGATTTTGATTTCAAACAAAATTTGCGTGATGCGGACTCTAGTGGGGGTACTCCGTGCTGTTAACCCACTTATTACGGAAAAAATTAGGATCCGATATTAATATGATTTTTTGATAGGACTTTGACTTGCTTAAAATTTTAACAGAAAAATATGAAAAATAAAATATCGATGTCGGAAAAGCGGGAAATAGGTGTTCCTTTTAAGGCCCACTAGCAATTTACGCTACTATCAGGTCATATTTGTGTGCATTTTTGAAAATACATTTATTTGCAATTATATATATAAATAAACAATGAAACAGAATTATATTTCAGTAATATTTTTTTTTTTTTCTCGAAGTGAAAAAAAACTATCAGTTTGAATTATATGAGGTATGAAATTTATTCAATACATAATTTAGGATGCAAGCTTACTTCACATTTGACACAAGTAAACATAGCTTTTTGGGACAGACAGCACACCTGAGTCGTTCTAACTTGTAGCTGATGACCTCTGTTATTATATCGCAACTCCTCATGATAGCTCTACGAAACTCTACAACCTTTTTCGAGTACCTAGGTTAGGTAGGTCAAGATTCGGGGTAGGGTAGGAAGGATACCCCCGGTGATCCCTACTGTGGAGCCCCAGCTAGGCCGGGAGGCTGTTGGGTGCGGGGATGCGGTGAAGTCACTCAACAGGGATTTCGCGGTTGCACACTTAACAGCGTAGAGCCTTTATAGCCTATATTCTAATTTGATTTACCAATTCTATATGCATAATTCAAGGGGGATGTAAATTGGAAAAAATACTCCCCGGCATCTACTGTTTTTTCTTGCAGCTCTTTCCATATATCTGCTGCTTTTTTCTGTAACACCTCCACATTTTTTAAAATCGCACCTGGCAACACGAGTGCGGAGACGCGGTGAAGTCTATCAACACGTATATTAAGCTAGCAGACCATGGTCGCAACGCGCACATCTAACCTACTGGGTATTTGTTGCTAATTAGTTGCTAATTAGTTACACTATTCCCGATTTAGTTGCTCAACACCTGTAAAAGATACATGCGATCTGCTACCTTAAGTCTTAACCTAGCAGACCACAATACTGTATCTTCGGTTCTCGTAAAGATATCGAAGTTCTGCAAACGGCATATTTAGTTGCTAATTAGTTGCTAATTAGTTACACTATTCCCGATTTAGTTGCTCAACACCTGTAAAAGATACATGCGATCTGCTACCTTAAGTCTTAACCTAGCAGACCACAATACAGTATCTTCGGTTCTCGTAAAGATATCGAAGTTCTGCAAACGGCATATTTAGTTGCTAATTAGTTGCTAATTAGTTAAACTATTCCCAATTTAGTTGCTCAACACCTGTAAAAGATACATGCGATCTACTACCTTAAGTCTTAACCTAGCAGACCACAATACTGTATCTTCGGTTCTCGTAAAGATATCGAAGTTCTGCAAACGGCATATTTAGTTGCTAATTAGTTGCTAATTAGTTACACTATTCCCGATTTAGTTGCTCAACACCTGTAAAAGATACATGCGATCTGCTACCTTAAGTCTTAACCTAGCAGACCACAATACTGTATCTTCGGTTCTCGTAAAGATATCGAAGTTCTGCAAACGGCATATTTAGTTGCTAATTAGTTGCTAATTAGTTACACTATTCCCGATTTAGTTGCTCAACACCTGTAAAAGATACATGCGATCTGATAGCTTAAGTCTTAACCTAGCAGACCACAATACTATATCTTCGGTTCTCGTAAAGATATCGAAGTTCTGCAAACGGCATATTTAGTTGCTAATTAGTTGCTGTAGGACAGCATTATATGTTTTATCCCCCCATCATCCCTTAATTGCCGCACCAGCACCCACACTACCCCCGAAATACGATAAAATTAAAAAGAGCTCATCAGAGAATATAAACTACGGCGTATTTCGTTGCTAATTAGTTGCTGCAAAATAGCGTTGCTTATAGTATTTAACTATCAACCCTTAACTCCAAATCAGCACTGCAACCACCCCCGAATAGGACGATATCGGAAAATTCTCGTAGGTGGAAAAAGACGCTGCATATTTAGTTGCTAATTAGTTGTTTGCCAAAAACGCAGTTAAGAGTATTCTACAATCATCCCCTAACCTCGGATGCAACCCCTCTACTCACTTAGAAACAGTAGATGGTTAAAATTCGCACGCAGTTGTTTAAGACAGCTGGATGTTTTGTTGTTAATTAGTTGCTGAAAAATAGCGTTGCTGATAATATTTGATTATCAACCCTTAACTCCAGATCATCCCTGCAACCACCCCAGAATAGAACGATATCGGAAAATTCTCGTAGGTGGAAAATAGACGCGGCATATTTAGTTGCTAATTAGTTGCTCGCCAAAAACGCAGTTAAGAGTATTCTACAATCATCCCCTAGCCTCAGATCCAACCCCTCTACTCACTTAAAATAGTAGATGGTTCGAATTCGCACGCAGATGTTTGAAACTGCTGGATATTTTGTTGCTAATTAGTTGCTCGCCAAAAACACAATTAAGAGTATTCTACAATCATCCCCTAACTTCAGATCCGTCCCCTCTACTCACTTAAAAATAGTAGATGGTTCGAATTCAAACGCAGACGTTTAAAACTGCTGGATATTTTGTTGCTAATTAGTTGCTGCGAAAAAGCGTTGCTTATAGTATTTAACTATCAACCCTTAACTCCAGATCATCCCTGCAACCACCCCAGAATAGGACGATATCGGAAAATTCTCGTAGGTGGAAAAAAGACGCGGCATATTTATTTGCTAATTAGTTGCTCGCCAAAACCGCAGATAAGAGTATTCTACAAACATCCCCTAACCTCAGATGCAACCCCTCTACTCACTTAGAAACAGCAGATGGTTAAAATTCGCACGCGGATGTTTAAGACTGCTGGATGTTTTGTTGTTAATTAGTTGCTGAAAAATAGCGTTGCTTAGAATATTTGATTATCAACCCTTAACTCCAGATCATCCCTGCAACCACCCCAGAATAGGACGATATCGGAAAATTCTCGTAGGTGGAAAATAGACGCGGCATATTTAGTTGCTAATTGGTTGCTCGCCAAAAACGCAGTTAAGAGTATTCTACAATCATCCCCTAGCCTCAGATCCAACCCCTCTACTCACTTAAAAATAGTAGATGGTTCGAATTCGCACGCAGATGTTTGAAACTGCTGGATATTTTGTTGCTAATTAGTTGCTCGCCAAAAACACAATTAAGAGTATTCTACAATCATCCCCTAACTTCAGATCCATCCCCTCTACTCACTTAAAAATAGTAGATGGTTCGAATTCAAACGCAGACGTTTAAAACTGCTGGATATTTTGTTGCTAATTAGTTGCTGCGAAAAAGCGTTGCTTATAGTATTTAACTATCAACCCTTAACTCCAAATCAGCACTGCAACCACCCCAGAATAGGACGATATCGGAAAATTCTCTTAGGTGGAAAAAAGCGGCGGGATATTTAGTTGCTAATTAGCAATACGATATTCTGCAGTAATATACTTCTACGAGCGTATTCTGGCCGATTTTTTATTGTAAAGAGAAAATGATGGTCGATCTGAGGTGAAGAGACGATTGTAGAAAAATATCCCGCATTTTTTGTGCCCATAAGGGTGGCAGCTGGGATGATTTGGAGTTAAGGGTTGATATCAAATATTATAAGCAACGCTATTTTTCTGCAACTAATTAGCAACAAAATATCCAGCAGTTCTAAACATCTGCGTGTGAATCCCAACCATCTACTGTTTCTAAGTGAGAAGAGGGGTTGGATCTAAGGTTAGGGGATGATTGTAGAATACTCTTAACTGCGTTTTTGGCGAGCAACTAAATATCCCGCGTCTTTTTTCCACCTACGAGAATTTTCCGATATCGTCCTATTCTGAGGTGGTTGCAGGGATGATCTGGAGTTAAGGGTTGATAATCAAATATTATAAGCAACGCTATTTTTCAGCAACTAATTAACAACAAAACATCCAGCAGTCTTAAACATCTGCGTGCGAATTTTAACCATCTACTGTTTCTAAGTGAGTAGAGGGGTTGCATCTGAGGTTAGGGGATGATTGTAGACTACTCATAACTGCGTTTTTGGCGAGCAACTAATTAGCAACTAAATATCCCGCGTCTTTTTTCCACCTACGAGAATTTTCCGATATCGTCCTATTCTAGGGTGGTTGCAGTGCTGATCTGGAGTTAAGGGTTGATAGTTAAATACTATAAGCAACGCTTTTTCGCAGCAACTAATTAGCAACAAAATATCCAGCAGTTCTAAACATCTGCGTTTGAATTCGAACCATCTACTATTATTAAGTGAGTAGAGGGGTTGCATCTGAGGTTAGGGGATGATTGTAGGATACTCTTATCTGCGTTTTTGGCGAGCAACTAATTAGCAACAGAACATCCAGCAGTTTTAAACATCCGCGTGCGAATTCCAACCATCTACTGTTTCTAAGTGAGTAGAGGGGTTGCATCTGAGGTTAGAGGATGTTTGTAGAATACTCTGATCTGCGTTTTTGACGAGCAACTAATTAGCAACTAAATATGCCGCGTCTATTTTCCACCTACGAGAATTTTCCGATATCGTCCTATTCTGGGGTGGTTGCAGGGATGATCTGGAGTTAAGGGTTGATAATCAAATATTCTAAGCAACGCTATTTTTCAGCAACTAATTAACAACAAAACATCCAGCAGTCTTAAACATCCGCTTGCGAATTTTAACCATCTGCTGTTTCTAAGTGAGTAGAGGGGTTGCATCTGAGGTTAGGGGATGTTTGTAGAATACTCTTATCTGCGGTTTTGGCGAGCAACTAATTAGCAACTAAATATGCCGCGTCTTTTTTCCACCTACGAGAATTTTCCGATATCGTCCTATTCTGGGGTGGTTGCAGGGATGATCTGGAGTTAAGGGTTGATAGTTAAATACTATAAGCAACGCTTTTTCGCAGCAACTAATTAGCAACAAAATATCCAGCAGTTCTAAACATCTGCGTTTGAATTCGAACCATCTACTATTTTTAAGTGAGTAGAGGGGTTGCATCTGAGGTTAGGGGATGATTGTAGGATACTCTTATCTGCGTTTTTGGCGAGCAACTAATTAGCAACAGAACATCCAGCAGTTTTAAACATCCGCGTGCGAATTCCAACCATCTACTGTTTCTAAGTGAGTAGAGGGGTTGCATCTGAGGTTAGAGGATGTTTGTAGAATACTCTTATCTGCGTTTTTGACGAGCAACTAATTAGCAACTAAATATGCCGCGTCTATTTTCCACCTACGAGAATTTTCCGATATCGTCCTATTCTGGGGTGGTTGCAGGGATGATCTGGAGTTAAGGGTTGATAATCAAATATTCTAAGCAACGCTATTTTTCAGCAACTAATTAACAACAAAACATCCAGCAGTCTTAAACATCCGCGTGCGAATTTTAACCATCTGCTGTTTCTAAGTGAGTAGAGGGGTTGCATCTGAGGTTAGGGGATGTTTGTAGAATACTCTTATCTGCGGTTTTGGCGAGCAACTAATTAGCAAATAAATATGCCGCGTCTTTTTTCCACCTACGAGAATTTTCCGATATCGTCCTATTCTGGGGTGGTTGCAGGGATGATCTGGAGTTAAGGGTTGATAGTTAAATACTATAAGCAACGCTTTTTCGCAGCAACTAATTAGCAACAAAATATCCAGCAGTTTTAAACGTCTGCGTTTGAATTCGAACCATCTACTATTTTTAAGTGAGTAGAGGGGATGGATCTGAAGTTAGGGGATGATTGTAGAATACTCTTAATTGTGTTTTTGGCGAGCAACTAATTAGCAACAAAATATCCAGCAGTTTCAAACATCTGCGTGCGAATTCGAACCATCTACTATTTTTAAGTGAGTAGAGGGGTTGGATCTGAGGCTAGGGGATGATTGTAGAATACTCTTAACTGCGTTTTTGGCGAGCAACTAATTAGCAACTAAATATGCCGCGTCTATTTTCCACCTACGAGAATTTTCCGATATCGTTCTATTCTGGGGTGGTTGCAGGGATGATCTGGAGTTAAGGGTTGATAATCAAATATTATAAGCAACGCTATTTTTCAGCAACTAATTAACAACAAAACATCCAGCTGTCTTAAACAACTGCGTGCGAATTTTAACCATCTACTGTTTCTAAGTGAGTAGAGGGGTTGCATCCGAGGTTAGGGGATGATTGTAGAATACTCTTAACTGCGTTTTTGGCAAACAACTAATTAGCAACTAAATATGCAGCGTCTTTTTCCACCTACGAGAATTTTCCGATATCGTCCTATTCGGGGGTGGTTGCAGTGCTGATTTGGAGTTAAGGGTTGATAGTTAAATACTATAAGCAACGCTATTTTGCAGCAACTAATTAGCAACGAAATACGCCGTAGTTTATATTCTCTGATGAGCTCTTTTTAATTTTATCGTATTTCGGGGGTAGTGTGGGTGCTGGTGCGGCAATTAAGGGATGATGGGGGGATAAAACATATAATGCTGTCCTACAGCAACTAATTAGCAACTAAATATGCCGTTTGCAGAACTTCGATATCTTTACGAGAACTGAAGATATAGTATTGTGGTCTGCTAGGTTAAGACTTAAGCTATCAGATCGCATGTATCTTTTACAGGTGTTGAGCAACTAAATCGGGAATAGTGTAACTAATTAGCAACTAATTAGCAACTAAATATGCCGTTTGCAGAACTTCGATATCTTTACGAGAACCGAAGATACAGTATTGTGGTCTGCTAGGTTAAGACTTAAGGTAGCAGATCGCATGTATCTTTTACAGGTGTTGAGCAACTAAATCGGGAATAGTGTAACTAATTAGCAACTAATTAGCAACTAAATATGCCGTTTGCAGAACTTCCATATCTTTACGAGAACCGAAGATACAGTATTGTGGTCTGCTAGGTTAAGACTTAAGGTAGCAGATCGCATGTATCTTTTACAGGTGTTGAGCAACTAAATCGGGAATAGTGTAACTAATTAGCAACTAATTAGCAACTAAATATGCCGTTTGCAGAACTTCGATATCTTTACGAGAACCGAAGATACAGTATTGTGGTCTGCTAGGTTAAGACTTAAGGTAGTAGATCGCATGTATCTTTTACAGGTGTTGAGCAACTAAATCGGGAATAGTTTAACTAATTAGCAACTAATTAGCAACTAAATATGCCGTTTGCAGAACTTCGATATCTTTACGAGAACCGAAGATACTGTATTGTGGTCTGCTAGGTTAAGACTTAAGGTAGCAGATCGCATGTATCTTTTACAGGTGTTGAGCAACTAAATCGGGAATAGTGTAACTAATTAGCAACTAATTAGCAACTAAATACCCAGTAGGTTAGATGTGCGCGTTGCGACCATGGTCTGCTAGCTTAATATACGTTCTATCAACCGGGATTTCGAGGTTCTGCACTGAACAGTGTAGAGGGTATTCGCAGGTTTTTTTAGCGGATATTATGCCGTAAGCGCTCGTAAACCACGTGGAATGCTTAACGACTCTTCCGTTTCGCACCCGTGGCACTTGCGAGAGGCTAGGTGTCGCCGCACACGGGCCACCGAACACAACCACAAAACGCCGCCACCGGCATATTTCTTATAGTTTTCATACATTTTATATGGACTCGCCACACACGGTACGCCGGTGGCCGCCACACGTTACAAATCGCCGTTGCTCGCTTCTTGTGGCCCGCACCGACCACTTAATGCGCCGACACAAAACGTCGCCTTACGTCACTCGCGCGATTCCCCACCCCTCTCTCTCTTACCTTAGTCGGCCGCTGTCGCGCGCTTCAGCCACTTTAGTAGCCGCTTCTAGCTTCTCGTGGCGGCGTTTGTGGCTGTGGCGTGTGGCCCGTGTGCGGCGACACTTAAGGACGCCAATGTATGTGAATAGAGGTTCTGCTTGCGTAAAAAAAGAGAGGATGCAGGCCTTGCCAGCAAGGATGATTGGACAACACACTTTCTGCCACATCATGTGTCTTCGCGACTGCCCCGAATCGGAGGAGGTAATTTGTTGCGCCGCGTATAAAAAATAACATTACTCTTCAATGTGAACATGAAATCTATCGGAGAAGTTGAATAGTGAAAAAAAATATTCTTACGTTTCTTTCTACCGATAGTATCTATATTATACGTAATATCTCTTCTTTTAAGCCGTAATATACGATGTTCATATTAGCTATTGGAATTTAAGTTTTAAATGTTATAAAATGGTTTTGATAAATATTTGTCGTTCGTTTAATATTGATAATTTGCCATCCGAATAAAACCCTCGTCGTAAATCACAATTGATGCAAATCACTTAAAAAATTTAAATCCTCACTCTCTACTTTATTTATTCATCAAATAATTCAATCATTCTTTGCAAAAAATGTTTGCCTTATCTATCTATCACAATTTCAATTTGATATTCCATTGCTAGTGTTTTCTTTCAATTATTCGGTTTCAAAATAATTCTTGATTCACATATTAATATTTTGTTTTGGCTGTCAAAAGATAGTTTACAGTAGGGCGATTCTGTAAAATAAAATCTCACTTCCGATTTCGGTAGATGCCATATAAGACACTAGCGGCCTGCCATCGCTTCGCTACGGTGTGGAGCAGAAGTGTAGACTACAGTTTTTGTTCTTAGGCTTGTATTATACACAATGACATTCATCTATGATTCTTCTTATGCATGCAAAGTCTAAGCCCGATCGGTTTAAAATTGACAAAGTTTCATACAAACTTTCATTCCCTATTTTATCCCCTTGGGGGTAGAATTGATCAAAATCCTTTCTTAGCGGATGCCTACGTCATAACATCTACCTGCATGCCAAATTTCAGCCCGATCCGTCCAATGGTTTGGGCTGTGTGTTGAGAGACCACTATGTCAGTCAGTCAGTCAGTCACCTTTGAGTTTTATATAGTACTAGCTGACTCGGCGCACTTCGTACCGCCCAAAAGTAATAATTTGCAATAAATTAAAATTTCGACTATAATTTGAGATTTAAACTATCCTATCTCTCAAGTTGGATCGAACTGCACATGGTGTGCGAATTTTATTATAATCGTTTCAGTGGTTTAGGAGTCCATTGAGGACAAACATTGTGACACGAGATTTATATATATTAAGATAGATTTGTTTGCCATGCTTTACGCGGTAAAATGTCGCTATGTGTGTAGAATGCCAGTATTAGATATTTGACATTAGTCAGAAATCTGAATAAATGAAATCGTAAGTGAGATTGCATCTTACAGAATACCTATGCTGGTCTATTTTTACTATACCACAAACATTTATCGGGTAGGGGGTGAATATGTAACGATATCCATATCATGCATAAATAAATATAGTTTTATTCAGGTGTGTTTCTGTTATTCGTACGTTTTTGTTTTAAATCCTCATTTCTCTATTATTTGCATTTTTTTCTTGATTTATTTTTCTTACATTTCAAAAACATACGATTTTTTTATATTGGTAATCAATAGTTATTTATGTTATTTACGAGATTGCTACCATGCATCTTGTTTTTGGGAATCCCCGATATTTCGGCACTGTTGCAGGCGCCATGAAATAAAAAAAAAAAACAATATTGTTCATTCAGTCTAGGCTACAAGCACTTGTGAATTTCGAAAAGCTACATTCATTGGTTCGCAAATCTACGGCGGAAGATCTTGTAAAATTCAAATTCAAAATTCAAATTCAATGGCGGAAGATCTTGTAAAATTCAAATTCAAAATTCAAATTCAATGGCGGAAGACCTTGTAAAATTCACCACCGCCACCTGTTTGTAAGTCTACGGCAGAAAACCTTGTACTGAGAAGAACTGGCAAGAAACTCAGCAAGGGCTGTTTTTTTTCTCCCTGTATTATATAAAGAGTTATCAAATTGAAAAATGACTTCAATGTGAGAAATTATATGAAGTCACTTTCCATTACAAATGTAAATGACATAACAATTATGACTATAAAACAAAAAAATATATAAATCAATTTAAAAAACTTTAGGAATGCCGCGTTCTACTGTTTAGGCATAAAAACAAATGTACGATTAAAGTAAAATACAACGATTAATACTATTATTAATCGTTGTATTTTACTTCTACTCTTGCTACATTGGCTATCCAATGTAGCAAGAGCAGGCTCATCTCTGCTACCAGCACCCGATCACGAGCATGACGCATGAACCAGCCATCGCTTCACTCAACCATTCTTTAGGGAACGTAACACGATCACGGAGTAACTGAAGTAATTGCGGGTAGGATGTGATATAATAGCAGTAACGTAGATAACACAAATTACTACAATGGTAGTAACCACGAAAGTTCATAAATATATATATTACTAGCTGACCCCGCGAACTTCGTACCGCCATTTAAATAGGGGCTGGTGGTAGAAGAGAAAATTAAGGGTTGTTTGTATTTTTTTATCCCACATTATAAAAAAAACTAGTCATAATAAATTTTTAGGTGTGTAACGTAGTGTTCTATCAATTTCCTGGGATAACATTCCTCCTAACCCATAAGAGAACACTACGCAGCTACGTTACAATACCCAATAGTTTGAATTTTGGCGCGAAGGCGCATTGTAGGTTTCAGAACACTACGTTACAGGTGGACAGCCATTATCACTTAAGGATATGAAAAATAGATAGTAGCCGATGGTCAGACCCCCGGCATATGCATATAAAATTTCATAAAATTCGGTCAAGCTGTTTTGGAAGAGTATGGTAACTAACATTGTGACACGAGAATTTAATATATAAGATATTAATTGACAAAGCTTAATAATGTTTTATATTTATTTGCCTTTTCAAATTTAAGAAAAAATGGTCGCAAATAAGAAAAAAGTTTAATGTTATTAGCTCTTATAATATTGCAGTAAAAGAAAAAGAAGTTTACACACAAAACACTCGTCAACGTGAAAACAACATTCGCTCAGCATGTTTTCGTGAAAATAAACGAAATTGCACTGTGGGAAGTAAACTGCTGATAATACAAAGATCGTGTTGTCATCGATCCTAGATAACGTTTTCCAACCCTTCGGCGATCGCGTTTGCTTTTGCCATTGCGCGGTCCTCGGCATTATGAGCCCTACCACGAGTTTCATAAGTACTATTCTCGCTATCGAAATTCTATACTTATAATAAATCTGTAGAGATGTCAATTCTGTACATGAAATATATTTTCAAAATAACTATCAGGGGGTGATTAGTGATCGATACTGATGCCAAAAATGCAATCAGAAAATTTTTGTCTGTCTGTCTGTCTGTGTGTATGTTCCTTATAGAAACAAAAACTACTCGACGGATTTTAACGAAATTTGGTACAATTATTCTTCATACTCCTGGGCAGGTTATAGTATACTTTTCATCACGCTACAGTCAATAGGAGCAGAGCAGTGAAGGGAAATGTTGGGAAAACGGGAGAAGTTACTCCATTTTTAAGCTTCCGTCGCGTGTGCAGCCTTAATGGTTAAAGTTACATAGAAATCATGTATGACGGAAATATTTTACATAAAATTATCTAAAAAATATCCCGCAACAGCATATGTCTATCTTTTATGGTTGACTCACAATAACACGTGTAACTCCTGATAGCTTAGCAGATCGGAGCATTCTGATTATATTTGATACGATTTTCAGATTTTTTTTTATTATTATATGAAGAGTCATTTTAGTCTACACTACAGCTCAACACCGAAGCGAAGCGAGGGCGGGCCACTAGTGATTGAATAAATGATTTGTATGGGAGCTACTCAGAGTACTTACTCCAAGAACTAAAATCTCTCTGGACAGATGAAATACGCATCAAAACGTTTTAATATCAACATAAGTCTTAACCCCATAGGCACGTTGTTCATCATCATCATAATCAGCCTATTAATATCCCCACTGCTGGTGCACAGGCCTTCCCTATGGATGGAATAGGGAGATTGGGCCATGACCCACCACGCGGGCCCAGTGCAGATTGGCGGGTGCTAACGACTGCAGATGCAGTCGGGCCAACGGCTTAACTTGCCTTCCGAAGCGCGGAGGAACACGAGATAGAAGATTTTTGATCGCCCATCCAATGACCGACCACTGCGAAAGTT
The DNA here is from genome assembly GCA_902850365.2 of Chilo suppressalis. Lineage (NCBI taxonomy): Eukaryota > Metazoa > Arthropoda > Insecta > Lepidoptera > Crambidae > Chilo > Chilo suppressalis. The sequence continues at coordinate 30,178,732 of OU963898.1, read as the reverse complement.
GCTTAACTTCAGCCGAACAACGCTTACCACCTGCGCCGTCGAACTCCTCATATATACAGGGTGTAAAATATCCTATGACAAACACTAAAACTACACATTCTGTACACCCAAACAAGTAATATTACAAAATATTATACGTGGGAATCGTTTGCATATTTAAGTTAAAAAATACAAAAAGAACAGTACGCAATGTATAGCGCGGCGCGCTACTGTGGCGCTACGCAAAGAATATGCTTGTATGTGTGTGCGTGTGTGTAAGTGCGTCGAGAAAAAAGTTTCTAAATATCGTTCTGAAAATATTAATGTAAAAAAATCTTGATAAAAAAATTGTGTCTTTGACCTTCAATATCTCCATAACCTTAAATTTCCCAGGTATGGTCCAGAAGAGGAGCTCGATGGCGCAAGTGGTTAGCGCGTTCGGCTGTGATCGTTGAATTTAAGCAACTTTCGCATTGGTCGGTCATTGGATGGGTGACCGAAAATTTACTATCTCGAGCTCCTCCGTGCTTCGGAAGGCACGTAAAGCCGTTGATCCCGGCTGCATCTGCCGTGGTTAGCACCCATTAACCCGCACTGGGCCCGCGTAGTGGGTCATGGCCCAATCTCCCTATTCCATCCATAAGGAAGGCTTGTGCCCCAGCAGTGGGGACATTAATAGGCTGATGATGATGATGATGATGGTCCGTCATGATGTGACGACGGCCGTCGACTTCGTTAAAGGATTTTTTACACCCTGTATATCATATGCGCGTTGTTATTGGTAGACAATATCGGATGTGTTATTGTGATTTCTGTTTTTAGTACATTATAGAAGAAGTTATACACTGCTGCGATAATAACGACGCAATAGAAGAAGGAGTGATTATCGCAAAAGCGCCTCCGATATTTTAGGCCGATTAAATGCACCTATGGCCGCTACACGCCGCTTTACGTTTTGAAGTCGTTGCTATAGGAAATTGTCAACATGAAGTCAGATGGGATCCTCATCAAGTAGACTGAGCTATGCGGCTTTCGCTGTAAAAAAATAAGACTCCTTAATGATGTGGAAACGGCAACATTCGTTAACTTTGGTTACTTTCATAGCGTTATGTCATATGACCTTTTGTTGTGGGGCTTAGCTTCTTGAACTTCACAAGTGCTTGTAACAGCCACCAACATAGAAAATGAAAATAAATGAACATTTATTCAGTCTATGAATAAATGACTTTTCATTTCATTTCAGATGTCTTCGAGATTATACCGAGACCGATACGCTTAGCACGAACTAATATCGAATTCGTAACGTTTGCGAGTTCGAAGTGTCATTGTCAAATGTGTACTGAATTTTTACGTACTTTGCGGCGCTGCTGTTCAAGTTTCCATACAAAATTTGACATTGAAATTTCGCACTCGCAAACTATTCGAATTCGATAATGTTTCAGGCTCGGTGTACTGCTTGTAAATACGTTAACGACTATAGTAATCGTAACGTAACATTACTACAGCAGCTCATGTTTGGCTTTACCATAGTATCCGTAGCCGAGGGCCGTAGTATAATAATACCAAATACGGCGTTCGCTTCATATTCTGGCTCCGCTCCAAAACCATTATAAAACTTTCTGTTCAGCTAAGTAGGGCGGTAATAAAATATTAAAGTGGCTAGAATGAAAACTGCGTAGCCTGCCCCGGATCAATGACCTTGCCTCTTTCTATTTGCATTGACTATGTTATTATTCATCTGTGACAAATTGGCAGTCGTTTAACGCTTCGATTCAGATAACTATTAGGTATATTCAAATTTTATGACCTTCTCGTTGTTTTGAGAAAATGGCTCATTTATAAGTACGTGCAAGTTCTCAGAAGAAAGATTTAGCGATTCACTCCAGTTTCGCACAGGTGTAATCACTGTAAAATAAATGAAAAGAGTCTTCTAAACAAATATCTTTCTCAAAATTGTGAAGTTTCCAATTGGATGTTTTGCCCCATCATATATTTTGGTATCCAACTGATGTTACATATATAATGACAAACATCACAGGAGACCGAAGAGCTGGCAGCTACCTCGGACAAAGAATTAGTCTAGCCATTCAAAGGGGTAACGCTGCCAGTATCTTCGGATCCTTGCCTAATCCCTTTAGGCAAGGATCAGAAGATACTGGCAGCGGAGTCCCCTCCTGTTAATAATATATTTTAGTTATTAATTTTATTTTTTAAGGTTTTTAGTTTTAGTGTTATTGTTCTAGTATTTATATATAGATTAATTATGTCATTAGACAGAGACTTATTTGTATAGATTCTTTTAGTATATATTTTGTTATACAATAATTACGAAATGATATGAAATGAATGAAATGGAATCATACTTTATTCAAAGTGACTTATTAAAAGCTATTTCGAATTGTCCAATATGTTTTCATACCATCCATCCAGGAGCATCTTTAGCTGATGAGAGAATGGGCGCAAGAAACACACCAGCATTTAACAGAAGTAACAACATTTACAAAAAAAAATATATTGCTACCAATACAACGTCCACTCACATTTTGTTTCCTATGTCATCTATTCTTAATATATATAATTCTTCTGTGAGTGTGTATGTCACTGAACTTCTCTTAAACGACTGGACCGATTTTGATGAAATTTTTTGTGTGTGTTCAAGGGGATCTGAGAATGGTTTAGATTCACAAATTTGTCCGCTGGACAACCCCTATTTTTTTAGGGCGGTACGAAGTTCGCTGGGTCAGCTAGTTATATATATAAAACTCAAAGGTGATTGACTGACATAGTGATCTATCAACGCACAGCCCAAACCACTGGACGGATCGGGCTGAAATTTGGCATGCAGGTAGATGTTATGACGTAGGCATCCGCTGAGAAAGGATTTTGATCAATTCTACCCCTAAGGGGATAAAATAGGGAATGAAAGTTTGTATGAAATTTGTGAATTTTAAACCGATCGGGCTGAGACTTTGCATGCAGGTATATTCAAAAGTGTTCTACTGATTTTAGTTCTCGTTACGTACGTTATGGCGCCGCTTTTAAAGTTTTCATACAAAATTTGACAATGACATTTCGGACTCGCAAATTATTCGAATTCGATAATGGTTCATGTTAAGGGTAGAGAGCTCAATTAAGTATTAATCATATGGCATTTATCTAAAACCATTATTAAATATATTAACTTTACACTCAGCAACATCAATCAAATTTATTTATTTATTTATTCTTTATTGCATGCCACAGATAGTACAAAATTTGACGCTTAATTTAGTAACGTATTCGTAGACAGTATATGAGAGTATAGCCTTTAAACAAACTCAAAAGTAAATTGAATTCTCTAGATGCTGCCGTTGAAATTTAGAAATTTTTGGTTCACTTTTAAATTAATTGAGAAAAATGATTTCAAAAGGCAACAGTATTTCAACAATTTGACTTAAAAGTAAAAATAATACAACTTTCTGTTTCTTAGGATTTCACGCATTAATAAATAAAACTAGTTTTAACGGGTTAATGCACGAAACTTTATTTATTGACGTTTCGCAGCCTTTTCAGGTCTGCATCGTCAGAATACTGATTTTTTTATTGAATTTTGTTGAGCTACCTTCGAAAGACTTTTATTGAGCATTCGGTTATTTCATTGGAAGATTTTATTGTCAATGTATGAATTTATTAGTTAATTTAGTTAAGAAAGTACTGTATTTAAAATTCTTTTTTGTAATTTTAAGTTTACTTATTTGATCCTAACTACCGTAAACTACCACCGGTCCAAAATTGGGAGATCTTTCTGAGAAGAAGTTGAGTTTCGTGCATTGACCTGTTAGAACTAGTTTTATTTAATAATACAACTGCTTACAGAATATCACGGTAAACAACACCACCTTTTAGTGGGTCTAGTACCCATTGGACCCTCCTAATTGGACCTTACCTACAAAAAAGTGCCCGTTCGACCTCCTATCAAGAACATGGTGCCCATTGGACCCTCAAAGACGTACTTAACGACACAATGGGAGCTATAGTGGTGTTGTGTTTCTGTCGGTGAGTAAGGTTCTAGGCCTCCACGGCGCAAGTGATATTTTTGGTGTTTACTCCTTAAGAATCGATTTGCATATATAAGGGGCCCGGTATGAGAAAAATGTGAGGAGTAAAATCTATCGATGAATGACCTCGTTACGTTTTTGGTGCGCATCCTATGTCGCGCAACTTTGACAAACAAAGATGACGGATTGACATTAATATTTTTTTTATAATCTGAACTGAATTTAGATATTGTTTCTGATAGAGCAATGGGGACAACGAGGTATGGTATAACCATTGATGCGGTATTTTCAAGATTCGTGAACCACGTATCTATGAACGTCCATGTGTCTTATTTTAGTTACCATAAACCACTAGTCACTGTAATTACTGTTGATTTAATTAATATTTAAAAAAATGATAATAGTCTGATAATAATAATCACATAATTTATCAACATTCCTAATGATATATTTATGCACATCTGAAATTGACTATTGTAAATAGTTTAATGTAAAATATTTCGTCGATTAGTTATAATAAATGTATATGAAATGAATAAATATATACTTATATATGTATATTATTTTCATTAATTTGTTAATTTACCGTTTCATACAGTATCAATATTTTTTAAGTTAAATAAACTCATTTTGCGTCTGGTTAGACTATCGAACTTTAGGAGTAAACTCCAGTCGTGCGTCGGAGCTGACACACACAATTTTTTTGTATCGCAAACGTCTACAAGCTATGGTAGCCGCTTTCCATCAAGGGGGCATATAAGCGTATGGACGCTTATATGCCACCGTTTTAACATAAAAATACTCCATTATCATGTATGTAACGGTAACAGGGCGTCCCACGGGTTTGTTACACGGAGGGCAAGTGATGTGACGTGGCGTCACTAAAGGCGTTCTATCGTTTGTACCACGGCGAGTGTTCTGAGGAGTTATTCTCTCTTATCCCACCTTCCCCTTTCCTTCAGAGGACAACGCGCGCTGGCCTACCTTGTCACCGTCTAACTGTGGCAACAATTCCAACGCGTACAAAGAAATTTGGTGACTCATTTCTTTGTCGCACTATCCGTAAATGGAATGCTCTGCCCGCTCACGTGTTCCCTCCCTCTTACAACCTGGGATCCTTTAAAAGAGGCGTGAAGAAGCAACATGCAGGCCGGCAGGGTGAGGATGGCTGGTGTGGTAGGTAGAACTGCTGTATCAGCTATCTTCGCGTCTGGACTTCACCTTCACTTAACATGAGGTGGAGTGGAGTCATTTGTCGGACTTATCAATAAAAAATAAAATAAAAAAAAAGTATATTAAATATTGAAAAGTTTAAAAAAAATCGCCTGCCAAAACGGGGAACCAGACTCGTGAAATGTGAAACAAGAAACACATGTATTTAATGATAACCGTCTAAAACCCCTTACTTTCCCTCCGTGTAACATACCCACGGAACGCCCTGTATACTAACTAGAGATATTTAAAATCTACAAAATATTTAAATCTAAAGAAAAGTTTTACTAGAAAAAAAAATCCACGCGGACCAGGCAGCGGACGGGACTAGAACCCGCACCCTTCGCAATCCGGGCGAATGCACTGACCATTATGCTACCACGGCCCTATTCACCGCGTCTAAATTTTCCTAGCCTTAAGCTGTCAGGCAGCGCCATCCCTTCGCATTGTAGGTAACCCACAACTTTTCTTTAGATTTAAACATCTAACAGTTAAATGCTTAAAAATAAATAAAAACATAACTAGAAAATATTGTCGACAATATTCAAGTCTGGCTGACCCGTATTAATGGGAAAAAAACAGTATACGAGGTTGCACATGGCAATTGTGCTATTTGTTCAAACGTACGTGACGTGATTGAGTCGTAGTCGTATCATATGAGCGGGGAGATCTAGTCTATCGGGCGCCAAGTAGCGAAACCAATATTCCGATCGTCCGGCTCGAAGGACCATCGACCTTATTCCCTTCAAAATAAGGAGCACCGTATTCCGAGTGAAGTTTTGGTACCGTTCATTGACTCAATTTCTGGAGCAAACGTATTGGTTGAGATATCGCGGACCTCCGATATGCGATGTCAAGGCTTATCAAGGGCAGAACGGATTTGTTTATGTAATTTAACGGAAGGGAACGAGGTTCTACTTTGATTTATTCGTATCGACACCGGGCAATATATGTGATAAACTTTGGTCATCAAAATTCTCAGAAGGTTGTAGCATCATATCGTTATTTTGCCCGCACCCTTACCAGACTAAATAGGGACAAACTTCGCAGGATTATAGGATCCCTGACTGATCATTGGCCCCTAAACAAACACCTATATACAATAGGAGTAACAGACAGCCCCCTATGCAGAGGATGCATGGAGGCAGAAGAAACGCCACAGCATGTCATCATGGAATGCAGGAGTGTGGCCGACCAACGGGCACGACTTCTCCAGTCACAAGAATCGTTTCCGGAAGCTTGCAGCAGTCTACCAAGGCTGCTTTCCTTCTGGACCGATATAGGCTGGCTGGAGTAAACGGAAATGTTTTTGAGACACGCACAATGGTCCAATAATTAGGACTAAGTGCGGAAAGCGCCCTGAAGAACTAACTAAAATCATATCGTTATTAATGAAAATCGTGGGAGTGCCAAACATTCTGTTAACGGCCGTTTCCTGTAGTAAATATTCCTCTTACATTATTAATATGCTGTTAAAATAATCAGAGGTTGTTTTTTTAATGTTTACTCACCTTTTGATGTCTATAATATTGTAGGTAAATGTCATATATTTCCATATTCATTTATTTTTTATTTTCCATATAAAATATATAAATGAAAATCAAAGTATATACATATAAACATACGTAGGTAGTATTAAAAATAATTATATTGTTTATCTTCGATATGTCCGTGGTTCTTCTTAACCCCATCTGAAGTACTCTGTACTGTACTGTAATTTCTGCTTACGTTTTGGCTTTCTTTGAATTCGCGCCTTCACAGCTTTTATCACTGCTGGAGTCCTAACAGACCGAGGGCGACCTCTTCTTGACCTGTCATCTACACTAGAGCCTTCATTGTATCGTTTGATGGTGCGATAAACGAATCTTTTGGTCATATTCAAAATTTTCAGGATGTCAAAAATTTGAATTGGCGCGTAACCGCAACGATGCAACGCAATAACTGCAACACGGTCTTCTTTAAGCGTCCACTCCATATTTAAAAATGAGTAAAATTCTAAAAAGGATACATTTTTATTTCCATGAACAATTCGAAATTCGTATTCAATAAACTTTTTTGTGGCCAGCATTCTAAAAGAAAAGTTTTTACTGTGTAACAAAACTTATGACTTGACTGTGTGTATATATGTATATACAGGTTACATCAAGAAAAAAAGATTTATAATTTTCTTTAACGTAAATCAATGTAAAGTCTGTACAAATTTAAATCTGCGTGTCGATAACAAACAAATTTCAGCTATTTATAGCCTTTAACATAAAGTTAACAATTTCCAGTTGTTAAACGTGCTAAACTTTTAAGCCAGCGAACAAATCGACACACGTGTATACGAAGTTCTGAACTGATATAAAACTCTAATCAATTTTGTAGACGACAACTGGGTAACATTCACGTAACTGTAGGAGTACGTTTTTGCAACTGGGTATAAATTTGCACTTTCGACCTTTACCCGGATTTGATTGACCGAACTTCTTTTAACATAAACTCTCAATCGTTCTAATAAAAAAGTGGTCATGACGACCTCCGTGGCCGAGTGGTTTGTACGCCGGATTTCATGGTGTCGCCGACTCGAGAGGTCCCGGGTTCGAATCCAGGTGGGGGCAGATGTTTGTGTGATAAATACTAGTGTAGGAAGGCCAAAGGGGAAGATCTTCCTCCGAGCTGGGTGATGGTAGCTCGGGGGCCGCGGCCCGACTGATGTTGGTCGGGCATCGTATATAATAAAGAGTTAGCCTCCGAATTTCATTTTGCGTGATGTAGGCTTCCATACTAATATTGATCGCAGTGCAGGTAACGCCATCTCTTGAGGATGGTGAGTAATAATTTCTTACATCCATTGTATATCTGTGGCGCATATAGATGTCGCCGCCACACTAGCATTTGTACTCCGGTCATGGATGTTATATATGTATTTCTATATAAATATACTTATATATGTACAATATATGTACTCTATCCGTTACCCCTAGTATCCCATACACACAAGCCTTACAGTGCTTACTTTGGGGCTAGGCTAACTGGTGTGTGTTGAAAATATTTATTTATTTATTATTATTTCCAAAGTGATTTGGCTTTTTTTAAATATTCTTCTAGTGACCTGCCCTCGCTTCGCTTCGGTGTATACACCATAACATATAATTTTCTATAAGAAAACAAAAATCCTTAGAAACCTAGTCCCCGATAAATTAACAAAGCTTTAGACTAGGAAGTTTTATGATGTGCTTCATAAATGTTACATTTTATCATATAAGAGGACATAAAGAAAATGCAGACCAAAGATTTGCATATGTTTTATTTCATATTTATTTTAGTACCGTATTTCCAAGCTAAGCTTTCTCAAATATATATTCACAGTCAGTCAGACAGTCACTAACATTATAGCTATTAACGGGATTGTTACCATGTACCTTGTTTTTATCAGTCTCCGACATTTCGGCACTCTGCAAGCGCCATGATCACGCAGTAACTGATACTCCGTGAACAGCTACCCCGTGAGCAACAGTGCCGAAATATCGGAGACTCATAAAAAACAAGGTACATGGTAACAATCCAGTTAAAGCTATATTGTTTAAAAAAACTATTAAGTTAAACTAGTTTCAACGGTATACATGCACTGATTTATTTATTAATTGACGTTTTGGATCCTTTACAGGATGCGTCGTCTAAATAATGATTTTCTTTACTTTGTTGAGCTACCTTCTAAAGAATTTTATTGAGCGTTCGGATATATAATTGGAAGATTTTACAACTTTATTGTCTACTAGCGGCCCGCCCTCGCGTCGCTTCGGTGTAGATCTGAATTGTAGACTACAGTTTTTGTTCTCAAGCTTGTATTATACACAATGACATTCATCTATGATTTTTCTTATACCTGCATGCAAAGTCTCAGCCCGATTGGTTTAAAATTGATAAATTTTCACACAAACTTTCATTCCCTATTTTATACCCTTGGGGGTAGAATTGATCAAAATCCTTTCTTAGCGGATGCCTACGTCATAACATCTACCTGCATGCCAAATTTCAGTCCGATCCGTCCAGTGGTTTGGGCTGTGCGTTGATAGATCGCTATGTCAGTCAGTCACCTTTGAGTTTTATATATATAGATGTATGAATTTATTAGCTGAAAATATTAAGTTTTGAAATATGTTCCCTGAATGATGTTCTTCTAAATTATTATTATGTTGAATTCAGTGAATGATGAACCCGCAGTCTCTTTGGAATCCTAAATAAATAATTAGAATGTGAATATTTTACGCGCTTCTTTTGCAGGATAATCATTGATAGTAATGTGTACACTTTAAATTATTTTTTTAATTTCTTTTGACCGTGGTGATATTGACACATCAAAGAGTTAAATATGTTTTATCGTTAACATTTTTGTGGGCATTATCAAGTTCTACCATTTTTTTCCAGAACTCAATCATATACCTAGTTAGTCTTAGTCTTAGTAGTACGGCGGGCTGTTTCCGCAACTCGACACCCAGTGCCTATTTTGCGTGGGGATTGGCATCAGTCCTGCCATCCCAGCTCCTCCAGAAAGCTCAGCAGTCCCCGAATGTTGCTGCAGGCTTCTACATGTGTCCGCGGGCTTCCCATTAGAAAAGTCCTTTGTCTTGCAACGCCTCTGCACTCCAGCAGAACATGGGCGCTCGCTCCTCCTCCAGGCAGACTCTGCACAGAGGGCTGTCAGAAATACCTATATTAGACTGCGTTCCTAAAAACGTTTTCGTTCTATCGTTTTTTCTCAGACTTACTTTGCAAATCGAAATTCCACTTAAAAGTCTTTCGTTTTTTTTCAAATCAATATGTAGCCTTTAAAGCTATTAACGGGATTGTTACCATGTACCTTGTTTTTTATGAGTCTCGTTAAATTGTCAAGTGTCTGGAATCCAGTGGTTCGTATGTGCGAAAACCGCAAACATCAAAAAAAGTGTCGTTCCACGATCTGATACTGTGAGTATTGTGTGTCGGGAACAGGTGCGAGTGAATAGTGAGAATGTGACCAATGGTAGGGGTATCGAGCGCAGTAAAAGACGACGTCAGAGGGTAGACCAATATGTCTGCAATTAACATCTACCCGCAATTACTTCAGTTACTCCGTGATCATGGCGCTTGCAACAGTGCCGAAATATAGGAGACTCATAAAAAACAAGGTACACGGTAACAATCCCGTTAATAGCTTTAATGTTAGTGACCATGAAAGTTGAAAACAATATATCAATATGTAGCCTATGACACTAACTAATAACATAGCATTATATTGGTAAAATAATTTCCAAATTGGTTCAGTAGATCCAAAGATTACCCCCTGCAACGTCGCAAACTCACAAACTTTACCTCTTTAAAATATTCATAAGGATTAAAATTTTGTTAGACTTTTATAATATTACCTATAAGTACAAGCGTTTTCTTTTTTACATCAGAAAAAAATACATGTAATTAGAAATTACTTAACATTGATCCAGTTTAATTTACCCTACAAAAAAAACTGTCTAGCCTCGCAGAAATACGCAACCCCGATTTTTGTTTTAAGAAATTTGTAGAAGACTTTGATGACCTCCGTGGTCGAGTGGTTCGTACGCCGGGTTTCATGGTGTCGCCGACTCGAGAGGTCCCGGTTTCGAATCCCGGTGGGGGCAGATGTTTGTGTAATAAATACGAGCATTTGTACTCCAGTCATGGATGTTTAATATATATTTCTATACAATTAAACTTATTAATGTACAGTATATGTATTCTATCCGTTACCCTAGCATCCCATAACACAAGTCTTACAGTGCTTACTTTGGGGCTAAGCTAATTGGTGTGAGTGTTGGAAATATTTATATTTATTTACTTTTTACTTTAATTATGATTTTGAACATCTTTAAAACCGAACAGTACTGTAACATCCGATACGTTACAGCCTCCTTGTTTAGGTAAATTCTTTGCTCATGCAATGCCTACGGTTGGTAGTTATATTAAAAAGTTAATGTCATGATTTTAAGACTTGAAATAAGGAATCATCTGTCTTTTGATAGAAGGTTTCATACAGGAGACGGTTTTTAGGCACCAACCCTTGCGTAGCTTAGATAAAAATCTTGTATTTTTTTTTACGGCTTCCCCACTCTGTGGCAGGACTTTTTTATGCTTTTTTGGTTTTTCTTTCTTTTCTAGAGTTTTTCTTTTCTCTACTTCGTATTTTTATATTCGAGTTTTTCTTTTCTCGTTTTTATTCTTTTTACTTAACGTTTCTACAATTCCTATTTTCTATTACATTGTTATTTTCTTATAATTTTACTAATTTATCTAGATTTTTATGAGTCACTGCTGTTTTCTATTCTATAATTTAATTTTCTCTTACATTTAATACTATTCTTATTAGATTCATTTTAACTTATAGAGTTCTTTTCTTAAGTTATTATTTCCTTTTCTTGTTTGATTACAGTTTTCTCCTTAATCTATTTACATTCACTTTTTTATATTACATTATTTTCTGTTCTACATTTCTTTGTCTTTATTTAGACTGTCGTTTGTATACTACTTATCCTATTTACATTTGCTATATTTTATTTACAATATTTACTTATTTCTATTTTTACTTTTCTTATTTATGCTACGCGCATTTTATTCTACTCAATTTATCTTTCACTTATTTTCTATTAATATCTCTATCTCTTATTGTTACTACAGTATTTTCTATTTTTACTGCTGGAGTCCCTCCGTGGTCACTTTTTACCTTCCGAGTTTGGGTGGTAGCCTCTGGAGCCCGGTATGCATCCGCTTGTATTCAAATTCAACACCAAAATCTTGTATTTGCCTGAAATCAAATAAAATAAATTTAAAAGTCCAGTATCTTTTAATTAGTAGTTACGCCCCTGGGTTCTATCCACTCTGGCTAGAACTCCGCAGTACCTATATTAAAAACAAGCTTACAAATTACGCCCTTTAATTTCTCTTTGCTTAGAGCCAGCCTGCTCTGCTGCTTACGATAAGTGCTTAAACGCTAATCGCTTTTAATACGCTTGCTTATCGGAATCGAGTGTCCAAAAGAAAATCATTCAAACATTTTGCTATCTCTTGTCTTTCTTTTCTTGAGTGTACCTTATTCGTCATGTTTATTGTAGCAAAACCAAATTATTAATAATACCGAAGGTTAACTAAGTTCTGAGTTGAAATTGTTAGCCAAAGTTCTCGCGGCTCCTTCAATTTGTCTATGTCGTTTGTGGGAACTTCCATTGAACATTTCCAATTTGAGACCCCCGATGTAAGACAAAATTTGAATATCTCCATTAATATTCAAACTAGGCGTTAATTAAATGGCCCCAACATTAGCAAAATATAACTTCAACAGTCCGAGATAATGGAAAGGACCGTTTTACCTGCTTCTTCTACCTTTTTACTTTTTCAATGTTTTATTGTATTTACTATCAACACCAGTACCCTTAGTACGAGATTGAGCTCACGAAAACTATTGTTACGTATCGGGAAGGCGTTCGAAATTATATGCCAGTTCACGATTGATAGTTCTTTATTCACCACACAGTTCACACAATTAACACACAATGTTAATTACAAAACATTCACTAAACACTGTATTTCACTATACAAGTCTCTAAACTATCGCACTTGAACACTTTTGTTGCACTTTGATCGCCTTTGGATTCGCTCCGAAATCGCTATTGAAACTCAACTGTCTCTGCGCGCGGCGCCAATCGCGCTTATATACGCCGATCGACGCATTCTAGAAAGTACCTACTTATACCTACGCAGGTAACGCGCATAACTTGTAAACAAGTGCAGATGTCGTTGCACTTTCTCCCTTACGACGCACTGCATAAGGCTCATTTTAGAATGAGCCGCATTACTCGACCTCTATCGCGACCCGCGGTGCTCTGGCACATTCGATCTCTAGCACTTTCGCGGTTCCGTTCCGTGAGTGTTTGTGACACTATCATAGTTTTCGTAATTGTAAATTATGTTTCTATGCCCATTTTGGTGAAAATTAACCAAATATATAAATTTTAATACGCTTAAAATTTAGGAAGACGCAAATGATTTAATGATAGAATTTAAAACACTGTTTATTTGTATTGAAACAAAAACAATAAAATCAGTACTCTTAATACGGCTGCGAGCTCACGAAAACTGTCAAAGTTTTCGTAATTGTAAAACTCGTACTAAGGGTACAGCTAAATGTAATACATTTTTTTTAAATATGTATATTATTTATAATTTTTATTATTTTAAAGCATGTAACTGCTTATTGTTTATATCTAAAGAAAATATAACTAGAAAAAATTCCACGCGGACCAGGCAGCAGACGGGACTCGAAACCGCACCCTTCGCAATCCGGGCAAATGCACTGACCAATTGCGCCAAATTATGCTCTTCTAGCCATTCTTAAGCTGCAAGGCAGCGCCATCTCTTCGCATTATAGGTAACCCACAATGTCAAAAGAATACTTTTACAAGTATTAAACATTTGAAAGAAGAAATAGCAATTATAGTTATAATTTTTATTTTTTTAAAGCATGTAACTGCTTGACGTTGAAATCTAAAGAAAATATAACTAGAAAAAAATCCACGCGGACCAGGCAACAGACGGGACTCGAGTCCCGTCTGCATGCCTGGTCCCCGTGGAATTTTATTATTCTCTAAATAAGACGCCCTCGGGCAGGCTCCCGTCTAAAAAAAATATCTAGTTTGCCTATAATTAGCACCAGATATACTGCATATACTTTTGTGTTAAGGTCTTTGTACTTAGGAATGTCGAAAGTTGAAAAAAATATCGATATATCGATACATCGATATTTTAAAAAATATTAATTTCGGCTTCGATATACAGCGAAAAAAACATCGATATATCGATATATCGGACTAATTTTCCCAAAAATATCGTACAGTAGCTCACGAAATATGACACGCGGAATAATAATGGAACGAAAATTATCTCCCTAAAAAAAGACCCTATTTTCTAATGATGACATAGGCAATACTAAATACAGCACAGATCATAGATATGTTGAATATCATTAATCTGAGATCCAGTTACGATTTTTCCAGATACGAATTTAGTTAGATCGTGATAGCGGCATGCTAATAATTAAAAAAATATCGTTTTTGATACGAATTTCGATATTGGTTATTTTGTATCGATGTATCGATATATCGAACCAAAATATATCGGCAAAAAATATCGATATATCGAACAAAAAATATCGATATATCGAAACATCGATATATTTTCAACAAGCCTATTTGTACTGAATATAAGAATAGATTCACATTAATTGATATATTTAACTGTTCTACCAATCATATCGGAAAAAATACATACACGATATAATAGTTCATAATTATAATTGTAACCTACAAAACTTGTAACTTTTTTTCATTCTCGATTTTAACAATCTGAACTACATTGTATGTTATTCGAGTATGTTAAAGAGGAAAATTTACTGATGTATTTTTTGTTAATTAGATCTAGGTATAAGTGTTATTTCATTGTTTGTTTACCAAATAAAGCTAAAATAAAAAATATAGGAGAATTCATAGCAAGTAACACGAAAGCAACTAAACTAATTTTAACATTAAGAAGGATTTTAAACTGTACTTTCAGGGCCCAAGTGGTGATACTTCACACTAGGTTTGGTTAGGTTAGTGTTGAAACCATAACGCGCGAGCCGAGCGAGCGAAGCGAGCGTGCCGCGGCAGCGGCCGGAGCGCCATATTTTTTTTATATTCAAAAGAAACCTTTTTTGACAAAGAAAATATCAAGTATCACCTCTTGGGCCCTGGAAGTACAGTTTTACCATGATAAATCGTGAATTTTATTTACATAAAGTTTCTGATTGTCTGAGGCGTCGTCCAAATTGGCAACGCTCGTAGACAGACACGATGCGTTCTAGTCATGTGATGATTTTCAAACATACAAAATTATTCAGAGGTGTCCTAATACAACTCCTAAGTCATTGCACGAGCACAAGCAGTGGCGGACTAACAGGGGGGCGGAAGGGGCGGCCCGCCCCGGGCCTCCGATCTTGGGGGGCCCCCAAATGCCTCCGCGTTACCCTGATCAAATCCTTAACAAGACTTTAAAGAAACCAGGAAAAGTGTAGGTAAAAAGAACGATACCGGGTGAATCAGCTCATGATGCTGGATTATCAAATCAAGAAGAAATACGTCGGTCAATGTATGAATGCATAGACCGCTTTATACAAGAATTTTCGAATTGGGCTATTAAACAAATCAAAAATATTTTCCAAATTATTGAAACAAAGTTTATGCTAGAAGCTTCAGATGACGCTCTGGCTGTAGCAGTTGACAATCTGATACAAAGTTATGGTGAATTGGAAAAGACTGGTTTTAACGAAATAACCATAAGAATCTACTTTTTTTAAAGCTGGGGGCCTCATTCAGCTTGCCGCCCCGGCCCGGGCCTCTGACTGGCTTAGTCCGCCACTGAGCACAAGTACACAATTTCAACGCACAATGAGATCGCATCGCGCCATCGCACGATCGTTGCCAATAAGGACGACGCCTGATGTAGAATAGACATCTTCGCGTGACCAAGTGCTATGATATCGGGCAATTTGGGCGCAGTGCTTACGTGACTTTTAAAGTGTATTTGTGAAGCTTGTCTACTATTTGAAACGTCTGATCGTATCGACTTTCTGATAAAAAAAATTGTGTGTGTCAGCTCCGACGCACGACTGGAGTTTACTCCTTAAGTTCGATAGTCTAACCAGACGCAAAAAGAATAAATAAAGAAATAAAATAAATAAATATTTCCAACACTCACACCAATTAGCCTAACCCAAAGTAAGCACTGTAAGGCTTGTGTTATGGGATACTAGGGTAACGGATAGAATACATATACTGTACATATTATATAAGTATATTTTTTTTAAAGATATACATATTAAACATCCATGACTGGAGTACAAATGCACGTATTCATCACACAAACATCTGCCCCCACCGGGATTTGAACCCGGGACCTCTCGATTCGGCGACACCATGATATCCGGCGTATTTAACTTAAAAAAGATTGATACTGTATGAAAGGGTAAATTAACAAATTAATGAAAACTAGCAAACCAGTGAACCAAATATTCACCAAAAAAAAAAAGTATTTAATTAATTGAGAATTTCGGAGATTTTGTGTGGTTTCGTATGAAATAGAAATCAAGTGCTACGTTACTCACATCCGGTTTGTAGTCTTATCAGACTATTCTCAACTTATAACTTAAACATTCTCTTTATCTATCTCTTACGGTTTTGCCGCTGAAACAGCACCACGGACGGACGGACTTGTCTAATAGATAAGAGATAATAAACATAATATATAAATATATATTTATTCATTTCATATACATTTATTATAACTAATCGACGAAATATTTTACATTAAACTTTTTACAATAGTCAATTTCAGATGTGCATAAATATATCATTAGCGTGTTGATAAATTATGTAATTATTATTATCAGACTATTATATTTTTTTAAAATATTAATTAAATCAACATTGTCTGCATTATTAATAACAGTGACAAGTGGTTTATGGTTATTAATGTCAATCCGTCATCTTTGTTTGTAAAAGTTGCGCGACATAGGATGCGCACCAAAAACGTAACGAGGTCATTCATCGATAGATTTTACTCTTCACATTTTTCTCATACCGGGCCCCTTATATATGCAAATCGATTCTTAAGGAGTAAACTCCAAAAACATTTAGTCAAACAGCATGCACGTTGTTCCCGTCCGCCGTCGTCAACGAGGCTTACTACACACGGCGCGATTATCACCCGCGCCCGCTGGACTGCGGTCCTAAACCGCGTTAAACGGAATGACTCTTATCGAATTGTATTAAACTAATGTTTATTTCTTAAATTATTTGGTCTAAGGAACCTAAATATATCGATTTCACTTCATAAAAGCAGAAGATTGCTGTAGAAATTTAATTTTAAAAAATATTTTTTATTTTATACTTTTTAAACACTTAAAACGCTGTTGGCCACATCCACCATGATTCCGCCAGGCAGACATATCGGTCTACCCTATGACGTCGTCTTTTACTGCGCTTGATACCATTGGTCACATTCTCACTATTCACTCGCACCTGAGCCCGACACACAACACTCACAGTACCAGATCGCGGAACGACACTTTTTAGATTTTTGCGGTTTTTACACATACGAACCATTGGATTCCAGACACTTGACAACTTAAACCCATCCTCACGATTGAAATTCTTGTTTGGTCATTTCAATCGCTTCCCTGGCCAATCTTGGTATGTAGTGGCGTTCTGTCGAGATAATTTGTAGATTATGGAGTTCGATCCAGTGATTAGTATAGGTGCGAGTGAATAGTGAGAATGTGACCAGTGGTAGGTGTATCGAGCGCAGTAAAAGACGACGTCAGAGGGTAGACCGATATGTCTGCCAATAACATCTACCCGCAATTACTTCAGTTTCTCCGTGATCATGACGCTTGCAACAGTGCCGAAATATCGGAGACTCATAAAAAACAAGGTACATGCTACGGGATTGTTACCTTTTAATAGCTATAAAGCTACATAATGTATTTTGGTAACTATAGCAGCGGCATAGAAGCAATGATTTTCGCTCAAGAGAGACGTGGATTTTGTGAAGCTAGTATATAAATCTGGGAACATCAGTCACCGAGCGAGATCAATATAAATTAGCCACCAAAAACCTATCCAGTGTAGTGCCATAGTGCGAAACGAGATCGATTAATTCAGCTGCCCGACTTTTGGGATCGCTCCAGCGTAGTGGTGGCGTGTGTGTTCTGATAACAATATCGATTCCATTTCTTTAAATGTAACGTTATACATAGTTCGAAGAAGTTACAACACAGGGCAATATTGGAAGCATTTGAGATGTGGTGCTGGCGAAGGATGGAAAGAATTACTTGGACAGAGAAATTAACAAATGAAAAGGTATTGGACATTGTGGATGAACGGAGAACTTTGCTCGACACACTAGAGAATAGAAGGGGAAGAATGTTCGGCCACCTTGTGCGACACGACGAATTCATAAAAATCATCATAGAGGGAAAAGTGGAAAAAAAGAGAGGAAGGGGAAGATCGAGGATAGCCTACATAAAGCAAATCAAGGAAAAGGTTGGCGTCGAGTCGTACAAGGGGCTCAAAGGGTTGGCGGAGGATAGAGGGAGATGGAGTTGGATACATAGTCTGCACCGACAAGAGCATAGCTCTTAAATTTAGAGAGAGAAGAAGTTACTTGAATTAAAGCAAAGTGAAAGGAACAGGTATGTTAATGTTGTAACTACTATATATTAGTTTTGGTCTTTTGCAGTCATCGAACTTTGAATTTTTGAATGGACAATTTTGATGTCAAAAAATCTAGTACGCTTTGCCAGAAAAACGGCGTAACGCGCTCTGTTCTGTAGCGTGTCCGACCTCTATGCTTTAGGTCTGTTTATGAGTGTACGGGGATGCCCCTGATGCCTCGGGGCATCCCCTTGATGGGTGGCTCCATTCGTGTCGGACACTCCAATCAATCAAAATCATTTATTCAGTTTAGGCTGTTACAAGCACATATGAATGTCTAGAAGCTACGCCATCGGCTCGTAAATCTACGGCGGGAGACCTTGTACTGAGAAGAACCGGCAAGAAACTCAGCAAGGGCTGTTTTTTTCTCCCTGTTTTATCATTTACAGAGTCGTCAAGTTGAAAAATGACTTCAGAGATGATTCATGAAGTTCTAACTCACTGGGAAGGTCGCGGAAGTATCCGAAAGGGTTTCCGTGGCCTCATCCAGTGTCGTTTCCTCGCTGGGTGTAGTACCGCATGATGGTGGATCGTTCGCCCAGGGAAGACATGGCCCCTCGGTGAGGTGAGGGGCATCGTCAGGTTTTTAGTGGGTAGGGCCCCCCTCCTCTCGAGCAGCCGTTGAGCTAGCCCTCGGACTGGCTGAGCGGGTAGGCGAGAGGAGGAGTCCCACATAACCTCGCCGCAATCCCAAGGTGGTGGGGTATGCGTAAGAAAAAGTCTTTCTACGATCTTTACATTTATATATCATATAGAGACATAGGTCTCCCCTAATGCACGCCACTGCTCCCGATTTTCTGCCACTCTCATCCAGCCCACTCCAGCCAGCCTACGAATGTCATCATCCCATCTTGTCTCAGGGCGTCCCACACTACGTTTACCGAGTCGCGGTCTCCACTCAAGAACTTTACGGCTCCATCGGCCGTCAGTTCTGCGGCTAATGTGACCAGCCCACTGCCACTTCAGTTTGCTAATTCGGTGGGCTATGTCGGTGACTCCAGTTCTCTGTCGGATTACATCATTTCTGATGCGGTCC
Source organism: Chilo suppressalis (assembly GCA_902850365.2). Classification (NCBI taxonomy): domain Eukaryota; kingdom Metazoa; phylum Arthropoda; class Insecta; order Lepidoptera; family Crambidae; genus Chilo; species Chilo suppressalis. The sequence goes on along the minus strand of OU963898.1, from coordinate 30,159,173 downwards.
TTCAGAGATACTCCGAGCATAGCCCTTTCCATAGCTCTCTGAGCGACTTTAAACTGGTGGACCAGTCCAGCCGTCTAGTCTATTTATATATCGCACCTTTAGAATTGAAGTGACCTAATCCAAAATTCTTGTTTGGTTGGTAAACGCTAAAAATGTGATTGAAAAGTTGGCCGTTTTTTAGTTTTTCTATTATAATGCTATAAGTTATACGTTTATTATCATATTTTTTATTGTTAATGGTAGGATAGGAATTGTTTTCACGATTGTTTACTAAACCAGTCTGTACAACTAATTAGAACCTTTGTTAATTAATCATCAAAAAAAACATGTCACTTATTTTCCGAAAACAGTTTATTATAATTTGCTTAGCTTCACTTTGTGCCTATTTTTTAACTAAACAAACTATTTAATAAAGAGACGATTCATTTCTAATGTTATGTATTTGATAGATGACCAATTTTGTAATATGCTAGTTTAATAATTAATGATTTTCTAAATTAAAGGAAAATATTTTAATAAATGTCCACGCAACACTGAACTAGGTACTTCAATAATGAGGGAGGCGCGGTATGCGTGTCATTTAAAAAGAGACGGAAATAATACGTTTGTCTTCTTCTGACCTAAAAGAGCTTGTTTAATATACATGATTTTATGTCGTTTCATGTTTAAAAGTATTTTTGCTATTTTTTTTTATTTAATTCACTTTATTTCTAAAGGTGCGACATTATCTAGCTCAATTTGAAAGACATGTTAACTTGTATTGATGCTGTATGAATGCACTGGGCCCTCGTAATTTTTCATGGTCTCTTTTCTTTTTCCAGCCTATAGCAGTGAAGACATTGTTATGCAAGTGATGATTATAACGGGTAACATGTGGCTGCATGCGGAAGCTATTAAAACTACTACTTACTTCAAAACCTGAGGAACTCGATGCCGCGTTCGGCTGCGAATGTTGAAGTTGAGCAAACTTTCACAGTGGTTGGTCATTGGATGGGTGACCTAATATCTTCTATACCGTGTTCCTCCGTGCTTTGAAAGGCACATTAAGCCGTTAGTCTGCGCTTCATCTGCAGTCGTTAGCACCCTTTAATCGACGCTTTTCCCGCGTTGTGGGTCATAGCCCAATCTCCCTATTCCATCCATAGGGAAGGCCTGTGCCCCAGCAGTTGGGACATTAATAGGCTAAAGATGATGACTTAAAAACCAAAGTATTATAGTCCAAAGAATTTAAAGTGTTATGCATATCCATACTTATATTAGAAATGAAAAAGTAAATCTGTCTGTCTGTTATCTCTTCACGCTTAATCTACTGAACCAATTTGATGAAATTTGGTATAGGGATTGTCTAAGTCCCGAAAAAGGAAATATATAGTTTTTAACAATTTAGCAATATGCTACAAAAGAAGATTTTAATGTTATCAAATCAGACTTCAGTGAATTATAAATGCCTCGATATTCAATATTTTGTTTATCGTAGAAATCATTATTGAGGGTGTGTGGGAGCTTATATTCGAAACTATAATATATTACTTCTAAACAGATTAAGTCACGGGCACCCACTGGTACCTCTATAACTTTAAATTTAAAGTATCGTGATATCGATAGTGTTAAAAGGCACATCCCTCGCCTGGTGTTGGACAAATGATTTCGTCGTGCAAGGCCGTTTTTTGCGCCGGCCAAACCAAGATACCACACTTGGCCAGTTAAAAATCACCAGCTATTAACTAACTGCTGAGCTTGATACATATATATATATTTAAATATATATATATATTGATTTTAATTAGATGTTCATTCTTTATTTTGTCGGCGTGATTGATATACCTATCTCTACAAAATTACAGTTCTCTAGTGTTAACAGTCTCCAAGCAAAACCGGGGACGGACAGACAGACGGACAAGACGAAACTATAAGGTTTGATTTTGGATCCCTTCCTTTTTAGGGTTCTATAGTCCTGACAAGGAACTCAGGATTATGGAACTTTAAAAAGGAAGGGACCCAAAATCAAACCTTTGGGTACACCCATTTACACATGAGATCCAGCACCATAGAGATCATTTACTCCATTGACTATTTGCCTTTACAGTTTCTGTATCAGTTTATAAGCAGTACCTTTAAACTCCATAATGTCTCAATTTTAACAGCAGCGTGTGATGATCAATTCAATTAAAAAAGTCGCAGAATACTCAAAGAACATTATGTGACCTCTATCAAGACTCCAACATACCCCTGATAAGTGCAACACCCACATCAGTTGTAGATCAATCGAGTCCCAAATCGTATTTTTTTTGTATGCCTAAAAATGTTGTCATATAGTAATAAACGTCTCGAAGCAAAGTCGCATCTTATTTATTTCTTACGATAGTTTAGTAGGTATCTGCACCCCCTCCTAGCACGAACCAATATCGAAATCTAGGGGTACTCTAAGGTATGCGTACCAAAACGCAATGCCAATAAAGCAGTGTGCTATCAGCCGTTTTGCGTTTTTTCGTCATCTGCTAACCGACGTATAAGTATCAGAAAGTGTTACCCAAACCAAGTCGCACGTTCTGGGCAGTACTAAAAATACAATATTTTCAAGAGAAGAACGCTATCTAGTAAGAACTAGATAGCGTTTTCCGACGTACTCGTAGATTCTAAACAACAAAATCATAACAAAAAGAAACAAATTAATCTTTTCATTCTCAATATCTCTTTCTATCACCCCAGCATTTGGCTGTGGCGTACTAAAGCCCTTGCCCATTGTGCCAGGACCGGACAAATTAAAAATGTCTTGAGCGCCAGAGTGCACTATAACTCAGCTTCTTTGAGGGTCCTTCACGGCATTATCTGACTTTCCCATTTCGTTTTTTCGGGGATCCGCTGTGCTTAACGCTGAACCTGTAAGCAAGGCAATACTTATAAAAATTATAAACAATAATATGTGTGGAAAAGAATAAAATATCGTTATAAAAAATCGCTTTTAACTAAACTTTCCATATTGAATAGATTTTTAATGTGGATAATGTGACAAGCTTGTTATTATTGCTTGTCTGGAGGTACGTAGTCACCATATCTTATAGACACTTGAGTGCTTGTTTAACCTGATTCCATCCGTGATCTCTTAAAAATTTACCAACGGACAGAAACACAACGCTATCTTTATAGTTTATTTAACATCATAATATATCATATACAATTTTTTAACTATTTTTTGATACTCCGACGATCTCGCTTAACAAGCTATTAAAGTAAAATATTGGAGGTATAATTTATTAAGCGACAGGACCTTTGCCTCAGCATCGTCTACTTTCTTCGCCTGTTTTTTTCTATGGTTGGCTTCACTCCAGATGCCATTATAAAGTTCTCGCTTTTTTGCCCAGAGCTGCGGTTGCTAAGCAACGGAAGGCTCTTAATGCGTATTATTGAAATTTGTTTGGTTAATTTCATAGTTGATAATTTTCTCATTCATATATTTGTTAGGGTTTAAATTAATTTCATTATTGTTTAATATATTATAAAATAAAATATGGATTTTTATATAGTTTTAATTTTAAGTTTGCAATTTCTGTAATGGTAACACTGATTCCCTGACGCGTTTCCGTGCGGTGCTGTGATTGGTCGATGTAACAGACTTAAAGCGTCGTCACAATGCTGGTGTTGTTCTATTAAAGTATCTTAAAGTGACAGGAATAATTATTTAAGATCTACGTAAGGACACCACGGGATATTGTAGCCAGGGGACAAATGAAGCTTTTTCAAATAACTCGTTAACAGGAGCTCTACTCTCTTTCTTCGAAACGAAATTTCGGTAACGAACGAATTTCAAACGAAATTTTGCCAGTGTCTCTACTCAATTTTATTTTCGAACAGGCACATTAACTTCGGAACCATAAACAGTTTTCATGAACGAATGGAATGAGTTATGTTTGTGAGTTCTTTTTATCTCTACTTTTAAGAAAACTTTTTTTTACTTGGAAACAATATAGGTAGCTTACGGCAAATTTTTTGATGACATTAAAAGAACCTTCTTTGATAGTGTTAGCCGACTAATTTGTAGAGTCGATACAATCTACTGTATGTCAACCTCAATTTGTCGTTTAATACTTTGAAGTATCGAAATTACAAAAAATAATAAAAAAATCTTTTATTTGTTAATTTTACATGCTAAAAATGTTACTCGAGCTAAGCAGCTATTATTAAAAATACTCTTGCAAGTATTTTAGGCTTAATTAAAACAAAAATCTCAAAACGAAAATGAAAAGGTAACACTTTTCATTTCGTCGATTTGAGGTTAAAATTTCGAACAATTATCTGTCAAATTCAACTTTTCCTTCGAAAGTTTTGTGAATTAGAGTAGGCTTGGAGAATTTAATTGTAAAAATATTTCGGACGAACGAATTTTCGAAATGAAAAGAAAACAGAGTAGGGAACGTGCGAAATTTCGATCGAAATTTCGTTTTTCGTTGAAATAGAGTAGGCCTCCTGTTTCGTTTTGAAATAAGTTGCATCTGAGATTTTGTAGAGTAACTTTTATTGACCTACATTATAAATAGATTTCGCTAATAACACGAAACAATTTGAAACAGCTACATTTTTCAGTTGACTACAATAGCCCCGGGTGACCTTAATTTTGTTTATCTTTATATTATATACTAGTTGCCCGCTCTGGCTTCAAAATTTATTTAACTGATAGTGAATTTGTTGCGTACTTTAGGACCCGTTTTACAGAATGCATCATTTTTTGGTTGAACCCGCAAATCTCAGGAACTAATCAAACAAGTCCGCTTACAAAAAATATTTAGATAGTGCATTTATTGAGTAAGGCTCAAGGCTATATAAAATCACGCTGCGACCAGTAGGAGCGGAGCATCTTTATAAAAATGTTGCAAGAACGGGTAAAAACATTCCATTTATGAACTTCCGTTGCGTGCGCTGGGTAAATGATTTAAGTTACAGAAAAATCACGTATGCCAAAATTACTCCCCTTTAAAAGTTCTACTCGTATAAAAAAGTCTACGTTAGCATATGCCCATCTTTTTAATTTGCTTCACTATAACCTTTTTCGCTATCCGGGCGAATGCACTGACCATTATGCTACCACGGCCCTATTAGCCGCGTCGAAATTTTCCTAGCCTTAAGCTGCAAGGCAGCGCCATCTCTTCGCATTGTAGGTAATCCACAAGTCCGTAGTCCCGTCCGCTGCCTGATTCGCGTGGATTTTTTTCTAGTAAACTTTTCTTTAGATTTAACATCTAGCAGTTAAATGCTTAAAAAATAAATAAAATCATAACTATAATCTTTTTCCTTAAACTAACGTGGGTGAAACCGCTGGGGACCTTTAGTTGTGATATAACTGTAATACTTAGACATATCGTGTCGCAGACTTTTTTGTAGATAATTGATGTCTTCTATAAAACTTAAGTACCACACTTTGCTCTACTGTCAATGGCTTCCGAAGCGTAAAGCGATATCATACATCATAAAAATGAATTAAATTAAATTGAAAAAAAAAAGTATATTAAAAGAATAATGTATCGAAAAATTGTGATGCTTTAACACCTATGGAGAAACTGATACCATAACTCATACACAGAGTTATTCCGTGATCATGGCGCTTATAACAGTGCCGAAATATCGGGGCATTGTTGTAAGCGCCATGATCGCAAAAAGGTACATGTTAGCAATCCCGTAAATAATAGAAATTACTGTAAGGTTTCAGACTTTAAAATCCATTCAACCGATCCATATCGATTAAAATTGAACTCAATAATCTATTACAATATATTGTTTGGGTGGCGATTTAAATTTAAAATTGTACTATATTTTATTTCGCCAATTTATTTTATCTTTTTATGAAATGAAATGAAAAACATTTATTCGGAACAGACGTGGATACATACAAAAGGTTAAGTTTATACACACACACACACACACACACACATACATATATGTACACTAAATGACGGACATTAAAAAACATACATTACATATATCCACAGCTGGACCGAAAAGGATCCAGTTCAGCTTGAGTCAGTTTGCACTGCCGCTGGTTTTCAACCGGTTCCCTTCCTGATTTGTGGATGCCAGACACTATGATAAAAGATTAAAGGATTTTATATTAAATAAAAATGAAATATTACAAATTGTACCAGTGAACAAAAGAAAAAGTTAAGTGAGTAACATAATTATTCAGTAATCTCATCTAAACAGTAAATAACACAATAACACATTTTCAAGGTATACAAAGCATGAAACACTGACATAAATGACTTATTTATTATTTTTATTTTGCAGACTGGACTCAGTTAAAAACTCATCACATCCACAAAACGCCACATTTGAGAACAACGTCAAATAGCACTTACATTTTATTTTTTAATTGCTTACAACTATGTTGTGTATAAGAAGAAGGATGAGTGCCATGTACGAAATTGTTTATGCTCTTCAAGCGATGAACCAAGTTTTAATGGAGAAATGACTACTGACCTGCCACAATCACCGTCAAACCAACAACGCCAATCCAATCCAATATGGTCTGGTGCACTGTGTGCCTTTTATCGTAGTAACACACTCTTCGTTTTCCGAATCGATCACATGAGCTATCTGGGTACCCGCAAGTTTGATATATGTATTAGCATAGGCCTATAGTAGACCGACCTTTGACAAAAGCAGACACGGAGAATAGCTACACGTAATATTTCGGAGCTTTTGTACACTTATTTTTATTTGATTTTATTTGATAGAATTTGACCTCAATACGTCATATTTATAAGTTTGATAGCTGGTTCGGCTGCGATCGTTGAAGTTAAGCAACTTCCGTAGTTCTCGGTCATTGGATGAGTGACCAAAATTTTACTATATCGAGTTCATCCATGCTTCGGAAGGCACGTTAGCCGTTGGTCCCGGCTGCATCTGCAGTCGTAAGCATCAGGTAGGTAAGTCGTATTTGCTTACTTTGAAAATCTATACTGAAATTATAAAAGCAATGATTTTGAGAGAAATAGATAAAAAATATATTAGATTTTTCAATATAACTCAATCTACGCTTTAGCAGCTGAGCAGTGATGTCGGTTACTTTAGTTCTCCTGCGGATTTCCTCATTTCTGATTCTATCATGCAGGGAAATACCGAGCATTGCTCAGCTGAAGTGGCAGTGGGCGGGACACATAGTGAGGACAAACGATGGCCGTTGGGGCGGAAAGGTTCTCGAATGGCGATCATCGGTCCGTGAGACGCTCGGAGGGAAGACCCCCCACCAGGTGGACTGATGATCTTGTGAAGATCGCGGGAAGCTGATGGATGCGCGTGGCACAGGACCGATCGATGTGGAGATGATTGGGGTAGGCCTATGCTCAGCAGTGGGCGTCGTATGGCTGAGATGATGATGAAAAAGTATGTCCATAGCAAAGTCTTCTAAAAAAATATATTAAATTTCTCAACGCATTCCGAACGTTAAGACTAAAGTGAAAATACAAAAATGCCTTGGAGCTTCTTATTAATTTCGTCTTTTTACAAAATTTACTTTCGACCGGACCTTATAAGAAAATTTCTCAGAAAGGTACACAAATCGCCTATTTTTCCACTCGCATCGCGCTGCTGACCAAATACTACCTAATACCTAGTCCGTAACGCACAGATAAATTACATAGAAAATGATACGGCTGGTTTCACAGGCCATTAGATCCAATTTATTGTTGGATCCGTTGAAACTGTTCGACCGTCACGGCATACGGCACTGGGACAAGGTAAATATAGGATTTTCGTTTATGGAAAATGTGATATCTGAATTTTTTATGCAAACGTTGGCGACCAGATTGTTAGAGCAAATGGCAGCGTTCCTTTTACGTTGACGCAGCGAAATGTGTTCTTATTCGATTTCATTTGTATTTTTAACGACAATGATTAATTCATCCTACTATGCTGTGTTATATTTACATATTAATATTAAAATTTTTATATATAACTAGCAAACCAGTGAACCAAATGTTCACCAAAACCTGATTTCTCGAAAACCGGAAGTGCTACGTTACTCAAATCCGGTTTGTAGTCTTATCAGACTATTCTTAACTTATAACTTAAATATTCTCTTTATCTATCTCTTACGGTTTGGCCGCTGAAACAGCACCACAGACAGACGGACGGACTTGTCTAATAGATAAGAGATATTATTAATGTGACAGTTTGTATGTTTGTGTGTTTGTCACCTAATCACGCAATAAACGGCTGAACGGATTTAGGTAAAATTTGACAGAGACAGCTGATAGCCTGGAAAAAGAAATAGAATAGTTCTATTCTTCTCTATTGAGAAAGGCAAAGGCAAAGCCATGCAGCCATCGTCTTATTTTTGTATTAATCTTCCTTTTTTTTACATTAGAATGTGGGTGTGACGCATTCTAATGCTTCTTGGAGTGTTTGGCACGAAATATATCGAGTTGGCTTTTTCGATAAGCTTCTGTGAGGTAGTCAATACTACAATAAAGTTCTCACGTCCACTTGACCGGAATAACGTATATTTTAAAGATTCCACTAATTTTTTAATTGCGTAGACGGTTGTAACACAAAATCACACCAATTTTATTTCACAATATCCACTATGAACAAATTTAAGAATAATTAAAATAAGACGCCAACCGCACAAAACTCGAAATAGAATAGTTTTTATCCCGATTAGGTTTCTGCGGGTATTTCATAAAAAAATAATGGTAAGCTAACGAAGTCGCTGGCGCTCGCTAGAATAAGAAGGAAAATATTGAAATAATCATCAAAAAATACAATTGGTAACCAAAATGATAGCTCGAGGTTACTAATCGTATTTCTGGGGATCAATTTCTATTATGTGTTGATCATGAAATACCTAAATTTTGTAGCAATTATTCCGATAAAATAACTTAATAGCGACAGCGATAAAATAACACAATAACACATCCGGTATTATTTACCAATACTTACGCGCCTACAAATATTTAAATATACCTTCTTTACTTATATTTTTAGTCTTCATTTAACACCCTTTTCACCGTAGTTCTGTCTAACCCCATCTGAAGGACCAACAGTTCATGCTTACGTTTGGGGGATTTCTTTGAATTCGCGCCTTCACAGCTTTTATCACTGCTGGAGTCCTAACAGACCGAGGGCGACCACGTCTTGACCTGTCATCTGCACTAGAGTCTTCATTGTATCGTTTGATGGTACGATAAACGAATCTTTTGGTTATATTCAAAATTTTCAGTATATCAAAAATTTGAATTGGCGCGTAACCGCAACGTTGCAACGCAATAACTGCAACGCGGTCTTCTTTAAGCGTCCACTTTCTAAAAAGTATACATTTTTATTTTCATGAACAATTCGAAATTCGAATTCAATAAACTCTTTTGTGGCCAGCCTTATAAAAGAAAAGTTTTTACTGTGTGACAATACTTATGATCTGACTGTGTATAAGGAGCTTGATTGCGCAGGTTGTTAGCGCGTTCGGCTGCGATCGTTGAAGTTAAGCAAATTTCGCAGTAGTCTGCCTCGAGTTCCTCCGTGCTTCGGAAGGCACGTTAAGCCGTTGGTCCCTACGGCATCTGCAGTCATTAGCACTCGCCAATCCGCACTGGGTTCGCATGGTGAGTCAAGGCCCAATCTCCCTATTCCATCCATAGGGAAGGCTTATGCCCTAGCAGGGGGGACATTAATAGGCTGATGATGATGATGATGAACTCAATAGCGAAATGAAAGAGTAAAATATACGCTGATATTATCAAAGTTAAAAAACCATAATTCCCTTGAACAAAACGCGGGCTTGATAAATCATTTAATTGATGACTTCATGATTGAACTGAGTCACAAGTGTTCGGTTTGTTTGGAGATATAAATTCATCATTTGCATTAAAATCAACGTTGAATTAACTAACGGCATGGTTTCGATAAAATTATTTTACTGACACATCATGTGAATATTCGATTATAAAATTGACTTAATTAAACATAATTTAATTTGCCATCGAACTAGACGTACCTTCCCATCATTCAGACTATTTAGGACAAATTCGAGAACGTATATACGATTTGTGGAAAACGTCATTTGACCAAATTTCTAGAGAAAAGGGGATCTGGTACAAAACGCTGGTGTGTGAGCCACCTCATGTCCCGTGGTTCCACAAAAGTAATTTTAATCGTAAGTTGCTTGTTTTTTGCTTGAGAGTTCGTTCTGGGCATGTTCCACTGAATGCATTTAAATTTTTAATGGGCAAAAGAAATAATCCCTATTGTGACAGTTGTCAAAATACTAAAGAAGATTTGATGCACATACTGATGGAGTGTTCGCAGAACGAAACACACAGAATTGATCTTATTAATAATACTAAATGTAGTAGACAAGATTTATTTTTTAAATTTCATCAGTGTTTTAGTTCTAACTTTAGTTGTAGTAACGGCGACAGAATTCTTAAGTTTCTTTCATTGTCCTTATCGAATTGTGATATAAATTAAAGTTATAGCTATGTAGCCGGCTTAACCTTTAAGGTGAATGGCTTAATAAAGAATAAAAAAAAAAACTCCTTTTTATTGTCTACAGAATATAATAAGGATATGCTGTTGTTTTTTCTTTTATGCTGCTTTTGCATTTATAATATTAGTTTAGAAATCTGGATATGGATGAGTATGCCGTTTCCTGTACGCCTACTCGTACTAAAAGTTAAACTGACTACAAATTTTATTTTAAATAGCTATATTCAAAATTATAAATGACTTCAGAATTATCTCTGAAGTTTTCAACTTGACGACTCCGTTTCATTAATACAGGGAGAAAAAAAACAGCCCTTGCTGGGTTTTCTGAACTGTTTTTTTATGGATAGTGAATAATGCTGTCTAAATTATAAGACATATCCGAATAGCCATAAGAAATGCCAGTATAAAGCCATGCAGACTTATATCTTACAGGTCACTAATATGACATTTATATTATAAAGGCGAAAGTTTGTGACTGTATATGTTTCTTACTTCTTCACGTGTAAACGGCTAAAGCGATTTTAATTATACTGGGTACCAGTGGCCCGCCCTCGCTTCGCTTCGGTGTAGAGCTGAAGTGTAGACTACAGTTTTTGTTCTCAGACTTGTATTATACACAATGACATTCATCTATGATTCTTCTTATACCTGCATGCAGAGTCTCAGCCCGATCGGCTTAAAATTGACAAAGTTTCATACAAACTTTCATTCCCTATTTTATCCCTTTGGGGGCAGAATTGATTAAAATCTTTTCTTAGCGGATGCCTACGTCATAAGATCTACCTGCATGCCAAATTTCAGCCCGATCCGTCCAGTGGTTTGGACTGTGCGTTGATAGATCACTATGTCAGTCAGTCAGTCACCTTTCAGTTTTATATTATATAGATTGAGTTAGCTGATACCCTGGATTAATACATAGGCTACGTATTAATAAACCGCGGGTAGCATCGCGGGGCACAGCTAGTTGTAAATAATTATTAATGCCGGCCACTTTACATGGCTATTTTTATAGCTATTTGCCTAGCTTGATTCAGATCAGGCACACCTTTTCAATATTTACAGAGCATAAAAAGGATATACTGCTGTCTAAATTAATTCATCATAATCATCATCATCAGCCTGTTTATGTCCCCACTGCTGGGGCACAGGCCTTCCCTATGGATGGAATAGGAAGATTGAGCTATGACCATGCGGGCCCAGTTCGGATTGCCGTATGCTAACGGCTGCAGATGCAGCCGGGACCAACGGCTGAACGTGCCTTCTGAAGTACGGAGTAACTCGAGATTTTTGGTCATAAAGTTGCTTAACTTCAATGAGCACAGCCGAAAGCGCTAGCCACCTGCGCCATCGAGCTCCTCGCAATTAATTACGCAAATCCAAATAGCCATGTGCCAATGCCATCATAAAACCTCGCAGTCGGTACGCCATAGAAGTCCACAAATTTTAAATATATAGCACACCTTTTAGAGAAGTATGGCACAGCGGATTTACCGGTCGAATTGGGGCGCCCGTCTGGGAATGTTCATGCAAACCGAGCACTACCCTAATTGTTACCGACGCGAACGCATCTCTTTAGGCTAGCGCCGGAAACGGAGATATGTTAGTTAGTTTCCGCTTATACTTGGTCTGTCTGTCTGGTTCAGCGACGACGCTCAGAGCGACCGCTGTATTTTTCTCTGTATCGAAGGGATATGGCTTAAGTAGTAAAAACGCGAAGCCTCGTATCCATATAACTGTGTTTAAGTATATACACACATCAAAAGTGTCTAGGGATCAAGCATTTTTATGCGGATTTCTTGAGATTGAGATGTGGCTTTGTAATAAATTTATGATTTTATAAATTTATATGGATCCTTTTTGGTGCATTTCATAATTTGAATCAGGAACTGTGAATCAAATTCGAGTAAAAGATGAAAATCAGCTGTCAATATTTTCCCTATAAAAACATACAACGCATTGAAGACATTATTAGTGCTACTGTTTCCCTACTACTGATTAAAACCAACGTTATTATGGAGCGGCGACGTCATTTAAGCAGGGAAGAAATGCTCAGAGCCGTGGGAATGATAGAAGCTGGTTCCCGGCAACGTACTGTGGCTTTAGCTCTGAATACAAGTCAGAGTGTTATCAGTCGACTTTGGACACGATACCGAAGCACTGGTACCGTGGCTGAGCGCCATGGAGGACGGTATCGCTGCACCACACGGAGACAAGACCGATACATTCAAATCTTAACTCGAAGAGCTCCAACAATAACCGCCATGATGTTAGCCGTGAGGCTTCATCACTCTTCAGGGAACTTAATTAGCGACCAAACAGTCAGAAACCGCTTGCATGAAGTGAACCTTCATTCCCGAAGACCGCTACGGGTACCACCTATAGCAATGCACAATCGTAGGATTCGATATCAATGGGCTCTTGAACACAGAAATTGGGCAGAAGAACAATGGCGTTTCGTGTGCTTTTCTGATGAGTCTCGTTTTGGTATGAGACCGGATACAAGACGTATACGACACTGGAGAACCCCTGGACGCCAACAGCGATTAAAATCCTGCCAGGAAGTCCATCCTTATAGTGGTGGAACCATCATGGTATGGGCGGGTATTTGGATCGGCGGAAGAACTGAGTTGATTTGGATCAGAGGCAACCTCAACGCTCAAATTTATGCTGAGACGATTGTATCAGACGTCATCGTTCCTCTACAAGTGCAAATCGGTCCCTTATTTCAGTTAATGCATGATAATGCACGACCGCACACCGCAAGAGTTGTAAGACAGACTCTCGCCGCAGCTAACATCAATGTCCTGCCCTGGCCTGCTCAGTCGCCAGACTTGAACCCGATTGAGCATGCATGGGATATGCTACAGAGAAGAGCTCTGCCGAATATGGAGGGTATCCAGTCGCAAGAAGACCTTTTTTTGTTGTTGCAACGAACATGGGCGGCCATTCCACAGCGTGATTTGGATGAATTGTTTAAGTTACCCAATAAAATTTTAGAGAAAACTGTTATTTCAGTCTTTTTTTCGAACTTTTGTGTTAGTGGTTCAAATGTCAAAAATCCCTTTATTAGGAAAATGGCAAATTTCTTTATTAATGCAAAGGTGACTTGGTTTATCGTTACTGTGACAAACGAAAACACTTTATTTGATGAATCCTTAAAGAAAATTTTAATTAATATCAATCAGGAGAAAAGTTATTGCAAAAATATATGTTGATCCCTAGACAGTTTTGATGTGTGTATATATATATATATATATATATATATATAACCGGGTAGGCAAATGTTTACAACTTATGCGTACGTAGGTACTACGCACTTGCCACATGCCACAGCCAGCCCAGGTACCAGAGGGGTGTCACCAGACCCTATTCCCGCAGCGCCGGAGATAAGGCAGAAGTACTGGTTCTTACTTCCCTAGTCCTTGCATCCTAAAAAATTACTGATTTTTTAGGTTAGGTTAATTTAAAAAAAAACATGTATTTTCGCCTAAAATCTTTATCTTTACCCCGAAATTCCACCACAACTAATGGAATTAAGTACCCCCACCAATCCTCTATTATCACCCACCAATCCCCTTATCACCCTCGAAATCCCTTTTCATCCTCCAATCTCATTTTCACCTACCAATCTCCTGTGCTCAAAGAATGATGTTTTAAGTTAAGAATTAGACAAGACAAGGGACCAATTCTCGCGGCATAGATATTATATTACCTTCGATATTTATCGTATGAACTGGCTTTTATCGAAGGAAAACCATTTTGCCCTATTCTCACCATGCCGCAATCGATATTTATCTACGGCAGATCAGTAGACATACATCGACTGGTGAAGAGCCTTCGCTATATAAATATCTATGGATCTTGGCTTGTCAATTTTATAATTTTCACTTTTTTACCTATTATTTATTCTGTGTTATTTTTGTTTACCTTTCTCCATTCTGTTGGGGATTTTTTTGCACCCACTAAGGCGTTAAGCTTTTCGGCTATGATAGTCCACCGAGTCAAGGCAATTTTTTTTTTGTAAACGTCGATGAAAATTTTCCTCTTTTTAATCCTTTGTTTTCGTTTACTAATTCGATTAACATTCTTTTTCGGTCAGCCGTGGGGTAAGCACCTCTTTTTTACAGAATTTTCCATAGTTTCTGTTATGATGAATTAAACAAAGAGAAATTATATGTTTCAAAAATGTCCTACTTATTTTTTAAAGTGACAAATAATGTTATGAATGAATGAAGTTTTCTTATAGACGTTTCATTATACTTAACGTTGAAATAAAATACGCATACAATTTAGATAAAGTTGAGATTTCTTATGCTCAAAAAATATATATTCATATTTAATATGAATGGCATTCATAAAATATAAAATATCATTTTTTTACTTGTAAAATCTTGCTTTAATCTATTATAATTTAGTGTCGACTATGATGTTAACTTTGATCGAGTTAACGAAACGCATTCGTCAGTAAACGAATGTCTATGATAGATATAATATCATTGGAATATCGAAAGTCCACGAGAATAGCATTTTTTGCCATCAGTAGGTATTTTCAATAGATATCCCTGCTTTCGATAATATCTACGCCGTGAGAATTGGGCCCCTGGACAGAAATCGTGCGACCCGAGATGCACTTGCTGTTTTTCTATAGGATTTAACTATATTTAAAAACTATCTATGAAACAACGCGGTCTAAGGCAAGTTGTGGCAATGAATGCATGAAATATCACTCCATACACTCCAAACACTACCGAGTTTAATGTCGACTTAACCGTTTTCAGTTACCTACAGAATGTTTTCACATCTGGAAATTTACAGCACTGTGTCGCAGCAACTCAAATATATTATAGAGAGCACCGAAGCACAGTGGCACAATATGTCAGTTGTAATACCCATTGCGCTCACATAAAATTTGTTCCAACAAGAAATAAATATGATAGTAGGCAAACGTTAGTACATCTAGATACAAGACACTAGTGGCCCGCAATCGTTTCGCTTCGGTGTAGAGCTGTAATGAAAATTAAAGTTTTTGTTCTTAAGCTATACACAATGAATATATACACAATTTTAATCATAACATTTTAATTTTGACACTTAAATTTTATTTTGCCATTTTAAATTTTGACATTTAATTTTTAATTTACTATTTTAAATTTTGACATTTAATTTTTATTTAACCGTTTTAAATTTTGACATTTTATTTTTGAAATTCTGAAACTGTTAATACTTAGGTGTGAAACCGATTGAATTGAATTGAATTTTTGGTTTAAATGTAATTGTATGTGGAGATGTAATTTAATTTATTTTTATGTATCATTATTATTACTATTTATTATTATTTTGTCATTGGCATGCTATGATCTTTATGATTGAAATAAATGTATTATTATTATAATGAATTTCTTTATATAATTATAAACCTTCCATGAAAATTCATTTTTTTTTATAGATAGGTCCGACAAATGACTCCACCCCACCTGATGTTAAGTGAAGGTGAAGTCCAGACGCGAAGATAGCTGATACAGCAGTTCTATCTGCCACACCAGCCATCCTCACCCTGCCGACCTGCATGTTGCTTCTTCACACCTCTTTTAAAGGATCCCAGGTTGTAAGAGGGAGGGAACACGTGAGCGGGCAGAGCATTCCATTTACGGATAGTGCATCAAAGCAATGAGTCACCAAATTTCTTTGTACGCGTTGGAATTGTGGCCACAGTAAAACGGTGACAACATAGGCCAGCGCGCGTGGTCCTCTGAAGGAAAGGGGAAGGTGGGATAAGAGAAAATAACTCCTCAGAACACTCACCGTGGTACAAACGATAGAACGCGCTTAGTGACGCCACGTCACGGCGTAATTGAAGAGGCTCAAGGTGTTTAGTCTCCTCCTCATCGCCTATGATGCGAATCGCGCGCCGCTGTAACCTATCCAAAGCATCGAGTAAGTACGTGGCGGAGCCATCCCAGAGGTGCGAGCAATATTCCACGCAGGACCGCACTTGCGTTTTGTACAACAAGCACAGTTGATCGGGCGTGAAAAAACGCCGCACCTTGTTCAGGACTCCGAGTTTGCGTGAAGCTGTTTTGATCACGGTTTCGATGTAGTCCTTTGGATTCAGGTCTGAGCGAACTTCCATACCGAGCATGGAAATGTTGCTCTGCAGCGGTAGTGTTGTGCCCTGAAGAGATGGAAGGGGAAGGAATGGCGATGTTTTTGCCGTGAAAGCGCAAGCCTGAGTTTTCTTGGCATTGAACTCAACCAAGTTCCTGGTACCCCATTCGAAAATGTGGTCCAAAGCCTGATTGAGTTCAATGACAAGATTTTCCCGTTTCTCCTTGGTTACTGCCTGCCCAGCCGCTGATTGTCCGAGATACCCCGCATGCACTGTACTATCGTCTGCATAGCAATGAATATTCCCAAGAGGAATCAAGTCATTGATATGCAGCAGAAAGAGAGTGGGGGATAGGACGGAGCCCTGGGGAACGCCGGCATTCACTGACATGAACCGCGAACTGCTACCATCGGTAAGGACACGAATTCTACGCTCATGCAGGAAGTCAGCTACCCAAGAACAGAACTGGGCTGGCAGACCGTATGCCGGAAGCTTGGAGAGAAGGCTTTTGTGCCAGACCCTGTCGAACGCCTTGGCAATGTCAAGGCTGATAGCCAACGACTCGCCACGCTTGCCGATAGCCTCACCCCAGATATGAGTTAAGTACGCTAGAAGATCACCCGTCAATCGTTTCGGTCTGAAACCATATTGACGATCATCAATCAGGGAGTGATCCTCTAGGTAGCGAGTCAGATGGTTATTAAGGACCTTTTCTAGAACTTTACATAAAACTGAGGTGACTGCTATTGGCCGGTAGTGTGCCGGGTCTGAGCGATCCCCTTTTTTGGGCACCGGTTGCATATTAGCATCTCTCCAAGTCTCCGGCACACGCCCCAAAGAATACGAGCATTGGTACAAGCGCGTGGGCACGGGAGACAACTC
Source organism: Chilo suppressalis (assembly GCA_902850365.2). Taxonomy (NCBI): domain Eukaryota; kingdom Metazoa; phylum Arthropoda; class Insecta; order Lepidoptera; family Crambidae; genus Chilo; species Chilo suppressalis. The sequence goes on along the minus strand of OU963898.1, from coordinate 30,141,712 downwards.
CGCTGCACATTTTTTAAGTGCTACTGCTGGGATGCCATCAGGTCCACTAGCTTTCCGAACGTCGAGTGATTGCAATTCGGCACGAACCTCACGCTGCCTGATTTTAATATCAGGCATCGTTGTGCCACAGTGAGGTAATGATGGTAGCAGTGCATTGCAATCATCGATTCGGGAGTTAGTGCAAAGAGTTTTGCCAGTAAATCGGCTTTCTCCTGCGGCTTATGAAATAGTGTTCCGTCTGGGCATCTCAGAGGTGGCAGCGAGGGCTGGCAGAAGTTTTTTTGCACGGCCTTGGCCAAACGCCAGTAGCTACGGGAGCCCGCAGGATGCGTTATAAGTTCCTGGCCAACACGTGTTACACGCTGGGCATCCGCTCTGATGTATGCCTTCTTACAGGCCTTGGAAGCAGAATTGTAGGCTGCTTTGAGTGAATCGACCTCGGGATCCTTGAGAGCGCGGCCTCTGATCCAAGCACGATATGCCGCTTGGTTACGCGAAGCAGCTTCAGCACAGTCGTGATTGAACCAGAGGTTACGTGTGCCCTTACTGATGAGATCAGAATGAGGAATATAGTATTCCATACCCATTATAATCTCCTCAGTAATGGCAACGGCACTGCCCGATAGGTCCCTGTCACTGAAGCAGCGCTGCTTCCAAGGGACGGACGCAAAGTAATCGCGCATACCGTCCCAATCTGCCGACCCATAATGCCACTGCTGGACGCGGAGGCTTGGCCTGTTGTGCTTTGGCAGATATCAGGCAGTGGTTGGACGAGCCCAGGGGGGCTCTTACCACAACCTGATAGCCCTGTGTATGGGTCGTGAGCAGAAGGTCCAGTAAAGAAGGCGCTTGACTTGGAATATCTGGGATCCTGGAGGGCTGAACAACCAGTTGCTTCAAGTCATGCGTGAGAGCGAATGTGTGAGCAGAGATTCCTGCATGGTCAGTTTTGGAAGAACTTAACCACAAATTGTGGTGAGCATTAAAGTCCCCCAAAAACACCAATTCTTCATTGGGTTATTGTTCCTGCGCGTCATCTGCTGCCCGACTAAGGTGCTCAAAAAGTCGAGTTGTCTTAACATCGCCGGTGTGGGATCTGTAGAGGCACACGTAGACTCTGGCCAGGGGGCCAAAGTCGACGTGTACCCCCAGCATGGAGAAGGAGGGATCTTCCAAGCAGCGGAGACGGCGACAACAAACATCCGCCCGAACATACAGGCATACACCGGCTTTCGCTTTGAACGACTCTTCAAGCACGTAGCCGGAATAATTAAGGTAGCCTGTGTCAGCAGGCGGAAGTATATGTGTCTCCGTCAGGAACAACAATGCTGGCCGTGCTGTCTCGAGATGGTGGTGGACAGCATTGAGGTTAGAGTGGAGTCCGCGTATGTTGCAGAACTCGACCTCAAACAGCGTTGAAGGCATGGGGGTGTGCACCGCTGTACGTCCAAACTTTGCCATTGAGGCTGCCATGGCGGAAGTGAAAAAAAAAGAGACGCGAAAACGAGCGGACGCCGTGGCGAAGAGTCCGGGCAAATAAGGGAGGTTTGTTTTCCCGATTGACTGCCTGCAGAGGAGATGCGCCGACCCGTCGGACGGAAGGGCCCCCGCACCCCCCCCCGGGAGTGGCCGCCGGGACCCCACGCCCCGGTCACCAACCGGCACGACGGTCCACCCCGAGATTGTGCGTGACATGATGGGGCAGCCTTGCGAACTGGTTAGAAACGCTCGGGCCCCTGTACTGTGCCACGGGCAGCCAGCGGGACAGCCGTTTCTACGGGTCTCCCTGGCCGACGGGTCGATGCAGTCCTCCCGGCATCGGTTCCACGGATGCCTCCCCTGGAACGAATCCTTCGCGACAACTTCCACTCGAGCTCTGGTTGTACGCTGGTTGACCCCGAAACGCGCGAGAAGCACTTCACGGGTTTTTCACCATGCACACGGTGGTAACAAACCAGGCGGGTGTTAGGCACCCTACCACCAGAAGAGCGGATGGAAGCTCCGACATCCCTTAGTCGCTTCTTACGACACCCACGGGAAGAAACGGGGCGGTGAGTTTAATTCTTTCTCCGTCACCGCACGGATATAAACTGATAGTGAAAATTTTGTTGCGTAATTTAGGACCCGTTGTACCGAATCAAATGTTGTTGTTCTGCCATGTCGACCGGTGTTCTGCCATCTCCACAATTTTTGAAGTGAAAACTTCTTTAGCGGCGTTGTACACTTTTTTTGTAATGGGTAAAAATTGTTAAATTTGCGTCAGGACATGTGGCCTGATCGCGTCAGGACACGTGACCTAATCGAAAATTCGTAAGACGAAAACAATAAAATTGGAAAGTTTGTTGACTTTAATATATTGGACAAAACATAGTAATATTTTATTTTATCGTATTATAATAATAAGTCTCTATCTAGGACGTCCAGGTGGCAGCTTTATTGCGAAGAAAATGCATTTCTTTACAATAGATGTCGCTAGGTGCGCTTAAATGTGATTCATGTAAGTTGATTTTTCTGAGAGATAAACTTTTTAATGAGATTGAAATGCGCAATAGATAAATATTATATTCTACCACATAAATGATAGATTTTTTTTACTGATAATTAAAGCAATTCGTGCAAATTATTCCCTAACCATTCCAAAATATCAAAAATGCACAACGTTAATATTCAAGTTTTCACTTCTGCCTGCACTCCCAGTGTGCAACCCGTTTTTTTTTATTTGGCAAACGTACATAATATTCCATTCAGACCAGTGTCAAATTATATTTAAATATATATCCCATCTAAAAAAGAATGGGATTTAGATTGGAGGGCGCTGTAGTGCTTTTCTACCGTATTTGTAAGGTTTTACCCCTTTTGGACATGATTAAATACAAAAAACCGCAAGAAATCACAACAACAAACAAATCCGTATCAATACAAAACTTTGACGTTTTACAGATTGCTGGGTTTGATTTCCAAATAAAAATCTTAATGTTAGTTCCGTTTTTCGCCACGCCCATTCTGTTTCCGCAGAGACTATATCAACATTTTATTTGGGTAACCCACAATTTTCCTTTCTCTGCAATGTCCAAATCTAATTCCTTAGATTTGACGGAAAATTTCTTTGAGTTCGAAACACTGGCAACGTACCTAAACGCTTGCATTATAAATGCTTTGCGGATATCGCGATCCACAAAGCAACCGAATCCGACGGAATTTTATTTCCCAATACACGAATTTGTTATTGAGCAGTAGTTCTTATTTGTCTTATTCCCTTGCTATGTGGCTGGTTGTATATTCTGTGATATAAAACCACGAGTTATTTTTGGAGTTTACTCCTTAAGAATCGATTTGCATAAATAAGGGGCCCGGTATGAGAAAAATGTGAGGAGTAAAATCTATCGATGAATGACATTAATGACCTCGTTACGATTTTGTGCGCAACCTCATCTGCGCACCTTTCACTTTTAGCCATGGCAACGGATAAAAAACATTAAGTTGTCACAAATGTCAATAAAATAAATAAACTAAAAATAGATAAAATCGGAGCAAAATTAATGAAAACAAATAAATAACAGAATATAGAGAAATGCCGGTAAGTGTCCAGCACTCTGGAATAGTGATTTTCAGTACAGATGGAATTATAATACATATTTACAAAATGATGACTAGCGTGTGATATTTTTGAAATTGTGTGTTTCCAGAAATACATAATAAAGTATATGATGAATATCGATGATGTTAGATGATAAAATGTGTGACATGGAACCTATGATAGTCGAAACCATGGGACGATTCCTGAGGTATCTCTACTTGTAACCGACTTCTTCGGACTTGATTTTGTTTTGTGTCTGTTCAAAGACAATCGTTTTTAGAGTGTAAACTCCGGTCGTGCGTCGGAGCTGACACACACAATTTTTTGTCTGTTTTCCTTCGTTATATTAGATTTTTGAATCTATATCTATCGTCAAGCTGAGTTCTCGTAATGCTACTTTAGTACGTCCCCGTCAGCTGAATCGCACTGAGCTAGCATTTCCATACTATAAACACACGTAAATCCTGCTTCAATACATCTCAGAGGGTAATGTGCTACAGTGGAATTTCCAGTTGTGCCGCAAAGTAGGAGTTATCCTAATTCTGTTTGTCAACGTGAAACTGATACTAAAGGAAGGCTAAAAACTATATTTTTTACTCAATCACGCATTTACTCAATGGATTTGGATGAAATTGGTAAACGTGTTAATAGGGATGACGACTTACTTTTTTTCTTCGTGTATCAGGTAGAATACCAAAAAGTATTGGACACGAATTTTTTTTTCACATAATCAAAACATTACAGAGATATAATATATTGATTTGAAAAGTCGCATGACGTCACGTTTTGGTACAATTTGTATTTAAAAGTGACGTCACGAGCCACCACTCCCAAACTTTGACGCGCTTCATCTTTGTTTAATTTTTGGTTGATTGACCAAAGAAAAAACACGTGTCCATTATTTTTTGATCATCTAAATGACGGACTAAATAGATTTCTTTTACTATACCCCATCGTCACCCCTATTACGGACATCACGTAATTTGGTACAATCAACCGCAATCAAAGAAATGAATTTAAACCAATAGTACTTATTATCTGTCATCTGTCAGTCAATGACAAATTGCGTCTAAGCAATAACGTTTCCTATACGCAGATTTCCTATTTTAATTCAGATTTTCAGCAATGTTTATTGAATATAAGCAGTTTAAAACATGCTTTAAAAATAAAAATTACAACTATCATTGCTATTTCTTCTTTCAAATGTTTAATACTTGTAAAAGTATTCATTTGACATTGTGGGTTACATATAATGCGAAGAGATGGCGCTGCCTTGCAGCTTAAGAATGGCTAGAGGAATTTCGACACGGTCCGTGAGGGCCGCGGTAGCATAATTGGTCAGTGCATTCGCACAGACTGCGAAGGGTGCGGGTTCGAGTCCCGTCTGCTGCCTGGTCCACGTGGATTTTTTTCTAGTTATATTTTCTTTAGATTTAAACATCAAGCAGTTACATGCTTTAAAAATAAAAATTACGGATATATTGAGATTTTGATGAGTGAGCTTTTATAAAGTATAATTTTAGATGTGTTTTGAGATAATTGGTACCAAGGTACAAATTTGGGCAAAAACCGAAGGTCTCCTTTCACATTGAGACCAATTAATATGTATAGTACGTCCATTAAGAAAATTGTATAGTCAGGTTACGATGGGGCTGGTATGGATATTTAGGTCCAAAAGTCCCTAAACAATAAAAAAAAAAAAAAAAAAAAAAAACAACGTAGCTAACGCTAGATTGGTATATCTATAAGTAAATCGCTTAACTGAGACCTCGCCTGCGGGGTACAGGGTGTAGAGGAGAGGTGCGGGCGGCGAGCGCTTGTAATTTTGACAAGAATGTGCCTGCCGCCCGCACCTCTCGCGGTTCCCGTTTTCCTTCTCCACCACATCCTTTACCACTCAGGCAAGGACTCAGTTAAGTGGTTTACCTATAGTATTGTATTTTTTCATCTGCATTAAAAGAAAAGAAAGGCAATACAAAAAAGACATTACTGGCTAATACATAAACGCACAACTCAAACCAGAGAACCGATTGCGCTGAAATTTGGTGATTATGAGTACAGTGCTTTAAATGGAAGATGCCACTGCTGCAAAAATGCATAAAACGTCTTAGTCTATCTAAATGTCGCCGCACACGGGCCACACGCCACACCCATAAACGCCGCCACGAGAAGCTGGAAGCGGCTACTAAAGTGGCTGAAGCGCGCTACAGCGACCGACTAAGGTAACTAAGAGAGGGATGGTGAATCGCGCGAGTAACGTGTGGCGGCGTTTTGTATCGGCGCATTAAGTGGCCGGTGTGGGCCACAAGAAGCGAGCTACGACGATTTGTAGCGTGTGGCGGCCACCGGCGCCGGCGTACCGTGTGTGACGAGTCCATATAAAATGTATGAAATCTACAAAAAATATGGGGTGGCCGCGTTTTGTGGTTGTGGTCGATGGCCCGTGTGCGGCGACTCTAAGAAGCATATTGCCTATCCATGAATACCTAGACACTGTAATTGCCTAAATGGTTTTTCGTCTATAAATCGAAATGCCTAAAAATGCGCTATGTCTCTTTAATGCCTAATGCGAAAGTTTGTTTGGAAATTTTTGTTGTAAAGGGTTGTTTTAGTTCGATACTAGCACTTGAAATTTATGAGATAGTCTAATTTGTCCTTATGCTCAGTTTTTAGTTTAAAACAATATTTGTTGTTTTAAGGAGCGTTTAAGGGTATTTTAGTTTTATTTTAAAGGAATACAAGATTTGTGTTTAGTTTTAAGAATACAGATTTTTTTATTATAATAAATAATAATATTTAAATTGACGGTTGACAGTAAACATTATACTTACAGGTCGCGGCACGTAACTCTAGCGCTGAACAAAACGATAGGGAGGGCATAGCTGCGCATGAGCACGGTAATAATATCATACAGTATTCTATCTTCATACAAACGGTCGGAAAGCGAGTCATACCTACGCCACTCGAGTTCGATGTGCTCTCGGCGGGCACCTAGTCGCGAATGCGCCGCTGCGCCGCAACGACGACCGAACGATCTGAATTGTTTTTTATGCAGTTAGCCGTGCTTAAACGTGCGTTTTATATTGTAGATATTTGATTTAATTAAGTAGGTACCTACATAATTTAGTATGGAAAAGAACAAACGACGATCAATATCGTACAACAGCACAATTGCTGTTTTTGGTTGCTTGAACTCTTCAATAACACACCCAGAGATATCATTTTTTAAATTATCTGAAATATTGGAAAGTTTACCGGTAAAAGGTTGGAAAGGTAAAGGAACCTTTATAGAATATTTTTATATACCTATCTACTACTACGTTATTTATTTCTAATATTTAGGTATTTCGGTTTTTCCATTGGGCAAAATATCTGGATTAATATATAAATAAGTGGTTAGGATGAAAAAAGAGACAAACGAGTAATCTACCTACACTCGCGTTAAAAACAAAACTACATTAAATACTGTAGGCGGGCGGCCCTACCGCGTGCTAACGCAGCGCTCGGCCGTAGGTATTTATTTTCAAGGACAGGGCGGAGTCACAATACTGTATAGATAATATTACCGTGGCATGAGTTAGATTGGAGAGCCAATCGGCGCAACGCACGCCCGCCCGCGCACCTCGTTTCCCCCCATGACATCTTAATTTTTACTTCTGTGCAATAACGGTCAGCGCTAGAGTATCTTGTCGCAACTTATACGATACATTCAGGCTTCATTGCTTCTTAATTCATTATCGTTTTAGGTATTATTGGAGTAGTGGCATCTTTCATTCTAGGCAGTCTGCTTTTAAGTCAAAATGACGTATTATGCATTATTGTAGCAGTGGCATCTTGCATTTCAGGCACTGTGCCCATAACCGAAGTTTTTTTTTTCACATTTAGCTATTATGAAGTAGGCGTGGGCTAAGAAAGAATTATTCGAAACACTAAAGGGGTAAAACAGGGATTCAAAAGTTAACGCGGGCGAACTCGCGGGCGGTCGCTAGTTACAATATAATTTAATTTTCGTAACATAAACGTTTGACATTACTTCTGGGTACTTTGCTATTCATAATTATCCCAAAGGACATTGATGTTTGCTGTTACCAAAACCCTACATTGCGCGAACAAACTAGTGTTGCATATCGATAGTGCACATTTGAGCGGTATATCTATCGATAATTTATGTGTGATTGATCACTCGATTTGAAAGCCATAGTAGCAATGGTATAGATATAACAAAATATTTTTGATATATCCTTATTATTATAATGGTTTATATCTGGTTAGTTTAATAAAATACCTAATCGTGATAAATTGAAAGTGTGACTGCTATTATAAATAAAAATAATTGAATTTATTGCTTCGTCAACTAATAATTTTCAGCAATCGTAAATAGTGTTAAATAAAGTTGGTTTACATTTAAACTACCCTGTTTTATTATGTCACATCCCGAAGAAGTATCCGGCGTGGTTGCAGCAGCGCCGCGCGCATGTAGATAGCCTGGATCTCTCCCTCCCGAGCAAACGCTGAGGTAGTCCCTTGAGCTGGTTGAGTTAGTGGGCTGGAGGAGTCCCATATAACTCCTCCCAGCGGCGGCAAATGCGTCATGCATAATCCAATAAATATAAAAAAATTAATTTATGTTATTTACGGAATTGTTACCATGTACCTTGTTTCTAGCGAGTTTCAAAGTTGTATTACTCCGTGATCCGTTGCGCTTGCAACAGTCCCGAAAAATATCAGAAACTCGCTAAAAGAAGGTACATGGTAACAATCCCGTAAATAACATAAATTACTATACTGTAACTGACCATGAAAGATTAAAACAATATGTATAAAAATTCTATAAAAAACAATATGTGTAAAGAGGAACTCGATGGCGCAGGTGGTTAGCGCGTTCAGCTGCGATCGTTGAAGTAAAGCAACTTACGTAGTGGTAGGTCATTGGATGGGTTACCGAAAATCTTCTATCTCGATTTACTCCGTGCTTCGGAAGGCACGTTAAGCCGTTGGTCCCGGCTGCATCTGCAGTCGTTAGCACCCGCCAATCCACACTGGGCCCGCGTGGTGGGTCACGGCCCAATCTCCCTATTCCATCCATAGGGAAGGCCTGTGCTCCAGCAGTGGGGACATTAATAGGCTGATGATGATGATGTATAAAAATTTACATAAATATAGCTATCCAACTTCCGTCAACTAACGTTATTCAAACTATCGATAGTTCGACAACACTAGAACAAATGATAACGAATAAAGACAGCTTTTAGAAATAAACGCAGTGTTTTCCCACACTCTAGGGAGCATTCTGGCGAGATAAAGGTACTAGTATGTGTGTAGTTGTGAGCTATAATTCCTATTGTCTGCTACCAAAGTTAGGTTACTTTGTTTCCTATTATGTTTCCCGGACGTTACCGCTCTAAATAGTTGTTTCAGTTGGCGTGTGACAAATCGTTTTGTGTTCGGAATACACAATTACGGTGAGTTGATTGCTTTAACAATAATCCTAAGCTAGAAATTGTGGGTAAAATAATACTGTTCTCTGGTGTTGTATCTGCAATGCTCCACGGGGTCAGATAAAATCCACATATTATGTTCCTTGGTATTGGTTAGACAAGGCTTTTTTGCTTCATTTTTTTCGAGGTGCTAATGATGGCGTAAGTGTTTAGCGTGTTTGGCTGCGATAGTTGCAGTTGAGTAACTTTTGCAGTGGTAGTAGTGTCTTGTGGTACTAGTGGTCTTGTAGGAACGTTAGGTCGTCGGCACCCACCAATCTGCACTGGGCCCGCGTGGCGAATTATGGGCCAATCTCCTAATCGCTAATGATGGCGTAAGTGGTTAGCGTGTTTGGCTGCGATAATTGCAGTTGAGTAACTTTTGCAGTGGTAGTAGTGTCTTGTGGTACTAGTGGTCTTGTAGGAACGTTAGGTCGTCGGCACCCACCAATCTGCACTGGGCCCGCGTGGCGAATTATGGGCCAATCTCCTAATCGCTAATGACGGCGTAAGTGGTTAGCATTTTTGGCTGCGATAATTGCAGTTGAGTAACTTTTGCAGTGGTAGCAGTGTCTTGTGGTACTAGTGGTCTTGAAGGCACGTTAGGTCGTCGGCACCCACCAATATGCACTGGGCCCGCGTGGCGAATTATGGGCCAATCTCCTAATCGCTAATGATGGCGTAAGTGGTTAGCGTGTTTGGCTGCGATATTTGCAGTTGAGTAACTTTTGCAGTGGTAGTAGTGTCTTGTGGTACTAGTGGTCTTGAAGGCACGTTAGGTCGTCGGCACCCACCAATCTGCACTGGGCCCGCGTGGCGAATTATGGGCCAATCTCCTAATCGCTAATGATGGCGTAAGTGGTTAGCGTGTTTGGCTGCGATAGTTGCAGTTGAGTAACTTTTGCAGTGGTAGTAGTGTCTTGTGGTACTAGTGGTCTTGTAGGAACGTTAGGTCGTCGGCACCCACCAATCTGCACTGGGCCCGCGTGGCGAATTATGGGCCAATCTCCTAATCGCTAATGACGGCGTAAGTGGTTAGCATTTTTGGCTGCAATAATTGCAGTTGAGTAACTTTTGCAGTGGTAGCAGTGTCTTGTGGTACTACTAGTGGTCTTGAAGGCACGTTAGGTCGTCGGCACCCACCAATATGCACTGGGCCCGCGTGGCGAATTATGGGCCAATCTCCTAATCGCTAATGATGGCGTAAGTGGTTAGCGTGTTTGGCTGCGATATTTGCAGTTGAGTAACTTTTGCAGTGGTAGTAGTGTCTTGTGGTACTAGTGGTCTTGAAGGCACGTTAGGTCGTCGGCACCCACCAATCTGCACTGGGCCCGCGTGGCGAATTATGGGCCAATCTCCTAATCGCTAATGATGGCGTAAGTGGTTAGCGTGTTTGGCTGCGATAGTTGCAGTTGAGTAACTTTTGCAGTGGTAGTAGTGTCTTGTGGTACTAGTGGTCTTGAAGGCACGTTAGGTCGTCGGCACCCACCAATCTGCACTGGGCCCGCGTGGCGAATTATGGGCCAATCTCCTAATCGCTAATGATGGCGTAAGTGGTTAGCGTGTTTGGCTGCGATAGTTGCAGTTGAGTAACTTTTGCAGTGGCAGTAGTGTCTTGTGGTACTAGTGGTCTTGTAGGCACATTAGGTCGTCGGCACCCCCCAATCTGCACTGGGCCCGCGTGGCGAATTATGGGCCAATCTCCTAATCGCTAATGATGGCGTAAGTGGTTAGCGTGTTTGGCTACGATAGTTGCAGTTGAGTAACTTTTGCAGTGGTAGTAGTGTCTTGTGTTACTAGTGGTCTTGAAGGCACGTTAGGTCGTCGGCACCCACCAATCTGCACTGGGCCCGCGTGGCGAATTATGGGCCAATCTCCTAATCGCTAATGACGGCGTAAGTGGTTAGCATTTTTGGCTGCGATAATTGCAGTTGAGTAACTTTTGCAGTGGTAGCAGTGTCTTGTGGTACTAGTGGTCTTGAAGGCACGTTAGGTCGTCGGCACCCACCAATATGCACTGGGCCCGCGTGGCGAATTATGGGCCAATCTCTTAATCGCTAATGATGGCGTAAATGGTTAGCGTGTTTGGCTGCGATATTTGCAGTTGAGTAACTTTTGCAGTGGTAGTAGTGTCTTGTGGTACTAGTGGTCTTGAAGGCACGTTAGGTCGTCGGCACCCACCAATCTGCACTGGGCCCGCGTGGCGAATTATGGGCCAATCTCCTAATCGCTAATGATGGCGTAAGTGGTTAGCGTGTTTGGCTGCGATAGTTGCGGTTGAGTAACTTTTGCAGTGGTAGCAGTGTCTTGTGGTACTAGTGGTCTTGAAGGCACGTTAGGTCGTCGGCACCCACCAATATGCACTGGGCCCGCGTGGCGAATTATGGGCCAATCTCCTAATCGCTAATGATGGCGTAAGTGGTTAGCGTGTTTGGCTGCGATATTTGCAGTTGAGTAACTTTTGCAGTGGTAGTAGTGTCTTGTGGTACTAGTGGTCTTGAAGGCACGTTAGGTCGTCGGCACCCACCAATCTGCACTGGGCCCGCGTGGCGAATTATGGGCCAATCTCCTAATCGCTAATGATGGCGTAAGTGGTTAGCGTGTTTGGCTGCGATAGTTGCAGTTGAGTAACTTTTGCAGTGGCAGTAGTGTCTTGTGGTACTAGTGGTCTTGTAGGCACGTTAGGTCGTCGGCACCCCCCAATCTGCACTGGGCCCGCGTGGCGAATTATGGGCCAATCTCCTAATCGCTAATGATGGCGTAAGTGGTTAGCGTGTTTGGCTGCGATAGTTGCAGTTGAGTAACTTTTGCAGTGGTAGTAGTGTCTTGTGGTACTTGTGGTCTTGAAGGCACGTTAGGTCGTCGGCACCCACCAATCTGCACTGGGCCCGCGTGGCGAATTATGGGCCAATCTCCCTATTCCATCCATAGGGAAGCCCTGTGCTCCAGTAATGGGGACATGAATAGACTGATGACGATGTTTTTTTCAACGTTTTGTTTAATAATTTGACAAACAGCTATTGAATCTGTGGACGTACTCCTAAAATCGACATTCGATGTATTCATTTTGTCATTTCCTACTGTAAATCGTTATAAAAGAGTATTGAAAGTTAAACGAACTTACCTGTAAGTGACGTTGCACTGATATTATACGATGTGATTCGCCCGCAAGATTATACTTAACTAGCGGTCCGCCCTCGCTTCGCTTCGGTGTAGAGCTGAAGTGTAGACTACAGTTTTTGTTCTCAGGCTTGTATTATACACAATGACATTAATCTATGATTCTTCTTATACCTGCATGCAAAGTCTCAGCCCGATCGGTTTAAAATTGACAAAGTTTCATAGAAACTTCCATACCCTATTTTATCCCCTTGGGGATAGAATTGATCAAAACCCTTTCTTAGCGGATGCCTACGTCATAACATCTACCTGCATGCCAAATTTCAGCCCGATCCGTCAAGTGGTTTGGGCTGTGCGTTGATAGATCACTATGTCAGTCAGTCACCTTTGAGTTTTTTATGTATAGATTAACTATAATGCGTGCTACTACAAGTAAATTAAGAGTAATCTCGAAGGTCTAATCATAGAAGTATAATATACACTAAAGTTAAAGTTGGATAGACGACAATGATACCGTTATCAAAAGTCAACTTTAAAGTATTTAGGGGCTTAAATAAAACATAAAATAAAAGTATTTTTTGTGATAATTGTCAATGACCCATAATTAAATAACATAATGAACAATCATACAATTTTATAACAAATACAATCAGACCACCGATCCGTGGTCAAAACTTGCTGCGAAGTAAATTGGATAACCGAGTATCCAATTAATATTCATAGTGCATGAATTTACGTGTAAATGAATCCGTGGTTTCATATATTTGTTTGAACATTTTGTAAAACAGTATGATCATAATATGTTTCGGTTACAATTTTTTAATCTTAAAAAAAATGCAAGGAGTTCGATGGCGCTGCAATCGTTAAATTTAAGCAGCTTTCACAGGTCACGGCTAGAATCAGTGGTCGGTCATTGGATGTCGAGTTCGTCGAGTTTGTTATGAGTTATGTGCTTCGAAAGGTACGTTAAGTCGTTGGTGCCGGCTGCATTTGCAGTCATTAGCACCCGTCAATCCGCACTGGGTCCGCGTGGTGGGTCAATCTCCCTATTCCATCCATAGGGAAGGCCTGTGCCCCATCAGTGGGGACATTAATAGGCTGATGATGATGATGAAAATTTTACACACAACCCTCCTATTGCGAAGTATTTTGTCTCTGTCCATCGCATTACATATATAATTTGAATGACTTGAACAAATTACCCACCAATCCGCACTGGGCCCGCGTGGTGGGTCACGGCAAAATCTCCCTGTTCCATCCATAGGGAAGGCCTGTGCCCCAGCAGTGGGGACATTAATAGGCTGATGATGATGATGATGATGAACAAATTACCTACTGCTTAATTATTCTGAGATTAAGTATTATTCTAAAAATAAAAAGCAAAAGCAATCGATATTTAATTATATAATTTGAAATTATTTTGAAATAACATCTTATTATCATATCAACTAGCAACAGTATCTATTAGAAAATATAACTAGAAAAAATTCCACGCGGGCCAGGCAGCAGACGGGACTCGAACCCGCACCCTTCGCAATCCGGGCGAATGCACTGACCAATTATGCTACCGCGGCCCTCACGGACCGCGTCGAAATTCTTCTAGCCATTCTTAAGCTGCAAGGCAGCGCCATCTCTTCGCATTATAGGTAACCCACAATGTCAAATGAATACTTTTACAAGTATTAAACATTTGAAAGAAGAAATAGCAATTATAGTTATAAATTTTATTATTTTTAAAGCATGTAACTGCTTGATGTTTAAATCTAAAGAAAATATAACTAGAAAAAATTCCACGCGGGCCAGGCAGCAGACGGGACTCGAACCCGCACCCTTCGCAATCCGGGCGAATGCACTGACCAATTATGCTACCGCGGCCCTCACGGACCGCGTCGAAATTCTTCTAGCCATTCTTAAGCTGCAAGGCAGCGCCATCTCTTCGCATTATAGGTAACCCACAATGTCAAATGAATACTTTTACAAGTATTAAACATTTGAAAGAAGAAATAGCAATTATAGTTATAAATTTTATTATTTTTAAAGCATGTAACTGCTTGATGTTTAAATCTAAAGAAAATATAACTAGAAAAAATTCCACGCGGGCCAGGCAGCAGACGGGACTCGAACCCGCACCCTTCGCAATCCGGGCGAATGCACTGACCAATTATGCTACCGCGGCCCTCACGGACCGCGTCGAAATTCTTCTAGCCATTCTTAAGCTGCAAGGCAGCGCCATCTCTTCGCATTATAGGTAACCCACAATGTCAAATGAATACTTTTACAAGTATTAAACATTTGAAAGAAGAAATAGCAATTATAGTTATAAATTTTATTATTTTTAAAGCATGTAACTGCTTGATGTTTAAATCTAAAGAAAATATAACTAGAAAAAATTCCACGCGGGCCAGGCAGCAGACGGGACTCGAACCCGCACCCTTCGCAATCCGGGCGAATGCACTGACCAATTATGCTACCGCGGCCCTCACGGACCGCGTCGAAATTCTTCTAGCCATTCTTAAGCTGCAAGGCAGCGCCATCTCTTCGCATTATAGGTAACCCACAATGTCAAATGAATACTTTTACAAGTATTAAACATTTGAAAGAAGAAATAGCAATTATAGTTATAAATTTTATTATTTTTAAAGCATGTAACTGCTTGATGTTTAAATCTAAAGAAAATATAACTAGAAAAAATTCCACGCGGGCCAGGCAGCAGACGGGACTCGAACCCGCACCCTTCGCAATCCGGGCGAATGCACTGACCAATTATGCTACCGCGGCCCTCACGGACCGCGTCGAAATTCTTCTAGCCATTCTTAAGCTGCAAGGCAGCGCCATCTCTTCGCATTATAGGTAACCCACAATGTCAAATGAATACTTTTACAAGTATTAAACATTTGAAAGAAGAAATAGCAATTATAGTTATAAATTTTATTATTTTTAAAGCATGTAACTGCTTGATGTTTAAATCTAAAGAAAATATAACTAGAAAAAATTACTTTTACTTGCAGCTTAAGAATGGCTAGAAGAATTTCGACGCGGTCCGTGAGGGCCGCGGTAGCATAATTGGTCAGTGCATTCGCCCGGATTGCGAAGGGTGCGGGTTCGAGTCCCGTCTGCTGCCTGGCCCGCGTGGAATTTTTTCTAGTTATATTTTCTTTAGATTTAAACATCAAGCAGTTACATGCTTTAAAAATAATAAAATTTATAACTATAATTGCTATTTCTTCTTTCAAATGTTTAATACTTGTAAAAGTATTCATTTGACATTGTGGGTTACCTATAATGCGAAGAGATGGCGCTGCCTTGCAGCTTAAGAATGGCTAGAAGAATTTCGACGCGGTCCGTGAGGGCCGCGGTAGCATAATTGGTCAGTGCATTCGCCCGGATTGCGAAGGGTGCGGGTTCGAGTCCCGTCTGCTGCCTGGCCCGCGTGGAATTTTTTCTAGTTATATTTTCTTTAGATTTAAACATCAAGCAGTTACATGCTTTAAAAATAATAAAATTTATAACTATAATTGCTATTTCTTCTTTCAAATGTTTAATACTTGTAAAAGTATTCATTTGACATTGTGGGTTACCTATAATGCGAAGAGATGGCGCTGCCTTGCAGCTTAAGAATGGCTAGAAGAATTTCGACGCGGTCCGTGAGGGCCGCGGTAGCATAATTGGTCAGTGCATTCGCCCGGATTGCGAAGGGTGCGGGTTCGAGTCCCGTCTGCTGCCTGGCCCGCGTGGAATTTTTTCTAGTTATATTTTCTTTAGATTTAAACATCAAGCAGTTACATGCTTTAAAAATAATAAAATTTATAACTATAATTGCTATTTCTTCTTTCAAATGTTTAATACTTGTAAAAGTATTCATTTGACATTGTGGGTTACCTATAATGCGAAGAGATGGCGCTGCCTTGCAGCTTAAGAATGGCTAGAAGAATTTCGACGCGGTCCGTGAGGGCCGCGGTAGCATAATTGGTCAGTGCATTCGCCCGGATTGCGAAGGGTGCGGGTTCGAGTCCCGTCTGCTGCCTGGCCCGCGTGGAATTTTTTCTAGTTATATTTTCTTTAGATTTAAACATCAAGCAGTTACATGCTTTAAAAATAATAAAATTTATAACAGTATCTATTGCCAATTACCATAGCTTTATCATTACACGAGCACTTATGTAAGGAATAAAGAAAAATGAAATCATGTTGAAAATATCTAATTGCCTCATACATATACAGGGTGTAAAAAATCCTTTAACGACGTTGAAGGCCACGTACATTTCACATCACGACGATCTTAATTTTCTTCTGGAACATACCTTGGAAATTTATGGTTACAGAAATATTAAGGGTCAAAGTATATATTTATAATTTTCAAGTTTTATACATTAATATTTACAAAACGTTGTTTAGAAACTGTTTTATCGACGCACGTACACACACATACACACAGGCACATTCCTTGCGTAGCGCCACAGTAACGCGCCTCGCTATACATTGCGTATTGGAAAAAAAAATGTATTTTTACAAGCTTTTATTTAACTTGCAATGTATGTTTATTCGGGTGGAATCTTACAACTCAATTTTAAGGCACTTGCCCTCAACCACTTGAGCTCAAATTTGGTATGCTAGTTTAGTTCGGATGACAATGCATGATTAACAGTGTAACGTCATTCTAAATCCAACATGGCGGCATACTCAAAATGGCGGACCAATCATTTTAAATGTATTCCTACAATATGGGTATCAAATTAAAAGGCTTGCTGAGAGCAACAAATGTGACGTCACTTATAATCCAATATGGCGGATTCTAAAACTTAAAAATCAATTTGTTTCAAAATCTCAGCACCCTCTCTCTCTGTGAAACAGATATTTTTAACCGACTGAGCTGAAATTTTGCACACACGTTCAGTTTTGAATGACAATGCATGGTTAACTGTATGACGTTATTCTAAATCCAACATAATATTCATATCCAAAACGGCTTTTTTTCTTTTAAGCACATTTAAATAAAAGCTTGTTTTTAAAAAGGTTTTTCTACCTTAATTTTATTTTAACTTAAAAATACAAATGGTTCCCACGCATAATATTTTGTAATATTACTTGTTTGGGTGTACATAATGAGTAGTTTTAGTCTTTGGCATAGGTTTACACCCTGTACAAGGCAGAAGTATATTAGGAAGATTTTATCAAAAAAATATATCTTTAGATAAAAACCGGCCAAGTGTGTGTCGTGCTACGTGCAGTGTAAGGTTGCCTGTCACTACCACAATATATTTGAGCAGGAGTTTTTTATTTCTATATCAGAACTAGTGGCCCGCCCTCGCTTCGCTTCGGGGTAGAATTGATCAAAATCCTTTCTTAGCGGATGCCTACATCATAACATCTACCTGCATGCCAAATTTCAGCCCGATCCGCCCAGTGGTTTGGGCTGTGCGTTGATAGATCACTATGTCAGTCAGTCACCTTTGAGTTTTATATATAAAGATATCATAATTAATTGAGTTTCATAAAGAAAAAAAAAAACAAACTTTTCTTATTCTCTAATGCAAAACACCTAAATTAAAACTCATATTTTTTTAATTATAAACTTATAAAATTAATTGAATAACAAACTATTATCGACAAAAATACCTAAAAAAAAGTCAAACTGTTACTCAAACTCCAAATTAGTCGATATTCAATTTTGCCCGACTCTAACAAAACATTGCACTTTAAATATACAGGATGTTTCTTTTAGGGTGTCGAGCCAGTGCGAGCAGAGTAGCAGTAGTAGAGAAAGCTGATGGCAGAGTACCATTACCATACCTATCAATTAAACCCCCATGTATGTCCTACGATTTTTCGTAGTTTTACGAGTTAGAATTTTTTTCGTCATTTTTTACGATTCAATGATAAGACATATTGAATAAAGTGTAACTTTGTTTTGGGTCGGTCGAAAAATCGTAGAACATACATGGACGTTAAATTGATACCCTAAAAAACATCCTGTATATTTTTAAAATAGTTTTAGGAACTCCTAAGTAACTTTGATGGACCTATTCAACGCCATCCCACATTATGGGTTTAACGAAGAAAAAAATCATACCCAGCTTACATAATATAGAGAAAATAACCTGAAAAATATTTTTTTCTAAATTTTATTCTACTATTTTGCCAGCGTGATTAATATATCTATATCTATCTACTCAACATTACAGCTCTTTAGTACTAACTTACTCCAAGCAAAACCAGGGAACTATATGAGTTATATTTTTTTATTATTTTAAAGCATGTAACTGCTTCATGTTTAAATCTAAAGAAAATATAACTAGAAAAAAATCCACGCGGACCAGGCAGCAGACGGGACTCGAATCCCAACAACAACTTTAATTGCTATTTCTTCTTTCAAATGTTTAATACTTGTAAAAGTATTCATTTGACATTGTGGGTTACCTATAATGCGAAGAGATGGCGCTGCCTTGCAGCTTAAGAATGGCTAGAAGAATTACGACGCCGTCCGTGAGAGCCGCGGTAGCATAACTGGTCAGTGCATTCGCCCGGATTGCGAAGGGTGCGGGTTCGAGTCCCGTCTGCTGCCTGGTACGCGTGGAATTTTTTCTAGTTATATTTTCTTTATATTTAAACTATACGAGTTCTTTGACAGGGCTACGGAGCCCTAAACACTTAGCAGATAGATGCTTACTACCAAAATAAAATGAAAAGAACTTGTCTCCTAATTTTTTATTACTAAACGTTTCAAGCTTCAATAGAATATTGGTTAGCTTAAAAGATGCCAGTCCCGATAACATGTTATCTAGACCGATCGACGCCGGAATCCAGTCACAATGCCGAGGAAACAATGTAAAAATTACGAAAACAAATTCCTTTAGGTTTTTCATGGAATGCCGTGACAGCGCGGCACAAAGAAGCGTTGCCCGCATAAATCAGAACGTGTCATCTAGGCCATTGTGCTACGAGACTACATTTTATGTGAGAACCATCTTAAATTGAACTCTGCACACTTTGATGTCGAAAACAGAAGGAGCTCGCACTAAACTAGTGGCTGACACAAAAATATGTTGCGATTAGGATGTTTTTTTTTTAATCTGTCAATAGCACTCGATAAGTTTGACACTTGAGTCTTGCAAATGAACCGTCTTCATTATAATAATAATAATATTCTTTATTGTAATACACCATACAAGAAAACACAAGTAAATTAAAAAACAAGATATATAGAACGTACACAATATAGGCGGCCTTATTGCTAGGCAGCAATCTCTTCCAGGCAACCCATAATAGAAAGATAAATAAATGTGAAGGAGAAAAGGAGGGGTGTTATAGAAAATAATAATAATATCAATGGCAGGAAAACAGATATATCTAAGGAAGGAAAGAGAGAGGATGAAGGATTTTTTTTACATCACTGTTGGGTTAAGAAATAACTCCGAACTTGATCCCTGAACGAGTTCAGAGTGCGAGCCCTTCGAATAGTTTCTGGCAAAGAGTAACTTAACTTCTTTAGATTTAGATAGAATAGAAAATTATGCTAACTTACCTAATTTTTAGTCTAAATTCGTTAGGAGATGTGTTTGTTGTAACTCTGAAGCTCCAAACTTTAACCCGGCAAGGAACAGCGCATAGCTCCTAATAGACAGCTGCATATTGGTAACTAGCCGGCCCGCCCTCGCTTCGCTCCGGTGTAGAGCTGAAGTGTAGACTAGAGTTTTTGTTCTCAGGCTTGTATTATACACAATGACATTCATATATGATTCTTCTTATACCTGCATGCAAAGTCTCAGCCCGATCGGTTTAAAGTTGACATAGTTTCATACAAACTTTCATTCCCTATTTTATCCCCTTGGGGGTAGAATTGATCAAAATTCTTTCTTAGCGGATTCCTACGTTTTAACATCTAATTGCATGCCAAATTTCAGCCCGATCCGTCCAGTGATTTAGGCTGTGCGTTGCTAGATCACTACGTCAGTCAGTCACGTTTGATTTTTATATATATAGATTTAGGTGCAAGGACCATGAACTACAAAGTAACATCAGCTAATTCTAGGCAGATTAATTGATTTACCTTTAAATATATTATATTATCAACATTGTAGTAAGCACCTAGGGATAATGATCTCTTTCTATTTCAATAAACATTCAGTTGTTTTTTTATGTTTAAGAAAAACTGAGATTTCTCCTCCTATAACTTTTCACACACTTATGAGGAGCTCGATGGCGCAAGTGGTTAGCGCGTTCGGCTGCGATCGTTGAAGTTAAGCAACTATCGCAGTGGTGACCAAAAATTTTTACTATCTCGAGCTCCTCCGTGCTTCGGAAGGCACGTTAAGCCGTTGGTCCTGGCTGCATCTGCAGTCGTTAGCACCCACCAATCCACACTGGGCCCGCGTGGGTCATGGCCCGATCTCCCTATTCCATCCATAGGGAAGACCTGTGCCCCAGCAGTGGGGCCATTAATAGGCTGATGATGATGATGATTACTTTTCACAGTGTTCATACGCAAACTTTTACAGGGCCAGCAACCTCCTAGACGCTTTTTCACAAAAAATATCTTCTAGACTCAAAAAATAAAAGTCACAATAATTTACATTATATCACGTTTTTTATCGCGTCTAACCGTCAAACTCCATAGTAATTTGACAATAGGGGTGATGACGGGGTACAGTAAACTAAATTCTATTTAGTCCGTCAGTTAGATGATCAAAAAATAATGGACACGTATTTTTGGTATGGGCAATCAACCAAAAAATGACAAAGTTACAGCGCGTCAAAGTTTGGGAGTAGGGGCTCGTGACGTCACTTTTAAGTGAAAATTGTACCGAAACGTGACGTCATGCGACTTTTCAAATCAATATATCTCTGCAATGTTTATATTATGTGAAAAAAGAAAAAATACGTGTCCAATACTTTTTGGAGTTTACTCTATATGAATCGATTTGCATATATAAGGGGCCCGGTATGAGAAAAATGTGAGGAGTGAAATCTATCGATGAATGACCACGTTACATTTTTACTGTCTACGATGTAGAAGCCGTAGTGCTACACCGTAGCACAGTATCGTAGCGTATCTTTATTTATGCACATCTGAAATTGACTATTGTAAAAAAATTAATGTAAAATATTTCGTCGATTAGTTATAATAAATGTATATGAAATGAATAAACTTATATTTATATATTATTTTCATTAATTTGTTAATTTACCCTTTCATACAGTATCAATCTTTTTTAAAGTTAAATAAACTGTTTTTGCATCTGGTTAGACTATCGAACTTAAGAAGTAAACTCGAGTCGTGCGTCGGAGCTGACACACACATTTTTTTTTTGATAATCTACCTGTAAAACGAAGAAAAAAAATTAGTCATCAACCCTATTGAGCGAGATAAATACGCGTTACATATCATTTCACGATCCTCAGCCTAGAGGGGCTGGTATAGACCGCTCCGGCAAACCTACAAGGTATGATGGCGAAGGTGTTTTTTTCGAAAGTAAATAATTGTGTGTGTCAGCTCCGACGCACGACCGGAGTTTACACTCTAAAAACGATTGTCTTTGAACAGACACAAAACAAAATCAAGTCCGAAGAAGTCGGTTACAAGTAGAGATACCTCAGGAATCGTCCCATTTCGACTATCATAGGTCCCATGTCACACATTTTATCATCTAACATATTTTGTTATGTATTTCTGGAAACACACAATTTCAAAAATATCACACACTAGTCATCATTTTGTAAATATGTATTATAATTCCATCTGTACTGAAAATCACTATTCCAGAGTTCCACTTACCGGCATTTCTCTATATTCTGTTATTTATTTGTTTTCATTAATTTTGCTCCGATTTTATCTATTTGTAGTTTATTTATTTTATTGACATTTGTGACAACTTAATGTTTTTTATCCGTTGCCATGGCTAAAAGTGAAAGGTGCGCAGATGAGGTTGCGCACAAAAACGTAACGAGGTCATTAATGTCATTCATCGATAGATTTTACTCCTCACATTTTTCTCATACCGGGCCCCTTATATATGCAAATCGATTCTTAAGGAGTAAACTCCAAAAAAGTTTTTAATAACGAATATTATAATGGGAAGAAAACAGCTGAAGAGTTACACCACAGAGCTATAATTAAAGTTAAATTTTACTATAATTTTAACCGGCTTAGCTTAGAAAGTCACATTATATTTCGCAGGAAATGCCTTACTCTGTTAATTTAAAACCACCTGAATTTGACACGTTGTTAATGTTTTCAAATGTAAAACTACTAACTTTATAATTTCCATATAGTAAGCAGATTGAGAAAAAGCAGGTTTGGTAAAAAAAATGCTACCTGAATAACTAAGTCCACGCAGAAGAAGTCGCGGGCAAAACCTAGTACGATATATACAAGAATTTGACGTAAGATTGAATATTATTCAAAGGACATGGCAAAATTTAGTATTTGCGACTGCCCTTCATCATCATCAGCCTATTAATGTCCCCACTGCTGGGGCACAGGCCTTCCCTATGGATGGAATAGAGAGATTGGGCCATGACCCACCACGCGGGCCCAGTGCGGATTGGCGGGTACTAACCACTGCAGATGCAGCCGGAACCAACGGCTTAACGTGCCTTCCGAAGCACGGAACAGCTCGAGATAGTAAATTTATGGTCACCCATCCAATGACCGACCACTGCGAAAGTTGCTTAACTTCAACGATCGCAGACAAACGCGCTTACGACTTGCGCCATCGAGCTCCTCTTCTTTCTCTTGAGGAGCGACTGCCCTAGCAATGTATAAATTTTGTACATAGCGAAAAATTATTGCATGGCTTCTGAATTTAAATTATGATGAAGCCGAGAACATACTAATTTAGAATGTAACTACACTGGAACTGCGAAAATATACCTACTAAGTCAAAAATATATACACAATTCAACATATACACTTACCACAAACTTATTTTTAATATTGTATTTAATAATAATTTCATTTAAACTTAAGCATTTTTGTTATATGGATTATTATAATTTTAATAATTTTGCAGGGATATGGGCTGGGGGCCTGGTGTTCTATTATACAGGCAGTTTACTGCCCAGTTTAGACACCAGTCTCTCCACAATATATTACTGTAAATACAACTAATATTTTATGTCTGTAACAAAATATTTGTATTGTGGTGAGAATAAAAATAAACATTATTATTATAGTAATATTTAATGTTGAATGGCTGAATATTTATAATTTCTATGAAAAAAGGCTTAGGAAATTTTGATAACGTTAGAATCCTGAAAATTATGAAAACCCCTCTTACGTCATTTGATCCCACTACATTTGATAAAAGATGTTGCCAATTATCTGAAGAGCCATCGATTTTGTATTTTCTTAGAACCTTTCTACACATTTCGCTGGTAAACACTTCACACAAAGTATTTTTAAAGCAAAACTGAATACAAATAATTTGCTGTGGTCGGCCTGACGGAAATCTGTGAAGTGTTTTTTTTTGTTTGTTTGCAAAAATCGAAGGATTAAAATCATACGGCCTTGTGTAAAGTCTGGTCAGAAAAATAATTTTTATTATTTTAAGCTTTCATTGATTTGTTATGAAAAATAGGGCCAAATATTTCATAGTTTTTAGGAGTTTCGAATTAATATTATGTATTTCCATTAACTTACACAAATATGTTTTGTGTAGATTTTTGTCTATTTGTTTTTGTAAAGCGGAACATTTACCTTCTGCAACAAACATGAAGCAAATTTTTATATTTATAAATATTTGACTATTTCAAGAAAGTTTTATCGGCATAATAAACCCGTTATTATTAATAAACAAATTTCATAATGTTTTGGGCTTTAGCAAAATAATTATACACGTTCAGGGCAGTTTCTTAGCCATGTCCTTTAACATCTTATTTATCAAATAACGAGGCCTATTTTTAATCTAAGGGCCTAAGTGTTGTCGCTGGAGTTGCATCGCAGCGTCACCTAGTGATTCCATAGACTTTTTTAAGTAATAGTCTATGGTTTGCTCGAATAACAGACTGTGACACATTGTATTTTGTATGCTCTATTACCTCGTTTAGATTATGCCCATGCCGCTGCCCCTCGCGTTCCCGGCAATAATTCCCTAAATATTGCTGCGGCATGATTGAGAGAAGTATGTGTTTACATACTGCCCTACCTCTCACTTCGCTTCAGAGTTTCGGCAATGGCAGACGTCGAAGTAATTACAGCGGCCGCGCTGTGTCTTTTTGCAATCCATAATTATGTTCGAAATTTAAATAATTAATAACTTTAATATAAATAAATTAATAAATATTAATTATTAATAAATATTTAATTAATTAATGAGGAGCTCGATGGCGCAGGTGGTTAGCGCGTTCGGCTGCGATCGTTGTAGTTAAGCAACTTTCGCAGTGGTCGGTCATTGGATGGGTGACCAAAAATTTCTATCTCGAGTTCCTCCGTGCTTCGGTAGGCACGTTAAGCCGTTGGTACCGGTTGCATCTGCAATCGTTAGAACCCGCCAATCCGCACTGGGCCCGTGTGGTGGGTCATGGCCCAATCTCCCTATTACATCCATAGGGAAGGCCTGTGCCCCAGCAGTGGGGACATAAAGAGGCTGATGATGATGATAATGATTTAATTAATTAATATTTTTTGATTTCACGTCTTTCTCCACCAAGCGCATGGCGCGAACTAAGCGACGCGCAGAATGTGAACACGCATTGCCACTCGCGCTGCCGGTCCTTTGACTTCCGCACAAAAAACCGCTCTTTTGGGGAGCGCCGGGCAGCGTGAGTGGCAATGGCAGTGGCATGACGAGTATCGTGTTTACATACTCGTCATGCCCACTTCCCAGCCCACTTCCCTCCGTACTCGCGCTGCATGTAAACGAGGTATATGATTCAATAAAGTGACATAAAAATGGCGATGCGCGCCAACTGGACATTCTTGTTGACGACAAGCTAGCGGTAAGACATCTTGTGGTATTGCTGTATCTTAGAATTTAGTTTAAGTGCTATTATTTTGTAGAAATATTGCTTAGTAAAGAATCGAGTATAATATTAATTTAATGATAAATTTAATAAATTTTTCAATGAAATAACCGAGCGCTCAATAAAAGTCTTTCGAAAGTAGCTCGACAAATTCAAATAAAACAACAGTATTCTGACGAAGCAGACCTGAAAAGGCTGCGACTGCGAAACGTCAATAAATAAATAAAGTTTCGTGGATTAACCCGTTAAAACTAGTTTTATTTAATGAGTTTGGTGTGTGAAAACCTACGAAACAAATAATATTAATTAGTTTAGAAATGATATCAACTTTAAAAGATTCAATCATTAAGTAATTGCCTTGGTCTCCACTTTAATACTATTGATATATAAGTCATAACATTCATCATCATCGACTTATTGTTTTGATTTGCATTAACTACGTTATGCATAGAAATCAGAAATCAATATATCTTTATTCAAATTGGATGTATAGTACAACACTTTTGAATCGTCTAAACATTTTTTCCCCGACCACTCGTTATTGGACATATTTTTTAGCTGCGGAGATATACGAGCGAAAAAAAACTCGACAACATTAAAAGCATAATGTAACAACATTTACAACTCATTATGTTGTTACAACGTCAATACAATCATGATTTATTTAATATAGAAAACCTGTTGGAATGATTCGAACAGTTCAAACCCAAGCATTTTTGTCTGTAATATAATCAGACACTTTGTAATAAGCTTTCTTAATAAGTGCTTTTTTTATACAATCTTTGAATTTATTTATGGTTAACTCTTGGATATTGCTTGGGACTTTATTGTATAAGCGAACACAAAGACCTTTAAATGAATTATTGATTTTGTGAAGCCTAGTAGGCAGGTAAAGTCAGTTTATTTTTGTTTCTTGTATTAAGCATGTGATAGTAATAAAGAATATTGTCTTATATGCCACAAAATTATGCAATGACTTTGGAGCTTTTTACCCAGAAAATATTATTAAAGAAGACACACGAAGCATCATATCATCAACATAAAACGAATCGAGTAGTTTTCGTTTAATGATAACTAGTAATATCAACTTTTATTAGTGTTTAACCGTACGTAAAGTTCGAAATAATTCGCTGAAACTCCATCTGCTCATCTGAAAGACGCTTACCCTTCACTTAATTTGCTTTTACCAACATAGCTTTTGTTATTCTTACTGACAGTTCTTTGTGTAATTGAAAAAGTTTGCCACGCTACCCTCGACTTCTGTGCTTGCTCTCGCAAAATTGACGAATCGTAATATAAAGGGTTCGTATTCAGCCGTAAGAAGGTAGGCATTTTTGTTTCGCTTCATTGAAATTAAAAAAAAAATCCTTAATCTCCTGTAACCGGAACCAACAGCTTAAAGTTTCTTGTAAAACTTTTAAGAGAAGGGCATTATACCCATAGAAGTATAACATATACAATAACAAAGTCTATTATTGTTTTTTTTTCTAATAAAATTGTTCAGTGATAAAGTCTTTCGAGCATAGAAAACCTAGCCGAATTTATTGCCGTTCTCATATTTCGAGCCAAACAGGCCGCAGCGATTATCCACCGCGAGCAATATTTATAGGTAAAATTACCGTTTTAATAGACACGAACCGACCAGGGAAAATTGAATGTCGGTAATAGGTAGCCCCTACTATGGACGAGGTGAGAAACGATGAAGTATGTTTATAAGTGAGAATAAAGAGCTCGATAGGGCAAAGGAGCTCGATGGCGCGTTCGGCTGCGATCTGCTGCGGGCAACTTTCGCAGTGGTCGGTCATTGGATGGGTGACAAAAATTTATCATCTCGAGCTCCACGGTGCTTCGGAAGCTTAGATTATAACAAAAAGGGTAGATGCGGCATTAGCCTCACAAAAGTGCTCCGCATGAATTGTGGTCCACGACCCTAATCGCTTTAGTCACAACGTGACATGCAAACGACGTCCATGTGAACGCGTAAAAAGAAATATTGCTAATATTTTGTGTTTATATGATAAAACAACGCATAAGCGTGTTTTTAAAAAGTGCTCAAATTGCTCAAGAACTTAAAATAAAACCCACGGCATCACTTTTCATTCCTAGGTACTATAAAATATATTTTTTCATAAAAATTGCTGTTTGTTTTGAATCTTATTCGGTAGTGACGTCGAGTACTGGTCGCGTGATTGGTCGGTAATGCAGTGACGCGGATCTCGCCGTTCCGTTCGCGCTGCCGTTGAAACTTAATGTGCTGTTGCGTTCGGGTCGGTAATGCAGTGACGCGGATCTCGCCGTCCCGTTCGCGCTGCCGTACGATCAGTTTTTGTTTGATGCAAGTATGAGCGTACCGTATCTACCCTTTTTGTTTTAATCTAAGTTCGGAAGGTGCGTTAAGCCGTCGGTGCCGGCTGCATCTGCAGTCGTTAGCACCAATCGCCCTTAGCACCATTTGCACTGAGCCCACGTGGGTGGTCATGAACCAATCTCCCTATTCCATCCTTAGGGAAGGCTAGTGCCCCAGCAGTGGGATCAATAATAGGCTAAAGATGATGTTTATAAGTTATTTTTCCCCATGCTGAATTAAGAGTATAAGGAATACATGAGTTTGCCGCCTGCTGATTTTTATGCTTAGATATTATGGGTCTATCTATATGAATATTGCTACTCTGAAAACTAATGTAGGTGAGTAAGGTTCCAGGGCTCCACAGGATAGATTGGGTCAAGGTAGGTAGTTAGTTAGTTCAGTATCGTTCGGGCTATGGTCTTGAGGTGAAAAGCCTGGAATGCCGTTGCCCACTTTAGCGCGACGGTCATGGCGGCAAAGGAGGTCAATGAGAGAGAGAGAGAGAGAGAGAGAGGGAGGCTGACCCTCTCGCACCTGCGAGGAGACGCCGGAGGACTGGGCGGCGACGCAGAACATTCGCGCAAACGCCGACCTAGGGGGGGTATGCGGGCTATTGGTTGGGCCCCAGTAACCCGCGTCGTACAGGCCCCTGCGACGGTGGGGCCCTGCGCATGCTCGTGGCCCGCTCAGTTATGGCGAGGCGAATTTCCCGGGGAGTTTAGTGGAGTATTCCCGGCTATCTCTTTAGCCGGGTGAGTCCCACACACCCTCGCTCACTAGCCCAGTGGGCGGGGACGGTGCTTAACTGCAGTCTCCCAATTAAAAAAAAAAAGGTAGTTAGTTATTTCTTTAGGGCGGTTTCTGCACTTAGTCCTAATTATTGGATCATTGTATAGGTAACGGTACGAGTAATATTTTTGGTATCGCAAACGTCTAAAGGCTATGGTAATCTCTTAGTCATTACACACTGTCGACTGGTCGCCGGCGACTCGGTCGGTGGCAACTGTGACTTACTATAATTAAATCTTAGATGAAAACAAAAAGGGTAGATACGGTACGCTCATACTTGCATCAAACAATAACTGACCCCACGGCAGCGCGAACGGGACGGCGAGATCCGTGTCACTGCATTACCGACCCGAACGAAACAGCACGTTAAGTTTCAACTGCAGCGCGAATGGGACGGCGAGATCCGTGTCACTGCATTACCGACCCGAACGAAACAGCACGTTAAGTTTCAACTGCAGCGCGAATGAGACGGCGAGATCCGCGTCACTGCATTACCGACCAATCACGCGACCAGTACTCGACGTCACTACCGAATAAGATTCAAAACAAACAGCATTTTTTATGAAAAAATATATTTTATAGTACTTACGAATGAAAAGTGATGCCGTGGGTTTTATTTTAGTTCTTGAGCAATTTGAGTACTTTTAAAAACACACTTAGGCATTGTTTTATCATATAAACACAAAATATTAGCAATATTTCTTTTTGGCGTTCACATGTACGTCGTTTGCATGTCAAGTTGTGACTAAAGCGATTAGGGTCGTGGACCACAATTGGTGCGGATCACTTTTGTGAGGCTAGTGCCGTATCTACCCTTTTTGTTTTAATCTAAAGTTTAAATAGGTGTTTACGTAGGTCGTCGGTCGCCCGGGCGACTCAGCGACTCGTCGCGTAGTGACGGGCGATGGACAAGCGACTGCCGGTCGCCGGTGACCAATAGGAGCACCGCTTCAAATGGAAGCATTTATAACCGTGAGCGACTGTCGAAACGACCGGACGTGTAAATCGAATGTACTTGGAATACTAGTTGCCTATGTTTGCGCCTAGGTTGAAGGTACCCCTCAACCTCACCTCACTCACAAACAACGCGGAACGCTGCTGTCACGAGTTACGTGACTCGTGACATGCATCACATAACATGACATGACGTGATACTTTTTCGTACGTGCAGCCGGTGCTCATTGATTTTCAAGACATTATCATGTCAAAAAGGTTAATAACAAGCCCTATGTTGCCATTCCATATGCGACATCAACTACGGAGTGTTTTACACAAACACAACTGAGTCACTGGACATATTTAGTGGGTTTTATTAAAGACCAAGAGTAGCGCACTAAAATTTATTTATACTAGTAGTGCTGCTAAAGCCCTTCCGAAGCACGGAGGAGCTCGAGATAGTAAAAGTTTAGTCATTCACCCCTTATCTTGCTAGGACCGAATATTTTAAGCATAAATCATTTAATCAATCATTTAATTAAATTCTCTACCATAAGTGGCTATTTGTACTCTCGTCCCTACTTTTCAAGGTAACCACGGAAGACCAACGTCGGACAGTCTACGACATCCGACACATGCTGAGTGGACTGCCTTTTTAGTGACGCAAATGTTAATACCTAATTTATTGTATTTATGTTTAAGGTGCGGACTGTCAAACTGTGGAATTCCTTGCCTGAGCCCTTGTTCCCCGAGCACTACAATCTAGCGGTCTTCAAAGCAAGAGTGAACCGGTTTTTATTAGGTAAGCGCGCTCCATCGTAGGCCATAATATTGCTTTCCATCAGGTGAATTATGGTCAAGCGCTTACCTATTACCGAATAAAAAAAAAGGTATATTGTTTTCATGTACTATTTGTGTCACTGAATAAAACATTTTCTTTCTTTCTTTCCTTAGAGTCATTACACACAATCGACTGGTTGCCGCCGACCCGGTCGGTGGCGACTGGCGAATGTAACTTAATATAGTTTCTATTAAAAACAATTAGTAAACTGAAGTGGCAGTGGGCTGGTCACATTAGCCGCAGAACTGGTGGCCGTTGGAGCCGGATAATTCTTGAGTGGAGACCACGACTCGGTAAACGTAGTGTAGGACGCCCTGAGACAAGATGGGATGATGATATTCGTAGGCTGGCTGGAGTGGGCAGGATGAGAGTAACACAAAATAGGGAGCAGTGGCGTGCATTAGGGGAGACCTATTTATTTATTTATCTTTAACAAAGTTTTTACAGCGGTTTTTGTGAAATTTAATACAATAAAATATAGATATATAATCTTAAGGCCAATTACAGAAACTTATTACGTACACATTAGATATTAACAGCGTTATTATATGTCAGTAATTATTACATTTAATTTAATTTAATTTTAAAGTTTGTCATCATTGAAATCATATAATTCATTAACATAAAAAATAAAATAAAATTAAGATTGGACAGAAAGACAAAAAAGAAGAAAAACAAACACTGAATATCCATATAAAAGGGTTTTCAAGAGTTTGTCACATGATAACTTTATAAAATGTGAGCGGGTGTGTGTGTGCGTATGTATGTGTGTTTGTGTGTGTATGTGTGTGTGTGTGTGTGCGTATGTATGTGTGTGTGTGTGTGTGTGTGTGTGTGTGTGTGTGTGGGTGTGTGTGTGTGTGTGTGTGTGGGTGTGTGTCCATGCTGCTTCAATGCCTGGTACGAGATGGCGGACGCCGCAACCCGGACACTACATCATTCAAGTAGGTGAGTGCTTGTAATTGTAGGCCTACATGGCGCTAAGAATAAAATCAAACAAATAAATTAAATTGAAATTTAAATTGACTATGTCCAGCAGTGGACGAACATGGGTTGATGATGATGATGATGATAGTTTATATAGGTGTTTACGCACTTGGTCGTCAGTTGCCAGGGCTGGTGACCAATAGGAGCACGGCTTCAAATGGAAGCATTCACATCGCGAGCGAATGTCGTAACGACCGGACGTGGAAATCGAATGTACTGGGCGCTTGTCGCTCAGCTTGGTCTCCGGGCCTAGTTGCCTTTGTTTAACGCCGGGGTTGAAGGAACCCTTCCACCTCACCTCACATGCACCGCGGAACGTTGTAGTCATTTGACTCGTGACATGACAACACATAACGTGACAATTTTTATGTGTGCAGCCGGTGTCCATCTATCTATATAAATATAAAACTCAAAGGTGACTGATTGACTGACATAGTGATCTATCAACACACAGCCCAAACCACTGGACGGATCGGGCTGAAATTTGGCATGCAGGTAGATGTTATGACGTAGGCATCCGCTAAGAAAGGATTTTGATCAATTCTACCCCCATGGGGATAAAATAGGGAATGAAGTTTGTATGAAACTTTGTCAATTTTAAACCGATCGGGCTGAGACTTTGCACGCAGGTATAAGAAGAATCATAGATTAATGTCATTGTGTATAATACAAGCCTGAGAACAAAAACTGTAGTCTACACTTCAGCTCTACACCGAAGCGAAGCGAGGGCGGGCCGCTAGTCGATTTATAAGACGTTATCATATCAAAGGGGTTAAAAACAAGCCCTATGTTGCCATTTTGATAAGCGACATCAACTACGGAGTGTTTTATACAAACACAACTGAGTCACTGGACATTTAGTGGTTTTTAATAAAGACCAAGAGTAGCGCAGTTAAATTTATTTATACTAGTTGTGCTGCTAAAACTCAAATTTATTGCTAGCTGGCCCAGCTTAAAATCTGCCGCAGTATTTGGCTAATTTGGTCTGACTTATGGTTAGAGCGCAGAAATCATATTTGTATAAAATACATGTGGTTGTAACTTTGAACCGTTTCCAAATATTTTCTGTGCTTATTTTTGCAGCGCGCAGCAGTATTACAGTTGCAAATCTCTTGGCTTGAGTCTCATGATGGTTGGATTAAAACGTTATTAGCGATTCCTGCGGGGACAGCGGTCTTGTTCCAATGATGGATGGTTTAGTCGCTCCCGGGACAATGCTTTCGTATTTATAAAACAGCCCTGCTGGCTTATAAATCGATGTACCTACACATACTAATTTATCATCATTGGCTGTTGATTTCCTAATTCCATAAATTGCTTAAACTACAATATAATTTATATTTTTTATTACTTTAAAGCATGTAACTGCTTGATGTTTAAATCTAAAGACTATAATTGCTATTTCTTCTTTCAAATGTTTAATACTTGTAAGAGTACTCATTTGACATTGTGGGTTACCTATAATGCGAAGAGATGGTGCTGCCTTGCAGCTTAAGAGTGGCTAGAAGAATTTCGAAGCGGTCCGTGACGGCCGCCGTAGCATAATTGGTCAGTGCCTTCGCCGAGATTGCGAAGGGTGGAATTTTTTCTACAATATAATTTACTTAAATTCATGGGAAGTCATCAATATAGAATTAAATTCTGCAAAATACTATAATATGCTTCTACTACTATATTTTTCAATTGCGCCGATATGTGGCATCATTTACGGCGGTCTATCGTCTATACCTGCAAATGTTCTGAGGAGTAATTCTATGGTCTGCACTTGTTGTACAGAACAAACAAAATTATACAACGTGTGCAAAATGCTTGTGCCCGCTTTTGCTTCCGTATTCCAACACGTACGCATGTATCACCATACCTTAATAATGCTTCCATGCTAAATATGGCCATGCTCATGTTCAATCTAGTGAAATATAAGAATTCTAAATATTTATATAATAAATTAAAGTATTCTACTTTTCACAATCACTACGGTTCAGGTGTCTCCAGGCATGTAAAGGCTCCCTTAAGCACCCATCAGCTCAGAACTTTTGGCTTCACTGGCAGTTTTCGCTAACAAGCGACTAAATGCCTTTAGTATTTTATTCCAGACATACCGCCACCCTTAAGGCTTATTCCTTGCAGACAGACTTCCAAAACACATATAAAATCATCTTTATTAGAACTTCAGAAAATTTGAATATCCAAAAATTTATTGCTGGGGTGTAGAGGTGTCGGTGTTGTGTGTTTTTATTTTATTTTCACCGAAACTAATATTTTCGCTCTCATTAATTTATCTAATAATATTTTTTAATGTAAATGTACCATAATAATAATATATCCAATTAATGTGTAATTAATTAACGTATTTAATTTTATTTTAATTTCGTTTAATGTCATTTTAATGCGAGCTCTCATCTATATTGCTCAGAAATGAAAATCAGCGATTTACTTTCTGATTAAATGTTTCGCTGGGTTTTCGCCCATTCGCATCGCTGCTGCACACGAAAATACCATAGTATAGATGTATAAATAGAATTTGCTGAATGTTTTAAAGGATTTATCTAATTGTAAAATTTGTTTTGTCAATTTTGTATGTGTGCATATTTGTGTGAATATAGTCTTTTCTATCTATCTATCTCCCTGTAGATAGATTCGGCAGAAAAAAATGTCTATACAGTCATCCTCATATTGCTGACGTGAATCCAATTTCTTGAAGACGATGGAGGAAGATGGATGAAATATATATTTATTAATAATAATATGCCTATTATTAAATATATTTTTTATTTTCCAGAATTCCGCTCTTTCGTTAGCATCATTTAAAACCCGGACGTGCCTTAAAGAGCAGGAGCATTCTAGTAAAATTTGACTTAAAACAACGTACAAAGCTCGGTTTAATTTTGATGGACGTTTAGCTCCGTCTTTTTGTGATGTACCACTAATTCCACCGCGACTACCTTTCCCCGTAGTGACAAATCCGAGGAGACAGTTGCACCATAAATCACGTTTGCCGAGCTCCTTGCGAGGAGCCGAGTGCTGGCTCAGGGCGGGACTTAGGATCAAAGATTTTAGGACACGTCATCGGAGTAAAAACAAAAGTCTTAAAAACTACATGAACTTATTTGGAGTTTCGAACGATTTTTATATTCTTTTAAATCTAAAGAAAACATAACTAGGAAAAATTCCACGCGGACCAGGCAGCAGATGGGACTCGAACCCGCACCCTTCGCAATCCGGGCGAATGCACTGACCAATTATGCTACCGCCGCCCTCACGGACCGCGTCGAAATTCTTCTAGCCATTCTTAAGCTGCAAGGCAGCGCCATCTCTTCGCATTATAGGCACACACAATGCCTGGTCCGCGTGGAATTTTTTCTAGTTATATTTTCTTTAGATTTAAACATCAAGCAGTTACATGCTTTAAAAATAATAAAAATCATATTCTTTTGTTAATAGTAAACAATTTGATTTATTAGCGACTAAAGGAAGAAAGCTTTTGAAGTAATTTTTGTTTGAAACATGAAGATAATATAAAATGTCAGCTAATAAAACTTGCAGTTTGTGTAAATTATGCATATTGCTTAGATTTTTCTGATTGAAAGAATGAGGATCTAAGATGATAATGTTATCTAAGATTGAGGACTGTGGGGATCGAAATTTTAAAGCGCGTCATCGATCAAAAAATGTGATAATTTATTCAAAAATTTCAAAATTCAATATCGTTTATTCAGTCTAGGCTGTGACAAGCGCTTGTGAATGTCGAAAAGCTACGCCATCGTTTCCAAAATGGAACGTATGTGCTTTACCCGGTGTAAGATATAGATAATATTTAATCTACTACAAGGAAATAAGTTAGATTTAAAGCACATCGGTTCATAACCTTTGCAATATATTTAGTTACATAATCTATTTTGGTAATGAATTGTAATGCTGCGTCCCCTGTGTGCCACCCTGTCACTTTATCAATAGAGTTTGTTTCTTTTGTAGAATCATCAACTGGGGAATTTAAAAATGAATCAGTCTTTGAACCAGATTCCGCTGCTTCATAGCCATTTGGGATGAAATCTGTTAGTTGGGAAGTCTCAATGTTTCAATTTTTGGTTTGATATTTGATTCATGGATATCTTGTTCTTTAAAATTCCTTGTAAAATAGAATTCACAGCTACATTTTTCCAACGTCCCTTTGTTGGTTTTTTTTTTAATTTTATTGATTGATATTTCTGGTGATTGTGTTGCGGACAGTTCAATCTTACTCTTTATTTCTTTCTGTCTGGTCGACTCTGGAGGTTTACTTACCTTAACAACTACATTTTTACTCTCAACAGTGGTGTCGATTCTAGCATGATTCTCTAAACCTAAACTTAAATTTGACAGCAGTATATCCTTGTCATTCTCTATACAGAATAAAAAGGAGAGACTGATGTTAAATTTAGTTTTAAGTTTAGAGAATCACACCAGAATTGGCACCAATGAATAGATTTTGATGTCCGATAACACCTAAGCATAGTTCGACCGATAAAGGATTTTGTGTATCAGAAGCCTTCTAAATTTAAAGCTCGGTCAACTGGCAGAGTGGCTAGTAATATACTTTCAGCAACCTAATTGGCAGATAACATTAGTTTTGACGGCTTGTTAAATGATTTTTCGCTGATCAGCCTGAGAGCTGAGAAACCAGGGGTTACTTAGACAAAATACGGTCCTGTGTTTTCCTTTGTAAAACTGTAAGAGCTTCCGCTGTCGGCCGCATGTTCAATGAGCTCTTTTGTACCTTGATGTCATTTGAGCAGACCAACGGGCTTATTTGAATACGAACCAATATACCTTCAGTGCTGCTACTAAATTGCTTTTATGTTCACCTAAAGGGAACGGTTTTGTATTATCGAATATGAGCGAGCGGTCATCTATTTTCATCGGTTAGAGGTTTGATTTTATTTTTGCGTAACGTAAAAGTTTTTAAGCCAGCTTCACATTTATTTTTCTAAAAATTCAGACTCGCGCAAGAAAGATTCCATATTTGTAAAAGATAGGCCAATACTTTAAAAAATTCAATTCAATATTCAAAATTCAATATCGTTTATTCAGTCTAGGCTGTTACAAGCACTTGTGAATGTCGAAAAGCTACGCCATCGGTTCGCAAATCTACGGCGGGAGACCTTGTACTGAGAAGAACCGGCAAGAAACTCAGCAAGGGCTGTTTTTTTCTCCCTGTATTATATACAGAGTCGTCAAATTGAAAAATGACTTCAATATGAGGTAACTCATAAAGTCACTTTTCATTACAAACAAAAAAAAAATGCAAATAATATAAAAATTATGACTATAAAATAAAAAATTAAAATATGTAAAAAAAATGGTTTAACAAAGTTTAGGAATGACGTGTCCTACCGCTTAGGCAAAAAGAAAATAATAATAATGAACGATTAAAGTTTAGAACAACGATTAATAGTAGTACCCAGTGAATTAAGAGCAGACTCATCTCCGCTGGCAGCACCCGTTCACGAGCATGACGCATGAACCAGCCATCGCTTCGCTCAACCATTTTTTAGGGAACGCAGCGACCCGCCTCACACGACACCACCGAAGAGATTTTTAAGAGAGCATGACTACTCATAACCACACATGGATACTATGTTACTAAAATAGAAAAAAAAATACATATAGGTACCAGTGTACATTATTATAACAAACTATAAACACAACGGCAGGACACATGCATGTGATTACCTAAACACTGTTGTCGACCCTGGCAATACTCTTCCAACCCAAAACCAATCAAACATCAGTCCCCCCCTTTCAGTCTGTATAGAGAATGACAAGGATACACCACTGCAAAACCAAGTTCAGGTCTAGAAAAACATACCAGAATCCACACCGCCATTAAATCTTTATCAGAGAAATAATATATGTTCACTTACATTTTGATTGCTGTGTCACACAGTATAAATACAAGTTGTGTAATGTAAAATACAATCAAAAATTAATAATAATTATCATTACAATAATAAAGTAGTATAGAGCAGACTCATCTCCGCTGGCAGCACCCGTTCACGAGTATGACGCATGAACCAGCCATCGCTTCGCTCAACCATATTTTAGGGAACGCAACGACCCGCCTCACACGACACCGCCGAAGAGATTTTTAAGAGAGCATGACTACCCATAACCACTAAAACCAATCTGCAAAATGGTTACTTAGAGTTAAGGTAATTTATCTGTACGACACTGCAAACAAATACAAAACAATTTTGCAGTTACAGCCATGCAGTTTTGTCATTCAAGTATTCTTTAATAGTATAATAGCCTTTCTTAACTAAACAACTTTTAATGTGACATTTGAACTCATTTATGGGTAACTCAAGAACAGCATCAGGAATTTTATTGTAAAAATGTATACCTTGACCCATAAAAGATCGGTAAAGCTTCTGTAACCTGTAGGCTGGCAATGCAAGCTTGTTTCTATTCCTAGTATTAAAATTGTGTACGTTACTGTGTTTGGTATACAAATTGATATTATTTTTAACGAGGAGTATGCAATTGTAAATGAATTGAGAAGCAACAGTCAAAATGCCAATTTCTTTAAATTTTTCTCTAAGAGATGTTCGGCTACTCAATTGATAAATAGATCTCACAGCTCTTTTTTGTAAAATGAAAATACTTTCAATATCAGCTGCTGTTCCCCAGAGTAAAATGCCGTATGATAAGATACTATGAAAGTAACTAAAATATACAGTCCTGGCAGTATCTATATCAGTAAGTTGTCTTATCTTTCTTACGGCATAAGCTGCTGAACTAAGTTTACCAGCCAAAAGCGTAATGTGATGACTCCATTGCAGTTTTGAGTCTATCGTTATACCCAAGAATGTAGTCGAGTCTACTAAATCTAATTTTTCATTATTTAATTTAATTCCAATATGCTCAACTTTTACATTAGGTAAGGAAAATTGAATACACTTGGTTTTATTAGCATTTAGCTTTAGATTATTGACATTAAACCATTGCAGAACTTGAGAGAGAGCATTATTTACATCGTCATAGTTGTTTTTGCGCCTGTCAACGTTAAATAATAAAGATGTGTCATCAGCAAATAATACAATCTCACACAAATTTTCCACAAAAAATGGCAAATCATTTACATATATTAGAAACAGGAAGGGACCTAAAATTGAACCCTGGGGAACGCCCATTTCCACATGAGATCCAGATGATCTAACACCATTTACCTCTACAGTTTGTATTCTGGAACTGAGGTACGACTGCATCAATTTATATGCAGTACCTTTGACTCCATAATGACTCAATTTCAATAACAGCGTGTGATGATCAACGCAATCAAAAGCTTTGGATAAGTCGCAGAACACTCCAAGGACATTCTGCGACCTCTCCCAAGCCTCCAATATACTCCTTACAAGTGCAACACCCGCATCAGTAGTAGATCTACCTCTAGTAAAACCAAATTGTTTCCTATGCAAAAGTTTATTAAGGTTGAAATGAGGCATCAATTGTTCCAGAATAATTCTTTCAAATATTTTACTAAGAACCGGTAATATTGATATAGGCCTATAGTTTCCAGGGTCATTTCTATTTCCTGATTTAAAAAGAGGTATAACTTTACTGTATTTCATTAAATCCGGAAATACTCCTTGATCAATACAGTTATTAAATATATCAACTAGATAAGGAGCAATAACGGGTATTATACTTTTAATAACTTTAGTAGAAATACCCCATAAATCACTTGTATTTTTTTGTTTAAGAGATTTAAAACACTTAATAACATCAATAAAATTAATATGTCTGAACTGAAACACGTTATCACACCTAGGTACATATTTCTCGAGCAAAGTCTTGGCAGCCACCGATGAAGAACTCAAATTAGATGTAGCCACCAAAGGAATATTAACGAAATATTCATCAAAAATATTAGCGATATGTTGTTTAGATTTTATTAACATGTTATTCGACTTAAGTTCAACAATATCGTCACGTGAGCTTTCTTTGCCTGTTTCACGATTTATAACATTCCACGTTGTTTTGATTTTATTATTCGATATACATATTTTATTTTTAATAAAATTAGATTTGGCTGTTGCACATACCTTTTTAAAGGTTTTAGAATAACATTTAACGTAATCAATAAAACCTTGTGAATGATTATATTTTCTTAGATGATACAATTCATAAAGTTTGTTTCTACTTTTATAGATACCAGTCGTAGCCCAGTCACAGAACTGTAACTTTGGAGTAAGTTTCGAAGTTTTTAAGGGAAAAGCCTTATCAAATTCATTTCTTATTAGATTAAAAAGATCCCCAAAAAGAATATCAGGATCATCATGTGTCCATGGGATATGAGAAATACTATAGTCAATGTTTTTTTGAAAAATTTCTAACCGGTTTTCTGTTACTGGTCTCAATTCAATCACTTTAGATTCATTTGTTACATCTATTTTATATTGTATTTTTAAGCCATAATGGTCAGATGTAATACTATTAAAAATGGATTTATTATCAGGAGTACTATCTGTAAATACGTTATCCAAACAAGTTGCTGAATGTGATGTCACCCTAGTAGGCTCAAAAAATTGATGGGTCAAATTAAAACATTTAAATAATGATATTATACGTACTGACATTGAATTTTGTTCAAGAATATTAATATTAAAGTCACCGCAAACAACCAAAAACTTATTTTTCGACTTTAACTTTTTCAGTACATCCTCCATCACAGATTCAAAAATGTTGAAGTTACCTAGAGGGGGTCTGTATACGCATACTATTATCATCTCATTTAATTCCACACAAGACAGCTCAATGCTACGTTCAATTGAAAGGCCAGCTATATCCTTTCTATCCTTACATTTAATATTTTTGTTAACAAAAATCAATGAGCCGCCATGTATGGCTGTCCTACGAACATAAGCACTCAACAATTGAAAGTTGTTTATGTGATACGACATTTCACAAAGCTTGAGCCAGTGTTCTGTTAAACATATAATGTGTATGTCCTCACTTTTTGAATACAATTCTAATTCTAGGTCTTTGCCAGCCAAACCTTGTATATTTTGATGAATAATATTAATAACTCTTTTATTAGGTTTGGCTTTTGTCTTTAAGCTCAGTTTAAAACTGGGCTGGTTAAGTTATTAATAGAATTAATATTTCTTTTACTAGAAATACTAACACTATTTTGTCGAATACAGTTAGTTATACCATGTATAACCGTATTTTGTATATTAAAAGCTAACAAATTAGCTATCTGGGTCCTATATTTCTTTGCGAGATACATAGTATCTGTAGTCAACTTAAAATATCTAATATATTTATTTATATCGAAATATAAAAATACGTCACTATGACTATTAATTAAATTATAAAGACTTAAATTTAAATTAAAGATGCGCTTATTCTGTTCCCTAGATAAGTTATGTGCATATGGGAAAGCGCTAATTATTATTTTACAATTAGATTCAGATTGAATTTTCAATAAGTGCTCAACACTTTTTGTAATGTCCCGTATTGATAATCTGGAACTGTCACCACACAAAAACAGTAAGTTAGTATATCTATCCACATTATGGTGGGTCAAGTTATTTACAATTTCATGAAATGATTTTCCAGGAGTACATATATTTATAATGTTTTCATCACTGGAATTTTTAATTAATGGTCCTAGCCCCTGACCTAACTTGTCTGAGAATATCATTGTTTTATTTTTATTCAAGTTTTCAGAAAGCGCTGGCTTGAAAGGAGAGTTATTATATGTTGTACCAATTGTTTGTATATAGACCGATGAATGACCAGAAATTTGGGAAACTTGATTATTATCTGTATTTACATTTCCTTCTAATGATAATGTCAATGATGATTGATTTGAAGAACCAATCAATTGACTTTTAATCAAGGAGTCATAACGTTCTGCGTTGAAATTGCACAGTTCAACTAATTCTGTTGCAGATTTTATGTGCTCAGTTATTTGACTTTGTGCACTAGCATATTTATGTTTCATTGAATCTAACGAATCATGTAAGTTTTGAATTTCTAATAGTAATTTCTTTGTATCCCGGTCATACATCTGCCTACTTTCATGTAATTTTGTATTATATATGTCAATGGAATCCATCAGGTTAAGTTTTTCCTTTCTAAGAGCTATATTTTTATAAAAACAATTGTTTTTTTTGACAAGTTTCTCAGTTTTTTTTATGAATTTACTGATTCTGATATATTTTTTTAATTTTTTTACACTTGTTATACTATTATGTGAAACCTTAGTACTAGCTACAGGCTCTAAATTTAAGTTCATGTTTAAAGGTAAGTTTAAGGGTCCTCCGGGAGATGCCATTAGTTCTTCAAATAGGCTTTGCGTGTGTGCAGTTTCTTGAAGTTGCTGAGCTTCTGTATACTGAGCTATTTGCTTGTTTGCTACACAGAGCTCTCTTTCAAGGTCCGTAATACGCTGTAGCGCCCTCTCAAAAGTGTCAAACTGCTGGTCATAAGTACTGATAGTACTATTCAGTTCGTCCCGTTGTAAAACAACTTCTACATGTTGAGAGTGTAGTTGGGAAAGCTCATTTTTGAGCTGGGTATTCTTATCAATGATTTTCTTGATTTCAGTTTCACTCTCATCACGTTCACGAAGGAGCTGACTGCAAGTTTCCTTTGTTAACTTCAGTTCTTCCAGGGTTTGCCTTAATTTAATTTCAGTGTTTTGAGCTGTAGCTTTGCGGGTCATCATTTTTGTTATTTGTATAAAAATCTGAAATAATTATAACAGTATAAGTTTCTTTTAGTATACTTTAGAGACAAGGGCAATTCTTTTTATATATAATATAATTTGTGAAAGCAGATTCTTTTTTTTATGAAGAGGGACTGTAACTATGGGAAAAGTTAATGCTATGAATATTAATGAATAGTATTTATTATATTAAATACTTTAAAAAGCAACTATGTATACTTTCACAGCTCAAACAAAGTTGGTAGACAGAACAGATTCAATTTAATAGACTTATTTTAACTTTGTATCCAGCTTAATGTGACAGAAGTAAGTGATGACAAATTTAAGTTAATTATTCAATCTTTGCCAAATCAAATATTGAATATTTGTTTATTATCATGTATTTTGGTAAACAATTGATGAAATGTTCGTGATAACTTATAGAATTAAATAGAATAGAATAAAAACAAAACTGTTAAACTTTGGATGAGATTGTTTTAGAATTACCTACATATTATAATACTTATTGAAATTTTTGAACTGTTATATA